>CM060902.1:1037963818-1042963818 GCA_030737815.1 Allium fistulosum | reverse complement strand
GTAGCCCCAGTGTCATATATAACTAAGATTGGATAATCTTTAATTAGGAGTATACCTTCCAATTGTCCAGAATTTCCCACTACATTTGCTTTGGCTTTGCCTTCCAATGCTCCTACCTTTGCTCCTTTCTTGAACTCTGGGCAATTCCTTTTGATATGACCTTCTTTCCCACAATTATAGCAACTGAATGGGGTTTTCTTAGCTGCTTGACACCTATTACTCATGTGTCCTTCCTTGCCACAGTTGTAGCAAATAATTTTCTTCTTAACTTCCCCACTAGTTGCTCCTTCAACCTTCTTGTCTGAATTCTTCTTGTCATAAGGATGTGCTCTATTTTTCCCCTTCTTGTTATTGTTATTAGCTCTCATGTTCCTGAATTTCTCCCTTTCATTATCATGTTGTTCAAAAGAAAGAGTGAGATCTATGACTTGATCAAATGTTGTGCCTTTGTATGGTAGCATTGCTCTACTTAAACCAGCATTAAGTCCTTGAATAAATCTTGAATTCTTTGATTCCTCATTCCCTATGAGCATAGTTCCATACTTAGAGAAGCTCTCAAACTTTTGAGTGTATTCAGTCACACTCATTGATCCTTGCCTCAATCTTATGAACTCCTTAAGCAATGTTGCCTTAGCTGTTGCTGGGACAAATCTAGCCTCAAGCATATCCTTGAACTGATCCTATGTTATCTCCTTTTCTGGTCTTCCTGTGATGATTACCTCCCACCAATCCAGTGCTGCTCCTTTGAGCCTTCTGGAAGCTATTTGCCTCTTCCTTTGGTCATTGATTTGCATGTCTGCAAATATCCTTTCCAAAGTTCTTAGCCATGTTTGCACACCCATGACTCCTTCAGTGCTTTAAAATCCTTGCCTCCTAAATTTGAGAATGTTTTCAGTAGCTTAGATAACTCCTCATGAGGATTTTCTTCCCTCTGCACCGCTCCTTCCCTAAATGCCCTCACTAAATCTTGCAAATTGACCAATGGTGTTACATTAGAGGGTCTTACTCCTGAGTTTGGTGGTCTTCCTACCATGATTCGCTATACAATTTACATAGCTAGTTAGTCTTGTTTTTTATTTAATTGTTTCAGTAATTTATTCCTACTAAAAATATTTTTATGTGGTTTGTTCCTTAGGATTTTATCCATATATGAAAATTAGATTTTTTTTGCTATGTTTTTGGTAACATAGCTATGATACCAACTGAAGTGACCCACTCTTCATCACCTATATTTTAATGATTTTTAGTTGAGTTTTTTTTTAAACAAGGGATCACTTCTTTTCTTGCCTCTTTTATTTCTTTTAATTAATTTCCCAAGATCCAGAATTTACTAATATAAAAATATCATTATTTAAATCAAGTCATGTCATTTATATATGTGAAGATATATAAATGTTTCTTTGCCTATCAGAGTATTAAAGTAGCAAAGAAATTTAATCACACGATATTTTCCATAATTGAGAGGTTTTGTGTCACATAGCTATTTCTACACTTTAATCTTTTTATTGACTCAAGATTGACTAATACATGATTCAAGTGTTACCACCTTAAAATGACTCAGGATTGACTAATAGATTTTTAGGTATTATCATCTATTATTCTCTTCTTCATTTTCCAGATTATTCTATAAACCAGATTGATTAATTTGTGGATTTATAACCCATGTATTTGATCTTTGGGATTCAGGAATTCATACATGTTGTTTTAGAATGATAAAACATATTAAAACTTGGTTTGATCTATGGATCACTAGTTAGTCTAGCCCAGATTCAGGATTCAAACATAAACATGCACAAAACATGAACAAACATGCACAAGCAATTCAGGTCAAGCAAAATGCACATATCCAGGTTCATAAAGCATGTAATGATCATGTGAGTAATAGAGTTGTAAACTAATTTAAAGATCATACAGATTCTGATATTTAGATTGGAAATAGTGTTGAATATGATTTTAGAAAGATCTTTGCATATTTCTGGCTAAAAGCATATAAAGTGCGATGTTTTGGATTTTTAAACACTTAACAAAATTACTTTGCATTCTTGTTTGAGTCTATATTGTCTACCCCTATTTCTGGCTTGCTACTTCAGTTTCATATTGGAGTCAGTTCCAGATTTTACCAATTCCAATTCCTAAATCCTTATATACTTATGATTTTCAGGTTTTATGGTATCATAATCCTACTCTTGTTCTAGGCATATCATAGGATTTAGTTGCATTTCAAATTAGCTTACATTATGGTCTTATTTGCTTCAGGAATCTGAAGACTATGATTGCAAGGTTTTGCATGTACTTGTATCAATTACAAGACATGTACAAGCCTTACTGGTTAGCCAAGACCATGTTCAACCCATCTACTTAATACTTTGGCACATATTTATTCAAAAACAACTTAAACTTTATAACTGAAATATAACAAACATGCCAAGGAGAATATATCCACATATCAGATTATATGGCATGTTCTCCTTCATTATAATCCACTGGATTATTTCCAGAGTTTGCTACTTAAATCAACAACTCACAAGCACATATAATACTTAAGTTTTTTTCTTTTTTTTACATGTTCTTTTCAAGAAAACAAAGCAAGTATCAATCCTGGAAATACACAAGACATAAGAGAGTTTGCCTAGATTATTTATTACAATTAAACTTCTACCTCAATAAAGCATTTTAAAACCAGCAAGTCCTTCAAACATTCATACAAGCAAGCTACTCAAGCATCTTTCCCTACAGCAACACTTTGAACTGCCTCAATGAAAATGAGACACCCCAAAGATTGCAAAGGCAACAAATAGGGTCAGAAAATATATTCTGGCGTGAGTGAAATCATAGATTATAAATAACTTGTAATTACTAAATACTATGCAGAGATTCATATTGTAACGACCCGTAAATTTAACCGATTTAATAATGTAATTAATTGAATTTTGTGGAATTTTAAATAATAAAATTTTGAAATAAAAATTTAATATTTGGAATGCGTCTAATTAAACATAGCAAACTGTAAATTTTCATCCAAAAATATGAAAGTTTATTTTGTGTGTAATTTTATTTCAATTTAATCAGTTAGAAATTGATGAAAATAAAATGTTTTCGAAACCTGGATATTTTTATATAGAAAAATTCTAAATCATCTTCTGAGCAAAACGTCATTTTTTGTTTTTCCAAATTCAGACTTCTTTAGCTCCGTAGATCTTATTTTTCTGCGTTTTTGCTGCATTTTCCGCTAGTAGAAAATTCGAATTTTTATAATTAGACCGTACCACTAATATCTGTATACTGTTTTGATCGTCTCGTTGTGCTGATCTTTGCGGTATATTCAATTCTTTATTTTGAAATCCGATACGTGGCGGAAATCTGTAAAACGTCGGACCGTATCGGTACAAGAATTTGTGATTTTTGTTTTAGTGAACTTTTGAATTCTTTGACCATTTGTTTTTTGCTGTGTAAACCAAACTGACATTAGCATTTAATTTCTCTCGGAATTCAACGTACTACTACCCTTTCTCTATTCCCAAAATAATTATGATACGTTGGTTCATATTTACGTTGGTTCATATTTTCTTTGTCGCTAGAGAATATTATTGCTCATCTAATTTTTATTTTGCCGTAGCTTCTCATTTTCTTCTCCTCTGCCATTTCATCCTCTCTAAAGTTTTGCCGACCACCATACCCTACCACCGCTCCTGCTCCTCCACGCCTCCCTCCGACCTAAAGCCAACGTCTTCCACCCGAAAACCGAGCCACACCCAGCACTCGACCTTCCGCCTTAACCACCCCGCCACCTACCGCACCCGACCTCCTCAGCCCGCTTCCACCCGAAAACTGAGTGTACCAGTATTCAAGACTCACCTTTGGAGTTGGAGCTTCGCTTGGAGATCCAGCTATCTATCCAGCTTTTAGATATTCAGTTGATTCCAGTGATGTATTTTGATATTGTATTTGATTATTGTATTTGAGACATCTGTTGTACCTTATTTAACTCTGATATGTATATAGTAGCTTCATGAACTACTATCTTTAGCTTCCGCTGCATTTATTACTCTATGTCTGTGATCTGTGATTATTTTATTTACTGTATATGTTCAGTTTTGCCAAATTTAAATTAACAATTCGGTATTTTGAATCATTCAAGTTCGACATGTGCGGATGCGAATGGTCCAAAATAGCGGGTCGTTACAGTTGGTATCAGAGCTTTAGTAGCTCTAGGCAAAACTTAGCATATAGGGTAAATGTATTTACAGAATCACTTTCATTCGAGTTGAATCTCTTCCATTTGACTCGATTCCTTTGAATTTTGGAACATTCCCTGCGGTTCCGAAATTCATTTTTGTCCCTCACTATTCGTATTCTTCTGAATTCTGGAGTATTACATAACTCCACTTCGAACGATCTTTATAATGAGTTGGCGGTCCCGCCAATCTCAAATCGATTTGTAAAGGGGTAAAACTCTTTTACGATAGCATCGATTCACCGGAGATTTATATATCCACGGTTTAGATGCTAACATCTTTGGTTATGCCGAACTCTATTTCTTGAGATCAAATGTCGATTTACCTCGGAATTCCACATCGATCTTATTCTTGAAGTCACGGTCGACCCGGTTAAGGTTGCCCGCGATTTATATAAATTTATCAATCTTCCTACTTTGTTATTAATCATCATATCTTTGTTTCGAACTTATCTTCGAATCAAATTTCTCTTTGATTTGAGTCCATCAAAATTTGAAACCCTATCCTTATTTTGAAAATTCATTCCTGTATCGTCGAGCAAAGAAATGTATTTGTAAACTAATATATATATAAATGTTTTAATATATGCTGTGTTGTTTGAGTTGTTGATGTTGATTTGGGTTTCCGATCGATTCGTTTGATCAACGCTATCGATAAGATTTCCAAAACACTTGAGCAGAGCAAACTGACACAATATCGTTTTCAAATTTGGTAAATAAAATAAAGTTTTGTATGATTATATTATGAAATTAAATTGTTAATAAATTTGTTGTCAGAAATAATAATATTTGATTTTCATTTATTGTTTTGTAAACCATTGATTATTGCATAATATAAATAAATGAATTTATGAAACTTGGTTATAATTTGATTTGGGATTTGAAAGGAATTTAAATAAAGAATTTGAGAATTTAATTTCTGGTGATTTCAACTTTGATTTGAAAGTTTTAAAGTGTATAGTATTTAAAATATTTTCGAATATAAATCATTTTCAAAGAATTTTAAAATATTGAAACCAGTGCTCTTCTCTTTGTCGCTGGAAAATAATTTCGGTGATGGCGGCCGCATCATCGACATTCATTTTCGAGTTTCGAAGTGGAGAGACTATTATGTAGCTTTGCTACGGTTTTGTTTTGAAAAAAAAAATTTTGATTTGAATTTCTTCAGTATAATTTGATTTATATATATATATAGGTATCTTATTTTAAAATTTTAATTTGATTTGATATAAATATATAGATATATCTCTAAATTGTTTGAAGTAAATCGAGATTTAAATTCTTAAATTTTAGGTTAAAGATGATTTCAATTATAAACTGAAGTCAAAATTCTTGGATAAATATTTAACTTGAAATAACTAGATTGTAAAAAAATTTATTTGTATAATACTCAATTTCATTTCAATATAACTTACCTAAATTATTCAGAAGTTAAAATGTAATTGGATAATGTACAATAAAAAATGTCCTTATAAATAAAATTTGAGTGTTTATAATAAATGTTATACACTTAAAATTTTAATTATAAATGATGTTAACAGAGATAAATAGAATAATTAGTTGAATGAATAGTAAATGAGACAAATTAAATAAAATTTTGTTTTGAAGGAATCTTTTGGTATCAAATATTAATAAATTGAAATTAAATCAACTTATGGAAATACCTTAAAATTAAACCAATTATTGAATATAAATTAATTTAAATTGAAATTTATATGGTTTAAATTAATTTATATGGTTTAAATATATGTGATAAGATATATTAAGTGGAATAAACTTAATAATAATTTGGAATAAAGAAGAATAAAACTTGTTGAATAAAATGTGATTATAACAAATGATCATGCAAATTTATGATTTTAGAAATTGTTAATTTTAAGATAATTAATTAATAATATAATCAATTTAGAAATAGTTAAGATTGATTTAACTTAAGTAAAACAAATGGATTAAAATCAATTATTGAATATTAATTAATTTAAATTGAATTTTATATTGTTTTAATTTGGTTTTCCAATCTATTTTCTTTCTGGTTAGTTCTATTCTCCTACCTCCTTCCTTTTCGGGGACAAAAAGTTTTAAGTAGGGGAGAGTGTAACGACCCGTAAATTTAACCGATTTAATAATGTAATTAATTGAATTTTGTGGAATTTTAAATAATAAAATTTTGAAATAAAAATTTGATATTTGGAATGCGTCTAATTAAACATAGCAAACTGTAAATTTTCATCCAAAAATATGAAAGTTTATTTCGTGTGTAATTTTATTTCAATTTAATCAGTTAGAAATTGATGAAAATAAAATGTTTTCGAAACCTGAATATTTTTATATAAAAAAATTCTAAACCATCTTCTGAGAATAACGTCATTTTTCGTTTTTCCAAATTCGGACTTCTTTAGCTCCGTCGATCTTATTTTTCTGCGTTTTTGCTGTATTTTCCGCTAGTAGAAAATTCGAATTTTTATAATTAGACCGTACCACTAATATCTGTATACCGTTTTGATCGTCTCGTTGTGTTGATCTTTGCGGTATATTCAATTCTTTATTTTGAAGTCCGATACGTGGCGGAAATCTGTAAAACGTCGGACCGTATCGGTACAAGAATTTGTGATTTTTGTTTTAGTGAACTTTTGAATTCTTTGACCATTCGTTTTCTGCTGTGTAAACCAAACTGACATTAGCATTTAATTTCTTTCGGAATTCAACGTATTACTACCCTTTTTCTATTCTCAAAATCATTATGATACGTTGGTTCATATTTTCTCTATCACTAGAGAATATTATTGCTCATCTAATTTTTATTTTGCCGTAGCTTCTCATTTTCTTCTCCTCTGCCATTTCATCCTCTCCAAAGTTTTGCCGACCACCATATCCTACCACCGCTCCTGCTCCTCCACACCTCCCTCCGACCTAAAGCCGACCTTCCACCCGGAAACCAAGCCACACCCAGCACTCGACCTTCCGCCTTAACCACCCCGCCACCTACCGCGCCCGACCTCCTCAGCCCGCTTCCACCTCCACTCTTCACCTGCTCCCTTCCGATCCACTCGCCGACCTCGTCGTCAACCCGAGCATCGCCTAGCCGTAACCGCCCCTCAGCTTTCCCCGCTCCAACCGAAGCAAACCCATCAGCCGAGCCTCTCATCGCAACCTACTGCCGATCCCCACCTCAAAACCTGACGCAGCATCTTCCCTCAACCTTATGACGTCGGCCACTCCACCAACAGCCTAAAGCAACCCACCGAAGCCTCCCCTTGCCGCCACCTCTTCCCACGCCATGGTCAACGTCTCCAACTTGTGCCTCTCCTTCACTTCGACCACCAATCGGCAACATACCCTTCCACCTTCAGCCCGCGTGCATCTTTCCTCCCCTCTATATAAATGGTAATATATATTTATTTATTTAATTATACATATTTTGTAAGTTTATATATGTACTGTTGCCCTTGCAAAAAATTTCTCTGCGCAGATATATAATATATAAGTTATATAGTATGTATATATATGTTTTGATTTCTTTACATAGGTGTTTAGGAATTTCTTTTGATTATATAATATAGTATAAAATTTTGCTTTGTGGATCAATGTCATAAAGTGTATATGTCTACTGTGCATTATAAGGTTACAATATAAAGGTATACCTACTGCTTTATACATTGCTTTCGAATATAAAACTGTTTTAAGTGGGTTTGGTTGTATATTTAATAGTATAATATATTTATATATAGCTTTATTTATGTTATAGGATAGATTCCCAAAATATCATAAAGTATGTTGCGTGTATATGTAGCTTGCATAGATCTTATTATTTACAAAAACAGTTCGTATATCTATACATGCCGCAGTATTGTATGATGAAGGAAGTTCAAACTTAATTGTATTGCGTTCATATATGTGTTATTACTATTTTCTAGGTGTATATGTATATTTGAGTTTACAATTTTCTTCTTCTTTAGTTTTATATATGTGTATACCTATATTTAGAGATACATGCGTTTAAAACTGGTAGCTGAGAGTACATATTTCAGGCTAGGGTATGTTTGTAGATAGCCTTAGTTATAGTTATATTTAAGCTATGTTAGATTTTGTAAACTTACTTATGTTTTCATTTTATAAATATAGAGATACTTCCTGTTGATAAGCATACGTTAATTTATATAGGTAGTTTAAGTGAGTTTATATGGGTTTGTATTTTTGGATTTAAATTATAATACATTAAAGTATTATATAATATTTCGAAATAGTGGGTGTTTACCTATATATGTATTTTAATGTATTACATTGGTATATTGTTGTTTATACATTAGCTTATGGATATGTGTATGTATCTGACTTATATATTAACTTGTAGATTTTAAGGTAGCATTCAAAGTGTATATGTAATATGGTTATTTGCGTTAATGTTTAATAAAGAAAAAAAATAGATATTTTGATATATTGTTGATTTCAAAGTATAAATGTATATAGGCTTATAATAATATTGATTTGAAAATAAATAAATATGTATACATGTTATTTAAATGGGTGTTTTAAACAAAAAAAAATTTGGTTTTAGAGAAAATCTATAACGTATATTTTGTTTCTGTTTTTTTATGATTCTAATTCATTTTCATCAACCCCCGTTTATCAGCTTGTCCGTCGAATTCGAGTCCATCATGCTTTGCTCTGAAATTTATGCCTGGATCCGTAACTCATTCCATCGTCTATACTTCTCTAGACTCGAAAGGTGAGTAATCACTCACGATTAACGTTCTTTTATTTATTAAATTTGATTTCAATTGAAACGACAATTGAAATATGTCGCTGTTAGTTAATTACACTGTTATATATGATATTACCTGTATCAGTTCACCTATGACATCTGACACCATTATCTGTTACTTATGCGATGATTATACAAGTTTGGTTGATAAATGATTGTTGTATGATGTTGAAATTGGACGTTAATTGAAAATGTTAAAGTGATAAATAATATGCAAATTGAATTTATTATAAGATAGTTAACAATTAAAATGGATTTATATGTTGAATTTGATTAGTTAAATATGACCCCTTTTAAATGTTAAATAAATTGACACTTAGAATAGTGTTAGCTACACTTGAACCATTGAATGTATGTTGAATAATTTATATAGGAGAAAATTAAATAATGAAAGACAAGTGAAGAACCGTATAAATAATTAGTGTAATAATCTTTAATCTACATGAAATGATAGTGTAGATTCTAGAAATAATTATATTAATTTGCATTAACAACAAATGTGAATTAATACGATTATTTCGGGATTATTTGAATTGATTATTGGATTGATATTGGTTGTTGTTATTGCTTGTTTATTTACTTTGACACCATCCTAGTTATCATACTGCAAGTTCCCTTTGCTATGCTTTGATTTCGAGTTGAATTGGAATCGGGTTGAAATGATAAATACCCAAATTAAAACTTTGACTTAGGATAGAGAATTAAATAAAACCCGATTGGTCAATAATTTGATTTAAAAAATAAAATAAAGATTTTATTTGAATAAATAATGAGGTTTTGAATGAAGTTGGAATTTGAACTTTAATGAAAGGAAAATGTTAATATTTAATAATATGAAACAAAATATTAACAATGTAATTGATGAAAGAACGTTGTTTAATTTGAGAAATGATTGAATTAAGTTTTGAAATTATTTAATAATTAAATAAGATTGAATTATTTAATAATTAAATAAGATTGAATTCTTTATATAATAAGTGAGATTGAACTTCCTGAATAAGTAAATTATGTTTCTGTATTAATGGAGTTTTGAAATTTGTAACTAAGTAAATAAATAAGTGAAATTGAATTTCTTTAACAAGAAATAAAAATGTGATTTATTGAATGAATGTAAGACTTGTAATTTAAAGAACTTGATTTGACGAATTTAATTTAATTCAAATTTGTAAGTTTTGATACAAAGAAGTTGAACTTAAGTAATTGATTTAATGAATTGGAAATTAAATATAAAATTGTTTTGAATGACAAATTTACTTAATGAATATTGAATGAAATCAATCAATGAATTTAAATTGATTTGAATGTTAAATTAAATTAATTTAAATGATTTCGGAATGAAACTTATATACGAATTTAAATGAATATTGAAATGGTTTTAAATAAAAATTGAAATTGTATTATAAGATGTTGAAATGGTAATTTGGAAGTTTTGAAACGTAGAATTTTGGAAATTGATATATAAAGACAAATGAAATATTGGTTTATAAAATTCTAATTGAGATTGAACTTGATTTGGTTTTTGAAATTTATTAAACGATCAATCGGTGTAATAATTATGAAAGTTATTAAAGAGACTGGAATCGGTTAGGGACATACCCACTGTCTAAACCGAAAACCACTTTAATAACTACACGCGGAGTGTGATCCAGAATGAAGTGGTTGGAATGGTGTACGTGATGACTTAAGAAAGAGAACGATAATGGATAGCCTTGACACTTGTGTCAAATTGGAAATGACTAAAACAGGAGCCGTGCCTGCCAAATGGGGTCAGCTACCTCGAGCGAACACACTTCTTCGAAAACTACTCATTACTTGTTATCGATTGGTGCACCCTTGATTTTGGGAGTGTTGTTTCGCGGTGTTGCGATCGCTGCGGCGATGCGTTCTCACCAGTCCGGATCAGGCAAACGGTAGTTTCACTACCTTGGGTATTGCCTCATGTGCCTTGTCATACTTGTATCCCTATATACACGACCACTACGATTTGTTTTGTGTTATACCTATGGAGTACTCCCTGATAGCCCGCAAGTTTACGGTGGAGTTTACAGTGCTGTATAGACTATAATGCTTACATAAAATGTGTTAAGGGGGATAATGGTAACGTCTTAACACTATTTTGATACTTTATATTACTGATAGGCATTATCTACTTATCATACACTACTACATAGTAGATAGTTTAACGGATCCTTAAAGGATGGTTATTCCAAACATCCTTTGAGTTACTTGTATTTCAGTTGCTATTTCACTTGAGTTGGATTTATTGATATAAGAATGTTAATCCTGACTCGAGTGTTTTTGTTTTGCTTTACGCTCGGGTCGACTGAGTGTACCAGTATTCGAGACTCGCCTTTGGAGTTGGAGCTTCGCTTGGAGATCCAGCTATCTATCCAGCTTTCAGATATTCAGTTGATTCCAGTGATGTATTTTGATATTGTATTTGATTATTGTATTCGAGACATCTATTGTACCTTATTTAACTCTGATATGTATATAGTAGCTTCATGAACTACTATCTTTTGCTTCCGCTGCATTTATTACTCTGTGTCTGTGATCTGTGATTATTTTATTTACTGTATATGTTCAGTTTTGCCAAATTTAAATTAACAATTCGGTATTTTGAATCATTCAATTTCGACATGTGCGGATGCGAATGGTCCAAAATAGCGGGTCGTTACACATATGTTTGATGCTTATTTAAATTCATACTAAAATCTGAGTATATATATACATATATAAGCTCTTACTAACATACATGCACACAAGCATTCATTCGTCAACACAATTCAGTTTATGTACATATACTCCTATGGATCAACTCCCTTAATTCCATAGCTCAATTTCTCAATCCCCATTTATCATTTATTTGGCTTAACTCTTGCCATTGAACACCATGTGTGCATTGCAAAGGGGCTCAATTCTGTTAACCCTTTACACAGAGGCCAACAGGACTTAAACAAGTCATGCACATACCCATCATCCACCTAATGATGAATAGATCAAGGCACTACACCTAGATTAGCTTTATAATCTAGAGACCATTCTCATTTTCTTTCAGGAGAATTTTATTAATTCTTGAAATGCTTTATATTCTTTTCTTCCTTTCATAAATCAAAGAGTATTAAACTCACTCAGGGATTTCAGCCAGACATACAAAGCATTCATGCAAAACACCACATCCCATTTTAAGGTCATTTTTATTCAATCATATTTTCTAAAACTTGCATATATTTATTTCCAGAAATATTCCCATTTCTTACATAAATCTGGTGAAGTCATATAAAACATTACATTTATTTTACTATGAACATAGGGTAAGGTTTTTGAGAAAAAACCCATAAAAACATATTAACTTGTGATTTGAACAAATCAGCACATATATATATAATATTGCATTGTTCATATCATTTTTAAAATGAACTAGACATAAGCATGAATCCTCTTATTCACACTGCCTACTTCATTCTTCATTAATACCATATTTCTCAGTAAAAATATTTAACTCATCTCCATATAAACTGGATTATAAGTTACAAAATCCATTTCTGTGATCAGGGTGTTTGTCTTTTCAAAGCATTAATCAAAACAATCAAAACAGATCAAAACATCAACCAAAGACTCAGCCAAAACACCAACCATAATCAACATTTATTTATTCAGAGAATAAAATTAAACAAAAACATGATATGGTTTTATAAAAGTAATATGGCTGCCCTTAACTTGGGTCTTAATGCCTTAAATCTCATAAGATGATTAATCACTCACCTTCCTTCTTTTTTTCCCTGAGAATGCTCTAACTTGAAAACAGTGTGAGTTTGCTCTTCTTTTTATTTTCTAAAATATCTTTCTGTTTTCAAAAATAAACTGCTGCTTATCCTTTGATTTTTAAAACATTTAGCTAGGGTTTTAGTGGAGTGAAAACCCCATTTTATCCCCACACAAATAAGAGAATTCTGTATATGTGTTTATGGCTAAATATGCCATTTTCTTTTTGATTCCATTTCGAGTATTACAGTTGCTTTTCTTCTTTTTCTATGTACATGCCATTTGCATGTTTCACATACACACTATTTTCATGTGACTTATCTACATTATTTATTTTCTTAAGACAAATCTGTAATGTTCACATATATATCTTTTTATCAATTAATTCCTTGCTAATGTTTCACACCATTTGTTTTCTCTTGGTTTTAAAATGTATTCATACATATATAATACCAAACTAGTTTCATATATTTTAATCATCATAAGAGTTTATTTTATCACTCTATACTCCTCTGGCTACTTATATACAATATATATATGATATATGTGAATATACAACTCATTCATACTTAGTTATTTTCTTCTCATTATTATTTACTGAAAAAAACTATCCTCTTCCTTATTTATTTCACTCATTCTTGATATTTATTTTCAAACTATTTTATTCTTTGAATATTTTCCATTAACTGATTTTTTTTATAAAATTATTTTCATCTCAATAATTTGGGTCTTCACACATTCAACGCTACCCATGTAGATGAAGGATCAAATGACGATGAGAAAATGGCGTTTATGACTAGGAATTTCAAAAAATTCCTTAAGTATCAAAAAAGAAACAAATTCAGTAGGATTAATGGAAACCCGAACAAATCAAGGAGCGAAGATACCATCTAATGCTTTGGAAGCAACATAATTGGACACTTTTAATGGGATTGTGTAACAACCCGATTTTAGAGGTAATTAATATTAAATATTTAATTAATTTAAAATGGATTTTTGGAATTTTAATTGAATAATTTAAATTTATTTTAAAATATCAAAATTTTATAACAAGAAAATTAGTAGAAAAAATTAAATAGTTTGAGAATATGTGAAATAAATAAATAAAATTCTCTATTGATAAAAAGCATTATATTAATGAAGTTTGAATTTAGTTTGTAAATGAATTAAAAAAACGATTTAATTAAATAAATAAATTTAAAAAAAATTGTAAATTAAATAATGTTGTAATTTATTAGAAATTAATTTTCTGGTAAAAGTGATTTTGCGTTGAGGTTTGAGTGAAGAATTAGTTTCATAAACAAAAGAAAAGATAAGAAAGAAGGAAAAAAGAAGAAGAAGAAAAATGACTAAATCAAAGCCCAAAATTTTCAAGCCCAAACCAAACCCTAAAACTTAAGTTTCCAGACTCTTCCAATCTCTTGACTATTCCATATCTAGATACTTCATCCTCTACTATAAATATAACACTGCCATATTCATTCTTTGCTTTTGGAAATTCAAGAATTCACCTAAACTCTACCACGTGAAAATTTAAATAAAATCAAATAAATTACATTAAATTCTCAAATTTAATTATATGCCTCTCGACACCAATCTACGCCATCGATGAGAAGGAATTCGTGTTTTCGGTCGCTGTTAGGAGGTCTGTGTATGTGTGATCAAGAAGGAGGAAGAAGAGGATGGTACGTAGTGTTCAGGTGAGTGTCTCACTCACAAATTCTACGTTTAATCCTATAATTCAATATATATATATATACACACACACACACACATATATATATACATATGCATGAATTAAAACGATATTTAGGTGTATTACTTGTGTGCTTCGAATATGTGATGATAACGGTGACGAAGGGGATGGAAATGGGTTGATGGACGCACAACCTGGAGCGAAGTTGCTCCACGCATAGCCGATCGATGGAATGGTCAGTGATGACCGGTACATCGGTGGTGGTGTCGTGCGTGTGCAGTTTTGTGTGGCCATGTTGTGTGTGAAGCTTGCATGTGCGTGTGCGGGTATGTGTGTAATCATGTGTGTACAACTCTACATATGTGCATGTGAGCATCTGAATATATATATATATACACACTTAAATTAAAAAAAATATTTTTATAAATATGTTAAAATTATGATAAACTAAATAAATATACTTAAACTCTTAATATATATATATATATTCTTAGATATTTCATATAAATGTAAATATAGTTTAAGGTCTAATAAATTAATAAGGTGAATTAAATAGTATTATTTAAATGGAAAATAATGATATGATCCATAATTGATATTTTGTAGTTTTCAAAATAAATTTTATTATATATTTAAAGTTATGGAAATGTAATTAATTGATTATGAATATATATAAAAATTGATTTGGATGTTTTAAAAAAATTATTTTAAAGTAGAATTTAATTATAGAAAATTATGAAATAATTGTTATGTGAGACATTTAGTTTTATAAACTTCTTTGGGGATTTAAAAGAAGGAAATGAGCTTTCAAAAGTTATTTTTGAATATTAAATCAACATTAATATTTATAAAAGGTTATGAAATTAGTAATTTATAGAAAAGAAATTATTATATTTTGTTTAAATTAATTATCTAGTTTAATTCTAGAATATAAATGTGTGTGTGTAATCCATTTTAAGTACTTATTTGTTATATAAGATTATATATGGTGAATGATTTATTATTAAATATTGATTTGTTTATTGTTTTATATCTATTTGAATAAGGGGCATTTCACTAGAAGGACAAACTTTGCAGTCCAATTAGTTTCTAGGACACACATCCACAGAAATTAATTTCAAGGCCAAAGTCAGCAGAATAATTGCTTTTAAGGACAAAGTCAGCAGTCCAATTACTTTCAAGGACATAATTTCATAGATTTTTAGGCCTTGGAAACTAATTATTTTGCATTTTGTCCTTAAAAGGTAATTATTTCAGTTGTGTGTCCTAGAAACTAATTGCACTTGCTAAAGAGGCCCTTGTGACTAATTTCCACTTTGAATAATCTATTATATATTGCTTTTCTTATCATTCTATTCTTATATACTGAATTGGATTATATGAATGATTCACCGTTGATGTTGAATTAATTAGTATTTTGGTATGATACGGCGATGACATCCTTCATATGGATTTGTGTTATTGCTATTTTTGTAATATTTTGTTTTGATGATTTTAATTATATGTAGCGAAGAATCTGAATAAACGGAGTTATAATACCGTTTGGGATGGGGCATTCGATAATATTTCTCCGGTTATTCTTTGGACTCGTTATATAGAATAGTTGTGGAGGTTGAGTGTAGTTTACGAGCATTGAATAAACGATTGAGCATCATGCGGTGGTATGGGACGCCAATTTGATACTTATTCGGTTATTCATTGTAACTAGATGTCACTCAAGTGACAGAAACTTGAATTATACTTATGTAATGTGATGTTCGGTGTAGAGAAAATGTATATGCTCGGTGTAGAGAAGTGTATGTGCTCGGGGTAAAGCAAATGTATATGCTCGGTGTAGAGAAGTGAATATGCTCGGAGTAGAGCATTATAGATGATTGAGTTATAGGGGTGTACCAATAAGTATGTTGTCTATCATAATATGCTCCGAGATATGATTAGGAGTTAGCGGGAACCGGATGGCCAGTGTCCACCCTAGCAGCCTGATCGTGGTGTCACGCCACAGATCTATGATGCTTTTTGTTGTATTGATGCGCACCATGGGATTTTAGAGAAAGGCGGAGTAGCCTTTAGGGTGGTGTAGCCCTATCCCCTTTAGTTAAGAAGGCCGGCAATTTGTTACCGTAGGGGCAGTGATCCGGGTTGTGATCAATGCATAGCATAGTCGTGCAGCATATTTATGACATTCGATGGATATAATCACGATACCAGGTTGGTAACTGAAGACTGTATGAGTAAATCTGGACGGTGTAGCCCAGGACTCCTGGAGCAGGCGGGTCAGCTGTTAGTCTCCCTTCTAGTTCTACATGGATTAGTATATAAGTAAATATTATTTATACACCTCACCTGAGTATTAAAGTGGATCCGGGTGGATAACCCAGGTGCTCTAGGAGATGACGGATATTATAACAACCCGCATATTTATCGGTTGTATATTTAAATATTTTATTTAAATATAATGTCGTTTGTCGGATTATAGTCCGAAAAGCTACTTTTTGCAAACAGTCGAATTGGAGCTCGAAACCACTTCCATTGAGTTCAAAATGTCGTTTGCGATCTTTTTGAGTATAAGCTTCGATATGTTTGGAGTTTGTGGAGTTTTGACCCTTTTTCACTTTGGACTTGGGTTTGGGTTCAGCCCTTAACCCCACTTAACCCCCTAGCTCTCTAACTCTTCATCCATTCAGTCCCATTTCATTTCATTTCCTCAAGCAAACTGAAAATGGTGGAGAGGAAGAGGAATTAGAAATTACAAAACCCTAGTTTCTTCTTGCAACTCGAATTCTTGCTCCAAAAATCAAAGAGAAGGATAGGTAAGCCTCCTCTTCATCTTCTCCAACTCTTCTCCTCTTCAATTTCAGAAATTTCCTAACCCTAATTTGGGAAATATGTGTTTATTCTTCGATTGAAGTTTGTAGAGTTGAAGTGGAGTGTGGTTGGTTGTTTCTTTGCATTTGAGCTCCTTCTTCTTCTTCTTAGTTTTGTGTAAAAAGGTGAGATTTTATCTCACATCTATGACTATAATCATCTTTGAGTGATAGGTATGGATTCCTATTACTTGTTCATATGCATTTGATCTTTGTTTGGATCGGTTTTATGTACATTCCAATTCTTGGGTTTCAAAGTCTAATTTTTATGAACATTCCTTTATGGATGTTTTGATCTTGTTTTGGTAATGAATCGATGTGCTTATAGGACCGGGCAGCCGTTAGGCGTGAACCCCTAGCGTCCGTGCTCGACCGATTGAAAGTTGGGAGAGTTTGATCATCATTTGAATAGGCTGGAAACAGCCCAGGTTCAGGTCCGGCCGACCGAACTCAGGGTCCGGTCGACCGACCTGCTACTTGAGCTATTCCCTGCCTCTGTTTTGGAAGTGCAGGAATTCAGGCTCCGGCTGACCGACCAGGAAGTCCGGTCAACCGACCTGCTTCCCGAGAATTTTTCAAAACAGTGTCCGGTCGACCGAGCTCTGATAACGGCCGACCGACCTGCTCCTATTTTCCCTGTTTTGCCTATTTTTGCTCATTTTGATTGGCTTTCCAAATTTTATCGATCCAAGTTGGTTCTTAGTGGTTGATATTGCATCTTTGGCTCTGATAACTTACCTTTGACTTCATTCACGGTTTTTATAAATAATCCCTCTAAATCATATTAAAAGCTCCCTTCTCCGCTTTATAAATTTCTATTTAAACACACACAATTTTGCACTTCGAACGAAGTGGAAAGGAGATTAAATGGTTAGGTAAAACACGGACCATGAATCCGCGCGTTCACCTTTCCGATTAATCCCCGACCTATTCGATTGATCGTTTTGACCTTTGTGTCTAGTTTACCGATGAGATGCGGTAAACATTGTAATGCTTTGAGTGTGAAATTGGCTAATGGATAGTAAACCGTTTAGTGCGAACGAGTGGTTATGGGACTCGCGTTAACACTTTTCGGGTTCCTTTTCAAGAGTTGTGACACATTCCTCCAGTTAGTGGTGTCCAGTACTGGGCCTCCGGACCTTCACCACTACGTTTTGTTGCATTTGGGATAGTGTCTTCGGACTGTCTCCTTCTGGCTTGTTGCCTTTAATATCGCTTTGGAGTTGGTCCTTTGCCCCGGCTCAAGAGATATTTGGGATTGTTGTTGCCCTATAGTATCGCTTCCGATGTTGGTCTTTTTGAGCCGCATGGGTGATATTGGGTTTGGAGCCTTCGGGCTTATGGATCCTTGTTTATACAGTACTGAGCTCGAGCATCTTTTGTTGTTTTGGTTGATATGTATATTCCCTAGTGCATCGCCTTTCGTTGTTGGTCTTTTTGAGCCGCATGATATGTAGCGATCATCTAGTGGAACTTGTGTACCTTCAT
This sequence comes from Allium fistulosum, assembly GCA_030737815.1. Classification (NCBI taxonomy): domain Eukaryota; kingdom Viridiplantae; phylum Streptophyta; class Magnoliopsida; order Asparagales; family Amaryllidaceae; genus Allium; species Allium fistulosum. Next base: position 1,042,945,009 of record CM060902.1, on the reverse strand, counting down.
TGGTATTTGTCATTTGCCTTTTGGCTTGATTTGGGATATGATATCCTTTGTTTATTTGAGATGCCGATGATATGAGGCTTGCTTTGTTATGTTCATCTTGTGTTATCTCTTTTTGAGATATTTGTTATACTTTGTAACCTTGCAGGTTTATTGTTGTTCAGTTTATCTAACTGATTTGTTTAGCTAGACTGACCCGTGTATTTTATACTCGGGTCAGACCGAGTTGTTTCAGGTTAGGTGCTTTTGGACTTAGCCTTTTTTGCTTCCGCATGGACTATTACGCTAGCTCCTTTTTGCCATAGCTTTTTGCGTAGTCCCATTTCGTTGTAACTCTGATATGTATTCTTTTTGATTCGCATGTATATTGTGGTTTGCTATACCACTTGACAAGTATTATTTTGTATACTCTGTTATGTATCAGTATATGTGTTTATGATGATCTACTGTTCTGTGATGTATATTACATTGAGTTGTTACATTTTGTTCTGATAGATCCTATAGCCACTGTAGTTTTGCTTTAAGTATTTATTGAACTTGTCGAACCACATGAGATGATAAAAAACCACTTTTCGGCGTGTTCAGTAGATAGTTAAAGTAAGACTACACATGGTCGCTCCTATCCAGCCTTATTCTTCGTATTAGCAGACAGTATTTTCTAATAATACTCTTTGCTAATATGGGTATAGAGGTGGGGCGTCACAGCTTGGTATCAAAGCTGAGTTCAGAACAAAGTATGATAAACACAGAATATAAGCACATATTCGATACATCAGAGTGTAATAAGTGATGCAAATCTTTGAATTGTCGTGTCCCTCTATTCCTTCTACTTTGGGAATACGTCTAGGAATGAATTTAAATTCCGTAGTATTCCATATTGAATTATCTTCCTTTGTGATTTTGATTCCAATTTGATGGCATCATTTTATTCTATAAGCCCTCATGACGAGGAAAGTGTTGTTTCTCTCATTCTTGTAGTTTGAGAATTTTCCGGTATTTTGGTCTTATCTTAGGATTATTACCTAAGTAATCTTTTGAGTAGTGTTAAGGTCTTTTCAGCTAGACCTTGACACCGGTTTTGATTTGGCTACGGGTTGCGGAAGTTAGCACTCCACTTACCGCATTCCGCACTTGTTATGATTCTTTATAGTGACTATTATGTCATTCGGTTTGTTCAGTTTGTTTCATCCATTTTATGAATCGAGTATTCTACGAATATCTCGATGACTCCATTTTTGTATTTATTGATTTTGGATGGAAAATAGCAATTTAAAATTTTTGCAAATCTTTTTCATAAGATTTATTTATAAGTATAAATGGGATTTTTGTTCTTAAAACGAACAAAGAGATTTTTAAAAGTTTTTAGAAACATGTTTATCATATAGAAGATGATTTTGTGATTGTATTGCCCATTGAGTGCTTTAAGAATTCTGGTCGATGCGCTTGATCAACGTTATCGATAGGAATCTCCTAAACGCTTTGATGAGACAATTTGACACACTAAATTGATTTGAAATAAGGAAATTTTTCCAGAGAGATGATTTCATGAAGGTAATTGAAATTTTGAAGCTTTAGCTTTTCGGTAAAGAATATTATTTGAAAGAACTCTTTTCTAATACTCTTATTTTTTTATTCCCGAAAGGAGGATCGTGTTGCCAATGCATTTAGTTGTACGCAACAAGTGATTGTTTCTTTGTTGATGTCCGAATGGAATGATCTTTTTACCAAGTTCATCGGACGTTTTGTTGCACTTCATTTGTTGAGCTTCGGTCCATTTGACGTATTGTTTTTACCACGTCGGTGTTCCGAATTATTTTGAGCTTAGGAATCAATAGAATTCTCTGAGCAAGCAAGTTCGGGCTTATCCTTTCGTGCAATTTATGGTGAACTTCTTATTCTGTTCTTCTTATGTGTTGATATGTTTTTGGTTGTTACTCTTTATTTTCTTCTTAAGAATTGCGAGGACGCAATTTCTTAAGGACGGGAGTCTGTAACAACCCGCATATTTATCGGTTGTATATTTAAATATTTTATTTAAATATAATGTCGTTTGTCGGATTATAGTCTGAAAAGCTACTTTTTGCAAACAGTCGAATTGGAGCTCGAAACAACTTCCATTGAGTTCAAAATGTCGTTTGCGATCTTTTTGAGTATAAGCTTCGATATGTTTGGAGTTTGTGGAGTTTTGACCCTTTTTCACTTTGGACTTGGGTTTGAGTTCAGCCCTTAACCCCACTTAACCCCCTAGCTCTCTAACTCTTCATCCATTTAGTCCCATTTCATTTCATTTCCTCAAGCAAACTGAAAATGGTGGAGAGGAAGAGGAATTAGAAATTACAAAACCCTAGTTTCTTCTTGCAACTCGAATTCTTGCTCCAAAAATCAAAGAGAAGGATAGGTAAGCCTCCTCTTCATCTTCTCCAACTCTTCTCCTCTTCAATTTCAGAAATTTCCTAACCCTAATTTGGGAAATATGTGTTTATTCTTAGATTGAAGTTTGTAGAGTTGAAGTGGAGTGTGGTTGGTTGTTTCTTTGCATTTGAGCTCCTTCTTCTTCTTAGTTTTGTGTAAAAAGGTGAGATTTTATCTCACATCTATGACTATAATCATCTTTGAGTGATAGGTATGGATTCCTATTACTTGTTCATATGCATTTGATCTTTGTTTGGATCGGTTTTATGTACATTCCAATTCTTGGGTTTCAAAGTCTAATTTTTATGAACATTCCTTTATGGATGTTTTGATCTTGTTTTGGTAATGAATCGATGTGCTTATAGAACCGGGCAGCCGTTAGGCGTGAACCCCTAGCGTCCGTGCTCGACCGATTGAAAGTTGGGAGAGTTTGATCATCATTTGAATAGGCTGGAAACAGCCCAGGTTCAGGTCCGGCCGACCGAACTCAGGGTCCGGTCGACCGACCTGCTACCTGAGCTATTCCCTGCCTCTGTTTTGGAAGTGTAGGAATTCAGGCTCCGGCTGACCGACCAGGAAGTCCGGTCAACCGACCTGCTTCCCGAGAATTTTTCAGAACAGTGTCCGGTCGACCGAGCTCTGATAACGGCCGACCGACCTGCTCCTATTTTCCCTGTTTTGCCTATTTTTGCTCATTTTGATTGGCTTTCCAAATTTTATCGATCCAAGTTGGTTCTTAGTGGTTGATATTGCATCTTTGGCTCTGATAACTTACCTTTGACTTCATTCACGGTTTTTATAAATAATCCCTCTAAAACATATTAAAAGCTCCCTTCTCCGCTTTATAAATTTCTATTTAAACACACACAATTTTGCACTTCGAACGAAGTGGAAAGGAGATTAAATGGTTAGGTAAAACACGGACCATGAATCCGCGCGTTCACCTTTCCGATTAATCCCCGACCTATTCGATTGATCGTTTTGACCTTTGTGTCTAGTTTACCGATGAGATGCGGTAAACATTGTAATGCTTTGAGTGTGAAATTGGCTAATGGATAGTAAACCGTTTAGTGCGAACGAGTGGTTATGGGACTCGCGTTAACACTTTTCGGGTTCCTTTTCAAGAGTTGTGACACATTCCTCCAGTTAGTGGTGTCCAGTACTGGGCCTCCGGACCTTCACCACTACGTTTTGTTGCATTTGGGATAGTGTCTTCGGACTGTCTCCTTCTGGCTTGTTGCCTTTAATATCGCTTTGGAGTTGGTCCTTTGCCCCGGCTCAAGAGATATTTGGGATTGTTGTTGCCCTATAGTATCACTTCCGATGTTGGTCTTTTTGAGCCGCATGGGTGATATTGGGTTTGGAGCCTTCGGGCTTATGGATCCTTGTTTATACAGTACTGAGCTCGAGCATCTTTTGTTATTTTGGTTGATATGTATATTCCCTAGTGCATCGCCTTTCGTTGTTGGTCTTTTTGAGCCGCATGATATGTAGCGATCATCTAGTGGAACTTGTGTACCTTCATTGGTATTTGTCATTTGCCTTTTGGCTTGATTTGGGATATGATATCCTTTGTTTATTTGAGATGCCGATGATATGAGGCTTGCATTGTTATGTTCATCTTGTGTTAAATGATTGTGTTATCTCTTTTTGAGATATTTGTTATACTTTGTAACCTTGCAGGTTTATTGTTGTTCAGTTTATCTAACTGATTTGTTTAGCTAGACTGACCCGTGTATTTTATACTCGGGTCAGACCGAGTTGTTTCAAGTTAGGTGCTTTTGGACTTAGCCTTTTTTGCTTCCGCATGGACTATTACGCTAGCTCCTTTTTGCCATAGCTTTTTGCGTAGTCCCATTTCGTTGTAACTCTGATATGTATTCTTTTTGATTCGCATGTATATTGTGGTTTGCTATACCACTTGACAAGTATTATTTTGTATACTCTGTTATGTATCAGTATATGTGTTTATGATGATCTACTGTTCTGTGATGTATATTACATTGAGTTGTTACATTTTGTTCTGATAGATCCTATAGCCACTGTAGTTTTGCTTTAAGTATTTATTGAACTTGTCGAACCACATGAGATGATAAAAAACCACTTTTCGGCGTGTTCAGTAGATAGTTAAAGTAAGACTACACATGGTCGCTCCTATCCAGCCTTATTCTTCGTATTAGCAGACAGTATTTTCTAATAATACTCTTTGCTAATATGGGTATAGAGGTGGGGCATCACAGCTTGGTATCAAAGCTGAGTTCAGAACAAAGTATGATAAACACAGAATAGAAGCACATATTCGATACATCAGAGTGTAATAAGTGATGCAAATCTTTGAATTGTCGTGTCCCTCTATTCCTTCTACTTTGGGAATACGTCTAGGAATGAATTTAAATTCCATAGTATTCCATATTGAATTATCTTCCTTTGTGATTTTGATTCCAATTTGATGGCATCATTTTATTCTATAAGCCCTCATGACGAGGAAAGTGTTGTTTCTCTCATTCTTGTAGTTTGAGAATTTTCCGGTATTTTGGTCTTATCTTAGGATTATTACCTAAGCAATCTTTTGAGTAGTGTTAAGGTCTTTTCAGCTAGACCTTGACACCGGTTTTGATTTGGCTACGGGTTGCGGAAGTTAGCACTCCACTTACCGCATTCCGCACTCGTTATGATTCTTTATAGTGACTATTATGTCATTCAGTTTGTTCAGCTTGTTTCATCCATTTTATGAATCGAGTATTCTACGAATATCTCGATGACTCCATTTTTGTATTTATTGATTTTGGATGGAAAATAGCAATTTAAAATTTTTGCAAATCTTTTTCATAAGATTTATTTATAAGTATAAATGGGATTTTTGTTCTTAAAACGAACAAAGAGATTTTTAAAAGTTTTTAGAAACATGTTTATCATATAGAAGATGATTTTGTGATTGTATTGCCCATTGAGTGCTTTAAGAATTCTGGTCGATGCGCTTGATCAACGTTATCGATAGGAATCTCCTAAATGCTTTGATGAGACAATTTGACACACTAAATTGATTTGAAATAAGGAAATTTTTCCAGAGAGATGATTTCATGACGGTAATTGAAATTTTGAAGCTTTAGCTTTTCGGTAAAGAATATTATTTGAAAGAACTCTTTTCTAATACTCTTATTTTTTTTATTCCCGAAACGAGGATCGTGTTGCCAATGCATTTAGTTGTACGCAACAAGTGATTGTTTCTTTGTTGATGTCCGAATGGAATGATCTTTTTACCAAGTTCATCGGACGTTTTGTTGCACTTCATTTGTTGAGCTTCGGTCCATTTGACGTATTGTTTTTACCACGTCGGTGTTCCGAATTATTTTGAGCTTAGGAATCAATAGAATTCTCTGAGCAAGCAAGTTCGGGCTTATCCTTTCGTGCAATTTATGGTGAACTTCTTATTCTGTTCTTCTTATGTGTTGATATGTTTTTGGTTGTTACTCTTTATTTTCTTCTTAAGAATTGCGAGGATGCAATTTCTTAAGGAGGGGAGTCTGTAACAACCCGCATATTTATCGGTTGTATATTTAAATATTTTATTTAAATATAATATCGTTTGTCGGATTATAGTCCGAAAAGCTACTTTTTGCAAACAGTCGAATTGGAGCTCGAAACCACTTCCATTGAGTTCAGAATGTCGTTTGCGATCTTTTTGAGTATAAGCTTCGATATGTTTGGAGTTTGTGGAGTTTTGACCCTTTTTCACTTTGGACTTGGGTTTGGGTTCAGCCCTTAACCCCACTTAACCCCCTAGCTCTCTAACTCTTCATCCATTCAGTCCCATTTCATTTCATTTCCTCAAGCAAACTGAAAATGGTGGAGAGGAAGAGGAATTAGAAATTACAAAACCCTAGTTTCTTCTTGCAACTCGAATTCTTGCTCCAAAAATCAAAGAGAAGGATAGGTAAGCCTCCTCTTCATCTTCTCCAACTATTCTCCTCTTCAATTTCAGAAATTTCCTAACCCTAATTTGGGAAATATGTGTTTATTCTTAGATTGAAGTTTGTAGAGTTGAAGTGGAGTGTGGTTGGTTGTTTCTTTGCATTTGAGCTCCTTCTTCTTCTTAGTTTTGTGTAAAAAGGTGAGATTTTATCTCACATCTATGACTATAATCATCTTTGAGTGATAGGTATGGATTCCTATTACTTGTTCATATGCATTTGATCTTTATTTGGATCGGTTTTATGTACATTCCAATTCTTGGGTTTCAAAGTCTAATTTTTATGAACATTCCTTTATGGATGTTTTGATCTTGTTTTGGTAATGAATCGATGTGCTTATAGGACCGGGCAGCCGTTAGGCGTGAACCCCTAGCGTCCGTGCTCGACCGATTGAAAGTTGGGAGAGTTTGATCATCATTTGAATAGGCTGGAAACAGCCCAGGTTCAGGTCCGGCCGACCGAACTCAGGGTCCGGTCGACCGACCTGCTACCTGAGCTATTCCCTGCCTCTATTTTGGAAGTGCAGGAATTCAGGCTCCGGCTGACCGACCAGGAAGTCCGGTCAACCGACCTGCTTCCCGAGAATTTTTCAGAACAGTGTCCGGTCGACCGAGCTCTGATAACGGCCGACCGACCTGCTCCTATTTTCCCTGTTTTGCCTATTTTTGCTCATTTTGATTGGCTTTCCAAATTTTATCGATCCAAGTTGGTTCTTAGTGGTTGATATTGCATCTTTGGCTCTGATAACTTACCTTTGACTTCATTCACGGTTTTTATAAATAATCCCTCTAAATCATATTAAAAGCTCCCTTCTCCGCTTTATAAATTTCTATTTAAACACACACAATTTTGCACTTCGAACGAAGTGGAAAGGAGATTAAATGGTTAGGTAAAACACGGACCATGAATCCGCGCGTTCACCTTTCCGATTAATCCCCGACCTATTCGATTGATCGTTTTGACCTTTGTGTCTAGTTTACCGATGAGATGAGGTAAACATTGTAATGCTTTGAGTGTGAAATTGGCTAATGGATAGTAAACCTTTTAGTGCGAACGAGTGGTTATGGGACTCGCGTTAACACTTTTCGGGTTCCTTTTCAAGAGTTGCGACACATTCCTCCAGTTAGTGGTGTCCAGTACTGGGCCTCCGGACCTTCACCACTACGGTTTGTTGCCTTTGGGATAGTGCCTTCGGACTTTCTCCTTCTGGCTTGTTGCCTTTAATATCGCTTTGGAGTTGGTCCTTTGCCCCGGCTCAAGAGATATTTGGGATTGTTGTTGCCCTATAGTATCGCTTCCGATGTTGGTCTTTTTGAGCCGCATGGGTGATATTGGGTTTGGAGCCTTCGGGCTTATGGATCCTTGTTTATGCAGTACTAAGCTCGAGCATCTTTTGTTGTTTTGATTGATATGTATATTCCCTAGTGCATCGCCTTTCGTTGTTGGTCTTTTTGAGCCGCATGATATGTAGCGATCATCTAGTGGAACTTGTGTACCTTCATTGGTATTTGTTATTTGCCTTTTGGCTTGATTTGGGATATGATATCCTTTGTTTATTGGAGATGCCGATGATATGAGGCTTGCTTTGTTATGTTCATCTTGTGTTAAATGATTGTGTTATCTCTTTTTGAGATATTTGTTATACTTTGTAACCTTGCAGGTTTATTGTTGTTCAGTTTATCTAACTGATTTATTAAGCTAGACTGACCCGTGTATTTTATACTCGGGTCAGACCGAGTTGTTTCAAGTTAGGTGCTTTTGGACTTAGCCTCTTTTGCTTCCGCATGGACTATTCCGCTAGCTCCTTTTTGTCATAGCTTTTTGCGTAGTCCCATTTCGTTGTAACTCTGATATGTATTCTTTTTGATTCGCCTGTATATTGTGGTTTGCTATACCACTTGACAAGTATTATTTTGTATACTCTGTTATGTATCAGTATATGTGTTTATGATGATCTACTGTTCTGTGATGTATATTACATTGAGTTGTTACATTTTGTTTTGATAGATCCTATAGCCATTGTAGTTTTGCTTTAAGTATTTATTGAACTTGTCGAACCACATGAGATGATAAAAAACCACTTTTCGACGTGTTCAGTAGATAGTTAAAGTAAGACTACACATGGTCGCTCCTATCCAGCCTTATTCTCCGTATTAGCAGACGGTATTATCTAATAATACTCTTTGCTAATGTGGGTATAGAGGTGGGGCGTCACAGCTTGATATCAAAGCTGAGTTCAGAACAAAGTATGATAAACACAGAATAGAAGCACATATTCGATACATCAGAGTGTAATAAGTGATGCAAATCTTTGAATTGTCGTGTACCTCCATTCCTTCTACTTTGGGAATACGTCTATGAATGAATTTAAATTCCGTAGTATTCCATATTGAATTATCTTCCTTTGTGATTTTGATTCCAATTTGATGGCATCATTTTATTCTGTAAGCCCTCATGACGAGGAAAGTGTTGTTTCTCTCATTCTTGTAGTTTGAGAATTTTCCGGTATTTTGGTCTTATCTTAGGATTATTACCTAAGCAATCTTTTGAGTAGTGTTAAGGTCTTTTCAGCTCGACCTTGACACCGGTTTTGATTTGGCTACGGGTTGCGGAAGTTAGCACTCCACTTACCGCATTCCGCACTCGTTATGATTCTTTATAGTGACTATTATGTCATTCAGTTTGTTCAGCTTGTTTCATCCATTTTATGAATCGAGTATTCTATGAATATCTCGATGACTCCATTTTTGTATTTATTGATTTTGGATGGAAAATAGCAATTTAAAATTTTTGCAAATCTTTTTCATAAGATTTATTTATAAGTATAAATGGGATTTTTGTTCTTAAAACGAACAAAGAGAATTTTTAAAAGTTTTTAGAAACATGTTTATCATATAGAAGATGATTTTGTGATTGTATTGCCCATTGAGTGCTTTAAGAATTCTGGTCGATGCGCTTGATCAACGTTATCGATAGGAATCTCCTAAACGCTTTGATGAGACAATTTGACACACTAAATTGATTTGAAATAAGGAAATTTTTCCAAAGAGATGATTTCATGACGGTAATTGAAATTTTGAAGCTTTAGCTTTTCGGTAAAGAATATTATTTGAAAGAACTCTTTTCTAATACTCTTTTTTTTTTATTCCCGAAAGGAGGATCGTGTTGCCAATGCATTTAGTTGTACGCAACAAGTGATTGTTTCTTTGTTGATGTCCGAATGGAATGATCTTTTTACCAAGTTCATCGGACGTTTTGTTGCACTTCAATTGTTGACCTTCGGTCCATTTGACGTATTGTTTTTACCACGTCAGTGTTCCGAATTATTTTGAGCTTAGGAATCAATAGAATTTTCTGAGCAAGCAAGTTCGGGCTTATCCTTTCATGCAATTTATGGTGAACTTCTTATTCTGTTCTTCTTATGTGTTGATATGTTTTTGGTTGTTACTCTTTATTTTCTTCTTAAGAATTGCGAGGACGCAATTTCTTAAGGAGGGGAGTCTGTAACAACCCGCATATTTATCGGTTGTATATTTAAATATTTTATTTAAATATAATGTCGTTTGTCGGATTATAGTCCGAAAAGCTACTTTTTGCAAACAGTCGAATTGGAGCTCGAAACCACTTCCATTGAGTTCAAAATGTCGTTTGTGATCTTTTTGAGTATAAGCTTCGATATGTTTGGAGTTTTTGGAGTTTTGACCCTTTTTCACTTTGGACTTGGGTTTGGGTTCAGTCCTTAACCCCACTTAACCCCCTAGCTCTCTAACTCTTCATCCATTCACTCCCATTTCATTTCATTTCCTCAAGCAAACTGAAAATGGTGGAGAGGAAGAGGAATTAGAAATTACAAAACCCTAGTTTCTTCTTGCAACTCGAATTCTTGCTCCAAAAATCAAAGAGAAGGATATGTAAGCCTCCTCTTCATCTTCTCCAACTCTTCTCCTCTTCAATTTCAGAAATTTCCTAACCCTAATTTGGGAAATATGTGTTTATTCTTAGATTGAAGTTTGTAGAGTTGAAGTGGAGTGTGGTTGGTTGTTTCTTTGCATTTGAGCTCCTTCTTCTTCTTAGTTTTGTGTAAAAAGGTGAGATTTTATCTCACATCTATGACTATAATCATCTTTGAGTGATAGCTATGGATTCCTATTAATTGTTCATATGCATTTGATCTTTGTTTGGATCGGTTTTATGTACATTCCAATTCTTGGGTTTCAAAGTCTAATTTTTATGAACATTCCTTTATGGATGTTTTGATCTTGTTTTGGTAATGAATCGATGTGCTTATAGGACCGGGCAGCCGTTAGGCGTGAACCCCTAGAGTCCGTGCTCGACCGATTGAAAGTTGGGAGAGTTTGATCATCATTTGAATAGGCTGGAAACAGCCCAGGTTCAGGTCCGGCCGACCGAACTCAGGGTCCGGTCGACCGACCTTCTACCTGAGCTATTCCCTACCTCTGTTTTGGAAGTGCAGGAATTCAGGCTCCGGCTGACCGACCAGGAAGTTCGGTCAACCGACCTGCTTCCCGAGAATTTTTCAGAACAGTGTCCGGTCGACCGAGCTCTGATAACGGCCGACCGACCTGCTCCTATTTTCCCTGTTTTGCCTATTTTTGCTCATTTTGATTGGCTTTCCAAATTTTATCGATCCAAGTTGGTTCTTAGTGGTTGATATTGCATCTTTGGCTCTGATAACTTACCTTTGACTTCATTCATGGTTTTTATAAATAATCCCTCTAAATCTTATTAAAAGCTCCCTTCTCCGCTTTATAAATATCTATTTAAACACACACAATTTTGCACTTCGAACGAAGTGGAAAGGAGATTAAATGGTTAGGTAAAACACGGACCATGAATCCGCGCGTTCACCTTTCCGATTAATCCCCGACCTATTCGATTGATCATTTTGACCTTTGTGTCTAGTTTACCGATGAGATGAGGTAAACATTGTAATGCTTTGAGTGTGAAATTGGCTAATGGATCGTAAAACGTTTAGTGAGAACGAGTGGTTATGGGACTCGCGTTAACACTTTTCGGGTTCCTTTTCAAGAGTTGTGACACATTCCTCCAGTTAGTGGTGTCCAGTACTGGGCCTCCGTACCTTCACCACTACGGTTTGTTGCCTTTGGGATAGTGCCTTCGGACTGTCTCCTTCTGGCTTGTTGCCTTTAATATCGCTTTGGAGTTGGTCCTTTGCCCCGGCTCAAGAGATATTTGGGATTGTTGTTGCCCTATAGTATCGCTTCCGATGTTGGTCTTTGTGAGCCGCATGGGTGATATTGGGTTTGGAGCCTTCGTGCTTATGGATCCTTGTTTATACAGTACTGAGCTCGAGCATCTTTTGTTGTTTTGATTGATATGTATATTCCCTAGTGCATCGCCTTTCGTTGTTGGTCTTTTTGAGCCGCATGATATGTAGCGATCATCTAGTGGAACTTGTGTACCTTCATTGGTATTTGTTATTTGCCTTCTGGCTTGATTTGGGATATGATATCCTTTGTTTATTTGAGATGCCGATGATATGAGGCTTGCTTTGTTATGTTCATCTTGTGTTAAATGATTGTGTTATCTCTTTTTGAGATATTTGTTATACTTTGTAACCTTGCAGGTTTATTGTTGTTCAGTTTATCTAACTGATTTGTTTAGCTAGACTGACCCGTGTATTTTATACTCGGGTCAGACCGAGTTGTTTCAGGTTAGGTGCTTTTGGACTTAGCCTCTTTTGCTTCCGCATGGACTATTCCACTAGCTCCTTTTTGTCATAGCTTTTTGCGTAGTCCCATTTCGTTGTAACTCTGATATGTATTCTTTTTGATTCGCCTGTATATTGTGGTTTGCTATACCACTTGACAAGTATTATTTTGTATACTTTGTTATGTTTCAGTATATGTGTTTATGATGATCTACTGTTCTGTGATGTATATTACATTGAGTTGTTACATTTTGTTCTGATAGATCCTATAGCCATTGTAGTTTTGCTTTAAGTATTTATTGAACTTGTCGAACCACATGAGATGATAAAAAACCACTTTTCGGCGTGTTCAGTAGATAGTTAAAGTAAGACTACACATGGTCGCTCCTATCCAGCCTTATTCTCCGTATTAGCAGACGGTATTATCTAATAATACTCTTTGCTAATGTGGGTATAGAGGTGGGGCGTCACAGATATACCTGTCAAAATATGACCCAACCCATTAACCTAACTCATTTACCCTACTTATAAATGGGTTGGGTCAACCCGTTTATGAATTTTATTAAATGGGTTACAGGTTGGGTTGACCCATTTTTAAAAGGGTTATAAATGGGAATCCCATTTACCCATTTATTTAAAACTTAAAATTTGAAAATATAAAATTTGAAATTATAAATTTGAAAATAAGAATTTAAAACAGACATTGTAGTTTTCCATGAAGACTGACAGTTGTACTTAGAAAATAACAGGCTACCGCATCCCCATATTTGAACTCCGCCTAGTGAAGAAGCCGTTATTTTTTTGTTTAGACTGCAATAACTTCTTCATATTAAATCGGAATCAGGCGAGACTTCGACCGATTAATTCCCACCTAAATTACGGACAATATGAAACACTCGGATACCTCATATTGTTAACGCACACTGTAGTTCTCCATGGAGATCGACAGTTGTACTTAGAAAATAACAGGCTACCACATCCTCGTATTTGAACTCCGCCTAGTGTAGAAGCCGCTATCTTTTTTGTTCAGACTGCAATAACTTCTTCATACTAACTCAGAATCAGGCGAGACTTCGACTGATTAACTCCCACCTAAATTATGGACAATATGGAACACTCGGATACTTCATATTGTTAACGCACACTGTAGTGCTCCATGAAGACTGACAGTTGTACTTAGAAAATAACAGGCTACCACATCCGCATATTTGAATTTTGATGAAAATTAGAATTTTAAATTTTTAAATTTTGATTTTTATCGAAATTCAAAACGTAAAAATTAGAATTAGAATTATTTTACATTTATTTGTTTTTTATTAGTCTAATCAACTTTAAATCTTTAAATGGGTAACGCGCTTATTAAATGGTTGGGTCATAAATGGGTCAAAAAGAATGGGTCATAAATGGATTGGGTCAAACTCGACCCGACCCATTTTGACCCAACCAACACGTTTGACAGGTCTAATGACGGATAGAGATGTTGTGGTTTGATTGGGTGGTGTAACCTATATATTATGGGATTCTTGGGTGGTGTTACCCATATGATATGAATTGATTTCCCATCACCATTTATTTCTACACGAGGAGATGAGAATATATTTGGGTAGGTGTCTAGAGTATAGTTGATTCTCATGTCTTTTATTGTATGTGATTTTACTTATAGGCAGCCTCTATTTTATATTGATGATGTTGTTTTGTTATATGAGATTAGGCAATGTCATGTGCTAGCCTAACTATAATTGGTGATATCTCACTTATTATTGATTTCAGGATTTTGATGATGATTTCCAGATATGGATGATTCACCCGATTGACGTTGATTTTGTGATTTTTGATTTGATGTGTTTCCTTATTGGATGATGACATCATTATACATAACTTCGTAATATTTGTATTATGTGATGTTTCGATGTCTGTGTATGATACTATAATTATATACCATATATTGACACTGTGATCGTTGACTTGTGTATTATTCCAGAGTTATCATGTTATTATTTCTAGTATGTACTTTGTCACTTATATTTATTAACTCTTAATTAAGACATAGCCTGACCCGTGTGTTATTACGTAATACTCGGGTCAGTTCGAGACTTTACAGGTTTAGGGACATTTAGACCAGCTTATGTGTAACGACCCGTATTTTTGATAATTGAAACTATTAAATTAAATAATATTTTGAAATTTAATATTGTGAGAAATTCAAATTTATGATTTATTAATAAGAAAAATAATTAGAATATGATTTAATAATGTTGTTCGAATGTTATTGACAACTATTTTAATGTAATTTCAATCAATTGAAATAATTATAAAGTTAATCTGGTTATAATTGTAAATAAGGAATAAATTAAATGTTGGATTTAATGTTGAAATTATCTGTTATTAATTGAAATAGGTTTATTATAGAATATGAAATAAATTAATTAGTACATAAATTTATTAGTTATTGTTTGTAAACAATAGACTTAGAAATGTATTTGAATTACTAATGTGTAATAATTGTTTTAATTATTATTTTAGTATTTAATCCGTTGAAATAATTTGGTACTCAATGTGAATTTAATATAATTAAATATTGTCGTTAATATGAGTTAAGATGATAACTGTAGAATATGAATGTAAAAAAATATAAACTAACATTAATTATATTCATAAGGTAATAGGTTATTCAATAATAAGAGTGAGAATCAAAGTAAAAGATTTTGTTTGAAATTTAAATTATAATGAATGGATTTATTACAGTTGTAATTAAACACTGAAATTAATGTAATATTTAAATATTGGATTTAACATGGAAAACTGTATTGTAAAAGATTATCAATTCCTGCGTAATCAAGAATGATGGAAATTGTTAACTTTTAATTTAGAATTTTAAAAGTGATTAAATTTATTTTAAAATAATAATTTATTTAATTAACGTGAAAATTGGCCTTTTGGGCACTTTCTCGGATTTCGATGAAACCAGTTTCATCGGATCCGTAACAGTGAATTATTGTAGGATTTCAAGTTTCGTAGCTATCAGATTTATCGTTTGATCGTGTGAGCTCGAAACGTGTAGAAATCAATTAAAAGAATTTAAATGAATATAATTTAATTTTAAAAGTTAATTTCTATATACAATGGAATTAGAGTTTGAAACTAGTTTCATTGAGTTTAAAAATACCGAAAACCTATATTTCGATATTTTGGATGACCTATTTTCGTTTCGGGGACGAAATGGGCTTTTCGGGTCTAGGTATCGCTTCGGCCCAATTCAATCTGGTCCATCCATTTCTATTTCAACTCTACCTATATATAGGCTGTTATAAACCCTAACAACCTCTTATTTTCATTTCTCTGTATGTACTTTTATTCTCATCGGTTCCTTCTCAAATGGCTGTCATCTCAAACCCTAATTCCAAATCAATCGAAAAATTTAAACTCATCAAAACCTATCGTATTATATATCATCGCGAAGCTCTCGACGAGCGTAACCTACATCTATAATTTGTTTTTGTAATTGAGGTTCGGTTTGGCCAGAAATCAGTGAAGAAGTCTCGGCTGTTGAAACTAGGGTTTTGTTTTCAACGGTGGATCGTCGATCAATCGACGGTCGGAGGGTACTAGAGCGTAGAGGAGGCCGAGAGGAGTGCATCCATGGGGTTCGTTCTTATCGAAGGCGATTGATTTCACCATAAATCACCATAAATCATCGACGGTGGCGGAGCCTAGGAAGGAGGCCAGAGCCTGGCGCACATTGGCCGTGGAGGCGCCCAGAGGCGGCGATGGTAGCGGTGAGCTCTGATGTGGTCGAAGGTGCACGAGCATTGGCGATGAATGGTCAAAGACGGTGGCCTGTAGATGGGTTTGTTGTTGAGATCACATGCGTGCACGTACGTTAGGGTTGAGAGGAGGTAACAATTATGATCTTGCCCTCTGTTTATTTTTATTTAAATTTTAAATTTTGAACGTTCTAACTTCAATAACTTTTGCATACTAACTCGGATTTGGGCGCGGTTTCTTCCATTGCGATCGTATCGAAATTTCAAACAATATGGAATTTGTTTGGCTACATTTGGAGACTGTTGGAATTTTTGGCTTTATTTGGATTTTAAATCGACTATAAATTAAAGGTGAGTAATTTAACCCACTCACGCAATACTAAACATTCTTATGTTAGTTGAATTAAGTTTATGATGTGATAAGAATTTTATTGGTTGCTGTTTGGTAATTTAAATTGTCATTTAAATTTAATTTGAATTAAATTGCCATTTAAATTAATTTTGAATTTAAATTGTTAGTTAAATATCTGATAATGATAACCAGTTAATTGTTGTGATTTATTGGCTGATTTGGATGTTGATTGTGATGGATGTTTATTTGTTGACATTTTGGATGATTGGATGTTTATATCCATGTTACCACTATGGGTTGAAATGATACATACCCGAATGATCTTATAGATTAGGTAAAATCGTTATGGGTTGAAATGATACATACCCGAGCGATTTTATTGATCTAGAAATTATTGATTCCGGATACGGGTTGAAATGATATATACCCGGAAATTTAACTATTTTGGGTTGGAATGATACATACCCAATCACTTGACCATAGGGTAGAAAATTAAATACGGACACCGTTGGTCGGTTTTAAATTATTTTCTAAATGGTAAAGTATGTTTGATTTTTAAATTTGATTTTTTAATTTAATTTAATGATTTTATTCAAAAGAAATTATATTTGGAAAATAATTTATTTTATATGTTTTAAAGTTTCAAATTATAAGTTAATACATGGTTTAAAAAGTAAATTAAGATTTTAACTTATAATTTTATTTAGTTTTAAAATATATAATTTAAAAAATGTAATATAATAAAAACACTTTAAAATTTAATTTAATAAAATATTCAATATAGTTTTAAAAGATTTATTTAAAAATTTAATTTAAGTTAAAAATATAGACTTTTATAATAACTTTAATATATAAAAGATTTTAGAATTTTGTAAAAGGTTTTGTAAGGAATTTATAAAAGTTTTTCAAGATATTTTATAATGTATTTTATAAAAGATTTTTATAAAGGATTTTTATAATAGTTTTATAAAGGAGTTTATAAGAGTTTTAAAGGATTTTATAAAAGAACTTGTATAAAGGGATTTAGAAGCGTTTTAAAGGAATTTGCGTAGAAGTTTACGAAAAGGGGGAAGAGTTGTAAACTGTTTTGGAATTTATAAATAGCTTTATAAATGGTTCTAAAGCATATAAATAGTTATAAATAGTTTAAGAGAGATTTATAAATTATTTTCGAAATCGATTGAAAGAAATCTTCCTCGGTATTTATGAATATATTTATACTTTTGGAATAAGTATATGGATATCTTGATATGAAGGTGTAAACTGTTTTCTGGATTTATTATTAAAAATGTTTATAAAATGACCACGGTGTTAAATAAACGTTTGGTTGTTAAAGAGACTGGGTTCGGATATTGTCATGCTCTCCGCCAATTCCGAAACCACTTTAACAACTATGTACGTGGTGGAGAATCCAGAACAAAGTAGGATGGTTTGGCGAACGCTTCTGGTATGAGGTAAGAACGTAGCCCGGGCCTTCGGGTCAGCTTGATATAACTAAAACATGAGCTATTCCGGGCCAAGTGAGGTCGCTCCTCCTATCGAACACGCTTCTTCGATACCATATCTGTTACTTTGTGATTGATTGGTGACCACCCTCGATTTGATTATGGAAGTGTGTCTCGAGGTGGACGGTAGTAGCTACTATGCGTTACCACCAGTCCGGGTGTGCAAAATAGTAGAATCCTACCCTGGGCATTGCCTCGCGTGCCTTGTCATATGCCTTATCGAGCCCACTACGATTTTGGTTTGTGTCGTACCTATGGAGTGCTCCTTGATAGCCCACCA
Source organism: Allium fistulosum (assembly GCA_030737815.1). NCBI lineage: Eukaryota > Viridiplantae > Streptophyta > Magnoliopsida > Asparagales > Amaryllidaceae > Allium > Allium fistulosum. Next base: position 1,042,927,036 of record CM060902.1, on the reverse strand, counting down.
GTTTACGATGGAGTTTACAGTGTTGTATAGACTACGATGCCTATAAAAATGTGTTAAAGGGGATATGGGTAACACCTTAACGTTATTTTAATACTTTACTTTACTGATAGACACTACATATATATAGCGTATTTTACTACATATGGATAGTTTAACGGATCCTTAGGAGATGGAAAATCCCGAACACCTCTTAAATTATTGCACGCACGTTATACACTGGATATGAGATGTAAAATCCCGTAAACATCTCCGAGGCCATTACACTCATATTTATTTGTTGTTGATTTAACTTACATAAGATCTTTTAGTTCTGACTCGAGTGTTTTGTCTTTCCATTACGCTCAGGTCAGCTTGAGCATTTCAGCGTTGAAGACTTTATTTCTGGAGGACGAAGACGGAGTTTGGTATATTATATTATTAGTAATTTTCCGCTGCATCATTTTTGGTATGTCGTTGTTTGTACTCTGATTGTTGTAAAATTTGTGTAATCAAATGTATATTATAAAATAGCTTCATTAACTGTTTATTTGATTATTATATTTTGTCATTCTGTTGCGAGATTCTGTGTTTTATTTTTCCTTCTTTTCTCTTCTTTTCTTATTTACCCCATTAATAATCCTACCTTTTGAATGGTTTAAGTTTGACATGTGTAGTTTATTGTCGATTTAAACCGTCCAAAAAGGTGAGTCCTCACATTATGTTTATTGGGCATAGAGGAGATTAGGTATACAGTATAGATACCATCATTTTTTATTGTATAATCTCATGCATGTATACTATTGTTATGTATATTGGACATATATTGTATATTCGGTATTATATATTAGTGCTATGTTTCTGACTCTGTGTTTTCTATGATTTATTTCATATTATATATTGTATCTTGGAGGCACACGTGTTTATTGCTTTGTGCCGATACTGCATACGTTTTGAAGTGAGTTATATTCGATTTTGGAAGATGTACCAGTGTTGGCCTAAGTGAATGTTCACGTGTGTACCCCTATATAGCCTCATTCTCTATATTATCTGACAATATTACCTAGTAATGCATTTGGATGGTATAGGTATAAAGGCGGAGTGTTACAGACTGTCCAAATCAAAAGAAATCATAGTTCTCTCCCCACATAGATTCCGTCAACAAAAAGAGGAAACAGCTTAAAATGCAACATGGGACAATTCAGACTCCTTATCAAGCGAGGGTGACTCAAAGATAGAAAATGCAGATTTGTGCTTCATAATAGAAGATGAACAAACACTAGTTGATCACAAAGTAAAAGCCACGGACACTAAATGAAACCAGAAGTAACTCAAAAATCAATAAATTTTGATTTAATTTATTTATTAGAATCCATTAGTTAAGATAATTAGAGTTTCGTAAGTAGATAATATATGTTTCATATTTTATTAGTTCTTTTAGAAACTTTGTTTGAAACAACAAAATAGCGTTTCAAATTACTACTCTTTATATTTAATACAAAATTCATATCAATTGAAAAATAATTATTTCAAAATATTATATAATATACATAAATAAGAAATACAAATAATAAAATTACAAAATACACACACACACACATATATATATATATATATATAATTACATAGTTTAACAGAATAAACTTAAAAATATTTTTAAATGGATATTAATTAATAATAAGATAAAACTATATTGTAAAAATTAGTATTATTTTATAACTTTTCAAAATAAAATAGATTAGAAATCATATCCTTTAAGATGCATATGTAGACATATGAAAATAATGTATGTTGACATACATCTGACAGAGCCTTAATGGCAAGAACCTTTTCGAATTTGAACTTTAGAAATTCCCTATCATTTCACACCATTCAAATTTCGAAATGATAGAGAATAAACTGTCACATAGCTATTGATTCCTTATTTATTCACTTTACTTTATTCCTATTTCTTTACCAAACTTTCATTTTCAAATGAAAATGAAAGCACTTCTTAACTTACTTTCCCTCTTCAATATTCTAACGGCTTCCTCATTAAGCAATCCAAGAATTTCTAAGAAAATTAACAACTATCTCTTCAATGATAAGGATTCAATTGAAACTTATCTTGATTATGCTAAGCATGCAAAAGTATTTTTGAGTAGATTTGTCTATTTTAATGATTTCGCTTCTTATGATTTGGAAAGATTTGCAATTGAAAATCAAGTCTTTGATCTTACATCTTTTTCTAAATATGATTTTGTTTGTTTTCTCGAGCTTGTTAAAATGTTTATGCAAATTTGAATGAAAAGTTTTATATTGGAAGAAAAGATGAAATTTGGAGTAGTATAAAAGGTACGGTTATTGTTTTGAATGCCGAAATGCTCAAAACAATACTTTGGTGTAGATTTGAAGGAGAAGATTTAATCTTTCAAAACCGGGTTAAAACTGAATGTTTTACATGACCTTTTTGAAGATGATATGGAAATGGAGTTAACGGGTATAAACCTTAGGCCAAGAGCAAGGCTTTTTAGCCTCATCTTGCAATAAAATATAACTTCATGAACGAGCAACTATAATCTTCTTACAAATAAAGTTTATACAGCTCTTTATGTTATTTTTGTAAGAAGTAATGTTAACCGGGCAAGTATCATTTTATCGGATTTCGTGCCTAAGAAAGTTACAAAGCATGAGAATACACTTTACCATGGAGTATATTTAACTAGAATTTTTAAATATTTTGGAATTGACCTAAGGGGTGAAATTACCATGAAAAAGTGTTTAATAAAAAGAACTTTTCGCTTATGCACATTCTATATGAGTTTGTTCCTTATGAAACTCTTATGGAAAATGAGCAAAGGTTGGCTAGAGAGGAGGAAGGAGATGTAAAGGAGAGGAAAAGGTGGAAGAAGATACACCTCTTGAGAGCTTTGATGAATGGAGCGGCACCCTCAAAGAGATTTGCGTAGGAACCAAAAGAAGCTTCTAAAAAACAAAAGAAACTTAAAAGATCATTTAGCAAGAAATTCAAAAAAAATTCCGACGAAATCGATGACTTCTTTGAGAAGATTATGGACAAACTTAGATGAGGCTCATCTTCTTCTCACTCTTTTTAGATTAAAACTTATCTACTTATGTTATATTTATTTCAAGTACTTTTAAATTCTATGATGTATTGTCTATTATGTTATGAATGAAAATTATTATCTTTTAGAAATTATTCATGGCTTTTAATTCACGTTTTGGAAATAATAATCATTGTAAAATTATAAAATAATTAAATACTTAACCAAAATAAAACTCAAAGCTGTTTGGAAAAAAAACATGCATGTCGACATATAGTAAAACTATATGTCGACATATAACGATCAAATTTCAAAAGTTAAAATTTTAATTATTTTAAGAGGGAGCATTTATTAAATTAAAAAATTTCTTCTATAAATACACATTTAGACATAGGGAAACGTCCATATCTTCTTCTCTAAAAATTCTAATTTATTTTCAAATAAAAATGGATTTAGGAAATGGTATTTATAAAGATAATTTGAGTGACAACATGGAAGATACACTACAATCTCTCAAGAAGGTTTTCCATGTAACTTTGGGAAATAAAAAACATTTGAAAATGAATCAGAAGAAAATGATTCTCCAACTTGAAAGGAATCTCGCATCACTTCGATGCTATGTCTTTAAGGGAACAAAAAGTTTCTGTTCCTAAAAAGACTGGTTATAAGGAAATCGATAATGAAGACATGGATGTGGACATAGAGAAACTCAAAGGCTGGGAAGAAAATTCTGTTGAAGGAATTTTTGGTCCAAATGATGGATGAGTGCAAGTTCCATCAAAGAAACCATGATTTTCACAAAATAATCGTTTATGTGTTTTTCTTGTATTGTTTAATGTTATGTTGTTTGTATTTTTATGTTTCTTAAATTAATGTACTCTAGTGTCTAAATATATGTATACATATGTAACTATATTAATAAAAGTAGTGGTTTATTGAATTTTTGATGACTTTTTAGAATATTACTTCATTCATACAAAGATAAACTGATAACTACCTATATATAATCTATATTAAACATATAATGTTCATTGCTAAGATTAAAAATATTATAACTCCTTAAGTAATTCATTAACACAACTTATTCATCCATTTTTGTTGATGATAAAGGAGGAGAAGTTGTATAAAATATAATAGGCAAAAAGATAAGGGTGTTGTATATCATATATTCATGGGAAGTTAGGGGGAATTATTAACTAAACACCATTACATTCTATAATAAAATATTTAATTATTGTCATCATCAAAAAGGGGAGATTGTTAATACCAATGTATTTATTTAGATGACAACAACCATATAAATATTGCTAATGTTTTCTCGAGTTGTATAGTATATCGTGCAACATATCAGGAATATTTAACAAGTTTATACAAGTGATGATTGAATAAAAGCTTGAAGAACTGATCAGTATAAGTCAAGAGTTGGTCGAGACATATTTGAAGATTCATGAGTTTTGAAGAATTCAAGAATAAAAGCACGACGAGCTCAAGAAATTTGTATCAATATTTTATCGAGTCTTAGATTAAATGTTAAAGACCCGAATAGTATCATATCTTTGATTATCTTCACTTTGAAAATTATTTTTCCACTCAAAATGTTTTCATAAAGGAATAATAGTAAATTTGATTATAAAATAAAATTTAATAGAGTTTTTTTATAAAGAGATAAATTTTAAAACATATTCAAAGTATTTCTGAAAAAATACAAATTAATTTGTATATGTCGACATATCAAAAATATGTATGTCGATATATAGACCGTTAATGTGTTTTATAAATTTTCAAAAATAGCAACTTTTGACACCATCTTTATGCGAATGGACGCAACTCTTCAACCTCTATCTAAAGGTTTTTGATTTCGAATTGTTAACAACAAATCTAACTACTGCCTTTATCTCTCTCTTCTCTCTCATTCTCTTTAAGATTTCAACGAAAGCTGCTGATGTCTACATCGGTTCTCTTTCCCAACATCCTTACAAAAGATCAAAAAAGATTCACCCGTGCTCTACACCATTAACTCTTTGATCTTCATTCATTTCTACTCAAAAGCAAAGATATTTAAACTATTAAAGGTCTATAGGAACTGTATCAACAAACTACTTGGAATTATGACCGAAAGATTCAATTTTTTGAAGTTCATTACTACTACTTGTAAAAGGGTGTTATTAATCACTCGAATGAAAGTTAAGACGATATTGTAAAGGGAGTTGTCTTGCCTCTTAACTCAAAGACAAGATAGGTGTTCTGGTTACTTGAGTCAAATTCCAAAGGGTGTGTTGGTTACCCGAGTCAAATTCCAGTATGTGTCCTTGCTACCTAAGTCAAAGTCAATAGGTGTAAAGGGTGTTTTTGCCACCTGATTTAAAATCAAGATGTGATTAATGAAATTCTGTACAGGGGCAGGACTGGATGTAGGATTGAGAATCCGAACCAATATAAAATTCTTGGTGTATTCTTTACCTTTACTTACTTATTATTATATGATTGTTCTATGATTATATTATTACTTATGTTTGAATTTTTTGTGATAAAGTTTGAAAATTTGCAAGTATATTGATAAAAAGTTAAAATACACTATTCACCCCCTAGCGTGAAATAGCCTTGAAATTCATTCTGTTGTAGTATATATTAGGTTATCACACCTATCATCACCACACCCACACCACTATTTTTAACATCTAAGATTAGCGTACAAGTGTATTTTGATGGCGTTGAACACTTATTTTAAGCGTTAAAGGGAATGAGGGGCTCGCAGTAGGCAGCAACACATAGTTGCTCATTTAATGGGTGTCTGGTTTCAAGCGTTTGTAAAATAGACGCTTGTATATGACGCATATTTAATATGCATTTGACATATGATGCATATTAAATAGACGTCTGAGATCAATTCAGGATCTAAATATTACTTTGAACAAACAAGGTAATGCTCCTTATTGAAAAGCATAACCTTAGTATTCATGAATGTAATACGAGCTACTCTTAGGGTGGGTTCGCAGCATTTTATTTACCTCCTTACCGCGTCAAACGCGTTTGACACAAGGCACGGGGAGATTGAAGTGTTGGTGTCGGTAGTGTTATGCGCGTCGAACGCGTTCGACGCCAACGGTAAAAATTTCCATTGGACCTTTTTTTACGTCTCTATAAATTCTACCCTTCATTTATCTTCTCATCCACACCGAAACCAAAACTTCTACCCTCGTCTACCTTCAAATCAAAACGTTGCAAACCAAAGTGTCATAAAGACAGTGCGAAAGTCTAAAAATAAATATGATCTGCAACAACTTCCTTCGATGCACAAGCGATACATATGACGTCACTGGCAATAACAAGTAAGGTGTTCACAGAAAAATAGCGACCGCACTTAACGTCTTAAAGGAATGTCCAAGAGAACAAAATGCTACAGAAGGTCATGTCCAACACAAATACGAAGGGTTAAAAAAACAATGGTAGGTTCGATAAAGTACGGAGGAATGGTGGGATGATCGTATGAAGGTATGTCTTTTACTTTAGTTTTAAATAAGTTACTTATAAGAGATTTGCTAAATAGATTTTATTTAGGAGTTTGATACTACTATATTGAAGTATCAGAAAAGGCCGATATAAAATATGAATCTACAACAAATTACATTGAAGGTACACATGCAACTGGAGCTGCCGCATTCATGCATGTTACTGAACATGAAGAAGAGTCCCTAAACATTCGACGATCTCCACCGTGTTTCCAAACATTCCAAATGTCTTTCAATCAAACGTGGGAATTCGGTTCATTGTAAAGGAATTTCAAAGATGATCAAGTACAACCAACGCGGTTTCTTCCTAGCATGGTGCAACCATCTATGACCATCGCATTTCAATCCACCATCAACATTTGACCATGGCTCCATCTCTGGATTAAGATGTCGTGATGGGGCAAGTAAAACGTGCATTGCATTGTTTATGTACTTGAATCTTTTTATAGCGGCGTATCGGTTTTTATTTATAAAGAAATTGTAGTGTATCAGTTTTGTTTTCAAATTTAGTGTTTTTTTCGTTTTTGTTTATAGTTTAATATTAATTATTAACAATTAATCTATAATATTTATTTATCTTTTGTTAACACAAAAACGTATCTTTTTTCAAGAACTTAGCCTGTTCAAAGTAACATTATCGCTTAACAAAATATGCACTCTTGGTTTACTTTACCTTAGTGTACTTTATTGGTGGAAAGTGTTATAAATCTTTTTTTATTAAATAAAAGATTTCACACATTTGACAAATAAGATAAAAAAAACATAGCAACACTGCTAGCTGTTTCTCTTGTTTGCGATATACATTTTCTCCATGTATATCAACTTCCACCAAATCCAGAATCTTATTCAAAATCAAACATTTCATTCTACAAAAAAATAGAAGAATCAAAACAATTATTTTAAATCAAAATATGCTTCCAAGTCATCATTTAATAATTACCTTTATTGATAGCTAGAAATTAGAATAGCAATAGGATACAAATCCAAAGTAATTTATACCAGAGGAAGAAAACAATATATACCAAAAATCAGACTAAGATATAAACAAATCAGACTCCTCACTTACCCACATAAACAGGATAAATTCGAAATCAAAGGATTCAAACTGAATACTTACATTGCTCTCCCTTTTAGGCAAATAAAATTTCACAACTAAACAACACCTACAACCAACCCAGCCCGTCAACTGCATCAGCAACAAAAAGAGCATGAACCACAGTTGCAGGTGAACCATCACACTCCCATGCTCAATTCCATCCCAGAATAAATAAACCCCCTCACCTTAATCCTACTAAAAGGAAGAACACAATGGACATCAATTTCAAATTGCTGCTGCACACCGCCACCATCCTCCTATCATCACTCGTAATCTCAGCCACGTCCACCAACGTAACCGCCTCCGACGACATCGTCTCCAGTATGCACGAAATGCAAAGGGCCAGCTACTTCACCTTCGTCACCCTCCTCAACATGGTAAAGGATAAATTACCCCACAACACCACTTTCCTTATGCCTAGCGACCGAGCTCTTTCCAGAGCGTCCATACCAGAGAACAAAACTATTAATTTTGTGCTACGACATTCGATTCCTTCGCCTCTTTCGTTCGAGGATCTACTGCGATTTCCGAACGGGAGCTTGATCCCGACGAATGAGGACGGGTTTTCGGTAAGGGTTTTGAACGGAGGAAGGAGGGCGTTCTATCTGAACAACGTGGAGGTTGTGGGGGCCAATGTTTGCAGGTATGGGACGGCGTTTCGGTGCCATGGCGTTTTGGGGGTTTTGAAAAGAGAGGATGTGGTTGGGGGAGGGCCTGTGATTTGTGGTGGTGTGGTTGGACCGGGTGCGGGTCCGGGTTTGGGTCCGATTCCGGGTCCGGCTCCTGGGCCGAGTCGTGTTGTTGGGGTTGTGGTGGGCCCACCAAATTTGGGGCCTGTGGTAGGGTCACCATCGGTAGATGTAGGTGATTCTCCCACTAATTCGGGGTTTGCTAACAGGGTCGATGGAGGAATATTTGGTACAGTTGTTTTAGGATTTGTACTATCTGTGTTGAAGTTTCTTCTTTAGAATTTTGGATGAGTGTTTTAAAATGATTGTTTTATTTCTGAATCGTATTTACCACAATGCATGATATGAAGTGAATTTCATATTCCAACGATGTTGAGAGGATATCTCCTTTTTTTCTGCCTCCTCCCCCTCACCCATCTCTCTCTTCTCTCTGGCTTTTCTTTTTCTTTTTTGATATTTCATTACCGAAGAAGTTTATAGATTATAAAGCACTGATCATAAGATTATACTATGACTGAAAAATATTTTGAGTTGATGTTTAAACATTGTTTAAAATGTTGTATAACGACGGTCTGATCAAGCTCTCCATTTACAGCACATGTCGTACGTCTATAAGTTAGCACACGCTTTTATTATAACCAAAGGAATTCTCAATGTTACGTGTCTACCAACTCATATTTATAATCACTTCTTCAAGTTATTTAACGATGTGGAGCTATTCCAATTTTGAACCGTCGTTCCCCCTTGTCACATGCGAGACAACTCTAATATAAAGTTAAGAAATTTTGTTTAACTCTTAATTTGTTGATAGTCTTTACACTTAACAAGATTGTGTTAAAATTTGTAGAGTATGAATTTGATAAAGTAATCGATGGAACATTATTGAACCATGAACGAGCAACTGCTTTAAAAGCGAAGTTCGGTATGACTATGAAATGATCAATAAATATCGTACGCTCTTCAAGATTAACACAACGATTTCTCAAACTTGTAAACTCAAGGTAAAAGAATTTAGAGATGGTCAAAAACTATTCCTCAAAGATTTATGGCTAGAATGATGATTTCAATAAATGAAGTGATTTCATTGTATGAAGACGATTTAATGACATTTATTTAGAAGAAATTTTCAATTTCTTACGTCTCTCCCATACAAATAATATAAAGGGGCATTTCACTAGAAGGACAAACTTTGCAGTCCAATTAGTTTCTAAGACACACATCCACAGAAATTAATTTCAAGGCCAAAGTCAGCAGAATAATTACTTTTAAGGACAAAGTCAGCAGTCCAATTATTTTTAAAGACATAATTTTATAGGTTTTTAGGCCTTAGAAACTAATTATTTTGCATTTTGTCCTTAAAAGCAATTATTTCAGTTGTGTGTCCTAAAAACTAATTGCACTTGCTAAAGAAGCCCTTGTGGCTAATTTCCACTTATTATAAATATATAATCATTTCAGAAGTAGTAACGACTGTCATTAATAACGAATGCAAATAGTTACCCAACAAACACCCACCCCCCCACCCCCCACCACCCGCTCCCCCGCCTAACAACAAGAAAACTTTAAATAGAAGAAAAAATAATAACATGAGCAAAAGAAAAGTTTGGTTATCACTTGAGATATGGAAAGATGTCAAGAGGCACAAAGATAACCGAGGGTCCATAATAAAATTGCCATCACATGATCGAATGGGTAAAACGAAAGAACATGAGGATCAAAAGCTAACTCTAAGAAAGTCAGAAGAATAACAAGAGTTTGGCCAAGTGAAGAATTCGGTCCATCACAAAACAGTTCGGTATAAAGTTCTGGTGCTGAGCAACAAAATTGAATTTGTAGTTATCAACTACCGAACATAAAAAACAGTCTGGTACAATGAAGATACCGAACAAGAAAAATAGTCTAGTGATTCTCTTGTCCAACTAATCTTGTACCAAACCGTTTGTTATTGGACATAATCAATCAAACATGAAATGTCCCTATTTTATAGGGAATGTCGAACCAATTTCCTAACAACATCAGATGAAAAATACCTCGTGGATGAACAGTACCGACAGACAAGTTTGAGAGCTCCACTATTACCATACAAATTTTTTAAGGTTGTACATTTCATTCCTTTCAATCAATAGATTATTTTTTTTTGAATTTATGCATTCTACTCGATCAATAGATCATTTTATTTTGTATTTATGAATGATAACAGTGGATGTGGGCAAACTTCGGCAAATCTATGTGTTTTTTACTTTCTACTTTACTTATTATACAATATATATTTCTAAATTACTCTCTGCTAATTAATATTCTATATCCATTTAAACAGCTGTATATTATCTGTAACACCCCGAGAATTTCAAATAATAAATGAAATATTAATAATGTAGTACATAAAAGGACAAAATAGTTAGTTTTCACAAACGTTGGAGTTAGGCCTCGGGACTTATTCTATCGCATCTAAAATATCGTTTACAGTTAGAAAACGTATATAACTTGTTAAAATTTTCAATTTTTCATATATGTTAATTTTTCACCTTAAGTCGTTAGCATCATGGCATATATATGTCAATTTTTCATAAATATGTATAAGCATTTAAACAAACAACTATATTGAATGTGACGATATAGCGATATACTAGAATTGTCACCTGTTTGCATCAAAAATTGGCACAAACACCCAATAGAAACTTTGAAGAGAAATAAATGAAAAATATAAAATGAAAACAGAGGATAATAACAAGTAAATAGCAGTAAATCGGAAGAGGTAACACGCACACAATGATTTTTAGTGGTTCAGCGTTTTTTTTCCTACGTCTACTTTGAACAGATTGCTTTATTAATCACTTTATAAACTGAGTACAATAGGGATCGGATGAAAACCCTTAGTTACAAAAGAGTATAAAGCAAACAACCACGTAAAAGTCTCAAAAACGAACAACCAAGCCTGCATTTATAGATGAAGATGGCCAAATACCTCCCCAAAAATTCGGCAGAAGGACCTTCAGAACCACATGGACCCACAAGAGGGATCGCATGGCCTCCAAAGGAGAGGGATCGGTACCGATCCCTACTTTGGTCGAATTTTAGGGTGCGATGATCCCTATGGTTGCTTCCTCATGCTAAAATATGCTTAGCCTCCAAATTTCATGCCAATTGGATTGGTTGAACTTGAGTTATTTCTTGACCTTTGATTCAACATGGATTGCTTGCTGATTCCTGCCGATCCCTTCCAAGGGAAGAATGCCGATCCCTCTAACTTCATTTTTATGAAGTTCGATACCTAGGGTAGGCTCCTTTGGGCCTCGATATCTTGTTCACAAAATTTCATATGCATTGGACTTGTGGATCTTGAGATATTGCTTATTTTCTATTGAAATGCTCTTATTCCCCGAAACATACCGATCCCTATGATGGAAGCCACTTTATACTGATCCCTCCTATATGTTGAACCATATTTCATACGTCAAACATTTTACCTTGCATATCCATCAATTCCATTCAACTTCAACTTCGTGTTATCATCTGTACTTGATTTTGGACCCCACCACCATCACTTTGGACTCATCGGCCTTGAAAACAGTCGAATCTAATTTATACAATCAGTACAATATAGCCGGGTCAAAATGCCGGATAACACTTGCCCCCAAAGTATGTCTTGTGCTAAACATGACGTGCTTTGAACCGAAGAAATTTAGAATCATCAAAAAGAAACTTGTCCAATTTTCTAAATAGTCGTTATCCTGCTATCGAATTAATTTCCCAAGGTATTGTACCCTCTTTGTTCGTCGTGACGCTTGGTCGATCTTCGATAGTATAAATCCACGGTTATATTCCATTAGTTGATATATAAGTCCAGTTCCAAGAGACTAATAAGCTTTGGTTATCTGGTCCAGCCTCGAACTTGAAGGTTTCAGGCTTGATTTCAATTTCTATCGATTTCAAAAATTGAACTTTTTGACTATACACATGCACATTCAGATACATGTTCTTGTCATTGGCTCCCGGACGTGTTCGTATGCTCACGGATCATCGCCAATTTTCATTGAGTAAGATGCAATTTCATTGCATTTTGAACATACGTGCTTTGAATAATTTCCATGCCTCGGTTGTTTGCATACATGCTCATAGCCGACCCTCTTCTTTTCTTCTTTCTCTTTTTTTTTCTTTTTAAAAAAAAAGTGTTTGTAGGGATCGACATATTTCTAGCCGATCCCACTCTCTCCTTTTTTTATACGCACGGTCATAGGGATTGGCATCTTTTTAACCGTTCCCTCTCCCCTTCTCTTCGAGTCGAAACCATGGGCCGATCCCCTCGTCCCCATATATAAACTAACATTCCTCCTTTCCATCCTTGTTTCATTTTCCTACCATCCCTCAAAATACTAAACCTTCCTCGTTCCTTCGTTAAAACCGATCCTTCCTTTCCTTTTTCTTCCCTTAACTTCGAAATGAATTCTTTCTTCAATTCAACTTGCCTTTATGAACTCACTTCCACTTACCTTCCATCTCGATTATCTCCGAGCCATTTTCCACCACCTATAACATATATCTCAAGTAGGTAGGTTTCCTAGTTTTTAGCTTTCAATTTTACGATGAGATGATCGATTCCATGCCATCGGCGACTAGGGTGGAGCTTGATGCGGTGATGAAATAATGGCCAAAGTTGCTTGGAGGAGATGAGATGTGGGATATGGAAGGGTTTGGCAGAGCAAAGAAGGAGGAGGAGGAAAATAGTTCATGGCATAGGGTTCGGTTGAGTAGGTTGAAGGGTGTAACGACCTGTAAATTTCAACCGTTTTAATAACGTAATTAGTTGAATTTTTGTGAAATTTTAAACGATAAAATTTTGAAATATAAATTTAATATTTGGAATACGTCAGTCCGGATCAGGCAACTACTAGTATCCTAGTTGGTATCGCCTCATGTACCTTGTCATACTGATTATCCTATACGCGACCACTACGATTTGTTTTGTACCTTTAGTATATGGATTGCCCTCTGGTGACTTCCGGTTTTGGGGAAACTACGGTCTTGTATATGCTTTTGGGAATAAAAATGTGTTAAGGGTGGAATGGGCCATGACTTAACGCTATTTTGATATCTTTATTATTACTGATAGACATTATCTACTTATCGTACATTACTACATAGTAGATAGTTTGACGGATCCTTAAAGGATGGTTATTCCAAACATCCTTTGAGTTACTTGTATTTCAATTGCTATTTCACTTGAGTTGGATTTATTAATATAAGAATGTTAATCCTGACTCGAGTGTCTTGTGTTTTTGCTTTACGCTCGGGTCAGACTGAGTGTACCAGTATTCGAGACTCACCTTTGGAGTTGGAGCTTTGCTTGAAGATCCAGCCATCTATTCTGCTTCAGTATTCGATGATTCCAGTGATGTATTCTGATTTGTATCTGATGTATCGTGTTACTCTTCTGTTGTAAACTCTGATGTATTTTATATATTCATATAGTAGCTTCATGAACTACTATCTCTTTTATTTCCGCTGCACTTATTACTCTGTGTCTGTGATCTGTGATTATTTATTTACTGTATATGTTCAGTTTTGCCAAATTTAAATTAACAACGCGGTATTTTGAGCAATTCAACTCCGGCATGAGTGTCTACCTATAAACTTATAATGGACGCGAATGGTTCAAAATGTCGGGTCGTTACAGTTGGTATCAGAGCTTTGGTAGCTCTAGGCAAAACTTAACATATAGGGTAAATGTATTTACAGAATCACTCTCATTCGAGTTTCAATCTCTTCCTCTGACTCAATTCCTTTGAATTTTTGGAACGTTCTCCTCGGTTCCGAAATTCATTCGTGTCCTTCACTATTCGTCTTCTTTCAATTCTGGAGCACCTCATAACTCCATTTTGAATGATATCTATAATAGTCGGCGGTCTCGCCAATCTTCGAATGATTCGTAAAGGAGCAAAACTCCTTTTTAATAGGCATCGATTTACCGGAGATTTCTGTATCCTCGGTTTACGATGCTATCTATTCCATGCTATACCTGAATTCCATCTCTTGAGATCGATTGTTGATTTACCTCGGAATTCAGCATCGATCTTATTCTTGAAGTCACGGTCGACCCTGTTAAGGTTGCCCGCGATTTACATAAACCTATCCATCTTCTTATTTTGTTATTTAATCATCCTTTCTTATGTTTCGAACTTATCTTCGAATCAGAATTCTCCTCGATTTGAGTCTATCGAAATTTGAAGCCCTATCCTTATTTTGAAAATTCGTTCCTGTATCGTCGAGCAAAGAAATGTATTTGTAAATTTATATTAAAAATGTTTTTATATATTGTGTTGTTTGAGTTGTTGATGTGATTTGGGTTTCCGATCGATTCGTCTGATCAACGCTATCGATAGGATTTCCAAAACACTTGAGCAGAGCAAACTGACACAATATCGTTTTCAAATTTGGAAAATAAAATAAAAGATTTGTATGATTATATATATAAATATAAGTATTATGAAATTAAATTGTTAATGAATTTGTTGTCAAAAATGATAATATTTTGATTTTCATTTATTGTTTGGAAAACCATTGATTATTCTAATATGATAAATTAATGAAATTATAGAACTTGGTTTAAAATTTTAATTTGGAATTCAAATGAATTTAAATCAAAATTTGAGAATTTAATTTCCGGTGATTTCCAACTTTGATTTGAAAGTTTTAGGTGTATAGTTTTAAATATTTTCAAATTGAAATCATTTCAAAGAATTTTAAATGTTTGAATCAGTGCTCTTCTCTTTGTCGCTGGAAAATAATTTCGGTGATGACGGCCGCATCATCGACTTTCATTTTCGAGTTTCGAGGTGGAGAAACCATTCTGTAGCTTTACTACGGTTTTGTTTTGAAAAATATTTTGATTTGAATTTCTTCAGTATAATTTGATTTATATATATATAGGTATCTTATTTTAAAATTTTAATTTGATTTGATATAAATATATTATATATATCTCTAAATTGTTTAAAGTTAATCGGAAATCAAATTCTTAAATTTTGTTAAAAGATGATTTAAATTATAAATAAAACAAAATTTGGAATGAATATTTAAACTTGAATAATCGAATTGGGAAAATTTTATTTGTATATTGTTCAACTGCATTCTAATACAACTTACCTAAATTATTCAGAAGTTGAATATGTAATTGGATAATATATAAGATAAATTGAATTTATAAATAAAATTTGAGTGTTTATAATAAATGTTATACACTAAATTTTGATTATAAAGATGTTAATAGAGTTAGATAAGATAATAAGTAAACTCAGTTAATAATGAAATAAATTTGGTTTGAAAGAATTAATAAATTGGAATTTGATCAACATATGAAAATACCTTGAAATTTAAAAGAAATTAATAGATGTAAATTAATTTAAATCGAAACTTTTATGGTTTAAATTAATTTATATGGGTTAAATATATGTGATTAGATATATTAAGTAGAAAATTTTAACAATAATTTGGAAAAAGAAGAATTTAAATTGTGAAAATAAAATATGATTATAATAAAGGATTATTCAAATTTATGGTTTTAGAAATTGTAAATTGAGGATAATTGGATAATAAGATAATGAATTTAGAAATAGTTGGGATTGATTTTAGTAAAATCAAATGGATTAAATCAATTATTGAATATCAATTAATTTAAATTTGAATTTATATGGTTTAAATTAATTGTTATTTGTATTTCAAATCTGTTTTCTTTCTGGTTGTTTCTATTCTCCTACCTCGTTCCTTTTCGGGGACGAAAAGTTTTGAGTGGGGGAGAGTGTAACGACCCGTAAATTTCAACCGTTTTAATAACGTAATTAGTTGAATTTTTGTGAAATTTTAAAAGATAAAATTTTGAAATATAAATTTAATATTTGGAATACGTCTAGTTAAACATAGCAACTGGTAAATTTTCGTCCAAAAATATGAAAGTTTATTTCGCGCGTAAATTAACTTCAATTCAGTCAATTAAAAAGCGTTGAAAATAAAATATTTTCGAAACCTAAATATTTTTACATAGAAAAATTCTAAACCATCTTCTGAGCAAGATGTCAGTTTGTCATTTTTCCAAATTCGGACATCTTTGGCTCCGTCGATCTTATTTTTCAGTGTTTTTCTTGCATTTTCCGCTATTAGAAAATTCGAAATTTTTATAATTCGATCATACCA
This sequence comes from Allium fistulosum, assembly GCA_030737815.1. Classification (NCBI taxonomy): domain Eukaryota; kingdom Viridiplantae; phylum Streptophyta; class Magnoliopsida; order Asparagales; family Amaryllidaceae; genus Allium; species Allium fistulosum. The sequence continues at coordinate 1,042,910,535 of CM060902.1, read as the reverse complement.
CTGATATCTACATACCGTTTTGATCATCTTGTCATGCTGATCTTCACAGTATACCCATTTGTGTATTTTGAAGTTCGTTGTGCGGAGCAATCTGCGAAACGACTATCGTATCGGTATCGCAATCTAGTCTTTTGGTTTCCTATCTTCTCATTTCGTACCGTGCAAACCAATAGCTATCTACAATTAATGTATTCAGCTTTATCCAGTCCGTTGGAATTTATATCTACTGACTTTATCTATTCCCTATGTCTAAATTTATTTACCTCGTTCACTGTTACCTGTAAATTAGCTTTCACATTCATTTGGTTAGTTCATTTTCTTTCCTCTCTATTCTATTTGCTGTGCGTTCAAATTTTTATAACATACAAAGTCATCTCCTCCCTTTTCTTTCATCTTCTCAGATCCATGCAAACTCCTCAACCAATTGCCGATCTCCACGTCTTCCTCTCATTCCACCAACATACATCACTACTCCCTCGCTCCTCCGCCCATGACGGCCACTGCTTCCACCACCTAACCCATCTTCTAGCTCGCGCAACCCGGTAGCCTCACACGCATCACGCGCAAGCACGTTCGGCCAACCTTCTCCTTCGGCGAGCCATCCTCCGCGACTTGGTTTCCTCCTCCCGTCTGCCCACACATCCACACGCACAAACACCGAGCATCTTTCACCCACCACTATTCAGATCCGAGCCACCACTGTTTAGCACGGCTCCGACCTGCTCTGTATGTACTCGCCACCTTCTCTCCTCTTTCGCTTGAAACCGTAAGTATACATATTAGGAGGTATGTATATATCTTGTAGCTTTCTCTGTTGCATGTTATAACTTATATATCAACTCCTTTTTCCACTCATCTTCTTAACACCAGCATGTTAGGGTATTAATTTTTTTTTATATATATACATATTATAATAATTTTTATAAATAAAATTTGTATGTAGGTCGGCGTATATTTTGATATACATTAGTTTATATACTTGATGTTTGCTATGTTATGCATTTGTACTGCTGTTGCGTGTTCTATTTGAAAGGCATGTATTTATAGGTTGCATACCTATCTCTCTGTACAGTTCAAAGCTGCATTTATACTTTATGTTAGTACGCTACTGTGTATTTTGGGTTTGAGCGTGAGCCTAGGTGATTTGCTATATAGTGTATTATACAAGGTTTATTTTAAAAGGTTATATAGTTGTACATATGTTGTAAGTGTGTGTTAGTTTACATAATTGTATTTCATCTGTAGTCTATTTAAATTTTAAATTATATGTCAGATATATATGTTTTAATAAGTCAGTTATATAATACAAGTGACGTGCAGTTCTCAAATGGGGTTCTGGTTTTAATTGTAGTATTTGATGTTATAGGATTATTTTGTTTATAAGCATTGATCTTTAAATTTATAATATGTTAAAGTTTTGGCACAGGTTAGTTGCATACCAGTTTAGAGATATATGGTTACTGTTTCAACATGTCATGTCTACATACATATGTAGGTGGTTGTGTGTCAGTATACTTTAGTTTATAGTAAGCAAGTTATATTTATGAGTTTGGGGGTTGTCGTCATATGTGATTTTGATCTTTAATATTTATGTGGGTCTGCATATTTAATTTATGCATTTTTCGTATAGATATGAGTTGATTAGTTATATATATGATGCGTATATTTTAAAATGTGTATAGCATTTCAACATACCTTTTATATATATATATATATATATATATATATATTGACTTTAACATAGGAGTTAAATTTAAACAATAATTTTTGAAATATGTGTAAGTTGATTTAATACGTGTTTGAATTAGAAATAATTTTGTATATATAATGTATATGTTATTTTAATATTTGTTTTAAATAATAAATATTGACTTCATGGAAATAATAGTAGTTATATGTAAAATTTCTGTTCCATCAAGATGATTCCGATTGTCTTCATCGATCCTGTTCTGATTTGATTTTTGTCTATTCTTATTATCAGCTTTGATCGTTGAATTTGGGCCGATTTCACTTTGCTTCGCTTCGTCATTCAAATTTCAGTGTCCGTATCAGTGTGTGTATCCGTGTCATCTTCTCTACTCTCTAGCCTCAAAAAGGTGAGCACTCACTCACGATTAACGTTCTTTTATTTATTAGATTTGATTTCAATTGAAACGACAATTGAAATATGCTGCTATTAGTTAATGACACTGTTATATATGCTATTACCTGTATCAGTTCACCTGTGACATCTGACACCATTATCTGTTAATTATTTATGCGATGATAATATAGTTTGGCTGATAATTGATTGATTGTTGATGTTTATATTGGACGATAAATTGTAAATGTTAAAATGATAAATAGTATGAAATTGAACTTGATATAGGATAATTAAATGTTAGATTTGATTAACTGACATTTGTATAATATGACCCCTTTAACTGTTGAATTTATTGACACGTAGGATTTGTTTAATTACATTTTGAACCATTGAATGTATGTTGTTAAATTGATAATGGATGAAATTGTAATAGTTGACAAGTGAAGAACTGTAATGTAATAATCTTTAATCTACATGAAATGATAGTGTAGATTCTAGAAATAATTATATTAATTCGTACAAATAACAACGCGAATTAATACGATTATTTCGGGATTATTTGAATTGATTATTGGATTGATATTGATTATTGTTATTGCTTGTTTATTTACTTTGACACCATCCCTGTTATCACACTGCAAGTTCCCTTTGCTATGTTTGATTTTGAATTGAATTGGAATCGGGTTGAAATGATAAATACCCAAATTGAACTTTGACCTAGGATAGAAAATTAAATAAACCCGATTGGTCAATAATTTGATTTAAAAATAAAACGAAGATTTTATTTGAATAAATAATATGGTTTGAAATGAAGTTGAAATTTGAATTTTAATGAAAGGAAATGTTAATATTTAAAAATCTGAAATAAAATATTTACGATGTAATTGATGAAGGAATATTGTTTAATTTGAGAAATGATTGAATTAAGTTTGAAATGATTAAATAATTAAGTTTGAAATTATAATTAAGTTTGAAATAATTAAACTTTGAAATGATTTGATAATTAAGTTTGAAATCATTAACTTTGAAATGATTTAATAATTAAGTTGAAATTATAATTAAGTTTGAAATTATTAAACTGTGAAATTATTTAATAATTAAGTTTTGAATTATTTATTAATTAAATAAGATTGAATTATTTAATGATTAGATTGAATTGAATTCTTTAATAAGTGAACTTGAACTTTTGAATAAGTGAATGTTACTTCGTAAATAATTGAAATTGAGTTTTCTTTATTAAGTAGGTTTTGGGAAATTATTTAAGTAAGTAAATAAGTGTAATTGAATTTCTTTAACAAGAAATAAAAATGTGATTTGTTGAAATTAATGTAAGGCTTGAAAGTTAAAGAATTTGATTTGATGAATTTAATTTAATTCAATTTGTAAGTTTTGATTTAATGAAGTTGAACTTAAGAAATTGATTTAATGAATGAAAGGTTTAATAGAAGTTGTTTTGAATGATAAATTTACTTTACGAATATTAAATGAAATCGATAAACGAAGTTAAACTAATTTGGAATGTTAATTTAAATGATTTCGAAATGAAACTTATATACGAACTTGAATCAATATTTGAATTGTTTAAATAAATATTGAAATTGAATTATAAGATTTTGAAATGGGAATTTGGAAGTTTTGAAACGTAAATTATGGAAACTGATTTAGAAAGACAAATGAAATGTTGGTTTACAAATTCTATTTGAAATTGAATTTGTTTTGGTTTTGAAAGTTATTAAATGACCATCGGTGTAATAATACGTAGTTATTAAAGAGACCGGGATTGGATATGGACATACTCTCTGTCGATACCGAAACCACTTTAATAACTAATATACGCGGAGTGTTGATCCAGAACGAAGTGGATGGTTTTGGTGAACGCGTTGACTGAAGAAAGAGAACGATTTTGGATGACCCTTGACATGACTAAAACAGGAGCCGCGCCGGGCCATTGAGGATCGCCATCTCTAGCGGACACACTTCTTCGATACCATATCTATTACTTTTGTGATTCGATTTGGGTGCACCCCTCGATTATGGGAGTGTTGTTTCGCGGTGTTGGGGTAGTAGCTGCTATGCCCAACATCAGTCCGGATCAGGCAACTACTAGTATCCTAGTTGGTATCGCCTCATGTACCTTGTCATACTGATTATCCTATACGCGACCACTACGATTTGTTTTGTACCTTTAGTATATGGATTGCCCTCTGGTGACTTCCGGTTTTGGGGAAACTACGGTCTTGTATATGCTTTTGGGAATAAAAATGTGTTAAGGGTGGAATGGGCCATGACTTAACGCTATTTTGATATCTTTATTATTACTGATAGACATTATCTACTTATCGTACATTACTACATAGTAGATAGTTTGACGGATCCTTAAAGGATGGTTATTCCAAACATCCTTTGAGTTACTTGTATTTCAATTGCTATTTCACTTGAGTTGGATTTATTAATATAAGAATGTTAATCCTGACTCGAGTGTCTTGTGTTTTTGCTTTACGCTCGGGTCAGACTGAGTGTACCAGTATTCGAGACTCACCTTTGGAGTTGGAGCTTTGCTTGAAGATCCAGCCATCTATTCTGCTTCAGTATTCGATGATTCCAGTGATGTATTCTGATTTGTATCTGATGTATCGTGTTACTCTTCTGTTGTAAACTCTGATGTATTTTATATATTCATATAGTAGCTTCATGAACTACTATCTCTTTTATTTCCGCTGCACTTATTACTCTGTGTCTGTGATCTGTGATTATTTATTTACTGTATATGTTCAGTTTTGCCAAATTTAAATTAACAACTCGGTATTTTGAGCAATTCAACTCCGGCATGAGTGTCTACCTATAAACTTATAATGGACGCGAATGGTTCAAAATGTCGGGTCGTTACAGTTGGTATCAGAGCTTTGGTAGCTCTAGGCAAAACTTAACATATAGGGTAAATGTATTTACAGAATCACTCTCATTCGAGTTTCAATCTCTTCCTCTGACTCAATTCCTTTGAATTTTTGGAACGTTCTCCTTGGTTCCGAAATTCATTCGTGTCCTTCACTATTCGTCTTCTTTCAATTCTGGAGCACCTCATAACTCCATTTTGAATGATATCTATAATAGTCGGCGGTCTCGCCAATCTTCGAATGATTCGTAAAGGAGCAAAACTCCTTTTTAATAGGCATCGATTTACCGGAGATTTCTGTATCCTCGGTTTACGATGCTATCTATTCCATGCTATACCTGAATTCCATCTCTTGAGATCGATTGTTGATTTACCTCGGAATTCAGCATCGATCTTATTCTTGAAGTCACGGTCGACCCTGTTAAGGTTGCCCGCGATTTACATAAACCTATCCATCTTCTTATTTTGTTATTTAATCATCCTTTCTTATGTTTCGAACTTATCTTCGAATCAGAATTCTCCTCGATTTGAGTCTATCAAAATTTGAAGCCCTATCCTTATTTTGAAAATTCGTTCCTGTATCGTCGAGCAAAGAAATGTATTTGTAAATTTATATTAAAAATGTTTTTATATATTGTGTTGTTTGAGTTGTTGATGTGATTTGGGTTTCCGATCGATTCGTCTGATCAACGCTATCGATAGGATTTCCAAAACACTTGAGCAGAGCAAACTGACACAATATCGTTTTCAAATTTGGAAAATAAAATAAAAGATTTGTATGATTATATATATAAATATAAGTATTATGAAATTAAATTGTTAATGAATTTGTTGTCAAAAATGATAATATTTTGATTTTCATTTATTGTTTGGAAAACCATTGATTATTCTAATATGATAAATTAATGAAATTATAGAACTTGGTTTAAAATTTTAATTTGGAATTCAAATGAATTTAAATCAAAATTTGAGAATTTAATTTCCGGTGATTTCCAACTTTGATTTGAAAGTTTTAGGTGTATAGTTTTAAATATTTTCAAATTGAAATCATTTCAAAGAATTTTAAATGTTTGAATCAGTGCTCTTCTCTTTGTCGCTGGAAAATAATTTCGGTGATGACGGCCGCATCATCGACTTTCATTTTCGAGTTTCGAGGTGGAGAAACCATTCTGTAGCTTTACTACGGTTTTGTTTTGAAAAATATTTTGATTTGAATTTCTTCAGTATAATTTGATTTATATATATATAGGTATCTTATTTTAAAATTTTAATTTGATTTGATATAAATATATTATATATATCTCTAAATTGTTTAAAGTTAATCGGAAATCAAATTCTTAAATTTTGTTAAAAGATGATTTAAATTATAAATAAAACAAAATTTGGAATGAATATTTAAACTTGAATAATCGAATTGGGAAAATTTTATTTGTATATTGTTCAACTGCATTCTAATACAACTTACCTAAATTGTTCAGAAGTTGAATATGTAATTGGATAATATATAAGATAAATTGAATTTATAAATAAAATTTGAGTGTTTATAATAAATGTTATACACTAAATTTTGATTATAAAGATGTTAATAGAGTTAGATAAGATAATAAGTAAACTCAGTTAATAATGAAATAAATTTGGTTTGAAAGAATTAATAAATTGGAATTTGATCAACATATGAAAATACCTTGAAATTTAAAAGAAATTAATAGATGTAAATTAATTTAAATCGAAACTTTTATGGTTTAAATTAATTTATATGGGTTAAATATATGTGATTAGATATATTAAGTAGAAAATTTTAACAATAATTTGGAAAAAGAAGAATTTAAATTGTGAAAATAAAATATGATTATAATAAAGGATTATTCAAATTTATGGTTTTAGAAATTGTAAATTGAGGATAATTGGATAATAAGATAATGAATTTAGAAATAGTTGGGATTGATTTTAGTAAAATCAAATGGATTAAATCAATTATTGAATATCAATTAATTTAAATTTGAATTTATATGGTTTAAATTAATTGTTATTTGTATTTCAAATCTGTTTTCTTTCTGGTTGTTTCTATTCTCCTACCTCGTTCCTTTTCGGGGACGAAAAGTTTTGAGTGGGGGAGAGTGTAACGACCCGTAAATTTCAACCGTTTTAATAACGTAATTAGTTGAATTTTTGTGAAATTTTAAAAGATAAAATTTTGAAATATAAATTTAATATTTGGAATACGTCTAGTTAAATATAGCAACTGGTAAATTTTCGTCCAAAAATATGAAAGTTTATTTCGCGCGTAAATTAACTTCAATTCAGTCAATTAAAAAGCATTGAAAATAAAATATTTTCGAAACCTAAATATTTTTACATAGAAAAATTCTAAACCATCTTCTGAGCAAGATGTCAGTTTGTCATTTTTCCAAATTCGGACATCTTTGGCTCCGTCGATCTTATTTTTCAGTGTTTTTCTTGCATTTTCCGCTATTAGAAAATTCGAAATTTTTATAATTCGATCATACCACTGATATCTACATACCGTTTTGATCATCTTGTCATGCTGATCTTCACAGTATACCCATTTGTGTATTTTGAAGTTCGTTGTGCGGAGCAATCTGCGAAACGACTATCGTATCGGTATCGCAATCTAGTCTTTTGGTTTCCTATCTTCTCATTTCGTACCGTGCAAACCAATAGCTATCTACAATTAATGTATTCAGCTTTATCCAGTCCGTTGGAATTTATATCTACTGACTTTATCTATTCCCTATGTCTAAATTTATTTACCTCGTTCACTGTTACCTGTAAATTAGCTTTCACATTCATTTGGTTAGTTCATTTTCTTTCCTCTCTATTCTATTTGCTGTGCGTTCAAATTTTTATAACATACAAAGTCATCTCCTCCCTTTTCTTTCATCTTCTCAGATCCATGCAAACTCCTCAACCAATTGCCGATCTCCACGTCTTCCTCTCATTCCACCAACATACATCACTACTCCCTCGCTCCTCCGCCCATGACGGCCACTGCTTCCACCACCTAACCCATCTTCTAGCTCGCGCAACCCGGTAGCCTCACACGCATCACGCGCAAGCATGTTCGGCCAACCTTCTCCTTCGGCGAGCCATCCTCCGCGACTTGGTTTCCTCCTCCCGTCTGCCCACACATCCACACGCACAAACACCGAGCATCTTTCACCCACCACTATTCAGATCCGAGCCACCACTGTTTAGCACGGCTCCGACCTGCTCTGTATGTACTCGCCACCTTCTCTCCTCTTTCGCTTGAAACCGTAAGTATACATATTAGGAGGTATGTATATATCTTGTAGCTTTCTCTGTTGCATGTTATAACTTATATATCAACTCCTTTTTCCACTCATCTTCTTAACACCAGCATGTTAGGGTATTAATTTTTTTTTTATATATATACATATTATAATAATTTTTATAAATAAAATTTGTATGTAGGTCGGCGTATATTTTGATATACATTAGTTTATATACTTGATGTTTGCTATGTTATGCATTTGTACTGCTGTTGCGTGTTCTATTTGAAAGGCATGTATTTATAGGTTGCATACCTATCTCTCTGTACAGTTCAAAGCTGCATTTATACTTTATGTTAGTACGCTACTGTGTATTTTGGGTTTGAGCGTGAGCCTAGGTGATTTGCTATATAGTGTATTATACAAGGTTTATTTTAAAAGGTTATATAGTTGTACATATGTTGTAAGTGTGTGTTAGTTTACATAATTGTATTTCATCTGTAGTCTATTTAAATTTTAAATTATATGTCAGATATATATGTTTTAATAAGTCAGTTATATAATACAAGTGACGTGCAGTTCTCAAATGGGGTTCTGGTTTTAATTGTAGTATTTGATGTTATAGGATTATTTTGTTTATAAGCATTGATCTTTAAATTTATAATATGTTAAAGTTTTGGCACAGGTTAGTTGCATACCAGTTTAGAGATATATGGTTACTGTTTCAACATGTCATGTCTACATACATATGTAGGTGGTTGTGTGTCAGTATACTTTAGTTTATAGTAAGCAAGTTATATTTATGAGTTTGGGGGTTGTCGTCATATGTGATTTTGATCTTTAATATTTATGTGGGTCTGCATATTTAATTTATGCATTTTTCGTATAGATATGAGTTGATTAGTTATATATATGATGCGTATATTTTAAAATGTGTATAGCATTTCAACATACCTTTTATATATATATATATATATATATTGACTTTAACATAGGAGTTAAATTTAAACAATAATTTTTGAAATATGTGTAAGTTGATTTAATACGTGTTTGAATTAGAAATAATTTTGTATATATAATGTATATGTTATTTTAATATTTGTTTTAAATAATAAATATTGACTTCATGGAAATAATAGTAGTTATATGTAAAATTTCTGTTCCATCAAGATGATTCCGATTGTCTTCATCGATCCTGTTCTGATTTGATTTTTGTCTATTCTTATTATCAGCTTTGATCGTTGAATTTGGGCCGATTTCACTTTGCTTCGCTTCGTCATTCAAATTTCAGTGTCCGTATTAGTGTGTGTATCCGTGTCATCTTCTCTACTCTCTAGCCTCAAAAAGGTGAGCACTCACTCACGATTAACGTTCTTTTATTTATTAGATTTGATTTCAATTGAAACGACAATTGAAATATGCTGCTATTAGTTAATGACACTGTTATATATGCTATTACCTGTATCAGTTCACCTGTGACATCTGACACCATTATCTGTTAATTATTTATGCGATGATAATATAGTTTGGCTGATAATTGATTGATTGTTGATGTTTATATTGGACGATAAATTGTAAATGTTAAAATGATAAATAGTATGAAATTGAACTTGATATAGGATAATTAAATGTTAGATTTGATTAACTGACATTTGTATAATATGACCCCTTTAACTGTTGAATTTATTGACACGTAGGATTTGTTTAATTACATTTTGAACCATTGAATGTATGTTGTTAAATTGATAATGGATGAAATTGTAATAGTTGACAAGTGAAGAACTGTAATGTAATAATCTTTAATCTACATGAAATGATAGTGTAGATTCTAGAAATAATTATATTAATTCGTACAAATAACAACGCGAATTAATACGATTATTTCGGGATTATTTGAATTGATTATTGGATTGATATTGATTATTGTTATTGCTTGTTTATTTACTTTGACACCATCCCTGTTATCACACTGCAAGTTCCCTTTGCTATGTTTGATTTTGAATTGAATTGGAATCGGGTTGAAATGATAAATACCCAAATTGAACTTTGACCTAGGATAGAAAATTAAATAAACCCGATTGGTCAATAATTTGATTTAAAAATAAAACGAAGATTTTATTTGAATAAATAATATGGTTTGAAATGAAGTTGAAATTTGAATTTTAATGAAAGGAAATGTTAATATTTAAAAATCTGAAATAAAATATTTACGATGTAATTGATGAAGGAATATTGTTTAATTTGAGAAATGATTGAATTAAGTTTGAAATGATTAAATAATTAAGTTTGAAATTATAATTAAGTTTGAAATAATTAAACTTTGAAATGATTTGATAATTAAGTTTGAAATCATTAACTTTGAAATGATTTAATAATTAAGTTGAAATTATAATTAAGTTTGAAATTATTAAACTGTGAAATTATTTAATAATTAAGTTTTGAATTATTTATTAATTAAATAAGATTGAATTATTTAATGATTAGATTGAATTGAATTCTTTAATAAGTGAACTTGAACTTTTGAATAAGTGAATGTTACTTCGTAAATAATTGAAATTGAGTTTTCTTTATTAAGTAGGTTTTGGGAAATTATTTAAGTAAGTAAATAAGTGTAATTGAATTTCTTTAACAAGAAATAAAAATGTGATTTGTTGAAATTAATGTAAGGCTTGAAAGTTAAAGAATTTGATTTGATGAATTTAATTTAATTCAATTTGTAAGTTTTGATTTAATGAAGTTGAACTTAAGAAATTGATTTAATGAATGAAAGGTTTAATAGAAGTTGTTTTGAATGATAAATTTACTTTACGAATATTAAATGAAATCGATAAACGAAGTTAAACTAATTTGGAATGTTAATTTAAATGATTTCGAAATGAAACTTATATACGAACTTGAATCAATATTTGAATTGTTTAAATAAATATTGAAATTGAATTATAAGATTTTGAAATGGGAATTTGGAAGTTTTGAAACGTAAATTATGGAAACTGATTTAGAAAGACAAATGAAATGTTGGTTTACAAATTCTATTTGAAATTGAATTTGTTTTGGTTTTGAAAGTTATTAAATGACCATCGGTGTAATAATACGTAGTTATTAAAGAGACCGGGATCGGATATGGACATACTCTCTGTCGATACCGAAACCACTTTAATAACTAATATACGCGTAGTGTTGATCCAGAACGAAGTGGATGGTTTTGGTGAACGCGTTGACTGAAGAAAGAGAACGATTTTGGATGACCCCTGACATGACTAAAACAGGAGCCGCGTCGGGCCATTGAGGATCGCCATCTCTAGCAGACACACTTCTTCGATACCATATCTATTACTTTTGTGATTCGATTTGGGTGCACCCCTCGATTATGGGAGTGTTGTTTCGCGGTGTTGGGGTAGTAGCTGCTATGCCCAACATCAGTCCGGATCAGGCAACTACTAGTATCCTAGTTGGTATCGCCTCATGTACCTTGTCATACTGATTATCCTATACGCGACCACTACGATTTGTTTTGTACCTTTAGTATATGGATTGCCCTCTGGTGACTTCCGGTTTTGGGGAAACTACGGTCTTGTATATGCTTTTGGGAATAAAAATGTGTTAAGGGTGGAATGGGCCATGACTTAACGCTATTTTGATATCTTTATTATTACTGATAGACATTATCTACTTATCGTACATTACTACATAGTAGATAGTTTGACGGATCCTTAAAGGATGGTTATTCCAAACATCCTTTGAGTTACTTGTATTTCAATTGCTATTTCACTTGAGTTGGATTTATTAATATAAGAATGTTAATCCTGACTCGAGTGTCTTGTGTTTTTGCTTTACGCTCGGGTCAGACTGAGTGTACCAGTATTCGAGACTCACCTTTGGAGTTGGAGCTTTGCTTGAAGATCCAGCCATCTATTCTGCTTCAGTATTCGATGATTCCAATGATGTATTCTGATTTGTATCTGATGTATCGTGTTACTCTTCTGTTGTAAACTCTGATGTATTTTATATATTCATATAGTAGCTTCATGAACTACTATCTCTTTTATTTTCGCTGCACTTATTACTCTTTGTCTGTGATCTGTGATTATTTATTTACTGTATATGTTCAGTTTTGCCAAATTTAAATTAACAACGCGGTATTTTGAGCAATTCAACTCCGGCATGAGTGTCTACCTATAAACTTATAATGGACGCGAATGGTTCAAAATGTCGGGTCGTTACAAAGGGTAACATGTTAGGTAGAGGAGGGATCAGTTCTTTGGTTAAATGGGAGAGGTCGACAATGGAAGTTTGGTGGAAGGTTGAAAAAAGTGAAGTAGAGGGATTGGTGAAATTGATTGGCACGGTGGGATCGGCATTTTTGTTAAAGGAGAGGGGTCAACATCTTTCACCTAGAGAGGGGATCAGTTGCAATGCTCTGAGATAAGGATCAGCCAATAAGGATCGGCATATAGGGATCGACTAATTCTAGTCTTTGAATTGAACTTGACAACTAATCCATAACCACTTACTTAACAATCAAAACCAATCTCATCTCAATGAATTTGAATATATGACAATGATGAACAACAGGACTTGCATATCCACTGAGGAACTCGAAATTGAATGACCAAATTCATAGGACTTAGAACATGAACTAAAACTTAACATATGGACTTGCATATCAACAGATTTCACACTTCGACATGACGATGGTCGATCCCAAAGCTTACACAACCGATCGATCTATTCGCCAGCTGAGACGATCAGCTATGACAATCACTCTGGTCAGAAACCAAAGTATCGTCATTTACTTTTGTTTTGTTTTATTTTTAGCTGCTTATTTCTGCACTACACGACATTGCACCACACTAGATTACACTTAACATGGATGGACCAGTAGACTTTTCTAATCTCGATTATCTACTGAGTATAGTTGACAGGGACTTCAGATGTTCAGAGCATCTAGCTGCAATGTCTTCCGAACCAGTCTCGCAAATAGTAATCCCGAAGTTGAGTCAAGTTCCGCAACTATATCTGGCAGGGTTTTCCTCGATCGTTAAGTTGAACAACCGGAAGTTTTCAGCCCATTGGCCGACCTTTTTTCTGACGTTCCCGTCCTTCTAGTGGAAGATAAAAGTCCTGCCTCCGATGCTATAAAAGGCGCTATATTCTTAGATAACCCAATATATTCCCAAGCCTCCAGAATTGGTGATGCTGCTCTTCACAGACTATGTTCCAGACATGGAATTTCATTCGAAGACGTTTTGGTTCCTTCGATAAACGACAGAGCTCACTTACCCCCGGAGGGGTATAGTGCATGCAATAAGTTCATGTGCTGGGTTGGATGCATGCTGCCCTTCAATTCTTTTATCCAGGAGATGCTAAAATACCTCGGGATGGCTCCTACTGAACTACACCCGAACATTTATGTCTTTCTCCATGGCACTTTTTTACTATTTATGAACGTTCTGTTCCGCCCGCCAACTCCTAAGGACATCGGGTTTATTTACCACTTCAAACGATGGATATAGAATCTTTCCTATATTTTCCTTGAGCCTTCGCCCAATTATCAAGTCTTAATGGGTGCTTAGAACAAACCCAATCTCTTCAAACACAAATGGTATTATGTCAGATATCTGTCTAGCTTTGCAAGGCGATGGTTGGAAGGACGTAAGTTTCATCTTCGCTCTATTATTAAATTCTTTAACCTGGGTTATAACCTGAATCAACTAACATTCTGAAAATCTATAGGTGTCCGTCCACGTCCATAGGACAATAGTTTTTCACGGGCAATCTGTGCAATTCGTGCCACTCCGGTCGAAGACAGGTACATTTGACTTCTTGTAACCGACAAATGGTTATCTCTGTTTGGGTTATTGGAGGAAGGTCACAACATTGGGCTTCCAGGAAGCGCTTCGCTACCAGGATATGCTACAAGACAGGAAGGCGATATCAATAACCCTGTCATGCCCCCAATCGAGGAGACTTAGGATGACGCCGAAGAGGGTGAAATTATGTTTTCCAAGACCAACGAGCTTGGTGATGTTGACGCAGGTTTAGGCAAAGCACATGTGGTCGAACTGTTACAAGGCGCGCAACCTCACATGCCAGCTAGCAAAAGAAAGAAGCTTGCATATAAGCTCCGTAGGAGGAAAACTGCTAAGGAGCCTGAATTTGTTATCACTTCCATTAACGAAGAGTCGTCTTCCCAACATTTAGAAAGCTTGATGAAAGGGTTTTCAAATTTCCAAATCCCTGATGACACATGACTTATGACTTCCCCAATATCAGCATTGAGGGTCTCAATTCTCCCACCAGAAGGGGTGACAACATTCGTCCTACCGACAAAGGAGAGAAAACTCCTATGAGCAAGGTTGCAACTACTGGTCCATTGGGGGGACACTAGGACACTCACAATCACATGCACTTCACCACATGATCTCTATCTACATTTTGTGTAATGGTTGCTCATGCATCTTTGTATGGTTTTTGTAGGTGTGATGTCTCGATCCCAAGCTTTTGATCGCTTTAGGGGCTCCTCGATGTAATACGGATCCAAACGTGATTCAGAATCGGCCAGGCATAGAGAAAGGGATGATAATCGAGAATGAAGTCGTCATTCCAGGGAATCTTCATCTTTCAAGCATAAGTCCCAGTCTTGGTCATCCCATCAGGAAGTTCAATCTAATCTTCCTGTGCACAGTGGTGATCGGACCTCTTTCAATGGTCCCCAAGTTGCCATACCACTTGAGCAGTATTCTGGTTCCTCCAGCTCCAAGCAATCCCATGACCGCAGGTCGAGAAAACGTCCAATTGTTGCTTCTGATCCATCTTTGCCGACTGCGGCTCCTGAAGCTTCCACAGCAAAAATATTGGCCAAACTTAAGGTCATTTTCCCAAAGATTTGTTTTGATGGGCTTAAGTTGCTTCACTCCATTCACACATTTCCAGGGAATGTTAAGGCAAGTTCTCTTGCATGTGTCAACGATGTTTTTGTTCAACATGAATCGTTCCAGCACTTAGCAGAGAAGATCTCCGAGGTGTTTACCGAGAGACAACATGAAATCGGTTGTCTCAAGCTAGAGTCAATCCATGATAAAGATATAATTAAATACCAAGACACTGAGATCTCGGATTTAATGGTGAAGCCAACAAAGGCAGAAAAAAGTGCTAAGTCAACATCTGAAGCGGTGAATCATTTAGAAGTTGCCCATAAAAAGGAACTTGATGCTGCCCTCAACCGCAGCGGTGCACTTGCCTTGGAAAAAGGTACCTTGCAAAAGGAAAAAATACCCGCCGCATTGAGGAGCTTGAAGAACTTCTTAAGAAGGAGAGGGAAGGGGAAATTGAAGCTTAAAAGGAATCGCAAAGATATGCGAAGAGGCTGTTGAGGCCCGGATTTTGAAGATTAAGCTTGATGAGCAATTTTCTCAAATTTAAGTCCTCAAAGAGGAGGCGAGAGAAGCAAATCATAATTAGATGAGAGAACAGATCGAGGCCTAGGTAGAGGATGCCAAAGAAGCTGGTTGAAATGAAACGATTCCGCGATCATTGAAGACAATGCTAAAGTCCTTATCCACTACGATCTGAGCTTTCTTGGTGAGGGTTATCTTGAGTCGCTTGCCGAGGCATGGGAGTACATTGTTGAAATGAAAAAGAGAACCTTTGGCGAAGCTGATTTAGATAAAGAGAAACTATTATGGGAGATTCTCCATGGAGATGAGCCTTTAGGCCTTGCTGTGCGAGACTTTGATATTTTGACATTCTAGCACCCTTCGACAAAGGGAAAAAACACTACTGAGTATTCTGAGTTCGATCCCAAAAGCCCCTCTTCTTTTCAAGCAGCCGAAGCGCTAGTTTCTCTTGGCCTGGGATAGGATCTAAGCTATGATCCGGACAAACCCCTCTATCAATCTAAGGTGCTAAACCCTATTCTGGAAGGGGGGACTTCGGCGACAACTGAGAGTCAGCCGGACGTAGGTATTCCGCTCTATTCTCCACTCTTTAATAGATTTTGTTCTTTATGTCCAATTTTCATGAGCTTGTTTTCGTGTTTCCGCGAATCTACAGGTCTTCCGGATCCCAGCCAAACTCCAAAAAGTGGTGTCGCCATGGAGCAACAATCAACATCAATTGAGATTTCAATGGCTACCGATGCTCCAGGACCCGACACTCAAGTTATCAGAGCGCTTGACGATGATAAAGCTAAAGACCCACTGTTGGTTGATGATCCGGATGACGTTGTAATTATTGGCGCCAGTGAGCATATCGATGAGCTCAACTTAAAAGAGTGCATCGAGTGGGAGGAATTATTGAAGAAAAAAGCTAAGGCTGAATGGACATTGATGATCCAAATCTCGTCCCATTACAAGTCATCCCCCTGGCGGGTTAGTTCCCCAAGAACTCCCTCCATTCTCCGAAAGTTCTCCTGCCAAGGGTGACAAATGATCAAGAAAAAGAACAGGTGGAAGTTCGAGTAGTGGTACTCCTAAGAGATCCAGAAAGGATAAAGGGAAGAAGAAATAGTCATCACTCCGACTTAGTCTGTATATAGTTTGCATAATTATTTTTCTCTTTTGCTGGCCGTGACTGTGTGGGTGCAACCCCCGTTCTTGAATAAATTTGTAACACCATTTTTGAAGTTTATTATGCAAATAAAAGTTATTTGTTTTCTATATAACTCTTACGTGAATTTTTTATTTAAATGGTCGAGCTATTACTTTATTGCTCATTGCTTTGGATGATAATCCGTTAATTCTATCCTAAGGCCTCCATGTGGTTGTGGTCTTAAGTCGAACCAAACACGGGGCTCAAGCCCTAATGTTACGCTACCAAATTCAGCATTTGAATGATTATACTCTTGCCGCCATTCTTGGGTTAGCGGAGTTAGATGGTGGATGGTCGAACTCCATCTTTTGCGAGCCTATACTCCTCATGTCGGTTTCAGGCTGGAGTTTGCAGAATAGTGAGTGGTCGAACCGCACTCGTCTATTTGTTTATAGTCATTTCTGCACTTTGGGGATAAGAGTTAGTTCGTGGGTGGTCGAATCGCACCCGTCTATCTATTTATACTCATATACGCACTTGGGGATAAGAGTTAGTTAGCAAGTGGTGGAACCGCACTCGGCTTGTATTTATACTCCAATCCACGCTCTGGGGACTTAGAGTTATTTTGGAAAATAATCGGATCGTATTTTCCTTAATTGGTCTATTTTCCCCCAAGTCCGGGGGTTAACTTAGCGAGCGATCGGTCGTGCCACGATCATTTTTTGATTCATATTTGTCCCATCATTTGATAGGATTAAGTTGGCCATTGGATTTTCGAACCACATCCATTCCTCGTTAGGCATTCCGTCCACCGGGTTGTGAGCACAAATCGTCAAATGAACGGTTGGACCATTCTCATTTTGTTTAGTTCAGTCATGAACTTATGCAATCGGCTAGTTCCAAACTCTGGGACCTACTTGGACATGTCAATACTAGTTAGTTTGGTACCGTAACTGATATGTAATGCTACAATAAACACAAACGTGAAGGAAAATTCAAAATTTTATTTGCCAAACGGAAAGAAATGACATAATTTGTCTTATTTCATTTCTTTGAAAATAAAATGCTAAATCGAATCCTGATATTAAATACAACTGAATGAAAAAGAAATAAACTAAGTGAAATAGCATCGTAAATGCTCGCTATTCCATGCCCTTGGGAGTGTGATGCCATATACAGTCGCTGGCTTGAAAGTTCCCTCTCCAAGCCTTTATTCAATGACATATGGTCCTTCCCAAGCAGGATTCATATGCGACGGGGCAGGAAAAACCCATTTCAAGACGAGATCGCCGATCTCAAAGGTTCTAGGTTAGACTTTAGTGTTGTTGTATCTGGCGACTCGGTGCGCAGCTGCCCTCAAATCAGCTTCTTCATGCTTCTAATCTACAGTCTAGAGGTTCAAAAAGGAGATCTTTATTCATTCTGGGATCATAGTAGGTCACACGATGAGAAGGAACTTCGAGCTCAATAGGAATAACGGCTTTGAAACCGTAAGCAAGGGCGAATGGAGTATTGCCCGTCGTAGACTTGTGGGTGGTCCTATAAGCCCATAGTGCTGTCGAGAGTTCATCTACTCACTTGCCTTTAGCCTTCTCCAACTACTTCTTCAGAATGGACTTTATGATTTTGTTCACAGCTTCAACTTATCCATTAGCTTGAGGATGAGCGACTGCTGCAAATCTCTTTTCAATATGATGCCGACGGCAAAAGTCTTTGAATTCAACATTGTCGAATTGAGTCCCATTATATGTTATAATAGTTCTTAAAAGACCAAAATGATAGTTGATGTTTTGAACGATGAAGTTGATTACCTTCTTTGTTGTGATCGTAGTTAGTGGTTCCGCTTTGGCCCATTTGGTGAAGTAATCAACTACAACGATAGCGTACTTCGTACCATCTTTAGAGATTGATATGGAACTGATAATATCTATGCCTCATATCGAAAACGACCATGGACCGACCATTTGTGTAATTTCCATTGGCCGATCTCTTGGAACTTTTGCATATATTTGGCACTTGTCACATAGATTTACATAATCAGCAGCATCTCGATTGACGGTCGGCTAATAATACCCATAACATAGTATTTTCTTTGCTAGAGTTTGCTCCCTAATGTGATCGCCACATTCTCCTTCATAAACTTCTTTTAGGGTTCATTCTATTTCATCATAAGCGATACACTGAGGCAGGGGAACAGAAAACCTCTTTCTTTACATAACTCCTTCCTGTATGATATATCGTGAAGCTTTATGAAGCACTTGTTGTTTTTCATTCCTTCGTTCGGGAAGGATTCCCTAGAGCAAATAGTCTTTAATCGGAGTCTTCCACGACTCCTTCTCAGGCTCCGTCTCTAGTACCTAGTCGATTTTCATCAGGCTCATGGGAGGACGGATCCACCTTCTTTGAGCCCGTGTTTTGGAGTTTGTACTGCAGCTCGCACTCCGGGAGCTAGAGTTTGTTAGAGGATTGTCGTGTTTCAATCTTTTTTACTTCATTGTTGCTTGCCCCCGAGCTCCGGGTTTCACTTAGTGAGTGACCGGTCGGATCACAATCACTCCTTGTTTGAATGAAAGTGGTTTTTGTTATATCCTCGTGTGAAAGAAACGTGGTTATTGTATTTACATCGTGCGCATCTAGCGTGGGAAAGTGGGGAACTCTTGGGTTTGCTGCACCCTATAGTTGACGATGTTTTTATGTTTAACCTCATCTGTGTCTAACATTGTGTATATTTGTTACCACGTCTGATATTCACTTGGAAATTTAATTTTCCTCGCGTGTTGAAACCGCAGACAGGGGGAAATCTCTGGGTTTAGCATTACCCTAAAATGGACGGGGTTTTGTTAAAATTAACGTTTCCCTACAACGTGGTTGTATTAAAAACCACGTCCACTGTTAATTCAAGATTATTTTAATTAACGCTACTTTCATATGATGAACTATTGCCACCCACATTATCCTTCACTGCTTTTTATGTGCTTCCATACCAAAATGTTTCCACTATATATTTAAAAAAATGTACTTCCACTACAGAAATTGAATTGCTTTAAAACAAAATAGATATAATTAAACATGCACAGAAATTGAGTTTCATATAATTAAACAAAATGGATATTCTGACTAAAATGAAATCATTTTCTTACAAACAACAATTCCTCAAACATCAAAGCATAATACTATATCATATTTTCTACTAACTTTCAACTGCTAATACCAACTTTTTTTGTAATATATTATCATTTCCTTTTTGCTTCTTCACATGCTAGTCTTCTATTAAGCAATATTTCTCCACATTGTTCCGCTCCTTTATAACGATGATCAAACCATTTTGAATAAATTGGTGGTATCAGATGATTTGGTTCTAGAATCACCTGTACATTAATAAAAGTACAGTTAAAATTTGAAATAATAGTAGTAAAATTAAATAACATAATTTTACCTGAACAAAATGACTATTGTTTACGTGTAGAATTCCAATCTCTACTTGTTGCAATAAAGAAGGTATTTCACCTTGCAACGGAGGTATAGTCAAACTCATTTGTTTGCTAATACTAAAAACTATAACATTGTATCGAGTTGCAACAATATATCCATTGTCAGACATAGTCATCCATTCACCCTCACGGTTAAGTAAACTAAGCAAGTCATCGCTTCTACCTCATTCTAAGAATACTTGGTTGTAAAGGTCTTGATGCTCATGGAGTTCTTGAAATAATTCTCAACGAACTTGTAACCAATTATTTTCTCCCATTCCTAATAGGGCGGCTACACATCTAAAACCGCAATTACCATCCATTTCAACATCAACGATTTCTTTCACAAACGGTCTCCAATTTTCCGGTATGTAACTATCATATATAATTTGGTCAAGTTTGCAGCCACTTCTACCTAAAAAAATTAACAAAAATAACAAAAAATTATTTATAAATTGAGTATAGTTTTTAAGACATACAGTTGTTGGTGTTCGAACAAGCAATTTTTCTTTTTTCATAGCAACATGAGAATCAAATTACGGTTTTTTTAACACGCTACATTGAGTGGAAGCACTTTCACCCAACTCAAATGCACTTGGGAGTCTTTTTGTCGAATTAGTTTTTTGGTTATGAGATCTACCATGCGTTTTCACTTTACTAATTGGGGATGCAAGTGATGATGTCTATGGAAAAACAACTTCTCTCATTTTTTGTAAGCTTGCTTTTGTTGAGGCAATTCCAGTTTCAGTATTTCACACAATAATTCTTCTATTTTCTTTCTTATATCTAACTCCTTGGACTCTCCTTTTTCTAATAATGTGTAATCTTGTCCAATGTACATGAATTAAATTTACTGGTATTTCTGATTTGGACCTAGTCTTTCTAGTTCATGTGCACATGGAAGTCCATGTGTCATGCGAATAACACAAGCACAAAAATTCTCATTTTTGTAACTACTTGATGTTACTCTAACAAGCTCGGAATGAATAAGCTCTAGTGCCGAAAGAGAAACAACACCGCGCAAATGTTTGAATTTTTTTTTGTGATAGACATGTGCTACTTTCAATAAACTAGTTTCAAACGAAGCTTTTAGTTCGGTAAATGAAAGCTCCAATAGCGAATGCATACTCTCCCAACATATTTGAAAATTGCCTTGGCTTGTGGCCAAATATTTTTTTCAATTTAGAGTGTACGGCCTCGGCTCTACAAATTTAGAAAAACATTAAAAAATAGCTTACAATGAGTGAATATTTGACATTAAAATATAAAAAAAATGAGAGAGGTTACCTATTCGAAGTATAATTTCCAAAATGCATGAAATCATCAATCCATGCACAAACAAGATGATCCTTTCACGTATCAAGCCAAGCTTCATGTACATAATTAATTAACCTAGGATATTGTTCATACTTCACATGTAGATCTTGTAAATTCAAGCTAAAAACATCAATGTTGTTCGAACAACATAAATTTTCCCAATATTGAAAAAAAGCTATTTTTTTACCTCTTTCTTAATATTTCTGACTTTTCTTTTTATGAATGCAAGAATGTTTTATTGAATATGCCATTTACATAGGATTTGGGCTGTTTGAGGAAATACAATACCGATGGCATTTATTAAAGCTATTCCTCGATCCGTAAAAATGACATTAGGAATTTCGATATCACAGTCAAGCATTACCGATTGCAAACGCTTTAAAGCCCAAATATAATAATTCTCACGTTCGGAAATGAGATAAGCTATAGCAATACAAAAGGTCTGGTTTGTAGATGTGATACCAACAATTTCCAATAATGGCTTTCGATATTATTTGTTCTATAAGTGCAATCCATGACAAGCAAATGTGGAAATGTCCGCAGTAAATCTATACTAGTAGGATGAGCCCAAAATAAATCAGTGATTATGTCACTACCATCCAAAGTACTATGGTGCCACTCATAATATCCATTTTCTTTCAATTTACTTAAAAGGTATTGTATTTGTGAATGTCCAGCTCGATCAATTTTTTTTTGCTTGGGCAAAACATTGTAAACGGTCTTTATTGTCGTGCAATTGGATGGATTATTTTTTTCAAGGGATGTAAAATAGCTCTTGGTTTTTCCATATTTTTATGCATCTCAATAGCTATTTTCTTTTCTTCTGCTGTCAATCTTCCAATAAAAGAATGGCCCTCGCTAAAGTGCATAATGATTGTTTATGCCACATTGTACATCAATCCCCACTCATTTGTTGTAGAAAACTTGACGCCTTTTAATCGAAATGGACAATTACGCTTTTTTGTTCCAATTAATCTAGGATTATTCGATTTTTTTTCATTTATACTGTTTGTATACTATATTTCGTTCACAACCATAAAAAATTCTTGGATTTTTATTTATGCAATTAATATCAAATTTCAAAATAACTACAACAAATCCAACTCTTCTAGTAGTGCAATCAATCCACCCTTTCATTTTCTCTCTATTAGGAAATATCTATTTATCATAAAAAAAAATAAGTACACTATATAATTAATATAATACAAAATTAAATGACTTAGGTAGAACAAATACATCATAAGTAGTAAACTCATTCGTATAGTCCATGATAATTTCTACTTCTTGTTTGTCATTCAGCAACCCAATCTAAAAAAAGTAAAATTTGATAAAATTTAATGTAGTATTACACAACACTAGGTTCAAAAGTAATCCAAGTGCGTTAGGTACAAGGTTTACTAACAATCCAAGTTAGGCCTACACTTGGTTGCTATAGAATTCTAGTCATCTGAAGAAAACCCTATAAAAAAGTACGTTCACATTTAGAAAATCATGGGAATTTTCAAAATACCTGAGATTCATTTTCATTTTCTTCTTCAAAATCTGTATCTTCTTGAAAGAAATTATCTTCTTCACATATTCTATCATCAGCAAAGAAATTCATGTTTAATGTTTACAGTAGCAGTAAAAGTTTTAGCAGTAAAGAGGAAGAAAATAAGAAGAATAGGAAAAGACAGAGTCATTTCAACCTAAACAATTATAGGGGTAACTTAGTCAATCCATTACAAAAATTATTAGCGGGGCGGGAAAGAAGGAAAATGGTGTGGTAATAGAATTTGCCTAGATTGTTTTGTCCGTAAATGCCAAGCCCATCTCTTATTACACAAATATATATGCAGACTTGAATTATAATAATTGATATAATATAATATATATTGAATACCTAAATAGTTAGAACAATGATATTGGATCGAAGATACCATAATCATCCCAAAATAAGCGTCTTCGTCTCTTTGTGATACTCCACTTAGGGGAAAAGAACAAAAGAAAGTAAAATTAAGCATCTTCGTCCCAAATCCAAGATTGAAAACTCGATTATGGTCTACTTATGCAGATCGAATTTCATAAAGATTAGAGGAGACGATTCAGAATTACAAAATTTGGTTTAAGGTTTTCTGGGGCAGAGAATAAAAGAGAGTAAAACGGGTTGGCATAGTAAGCGGGAATGTGAAACTGAGCCCGCCTAAAAATATTATTGTAACGACCCATAATTTAATCACTTTGAACATGAATAGTTAATATGTTTTTAAATGATTAAATAATGGATTTTATATCTAGAAGTATTAACCATGCCTAATAAAACAGAATAGTATAATTACTTGCCTAATAAAACAGAATAGTATAATTACTTGCCTAATAAAACAAGAGAGAATTATTAACCTTGCCTAATAAAACAGAATAGTATAATTACTTGTCTAATAAAACAAGAAAGCATTATTAACCTAGCCTAATAAAACAGAATATTATAATTACTTGCCTAATAAAACAAAATAGCATAATGATTATTATATTCCATACGGATGGTTGCCATTGGACCAAAATCTGGTCGAATCAGGTTATGCCATGCGGATGGTTGCCATTGGACCAAAATCTGGTCGAATCAGGTTATGCCAGGCGGATGGTTGCCATTGGACCAAAATCTGGTCGAATCAGGTTAGGCCATAGTTGATAAGGATAATTCCTATTGGACCAAATTATGGTCGAATCAAATTAAGCCACAAGGATGTTTTCTATTGGACCAAAATGTGGTCGAATCAAATTAGGCCATATGGCTGGTTTCTATTGGACCAAAATCTGGTCGAATCAGGTTAGGCTGTAGGAAATGACTAAAGTACCCTTCTCTTCACCTATAAATAGCCAAGTCCATATCTCATTTTAATTCATTCACAAACTAAAGAAAAGAACTAAAATTCATTATCTGAGGTAAAGTATTCCAAGTCTCCATCAAAGCAAATAGAATGTGAGTATATACCTTGCTTTTATAGTTTAGCGAGTATAACTTATTCTGTGAGTATATTCCTTGTTTTCATAGTTTAGTGGGTATAAATTATTCTGTGAGTATAATTTAATTATTTTACAGTCAGTGTAATCTTAATCTCTTTTCTTTGACTCATTCACATTTTAACAAATGTTGTGTTAACTATTGATTGTAAATTGTTAATAATAATGAGTCTGATATTATTCTTGTTTGGTTTTTTGATTTGTGCTCGGCCAGTTTATGAGCAATAACTTTGATGTTTAGTTAAAGGGAACTTAAACCACCTTTTAACTTAGGATTGACATTTAGTGACTTTTTGGTTAAAAGGAAATAACACCCCTTTTAGCTATCTAATTTGATTAAGAGGGAGCTTCACCCCTCTTGGTCGTATTCTCCTTTAAAGATGATGGGTTTAAGTTATGATTTGAATGGAAGTTTTAAATATTTATTTAAAGTATTTTAAAGGAGCTTCAAAATTTATATAATGATTTAAATGGGTTATTTATGGAAAGTATGTAGTCCTATACTTGAGACTAAAAGCCGATGAGTAGATTGATCCTCTATCTGTGAGATCTGGAACCGAAGTGTCTAGGCAAGGCTAGGAGCAACTAGTGCCCTGACTTACCTGGCTTTGTTTTTGGGCGAGGGGTAGAGTAAGTCAAGAATATTGGAAACATGACAAGTGTAGGAGATTTGATTTCCATAAATGATCTTTATAATTATAATGGAAAACATTCACATTTCTTATATACAATTGTTTTTGACCCATCTAAGTATGCTTTTGAAATATGAAATCCTCCCAAATGTTTTGTGAATATACTTATACCGATTAGATAAGTATATGGATATTTTCCAAGCAGTGAAAAAGTATAAGATTTAATTTCCATATACGATCGTTTTGTTATCCCCGATAGTTGATATCTTGACTATCAATTTCGATACCCTTCTTCCTTTTGTTTTTGTTTCGTCAATCTAAGACGATTTGTTGCTCATTTAGAGCATTGATATTCTTTATCAGAAATGACTAAATAAAGAGCGAGTGGGGGCCAAGCTATGTGGGGTTGCTCCCATTAGGGTATTTTCACATCTACTCTAGATTGGTTTCGGTTGTATGCGCACGGAGGTGTGAAATACTCGGATACTCGGTAAGGTTGGCGGGGTCCGGCTTAGAGGTTTCCGAGAGCCATCGTAGTTCTCAAGTATATTTTCTAGAGGTATACTTTCGATAAGGGGGGCGCACCCTCCTAGTCATTGTTGGAAAATTTCCTTTTCCTTATTTATGATTCAAAACTTTAGATTGATTCTTTCTTAATTTCATCGGGAAGCGTCTTGCGCTCTTCGCGATGTTTAATTATCTGCATCTATTCTTTTATACTTGGATGTTGTCCTTGTAAGGGAAAAACCCATTCTGCATTTTGCGATGTGGTCTCACAAGTTACTTTGTGTGTTCTATTTTTGGAGTTTACTCATACCGGACTTATTGTCTGACCTGAATTGTTTGTTTTCCCTAAACGTTCGGGTACTCATTTATATTTGAGTAGTCCGGAAATGACAGGTTTCTTTGGGCTCTTTTGAAGATGGTGGATGAGCAGGAGGCTCCTTATCTATCTAGCTATTTATTTCGGCTGTTATGAGATGTTGGCTCTATGTATGTATATTTAAAGGCAAGTTGTTATAACTGCTTAGACTGACAGTAGTACTTTTGTTGTAACTCTGATAACTCCATGTTGGCGAGTAACCTTATGTACTGTCTTATTTTTATGTTATATTTAACCGTTCCGTTGTGAGATTATTGTTCCTTTCTTATATTTTACCCCATGACAACTCGTCTTTCAGATACTTGGGCAATGGCACATGAATACCATGGATGTATTAAGCGTCGTTCTCAAGGGTTAGAAAGATGGGTCGTCACAATTATCCCATAGTAGCATGCATTTAAAATTAAAAGGCTACTATTATATTAAATCAAGTGAAATAGTTGCATTCATGTTTAAACCCTACCATTTAGTGCTACTAAAAGCACATTTTCTTGTAGTGGCTGATAATCAACTGATTTATACACACATCTATTCTATTATATATGTAACGACCCGTAAATTTCGATAATTAAATTTGTTGATTTAATAAGATTTTGGAAATTAAATACTAAAAGAAATAAAAATTTGTTAATTAATAATGAAATGATAACAAAAATGAAAAAGTAACAATGTTAATTAAAGCTAATTATTAACAATTGAAATGAAATTCTAATTAATTGAAATAATGTAAATGTTATAACTTGGTTATAAATTGAATGTAGGTAAATAAATGTAAATGTTGTATATACTTATGAACTAGTATATAGTTAATGGTAATTGAAAAAAAATTAGTGTTGTGAAAGTAATTGTAACAATTGTTGTGAATAATAAACCTATAAATGTGATTATTGGTCAATAGTGACAATTATTATATGTTAACAATTTATTTAGCCTGTTAATTTAAATTGGAAATAAATTTCAATAATTATAATTTAATATTATGTTAATGTAAATTAAAGTAATGATTGGAATTAATGTTAATTTTATTCATAATATGACAATTAGTTGAATTAAAAGAATGGAAGTCAAGATTTATTAATTTATTGGAATTTAAATTATAATAATTAGATTAATTGCAATTAAATGAAATTAAATATTTAAATATTATGTTAATTGAAATTAAGAGGAAATTGGGAATTATTAATGTACTAAGAGGTAAACCAATGTTAGTTATATCCTTACCATAATAAAGACTTGAATAACAAGGTAAAAAATTTAATAAATGGAATTATTGAAAATTTAAGTTATAATTTCTGAATTTTATGAAATTGGAATTAAACACTGGAATTGACGGATTAATCAACTTTAAATTTACATTTAAATTTGTTTAAATTATTGTAAATGGTTAAGAAATCAAAAATGATAGAAGTTGTAAATTTTTTAAATTTAAACTGAAAAGGTGACTTAATAAATTTAATATTAATTTATTTAATTAACTGAAATATAGCCATTTTGGCAACTGACTCGGATTTCGATGAAACCTGTTTCATCGGATCCGTAACGGTAAATTATTGTAGGATTTCAAGTTTCGTAACGATCAGACTTGTCGTTTGATCGTACGGGCTCAAAACGCTTAGAAATCAATTTAATTGAAATCAATTTGAAATAAGCTGATTTTAATATAACTTCTTCATACGATGGAATTTGAACTTGAAACCTATTCCATTAAGTTTTAAATTATCAAAAACATCTATTTTGATAAATGGGATGACCCATTTTCGTTTCGGAGTCAAAACGGGCTTTTCGGGTCATTTATCGGTCAAACCCATATCGATCTAACCCATTCGTTCTATTTCTAATCCATCTATAAATAACCCATTATAAACCCTAGCCACTCTTATTCTCATTTGTCTGTGCATACATCTCCTCCTCATCTCCTCTTTCCAATGGCGGACAAACCCTAATTCCCAATTGCAAATTCAATTTCAAAACCAAATCAAAAAAATTCAAACTCCTCAAACACTATCAAACTATATACCAATTTGAAGCTCTCGACGAGCGCAATTCACTGGTGGTATTTGATTTTCGATTCTGATCATCGTTTGCCCAGAATTCGCAAATCAATTATGGCCGTTCGTATTGGATTTGGATGATCCAACGGTGGATCTACAGCCGATCAACGATTGGGTGGTGCCGCTGCGAAGAGGGAGTCGAGCTAGTGATGGATCTGGTGTTTGTTCGTGCTATTGATGATCGAAGGCACCTCAAATCGCTGGCATAGATGAACGGATGAAGGGTTGATCTAGGAGGGCAGAGTGGCGTGCCAGGCCAAGGTGGGGGCGGCGAACCCTAGGGAGGACGATGGCGCGACTCGATCGGGCCGTAGCTTCGTGGTTAGGCGGTGATTTTCACATAGAAGGTGGCGGCTGCACCTTGTTTCGTACGCGATGATCCCTGTAGTTGCTAGGATTTCGGTAGAGAGAGTGACGTAGCATCACCGTATTGGTTCGTTCCTTTTTATTTTATTTTTAATTTAACTTAAAGTTTAAACGTTCTAACGTGGATAACTTTTGCATACGAGGTCCAATTCACGCGCGGTTTCCTCTGCTAGGATCGTATCGAAATTCCGGACATTTTGACGTTGGTTGGACAAATTCTGAGACCGTTCAAATTTTGGGCTTATTTTGAATTTAAATTCAATTTAAATTCAAAGGTGAGTGTTTTAACCCACTCACAACTTCTAAAATTACTTATGTTTGTTAAATTAATTTATGATGTGATTAGAAATTTATTTATGACTGTTTGGTATATTTTAAATCATCATCTCAGTTAATTTGAATTTATTTAAATTAAATCGTTATTTAATTTATTATTGAATATAAATTGACAGTTAAATATATGTTATTGATTATCAGTTCTAAATTGATATTTATTGATTGATTTGATTGATATTTGTGATGGATGTTTATTGTTGATATTGGATGGATGGATGTTGTATTTTATATCGTTATAAACTGCAAGTTCACTATGGGTTGAAATGATACATACTCGAATGATCAATAGATTAAGGAAAAATCATTATGGGTTGAAATGATAGACTCGAGCAATTTTATGGATTTTAATATTTTTGGGCTTGCGGATTGAAATGATATATATCTGTAAATATAAAATTTTAAATTGCGGATTAAAATGAGAAACATCTATATCATTTGACCCTAGGGTAGAGAATTATATACGAACACTGGATTGGTTAAATTAAATGATTTTAAAGTTTTAAATTTTTGAATCCTTTTAAATGACACTTGAAATAAAAATTGATTTATACGAATTGAATTATTATCGAAATTCAAGTTAATGATAAAATTGGAATTGGTTTAAAGGTATTGTTAAAAGAACTAAATTGAATTTCAAAGTTGAATTTGGAATAAAAAGTGAAATTTGTCAGAATAGAATTATTTTAAGTTGTTTGAAATATAACTTTGAAATATATTAAATTTGGAGTAATTTAAATTGATATTTCGAACATGGATTAGAGGCGATGTTGAATTAAATATTTTATTGAGAATTGGAGTTGGAAAATTTGAAATTGGGTTTTGGGATATTAAAATGGTCCAAATGTACTGGAATGGAGTAAATAGTTTAAATTGATATAAATTTCAAATTCATATTTTTATATAAACTGTTATAAAAATATATTATTTTAAAGACTTTAATTATTAAGATTTTCAACTTTTAAACTAGTTTATCTGTTTTAACTTATTTAAATCTAATTAATCTATTTTAAAGCTATTTAATCTATTTTAATTATATTTAATCTATTTTAAATCTATATTAACTATTTATAACTATTTATAACTATTTAAACTATTTTCTAAATTCCAGGATAAGTAAAGTAGAAGTGTTTATATTCTAATCATTGGGTTAAAAGAAAATACGGGTAAATGATGTTATAACCTAAGTTGGGATCTAAATAACATATTTGGTTTATTATGATAATTTTGAAATGAGAGTTCAACCTATTTTGGAAATACGACTTTTGAAAGGAAATATAATTTCGAACTATGATTTCAATGTGATATAATTTCAGAAGTAAGTAACGATTTCGAAAGTGATATGATTTGAATTGAATATGATATTTTGATATCAATTATGAAATGATTTTGGAAATGTAAAAGAACCATCCAGTGTGTAATAAGCGATTGGTTGTTAAAGAGACCGGGATCAGATATGGGCATACTCTCTGTCGATAACGAAAACCACTTTGACAACTACGTACGCGGTGGAGATTCCAGAATGAAGTAGGATGGTGGTGACGATCCTAAAGGTATATACGTGGACCTGACTCCCATGAGTTAGCATAAGGTGGCTAAAACATGAGCAATTGACGGGCTAAGTGAGGTCATTCCTCCAATTGGGCACATTTCATCGATACTATACTTTGACTTTGCGATTTATTTGGTGGCCACCCCTCGATTTATTTTTACTCGAGAGTGTGTTCCGAGGTGGGCGGTAGTAGCTGTTGTGCGTTACCACCGGTCCGGAAGTGAAATTGGTATATCTACGCTGGCATTGCCTAGTTGTGTCGTGTCACCTACCCTAACGCGCCTTCTACGAGTTTGGTTTGTACCATACCTTAGAGTGCCCTCTGACGGCACCCAGTTTAAGGGTGGGATTATGGTACTGTATAGACTATGGAAAATAAAAATGTGTTAAGGGGGAAATGTAACACCTTAACGCTATTTTAATAGTTTACTTTACTTTAGACACATTATAATAGCGTATTGTACTACATAGTAGATAGTTTAACGAATCCTTAGGAGATGTGAATCCCGAACATCTCTTAAGTTAGTGCACTCACGTTAGACACTGGATAGGAGATGTCAAACCCCGTAAACATCTCCGACGCCGTTTACACTCATATTTATTTACCGTTAATTTAACTCACCTAAGATCTTTTAGTTCTGACTCGAGTGTTTTGTCTTTTCAATTCGCCCGGGTCAGCCTGAGCATTTCAGGATTTGAAGACCTTATTTCTGAACGACGAAAACGAAGATTTTATTATTATTACTTACTGTATTATTCCACTGCATCATACTGTTCCGCTGCATTGTTTTTTGTTTATTCTCTGGTATGTGTAACTCTGATTTTATATTGTATAAGTATAATTAAATGTTTTGTAAACAGCTTCATGAACTGTTATTTGATTATTATATTTTGTCATTCCGTTGTGAGATTCTGTTTTGTTTTCTTTCTTTCTCCTTCTTTTCTTACTCACCCCAATAACAATCCGCCCTTCTGTATGGTTTGAGTCTGACGTGTGTGCTTTATCGTCGATTTAAAGTGTACAAAAAGGTGGGATGTTATAGTTGGTATTAGAGCTTTGGTTTAGCGATAACCTTAGCTTTGTGGGGTCTGACTCTTTATTAATGGGGTAGTAATACACTATGATGAGTCATTGAGCGTATATATATGAGAGAGCATATTTGTTAGTGTTATAAAAGGTTTTATATTGTGTTAATTTGTTCCGTTTTGTATTTATAAATTCGTGTCGGTGCATAGGACGCTATGATATCGATATAGATTTCAAAACACATAATATGACAGACCGACACAATATTTTTTTTGAAATATAGGTAAATGAAATAATTTTGCCTATTGTATATCTTTATATATAAAATAATGATTTATAAATGATATATATTTGGTTGTAATATGTTTGTTGTTAATTAGTGAATTTCTAAATAGTAGTTGGAAATAAGATTTGAAAATAAAATAAATGAAATTTGGAAATTTAGAACTTAAGTTCCGGGGTTTTTGAAAATTTCTTTCGAATGATTTTGGGATATAATAATATTATTATTAGAAGTATTTTCTGATATAAATATTTCAATATAATTTGAAAGAATTGTTTTAATGAAATTTTGGAAAGAAATAAGTTCTGTACTCCCCTCTTTGTCGCTGGAAAATAATTTCGGTGATGAGTGCACGCATCATCGACATTCATTTTCGAGTTTCAAAGTGGGAAGACTGTTGTAGTAGTTTTACTACACAATTGTTTTGATAATCTTAATTTTGAATTCCAATTTTGATTCGATATATATAAAAAGATATGATTATATAGATATTATTATTTTGAATAATTGAAATGGAACCCGACATTTAGTTCTTAAATTTCTATGAATTAGAGATTTCAATTATTGAAATGGAATAAATTTTTTAACTATTTAATAATTGAAACTTCTAAATGAAAATAAGAAATTATATGCTACGTTATAACTGAAATATACAAGGAATTTGAAATTTGTAACTTATAAACGAAAAGAATATGAAAATAAGAAATGATAACTATTGAACCTTAGGTTAATTAAAATAAGTAAGTCAAACTTGTGTAACTTTCAATTGCATTCTTAAAGACACATATATATAACTTACCAATTATAAAAAGTTGAAATGTTAAAAGAATGTGTAATGGAAATTTTTACAAGTAAAACTTATGTAATGGAAATTTTCAATGAAATTTACTTTTATACATAAGAAAGTTGATATGAAAATAGTTATAAACTTGAGTTACAATTGTAATACTACTAATTAAATGAAATAGAAAATGAGCACTGTAAGTAAAGGATTTTGAACTTAAATTAATATTGAAACTATTTATAATTAAAGTAAATAATAAAATGAATGTAATGCAATAAAAAGAAATTGACATGATATGAATAAATGAAAATGAATTTTTGTAAGTAATAAAGGAAAAATAAATGAATAAACATTGAATGAATGAATGGGAATAAAATTTTGTAAAAGATAAATGTAAGTTAAAGAAATAATTCTTGTATGAATGAAAAAAAATAAAAACTGTAAAATGTTGTGAAAGTAATTTAATAAGAATAACTCAAGTACATTGTAAATTATTGTCTGTTTTGGTATATGGGTTGTTGGGATAAGATACTTCTAATTATTTAAGATGTATGAATAATCTATTGAGTTTATCTAAGATTGTTGAGTAAATGGTATACTTAGTAGTTATTTGTCATTCTATGGGATAAAAGTGTCAAAACCTGAACAAACCATTTGTTTGTTTGCTATGGATGGATAGTTGATTTTATTAATTTCATATGATGATTGTATGTTGTGATTGCAAGTGATTGTTGTTTATATTGATTTATTTGTTAGTGGTTGAAACAATTTTAAATATTTTATTTTATATAATTATTAACATCCTTGGATTATATAAATGAAATATAGGTTATGGAAGAAATTGCTACTGCTTTTGGTTTCATAAATTTAGCGTTGTTTGCCCGACAAATAGGTACGTTCTCGGATTACGATTTTATAGCGATATTATATTTTTTTTCCCGTGTTGGGATATATTATTTTGGAAAATATATGTTATATATTGTTTTATTTATGTTATAATTTCTTCTGAGCCTCTCCGTACAAAGGAGACTCTGCCGAAATTTTTCATAAATTTTCGACTTAGAAATATTTCTGAAATGTTTTCCAAAATTTTGTTAATTTGATTATAAAAGGATTTAGTTGTTATAAATTGATATCTTTTATTTAAATTATTTAATTTTGTAAATTATTTGTTTATGAATTTAATATTTTGAATAAGATATATTGATTTCTAAATTCTTTCTTTTCCCTCTTTTACTTTTCGGGGACGAAAAGTTTTGAGTGGGAGAGAGTGTAACGACTCGTAAATTTCGATAATTAAATTTGTTGATTTAATAAGATTTTGGATATTAGGTACTGAAAGAAATAAAATTTGTTAATTAATAATGAAATAATAAAAAAAATGAAAAAGTAACAATGTTAATTAAAGCTAATTATTAACAATTGAAATGAAATTCCAATTAATTGAAATAATGTAAATGTTATAACTTGGTTATAAATTGAATGTAAGTAAATAAATGTAAATGTTGTATAGACTTATGAACTAGTATATAGTTAATGCTAATTGGAAAAAATTTAGTGTTATGAAAGTAATTGTAACAATTGTTGTGAATAATAAACCTATAAATGTGATTATTGGTCAATAATGACAATTATTATATGTTACCAATTTATTTAGCCTGTTAATTTAAATTGGAAATAAATTTCAATAATTATAATTTAATATTATGTTAATGTAAATTAAGGTAATGATTGGAATTAATGTTAATTTTATTCATAATATGACAATTAGTTGAATTAAAAGAATGGAAGTCAAGATTTATTAATTTATTGGAATTTAAATTATGATAATTGGATTAATTGCAATTAAATGAAATTAAATATTTAAATATTACGTTAATTGAAATTAAGATGAAATTGGGAATTATTAATGTACTAAGAGGTAAACCAATGTTAGTCATATCCTTACCATAATAAAGACTTGAATAACAAGGTAAAAAAATTTAATAAATGGAATTATTAAAAATTTCAGTTATAATTTCTGAATTTTATGAAATTGGAATTAAACACTGGAATTGACGGATTAATCAACTTTAAATTTACATCTAAATTTGTTTAAATTATTGTAAATGGTTAAGAAATCAAAAATGATAGAAGTTGTAAAATTTTTAAATTTAAACTGAAAAAGTGACTTAATTAATTTAATATTAATTAATTTAATTAATTAAATATAGCCATTTTGGCAACTGACTCGGATTTCGACGAAACCAGTTTCATCGGATCCGTAATGGTGAATTATTGTAGGATTTTAAGTTTCGTAACGATCAGATTTGTCGTTTGATCATACGGGCTCAAAACACCTAGAAATCAATTTAATTGAAATCAATTTGAAATAAGCTGATTTTAATATAACTTCTTCATATGATGGAATTTGAACTTGAAACTTGTTCCATTAAGTTTTAAATTATCGAAAACATCTATTTTGATATATGGGATGACCCATTTTCGTTTCGGAGTCAGAATGGGCTTTTCGGGTCGTTTATCGTTCAAACCCATATCGATCTAACCCATTCGTTCTATTTCTGATCCGTCTATAAATAACCCTAGCTACTCTAATTTTCATTTGTCTGTACATACATCTCCTCCTCATCTCCTCTTTCCAATGTCGGACAAACCCTAATTCCCAATTGCAAATTCAATTTCAAAACCAAATCAAAAAAATTCAAACTCCTCAAACACTATCAAACTATATACCAATTCGAAGCTCTCGACGAGCGCAGTTCACTGGTGGTATTTTTTTTCGATTCTGATCATCGTTTGCCCAGAATTCAAAAATCAATTCTGGTCGTTCGTATTGGATTTGGATGATCCAGCGGTGGATCTACAGCCGATCAACGATCGGGTGGTGCCGCTGCGAAGAGGGAGTCGAGCTAGTGATGGATTTGGTGTTCGTTTGTGCTATTGATGATCGGAGGTGCCTAAAATCGCTGACATCGATGAACGGAGGTGGGGTTGATCTAGGAGGGCGGAGTGACGCGCAAGGCCAGGGTGGGGGCGGCGAACCTTGGGGAGGACGACGGCGTGACTCGATCGGGCCGTAGCTTCGTGGTTAGGCGGCGATTTTCACGTGGAAGGTGGCGGCTGCACCTTGTTTCGTACGCAATGATCATTGTAGCTGCTGGGGTTTCGGTAAAGAGAGTGACGTGGCACCACCGTATTGGTTCGTTCCATTTTATTTTAGTTTTAATTTAACTTAAAGTTTAAACGTTCTAACGTGGATAACTTTTGCATACGAGGTCCAATTCACGCGCAGTTTCCTCCGCTAGGATCGTATCGAAATTCCGGACATTTTGATGCTTGTTTGGACGAATTCTGAGACCGTTCAAATTTTGGGCTTATTTTGAATTTAAATTCAATTCAAATTCAATTTAAATTCAAATGTGAGTGTTTTAACCACTCACAACTTCTAAATTTTATTATGTTTGTTATATTAATTTATGATGTGATTAGAAATTTATTTATGGCTGTTTGGTATATTTTAAATCATCATCTCAGTTAATTTGAATTTATTTGAATTAAATCGTTATTTAATTTATTATTGAATATAAATTGCCAGTTAAATACAAGTTATTGATTATCAGTTCTAAATTGCTATTTATTGATTGATTTGGATGATATTTGTGATGGATGTTGATTATTGATATTGGATGATATTTGTGATGGATGTTGATTGTTGATATTGGATGAATGGATGTTGTATTTTATATCGTTATAAACTGCAAGTTCACTATGGATTGAAATGATACATACCCGAATGATCAATAGATTAAGGAAAAATCGTTATGGGTTGAAATGATAGACTCAAGCGATTTTATGGATTTTAATATTTTCAGGATTGCGGATTGAAATGATATATATCCGTAAATATAAAATTTTAAATTGCAAATTGAAATGATAAACATCCGTATCACTTGACCCTAGGGTAGAGAATTATATACGGACACTGGATTTGTTAAATTAAATGATTTTAAAGTTTTAAATTTTTGAATCCTTTTAAATGACACTTTGAAATAAAAATCGATTTATACGAATTGAATTATTATTGAAATTCAAGTTTATGATAAAATTGGAATTTGTTTAAAGGTATTGTTAAAAGAATTAAATTGAATTTCAAAGTTGAATTTGGAATAAAAAGTGAATTTTGTTAGAAACGAATTATTTTAAGTTGTTTGAAATATATTGAATTTGGAGTAATTTAAATTGATATTTCGAACATGGATTGGAGGCGATGTTGAATTAAATATTTTATTGAGAATTGGAATTGGAAAATTTGAAATTGGGTTTTGGGATATTAAAATGGTCCAAATGTATTGGAATGGAATAAATAGTTTAAATTGATATAAGTTTCAAATTCCTATTTTTATATAAACTATTTTAAAAATATATTATTTTTAAGACTTTAATTATTAAGATTTTCAACTTTTAAACTAATTAACCTATTTTAACTTATTTAAATCTAATTTATCTATTTTAAAGCTATTTAATCTATTTTAATTATATTTAATCTATTTTAAATCTATATTAACTATTTATGACTATTTAAACTATTTTCTAAATTCTAGGATAAGTAAAGTAGAAGTGTTTATATTCTAATCATTGGGTTAAAAGCAAATACGGGTAAATGATGTTATAACCTAAGTTGGGATCTAAATAACATATTTGGTTTAATATGATAATTTTGAAATGAGAGTTCAACCTATTTTGGAAACACGACTTTTGAAAGGAAATATAATTTCGAACTATGATTTCAATGTTATAACCTAAGCTTGACTATTTTTTATTCTTAAGAGTTCTATTTACATCGATGTTCATCTTATTTGTATTCGTTTAGTACGATTATGATTTTCATTTCATTCATTTATTTTGTAGGAATAATTGGCTTACTAACATATAGATGTAAAATAATCTTAAACTTTTTATAACACATAAGAGGTAAAGTTGATTATTTTTATTTTGAAATATAAGTATATACGAAAATCAAGTTGGGAAAAATCTTATAATTTCTTATGATTTTAGTTTCAATCTGTATCATTATCAACTTGATTTCCTTCATATTCTGTAGGAGGTTATTGGATTGATTAATACATCGATATCATATATATATATATATATGTGTGTGTGTTATATTGTTTTGATTTTATTTTGCAGTTTGAAGATGTTTATAAATTATTATGAATTGAAGATGTGTTATTGATAATGCTTACAAGTAAACTAACTTCAAATGGAAACAACTGTATTTAAAAGTAATAAATTGATAATATTCATTTACTTCAAATTCAAACTAATTTGAGAATTATTACAATTATTTCTCTTTTATTGAAATTATTGTTATAGAACAGTTACACACTAATTTTCATTAATCCTAATCAATTAGTGTCCAAATTTAGTCAATATAACATTTTATTTTTATGATGGATTAAAACTAATTTTTAATTTACATAATTGTATATCTCCAAAGTATACTTTTATTAAACATGTTGTGTAGCTTTTGTTTATATTATTTGTACATTTTCAAACAAGCTAGAATCATGTTCAAGTAGTTGGAATAATCAAAGTTAGAATATGCATAGTTAAAAGTCAAGTTTTGTGAAAAGACCTAATATAGTAAAAATAATACAATAGATACTTTATACATCATTATTAGTCAAAAAATTATTGCATGATCTATAAACCTAAATGTTACTCCAAATACAAAAGATAGAAGGTCAAATGGTTATATGTCAACTACTAATTCCCATCTATGCTTTTCATTTTCGAAAATAATGGTAGGTTTAGTTCGTTTAATATTTTTAGCTTTAAAGCAAATGCTTTATTTCGTTTTTTTAAACAAACTCAATATAAAGTATGTGTAATTTAGTTAATTTGATACTATGGTAACATGTTTATTTTACAATTCGGTTGTTTGATGTTATAATAGAACCCAATCAATTTTTTGAAAATTAATACGATCATATTTATGGCAAATTAGTTTCTTAAGTTATCATCGAAGATAATTAATACATAATAAATTCTCTAATCTGTTTTGTGTTTGTTTAGTACGATCATGGATTTCATTTCCCTCATAAATTTAGGCATAATGTACATCAAAGAATCTTTAATTGGGTATAATATGAGATAAAGTTGATGTATTTTCCACTTTGAACGATAAGTATTTAAGAAAGTTAAATCGGGAAGATACCATCCATGAAGTAAAAGAATAGTCAAATAATAAATTTCTATATTGCATTTCGAAAAAAATATGTTGAAAATTTAGTTCTAAAGGCGTTCTATAAAGTTAATTTTTATCTAAATATTTTATTTTGTTATACGCAACCTAGACTTATTTTTTGTAATATTAGATATTATCTTAATCGACCTATGATAATACATTTTTCTATATTAATGCTTCATTGACCATGAAATGGTTATAAGCAACACATATTTTCCTACTTAATGCATTATTAATACTGACTACTTGGAGACCTTATGGAACATCTTAGTAATTATTTTTTATTTTCAATAAAGATTCTTTACACTATTTTGTTTTGATTTTTTTGCAGTATGGAGATGTTTATAAATCAATATGAACTGAAGATGGGTTAATAATAATGTTTACGAGTATGCTAACTTCAAATGGAAAGAATTGTGTTAAATAG
This sequence comes from Allium fistulosum, assembly GCA_030737815.1. Lineage (NCBI taxonomy): Eukaryota > Viridiplantae > Streptophyta > Magnoliopsida > Asparagales > Amaryllidaceae > Allium > Allium fistulosum. Next base: position 1,042,871,407 of record CM060902.1, on the reverse strand, counting down.
GAATAAATTGTTGCTAATTTCATTTGATTCCAATTCAAACTAATTTGAGAATTATTACAATTAATTCTTTTTATTGATATTTAGTCTAATTAGAGAATAGTTACATACTAAGTCCCCGTGTTCATGGCCACGGGAAACGTTAACCAAAAAGCGGTTAGCAAGGATTACATCCAACTTATCTTAGATAAGTTTGACATAATTGATACATCAGCGGTTTAACGATTCACGTTTGGACTTAAAAAATGTAGAGTTTTTACAAGATGTATTAATCATGTTCGACTTTTCTAAGATAAGTTAGACGTAATTCCTATTTTTTGAATTTTTTATAAATAATTGACAATGCTTCCTATTCAATACTATACATTAATAGATAATAATTAATTAATAATTATGACAAATATATATTAAAAAAATATGCATTACACAAATACACTATGTCCAACCTCTAACCCAATTTGTCTACGAACACCACAACCTCCAACCTCTAACCTCAAATCAGAATTGTCCGCTAAGTTATCCTAATTCTCATTATTGTTAATCAATTGGTATTCACTTTTAGTTTAGTATAACATTTTATGTTTGATGGATTAAGACTCATATTTAATTTTACTTCATTGTATATTTCCAAAGTATACATTTATTAAATCATGTTATGTAGCTCTTATTATTCATAATAGTTGAAAGTAACAAGGAAAATGTTTTAATTAGTTGGAATCATCAATGTTGGAATATGCATAATTAACCAGTCATGTTTTTTTAAGAAGCTTAATATAGTAAGAATAATACAATGAGTGCTATATACATAATTATTAGTTAACAAATTATTGCATGATCTTTAAATCAAAATGATACTCTAGATACAAAAGATAAAAAATTTGACTGCTCATTTTATACATTTTCTCATATTATATTATGATGTATGTTTCAAAACTACTATAATATTTTTTCTAATATAATTAGTATAGTATAATGTTAAAATGTGTAATAATGAAAATGTTGTTTCACTAAGCCAAATTTAGATACTATCTCATTTCGAGCATAATTTCTCTACTCTAGGTTTATAACACTATTATCAAACAAAATTATGCACATAATTTAGATTTATATGTTAAAAATAGGATAAAACTATGTTGAACCAATGTAAATTACATTTGAAAATTAATTAAATGAAATGCTTAGTAATATAGTGCCTACAAAGTTAGGAACAACCGATAGTTGATGTAATGTTTTCTATACAAAGGCATTATGCTCTAAAATATTAATTATACTCTATATGCTCCAAGACTATTTAGGTAGATTTATCAACACATTTTTGTTAGTAGCATTCACGAAAAAATTAATCTAAAAATTTACATCCCATAAATATGTGCTTTCATCTTCATATACTATAAAATCTAAAAAATACACCGTTAACAGAATTATATACTAACCTTTGTATGCATAGCACAGGTTCGTACTCATCTTTATATATATTTCATTTATTGATCGTTTGAAAAGGACAAATATCCTTAACTTGTAGATGATTTGCATACAACAAAATATTTTCAACCTGGGAAAGCACTACACATTTTTTTATAATGGTATACGAACAATTCATGTTTGCCTCTTCCTGAATATTCTCATTTTATTCTTAAAGTTGCAGGAAAGCGACAAAAAAGGAATGCTGGTTATACCATTACAAAAAGTTGTATGGCGCTTTCTTCATAATGGAAATATTTTGGTGGATGCAAATTATCTACAAGTTGCATAATGTTTAATTCAGAAAGATGTGTGTAAAAATCGGTTGATCAACTACCAACCATAATATAAAGATGGAGTTTTGGATGCATACGATCTAGTACTAATTCCGGAATGTTTAATTTAAATGGATTTTCTATTAAAGTGAAAGTTGGGTGACATACGATCTAACATTGGGAAAATAATTCTACAGCATGGCATACATATCGTTCATCTCCATCAAAATCAATATGTATTATCACAAAATAAAAAAATTGTACATTTACTTAGCATGTCAAACAGAGAAAAATGAAAATAACGTGCATATATAAAAATAGTCTTTCTATAAATTATACATAAGCTACCAATTGTTAGCATCATTATCAATATCATCATTTGCAATATTATCATCATATTCATGTTTATTAACTTCGACATCACCATCATCATCAACAACCTTGACATCGTCATCTAATTCAAGTCCATCAATTACTTCATTATTAAGTAGTCCTATATCATCAGCATATTCTGTTTTTTGGAGTACTTTGTTGTCCTCAAGATCATTTTGGTCTGATCGTCAATTATGATCATATCCCCGTTGAATAACTATCCAAGTTTTGTTTTAATGACAACCCACCGATCATCCTTGTTATTCTTTGCAGGATAAGGCACATGATAACTTTTGTTTATTTCGTTGCTAGCACAAATGGATCATTGTCTTTATATTGCTTTTATGGTTTACCTCATGTTATCCGGTATTTTGACTCAACTATATCCGGACTAACTGAACAAGTTAGACTCGACTGTCATTAAGGCCAAAAACCCAGAGCAATGATAGTGGGGTCCAGAGATCAAGTACAGATGATAATATGAAGCCCTGATCAAACGGAATTGAAGGATATGCTATACAGAATGTTCCAAGTATGTAATATAGTCTGATCTAGAAAAGGGGTCGGGTATGATCTCTCTCAACTAAAGGGATCGGTTTACTTCAGCCAAACAAATGCAACTCGATGGAAAACAATCGATATCTCAAAATCCAGAAGTCCAATGCATATGAAACTTTGGGAACAAAATGTAGGGACCCTAGGGAATCCACCCTAGTGATTGCACCCCAAAAGGAACAAGCGAGAGGGATCGACCATAATCAGGTAACACACTTTGCAGTAATGATCGCTCAATAACTCAACTTCTATAGGTCCAGTTGACATGAAACTTGGAGGCTAAACATAGTACAGCATGGAGAAGCTCCCACAAGGATCATACCCCCAAACTCCTCCAAAATATGGATCGGCCCTGATTCTTATTTCTTGGGGTTTGGCCCATGCGATCCCTCCTGTGGGCCCCTATGGTTTTGGAGATCCTTCTACCGAATTTTCAGGGAGATATTTTGCCATCTTCCTCTATAAATATGGACTTGATTGTTCATTTTCGGAACTTTTACGCTGCTCGTTGCTTTGTATTCTTTTGTAACGAAGGGTTTTCATCTGATCTCCCTTGTACTCAGTTTACAAAGAGATTAATAAAGTTATCTATTCAAAGTGGACATAGGAAGACAACGCCGAACCACTATAAATTGTTGTGTCTCTGTTATTTGCTTATTTCTTACGCTTAATTGTTATTTTCTCTCTGTTTACATTTATTATTCTTCATTTATCCCTCAATAAAATCTCTATTGAATGTTTGTGCCAATTTTTGGTGCAAACATTTTGGCGGTTTCACTGAGAACGAGATTCTCAGCTCTAGTTGGATCCCTTTACTGCTATTGGATCGCATAAATCCTAGGAAGAGATCCATAATTATCTTCATGTAGTTTATCCATTCTATTCAGATTTGCAAAATTATGAGGAAAACTATCAACAATGATTAGAACACCATATTTACCTCTCGAAATGCAGAAGTAAATGAGAACGTTGACATCTAAGAAGGGGGCCAGAGCAATCTACCAATAGATGTTAATGCTATCAATCCAGTTGATGTCCAAAATCCAGCTGATTCCATCACAAGATCCGATTTCCAGAATCTGATGAGAGAGATCATGGATAGCCGTTGATAGTTGAACCAGCTATTCAAACCAATATCCATTTAATGAATCAACTTAGGGAGCAACAGCGAGGGAAAACTAAGAGAGAGCCAACCCCTTATTCTGCATCGAACAGTTCTAGTTCATCAGATGATCATCATAGACCCGGATGTTGCAGAACTGATGGATATCACGCAGAAGCATTTTGACATCAATAAGTAAACCTACCTGGGTTGCCAAGACCGATCGGGCTAGATCCCTCTAGAGGGATCAGGGCCGATCCCTCCTCTAGAGGAGGAAATTTGCCTCCTCCCGGTGAAGCATAAGCTGGAATCACTGTGGTTGATTTGGATGTTGGAGTTCAGGTGGATGTAGACTATTTACCTTTCTGGAATAACGATGAAGTGAACGCACGTAATATGCATCAAGAGGATGTTGAGCCAAGAAGGAATGGAAGGGCCCATAGACATCGATTGGACCATTCACGTAAGTGGAGCATGACTACTGCTTGGCCCCAACTATCCAAATGCCGGACTTAGCGGCAATGATCAAGCAGCTAGTAAGGGAGAGCTAAGGCCTAACCAATGATGATTGGTGGATCTTGAGGAGCCACACCCCATTCAATAATAATATCCTACACGCGGAGTATCCATGGAGGTCAAAACATGCCATCGATGCCTGCGTATGAGAGAAAAACTGACCCCAGGCAACAAATCATGAGATATGAGTGGCTGATGGATTCCATATGAGCTAATAATGCCACAAAATGCAGATATTTTCCAATTACTCTCTCTGGCATAGCAACGATATAGTTTACGAGATTACCCCCACGGTCAGTCTCTAGATTTGATGATTTGGCAACAAAATTTGTAGAGCAGTTCCGTATGCATGTAACTTGCCCCAATAATGTAATGTCCCTATCAAGCGTAATCCAGGCTCTAGAAAAATCGCTGAAAGACTATTTGTATAAATTTCATACAACCGTCACAGAAGTCAGTAATTCGAATGACCATTCAATATTGATGGCGGTAACAAGAGGGATTGACCCAGAATCTGACTTTGGTAATTGGTTAGCTGGAAAACCACCTGCAACATTGGAACATTTCTATGCAAAAGTAGCTCAGTGTTTGAGGAAAGAGGAAGCTAGATGCTCTAGGAAGAAGAATGTTATGGAACCAAGTGGAGAGGAAGTTTATAGTAACATTGTGGTGAAACAATCTGGGGAATGTTCCGGAAAAGTTCAAGTAAATGTCAAAAATAAACTGAATCAGCAAAAGAAAGGCAGTAATATGAACCATAAGCGAAAGAGGACCTAGAAGAGGAAAGTCTAGGATTCCAATGTATGCAACCTACACACCACTGAATACATCTTTAGAAAACATCTACTTGTCTACGTGCAATACCATGTAGTACAGGAAGCCACCACCGAAAGAATCGATGGAGAAGCAGATTGGAAAATATTGCCGGTTCCACGAATGTTATGGTCATAACACGAATGTATGTAGGCATCTCTAGGATGTTATCAAAAAACTGATTTGGGATAGAAAGCTACAGCAATTTGTTAAAGCCTCATAGGATGGCGGGTAGGGGACCCCAATCGAGGACAAGCGCCGCATAGGGCCGAATATCCTACATGTACTGTGGAAGATTAGTGATCAATACAATAGTCGGAGGACCACATCCAGCTGATAAGAGCTTGCATGAGATGGAGCGTTATGCTAGCGCAATCAAGCATATGAATTTTGAGTGTTGTTCAAGTATAGAAGATGGGGCTCCGGAAAAACAGCAATGTACAATGGCAGACGACATTGTATTTAGAAAGAGAGATGTAGATAAGGTAGAGGCACCGACGATCGACCCACTAGTAATTTCGGCCATGATCGACCCTGCCTTAGTGAGTAGGATCTTGGTTGACTGTGGTAGTTCCGTGAATATAATTTTCTAAAGCCTTATGGTCAGATGAGGATGGAAGCCTAGAGTCTAAAGCTCGCATTCATGGCTTTAACGGTGTTGCGACTGAAGCTGTTGGTTATGTCGAACTGCACATGGAGTTGGAAAATGGTGACCGTAGAAGAGTGCGGATGTTGCCATTTGTTGTCTTGGACGTTGACTCTCCATACAATGATTTTCTAGGCCGACCAGCCCTAGCTGAATTCCAGCCAGCTCTTGCCCCGTTGTATTTGACTTTGAAGTTCCCAACTGATAATGATGTTAGAGTTGTGCATGGTGATCAGGCAATCGGACGTGCCTGCTATGTAGCTGAGCTGAGATTGCCCTATTGGAAGAAGAAAGGTAAGGGTGTGGACAAGACTCTCAACATCCAAGCCACCGAAGATTGACAACCAGCACCTGGGCCATAGCTCGGGCTCCATAGTCGGTTCTATAAAGACAGATCTGATGGATGATGTGGAGGAGCCCAAAGAAACCAAGGCCGCACCGGTTGAGCTGACGATTGACATCATGGTCAGCCATGAAGACCCGTCATGGGTCCTAAAGATCATTTCACAACTCATCCCCCTAATAATAAAGGAACTTATTGGTTTTCTCTGAGCGAATCTCGATGTGTTCATTTCGACTCATTTTGATATGTGTAGGATCTCGTTTGCCCTTATGACTCATGCATTGAATATCGACCCGAGGCATGTCTCGGTGAAACAGAAAAGGCATGGCATAGATCTGGAGAGATTTGTCGCCCTTAAAGAGGAGGTGGATAGGCTTAAATGCAATGGGTTTATTTGGGATACCCACTACCCAAAATGGGTATCCAATCCCGTATTTGTGAGAAAGGCAAGCAGAAAGTGGCAAACGTGCGTTGACTATTTGGACTTAAATAAGAAATGTTCGAAAGATAGTTTTCCCCTTCCAAGGATCGACCAGCTACGAATTGCTATCTTTCATGGATGCGTACTCCCCATATAATCAAATCCTGATGCACATCCTCGGCCAGGAGCATACCAGCTTTATTGTCGACGTTTGATTGTACTACTATGTGGTAAGGCCATTCGGACTGAAGAATGTCGGAACAACTTATCAGCGCCTGGTCAACCGAATGTTTAAAGATCAGATTGGAAATACTACGGAGGTATACGTGGATGATATGCTCGTGAAGTCACGACGATCAAGTGACCATATTAGAGATTTAGCAGAAATGTTCGATATCCTCCGATACTATAAAATGAAAATCAATCCTCTGAAATGTTCTTTTGGCATTGCATCAGGAAAGTTCTTGAATTTCGTTGTCAATGCTTGTAGAATAAAAGCTAATCCCGAGAAGATTCGAGCAATTCGCAACATCCAAGCACCAAAGACCATTAAACAAGTGCAAATCCTAAACGGGAAGGTTGCAGCCCTAAGTCGATTTATTTCCAGAGCCACCGATAAATGCATTCGTTTCTTCGACTTGATTAGAAGAGGGAAAAGGAACTTCGAATGAACATAGGATTATGAAGACGCATTCCAAGCTTTGGTGAACCACTTAGAGAGGCCTCTCATCTTGTCAAACCCAATGGATCAAGAAGACTTTCATATCTACTTGGCTGTGTCGATACACGCTATAAGTGTCGCACTGCTTCGCGAGGAGAATCGAATCCAGAGACCGGTCTATTATGTTAGCAAGAGGTTAACAGGGGCTGAAAGGAACTATCCGAAGATAGAGAAATTGGCGTACTGCTTGTTGATTGCTTCATAAAAGCTCCACCCCCTATTTTAGGCTCATCCCATCAATGTTTACATCGATCAGCCGCTACGACAGGTCCTGCAGCGACCTAAGACGTCTGAAAGGCTACTCAAGTGGAACATTGAGCTGAGCCAATTTGACATCACCTATCTCCCTCGGAGAGCCATCAAGGGACAAGCACTGGCGAACTTTATAGCTGAGTTCACTACACATGATGATCTCGCAGAAAGCAGTGAAGCCCCTACCACCCGATGGAAAACGTATACAGATGGACTCTCAAACGATCGTTGCCATGGAGCTAAAGTCGTGCTAGTAACTCTAGAGGATAGATCAATTTTCTATGCTTTGAAGCTTGACTTTCCAGCAATGAACAATGAAGCTGGGTATGAAGCTCTGATTGCTAGACCCAAACTTGCCAAAGAACCGGGAATAAAATCTCACAAAAACTTTGCGATTCCTAGTTGGTGGTATACTAAGGTAAGGGAGATTATCAGGCTATCCGAGTCTATGACCTATTGACTGACTTGAGTATTATGACATCGCTCACATTCCCCGGGATCAAAACAAAGAGGCCAACTCATTGGCAAGGTTTGCTAACACCGGGGATGCACAACGAACGGGCTTGGTACCAGTCGAAGTACTCAAGGCTCAGAGCATAAATCAGATGAAAATCGATTAGGTACTAGAGATGGAGCCTGAGAAGGAGTTGTGGATGACTCCAATTAAAAATTAATTACTAAAGGGAATCCTTCCCGAATAGAGAAATGAAAGGCGACAAATCCTCCGCAAAGCTTCGTGACATATCATTCAAGAAGGAGTCATGTACAGAAGGGGTTTTTCCATTCCTCTGCTCTGGTGTATCGCTTATGATGAAATAAAACGAGTCCTAAAGAAAGTTCATGAAGGAGAATGTGGCGACCACACTAGGAGGGGGGCAAACCCTAGCAAAGAAAATACTCCGTTATGGGTATTACTGGACAACCGTCAATCGAGATGCTGCTGATTACGCCAAGTGATATGACAAGTGCCAGATGTATGTGAAAGTTCCAAGAGCTCCACTAATGGAAATTACATAAACGGTCAGTCCATGGTCGTTTGCCATATGGGGCATAAATATTGTTGGTTCCTTACCGGTCTCTAAAGGTAGTGTGAAGTACGCTATCATAGCGGTTGATTACTTCACCAAATGGGTTGAAGCAGAACCTTTAGCCATGATCATGTAAAGAAAGTAATCAACTTCATTGTTCGTAACATCATCTATCATTTTGGCCTTCCACGAATAATTGTAACTGACAATGGAACCTAATTCGACAACGCTGAATTCAAAGACTTCTGCCGTCAACATCATATTAAAAAGAGATTTGCGGCAGTTGCTTACCCTCAAGCAAATGGACAAGTTGAAGTGGTGAACAAAATCATAAAGTCCATCCTGAAGAAGCATTTGGAAAAGGCTAGAGCAAATGGGTGGATGAACTCCCAATAGCATTATGGGCTTACAGAACCACCCATAAGTCCGCTACTGGCCATACTCCATTCACCCTTGCTTACGGCTCCGAAGCCATCATTCCTGTTAAACTCGAAGTCCCTTCTCATCGAGTAACCTATTACGACCCCAAAATGAATAGAGATCCCCTCTTAGAATCTCTAGACTTTGTAGATGAGAAGCGCAAGGAAGCTATCTGAGGGAAGTTGCACATCGACACCGAGTCGCCGATACTTCAAAACTAAAGTCCGACCTAGAACCTTTGAAGTCGGCGATCTCATCTTGAAACGGGTTTTTCTTGTCCTAATACACATGAATCCTACTTGGGAAGGACCGTATGTCATTGAACAGAGGCTTGGAGAAGGAACTTTCAAACTAGCGACTGTTGATGGCGTCACATTCACAAGGGCGTGGAATAGCGAGCATTTACGACGCTATTTCAGTTAGTTTATTCTTTCTCATTCACTTCTATTTAATTTTTGAATTTTCTTTAGCATTTGATTTTCTAAATATGTAATAAGACAAATTATGTCATTTCTTTTCATTTGGAAAATAAAGTTTGAAATTTCCTTTATATCGGGGATTGCTGTAGCGTTATATATTAGTTACAATACCCGACTATCTAATATTGACATGTCCGAGCAGGTTCCTGTAGTTTGGAGCCAACCGATTACACAAGTTCATGATTGAACTAAATAAAATGAACGTGGCCCGACCGTTCATTCGATGATTCCCGCTCACAACCCAATGGATAGAGCACCTAACGAAAAATGGATGTGACTTGACCATCCAATAATCAAATTAATCCCACCAAGCAATGGGACTGATATGAATCAAAAGCGATCGTGATATGACCGATCTCTCGCTAAGTTAAACTCTGGACTTGGGGGCAAATCAATCAATTAAGGAGAGTACAGTCAGACCATTTTCTGAAATAACTCTAAGCCCCTAAAGTGTGGGCTGGAGTATAAATAAAAATTGGGTGCGATTCAATCACCTGCCGACTAACTCTTATCCCCAGAGTGTGGGTATAAGTATAAACAAATAGATGAGTGTGGTTCGACTACTCACTATTCCATAAACTCTGACCTGAAACTGACAAGAGGAGTATAAATTCGCTAAGGATGGAGTTCGACCATCCACTATCTAACTCCTCTAACCCAAGACTGGAGGTAGGAGTATAATCACTTAAGTTGCTGAATTCGACAGCGTAGCACTAGGGCTCGAGCCTAGTGTTTGGTACAACTTGAGGCCACGACCACATGGAGGCCTTAAAGTAAAATTAATGGATGATTATCCAAATCACAAGCAATGAATTACAAGTACATTAAACGGAAAAGTAATAGCTCGACTACTCAAAAGAAATTAACATAAGAGTTCAAAAAAAATAAAGAATTTTTATTTGCACATTAAACTTGAAAACCTTAGTACTAGTTTATCCAAAAGCGGGGGCCGTACCCGCACAAACACGGCCAACAAAAAGAAAAACAGCTACCCAAGGTATATACAAACTAAGCCGAAGTGATGGCTACTTCTTTTGCCTCTTCTCCCTTTTGAGTTTCTTGGGAGTGGAACTACCCGAGCCTCCGCCTGTCCCTTACTTTGATCCTTTACAACTCTTGGTAGGAGAATTTTCAAAGGTTAGCGGGAGTGCTTCGGGAATCGACACACTGGGTGGAATGACTTGTAGTGGGACGAGATTTGGATCATTGACGTCCACATCAATGGGTTCGGCTTTAGCTTTTTTCTTCAATAACTCCTTCCACTCGATGCGCTCCTTCAAGCTGAGCTCATCAGTGTATTCAGAAGCATCTGTGATCACAACTTCATCAGATTCATCTTGCAGCATCTGATCATCGACCTTTTCATCAGCAAGAGCTCCAATAAATTGAGCATTGGGCCTAGGAATGTCAGTGGCCACTAGAACATCAGTAAGTATCGGTTGTTGCTCCACGGCGGCACCAATTCCTGAAGTTTGACTGGAAGTCGGGAAGACCTGCAGGTTCGTGGGAACAAGAAAATAAGCCTATAACTATTGGGTATGAAGAACGAAATCTCTCGAATAATAGAGAGTAGAGAGGGATACATGTATCTAACAAAGTTTCAGTTGTTGTCAGAGTGCTCCCTTCTTGAATAGGAGTCAGCACCTTTGATTTATAACCAGGTCTATCTGGATCATAGCTTGGATCTTGTCCCGGGCCAATTGAAATTGATGCTCCGGTTGGTCGAAGTGAAGGGTAACCTTTGGGATCGAACTCCGAAGCTTCAACGATGTTTTTCCCTTTGCCATAGGGTGCCAAAATATCAAAGTACTGGAGCTTTGCAACGGCAAGATCTAAAGGTTCATTCCCATGAAGGATCTCTTCTCCTCATCCAAATCAGCTAAGCCAAGGGCTTTTTCCCATTTCAACGATATATTCCTAAGCCTTGGCAAGCGATTCGAGGTAGCCCACTCCAAGAAAACTCAAAGCACGATGGATTAGGACCTTAGCATTATATTCAACAATCAAACGATCGAACATGTCCTTAATCTCATTTCGGCCAGCTACTTTAGCATCCTCCAAGTGGGCCTCAATTTGCCCTCTGACTTCATTATGGCCAGCTCCCATGCCTCTACCCTGAATGCTTCGATTTGAGCGAGCTGCTCGTCAAGTTTAATTTTCAGCTCCCAATCTTCGACGGCCTCTTTACAATACTTTTGAGACTCCTCTTGAGCCTCACGTTTTTCTTCCTTCTCTTTCTTAAGAAGTTCATCGAGTTCCACAATGTGGCGGGCTAGAATATCTTTCTCTTTTGCAGTGTGTCCTCTAGAGCAAGCGCACCGCTGCGACTAAGGGCATTGTCCAGCTCCTTTTTGTGAGCAATTTCCAAATGACTAACTGCTTCAGATGTTTCTTTAGCACTCTTTTCTACCACGGCTAGGTTCATTGTCAACTCTGTGATCTCATCACCGTAATGTTTGAATATATCTTTATCATAGATCGCCTCCAGCTTAAGGCGATCAATTTCATGTTGCCTTTTAGTAGACACCTTGGAGATTTTCTCAGCTAAGTGCTGGAATGCTTCATGCTGCACAAAAACATCATTGACACATGCAAGTGAACTCGCTTTAACACTCCCTGGAATTGTGTGGATAGAATGAAAAAAATTTAGCCCATCAAAGCAGATTTTTGAAAAATTAACCTTAAGTTCGGCCAATCTTTCTGCCGTAAAGGCCGCAGGAGCTGTAAGAGCCAAAGTTGGATCAGAAGTAACAATAGGGCGTTTGCTCAACCAGCGATCGTGAGGCTGTCGGGAACCAAATGAACCCGAATGATGCTCGGGTGGCACAGTAGTTTGGGAAACATGAGAAGAGGTCTGATCACTGCTGTGTACAGGAGGATTTGGTTGAACTTCCTAATGAGACGATTGAGATTTGGACTTGTGTTTAGAGGATAAAGACTCCCTTGAACGATAGCTTCTTTCCCGACTGTCATCTATTTCTCAATGCCTGCCAAGTCTAGACGACGACTGGATCTATAATGTGTTAGGGAGCCCCTCAAGCGATCAAAGGCCCGAGAATGAGATATAGCACCAGCAAACCAAACAAGAGTGTATAAGTAACCATCGAATAAAAGATAGACAAAAATTATGCAGTGAAGTGCACATGATTGTGAGTGTCCTAGTGTCCCCCCGACGGACCAATTACCGTGGCCATACTCATAGGAGTGATTTCCCCTTTACTAGTGGGAGGAATGTCATCACCAGTCCTGGAGGGAGAATTAAGCCCCTCGACACTAATGTTGGGAAAGTCAAAAGTCTCGACGTCGTCTAGAATCGGTAGATTTGAGAATCCTTCGATCGAACTTTCTAAAGGATGAGAGGAAGACTCTCCTTCAACAAAGGTGATGGTGAATTCGGACTTTTTAGCATTTTTTTCTCCTACGAAGTTTGTACGCTAGCCTTTTTTCCTTTTCTTGTTGGCACATGAGATTGTGTGCCTTGTGATGATTCGAAGACAAGCGCATTTCCTGGACCTACATCTTCATCGCCAGGCTTGTTGGCTTCATCACCTCTAATTTCACCTTCTTCGGCATCATCCTAAGCTTCCTCGATGGGGAACACGATAGGGCTATCAGTGATGCCTTCTTGTTCCATAACATTTCTTCGCAACGCAACGAGTCTTGGAAGCCTGATGCTACGACCTTCTTCTAACAGCCAAAAATGAGATAACCACTCATCGATTATAAGGGATCTGATGTCCCTGTCCTCAACTAGGGTGGCACGGATTGCAGAAATCTCCCTTGAATAATTATCACCTTCGGGTCGCGGATGGACACTTGTAGATTTTTAAAGTATTTATTAGTTCAATATACAACTTAGGCTTATGAATCAGGAAATAGAGTGAAGGCAACACTTACGTCCTTCCAACCATCGCCTCATAAAGCCGAGCGGACAACGAACGTAGGACCATTCATGTTTAAAGACACTGAGCTTGTTCCAAGTACCAGTCAAAACTTGACAGTTGGAAGCAGGCTCGAGGAAAGTATAAGAAAGGCTTCCCGTTCGTCGCTTAAAATTGTAGATGAATCTGATGTCTCCAGGAGATGGAAAGCAGAATAGAACATACATAAATAGTAATTGTTATCCTACCTTTTGGCAAGGCCGAGATACCAAGGAACTGACTGGAAAATAAGGATCATACGACCTCAGCATTGGACAGCTACTGGATAGCCACGGGTATCGATGAATTTTGTCCGAGTCCGGATCGAGCCACGATTAACAAGACATAACAATCAAAGCCAGGGAAGCCAACGTTCCAAGTTTCAAGACGATCCGAGTTCGTATGCTCAACTTATGGTCGATACAAGATGAAGGAGATTCCCCCTGATTCGAATCCATAGGTGAAACCTATGTTCGAATCCATCAGGATCTGTTTGCTCCGGATAGATCGATTACCTCCTTGTTCGAATCCAACAGGTGGTCAAGCTTCGTATCCATCGCCCGAATCCATGTTCGAATCCTTCAGACATCCTACTTCATACCCAACGAGATACTCTGCTTCGAATCCATGCATGAGTGGCATGATCGAATCCATTGAAGTACCTTTCATCAAATCCATCAGGTTATGTTGACTTCGTATCGATTGAAGCAAGATCACAATCGATACGAACGATGCGTCATTCGAATCCATTGCTGGGACACATGTTCGAATCCATCAAGTTCCCCTTTCTTCGAACCCATTCCTTCGAACCCACTAAGTCAAAGCGGCGAAATTCATGGGGTCGACACAGTAAAACTCGGAGCAAAAACTGGATCAACCCGGAAAGCGCGCGCCACGTCAACGCCTTCATCGATTCGACCCTATCGATTCGAAGGGGATCGATTCGAACAGAGCACATCAACCAGAAATACGATCTTGAATCGATCATAACTCGAGATCCACAAATCCAAATGCTATGAAATTTTTACAGAAGCTTGCACACATGTTGAAGAATGTCCACACCAAATTTCAGCTCGATTGGATGATTTCTTGATCGATTCGAATGGACTTCAAATCGATCACAAAGTGGGCCCGGATTTCCTGAGAGCGGGCATGTGGGCCCCCTCACGTGCCAAACTGGTCTCCCGAGATTTAGGCGAAATATCAGCCTCCTACACCTATAAATAGACCCCCTGGTCATTCAGAAAAGGGGTCAGATAATTCTAAGAGCTAAAGAGCGCCCAAACTCTGCCAGATTTACTCCAAATATCCACCGCTGCTTTAGTTTCAGACTTAGCTTAGAAAATCAGTTGTATTACATTATAAGAAATTGTAATCTTCAAGCGCCGAGCAATAAAATCATCAAACTTCATAGTGGACGTAGGCGAAACGCCGAACCACTCTAAATCGCTGTCTTCTGTGCAATTTACTTTCTGTTATTTGGAGTTTTTGTTAGATAATCCTCAGTTTTAATTTTTCTTCTTCACTTTTATCTCTTCAAAATCTTCCGAAGAGTGTTGTGCCCATTTTTGGTACAAACACTTTGGTGCTTTCACTGAGAAAAACCAGCTTTTTCTCCTGCTCCTTGGATCTACCATCGATACCGGATTGCATAAATCCAAGAGGAAGATCCCGATCTCTAGTCTAGAATCCTTCCATTCGATTCAGATTTGCATAAAATCTAGGAAAGGAACCCACTACTCAAGATGGTTAGCACAAGAACCACTTCTACAGCTGCTGACCAAGAAGGTCGAGATCGACAGAATCCTACGCAGCTGCCTCCTTCCAACCAAGACAATACTGCTCACTCAGATCCGTCTGGGCCAATAACCAGACAAGAGTTCCAGGTATTACTCCAGGAACTGACTCAAAGTCGGCAACAGCTGGCCGAATAGTTGCATGCTAATATTGAATTGACCAATCAATTAAACCGCCGAAGGCGTAGAAGGACCAGGAGGGATGATGCTTCCTACTCATCCACTGAAAGTTCTGCTTCGTCTGACTATCATGGCAGATCTACGCATCCCCGATTGGACGCGAGTCATACACAAGCTACCGGATATCAACCTGCCTTGACTGTAGGACAATTGAGGGTCGGACCGTCAACTAGCTTCCAGGCCGGGCCCTCGTCACGGGGAGGTGCTGTTCCACAGCATACCTCAGACAATCGCACTGCAACTGCTGCGGTAGAAACAAGGGTTGATACCCGGAATCTGTTAGATCTGAATAATCAACAACGTGGGCGTACTCCTGAACCATACGTCCCAGAAGATGTGGAGCCAAGGAGGCGAGACATGGGCCGTCGATAGCGTCCGGTCCAAACTCGCACTATGGAACCCGACCACACCTTAGCTCAGCATGCACAGAATGTGGCTATGCCCTATATTTCAACCATGATACGTCAGATGATTCGCGAAAGCCAAGGGCTTACTAATGACGACTGGGGAATCTCCCGTAGTCATACTCCTTTCACAGATGAGATATTATACGCTGAACCTCCTCGGTGATTCAGAATGCCAACTCTCCCTATGTACGAAGGAAATTCCGATCCCAACCAACACATTTTGAAATATGAGTGGTCAATGAGTGCCGCAAGGGCTGACGATGCAGTAAAGTGCCGAAGTTTCCCCATCTCTTTGGGAGGAATCGCAACGATGTGGTTTACACGACTACCACCTAGATCTATCTCTTCATTTGATCAACTGGCTAAGAAATTTGTCGAACAGTTCCGTATGCATATCGCCAGATCTAAAGACGTTAACACCCTATCTAGCGTCACCCAAGCTAAGGGAGAGACACTCAGACGTTATTTAGAAAGTCCACGCGGCATGTGTAGAGATTAGTAATCCTAACGATAACTCAATCTTGATGGCATTGACCAAAGGGATCGATCCCGATTCTGAGTTTGGAAACTGGCTAGCTGGGAAACCACCCGCATCGTTGGACCGTCTCTACTCCAAAGCCACTCAATTCTTATAGCAAGAGGACGCGAAACAGTCTAGGAAGCAGGACGATGCGATGCCCAGAACTGAAGGAATACAAAGTAATGTGGCAGTTAAGCAGTCCGGTGAGAGTTTCAGAAAAGTTTAGCTGAATATACAGAACTAACAGACCCAGCCGCGAGGCAACAATGGTCAAGATAAGAAAAGAGATCCAAACCGAGGCCCACGACGTAGGGCTCCAATGTTCGATAATTACACACCATTGAATACATCATTGGAGAATGTATATCTACAAACTTGCAACACTGTGCAATATAAGAAGCCTGCTCCGAAGCAATCGTCGGAGAGGCGGATTCAAACAGGGAAGTTTTGTAGATTCCATGAAAGTTATGGCCACAATACCAATGAGTGTCGACATTTGCAGGACCTCATTGAGAAGTTGATCAGGGAGAGAAAGTTAGATCAGTTTGTGCGACCGCCGCAGCCTGGTGGTGCGGGCCCGACAAATCAGAACCGTGCACAAAATCAAGAAAGACAAGAGGAGCCCGCTCGTACGGGCGGAAGGCTAGTTATAAACACAATAAGTGGTGGTCCCCATCCAGCAGACAGAAGCTGGAGGGAAATGGAGTCGTATGCTAGCTCTATCAGGCATGCGAGCTTTGAATGTTGTAGTAATTGTGAGGATGGAACTCCGGCTAAACAACAAAAAATAATGTCTGATGATATCATATTCAGAAGCAGAGATGCTGATAAGATCGAAGCCCCGACAATCGACCCACTGGTCATATCTGCCCAGGTTGGTCCTGCTTGGATGAAGAGGATCCTGGTTGACAGTGGGAGCTCTGTAAACATCTTACTTAAACGAGCCTATGACTTAATGAAAATGGAAGCAAAGGACTTGAAACCTTGCCAATCTCGAGTCCACGGCTTCAATGGAAGTGATACAATACCCACTGGAGTGGTGGAATTGCCAGTGGAGTTGGGGGTTGGAGAACGCCGGAGAGTCCGAATGTTGCAATTTGTCGTGTTAGATATTGATTCACCGTACAATGCATTTTTGGGCCGACCGGCCCTTGCTGAGTTCAGGGCAGCCATTGCCCCATGGTGTTTAACTCTGAAATTCCCTACTGATCACGGAATCTGAGTCATTCAAGGAGATCAGGCAGCCGGAAGAGCCTGTTATGTTGCTGAACTGCGCGAGGCGCAGAGAAAGGATAAAGGAAAGGGCGTAGAGGAATCTCTCTGCGTCCGTTTTGCTGATAATTGATAATTAGTGCCTGGGCTTCGGCCTGGGCAACACGACCAATTCCTTAAAGATCTTGACCCTAGAGACAGCGAAGATAAAGACGAATCTAAAGAGAATCAAGCTTCCCTGGCCGAACTGACTGTGGACGTCCCAGTCAGTGAGGATGATAATTCGAAGGTACTAAAAGTTGGATCTCAACTGGGAATACAGACGCAACAGGAATTGGTTGATTTTCTCCGGGCGAATCTCGACGTTTTCACCTGGACACACTCTGATATGTGTGGGATCTCACCGGACATCGCAAGTCACTCCCTGAATATTGATCCGCAGTATGTCCCGGTCAAACAGAAAAGGCGCGGTATGGATCCAGAGAGATCTGCCACCCTTAAAGAGGAGGTTGATAAGTTACAATCAAACGGGTTCATCCGAGATGCTTTATATCCAAAATGGGTGTCAAATCCAGTATTGGTTTGAAAACCGAACGGGAAATGGAGAACTTGCGTCGACTATTCTGACTTAAACAAGGCTCGTCCAAAGGATAGTTTTCCACTTCCCCGAATTGACCAGCTCGTAGACTCCACGGCTGGACACGAATTATTATCTTTCATGGATGCTTATTCTGGCTACAATCAAATACCTATGCATTTGCCTGATCAAGAACATACCAGTTTCGTGACCGATCTGGGACTCTACTACTACAGAGTCATGCCTTTCGGTCTAAAAAATGCCGGAGCAACATATCAATGTTTGGTCAATCGGATGTTCGCCGACCAGATCGGGAAGACCATGGAGGTTTACGTGGACGACATGCCAGTAAAGTCCCGGTTCTCCACAGACCACGTCAGAGATTTAAATTCGATGTTCTGCATTCTTCGAGAATATGTAATGAAGCTCAATCCATTAAAGTGTCACTTTGGCGTCGCCTCTGGAAAGTTCCTCGGATTTATCGTTAATGCTCGAGGGATAGAAGCAAATCCCGAAAAGATCTGGGCGATAAGGAACTTGCAAACTCCAAGAACCATAAAGCAAGTCCAGAGTCTCAACGGAAAGGTAGCAGCGTTAAGCAGGTTCATTTCAAAATCCACCGATAAATGCATTCCTTTCTTCGATCTGATCCGGAAGGGAAAGCGAAACTTTGAATGGACCATGGAGTGCGAAGGCGCATTCCGATCGCTGGTTCAACATCTCTCCACACCTCCAATCCTGTCAAAGCCGATAGACCACGAACGATTATACCTTTATCTGGCAGTATCGGAGCACGCAAGCAGCGCTGCTTCGGTTCGAGAAGAAGACCGAGTGTAGAAACCGGTCTACTATGTTAGTAAACGGTTAACGGGAGCTGAAAGAAATTACCCAAGGCTGGAGAAATTGGCTTATTGCCTGGTCATTGCCTCAAGGAAGCTTTGCCCTTACTTCCAAGCTCATCCTCTTACTGTGTATACCAATCAGCCGTTACGACAGGTCCTCACGCGGCCTGAGTCGTCTGGTAGGTTACTCAAGTGGAACATTGAACTGAGCCAGTTCGATATTACTTATTCTCCTAGACGAGCCATTCAAGGACAAGTCCTAGCCGATTTCATAGCTGAATTTACCGTTCCAGAAGACTTTCCCGAAACCAGTGAATCCCCCGAATATATCTGGAAGCTGTATACTGATGGTGCATCAAACGACCGGTGTTCGGGCGCTGGTGTTGTACTTGAAACTCCTGAAGGCCGATCTATATGTTATGCTTTGAGATTCGATTTTCACGCAACCAATAATGAAGCTGAATATGAAGCCCTCTTAACTAGGTTAAAATTGTCCAGAGATTTGAGGATTATTGCTGTGGAAATTTATTGTGATTCACAATTAGTTGTGTGCCAAGTACGGGGAGAGTATCAAGCGAGAGATCGAAGGTTGGCTGCTTACTTGGCTCGAGTTCAGGAAGTGCTGAATCAGTTTGACTATTATGCCATTTATTATATACCTCGAGAACACAACCAAAGAGCCGATTCATTGGCAAAGTTAGCCAGCACAGGTGAAGCACAGCAAATGGGGCTTGTCCCCGTCGAAACTTTGTCCTCCCCAAGCATCGATCAAATAGAGACGAATTTTGTGTTTGAAACCACTCCCAGTAGAGAGTCGTGGATGACTCCGTATCGAAATTACATTGAGAATGGGACATTGCCTGAGCATAGAAATGAGAAAAGGCAAATTCTACGAAAAGCTTCGCGATTCGTCATTCAGGATGGAGTCATGTATAGAAGAGGTTATTCTGTTCCTCTCCTCCGGTGTATCGCGCACGATGAAATCAAGCGAGTGTTACATGACGTACACGAAGGAGAATGTGGCGATCACACCAGTGGACAAGCTCTTGCTAAGAAAATACTCCGATACGGGTACTACTGGCCGACAGTGAACCGAGACGCAGCAAACTATGCCAGAAAGTGCGATAAGTGCCAGAAACACGCCCGAATTCCAAGAGCTCCGCCTACCGAGATAACCCAAATGGTCAGTCCCTGGCCATTCGCTATGTGGGGCATCGATATCATCGGTGCTCTACCTCTGGCAAAAGGTGGTGCGAAGTACGCCATCGTCGCCGTTGACTACTTTACAAAGTGGGCTGAAGCCGAAGCTCTCGCAATAATTACGACAAAGAAAGTAATAAATTTCGTAGTTCGCAACGTCATCTGTCAATTTGGACTCCCGCATACCATCATCACCGATAATGGGACCCAATTTGATAGTGCAGAATTCAAGAATTTCTGTCAACGGTTTCATATCCATAAAAAATTCTCGGCAGTTGCACATCCACAGGCAAACGGTCAGGTCGAAGCTGTCAATAAAGTTATAAAATCCATCCTAAAGAAACGACTGGAAAAAGCTGGGGGCAAATGGGTTGATGAACTTCCTATGGCATTATGGGCTTATCGAACAACTCACAAGACCGCAACCGGACACACCCCATTTTCCTTATCTTATGGCTCGAAAGCCGTTATTCCAGTCGAGACGGAAGTGTTTTCCCATCGCGTGACTTATTATGATCCGAAAACAAATGCTATATTGCTTGCTGAATCTTTGGATCTACTGGATGAGAAGCGTGAAGAGGCAGATTTGAGAGCTGCTGCATATCGGAGTCGAGTCGCCCGATTATACAATGCCAAAGTTCGACCTCAAACTTTTGAACTCGGCGATCTCATTCTCAAGAGAATCTATCCGGTTCCTTCACACATGAAACCAAATTGGGAAGGACCATACGTAATTACACAAAGACTCGGAGATGGCACATTCAAACTATCGACCGTTGACGGTCTTGATTTGCCAAGGGCTTGGAACAGCGAGAGTCTCCGTCGCTACTATATATGACAGGCTTTATTTACCTTATTGCATTTTTTCCATTGTAGCAATTTACTTTTGCATTTTCGAATTTAGAATTTGTAATAAGGCAACTGACTTTGCCATATTTTCTTATTTCAGCAAATAAAATGCCATCTCTTCGAGCCAAAGCTGTGATTCATTAAATACAATGTACAACATCACGATGCACGGAGAGCTAAATTCCATCACGCAGTGGAATTTATTCAAGTAGGGAGTGGCCATGATACGATCGGCCACTCGCTAAATGAAACCCAAGCTCGGGGGCAAGCCATCACGTCAGGCTAAAAATGGGTTGACACACGACGATCCTTCATTAAACTCCGTACTCCCAAAGTGCGAGACAGAGTATAAACATTACTTAACTCCGTACTCCCAGAGTGCGAGACGGAGTATAAACATTACTTAACTCCGTACTCCCAGAGTGCGAGACGGAGTGTAAACATTACTTAACTCCGTACTCCCAGAGTGCGAGACGGAGTATAAACATTACTTAACTCCGTATTCCTAGAGTGCGAGACAGAGTATAAACATTACTTAACTCCGTACTCCCAGAGTGCAAGACGGAGTATAAACATTTATTTAACTCCGTACTCCCAGAGTGCGAGACGGAGTATAAACATTTACTTAACTCCGTATTCCCAGAGTGCGAGACGGAGTATAAACATTTACTTAACTCCGTACTCCCAGAGTGCGAGACGGAGTATAAACATTTACTTAACTCCGTACTCCCAGAGTGCGAGACGGAGTATAAACATTTACTTGACTCCGTACTCCCAGAGTGCGAGACGGAGTATAAACATTTACTTAACTCCATACTCCCAAAGTGCGAGATGGAGTATAAATATTTACTTAACTCCATACTCCCAGAGTGTGAGACGAAGTATAAACATACATCAACTCCATGTTTATCCCCAAGACTGGGGGCAGGACCAAAACAAATATCGAATTGAAGACGAAAGAGAATATACTTTCATTTCCATTATCAACAAAAAGAATCCGATTACAAGATGGTTCAAAAATTCCTACTAGCGGGAGCCGAATCCACATCTATACACGGCTATAGGAAAAACCAAAAGACAAAACAAAACACTACAGCAAACTAAAGAAGGAATTCAGTCTTTCTTCTTCCTAGCTTCTTCTTCGGAGTAGTCCCACTGGATCCGCTACCCAACTTCCTCCTCACTCTCTTACTCTTCTCCGGTTTATCCTCCGATGGCGACATAATGTCAACATCTTCCTCGGAGCTTGAGGCGACGGAGATTCTCTTGGAAGGTTGAACTGGAGGCATAGGGGCTGTAACAGGAAGTGGGGCAGGAGCGCTTGCAATGACCACAGTGCCACCCGGCGATATCATCATTAGTGGGGCAGGACCAGGCGGATTCATGCCTGCTGTCACTGATGTCATCTCATCATTGATCTCGGCAAGGATTTCATCTGCATGAGATACTTGAGCCGCACTGGAAGTATTAGTGGCTGGCATAAAGGAGCTAACAGCCGAAGTGGTCCCGCTCATGGCAAAGGATGGATCGACAAAGGGATCGTTGGGTTGATTGAGGAGCTCTTCGATCATCTGAGCATCAAAAGATAGCATGCTCGCTTCTCCTTCTTCGCCGACCACAGTAGATGACATAATGGCCTCGGTGATGATAGCCCCTTGCGCTTGATAAGGAGCTTGTGATGAAGGAGGCGCAGAGACAACGGCTTCGGTCACTAAAATGTGAAAAAGCAAAGATTGTTAGCTAAATGTATTGCTTCCGATTCTTCACACAAAGTATATACGGGAAGCGTTCAAGTACCTTCCTTAGCCTGGCCCGAAGTATGGGCAGATACAGAGGCAGGAGCATCAGTGGAAGACAATTGTGGCTAGTCAGGATTATAAGCGGGGACGGACTGGGGATCGACCGCACCAATGGTTTCAGGCAATGTCGGAATTACAGCTCCAACACTTGTTTCGTGATGCTCAATCCCCGAGCCCTCACCTGTCTCTATCTGTTGAGTACCAAGCTTCTCTTTCGCCACGGAAATTACCGCCTTATGAAGAACTTTCCTCTCTTCCTCAGTAAGCAAGCGCATCTCAAGCTCGAAATCATCCAGCGTTTCATCCGGATGCGCTGCTTTCTTCTCCTCCACCAACCTAGTCCAGGCGTTATACAGAATCATAGAGTCATCTCCCAGCCATGATAAATTTATGTGCTCCAGCACGTTGGCGTTGTATGTAACCAGGAGATCATCGAAATCAGCGTCCATCCTGGACTGCTCCGCCATAATCTTTTCCTGGATTTCTGCCTCCACAGACTTGGTCTTGGCCACCGCCGCAACAAGCTCGGCTCAAAGTGACACGGCTTGGTCGCATGCCTCCTGAGCAGTGGCATTAGCATCGTCTTTTTCTTTCACCACCTCTGCAAATTTGTCCTTGAGCTCATTCAGCTCTTTAACGGCTGTGTCTCGCTCAGCTACGACAGTGGTATAACGGTGGCCCATCCCTTCTACCAAGGCACAGTGTGCCTGCTGCATCCTTGCCATCTTCGCCACAGCATCATCATGCTTTTTAAGCGCTTGGAGTTCAGAGTTTCGAGACGACTCCATCTCAGATTGAAGAACCTGGAAGATGTAATCTTTCTTGACAATCTCAGCGTCACGCTCCTGAATAACCTTTGCCCGGTCAAAAGCTACCTTTGAAGCTTTCACGGCTGCTTTGTACCATTCCTTGTATTGGGCATAAAAGTCGCGGATATAGCTATGCGCAATATTTTCGGCATCCGGAGGGATCCTCTTGAGATGGGGAGGAAAGACATATGCATCCAGACAGATCTCTGGAAAGTCCTTTTTCATTTGGGCAAGCTGGATGGCTCCTTCACTTGTCAATTCAGCCGGAGCCTGTTCAACAATGGCAGCTGCCGGCGGTTCAACCCTTTGCCGCTGAGTTTCGGGCCTGGAAGATTGAGAAGGTGGTTGTTGATGAGAAGACTCAGGAGGATCTATAGTGACCCTAGGAGGCGGAGGAGAACGAGATCGCGGTCGGTACTGATAGCTCCTATCTCTGTCGGTACGATCTTGGCCAGAGTGTCTACGCCAATAATCTCGATCCCTATCATAGCGATCCTGATTGGAATAGCCTCGTCCTTGATCCTTATCCGATTCCCTCCAACGGGACTCATAGTATGAGGAAGATCGGCGTACATTACGGAGCCTATCCAGAGTAGATTCGCGGCCTGACATCTCACCTGCGATAAGAAGAAACTACAGTTTAGAATCCTACAAAAGTGACGTTCAATATGCGGAAATCATGTAGTGTTGTGGAAGTGTGTGTAAATGTGTAAACCCCCAGACCAACCGGAAGTGTTGACCGCATTCAAAGGAAAAGGCTCGCTCATATTTAAAACATCTTGGAATTCCTCCAACCCGGAATTGTGAGGAATCGATATATAATCCGGGATAGGAATATCATCAAGCCCTTTAAAAGTATCTCTCGAATGAGAAGGGGCGGCCTCAGAAATTATAGCTCCGGAAGCGGGAGAAGACACATCTACAGACTTCCACCCTTTAGATTTAAGTTTTTTAGAAACGATGGTCTTGCTTTTCCGTCTTTCTCCCAACTCTTCAAAATTTCCCGAAAGATCCGATAATCGGCTCTATGTCCGTGTGAGTTCTTTCTTCATCGCTCACTTCGGTTATCACAACCCCGAGCGTCTTTTTCACCATTTTCTTCATTTTCTTCTTCTTGTTCTTTTTCTTCTTTGAAACGGGCTTTGAAATTCCTTCGATGACTATACTCTGATTCATTTCAATCAAGCCGAGAGCTCTTAAGTTATAGTCATTCAACACCAAGTCGATGTGTCTCAACTCGCTCGGAATTTCTTGAAGACTTCGAACTATGCCCCTGTAATACCCGCCATCGGTTCTGGAGATAATGGCTGTAAGAGAAACAAGATGTCAAAACCAATGCCAAAAAGCTGTTAGTCAAAGAAATCGTCAACAGGTTACGACACTTACGTCGAGACAACCATCGCCTAGCAAAACCGAGAGGACACCGGACATAAAACCATTCATTCTTGAAAAAACTAAGTCTGGTCCAGGATCCTGTAATAACTTGACAGTTTCTCACTGCCTCCAAAAAGGTAAAGGACGGACTATCGCCTCTGCTCTTGAAGTTAAATAGATATCTGATTTCCGTCGACCTTGGAGGACGAAAGAGGTGGTCCATAAATACAATAAATGCACTGTTCAGTAGCGCGTGCCCGTTGGGGTGTAATTGAGAGGGAGCGAGTCCAAGAAACGATAACATCTCCCTAATATACTGATTGAATGGAGGGAGTGTTCCGGCCACACAAGCATGTCGGTAAAATGCAGTATACCCTTCGGGCGGACAATGAGGTCTGTCGCTGGAGCTTGGCAATAACACATCGTCTAAAGAAATATGATGTCTTGTGCATATCATACCCAACAAGTTTTCGGAGATGTTGGATTGAACGGAATCTATCGGATCCTCGATAAAAATTGCGTCTTGTAGCTCGTCGGGAGCTGGATCTACTATATCCGCTGGGATATCTGGAAGTACAGGGATCGGAGGAGGAGAACTCTGAAACTCCTGCTGTTGTGAGCTCGAAGATTCCATAACTGACTAACTTATCAAAAAGCAACGTTAAGTTCATAAAGATCCCGTGCATTACCCAGTGTAATGTGTACGAATGTGCCGTGCAGTGCAAGTGCTGTGCATTACTAAAGCAAATTTTACTGAATGAAACAAAATGTGCGAACGACGAAACTCTGGAAATCAAGACTGGAAATGACCGTCATCGTTGACTGTCATATCCACGCCATCCAAATGCTACCAACCGATTCAAGTTTAAATCTGTTATGTTTTTGGTTAAGTCATAGTTCCGTCGACGAGCTTTAAAAGGAAGTCAAGTATAATCCTACAGTCAAGTTCAGTTATGCAAGGCCGAAGCTCGTCGGAGTCAAATATGCTAAAATTCATTAAGTTCGTCGATTTCAGCTTGGAGTTGGTCGTAGTTCGTATTTTGGAGCAAGTCAGAGATAGTGCTTTTTCGCATCGAGTAGGGTCGAATCGATCGCTTCGAATCGATTCAACTCGGCTCGATATACCTCGCATCGATCGGGGTCGGCTCGGCACATCTTCGAATCGATGGACCTTAGAACAAAGTTATCTGTATCAACTGAAGTCCTTCGAATCCATTGGGGGAGTGTTCGTATCCATCAGGAACAAGGGCTTCGAATCGACCAGAGTTTGATATCTTCGAATCGATCAGTCTATAGCTTCGAATCGATCACATGTTACATGGGACCGATACGAGATCTAACTGCCTTCGATCGATTCGAACCACATTATCCCACAAGCAATCGATACGGAGTCGTGCGATCAAGATCGATCCGATCTATCCATCCTGGATCGATACGAGGCAAAACAGTAATCAACATCTCCTCTTCCAAGCAACACCAACACGTTGTCATCCTCCGATCGATTGATTCGAACAATTTTGCTCAAGTCTTAAGAAACCTTTCGAAACCGATCTCAGGAAGAATTCGAGAATGATGGCAATTCCAGTTTCATCGTCCTTAACTTGATTTTCATCCATTAACTACCTAATTTATTGTGATCGTGATTGAAAGATCAGAGCTTTTGATCGAGTCGGAGGAATTTTTTCTCTCGAGTTTTTGGGAGATCGATACGAAGAAGGGGCAGAATAACAGTAAAAGTAAAAAGTGAAAGTGAAAATGACCTCGCGTATTTATATGGATCCCAGATAGGAAACGGGACGCTTCGCCTCCCGGTCAACCTGACCGATTGCCACCGGTCATAAACCAATCAATTCGAACAACCACGTTCGAATCCATCAAAGCTTTGAAAGCATCGATACGAAGCCCCATCGATTCGAAGCTTCATCGATTCGAGACAGTCAAAAAAAGCTAAATCGGAGTCACCATGTCCCATCGATTCGAAATGCTAACTTCATGACCATCGACTCGTAGCGATTCAAAAACTATCGATTCGAATGATCATTTCGAATCCAGCAAAAACCATCGATGAGGATGAACGCATCGCCTCGATATGAAAATGATTACTGGTCTACCTTTTACATCGATTCAGGAGAGGATCGATACAAGAGGATAATCATAGACAATCATCAAAACGATGTTTTAACTCGAATCTCAAATCGATTCAGGAGAGGATCGATGCAGACTTCGATAACTAACTAAACTGGCAACGACGTGCAAACACGGAACGTTAACAAAAGTCAAGATGACACATATATGCACATATGTTCGACTAATACTTAATCTTTGACATTCACAGAAATCAAGTGCTCGTCTCATCGTGAATCCGACAGCATACAGATGATCACAATCATACAACGGTCAATTACAGCAATACAGGATACAGTTTTCAGCGAAACATGTGATGATTATCAAACAGGAACTGTAGCTTTTCAAAGCACGTCATGATTACACAAGACGTACTTTTGGGGGCAAATGTTATCCTGCCTTTTGGCAAGGCCGAGATACCAAGGAACTGACTGGAAAATAAGGATCATACGACCTCAGCATTGGACAGCTACTGGATAGCCACGGGTATCGATGAATTTTGTCCGAGTCCGGATCGAGCCACGATTAACAAGACATAACAATCAAAGCCAGGGAAGCCAACGTTCCAAGTTTCAAGACGATCCGAGTTCATATGCTCAACTTATGGTCGATACAAGATGAAGTAGATTCCTCCTGATTCGAATCCATAGGTGAAACCTATGTTCGAATCCATCAAGATCTGTTTGCTCCGGATCGATCGATTACCTCCTTGTTCGAATCCAACAGGTGGTCAAGCTTCGTATCCATCGCCCGAATCCATGTTCGAATCCTTCAGACATCCTACTTCGTACCCAACGAGATACTCTGCTTCGAATCCATGCATGAGTGGCATGATCGAATCCATTGAAGTACCTTTCATCGAATCCATCAGGCTATGTTGACTTCGTATCGATTGAAGCAAGATCACAATCGATACGAACGATGCGTCATTCGAATCCATTACTGGGACACATGTTCGAATCCATCAAGTTCCCCATTCTTCGAACCCATTCCTTTGAACCCACTAAGTCAAAGCGGCGAAATTCATGGGGTCGACACAGTAAAACTCGAAGCAAAAACTGGATCAACCCGGAAAGCGCACGCCACGTCAACGCCTTCATCGATTCGACCCTATCGATTCGAAGGGGATCGATTCGAACAGAGCACATCAACCAGAAATACGATCTTGAATCGATCATAACTCGAGATCCACAAATCCAAATGCTATGAAATTTTCACAGAAGCTTGCACACATGTTGAAGAATGTCCACACCAAATTTCAGCTCGATTGGATGATTTCTTGATTGATTCGAATGGACTTCGAATCAATCCCAAAGTGGGCCCGGATTTCTTGAGAGCGGGCATGTGGGCCCCCTCACGTGCCAGAACTGGTCTCCCGAGATTTAGGCGAAATATCAGCCTCCTACACCTATAAATAGACCCCTGGTCATTCAGAAAAGGGGTCGGATAATTCTAAGAGCTAAAGAGCGCCCAGACTCTGCCAGATTTACTCCAAATCACCACCGCTGCTTTAGTTTCAGACTTAGCTTAGAAAATCAGTGGTATTACATTATAAGAAATTGTAATCTTCAAGCGCCGAGCAATAAAATCATCAAACTTCATAGTGGACGTAGGCGAAACGCCGAACCACTCTAAATCGCTGTCTTCTGTGCAATTTACTTTCTGTTATTTGGAGTTTTTGTTAGATAATCCTCAGTTTTAATTTTCTTTCTTCACTTTTATCTCTTTAAAAACTTCCGAAGAGTGTTGTGCCCATTTTTGGTACAAACAGTAATAAAGTGCCATCGAGAAAAGCATAGCTATTCGGATGCAGCTGAGCAGGAGCTATTCCCAGATAATTTAGCATCTCTTGGATAAATGAATTAAAAGGCGGTACACATCCGGCCCAATACATAAATTTATTACAATCCATATACCCCTCCGAGGACAAATGGGTCATGTCATTCCCTGAAGACTAGAACATCTCCAAACGGGATCCCATGTTTAGAGAACAACCTACGGAGAGTGGCCTTACCAATTCTGGAGGCCTGGGAATCCATCGGGTTATCCAGAAATATAGCACCCTCTAAAGTGTCAGGGGCAGGATTTATCTCTTCCACCAAAAGAATGGGAACATCAGAAAAAAGGTCAACCAGCAGATTAGAACTCTCTGGTTGCTCAATTTGGTATTCAGGAGAATGTCTACCGAATATAATCGCAGAACTCGACTCGACGCCTGGATTACTGTACTGTGAAGGTTGTCCAGAAGACGTTATGGCTAAACACCTTGAACGTGTGCAGCCCATATCAACTAAACTCAGTAGATAATCAAGATTAGAAAAATTAACATGTCCCCCCGTGCTAAGTGTAAACTAGTGTGGTGTAGTGCAAAGATAAACAATTGAAAATTAAAAGCAAAAGTAGTGACGAGACTTTTGATTTCGGCCAGAGTGACCATCATCGCTGACCATCTAAATTGGCATTTAAATTGATCACTTGTGTAATCTTGGGGATCGACCATCGACATATCGAAGTGTGAAATTCATTATTGAAATTTTTATTTGTTAGGCAACATATTAAAATAGATTTTCTAGGATTTTTCTAGATTTTTCCTAAGTGTTTTGATGAATATATAAAATTATTTAAGGTATGAGACTTAAATGTTTTATATATTTAATTAAGGAGAAGGGGTGTTTTGTAAAATAAAATTATTATTAATTTTAAAAATAGTGGCAGCACATTTCTGAAAAGAATTTGTTAACCAATGAGAATTTGACAAACAAAGGCAAGTTAGTTGAAAAGTTACCTTTTTAAGCTAAAAACAAAGAAATCATACTTTTAGCATGTTTTAGCCTTTTACAACAGTAAATCTTTCATCCCAGACCTTCCGACAAGGTTGAAAGGTTCTAAGCTTTCGACAAGGTCAAACCAATGCATATGGTTTCAAGCTACTTGGTACGTAATGAATTGGACAGAGTCGAAGGGTTCTTAGTCAAAAGGTTGATGGCCAAATAAGTTGGAGTATGTTTGTTTTATAAACCAAAAGCTTTCACCTACTTTGCTTTTGAATTAGAGCTTTCGACTTGGTTGCCTCCGACCAGGTCAAAAATGTTTAAAAGAAAGGTTTTAAACCTTTCGATATTGTCGAAAGGTTACTGCTGCTACTTTGTTTTGAAATCTTCTGACACTGTCGAAAGGTTACTGCCGCTTTGTTTTGTTTTGAACTTTTTGACAAAGACGAAATTAAGGTATACTTGTTTTTAAACCAGCCGCTTATCCCAATGCTTTCGAAAGGAATCTTTTGACTTAGGTGACATACCCTTGTTTTATAAATTTAAGTATAACCCAAAGCTTTCGAAAGAGTTGTTTTAAAGGATATGTTTACAGCTTTTGAAGTAGAGCTTTCGACTTAGTCGAAAGGTTGCTTCCAATGACTTCGAAAGGTTTAAAAAGAAGGTTTTCCAATTGTTTTGAATTGAAACCAGTAAGCCATCGAAAGGTTTAAGTAAATAATTTCAAAAGGTTTAAATGAATGATTTCGAAAGGTTGAAGACTGATTTCTAAAGGTTAAATTCAATAGATTTGAAAGGTTTTAGTTGAATGATTTCGAAAGGTTTGATGATTAACCACGAAAGGTTTAATTTCAATGATTACGAAAGGTTTAAATGAGTGATTGTGAAAGGTTTAAATGAATGACTTCGATAGGTTCTGGTTGAATGACTTTGAAAGGTTTAAGTGAATGGTTTCGAAAGGTTTGAGATGGAAGGTTTTCCAAGGTCTTCTAAGGAAATGTTTTAAAGAGATTTTAAAGAAGGATGTCCAAAGTTTTATTTTTTTCGAAAGGTTAGATTTCGAAAGGTTTGATATTTGAATTTGAAATAGACGATTTCAAAAGTGTAGAAAGAGGTTCTTTCAAATGGTTAAGTGTTTTCATCAACTAAAGTTTGAGTAAAGAGGATATATAACATAGTGATATGATTTTGGGTAAAGTATAAAGATTATATACTATTCCTTGTTTAAATTTGATTTAAAAGTTTAAATCGGTTTGGAAAATGTTTTCGAGGAAAATTATGGGAGGGGACCCTCAAGTGAAAATGACTCAGATATTAGAATACCATATGGGACTAGTATGGGGTCATGCCCTATACATTAGCTATTAGCCCCAGCTAATTGTTGTCCAAAATTCCAATTTATAGGGCTTGGTCACAGGTAGGCTAAAATTATGATTACACACTGAAAGAAATATATGTTGTATACATATAGTTTATTAGTGAGCCTGAAAAACCATTAGGATCGGGAAGACCTGGGAGATGATTAAGTTAGGGACAAACCATCCAGAAGTGAAGTATTTAACAGATAATTAAGGATAGGTAATCCAGAAGAAGAATACCTAACAAGTGTTAGGTTAATTTTGATTATATTGTCTGATAGGCCCGAGTTAGCCAAAGGTTAAAAGTTATCCAAACAAAACTTATGTGTTTGAACAGATAGTTCATTATTACCTGAGATTTATGTATGTTTACATAATGATTACTTTACAGTATTTAACCATTGTGGATGCAGGAGCACATTATATGGTTTTATAAAAGGCTTTGCAAAGATATGTTTTAAAAAGGATGTTAGTGAGGGGAAGCCCATTCCGCTAAGAGGCGTGGTCTCACTTAACATGTTTAACCGGGATGTGTAGTATTATTCATACCGGGCTTTATGTCTGACTCGAAGTTTATGTTTTCCCCTTAAACTCTCGGGTGCTCAAAATTAATTTGAGTAGGCTGAGGGACTAAGGTCTTGTTAAGGTTTAGTAGGATGACAAATAAGGCTACCAGAGGCATGTAGGAGGCAAATGGATAGCTATTTAGGATTTGCAGTTCTTGTTATGTTTTGATGTATTTCCGCTGTGATTGTACTAGGTCTATTATAACCATATGACTCTGACCAACCAAGGGGGTATCATTATATACCACTCTTGGCATATTTTGTAATAACTATATTTTATCTGTGCCTGGGAACAATTTGGGATTATGTGTTGCGAATGTGAAACATTTGGTTTTGAAATGTGATGAAGTAAAAGTGGTTTTTAAAATCTGTGTTTTGTTTCATATTCAAGTGCTTCTGATATTATTGTTACCATTAACATAACCCCATTTAGTTGCTGGAAGCTAATACTATAGATGACTGCAGCATCTGTAGCGCTTAGTTTTGGGCCTCTAGATAGGGGATGATACAATCACATCCCCAAACTCCTCCAAAATAGGGATCGACCCCGATCCCTATTTCTTGGAGTTTGGGCCATGCGATCCCTCCCATGGCTCCTTATTGTTTTGGAGATCCTTATGTCGAAATTTCAGGAAGATATTTCGCCATCTTCCACTCTGTGCAGTTAAAGCGCTCGGCAGATTCAATGCGGCAGAGGTGCAAAAGGTCATAGCGGGGATACAACGAGGATATAGTGGATATATCGGATGACTCTAAAATAACATATAAAATTCGTACTTAATGTTTTTACAAATATATTAATGGTAATTAAATGAAAAATCAACATTCAATTGAATTGTAATTAATACATAAATAATTTTAAATTAAAACATGTGTGAATATACTATAGATAAACGTAAAGCTGTTATATAACATAATTGAATTTAATAGAATATTAGAGTATTTTCATTTTTGAAGATATATTAAAAATTCAATTAAATTAATTAATTTCGTAATTTTTATAATTATAAATGTCATTTTTTAATTCATTTCTTTTAAAGAAGATATAGCGGAAATAGCGAAATATAGCGGGAATAAGTGGATATAGCGGAAATAGCGGGGCTTAAAGCGGAAAGGCTATATTTGGGGCTATATGGAAAAATCGTAGCAGTAGAAATCCGCTATGAGATATAGCAGGGTTATAGCGGGGTAATAGCGGGGCATTAACTGCACAGCTTCCACTATAAATACAGACTTGATTGTTCATTTTTGGGACGCTGCTTATTAATTTGTACTCTTTTGTAATGAAGGGTTTTCATCCGATCCCTCTTGTACTCAGTTTTCAAAGTGATTAACAAAGCTATCCCTTCAAAGTGGACGTAGGCAAACAACGTCGAACCACTATAAATTGTTGTGTCTCTGTTATTTGCTTATTTTTTACTGCTTAATTATTATTTTCTCTCTGTTTACATTTATTATTCTTCATTTATTCCTCTACAAAATCTCTATTGGTGTTTGTGCCAATTTTTGGTGCAAACACCTCAAGAGGATAATCTTTATATATATGATGTGCTCCTACATTAGGAGTATTATCAAACTAATTTCATTTGAATAAAAATGTGTTAAGCTTCGGTATTGTAGAATAAGCGAGTTCAATTAATTTTTGTAACACTTCATAATAATCTTATAAATCATCACCATGTTCATCGCCTTTAACACGTACCCCACAATTGTAATTTATTACAGGGTCCAAACTCCATTACATGAAATTTAAAGCCGTTGACATACATGTTTGGGCATTTTATGTATTTCGTCAATGGACCAAATGCAAGATTTCTATAACAAATATCACTGATTTCATTATTAACGGCCTTTTGCATTAAATTAATACACATCAATATACTTAATAATTAAACTGTTACATACTTAGTTTATTCAACAATTATATATTCTTGAATTATTTTTGAAACCAATCCTCAAATCCTTTACTTGGTTGAAACCTTTGGATTTTTTTGCTCAAATTGACTGTTAAACAATTGACATTGTTAAGATAAACATGATTATGATATATAACACGGTATTGACAATGAATGAACAATATAGTTTTACCTAATAAGATCTAGTAATTCTTCAAATTTGAGAAGCACCATTTTACTATTTACGACAAACTCTTTAAGTGTTTGAAAACTTCCATCCTTCCATTTATAGATTAACGTCCACATTTTTGAAAAATGGAAAGAGAAATGTCATATGACTCATCCACAACATCATCATTACGAGGACCAGTATTAGAATTTATCTTAATATAGTCTTTGAAATAATAACTGAAAAATGTGGACACTTCTTCTATAAATTCTAATACATTTACTACATTGATTTCGAAAATGGAAGATGGTTTCAAAATAATAGTTGTATTCGTCTCAAGTTTTTCATCAAATCTAACCGTTTATGTGTAAAAAAATGATGTCGATCCCACCAACACTATTTTGCCACCATTTGCATGTCAAAATGATACTGTCCAATCCTTGCAAACTAGACAAGAAAATTTTCGGCTATACTCCATGCACAAAGTATCTCGTATGTAGTAAAATCGTTTATCATCCACAACAAGGAAGCAAACATTCTAAAGTACTTTTTTTGAAACGTCGTGCGTAACAACACGCTTTGTTCATAGTTTTTCAAATCATCAACCAATGGCTACATGTACACATCTATCCTAATTTTCGAATTTTTAGGTCCATGAACAATTACACTTAGAAACACGTATGGATTCTTCATACACATTCAAGGATGGAGCTTGTTAGATGTTCGAATAACTGGCTACATTGAGTAAGGCTTGCCGAATGAAGAAAATAGGGAAAAACCATACGTACACTGACCATGTCCAACATTACGTGATTCTTTAGCAAAATCAGGGCATGTCCTATTACAATATTTTTAAGCTTCATCGTCTGAAGATGACATAAAACACAGTCATCTCATTGTCATTCGCTATGTCATCGCATGTGTTTCATCGTAGCAACAGATGCATATAATCTTTGTAATCTCCATCTAATCGGAAAATAATGCACTTTGGCGAAAGATACACCTTTACCACTAGTTTTTATCGATTTATATCTAGGTTGTTTATAGAATTTACACAACGTCAGATCCTTATCTTCCTTCCAATAAATCGTGCATCCACTTGGACACATGTCAATTTATTTAGAAGGCAATACAAAGGCAGTGTGACGACCCACCTCCTCGACCATTGGAAATCGACACTAATACATCCTCAGTATTCATGTGCCATAAAACCAAGTACCGGAGAGGCAAATTATCATAGAGTAAAAGAAAATAAAAAAAATAGAATCTTTCACGAATGGAATAACATATATTATTTCAATATATATATATATATATATGTTTATAGTGGAAATTTTATATACATTTATTTGTCATATAAATCAGCCTGGATAGTTATAAATCTTCATCCTTATAAATGCTGAATACAATCACTGAACTAATGCAGCGGGAATGGAAATAGAGAACAATCTACAGGAACATCTTTAGCTCCAAACATCAATCTCCATCACCATGCTCCAAGTTAAACCTGACCACTTGGCTTCCCAAAAAATAGGGCACCCAGAATTAAAGGTAAAAGAAAATAAACTCCGAGTCAGTCATGGCACTGGTGTGAGAAACTCAAAATACAGATATTTGAGAACAAACGGTATCTCATAAGACCATGCTGCACATAAATACGGAACGATTTTTTGCCTTATGATAACCAAAACATTTGCTATGCAAAATCTGGTAATATTATTTTTAATGACATTCTTTTAAAAAAACACTTTTCAAGTAAATAAACATAATATTAGCCAAAATTATTACATTATTAAATTCCAGCATCCTAGGCTCTACAATCAAGTCTGAAGGCACTTATTGGAGAATGGATTTCCACACAATGGTAGGTAAGAAACTACCTTCTGTACAGTACATCTTTAGAGGGGTGTACCGAGGATCAATAACTTTTGAAACCTCTGTCCGGGCAAGACCGGCCTACCTGCAGACCCAACTTGGTAGCAGGTAAAACCAAATATGACGTCACCTCGGTCGTAACAGACCTATCCGAGAGCTCTCTTAGCATACATAACATACTCAACATATATAGAGTAATCTAAAAAGGTGAAGACCATACCCAAATGGTTGCGAACCACATAGCCTCACGACATGCCCTGTTTAAGCCATTTTCGGGTGATGATGCCCGAGGTAACGATTAAATTTCACATAGCACATTCCACTTTGAATGCCACATTGCCAATTCCATCACACACCATTGATTCCTAAAATGCATAACCTCTAAGCTCGTACGTCTCAAAGAAAGGTGTTAAGTATAGGAGAGTTGCTTCCCACACCACCAAACAGATGTACTTTTGTAAAAATCAATGTACGTATATGTTGAAAATACAATGTCAGACATTCATCCATACAAGTTGTCCAGGAACAAGACAAAACGAAGGAACTCTCCTACCACATCCTATCGGGAATCATCCCTAGGATTAGTAGCGAGCAGCCCTTGCATCAAAGATCAAATGAAGATACCACTGCCACATATATATGGTATGGAAAATTTCCCCCGAGGGTCAGTGACAAGCAACCCTTCATTCCATTTATTATCATTCCACGTCTTCACTTCGAATATATAAATTGGTTCGAAGTGGTTTTTGGATAAGAATCACTAAAATCCGACCCTGGTTCCTTCGAACCAATCATCGATAAAAAGATATTAAGTAAATAGGTGCTTATTATTTGATTAATTACTTTTTTTCATCAAAAATATCTTCTAGAGATATATATCTTTAAAACATTCTTTTCGGTATATAAGGATCATTAAACCTCTCTTGTCAAATCCTTTGATTACTTAAAACCTTTCCAAATCTTGGAATAATTCCAAATCATTTCATTCTTTACTTAAGAAAATATTTCCAAATCATTAATTTAAATCTTAACAAAGATTTACAAATTATAACTTTAAATCTTTACAAAGATTCCATACAAATCATAACTCTAAAAAGGGTAAAAAAACAATGTTATGTAAGACATCATTTACTATAAACCCAAAACAATTAATTTTAAGTATAGGAATTAAATTAATTCCAAATCATTTATTTAAATCTTTACAAAAGATTTCTTATTTCAAATACATATCTTTTTTATAGGTTGAAACCATGTTATCTAAGATGGTAGATCCAAATTAGTTAGTATTCGAGTAAAATGGATCCATAGAAATTATACTAAATCAAAATCATTTCTCATAAATCATATTGCAAAACCTTTTTGAGTAAAAAGGGTCGATAGAAATTATACGAATTGTACCCAACATCAATTTT
The DNA here is from genome assembly GCA_030737815.1 of Allium fistulosum. Lineage (NCBI taxonomy): Eukaryota > Viridiplantae > Streptophyta > Magnoliopsida > Asparagales > Amaryllidaceae > Allium > Allium fistulosum. Next base: position 1,042,834,351 of record CM060902.1, on the reverse strand, counting down.
TATATTCAACCTTTACTATTCGTCGAATAACAGTGAAATCACCTTCACACGAATAATACGGGTTTCCTTCCCGGAATTTAATACAAAGTGTAAGAAGATTATCTCTATACAATCCAAGTTGTATTAAATTAAATTTGTAAACTTGAATGTTTTATGCTTGTCTTGTTTTCGACATTTTGAACTTATCTATTCCACGCCCAAGAAAAAGGTCAGGAGTGCTAGGGCACTGGTTGCTCTTGAACATCTCCTTAGTTTAAGCACCTCACATTTGGATCCTACGAATAGAAAAATCCAGTCTACTCATTGTCTTTTAGAGTCAAGATTAAATCACTTAACTATAACAGCTTTTCTTAAAATCATTTATTTAAACTCTTTAAATAAATTATAAAACCTCCAAATCATCTTTAAAATACTTAATTATTTATTTTAAAACATTTATAAAAGATTTGGGAAAGAATACTTAAGTTCATTTGATCAAAACAACTTTTCTATCATTTAGAAATTCATTTTTATAACTCAAATCCCTTTTAAAACATTTTAAAACATTATATAATTTATTCTTTAATTTTTAAAGAATTAAAAATATCAATTTTAAAAAATTAAAAATATCAATTTTAAAGAATTTATCACTTTGGTTTCCAAACTGCCAAAGCGTGACTATTTTGAAAACTTGTTCTGCTCATATTTCAAAATCTACTAAAAGAAATCTCAATCATTTTTTTTACTTGGAAAACTATGATTATAAGAGTTCGAAAAATTCCTATTAGAAAGAATTCCGACTCCGAATCGATCGTATAAATGAATTTAACTTTCTACGGCGCGGAATCACAAACTGCCATTACGCAACGCGCCTATCTTTGACTCAATTTTCATAACCTGTCAAAACTTCACTAAATTGGATTTTAATGTTTATAAAACATTTATAAACCATTTTAAATCATTTTCAAAAGGTTTAACAATCTCATATACACCATTTCATTTATTAAAGGAAAGTGATTTCCTTTGCGATATTCGACATATATTAAACTTGACTTGTTTCAATATCAAAATTGACATATAATCAACATCCAAACTTGATGATCAAATATAGCAAACAACTGTAAGAATCATATCACATCATCATATTATATATATATATAGTTTCTCACCTTTATTAGTTTCTAATTTTACGAAAATTCGCTATAGCTTCGCTACGATCGAATCAAATCCTATGAAATTGAGCCCGAGAACATTGGAAAGCCACGACCTAAGCTTGCAAATGGAATTATGCTCGACCTTGGTGATGGAGGGTGATGGCCGTGAGTTTGGGTAGAGATGTGGAGTAATTTGGCTTTAGTTTGGAAGCGAATCGACATTGTATATGCATATGTATATATTTTACTTTATTTTGGAATATTTTTTTATAGATTTGCTACATTTTTTATAGGCATGAAAGCCATTAAAGAGGTGCTCTTAGAGTTTTAAGAAGAAGGAGGAAGAAGAAGAGAATTGTGTGAATAAATGTGTGAATGTAGGTTGGTATTCATAGATTTTTCAAGCCTTAACCCTTAAGCAAAGTGGAGAATATCTCCACCATCATCTCTAACTGTGAATTCCACCCTCCCATCACCCTCCATATGCTCAGCCCATGTGTGTGTAAGGCGATGTTTGCTTTTGACTTTGGTAAAATATCTTAGATATTTCGTAAATAATATCATGATATTATTCTTATATGTATTCATGTTTTGTATATATGTGTATTTTTATGTATATGTGTGCATTTGACATGTATGTGCATGTGTATGTTGGTGCACAAGAGAAATAACAACGTTGCAACAACTTTGAACAACTTCCGTTCATTAAACCGTTGAAAATCGGAAAGTCGATTTCCTGTCACATTTTTACTTCTTAGTTAACATCCATATATTTGTAAATAAAATTTGGAAAATAATTTCTTATCATTTTTAACTAATTAAAATGATCACATTTGATTTATAAAACCATATAAATTAATATTGAATAATTATTTACAAAAAGTGTTATTATATCGATAAAGCGTTACGAATTTTTATATATTTTCAAATCAAGTATATATCTTTATAAAACTATTACAAATGATTTACTATCACATCATAACTAATTAAAATGAATTATTATCATTTAAAAACAGTTATTTGAATAATTATAATAATCATTAAATCTTAATTTAAATTCATAAATCAATTATTAAATATGATTTATTTCATATTCTTGTTTAAACGGATAAATAAGTGTATGTATCCAGCTACATGCACGACTTTTGATAATTATAAAGCTGTTTGTTGATAAAACGGTTTTCGATTAGTTTATCGACATTTTTCCAAAGTTTATATTTTTGTAAATACTAATTCAAAATAAAATTACCATCGTTATTTATTATTCAAAACATCATAGTCTATGTTAAAAACCTTATATTTGAATATTTTAAAAATAAATAAAATTGATCAAATCAATAAATTTGCGGGTCGTTACAAGCAGATACCTTCCTTTTAAGGATTGCCAGTTCTGAGCCAACACATTGTCAAGTGGAAGCATTTCTTTACACAAGCTAAGAATTGCATTCATTAGGTTTTTTGATGCACTGTAGCTGGAATTTATAGCGATTAACCTAGATGTCGTTGGCAGGTGTACCATTTTACAACCTTTATAGAGTGGTCATTTCGATGCTTCTAACAAGTTGAAACACTTTTTCGCTTCTGAGTCAGATCTTTCTTCAAATCTGGTTCATCGGTCCACATACTTAGACCAGCACTAGCATGAACTATTTCAGTCATTCTATTTTATAGATCTACATTTTCTTCAATAAGGGGTTCATCGCAATCTACATTTATATGTACGGCCTCCTCTTCTGCAAGGTGATATTCTTCTCTATTATATATCCATACAAGATAATCGGGCATAAATTCGTATTGGTGTAAATGTAATATCACACTATATTACTCCATAAGTTTCAAGTAATGACATTTCGAACACAGACATCAAATGTAACAACCCGCATATCTATCGATTTTATATTTAAATATTTTATTTAAATATTTTATCGTTAGTCGGATGTTAGTCCAAAAAGCCACTTTTTGCATACGGTCAAATTAGGACTCGAGACCACCCCCATTGAGTTCAAAATGACGTTTGCGATCTTTTTGAGTGTACGCTTCGATATGTTTGGAGATAGTGAAATTTTCGTCACTTTTCCCGCTTGTGACTTTGGTTTGGACTGCACCTTCCTTAGTTCAGCCCAACCCTCTTCCTCACTTCATTCACCATTGGTTTTAACATTCAAGCTTCATCAAAAATGGTGGTGGAAAGTGGAAATTAAAACTCCAAACTCAAATTCTATTGCAAATCCGAGATTCAACTCCAAATTCAAGTAGAAGATAGTGGATTCAAGCTTTGGATTGCTTCTCCTTGCTTTCAATCTCCATCTTCATCAAATTCCGTGAAAAGGTGAGATTTTTGATCTCACATCTTGCCTAAAGATGTCATTGGGCTGTTGGGAATGATCCCCTATTGCATTTGTTTGAATATCTACATTTGGTTTGGATTGGATTGGCGAAAAACTCCAATTTTCAGCGTTTTTGGAAAATTCCTGCACTTAAGTCGTTCTGGAAGTGCTAGGTCGTTCGCGAGTTAAGCCTAAGTCGTAGGTCGTTCGCGTTGAAAAGTCACACGGAGCATAAGTCGTTCCAGGCCTTAAGTCGTTCTGGGTGTGCTAAGTTGTTCGTGAGTTAAGTGCTAAGTCGTGCGCGAGTTAAGAGTTAAGTCGTTACGTTCTGCTACCTCGTCCTGGCTTAGGTCGTACTGGGATAAGTCGTTAGGTCGTATAGACCTTAGCTCGTAGCTCGTATTTGAGCTTAAGTCGTTAAGTCGTATCGACTTTAGGTCGTTGGTTCGTACACCCTCTTAAGTCGTAAGTCGTTCGCGAGTTAAACCTTAAGTCGTAGGTCGTCTCCGACCTAATATTTCCCCCGCTATTTCACTAGGTCGCTTGACCTTAAGTCGTAGGTCGTCTCCGACCTATGCCCCACTAAGTCGCTCGATCACTTAGGTCGCAGGACTCTGTTAAGTCGTAGGTCGTTTCCGACCTTACCCTTGGTCTTGTTAGTTCGCGTGAACCCTTAGGTCGTATGACCTACTTTTCCTTAGGTCGCTTGACCAGCTTGCCTTCACTAGGTCGAACCCCGTACAGATCTGCGTAGGCAATCTTATTTGAAAAGCATTCAACAGAACTTTCACTTTGATGCATTTTGAGCTGATTTCCTTGGATTTTGTTCACGTCTTCGAATGTGAATTTTTTGTGATAGATTGTTTCAACAATCGCTTTATGACTTGTCACTTTAAAGATATATGAAGGTTTCAATACTAGTAGTAAATATCAAAACTCTTTCATCAAAGCGATTTCAACACTATTTTAAATATCAAAAGTTCGTTTTCTCAAACCGATTTCCAATCTACTAGTATATACAAGCCTTTACTTCACTCGAATGAGAAATCGACTTAAACGACTTAGTAAAACGAGTGGTATGAAACGCTTGCATTCACTTCGTCGGTTAGCTCTTGGACTTGTTCGATTGAACCCTTTTTGTGACAATTTTCTAGTAAAGATCTACAGTTTGTTCGTAAATATTTAAGTTAAGCAAGTGGTTATGGGACATGAAGCTAAACTCATATATTTACTAGCTTGGTGTGATTGACACTTCCTGATGATCATGACGATCATTTTTGTGATTTAGACTAGCTATTGAGCGATGTCTCTTTGTCTGCGAGGGAGACTATACCCCGTTTATGTGATGTTTCGCCATCACATATGTAGGATAGCACCCTACGGTCTTCGGGCCATTCCTGTGTGAAAATTTAATGGATAGCTTCCATGAGATAGCTTCTCGTCATGTGTTTTACGCGTAGGTGAGTTTTCATGCTCCCATTCATGTGTTAGGCCTTCCCCCCTTTTTATGTGTTTTCTGGATTTCTTGTGATGATTTCTGGAATTTATGCTTCACCAATTTTCATGATTTTCATTGCTATGATATCAGTTTTTGTGCATTGGTGAATTTATGTGTTATTGACTTGTTATGAATACAAGTTTAGGGTATGATACCCTACTTTATCTTTGAGAAGATTCTTGTGATATTGATTAATCTCTTGTTGATTATCATTTACATGCTTATAGTAGTATGCCATTATAGTTATTACATGTTCATGCCATGTCTATTACTTTATACCATATCATCTGATATTTATAGCTAGACTGATCCGTTTATTATTTTCTTATAAATAATACTCGGGTCAGACCGAGATGTTACAGGTGCTTCTGCTTGACTTCCCTTCAGGATTATTCTGACTTTTGGCTAACTACTTAGATTAGTAGTTTTTGGATGTACACATTTGAGATATAGACTCTATGTAGTGTACTTATTCTTTTGTATAGCATGTGATGCTATTCTTTTGTATTATCGTGGATCTTTCTGACCACTACTCTGATGTACACTTTCATGTGTTATATATATTTATTCATATCTTCTTCCGCCTTTGTGATATGGATGTCTGTGACTGATTTATGTTATGATTACTTCTATGTTTGTTTCCGAAGATTATATATAGCCACCGTGTGATAGCTTTGTGTTTGTATCGGTATGTTGGATTTCCTCCTTAAAAGATATGCATTCTATTCTATCTGACATATCGGTGCTCGCACAAAGAAGTTACATGGATGGTCGCTCCTCCGCAGCCTTATTCTCCGTGCTAATTGACAGCACTACACCGTAGTGTTCTTGGTTAGCATGGGTATAGAGGTGGGGCGTCACATCAAACTTCTTTTATATTTGTTTTATTGCAAGATGCTACTTTTATGAATGCATCCACACCATTTCTGCAGTGCAATAATATTATTCCTCTTTTATTAACTTTCATGTACATCCAAGGTCGATTTTCAAATAATCCATCTTTTATACTTTATGTGTAAACATAGATTACGTTATTTTTCACACAGTAGTATTATATTCTTGATTTTTTAATAAAGTCAAATATTCATAATTAAATTACTATCATCTATTTAATAAAACCAAACATTAATAGCATCCATTTTATTATTAATTTAAATAACATTATTAACTTTATTATTACATTAAATAATAGTAATAATTTGATTATTAATTTAAATAACATTACTAATTTTATCGTTACATTCAATAACATTATTAATTTTATTAATGATTTATATAACATTATTAATTTTATTATCAGTTTTGATAACATAATTAATTTAATTATTACTTATAACATTATTAGCATTATTATTAATTTCAATAACATTATAAATTTTATTATAAAACAATGGAATTCATAAATAATTTCAAAGCTATATAACCTAGGGATTTGTACATTTTTCTTACTAGTTGGCCCTCCTACTTCTCATTACAAATGCAATGATATTTATGTTTTGTAGATCATTTCATGTCGAACGATTAACAAAATTTCGGAAGCGCTTCCCCTTATTCTTCGTATCATACACAAAAGAACGTACACGGGAAACTAGAAGGAAGTTGGGTCAAAATTTGGCTAACCGTTCGATTTGAAAAACTAATTTACGAAATATAAATACCATTGCATTCATAACTTGTCCAATACCGGGACAAATTCATCAAATAACGTATCAAATATATATTGATTTTCGTTTATTTTAAAAAGCAAATATTTATATAACGAACATATATGATACTTGTCAAACGGGACCAAATTAAATATCTAAGTGGTTTCTTTAGCAATACCATATCGATAACAATGACTTTATTAAGCAGTTTCATAACAATACCAAAGATCAAATCATATACAGAAAATTTCACATCATTGAATAAAAAATGAAATATATTTAAATATTTGTTGGTTGATAATTCGACCTATTGATTTTCTCGTTTTGAGTTGCAGTTGGTATAAAATCAATCTATCAATCATGACAAACATATTGTTCCAACATTGGGAAAATGCTTTATATAGCATGACATACATATTGTTTGTCCCAAAAAAAACCATTTATCTCAATACACTAATCGTTCATTATCACGATAATCTTTTTTGCCACCAAAAGAATTTAACAACCTCATAGTGATTAGCAATCTAACAATAAGCACCAAGTGAAAATGTATTAAATACATACCATGGCTATTGCAATGAAGGGCAGTTGTGATCTTGAGGGCGGCACTGCGGTTTGCCATGGTGAAGGCAGCGTGCGGAGGGCTTGGGTGGCGGTGATGGGCTGGTGACAGACATGGGGGAGGATAAGGCTTCGGCTGTAGAAGTGGGGGTGGTGGCTTCGAACTTGCGACGTGGGAGAGGCTACAGGTTCGGCTGGCAACGTGGCCGGTGAATTTGACTTGTGATATAGTATGGGAGGCCAGGTTTTTTCTCATTTGTGAATAGTGAAGGTGGAAATGACGTTGGAGTAGATATAGTTCGAAATAACGCCATACCAACGCCATATATAAGGCGTTGGCGGGACATCAGTAATTTTCCGTAGGTAGTAAACTACCGACACCCTACGGAGGTCGTGCCAACACAAAAAAATAAGCGTCGGCCTGGCTTCGGTATTACAAGGAGGTATTTGCACCTTTTTCTAATAGCGGATGCTACGACTGTTTATAGATTGCTACTACAATTTAAAAATTGGTACTAGAGTTCAGAAATTGCTACTATAATTCATAAATGCTACATTATGAAAAGAAACACATATAATTAAAAAAAAAAAATGATACCACACATAAGCATTACCGAACACATAGATGCTACAATAATTTATAAACTATTATTATAATTTAAAAAATGATACTACAATTTACAAACTACTACTATAATTCATAAAATGTTACTATAAAATTGTATTATGAACATAATTATACATAATAAATTTATTGAAAAAAATAAAAAATGATGCTACACATTATATTACTACACGTTATTTTCTTCTACCTTAGTTTGTTGCTTCTCTTCTACCACCACTCATTCATTCATGTCGAAAGATGAAATCATTGTTGCCAGTAGAGCCTCCCTTTCTCCATTCTTACTCGCCCCCGCCACATCGTGAACAGAGCCGGCCCAGAGGGCAGCCCACCAAGTCCATGGGCTGGGGCAACCCACTGGGCTAGGGCAAGATTCAATAAAATTTGAGTTGTATTATTTTCAAAAATATATCTATTTAGTTACAAACTATAAATGTTTGTATCTTTGCTGCAGTGGAAATTTGTACAGTTTGCATAGTGGTGTGCAGGGTTCAAAATCGATAGGGGCAACATTTTTTTTCATAAAAAATTTCTACTGTGAAATTATATGGTGGGCTGGGGCAGCACATTACCTGGGCCGGCCCTGATCGTGAAAACACTTTGACTTTGCGCTCCTTCAAAACCCCAGTCGAGCACCATTGCATCCATCTACGTCGTCGCCACCGCCGCCGCCTAGGTTTGTCACGCCTTCACTGAAGCGGCTGCAAGCATCCTTCATCGTCCAGACTTCAACTCAATGAAACGTTAATATACTATTCGTTGAAATTGACATGTCATGTCATGTAATTTTTATTCTTTCGCTATATTTAGTTGAAAAGTTTATGCTTCTTGCTAACAAATTGAATGTCGGTTCCTGAAGCTAAAAAAATGGTAAACTTTGACTTCACGGTATTTTTCTATACATAACAAATGTCAAACGTTTACATGCCGTTGCTTGGTATAATCTTCGTCTTTTACTTAATTTGGATGATTTAATTTTTGTTTTAGTTTATTAGTTTCTGATGCAAATAAACTTTTATTATGATTTTGTACTGTATTATATTTTAAGAATTGGATGTACAATACTACAAACAACAGATCATTTTTGAATAATACTTCTGTTTATGTAATACGTGGATGTAATAAAAATTAAAAAATCATTTACAGTCAGAAAATGCGACGACAATTGAATCATATAAATTAACTAGAAATGCACATGCTGACATGCATGTTATGAAGGCTAAAGGAGAAAAGTTGGTAAGATTACTGATTGGTGAAGGAAAATCTGTAAAGTCACTGAAAATCGATTCCATTTATAGTAATTTCAATATATTATCAGGTTACAATTTAAAAGGAATGAACGTATATATGACGTTGGGGAATTATTTTATTTATTATATCGTATATAGATTGTGAAGTAGAATTACGTGCATAAACTGCAGTTAGAAGTGACAAAGCGATGGAATATTGAACTAGAAAGGAGGTGGAATCGTGGATGGTGAACTATAGTGGGGCTGAATAGATTTCGTACAAACATAATTTCTTTGGTTGGATTAAAATAAGGTTGGCCCAGCTAATTGAATGTCAAAGAAAAAGAAGTTGAAGGAGGAGGAAAATGTGGACCATTCTATTTGCCGAAGTTTAAAAACAAGTAAAGGCCCAGCCCAACTGCAAAATAGTAAAAATCAAGGAAATATATGAACCCGACGTGAATCGAACACGCAACCTTCTGATCTGGAGTCAGACGCGCTACCATTGCGCCACGGATCCACCTGTTTAAAGTTCACCGAGTTATCTTTAAAATACCTAACTTTGAAAGCTTCACTCTGACGCCCTAAGCTGCACATATAACTTGAGTGTGGAGCACATCCCAAACAATCAACACATTCAACCTCGTAGCATGATTTGTTACAGACTGCGTTTTATAGACTTCAATATGTCGAACCTTATTGTTCATCTAACTCTTCCAAATATCTTAACTTTGACTTGTCTATTAGAGTTAGGGGCGGTTCTACAATGTGCAAGTATAATGCTCATGTTTCAAGACGTCTGTCTTTCTATTACCTTTTATTACTCTTATATATACTCATGTACATGCTCTTAGATATGCAATAAAGTAGCATTGGTGAAATGACTTGATAACAAAGAAACTAAGTTAGAATTTTATTAAAAGATATATAGCAATAGGTGAGTTTTCCAATGTTTCCATTGAAGAAATGACCTGATAACAGATTGCTGTCCAAAGAGGTAGGAGTTGTTGAGTATTACTTTTTAGTTTTTACAGTTATAGCAAATTAAAGCATGAATATAAAGCACAGTAGAAAGCTGAAAGAAATGAATGCTGAAATAAAGTAAATAATAAGAGCAGCCCCGTGGGTTGTAAAGGACAAGACGTGACTGAACAACGGTCAAAGTCTGACTCGCAGTTCTGACTCTGACCAGAGACTACAACCAATCATAAAGCACTTGAGTACCTTATCATTTATTTCTTCCTTTTTGAATTCAGGAGTATTTATTACAAGTATATATGCAGAGTTCTTGTTTTTGTATTCTCTGTCTGTGTAATATTGACAAACAAAATGCAGTCATGGCTGCGACTACTCCATCCTTGCTTCTTAAGTTTTTCTACCCTCTTGTATGGTGAATATGTAAAAGAAATTTGGATCCGGACTTCACATTTAAGTTACATAGAAAACCATGGCTAAAGAACAAATATTCATTTTAGTCTTCCAAAGAAAACTTATTTCAAATTTTTGTCTATTTCCAAACCTATTACAAAAATTGGTCTTTTCTAATTATTTAAATTACATTCATCTCTTTATTTTAGGTTATTTTTTTTTTAAATTTTTCGAAATTGAATATAAACTTCTTTGTATACTTTTATGCTCAAAATCTTTTTCTAAGTTTTTTTTTCTTCTGAAATGTGCATTTGCATTTTAAATTGCAAACATTTACAATTTAAACCGCAAATCTTCAAAGTTTTAACCCACTATTTTCATTTTAACTGAAATTAAAAACATAACTGTTTTTCAAACTTACATTTTAAAAGGAACAATCGAATATTTTAAAACTTAAAAAGACGTTTTTCTAAAAATGTATGTATGTTTTGAAACTGAAAATGATGTTTTACTAAAAATGTATGTTACGATTTTAGCTACAAATATTTTATAGTTATTATTGTTATTCTCTTAATTAACACAATCCTGTTAAAATCCACAATTTTTCTTCTCAACTTTGTACCGTGAACAATTATTACATTGTTGATATGCTTAAGATGCGTGTAGGAACCATTTGCTGGTAGAATAATGTGACCACACCACGGTCTTTCTGTATTTGGTACAATACACTAGGAGTGGGCATTTAACCGATTTAATCGACTAAACCGACTGAACCGACAACAACCGAACCGACTTAACCGTTAAAATCGATTAACCGACATCATTGATTAACCGACCGACCTTAACCGAAAGTTTCGGTTTGGTTAACATTTAAACAAAAATAGGTCGGTCGGTTAACCGTTAACCGAGCAAATTATTTTTTAATGTATTTCTCTATTTGATTATTTGATCAGCCTACAACCGTGACAACCCAATGAGCCCAGCCCACTACCCTATTCGGCTATTCCAATTGAATACCCGTTAGTACCCACTACCCAGAAAACCTAACCCACTCTAGACTCTACTCCCCTTGTTGCCCTAGCAATAGCAAGTAGCAATCGATCGCCAATCAGTATTTCTATTTTTTGAGATAAGTTCGAATTAAAAGAAAACCCTAGATCTGTAAAATTTGTCGAAGACTCGAAGCCTCAGCCAATCAGCCTCCCAAATCCCGATTGTTCGGTAATCGACAACTTCGAGCGCATCTGCCGATCTCCACTACTGCTGCACTGCGACGGAATGGCAACGCCAACGCCAACACCAACGATTACGAACCCATTGTCACGTTTTGAATTTTTAACAATTTAACTTAGTGATTTCATTACTTCACTTCTCACTACAGTAACGTGGAGAAAATGGGGTTGGTAGTGGTCTGCTGGAGTATCAGTTTATCATGTAGTTTCGACAACTTCGAGCACATATTGTTTGTGTTATTGTATGTTTATGTTATTTATTTTGAACTTTGAAACACTTTCTTTGGGACTGGCAATTTGTTGTAATTACTAATTTGTATCTGGACTGATATTGTGTTGTATTTGTCTATTTGAACTGGGAAAATAACTTTGGACAATGTATCATACTGTCATGCTCATGCTGGTGCTGTCAGCTGTGCTTACTGCTGTGCTGCTATGATTATGAACTATGAAGTATGAAGTTAGTATGAACAAATTTGTATCTGATAGTTTTAGTTTGTACTTTGTAATATCTAGGCCTGTCAATGGGCAGGGTTCAGTCCGGGTATTATAAAACCCGGACTCGAGTCCAATTACAATAATTAAAACCCGAGCCCGGCCCGAACCCGCAGGGTATTTCAACCCAATATCCGAGCCCGGCCCGTCGGGCTTTTTAAGCCCACTAGGTAATAACTATATACCTAACTCAGAATATTTATGTTAAAACCATATTTTAAAACTGCAACTTTGGTAAAATTTGTATATAAACAATGTTAACATATAAATTGGACGGTGATGTAGTCAAGCTCATAACAAAAGTATGCAAAAACATCTACATTTAAACAAATAAAATGGTAAATAAATAACATACGCACTCATGTTTTGATACGACGAAAAACTAATAGTCGGGTCGGGCCAATCCGGTCGGGTTTTGATAAAACCGTACCCGACCCGGATCAGGCCTGAGTCGGGCTTGGGTAGTAAAAGGCAAAACCCATACCCGCATAAATAGGGCGGGTTCGGACCGGTCCCGGGCCGAAGCCCGTACCATTGACAGGCCTAGTAATATCATGCTGGTGTTGTGCTGTAGATGAACTGATGAAGTACAGAAGTATTAACATTCCAATTTGTATCTGATAGTTTTAGTATCTGAAGTACTAAAGATAATCGTTAATTTGTATCTGATAGTTTTAGTTTGTACTATTGCAATTATTGTCATGCACATACTAGTGTGTTACTTTAAATCCTAAGTATGAACTGTTCGGTTAACCGATAAAATTTGTTCGGTTAACCATCCAACGGTTAACCGAGTCACTACAATGGTTAACCGCGGATAATTTTAGGCGGTTCGGTCGGTACTATTAGATGCTATTAACCGACCAATGGTTAACCGAACCGCTCAGTTTACCACGGTTGACCGAAAATATTAACCGATCGGGTCGGTTAACCGACCGCGCCCACCCCTACAATACACTTCATTTTTGGCAATGCAAGGTTATACATTAAAACTGAACCGAGTACTATATGTCTCCTTTGACTAATTATATAGTAGGAAAAATTCGGTGGAATTAGATAGAGGTAGTTAATTTAGAACATAATTTTGCTCACATAGGTTGCTAAAATAATTGGAAACTAATGAATATTACTGAGTTCCATGGTTTCCACATTTCTCCCAATCAAATAACGGTATTATTTTAACACCACAAAAAGATGGAGTCAGCGAAATTAAACTTGTTAATGTATAGTGTTATTATGCATCCGAAGGTAATTAATTTGTTACCATGTCTACTGGTCGTTCTGATAACTAGTACAAGCAAAACAGTAGGAGCCAATCGTTTGATTTTATAATTAAAAAACATTTATGGTAAATTTTGATTAATTTGAAATATATATTAAACAAAAATTACTTGTACATTATAAAAATAATATTGAATAAAATGTACATCGGAAACAATTAAGAACTAAGTGGAGAAAAAGATATGTGTGCGCATGCACGGAAATTTGTTCCTAAAAATTTGTTCTTACATGTGCGCAAACATATATATGCATATTAACACGCACACACATATATTTGTTTGTCTATGTATATAGACACATAGATAAATACGCTCACACATCTGTGCAGTTAATGTTCCGCTACCACCCCGCTATAACCCTGCTATATCTCATAGCGGATACCTACCGCTACAATTTTTTCATGTAGTCTCAAATACAACCTTTCCGTTTTAAGTCCCTTTATTTCCGCTATATTCCGTTATTTCCACTATATTCCTCTATTTCCGCTATATCTTTTTTAAAGAAAATGAATTGAAAAATGACATTTATACATTATAAAAATTATGAAATTAATTTATTTAATTGAATTTTTAATATATTTTTAGAGATGAAAACACTCTAATATTCTACAAAATTCAATTATGTTATGTAATAGTTTTACGTTTATTTACAGTATATTCGCATATGTTTTTATTTAAAATTATTTATGTATTAATTATAATTCAATTGAATGTTAATTTTTCATCTAATTATCATTTATATATTTGTAAAAACATTAAGTACGAGTTTTATATGCTATTTTAGAGTCATCTGCTATATTCTCGCTGTATCATCGGTATGACTTTTTGCACCTCCGCCGCATTGAATCTACCGAGCGCTTTAACTGCACAGCCACGCACTATATAATAAAATTGGTTGGATTTAATAAAGGAGGCAAACAAAGACAAGAAAGGATGAGATTTAATGATAAGGAAAACATCAAACGATTGTGGTTTGGCCAACTAGAGGTGGAATTAATTATGATAACTCCATAACAATGTTTTTATACCATTAACATGCAAACATACTATTGGAAACTTCATTCTTTGGTTTCAATGACAACAACTATACAATCACATATATTATATATCTTATCAAGATTACAGATATATACTACAAGAGATCATCATGCTCAAAGATATTGGGACTCAAAGACAAATAAAGACTTATGGACCATACTATAATTAGTAAGGTTATACTAGTGTATTAAGAGTCTTAGATAAACATTGTAAGGTCTCCTTGAGTATATATGCACACACGAATTCATATACATAAAGTTAGCACTAAAAACATTCAAAATTGGCATTAAAAACTTTTATAATCTGAAAATACCATCCATAGATGTTTGTGGAAAAGCCACAGACGTCTGTGAATAGTTTCGGGAAATTCTTTCCTGAAGCCACAGACGCCTATGGAAAATCCACAAACGTCTGTCATCTGCCAACTGCTCTAATCTGAAAGGATGTTTCATTTCATATTGAATAATAGCATCTCTTCTTCAACGGTTGCAGCCATTAAAACAAATAGAGTTTGTTTAACAACAACAACTCCTCAGCTGCATCTCTTTAAACTTATAAATACTTCAAAGATTGAGAATTGAAAACAATCTAGTCTCTTAATTGCTTATTAACTTTCTATCTACAAATTCATGCATCTCTTGCTTAAATAGTCTCAATCTATCATAATCAAAATACCATTTTCATTATACTACTTCCTACAACTCAAAGTATTCACATTCACATACTTAAGGAAGATCATAGGAAGAATTGTACCATCAGTCAAAATCTCTGTTATTTGGAACACATGATTATTAGAGAATTACTTTTGTATTAGTCTATTCCTCCGGGCGAAGTGAGTGCTATTTGGTCAAAGGAAATACCAAAGGGGAGCTCCGAGACTGGACGTAGGACGGGAAGTCCAAACCAGTATAAAATATCCGGTGTACTCGCTTTTATTACCTATCTTATTTATACTCTGTTAATTTACTCTACTTTGTATAATTATTAGTACATACTCTCACATTGGTATATAAGTTGCATTATATAAGATCCTTTACATTTTCACATGGTATCAGAGCACGGTCATTTCAATCTACAGTAACACATAGTTGAAAAATCATTAATATTTGGCAAGCACTTTTCAAGAAGGTCAATCAACTGCTTGCCCTCCACTATTTACTGGTTCTAACTATGCTTACTGGTCAACTCGTATGAGAATTTTTACAGAAAAAAATGGGTTAGAAATATGGCTAGCAACTCAAAACAAATATGAAACACCTAACACCGATATTATCACTTGGACTGATGCACAAAAAGCAGCGGCATCTAACAATGCCAAAGCTATGAATGTATTATTTTGCTCACTTGACAAAAATGAGTTTTCACGTGTCATGCTTTGCACCACTGCATATAATATATGATGCACTTTACAAGTCACACATGAAGGCACAACTAAAGTCAAGCAAACTAAAATATCGATTTTACAAAACCAATTTTCATCTTTCAAATTGAAAGCAAATGAATCAATTATTGATATGCATGCTAGATTTCAAACCATTCAGCATGATCTCATGGCACTTGGAATCAAATTCACAGATTTTGATTTAGTTACATGAATTTCAAACTCTTTGACAAATGAATGGGAAAGAAAAGTTTTAGCCATCAAAGAAGCTAATGATCTTTCTTAACTCAAAGTCGAAGAGCTAGTAGGAAATATGATGTCGTATGAAGCTAACTTGCAGGCTAGAAAGGATCAAAATCATGAAAAGAAAAACAAATCATTCCAAGAAAGTAACGAAGATTTGGACTTAGACGAAGATGAGATTGTTTTTATTGCCAAAAACTACAACAAATTCAAGAAGTTCAAGAAGATGATCAGATTTTAAAATGGTGGCAAACCAAACTCCTCAAATCAAACATCAATTAAATGCCACGAGTGTGACAAATTTGGTCACATGAAGAAGGCTTGTCCATAGCTCAATAATGCTAAAAGGAAAAGCAAGTTTGAAAATTTCAAAAAATGAAAATGTAACGACCTGGTATTTCGAACCATTCAAATCGACAATCATCCACTCATGTCAGACTTGAATTGCTCAAAACAACAGATTGTTAATTTATATTTGGCAAAACTCAGCATATATTGTAAATAAAATCAATCACAGAATCACAGACACAGAATCACACAATCATCCACTCATGACTGCCGTGGATGATGGGCTTCGAGTTGCTGGACATGGTCGAAGTAATGGCGAGGTAGGAGCAGGCTGGAGGGGAGGCTCACGGAGGTGGATATGGTGTCGGAGGAAGCAGGTTTTGCTGACGTTGCACGTTTCATTTTGGGAGGCGGATGTGGGGCGGATCACCAGAGAAAGGAAGATGACGAGCAGCTGCGTGCTTTCGGTCGACTGAAGCTGGAAGTGGGGTTTGGTCGAAGGAAGGGGTGGCGGGCCGAAAGGGTAAGATGCGAGAGGTGGGACGTGGTGATGTGAACGGTGAAGCAAGGTTGAGGGGGAAGGTGGCATGCGCAGGTGACAGGTCTGGGAAGAAAAATGAAAAGGCAATGTAAATATAACTTTATAATATCCAGATTGTTTTCAAAATCAAGAATAGAACGAACAGAAACAAATAGAGAGAAGGGGAACGAGCCAAATAAATATCAGAACCAAGGGAATGGAGAAAGTCAAACGTTGATTTCTAGAATAATAAATGATAGTGACCATTGGTTTACACGGTGGGTAGTTGAATGGTCATAGGAAACAAAAAGACAAAAATTGGTTGCCGATACGGCTAACCGTTTCGCAGATTCCGTCGCGTAACGGACGCCGAAATTGACAAATAAATATACTACGGAGATCAGCACGATGAGACGAATATAATGGTACATAGATATCAGCAATACGACTATCCTATAAAAACTCGATATTCGGTGCCGGAAATGCTGCTAAAACACTGAAAATAAGATAAACGGGGCTAAAGTAGTCCAAATTTGGCGAAATAAAGTATGACTTCTCACTCAGTTAATGATTTACATTTTTATTATGTAAAATATTCATTTTTCAAAAATATTTTATTTCCATCAATTTACCCGATTTAAATTGAAATTGAAAATTACACAACAGAACTAATTTACATATTTACCAATAAAAATTTACCATTTGTTATGTTTAAATATACGTATTCCAAATATCAAATTTTCATTTATAAAAAAATCTATTATTTATTTTAAAGAAATTTTTTAGTTAATTACATTATAAAAATCATTAAAATTCTCGGGTCGTTACACTCTCCTCCACTCAAAACTTTTCGTCTCCGAAAAGGAACGAGATAGGAGGGTGGAAGCAACATAAAAGAAAGATAGATTTGAAATACATAGTACCAGATACAACAATTAATTCAATCCATATAAATTTCATTTTTGGACGTTTTATTACTTACATTTACATTGTATATTATTCAATTACATATTCACATAATCATTTTAACCTTTTGAATATTTCAGGTAAGTTATATATGTTTTAGAATGCAATTAAATATTATACAAATAATTTGATTCTATTTTAACTGTTTCAAGTTGTTTTAAATTTCATTCCTCATTTAGACACTCCAATTATTCAACAAATTTCTTCATTTCAAAAATTTAAAACCATTACTTAACATAGACTTGAGAGTTAAATTTCCGATTTCACTTCAAACCATTTGAAATAAATATACACATATATATATTTTATACATCAAACCATATTCAAGAAATTTAAATCAAATCCATTTTCCAAAACAAAAGTGTAGCAAAGCTACTAAGTGGTCTCTCCACTTTGAGACTCGAAAATGAATGTCGATGATGCTGCAGTCATCACCGAAATTATTTTCTAGCGACACAAGAGAAAAGTACAGATTTAATTCTTCTTAAAATTCTTTGGAAATAATTTTCATTCAAAAGTACTCTCAAATAATATAATTTTAAACTTTGAAAACCAAATTTTGAAAATCACCGAAAATTAAATTCTCAAATCTTTAATTTAAATTCATATCATTTGAAAATCAGATTTATAAACCATGTTTTAAAATTTCAACTTCTTATAATATACAACAATAGTTAACAGTTTAGTAACGATAACCTAATATTATCATTTCTAACAACTAATTCATTTAACCATCTAATTTCAGAAAAGTATACCTTTATATATAAAATATAATCATACAAAAAAATTATTTCATTTTACCAATTTCAAAACAATATTGTGTCGGTTTGCTCTGTTCAAGTGTTTTGGAATTCCTATCGATAGCGTTGGCCAGACGAATCGATTGAAACCCTAAAATTCAAACTTAACAACTCAAACAACACAATATAAAACACTTTATATTAATTACAAATACGTTCTCTCATAGGATGATTCAGGAACGGATTCTAGAATAAGGATAGAGATATTGATTTAGAGGGACCCCAATCAAAAGAATTCTAACGAAGAAGATAGGCATGAAAGTAAAAATAAGATAATTACATTACAAAGAGGAAAGATGGATAGACTTATATTAATCGCGGCGACCTTAACCGGGTCAACCGAGACTTAGAAAAATGATAATATCATCAACGAAAACCAGGACGAACTTGTTGAGAACGTCACGGTAAACACGATTCATGAGATCGATGAAGAAGGTAGGAACATTGGTTAATCCAAAGGGCAAGACTAACCATTCATAGAAACCTTTCGTCCAGGAGGGAGGGCAGTAGGTCGAGCTCCAGAAATAAGATTGAAGCGGAATTCAATTTCCCACTTGGGAGGGAGAGAAGTGACTTCACCACAACATCAGGATAATCCCTGACTATCAGGGTGGGGTCAAGATCATTTGGCTGAAAATCAAGTGGAAAGGTAAAAACTGTCTGCATAATCCTGAGGTATTCGACATATGATCAGAAGAGAATTACCCAGATCGTCTTATAGGGAAACAGTTCGGGCTTTGCAAGAAATAATAGCATCAAAACCGAGGACATGAAAATCTCCAGTGTATCGATGCTTGTTGTAAAGGAGTTTCACCCATTACAAATCATACTGAGGTTGGCGGGACCGCCGATGGGATTAGTCACACTCACAAGGACGAAGTTGCCAATTAAGGTGGCAAGATGTGCTTGAATCTATTACAGAGATCCACAAAAATAGAGCTATGGGATGCTTCGGTATCCAGAAGAACACGAATGGAAAAAGACAAGAATAGATTTCAAAACAAAGGGATGGTTTCAAGATTCAAAAGAAATCCTTGTCCAGGAGGATCCTAACGAAGAATTTCAAGCTTGAACGAAGGTGATTACATAATTAATTTTACTCATTCTAGGGTATCACTATCCTATCTCTAATGAGTTTTTACTCCATATGCTATGTTTTGCCTAAACCAGAGCTCTGATACCACATGTAACGACCTGGGATTTCGTACCATTCAAATCGACAATCATCCACTCATGTTAGACTTGAATTGCTCAAAACAACAGATTGTTAATTTATATTTGGCAAAACTCAGCATATACAATAAATAAAATCAATCACAGACACAGAGTAATATAACAATAAGCAGCGGAATAGATAAATAGTAGTTCATGAAGCTAGTATATAAACATCAGAGTTTGAAACAAAATACAACATAAAATCTCAAATACAAAGTAGTCTGAAATACAGAAGCAACATGCAAGTCTGAACATAGACAACTGGGAATAACTGAGGTAACTGTAAAGCTGAATATATAAGAGACAGTCAAATGCTGTGACACTCAGTCTGACCCGAGCATATAGCAAAACACAAAATACTTGAGTCAGGATTAACATTCTTATATCAGTAAATTCAACTCAAGTGAAATGTCAACTGAAATACAAATAACTTAAAGGATGTTTGGGATTCCCATACTTTAAGGATCCGTTAAACTATCTACAAACATAGTACAATACGCTACATATATAATGTCTATAGTAAAGTAAACTATTAAAATAGCGTTAAGGCGTTACCCATATTCCCCTTAACACATTTTATATATTACCATAGTCTATACAGATACTGTAAGCTCCACCAAACCGGTGGTTTACTCAGGGAGCACTCCATAGGTATGGTACAAACCAAACTCGTAGAGGGCGCGATAAGGCACGTAACAAGGAACGCGAGGCAATGCCTAGGATAGGATACTACCGTTTTGTGGATATGGACTGGTGGTAACACATAGCAGCTACTACCGCCCACCTCGACACACACTCCCAAAATCAAAGGTGCACCCAAATCAAATCACAAAGTAATAGAATGATATCGAAGAAATGTGCCCGATAGGAGGAGCGACCTCACTTGGCCCGGCATGACTCCTGTTTTAGCCACATCAAGCTGACTCGCGGGAGTCAGGGCTGCATTAATACCTCAAATAGAATCGTCACCAAACCATCCTACTTCGTTCTGGAATCTCCACCATGTACATAGTTGTTAAAATGGTTTTCAGTATTGACAGAGAGTATGACAATATCCGATCCCGGTCTCTTTAACAATCGAACGCTTATTTCTCACTATGGTCATTTTGTAAAATCTTTTATAATTATTTCAAACAGTTCATAACTCATACCAGAATATCATATTCTTTTCAAAATCATATCACTTTCGAAATTATATTACTTTTAAAATCATATCACTTTCGAAATTATTATTCACTTTAAAACATTTTCATTTCCAAAAATCATAACCACCCAATAGTTTATATATTAAATTAGTTATATATATATATGAAAATAGTTTATATATTTAAAAATAGAATATAGATTAAAAATAGTTTATATTTTGAAATAGTTTATATATTAAAAAGAGTTTATAATTAAAATAGTTTCAAATTAGAATTATTCCTTCTAATTCCACAAATCAATTCAAATCAACTTTAGTTCCAAATTCAATCTCAATTCAAATTCTCATCAAAACCATTTTAATTTATCGATTTCAAACCCAGATTTGAACTACAAACTTAAACCATTTCAATTTCAATAGGTTTCGAAGTTTAAAAATTCACCAATTTACAATAACTCATTTTGATAAATTCCATTTATATTTCAAATTTCAACTTTAATTTTATTTAAATTTGAAATATTCACTTAATCATTTTTAATAACATTCAAATAAAATCTCCAAAATTAAAAATTTAAATCGAAATTAAATATTCAATTACCATTTTATTTAAAGTTGAAAATATTCATTTAATCACTTTTTATCAAATCAAGTTATAAAATCATACCTTTCAAAATCTCGAATCAATAAGTTCAAATCAAACCTTATTTAAATTCAATTCTAAACAAATTTAATTATAAATCGATTCCTATTTAAATCCAGTTCTTAATAATTTAAATTACAATCATTTCTTATTTAATTTATCTTCCCAACTTCCATTTACTCAAAGTTATTACAAAAATCTATTTTAAAATATTAATATAATTTTAAATAAATACTTAACGTATTATATATATTATTAGTTAAATTAAATTCTTAATAAATTTTATTATATCAGTTATTATTAAATCTATTTTAAATCATATTTTATATATATAAAATAATAAAGGTATAAGTAAAATTTTATAAATTTTATTTTAAAACTTAACTTATAATTTTAAAATTTCCAAAATATATAATTTTAGAAATATAACTTTTACACATATACTAAAATATATATTTATGTTATAATTTAAAATCAATATTTATCAAAACCCATATATCTTCCTTTCAAATTTCGAAAATCATTTTAAAATAGACCAATAGTGTCCATATATAGTTTCCTAACCTATGGTCAAGTAATACAGATATTTATCATTTCAATCCACAATTTAAATTTAATATTTACGGGTATATATCATTTCAACCAGCAATCCCAAAATTTTAAAACAATAAAAATCGTTTGGGTTTATCATTTCAACCCATAAAGATTTTTTTTCTGTTCTAAAATATCGTTCAAGTATGTATCATTTCAACCCATAGAGAATTCTAAACAAACAAGGAACTTGTAGAGTGAGAACAAATATGATAATAATATAACATATCAACAACAGACATATATCACCAGTAACAAATTTAAATATAATATATACAACAGGTTATGGTGTCATATGTCATAGGTGAACAATTGCAGATAACGGCATATCATATTTAACAATTGAATAACTTAACAATTCAAATTTAACAGCATATTTCAATCATCATTTCATGTGAATTAAATTTACTAAATATAAGAATGTTAATCGTAAGTGATTGCTCACCTTTTGAGCCTAGAGAAAACAACGGAAAATGAGAAGCAACGGACTCGGATACGCATACGGATACGCAAGCGACACAGAGACAAATCTAGATCTGTTGCTGTAAATCTGGACAGCGGTGAGACAAGGCAAGGTGAATTTAGATTCGATGGACCTAGTATATATTCTAAACATATCATATATAGAATTATTACAAAATTTATAACATAAATTCAAATAAATATTTAAACATGTTATTTATATATAAAAATTGTTACAAAAATCTATTTTAAAAATAATAATATAAATTTAAATAAATACAATTCTTACAAAAGCTATATATAATCTTCTTTAACCATACCATATATATAAACAAGATAACTTACTTATATATATATAACTTACATTATTATTTCACATATTATATAAATACTTTGAAATAATATATAAATACATTAAACAGTTTCATTGAAATACATTAAACACATAATACGAATACATTGAACATATTGTAAATTAAAATAATCTTTAAACATTTCATGTATATATAACTTGATATATATATAAACTGGGAATCAAATCTTTATATATACACTGATATATATACACACTATCATATATACCCACTGACCTATATATATATACAAAAGAAGAGGAGAGAGAGCTAGTCACTGCACGACACAGTAGAGGCGGGGAAGCGGGTCTGTGTGACTGATGGGCGATGGTCGGGTGAAGGCGGAGTTGCTGCGTGTAACGACCCAGAATTTGTGGTTATTTGAAATTGGAATATTTAATTGATTTTAAATATTTAAAAGTTTTTTAACTGGAATTTCACATATAATGATTTATTGGATAAATTAATAATTGAAATTTACTCAAATAATTAAAACTTGAGTTTTAAGTTTGATAAAAATAATTTAAAGGCTTATGAAATTTATATTAATAATAATGAAGGTAATAGAACTTTTAAATTGAATTTAAAAGTGATTTGTTCGATTTTAAAAATAACTCGTTTAAATTAACATATAAAAATAGCTTTTCGGGGCACAGTCTTGGAATTCGACGAAACCAGTTCCATTGGATCTGTAATTGTAACGACCCCAGATTTTAATTTAATTTAAATTAATAATTTATTGAATTTTTGAATAAAAATAGTAAAATAAATCGATAAATGGAAGCGAGTTTCCCCGATCGTAATAGAAAAATATATAAAATCATTTGAATTTAAAAATATTGTAAATATTGTATGTATACGTGTATATATGTATTCGGGCATATACGAGTGAATTTGAAAATAATAAATATATAGATATATATTTGACTTGAATTTAAAATTGTAAATTAATGGTTTGAAAATAAAGATACAAATTATATAGGATATAAAGTATAAATAAAAACGTTGGATAAAACAAAAAGCATGTAGTATGTATAAGATAAACTGTAAAATCTAAAGTAAACCATTTGCTAAACCTTAACAATAATTTCTATAGCTTTATATCTATATACACAAAATAAAAACAAACTAGACATACAAATAAAAATATATGTACAAGCCTCACGAAATAAAACAAACATATACATTCAAATACAAATACAAGTAGATAAGTATGAATTAACTTGTATAAGAAACCAAGAAGTACAGGCAAATAAAAGGTAAGTATGAACAAACATCATCTCAGCCGAAATGCAGGCAAGTAAAAGAACATTGACAAAAGTAAAATATATATGTACAGCTGAGTTAAAGTAATGCAAAGCAAAGATATGTGTATTCATGTACAAGAATAAGTATAAAGGTACATTAGCATTTAATGTTTGCATCCTCAAGTACACACAACAAATTATCATCAGCCTCCAATTGAAGGAAAAATCTCTGCGTGTGTTTGTACTGGAAGAAAATATCACTTGTATAAAACATTATAACACCCTGTACAAAATGAATAACCTGTAAACTTCTTTTAGCTATCAACTTCTTCATTTTTTTTCTTGTTCGTTCCATTTCAAAACTGAGAAAAAAAAAACAAAAGCAACATCTTTAAAAACTTCAATCTTATAACAAATCAAACCATAAAAGATTCTAGCAAGAATTCAAAGGCTGCTTCAAACTTAAAGCAAATCATCATCAACAAATAGGAAGATCAAAACTGCATTTTCTTTTCAAAGCAAAAGTGTTCTGTTCAAATCTGTTCCAGGTGAGCAACTCCTATTTTTAGAGCTTACCCTGTTTTGATTTCTTGTTGCTTGTGAGAAACTTTTCTTTTGAAACCATAAGTATGTTTGAATCTGTTTGTATGCTTGATGTTTGGAATTGATACTTCAAGTTGTTGTTAAAAATGTTGGTATTGATAGTCAATTTGCCTGCCTGTTTGAAAGGAAAAGTATGTGTATATAAGAGTTATATCACTCTGTTAAACCCTACAGGCTTCTGTCTTAAACAAGTAATAGGTGAGTAAACTTAATTCTTAAAGGTTTGAGTTTAATTAAACAGTTAAGAAGATTTTGTGATCGTATGGTAGTATATATATGTTTTGATCTTGAGTGTGATCCTGAGTTGCCTATGCTTCTCTGTTAAATTTATACAGGGGAATATTTAGTTCAAAACTCAAACTTGTTTGCTGCAAATCCATGTTAAGTTTTAATTCTTCAATCAGACAAGGTGATTTAAAATAAAACTAAGTTTTTGTAAGCTGTTTGAAATATCTGTGTAAAGGTATGCCACTGTAATATGGTTTTATAGGCAGTCAAGTGATTTATTGACAAATTCTATTTGTTACAATTCAAATTGATAACTTGAATGCCTACTAAAATTCATGATTTTTGAAACAAAGACGAAGATTTTAAATTCAGTAATTTGAGAGTAGTTTGTATTTGAAATAAAATTGCATTTTTACCAATTCCAGATGATTGCTCCAATAATTACAGTTGAAATTTTATTTGAAACTAGTATGATCGACGATGATCTCGAGAAAATTATTAGAAAGATTTTTCATTGCATATATTGATGGGTCGAGATCGTTTTAGGGTTTAGCGTTCGAATTAATCGTGGATGGAAAAATGGTGGTCGCGCCACCGTGGAGTCGCTGGAGCAGATCGGTCGTGGGGGAATCGAGAGCTTGGGTTGCGGCGGTGTTACAGGTGAAGTTTGGTGGCCTATAGGTGTCGGCGTTGCCTGGACGAGGCGTTCACAGGTGGATGGTGGGTTCCAGTTTCCAATCGCGCGTCTCGATTTTGATTCGCTGTCACTTTTGTTGACCTGGGTTATTGAGAGGGGTGGCGTAGTCGCCGATGACAAGTGGGTGGTCGTGGCGTCGATCAAGGATGGTCGGAGGGGTTGTACTCGTGCACACGTGCACGAGTTTTCTTCAGCGTGTCTGTTAAATGGAAGCTTTGGGAGGAAGAAGTGAACTCGAAGAAAGAACTCGAAGCTGAGTTCGAGAAAAAGGACGATGGGCTCGAGTTGATTCGGGGGTGTTCGCGTAGGAAAGTGATTTCCAGGTTCTAACTTTTAAAACAAAGCAAATGAAAAAAATAGAAGGGAGGGGAGAACTCGGGTCGTTCTGGGACGAACTCGAAGTTGAGTTCATGGATTTGGGGGTGATTAATTATCAATACAACTAAATTAAAGGGTTATTTGTTTTAATCAAGGTGATTTATTTAAATTTTATTAATCCATTAAGAATTAAGGTAAAATAATTACATGATTTGGGTTAATTAAATAATGACCTAAAGATAGATTAATGAAAGTATCTCAGGGAAGATTTATTAATTGAAGATAATTAGTAAATTAATTAAGAAATTTAAAGGGTAATTAATTGCTTAGAGATAACTACTTAATTTTAAAGTAACTAATTTATGATTTAAGGTTGATTAACCAAGTCATCAAACAATAAATAAATTTAAGGATAATTAATTTATTTAAATTTTAATAAATTACTGGAGAGTGATAATTAATTAAAGGGTAGTTAATTAATTAAAGGTTAATTTATTAATTAAAGATAATTAATTAAATGGTGAATTAAATAATTAAAGTTAATTATTTAAAAATTTAAAGGTTAATTAATTTATTATTAAAGGTTAATTTTTTTACAATTAAAGGTTGATGAATCAAAATTAAAGGTTAATTAATTTATTATAAATGGTTGATTAATAAATGATTAAAGAATAATTAATCAAAATAATTTGTAATTTATCGATGTTGATTAACCATGATTAGCAATTCATAAGAAATTAATCTGATTTGAATTAACCAGACAATTAACTGACATTACTTATGAATGTTTGGATTCTATTGAATGTGAATTGTTTGATATCCCTGATATGTGATGCTTTGTGATACATCCTGATTTATGTTGTGATCTGTAATTTACTTATCTGTGATATATATCTGTGATCCGTACGATAAGCGTTATAGTCTATATCGCTTATCAACTATATTTCTGTGTTTTAAATCTGTGATGATTGAATGATGTTGCACAATTGTGTTGAACCCCTGGACCACACCATACACACACAAATATGGATTTCACGTGGAAATCGGTTAAGTCACAGATAATTTAATTTTGATGTTTTTGAAATTGAAATTTTAATTTCAATTGATTTTGAAATTGGAAATTTGGGTTTAAAGTGAAAAGCTTTTGAAATAGAATTTCAAAGATAAAAGTTATTTTGAATAACTTAATCGAGATTTGAAAATTTAAATAATTTGATTTAAATTTGAATTCAATATTTGAAATTGAACTCTACGATTCGAAACTAGGGATTTAAGATGCTGTACAAGTTATATGAAGTTAAACCATTTAAAAGTATAATTTTGAGAATTTGGATTTAACCCAAAGACTTTAACTTGTATAATGAGATTAGATTTTTCGAAATGAAAACTGTTTGTTTTCAAATAATAGAAGCTTTCATATAAGAAATGAAATTCCAGTTTAATTAAAGGAATTTCAAGTTTGAGTTGAAAAAAATGGTTTTCCAAGTTATGAATGAATTGTTTTTGAAAGCTATGAATTGAATCTGTTTATTTTTAACAGATTTAAAATGGTAATTTGTTTAAACCATTCGAAATGAAAATTGTTTTGAAAGCTATGAGTTAAATCTTTGATTTAAAGATTTAACGAGTTAACCAAATTAAAATGGGAATTAATTTGGAAAATCTGTGAATGAATCTTTTGTTTAAAAGATTAAAATGTGGAAATTGTTTAAACCATTGAAGGTTGTTAAAATGAATCTTTTTGTTAAAGATTTGAAATGGTAATTTGTTAAACCATTTGAAAAGAAAGTTTGGGTTTAAGTTGTGACTTAATCGAAATCTCATTATCCATATGTTTTTAAATATCGCGCTCATTATTCGGATTAGCCGGGAGAGGACCTTTGTGTCATATAACCCATTCCGAATAGTGATACGTCGTATATGGATAGCATTTGAAGACCGGTGGTGAAGACCGGGTATTTGCGAAAACGATAGGATAACCTATCGATTGTCTCTGCACCGAGTAGCTACGGTATAGAGATTCCCTAAGTGATGGGAAGTTCGATCGGGATTGTAAATACCCGGATTGCAAGGGCTTCTTCGGAAGTGCCTTCGGTTCTGTTCGAACCCGGAACAGACTTGTATGGTTACATGTCTGACATTACAATTTGAGATATAAAGCGGATTTATTTCAAATACATTTCTGTTGGTGGCGGAGAATTTATTCTCTTAGCTTAACACCCTTCTTTGAGACGTACGAGCTCAGAGGTTATGTAGTTGAAATTTATCAGCGATATATCCCAATTTGGTAATGTGACATGCTGAGTGTTGCTGTGTGATGATCAGTGTTTGATCATTTGTGATATGATCATTTGTTTGATCATTTATCTTTGTGATCATAGGTTGATCATCTGTTGACCCAAAGCGTGGCTTTTTGAAAAAGCGTAGCTTTGTGGACGAGACTTCGTCAGAGCCTCACAACCCGGAAATGGTCGAAACAGGAATGTTGAGGCAAGGTTATGAGAGTCGCGCCCTTTAGGGTATGTCATTTCCTTATGGAAAAGGGTGGTATTATGGTATGGAGCTCTGATACTTACTCATGTGGATACACTTATTTATTATGTGTGATGTTGGTTACCGAGCGCTCGGATAAAGGTCCCAAAGGACCAGGAGGTGGCATATTCGTGAGTTACCTATTACAGGGGTAACCCGGCCTTGTTGGCAGAGAGCAGTTTGTCTCTCGGAGCGTCCAGCCAGAGGCGTTTCTTTCGTGGCATAGGAAGTTCCTTAGCCTGACCATTTGTTGGAAATCCAAAGAAACAATACGAACCTTTACGATTGCAATTGTATAACCTGCTATGGAATGTGGTGGTAACCTGCTATTGAACATGGTGGCCATAGTAGGCATAAGTGTGGAATGCCTATGCTGGCTAAGATTAATATTATACTTTCGAAATGTTTTCTGCACTATGCACTAGTAATAATATGGAAATGAAATTCTCCCGTATCAAGCATCTTTGACTATCATAAGGAGAAATCTCCTCCGATTCTGCGTTTGCATTGTGTGTGTGTGCGGGAGGCCTTATGGTAGTTTCATTTTCCAAAAGCATTGCGGTTTTCAATGTTTAAATTCTTTTGTGTTATTTGAAGATAAACTGTTTTTGTTTCTCACACCAGTCCCATGACTGATCCGGAGTTTATTGTTCCCTTCCTAAACTCTGGGTGCCCACCATTTTCCACACGGGCAGTCTAGAGTTGGGTTTCTCAGATATTCAGGTTGAGTAGATTATTTGGAGCTAGTCAGTCCTTGGACGACTGACCTTGCTTTCCGCTAGCTATGGATTGGAGCATTCTATTGGAGACATTCTACCTGCTACTGGTGTTATCTATTTTCTTTTCCGCTGCTATTTCTTGTATCATATCTCGGATGTATATTGGTATCTGTTGTATCATACTGTATCGGATTTTTCATCTGTCATTGTATCAATGTTATATATATTGATATATTCTTTTTCTTCCGCTGTGTTGTTATACTTAATGTTGTTATAGCTCCGGCGAATCGGATTTGAACGGTCGAATATGCGGCATTCTAGTACAATGTGAAGTACGGATGTTGATTTTCGAGCGGGCAAAATCTGATACGTTACATGTGGTATCAGAGCTAAGGTTGAACTTTAGCTCAGGAGTATAACACGTTAAGTAGCTCATTAGAGATAGAGTGAAGTAAACTCTAGAATGAGTAATTCTCAGATATCTGTCCGTACGCCTCAGTAAATTCTCTTATTATCCACTGATAGTGAGTATGAGTGCAAGAAGAGGATGAGATATGGGACAGGGGAATACGACTGTAAATGGTCAATACTCTGTAACAATAAGGAAGCAATCTTTTTGTTTATCCATCTCTTTGTTCGTCATCTTTTCTCAATTCATCGATAATTTCTGGTAGATCCAGAAAGAAGATTCGATATATTAAAATGGGACAATAAACTCCAACTGAGCCAAAATTGTTTGTTGAATGAATTAGTTGCTTTGTTTGTTATGGTTGATAGGTATACTTTAGTTTCTAAACTGAAAATTTTGGAATTGGATCCATATATCTATCTATTCTTTAGGTCCGATATGTTCTACGAATGGTTAGTTATCTCTTCGAACTAACCGATGCTCCTGCATATTTCGTAGATCTGGATAACTCGAGTATCTTCTGAAGTGTTAAAACAAATTCGTTCTTGTATCTGTTATTGATATTCTGATTTGGTAAGCCAAATGCAGAACAGATGTTCAGTTGATTTGATAAATCCTATTTCGTCTATCTTTTTGTCTCCTTGGCAATTTCGAGGACAAAATTCTTTTAAGGGGGGAAGTTTGTAACGACCCCAGATTTTAATTTAATTTAAATTAATAATTTATTGAATTTTTGAATAAAAATAGTAAAATAAATCGATAAATGGAAGCGAGTTTCCCCAATCGTAATAGAAAAATATATAAAATCATTTAAATTTAAAAATATTGTAAATATTGTATGTATACGTGTATATATGTATTCGGGCTTATACGAGTGAATTTGAAAATAATAAATATATAGATATATATTTGACTTGAATTTAAAATTGTAAATTAATGGTTTGAAAATAAAGATACAAATTATATAGGATATAAAGTATAAATAAAAACGTTGGATAAAACAAAAAGCATGTAGTATGTATAAGATAAACTGTAAAATCTAAAGTAAACCATTTGCTAAACCTTAACAATAATTTTTATAGCTTTATCTCTATATACACAAAATAAAAACAAACTAGACATACAAATAAAAATATATGTACAAGCCTCACGAAATAAAACAAACATATACATTCAAATACAAATACAAGTAGATAAGTATGAATTAACTTGTATAAGAAACCAAGAAGTACAAGCAAATAAAAGGTAAGTATGAACAAACATCATCTCAGCCGAAATGCAGGCAAGTAAAAGAACATTGACAAAAGTAAAATATATATGTACAGCTGAGTTAAAGTAATGCAAAGAAAAGATATGTGTATTCATGTACAAGAATAAGTATAAAGGTACATTAGCATTTAATGTTTGCATCCTCAAGTACACACAACAAATTATCATCAGCCTCCAATTGAAGGAAAAATCTCTGCGTGTGTTTGTACTGGAAGAAAATATCACTTGTATAAAACATTATAACACCCTGTACAAAATGAATAACCTGTAAACTTCTTTTAGCTATCAACTTCTTCATTTTTTTTCTTGTTCGTTCCATTTCAAAACTGAGAAAAAAAAACAAAAGCAACATCTTTAAAAACTTCAATCTTATAACAAATCAAACCATAAAAGATTCAAGCAAGAATTCAAAGGCTGCTTCAAACTTAAAGCAAATCATCATCAACAAATAGGAAGATCAAAACTGCATTTTCTATTCAAAGCAAAAGTGTTCTGTTCAAATCTGTTCCAGGTGAGCAACTCCTATTTTTAGAGCTTACCCTGTTTTGATTTCTTGTTGCTTGTGAGAAACTTTTCTTTTGAAACCATAAGTATGTTTGAATCTGTTTGTATGCTTGATGTTTGGAATTGATACTTCAAGTTGTTGTTAAAAATGTTGGTATTGATAGTCAATTTGCCTGCCTGTTTGAAAGGAAAAGTATGTGTATATAAGAGTTATATCACTCTGTTAAACCCTACAGGCTTCTGTCTTAAACAAGTAATAGGTGAGTAAACTTAATTCTTAAAGGTTTGAGTTTAATTAAACAGTTAAGAAGATTTTGTGATCGTATGGTAATATATATATGTTTTGATCTTGAGTGTGATCTTGAGTTGCCTATGCTTCTCTGTTAAATTTATACAGGGGAATATTTAGTTCAAAACTCAAACTTGTTTGCTGCAAATCCATGTTAAGTTTTAATTCTTCAATCAAACAAGGTGGTTTAAAATAAAACTAAGTTTTTGTAAGCTGTTTGAAATATCTGTGTAAAGGTATGCCACTGTAATATGGTTTTACAGGCAGTCAAGTGATTTATTGACAAATTCTATTTGTTACAATTCAAATTGATAACTTGAATGCCTACTAAAATTCACGATTTTTGAAACAAAGACGAAGATTTTAAATTCAGTAATTTGAGAGTAGTTTGTATTTGAAATAAAATTGCATTTTTACCAATTCCAGATGATTGCTCCAATAATTACAGTTGAAATTTTATTTGAAACTAGTATGATCGACGATGATCTCGAGAAAATTATTAGAAAGATTTTTCATTGCATATATTGATGGGTCGAGATCGTTTTAGGGTTTAGCATTCGAATTAATCGTGGATGGAAAAATGGTGGTCGCGCCACCGTGGAGTCGCTGGAGCAGATCGGTCGTGGGGGAATCGAGAGCTTGGGTTGCGGCGGTGTTACAGGTGAAGTTTGGTGGCCTATAGGTGTCGGCGTTGCCTGGACGAGGCGTTCACAGGTGGATGGTGGGTTCCAGTTTCCAATCGCGCGTCTCGATTTTGATTCGCTGTCACTTTTGTTGACCTGGGTTATTGAGAGGGGTGGCGTAGTCGCCGATGACAAGTGGGTGGTCGTGGCGTCGATCAAGGATGGTCGGAGGGGTTGTACTCGTGCACACGTGCACGAGTTTTCTTCAGCGTGTCTGTTAAATGGAAGCTTTGGGAGGAAGAAGCGAACTCGAAGAAAGAACTCGAAGCTGAGTTCGAGAAAAAGGACGATGGGCTCGAGTTGATTCGGGGGTGTTCGCGTAGGCAAGTGATTTCCAGGTTCTAACTTTTAAAACAAAGCAAATGAAAAAAATAGAAGGGAGGGGAGAACTCGGGTCGTTCTGGGACGAACTCGAAGTTGAGTTCATGGATTTGGGGGTGATTAATTATCAATACAACTAAATTAAAGGGTTATTTGTTTTAATCAAGGTGATTTATTTAAATTTTATCAATCCATTAAGAATTAAGGTAAAATAATTACATGATTTGGGTTAATTAAATAATGACCTAAAGATAGATTAATGAAAGTATCTCAAGGAAGATTTATTAATTGAAGATAATTAGTAAATTAATTAAGTAATTTAAAGGGTAATTAATTGCTTAGAGATAACTACTTAATTTTAAAGTAACTAATTTATGATTTAAGGTTGATTAACCAAGTGATCAAACAATAAATAAATTTAAGGATAATTAATTTATTTAAATTTTAATAAATTACTGGAGAGTGATAATTAATTAAAGGGTAGTTAATTAATTAAAGGTTAATTTATTAATTAAAGATAATTAATTAAATGGTGAATTAAATAATTAAAGTTAATTATTTAAAAATTTAAAGGTTAATTAATTTATTATTAAAGGTTAATTTTTTTACAATTAAAGGTTGATGAATCAAAATTAAAGGTTAATTAATTTATTATAAATGGTTGATTAATAAATGATTAAAGAATAATTAATCAAAATAATTTGTAATTTATCGATGTTGATTAACCATGATTAGTAATTTATAAGAAATTAATCTGATTTGAATTAACCAGACAATTAACTGACATTACTTATGAATGTTTGGATTCTATTGAATGTGAATTGTTTGATATCCCTGATATGTGATGCTTTGTGATACATCCTGATTTATGTTGTGATCTGTAATTTACTTATCTGTGATATATATCTGTGATCCGTACGATAAGCGTTATAGTCTATATCGCTTATCAACTATATTTCTGTGTTTTAAATCTGTGATGATTGAATGATGTTGCACAATTGTGTTGAACCCCTGGACCACACCATACACACACAAATATGGATTTCACGTGGAAATCGGTTAAGTCACAGATAATTTAATTTTGATGTTTTTGAAATTGAAATTTTAATTTCAATTGATTTTGAAATTGGAAATTTGGGTTTAAAGTGAAAAGCTTTTGAAATAGAATTTCAAAGATAAAAGTTATTTTGAATAACTTAATCAAGTTTTGAAAATTTAAATAATTTGATTTAAATTTGAATTCAATATTTGAAATTGAACTCTATGATTCGAAACTAGGGATTTAAGATGCTGTACAAGTTATATGAAGTTAAACCATTTAAAAGTATAATTTTGAGAATTTGGATTTAACCCAAAGACTTTAACTTGTATAATGAGATTAGATTTTTCGAAATGAAAACTGTTTGTTTTCAAATAATAGAAGCTTTCATATAAGAAATGAAATTCCAGTTTAATTAAAGGAATTTCAAGTTTGAGTTGAAAAAAATGGTTTTCCAAGTTATGAATGAATTGTTTTTGAAAGCTATGAATTGAATCTGTTTATTTTTAACAAATTTAAAATGGTAATTTGTTTAAACCATTCGAAATGAAAATTGTTTTGAAAGCTATGAGTTAAATCTTTGATTTTAAGATTTAACGAGTTAACCAAATTAAAATGGGAATTAATTTGGAAAATCTGTGAATGAATCTTTTGTTTAAAAGATTAAAATATGGAAATTGTTTAAACCATTGAAGGTTGTTAAAATGAATCTTTTTGTTAAAGATTTGAAATGGTAATTTGTTAAACCATTTGAAAAGAAAGTTTGGGTTTAAGTTGTGACTTAATCGAAATCTCATTATCCATATGTTTTTAAATATCGCGCTCATTATTCGGATTAGCCGGGAGAGGACCTTTGTGTCATATAACCCATTCCGAATAGTGATACGTCGTATATGGATAGCATTTGAAGACCGGTGGTGAAGACCGGGTTTTTGCGAAAACGATAGGATAACCTATCGATTGTCTCTGCACCGAGTTGCTACGGTATAGAGATTCCCTAAGTGATGGGAAGTTCGATCGGGATTGTAAATACCCGGATTGCAAGGGCTTCTTCGGAAGTGCCTTCGGTTCTGTTCGAACCCGGAACAGACTTGTATGGTTACATGTCTGACATTACAATTTGAGATATAAAGCGGATTTCTTTCAAATACATTTCTGTTGGTGGCGGAGAATTTATTCTCTTAGCTTAACACCCTTCTCTGAGACGTACGAGCTCAGAGGTTATGTAGTTGAAATTTATCAGCGATATATCCCAATTTGGTAATGTGACATGCTGAGTGTTGCTGTGTGATGATCAGTGTTTGATCATTTGTGATATGATCATTTGTTTGATCATTTATCTTTGTGATCATAGGTTGATCATCTGTTGACCCAAAGCGTGGCTTTTTGAAAAAGCGTAGCTTTGTGGACGAGACTTCGTCAGAGCCTCACAACCCGGAAATGGTCGAAACAGGAATGTTGCGGCAAGGTTATGAGGGTCGCGCCCTTTAGGGTATGTCATTTCCTTATGGAAAAGGGTGGTATTATGGTATGGAGCCCTGATACTTACTCATGTGGATACACTTATTTATTATGTGTGATGTTGGTTACCGAGCGCTCGGATAAAGGTCCCAAAGGACCGGGAGGTGGCATATTCGTGAGTTACCTGTTACAGGGGTAACCCGGCCTTGTTGGCAGAGAGCAGTTTGTCTCTCGGAGCGTCCAGCCAGAGGCGTTTCTTTCGTGGCATAGGAAGTTCCTTAGCCTGACCATTTGTTGGAAATCCAAAGAAACAATACGAACCTTTACGATTGCAATTGTATAACCTGCTATGGAATGTGGCGGTAACCTGCTATTGAACATGGTAGCTATAGTAGGCATAAGTGCGGAATGCCTATGCTGGCTAAGATTAATATTATACTTTCGAAATGTTTTCTGCACTATGCACTAGTAATAATATGGAAATGAAATTCTCTCGTATCAAGCATCTTTGACTATCATAAGGAGAAATCTCCTCCGATTCTGCGTTTGCATTGTGTGTGTGTGCGGGAGGCCTTATGGTAGTTTCATTTTCCAAAAGCATTGCGGTTTTCAATGTTTAAATTCTTTTGTGTTATTTGAAGATAAACTGTTTTTGTTGCTCACACCAGTCCCATGACTGATCCGGAGTTTATTGTTCCCTTCCTAAACTCTGGGTGCCCACCATTTTCCACACGGGCAGTCTAGAGTTGGGTTTCTCAGATATTCAGGTTGAGTAGATTATTTGGAGCTAGTCAGTCCTTGGACGACTGACCTTGCTTTCCGCTAGCTATGGATTGGAGCATTCTATTGGAGACATTCTACCTGCTGCTGGTGTTATCTATTTTCTTTTCCGCTGCTATTTCTTGTATCATATCTCGGATGTATATTGGTATCTGTTGTATCATTCTATTGTATCATACTGTATCGGATTTTGTATCTGTCATTGTATCAATGTTATATATATTGATATATTCTTTTTTTCCACTGTATTGTTATACTTAATGTTGTTATAGCTCCGGCGAATCGGATTTGAACGGTCGAATCTGCGGCATTCTAGTACAATGTGAAGTACGGATGTTGATTTTCGAGCGGGCAAAATCTGATACGTTACATGTGGTATCAGAGCTAAGGTTGAACTTTAGCTCAGGAGTATAACACGTTAAGTAGCTCATTAGAGATAGAGTGAAGTAAACTCTAGAATGAGTAATTCTCAGATATTTGTCCGTACGCCTCAGTAAATTCTCTTATTATCCACTGATAGTGAGTATGAGTGCAAGAAGAGGATGAGATATGGGACAGGGGAATACGACTGTAAATGGTCAATACTCTGTAACAATAAGGAAGCAATCTTTTTGTCTATCCATCTCTTTGTTCGTCATCTTTTCCCAATTCATCGATAATTTCTGGTAGATCCAGAAAGAAGATTCGATATATTAAAATGGGACAATAAACTCCAACTGAGCCAAAATTGTTTGTTGAATGAATTAGTTGCTTTGTTTGTTATGGTTGATAGGTATACTTTAGTTTCTAAACTGAAAATTTTGGAATTGTATCCATATATCTATCTATTCTTTGGGTCCGATATGTTCTACGAATGGTTAGTTATCTCTTCGAACTAACCGATGCTCCTGCATATTTCGTAGATCTGGATAACCCGAGTATCTTCTGAAGTGTTAAAACAAATTCGTTCTTGTATCTGTTATTGATATTCTGATTTGGTAAGCCAAATGCAGAACAGATGTTCAGTTGATTTGATAAATCCTGTTTCGTCTATCTTTTTGTCTCCTTGGCAATTTCGAGGACGAAATTCTTTTAAGGGGGGAAGTCTGTAACGACCCCAGATTTTAATTTAATTTAAATTAATAATTTATTGAATTTTTGAATAAAAATAGTAAAATAAATCGATAAATGGAAGCGAGTTTCCCCGATCGTAATAGAAAAATATATAAAATCATTTAAATTTAAAAATATTGTAAATATTGTATGTATACGTGTATATATTTATTCGGGCATATACGAGTGAATTTGAAAATAATAAATATATAGATATATATTTGACTTGAATTTAAAATTGTAAATTAATGGTTTGAAAATAAAGATACAAATTATATAGGATATAAAGTATAAATAAAAACGTTGGATAAAACAAAAAGCATGTAGTATGTATAAGATAAACTGTAAAATCTAAAGTAAACCATTTGCTAAACCTTAACAATAATTTTTATAGCTTTATATCTATATACACAAAATAAAAACAAACTAGACATACAAATAAAAATATATGTACAAGCCTCACGAAATAAAACAAACATATACATTCAAATACAAATACAAGTAGATAAGTATGAATTAACTTGTATAAGAAACCAAGAAGTACAAGCAAATAAAAGGTAAGTATGAACAAACATCATCTCAGTCGATATGCAGGCAAGTAAAAGAACATTGACAAAAGTAAAATATATATGTACAGCTGAGTTAAAGTAATGCAAAGCAAAGATATGTGTATTCATGTACAAGAATAAGTATAAAGGTACATTAGCATTTAATGTTTGCATCCTCAAGTACACACAACAAATTATCATCAGCCTCCAATTGAAGGAAAAATCTCTGCGTGTGTTTGTACTGGAAGAAAATATCACTTGTATAAAACATTATAACACCCTGTACAAAATGAATAACCTGTAAACTTCTTTTAGCTATCAACTTCTTCATTTTTTTTCTTGTTCGTTCCATTTCAAAACTGAGAAAAAAAAACAAAAGCAACATCTTTAAAAACTTCAATCTTATAACAAATCAAACCATAAAAGATTCAAGCAAGAATTCAAAGGCTGCTTCAAACTTAAAGCAAATCATCATCAACAAATAGGAAGATCAAAACTGCATTTTCTATTCAAAGCAAAAGTGTTCTGTTCAAATCTGTTCCAGGTGAGCAACTCCTATTTTTAGAGCTTACCCTGTTTTGATTTCTTGTTGCTTGTGAGAAACTTTTCTTTTGAAACCATAAGTATGTTTGAATCTGTTTGTATGCTTGATGTTTGGAATTGATACTTCAAGTTGTTGTTAAAAATGTTGGTATTGATAGTCAATTTGCCTGCCTGTTTGAAAGGAAAAGTATGTGTATATAAGAGTTATATCACTCTGTTAAACCCTACAGGCTTCTGTCTTAAACAAGTAATAGGTGAGTAAACTTAATTCTTAGGTTTGAGTTTAATTAAACAGTTAAGAAGATTTTGTGATCGTATGGTAATATATATATGTTTTGATCTTGAGTGTGATCCTGAGTTGCCTATGCTTCTCTGTTAAATTTATACAGAGGAATATTTAGTTCAAAACTCAAACTTGTTTGCTGCAAATCCATGTTAAGTTTTAATTCTTCAATCAGACAAGGTGGTTTAAAATAAAACTAAGTTTTTGTAAGCTGTTTGAAATATCTGTGTAAAGGTATGCCACTGTAATATGGTTTTACAGGCAGTCAAGTGATTTATTGACAAATTCTATTTGTTACAAGAAGCTAATTCAAATTGATAACTTGAATGCCTACTAAAATTCATGATTTTTGAAACAAAGACGAAGATTTTAAATTCAGTAATTTGAGAGTAGTTTGTATTTGAAATAAAATTGCATTTTTACCAATTCCAGATGATTGCTCCAATAATTACAGTTGAAATTTTATTTGAAACTAGTATGATCGACGATGATCTCGAGAAAATTATTATAAAGATTTTTCATTGCATATATTGATGGGTCGAGATCGTTTTAGGGTTTAGCGTTCGAATTAATCGTGGATGGAAAAATGGTGGTCGCGCCACTGTGGAGTCGCTGGAGCAGATCGGTCGTGGGGGAATCGAGAGCTTGGGTTGCGGCGGTGTTACAGGTGAAGTTTGGTGGCCTATAGGTGTCGGCGTTGCCTGGACGAGGCGTTCACAGGTGGATGGTGGGTTCCAGTTTCCAATCGCGCGTCTCGATTTTGATTCGCTATCACTTTTGTTGACCTGGGTTATTGAGAGGGGTGGCGTAGTCGCCGATGACAAGTGGGTGGTCGTGGCGTCGATCAAGGATGGTCGGAGGGGTTGTACTCGTGCACACGTGCACGAGTTTTCTTCAGCGTGTCTGTTAAATGGAAGCTTTGGGAGGAAGAAGCGAACTCGAAGAAAGAACTCGAAGCTGAGTTCGAGAAAAAGGACGATGGGCTCGAGTTGATTCGGGGGTGTTCGCGTAGGCAAGTGATTTCCAGGTTCTAACTTTTAAAACAAAGCAAATGAAAAAAATAGAAGGGAGGTGAGAACTCGGGTCGTTCTGGGACGAACTCGAAGTTGAGTTCATGGATTTGGGGGTGATTAATTATCAATACAGCTAAACTAAAGGGTTATTTGTTTTAATCAAGGTGATTTATTTAAATTTTATTAATCCATTAAGAATTAAGGTAAAATAATTACATGATTTGGGTTAATTAAATAATGACCTAAAGATAGATTAATGAAAGTATCTCAGGGAAGATTTATTAATTGAAGATAATTAGTAAATTAATTAAGTAATTTAAAGGGTAATTAATTGCTTAGAGATAACTACTTAATTTTAAAGTAACTAATTTATGATTTAAGGTTGATTAACCAAGTGATCAAACAATAAATAAATTTAAGGATAATTAATTTATTTAAATTTTAATAAATTACTGGAGAGTGATAATTAATTAAAGGGTAGTTAATTAATTAAAGGTTAATTTATTAATTAAAGATAATTAATTAAATGGTGAATTAAATAATTAAAGTTAATTATTTAAAAATTTAAAGGTTAATTAATTTATTATTAAAGGTTAATTTTTTTACAATTAAAGGTTGATGAATCAAAATTAAAGGTTAATTAATTTATTATAAATGGTTGATTAATAAATGATTAAAGAATAATTAATCAAAATAATTTGTAATTTATCGATGTTGATTAACCATGATTAGTAATTCATAAGAAATTAATCTGATTTGAATTTACCAGACAATTAACTGACATTACTTATGAATGTTTATTCTATTGAATGTGAATTGTTTGATATCCCTGATATGTGATGCTTTGTGATACATCCTGATTTATGTTGTGATCTGTAATTTACTTATCTATGATATATATCTGTGATCCGTACGATAAGCGTTATAGTCTATATCGCTTATCAACTATATTTCTGTGTTTTAAATCTGTGATGATTGAATGATGTTGCACAATTGTGTTGAACCCCTGGACCACACCATACACACACAAATATGGATTTCACGTGGAAATCGGTTAAGTCACAGATAATTTAATTTTGATGTTTTTGAAATTGAAATTTTAATTTCAATAAATTTTGAAATTGGAAATTTGGGTTTAAAGTGAAAAGCTTTTGAAATAGAATTTCAAAGATAAAAGTTATTTTGAATAACTTAATCGAGTTTTGAAAATTTAAATAATTTGATTTAAATTTGAATTCAATATTTGAAATTGAACTCTATGATTCGAAACTAGGGATTTAAGATGCTGTACAAGTTATATGAAGTTAAACCATTTAAAAGTATAATTTTGAGAATTTGGATTTAACCCAAAGACTTTAACTTGTATAATGAGATTAGATTTTTCGAAATGAAAACTGTTTGTTTTCAAATAATAGAAGCTTTCATATAAGAAATGAAATTCCAGTTTAATTAAAGGAATTTCAAGTTTGAGTTGAAAAAAATGGTTTTCCAAGTTATGAATGAATTGTTTTTGAAAGCTATGAATTGAATCTGTTTATTTTTAACAGATTTAAAATGGTAATTTGTTTGAACCATTCGAAATGAAAATTGTTTTGAAAGCTATGAGTTAAATCTTTGATTTAAAGATTTAACGAGTTAACCAAATTAAAATGGGAATTAATTTGGAAAATCTGTGAATGAATCTTTTGTTTAAAAGATTAAAATGTGGAAATTGTTTAAACCATTGAAGGTTGTTAAAATGAATCTTTTTGTTAAAGATTTGAAATGGTAATTTGTTAAACCATTTGAAAAGAAAGTTTGGGTTTAAGTTGTGACTTAATCGAAATCTCATTATCCATATGTTTTTAAATATCGCGCTCATTATTCGGATTAGCCGGGAGAGGACCTTTGTGTCATATAACCCATTCCGAATAGTGATACGTCGTATATGGATAGCATTTGAAGACCGGTGGTGAAGACCGGGTATTTGCGAAAACGATAGGATAACCTATCGATTGTCTCTGCACCGAGTAGCTACGGTATAGAGATTCCCTAAGTGATGGGAAGTTCGATCGGGATTGTAAATACCCGGATTGCAAGGGCTTCTTCGGAAGTGCCTTCGGTTCTGTTCGAACCCGGAACAGACTTGTATGGTTACATGTCTGACATTACAATTTGAGATATAAAGCGGATTTCTTTCAAATACATTTCTGTTGGTGGCGGAGAATTTATTCTCTTAGCTTAACACCCTTCTCTGAGACGTACGAGCTCAGAGGTTATGTAGTTGAAATTTATCAGCGATATATCCCAATTTGGTAATGTGACATGCTGAGTGTTGCTGTGTGATGATCAGTGTTTGATCATTTGTGATATGATCATTTGTTTGATCATTTATCTTTGTGATCATAGGTTGATCATCTGTTGACCCAAAGCGTGGCTTTTTGAAAAAGCGTAGCTTTGTGGACGAGACTTCGTCAGAGCCTCACAACCCGGAAATGGTTGAAACAGGAATGTTGCGGCAAGGTTATGAGAGTCGCGCCCTTTAGGGTATGTCATTTCCTTATGGAAAAGGGTGGTATTATGGTATGGAGCCCTGATACTTACTCATGTGGATACACTTATTTATTATGTGTGATGTTGGTTACCGAGCGCTCGGATAAAGGTCCCAAAGGACCGGGAGGTGGCATATTCGTGAGTTACCTGTTACAGGGGTAACCCGGCCTTGTTGGCAGAGAGCAGTTTGTCTCTCGGAGCGTCCAGCCAGAGGCGTTTCTTTCGTGGCATAGGAAGTTCCTTAGCCTGACCATTTGTTGGAAATCCAAAGAAACAACACGAACCTTTACGATTGCAATTGTATAACCTGCTATGGAATGTGGCGGTAACCTGCTATTGAACATGGTAGCTATAGTAGGCATAAGTGCGGAATGCCTATGCTGGCTAAGATTAATATTATACTTTTGAAATGTTTTCTGCACTATGCACTAGTAATAATATGGAAATGAAATTCTCTCGTATCAAGCATCTTTGACTATCATAAGGAGAAATCTCCTCCGATTCTGCGTTTGCATTGTGTGTGTGTGCGAGAGGCCTTATGGTAGTTTCATTTTCCAAAAGCATTGCGGTTTTCAATGTTTAAATTCTTTTGTGTTATTTGAAGATAAACTGTTTTTGTTGCTCACACCAGTCCCATGACTGATCCGGAGTTTATTGTTCCCTTCCTAAACTCTGGGTGCCCACCATTTTCCACACGGGCAGTCTAGAGTTGGGTTTCTCAGATATTCAGGTTGAGTAGATTATTTGGAGCTAGTCAGTCCTTGGACGACTGACCTTGCTTTCCGTTAGCTATGGATTGGAGCATTCTATTGGAGACATTCTACCTGCTGCTGGTGTTATCTATTTTCTTTTCCGCTGCTATTTCTTGTATCATATCTCGGATGTATATTGGTATCTGTTGTATCATTCTGTTGTATCATACTGTATCGGATTTTGTATCTGTCATTGTATCAATGTTATATATATTGATATATTCTTTTTCTTCCGCTGTGTTGTTATACTTAATGTTGTTATAGCTCCGGCGAATCGGATTTGAACGGTCGAATCTGCGGCATTCTAGTACAATGTGAAGTACGGATGTTGATTTTCGAGCGGGCAAAATCCAATACGTTACAGTAATAGTGCATTATTATCAGATTTTAAATTTCGTAGCATTTGGAGTTATCGTTTGGTCGTACGGAATAGAAACACGTTGAATTTTATATCGAAAATTCAATATAATAACTGGGACCAAAAAGCTGTATTCTCCATACGATCGAATTAGGACTCCAAACCTTTGCCATTGCGTTGGAATAGGGGTATAACATTATGAACGCCTAGCAGCACACCTCGATAGGGATTTGATATTTTGAGTTGTGTAAATCAAGAAGTTTTGAAATTTAAATTTATATATTGTCTAGTCAAATATTCACATCAGTTTCTTATCTTTCCCTTCAAGTCACTGTACACAGCCCCTATATGCCACCTTTCTTTTCTCCTATCACTTTCCTCTCTTCTTCATTTTAAAACAACCGAGATTGAGCACAATGAAAAAATAAAACAATCAAAACTTCAAAAATTTCTTTCTCCTCAAATACTCAATGAAAAATTCTCCAATTTGTTTTAAAAATCATGATTTAATTTATACTTTGATTTGGTATACGTTTTGCATAAAGCGGCTGTGGCTTGGGATGCTCGATTGTGAAAGTCGAATTGGCAGTGGAGCTAAGGTTCGAC
Source organism: Allium fistulosum (assembly GCA_030737815.1). Taxonomy (NCBI): domain Eukaryota; kingdom Viridiplantae; phylum Streptophyta; class Magnoliopsida; order Asparagales; family Amaryllidaceae; genus Allium; species Allium fistulosum. The sequence goes on along the minus strand of CM060902.1, from coordinate 1,042,790,493 downwards.
TTTCTCGAAGATGTAGGCATCGATTCGTAGTTTGGTCATCAGATTCGAGCTTAGCATGGGAGAACGCAACTCTGGCCAAGTTTTCGTAAAGCTTGGTGGGTTATTGAGTTGCGCGACCTGTAGCAGGTCGATAGGAGGCCACGATAATGTCGCATTTCGATGGGGAGGCTCCGGCGTGGCGAGATGGCGATAAGCGAGTAGAGTTTGGTGAGGGGAGTTGGTCGGCGATGCTTGTTGATGATTTAGGCAAGTCGTTTGTGATATCAGATGTCCCGTGCACATCCTGGAGCTTGGTTTGTGCGTGCACGTTTTTTGTCTGAGAGAAAGGAAAAAGGAGAAGAAGGAGGGTTGGGTTTGGGCCGGTTAAAAAGATAAAGGAAGAGAAGAAAAAAAAGAGAAAAAAAAGAAAATAAAAAAGAAGGGTATCGGCATGGAGGAGTTTTAAAAATCTGGAAACGGGAAGGAACGATTGGGGGAGAAGCACTGTTGTATGTGGGTAGCGTTTGTGTTGATTGGGTAAAGAAAATTTCTAATTTATATAATATATTGTTTAAAATTTAATTGTTAAACGTATAAATAGAATATCTTATTCGTTTTAGATCCAAATCCAATGCGGTCAGTCGCGCTGGGTTCATTTTAACGAGATGTACGCATGGGAATTGGATTGGAACAATTTAGAGCTTCCAGAAATTTTAGCTAAATTTGAACGTTGTATGAATTTAGTCGGAATCGAAATATTTTGGCGAGTGCTAAAAATAAAGTTGAGTTAATCTCACTCATTTAGACGATTGGCATTAATTTAAATAGTTAAAATTAATTATTGATTGATTGGTTGAATTAATAAATTATTATCAGTTGAATGTGATATTATATATAATAGTATATATATTAGTAGTTGGATTAATTCCCGCCTATTGGAGCGGATGAGACCCTATGCGCCCCGCATAATAGTTGATGACCCTATATACCGCGATATCCCACCTCAAAAAGGGATTGGTATTTTTATGTTTTATTAACATTTATGGTTGCAAGGAAACAGGTTGGAGGGATCCAACTGGATTCCTCAAAATGTTGAATATAATTTCATATATAATGATATATGATGTGTTTGAATAATCTATGATGGATTATAATGTGATTGAATTTATTGGATGCTATGGTAGCACTGGTCTAGATTTTGGTATTTTTAAAATACCATAAACATTTAATTTGAATTTGAATTTGAAAAGAAATAAAAGGGATTTTGGAAGTGAAGTATTTATATAGGATTTTGGATTAATTAAAAGAAATTTATTTGGATAAAATAAATGGTTTGACTTTAAATTTGTACTTAACTATTTCGGGATATTGTAAATAGAGATTTTGGAATAATGTATATAAAAGGTTTAAAATAATAAATTCTTAAGTGGTACTTGTTTAAATATTAAAGGTTTTAAAAAATCGAGATTTTTAATAGATTGGAAGAATAGAAGTGAATTTGGAAATAAGTATAAAATTGGCTATACTGGATCTTAAATAAGATTTCTAAATTATGGAATGTAAGTAAAATTGAGATTTGGTTGTTTTTGGAATATAGTTGGGTTATTTAAGAAGTTAATTTATATATGGAATTCAATTTAAGAAATTGATTTATAAATGGAAATTTAATTTAGAAATCAATTTATAATGGATTTAAGTGATGTGAAACCATTATAAACTGGAATTAAAAACTGTGAGATTTATAAACAATGTTTATAAATAAAGTGAAGTGATTATCAGTTGATAAATTGAAGATATAAATTCACGGTAAGAATTTATAATGAGATAGGTAAATCGATTTAAAAATAATTGATAGATTTACTTCTAGAAATGTGAAAAGGGGGACTTACGAAATAGGGACGTAAATCGATTGGTGATAAATTGAGAGAGATTTATAAATATTAGATTTGTTATATTGGAATTGAAAGATATGTTTTATCGAGAAGATGAGTTGTTTTAAAAAGGGGATCTTTAATTATTAAACTAGATAATTTTAAAGGTGTTTAAAAATATTCCAGAAAATTAGTTATTTAGATAGTTTCAAATTGTCAAAATGGATTATAAGTTTATATAAGTCTTGTAAATCGATTAGTGTTAGCGCCAAAATTGGTCACTAACCCCAAAATCCAGATGAAAGCACCAAATACCAATCACAGCTCAGAGATAGAATGTATGTAGAGAGTAATAATGTGAAGAACAGTCAAAACTGAAATGAAAGCAGTAAAGAACAACAGATTTTATAGTGGTTCGGCTAACTCCGGCCTACGTCCACTCCAGAAGTTTGCTTCTTATTGCTGTAATAATCGATTGCAGTTACAAAATGGCAGAGTTGCCTTTGCCTTAGAAAAGAGAAAGTAAGAGAGCAGAAAGAAGATCCCCCTTTTACTGTGCCCCTGCCTCTCTATTTATAGGCAAAGATGGGTTGGACTTCCCTGGTGGGCCTTGTAGCCGAGTACCTCAGCCCAAATGGAGTGGTCTCCATATGCCGAACCATAGATGCCGAACGCTGAATGCCGAACAAGGCGTGAATGCCGGACGATCTCCTCATGCCGAACGTTGGGAGGTGCGAGGTACAGAGGTATCGAGGTGCGAGGTACCGAGGTATGGAGGTGCGAGGTACCAAGATATGGAGGTGCGAAGTATGGAGGTGCGAGATATGGAGGTGCGGAGTATGGAGGTGCGAGATATGGAGGTGCGAAGTATGGAGGTGCGAGATATGGAGGTGCGAGGTGCAATGTCGAGCGAGGTGAGGTATGCCGAACGACCCATCCAATGCCGAATGCTCCTTGATGTCGAACGACCCATCCAATGCCGAATGCTCCTTGATGCCGAACGATCCATCCAATGCCGAACGTCTCCAGATGCCGAACGTTGGTTAATGCCGAGCGCTCCATCCAATGCCTAACGACGAACTCTCTATGCCGAACGCTCGTCCAGTGCCGAACAAGATTTATGCCGAACACTCCATCCAATGCCGAACGTCGATCTCTCTATGCCGAACGCTCGTCCAGTGTCGAACATTCCTCTATGCCGAACAATCCTTCTAATGCCGAACACTCGCTCAGTGCCGAACGATCCCTCTAAATGCCGAGCACTCGCTCAGTGCCGAACGATCCCTCTAAATGCCGAGCACTCGTTCAATGCCGAACGATCCCTCTAAATGCCGAGCGCTCCTGGATGCCGAACGCTCTGTGCATGCCGAGTACTCTTGAATGCTATCCGAACGTGAATAGTAAATGCCAGACGAACATGTAGTTGATTAAGTTAAACCCGTCTGTCCGCGGCCTTGCCAAAAGGCGGATTAACACTTGCCCCCCAAAACATGCCTTGCTTTGAAAGGTGTGTTTTGAATAGCCTCAAGTCCAATATCCAAAGTCCATGTTTCATCCATATCCAATAACCAATAGGGAACTTTAGGACCTCTTCGGGTCGATATCCAAATCCATAACCTCTCCGGGCTCTTGCCAAGTGCAAGCCACACCTGACGACCGTGGCCCAGTGTCCCTGGGCGTTGAGCTAACCTCTCCGGGCTCTTGCCAAGCGCAAGCCACACCTGACGACCGTGGCCCAGTGTCCCTGGGCGTTGAGCTAACCTCTCCGGGTTCTTGCCAAGCGCAATCCACACTTGACGACCGTGGTCCAGTGTCCCTGGACGCAAGTAATGCCGTGGCTTAAGTCCTAAGCCGAATCCTGGTCGCTCCGGACCCTTGCCGAGCATAGTCCATACTCGACGACCTTTAAGCCAAAATCCAGAGAAAATCCAATCAAAATCCAATCCGAAAAACAAACATTCAAACCAGAATTCAAACCAGAAAAACGAGAAAAACAGGGAGTTCAAACCAAACTCCAAAACTAAACCAGAAAAAGCAAATGTCCAAGTCAAAGGAAAAACAGATTTCACAAACCCGGGCGTTTCGGTAAGCCATCATCTCAGAGCATGCCTGAGGGTTATCTCCGACCCCGTACATGAGTAAGTGATTTAACCGTTTGCCCGGAGTTTGTTACTTATTCCAAACCATCAAGATTAGTTGATGACCAATCGGTCACCATTCCTGGGCCTCGCGCCCTCGTCGTTCAAGGTAGGCGGAGGCTGTTCATGTTCCACCGCCGCATTCCGAGTTCCGACATACTGTCGCAACTGACCATTCCTTATATGCTCCTCGATTATATCCTTTAGATGTCGGCAGCTGTTAGTATCATGCCCGTCCAGGTCATGAAAGAGACAGTGCCTTCCTGATGCCCTTTCACGTTCCGTGGGTTCCCTCCTTGATGGCCTTCGATAGGGAAGACGATCTCGAGTATCTAAGAAAATCCGCTCCAACGTTGCGTTCAATCCTGTGTAAGTGGAGAACTTTGGTTCTCCCCAGCGCTTCCTTTTCCCTTTATCCTTGTCCCCACCTGAGCTTTCGCCGAGTAATCTTCCATCCTTGGTCATGTTTACTTCATGTGACCTCATGTCCAAACATGCATCCTCTTGTCGAAGAAATCTTTCAGCTTCATGAAAGAATTCCCCAATATCCAACGGTGGGTCCCGTATCAATGATACTTTGAACTCCGAATTATCTCTGACTCCTGATACCGCAGCCATCAAAACCATTGATGGATCTGGCCGATCCACCGAAGCAACTGCCGCATTAAATCGAGTTAAGAATGTCCTGAGCGATTCATCTGCCCCCTGTTTGACTGATGTTAGTGTCATCACGTTCTTTGGCCTTTTTATGTGAACTCGAAATTGACTTAAGAACTTGTCCACCAGTTCTGTCCATGTTCCAATGGATCCATCCTCCAGCTGTCTGAACCACATAGCAGCAATTTCAGTCAAGTACAGGGGGAAACATCGGGCCATAACCTCCTCCGTTGCCCCCAGCACTTCCATATGCCTAGTGTACCTCATCAAGTGGTCGGTGGGATCCGTCTTCCCGTTGTATACTTCCAGAGTGGGTAGTTTGAAATCGGACGGATTCCTAGCTGTCCTGATGTTCCGGGTAAACGGACTTTTGTTAACTCCCTCTGAATCCCTGTTCGTCAGACCTCCACGAATAGTCCGCCTGATAATGTCAGCCAATCTAGTGTTTCCAACTAATCCAGACTGCCCCCCAAGTCCCCGAGGATAGTCTGGCACATATTCTTCATCACGTACTCCTGGTGGCGTGCCCCCGAGTCTAGGTCCATCCAAATTGTTAACTGTTTGTTGATTGAGAGCTGCCCCCTGCTGATTCACTCCGTCTGTCCGTTGGTTGAGTTCCTCTGGTCCAGCTCCATGATCTTGAGCACCTGTAGTTCCTGGTTGTCCAAATTGCCTAAGAAGAGCATGCATCATCTCCTCTTGCCGTTTCATCATCTGCTCTTGCATAGAATTCATCATCACTTGCATCTCGTCCCGAGTTATGTAGATGGATGCATGACCCTCTCCAGCTCCAGAAGATGCCGCTTGACTTCCTTCCTGATTGCTCCTTTCCACTGCTTGCCTCTTCGTTGGTGGTCTTGCCATTGCTTTCTAAGATCCAAGTTCCTAACTCCAAAATTCCTGATTGTTTCAATTTCTCAGTGAAAGCACCAAAGTGTTAGCGCCAAAATTGGTCACTAACCCCAAAATCCAGATGAAAGCACCAAATACCAATCACAGCTCAGAGATAGAATGTATGTAGAGAGTAATAATGTGAAGAACAGTCAAAACTGAAATGAAAGCAGTAAAGAACAACAGATTTTATAGTGGTTCGGCTAACTCCGGCCTACGTCCACTCCAGAAGTTTGCTTCTTATTGCTGTAATAATCGATTGCAGTTACAAAATGGCAGAGTTGCATTTGCCTTAGAAAAGAGAAAGTAAGAGAGCAGAAAGAAGATCCCCCTTTTACTGTGCCCCTGCCTCTCTATTTATAGGCAAAGATGGGTTGGACTTCCCTGGTGGGCCTTGTAGCCGAGTACCTCAGCCCAAATGGAGTGGTCTCCATATGCCGAACCATAGATGCCGAACGCTGAATGCCGAACAAGGCGTGAATGCCGGACGATCTCCTCATGCCGAACGTTGGGAGGTGCGAGGTACAGAGGTATCGAGGTGCGAGGTACCGAGGTATGGAGGTGCGAGGTACCAAGATATGGAGGTGCGAAGTATGGAGGTGCGAGATATGGAGGTGCGGAGTATGGAGGTGCGAGATATGGAGGTGCGAAGTATGGAGGTGCGAGATATGGAGGTGCGAGGTGCAATGTCGAGCGAGGTGAGGTATGCCGAACGACCCATCCAATGCCGAATGCTCCTTGATGTCGAACGACCCATCCAATGCCGAATGCTCCTTGATGCCGAACGATCCATCCAATGCCGAACGTCTCCAGATGCCGAACGTTGGTTAATGCCGAGCGCTCCATCCAATGCCTAACGACGAACTCTCTATGCCGAACGCTCGTCCAGTGCCGAACAAGATTTATGCCGAACACTCCATCCAATGCCGAACGTCGATCTCTCTATGCCGAACGCTCGTCCAGTGTCGAACATTCCTCTATGCCGAACAATCCTTCTAATGCCGAACACTCGCTCAGTGCCGAACGATCCCTCTAAATGCCGAGCACTCGCTCAGTGCCGAACGATCCCTCTAAATGCCGAGCACTCGTTCAATGCCGAACGATCCCTCTAAATGCCGAGCGCTCCTGGATGCCGAACGCTCTGTGCATGCCGAGTACTCTTGAATGCTATCCGAACGTGAATAGTAAATGCCAGACGAACATGTAGTTGATTAAGTTAAACCCGTCTGTCCGCGGCCTTGCCAAAAGGCGGATTAACAATTAGAATTTTATTAATAAATAAGAACTAATTATTGTTTCAAAGTTATGTAATTATTTAAATTGTTTAAAAGTATATTTAATTATTAATTACGTTTTCGGAAAGTAATGGTATACTTTCATGGCGAAATCGGAGGCAGAGATTGCCTGCAGTTAAGTTTGGATTTCTCTAGGATAGAGATGTAATCATTGAGCTGTGAATCCATGGTTGATACCGTGTGGTGCTTTCCATATTTACTTTAAAAAGTTTTCAAATATTTTTAAAGGGAATGGTTTGTGAATATACTTATTTCGGTGAGATAAGTATATACTTTTGAATAAAGAGATTTAATTAAGGAACCTGGAACTTATAGAATTCGTTATAAACGAGTTAACACTACACCACAAAAGGCTTTTTACAGCGTTTGATAAACGCTGTAATATGATACAACAGCGTTATTACAAACGCTGTATAACGACATGCTGTCGTATGTACATACCTTACAACAGCTTTTATATAAACGCTGTTGAAACATCTCTTTGACAGCGTTTTTTACGAGCTGTCAATAATCTTTTTACAGCGTTTTCAGACATGCTGTATTATGTTTCAACAGCGTTTATAATTTAGTTGTCGAAGATGTTCAAATTCTACTTTAACTGTTTACAACAGCTTTTTCTAAACGCTGTTACTGAATCATCAACAATTTCGACAGCATGTTAAAAACGCTATGATTGAATCATCAACTATTTCGACAGCATGTAATAAACGCTGTTATTGACAGTTTCAAGATAATTACAGCACGAATTAAACGCTGTTGTTTCTTCATTGACAGCATTAATCAAACGCTGTCTTATATTTATATAACAGCTTCAATATTCCACTCTATTTTTGAATATTCCAAAACTATATTTTAAACATATTCAAGCTACTAGTATATATAACAGGTTCTAATAACTATTAATTGGTTACATAAACTAGTTAAGAGAATATTAATAAACAAAAGACATCCATAAACCAAGTTTCAATAATATCCATAAACAAAAATAACAAAGTAAACCAAGTTGCCACAAATTCTGTTAAACAAAGACACGTTATATGTTAAGTAAAAGTATAATATCAATACAGTAAGTCCACACCAAATGCCAACAACAAAACGTGCATCTAAAAAGTTTCATATGCTTGCTACTTGCTGCTTGCTACGGAAGAAGAATGTGTCATCGCCATCTTTAATTACCTGCAATGAAGAAATTTGAAATGATCAGTGAGTAAACGCCATCTAAAAATTTGAAGTTTCATATGCTAAAATGCTTAACTGCGCCAAAATTTATATCCAATGGATAAAATCCATTTTTAGAAAAGATGGAACAGAAATAATGATTTAAGCAAGTAATAGATGGATGGTAGATTATATTAGACTGTAGATGTAACAGATGGTGACCTTTGGTAGTCTGATGAAATAAATGTAGGAAACTGTTCAGTTTCAATTTACGATACTTTTTGTCTTCGGTTGTATGTTGTAACTGGTAGGAATTTAAACAGGCAGAAGTCATTTACGTAACTTAAAAACTGTGCACGATTTGTATTATTTTTCTGCGGACAATAGATGTGTTCAACGTTTAAATGTTCAACTCATCCATCAGCCAATATTATCAAACTGTAATGCCAAAATGGAACAGAACTAATAATAGCTTGGCAACAGATACATAAGAAATAATAGTGTAGATACGGTGAAAACACAGTTTGCACAATTCTAAAGGACCACCGTATGTATTATACAGTTAGACAGTAAGTGTGTGCAAGTCTGCACAAATATAGTAACAGAATAAAAGGAGCAAATACTGCGGTTAATTATTATTTTTAGCTTGCTATGTATAAGTTGCAAGCATGTAAACACATGTTACTGGTAAAAAAAGGCAACGTTATGTGCACGTGCTGCTACTAAACCGCCATATTAGTAAATACAATTTTAACTTAGATTTCAGTGAGAGCCAAATAACTTATCTGAACACCGATATGCGAACAGCAGTAAAACGGTTGGAATAGTTTATCCCGTACCACCCTTTTTGATGGAAGTTGGAAGAGTGTTAGTTGTGAATTTTGATTGTATTTTGATTGTTTGTTTGTTTTCTAGTTTTAATTGCATTTGCATTCCTTCATAACTGCCTTGCTTGCCATCAACGTATTTCTGCGTCAATCAGTGAACACCTTCTACCACTGCCAGTCAGCACTTCATATACCTGTGAACACTGCCTCTCAACCAAAACTGCAACATTCACATACTAGTGAACACCTTCTACAAACATTCACTATTGCATTACTTCTCACATCACTGCATTGCTGCTACCATCCCTCACCATTCAACCACCATCGACACAACAGTACCCTGCACATTCACAACAATATTTTTCATTGTCAGCAATTCACTGAAAATCACAACTACATCTCCAAACTGCCTCCACCTGATCATATTACCCCTAACTTCTGTGCATCGCCTCACCTCTGTGCATCACCACTGCCTTCCTCATTACAGCCATCTCCACCATCACCTTAACTGACCAATCTCCTTGCTAAACTCCACCTCCTAACTTCTACATATAACTCCTCCTCACTGCTAATCATCATCATCATATCATCCTATCATTATATCGAACTGTCAACACAACAACCCCTGAACCACTGCACTTCCAAACTGTGCATACATACAACACCCACAACAATTGCAACTGCACATACTTCAACCCATTGACCATCCTACTAACAGCTACCATTACTAACCCCATACCACTTCCACCCATCAGTGCACTTCAACAGCAAACTCAACCTGCCTTCAACATTCCACCCACAACCTCCAGCAAAACCAAACACACAGCATTACAGTCAAACCATCTCCTTGCTGCAACAAGCCTACCAGTGATACCATAGTCAACCACTGAACAATCCTCCACCACATCCTCAACTTGTTTTTACGTTCTCAACTGTACATTTACATTATCAACTATGCATACATATAACTTGCAGTGCTACTGCTCCTCAAACCCCCTCAACCATCTCCTTCATAAACTGTCAACATCTCACCACCAAACTTTTCTGACCACCATCAACAAACAACCCACTGCTGCACATCCCCTTCAACCCCTTACTGCCTTGCTCTCAAATCTCTCATATACCACCACAAATCACTTCAATAAACCACAAAAAACTTCACTCCCCCATCAGCAAACCTCTCTGTTCAACCTCCAACTGCACATATCATCTCTATCTCGATCACAACCATCCCTCACATACAGCCTTCATACCAACTCAAATTAGTCTATCTACTTTTATATTCAAAGCACTCATTTTTGATCTCCTCGTTAATATTTTAATCTAAGCTCTCATATTTTCAAAAATCTCAACTTTTCAGCTCACAACCATTTATCTCAATACAATTAACATGTATCCTATAATATTTCAAATTTTATTTAATGTTTCAACAAAATCAATTGATTTGAATTTTAAATAAATGAAACTAAATTAAAATAAAGGTTACAGAATGAAATTATATATTATTTTACAATATTATTATCTGCAATTCGATGGTACATGTATACACACTACTTGATAGATAAAAGGGTTTTGTTTTGTTTTTTAGTTTTTAAGTTATGTGAAGAATCAAGTTTCGTTTGCAAATTTTAAAAAAGATCTGACAAACACATACTTCAACTTTTTATTTCATGATTGATGGTTTTGAGATTTGACTTGCAATTTGCAAAATCAGCAGTTTATCTCGTGAACCGATGGTTCAACCATAAAACAGTCGAAACCGTGTTGAATCAAACCCTTATTTGAACCATCATCTTCAAACTTAAGCAAAAGAAACATATATATCTACCCACTTTTCAATTATTGTTTTCACATAACGGTGTATCTAAATTTAGAGCCATGAACGTCAGTTTGAGAGCCACCATCTTATAGTTAACCAAAGAATAAATTGTTAAAATCAGGAGAGTTAACAATGGATTTGAATTTATGAGATTTAATAAAACCGCTCACAGCCAATCAATGCTCATTTACACTAGCATATTTAATCAAATGAAACTATAGTAGTTTTTTATCTTGTCTATTGCATATAAACAAGATGTGAAACTTACATGGAAGTTGAGCCAATTCTAACATTCGCAACAGGCCATGCTACAGTCGAGCCAATAGCATCTGATAAGCATTCCATGAAGGATGTAGGCCACCATATAGGTGCATTTGGGACTTTTACAACATCCACCCAAACTCTTATCGCATTTGGTCCCAGCGGAACAGAATGTACCAAAGCATTTGGATCTGTTGAAGACACGGTTCTTTCTGCTACTATTTTTCCCGTACCCTCTAAATCTATCAACTTGCATTTGGTATTTGCAGAAAAATTTGCACTCTATCACATAACAAAAAAAATGGTAATACGATATCAACAATTCTTTGAGAGAAATATTAGCAATATGAACATGTTACCGTAAGAGATGTTGGAGCATTGATCATAGGAGCAGGACATGTGCTAGCGTTAACCGTTTCAACAACCACTGTTGATTCTGGCCATGCTATTTTCTTACCAATAGCTTCTCCAATACATGTCATGCCAACTATAGGCCTCCACAAAAATGCATCTTCTTTTTTCGGATTGTCCACCCAAACTATCTTGGCATCTGGTCCAAGAGGAATACCATTAATTATCTGATTTGGATCACTCGAGTACACTCGTCCTTCAGCAACCAGTTCTTTGCTCCCACCCCAATCATACAGCTTGCAATTGGTTTCCATGCTATTAGTTTTACTCTATTAAAAAAATACATTTGTTTAAGTTGAACATAGAAATATACAAAAACATTGCACAAATTTCAGTAACACATCTTTAAAGCATTGTAGCAATAGAAATATACAAAAAAATGCTAAACCATACTACCATACTACCATAAAATGCTAAATTTATGGATAGAGATTATTATCCACGATGGCCCTACATATTAAAAAAAATGCTAATTAGTGTTAAACTTACCTTGTTTTGTTTTCTGGACTCCTCACTTTTGTGTATAACAACTTTATCAGCTGGCCATGCTACTATCTCATCCTTGGCATCTCTTATATATACCAAACCAGGAGAAGGCCTCCATAAGAAAACATCTAATTTTCTTGGATGGACAATCAAATTTTTTTTGGCATTTGGACCTAAAGGGACTTCATTGCACAGTTTTTTCGGATCGCTTGACACAATTTTTCCTTCAGCGACAACCTCGTCATCATCTCCATGCCAAGGCAGTAAACTACAATTATCACCTGTTTGACTATACTTACTCTGCAATTAACCAAAACTATATTATATTGATTATTGATTTAGATATCAAATTATGTATGATGTTGCAACCGTTGGATTTTTACCACTACAGATGTGTTCTCTTCTCCCCAACTTCCTTTATCCTGCCAAATCAATAATATTGCAAATTAATGGTAAAAATAAATAGACGTTCATTTAACCAAAGAATAAATGGTTTAACATGTCTGTTTTTACCTTTTCAGATGTAAAGAAACAGTGAGTAATGAATAGTTTTCTATATTACTTATTTTAATAGCTGATGTATAACATTTGTCATGGGCCAAATGTATTCCAAAAAAATCCAGTACTATTAAATATGTACTGTATATAAGTTCGTCGTTCACATTATCCATTTTTCATGAATTAGTTTTTCATCCATCATTGTGTTATTTGTTAAATATAATATAATTACTCAATATCTGATGTTTTTGGTAATTAGCAAAATTATTATTTTGGATTAAGAAATATTTGGGACCAAGAAAAAATAAGAAATAAAACTGTAGAATATATATGCTCAGTTAGTAGTTATTTTACCTTAGACAACTGGTAAGTTTTGCAATAATTTCTTTATTGATGCTATCTCTCTCTCTAGTGAAAGCATATTAAAGGAAAATCAAAGAAACATTTGATTCGTTTGGATGGACTTAATAAGACTTTTTGAAAGTGAAGATTAATTGGTTTTATCTTTCAAAAAAGCTAAAAAGCAGAAAGGGAACGGGAACGCAAGGAAGTAGTGAGAAGCCAACAAAAACACGAGACAAGAGTATTGCTAATTAGTATTTGCTGGATTACATGTACTTTTTCTGAAAGTTGCGCTTGGTTCCATTAAAAATTTTGTCTTAAGAAAATAGTAGAATGTAAATGGTTGTGTACAGAATGTAATTTAAGGTAGGGTTTAACAAGGCAGGGGATGTATGTGAAGGTGAGAATGTTGACAGCAGTTAGGTTGTGGAATCAGTGAAGAGAGAAGTGGATGTGGTCGGGAAGAATGTGCTGCGCTGTTATGGGAGAGTTTGACAGTGGAGTATGCAGGGGGTTTGTAAATGTAACAGGCAGAGAGTAGTTTTGTAACACTGAGTGAAATGTAAAACAAAAAAACAGTGTAAAAAAATTGAAAGGAGAGGAAGAAGAAAAATGTAAACCAATGAAAATGAAATGACCTTTTTTTGGGTTTTGAATTGTAATGTGTTTTTTTGTTAAATAGCAATGCAAATGCAAAACAAATATAGACCGGAAAAACAAAAACACAACAAAATGAGCACAAAAATCACATAAAATTCACACAACAAAATGTTTTTTTTTAAATGCAAAACACACACAAAACAAAACAAAAAGAAAAACCTCACTCTCACCAACACCCTGTTCTATTGTAAATGCTCTGTATAAGAGTTGAATTACAATGGCAAATGTTTTGGCTGTTTGTTCATCCAAGTAGCCAGATTTGTAACCATGCATAGAGAAATCTTTTTTTAAGGACAATGGACGCCAAAACATAGATATCTTGTTTTGTCATTTAGGTTATCTCCATGAAATTGAAAATCATTCTCGAAATTTCTGAACACCAAAAACATTTAAATTATAAATTAAAAGTCGTACCAGACGCTTCATTAACATGTAAACCACTTGCTTTAGTTCTGAGACACTATGTTGACATTGAGCTACTTGAGTATCTTTGATTTGTGAGAGAACCGCCTTGGTCGCAGTCATGCCTCTTCCCATTCCACGTAGTCGTCCCGGTCTATCTTGTCCCAACACTTGTGAGAGAGCATCATCTTTGAAATTACATGTTAAGCTAGGTTGTGATTCATTTTCCACCTTTTTTATTTTCTCCTACAAAAAATATATTTTAAATATGAGTTCTAATTTATATTATTTTCAAAATAATTACTTTAAAAAAGGTCAAAAGCACTTACAACAATTTCGGCAACATGTGCATTCACGGGTTCGCCATTCTTATGAGTGTGAGATTTAACCCAAACATCAACTCTAGAAATGGAAGAAGGCTTTACACTTTCCTCTTTCTGCATTAAAAATGACATAACATTAGATAAAACAACTAATCATAGTAAATTAATCAAATATTTTTTCTCACCATATCTTCAGTTAATTGTGACATTCCTCGACGACTACATGTATGTGGCATTTGTTTACCCCTCATGGATTTGAATTTTTCGCTTCGTAACTATGTATAAAGATTTATCACATTTATTAGTTAATTTGCATTCTTTGTGCACTTATATTTTATATATAGAAATGATTAAAACAATTACTATATAATTACCTTAAACTCATTACTAGTTCTGGACTCAACAAACCTTTTCCATTCCTTCATAGTTTTGACATTATCCGGTTTTAGTCGAAGCCGTTCCTCCGTGTTTTTTGCCTTTAATAACTTGTCAACTAGTTTGCTTTTTGAACACCTCCAAATACATCCCATTTGCCGAAGAATGGGAACCTTTTGCCATTCTTCATCAAGTTTAAATCTAGCCTGTAACAAAGAAAAATATCAAAATATAGTAATTTTATTTAAAAACTGAATAAAGAAATTAATAAGATCGCATAGTCATCGAGAAGACAGACAATGGAAACTGATAAATTTCCGCAATGTCCAAAACCCCAACCACTAATCAGGCAAACTTTCGTACAAGTTAGGTACTGCATATTACAGTAAGTTGAAATAAATATATCAACAAAGGGAAGTTTAGGCCAAGTATCAGGGTTAAAAGACATATAGTATATGAACAATGCTTTTGCTGCTTTCAAAGTACAGAATGAAAAGCCTTCCAGTGGTTGATCTTGTTGAAGGCAAAATAGAGAATATAATTACACAGTCTGCTGTTGTTCATATGCTTGAAGAGTGTGTTGGGTTGCACTGGTTTGAAGATTGGGGCACCAAAAAGCTATTTGAACTTGGTCTTCCTATTAATAATAAACTTGTCAAGGTCAGCCATTCGTTACGCTTTTTCCTTTCTTCAATAATTTTGCTTTAAACCACAAAAGTTAGCTGACATAGTCATAACATTGAGATACCATCTTTTTGATCTCAGATTCCATTTCATTGTCACTTTCTTTGTGGTCTATGTTTATACTTTTGTTTTTGCTGTCTTTGTTCCCAATAAAGCACAAATTTTGGTAAATATCGTAACATCTTCCTTAAAATGAAGATTAACAATTATTGCCTTCAACTGTTCAACAAGACAAATATTATTACATTTGGGCTTGCAAAATATACTTAAACTATGGTCCTAAAGTACATAATATAATTTTGGGTTCTATATGATGGTATATGCCGCATCATTACCATTAGGGATGCTATGATAACGGTAACTGTTACCATGCCGATACTAAAATAAATGTTAAACTATATACTATGTAAAGGTGAGGGAAGATGAATCAGTTCTAAAAGCCTTTCAGCTGATGCGCAAAAGAAGAGTCGGAGCACTTCCAGTAGTCGATAAAACCAGAAAGAAAGCAATTGGAAACATAAGTCTGAGAGACGTTCAGTATCTGTTAACTTCTCCTGAAATCTTCAAAGATTACAGGTCTAAATGTCACTCTAATAACAACCAACTAAATAACTATAATATTTCATTTCGTAAGAGATGGCTTATCTATATGTTATATGTAGTACAGATCAATAACAACAAAGGACTTCATTACCACAGTGAGAAACCACATAAAAGAACAGAAGAAAGACTCATCTGGATCACTTGAAGTGGTCAGTTGCAAGAGAGATGACACGATTAAAAGACATATAGTATATGAACCAACAACAAATAATGTATTATTGTGCACACATGTAAAAATGAAAATTATAGGGACATCAGATGTATTAGCTAACAACTGGGTTATCAAAATTAAAGAACAAACGGTGAACATAAAAAACCAACTGCATTTCAAAACCTAAGTAAACTAATCCACAACATACAAGTACATCCAGGTTGCCAAAATTTTAAGATTAGTAAAAGTTACAGTAAACTTCCTGGTTAACCATTTTAGAAAAAGGATAATTTCAAAATTGAATTAGTAACAGCCCTGGGACAAATGCGGACAAACATATTGCAAGAGTAAACACTTTAAAATAAATGTGAAGTGGTGTAAGGAAACAAGGGTAAAATCCTTCTTGTTCTACCAACATTGAAGGACTAACAGGAGTTTGAAAAGGATAATTGTGCAAGTCTTTTAAAAGCTTTAGCAGTGGTTGTATGCAGAAACTATCAGTCAGACATAAGCTCAACCTTTTGAATTTGATAAAACGAAGGAATGAACTTTTGACATAGAAATGCCTATCGAAGCAAGTATAAAGCTAGAAGCATCCAAAAATTAACTATGTTTCTTAAAGATAACCTTCTCCTAACTTTGGCTATACTAGTCTATCTTATTGGGTAATCATATTAGTAATATTTTTTTTTTCCGACATGGCTATTCAACTTTAAGATTTGATCGGTGTCTTATCCTAACTTAGAGATGTTGACATATTTTACCACTTGATACTAATTTGGTACTTAATGGGGTTTTTTTATTGGTTATATTAGTTGGTAATTTTGTATTAAGTTGAATTAATATTGCTTAAATAATTGATGCACTTGTTATTAGCAAAATATATATCAACAAGCAAAAAGGTGAAACTTCAGATGTCAGAAATATAAACACGACTTTTTGAAAAATCACATTATTTATATGAGGTATAACTGAGTACAGCTCAAGTATTACAACATACAGATCCAACAATTCAGAAACTATTTTTTTTTAATGTTTACATTGTTTTCTATTCTTGTTATTTTGAACCATTATATTAGACCAAGACACATAGCAGATAACAGTTTCAAGTTTCAACTGAATATCAATAAATTCAATAAACTTAAGGGAGTTTGTTTTCATTTTTTGATGTATAACGTCCTGGAGAAAGCCAGTAATTGGAGGATCGTAAGCCAACTGATGAAAGATTTGAGCTTTAGAGATTGATGATATGTTATACATATCAAATTTGTAGTACTTATCCTGAGCCGATATTAATTGAATTTTATGAAATCACGACAAAATGCATCATGCCAATTATGAATTAGTACATCCTGAAAGGACAGATCATTTAATTACGGTATTGAAATGTTATAATGAATGGTGTCCGCAAATTTGTCTCGAGTATGTATCATATGATGTCTTATAATCATTCAATAAATGCTATAGCCATTATATCTAGATTTCATAAAGTTGCTCCATAATAGATTTTATCATATTGATTTAACACTGCACTAAATCTATCTTTAATGTATTTGCTGTTAGTGACATATCGCCAATATTCCACTGTTTCATATGGTCACTGGGTTGCTGATGTATAAAAAGTAAAGAAATAAATAGATTTAATAGCAGTAATCAGTATACAGTAACTAAGAACATTGCAAGATAAGCAAACCTGAACGGATTCCCATAGAACTGATTTCAATTCTTCACCAAGTTGCCTCCAGTCCTCAAGTGTAAATGGAACATGCTCGCGCACAAGTAGCCCCAGATAAGAAGATAGCTTCACCGACCCTTTTCCTATCGGTTCGCCCGATGAGTTAAACTCGACTTCGATTCGGCTTGCAACATCTAAAGGAAGTCTTTTCACTTTGGTTGGGCCTCTAGTCTTCTTTTTTGAAATCTGATTTGCATCAATGTCTTCAATTGTTCTCTCGATTTCCATTGTTGTTTCAAGATTTCCATCGACTTGCATAGCAGTGTCTGCGATTGAGTTGTTTGCATTCCCAACATCATTGTTTTCCAAAGGTGGCTCAATATGCTCTTCTATTGCATTAGACCCATCGACTGCATATGTGGATTGTTCGAGTCTTTTTTGATTGCACGTAATCCTCTTATCCATTGTCTTTTTCGTACTTCTAACCATTTTCTGCAAGTATAACATATCAACATATGAATTTCAAGTTATAAGAGCATATTCTAGGTAAAACTTTTAAGGTACAAATAAAAAAGACTTTGTCAGAGCATGCAGTATGCACTATATATTGCTGCATGACGTAACATTTTTGACTTGTATCACTTGACCTAGTCAATGTTATTTCTGGTTCAAATTGGTGATCATCCTTGTAATTAAACTAATTATTTATTTTATTACGTTACTAATTCTTTGCACTGGTACAAGGCACTTGAGTGTCAAGGGAATCTAGTACATAATTATCAGGAGTGTTTTTTTTAAATTAATCATCCACTATATTTTCATAACCAAAAATCAGTTTGCCTTACAAAAATTGTAACATATAGAAAGTACAAATTGGCCTGCGTCTTACCAAAATCAGAACTCAGGTCCAACTTCGATCATGCGAGGAGCAGTTAAGTCTTTGAGCAGTAGGCCTTGTAAAAAATGCAATATATAAAACAAACAATATTTGCAAGAATATACAACTGCAATTAGTATACACTATACATTTGTGTAGCCATCTTAGGAAAAAAAATCACAGGCTTTGTGTTGATTATAGCAATTAGCAAGAAAACCATATGAAACATATATACTACTATAATTTTAATATATTGGTGGGTCATCTGCATCCATATCGTTTCCAAAGTTGCTACTGACATCACCATATACATACATCAAAGTTCAAAACAAAATTTCAAATTTCAACATTTAATAAGACTTCATTATCTAACTTAAACTTCTCATAAGAAAACAAGACATCAAAACTACTCAAGTATGCCTTCGCAATCCTCCCTGACATAACTAACATTCTCAACTAAATCATCTGCATCCATATCGTTTTCTTCAGGGCCGCTCGCAACATAGTTAGCTTCTTCAACAAAATCATCTATCTCTAATTCATGAAAACCTCTTGGCGGTGCTTTCATTACAACATACCAATTAGAAGAATCATTTTCTCTTGAATAAAAGACTTGTTTCGCTTGAGATGCGAGGATATAAGGATCTTTTGAAAATGAAACCTGACTTTGATGTAAATTAACAAGAGTGAATCCATCTTCAACTTTTATCCCGTTTCCTATGTTCGCCCAATGACACTTAAAAACAGGAATATAAAAAACATTATAATCTAGTAAAATTATTTCAGTCAGTATCCCATAGTACGTAACCACATCAACCACTTGAGAAATGTCTTTTGCACTTGCTCTACACATGGTAGTCGCGTCATAAGTTACTCCGCTATTCTGGGTTTCTCTATCAACATCTTTTGTATGAAATCGTTGTCCATTAATAATATATCCTTTGCAGGAGAATGCCGTCTTTTTAGGACCGTATGCAATCCATTTTAATATTTTATCATGATCCTTTGAGTCAACAGGTATCTAAAAAAATATTCAAACATATTAAACAAGTAATTTCATTAATTCATATATGAAAATATTGAAATTCTTTAACAAACCTTCCTTTTAATCCAATCAGCGAAGCTATCTCTATGGGTTTTCCACAGTAAGGTCGCATTTTTTTCTAAGCGCTTGTTTGAATTTTGCAACTCCTCCAAATGCAAACTAGTATAGTAAAAGTGATGTTAAATTATAGTTGCCAATACAAGCACATCAAATCAATGAAAGTGGGACATAACATATACTCACTCTAAAAATGGTTCCACCATAGCCATATTCATTAACACAGCTAAATGAGCAATTTCTTTCTCATTGGAAGACAATGTAATTGATTTGGACATTGAAATTGGACGCCCTTCAAGTATTGCGTTATCTTCATAATCTTCATTTCGATCTTTTTTTTCAATATCTACCGACTTACTCAAAAATTCACTAAAACATTTCATGCATTCTTCGGCAAGATATGATTCTGCAATGCACCCCTCAGGTCGTGCATAATTTCTTACGTAGTCTTTGAGTGTTTTCATATACCTTTCAAAAGGATACATCCAACGAAAACGAACTGGTCCGCACAATCGTGCTTCTCTTCCAAGATGAATTGTCAAGTGTATCATAATATCGAAAAATGAGGGTGGAAAATATATTTCAAGTTCACACAATATTTTAACGATATCATCATCAAGTTGTTGCAACTTCTCCCTATCAAGAACACGTTGACATATTTTATTGAAAAATGAACATAGACGAATTATTACATTTCGGGGTCTGGTTGGCAACAAACCTCTTACTGCAACCGATAATAATTGTTGCATTAAAACATGATAATCATGAGACTTCAAACCACTAATTTTACAATCCACCAACGACACGCATTTTTTGATATTTGAACAATAACCATCGGGACCTTTGAAATCATACAACCTTTTGCAAAATATTTTTTTCTCCAATTTTGATAATGTATACGGAGCTGGTGGAAGATATGTTTTGGTTCCACGGGGTTGTGCATAAAGACCATGCCGAATACCCCAATCCTCTAAATCATGTCTACAATTAATCCCATCTTTTGATTTGTTATCATGCAACATTGTACTTAGTGTGCTTTCACAAACATTTTTCTCAACATGCATTATGTCCAAATTATGATGCAATGGAAGTTCCTACGAAAAAAATTAACATTTAAATTTTCTATATATTCTTTTTTTTAGATTAATAAATAAAAAAGAGATTTGAATACTAACCTCCCAATATGGCAAGTCAAAAAAAATTGATCTTTTTTCCACCTTGATAGCTACTTTTTTACAGAATTATCATCTTCGTTATCTTCATCCTCACTACTGTCATCGATCTTCCTTTTCTTACTTTTTCCCTTAATCTGCTCTTTTCCAAAATCATTTGGAAAATCCTTCAAAATAAGAAAGATGTTTTTACCTGTTAGAATTCTAGGCATCTTTCCATCCTCTATAGTGTTATCAAACCAAGCTTTTTTTTCCTCAACGGATGTGAAATAGGCAAAAATCTTCTATGACCCATATAAACATTCTTTCGACTATATTTCAACCATCGACGATGAGTATTGACACCACATAATGGACAAGCCTTTTTACCCTTTACACAACATCCAGCAAGATTGCCATAAGCTGGAAAATCATTTATCGTCCATAACAAAATAGCTCTCATATTAAAAAATGTCTTACTAAATGCATCGTACGTCTCAACTCCACTACTCCACAAGTAATGCAAATCCTCTACTAATGGCGCCATATATACATCAATATCATTCCCCGGTTGCTTTGGACCTGGAATTAGAAGTGTTAGCATAATATTTTCCTTCTTCATGCACAACATAGGCGACAAATTATATGTCACAAGCATTACTGGCCAACAACTATATTTGGAACTCAACATGGAAAATGGATTAAACCCATCTGTAGCAAGACCAAGTCTGAGACTACGTGGATCGGCTGAAAATGATTCCCAATTTTCATCAATTGTGCTCCATGTTACAGAATCTACGGGATGTCGCATCTTTCCATCACTGCTTTTATTATTGAAATGCCACCTTAATGCTTCTGCCATCTTTTCAGATCTGAACATTCTTCTGAATCTTGGAATTATTGGAAAATATCTCAACACCTTAACCGGGATACCCTGCATAATCTCATTTGTATCCTGATTCATTTTCCATCTTGAGGAACCACATTTCGGACAGTCATTCAAATTTTTATACTCTTTACGAAAAAGACAACAATCATTCTCACATGCATGAATCTTTTCAAACCCCATATCAAATAGTTTGAGGAATTTCTTTACTTCATATAAAGTCTTAGGAAGTACATTATTCTTTGGCAAAAACAGCTGTTGCACATTAAGAAGCTTATCAAAACCAGAATCGGATAATCCAGTTTCGCATTTAAGGTTATACAAAATAGTGATGGCAGATAACTTTGTATGATCTATGCAACCAGGATATAGTGGGGTTTCTGCATCTTCCAAGTTCTTGAGTAAATCATCGTTTCGTCTCAGTGCATCATCCTTATCTTTATCATCATCAAAAAAATTATGATTAAAGTAGTCTTCATCTTCATAGTGAATTGCTTTGAGTAAGTCTTACGCCTCACTCTTTTTATTATTATTTTCAACATCTACTTGCTCGCCATGATTATACCACCTACCATCTTTGTACTTAGGATCCATTCCCTTTATAATTAAATGCTCAATGACGGTTTCACCATAATGATGACTAAGATTTCGACAATCTAAACAAGGACACAAAATTTTCTCTACATCCCCTAACTTTTTCTTCGCAACACGTACAAAATTTTGAGCTCCTTTTCCATACTCTTTACTGGTTCTATGTTTAAAATTGAAAGCAACAAGAATGTTAGCTTTCATTTTCAAAACATGTTAAGTCTAAAGTTATGTGTAAATTTACTTGTATATGATTACCTGTGTAGACGCAACCAGTCTTTCTCCATCATCATATATAATATGGAAGCAATCAAGTATCTAAAATGCTAAAATAGTAATTGGAAATTAGACTATTTAAACAAGTAGAGATTACCGATACCAAATCTAGTAAAAAATGCATAAATTTCCAAAGCAGGCATCACCAACAAACGAGTGTAACACTGCGACATGACAATAGGAACATGAAGCCAGAAACATAAAACATACAAGTAACCAACAGAGGCATGACACAACTAAAATGCATATACAACGATTCAAAATGTATTGGTTAATGCGTTACCTTCTGACATTTAGTTGTTATGTATAAACATTGCAAAGCTACACTGGGAAACATCCACATGAATTTAGGCCACAAACCAAAAGGAATTATTTAAGCCAAACTGTTTCCAAAAAATTTGTCATTACAACGGCGCTATTTTGTAGCACCGGAGTAATGTCTATGCATTACCCCTCTCCTGATACTTGGCTTGCGCCATTAACAATAAATTTGGTTCCTGATACTTGATGTCAGTAAAGAGTCTGATCATTTGCTTCCATTTACATAATTCTTCATTAATGAACCCTTTGGTTGAACATCATCAAAAACTTTAAGCAGGTACTTTTTCATACCTAATTTAGATCTTATATTTACATGTTCACATTACTTATTCGAGACTTTCTGAAGTACATCATAGCTAAATTGTACTCCATATTGTACCTTTCGAATATTCAAAAAACATGTTAACTGCAATGCGTAATGTGGTGAAGCAAAATTTTAAATAAAGACTACAGATAGTAGTTTCAAGTTTTAACTATCAATAACATCTTGTCAGCAGAGGCGGTAGATAATTTAGTGGGTCACTGAAGAATTTGCAACAGTAAGAAACTTCAATTCTTTTTTCATGAGAAGGAAAAGTTTCTTTGTTATGGAAATGAGAAGGAAAGATTTCAAAAGTTAAAAATAGGAAAGTGCTATACAATTGAACATACTAACAATACCTACCTCAAATTAAAATTGACAAATAGACATGGACACATTATCACCAATTAAGGGGAATATCCAAAATCAGCTACTACAAATATGTAAACACAACCGTGGTAAATATGTAGCAAAAAAATTCATGAAATCTAAGATGTAGTAATGTGATTCATCTTATCTCAGACAAATATTTATCCACCCATGCTCCATGTTAAAAAAATAGAAAGAAAAAAAAATCAGAATTCACTCCATTTATCAATTTACAGTGAATAGAGATAAATAGTTTCAGGTATAAATTTGTAGTTTCACTCCAATAAATTTATATGACAAAATTCAATTAGTTGTTATGATTGTAAGTACGAAAACAAAATGGTTTATTCAGGAAAAAAGAGTCTCCTTACTCATAGCCACAATTCCTACTATACACATTCAAACCATCAACAACCATTGTACAACTCCTACTGTATTCTGTCTCAAAATATTGGAACAAAAGAATCATTTTGTAGTTTATATAAATTTCAACATTTATATATACTTAAATATTATACACAGTAAAAAAATCGAGGAAACTGATCTACTAATGTCAAGCTACTACAAAACAATGAAATGGATACAATGTCTATCTTAGTATCATCAAGCTACTTTTCTAAGTGTTTCTAATGTCCAAAACATACAAGTCTTTTGGCATTCTTGGTTCCTATGAAAATAGTTAGATATAATAAACTTAAAAATATCACTATAGCAGCAATGATTAGGCATCTTGCCACTCAAATTGGTAATACATATACTTAACAGAGGTTAAAACAAGTGCAGCATCGACAAGTAGAAATTGCAGTTTTTTGACAACCAACATCCCTGAGAAAAATAATATTCTTAACAATACTTACTATGCTCTCAAAGTTAACTTAATTTTAAAAGGTGTAGATAATTTGCTAGTAATGCCGAAACCCAACTTATAAAGTGCTACAACCATTAAAAGAGTTTTGAAACAGATGGAAGATAATTCTAATTTAGCTATCGATGCAATGGAAACAAAACTTTTTCTGGCAAAGGGGCTGAAGAATAAAATTCAGATCTTATAGGAAATCAATGTACAAAATGCAAATCTTCCTATAAAATACCTTGGCATTCCATTCTCTTCCAATACATTGAAAACACTGGATTTTGGGGATTTGATAGACAAACTTAACAGAAGATTAACCAATAATCTTAATAAACTCGTTAACATTAATTTACCAACAAAACGGATCCTACAAATTTTGATTTAGGGCAATCGAAGAAACACATACCGAAATAACAAAATCGTAATTGATGGATGACTAAACTAATTGAAGAACCCATTTTAAACCTAAATAAAATCGATGAATAGTTGAAAATAAGTACCTGTAGAGGGAGCAGCTAGCGGTGATGATTTGGATTTGAAATCGAAAGAATTGTGAAGGGAGATGTCTGAATGATGAAGCGACAGTGATGAAGGCGGATTTTGGTGATTGGAAGAGAGGTTTAATTCGGTTTTAGGTGGTAGAGGTGTTATCGAGATGAAAGGCTGAGAAAGGTAAATAGGCGAAGTGAAAAAAATGAGGCGGCAATGTTTTATTATTTAGGTTTTCTCAGCGTTAACGTAAAAAATTTCCCTCCAATATTTTCGTCCACAGCAATCAAGGGAGAAACGCTGTGAATACCTGCTGTCAAAGTTGTTTTTTCTTGTAGTGTAAGGAATTTACAATATAAATTGTGAAGGGTTTTTGAGAAAAGAGGAATTAATGGAACTTTCCCAAGTGTTGTGAAGTAAGGGGTTTAGAAAATTATATTTTTAAATATTTTTCTAAGTGTTGAAATAAGAGATGGTTTTGAAATAGCCTGATATGGATATAAGTATTTGAGTTGTCTCAAATATAGAAATTTGGAAGGGATTTGAATATATATCTTATAAAGATATATTGAAACTAAATTTTGGAAAATTATAATATGGTCCTAGTGACTGCTTATGGATGTTATATTGAGAGTTAAATAACCAACTATCAAGTATTTGGCCAATTTTTTTGATCGTTTCGAAGAGACTAGGATCAAATTTAATTATCCGAAAACCACTTCGATTCGGTTTGAGCGTTACGAATGGATACCGTGAAGATGATGAAGACGATGATTCGGTTTGTTCAAACCTAGGACAAATTGTATGGATGAATGCTATCAGTACATTGTCATTGGAGGACAATGAGCATTCGAAGTGAAAATTCCTTAAAAAGGTAAGCATAGCCTTAAGCCTCATCAATCGGAATGACTGAAAATCAGGGGATATGCAGCAAGGATAAGTGGGTCATACCCAATTAGGGTATGTTATCACCTTTCTAGATACCCTCGGATATATTATAAATAATGGATACGGTGGTGCATGCAAAAGAGCTCTCGATAAGGGTGGGAACACCCGGGGTGATAACATATTCGGTTCTATTCAGGTTAGGGATAGGGCCGGTCTTGTGTTGTAGGGGATCCCGGCAAGGTCCTAGGTGCATTTTTCTAGACGTGTACCATGATAGGTGGTACCCCAGTGCCTAGTCATTTTATGGAATCCATTATCCAATAAGCGCCATACGGTTTTGATTGTGCCCAACTATGCTGTAACGTGAGATGCAAGCATTTCAGCTATTTTCTATTTACTTTGTTTAGACACTATTATAATATCAGACGGTTTTGATACAAAGTGTTTTGGTTATCGTAAGGTAAAAACCCATCGTGTTTATGTGTGATGCGGTCTTACGAGATACCTTTGTTTCAAAGGATTTTGATAACTTTAATAATTCAAATTGAGTGTGTTTTCTCACACTGGTTTTCCTGACTGACTCGGGTGTTATTTTACTATAATTCTCGGGTTAGACCGAGTATTACAGATTCAGGATAGGATGCTATGGAGCTTAGGAAACGAGCTGGATGACGAAGACGTATCACACGTACTTGATTAGATTCCGCTGTGTATGCTGTATATTCAACACTAGTATGGACAAGTTATTAGAACTGTCCAGTATTGAGTTATTGATTCGTTGTACTCTGATGATGTAATGTATAAATAACAGTTGTAGTTCTTTTTGTATAAAGACATGTTATTGTCTATTATATATTGTTCTGCTGCGATTGTGAGATTCTGTGTTGTTATTTATTTTACTTCTACCTCTTCTTTCTTCTTTTCCTCTAACGATCTGGTATTTACGGCACTCGATTGCTCGGCATGTAATACTGTGAACGTATTTATGTCGATTTTTGAGGGTCAAAAATCTGGTCCGTGACAATGCGTGTGGGTGGTGGAGGTGAGACTTGGTGGCAGTTCATGGGAGAGAAGGCGATGGGTTCAAGGGAGGATGGGCGCTGCTGTTTGGCTGTACACGGCTGCTGATAGTGACTGGGTGGTCTCGGATGAAGGGGATGAGGCGGATCTACAGTTTGGTGGTGGAAATGGGGATCGTGCTGAACAGTGGCTGAAGGATATCGGCTGGAGTGGGTTGAGGTGATGACTGCCGTTGAAGGTGGGCTTTGGGTCGCTGGACGTGGTCGGAGTAATGGCGAGGTAGGAGCAGGTTGGAGGGGAGGCGCACAGAGGTGAATATGGTGGCGGAGGAAGCAGGTTTTGCTAACTTGGGTATGCACGTTTCATTTTGGGAGGCGGATGTGGGGTAGATTAGCAGAGAAAGGAAGATGACAAGCAGCTGCATGCTTCGATCGAGGAAGCTATAAGTGGGGTTTGGTCAAAGGAAGGGGTGGCGGGTCGAAGGGGTAAGATGCGAGAGGTGGGACGCGATGATGTGAACGGTGAAGCAAGGTTGAGGGGGAAGGTGGCATGCACAGGTGACAGATCTGGGAAGAAAAATGAAAAGACAATGTAAATATAACTTTATAATATATAGATTGTTTTCAAAATCAAGAATAGAACGAACAGAAACAAAGAGAGAGAAGGGGAACACGCCAAATAAATGTCAAAACCAAGGGAATGGAGAAAGTCAAACGTTGATTTCTAGAATAATAAATGATAGTGACCAATGGTTTACACGGCGAGTAGTTGAATGGTCATAGGAAACAAAAAGGCAAAAATTGGGTGCCGATACGGCTAACCATTTCGCAGATTCCGCCGCGTACCGGACGCCGAAATAGACAAATAAATATACTGTGGAGATCGGCACAACGAGACGAACAGAGTGATACATAGATATTAGCGATACAACTATCCTATCAGAACTCTATATTCGATGCCAGAAATGCTGCTAAAACTCCGAAAATAAGGTAATCGGGGCTAGAGCAGTCCAAATTTGGCGAAACGAAATATGATGTCTCACTCAATTAATGATTTATATTTTTATCATGTAAAAATATTCAGATTTAAAAAATATTTTATTTCCATCAATTTACCTGATTTAAATTGAAACTGAAAATTACACAACAGAACTAATTTACATAACCAATAAAAATTTACCATTTGTTATGTTTAAATAGACGTATTCCAAATATCAAATTTTCATTTCTAAAAAAATTTAGAAGATTTTCAGTTAATTACGTTATAAAAATCGTTAAAATTTCCGGATCGTTGCAGAAAAGATCTTTTCAAGTAACATGGGATTATTCAGATTCATCTTCTTCATCTGGAAGTGATAGTGAAAGCGACTCGAAACAAGCAAATGTGTGTTTTATGGGTAACACAGATAAGGTACGTCCTGAACTTACTTATGATGAAATAATTGAAATTAGCATTGATTACATTATAAATATAGAGAATCAAAAAAATTAAATAAGGAATATGTAGGAAAGTTAACTAGAGCAGAATTAGAAATTGGATTATTAAAAAATGAAAAGATAATCTTAGAAGAAGAATTAGAAATTACTCAAAAAATGTGCAACGTTATTATCGTAAAATGATATCTTATTACATGATTCAAAAAATTATAATTAGAAAAAGTTAATCTTGAAAAAGAAAAACTAGAATTATAAGCAAGTTTAGATTCTAGCGAAATTGAAATTTGTGATCTTAAAAGTAAGTTAGATAAATTAACAAATAATGTGACAAAATTTAACAAAGGAAAACAAAATTTAGAAAATTTGATCAAAATATCTAAACCATCTGGAAACCGAAATGGATTGGGTTTTAAAAGCAAACGAAAGTCAAAGAATAATAACACATTATACACCAAATTCAAAAAGCCAAAGTTAGAAGCTAAGATTAAAAATTCATACACAAGTATGGTCAAAATATGGATTCCTAAAACAAATAATAAACTAATTAGACAAAAGTATATTGATGAATACTTAAAGAAAGTGGTATATAATAATAATTACATTTCTAAAGGAACCAAATCCTCGTGGATATGGCTACCTTCTTCCACTAACACGTATTGTAGGTACCAATTAAATTTTTATATTTTTCAGGTACCCAAAATTAAAATAAAAAGCAAAACGAGAAATGTATACTTGATAGTGGTTGCTCCAAGCACATGACCAGAAATGCTCATATGTTATCCAATATAACATATATTGATGGTGACACTGTGACATTCAGAGATAATTTAAATGGATTTGTCATCGGCATTGGAGAAGTCATCAATATTGGTATTTCTAATTCTCCTATTATCACTAATTTTTTACTGGTAGAAAAGTTAAAACATAACTTATTAACTATAACGATTATGTGATAAAGAATTTAAAATTGATTTGAAGAAAAATAAATGCAATATCTTTGACCAAAATAAAAATCTAATTATTGAAGGATTTAGAAATCGAAACATATAAGTTTTAAACATGACTGTCAAAAACAACACTAATTTACGCTTAGCCACAAATCATGATAATCCATGGTTATGACATAAACGTTTTTGTCACATAAATTTTAAGAATATCAACAAACTAGCTAAAAATGACTTAGTTAGAGGATTACCAAAAATCAACTACAAGGTTAATAACTCGTGTGACGCTTGTCAATTTGGTAAATTAAAGAAAACTTCTTTTAAATCTAAAAAGGAAATCTCCACAAAGCTATGTCTCGAACTACTTCATCTGGATTTATTCGGGCCGACTCAAGTACGTTAAATAAATCATAACAAATATATTTTTGTAATTGTTGATGATTTTTCAAGATATACTTGGGCATTATTTTTAAAACATAAAAGTGACACTTTTGAAATGTTTAAAAAAATTTCTAAACGAATTACAAATTTGATGAACTTGAAAATTAAAAGTATATGAAGTGATCATGGAGTGAATTTGAAAATGAATTATTTACAAATTTTTGCAACAAAAAGGGAACTAGTCATAATTTTTCGTTTTCACGTACACCACAACAAAATGGTGTTGTAGAAAGGAAAAATCGAACTTTACAAGAATGTGCATGAACCTTACTAAATAGTAGTAACCTACCAAAATGTTTTTGGGCTGAAGCTTTTGCTACCACGTGTTATGTATTGAATCGTGTAACACTTAAACTAATGGTTAAAAACACATGCTATGAAATATTTATCAAAAAGAAACCTAAAGTATCGTATTTTTGAATGTTCGGATATTTTAGTTTAAACACAAAAGACTGTCTAGGAAAATTCAATTCTAAAGCTGATGAAGGAATTTTTATTGGCTATTTGGATTGGAGTAAAGCATATAGAATTTTTAATAAACAAACAAACATTATAGAAGAAAGTTGTAACGAACCGGATTTAAAACCCTCGAAAATCGACACTAATACATCCAGTGTATTACATGCCGAACATTCAAGTGCCGGAAATACCGATTTGTTGGGGTGAAAGTAGAAGGTAGAAGATAGAAGAAAACTAAACAACACAAAATCTTACAACGCAACGAACAATATATAACACAACAATGATCTTTACAAAAAGGAAACATCTTTATTCATATATACAACATCAGAGCACACTAGACTTATCCTAAATTTAGACAGTTATAGAAACTTGTCCTTACATTGACAAACATACAAAATCTATAATACAATGGAACGAAAAATATACGTGAATACATCTTGACCATCCAGCTGCTCTTCAACTCCAAAGTATCCAGCTAAACCTGGGAAAACATGCTCGGTCTGACCCGAGCATTACATGGAATAACGCCCGGGTCATTTTGGTAAACCAGCGTGAGTAAAACTTGATAACAAGTAACAACCAAACTGATTTCTACATTTGAAAATTTTCAAACAAAGGGTATCTCGTAAGACCACATCGTACATAAAAGCGGATGGGTTTTTACCTTACGATAACCAAAACATTTTATATCAAAATCCAATGATATTATTATAATGTCTAGGTTTAAAGTAAATAGATAAAATAGCTGAAATGCTTGCATCTCATATTCCAACATACTAGGCTCTGCAATCGAAAACATAAGGCACGTATTAGAGATTGGATCCCAACAATGGCAAGGTAAGGGACTACCTTCCGATGATAAACCTCTAGAAAATGCAATGATGCTAACACAGGGCCGGCTACCCCTTTAACATGGCAGACCAGAATACCTCACCCCCTTGACACCGAGGCATTATACTACCACGGTATTTGCGCGCAAACCAACTCTGAAAGGGACATCTAGAATGGGGTGACCGCTCCTAATAGTAGCTAACCACATAGCTCTGCGGCATGCCTTGTGTAACATCCCTCCTTTTTGTACGTTTTAAGCAGACACACATGCCGACTCAAACCATACAGAAGGGCGGATTGTTATTGGGGTGAATAAGAAAAAGCAGAGAAAGAAAAAAACAAAACAGAATCTCGCAGCGGAATGACAAAATATAATAATCAAATAATAGTACATGAAGCTGTATACAAAACATTTGATTATACTTATACAATACAAAATCAGAGTTACACATATCAGAGATAAACAAATAATGATAATGCAGTGGAACAGTATGATGTAGTGGAATAATATAGTAAATAACAATACAATCTTCGCCTTCATCCTCCAGAAACAAGTCTTCGAATCCTGTAATGCTCAGGCTGACCCGAGCGAATTGAAAAGACAAACACTCGAGTCAGAACTAAAAGATCTTATGTGAGTTAAATCAACGGTAAATAACTATGAGTGGAACGGCGTCAAAGATGTTTACGGGGTTTGACATCTCCTATCCAGTGTTAAACGTGAGTGCAGTAACTTAAGAGATGTTCGGGATTCACATCTCCTAAGGATCCGTTAAACTATCTACCATGTAGTACAATACGCTATTATAATATGTCTACAGTAAGATAAACTATTAAAATAGCATTAAGGCGTTACCCATTTCCCCCTTAACACATTTTTATATATTCCTATAGTCTATACAGTACCATAATCCCATCCGTACTGGACGTCGTCAGAGGGCACTCCATAGGTATGATACAAAACAAACTCGTAGTGGTCTCGATAAGGTAGGTGACACGGCACAACTAGGCAATGCCATGGTAGATATACCAATTACACTTCCGGACTGGTGGTAACGCATAGCAACTACTACTGCCCACCTCGGAACACACTCCCAAATCAAAAATCGAGGGTGGCCACCAAATCAGTCGTAAAGTCAGAATATATTATCGAAGGAGTGTGCCCGATCAGAGGAATGACCTCACTTGGCCCGTCAATTGCTCATGTTTTAGCCACCTTAAGCTAACTCATGGGAGTCAGGTCCACGTATATACCTCATATAGGATCGTCGATAACCATCCTACTTCATTCTGGAATCTCCACCGCATACACAGTTGTCAAAGTGGTTTTCGGTATTGGCAGAGAGTATGACAATATCCGATCCCAGTCTCTTTAAAAACCAATCGCTTATTACACACCGGATGGTTCTTTTACATTTCCAAAACCATTTCATAATTGATATCAAAATATCATTTTCAATTAAAATCATATCATTTTCGAAATCATTACTTACTTTCGAAATCATATTCACCTTTGAAATCATATCACATTTCAAATCATAGTTCGAAATTATATTTCCTTTCAAAAGTCATATTTCCATAATAGGCTAAACTCTCATTTCAAAATATCATATTAAACCGAATATGTTATTTAATTCCCAACTTAGGTTATAACATCGTTAACCATATTCACTTTAAAAAATTGAGAATTTGAATATAAACCCATCCATTTTACTTAGTTTGGAACTTAGAAGAAAATAGTTTAAATAGTTATAAATAGTTAATATAGATTTAAAATAGATTAAATAGCTTTAAAATAGATTAATTCGATTTAAAATAAGTTAAAATAGGTTAATTAGTTTAAATAAATTAAATGGTTTAAAATAGGTTAAAATGATTTAATATAATTAATACAGGTTAAAATAGTTTAATACTTTGAAATCTTAATAATTAGAAATTTTGAAATAATACATTTTTAAAACAGTTTATATTAAAGCATGAATTTGGAATTAATATCAAATTAAACTATTCATTTCATTTCAACACATTTGGTCCATTTTAAATTTCCAAGTCAACAAACCAAATTCCAAACCTTTCAATTTCAAATTATTTCAAAGTTATTTTCAAACAACTTCAATAACTTAATTTCGATAGAATTTCATTTATACTTAAAAGTTTAACTTTAAACTTCCAATTTAATTTCTTAAAGCAATTCCTTTTAAACCAATTCACATTTCATCATAAACTTGATTTTCCAATAATACTTCAATTTACATAAATCAAAATTTATTCCAAAATATCATTTAATTAAATTCGAAAATTAAGGATTTTAAAATCATTTAATTTAACCAATCCGGTGTCCGTATATAATTCTCTACCCTACGGTCAAGTGATATGGATATTTATCATTTCAATCCGCTATTTAAAATGTTACGGTTATATATATCATTTCAAATCGCAATCTCGAATTAATAATAAATTCCATAAAATCGCTCGAGTCTATCATTTCAACCCATAACGATTTTTCCTTAATCTATTGATCATTCGGGTATGTATCATTTCAACCCATAGTGAACTTGCAGTTTATAACTATATAAAATAAAACATCCATTCATCCAATATCAACAATCAACATCCATCACAATCGTCATCCAAATCAATCAATAAATATCAATATAGAACTGATAATCAATAACAGGTATTTAACTGGCAACTTATATTCAATAATAAATTAAATAACGATTTAATTCAAATAAATTCAAGTTAATAGGAATAGCAATTTAAAACTATCAAACAACCATAAATAAAATTCCTAATCACATCACAAATTTTATTTAACAAACATAAGAAATTTTAGAAGTTGTGAGTGGGTTAAAACACTCACCTTTGAATTTCAAATCGATTTGAAATTCAAAATAGGGCCTAAATTTGAATTGTCTCGGAATTCGTCCAAACTTGCGTCAAATTGTCCGGAATTTCGATACGATCCCGGCAAAGCAAACTGCGCGTGAATCGGACCTCGTATGTAAAAGTTATATCGATTGGAAGTTATGGAATTTTAATTTAAATAAAAAAAACAACCACGTGACTAACCTCCCCTCTTCAACACGTACACCAACACACACGTTCGGCTGAAGATCGCCGCCACGAAACCCTAATCGACCATGCCTCAAAAGCCTGTTCTGTCTCCGGAATGAAAATGGGTCAACCCATATATCAATATAGATGTTTTCAATATTTTTAAACCCAATGGAACAGGTTTCAAGCCCACATTCCATAGTATGAAGAAGTTATGTTAAAATCAGCTTATTTCAAATTGATTTCAATAGATTTCAATTAAGTTGATTTCTAGGCGCTTCTAGCCCGTACGATCAAACGACAGGTCTGATCGCTACGAAACATGAAATCTTACAATAATTCACTGTTACGGATCTGATGAAACTAGTTTCGTCGAAATTCGAGACAGTTGCCAAAATGGCTATTTCCACCTTAATTGAATAAATAAATATTAAATTAATTAAATCACTTTTTAATTCAAAATTTATAACCTAACCAATTTCATCATTTTTAATCACTTAGACATTTACCATGACTTAATACAAATTTATATGCCGATTTCAAATTTTGGTTATTACACTAATTACAATGTTCAAGTCACTATAATTAAGTCCAATTTATTATAATTTAATTTAAATAAATTGCTTTTAAATTTGATTCCAACCTTTATATTCAACCAATTATAATCTAATAACATAGTTAACATTTGTTTTACATTTCATTACATTAATATACTCCAATTTCAATCTTTTATTTGTATCAATTACTATATTTCAATTATATTGGATTTTGTCAATTTCACACATTTTAATTGAATTGTAAAACCCCAAATTAATTTGTTTATCTTGATTTCAAGATTTAATTAAATCAATTATTACATTATGAATATATTTAGCATTTCTATCCATTTTATTACATTCACCCCTTTCAGTTATTGTATTAAATCACATTAATGTAACATTTAATTGCATTTAATTATAATCGATTTCCAATTAAATTTAACAGACTAAATAAATAGACAACGTATAATAATTGTTACCATTAATGTAACAACCGACATATTTTAAGATTGTATATTTAAAGTCTAAAAAGCTACTTTTTGTATACGGTCGAATTGGGACTCGAGACTACCTCTATTGAGTCCAAAATGACATTTACAACTTTTTTGAGTATAATCATCGATACGTTTGGAGTAAGTTGAATTTTGACATTTTCTATTGGGCTTTGGGTTTGGGTTTCACCCCAACTCAGTCTATAACCTAGTTCAGCCCTCTCCTCTCCTCTTCACTTCATTTCTATTTTCTTAAACACTCAAGCAAAACTGAAAATGGGGAGAGGAATGAGAAATTAGAAACTCCAAGCCCTAGTTTTCATTTGCAAAACCAAATTCTTGCTCCAAATTCAAAGAGAAGCTAAGGTAAGCATCCTCTTCATCTTCTCCAACTCATTCTCTCTTTAATTTCAGAAATTTCCTAAACCTAACTTAGGAAATGTTCTTCTTTTGAGCTTAGATTCAAGTTTCTAGAGTTGAGGTTGAGGAGAAGTTGATCTTCCTTTGCATTCAAGCTTCTCCTTCATCATTTTTGGGTTTAAAGGTGAGTTTTTGAACTCACATCCTTGTCTATTTCTATCATTGATGTTAGGTATGAATTCCTAACACTTATTCATGTTCAATTGCTTTTGGTTTGAATTGATTTGGTGAACATTTCAATTTTTGGTGTTTTGAAGTCAAAAACTTTGAAAATCATTGCTTTGATTTGTGAACATGTTTTTGGTGGTGAATCGGAGAGCCTATAGGGCTGGGTTGTCGATTGGCAAAATCCCCTAAAGTCCATTGTGCGACCGGGTGCAAATGGTGAGAGTTTGCTCTTCCATTTGATAGGCTGAAAAACAATTTCAGCTACAGCCAGTCGACTGGCCCCCTGCAGTTAGTCGATTGACTGTAGGGTCTGAAACCTCTCGGGTTCTGGCATAGTTGATTGACTGCAGAAGGCCAGTCTACTGACCTGCTTCATTTTGCCTATTTTGCCTAATTAGCTTGAGGATCCAACTTTTATCGATTCGTGACTATCCGAT
Organism: Allium fistulosum; assembly: GCA_030737815.1. Taxonomy (NCBI): domain Eukaryota; kingdom Viridiplantae; phylum Streptophyta; class Magnoliopsida; order Asparagales; family Amaryllidaceae; genus Allium; species Allium fistulosum. The sequence continues at coordinate 1,042,754,640 of CM060902.1, read as the reverse complement.
TTATTGTTATCATTTGTTATTGCCTTTGATGACTTCTTTTTTGGGATTTTTGAGAATGTCCATTTTAATGGAATTGGTATCGATTTCTTTGGATTTAATTCACGTCTTCGAATGTGGATTTTTGTGATTGATTGTTTCTACAATCATTTTGTGATTTGCCACTTCTAAATACAAAGGTTTCTATACTAGTAGTAAATATTAAAACTCTTTTACAAAGATGATTTCGACTCTATTTTTAATACAAAGCTCTTTTATAAAACCGTTTTCTAATCTATTAGCATATACAAACCTTTAGCTCACCCGTATGAGAAAATCTAATTAAACGGCTTAGCAAAACAAGTGGTATGAAACGCTTGCGTTTACTTCGTCGGTTAATTCTTGGACTTGTTCGATTGAACTCTTGTGACAATTTTTGAGTGGGAATCTACAATTTGTTCGTAAATATTTAAGTTAAGCTAGTGGTTATGGGACACGAAGCTAAACTCATATATTTACTAGCTTAGTGTAATCGACACTTTGTATTGATCGATGATGATCATTTTGTGATTTAGACTAGCGATGTGCGATGTCTATTTGTTTGTTTGGGGATTACCATCCCCGTTTGTGGAACTTCGGTTCAATTTGGCGGGGTAGCGACCCGTGGTCTTTGGGCCGTTTGTGGAGCTTCGGCTCAAAATTTATGGTTAGCGACCATGGAATAGCGTTCCTTTTGTGATACATGTGTTGGTGACTTTTCATGCTCCCGTTTGTGATAGGCCTCCCCCTTTGTGATTTCTGGATTTCTAATTGATGATTTCTAGAATTTGTGTTTCACCAACTTTTGCGATTGGCATTAATATGTTTGTCAATATTTGTAGTTTGGTGAATAAAATAAAGAATATGATATTCTTTTTGGAGCTTTGAGATTCTTGAGATATTTTATGATTTTGTTGTTGTTTGAATCATACTTGTCCTGGTATGACATTATTGTTATCATACGTTCTTATTATATCTCTGCTTATATCTCATTTCTTTAATGATAATTATAGCTAGACTGATCCGTTTATTATTTTCTTATTAAATAATACTCGGGTCAGACCGAGATGTTACAGGTGCTTCTGCTTGACTCCTTATCTGGGATCATCTTCTGACTTTTGCCTAACTACATTACATTTGTAGTTTTTGTTGTTATACATTTGAGATATAGACTCCTTGATGTATACTTATTCTTTTGTCTAACACTTGTAACTATTCTTTTGTGATATTGTGGATCTTGTTTGACCACTACTCTGATGTACACTTTTATGTGTTATATTCATATCTGTTTCCGCCTTTGAGATATGAACATCTGTGACTGATTAATGTTATGTTTATTTCTATACTTGTTTCCGAGGTCCACTTAGCCATTGTGTCGTAGTTTTGAGTTTGCATCGGTATGTCGGATTTCCTCTTAAAACGAAATGCATGTTATACTATCTGACATATCTGTACTCGCACAAGGCAATTGCACAGATGGTCGCTCCTCAACAGCCTTATTCTTCGCGCTAGTTGACGGAATTACTCCATAGTGTCCTTGGCTAGCGTGACCATTGAGATGGGGCGTCACAGCATGGTATCGGAGCCAAACTTCGGAACAATATAGAATAATCTAGCAAGGATCATTGTCCTACGTCCTTCTTAGGAATCGTGCCATAGGATTTAATTCGAGTCTTCGTACCGTTTTATCCTATTTCTTTTTATGATGCCTTGTTTTACCAATCAAGTTTGTTTGATATTCATTCTGAGATTAACCTTATTTTATTTTCTTTCTTTCTTAAAGAAAAGAAATGGTTAGACCTGACCGTCCCAGCGCCGGTCAATCTAGTGCTACTCCCCAGGATGGAGTATTTATGTCTGCTCGGCAACTTCTTGATCTTGTAAGAAATGCTCAAGCTGTCGGACCTATTCCCGAGCCCACTCATCCTAAATCTGGGTTTGCACGCTTGTGCAGTGATTACACCAATTTGGGTGTAAAGCCATTCAAAGGTTCCGAGAGCGTTATAGAAGTCCAGGCTTGGCTCCGAACATGCGACCGCATCTTTTCTCGCATGAATCTTATTGATCTTCATCGAGTCCAAGTGGCTTCTAGTATGCTCCAAGAGAGAGCATTGGACTGGTACGAGCTTCTGATCTCCGAAATTATTGAAGCGGACCGTACTTGGGAGAAATTCCGAGAAAGGTTCGAATTAAAATTTGTGCCGGAAGCTGAAAAAGTATCTCTAGCTCGACACTTCATTGACCTTGTTCAAGGTGAATCTTCCGTGACCGACTATGTCACATCTTTTGAATCTCTCTCTAAATATGGGGTTGAATACATTAATACCCCATTGAAGAAAAACCAGAGATTTGTTTATGGCTTGAACAAGAGCCTCAAAAAGCCATTACTTCTGAAACTAGAAGTTTCTTTTGATCAGCTTGTTGATATTGCTCTTCGTCTCGTAGAGGCTGATAAAGATAGTGATACTGAGATCAAACCAAACATCAACAAGAAGAGACCTTTCAAATTCAAGCCTAATCCCAACAAAAAGGGGAAGCAAGAAACACCAGTAGCAAATACTCCTAACCCTCGTCGTGGAGAATGTTACAATTGTGGTTCTAAGGACCACTATGCAAACAAGTGCCCGAAGTCTCTTTCTTGCCGCTATTGCAACAGTTCGGGTCATACCTTATCTTCGTGTCCCAAACTTCAAGGCAAGAAGGAGGGCAAACTAAACGTTGTACAAGCCCCTGCTAACACTTCTCGTGGTCAAGGTATTTATCATTCTATCCTTGATGGCATCATTATATTTCGTGATCTTCCTATTAGAGTTCTTTTTGATACGGGTGCATCTCACTCTTTTATATCAAAAGAACTTGTTGATGCTTTGTCTTTGAATGTTATTGGCTTGATGACTTCTTTGAGGATTGCGAATCCGGTTGGTGGATCCGCAACACTCAGTTTACTGTGTAAAGATGTCGAAATTATTTAATGTGATTACTCTTTCCGTGCCGATTTGCATGTTATGCGTTATTTAGGTTTCAGAATGATTTTGGGAATAGATTGGCTTAACCGTTATGAAGCCCATAACCTATGTCTAGAGCGGACTATTTATCTTCGGCATCCTCAATCTGTTAAGCAGATTTCTCTTGTTCTGAAAGATTCAGATTCCAATTCGAAAGCATCCTTGTATTCTCTAAATCCTCATGATGACGATAATGATGATGAGGAAGATGTCATTTCTCTCATTCACATTGTTCGTGAATTTATCGACATATTTGAGCCCGTTCTAGGATTACCACCTAAACGAGCAATTGAGTTCAGAATTAATCTAGTCCCTGGAGCTCTATCTATCACTCGTCCTCCTTATCGTATGTCCAATAAAGAAAATGAGGAGATGCGCAAACAATTATCTGAATTGGAAGCGAAGCAATTTATTTAATCTAGTTCCTCTCCATGGGGAGTTTTGGCTATTTTTGTGAAGAAATCTAATGGTACACTTAGGATTTGCGTTGAGTATCGCAAACTTAATGATCTCACCATCAAGAATAAATATCCCTTGCCTCAGATTGATGATTTATTCGATCATCTTAGTGGTGCTAAAGTCTTTTCACAGTTAGACCTAGCAACTGGTTTTCATCAGCTCCGTATTGCAGAGGATAACATTCCTTTGACAACGTTCCGTACTCGTTATGGATTTTATGAATGGCTTGTTATGCCATTTGGTTTGGCGAATGCTCCAGCTTATTTCGTCGACCTTATGAATCGAGTTTTCAAAGACTTCCTCGATCGATTTGTTCTCATCTTTATAGATGATATTCTTATTTATTCTAAAACCGAAGAGGAGCATGAAAAACATCTTCGAATTGTGTTGGAAACTCTTAGGAGCAACCAATTAAAAGCAAAATTTTCTAAATGCCACTTTTGGCAATCTTGTGTGAAATTTTTGGGACATATCATTTCTGAATCCGGAATTTCCGTGGATCCTTCAAAGATTGAAGCGATTCAAAATTGGAAGAGACCGAAGAGTGTGACAGAAATTCGTAGCTTTCTCGGATTGGCGGGCTATTACCGTCGGTTCATAAAAGACTTTTCTAAAATTTCCTTACCCCTCACTAATTTGACAAAGAAGGGAGTTAAATACATTTGGTCAGACAAATGTGAAGCTGCTTTTCAAAAATTAAAAGAACTCCTTTCCGATGCTCCTATTCTTATGATTCCCGATGGGAACCAAGATTTTATTGTTTATACCGATGCTAGTCGTGTTGGTTTGGGTGTCGTTCTCATGCAGGGGGAACGTGTTATCGCTTATGCTTCTAGGCAATTAAAGCCCGTCGAAACTAAATTTTCCACTCATGATTTAGAGCTCGCGGCTATTGTTTTCGCCCTTAGAAACCGGTTTTTAATAACGTTATTAATTGAAATTTTTTTTGAAACTTTAAACGATAAAATTTTGAGATATAAATTTGATATTTGGAATGCGTCTAGTTAAACATAGAAACTGGTAAATTTTCGTCCGAAAATATGAAAGTTTATTTTGTGCGTAAATTTACTTCAATTTAATCAGTTAAAAAGCGATGAAAATAAAACGTTTTCGAAACCTGAATATTTTACGTAGAAAAATTCTAAACCATCTTCTGAGCAAGACGTCATTTTTCATTTTTTCCAAATTCGGACTTCTCTAGCTCCGTCGATCTTATTTTCTTGCGTTTTGTTGCATTTTCCACTAGTATAAAAATTCGAATTTTTAAAATTCAATCATGCCACTGATATCTGTATACCGTTTTGATGATCTCGTCATGCTGATCTCTGCGATATATTCAAATTCTATATTTGGAAGACCGGTACACGGCGGAAGCGACAAAACAGCTAGCCGTATCGTTAACCGTTTCAAACTTTCGACATCCGTGAACTTTCATTTGCTACTTATTTAGATTAAACAACCACTTCTTATAAATTCTCATGCATTAACATTGGACTTTTGTGATTCTACTTTTGTGATTTCATATTTTCATTTTGGTTCGATAATTTATTTCAGCCTCTTCGTTTCTTACTTGGGTACTGTGAAGGTTATATTAAATTATACAAGCCTTAATATTTATTCCAATCACCTATTCGTTCTCTGTGCCTTGAATCCATTAGCCACAGCTTGTCCATTAATTTTGCCTCTTGGAGAAAGAAAAGTGCAAAGCTTTCATTTTTCCACTGAAACCATTCTTCTGTCACCTTCTCCTCCATTCCACTTCTTCCCGAAACCCATCTTCGCAAACTCTTCCACCCACATCCTCTCACGCGAACACCGCAACAACCATCACCACTCCCCAGTCCGCTACCCCTCATCGCTCCCACTTTGTCCGTGGCGGAAACTCACCGCCTTCTCCTAAAAAAATATCATTTCGCAGTCTCCCTTCTCATTTTGCACGTCGCCTCCTGTTCACGCGTCTCTCCTCCGGCCAAATGTCTACATGAGCCGCCTCTACCTATTGCCGAAGTTTAGCTAACCCTCTCAACCATCAGACCCACGACCACTCATGCCCCACTGCCGCACCCCATTTGAGCCGACAACGCCTACAGCAAGCTCCAACCTCACCGCCTTCATACACCACTTCACCAGCCTCATTTCCCAAATCCCCTCCACCTACACCGGCTTTCGCCCATCAACGACCGTGCTCCACGGCCACCCAGCAACTGACCTCATTCACCACTAACCCCGCTGAGCTCAGCAACCCAGATCCACGTGCGCGCAACCCCGGAGATCCTAGCTCCCCTTGCTCGTCTCCTTGCCATCCATTCTTAACTCGTTTTGTTGCAGCAGCCTCCTCCTCTTCCATAGTATTCATAAGTGAAGGTACATATATATAGTAATTGATATATATTAATTTACGTAATAATGGTTGTAAGTTATTGTATAAATCTTTAGTTAACAGTTCATTTATATTGTAGTATATACATAATTGTTTATATAATCAGATCTTATGCTAGTTTACATAATCAGATCTTATATAATAGGCTGCAGGTTGCTTTATGCATGTGTATGGTTTTTGAAAAAATAGTGTTGTATATATTGGTTTGTTGTTTATATATTTACAAAAAAGAGAATATATATAATATAATATGTGTGTTATAACCAGTGCTGTTACGAAGTTTGTATGTTTGCCGAGTCCATATATATAAGCATAAGCTTAAAATATATTAGTGTATTATATGATAGTTTATAATGATATGTTATATTTTATACTATACTTGATTTCAAAAGAAGTATGTATGGCTTTAGTTATATATATGTGTGCTGTAGAAGATATAATATTGGTTTCATGCATCAGATTGTTAAAAATTTATATGGGTCAGTTATACATATATTTAATTCTGTAGGTTTATATACATAGAAGCTATTATAAGTTGTTGTATTTATTTATAGTAAGTTGCAGTGTATTTTATAAAAGAAGCATACTTTTATTTGTTGTAGGTCTACAGTATATACTATTACAAATCTGAGGCTTATACATTAGTTTGCATATAAAGTTTATAAGTTTAAATATATATAGGTGTGTGTTTAAAACAACGAATAACTATATGGTTAAAGTAAAATTTGATGTGTTTAGAATATATGGTTTTGGTTTCGAATATATATATAAAGATTTTGTTTAAGTATGTTTTAAATTTGATATTGGGTTGAAATTTTGTATGAAGATTCTGTTTTAATCGGGTTAAAGTTTAATTTTTGATTTGACGATATATATATATATATTTCTTATTTTAAATATATGTTTAGAATTGGTTTTAGAGAAACTTTATTTATGTTCTAGTTATATCAAGATGGTTCTAATTCGTTTCATCAATTCTTATCTATCAGCTTTGTCGAATTCGTACCAATCTAGCTTTGCTTCGAAATCCATGCTTGGATTCATAACTCATATCATTCTGTTCTTTCTCTAGCCTCGAAAGGTGAGCAATCACTCACGATTAATGTTCTTTTATTTATTAAATTTGATTTCAATTGAAACAACAATTGAAATATGCCGCTGTTAGTTAATTACACTGTTATATATGCTATTACCTGTATCAGTTCACCCGTGACATCTGACACCATTATCTGTTATATATACAATGATAATCCAGTTTGGTTGTTAAATAATTGATTGTTTGATGTTGACATTGGACGTTAAATTTTTAAATGTAGTAAGTGATAAATAAATTGAAATTGAATTGACGTAGGATAGTTAGATTTGATATATGTGTTAAATTTGATTTGATGACATTTGCATAATATGACCCCTTTAAATGTTTAATTACTTGACACGTAGTAATATGATAAATTACACCTTGAACCATTTGAATGTATATTGTATAAATTAATGTAGTATGAATTGAATAATAGATACCAAGTTAAGAACCGCATCAAATATTAGTGCAATAATTTTTAATCTACATGAAATGATAGTGTAGATTCTAGAAATAATTATATTAATTTGCACAAATAACAATGTGAATTAATACGATTATTTCGGGATTATTTGAATTGATTATTGGATGGTTATTGATTGTTGTTATTGCTTGTTTATTTACTTTGACACCATCCCAGTTATCACACTACAAGTTCCCTTTGCTATGCTTTGATTTTGAAGTGAATTGGAATCAGGTTGAAATGATAAATACCCAAAATAGAACTTTGACCTAGGATAGAGAATTAAATAAAACCCGATTGGTTAATAATTTGATTTAAAAATAAAGTAAAGATTTTATTTGAATAAATGATACGGTTTTGAAACGAAATTGGAATTTGAATTTTAATGAAAGGAAATGTTAATATTTAATAATCTGAATCAAAATATTAACATAGTAGATGATGAATGAACGTTGTTTTAAAATTAATTATTTAATAGTTAAATTTGGAATTATTAATAATTAAGTTTTGAAATTAGTTAATAATTAAGTTTTGAAATTATTTAAAAATTAAATAAGATTGAATTATTTAATAATTAAATAAATTGAATTCTTTATTAAGTAAAATTGAACTTCTTGAATAAGTGAAATTAAGTTTCTTTATTTATTGAGTTTTGAAATTGTAACTAAGTAAATTAATAAGTGAAATTGAATTTCTCTAATAAGAAATAAAATGTGTTTTATTGAAATTAATGTAAGACTTGAAATGTAAAGAATTTGATTTGATGAATTTAATTTAATGCAATTTGTAAGTTTTGATATAATGGAGTTGGACTTAAGTAATTGATTTAATGAATTGGAAGTTTAATAGAAATTGTTTAAATGACAAATTTACTTAGCGAATATTAAATGAAATCGATCAATGAATTTAAATTGATTCGAATGTTAAATTAAATTAATTTAAATGGTTTCGGAATGAAACTTATATTCGAATTTAAATGAATACTTGAATTGTCTTAAATCAAATATTTTATTTGAATTATAATATTTTGAAATGGTAATTTGGAAGTTTTGAAAGTAAATTATGGGAATTGTTTTAGAAGGACAAATGGAATGTTTGTTTAAAAATTCTATTTGAAATTGAATTTGATTTGGTTTTGAAATTTATTAAACGACCAATCGGTGTAATAATTACGAAAGTTATTAAAGAGACCGGAATCGGTTAGGGACATACTCATTGTCTAAACCGAAAACCACTTTAATAACTATACGCGGAGTATGATCCAGAATGAAGTGGTTGGAATGATGTACGTGATGACTAAAGAAAGAGAACGATAATGGATAGCCTTGACACTTGTGTCAAATTGGAAATGACTAAAACAGGAGCCGTGTCGGGCCAAATGGGGTTAGCTGCCTCGAGCGAACACACTTCTTCGAAACTACTCATTACTTGTTATCGATTGGTGCGCCCTCGAATTTTGGGAGGGTTGTTTCGCGGTGCTGTGATCGCTGCGGCGATGCGTTCTCACCAGTCCGGATCAGGCAAATGGTAGTTTCACTACCTTGGGTATTGCCTCATGTGTCTTGTCATACTTGTATCCCTATATACGCAACCACCACGATTTGTTTTGTGTTATACCTATGGAGTACTCCCTGATATCCCACTAGTTTACGGTGGAGTTTACAGTGCTGTATAGACTATAACGCTTATATAAAATGTGTTAAGGGGGCTAATGGTAACGCCTTAACACTATTTTGATATTTTATATTACTGATAGGCATTATATACTTATTGTACACTACTACATAGTAGATAGTTTAACGGATCCTTAAAGGATGGTTATTCCAAGCATCCTTTGAGTTACTTGTATTTTAGTTGCTATTTCACTTGAGTCGGATTTATTGATATAAGAATGTTAATCCTGACTCGAGTGTTTTGTGTTTTGCTTTACGCTCGGGTCAGACTGAGTGTTCCAGTATTCGAGACTCACCTTTGGAGTTGGAGCTTCGCTTGGAGATCCAGCTATCTATCCAGCTTTCAGATATTCAGTTGATTCCAGTGATGTATTCTGATATTGTATTTGACTATTGTATTCGAGACTTCTATTGTACCTTATTTAACTCTGATATGTATATAGTAGCTTCATGAACTACTATCTTTTGTTTCCGCTGCAAATTATTACTCTGTGTTTGTGATCTGTGATTATTTTATTTACTGTATATGTTCAGTTTTTCCAAATTTAAATTAACAATTCGGTATTTTGAATTATTCAAGTCCGACATATGCGGATGCAAATGGTCCAAAATAGCGGCTCGTTACAGTTGGTATCAGAGCTTTGGTAGCTCTAGGCAAAACTTAGCATATAGGGTAAATGTATTTATAGAATCACTCACATTCGAGTTGAATCTCTCCCTTTTGACTCGATTCTTTTGAATTTTGGAACGTTCCCTGCGGTTCCAAAATCCATTCGTGTCCCTCACTATTCATCTTCTAATTCCGGAGTATCCCATAACTCCACTTTGAATGACCTTTATAATGAATCGGCGGTCTCGCCAATCTTCGAAATTTTGTAAATGGGTGAAACTCCTTTACAATAGACATTGATTTACCGGAGATTTTCTGTATCCTCGGTTTACAATGCTATCTATCTCCTGCTATACCTGAATTCTATTTCTTGAGATCGAATGTAGATTTGCCTCGAAATTCTGCATCGATCTTATTCTTGAAGTCACGGTCGACCTGGTTAAGGTTGCCCGCAATTTATATAAACTTATCAATCTTCCTACTTTGTTATTTAATCATCATATCTTTGTTTCAAACTTATCTTCGAATCAAATTTCTCTTTGATTGGAGTCCATCAATTTGAAACCCTATCCTTATTTTTAATATTCATTCCTGTATCATCGAGCAAAGAAATGTATTTGTAAACTAATATATAAATGTTTTAATATATGCTGTGTTGTTTGAGTTGTTGATGTTGATTTGGATTTCTGGTCGATTCGTCTGATCAACGCTATCGATAGGATTTCCAAAACACTTGAGCAGAGCAAGCTGACACAATATTGTTTTCAAATTTGGAAAATAAAATAAAGTTTGTATGATTTTACTATATATATATATATATAAGTATGAATTTTCTTTAACCAAAATGTTAATAAATTGATTGTTGGAATGATAATATTTGATTTTCATTTATTGTTTTGTAAACCATTGCTATCGCATAATATAAATAAATAAATTTATAAAATTTGGTTATAATTTGATTTGAAATTTGAAATGAATTTAAATCAAGAATGTGAGAATTTAAATTTCCGATTAGCTTCGAATTTGGATAATAAAATAATTTTGAATGATTATATTATATATAATTATAAATTTTTCTGAAATTAAAATGTTAATGAATCTGTTGTCCGAAATGTGAAAATTTTAATTTTCATTTATTGTTTTATAAATCATTGACTATTTCATAAAATAAATAAATGAATTTAAATCAAGAATTTAAGAATTTAATTTCTGGTGATTTCAAACTTTGATTTGAAAGTTTTAAAGTGTATAGTTTTAAAATAATTTCAAATTGAAATCATTTCAAAAAGTTAAAATGTTTAAATCAGTGCTCTTCTCTTTGTCGCTGGAAAATAATTTCGGTGATGACGGCCGTATCATCGACATTCATTTTCGAGTTTCGAAGTGGAGAGACCATTCTGTAGCTTTGCTACAGTTTTGTTTTGGAAATGAATTTGATTTGAATTTCTAAAGTATGACTTGATTTAATATATATATTAGTATTTGATTTAGATTTGACTTGGATAAATTGTATGTATATAGTTATCTCTAAATTGTTTAAAGTTAATCGGTAATTTAATTCTTAAAATTTGGGTAAAAGATGATTTCAATTATAAATGAAACCAAAATTTTGAATTAATATTTAAACTTGAGAGGATTAAATAAAAAATTTACTCGTACAATACTCAATTGCATTCAATATAACTTACCCAAATTACTCAAAAGTTAACTATGTAATTGGATAGTATACAATATAGAATGTCTTTATAAATAAATTTTGAGTGCGTATAATAAATATTTTACCCTTAAGTTTTAATTATAAAATGTTTATGGAGATAAATAGAATAATAAGTTAAATAAATAATAGGTATGATTAATTGAAGAAAAATTTGTTTTGGAAGTTAATAAATTAAATAAAATCAACTTAATGAATTATCTTGAATTTAAGGTCAGGTGTTCAATATATATTAATTTAAATTAAATTTATATGGTTTGAACTAATTGTTTTATTTTGTTTCAGTCTATTTTCTTCTGGTTGTTTCTATTCTCCTACCTCCTTCCTTTTCGGGGACGAAAAGTTTTGAGTGGGGGAGAGTGTAACAACCCGTAAATTTAACCGGTTTTTAATAACGTTATTAATTGAAATTTTTTTTGAAACTTTAAACGATAAAATTTTGAGATATAAAGTTAATATTTGGAATGCGTCTAGTTAAACATAGCAACTGGTAAATTTTCGTCCGAAAATATGAAAGTTTATTTCGTGCGTAAATTTACTTCAATTTAATCAGTTAAAAAGCGATGAAAATAAAACGTTTTCGAAACCTGAATATTTTACGTAGAAAAATTATAAACCATCTTCTGAGCAAGACGTCATTTTTCGTTTTTTCCAAATTCGGACTTCTCTAGCTCCGTCGATCTTATTTTCTTGCGTTTTGTTGCATTTTCCACTAGTATAAAAATTCGAATTTTTAAAATTCAATCATGCCACTGATATCTGTATACCGTTTTGATGATCTCGTCATGCTGATCTCTGCGGTATATTCAAATTCTATTTTTAGAAGACCAGTACACGGCGGAAGCGACAAAACAGCTAGCGTATCGTTAACCGTTTCAAACTTTCGACATCCGTGAACTTTCGTTTGCTACTTATTTAGATTAACAGCCACTTCTTATAAATTCTCATGCATTGACATTGGACTTTTGTGATTCTACTTTTGTGATTTCATATTGTCATTTTGGTTCGATAATTTATTTCAGCCTCTTTGTTTCTTACTTGGGTTCTGTGAAGGTTATATTAAATTATACAAGCCTTAATATTTATTCCAATCACCTATTCGTTCTCTGTGCCTTGAATCCATTAGCCACAGCTTGTCCATTACTTTTGCCTCTTGTAGAAAGAAAATTGCAAATCTTTCATTTTTCCACTGAAACCATACTTCTGTCACCTTCTCCTCCATTCCACTTCTTCCCGAAACCCATCATCGCAAACTCTTCCACCCACATCCTCTCACACGAACACCGCAACAACCATCACCACTCCCCAGTCCGCTACCCCTCATCGCTCCACCTATGTCCATGGCGGAAACTCACCGCCTTCACCTAAAAAAATATATCATTTTGCAGTCTCCCTTCTCATTTTGCATGTCGCCTCCTGTTCACGCGTCTCTCCTCCGGCCAAATGTCTGTATGAGCCGCCTCTACCTATTACCGAAGTTTAGCTGACCCTCTCCACCATCGGACCCACGACCACTCATGCCCCACTGCCGCACCCCATATGAGCCGACAACGCCTACAGCAAGCTCCAACCTCACCGCCTTCATACACCTCTTCACCGGCCTCATTTCCCAAATCCCCTCCACCTACACCATCTTTCGCCCATCAACGACCGTGCTCCACGGCCACCCAGCAACTGACCTCATTCACCACTAACCCCGCTGAGCTCAGCAACCCAGATCCACGTGCGCGCAACCCCGGAGATCCTAGCTCCCCTTGCTCGTCTCCTTGCCATCCATTCTTAACTCGTTTTGTTGCAGCAGCCTCCTCCTCTTCCATAGTATTCATAAGTGAAGGTACATATATATAGTAATTGATATATATTAATTTACGTAATAATGGTTGTAAGTTATTGTATAAATCTTTAGTTAACAGTTCATTTATATTGTAGTATATACATAATTGTTTATATAATCAGATCTTATGCTAGTTTACATAATCAGATCTTATATAATAGGCTGCAGGTTGCTTTATGCATGTGTATGGTTTTTGAAACAATAGTGTTGTATATATTGGTTTGTTGTTTATATATTTACAAAAAAGAGAATATATATAATATAATATGTGTGTTATAACCAGTGCTGTTACGAAGTTTGTATGTTTGCCGAGTCCATATATATAAGCATAAGCTTAAAATATATTAGTGTATTATATGATAGTTTATAATGATATGTTATATTTTATACTATACTTGATTTCAAAAGAAGTATGTATGGCTTTAGTTATATATATGTGTGCTGTAGAAGATATAATATTGGTTTCATGCATCAGATTGTTAAAAATTTATATGGGTCAGTTATACATATATTTAATTCTGTAGGTTTATATACATAGAAGCTATTATAAGTTGTTGTATTTATTTATAGTAAGTTGCAGTGTATTTTATAAAAGAAGCATACTTTTATTTGTTGTAGGTCTACAGTATATACTATTACAAATCTGAGGCTTATACATTAGTTTGCATATAAAGTTTATAAGTTTAAATATATATAGGTGTGTGTTTAAAACAACGAATAACTATATGGTTAAAGTAAAATTTGATGTGTTTAGAATATATGGTTTTGGTTTCGAATATATATATATACAGATTTTGTTTAAGTATGTTTTAAATTTGATATTGGGTTGAAATTTTGTATGAAGATTCTGTTTTAATCGGGTTAAAGTTTAATTTTTGATTTGACGATATATATATATATATCTTATTTTAAATATATGTTTAGAATTGGTTTTAGAGAAACTTTATTTATGTTTGAGTTATATCAAGGTGGTTCTAATTCGTTTCATCAATTCTTATCTATCAGCTTTGTCGAATTCGTACCAATCTAGCTTTGCTTCGAAATCCGTGCTTGGGTTCATAACTCATATCATTCTGTTCTTTCTCTAGCCTCGAAAGGTGAGCAATCACTCACGATTAATGTTCTTTTATTTATTAAATTTTATTTCAATTGAAACGACAATTGAAATATGCTGTTGTTAGTTAATTACACTGTTATATATGCTATTACCTGTATCAGTTCACCCGTGACATCTGAAACCATTATCTGTTATATATACAATGATAATCGAGTTTGGTTGTTAAATGATTGATTGTTTGATGTTGACATTGGACGTTAAATTTTTAAATGTAGTAAGTGATAAATAAATTGAAATTGAATTGACGTAGGATAGTTAGATTTGATATATGTGTTAAATTTGATTTGATGACATTTGCATAATATGACCCCTTTAAATGTTTAATTACTTGACACGTAGTAATATGGTAAATTACACCTTGAACCATTTGAATGTATATTGTATAAATTGATGTAGTATGAATTGAATAATAGATACCAAGTTAAGAACCGCATCAAATATTAGTGCAATAATCTTTAATCTACATGAAATGATAGTGTAGATTCTAGAAATAATTATATTAATTTGCACAAACAACAATGTGAATTAATACGATTATTTCGGGATTATTTGAATTGATTATTGGATGGTTATTGATTGTTGTTATTGCTTGTTTATTTACTTTGACACCATCCCAGTTATCACACTGCAAGTTCCCTTTGCTATGCTTTGATTTTGAAGTGAATTGGAATCGGGTTGAAATGATAAATACCCAAAATAAAACTTTGACCTAGGATAGAGAATTAAATAAAATCCGATTGGTCAATAATTTGATTTAAAAATAAAGTAAAGATTTTATTTGAATAAATAATACGGTTTTGAAACGAAATTGGAATTTGAATTTTAATGAAAGGAAATGTTAATATTTAATAATCTGAATCAAAATATTAACATAGTAGATGATGAATGAACGTTGTTTTAAAATTAATTATTTAATAGTTAAATTTGGAATTATTAATAATTAAGTTTTGAAATTAGTTAATAATTAAGTTTTGAAATTATTTAAAAATTAAATAAGATTGAATTATTTAATAATTAAATAAATTGAATTCTTTATTAAGTAAAATTGAACTTCTTGAATAAGTGAAATTAAGTTTCTTTATTTATTGAGTTTTGAAATTGTAACTAAGTAAATTAATAAGTGAAATTGAATTTCTCTAATAAGAAATAAAATGTGTTTTATTGAAATTAATGTAAGACTTGAAATGTAAAGAATTTGATTTGATGAATTTAATTTAATGCAATTTGTAAGTTTTGATATAATGGAGTTGAACCTAAGTAATTGATTTAATGAATTGGAAGTTAAATAGAAATTGTTTAAATGACAAATTTACTTAGCGAATATTAAATGAAATCGATCAATGAATTTAAATTGATTCGAATGTTAAATTAAATTAATTTAAATGGTTTCGGAATGAAACTTATATTCTAATTTAAATGAATAATTGAATTGTCTTAAATCAAATATTTTATTTGAATTATAATATTTTGAAATGGTAATTTGGAAGTTTTGAAAGTAAATTATGGGAATTGTTTTAGAAGGACAAATGGAATGTTGGTTTACAAATTCTATTTGAAATTGAATTTGATTTGGTTTTGAAATTTATTAAACGACCAATCGGTGTAATAATTACGAAAGTTATTAAAGAGACTGGAATCAGTTAGGGACATACTCACTGTCTAAACCGAAAACCACTTTAATAACTATACGCGGAGTATGATACAGAATGAAGTGGTTGGAATGATGTACGTGATGACTGAAGAAAGAGAATGATAATGGATAGCCTTGACACTTGTGTCAAATTGGAAATGACTAAAACAGGAGCCGTGCCGGGCCAAATGGGGTTAGCTGCCTCGAGCAAACACACTTCTTCGAAACTACTCATTACTTGTTATCGATTGGTGCACCCTCGAATTTTGGGATTGTTGTTTCGCTGTGTTGCGATCGCTGCGGCGATGCGTTCTCTCCAGTCCGGATCAGGCAAACGGTAGTTTCACTACCTTGGGTATTGCCTCATGTGCCTTGTCATACTTGTATCCCTATATACGCGACCACTACGATTTGTTTTGTGTTATACCTATGGAGTACTCCCTGATATCCCACTAGTTTACGGTGGAGTTTACAGTGCTGTATAGACTATAACACTTATATAAAATGTGTTAAGGGGGATAATGGTAACGCCTTAACACTATTTTGATATTTTATATTACTGATAGGCATTATCTACTTATCATACACTACTACATAGTAGATATTTTAACGGATCCTTAAAGAATGGTTATTCCAAACATCCTTTGAGTTACTTGTATTTTAGTTGCTATTTCACTTGAGTCGGATTTATTGATATAAGAATGTTAATCCTGACTCGAGTGTTTTGTGTTTTGCTTTACGCTCGGGTCAGACTGAGTGTTCCAGTATTCAAGACTCACCTTTGGAGTTGGAGCTTCGCTTGGAGATCCAGCTATCTATCCAGCTTTCAGATATTCAGTTGATTCCAGTGATGTATTCTGATATTGTATTTGACTATTGTATTCGAGACTTCTATTGTACCTTATTTAACTCTGATATGTATATAGTAGCTTCATGAACTACTATCTTTTGTTTCCGCTGCAAATTATTACTCTGTGTCTGTGATCTGTGATTATTTTATTTACTGTATATGTTCAGTTTTGCCAAATTTAAATTAACAATTCGGTATTTTGAATTATTCAAGTCCGACATGTGCGGATGCGAATGGTCCAAAATAGCGGGTCGTTACAGGAGAGAAATTTGTTCTCTACACCGATCACAAATCTTTGAAGTATTTATTTTCTCAAAAGGAACTTAACTTGCGTCAACAACGTTGGCTCGAATTTCTTGCATCATATGATTTGGATATTCTTTATACTCCCGGTAAAGGAAATCGTGTTGCCGATGCTCTTAGTCGTAAGCAACAAGCGGTTGTTTCCATGATAATATCCGAGTGGAATGATCTCGAGACTTTGTCCACTTGTGAGATTCGAGATCGTGAATCCGATTTATGTTCATCTCTTGTTTTGTGTAGCCTTGAGGCTCATCCTTCTCTTTTAGACCGCATTCTTGAAGCTTAAAAGCATGATCCCGAATTAGTTTTTCTTAGCCAAAGTTGTAGGGATAAAATTGATATTGAAGGTTTGAAAGACTTTGATATTTATGCTCGTGGCAGTATTCGAAAATTTGGTAGACTTATTGTGCCAAATATTATTGATCTTCGTAAAGATATTTTAGAAGATTCTCATCGATCTAAATTTACCATTCATCTCGGTAGTAGTAAAATGTACGCGGACATGAAGCGACTTTATTATTGGGAGGGAATGAAATCTGATATTGCTAACTTTGTTAAGCGTTGCATGATTTGCCAACTCGTTAAGGCCGAGCATCGAAGGCCCGGTGGGTTATTGCAACCATTGGAAATTCCATTATGGAAGTGGGATCAAATTTCCATGGATTTTATTGACGGTCTTCCCCATTCTCGTTTGGGCCATGATAGCCTATGTGTGATAGTAGATAGACTTACAAAATCCGCCCATTTTATTCCCGTTCGGTCCAATCGGACCGTACCTATTTTGGCTAAACTCTTTGTCAAGGAAATTGTTAAATTGCATGGAGTCCCTACTTCTATTGTTAGTGATCGTGATTCATTGTTTACTAGTGGATTTTGGAAAGGTCTTCAAAAAGCTTTGGGAACGAAGCTTAATTTTAGCACCGCTTATCATCCTCAGTCCGATGGACAAACCGAGCATGTGAATCAAACTCTTGAAGATCTTCTTCGTGCATGTGTTCTTGATTTTGGTGGAAGTTGGAAAGATCATATTTCTCTTGTAGAATTTTCCTATAATAATAGCTTCCAATCTAGTATTGGTATGGCTCCTTTCGAGGCACTTTACGGAAGGCCATGCCGATCTCCTTCGTGTTGGCTTGAAGCCAGTGAGAAGCTGGTTTTAGGTCCAGATTTTATTCGGGATGCCACATAAAAGATTGATCTTATTCATCATAGGATGAAAGAAGCTCAGAGTAGACAAAAATCCTATGCCGATAATCGAAGAAGGAGATTAGAATTTTCTGTGGGGGATTTCGTGTTCATCCGTGTTTCACCTATGAAGGGTGTTGTGCGTTTCAGTCGATCGGGAAAATTAGCGCCTCGATATATTGGCCCATTTCCCATCACCGAACGCATTAGTTCCTTGGCTTATCGCCTTTTGTTACCGGCTCAATTTTCTGCTATTCATGACGTATTCCACGCCTCTCAACTACGGAAATTCCTTCGAGATTCCGATTCTATTCTTGAGCCCGGTGTTATTGAAGAGATTGAAGTTTCGCCTAATTTGACTTATGAGCAACATCCTATCCGTATTATTGCTTCGTAGGTTAAACGCCTTCGAAATAAGGATGTTCCTCTTGTGAAAGTTCAATGGTCCTCAAATCCTAAGGATTGCTCTTGGAAATCCAGAGATTTAATCGAGCGGACACATCCAGACTTGATCTCTTGTGCCCCTTAAGGGGAACTTTTTATTTCAAATTTCTTATTTTTGTGTCGATATGCTTTTATTGTTGTTACTTCTTATTTATTTCTTAAAGATTGCGAAGACGCAATTTCTTTAAGGAGGGGAGTCTGTAACAACCCGCATATTTTATGATTGTATATTTAAAGTCCGAAAAGCTACTTTTTGTATACGGTCGAATTGGGACTCGAGACCACCTCCATTGAGTCCAAAATGGCGTTTACAACTTTTTTGAGTATAAACATTGATATGTTTGGAGTAAGTTGAATTTTGACATTTTCTATTGGGCTTTGGGTTTGGGTTTCACCCCAACTCACTCTATAACCTAGTTCATCCCTCTCCTCTCCTCTTCACTTCATTTCTATTTTCTTAAACACTCAAGCAAAACTGAAAATGGGGAGAGGAATGAGAAATTAGAAACTCCAAGCCCTAGTTTTCATTTGCAAAACCAAATTCTTGCTCCAAATTCAAAGAGAAGCTAAGGTAAGCATCCTCTTCATCTTCTCCAACTCATTCTCCCTTTAATTTCAGAAATTTTCTAAACCTAACTTAGGAAATGTTCTTCTTTTGAGCTTAGATTCAAGTTTCTAGAGTAGAGGTTGAGGAGAAGTTGATCTTCCTTTGCATTCAAGCTTCTCCTTCATCATTTTTGGGCTTAAAGGTGAGTTTTTGAACTCACATCCTTGTCTATTTCTATCATTGATGTTAGGTATGAATTCCTAACACTTATTCATGTTCAATTGCTTTTGGTTTGAATTGATTTGGTGAACATTTCAATTTTTGGTGTTTTGAAGTCAAAACTTTGAAAATCCTTGCTTTGATTTGTGAACATGTTTTTGGTGGTGAATCGGAGAGCCTATAGGGCTGGGTTGTCATTGGCAAAAGCCCCTAAAGTCCATTGTGCGACCGGGTGCAAATGGTGAGAGTTTGCTCTTCCATTTGATAGGCTGAAAAACAGTTTCAGCTACAGCCAGTCGACTGGCCCCCTGTAGTCAGTCGACTGACTGTAGGGTCTGAAAACTCTCGCGCGGGTTCTGGCTCAGTCGACTGACCTGCTTCATTTTGCCTATTTGCCTAATTAGCTTGAGGATCCAACTATTATCGATTCGTGACTATCCGATTTATTGTTATCATTTGTTATTGCCTTTGATGACTTCTTTTTCGGGATTTTTGAGAATGTTCATTTTAATGGAATTGGTATCGATTTCTTTGGATTTAATTCATGTCTTCGAATGTGGATTTTTGTGATTGATTGTTTCTACAATCATTTTGTGATTTGTCACTTTTAAATACAAAGGTTTCTATACTAGTAGAAAATATTAAAACTCTTTTACAAAGATGATTTCAACTATATTTTTAATACAAGCTCTTTTCTAAAACCGTTTTCTAATCTATTAGTATATACAAACCTTTACCTCACTCGTATGAGAAAATCTAATTAAACGGCTTAGCAAAACAAGTGGTATGAAATGCTTGCGTTTACTTCGTCGGTTAATTCTTGGACTTGTTCGATTAAACTATAGTGACAATTTTCGAGTGGGAATCTACAATGTGTTTGTAAATATTTAAGTTAAGCTAGTGGTTATGGAACATGAAGCTAAACTCATATATTTACTAGCTTAGTGTAATCGACACTTTGTATTGATCGATGATGATCATTTTGTGATTTAGACTAGCGATGTGCGATGTCTATTGGGGATTACCATCCCCATTTGTGGAATTCGGTTCAATTTGGCGGGGTAGCGACCAGTGGTCTTCGGGCCGTTTGTTGAGATTCGGCTCAAATTTATGGTTAGCGACCATGGAATAGCGTTCCGTTTGTGATACACGTGTTGGTGAGTTTTCATGCTCCCGTTTGTGATAGGCCTCCCCCTTTGTAATTTCTGGATTTCTAATTGATGATTTCTAGAATTTGTGTTTCACTAACTTTTGCGATTGGCATTAATATGTTTGTCAATATTTGTAGTTTGGTGAATAAAATAAAGAATATGATATTCTTTTTGGTGCTTTGAGATTCTTGAGATATTTTATGATTTTGTTGTTGTTTAAATAATACTTGTCCTAGTATGACATTATTGTTATCATACGTTCTTATTATATCTCTGCTTATATCTCATTTCTTTAATGATAATTATAGCTTGACTGATCCGTTTATTATTTTCTTATTAAATAATACTCGGGTTAGACCGAGATGTTAGATGTGATGCCCCACCTCTATACCCACGCTAGCCAAGAACACTACGGAGTAATGCTGTCAACTAGCACGGAGAATAAGGCTGTTGAGTAGCGACCATCCATGTAATTTCTTTGTGCGAGCACCGATATGTCAGATAGAATAGCATGCATTTCATTTAAGGAGGAAATCTGACATACCGATACAAACTCAAAGCTATCACACAGTGGCTATATATGATTCTTCGGAAACAAACATAGAAGTAAACATAACACAAATCAGTGACAGACATCCATATCACAAAGGCGGAAAAAGATATGAATATATATATATATATATATATATAACACATGAAAGTGTACATCATAGTAGTGGTCTGAAAGATCCACGATAATACAAAAGAATAGCAACATGTGCTATACAAAAGAATAAGTATACATCATAGAGTCTATATCTCAAATGTATACATCCAAAAACTACTAATCTAAGTAGTTAGCCAAAAGTCAGAGTAATCCCAGAAGAGAAGTCAAGCAGAAGCACCTGTAACATCTCAGTTTGACCCGAGTATTATTTATAAGAAAATAATAAACGGATCACTCTAGCTATAAATATCAGAGGATATGGTATAGAATAAAAGATATGGCATGAACATATAATGACCATAATGGCATACTCCTATGAGTATGTAATTGAAAATCAACCAAAGATTAATCAATATCATAAGAATCTTCTCAAAGATAAAATGGGTATCATACCCTAAACTAGTATTCATAACAAGTCAATGACACACAAATTCACCAATGCACAAAAATTGATAAAACTTATCAATGGAAATCACGAAAATTGGTGAAGCACAAAATTCCAGAAATCATCACAAGAAATCCAGAAATCACAAGAAGGGGGAGGCCTATCACAAAACGGGAGTATGAAAACTCACCAATACGTGTATCACAAAACGAGACGCTATCTCATGGTAGCTAACCATTAATTTTGAGCCGAAGCTCCACAAGAATGGCCCGAAGACCGTGGGGCACAACCCCACATATGTGATGATGAAACATCACACAAACGAGGTTTAGTCTCCCTCGTAGACAAAGAGACATCGCAGAATTGCTAGTCTAAATCACAAAAATGATCGTCATGATCATTAAGAAGTGTCAATTACACCAAGTTAGTAAATATATGAGTTTAGCTTCATGTCCCATAACCACTTGCTTAACTTAAATATTTACGAACAAACTGTTGATCTTCACTAGAAAATTGTCACAAGAGGTTCAATCGAACAAGTCCAAGAATTAACCGACGAAGTAAACGCAAGCGTTTCATACCACTTGTTTTACTAAGCCATTTAATTAGATTTCTCATTCGAGTGAGGTAAAGGCTTGTATATACTAATAGATTGGAAAACGGTTTAGGAAAAGTGCTTTGTAATAAAATAGCATTGAAATCGTTTTGATGAAAGAGTTTTGATATTTACTACTAGTATTGAAACCTTTATATTTTTAAAGTGACAAACCACAAAACGATTGTTGAAACAAATCGAATCACAAAATTTCACATTCGAAGATGTGAGTAAAGTCCAAAGAAATCAAATTCCAAAACCATCAAAGTAGGAAAGCCCGTGAAAACGAACATGGCCGAGCTAAAGTGATGCGCGACCTAACATAGCCGAGCTAAAGAATGCAAGCAGGTCGAGCGACTTAAGTAGTTGGCTGAGCATGCGACCTAACGGGGCCGACCTAAGCTGCAAGTGACCTAAGGATAAGCAGGCCGAGCGACCTAAAGCAGGGATTGGTGCGACCTACAAGTCGCACGACCAAACAGGGGCGCGACCTAGCAGAGGCCGACCTAATGCGTAGTGGTGCGAGCAACCTAGGAGAAGGCGCGACTTAATGATGCGACCTAGGACCTAACGACCTAACTGGTCACGAGATGCTTCAATGGTCAAGCGACCTAGTGTGTTTTAGATCGCCGAGCGACGTAAGGGATAAACGAGCTAAGGGGCGAACGACCTAGGCGACTCAATGTGGCCGAGCGACCTAACGTAAAACATGTCAAACGACCTAAGCGATGTGGCCGAGCGACCTACGACCTAGCGACCCAATTCCGAACGACTTAAGGGCAAACGAAAATATGCAGGCCGAGTCTTCAAGGCAGTGCGACCTAAGCCCAGTAATTCACCCAAAACGCTAAAAATTGGAGTTTTTGACCAATCCAATCCAAACCAAATGCTAATGTACATGCTAAAGTGATAGTGAATCATTCCCAACAATCCAAGATAGTTATAGACAAGAATGTGAGATAAAAATCTCACATTTTCACGGTAATTGATGGAGATGAAGCTTGAAAGCAAAGCAAGAACAATAACAAGCTTGAATCAATGTCTTCACTTGAATTTGGAGTAGATGTTGGATTAGCAATGAAGACTAAGGCTTTAGAGTTTTAATTTCCCATTCCCTCCTCCATTTTTGATGAGGCTTGAATGTTTAAGCAAGTAGAATGAAGTTATAAAGAGAAGGAGGGGGTTGGGACTGAGTTAGTAAGTGGTTCAGCCCAAACCAAAGCCCAAAGCGAAAAAGTGACAAAATTCCACTATCTCCAAACATATCAAAGTTTATACTTAAAAAATCGCAAACGTCATTTTGAACTCAATGAAGGTGGTCTCGAGTCCTAATTTGACCTTATGCAAAAATTAGCTTTTCAGATTAAAATCCGACTGACGATAAAATACTTAAATAAAATATTTAAATATAAAATCGATAAATATGCGGGTTGTTACAGACTCCCCTCCTTAAAGAAATTGCATCCTCGTAGTATATAAGATGGAAATAAAAAGTAACAACCATAAAAGCATATTAACACAAAAGAAATTTGAAATAAGAAGTTCACCTCAAGGAGCATGAGAAAGTAAGTCCGGATGTGTTCGCTCGATGAATTCTCTAGATTCCCAAGAGCAATCCTTAGGATTAGAGGACCATTGAACTTTAAAAAGCGGAACATCTTTATTTCGTAGTCGTTTGACCTCCGAAGCAATAATGCGAATAGAATGCTGCTCATAAGTTAAATTAGGCGAAACTTCAATCTCTTCCACAATACCGGGCTCAAGAATAGAATCGGAATCCCGAAGGAACTTCCGTAATTGAGAAACGTGAAACACGTCACGAATGGCAGAAAACTGAGCCGGTAATAATAGGCGATAAGCCATGGAACCAATACGTTTAGTGATGGGAAATGGCCCAATATATCGAGGCGCTAATTTTCCCGATCGACTGAAACGTACAATACCCTTCATAGGTGAAACACGAACAAATACAAGGTCTCCAACAGAAAATTCTAATTTCCTTCTTCGATTATCGGCATAGAACTTTTGTCTACTCTGGGCTTCTTTCATCCTATGGCGAATAAGTTCAATCTTTTCTGTGGAATCACGAATAAAATCTGGGCCTAAGACCAGCTTCTCACCGGACTCAAGCCAACAAGAGGGAGATTGACATGGCCTTCCATAGAGTGCCTCGAAAGGAGTCATACCAATTGTGAAGATCCTGAAGTCGGCCTTCGAAAATCGGCACCCGTACTTCACTTGTACTCAAAATGCCATAGATTCAAACGCCGAATCTGGTTCTCCGGAGCTTATAACACCATTAAGTACAACAACACAGCATAAGAAAAAGGATATATCAATATATATATATCATTAGTACAATGATAGATACAAAAGCTGATACAATATGATACAACAGAATGATACAACGGATATCAATATACATCAGAGATATGATACAAGAAATAGCAGCGGAAAGAAAATAGATAACACCAGCAGTGGATAGAATATCTCCAATAGAATGCTCCAATCCATAGCTAGCGGAAAGCAAGGTCAGTCGTCCAAGGACTGACTAGCTCCAGATAATATACTCAACTAGAATATCTGAAAATCCCAAATCTAGACTGCTCGTGTAGAAAATTATGAGCACCCAGAGTTTAGGAAAGGAAAAATAAACTCTGAGTCAGTCGTGGGACTGGTGTGAGTAATAGAAAAACAGTTTATCTTTAAACAACACAAAGGATTTTAAACATTGAAACCCGCAATGCTTTTGGAAAATGAAACTACCATAAGACCTCCCGCCACACACATAATGCAAACGCAGACTTGGAGGAGATTTCTTCTTATGATAGTCAAATATGCTTACTACGCAAGAAAACTCTTTTGATATTATTACTAGTGCATAGTGTACAAAATCATTTCAAAAATACAATATTAATCTTAGCCATCATAGGTACCATTATACTATGCCTACTATAGCTATCATATTAGATGGCAGGTTCTACAACTAAAACCGTACTGGGTTCGTATTGGAAATTAGATTTCCAACAAATGGTCAGGCTAAGGAACTTCCTTTCCTACTGCCGAATGGGATCGCCTCTGGCTGGACGTCCCGAGAGACAAACTGCTCTCTGCCAACACAAGGCCGGGTTACACCTATAACAGGTAACTCACGAATATGCCACCCCCCCGGTCCTTTGGGACCTTTATCCGAGGCCGCGGTAACCAACATCACACATAATAAATAAAGTGTGTCCACATGAGTAAGTATCTGGGCTCCATACCATGATACCACCCTTTTCCAGAAGGAAATGACATACCCTAAAGGGTGCGACCCTCATAACCTTGCCGCATATTCCTGTTTCGACCATTTCCGGGGAGTGAGGTTCGACGAAGTCTCGTCCACAAAGCTATGCTTTTCACAAAGCCACACTTTGGGTCAACAGATGATCAAAGTAAATATCACAAAGATAAATGATCAAACAAATGATCATATCACAAATGATCAAACAATGAACATCACACAACAACACTCAGCATGTCACATTACCAAATTGGAAATATATCGCCGATAAATTTCAAATACATAACCTCTGAGCTCGTACGTCTCAAAGAAGGGTGTTAAGCTTAGAGAATAAATTCTCCGCCACCAACAGAAATGTATTTGAAAGAAATCTGCTTTATATCTCAAAATGTAATGTCAGACATATAACCATACAAGTCTGTTCCGGGTTCGAACAGAACCGAAGGCACTTCTTACGAAGCCCTTGTAATTCAGGGTATTCACAATCCCGTCCGGACTTCCCATCACAAAGGGTGATAAAATCTCTATATCAGGGCCAGTCGATGCAGAGACATTCGACAAGTTGTCCTTTCGTTTTCGAAAATATCCGACCTTCACTACCGATCTTCAAATGCTATCCATATATGACGTATCACTATTCGGAATGGGTTATATGACACAAATGTCTTTTCCCGACTAACCCGAATAGTGAGCGCAATATTTAAAAACATATGGATATGTGATTTCAATTAAGTCACAACTTAATAATTCAACTTCTTTTTAAATGGTTTCAATCGATTACCATTTCAAATCTTTTAAACAAAAAGATTTATTTCACAAAGTTCACCCAGTTTCAACAAAAATCCATTCACAGATTTCAAAACAATTTCCGTTTCAATTGGATTAACTCGATAAATCTTTAAAACAAAGATTCAACTTATAGCTTTCAAAACAATTTCATTTCGAATGGTTTAAACAAAACATCATTTTAAATCTGTTAAAAATAAACAGATTCAATTCATAGCTTTCAAAAAGAATTCATTCATAACTTGGAAAACCATTTTTCAATTCAATCTTGAATTTCCTTTAATTAAACTGGAATTTCATTTCTTATCTGAACGCTTTTATTCTTTTAAAACAAACAGTTTCATTTCAGGAAATCTGATTCATTTATACGAGTTGAAATCCTTGGGTTAAATTCAAATTCTCAAACCGATATCTTTAAAATGGTTTAAATTCATATAACTTGTATAGCATCTTAAATCCCTAGTTTCGAATCATAGAATTCAATTTCAAACTTGAATTCAATCAAATTATTTAAATTTTCAAAACTCGATTAAGTTATTCAAAATAACTTTTATATTTGAAATTCCATTTCAAAAGCTTTTCACTTTAAACCCAAATTTCCAATTTCAAAATCAATTGAAATTAAAATTTCAGTTTCAAAAACATCAAATTTAAATTATCTGTGACTTAACCGATTTCCACGTGAAATCCATATTTGTGTGTGTATGGTGTAGTCTAGGGGTTTTACACACAATAGTGCAACATCAATCATCACAGATATATCGATAAGCGGTATAATCGATAACGCTTATCTTCATTCACAGATTCATAGGTAAAATAAATTTATCGGTCACAAATATTCACTATTATAATTCGATGTGGGTTTCGGATAACCAACCGGAATCCGACTCCCTGTCGCATCGAAATTCAAGTGCCGTTTTACGGGTCAAGGGGTTGTATATTCATATAACAATATATACATCACAGATATAACAGCTTAGCACAAAACATAACATAGCATCGCATCACATAACTAATATATCAATCCATCACATAGCATGTAATAAAATATCAAACATCTATAAGTAAGATCAGTTAATTGTTTGAGTAATCCAAATCAGTTTTAATTACTTACAAAAATTACTAATCCTGGTTAATTAACATTAATAAATAACAGATCATTTTGATTAATTATTCTTTAATCATTTATTAATTAACCATCAATAATTAATTAACCTTTAATTATAATTCATCAACCTTTAATTATTTAAAGAATTAATCTTTAATTATTTAATTCACTATTTAATTAATTATCTTCAATTGATAAATTAACCTTTAATTAATTAATTACCTTTTTAAAACAATTAATTAATAATAATTCATCTTAATTAACATTTTAAAATCTTCTTTAATAACTTTGAAACCAAATTATTACCAACCTTAAAAACTTCAATGTTAATTAACATTTTAAAACATTTGATTTATTCCTAAACACTTTATCAAGTTTTATTTAAAATAACCTGCTAAGAATATAAGTTTACAACAGTCTTAAAACTTGATTGTTTTAAAGATCATTTATTTCAAAACCTTCAATTTAAACCTTCTAAAACTTGATCTATTCACAAACTAAATTTTCAGACAAACTTGAATTTATTATTTAAACTTTGATATAAATCTTAAAGTTTGTTTATAATTTGAGATTAGATTTTAAAGTTTAAAACAGAAAACAGGTTTAAACCTGTCCCAGTTTTCGACCCGAGCCAGAAGCAATTTGCTTCGAGTCCCAAAACAACTTTACTCGAGAAAAACTCGAGTTCTTCCCTACTTTTCCCCGCGTCCCTTCTCTCTTCTCCAACCTCACTAACAACGTGAACCAGAAAATCAACGTGCACGTGCACCACTCCATGGTGATGCTCCGACCAACGTCATGGCCTCCGGCACGTCACTCACCATCACCATAACCCAAAACGACCACCCAAACGCTCGTACGCGCCTCGAATAGAAATCGAGCATTCTGATGGACCTAAACCCAAAACGACCATCAGCCAATTTTCTTCGTCCTCAACGCTCCGACCCCCAGAGGTCAGTCCCTTCCGGCCACACCCTGCCGAATCCCTGCGCCACCAATTTCCAGAGTTACGCCATGTCCGGTCACACCCTCTCGTCGCAAAACGGTCGCAACTACACATCAACCCGATACATCCTTAAACCCTAAAAAACCCTTCGTACTCAAAATCGAAGCCAAAATCTATGATTCCACCACGGTCGCCCCCTCCATGACATCCACCAGCACCCTCCAGTCAAGACCACATCACCTCTCATCAACTAGATCGACAAAAATTTATTTTTGAACGGAAAACACATATTCTTCGATCACTCATAATTTAGATCACTAAAAATCCAAATTCCACCTCTAAAATCCATAATTTTTCACACGAAAACTGATCCTATACTCGAATTCCTAAATTGATGACACTGAATTTTCACCAAAATATGGTTACTCACTGTGAAATGAATCCCTATTGAACCACAAAGAAAATTTACGTCCCAAACTATTTTTACCGTAAACTATATTCAAAATTTAACATTTTTCTAGTTTATAGCATCATCAGATACAGACTAGAATGAGCGGAATAGATTATTTTTATCGATCATATTTATATTCCCTAAACAAGAACAGTGATACTGGTAAACGAATCAACATGTATTCTTGCAAACATTCACAGCATAGAGGTAATCCATATATATATTTACAATAAAATATCACCCATCTCATATTTCACAAGCAAGCAGACATCAACTTACTTAGTTTTCAATTTAAAATGTTACTCACTGTTTTGAAGAAGAAAGAACAGAGCAGGCTTTTATGTTGAAGTGGGCTTGAAAGTTTGCAAGCTGAAGTCTTCTTTGATCTTTAATCCTCTGATTTATCTTGATATATATCGTTGTTTTAAGTTGAAGATGATAATACTTTAGTTTTTTTCCTTTTCACAGTTTTGAATAATCGAAACTGAAATGAGGTAGATGGATATAAAGAAATGAGTTTACAGATGGAGATGAAATATACAGGGATATGGTTTGTACAGGTGATATGTATTTCTTTATACAAGGTGATATTATGTTTTGTACAATGTATCAGAGATTTTTTTCTCTTTACTTTTCTTTATTTGGCCTAGGCAGATTTTGTGGAGGCTGAGGTGATTTTTGTGGTGTACTAATGCTTCATGCATTTATTTGTTTGTACAATATACCTATTTTTTCCTTCTTATCTCGGCTGATATGATAATATGGTGGCTGAAAGGTAAGGTAGATTGTATGCTAAGGACATTTGCATTTATTACTTGGCTTCTATTATAAATATTTACATTTCCTTTTGCTTTGCATTCCTTTAACTCGGCTGATAAAACATGTTATGGTGGCTGAGTATTATACTTGAGAAGATAGGGTATTGTTTTGTATTTCTTTCTTTAGCCTTATACTTTGTTTCCATACTTATTTTTAGTTATGTTATATTTTATTTTTCTTCTTTAGTCTTATTATTTCATAGTATAAATAATTTCTATTTTAAATATGTTATTGGAATCTAGCTAATGTTACTTTAAAAATGTAAATGAACTTCCATTTTGATTTATTATTAGATTTTTCTTAATGTATTTACTTTATACTTTATCTTATATAATTGTATTTTATTTTCTTTTATTAATTTTGAATGTATTTCCATATTTAATGTGTGGTTATAATTTTTTTTTACTTTAATATTTATCGTCTTATATTTAATTTATAAATTCAAATTATTATTAACCATCAATTTTAAATTTAAATGATTTATATAGAATATATTTGAATTCGGGGAAACTCGCATCACTTTTATCAATTTATTTTACAATTTTTTATTCAAAAAGTCAATAAATTATCAATTTAAATTTAATTAAAATTCGAGGTCGTTACAGACTTTCCCCCTTAAAAGAATTTCGTCCTCGAAATTGCCAAGGAGACACAAAGATAGATGAGGAATATTTCATCAAATCGAATTGAACATCTATTCTGCATTTGGCTTACCAAATCAGAATATCAATAATAAATACAAGAACGAATCTGTTTAATTTTTCTCAGGATACTCGGGTTATCCATATCTATGAAATATACAATGGCATCGGTCAGTTCGAAAGGATAACTAACCATTCGTAGAATATACCAGACCCAAAGAATAGATAGGTGTATGGATACAATTTCAAAACTTTCAGTTTAAAAACCAAATTATACCTATCAACCATAGCAATCAAAGCAACCAATTCATCCAACAAACAATTTTGGTTTATTCGGAGTTTACGTCCCATATTGATGTATCGAATCTTCTTCCTGGATCTACCAGAAACTATCGAAGAATTGAAAAGAGATGCTGAACAAAAGAGATGGACAGAGAAAAGATTATTTCCTTGTTGTTACAGAGTATTGACCATTTCATAGTGGTATCCCCTGTCCCCTATCTCATCCTCTTCTTGCACTCATACTTACTATCAGTGGATAGTAAGAGAATTTACTGAGGCATACGGACGGATATCTGAGAAATACTCATTCTAGGGTATACTTCACCCTATCTCTAATGAGCTACTTAATGTGTTATTACTCCTGAGCTAAAGTTTAACCCTCAGCTCTGATACCAAATGTGAAGATCCTGAAGTCGGCCTTCGAAAATCGGCACCCGTACTTCACTTGTACTCAAAATGCCGTAGATTCAAACACCGAATCTGGTTCTCCGGAGCTTATAACACCATTAAGTACAACAACACAGTGGAAGAAAAAGGATATATCAATATATATATCATTGGTACAATGACAGATACAAAAGCTGATACAATATGATACAACAGAATGATACAACATATATCAATATACATCAAAGATATGATACAAGAAATAGCAGCAGAAAGAAAATAGATAACACCAGAAGTGGATAGAATATCTCCAATAGAATGCTCCAATCCATAGCTAGCGGAAAGCAAGGTCAGTCGTCCAAGGACTGACTAGCTCCAGATAATCTACTCAACCTGAATATCTGAAAATCCCAACTCTAGACTG
Organism: Allium fistulosum; assembly: GCA_030737815.1. Lineage (NCBI taxonomy): Eukaryota > Viridiplantae > Streptophyta > Magnoliopsida > Asparagales > Amaryllidaceae > Allium > Allium fistulosum. Next base: position 1,042,723,150 of record CM060902.1, on the reverse strand, counting down.
CTCGTGTAGAAAATTATGAGCACCCAGAGTTTAGGAAAAGAACAATAAACTCCGAGTCAGTCGTGGGACTGGTGTGAGTAATAGAAAAACAGTTTATCTTTAAACAACACAAAGGATTTTAAACATTGAAACCCGCAATGCTTTTGGAAAATGAAACTACCATAAGTCCTCCCGCCACACACACAATGCAAACGCAGACTTAGAGGAGATTTCTTCTTATGATAGTCAAATATGCTTACTACGCAAGAAAACTCTTTTGATATTATTACTAGTGCATAGTGTACAAAATCATTTTGAAAATACAATATTAATCTTAGCCAGCATAGGTACCATTATACTATGCCTACTATAGCTACCATATTAGATGGCAGGTTCTACAACTAAAACCGTACTGGCTTCGTATTGGAAATTGGATTTCCAACAAATGGTCAGGCTAAGGAACTTCCTTTCCTACTGCCGAATGGGATCGCCTCTGGCTGGACGTCCCGAGAGACAAACTGCTCTCTGCCAACACAAGGCCGGGTTACCCCTATAACAGGTAACTCACGAATATACCACCCCTCGGTCCTTTTGGACCTTTATCCGAGGCCTCGGTAACCAACATCACACATAATAAATAAAGTGTGTCCACATGAGTAAGTATCTGGGCTCCATACCATGATACCACCCTTTTCCAGAAGGAAATGACATACCCTAAAGGGTGCGACCCTCATAACCTTGCCGCATATTCCTGTTTCGACCATTTCCGGGGAGTGAGGTTCGACGAAGTCTCGTCCACAAAGCTACGCTTTTCACAAAGCCACACTTTGGGTCAACAGATGATCAAAGTAAATATCACAAAGATAAATGATCAAACAAATGATCATATCACAAATGATCAAACAATGAACATCACACAGCAACACTCAGCATGTCACATTACCAAATTGGGAATATATCGCCGATAAATTTCAAATACATAACCTCTGAGCTCGTACGTCTCAGAGAAGGGTGTTAAGCTAAGAGAATAAATTCTCCGCCACCAACAGAAATGTATTTGAAAGAAATCTGCTTTATATCTCAAAATGTAATGTCAGACATGTAACCATACAAGTGTGTTCCGGGTTCGAACAGAACCGAAGGCACTTCTTACGAAGCCCTTGTAATTCCGGGTATTCACAATCCCGTCCGGACTTCCCATCACAAAGGGTGATAAAATCTCTATATCGGGGCCAGTCGATGCAAAGACATTCGACAAGTTGTCCTTTCGTTTTAGAAAATATCCGATCTTCACCACCGATCTTCAAATGCTATCCATATACGACGTATCACTATTCGGAATGGGTTATATGACACAAATGTCTTTTCCCGGCTAACCCGAATAGTGAGCGCAATATTTAAAAACATATGGATATGTGATTTCAATTAAGTCACAACTTAATAATTCAACTTCTTTTTAAATGGTTTCAATCGATTACCATTTCAAATCTTTTAAACAAAAAGATTTATTTCAAAAAGTTCACCCAGTTTCAACAAAAATCCATTCAAAGATTTCAAAACAATTTCCGTTTCAATTGGATTAACTCATTAAATCTTTAAAACAAAGATTCAACTTATAGCTTTCAAAACAATTTCATTTCGAATGGTTTAAACAAAACATCATTTTAAATCTGTTAAAAATAAACAGATTCAATTCATAGCTTTCAAAAAGAATTCATTCATAACTTGGAAAACCATTTTTCAATTCAATCTTGAATTTCCTTTAATTAAACTGGAATTTCATTTGTTATCTGAAAGCTTTTATTCTTTTAAAACAAACAGTTTCATTTCAGGAAATCTGATTCATTTATACGAGTTGAAATCCTTGGGTTAAATTCAAATTCTTAAACCGATATCTTTAAAATGGTTTAAATTCATATAACTTGTACAGCATCTTAAATCCCTAGTTTCGAATCATAGAATTCAATTTCAAACTTGAATTCAATCAAATTATTTAAATTTTCAAAACTCGATTAAGTTATTCAAAATAACTTTTATATTTGAAATTCCATTTCAAAAGCTTTTCACTTTAAACCCAAATTTCCAATTTCAAAATCAATTGAAATTAAAATTTCAATTTCAAAAACATCAAATTTAAATTATCTATGACTTAACCGATTTCCACGTGAAATCCATATTTGTGTGTGTATGGTGTAGTCTAGTGGTTTTAAACACAATAGTGCAACATCAATCATCACAGATATATCGATAAGCGGTATAATCGATAACGCTTATCTTCATTCACAGATTCATAGGTAAAATAAATTTATCGGTCACAAAGATTCACTATTATAATTCGATGTGGGTTTCGGATAACCAACCGGAATCCGACTCCCTGTCGCATCGAAATTCAAGTGCCGTTTTACGGGTCAAGGGGTTGTATATTCATATAACAATATATACATCACATATATAACAGCTTAGCACAAAACATAACATAGCATCGCATCACATAACTAATATATCAATCCATCACATAGCATGTAATAAAATATCAAACATCTATAAGTAAGATTAGTTAATTGTTTGAGTAATCCAAATCAGTTTAAATTACTTACGAAAATTACTAATCCTGGTTAATTAACATTAATAAATTACAGATCATTTTGATTAATTATTCTTTAATCATTTATTAATTAACCATCAATAATTAATTAACCTTTAATTATAATTCATCAACCTTTAATTATTTAAAGAATTAATCTTTAATTGTTTAATTAACTATTTAATTAATTATCTTCAATTAATAAATTAACCTTTAATTAATTAATTACCTTTTTAAAACAATTAATTAATAATAATTCATCTTAATTAATATTTTAAAATATTGTTTAATAACTTTGAAACCAAATTATTACCAACCTTAAAAACTTCAATGTTAATTAACATTTTAAAACATTTGATTTATTCCTAAACACTTTATCAAGTTTTATTTAAAATAACCTGCTAAGAATATAAGTTTACAACATTCTTAAAACTTGATTGTTTTAAAGATCATTTATTTCAAATCCTTCAATTTAAATCTTCTAAAACTTGATCTATTCACAAACTAAATTATCAGACAAACTTGAATTTATTATTTAAACTTTGATATAAATCTTAAAGTTTGTTTATAATTTGAGATTAGATTTTAAAGTTTAAAACAGAAAACAGGTTTAAACCTGTCCCAGTTTTCGACCCAAGCCAGAAGCAATTTGCTTCGAGTCCCAAAACAACTTTACTCGAGAAAAACCTGAGTTCTTCCCTACTTTTCCCCGCGTCCCTTCTCTCTTCTCCAACCTCACTAACAACGTGAACCAGAAAATCAACGTGCACGTGCACCACTCCATGGTGATGCTCCGACCAACGTCATGGCCTTCGGCACGTCACTCACCATCACCACAACCCAAAACGACCACCCAAATGCTCGTACGCGCCTCGAATAGAAATCGAGCATTCTGATGGACTTAAACCCAAAACGACCATCAGCCAATTTTCTTCGTCCTCAATGCTCTGACCCCCAGAGGTCAGTCCCTTCCGGCCACACCCTGTCGAATCCCTGCGCCACCAATTCCCAGAGTTACGCTATGTCCGGTCATACCCTCTCGTCGCAAAACGGTCGCGACTACACATCAACCCGATACATCCTTAAATCCTAAAAAACCCTTCGTACTCAAAATCGAAGCCAAAATCTATGATTCCGCCACGGTCGCCCCCTCCATGACATCCACTAGCACCCTCCAGTCAAGACCACATCACCTCTCATCAACTAGATCGACAGAAATTTATTTTTGAACGGAAAACACATATTCTTCGATCACTCATAATTTAGATCACTAAAAATCCAAATTCCACCTCTAAAATCCATAATTTTTCACACGAAAACTGATCCTATACTCGAATTCCTAAATTGATGACATTGAATTTTCACCAAAATATGGTTACTTACTGTGAAATGAATCCCTATCGAACCACAAAGCAAATTTACATCCCAAACTATTTTTACTGTAAACTATATTCAAAATTTAACATTTTTCTAGTTTATAGCATCATCAGATACAGACTAGAATGAGCGGAATAGATTTTTTTTATTGATCATATTTATATTCCCTGAACAAGAACAGTGATACTGGTAAACGAATCAACATGTATTCTTGCAAACATTCACAGCATAGAGGTAATCCATATATATATTTACAATAAAATATCATCCATCTCAGATTTCACAAGCAAGCAGACATCAACTTACTTAGTTTTCAATTTAAAATGTTACTCACTCTTTTGAAGAAGAAAGAATAGAGCAGGCTTTTATGTTGAAGTAGGCTTAAAAGTTTGCAAGCTGAAGTCTTCTTTGATCTTTAATCCTCTGATTTATCTTGATATATATCGTTGTTTTAAGTTGAAGATGATAATACTTTAGTTTTTTTTTCCTTTTCACAGTTTTGAATAATCAAAACTGAAATGAGGTAGATGGATATAAAGAAATGAGTTTACAGATGGAGATAAAATATACAGGGATACGGTTTGTACAGGTGATATGTATTTCTTTATACAAGGTGATATTATGTTTTGTACAATGTATCAGAGATTTTTTTCTCTTTACTTTTCTTTATTTGGCCTAGGCAGATTTTGTGGAGGCTGAGGTGATTTTTGTAGTGTACTAATGCTTCATGCATTTATTAGTTTGTACAATATACCTATTTTTTCATTCTTATCTCGGCTGATATGATAATATGGTGGCTGAAAGGTAAGGTAGATTGTATGCTAAGGACATTTGCATTTATTACTTGGCTTCTATTATAAATATTTACATTTCCTTTTGCTTTGCATTCCTTTAACTCGGCTGATAAAACATGTTATGGTGGCTGAGTATTGTACTTGAGAAGATATGGTATTGTTTTGTATTTCTTTCTTTAGCCTTATACTTTGTTTCCATACTTATTTTTAGTTATGTTATATTTTATTTTTCTTCTTTAGTCTTATTATTTCATAGTATAAATAATTTCTATTTTAAATATGTTATTGGAATCTAGCTAATGTTACTTTAAAAATGTAAATGAACTTCCATTTTGATTTATTGTTAGATTTTTCTTAATGTATTTACTTTATACTTTATCTTATATAATTGTATTTTATTTTCTTTTATTAATTTTGAATGTATTTCCATATTTAATGTGTGGTTATAATTTTTTTTTACTTTAATATTTATCGTCTTATATTTAGTTTATAAATTCAAATTATTATTAACCATCAATTTTAAATTTAAATGATTTATACAGAATATATTTGAATTCGGGGAAACTCACATCACTTTTATCAATTTATTTTACAATTTTTTATTCAAAAAGTCAATAAATTATCAATTTAAATTTAATTAAAATTCGGAGTCGTTACACCAATACTAGATTGGAAGCTGTTATTATAGGAAAATTCAACAAGTGAAATATGATCTTCCCAACTTCCACCAAAGTCAAGAACATAAGCACAAAGAAGATCTTCAAGTGTTTGATTCACACCCTCAGTTTGTCCATCGGACTGGGGGTGATAAGCGGTGCTAAAATTAAGCTTCGTTCCCAAAGCCATTTGAAGACTCTTCCAGAATCCACTAGTAAACAATGGATCACGATCACTAACAATGGAAGTAGGAACTCCATGCTATTTAACAATTTCTTTAATAAAGAGTTTAGCCAAAAGAGGAACGGTTCGGTTAGACCGAACGGGAATAAAATGGGCGGATTTAGTAAGTCTATCAACAATCACCCATAAGCTATTATGATCCGAACGAGAACGGGGAAGGCCATGAATAAAATCCATGGAAATTTGATCCCACTTCCAAATTGGAATTTCCAATGGTTGCAATAACCCACTGGGCCTTTGATGTTCGGCCTTGACAAGTTGGCAAGTCATGCAACACTTAACAAAGTTAGCAATATTAGATTTCATTCCCTCCCAATAATAAAGTCGCTTCATATCCGCGTACATTTTACTACTACCGGGATGAATGGAGAATTTGGAACGATGAGAATCTTCTAAAATATCTTTGCGAAGATCTCTACTTTTTGGTACGATAAGTCTATCAAATTTTCGAATGCCGCCATGAGAATCAATATCAAAGTCTTTCAAACCTTCAATATCGGTTTTATCCTTAATATTCTGGCTAAGAAGAGCCAATTCGGGATCTAGCCTTTGAGCTTCAAGAATGCGGTCTAAAAGAGAAGGATGAGCCTCAAGGCTACATAAAACAAGAGATGAACATAAATCGAGGACACGATCTCGAATTTCACAAGTGGATAAAATCTCGAGATCTTTTCATTCGGATATCATCATGGAAACAACCGCTTGTTGCTTGCGACTAAGTGCATCGGCAGCTCGATTTCCCTTTCCGGGAGTATAAATAATATCAAGATCATAAGAGGCAAGGAATTCGAGCCAACGCTGTTGACGCAAATTAAGTTCCTTTTGAGAAAACAAATATTTCAAAGACTTATGATCAGTATAAAGGATAAATTTCTCTCCCAAAAGATAATGTCGCCAAATTCGAAGGGCGAAAACGATAGCCGCGAGTTCTAAATCATGTGTGGCATATCTAGTCTCAGCCGGCTTCAATTGCCTAGAAGCATAAGCAATAACACGTTCTTTTTGCATAAGAACGGCACCCAAACCAACGCGACTAGCATCGGTATAAACAACAAAATCTTGATTCCCCTCGGGAATAACAAGAATAGGAGCATCAGAAAGGAGTTCTTTTAATTTCTGAAAATAAGTTTCACATTTGTCCGACCAAATGTATTTAACACCTTTCTTTGTTAAGCCAGTAAGAGGCATGGCAGTTTTTGAAAAGTCTTTTATGAAACGACGGTAATAACCCGCCAATCCGAGAAAGCTACGGATTTCAGTCACGCTCTCCGGTCTCTTCCAATTTTGAATCGCCTCAATCTTTGAAGGATCCACTGATATTCCGGATTTAGAAATAATATGACCGAGAAACTTCACACTAGATTGCCAAAAATGGCATTTAGAAAACTTTTCTTTCAATTGATTGCTCCTAAGAGTTTCCAATATAATCCGAAGATGATTTTCATGTTCCTCCTCGGTTTTAGAATACACAAGAATATCATCAATAAAGATGAGAACAAACCTATCGAGGAAATCTTTGAAAACTCGATTCATAAGGTCAACGAAATAAGCCGGAGCATTCGTTAAACCAAATGGCATAACTAGTCATTCATAAGATCCATAACGAGTACGGAACGAAGACAAAGGAATACTATCCTCTGCAATGCGAAGCTGATGAAAACTGGTAGCCAAGTCCAATTGTGAAAAGACTCTAGCACTATTAAGTTGATCAAATAGATCATCAATCCGAGGTAAAGGATATTTATTCTTAATAGTAAGATCATTAAGCTTGCGGTAGTCGATGCAAAGCCTAAGTGTACCATCGGATTTCTTCACGAAATTGGCTGAAGCTCCCTAAGGCGAGGAACTAGAGCGAATAAATTGCTTCGTTTCCAATTCGGATAATTGTTTGTGCATCTCTTCATTCTCCTTATTGGACATGCGATAAGGAGGACGAGTAATAGGTTGAGCTCCAGGTATAAGATTAATTTTGAACTCAATTGCTCGCTTAGGTGGTAATCCTAAAACGGGCTCAAATATATCGGAAAATTCATGGACGACGTGAATAAGTGAAATGACATCTTCCTCATCATCATTGTCATCATCAAGAGGATTTAGAGAATATAAAGATGCTGTCAAAGTGGAATCCGAATCTTTAAGAACAATAGAAATCTGATTAACGGATTGCGGATGTCGGAGATAAATAGTCCGCTCAGGACATAGGATATGAGCTTCATAACGGTTAAGCCAATCCATACCCAAAATCATTCCAAAGCCTAAATAACGCATGACATGCAAATCGGCTAGGAAAGGAAAATCACACAAAATAATATCCACATCTTTACAAAGTAAACTAAGAGTTGCGGATCCACCAACCGAATTCGCAATTCTTAAAGAAGTCATTAAAGCATCAACACTTAAAGAAAAAGTATCGACAAGTTCCTTTGATATAAAAGAATGGGATGCACCCGTATCAAAAAGAACTCGAATAGGTTGATCATGAAATATAATAATGCCATCAAGGACGGAATGAGACATACCTTGACCGCGAGATGTGTTGCCAGGGGCTTGAGCCACATTAAGCTTTCCCTCCTTCTTGCCTTGAAGTCTGGGGCATAAATGTATATAATGATCCGGGCTCTTACAATAGCGACAAGAGCGCGGCTTCGAACACTTGTTCGCAAAATGGTCCTTAGAACCACAGTTATAGCATTGCCCGCTACTAGGGGTAGAAGTCTTTGCTACCGAAGGTGCAGGTTTCCCCTTTTTGTTGGGAAAAGGACCTTTGAATTTGTTTGGCCTCTTCTTGTTGTTGAAGTTTGGTTTGGCACCTACAACTTCAACATCACTTTCCTTATCCGCCTCTTCTAGACGAAGAGCGATATCAATGAGTTGGTCAAAAGAAACTTCTAATTTAAGAAGTAATGGCTTCTTGAGATTTTTGTTTAAGCCATAAACGAACCTTTGGTTCTTCTTCAATGGGGTGTTGATGTATTCAACCCCATATTTCGACAGTGACTCGAAGGATGCGACATAATCTGTCACAGAGGATTCACCTTGAACAAGGTCTATGAAACGACGAGCCAATGTTACTTTCTCAGCTTTTGGTACAAATTTCAATTACAAGCGTTCCCGGAATTGCTCCCAGGTGAGGTCCGCTTCATTGATTTCAGAAATAAGAAGTTCGTACCAGTCCAATGCTCTCTCTTGGAGCATATTGGAGGCCACCTGAACACGGTGAAGATCGATAAGATTCATGCGAGAAAAGATTCGATCGCATGTTCTTAGCCAAGCCTGGACTTCAATAATAGTTTCAGAACCTTTGAATGGCTTCCCACCCAAGTTGGTATAATCGTTGCACAAGCATGCAAATCTAGACTTAGGATGGGTAGGTTCCTGATTAGGACTAGCTGCCTGAGCATTCTTTACTAAATCAAGAAGCTGTTGAGCAGTCATAAAAACTCCATCCTGGGGGGTAACAGTAGATGGTCCGGCTCTGGGACGGCCTGGTCTAGACATTCTCTTCTTTAAGAAAGAGAGAAGAAGAAAAGTTATTCTCCAAATACATATCAAGCAAATCTTGATAGATAAAACAAGGATACATAAAAGGAAATAGGATGAATCGGTACGAAGACTCGAATTAAATCCTAAGGCACGACTCCTAAGCTGGACTAAGGACGATGATCCTTGTTAAGTTATTCTACATTGTTCCGAATTTTAGCTCTGATACCAAGCTGTGACGCCCCACCTCTATACCCACGCTAGCCAAGAACACTACGGAGTAATGCTGTCAACTAGAACGAAGAATAAGGCTGTTGAGGAGCGACCATCCGTGTAATTTCTTTGTGGTGTCAGATAGAATAGCATGCATTTCATTTAAGGAGGAAATCCGACATACCGATACAAACTCAAAGCTATCACACAGTGGCTATATATGATTCTTCGGAAACAAACATAGAAGTAAACATAACACAAATCAGTCACAAACATCCATATCACAAAGGCGGAAAAAGATATGAATATATATATAACATATGAAAGTGTACATCATAGTAGTGGTCTGAAAGATCCACGATAATACAAAAGAATAGCAACATGTGCTATACAAAAGAATAAGTATACATCATAGAGTCTATATCTCAAATGTATACATCCAAAAACTACTAATCTAAGTAGTTAGCCAAAAGTCAGAGTAATCCCAGAAGAGAAGTCAAGTAGAAGCACCTGTAACATCTCGGTCTAACCCGAGTATTATTTATAAGAAAATAATAAACGGATCAGTCTAGCTATAAATATAAGAGGATATGGTATAGAATAAAAGATATGGCATGAACATATAATGACCATAATGGCATACTCCTATGAGTATGTAATTGAAAATCAACAAGAGATTAATCAATATCACAAGAATCTTCACAAAGATAAAATGGGTATCATACCCTAAACTTGTATTCATATCAAGTCAATGACACACAAATTCACCAATGCACAAAAATTGATAAAACTTATCAATGGAAATCACGAAAATCGGTGAAGCACAAAATTCCAGAAATCATCACAAGAAATCCAAAAATCACAAGAAGGGGGGGCCTATCACAAAACGGGAGTATGAAAACTCACCAACACATGTATCACAAAACGAGACGCTATCTCATGGTAGCTAACCATTAATTTGAGCCGAAGCTCCACAAGAATGGCCCGAAGACCGTTGGGCGCTACCTCACATATGTGATGATGAAACATCACACAAACGGGGTTTAGTCTCCCTCGTAGACAAAGAGACATCGCATAATTGCTAGTCTAAATCACAAAAATGATCGTCATGATCATCAAGAAGTGTCAATCACACCAAGCTAGTAAATATATGAGTTTAGCTTCATGTCCCATAACCACTTGCTTAACTTAAATATTTACGAACAAACTGTAGATCTTCACTAGAAATTTTTCACAAGAGGTTCAATCGAACAAGTCCAAGAATTAACCGACGAAGTAAACGCAAGCGTTTCATACCACTTGTTTTACTAAGTCGTTTAATTAGATTTCTCATCCCAGTGAGGTAAAGGCTTGTATATACTAATAGATTGGAAAACGGTTTAGGAAAAGTGCTTTGTAATAAAATAGTGTTGAAATCGTTTTGATGAAAGAGTTTTGATATTTACTACTAGTATTGAAACCTTTATATTTTTAAAGTGACAAACCACAAAACGATTGTTGAAACAAATCGAATCACAAAATTTCACATTCGAAGACGTGAGTAAAGTCCAAAGAAATCAAATTCCAAAACCATCAAAGTAGGAATGCCCGTGAAAACGAACATGGCCGAGCTAAAGTGATGCACGACCTAACATAGCCGAGCTAAAGAATGCAAGCAGGTCGAGTGACTTAAGGAGTTGGCTGAGCATGCGACCTAAGCTGCAAGCGACCTAAGGAGTAAGCAGGCCGAGCGACCTAAAGCAGAGATTGGCGCGACCTACAAGTGGCATGACCAAACCGGGGCGCGACCTAGTAGAGGCCGACCTAATGCGTAATGAGCTAAGTGGTGCGAGCGACCTAGGAGAAGGCACGACTTAATGACGCGACCTAGGACGTAACGACCTAACTGGTCACGAGATGCTTCAATGGTCAAGCGACCTAGTGTGTTTTAGATCGCCGAGCGACCTAAGGGATAAACGAGCTAAGGGGCGAACGACCTAGGCGACTCAATGTGGCCGAGCGACCTAACGTAAAACAGGTCAAACGACCTAAGCGATGTGGCCGAGCGACCTACGACCTAGCGACCCAATTCCAAACGACATAAGGGCGAACGAAAATATGCAGGCCGAGTCTTCAAGGCAGTGCGACCTAAGCCCAGTAATTCACCCAAAACACTAAAAATTGGAGTTTTTGACCAATCCAATCCAAACCAAATGCAAATGTACATGCTAAAGTGATAGGGAATCATTCCCAACAATCCAAGATAGTTATAGACAAGAATGTGAGATAAAAATCTCACCTTTTCACGGAAATTGATGGAGATGAAGCTTGAAAGCAAAGCAAGAACAATAACAAGCTTGAATCAATGTCTTCACCTGAATTTGGAGTTGATGTTGGATTAGCAATGAAGACTAAGGCTTTGGAGTTTTAATTTCCTATTCCCTCCTCCATTTTTGATGAAGCTTGAATGTTTAAGCAAGTAGAATGAAGTTATGAAGAGAAGGAGGGGGTTGGGACTGAGTTAGTAAGTGGTTTAGCCCAAACCAAAGCCCAAAGTGAAAAAGTGACAAAATTCCACTATCTCCAAACATATCAAAGTTTATACTTAAAAAGATCGCAAACGTCATTTTGAACTCAATGAAGGTGGTTTCGAGTCCTAATTTGACCGTATGCAAAAAGTAGCTTTTCGGACTAAAATTCGACTGACGATAAAATACTTAAATATAAAATCGATAAATATGCGGGTTGTTACATTAGAGGTGCTTCTGCTTGACTCCTTATCTGGGATCATCTTCTGACTTTTTCCTAACTACATTACATTTGTAGTTTTTGTTGTTATACATTTGAGATATAGACTCCTTGATGTATACTTATTCTTTTGTCTAGCACTTGTAACTATTCTTTTGTGATATTGTGGATCTTGTTTGACCACTACTCTGATGTACACTTTTATGTGTTATATTCATATATGTTTCCGCCTTTGAGATATGAACATCTGTGACTGATTTATGTTATGTTTATTTCTATACTTGTTTCCGAGGTCACTTAGCCACTGTGTGGTAGCTTTGAGTTTGCATCGGTATGTCGGATTTCCTCTTGAAACGAAATGCATGTTATACTATCTGATATATCGGTACTCGCACAAGGCAATTGCATAGATGGTCGCTCCTCAACAGCCTTATTCTTCGCGCTAGTTGACGGCATTACTCCGTAGTGTCCTTGGCTAGCGTGACCATAGAGGTGGGGCGTCACAATTAACCTTTAACCACACTTATAATTTATTATTTACAACCTATGTTCCAATTGCTTATAGTTACCTACATAACTATGATTTTTCTCAATTACCGTTAATCATATATCATCTCATTAAATAAATCCAATATTTACATTTTTTCCTCATATTAAATTTTATTACCAAGTATAACATTTACACTAATTCAATTAATTGTAATTTCATTCAAATTGTTAATTGTTAACTTAGATTAGTATTATTACATCTCATTTAAGTTATTATTTCATTAATGAATCTCAAATTTTTTTTATTTCTTCAATATTAAATTACCAAAGTCTTATTAAATTAACAAATTTAAATTATCGAAAATTACGGATCGTTACACTCTCCCCCACTCAAAACTTTTCGTCCCTGAAAAGAAAAAAGAAGGAAAAGAAGGGGTTAAGCAATCAATATATCTTATTCAAAATATTAAATTTATAAACAAAAGAATTTAAAAAATTAATTAATTTAAATAAAAATATATTAATTTATAACTATTAAATCCTTTTCTACTCAAAGTAATAAAGTTTTGAAAACATTTCTCAAATTTTCTAAGTCCAAAAATTTTCGAAAAATTTCGGCAGAGTCTCCTTTGTACCGAGAGGTCTGGGAGAAATGATAATATAAATAAAAAATATATATCACCAAATTTTCAAAATAATATATCCCTACAGCGGGAAAAATAATATAATATCGCTATAAAACCGTAATCCGAGAGCCTATCTATTTGTCGGGCAAATAACGCTTATTTTATGAAACAAAAGCAGTAGCAATTGCTTCCATAACCTGTATTTCACTTATATAATCTAAAAGAGTTAATAATTATATAAAATGAAATATTTAAAGTTGTTTCAACCACTAACAAACAAATCAATATAAAACAACAATCACTTGCAATCACAGCATACAATCATCATATGAAATCAATACAATCAACCATCCATCCATAGCAAACAAACAAATGGTTTGTTCGGGTTCAGAAATTTTTTTAACCGCCTAGAATGACAAATAAACTACTGAGTACACCATTTACTCAACAGTCTTAGATGAACTCAATAGATTATTTATACATCTTAAACAATTAGAAGTATCCTATCCCAAACAACCTATAAACAAAAACAAATAATAATTTACAATGTACTTAAGTTATTCTTATTAAATTTCTTTCACAACACTTACAGTTTTTATTTTTTTCTTTTCATTCATACAAGTATTATTTTTACATTACATTTATCTCTTACAAAATTTTAGTCCTACTCATTCATTCAGTGTATATTTCATTTATTTTTCCTTTATTACTTACAAAAATTCATTTTCATTTATTCATATCATGTCAATTTCTTTTATTGCATTACATTCATTTTATTATTCACTTTAATTATAAATAGTTTCAATATTAACTTAAGTTCAAAATCCTTTACTTACAATACTCATTTTCTATTTCATTTAATTAGTAGTATTCCAATTTTAACTCAAGTTTATAACTATTTTCATATCAAATTTCTTATTTATAAAAGTAAATTTCATTGAACACTTCCATTACATAAGTTTTACTTGTAAAAATTTCCATTACATATTCTTTTAACATTTCAACCTTTTATAATTGGTAAGTTATATATATATATATATATCTTTAAGAATGCAATTGAAAGTTACACAAGTTTGACTTACTTATTTTAATTAACTTAAGGTTCAATAATTATCATTTCTTATTTTCATATTCTTTTCGTTTACAAGTTACAAATTTCTAATTCCTTGTATATTTCAGTTATAACTTAGCATATAATTTCTTATTTTCATTTAGAAGTTTCAGTTATTAAATAGTTAAAATTTTATTCCATTATAATGATTGAAATCTCTAGTTTATAAAAATTTAAGAGCTAAATGTCGGGTTCCATTTTTAAATCATTTAAAATGACATCTACATATATATATATACTCATAACTTTTATCCAATCATATTTAAACTTTAAAAATTTTATTTGTTTATCAAAATAGACCTGTAGTAAAACTACTACAATGGCCTTCCCACTTTGGAACTCGAAAATGAATGTCGATGATGCGTGCACTCATCATCGAAATTATTATCCAGCGACAGAGAGGAGAGTACAGAACTTATTTCTTTCCAAAATTTCTTTAAAACATTTCCTTCAAATTATATTGAGATATTATATCAGAAATACTTTTAAATAATACAAATATTATATTCCAAATCCTTTGAAAGAAATTTTCAAAAATCCTGAAAATTAAGTTCTTAAATTTCAAATTAAATTCATTTATTTACAAGCTTATTTTTCAACCAATACCTATAAGGTTCGCTACCTAACAAACAAAATATCACAATCAAATATATAATTTATAAAATTTATTATTTTATATACAAAAATATAATATGTAAAATTATTTCATTCACCTATATTCAAAACAATATTGTGTCGGTCTGTCCTATTAAGTGTTTAGAAATCCCTATCGATGTCATAACGTCCTATGCACCAATTAGAATTTATAAATACAAAACAGAACAAATTAACACAATACAAAACCCTTTTATAACACTAACAAATACGCTCTCTCATATATATACTCTCAGCGACTCATCATAGGGTATTACTACCCTATTAATAAAGAGTCAGACCCCACAAAGCTAAGCTTTTCGCTAAACCAAAGCTCTGATACCAACTGTAACATCCCGCCTTTTTGTACGTTTTAAGTAGACACACATGCCGACTCAAACCATACAGAAAGGCGGATTGTTATTAGGGTGAATAAGAAAAAGCAGAGAAAGTAAAAAAACAAAATCTCGCAGCAGAATGATAAAATATAATAATCAATTAACAGTTCATGAAGCTGTATACAAAACATTTGATTATACTTATACAATACAAAATCAGAGTTACACATATCAGAGATAAAAAAATAATGATAATGCATCAGAACAGTATGATGTAGTGAAATAATATAGTAAATAATAATACAATCTTCGTCTTCGTCCTCCAGAAACATGTCTTCGAATCCTGAAATACTCAGGCTGACCCGAGTGAATTGAAAAGACACACACTTGAGTCAGAACTAAAAGATCTTATGTGAGTTAAATCAACGGTAAATAACTATGAGTGGAACGACGTCAGAGATGTTTACGGGGTTTGACATCTCCTATCCAGTGTCTAACGTGGGTGCGGTAACTTAAGAGATGTTCGAGATTCACATCTCCTAAGGATCCGTTAAACTATATACTATGTAGTACAATACGCTATTATAATATGTCTATAGTAAGATAAACTATTAAAATAGCGTTGAGGCGTTATGCATTTCCCCCTTAACACATTTTTATATATTCCCATAGTCTATACAGTACCGTAATCCCGTCCGTACTGGACGTCGTCAGAGGGCACTCCATAGGTATGGTACAAAACAAACTCGTAGTGGTCTCGATAGTGGTCTCGAAAATTAAGGATTTTAAAATCATTTAATTTAACCAATCCGGTGTCCGTATAAAATTCTCTACCCTAGGGTCAAGTGATACGGATATTTATCATTTCAATCCGCTATTTAAAATGCTACGGTTATATATATCATTTCAAACCACAATCCCGAATTAATAATAAAATCCATAAAATCGCTCGAGTCTATCATTTCAACCCATAACGGTTTTTTCTTAATCTATTGATCATTCAGGTATGTATCATTTCAACCCATAGTGAACTTGCAGTTTATAACGATATAAAATAAAACATCCATTCTTCCAATATCAACAATCAACATCCATCACAATCGTCATCCAAATCAATCAATAAATATCAATATAGAACTGATAATCAATAACAGGTATTTAACTGGCAACTTATATTCAATAATAAATTAAATAACGATTTAATTCAAATAAATTCAAATTAATAGGAATAGCAATTTAAAACTATCAAACAGCTATAAATAAAATTCCTAATCACATCACAAATTTTATTTAACAAACATAAGAAATTTTAGAAGTTGTGAGTGGGTTAAAACACTCACCTTTGAATTTCAAATCGATTTGAAATTCAAAATAGGGCCTAAATTTGAACAGTCTCAGAATTCGTCCAAACTAGAGTCAAATTGTCCGGAATTTTGATACGATCCCGGCAAAGCAAACCACGCGTGAATCGGACCTCGTATGTAAAAGTTATGTCGATTGAAAGTTATGGAATTTTAATTTAAATAAAATAAAAATAAAAAAACAACCACGTGACTAACCTCCCATCTTCAACACGTACACCAGCATGCACGTTCAGCTGAAGATCACCGCCGCGAAACCCTAATCGACCATGCCTCAAAAGCCCGTACTGTCTCCAGAAAGAAAATAAGTCATCCCATATATCAATATAGATGTTGTCAATATTTTTAAACCCAACGGAACAGGTTTCAAGTCCAAATTCCATCGTATGAAGAAGTTATGATAAAATCAGCTTATTTCAAATTGATTTCAATTAAGTTGATTTCTCGGCGCTTCGAGCCCGTACGATCAAACGACAGGTCCGATCTCTACGAAACTTGAAATCTTACAATAATTCACTGTTATGGATCCGATGAAACTGGTTTCGTCGAAATTTGAGACAGTTGCCAAAATGGCTATTACGGATCCGATGAAACTGGTTTCGTCGAAATCCGAGACAATTGCCAAAATGGCTATTTCCACCTTAATTAAATAAATAAATATTAAATTAATTAAATCACTTTTTGATTCAAAATTCATAACCTAACCAATTTCATCATTTTTAATCACCTAGACATTTACTGTGACGCCCCACCTCTATACTCATGCTAGCCAAGGACACTATGGGGTAATGCCGTCAACTAGCACGAAGAATACGGCTGTTGAGGAGCGACCATCTGTGTAATTGCTTTGTGCGAGTACCGATATGTCAGATAATATAACTTACATTTCATTTCAAAAGGAAATCCGACATATCAAATACAAACTCAAAGCTACTACATAGTGGCTAAGTGGACTTCGGAAACAAATATAGAAATAAACATAACACAAATTAGTCACAGATATTCATATCACAAAGGCAGAAACAGATATGAATATATCACATAGAAGTGTACATAAAAGTAGTGGTTATACAAGATCCACTACATCACAAAAGAATAGGTACATATGCTAGACAAAAGAATAATTATACATCAAGGAGTCTATATCTCGAATGTATAACAACAAAAAACTACTAAGCTAAAGTAGTTAGCCAAAAGTCAGGTGACAGACCCTGATAAAAAGTCAAGCAGGAGCACCTGAAATACCTCGGTTTGACCCAAGTATTATTTAAGAAGAAAATAATAAACGGATCAGTCTAGCTATAAATATCAGATAAAAGGAGATAGGATAAGAGATATGAACAAAAACATATGATAACAAAAATGCCATACTGTGTCAAGTATACATCAAATAACAAAAAAAATCATACAATATCTCAAATCATCTCAAAGCACCAAAAAGAATCGCATTTTTTAAATTATTCACCAAAACACAAATATTGACAAAATATATCAATGCCAATTGCAAAAATCGGTGAAACACAAATTCTAGAAATCATCAACCAGAAATCCAGAAATCACAAAGGGGGAGGCCTATCACAAACGGGAGCATGAAAACTCAATAACACGTGTATCACAAATGAGCCTGAGCTCCTCCAAACATGGTATAGTCCTCCATTGCAGACTATGAGCCAAAGCTCCTCCAAATGAGCCGAAGCTCCTCTAAATGAGCCGAAGCTCCTCCAAACAAGGTATAGTCCCCCATTGCGGACTATGTGCCGAAACTCCTCCAAATGAGCCGAAGCTCCTCCAAATGAGCCGAATGCTCCACGAACGGTCCAAAGACCATGAGTCGCTAGCCCATAAAAATGAGACGAAGCTCAATATAATGGGGTATAGTCCCCCATGTGGAAAAAGAGACATCGCACATCGCTAGTCTAAATCATAAAATGTTCATCATCGATCATCAAGAAGTGTCGATTACACTAAGCTAGTAAATAAATGGGTTTAGCTTCATGTCCCATAACCACTGGCTTAACTTAAATATTTACAAACAAATTGTATATTTCCACTTGAAAGTTGTCACAAGAGTTCAATCGAACAAGTCCAAGAATTAACCGACGAAGTAAATGCAAGCGTTTCATACCACTTGTTTTACTAAGCCGTTTAATTAGATTTCTCATACGAATGAGGTAAATGTTTGTATATACTAATAGATTGGAAAACGGTTTTAAAACGAGCTTTGTATTTAAAAGTAGTGTTGAAATTGTTGTTGTGAAAGAGTTTGAATATTTACTACTAGTATAGAAACCTTTATATTTGAAAGTGACAAATCACAAAAATGATTGTAAAAACAATCAATCACCAAAGATTCACATTCGAAGACGTGAATCAAAACCATAGAAATCGATATCAAATCCATCAAACGGATATTCCCAAAAATCCAAAGAAAGAAGTCAACCAAGTCAATAATAAGTGACGACAACTATCCGGATCAACAACAATCGATTAAAAATAGGAAATCCACTCAAAACAGCCTAAACAGGCAAAAATGAACAGTTCCAGACGTCTAGGGATAAATCTAGACGTCCAGATTTGTTTTCTGGAAATAATCTTGGAGCCTACCAGATGTCTGAACCTTAATCCAAACGTCTGGAAACTAACCAGACGTCTGGTAAGTTTGGACCAGACGTCTGGTCCGAGTGTCTGTCTTTTTTTTTAAATTTTGCGTGCACATTTTTGCTCCAGGTCCAAACCAGACGTCTGGACTTAATCACTAGACGTCTGGTCACCTGGTCTGGGCAACAATTTGCCTAGGCCAAAGTGGCCAAAACGTATCGGAAGCGATCAAACGAGCAACGACGACTAAGGATTTACGCCAAGGGACAACCCAGCCTTAAAGGCTCTTCGATACACCCCGAATATCAATGTCCAAATATCCATAAAAGGATTTTTATAAAATTGGACCAAAACACCAAAATTTGGAAAATTTACCAAATCAATTCAAATCAAAAGCAAATGAATATGCACAAATGTTAGGAATTCATACCTAATAACAATGACAGCTATAGACGTAGATATGAGTTAAAGAACTCGCCTTTAAAACTCAAAGACACGAATGAGAAGCTCTAAAACAAAGGAAAGGCCAATTCCTCTTCAACTTCAACTCAAGAAGCTCCAATCTAAGCTAATAAGCAAATATTTCCTAAGTTAGGGTTTAGGAATTTCTCAAATTGAGGAGAGATAGAGATGGAGAATATGAAGAGGATGCTTACCTAAGCTTCTCTTTGATTTTGGAGCAAGAACTTGTGTTTCCAAATCAAACCAGGGTTTGGAATTTCTATTTCCCATTATTTTCCCCCATTTTCTCTTGAGCTTGAAGGTTAGGAAAATGAGAATGAAATGAGAAGAGGGGCTGAGTTAGGGTATTAAGATGGGTTAGTGGGATAAACCCAAACCCAAAGCCCAAATAGAAAAATAGCAAAATTCTACTCAACTCCAAACATATCAATGTTTATACTAAAAAAAGTTGTAAACACCATTTTGGACTCAATGGAAGTGGTCTCGAGTCCCAATTCGGCTGTTTACAAAAAGTAACATTTCAGACTTTAATCCGATTAATGATGCTATATTTAAATAAAACATTTAAATATACAATCATGAAATATGCGGGTTGTTACAGACTCCCCTCCTTAAAGAAATTACGTCCTCGCAATAAATAAAAGGAAGATAAATAGTAACAACCATACTAAGGCATAACAACACAAAAGAAGAAATTTTGAAATGAGAAGTTCATCATAAAGAGCACGAAAGAGTAAGTCCAGATGTGTTTGCACGATGAATTATCAAGATTCCCAAGAGCAATCCTTAGGATTTGAGGACCATTGAACTTTCACAAGAAGATATCTTTATTTCGAAGGCGTTTAACCTCCGAAGCAATGATACGAATAGAATGTTGCTCATAAGTCAAATTTGGTGAAACTTCAATTTCTTTAATTACACCGGGCTCAAGAATAGAATCGGAATCCCTAAGCTATTTCCGTAGTTGAGAGACGTGGAAAACGTCATGAATAGCAGAAAATTGAGCCGGTAATGAAAAGCGATAAGCCACGGAACCAATGCGTTCAGTGATGGGAAATGGACCAATATATCGAGCTGCTAACTTTCCCGATCGAATGAAACGCACAACACCCATCATAAGTGAATCACAAATGAAAACCAATAAAATCTGGACCTAAAACCAGCTTCTCACCGGCTTCAAGCCAACATGAAGGAAATTGGTATAGCCTTCTGTAGAGTGCCTCGAAAGGTGCCATACCAATACTAGATTGGAAGCTATTATTGGAAGAAAACTCAATAAGAGAAATATGATCTTCCCAACTTCCACCAAAATCAAGAACACATGCACTAAGGAGATCTTCAAGAGTTTGATTCACACGCTCGGTTTGTCCATCGGACTGAGGATGATAAGCGGTGCTAAAATTAAGTTTTGTTCCCAAAGCTTTTGAAGACCCTTTCCAAAATCCACTAGTAAATAATGGATCACGATCACTAACAATAAAAGTAGGAACTCCATTCAACTTAACAATTCCATTGACATAGAGTTTAGCCAAAAGAGGCACGGTCCAAAAGAAAAGGATGAGCCTCAAGGCTACACAAAACAAGAGATGAACATAAATTGGATTCACGATCTCGAATCTCACAAGTGGATAAAGTCTCGAGATCATTCCATTCGGATATCATCATTGAAACAACTGCTTGTTGCTTTTGGCTAAGGGCATCGACAACACGATTACCCTTTTCCGGAGTACAAAGAATATCAAGATCACAAGATGCAAGAAACTCGATCCAACGTTGTTGACGCAAATTAAGTTCCTTTTGAGAAAATAAATACTTCAAAGATTTATGATCGGTGTAGAGAACAAATTTCTCTCCCAAAAGATAATGACGCCAAATTCTAAGGGCGAAAACAATAGCCGCGAGCACCAGATCATGAATGGCATATCTAGCTTTAATTGTCAAGAAGCATATGTGATAACACATTCCCTTTTGCATGAGAATGACATTCAAACCAATACGACTAGTATCGGTACAATCAATAAGGTCTTGATTCCCTTCGGGAATCATAAGAATAAAAGCATCGGAAAAGAGTTCCTTTAATCGATCCTCTTTCCTGAAAAGCTAAGACTTTCAAAATTATAATTAACTTTGTGTAATCATCTTTTTAGAAAAATTCACTTATTACAAGTCAATTTACTGTGTCTGACTGTTTCATCATAGCGTTTAGGAGATTCCTATCGATAACGTTGATCAAGCGCATCGACCAGAATTCTTAAAGCACTCAATGGGCAAAACAACACAAAATCATTTTCTATATGATAAACAAGTCTCTTAAAATTTTTACAAATATTCTTTGCTCGTTTTAAGAACAAAACCCAGTCATACTTATAAATATCTTATCAAAAAGATTTGCAAATTTTAAATTGTTGTTTTCATCCACAATCAATAAAAACTCATCGAGATATTCATAGAATACTCGATTCATAAGATGGATGGAATAAGGTAGAAGGTTCGTCAAACCGAATGACATAACGAACCACTCACAAGAATCATAACAACTGCGGAATGCGGTAAGTGGAATGCTACCCTCCGCAACTCGTAGCTAATGAAAACCGGTGGCAAGGTCGAGCTGAAAAGACCTTAGCACCACTCAATAGATTGCTTAGGTGATAATCCTAAGACAAGCTTAAAAATTACCGAAAAATTCACAAACTACTTGAGTGAGGGAAATAACACCTTCCTCATCAAGTGGGTTTAAAGAATAAAATGATGCCACCAAATTGGAATCAAAATCATTAAGAACAATAGAAATCTGCTTAACAGATTGAGAATGTCGAAGATGGATAGTCCTCCCGGGACATAGGATATGGGCTTCATATGATTAAGCCAATCCTTTCTCGAAAATCAATTCCGAAGCCTAAGTAATGCATAACATGAAAATCCGCTCGAAAAGAATAATACATAAAATAATCTCGACACCTATACAAAGCAAACTGAGTGTTGCGAATCCATCAATCGAATTTGCAATTCTTAATGAAGTCATCAAGCCCATAATATTTAAAGAGAAAGAATCATCAAGGTCTTTTGATATAAAATAATGAGATGAACCCGTATCAAATAGAAATCGAATAAGATAATCACAAAACAAATATCGTCAAGGATAGAATGAGAAATACCTTGACCAAGAGAAGTGTCACTAGGAGCTTGCACGACATTCAACTCTCCCTCTCTCCTACTTCGGAGTATGGGACATGTAGATATAAGATGGCCCGAACTTTTGCAATAACGACAAAAAATGGTTTTGGGCACTCATTTGCATAGTGGTCCATAGAACCACAATTGTAGCATCGTCAGCGACTAGAGGTAGGAGTCTTTGCCACCGAAATTGCCTGCTTCCCTTTCTTGTAGGGATTAGGGCTTTTGAACTTGATATGCCTCTTCTTGTTGATGTTGAAGTTTTGTTTGGCATCCACAACTTCAACATCACTTTCTTTATCAGCCTCTTCTAGTCAAAGAGTGATATCTACAAGCTGATCGAAAGGAACTTCTAGTTTTAGAGGTAAAACCTTTTTGGGGTTCTTACTCAAAGCATAGATAAACCTTTGATTCTTTACAAGATCCAAAAGTTGTTGGGCAGACATGAATACACCATCTAGAGAAGGACTACTGGATTGACCAACGCTAGGACTGCCAGATCTAACCATTTCTCTTCTTTAAGAAAGAAAGAAAGAAAGAAGAGGAAAAAGGTTATTCTCATAATGAATATCAAACAAACTTGATTGATAAAACAATGCATCATAACAGAAAATAGAATAGAATGGGTCCTAAGACTCGGATAAATCCTAAGGCACGATTCCTAAGAAAGACTTAGGACAATGATCCTTGCTAGATTATTCTACATTGTTCCGAAGTTTGGCTCTGATACTAAGATGTGATGCCCCACCTCTATACTCACGCTAGCCAAGGACACTACGGGATAATGCCATCAACTAGCATGAAGAATAAGGATGTTGAGGAGTGACCATCTGTGTAAATGCTTTGTGCGAGTACCGGTATGTCAGATAATATAACTTACATTTCATTTCAAGAGGAAATCCAACATATCAAATACAAACTCAAAGCTACTACACAGTGGCTAAGTGGACTTCGGAAACAAATATAGAAATAAACATAACACAAATTAGTCGCAGATATTCATATCACAAAGGCGGAAACAGATATGAATATATCACATAGAAGTGTACATAAAAGTAGTGGTCATACAAGATCCACTACATCACAAAAGAATAAGTACAGGTGCTAGCCGAAAGAATAATACATCAAGGAGTCTATATCTCGAATGTATAACAACAAAAACTACTAAGCTAAAGTAGTTAGCCAAAAGTCAGGAGACGGACCCTGATAAAAAGTCAAGCAGGAGCACCTGAAATACCTCGGTCTGACCCGAGTATTATTTAAGAAGAAAATAATAAACGGATCAGTCTAGCTATAAATATTAGATAAAAGGAGATAGGATAAGAGATATGAACAAAAACGTATGATAACAAAAATGCCATACTGTGTCAAGTATACATCAAATAACAAAAAAATCATACAATATCTCAAATCATCTCAAAGCACCAAAAAGAATCGCATTTTTTAATTTATTCACCAAAACACAAATATTGACAACATATATCAATCGCAATCGCAAAAATCGGTGAAACACAAATTCTAGAAATCATCAACCAAAAATCTAGAAATCACAAAGGGGGAGGCCTATCACAAACGGGAGCATGAAAACTCAACAACACGTGTATCACAAATGAGACGGAGCTCCTCCAAACAAGGTATAGTCCCCCATTGTGGACTATGAGCCGAAGATCCTCCAAATGAGCCGAAGCTCCTCCAAATGAGCCGAAGCTCCTCCAAACAAGGTATAGTCCCCTATGGCGGAATATGAGCTGAAACTCCTCCAAATGAGCCGAAGCTCCTCCAAATGAGCCGAATGCTCCACGAACGGTCCAAAGACCATGAGTCGCTAGCCCATAAAAACGAGACGAAGCTCAACATAACGGGGTATAATCCGCCATGCGGACAAAGAGACATCGCACATCGCTAGTCTAAATCATAAAATGATCATCATCGATCATCAAGAAGTGTTGATTACACTAAGCTAGTAAATAAATGAGTTTAGCTTCATGTCCCATAACCACTGGCTTAACTTAAATATTTACGAACAAATTGTAGATTTCGACTCGAAAGTTGTCACAAGAGTTCAATCGAACAAGTCCAAGAATTAACCGACGAAGTAAACGCAAGCGTTTCATACCACTTGTTTTACTAAGCCGTTTAATTAGATTTCTCATATGAATGAGGTAAAGGTTTGTATATACTAATAGATTGGAAAATGGTTTTAAAACGTGCTTTGTATTTAAAAGTAGTGTTGAAATCGTTGTTGTGAAAGAGTTTGAATATTTACTACTAGTATAGAAACCTTTGTATTTGAAAGTGACAAATCACAAAAATGATTGTAAAAACAATCAATCACCAAAGATTCACATTCGAAGACGTGAATCAAAACCATAGAAATCGATATCAAATCCATCAAACGGATATTCCCAAAAATCCAAAGAAAGAAGTCATCAAAGTCGATAATAAGTGACGACAACTATCCGGATCAACAACAATCGATTAAAAATAGGAAATCCACTCAAAACAGCCTAAACAGGCAAAAATGAACAGTTCCAGACGTATGGGGATAAATCTAGACGTCTGGATTTGTTTTTTGGAAATAATCCAGGAGCCTACCAGACGTCTGAACCTTAATCAAGGCATCTCGAAACTAACCAGACGTCTGGTAAGTTTTGACCAGACGTTTGGTCCAAGTGTCTGTCTTTTTTTTAAATTCTGCGTGCATACATTTTTGCTCCAAGTCCAAACTAGACGTTTGGACTTGATCACCAGACGTCTGGTCACCTGGTCCGGGCAACAATTTGCCTAGGCTAAAGTGGCCAAAACGTATCGGAAGCGATCAGACGAGCAACGACGACTAAGGATTTACGTCAAGCGACAACCCAGCCTTAAAGGCTCTTCGATACACCCCGAATATCGATGTCCAAATATCCATAAAAGGATTTTCATAAAATTGGACCAAAACACCAAAATTTGGAAAATTTACCAAATCAATTCAAATCAAAAGCAAATGAATATGCACAAATGTTAGGAATTCATACCTAATAACAATGATAGCTATAGACGTAGATGTGAGTTAAAGAACTCACCTTTAAAACTCAAAGACACGAATGAGAAGCTCTAAAACAAAGGAAAGGCCAATTCCTCTTCAACTTCAACTCAAGAAGCTCCAATCTAAGCTAATAAGCAAATATTTCCTAAGTTAGGGTTTAGGAATTTCTCAAATTGAGGAGAGATAGAGATGGAGAAGATGAAGAGGATGCTTACCTAAGCTTCTCTTTGATTTTGGAGCAAGAACTTGTGTTTCCAAATCAAACCAGGGTTTGGAATTTCTATTTCCCATTATTTTCCACCATTTTCTCTTGAACTTGAATGTTAGGAAAATGAGAATGAAATGAGAAGAGGGGCTGAGTTAGGGTATTAAGATGGGTTAGTGGGATAAACCCAAACCCAAAGCCCAAATAGAAAAATAGCAAAATTCTACTCAACTCCAAACATATCGATGTTTATACTCAAAAAAGTTGTAAACGCCATTTTGGACTCAATGGAAGTGGTCTCGAGTCCCAATTCGACTATTTACAAAAAGTAACATTTCAGACTTTAATCCAATTAATGATGCTATATTTAAATAAAACATTTAAATATAAAATCGTAAAATATGCGGGTTGTTACATTTAACATGATTTAATACAAATTTATATGCCGATTTCAAATGTTGGTTATTACACTAATTACAGTGTTCAAGTCACTGTAATTAAGTCCAATTTATTATAATTTATTTTAAATAAATTGCTTTTAAATTTGATTCCAACCTTTATATTCAACCAATTATAATCTAATAACATAGTTAACATTTGTTTTACATTTTATTACATTAATATACTCCAATTTCCATCTTGTATTTGTATCAATTACTATATTTCAATTATATTGGATTTTGTCAATTTCACACATTTTAATAGAATTGTAAAACTCCAAATTGATTTGTTTACCTTGATTTCACGATTTAATTAAATCAATTATTACATTATGAATATATTTTGCATTTCTATCCATTTTATTACATTCACACCTTTCAATTATTGTATTAACTCACATTAATGTAACATTTAATTGCATTTAATTATAATCGATTTCAAATTAAATTTAATATACTAAATTAATAGGCAACGTATAATAATTGTTACCATTAACCTTTAATCACACTTATAAGTTATTATTTACAACCTATGTTCCAATTGCTTATAATTACCTAAATAATAATGATTTTTCTCAATTACCATTAATCATATATCATCTCATTAAATAAATCCAATATTTACATTTGTTTCCTCATATTAAATTTTATAACCAAGTATAACATTTACACTAATTCAATTAATTGTAATTTCATTCAAATTGTTAATTGTTAACTTAGATTAGCATTATTACATCTCAGTTAAGTTATTATTTCATTAATGAATTACAATTTTTTTATTTCTTCAATATTAAATTACCAAAATCTTATTAAATTAATGTTAACTCCCTTTTAGCAACGACTTACGAGTTAAAAAGCCTAAAACCTGTGTACTCAACGACTTACGACTTAGTTGCTGTAAAAGAGTCTACGGCTTGAACGACTTACGACCTACCGGGTTAGGGAGCTACGACCTAAGGGGAGTCTACGACCCAACTATCTCAAGAGCTTCGCGACCTAGCAGCAGGAGGCTTTGCGACCTAACAGGAAGACCTCGCGACCTAAAGATAGAAAGGCTTGCGACCTAACTACGAAAAGGTTTGCGACCTAACAGGAAGACCTCGCGACCTAAAGATAGAAAGGCTTGCGACCTAACTACGAAGAAGTTTGCGACCTAACAACAGAAGACCTTGCGACCTAAGGACTTGGGAGAAGTTTGCGACCTAAGAACTTAAGGAAGCTTCGCGACCTAAGAACATAGCGACCTAAAGAAGCTCGCGACTTAACTATAGGAAAGTTTTGCGACCTAAGGGTCCTACGACCTAAGAGGCCAGCGAGCTAAGACTTCAATGACTTAGAGCTCCCACAGCTATTCTTTAACTCGCCTGCGACCTACCACTTGATCAAATAAAGCCAAGTACTGCTTCACCAGCTAATCTCTTAAGCCGCAAAGAGACTGCGACCTAGCTTAGGTCGCTCGCGACCTACGACTTAAATAAGGTCGAACGCGACCTAAGACTTAGTCAAGTTTACTGCTCAGAAATCAGCCTCTATAAATACCCCACCACTTCCAACTTGAGAGGGACTTTTGGCCATTCATTTTCTTCAAGCACCGTTACGCTGTCGAAGTCTCCTCTCATTCAGCAATCAGAGATCTTTAAGCATTCAAGACACTACAACAATCTTCAAGAGAAGAACTCCTTACATCCAACACGGATTCGTCGAGTTTCATCATCAAAGATCGAACTAGTAGTCAAGAGTGCTTTCATGATCAAGTTGTATTGTATTTTGAAGGATATTGTATCAAATTGTAACCGAATCAGCAATAAAAGACTATAAAGTGGACGTAGGCTCAATTACGGGCCGAACCACTATAAATCTGTTGTTCATTTACTGCTTTTCTGCTATTTTCAGCTTATATTCTGTTCCTGTACCAACGGGTGGTGCTTTCACAATTCTATTACACACACCGGGTGTTAGCGTTCACTTTTTATCGTTAACATTTTGGTGCTTTCACTGAGAACCCAACTCAGGCAATCATCCATCGTTGCTTCGCAAAGATTCATAAAAAGAACCTCTCTTAAAAACCAGATCCGAAAAAATGGCTTTTGGAAGAAGAGGTAGACCTATCAGATCCGGAAATGCTCACGAAGGGACTTCCGCTTCCCCAACGACAAACCAAGCAACTCCAACCGTTGGAGTCACCAGGGCTGAATTAGATGACGCAGTTTCTGGATTGTACCAACAAATTGAAACTCAAAACGCTTTGATGATGGATAGATTAACTGCTCTGCTCGGGGCAAATCGTCAACCAGAAAACCATCGAACTACTCTTCCTGAAATGCCACCTTTCCAAGCTGATGGTTCTATGCCACAACCAACTTGTCATGAGCATATGCCCGGGCAAACTTCCGAGGGAAGAACTAATGCTTGCCCGGAGGTGTCTTTGAACAATAAAGAGTACCTGTCTGAAATGGTTGGTCGCATCATGAAAGAGAGCATGCAAAGGGAAGAGGATGAGGCTGACTGGGGATTTGCGCCAAGCAGAACTCCGTTTACTGAAAGGATCCTAAGAGCGGAGTTTCCAAGGAAATTTGCACCTCCTACTATCCAAGCCTATAGGGGAACCAGTGACCCTAATCATTTCCTCTACAAGTACGATTGGCATATGACCGGTGCAAGAGCATCAGACGAGATCAAGTGTCGATACTTTCCGGTATACCTAGAAGGTGTGGCTTTACTTTGGTTCACAAAGCTTCCAGTTCGGTCTGTAGATAAATTCTCCGACTTAACGCAAAAGTTTAAAGAACAGTTCAGATTGTATGCTTCAAAAGCTAAGGATATAATGTCATTGTCTAACCTTGAACAAGCGCCCGGAGAATCAATCAAATCTTTCTTGAGCCGTTTCAATATAGCTTTAGCCGAGGTGGAAAATGCGGAACCACGTATGATCCTGACTTATTTGGTGCGAGCCATTGATAAATCGAGTAAATTTGGAATATGGCTAAAGATGAAGGAACCGAACTCACTTGATAAATTTTATAAAAAGGCCGACGAGTTCATTCGCCTTAAAAGCCTTCCTACGACATCGAAAGTGGTTGCTGCCCAAACCAATAATAACAATGTCCCATCTAATAAAAGAGAATCTGAAAGTCAGAAAAGGGAAAATGAAGGAGGAAAAAGCCAGGGAAATGAAAAGAAACCTCGCCGCTTCAATCCTTCGAATTTTACTCCTTTAACTGATACACCAAGAAATATTTTTTTGCAACAAAGGACGTTGTCAGGTATCCTAAACCACCTGAGATAACGAGAGGTGCAAAGCGTAATGGAAAATTCTGCCAATTTCACAATCAACCTGGCCATGACACTGACGAATGTCGCCAATTAAAGAATGTGATTGAAGAATTGCTGGAGCAGGGTAAACTCCAACAATACGTTAAGAGAAGCGGAGTCGCTCCAACCTCATCCACTCGGGATCAACAACGTCCTACCCATCAACCCGATTCTCACAACAACACTACAGTGCAAGATTCAGAAAAGCTTGTCATTAATGTTGTCACAGGAGGTCCACACCCAGTAGGCAAAAGTTGGGACGACTGCTAATTGTCCACAAAGCTGCAACTGGGGGATCTTTCACTTTCTCTGGCACATAAATCCAAAAGCTATGAATCAAGCACAAATGGAAATCCAGCTTGGAAATTCTGAAACAACAATAACTAGCACCCATCTTTTACTTAGCAGCATTCCTTGAAATTGTAAAAATAATAATGGATGTGTGACTTCTGCATTGTAAACCGCTGAGAAATCAGCGTGGCTGAATAATGAAAAAAATAGGCATTCTGTGTTTTCTATTGTAAAATGCCTGTTATATTTTGATGTGTAAATACTCTAAATGTATTGCTAAAATGTCGATCTAATATTGCAGGTCATTAAAGCAGAGCTCACCCATCGCAAAGCTAAGCGAGCCTTACAAATCATTCATTAAAGCAAATACCAAGCAACAAAGAATTCCATATTCAAATCCCATACAAGAAGAACCTCACATAAAAAGTTGGCAACGTCACTGGGGCAAGCCTTCGTTAACCAGTTGTGATTGTCAATATGAACAGACATCCAGCTAGGTAACTCGCGTTTGTCCCATGAAGTTATTCAACAGTGAAGTCCACTTCTTCGGATAAGGCAATTTACTTACAAAAGGAACAAAGATACGCCTGGAAATGACAATAAAAGGTCGCTAATGGACAGATGATGGGAGAACATGGCCAAACAAGCACGGAAGCAACCAAAAGGAATTCTGCTCCTCAATAAAAGGGCCGGTAGAACCACCAAAGGGCACTCGCTAACTGATCGTGATGCATCCGATCAGGCAGCTTGCGTCCGTCTCATGGATCTACTCGCCCCTGAGAAGCAACCTTCCTGGCACACCAACCAACCGATGCTCCTTCCCAAAGTTCAACAAAGCCCTCTAACGAGGCACGCCAATAAATGGGAGAGCTTTCCTCAATCAAAAAGATCGGTGGGATTACCAAAGGGGCACTTTGTTAATTAATTGCGATCGTTTGTGCAAACAAACATCCAATCAAGCAACTTGCGTTCGCCCCGTGGACCCCTCCGACCATGAGAAAGTAACTTCCAGGCAATCACAAGCCCTTTTCGGAGGCACAAGCCCTCTTCGGAGGCACAAGCCCTCTTCGGAGGCACAAGCCATCTTCGGAGGCACGCTTCACCATGCTTGAAGCACAAAATCAAAAGCCCTTTTCGAAGGCAAAAGCCCTTTTCAGAGGCACATTTCACCCGTGTAGAAGTGCAAAATGCTTCTCTTCGGAGACCCACTTCACCAGTGATGAAATGCTAAAAAGCCCTTTTCGGAGGCACATTTCACCCGTGTAGAAGTGCAAAATGCTTCTCTTCGGAGACCCACTTCACCAGTGATGAAATGCCAAAACTGCTTCTCCTCGGAGACCAAAACTGCTTCTCCTCGGAGACCAAAACTGCTTCTCCTCGGAGACCAAAACTGCTTCTCTTCGGAGACCAAAATCGCTTCTCTTCGGAGACCAAAAGACCTCTTCAGAGGCGTACTTCACCTTGCTTGAAGTACCAAAAGTAAACCCTTTACTGGGGCACAAAATCAAAACCTTCCTCAGAAGCTCATTTCACTGTGCAGGAAAATTCACTCTTTAACAAATAAAAGTGATCATTCCCAAAAGTTGAAGTGTTCTTCAGGAGGAAAAAGAAAATAAAAATTTCTCCAAAGACAAGATATATTCTATTGAAAGCAGAATAATTCTTCCCTTAAAAAGTGGAAAGTTGTTCTCTAAAATAAGAGTATCGGTCTTGTGAAAGCAAGAAATGTTACAATATACTTGTGGTATGGGGGCAACATTATACAATTCAGTTACATTAATAAAAGTAATATACAAGCAACATACCACAAGTTCATTGCAATATCACGTAATAAAGATGTGGAATAAATGCGTTCTTGAAACACAGGCAAAAAGTTTGTACAAGTAGAAAGAATCGTTTACTCTACACTTTAAGTGAAAAACAGATGTATTCCTACATACACAAGAATTTGTACAAGAAAAATATCTATTTATTTCAACACTATGAGAAATTTTTACATTGTACAGGTTACAAAAAGAAGCGGAGACCGGTATCCGCACAATCTCCGGTCAATGCATGCAGAAAGCGGAAAAGACAAAATCGAACTCATTTCTCCTTCTTCCCACCCTTGGAGCCTTTACCCGGCCTGGTAATTAGTTTCGTAGGCCGTATCGGAGAAGAAGGAGAAAGAGACTCAGCCGGATCGATCTCTGCTTCATCCCCAGCAGCAGAAGAACTTTTCTTTCCTTTCTTCGAAGCCACACGTTTCCCCTTCTTCTTGGAAGAAGACTCACTCCCCGGAGCAAGAAATGTAGAAAGCTTTGTGTCGTAGTCAAAAGACCGCTCCGGGGTCTTCTCGCTATCTTCCAGATCTTCTGCTTTCTGTTCCTCGGAAGCAAATGGTTCGTCCAAACCTTGAAGGGCTGCTATCGGTTCTTCCTGTGAACCTGGTTGAGAAGCTGGAAGAGGAGTAATTTGAGAAGGAGGAGGAGCGGCAGCTGAAGAAGGAAGAATTGGTGCAGTTTCCGGCACGTCTGCTGCATAATAAAGGAAATCAAAATCAGTATTCTCCGAGAAAAAAGAAGACCGTGAATCGTCAAAGTTACCTAGAGAAGCCGGTTTAGCGAGATCAATCTCAAATTCCCGAGCTTGGAAGTCCTTCATTGCCTCTTCTTCTGTAGGAGTGGTCACAACTGGAAGTGAAGGATAAGAGCTGGAATCCATAATGTTTGCATCAGCCGAAGTGGAAGTATGAACAGGGACAGTTAAAAGAGCTTCCTCTTTTGAAAGCTCTCCTCCCAGTGATTCAGCCCGTGCTTTAGCGAGCTGCTCCTTCCCTCTAACAAGAGCGGCGCGAGCCTCATCATCAAGATAGCGAGCCTCAAACTTCGCTTCCTCAAATTCTGCTTCATCATAGCCGGCACCTTTAAACATATCAAGTGCGACTTCCCACACTTCAGCCAGAGTGATTTCATAATCTGGACCCAGAAAAGCAAGGCTCCCACGACCCAGAACGCAGTGTAAATAAAAGTCGAATAAGGTAGAACTGATGTTTGCTTTCGTTGCCTCATGTGATTGCTCAACCGCTTCTTTTTCGGCAATGGCAGCAACCCTACCAGTAATAGCCTCATCACGAGCTGTCTCAGCTTTAGCGAGTCGAGACTTTAATAACTCAATCTCCACGTTCTGGGAGGTGACTTTTTCCCGCAGTTCGGCGTTTTCTGTGCGATACTTCTCATTAACGTGTTGTTCGGTGGCAAGTTTCATTTCTACATCTCTTTGTGCAGCATGTGCATCCCGCACTTGCTTCTGAAAGACTTCTTCTTTTTGAGTATATGATGCAGAAGAAGAAGCGAGATTTTCCTTAAGCTGCTTAACTTCAGACGCAAGCTTTGCATTGTCGTCTGCAATGCTCGTCATCTCCGCGTCATGCTGCTTACGCCATTTGTCCCATTCTGATTTATCGTTCTCCATGGTCATCATCGCCTCAAGGTTAAAATGGTTGACCCTTTGAAGTTCATCAACCAACTTCTGCCATCCAGACATTCTTTCAATATCAAGCTTGCCAGCATCGACATTTCTCAGCATTGCCTGCTTATCAATAGGAACCAAATCTAAGTCAAAACGGACTCCTCTTAGACACCAATTCGGAAATCGGCTCTGAAGCGTTGGAGGGCCGTCTTTAACTTGATATTGTGGCCTGTTAATGATGGTTTGAATATCAGATTCCTTTAGAGGAGGAGAACCGGCCGGAATGTCAGAAGAAATGGGAGCGTTAGTCTTCTCAGAAATAGCAGACGCGTCACTTGGCTTAGACCGTTTGCTCGATTCATCAGTAATTTGAGTCTTCCCTTTGTCATCATAAGACTTTCGCTTATGAGAATCGTGAGTTCTGTAAGAAGAATCATATCGATCAGCATCTCTTCTTCTCTGCCGCTGCTCATAATCCCATTTTTCTTGAGCCTTACTTTCGGCCCGTTCCTCATCTGTCTCTCTCTGGTCACCAAGATATTTCCTGAAGTCATAGGATCCACGTCCTCCATGGCGCTGAAATGAGTCGTAATATGAGCCGGAGCGTCCCATTGTAGAACCTAAAATTGAAAAAGAAAGGCAAGTCTTAGAAATTTTCAAATTAAAGGAGCTAAGTGCATATAAATGCCAAAATCCTAAGTGTGTGTGGCGTGTGGGCTATGCGCGTCGAACTACAAACCACTTTTTTGTGTGGAAATGGTGACGGCTTGTATAGAAGGCGTTGTGGTTTGTTGCAAGGAAGAAGTTGCTTCAATAACAGGAGAGATCACTTTAGAAACATCATCTTTAAAGAGCTCCTGAGAGGTTATCATAATGTCGCTCAGACTGTCAAAAGTATCATCGCCATGATGCACGGGAGGATTATCTTTTTCAACTTCCACCTCAGCCGTCTTTTCAAGAATGTGAAGACTTTCCTCCTCTTCAATAACCGGGGCAAGTGCTAACTTACTGGACGATCCAGCAATGTCGGTAGGAGTAGAACACTTTACCAATGAAGTCTCAGCGGTAAGATCTTGCGGTAAAGGTTCTTTAGCAGGAACAGGGGCATCTGACTCCTCAGCAGGAGAATCAGGGACTTCATGTGGCTGAGTGGAACGGGAAGGATGTAAGAGTCCAAATTCGTTGAGGAACTCATCTCTCAATAGAAATTGAACACTCCTCTCCTCGACCGGCACGGCCATAAGCCTCTCGAAGGTAGTTTTGTGACGAGTTTCCCTAGAGGGGGGAGGGAGCGCTGAAACAATAGAAAAAGAAGTTAACACTTGACAATTTGGATTTCAAAGAATTTAGAAAACACAGGGAAAAGATATATAATCGTACTTCCCACTCTCCAAATGGCGTAAAATCCCGGGGGACAGCAAACAAAGAAGAACTGGCTCAGGAACCCAGGAACGCTTTCGGGAAGACCAATAATCAGTTTGCGGTTCCTGGCACTCCTTACAACTGTGATAGAGGGATGGTCTTTGTTTTTTGCAAATGAGCACAGAAAGCAAATTTCTCCAAAACTGGGAAAACGGTCCAGCGTTCTCCTAAAAAGCACGCACAATCCCAATAGGATGGCATAGCCATTAGGGTGTAGTTGAAAAGGGGAGATAGACAATCAAAGGAGAAGTTCTCGAAGACAGTCATTAAACGGGGGAATCGCTCCACTCAAGCACATTTGGCGGTTCACTGCGACAAAGCCGTGGGGCGGCCTATCAGCAGTGTCATTTACTCCAGGGAGCAAAGCGTCAGATTCAGCGATGCCAAACTGGGTGCATAGTTGACGGAAGACTTTATGACTCAGAGTAGTAGGAGTCCTTTCCGGGGGATCATTCAGCGGGGTAGCAATTGGAAAAGCTTCTCCAGTTGGTTCCAAGTCTTCTTGATGAGATGCCATTCTACACAATCAGCTGAATGTTCAAAAGTGAAGGTGCACGTTTCCTAAAAATGTGAAGTGCTGTGCAAAACTAATGAAAACAAGAAAAAACAAGTATAACTGGAATTAAACTAACTGACAATCAGTCGATTACGAGATTTCAGAACTTGTTAATACTCAAGTGTAGTGTTAATGCAGACAAATCAGTTTTAGTTTACCATTACGATTTTGCTTTAATACGTCACTTGAGTTGGTTATTGTGTAGCATTTCACTCATTCAGTTCATTTAATTTAATTTTCTCTTTATCAACTAATCTGTCATTCGATGTGGGCAGTCAGTGGCAGTATATTCGTCCCAGTATTCTGTGAATGTTGTGTTAAGCAGGTTATTAGCATTAAAGTCGAGACAGTGTGAGAGATAACACAACACAGTTCAAATTCAAGAGTTCAGCCAACTTCTGTGCAAAATCATCAAGTCTTAAGTCGTTAAACGACCTATCATAAGTCGGGGCTTTTAGGTCGTATTAAGTAAGTCAAGATGTTCAAGGCATGTTCTCTTAAGTCAGATCATTCAAGTCCAAGTTCTTAAGTCGTTCAGATGGGTTCGCGAGTTACGAGTTAAGGGCTATCTTATCCACGACCTAGTCATTCAGATGTGCTCGCAAGTTAAATCCTTAAGTGCTAACTCGTCAACGACCTAAGGGCAAGCTACGAGTTAAGTTAAGCCATCAGTCTATTAAGGAGTGCTGCATAAGAAAGGTCCCAAGGCAATGAAAAATTGTAAGTCTTAGGTCGTTACCGACCTACTTTAGGTCGTATATGATTTAAGACTTAGGTCTCAAGATTTCTATTCAGAACGCGAAGGCCTTAAGTCGTGCGTCTTCTCCCCAATACATCAATTCGCTAACTCCTTAACCCATTAACCCATTAGCGTCTCCTCCAACCAAGACTCTCGTTCCCTCAGCGCATTTAATCATCCCGAAATCACCATAAACCCGGTCTAATGTCATTCCATCACAAACCACGAATCAATCAAACTGAAATGCTGCTGTCCATCGTCTTATTCTAACCAACTACCCAAAACCAGGATGAGCCGTCTCAAACCCATTAGTAATCAATTGAAACAAGAATTGCAGAGAAGTACGGCATGAGAAAAGGGGGGTCGATGGTGAAAATGGGATTCGTAATTGGGTGATAATCGAGGAATGAATAGCAATCGAATCCACTTACGCAATACGAAATCGAAGATGTCTGGCGATCGAGTAATTGATTTTGTCTGAAAAGAACTTGAATGCTTGCAAATGACGGAATGAAACAGGTGAAGGGGAAGAAGGAGCGACCTAAGCTATTTATGCCCTGGGACAGTGAAAGGTGAATCGACACATCCGACTTATGACTTATACTAAGTCGTTCGCGACCTACGATTCATCTTAAGTCGATCGCGATCTAGCGCACTCATCAAGAAGCGAGCTAAAGAAATCGAAGCACACGACTTACGACTTAAGACGTATACTTCGAGGGGCAAATGTTAACTCCCTTTTAGCAACGACTTACGAGTTAAAAAGCCTAAAACCTGTGTACTCAACGACTTACGACTTAGTTGCTGTAAAAGAGTCTACGGCTTGAACGACTTACGACCTACCGGGTTAGGGAGCTACGACCTAAGGGGAGTCTACGACCCAACTATCTCAAGAGCTTCGCGACCTAGCAGCAGGAGGCTTTGCGACCTAACAGGAAGACCTCGCGACCTAAAGATAGAAAGGCTTGCGACCTAACTACGAAAAGGTTTGCGTCCTAACAGGAAGACCTCGCGACCTAAAGATAGAAAGGCTTGCGACCTAACTACGAAGAAGTTTGCGACCTAACAACAGAAGACCTTGCGACCTAAGGACTTGGGAGAAGTTTGCGACCTAAGAACTTAAGGAAGCTTCGCGACCTAAGAACATAGCGACCTAAAGAAGCTCGCGACTTAACTACAGGAAAGTTTTGCGACCTAAGGGTCCTACGACCTAAGAGGCCAGCGAGCTAAGACTTCAACGACTTAGAGCTCCCACAGCTATTCTTTAACTCGCCTGCGACCTACCACTTGATCAAATAAAGCCAAGTACTGCTTCACCAGCTAATCTCTTAAGCCGCAAAGAGACTGCGACCTAGCTTAGGTCGCTCGCGACCTACGACTTAAATAAGGTCGAACGCGACCTAAGACTTAGTCAAGTTTACTGCTCAGAAATCAGCCTCTATAAATACCCCACCACTTCCAACTTGAGAGGGACTTTTGGCCATTCATTTTCTTCAAGCACCGTTACGCTGTCGAAGTCTCCTCTCATTCAGCAATCAGAGATCTTTAAGCATTCAAGACACTACAACAATCTTCAAGAGAAGAACTCCTTACATCCAACACGGATTCGTCGAGTTTCATCATCAAAGATCGAACTAGTAGTCAAGAGTGCTTTCATGATCAAGTTGTATTGTATTTTGAAGGATATTGTATCAAATTGTAACCGAATCAGCAATAAAAGACTATAACGTAGGCTCAATTACGGGCCGAACCACTATAAATCTGTTGTTCATTTACTGCTTTTCTGCTATTTTCAGCTTATATTCTGTTCCCGTACCAACGGGTGGTGCTTTCACAATTCTATTACACACACCGGGTGTTAGCGTTCACTTTTTATCGTTAACAATTAACAAATTTAATTATCGAAAATTACGGGTCGTTACATCTTGTTTTTGCGATTCCTTCCGGTTGTAAGGCTTGAGGCTACGTTTTACCGTTCTAAATAGCAAACCATCTTGGAATGCTAACACTGCCCTCCAGGCGTCAATGCAATGCCAGCATTCATCCATACAACTTCGTTCTGGGTCTGAACGAAACCGAAGGCACTAACTCTACTACATCCATTTTGGTATCACCCTCAGGATTAGTAGCAGTAGTCCTTGCACTTCAAAGAGCACCATCTTCAATCATCATCCAGATGTCTTCCACTCGAACGTACATGTTGGTTCGGAGTGATTACCGGATATAGATCTGACCCGGTCTCTCCGTATCAACAACCGATAATTTCCGGTTGACTCATTCCCGGTTCTTTTGGAAGTAAGTATTCTAGACCTTATGGGGGAACTGGAATTTACATTCATACTTCCTAAGTCAAATTGGGTCAAAGTTGATAGCCGTTTATTTAACTATCAAATGAAAAAACATCCAATCATGGTTTAATTTCCATATGGGATCCTTTAAGCCTTTATTAATTAAAATTTAATTAATAAAATCGCTTATAAAACCTGATCAAAAGATCTTTTCAAACCCTATTTCCAAACCTCTTACATTCCTTTTTACATGAAAAAAACAATATAAGTATTTACCAAACATTTTGGAAATTCCATTTCCTTAAAATTGCATATTAAATGGCGAAACAATTCCCTTTCAAAAACATCACCTCCTATAAAACACATTTACTTATTCCTATAAACATTCTTTTTATAAGTTTACTTCACATTTCAAACCACTTAAAAGTTTTCAAACTAGATTTAAAACTTCTTTCAAAAATACCTAAAATGATTTATAATATCTCTTTCTATTTTTAAAACTATTTAAAAATCTTCCTTCATAATTTCTTTATAGAATCTCCTTTATAAAATATCATTTTCAAGATATCCTTTGTAAATCACTCTAGGTAAAACTTTTTATTTAATAAACCCCTCTTTAGAAACAAGATAATATTTTAAAATAATAATAATTTGAAAATCATTTATAAACTTTAAACCCAAATTGATTTAAGAATTAAAGTTAATTCAGAGACATATTTTAATATTTCGAAAAGAGGCTTAGCAATCCAATGGTACTAATTTAAGTTACCATTCAATTTTAATTCCAATTCACTTAACAGTTATTTACATAGGTCAACATATACGTAAATAAAACTCATATCCAAAATATGGAATAATATGTCAATATGAACTAATTATCATATACATGTCCAAATAACATAATAGCAGGATGGTGATTTGTCCTGCTAAACAGAAGTCCAAACAATTCAATCAATTAATAGCAGAACGGGGATTTATTCTGCTAAACACATGTCCAAACAATCCAAACAATTACCCTATAGCAAAATGGTGTTTTATTCCGCTAATGAACATCCATACAACATAAACAATCACATTCTAAGTTATTCATAGTTGTTTGTTTATTTAATATCATGGACAAGAGATCCTTTGGTTAAAATCAAACCACTTAGAAAGAACCCAACATAATCCATAAAGTTTAAAATAACTTTTAATAATTAAATCATAATTTAATATAAATTAAAGCATAACTAAATCTTAAATAAATCAAAATCAAATCATAATTAAGTCTTAATTAATTAAAAGTAAATTAATAATTAAACTTTAAACAAATAAGCATTTACTTAAAATTAATCCCTAATTAAGTAATAATTAAATAAATTATTAATCTTTAATTAAATAATAATTAATTAAATAATTCAACTTTAATTAAATAATAATTAAAATAATTAAACTTGATTACATAAAATAATTACCCTTATTAACTTAATTAATCATTAATTAAACTTCTTAATAACTTACTTTTTTATCACTAATTAGTCACTAATTACTTAGCCTAATTACTGATTAATTAATAAATAATTATCCTTAATTAATTAATTAATTATTAAACATACTTGATCAAGTTATAATTAACTTATGTGTTGCTAATTACTTTTGAAAATAGGTTTTCAAATCATTTTAAAAAGAAACTTTAAAGTTAGAAATCAAATTTTCCCGAACTGCATCCATAGCGACTATCGCTATGGACACAATAACTTAGAATTACTAACCATCTAAAATTTTAACCTTACTTTGGATTATTTTTTTAACACACAAAGAAAAGGTTTCTGAAAACCTTAACTCGAGTTAGAATTTAAACAAAAACATTTACTAACTCCAAACTAGTAAATGATTAGATTTCAAAAATGGATCTCAAGTCCATTAACAACTCAAGTTCCTATCTTCCATACCATTCAACCATAATCCGAGCATAAATGAAAGATACTAAATCACATCATCATCATATTGTAGTAAAATCACCACATTCATATCCAAACACATCACCTAACCATCAATCTCAAATCAAATGCTAAACTACAAGTTAGCGCATACATAAAAAATCCAAGCCATATCATAATCCAAACACAACATCATATATATATAACCATATAACCAACAAATATATAAATGTAAGATCTTTCCCAAAAAGTTAAGAATTTACTCACTGAAGGCTATCCAAACTTTCGCTGGCTTGAATACGACCTTGCACTTGACGGAGTCTTGAATCCTAAATGTACTAGGTAGGCTAGGCCATGGATGAAAAAGGAAGTGAGACAGGTTTTGGTAATGTAGAGTGACTTCGGATAAACATCGATTTCTCAATAATAAACCCGAAAATAGGTCATTTTGAAACAGATTTTGGGCTATCTACTCATGGAATTTCAAAATGTACTCAAAGAGAAAGTTATTGAAATTTCTTTTCTCTATCTTTGTAAAAAATGAATCACTCATTTTCAATTAATTTTGAAGAAGTTATGATCAAAAGAAGAAAGGTAATTTTCGGACTAGAAATTTTAGGTGAAAATTTGTTTTGCAAAGGTTGGGTATTTTGACATAACTATGATAGAAATATGGAAAAATGGTCAACTAGAATGTTGTAGACATTAAAATTCGACACGGTTTTGAAAAAAGAAAACC
Source organism: Allium fistulosum (assembly GCA_030737815.1). NCBI lineage: Eukaryota > Viridiplantae > Streptophyta > Magnoliopsida > Asparagales > Amaryllidaceae > Allium > Allium fistulosum. The sequence continues at coordinate 1,042,681,912 of CM060902.1, read as the reverse complement.
TCCATTTGAGATAGAAATGAGGAAGAATAGGTTGGTGGAATGAGGATGAAAAATGGAGAAACATATGGCTATTTATAGGCAAATTTCTTATATCATCATTATATCTAGTCACATCACAAATCTTTTATAATAAATATATAATTAGGTTTAATAACATCACTCTTATATATATATATATATATAATTTTGTTTAGTCACATCACTTTCTTTTATGTATATAATTATGTTTAGTCACATCACTTTCTTTTATATATATAATAATTATGTTTAGTCACATCACTTTCTTATATTTATATAAGTTTAATTATTAATTAACTAAGATGTGATAAGAGATAATTATGGTTAATTATTGCAAAATCTAAGATGTGACAATTCTTAATATATATATATATATATATTTAAAATAATGTTTATTATTTTTAAAACTTTGTCTTGTCAAATCACTTACTAATCTAAATTAATGTAAGATAATTTATTTCTAAGTGTAGTATTATTTAGTTAATGAACTCTTATATATATGTGTATATGGTGCACAAAAGGCGAATAACGTTCTCGACAACTTTCCGGTGTCGAAAGGTCGAAATTTCGAAAAATGTTCTTCGGTCACATTTTCTTTTTTTCTACGAACTATTTAATTAAACAAATTTTGAAAATGATTTAACCATCATTATTAGTTAATTAAAACGAGCTTGTTTTTATTATAAAAGCTATATATTGAATATTTAAAATTAGTTAAATATTCACTAATCAAAGCAGTGAAATTCCGGGTCGTTGTAAAAGTCTTCATGTTTCATTTGATAAAAACATTAAAAATAATAAAAGTGATGATGATGAAGAAGTTATAAATAAAACTATTATACCTAACATGAAAATAACGATAATAATATAAATAATAATAATAATAATGATAATGTGATAACTTCACCACTTAGGATATTAAAGGACCATCCAATTAATAATATTATCAGAGATTTAAATACAAAAGTATCAACTAGAAAATAGTTAAATCAAATGAGTCACGTTGCATTTATATTAAATTTTGAACCTAAAAATTATAAAGAAGCATCAAAAGATGAATTTTGGATTATTGCAATGCAAGAAGAACTTAATCAATTTGAAAAAAATGACGTATGAGAACTTGTACCGAGACCAAACGATCAATTAGTAATTGGAACAAAATGGATTTTTGAAAATAAAGCGGATGAAAATGGAAACATTGTTCCAAATAAAGCAAGATTAGTAGCTCATGAATATAATCAAGAAGAAAGAATTGATTATGAAGAGATATTTGCTTCGGTAGCACGTCTCAAAGCAATACAAACATTACTTGCTTTCGCATGTCATCATAATTTTAAACTTTTCCAAATGGACGTAAAATGTGCTTTTCTAAATGGCTTTATGAAAGAAAAGGTTTATGTTGAACAACCTCCACTACTTGTTTACGAGAGACATTCTGATCATGTATTTAAACTTAAAAAGGCTCTATATGGGTTAAAACAAGCACCTCATTCTTGGTATGAAAGATTAAAAACTCATTTACAAAATTCTAGTTTTCAAATTGGTAAAATTGACTCTATTTTATTATAAAATGAGAAAACATTCATATATTAGTTGTACAAATATATGTTGATGATATTATATTTGGATCAACTAATGAAAATTACGTAATAAATTTTCTGACATTATGAAAAATGAATTTGAAATGTCACATATGGGTGAATTAAACTATTTTTTAGGTTTGCAAATAAGACAACTAGAAAATGAAATTTTTATAAACCAAGAAAAATACTATCGAGATTTATTAAAATGCTTTGGAATGGAAAATATCTCAAGTAAACCAACTCTGATGAGTACTACTCTATATTTAGATAAAGATGAAAATGGAAAAGATTTCGATAAAAAATTATAATGAAGTATGATAGTATCTCTGTTATACTTAACAACTAGTAGACCGGATATTATAATGAGCGCATGTTTATATGCAAGATTTCAAGCACAACCTAAGGAGTCACATCATCGAGTGGTTAAAAGAATTCTACAATACTTAACCCACACCAAAGAATACAGACTTTTCTACCTTAAAGGAAGCTCTTTCTAATTCGTATCATATAGTGATGCAGATTTTGGTGGTTGCAAGACATATAGAAAAAGTACGAGTGACACATGTCATTTCATTGGTCAATCTCAGGTTTCGTGGTTTACTAAAAAGCAAAATTGTGACTCTCTCTCAACATGTGAAGCCGAGTATATATCACCAGCCTTAGCCTGTGCACAAGTAATATATATGCAACAAACTCTTCAAGATTTTGGTAAAATCATAACAAATTCTCCTATATATTGTGATAACACAAGTGCTATAAATTCATCAAAAAATTCTATTAATCATTCTCGAACATAACACATTGATATTCATCACCATTTCTTAAGAGATAATGTTGAAAAGGGAATTATATCGCTTGAACTTGTAAATACCGAAAATCTAATTGCGGATATTTTTACCAACCACTGAGCGAAATAACTTTTATAAAACTAAGGCGAGACCTAGGAATTTGTTCTTACAATGAATTGGTAAATTATGATATATAATTTATTTAACTTAAATAAGATGCATGAAATAATTTTATAGAATTGTTTACAAATAATTTTATCATTATAAAAACTAGCTAACTTCTGTTAAATTTCTATGGTTAAAATTTCACTACTCTAACAAATAAACTTCTAGAAATAGTAAAACAACTTTTATATAAAGAAATTTTTCTACAAACTAAATACATATATTTTTACCAACCTCTATTTGCAAACCACTTCTATTCAAAATATCTTTCGATCACGACTCCACTTATTCAACTGTCAACTTTAGCCCACCTTCATCGAATTGCACCTACATATCACCAACTAAATCCACACCTCCATCAATTCGATCAGCCTCTCTAAAAATTATTGCATCATTTGCGTATCACACTGGCTTTTCTCCTAAGCAAAAGAAAGCCAAACAGTCAATTGATCTAGAGTCGACATCTCTCACCAACAAAGTTGATGAAATATATCACTATTAACAAGAAATGATGGGAGTTCAACGAGAAATATATTATAAGCAACGACGTCAAGGATGTCATCTTAACTTTCTCGAAAAATGAATTTTAGCAATTAGTGGACATTCACCAACAAAAAATTGCATATATTAAAAATCTCCTCATTTAAAAGAAACTCCTGTAAAACTATAACATTACTCCAAGAAACTTATGCAAGTCAGAACCATCAAACCAAGACTGAATAGATACTCCAGCTCGTCTAAGGTTGTCTCCACTAAGGGCGTTAGTTAAAGAAACAAAGGTTGAGCCGAATTCATGGGATTTACAACAAATTAGAAAGTCTGACCTCTCTAACAAAAACTAAGATTATGATAATATTTCGTCTAACATATTTACTTGATATTGTAATTATACATATTGTTGTATGAATTTTTTTAAATAAAGGGTAAACATTTTTTTATTTAAAAGCAAGTATATTTTGCAAACACAGGCCACAAATGTCTGTGGACAAAATTACAGACGTCTGTCACCGGTTTTGGGAAAATATTTCCTAAAACCACAGACGTTTGTGATAAACCCACAAACATTTATCATTGGTTTTGGAAATTTTTCCTGAACCCTACAGACGTCCGTGGTAACCCTACAGACGTTGTCATCTGCCTCGGGTTCAACCTGCAACAACCCCTATATATTCATATTTTACCCCCTTTCAACTATTTACTAAACTATCTTCAAATCTAAACTAAAATCCTAATTTCTAGAACTATAATTGCTCAAAAATGGCTATCAAGGCAAAAATTCCCGTTAGCAAAAGATCGAAGAAAGGTCTATCTTCATACTCTCAAACCCCCCTTATCACCGATGCCCACATTCAAGAGTGGCTTTGAAATAGCACGATTGCAAACAAGATTTGAAGAGCTAAAACAAAAAAGCTTCATTCTGGTCCATTCTATAGATTGTGCAAGTTTGGAGAATATGGAATTCAAGAACTCACCATTGCCTCCGGCTGTCGAGAATTAATCAATTTTGACAAAAACGAGGTACAAATTGATCAATTGGCCATCTTTCTTTTTTACGCAAACTTATGTAGTAATGATATTTGGACGCTTGAGAATGACGATGGCTGGTTATGGACAAGTGTTTACAGTCGCATTTTTGAAAATTAGCGTCAACACAATTGGTCATATACTAGATTGTTCCTCTACTAGACTCGACTTAGAAAAAATTACCGACCGGAAATTTTTTCCACGTGATGAAATAACACATCAAATTTGGGAGGATAGAACACCACAGTGGAAATCCATTTATTTACGTCCAAAATCAAGGTTATTAAATCATATGATAATCAATACGATAATTCTCCGTTTAGGAAGTTACGAACAAATATACAAAAATAAAGATCACAAAACTCTCTATGCTATATTTGGTGGGATACAAGTAAATTGGACTAAATTTATTCATGATGAAATTAAAAGCTTTTGGTCTCATCAACGATGCATAATTATATATGCACCATATATTGTGCGTTCTTACATAGTCTCGAGGTACCTTCTTATATTTCTCATTTTGAAGTAATCCAGGTCAAGGAGAGTTGTATAAGATTTTCATCATTAATGCACCTTCCCGAAAGATCACCACCAATCGTATAGCTGGCAGAGTGGACCATGCAGCAGTAGCAGCAAATGTATCTGGGTCCTCAACCTTCTCCTACATCTCAACAAACTCATTCTGCTCGTCCTTCATAGCAACATGTCTCCTCTAGTCATACTACCGAATACTATGTCGATTCGCAAATTCAAGAAGCTCGCATTGAACTAATGCAAAATGAATCCATCCATAATTTAACGCTTAGAAATCAAAAATTAACCACGGTCAACCAACAGGCTTTGAACAATAAAATGACTGGTTTGGAACGATCTTTTTCAACAAGAATGACTAATATGGAAAAAACTTTAGAAAAGGTCGTCTCCACTTTAGGAAAAGTGATGAGAAAAGTACGTGGCAGATCATCTTCTCTTTCACCTACACCACCTCCTCGAACACAAACAGCAATCTATCATGCTCATACCTCTCATAAAGGAGCTTCTCAAAAAAAGGCAAGAATATTGAGCAAGCACAACCTGAAGAGGAGGAAGAAGATAGTGATGATATGTCCTTGTCCGACCCTCACCAATCTCACCATCAACATTACTTGGCCTTCTAAGCACTTTCAAATCAAGAAAATAAAGAATATAATGATAAAACTCAATGATCAACCGAATACATACTGGGAGTATTAGGAAAATTATGGCGGATTGTCATATTCTTCAAACCAGTATCACTAGCTTCTTTTATTTGCTCTTTTCCTTCTTTTTTGAACTATGTTATTTAACCATTATTTTGTTTTGTAATACTTATGTCTCTTGTTAAAGCTCGTGTTTGTTCTCCTTAGCTTATCTTATGTTCTACTTTTTTTGACATGTTTATGTTTATATATCTATTTTATGTGTGCACAATTTATTTTGTTTTGTTTGGATAATGACAAAGGGGCAGAAATATATACATATACATAAGGGGAGACAAAATTAAGGGGGGGGGGTTATTTTATCATAACTAATAATGTATAGTTGTCATCATCAGAAAGAGGGAGAATGTTTGAACCTCCATTCTATGGTTTCAATAACAACAACTATACAATCACATATATTATATATCTTATCAAGATCATATGTATAAACTACAAGAGTTCATCATGCTCAAAGATATTGGGACTCGAAGACAAAGACTTATGGACCATGCTATGATTAGTAAGGTTATACTAGTGTATTAAGAGTCTTAAATAAACATCATATGGTCTCTTTGAGTATATATGCACACACGATTTCATATATATAGAATTAGCACTAAGAACATTCAAAATTGGCATTAAAAAATTTTATAATATGAAAATGCCATCCACGGACGTCTATGGAAAAGCCACAGACGTCTGTGAATAGGTTCGAGAAATTCTTTCCTGAAGCCACAGACGTCTGTGGAAAATCTACAGATGTCTGTCATCTGGCAACCACTCTAATCTGAAAAGATGTTTCATTTTATATTGAATAATAGCATCTCTTCTTCAACGGTTGCAGCCATACAGTGAATAGAGCACATCTTGATTAGCGGGAACAACTGGTAACCTAAGGAGACTTAGGGGAGACCTAAGAGCACGGAGTAAACAAGGCGGGTAATGGAGGCATTAAAACAAATAAAGTTTGTTTAACAGTAACTTCTCATCTGGATCTTTTTAAACCTATAAATACTTCAAAGAATGAGAATTGAAAACAATCTAGTCTCTTGATTTCTTATTAACTTTCTATTTAGAAATTCATGCTTATCTTACTTACATAGTCTCAATCTACCATAATTAAAATACCATTTTTTTATTAAACTACTTCCTATAACTCAAATTATTCACATTCACATACTCAAAGGAGATCATAGAAAGAATTGTACTATCAGTCAAAATCCGTGTTATTTGGAACACACGATTATCAAAGAATTACTTTTGTATTAGTCTATTCCTCTGGGCGAAGTGAGGGTTATTTGGTCAAAGGAAATACATAAGGAGATCTTCGGGACTGGATGTAGGATGGGAGGTCCGAACCAGTATAAAATATCTGGTATGCTCGCTTTTATTATCTATCTTATTTATACACTGTTAATTTACTCTACTTAGTATAATTATTAGTACATACTCTCACATTAGTATATAAGTTGCATTATATAAGATCCTATACATTTTCACATACAACCTACCTCAAACTGAATGCTCCACGTTACCAATTAGTTTCTCTTCTTCCTACGATTAATCTTCATTTCTCTTCCTGAAAGTTAGCATATGTTATCAACATCGTCAACTGAAGACATTTATGAATTTTACATCGATCCGAATTAGGATTGTGACATTGATGCTCTGCATTTTGAATCCTTTATGTAATTATTAGTTTTGTTCCCTTAATATTCATTTTTGATGAACATTCTTTTTTTTAGTAATATTCATTCGGCGATTTCCATCTTGATGTACTTACTATTTTTGCAAATTGGCTTCTTTTTTGATAATTATTGATTTATATACCAATGGATCTCCAAATTACTTGCCCAAGTTTAAACATGGAATATGCTACTCCACATAAAGTTGGATTTTTTTTGTTTTGATGGCATATATGTTTAAACCTACTCTCCTCGGCCTTAAAGTGAGTTGTTTTCATTACATTTTTATGTATGTTTGAATTTATTATTGTTTGATTACATATATGATTAAATAGTTGGTTCTGTTCAATTTGTTATGGACTCATGCAACTTCAAATGTTATAGATTTACAAACTAACTAAGCATTGGCCATATTTTATTAAGGATATATATCTTATTATTATCATTTTTTCTTCTACTAAATTCTACCAGTTCATTACATTTGTATCAGCAGCAAATTTAAGGACATCACTTGAATTGCTTGTAGATGTTCATGAACTATTTATGGAATTGAATGAGCAAACATACTGATATTAACATGTTAAAGAACTGTTTTTATATGTCAACTAACGTTTTACTAAACTTACTTTATACTACAATTCTGTGCTAATTATTAATGCATTTTTGAATTATTAAAGCCCATATTTATTGTATTAACACACACAAATACACACACACACACACATGTATGCACATGAGTTAACAGTATACTGATCGTACTTGCTACTTTTCATTTGTCCAGCCATATCTATGTAGCAGGCACAAAGTATTTGAAACTCTAAGCATGCACAACCGCATACTAGAATCATTATCAATAAATCAACACGACACACCAAATTGATGCAGAATTGTGAGAGCTTGACCTCAACACCAAACAAAGGGCTCGCATTTGTTATTACCACACTCATAATGGAGGGGAATTGATGTGAAGTGAAAAGAGGTATGAACTTGGGGCAAAATGCGCTGACGAAACAATGCCCAAATATACAGAAGGCATATATTACAAGAGCAAAACAGCACCTTTCTCAATCGAGAAAAGCCGCTCCACCACCGAAAACACCACAACCCAATAAATAAACTACGAGCCATAATAAAAATTTCCAAAACTCAAGCCACAACCCATGACCAAACAAACATTGAACCACCAAAACCTAAAGCCCATAACCCAGACATAAAAGTGACACAATCAAGCCATAACTACTTTGAGGCAATGAACTTGCTCGATATTTCAAAGGTTGTGTGATGCTCCACCTCTATACCCATACTACCAAAGAATATTACAAAGTAAGATTGTCGAGTAATACGGAGAATAAAGCTGGTTAGGGGCGACCATCCATGCCTATTCCCTGTGCTAACACTGTCACGTCATCTTTTACTTTATAACACAATATAAACAACGTAAACAGACTCAGCACAAAGAAATAAATACGTTGGCTAATATAGTACAGAAACTAAATCACAGGATAGAGAACACAAAGTCACATATCGCAGGAGAAGATATAATACACGCCAAATATAATACATGGAGTTAGTATACAAGAAGAGGATACTAGACCCACATATATAGATATACATAGACTACGACAGGTCTCGAAAATATATACATAACAGGATGAGTCTATATCTCAGACAAAAAATACACTAGCATACATATTGGACTAGAAGCCCAAAAATGTCATCACACACACACAAATACACACACACACATATATATATTTATATATATATATATATAATGTAGAATATATCTCCTCAAGCTAGTCCACATCCAAAGTCATCGAGTTCCCGCACCTATCAAGTCTCGGTCTGACCTAAGTATTTATAAAATAAATGGATCAGATTATCCCTAAACAAAATTGGGTGAGATCACATAATAAGCATGCATAGGATACAGTAGTATAGTAAACACTATATAGTATGCAAGGATCTCATCAACAGACAAAACACAAATAATCACCATGTCATAAAGCCATCTCTTGCCTAACATTGGCAAACATCTAAAATGTGATGAATAAATATCCAATCAATCAAAGGATCGCACTACACCAAGTCATCATCAAGGACATCATATATCGCACAATAGCGAGTCAATCCTCAAAAGCATAAGACTGCATGATAGCAAGTCATCATTAAGGACATCATAGATCAGACGACAGCGAGTCAGTCCGCAAAGGCATAAGACAACACGACAGCAAATGTAACAACTCGGATTTTATGCATCGAAGGCAAGTAATATATTTTTATTTTATTCGTAGGAGGTTGCATGATTCTATAATTTTAGGATATGACTCTTAGGGACATTTTACACGCTTATGATTTTTTTTCCAAATTTCTATGCAACCGTTTTGGCCTTGAAAATATTTTTGGGCTATAAATTTTGATAGAAGATGAATTAGGACCTCAAACCAGTTCCATTACTTCTGGATAATGGTTTCTCGTTCCATAGAGTGGTCATAATAGGAAAACAGACTTATGGTTAGGAAGTTATGCATGTTTTAATATTTAACAACTGTTGTCCAGAATTAATGTGTAATTAATTAAGCCCATTAGTAAGCCCACAAGTCTAATTTGAGAATCACTATAAATATAGGACTGAAAAGTCAAATTAAAACATTTCCCTCTTTTCCAAATCTGGTCTAAACTCCTATTAATCCTAAATTCATCCAAAATCACCCAAATTACTCTTTAAATCAAACAGAATTGAAGATTAGTGAATAGATCATTGATTAGAAGATAGAAATTATCGATCTGGTTGATTTACATTGCTTTTGATTGCTATCTACATTGGATCTACACTTAAATTGATTGAATTTGGTACTCGGTGAGTGGTTTATGCTTTCTCACTATCCTATGCATGTTTATATGGTAGAATTACATGTTTAAAGGAAAGAAATTTCTTACTTTTTAATGGTGAATAGAGGAAATTAGTCAATGGCGATTTCTGCTTTTGGTTCCATTTTAGATCTACACGATTCTTCCTCCCTCTAATCGCATCTTCCCTCTATCTCTCCCCGTATTAGCGAATCTTCCTCCATCCGTCTCTGGCTCCTCTTTGTTGCTCGTCCTGTAGATCTAAATGGCCAAAAATCGCAAGTCTAAACCTAGATTCAACTCCTCCATAGCGAATGCTTTTGCTACTTGTTCTGGTAAGGTTTTTGCTGTACCTTCAACCATCTTGTTCTAACCTAGTTGACCCTCCCACTATCGATTTAGGGCTAACTGATGCGTCAGGTAATTCGACGACTCCTATAGTTTGCTTGCATATTGTAGATGATGTACGTAAAATTACTTCACCAATTGTTGCATCTATGATCTCCGGTCCTAGCACGAACAACGTGGAAGTTGCTTCTGTTTTTAAAGTTCGTGTTAATGTTAGAATCACTGATGTTCCTATATAGGAAGTTAATAATGGTTTTGATCCTTGCAATAATGTCAACATTTCTAGTAAAGATAATATAGATGCCGCCGCCATAACTTGCAGTGCATCTCCAACTGCTGATGTTTCAGTTGTACCGGCTTTCCCTTCCCCTAATATGAACTATGTTGCCAAACAGAGTGGTCAGCCTATCGTGTCATTAGGTCATCCAAATGTTGTTCGAAATTCCTGCTCCTATACCTTGTGTGGAACTCCTTATACCTTGGACCTTCTTGTTTTCCACTAAACCACGAAATGCGGGTATTTATATTCCAAGAACTTTTTAATTTGATAAATTAATGGGATCTATATTCCCCCTCCTAAGGTAGTTGGAGCCGACAAATTTTTTTGGCAGGACCAACTATTGGGTTTCTTTCTTAACGACAACCTGCCTTTTTCGATTGTGAAATTTAATTTACAGATGGTTTGGAAACTGATAGGGAGAATTACTATGAGATTTGACAGCTATATTTTCTATTTTGATTTCTCTTACTATGAAGATAGACTTCGCATTTTTGAAGTCAACCCAATAATTATTATTGGGAAGTCTTTTATTATTACAAGATGGAGTCATTCTGTTGATTCTGTGCGAGAACAGGTTCTTTCTATTCTTGTATGGGTTTAATTTACTAATATTCCAAATGTTTTGTAATCCTTGGTTGGCATTGATTGGCTAGTAAATTTAATTAGGGAATTGTTTAGCTTCGATGAGTCGATAGTTTATAGGGACAAGTTGGGCTACATTAGGGCTTTAATTGAGGTCAAAGCAAACAAGATGTTACCGTTCGTTTTACCCGTTAAGCCAGTCGGTGGTCTTGTTTCTTTGGTGAATGTTGGGTATAAGTGAAAGCCACCCATCTATTCTTGTTGCCAGACTTTTCGTAATGACCCAATTTTTCGCACCCCGTAAATCCGCACTGATACTCCTCAGTCATGAATTCCCAAGACACAAAAAAACTTACTCATTAAGGATGAAATAAAAGAAAAAAGAACAGAACAGAACAGAATAACACAGCGGAATAGAACATAATCTCTCAACGCATGGAGAAAATATAATATTGAACAATATCTTTACAGTGGAAAACATTTAAAATTATATCAATCAGAGTCTAACCTATGATCAGCCTGGATAGTTATAAACTCTATCCTTATAATTGCTGAAACAGATAAACAACAATAAACATAACATGCATAAGTAATAAGACTAGCCCATATGTAGATGCAGATCTCCAGCACTCCTCTGGAAAACTCGAACGTCCTATTATGTTGCACTACTCCAAAGCAAACACGATCCCATATGATCTCTATCCAAGAAGCTCCCCAAGTCCAGCCTTTTCACTTCTCGGCTTGCTTAGCTAATCCTGAAATCACTTGGTACTGACCCGAGTGTTGAAAACACCCAGATCAGGCTTGGAAAAACCAGCGTGAGAACACAATCCCAGATGTGACAGTGTCACGATTGGACGATAAACCAGAAATCCGTATTTTGAAAACAGAGGGCATTTCATAAGACCACGCAGGATAAAAACACTGAACGCGTTTTTCGCTTATGATAACCATGAAATGATTACGCTAAAAATAAAGGATATTATTTTTAATGACAATATTTTGAAAGTGCTTTCCAAGTAAACTTATGAATCTTAGCTGAAGTTGTTACATTCATTAAATTCTTACATTTGGTCTATAACCAAAATCGTACAAGGCACTTAATGGATTATTGGATTCCATACTAGCAACCGAGGTAAAGGACTACCTTCCGTATAATACACCTCTAAAGGGACACACTTGGGTGTGATTTCCCCACCCAATGCCTAAACAAGACCGCCTATCCAACCGATAGACTGAATATGCCATTTTCCACGGTCATTTCCGACCTTTCGAGCACACTCATACCACATACTTTAAATTCCAACATATAGAGGGAAACTAGTTTTCTGTCTAGAAGGGAAAATGCGGGCATTCTCATGGGTGCTAAACCATGACTCATCTTGTCGCACGCCCTGTTTCAATCACTCCTCATTTGATGAGGCTCAAGGTAATGCATTACCTTTTCATTCCAGCACATTCACTCCGAATGCCACATTATCAGATCCGCCAACTACTAATTGACTTCCACAAAAAATACAACCTCCGAGCTCGTACGTCTCAGAGAAGGGTGTAAAGCTAAGATAAGTTGCCTTCTCCGCCACCAAACAGAAGCACATTTGTAAAAGTCAACGTTCGTAATCATTGGAAATGCTTTGTTAGACATTCTCCCATGCAAGTCATCTAGGTAAAGTATGAATCATAGGCACCACCCTATTGCATCCCTAATTATAGTAGTCGCAGCCCTTGCATCATCGTAGATCCCCCAATAAGGGATAACTGCTATTCATTTACCTTGGGCGCGACACCGAAGTTATCAACAAGCAATCCGTTTACCATGAAAGATCTTCGGACTTCAATACAACGGATATTTCTCAACAAAGAAAGAACTACAGCTACTTTGTAGTTATCTTTTCGTGTTATCCAAAAGATTCCATCTTAAGGACCTACTCAACGAGTAGCCTTTTCCCTACCAAGAAGATTCCCCGGTCTTCAACCTTTCAGTTTCATATCCATTTCTGGAATACCGCAAATTGATTCAAAGTGGTCTTCGAATCTGGAGTACCCAAATCCGACCACGGTTCCTTCGATATCAACCATCGAAATAAAATGTGTATATGTGTACACAGAATCATTAAGCCTCATTTAATTAATTGCTTAATCCAAACTTCCTTATTTTAGAATTAACCTTTAATGGTAAAATATTAAGAGAATAATTTCCCAGGTGCAAACCGCGAAGGCCTAAACCAACATCAGATCGACACCCAGAAGATTACCGGACTTATCATCACAACAATCAAGTTCCAATCCATTTTTACCCAATCCCTTTACTTCTCTTCTCAAAACTTTTACATGATCTTTAACAAGTATTCGGATCTACCTTTCAATCCATTCCACCCATCGTCTTAAGAAATAAACAAGGTCAGATGGATTTCCCATCTCGTTAATACCTTTTCTGCTTTCTCAGATCTCACAAGCAGGACAAGACGTACTCTTTGGTATTACCGCATACCCCTTTCTGTTATTTACTTTAATTCTCATTCAAAGATAATACCTCATTCATAACTTAAGTCTTCGATTTCAAACTCAGTTATTTATCAGCAAATAATGAGGCCTTCCAAGTTGGGGAACTATTTCCTCTCAGACCTTGGTTCGATCACATTCTTTATCCTTTAAATAACAGTCATTTCCATACCTCAAAGTCTAATGTCACTTCCGAGCTTATTTCCAAATATTGTTTGTTATTTAAACAATTCATTCGACTCTAGAATATGACCATTTTTCTAAATCTTTAGAAAATTCTCAAATAAATCTTAAAAATCATAATTAATTATTATGAAAATATTCGTAAAAGATTTGGGGTCAGAAACTCCTTTCGATTCCTTAATTTCAAAAACTAATTCCTTAATCGTTGGTGAATAGTTATTAACTAGGTCACTTTCTATAATTATACTTTTGATTAAGTATAAACTCAAATTTATCTTTCAAAACCTCATTATTATATTAATAATGAATTTAGAAATTTATTTCATAATTTTCGTAGTTATAAAACCCCACTTACCAAAATCTGGATTTTACTGCTTCCATAGTGACCTTTTTGAAAACTGTTTTGCTCATAACCTGAGATTTTAAAATCGAAACCAAACATTTTGGATTCATTTGAAAGCTATTAACTTTGCGGAGAAAACGTTTTCGGTTTCAAGTCATTCCGACTTAAAACGCATTCTACACTTCCGTTCGAAATTACAGGTCGCATCATCGCGAACTGTCACTTCGGAAAGTGCCCAATTTTGACCGTTTGATGAATTGTTCCGAAACTTGCCCGGGACACTTCCAAAACACTAATAAATTATTATAACTATTTATTTCTACTTTTTCAACTTATAAAATATTATTTTCCAATATTTTATCTTTTATAATATTATATTATTATAATATTATATTCAAACTTTTTAATGATTTAAAACCCATTTTAAACCCTTTTTCTCTTTTATTTTAAAGTGGCTTAACCCTTTCCGTTTGTACACATATTAATGTATGTGTAATGTTCTTGGAATTCCTTTTAAAAGTCATGATATTAACATATAAACATGTCAAACTAACATAGGTGTATTGTTTATAATTACCATATAATATCACACCATCAACACAACTAAATCATTCAATCATCCATATAACACCCAATGTTATCGTCCAAGGATTAGTAAACCAACACAACCAAGTTTACTAACTTTTCTTTACTATTTGCTTACTAACTTTTCTTTACTATTTGCTTACTAACTTTTCAAGTTTTCTTACTAACTTTTCAAGTTTGCGTACTAACTTTTTATAACTTGTTAATTAACTTTCCAAACATGTTCATATTTACAAGTTATACTCATTTTGACTTATTAATTGTAAATCTAAGCTAAAGAGATGAAGTGTGTCTTACAATCAAGCTCCCTCCTTCCCAAGCTTTCTCCGGATGAATTCGCCATTGCTTTCGCTCCTTGTTAAGCTTGCAATCTACTACCAAACACTACATGGTTTGGCCTAGGCATGTACCAAACCAAACTCCGAGCTTTTGCACTTCCATTTGCTTCCAAACTCCACCGGTGCTTCACACCTTCACTCCGGCATAACATACCCTTGTTTTTCCTTCACCGGAGCTTCCCAAACTCCTTTTTGACTTTGAAACTTCGGCAATGGCATGTATGCGGAGTAGGTGAATTTCGACGAGAACGAAACCAAGCTAGTTGGCTCCAGAACGCTTCAAGAAGCTTAGATCCATGGCCGGATCTTTAACTAGTTTTTAAACCGTTTTCTCTTTGATTCACTACATAGAAGCCATTAATGATGCTTGAGAGCTGATAGAAAATAAAGAAGAAACAAAGTGAAAATGAGAGAGAGAGAAAGAGCGGGGGAGTATTTATAGATAAACCTTAGGAAATATCTTAGCTTTATGCTACATCAAAATTTTATGTCACATCACCCACACTATGCCGTCCTTTCCAAAACCCCACCATACCCTTGAATCATGGATGTCCCATCAGGAAGCTTCTACACACCTTACACCACCATACCCTCCATTAAATGCTCCAAACCCTCCATTAATGCACCGTACCTCTTGCTTTATGTTAGATCAAGCTACAACATACCCCCACACGTCTACACATGGCCCACACCCTACCACACACTCTTCTACACGTTACTTTATGTGGGTGGGAACCAATTGAGGTTTCGTTAACTCATATGCAGGTTATACGACATTCTGGTGACGTTTGGTGACTTCTACGCGACGTTTTATGCAACGTTTTACAACGTATTTTTATTCTCTTTATCTGTCACATATTTTATCATATACTCATCTTTATACAAGTGTAAACAAAGTTTACAAATCATATTTCAATAATCTTATATCACTTAAAATACCTGGATTAATTATAAAATCCTTTATATTGAATATACAAAAGTGCTACAAATTTATGCTGTCACATCTCAATAACGTTACAACTAGTGTTATCTTTTCTAAGCATGATCATAACTTCTTATGATCATTATAATCTATTTCCTATCACTTTATAATATATAAAATGAATTATTAAATTATTAAATCTTGATTTAATCCAATAAATTAATTACAAATTATTATGATGATGTCATAATTACTTTTTATTCTCCAAAATAAATTATTTTATTTCATATTCTCACTTATTTAGATAAATAAGGGTACCTATCCAAAGTCGTGCACATTGAGAAAATCTCAAATTTACTTAAAACTGATTTCTCGTCGTTTTTGACGAAAAATCCGAATTTCCTTCTTTTTCTTCTAAATCTTTTAAACATGCATTATCATTATTTATTAGGGTTTAGATCCTCATAACTTATGTTATAAAGCCTTATATTTGAATATTTAAAAATAAATATAATTTATCAAAGTGATAAATTTACGGGTCGTTACATTCTCCCCTCCTTAAAAGAATTTCATCCCCAAAATTACCAAGATTAGAAAATATGACGAGAACCAACTTTCTTCTCTTATGATGTACATGAACCATCCATACACAACTTGTATAATTCGATCTACTATCCAAATTCATAACTATCCTTTTCGAACTAGTACCGATCCCTTGATCCTTTAGTGCGGAATACTGATCAAGACTTCTTTTTTTTCGAGTCCTTTGCTTTCCTTACATAGCGCTCAACTATGATAGAAAATTCAAGCATCCTACTCAAATATTCTTATCGAAATTTTCCATCAAGAATCAAGTTATTCATTCTCTTTCGTACTGGTGTAAACAGCTCAAGCTCTGTACTCGAATATTCAACCGACCAAAATGCGATGAAGTGATTCATGCACATTATATGTACTTGGTTATCTTTTAAAATACTTATAAATTATCCCAAAACGGTATAGCTCAAGAATTTCCAAAACAACTAGGATATGGGTATTACCAATAGTATCTTTACATTCCCTTAACAATGAGGGATATACTCAAGAGAAGTGCTTACCATCCGAACACAATCTCCTACCCATTTTTAGCTACTTTCGAGACACTTGAACTAATCATCATTAAACATTTTCTTCTTTTTCTAATTTCTACTTTGAAATTACTGTAACTTTTTATAACTCTAATAAGTTATTTCTTATCTTTAGGATTTGTCCATACTGAACCTATTTTCAATTGCCCACTGACAAAGAGGATAATCCACTATGTATACGATCCTGATTGCCGAAACAAACATCAGACCAATACTCAGAAGATTATTCCGATCATCACCAAACAAACTGAGACTTGTTCATCGATCTTTCCATATTTTTCAAAACTTTGGAAATATTATCGTTATGATTTCATTTTCTCAAATTCTTTATAAATTCAATATTTACAACTTATTCTCTTTAGAGTATGACTTTTAAAAATGTCTTTATCAATTTATTATCTTAATAAAATTTATTGATCTTTCATATCACAATTGTTATCAAACACCTTTTAGTCAAATCATGAAATTGAATTCACAAGATGATTATTATTCAAACCTTTTTTTGTTCTTTGCACATATGAGGGTTAGTCATTTTATCAACTAAGGATGTTGTTATATTTTACCAATTTTAGATTTCTTAATCTTTGAAAAAATCTTATCCGTAGTTCCTTACGCTTTTACTAAAAAACTCTTTGTTTTTCTAGACAAGTGGATATAGATACAAAGAGAACCATTTTACTTTCGCAACTGGTTACACAATTTCTTCTGCTACATAGCCTTAATAAAAAGAACATTCAACACAAAAGATTCTACTAGATAATACTACTATAGCCTATCGGCTAACCATAATAATAATACATGAGTCTGCTTATCTATCCAACTCAAACTTCATTTCCAAACTCATCAACCTCGAACTCCTCCTCTGCCTCCGATTCTGACTCGAACTCTGATTGGGTATCAGATCCTTCTTCCAGATCTTCGATGTCTGCAAGATTGTCGGTGTCTTGCTCCTTAATCTTTTCCTCCTCTTGCCCGTATGCTACATCGTATTACCCGGTCTAGGAATATGCATCCATGTACTGCTGCTGCCACTAGGCAAATGCATTCTTCGGAAAAATGATTGCCTCACCGTCGCTTAACCTTGTCTTTTTATAAGGTTCCTCCATGTATCCTGGGCCTCCACTGTGGTCGGAGTCTATACCGGAAACCAGTGTCTCGGAGTCGTCTACCCATGGCTCAAACCACTCATAACCTACCACTGGCTTGGGTGGAAAGGAGGGCTAAGATGTTTATGCTATGGAATCATTGATACTCGGAGTGTTTTCTGTTGTACTCAAAGCATGGGTATTATAAGTAAGGACGCCCATGGATCATGTGGGGATCTGTATACCCTGTACCAGTGGATTTAGGTCTAGTGTCTAGCTTTGGGTTACGAGATACATATCGAGCTTTGGGCTGCATGATACGAGAGTACAACGAAAACTAGGATTTTCGTTAGTCCCTGGTAGTAAGGAGGCCATACGAGTTATCATATATTCAAAGCACATAGATGAGTGATGGTGAGTATTGCTTGATGGATACTATGGTTGCTCTGGCTTTGTTTAGTAGGCTATCACTCGTGGATATCATTGGGGGTAGGTACTATAGATTGGGATATTTGGATGATGTGCACGTAAATGTGCATGTATTTACATCCATATTTTATCCATTTTTATTTAAATAAATGTCATATTTGGGTATTTTAACATGTTTAAACAAAAATTCAATTATTTGCAAATCACCATATTTTCATTTTCATACAGGGGCAAAACGGTCATTTTTGTGCATGTGTTAATTTGAGAATTTTTACTTAGACATTTTTTATGATTTTTATAGGAATTTGGATGTAAACGGAAGAGGGTTTCATGGAATATATGCATGCACAAGAGAATACAAAGGAATGAAGAAGGAAATAATTATAACTCAAGATCATGGACGACCCCACCACCTTACCTAAATCTACAATTAGAAGCTAATGGACAACTAAGTGGAGGTTAAAGTTTCATGCATATTTGATGATGGATTAATTAGAGGCTAATGGTTACTAGGTGGCCACACTTCCTAAAGGGTATTTT
Source organism: Allium fistulosum (assembly GCA_030737815.1). NCBI lineage: Eukaryota > Viridiplantae > Streptophyta > Magnoliopsida > Asparagales > Amaryllidaceae > Allium > Allium fistulosum. Next base: position 1,042,662,815 of record CM060902.1, on the reverse strand, counting down.
GGGAAGCACCCTAAAAAGTGAATTAGGGTTTTATGCATGTATAAATAACCCACTTATGTACATGTAGATATCTTCTTACTCTTTCAAATTACTTAGGAAATTAGAATGCAAGTTGTAAGCTCAATGTTTCATGAAATAAAAATGGCTTCCTAGCCTCTTTCTCTTTTCGACATGCTTCCTTTTACTTTTATGTTCATTTTTACTTCTATGCTCTCTTCTTTTCTTTGTTAATAGATTAGATTTACATTCATGCAAGTAGTGTAGCTTTATTTTTTATGCAAGTAGTTTAGTAGTTAATCTCATTTTCTTCCTCTGCTTATTTTCTATTTCTTTTGCTTTTTAATGTTGAAATTTACATGTGTTGATATGATAACACAAATGAGTAGCTAAACCCCTTCAATTTAGAGGTAATGAAGCTCTCAAATATTATGTAATTTCAACATTTCTATGATTTATGGTCTCTTTTATTTGTGTTTCATGAAAGTAGATTTTGATGTAAGTTTATACAAGTGGGTTTGATGGATTATGTTGCATTTGCAAATGAGCTATTCTTATTCAACATAAACACAATTTACATCATCATTTGCTAATTGATTTTTGATTTTGAAATGAAAGTAAAAACAAAATTTGATGATCTATATTACTAATTACAATAGTAAATAGATCATACTTAAAATAGCTTTTGCTTTGGCCTCATTTTCATGAGAATTGATAAGTGGTTTATTTGTTGTATTATAGTTTGATGGTTTAAGTTATGTTAATCAATAACATAAATAAACCATACTTATGATAAATGCAACAATTATTTCACTTAATATCAAAAATAGAGATCATAGATTATTTGTTTGTTGATTTACAAAAATGTGAGAGTGGATTTGTCTCTAAACAGTTTTCTAATCTCATAGTTTTTAATCTCATTTTCATTCTAGTTTTAGCTTCATTTTGTTTGTAGTTAACAATCTCTCATTTTGGTCTAATTTGATTGATTAGAAAATTTTAAAATCTTAAAAATTTCCTACGGATTGACCCGTACTTGCCACATACTAACATTTGTACGCCTTGCGCTTGCGGTTATTTTTATTATAAATTTATCGACGATTTTCTAACTCGATAGAAAATTCATCGTTAAACAAGTTTTTGGTGCCGTTGTCGGGGAATTGCTTTGATTTTATTTTCTATTCTTCGGATTATTTTCTTTTAATTTCATTGTGTTTTTTTGATTGTGTGCGTTTGCATTAAAAAAGAAAAAAATCCAAGCTTCTCATTTTTATTTTCTGCTATTGGCATTTCCTATGCATTTCATTCTTTGCCTAGTTTCTATCACTGTTTTAATTTTTCATTGCAATTTGCACTTCCATTTATTCTAGTTTCATTTCCTGTGCATTTTTCAATTCCTGTGCATTTGCATTTTTCATTTTCTGTGCAGTGAGCATTGCATTCTCATTTCATTAAAACAATGTACAAAAAAAAAGGAGAAGTTTTTATTCATTTCATTTAATATTTCAACATTACTTTCATATTCTACATTTCATTCTACATTCACTGTTTAAGTAACAAATACAATACTATTGCATAACACTACTCTCTTTTCACTATTCTCTGTTATACAAAACTGTTCAACCCACTGTTACATTGTGCTCACCACCACTCTATTGCCTCATTCCTTCCTGACCACCTTCCGACCAGCAACCACCAGCTTGCTGACAAACTTCCTACTACCCACTGTCCATACTTCATTCACTACTACACAAACAAAGCCATCCTTTCTTGCCTTGACAGTTTGCTCCATAACTCCGCTAATACAAATTCCTCCACTCTCCATTGCATCAAATACCACCACATCTGCAACTTCATACTACACCTCAACCAACCAACATTCATCAACTTGCCCTGTTTCATATCAAACAACCACACTTCCCGTGCCCCTGACCTCCATCTACATTCGCATCCAGACAACAACATCTACTGCTTGTTCAAATTTCCTATACCCCCAAACTTCCTACATATTTCCGCTTCATCACAACAGCACTGTCATAACATCACACTTCCAAAATTCCCACAACAAACGGTCACTGCCTTGCCTGAACATCTTCACCAACCAACACTACTACCATTACTACATCACCAACAAAACTATCCTCTTCTACAACCACAAGCTTCACATCCTCCTTCAAACATCCTTATTCAAACCCACATCAACTACCATCCATCCTTCAATCACATAGCGATAACTTCATCTCTCTACAAACACTACAAAAACAAAGAGCTTCACCGCTCTATTTCAAGCATACAACTGCCATCACCATACGACCACTGCTGCATACACCTCTTCCATAGCACTTCTTTCCCTTCTTCCTGACCATAAACCATTGCTTTGCCTCTTCATATCCACTACACTTCTAATTCCATACAAACTCTCATGCACCAGCATTGAAATTGATTTCTACCTCCAGCTTCTCACTCCAAAATGCCTTCGAACCATACAACTGTAGTACTCAATTTCCCACAGAGCCACCACATTACCAGAGACCAACAATTCTTCCTCCACCGGAGCCAATCGCCCAATTCCAACATCACCTGCTCTTCCATGAATATCGCCTGAAGCCCAACTCCAATCGCGAACACCCAAACTGCCGCCAGTTCCCACTCTGCCCAGACAAAACTTCCACAATCCTCTGCTTTGCAACCGCGACTCCACACAACCCTAAACAGTCGCCATTCGACAATCCCCAAATCTCAACATCAAATTGAACAACCTCACTGTTGCACCCACCACCGTGACTTCCTCCTTCGAATACCCACGCAAACCAATTTGAAACCAAACTTTTATTTATTTTTGTAATTTTTATTTCTCAAATTCGATTACCTCGAAGAAATGAGATAAACTTTTAAAGGGAACGAGTATATATAGTATTTCGGTGAAATTGGCGTATTTCTGATTTGAAGAGAAATTGGGTCGGGCCCTACTGTTCAAAAGAAAAAATCCTCTTCTATTTACTTTTTTTTACTTTATTGTGTTTTCTTTGTATCATCTCTTTTCTTTTGTTTTAGTTTTGTTTATTTTGTTTTATCAATCAAAAAAAACATCTGTATATATATTGTAACGACCCGTAAATTTTAACTGTTTTAATAACGTAATTAGTTGAAATTTTGTAAAATTTTAAACGATAAAATTTTGAAATAAAAATTTGATATTTGGAATGCGTCTAATTAATCATAGCAACTGGTAAATTTTCATCAGATAATTTGGAAGTTTATTTTCTAATGTAATTTTATTCCAATTTATATCAGTTAAAATTGATGAAAATAAAATGTTTTCGAAAACTAAATATTTTTATATGGAAAAATTCTAATTCATCTTCTGACTAAGTCGTCATTTTTCGTTTTTCCAAATTCGTACTTCTTTAGCTCCGTCGATCTTATTTTCTACGTTTTTGCTGCATTTTCCGCTGGTAGAAAATTCGAAATTCTATAATTCGATCGTACCACTGATATCTGTATACCATTTTGATCATCTCGTAGTGTTGATCTCCGCAGTATACTCATATCCGTGTTTCAGTGCCCGATATGCGACAAAACCGTAAAACGGTTAACCGGATCGGTACACGTTTCTGAACCTTTTGGTTTCAATGTCTATTCAATTTTCAACGTTTAAACCAAATTATCGCCGGCTATTCACAATTTCTGGAATCCAACTTTAGACTTTTACTATTCCCCGTTGCAAATTTATTACATTTTGGTTCATTTTCCCAGTCTCTGGTCTCGTTTGGAAATAAACTAATATAAGTTATATTTATTTATTTAGACTACTCCTATTCTTTTTTTTCTCTCTGCTGTAAGCCTTCCCTCAGTTTTTCTCTAAGTCCTCTCTGCTCTTTCCTCTTCTTTCTTCAACCTTTCTCACAACCTAAATTTTCATGGCCAAACTAGAAGAAAATTTTTGAAGGGAAATAGGGCATCTGCCACCTTCCTCTCCCTTATCATTTTTCAACCGAGCACCAAGGGGCTGCCACTAAGCCAACTAAGTCACCATCAGCTTCCGCCTTCTCCTACTATTTCCGCGCTGCCAACCGAGCCACCTCGGCCCTACGTGCACCTTCCCTCGGTCAGCAAGACAGCAACCACCGCAGGCCTATCAGAAGTGCTCGTCGTTTTCACTTTGTCCATCGGCCTCCCTCTTCTGGTGCCGTACACTCACCTCCATGCATAAGCGTTCCCGCCACTTCGAACCGCGCCTGACCCGAGCTGGTCCGTCCTCTTTTCCAACTCGACCAACTCGCCTTCAAGCCCACACCGTTCCCATCGTTCACAAGCCACCGGGCCGAGCATCTCCTCCCTTCACTTCGTGAGTGCATGTTTGTTTTGTTTTATACTTTTCCTATTAACAATATTTTTCTTATATTTTACAGTATGTATATGTATGGTTTTGCGTTATATTTGAGACCTTAAACTTGATGCGCATAGAGAAAAAAGAGCTGGGGTCTGTAAATGCATATGTTGGTTCAGTTTGATAAAATTCATTGTATGTTATTTTATTTTATATAAAACGATATTAGACTTGTTGTATTAACGTAAGTTGTGTAAAGTATATGTTTTAATTATAAGGTAGATGGGCTTACAACATATTTTATAATATTTATGATATATTATCAATGTTTTTCGAATGGTTTACATTGTATATATATTATAATGGAGTATTGATATGTTAGCCGATATAAGCTGTATGTTGAGAATGAGTTCTGTTTTATATATTGTTTTATAGTTTCTTTTCACAATATGTAGTTTTGTCTTGATCTTTCAAATATATACGGTTATACGTACACGTTAGTTTTATTTTTCACTGGGTTTTGTTGTTATATATATATATATATATATATATAAGTATTGCTTAATATATATTGTCTTAAGTATAGTTTTAAAGTATATTGTATTCATTGCTAATATATGTGTAAGGTTATATATGTATGGATTTTTAAAAATTTAAGTATAAAAAAAATTGGTCTGTTATGTATTTTAACTTGCGTGTATATCTTGAATGTATATTTTCTTATGTTAGCTGTGCTTCCCAATTTTTCTGTATTTGTTATATATATGTTATAATTTTATAAACAATTAAGTTTATATATGAACATTTTGATTTTTAATATGTGCGTTAAGATAAGGATTTCGAAATAGAATACATGTACAATTTATATTATTTGGGTATGAAGCCTATGTTGATTTATAAATATATATGTTTGATTTTAGATATAAGTATTTAATTTAAAAACAATGATTTAATATGTTATTTTAATATTAGTTTAAAATTAAATATTTATTCTATGAAAGAAAAATAATAATAATTGATATATATATTATTGTTCTTCTACCGTGTTGATTCTAATTTGTTCCCATCAACATCTTTGTATATCAGCTTGTTCGTTGAAATCGTGCCAATCCTGCTTTTGCTTTGAAATGCGTGCTTGGATATTTCAGTGTCCGTATCAGTGTGCGTATCTGTGTCATCGCCTGTTCTCTCTAGCCTCGAAAGGTGAGCAATCACTCATGATTAACGTTCTTTTATTTATTAAATTTGATTTCAATTGAAACCACAATTGAAATATGCTGTTGTTAGTTATTTACACTGTTTTTTATGTTATTACCTGTATCAGTTCACCTGTGACATCTGACACCATTATCTGTTAATTATACGATGATAATCCCGTTTGGTTGATAATTGATTGATTGTTTGTTGTTTATATTGGATGTAAATTGTAATGCGTAAAGTGATAAATATTATGCAATTGAAATTGACGTAGGATAGTTAGATTTGATATATGTGTTAAATTTGATTTGATGACATTTGCATAATATGACCCCTTTAAATGTTTAATTACTTGACACGTAGTAATATGGTTGATTACACCTTGAACCATCTGAATGTATGTTGTATAAAATTGATGTAGTATGAATTGAATAATAGATACCAAGTGAAGAACCGCATAAAATATTAGTGCAATAATCTTTAATCTACATGAAATGATAGTGTAGATTCTAGAAATAATTATATTAATTTGCACAAACAACAATGTAAATTAATACGATTATTTCGAGATTATTTGAATTAATTATTGGATTGTTATTGATTGTTGTTATTGCTTTTTTATTTACTTTGATACCATCCCAGTTATCATACTGCAAGTTCCCTTTGTTATGCTTTGATTTTTGAATTGAAATGGAATCGGGTTGAAATGATAAATACCCAAATTAAACTTTGACCTAGGATAGAGAATTAATAAAAATCGATTGGTCAATAATTTGATATAAAAATAAAATGAAGATTTTATTTGAATAAATAATATGATTTTGAAACGAAGTTGGAATTTGAATTTTAATGAAAGGAAATGTTAATATTTAATAATCTGAATCAAAATATTAACATAGTAGATGATGAATGAACGTTGTTTTAAAATTAATTATTTAATAATTAAATTTGGAATTATTAATAATTGAGGTTTGAAATTAGTTAATAATTAAGTTTTGAAATTATTTAATAATTAAATAAGATTGAATTATTTAATAATTAAATAAATTGAATTCTTGAATAAGTGGAATTGAACTTCTTGAATAAGTGAAATTTAGTTTCTTTATTAATTGAGCTTTGAAATTGTAACTAAGTAAATTAATAAGTGAAATTGAATTTCTCTAATAAGAAATAAAATGTGTTTTATTGAAATTAATGTAAGACTTGAAATGTAAAGAATTTGATTTGAAGAATTTAATTTAATTCAATTTGTAAGTTTTGATATAATGGAGTTGAACTTAAGTAATTGATTTAATGAATTGGAAATTAAATAGAATTTGTCTTGAATGATAAATTAACTTAACGAAAATTTAATGAAATCGATCAATGAAGTTAAATTGATTTGAATGTTAAATTAAATTAAATGATTTCAGAATGAAACTTATATACGAACTTGAATCAATATTTGAATTGTTTTAAATAAAAATTGAAATTGAATTATAAGATTTTGAAATGGTAATTTGGAAGTTTTGAAACGTAAAATTTTGGAAATTGATATATAAAGACAAATGAAATATTTGTTTATAAAATTCTAATTGAAATTGAATTTGATTTGGTTTGAAATATATTAAACGACCAATCGGTGTAATAATTACGAAAGTTATTAAAGAGACCGGAATCGGTTAGGGACATCCTCTCTGTCTAAACCGAAAACCACTTTAATAACTATACGCGGAGTGTGATCTAGAATAAAGTGGTTGGAATGATGTACGTAATGACTGAAGAAAGAGAATGATAATGGATAGCCTTGACACTTGTGTCAAATTGGAAATGACTAAAACAGGAGCCGTGCCGGGCCAAATGGGGTCAGCTACCTCGAGCGAACACACTTTTTCAAATACTACTCATTACTTGTTATCGATTGGTGCACCCTCAAAATTTTGGGAGTGTTGTTTCACGGTGTTGCGATCGCTGCGGCGATGCGTTCTCACCAGTCCGGATTAGGCAAACGGTAGTTTCACTACCTTGGGTATTGCCTCATGTGCCTTGTCATACTTGTATCCATATATACGCGACCACTACGATTTGTTTTGTGTTATACCTATGGAGTACTCCCTGATATCCCACTAGTTTACGGTGGAATTTACAGTGCTGTATAGACTATAACGCTTATATAAAATGTGTTAAGGGGAATAATGGTAATGCCTTAACACTATCTTGATACTTTATATTACTGATAGGCATTATCTATTTACCGTACACTACTACATAGTAGATAGTTTAACGGATCCTTAAAGGATGGTTATTCCAAACATCCTTTGAGTTACTTGTATTTCAGCTGCTATTTCACTTGAGTTGGATTTATTGATATAAGAATGTTAATCCTGACTCGAGTGTTTTGTGTTTTGCTTTACGCTCGGGTCAAACTGAGTGTACCAGTATTCAAGACTCACCTTTGGAGTTGGAGTTTCGCTTGGAGATCCAGCTATCTATCCAGCTTTCAGATATTCAGTTGATTCCAGTGATGTATTATGATATTGTATTTGATTATTGTATTCGAGACTTCTATTGTACCTTATTTTACTCAGATATGTATATAGTAGCTTCATGAACTACTATCTTTTGTTTCCGCTGCAATTATTACTCTGTGTTTGTGATCTGTGATTATTTATTTACTGTATATGTTCAGTTTTGCCAAATTTAAATTAACAATTCGGTATTTTGAATTATTCAAGTCCGACATGTGCGGATGCGAATGGTCCAAAATAGCGGGTCGTTACATATATTGTTTTTATTTTCAGGTTGCCAAAGCAGAAAATCACAAGGAGTGGAATTGCTTTGCTTGCTAAAAATGTTACCGCTAAAAAAAATTTGTTAATAATTCTGCATGCTCTAGTATCATGCTCTCATCTCTAGTTTTATTTTTCTTGCATTGTTGTTTGTTTGCATTTGCATTTATATAAAAAATATTCAGAAATCCAAATACAAAAACAAACTTCATATTAGTTGCATTGTAAATTCATGTTTAATTTGTGTTTTGCATTCATCTCATCTTATTTTTATTTTCTAAGGACAATACCCCAATTCGTATAAGGTGGGGGTTTCATCACGCCTTCCTTAGCCCACAAATCGCATTTCATCGTAGAATTTGACTAATAATAAAGGTTAGACATTTGACTTAAGGGTGTCGCGAGCTCACCTAGAGCTTAATTCTATCTTGACAATTGTCTTCTTTGAAAAAGTTTATTCCTTGGTGTCTAGGCTACGGCAGAGTAATAACCATTTATAAATATTACGGTGATTCATAAATATTATAGTGGTTGTTCCTCTGAAGGTACTTAAACCTTCGGTTGCATTGTTACGGTGATTCGTGGTGCGCCGATAAACCTTGCCCGTTACCTGGCTAAGAAATATTTTTGTTGATTTAAGACAAAGTGTGATCATACAATTTTGGGTTATTAGCTATTAAGGATAGAAAATTGTAATTAAGTACTTTGCATTCTTTTAGTTGCATTAGTTCATGCATATTTAAAAAAAATCCAAAATCCAAAAAATTGTAAACTTTACTTAACTTTATTTATCCAAAAAAAATCCTTTTAAATCCATTCCTTTGAAAAATTTCAATCAAAAACAAAAATTCAAAAAAGTATATAAATCTTTTCAAAAAAACAAAAAAAAAAATCAAAATTCAAAAACAAAAACAAAAAAAATCAAATTCCCATTTTCTAAAAAAAAAATCCTTTTGGTAAATATTCATAAATTTGAAAATTCAAAAAAAAATCAATAATAAAAACATATAAAAATTTGAAAAACCAAAAAAAAATAAAAAATAAAAAATAAAAAACAAACAAAAATCAAACTTCTCTTTTGAAAATAAATTTCACTTGGTAAATATTTTTCTTCCCTAAAAAACAAAAATAAAAACAATTTTTCACTTCATTTTTCAAATCTTGTTTCATTCTCTAAACTCGATTCTAACTTCTTTCTCTTCTGGACTTTCACTTGTGCATGAGTACTAGGACTCGTGACACAACAACAAATCGTTGGATTTGCGACGCAACAACAAATCATTGCGATCCTCCCGAAATGGCGAAGGAGAACGCCCCTCGAACACTTATGGATAGAATCTTTCCCGATAGAGTTTTTATTCCATCTTGCATCACATTATCCGCCCCTACGGGTAACCATTTCGAAATTCACTTGAACCATATCGTCAAAGTTCCAAAATTTGCGAAATTTGAACACGATGACCCATACATTTTCTTGACTAAATTCGAACAAGTTTGTGCAACCATGAAACTCCAATAACTTTTCGATGACGGAATCAAACTTCGATTAATCTCATTCGCTCTTACGGATTACGCTGAAAAATGGTTGTACAGCTTACCATTGAACTCGATTAAAACTTGGGAAGAATTCGTAAAAGCTTTCTTAAAAAAGTTCTACCCCTTGGAAAAAAACGAGTATAATCCGAAATGAAACTGTAAATTTTCATCAATTCAAGGGAGAACCATTTGGAAAATATTTTGAAAGATTCAAAGAGCTTTTGATCAAATGTCTACACCATAACTTCGAAAAATGGATGATTTGCCAAATCTTATACGATGGACTCGAAACTAGCTCACGAACCATGCTCGAATCAATGTGCCAAGGCAACTTTCTTGCCCAACATCATGATGATGCTTGGAAATTTCTTGAAAACCTCGCTGAAAAGTCGTCCCAATGGGAACGTTCAAACGAAAAATCAATTTACTCACGATCGAGCGCACACTCAATAGGATCATCTTTGGCTTTGGAAGCTAAAATCGACGCAATAATTAACAAATTCGACAACGTTTTCTCATCAGACCAAATGAATCAAGCTTCCCAACCCATGTGTTATAAATGCAATGTCCTAATCATATAGCCGATCAGTGCCGTAATTCTGTCGAATAAGTCAATGTTTTCAATAAAGCCAAAAACGACCCGTTTTCTCTAACGTACAATCCTGGTTAGAGAAATCATCCGAATTTTTCTTGGAACCAAAACAATCCCAACACGAATACGATTTGTCCCAATTTTTAAGCATTTCAGAATAATGCTTCGAATCCTCTCTTTCAGTCCAACCATTTTCAACCAAACTTTGCAGGTCCGTCTCATAATCAACTGCAATAATCAAATTTTCAACCAAATTCTGCTTATCCTCCCCAAGATGATAAACGTTTAAGTTCACTTGAGAAAACTCCTGAAATGTTGGCTAAAGCAACTACTCAAAGCCTTCAATCAAACAACAATTTGCAAATTTTATTGACCTCATATATGCAAAACACAAACCAATCGATTGCAAAACTAAAATGCAAATGAGTCAATTAGCCACGTCTATAAGTGAACGCGAACGAGGAACATTCCCAAACCAACCCATTCCAAATCCCAGAATCAAAACGCAAATTCAAATCAAGCCCATGTTGTTCAAGATAGCAACGTCACCCAATTGAATGCTATCACAACTCTACATTCCGGTAAACAAATTGATAATAAGTCATTAATTCAAACGATTTACCGAAAACCTCTCTCGACACTTCTAAAACAACAAACGAATCTGAACAGAATGAGGAGCCAATCGTCGAATCGAATGCTAATCAAAATTCTTCTTTTACTACTCAAGTAGACCTGCCTACTGAGTATCACGTCTTATTTCCACATCGTCTTCGACCCAAGAAACACTCGGACAAAATGGAAAAGATGCTAGAAATTTTTAAACAAGTGAAAGTTAACATCCCGCTTCTTGACATCGTTCAGCAAGTCCCTACGTACTCAAAATTTCTTAACGACTTGTGCAACTAAAAGCGACACACTCAAGTGCCCAAAAAAGTCTTCTTAGCCGCCAGTTTGAGTGAAGTCTTGTCCAAATCCATGCCTGTTAAATACAAAGATCCTGGCTGCCCTATGATTTCGTGTACAATTGGAGACGAGACGATTAACAAATGTTTGATAGACTTAGGCGCGAGTGTCAATTTAATTCCATACTCTGTATATGAACAATTAGGCTTAGGTGAGCTCAAACCCACAAAAGTTACGCTTCAATTCGCTGATCGCTCCATTAAGAAGCCCGTGAGAGAAATCGAGGACGTGCTTATTAGAGTAGGGCAATTCATATTCCCCGTTGACTTTATCGTTCTCGAAACACAACCCGTGACAAACCCTGCGAGTCAAATTCCATTGATTTTAAGTCAACCATTCTTAGCCACCTCAAATGCCTTAATCAATTGTCGTAACGGTTCGATGAAAATTAATTTTAGAAATATACTTCGGATCTTAATATTTTCAATCTTGAAAGTCAATCGAATGAACCTCGTGACCAAACGTTGGAAGTTAGTGCCATTCACAAAAACTTCGAAAACAAGACACTTGACCTTAACGACGAACGCGAAGCTGGGTACGAAAAATTGTTTCATGAAATACCCAATGAGATTGAATACACTCTTCCTTTTGAATCGCTTCCCGTTGAGTCCGAATCTCAACCCAATTCTTTGATCGAGAAACTCCTGAAGTTGGACCTCAAACTACTTCCCAATCACCTTAAGTATGCATACTTAGGTGATAACGAAACGTTTCCCATCATAATTTCTGCAACTCTCTCTCTCTCTTGATCAAGAAACCTCCTTACTTTCTATTCTTTTGAAAAATAGAGAAGCAATTGGGTGGTCCATTACCGATATTAAGGGAATTAGCCCTGCTATTGTCCGACATCGCATTCACTTAATTGACGAAGCCAAACCCACTCGTGATGCATAATTGAGGCTTAACCAGAAAATGAAAGATGCTGTTCATGACGAAATTCTTAAGCTCCTCGATAACGGTATCATATACCCCATCTCCGATAGCCCATGGGTAAGCCCAATTCATGTCATGCCTAAAATGTCCGGACTTACCGTTATAACAAACAACGCTAACGAACTCATTCCTACTCGGACTCAAACTAGTTGGCATGTTTGCATTGATTATCGAAAATTAAATGCTGCAAAATGAAAAGATCACTTCCTTCTTCCTTTCATTGACCAAATGCTCGAACGTTTAGCCGACCACAAATTCTACTACTTCCTTGATGGTTATTCCGGCTATAACCAAATTCCAATCGCTCCCGAAGATCAAGAGAAAACGACTTTCACATGTCCATTTTATACCTTTACTTATCAACGTATGCCATTCGGACTTTGTAATGCTCCTACCACTTTCCAACGATGCATGGTTGGCATCTTTTCTGGCATGATTGAATGCTTTCTAGAAGTTTTTATGGACGATTTCTCTATCTTTAGTGATTCTTTTTTCGAATGTTTACATCATCTCGAGTTGGTTCTAAATCGATGTAAAGAAAAAAATTTGACTTTGAATTGGGAAAAATACCACTTTATGGTCAAACAAGGCATAGTCCTTGGACATATCATCTCAAATAAAGGCATTGATGTAGATAAAGCAAAAGTTGACGTAATTGCAAACCTACCCATTCCTAAATCTGTTAAGGAAATTCGATCATTTCTAGGACACGCTGGCTTTTACCGACGCTCTATAAAAGGCTTTAGCAAAATCGCTCGTCATTTGACGACTCTCCTCGGAAAAGACGTTCCATTCGATTTCAACTCTAAGTGTATCTCTTCTTTTGAACGTCTTAAGAACGAACTCATTTCTGCTCCAATCATTTGCGCGCCCAACTGGGATCTTCGATTTGAAATAATGTGTGATGCCTCAAACTTTGCAGTTGGTGTTGTCTTAGGACAATGCATCAACAAGATCCTTCACGTTATCTACTACGCTAGCATGACCCTGAACGACGCTCAACTTAACTACACAACCACTAAAAAAGAGCTTCTAGCGGTAGTCTTTGCTCTTAAAAATTCCGACAATATTTGATAGGGTCACACATTACTGTGTACATGGACCATTCTGCACTTCGATATTTCTTCGCTAAAAAGGACGCTAAGTCGCGCTTTATCCGTTGGATCCTTTTATTACAAGAATTTGATCTTACAATCAAGGACAAAAAGGGATCCAACAATGTTATAGCCGGTCACTTATCTCGTCTTCCGAACGCACCATCGCCTTTACCAATCAATGAAAACTTCCCCGATGAACAACTTCTTTCAATTTCTATCGATCCATGGTACGCTAATATGTTGAACTACTTAGTCACTAAAGAAACAACCTCATCTTGGTCCAAACAAGACAAATGCGTCCCAAGTGAAATATTTCTATTGGGACGATCCTTGTTCAAACATTGTCCCGACCAAATCATTCACCGTTGCGTCCCGAATAATGAGATTATGAGTGTTCTTTCATTTTGCCACAATCAAGCGTTCGTTGGACACTTCGGTCCTCGAAAAACTGCGGAAAAGGTGCTTCAGTGTGGTTTCTATTGGCCTTCTCTTTTCAAAGACTCGTTTGAATTTTGTAACACTTGTGATCGATGTCAAATGCTTGGAAAAATTTCTTGATGAAATATGATGCCTCTAAACCCCATTCTTACCATTGAAATCTTTGATGTCTTGGGTATCGACTTTATGGGACCTTTTCCCAATTCTTTTGGAAATTTGTACATACTTCTTGCGGTCGATTATATCTCCAAATAGGTCGAAGCCATTCCTTGTAAAACCAATGACCATAGTATTGTTGTGAAATTTCTCAAAGGAAACATCGTTTTGAGGTTCGGCACACCTCCCATAATAATCAGTGATAACGGAACCCATTTTTGCAATCACTCTTTTGAAACTTTAATGAAGAAATACTCGATAACCCACAAGTTATCCACTCCATATCATCCTCAAACTTGTGGGCAAGTTGAAGTTTCAAATCTTCAAATAAAACAAATCTTGGAGAAAACTATCAACAAAAATCGAAAAGATTGGTCTCAGAAATTGACCGATGCATTTTGGACTTACCGTACTGCTTTTAAAACTAACCTTGGGATGTCCCCATTTCGTTTAGTTTACAGAAAAGTTTGCCATTTACCCGTTGAAATCGAACATAGAGCATTGTGGGCAATAAAGAACTTAAACTTTGATCTTGAGAAAGCTGGCGAAAAATAAAAACTATAACTCAACGAACTAGAAGAACTTAGGAACGACGCATATAAAAACGAGAAAATTTACAAAGAAAGAACAAAAGTTGATCATGACAAGTCAATCCTAAGAAAAACGTTTTCGCCTAACCAAAAAGTTCTTTTATATGACTCTAGACTTCATTTATTCCTTGAGAAACTTAAATCGAGATGGACCAGACCATTTGTGGTACGAACTGTTTTTCCACATGGTGCCATAGAAATAGAAGATCGATTTTCAAAGTCAACGGTCATCATTTGAAACCTTTCTTGGAAGTGCCAAGTAACCAAGAGGAGGAGCTCGTGATCCTTCATGAGCCAAGCTACGTCTAGTAAGAATGTTAACCCTCTATTGTAAATATGTACATATTTTTCCCCGTTACACTCATTATATCTTGCATTAACTATGGGGATACGGTCAAAATTAAGGGTTACGGGGGGAGTCTCATTTTCATTTTTTTAGTTTTTCATGGCATTTCTGAATTTTCATTTTCTTTAAATTCAAAATTTTCAAAAAAAAATCCCAAAAAGTTTTCCTTTTTAGCATTTTGATTTATTTTGAAGAAACACTATAGGATGAGTATAAGTTTTGGTTATTAAATCGGAATTTTTGAAAATTTGTTTGTCTAAACGAAAATAAAAATGAAGTTTGATTACAAATAAATAATGGTTTAACTAGTATATAGGAAGATTCATGTGTGATAATTACGAAGTATTCTAATTGAAAATCTTTGTTTAAAGGAGTGGTTGATTAAAAGTAATGGCGATAATATTTTAAAGCTTTTAAGTTAAGTGGTACTAAGATGATATTGTAAAACTCTCTGTTTCCAAAAAAGGAAAAAAAAAGAAAAAAAGAGACGAAAAAATGAAAAGACAAAAAAAATATTATTGCATTTATGTATATATTTATTGACACCTACGGTCGATAGGTGTACACACTTGTGTGTACACTCGCCTTGCTCTGTACTCTTCTCACATAAGCCCGATAGGCAGTGCACGATTGGTATATCTGGCCTCAGTTTAACAGAGGTAGGTGTATGTATATAAAAATTCTTTTATTAATAATGCCTACGGTCGATAAGTGTTCACAATCGTATGTTCACTCGCCATGCTCTATATTTCCCTCACATAAGCCCGCAAGGCAGTGCATGGGTGGTATACCTGGCGTCAGTTTACAAGAGTTAGGCATATGTATATATTGTTAATATTAATAAAATTTTCAAAAATAAGAGAGAGTAAGCAATTGAAATCCAAGCACTATTTTAACTTGTTCGATTAACTTGTTATTGAAAATAAATAAAAATACCACTTTGATAAACTTTGATAATCAACTAAGGATCCGTTTCATAGTTACATTGTGTTATCAACCGAAACAATGAGTTAAACTATAGACTATTTGTTATGATAACTTAACTTTTGTTGGAAATTTTGACAAGTAAAAGGACTTAAATTTCTTGATAATGACCAAAACTTATGTTTAACTTATTTGTGTCAATTTGAAAGTAAATCCTTCATTTGTAAATATTTTCAAAAACTTGCATTCATCCCATTGTAAATAAAGCTTGCACTTTGTAAATATTTTCACTTTGCATTTGGATTTTGTGGGTAGTATCCGCTGAAAACCCTCATGAGACAACACTCGTCCTACTGGGGACACTCAAAGGTTTAATGGCTTGTTGCATACGCTCAATGCGATCGTTCTCCCTACGAAAATGGATTTATCTTAGTTTTCCTTTATTAGAAGACGAATAAAAAGATAAGTGTGGGGGTATTTGATGTGCACGTAAATATGCATGTATATACATCCATATTTTATCTATTTTTATTTAAATAAATTTCATATTTTGGTATTTTAACATGTTTAAACCAAAATTCAATTATTTGCAAATCACCTTATTTTCATCTTCATACAGAGGCAAAATGGTCATTTTTGTGCATGTGCTAATTTGAGAATTTTTACTTAGACGTTTTTTATGATTTTTATAGGAATTTGGATGTAAATGGAAGAGGGTTTCATGGAATATATGCATGCACAAGAGAATACAAAGGATTGAAGGACATAATTATAACTCAAGATCATGGAGGACCCCACCCACTTACCTAAATCTACAATTAGAAGCTAATGGACAACTAAGTGAAGGTTAAAGCTTCATGCATATTTGATGATGGATTAATTAGAGGCTAATGGTTACTTGGTGGCCACACTTCCTAACGGGAATTTTAGGAAGCACCCTAAAAAGTGAAATAGGGTTTTATGCATGTATAAATAGCCCACTTATGTACATGTAGATATCTTCTTACTCTTTCAAATTACTTAGGAAATTAGAATGCAAGTTGTAAGCTCAATTTTCATGAAATAAAAATGGCTTCCTAGCCTCTTTCTCTTTACTTTTCTACATGCTTCTTTTTACTTTTATGTTCATTTTTACTTCTATGCTCTCTTCTTTTCTTTGTTAGTAGATTATATTTACATTCATGCAAGTAGTGTAGCTTTATTTTTTATGCAAGTAGTTTAGTAGTTAATCTCATTTTCTTCCTTTGCTTATTTTCTATTTCTTTTGCTTTTTAATGTTGAAATTTACATGTGTTGATATGATAACAGAAATGAGTAGCTAAACCCCTTCAATTTATAGGTAATGAAGCTCTCAAATATTATGTAATTTCACCGTTTCTATGATTTATGCTCTCTCTTTTATTTGTGCTTCATGAAAGTAGATTTTGATGTAAGTTTATACAAGTGGGTATGATGGCTTATGTTGCATTTGAAAATGAGCTATTCTTATTCAACATAAACACAATTTACATCATCATTTGCTAATTGATTTTTGATTTTTAAATGAAAGTAAAAACAAAATTTGATGATCTATATTACTAATTACAATAGTAAATAGATCATACTTAAAATAGCTTTTGCTTTGGCCTCATTTTCATGAGAATTGATAAGTGGTTTATTTGTTGTATTATAGTTTGATGGTTTAACTTATGTTAATCAATAACATAAATAAACTATACTTATGATAAATGTAACAATTATTTCACTTAATATCAAAAATAGAGATCATAAATTATTTGTTTGTTGGTTTACAAAAATATGAGAGTGGATTTGCCTCTAAATTGTTTTCTAATCTCATAGTTTTTAATCTCATTATCATTCTAATTTTAGCTTCATTTTGTTTGTAGTTAACAATCTCTCTCATTTTGGTCTAATTTGACTGATTAGAAAATTTTAAAATCTTAAAAATTTCCTACGGATCGACCCGTACTTGCCACATACTAACATTTGTACACCTTGCGCTTGCGGTTATTTTTATTATAAATTTATCGATGATTTTCTAACTCGATAGAAAATTCATCGTTAAACAAGTTTTTGGTGTCGTTGTCGGGGAATTGCTTTGATTTTATTTTCTATTATTCGGATTATTTTCTTTTGATTTCATTGTGTGTGTTTGCATTAAAAAAAAATTCCAAGCTTCTCATTTTTAGTTTCTGCTATTGGCATTTCCTGTGCATTTCATTCTTTGCCTAGTTTCTATCACTGTTTTAATTTTTCATTGCAATTTGCACTTCCATTTATTCTAGTTTCATTTCCTGTGCATTTTTCAATTCCTGTGCATTTCATTTCTTGTGCATTTGCATTTTTCATTTTCTGTGCAGTGAACATTGCATTCTCATTTCATTAAAAAACATACAGAAAAAAAGGGGAAGTTTTTATTCATTTCATTTCATATTTCAACATTACTTTCATATTCTACATTTCATTCTACATTCACTGTTTAAGTAACAAATACAATACTATTGCATAACACTACTCTCTTTGCACTATTCTAAGTTATACAAAACTGTTCAACCCACTATTACATTGTGCTCACCACCACTCTATTGCCTCATTCCTTCCTGACCACCCTCCGACCAGCAACCACTAGCTTGCTAACAAACTTCCTACTACCCACTGTCCATACTTCATTCACTACTACACAAACAAAGCCATTCTTTCTTGCCTTGACAGTTTGCTCCATAACTCCGCTAATACAAATTCCTCCACTCTCCATTGCATCAAATACCACCACATCTGCAACTTCATACTGCACCTCAACCAACCAACATTCATCAACTTGCCCTGTTTCATATCAAACAACCACATTTCCCCTGCCCCTGACCACCATCTACATTCGCATCCAGACAACAACATCTACTGCTTGTTCAAATTTCCCATACCCCCAAACTTCTTGCATATTTCCGTTTCATCACAATAGCATTTTCATAACATCACACTTCCAAAATTACTTAGGAAATTAGAATGCAAGTTGTAAGCTCAATGTTTCATGAAATAAAAATGACTTCCTAGTCTCTTTCTCTTTTCTTTTCTACACGCTTCTTTTTACTTTTATGTTCATTTTTACTGCTATTCTCTCTTCTTTTCTTTGTTAGTAGATTAGATTTACATTCATGCAAGTAGTGTAGCTTTATTTTTTATGGAAATAGTTTAGTAGTTAATCTCATTTTCTTCCTTTGCTTATTTTCTATTTCTTTTGCTTTTTAATGTTGAAATTTACATGTGTTGATATGATAACACAAATGAGTAGCTAAACCTCTTCAATTTAGAGCTAATGAAGCTCTCAAATATTATGTAATTTCAATATTTCTATGATTTATGGTCTCATTTATTTGTGCTTCATGAAAGTAGATTTTGATGTAAGTTTATACAAGTGGGTTTGATGGCTTATGTTGCATCTGCAAATGAGCTATTCTTATTCAACATAAACATAATTTACATCATCATTTGCTAATTGATTTTTTATTTTGAAATGAAAGTAAAAACAATTTTTGATGATCTATATTACTAATTACAATAGTAAATAGATCATACTTAAAATAGGTTTTGCTTTGGCCTCATTTTCTTAAGAATTGATAAGTGGTTTATTTGTTGTATTATAGTTTGATGGTTTAAGTTATGTTAATTAATAACATAAATAAACCATACTTAAGATAAATGCAACAATTATTTCACTTAATATCAAAAATAGAGATCATAGATTATTTGTTTATTGATTTACAAATATATGAGAGTCGATTTGCCTCTAAATTGTTTTCTAATCCCATAGTTTTTAATCTCATTTTCATTCTAGTTTTAGCTTCATTTTGTTTGTAGTTAACAATCTTCTCTCATTTTGGTCTAATTTGACTGTTTAGAAAATTTTAAAATCTTAAAAATGTCTTGCGGATCGACCTATACTCGCCACGTACTAACATTTGTACGCCGTGGGCTTGCAGTTATTTTTATTATAAAATTTTCGGAGATTTTCTAACTCAATAGAAAATTCATCGTTAAACATTGGACATCTACTATTGTATTTTGTGTGGTACCTTTATGATATTGTAGAGTAGCATATTATAGTGTTATGTGCTAACTCTTTGGTTGTAGGGACATGTCAAGTATGGTTCGTGTACTCTTGTTCCTTACCATATTTACATGTATAGTATTTTGAGATTCATTTACCGCTCACACCAGACTATTGTTTGACCTAATGTTTTATGCTTTCCTTTTTATTATCTTGGATACTCTTAATTGAGTAAACTAGATAACAGGTCAAGGTGACACAATAGCTATTCGGAGGACGAGTTAGATGGAGATATCTCGTATTATACACATATATGGATTTCAATGCTTTTCCACCGAGTAACACTGTAGTGTCCATGGTAGTGCTTTATTATTTCTATTTGTTAAAACAGTTTATTTGTGTTGATTATGTTGTATACTTTTTGATATTTGAGGTATAACACTATGTATATTATACTCTGATGATTAGTTTACATTGTAACTAATGTCTCTTTTGTTGTATCTGTGATATTATATTTTATCCATACGCTATGAGATATACGATAGGTTATATGTTGTATATATTATTATTCATCCCGATGATCATCCTATATCTACCAGGCACGACTGTAGCACACTATTTGCATATTATTGATGCTGGTGGTATAAGGCTATCATCACATTTGGTATCAGAACTTTTGTTACGCGATTAACTGAAGCTGATACTGTGATCCAATAGAGATAGATAAAGGTGTTATCGCCTTAGACTGGACCAAGTATATATACACGAGATGTGCGTACTTGTTATATATTTTGGTTTTCAAAATTATATAACAATATATAGTATAAGTCGCATGCACATAAGCACTATAGACACGATTTACATTATGAGAAACTGATCATTCTTGTCACAAACAAGTATGAGCCAACATACAAGGAATACTATGAGATCTACTTTAGGAGTTAAAGAAGCAGCAGGATCACGAGCTGCTATGCCTGATTTTCAAGCTATGTTCAATGCTATGATGGAAACAATGATGAGGAATGCTCCTGGTATGGCTGTTGGTGTAGATGCTCCCGTGCAAGCGCCTAAGTTTGATTTCGCTAAGTTGAGCTAAGATTACTCTATTTTTGGAGGAAAGCCATTCTGTGAAATGGAATCAGCTATGAAAGTGCAAGATGGGATTGATACTTTTGAGCGCATCTTTAGTGGTATCAAAGTGGATGACGCTATAAAGAGAAAGTTGGCTTCTAGACGACTTCAGGGGCGGGCCATGATTTGGTGGAACGCCATGACTATTGCTACACTTGAAGATCGGTTCAATTGGGAATTGTTTAAGACAACGTTCAAGGAGAAGTTCATTCTGATTGCCCAGAAGTCAGTATTGTTTAAGAAGTTTGTTGATCTAAAGCAATGAGAGAAGTCAGTTTCTGAGTATGTGGCAAAGTTTGATGCTTTGTCAAAGTATGAGATGACATTCATCAACACTCTGTTGAGGAAGAATGAAAAGTTCATCATTGGTCTGGATGAGTGAGAAATTGGTAGACTACATTGATGAACCGTTTGAGAAGCTTGTGCAGAAAACACATTGTCCTGAGAATCTATATCCTAAGGCTAGGACAACTATGTTTGTTTCCGCTAAGAAGGAAGAGCCAAAACTACAGCAAGGTGGTGGAGGAAAAAAGAAGTGGAATGGAAAGAGAAAGCAGTCTCAAGGGAAGAATGGCCAGAAGAAGGGAAAGTGGGAACCTACTTGCTACATGTGTAAGGAGAAGGGTCGCTTGATTAAGGATTGTAAGGTGAATGAGAAGAACAAATGCTATAACTATGATAAGCCTGCACCTTTGTAGAAGGATTGCCCGGAACCAGTGAAGGATAAGTAGGTTGCAAAAGCATATGTTTTAGATGCAATCCAAACTTCATCGAGTGCTCACTTGACGAAGGAGAAGGGGAAGGAAGTCATCAGTCTAGGTATGCTTTCTATTAGTGAAGTTCCTGTTCGAGTTTTGTTTGATACTAGGACTTTACATTCATATGTTATGATCTAATAGACAGACTGGGATAGACCCAAGATAGTAGGCCGACCCTTGATTGTGACGAACCCTGTTGGAGGCTCTTCTAGCCTTTGCATGGTTTGTCATGACATAGTGTTATCAAGTCATGGATACTCTTTTGTTTGCTATTGCTTTGTTTTGAATTTCGTTAGGTTAGGGATTATCTTGGGAATGAACTAGCTAAACAGGTATGCTACGATAGTAGATTGCGAGAAGCTATTGGTAACAATTAGAGATGTGGAAGGGCAAACGGTAGTGATTAACTCCCTACCAGAGGATGGGGTGATGCTTAGCACTTTAGATTCGCTAGAGGTTACATTGGAGCAGTTGTCATCTATGTCGATTGCTAGAGAGTATCCAGATGTCTTTGAGAAAGTGACCGGATTACCGTCACATGGAGAGAATAATTTTTGAATAGACTTAGTAAAGGAAGCCAAATCTATAGTTATGCCTTTGAGGTGTACGACACCCAAAGAGCAAAAGGAATTAGAGGTGCAATTGATTGACCTATTAAGGAGAGGGTTCATTCAAAGAAGCATATATAAGCAAGGTGTACCTGTAGTATTCACGACTAAGACGGATGACTCTTTGATGTTGTGTGTGGATTATTGTGAGCTAAATAAAGCAGTGTAAAAGAAGATTAATCCACTCCCATGCATTGATGACTTGTTTAATAGCTCTATGACGCCAAGGTGTTCTCTCAAATGGATTTGGCAACGATTAGTAGTTGAGGGTAGCGAAGGAGAGTGTACCTATTACTTTGTTTCATATGCCATCGGGTTTCTATGAGTAGTTAGTGATGCCATTTTGGATTGACCAATGCCCCGACATACTTTGTGGATCTCATGAATCATGTTTTCATAGACTAACTTAATGAGTTCGTGCTTGTGTTAGTGGATGATATTCTAATTTATTCCAGAACCAAAGAGGAGTACAAGACACACTTGGGGATTGTGCTACAGATTTTGAGGAAGCATAAGTTGAGAGCGAAGTTCTCTAAGTGTCACTTTTGGAGAGAAGAAGTGAGATTCTTAGGTCATGCTGTTTCAGGACAAGGTATAGCAGTGAATCCTACGAAGGTGGCAGCGCTCCATGATTGGAACCAACCTAAGAATGCTACAAATGTAAGGAGTTTTATAGGATTGGTGGGATACTATAGACGTTTCATCAAGGACTTCTCAAAGATAGCATCACAGTTGACCAATTGGAAGAAGAAGAATCAGAGTTTTGTTTGGGACGTGAAATGTGAGCATGCGTTTGTGAGTTTGAAAGAGAGGTTGACGAGTGTATCGGTATTGACCATTCCAAGTGGAACTGAGGAGTTGACTGTATGTACAGATGCCTATGGTACTGGACTAGGTGCGATATTGATGTAGAAGGAAAAGTTGTTGCTTATGCTAGTTGACAGAACCGCACAAATAGAATTATCCGACCCATGATTTGGAATTAGTGGTGAAAGGTTTTGCTTTAAAGATGTTGAGGCATTATTTGTTGGGAGAAAGATTTGAGCTATTTACGGACCACAAATCCATGAAGTACCTTTTTTCCTCAGAAGGATCTCAATCTTCATCAGCAACGATGGTTGGAGTTCTTGGCCTCTCATGATTTTGGCATTTCCTATACACCAGGAAAAGGGAATGCAGTCTCTGATGCATTGAGTAGAAGACATGCTTGTTTGGGAGTAATGTTCTTAGAATGGAAGTAGA
The DNA here is from genome assembly GCA_030737815.1 of Allium fistulosum. Classification (NCBI taxonomy): domain Eukaryota; kingdom Viridiplantae; phylum Streptophyta; class Magnoliopsida; order Asparagales; family Amaryllidaceae; genus Allium; species Allium fistulosum. The sequence goes on along the minus strand of CM060902.1, from coordinate 1,042,639,164 downwards.
TAGAGCATATTGTTGGCGATGATTTCATACCTCATTGCGAGCAAAAACTAGAAACATTGGCAAGTTTGTCGATCAGACCTACTATAATTGAAAGGACAGGTACTAGTGAGAAGCAAGACGCTAGGCTAGCGGAGATCATAGCAAGGATAGAATAAGGAGTAGAATCTAAAGACATGAAGTAATACAAACTCGATTAAGAAGGTTGATTGGCTTTGTAAGAATGGAAGATTATTTGTTTCCGATGTTGATAGATTAAGAGATGAAGTGTTATGAGAGTGTCACCATTCCAGGTTGACCATTCATCCCGATGGTAACAAGATGTACTGAGATATGAGGCGAACTTATTACTAGGAAAGTACGAAGAGGAATGTTGGGGCATTCATCTCGAAGTGTATGAACTACCAGTTGGTAAAGGCAGAGCAGACTAGTGGACTGTTGTAACCACTAGAAATAACTGATTGGAAATGGGAGCAGATATCGATGAATTTTATTGATGGACTACCGAGGACTCGAGCAGGGTACGATGACATTTAGGTCATAGTGGATTGACTGACCAAGAGTGCAAGATTTATACCCATCGAGTCAAGTAGAATGGCATCCAAGCTGGCAGAGTTGTATGTAAAGTTGATAATATGATTTCATGGTATGCCAAAGAGCATTGTGAAAGATTGAGACCCATTGTTCACTAGTGGGTTTTTGATGAGCTTATCACCCGTAAATGGATGGGTAGATCGAAAGAGTAAACCCTATGTTGGAAGATCTCTTACAAGCATGCATTATAGATTTTGGAGGATTACAGGATGACCATCTGCATTTGGTAGAATTAACATACAACAATATGTATCAATCTAGTATTGGTATGGCTCCGTATGAAGCATTGTATGGCCGACCATGTAATGCTCCTTCATGTTGGTGGGAAGTGGCCGAGAACTTATATTTGGGCCAGATACGATTAGAGAGACATCAGAGAAGATTGAGGTCGTTCAGCAACAAATGAAAGCTTCTCGGGATCAACAAAAAAGCTACGCGAATAAACGATAAAGAGATTTGCAATTTTCTGTCAAAGATATGGTATTCATGAAGGTTTCTCCTCTGAAGAATGTATTCGATTCGGCAGAAAGGGGAAGTTGGCACCAAGATTTGTTGGTCCTTTTTCGATAGTTGAAAGAATTGGAAAATAACATATATGGCCGAATTACCTCAGAAGGTGGCGAGCTTGCACAAGTATTTTATGTCTCTTATCTATGGAAGTTTGTGCATGACTCAAGCATGATATTACACCGGATCAGCTAGAAGATCTCGAGGTAGAACCAGAAGTTTCTAGATTTTGCGGGTCGCTTCGTATTGTTGGGTACGATACGAAACAACTTGGGAGAAAGTCGGTGAAGATAGCGAGGGTACAATGGAGCGAAAGTGATGATGATTGTACGTGGAAGACTGAGGAGAGCATGAGGACTACATGTCCAGAGCTCTTTGAATGGTAAAATCCACCATTTAATATATCTACTTTCACTATTGTAAATTATATTTAATAGGTTAGTATTTTGGATGCTAGGGTAAGTTCACATATACTATTAGTTGCATGGCTGCTTCTTTGAGATTTTTAATGGTTGATTATGAATGGCAGGCATGCGGGATAACTATGGTTGTTTATGATTGGTTTGTCTAGGAATTTCAAGGGCGAAATCCTAATGGAGGGAGAATGTAACGACCCATATTTTACGTATCGAAGGATCATAAAATATTTATATTTTATTCATAATAGGTCGTATGATTCCATAATTTTGGAATATGACTCTTAGGGACATTTTACATACCTCAGATTTTTTTCATAATTTTTATGTGACTAGTTAGACCTTTAAAATATTTTTTGGGCTATAACTTTTTATAGAAGTTGAATTAGGGCCTTGAACCAGTTCCACTGCCTCGGGATGATTTTTTCTCATTCCATAGAGTGGTCAAATAGCAAAACAAACTTACGGTTAGGAAGTTTTGCCTGTTTTAAGTTTTAACAACTACTGGCTAGAATTAGTTTGTAATTAATTAAGCCCATTAGTAAGCCCATTTTTCTAATTTGAGAATTATTATAAATAGAGGGCAGAAGTGTCAAATTAAAACTTTTTCCTCTCACCCAAATCAGGTCTAAACTCCCATTAACCCTAGATTCATCCATAATCACCAAAATTACTCTCTAAATCAAATTAAATTGAAGATTAATAAATAGATCATTGATTAGAAGATAGAGATCATAGATATGGTTGATTTGCATTTATTTTGATTGTTGTCCACATTGGATCTACACTCAAATTGGTTGAGTTTGGTAATATGTGAGTTGTTTATGCCTTCTCATAATCCTATGCATGTTTATATGGTATAATTACATGTTTTAACATGATTTTTGATCTAAAAATCATTTTCTAACTTTAATCACATGTTAACATATGTTTATGACCTGAATTGAGAAATTCTAACATGATTTGTAGAAATGGTTTTGTAATTCACCTTGTTTATACTCATATTTCATTGGTTTCTTAAATTTGGATTAGAATATGTTGATTGCTATAATTCGATGTGTTTCTTGTTGAAATGGATGTAATTGCATGTTATTCCATGTTTGTATGTTGTGCTTTAATGTTGTTTCATAGTGTTTTGGATGTTTAGGAAGATAAGTTGGTGAATTTGGCAAATCGAAGACAAAGTTGATCGAATTTGGATGAAACTTGAACGGGAGGCTCTGGAGTATGGGAAGAGCTTGGGGTTCAAGTCATGGGTTCCAATTTTTTAAGGAAATAAGTTGGTACCGACTTGTTTATACCGAGTTATTTTGGTTGGTCCAATAGATCGACGGTTGGCATGGTTGGATGGAGCTTAGCTAGAGGAGCTTGTTTATAGCATGGTGTAGGAAATTAGCTAAGTGTTTGAGTTTATGCCAAGTTGTTTTCCAGAACTTAAAGTGGATGGTTTGAGGAGAGGACTGAGTTATTTTGAATGGATAGGTCGAGGTCAAAGCATCGAGGAATGGAGTACTAGAAGCAAGGAGGAAGAGGAAGAAAATTTAGCCAATGGTTGGCTAAGAAAGCTAGTCGGCACCGAGTTGTTTTGGTTGGTCCTATGGATGTGTAACTTTTGGAGGATGAAGTAGAGGTTATGTAGATCGTGCTGAAGGTGTTGGCTTATTCGCATCAAGGTTTGATGTCAATGTAACAACATGATAAAAGCTTTATACCTTCAGTTTATGACTCATGGTGGGAGTAGGTACCAAAGATAGTAGCTCGATAAAGGGGAGAGCCGTAGAATGGGGAACGTGGTGGGTTCTTGGATAATGGAAACTCGATTGAGCAGAGAGGATGGCTTGGATGTTTGTGCTAAGGAATCATGGATACTTAGAGTGTTTTCTTTTGTACTCGAAGCAGAGGTATTGTAAGTGAGGACGCCTATGGATATGCAGGGATCTATATACCCTGGACTAGTTGCTTTGTGTTAAATGTCAAGCTTTGGGCTACGAGATACGTATTGAGCTTTGGGCTGCATAATATGAGAGTTCAACAAAAACCAGGATTTTGATTAGTCTTTGGCAGTAAGGAGGCCATACGAGTTATCATATATTCAGAGCACGGGGATGAGTGATAGTGAGTATTTCTTAATGGATGCTATGGTTTCTTTGGCTTTCTTTTGGGGGCCATTACTAGTGGATATCATGAGGGGTAGGTACTGGAAATATGGATATCTGGACATCCACTATTGTATTTTGTATGGTACCTTTATGATCTTGTAGAATAGCATATTATAGTGTTATGTGCTAACTCTTTGGTTGTAGGGACATGTCAGGTATTGTTCGGGTACTCTTGTTCCTTACCAAATTTACATGTATAGTATTTTGGGATTCATTTACTACTTACATCGGACCATTGTATGACCCAAGGTTTTACCCTTTGCTTCTTATAATCTTGGGTAAACGAGTAGACTAGATAACAGGTCAACATGTCGTAGTATTTGTTTGAAGGATGAGCTAGATGGAGGTATCTCATATTATATACAAATATGGATTTCTACGCTTTTCCGCTAAGCAACACCATAGAGCCGGTGGTAGTGCTTGCTTATTTCTTTTTGTTGAGATAGTTTATTTGAATTGATCCTATTGTATACTCTATGAAATATGATGTATAACTCTATGGATATTATACTCTGATGATTGGTTCACATTATTATTACTGTCTGTTTTATTGTATCTATGATATTATATTTTATCCATGCGCAGTAAGATATATGATAGGTTGTATGCTATATTTATTATTTTTCACCCAAATGATCATCCTTTATCGGTCGGGCATGACTGCAGTGTACTATTTGTATATTATTAGTGTTGGAACCTGCCTTCTTCGATTTTAATGCGACAACTATATATTTCAATCTATATACTATTATGTCAAATATTCTTGCAGGAATCGTCAAAAGAAGCTATTATCATATCATCAACAAGATTAAAGTTCTTAAAAAATCTATTTAGATATATATGTACAATCTCTGATATGGTGATGAAACACACACACACACAAATATACTTTTGAAAATCATGCTTTAAAATAAATATAAAAAGGTATTTTCAAAATTATATATTTTCTCAAGTTCAAAAATACTAAAATGGACAAAGGAACAAAACAGTACAGAAATAGACGTCTATATATTAATTCAGACGTTTGACATCAATATCAGACGTCTAAATTAATATAACAGACGTCTGAACTCTATGTTTTTAATGCCTCTATTTCTATATGAAATAGACGTCTGTCAATTTAATAACAGACGTCTATCACCCTAGACAGACGTCTGAATTAAAAGACAGACGTCTAAATTAACTGTTTTTGTTTTCCTTTTATTTTTTCGAAATTCAAAATTATTCAGACATCTGTCACTTTTATCTCAAACATCTGAACTTGACGAACTGAAGCATCTCTTCATAAAATATCAAAATCTGAAGAGTTGTCTTCTTCACCAAGAGTTGCACTTCTTCAAAGAGTTGCAACTATTAAATTAAGACTATTCATTACTATAAATAGAGATGAAAATTCACTATTTTGACAACTAATTCTTTCTATCTATTCTGATCTTATATTGTTATAATATCAAGTGATTTTCAATTCTCTACTTCCTATCTTTTGCACATTCAAATCATCATATCAAGAAGATTATAGGAAGGGTGTACTACATTGACTATATTCGTGTTATTCAAAGAACACACAAGTCAAGAAACAATTTACCAAATTGTATTTGAAGTCCTATTCGGTTGCTTAGGCGGAAAAGTCCTATTCGGTTGTTTAGGCGGAAAAGTCCTATTCGGTTGCTCAGGCGGTGTAATACTTGTTCCTCCGGGTTAAGTGAGGGTTATTCGAGAAATTCCAGAAGCAGTCTGGGACTGGACGTAGAACGAGAAGTTCGAACCAGTATAAAAATCCCTGGTGTCATTTTTATTATTGCCATTTACTATTATTTATAATTCCGCACTTGCTAGTCGTAGTTTAACTATATTATCGATCCATATAGACTTTCATTTGGTATCAAAGCAAGGTCATCACATAACTATAACATAGTTATCTGATATTTTTTAATATGGACAATAACACTAGCAACAGTTTCACTGAGGGACAAGCCACTACACGACCACCATTGTTTAACGGATTAAATTATAGTTATTGGTCAACTAGAATGAGAATTTTTATGCAAGCAAGTGGATTTGAAACCTGGAATATCATTCAAACTGAATATCATATTCCTACTACAGAGTATGCTACATGGTCTAATACCCAAAAACTAGATGCTACTGCAAATGCAAAAGCAATGAACATGTTATTTTGTGCTTTAGACAAAAATGAATTCAATCGAGTCAGTATCTGTAAAACTGGATATGAAATTTGGAATACTCTTAAGGTTACACACGAAGGAACAAATAAAGTAAAACAAAGCAAGATCTCTATGCTTAAAAACCAATTTCAAAACTTTAGGATAAAACAAGGAGAAAGTATTAGTGAAATGTACTCTAGATTCCAGGATATTTATCACTCACTTTTAGCTTTAGAAGTCACTTTTACTGAATCTGATGTTGTATCAAAAATCCTTAACTCTTTAACTGATGAATGGGAACGAAAAGTCTTAGCTATCGAGGAGGCTAATGATATTTCAACCATAAAAACAGAAGAGTTAATAGGAAATCTAATGTCCTATGAAGTAAATTTGCAGGCAAGACGAGCACAAGCACATGACAAGAAAACTATCGCTTTTCAAGCAGAAAAAGAAGACTCTGAATCAGAAGACGATATGGCATTTATAGCTAAGAATTTCAAAAAGTTTTTAAAATTCAAAAAAGTTAATAAATTTGGAAATAACAAGGGCTTTAATAAGCCATCAAGCTCATCTCTTGAATGCTACGAATGTCACAAGAAGGGCCACATAAAGAAAGATTGTCCTGATCGGAAGAAAGAAAATAATCTCAAAAAGGACAAATATAAAAAGAAACAAGCCTTCTCAGTAACATGGGATAATACAGAATCTTCTTCATCAGACAGTGGTAATGACAGTGATTCAGAACAAGCCAACGTTTGTTTTATGGCAACAAATGATGATGTAAGTGATCTAACTTTTGACGATTTAATAGAAATAAACTCTGAATTGTTAGATAAACTTAGAATCCTAAAGAGTAAATATAAAGATGCTTTAGGAAAATTAAATAGAACTGAAATAGAAACTGACATGTTAAAAGATAAAAAAAAATATTAGAGGAAGAGTTAGTAAAATCTCAAGAATCTTATGTTAACATAACATCTCAATTCACTGATTTAAGCAGTGAAATAGAAAGACAGAAATATGAGAATGTTAAATTAGCAAAAGAAAATTATGATTTAAACTCTAATATTAAAACACTTGATATAGAAGTATCAAATCTTAAAACAAAACTGGAAAATATTTCTAAAAATCTTTCTAAATTTAACAGTGGAAGAGAGAGTCTCTCTAAAATAATTGAGAATTCTCAAACTTGTTCAAATAAAAAAGGATTAGGATATAAAAAACCAATACAAAAGCATTCTAAAAATAATGGTTCTTTATATACTAATTTTAAGAAAAAGGAATCTATATCTGCTCAAAAATCTTCTTCAAAAGTTATTCATCCAAAATCAATTATGATTTGGGTTCCAAAAACTAATAATAATTTGATTAGGAAAAATTACATTAAATCTTTCATTATGTCTGTACATAAGAATGAAAATTTTATTTTTAAAGGGAACTCTAAACCCAACTGGGTTTGGCTTCCTAAGATTTAACCCTTTGGACCCTAACGGAGGAAGTGGGTACCAACAGAATTTAAATATTTTTTGCAGGTACCGATTAAGAAAAGAGGAAAATAGATTCTAGACAGTGGTTGCTCAAAACACATGACAAGCGACAAAAATATATTAACAAACATTATCTACTCAGATGGAGGATCTGTCACTTTTGGAGATAACTCCAAAGGTTACATCATCGACAAAGGCGATATGAGCAATGACGGTACATCTAATTTACCTCTTATTACAATTGTTTTATTGTTAAAAATCTAAAACACAACTTACTAAGTATTAGTCAATTATGTGATAAAGGTTTTAACATAGTATTTTCTGAAAATAAATGCAATATTTTTTATCATAACAAAAATATTATTTTCGAAGGAGTAAGAGATCGTAATATTTATATTTTGAATATGAAAATAAATCATAACACAAATATGTGTTTAATAGCCAAAGAAAATGATCCTTGGCTATGTCATAAGAGATTTTGTCACAATAATTTCAAAAACTATTAATAAATTATCCAAAAATTGATTTAATAAAAGGTTTGCCTAAAATAAATTTTAAGATAAATAGCATTTGTGATTTTGCCTACTAGGAATCAAAGTTTGATTAAACACTTGATTATACACTAAAATTTATGGTCAAATACATTTTTATTTAAAAAAATTAACCACATTGATTTTTTTAAAAAACCAAAAATAACATGTGGTTTACATTAAATATACTTCCTATTCCTCTGGTTTCCCTAAAAACATTCTAAGATTATTCATGGCTTACATTTTCTAATTACTATCAACCATCCATTCTTTCATATATTATGGTAAAGTATCAAATATATATAGTCTTTCGACTTTTGGCTTTCAAAGACATCTTACATTTTCAATCCCTTTCAAATCTTAAACAATGGAATTCCTTCTTGCTATATTTCTTGTCATCATGGCTGGGTCACATTCCGGAGACTATTCAAATTCAGAGTATTCTCCACCAACTACATCTTCCTCCAAATTTGACACTCCTACTACATCAAATGAACCCCGTCATAATAATGGAAAAGAACTTTCTGGACATACACCTAACCGGAAGAAAGCCAAGAAATGTCTTGACCTCTCACCACGAACTAAGGAGAAGATTTATAATATTCATCACGATCAACAAAATATTATCAATCTACAAAGGGATATGTACTATGAGCAACAGATTAACTCTAGAAAACTTAGCTTACTAGAGTCCATTGCAATAAAATTCTGTGGAAAAGATATCCCAAGAGATATTGTTGCTGAACCTATTTTATACTCTCAACCAACATCATCGGGTTGGAATTCTTGGCAACAAAGCTCTCAACAACCACCTATTTCCCCAAATTCGTGGGATCGTCAACCTCAATGGTCTCTTATTAAACAGTCTGATGAACAAAATCAACACGAATCATCCAAAAGGAAGTCTCCGAAGTCTCCAAAAACTCCAAAGACTCCTAAATAGATAATATATATGTCTGTATGTTTGATTTGTTTATTTATACTTGTTTTCTGTTCTTATCAATATAAATAAATAAACTATTAAATTTTTTTTAAGCCTAAGCATAAAGAAAAAAATTTATCAGACAGACAGACGTTTATATTTTTCAACAGACGTCTGTAAACACAACTACTTTTACTATTTTCAGCCACACAGACGTCTGAATCATTTTTCACAGACGTCTAAATCTGACTATACTTTTGCAGCCTACAATTAGCCGTCTGTTTAAAAATAACAGACATCTGTTATTCATTATAGACGTCTAAACATAAACTTATCAGACGTCTGAATTTAGTGCAAAATGTTTTTTACTCTCTGTTTCAATTTAAACCTTCTGAGCCGTCTGTCAATTATTTTTAGACGTCTGTCATACGTCTTAGACGTCTGTCATAAATATTTAGACGTCTGTTCTTCTTGTCTTTGATTTTATTCTACAGAATCTCAAACGTCTGTTTATTTTTCAGACGTCCGAAACCCTGTTAAGAAGAAATCTATAAAAATCATTCCAACGGTTTATTTTCTTCTTCTCGTCTTTTTTGTCTCTCAAACTCAAAACCCTAGTCTTTTTCCAATTAATCATATGGCGCCCAAATCTAAGAAACAAAAAGGAGATTCATCTCAACAACCTCCTCACATTCTTCCTTCGGAAGATCAAATTGAAGCTTGGTTATACCACGAACCTCGAAGCATGGCTCGTTACAAGCATTTATGTTCTCTTCAATCATTTCATGGTATTTTTCATAATCTTGATCATTTTTCTTCCTACAAACTTAGGCTCTATACTGATAGATCTCAGATTACAAGCCTTATTGATTTCAAAGATAATCAAGTCAACATTTGTAGACTTAGTGTTTTATTATTTCTAGCAAATGTTAACAATCCAAAAATTAGACTTCATCGAGATAAAGGAACGCTTTGGACAAGCGTATTTGGAAACATTCTGCAAATAACTCCTTCTGACATAAACTGTAGCTCGGAAGGAGTCGACATAGATGACTTTAAGTTAGAAGGAGAGGCACTTCAATCAATTCTATCCAATACTCAAATCAATTGGGCTCAATACTTTTATGATGCTTTTCGCACTTATCATGACTCCAAGAAACGCTCAATTATCTATGCTCCTTATATTACTCGAATTCTATCTGCCTTCTCTATTCAAAGTCTGTCAATTGAATTTGAAAAAATCAAGGTATCCAACATTCGCTTCTTCAGTTTAATGGGATTACCAGAATCTCCTCCGACATTTCCAACATTTAATGATTATCAAGCGGAACAACTTGCTTTACAAAAAGAAAAAGGAAAAGCAAAAGTAAGTAGTTCCGGACATAATGGAGATGAAGGCGATACTGAACAAGAAAAGGATGATGAAGAAAGGGAAGATGAAGAAGAAGATGAAGATGAAGCTTTTGAGCAAGCTTTTATCCAAAGCCCAAATTCGGAAAATTTCGAGATAGAACTAATTTCTGGTACTTCTCGCTCTTATACTAAAAATGAAAAGCTCAAATCCGACATCACTATTTTTAAAAATCAAAAGAAAATTTCTCAACAAATAGCACAAGGCTTTTCTTCCATCAATTCTAGATTCGATTACTTAGATGCCAAAGTCGAAGAGAATGCACGAGAATTGAAAAATATCAAGACAATTCTTCGTCAATTATGGAAAAAGTCTCATGGATCCTCTCCTCCTTCTTCTCCAACTTGGGGAGAATGGTGAATGAAGATGGTTTTCTTTTGGTTTCTCTTTTGGTTCAAACAATGTCTTCTCTCATAAAATCTTTTCTGTTTTTTTATTATTTAAAGTTGATTGTATAATTTTATCTGTCTTTCTTAGTCAACTATGTTAGGTAAACAAATGATGTATCCTAAACATTGATTTGTTATTATCTTGCTTGGTTTGTTTACATCTCTTAATTAGTGTGTTATTCATAGATTTGTTACTTCTTTTTATCCAAAACACCCCCAACAACTCTTTTTGTTAATGACAAAGGGGGAGAAATAATTATATTTCTGCTATATAATATGGTCATATTGACAGGGGGAGCAAAAGGTATGATTATACTAATCGATGAATTATATAGTTGTCATCATCAAAAAGGGGGAGAATGTTGGAACCTGCCTTCTTCGATTTTAATGTGACAACTATATATTTCAATCTATATACTATTATGTCAAATATTCTTGCAGGAATCGTCAAAAGAAGCTATTATCATATCATCAACAAGATTAAAGTTCTTAAAAAATCTATTTAGATATATATGTACAATCTCTGATATGGTGATGAAACACACACACACACAAATATACTTTTGAAAATCATGCTTTAAAATAAATATAAAAAGGTATTTTCAAAATTATATATTTTCTCAAGTTCAAAAATACTAAAATGGACAAAGGAACAAAACAGTACAGAAATAGACGTCTGTATATTAATTCAGACGTCTGACATCAATATCAGACGTCTAAATTAATATAACAGACGTCTGAACTCTATGTTTTTAATGCCTCTATTTCTATATGAAATAGACGTCTGTCACCCTAGACAGACATCTGAATTAAAAGACAGACGTCTAAATTAACTGTTTTTGTTTTCCTTTTATTTTTTCGAAATTCAAAATTATTCAGACATCTGTCACTTTTATCTCAGACATCTGAACTTGACGAACTGAAGCATCTCTTCATAAAATATCAAAATCTGAAGAGTTGTCTTCTTCACCAAGAGTTGCACTTCTTCAAAGAGTTGCAACTATTAAATTAAGACTATTCATTACTATAAATAGAGATGAAAATTCACTATTTTGACAACTAATTCTTTCTATCTATTCTGATCTTATATTGTTATAATATCAAGTGATTTTCAATTCTCTACTTCCTATCTTTTGCACATTCAAATCATCATATCAAGAAGATTATAGGAAGGGTGTACTACATTGACTATATTCGTGTTATTCAAAGAACACACAAGTCAAGAAACAATTTACCAAATTGTATTTGAAGTCCTATTCGGTTGCTTAGGCAGAAAAGTCCTATTCGGTTGCTTAGGCGGAAAAGTCCCGTTCGGTTGCTCAGGCGGTGTAATACCTGTTCCTCCGGGTTAAGTGAGGGTTATTCGAGAAATTCCAGAAGAAGTCTGGGACTGGATGTAGAACGAGAAGTTCGAACCAGTATAAAAATCCCTGGTGTCATTTTTATTATTGCCATTTACTATTATTTATAATTCCGCACTTGCTAGTCGTAGTTTAACTATATTATCGATCCATATAGACTTTCAATTAGTGCCAATGGTATAGGCTAGTCGTCATATTTGTTATCAGAGCTTTGGTTATATGAATAATTGAAGTTGATACTGTGATACAGTAGAGATAGGGCATGTGTTATTGCCTTGGACTGGATCGAGAGTATATATATACGATAGTGTGCGTGCTGTTATATACTGTGGTTTTCAAAACTATATAGTAATATTATATAGTATAAGTCGCATGCACATGAGCACTATAGACACGATTTTCTTTTTGAGAGACCGGTCATTCTTGTTACATATAAGAATGAGTCAGCATACAAGGAATACTATAAGATCTGCTTCAGGAATTGAAGAATGAGCTCGACCGGGAGCTGTTACGCCTGGTTTTCAAGCTATGTTCAATACTATGATGGAAATGATGATGAGGAATGCTCATGGTATGACTGTTGGTGGAGGTGCTCCCGTGCAAGTCTAGGGTTGATTTCGCTAAGTTGAGCAAAGATTATTCTACTCTGGGAGTAAAGCCATTCCGTGGAACGGAATCAACTATAGAAGTGCAAAATTGGATTAATACTTGTGAGTGCATCTTCAGTGATATGGAAGTGGATGATGCTATGAAGTGAAAGTTGGCTTCGAGACAACTTCAGGGGCGGGCCATGAATTGGTAGAACACTATGACTATTGCTACACCTAAAGATTAGTTCGGCTGAGAATAGTTTAAGACAAGGTTTGAGGAGAAGTTCATTTTAGTTGCCTAGAATTTGGTATTGTTCAGAAAGTTTGCTGATCTCAGGCAAGGAGATATGTCAGTTTCTGAGCATGTGGCAGAGTTTGATGCGTTACCAAAGTACGGGATGTCATCCATCGACACTCCATTAAAGAAAAATGAAAAGTTCGCCATTGTTCTGGATGACATCTTGGAGAGAAATTGTTAAACCATATTGATGAACTATTTTAGAAGCTTGTGGAGAAAGCACTTCATCATGAGAATCTATATCCTAAGGCTAGGACAGCTATAATTGTTTCCACTGAGACGGAAGAGCCAAAACCATAGCAAGATGGTGTAGGCAAGAAGAAGTGGAATGGGAAGAGAGAGCAGCCTCAAGGGAAGAATGGCCAGAAGAAGGGAAAGTGGGAACCTACTTGCCATGGGTGCAATGAGAAGGGTCACTTGATTAACAATTGTAAGGTGAGAATAAGAAATGCAACAATTGCGATAAGCTTGGGCATTTGAATATGGGTTGTTCGGAACCGGTGAAGGATAAGCAATTTTTGAAAGCGTATGCTTTGGACGCAATCCAGACTTCGTCGAGTGCTTCCTCGACGAAGGAGAAGGGTAGGGAGTCGTCATTTAAGGTATGCTTTCTAGTGGTGAAATTCCTATTTGAGTTTTGTTTGATACCAAGGCTTCACATTCATTCATATGTAGTGATCTAGTAGACATATTGGGATTGAGACCCAAGATAGTAGGCCGACCCTTGATTGTGACAAACCCTGTTGGAGGCTCTACTAGCCTTTGGATGGTTTGTCATGGCATAGTGTTATCAAGTCATGGATTCTCTTTTATTTGTTATTGATTTTCTTTGAATTTTGTTGGGTTCAGAATTCTCCTGGGAATGGACTAGCTAAAGAGGTATGGGGCGATTGTGGATTGTGAGAAGCTATTGTTGACAATCAGAGATGTGGAAGGGCGAATGGTAGTGATTAGTTGTCTACCAGAGGATATGGCTATGGTTAGATTTCTATATTTACTTGAGGTTCCACATGAGGTATTATCATTTGTGTCGATCGCTATATAGTATCCATATGTCTCCGAGGAAGTGAGTGGATTACTGTTTTTGGATAGACTTAGTGAAAGAAACCAGACCTATAATTATGCCTTTGAGGCGTATGGCAGCCAAAGAGCAGAAGGAATTAGAGGTGCAAGTGAATGACCTATTAAGATGAGGGTTTCATTTGAAGAAGCATATCTGAGTGGGGTGCACCTATAGTATTTGTGACTAAGGCGAATGGCTCTTTGAAGTTGTGTGTGTATTATTGTGAGCTGAATAAAGTGACGAAGAAGCACAAGTGTACACTCCCACGCAATGGTGACTTGTTTGATCAACTCCACGGTGCGAAGGTGTTCTCTCAAATGAATTTGGCAATGGGGTTTCACTAGTTGAGAGTAGCAAAGGAGAGCACGCCTATTACTGTGTTTCGTACACCATCAGTTTTCTATGAGTGGTTGGTGATGCCATTTGGATTGACCAATGCTCCGACATACTTTGTGGATCTCATGAATCATGTTTTCAGAGACTAGTTGAATAAGTTCATGCTTGTATTTGTGAATGATATTCTGACCTATTCCAAAACTGAAAAGGAGGACATGATGCACTTGAGGATTGCGCTACAGATATTGAGGAAGCACAAGTTGAGAGCGAAGTTCTCTAAATGTCACTTTTGGAGAGAAGAATTGAGAATCTTGGGTTATGTCATTTCAAGGCAAGGTATAGCAGTGGATCCTGCGAAGGTGACAGTGGTACAAGATTGGAACAAACCCAAGAATGCTACGGATGTGAGGAATTTCCTAGGATTGGTGGGATACTACAGACGCTTCATCAAAGACTTCTCAAAGATAGTAGCAACATTGACTAATTTGATGAAGAAGAATCAGACTTTTGTTTGGGATGCAAAATGCGAGCATGCATTTGTGAGTCTGAAAGAGAGTTTGACGATTACACCAGTATTGACCATTCTAAGTAGAAATGATGAATTGACAGTGCATATAGATGCATGTGGTACTGGACTGGGTGCGATATTGATGCACAATGGAAAAGTTGTTGCTTATGTTAGTCGACAACTAAAGCAACACAAAAGGAATTTTCCAACTCATGATTTGGAATTGGCAGCGATAATTTTTGCTTTAAAGATGTGGAGGCATTATCTGTTGGGAGAAAGGTTTAAGCTATTTATGGACCATAAATCATTGAAGTACCTTTTCTCTTAGAAGGATCAACCTTCATTAGCAACGGTGGTTGGAGTTCTTGGCCTCTTATTATTTTGGCATTTTCTATACACCAAGGAAAGGGAATGCAGTCGCCAATGCATTGAGTATAATACATGCTAGTTTGGGAGCAATTCTCTTGGAATGGAAGCAGATAGAGTATATTGCTGGTTATGATTTCAGACCTCATTGTGAGCTGGAACTAGAAATGTTGGCAAGTTTGTCGATCAGACCTACTATAATTGAAAGGGTAGGTACTAGTCAGAAGCGAGATGCTAGGCTAGCTGAGATCATAACAAGGATAGAAGGAGTAGAATCCGAAGACATGAAGCAATACGAACTCGACCAAGAAGGTTGGCTTCATAAGGGTGGAAGATTATTTGTTTTCGATGTTGATGGATTAAGAGATGAAGTGTTATGAGAGTGTCACCATTTCAAGCTGACTATTCATCCCGGCTGTAACAAGATGTGTCGAGAAATGAAGCAAACTTGTTACTGAGATGGTATGAAGAGGGATGTTAGGGCATTCATCTCGAAGTGTATGACCTGCCAGTTGGTAAAGGCAGAGCAGAAGAAACCTAGTGGACTGTTGCAACCACTTGAAATTCCTGAGTGAAAATGGGAGCATGTATCGATGTATTTTATTGATGGGCTGCCGAGGACTCGAGCAGGGTACGATGACATTTGGGTCATAGTGGATCGATTTACCAAGAGTGCAAGATTTATACAAGTCAAGTCGAGTAGAACGACATCTAAGCTGGTGGAGTTGTATGTAAAGTGGAGAGTATGATTTCATGGTGTGTTAAAGTACATTGTGAGCAACTAAGACTAGTTGTTCACTAGTGGATTTTGGAAGAACTTACAAGAGGCATTAGGGACCAAACTGCACCTTAGTATAGTTTATCACCCTCAAACGGATAAGTAGATCGAAAAAGTAAAACGTATATTTGAGGATCTCTTGCGAGCATGCAATATATATTTTGGAGGATCATATGATGACCAGCTGCATTTGGTAGAATTTTCATAAAACAATAATTATCAGTCTAGTATTGGTATGGCTCCGTATGAAGCATTGTATGGCCAACCATGTAATGCTCCTTCATGTTGATGGGAAGTTGGAAAGCTGCTCGGGATCGATAGAAAAGCTATGCAGATAAGAGGTAAAGAGATTTGGAATTTTTCGTCGGAGATATGGTATTT
This sequence comes from Allium fistulosum, assembly GCA_030737815.1. NCBI lineage: Eukaryota > Viridiplantae > Streptophyta > Magnoliopsida > Asparagales > Amaryllidaceae > Allium > Allium fistulosum. The sequence continues at coordinate 1,042,622,906 of CM060902.1, read as the reverse complement.
GTGAAGGATTCTCCTTTGAAGAATGTAGTTCGATCCGGTAGAAAGGGGAAGTTGGCACCAACATTCGTAGGTCCTTTTCCAGTAGTTGAAAGAATTGGAAAGCTAGCATATACAGTCGACTTACCGTAGAAGATTGCGGGCATGCTCAACGTTTTTCATGTCTCTTATCTATGGAAGTTTGTGCACAATTCAGGCGTGATGATTGCACCAGATCAGCTAGAAGATGTTGAGGTAGAACCAGAAGTTTCAAGATCTCGTAGGCCGCTTCGTATTGTTGGGTACGATACGAAATAACTTAAGAGAAATTCAATGAAGCCAGTGAAGGTATAATGGAGCGAAAGTGATGACGATTATACGTGAAAGACTGAGGAGATCATGCTGACTACATATTCGAAGGTTTTTGAATGGTAAAATCCATCGTCAATCGTATCTACTTTCACTATTGTATATTATATTTGATAGGTTAGTATTCTGCATCCTAGGGTAAGTTCACATATACTATTGATTGAATGGCTGCTTGTTTGAGATGTTTGATGGTTGATTACGATTAGTAGGCATGTGGGATAACTATAGTTGCTTAAACTTTGGTTTGTCTAGGGATTTCGGGGGTGAAATTCCTAATGGGGAAGAATGTAACAACCCGTATTTTATGTATTGGAAGATCGTAAAATATTTTAATTTTATTCATAAGAAGTCATATGATTCTATAATTTTGGGATATAACTCTTAGGGACATTTCATACACCTTTGATTTTTTCGAATTTCTATATGACCATTTTGACCCTGATAATTTTGTTTGGGCTATAACTTTTGATAGAAGTTGAATTAGGGTCTCAAACCAGTTCCATTTCTAAATGATGATGTTTCCCATTCCTTAGAGTGGTCATAGTAGAAAAAGGACTTACAGTCAAGAAATTATGCCTGTTTTAAGTTTTAACAACTACTGACCAGAACTAGTGTGTAATTATTTAAGCCCATTAGTCTAATTCGAGAGTCACTTTAAATAGAGGACTGGAGAGTCAAATTAAAACTTTTCCCTCTCTCCTAAATTAGATCTATACTACTATTAACTCTAGATTCATCCAAAATAACCCAAATTACTTTCTAAATCAAACCGACTTGAAGATTAGTGAATAGATCGTTGATTAGAAGATTGAGATCATCGGTTTAGTTGATTTGCATTGTTTTGATCACTGTCCAGATTGGATCTACACTCGGTTGAATTTGGTAATTGATGAGTGGTTTATGCTTTCCCACTATCATATGCATGTTTATATGGTAGAATCATGTGTTTTAACATGATTTTTGATCTAAAAATCCTTTTCTAACTTTAATCATGTGTTAAAATATGTTTATGACCTAGGTTGAGAAATTCTAACATGATTTGTAGAAATGGTTTGTAATTCACCTTATTCATACTCATATGTTTATAGATTTCTTTGATTTGGATTGGAATATGCTTGATTGCTATAATTGGATGTGTTGCTTGTTGAAATAGATGTAAATGCATGTTATTCCATGTTTGTATGTTGTACTTTAATGTGGTTTGCTAGTGTTTTGGATGTTTAGGAAGATAGCTTGGTAAATTTGGCAAATCGAAGGAAAATATGATTGGAATTTGACGAAACTTGGAGAGGAGGCTCTGGGGTATGAGAAGAGCTTTGGGTTTAGGTCATTGGTTCCAATTCATTAAGTAAATAAGTCGGTACTAGTCAGTACCGAGTTATTTTGGTTGGTCCAATGGATCGGCGGTTAGCATTGGATAGAGATTGGCTAGAGGAGCTTATTCATGGCATGGTGTAGGAAATTGGTAAAGTGTTTATATTTATGCCAAGTCGTTCTCTAAAACTTAAAGTTGATGCTTCGAAGAGAGGACCGAGTTATTTTAAATGGATAAGTCGCGAACAAAGCATCGAGGAATGGAATACTAGAAGCAAGGAAGGAGAGGAAGAAAATTAAGCCATTTGTTGGCTAAGAAAACAAGTCGGTACCGAGTTGTTTTGGTAAGTCCTATGGATGTGAAACTTTTGGAAGATGAAGTAGATGTCCCATAGATCGTGCTGGAAGTGGTGGCTCCTTCACATCAGGGTTGGATGACGATTTAACAACGTGATAAAAGCTTTGTATCTTTGGCTTGTGACTCGTGGTGGGAGTAGGCACCGAAGATAGCGGCTCGATAAAGGGTAGAGTTGTAGAATGGGGAATGTGGTGGGTTCCTAGATAATGGAAACTAGATTGAACAGAAAGAAGGGCTCAATTGTTTGTATTAAGGAATCATTGATACTCGAAGTGTTTTTTGTTGTACTCGAAGCAAGGTTATTATAAGTGGAGATACCCATGGATCATGTAGGGATTTGTATATCCTGGACCAGTGGCTTTTGGTCTAGTGTCTAGCTTTTGGCTACAAGACACATATCGAGCTTTGGACCGTGTGATATGAGAGTACAACAAAAATCAGGATTTCCATTAGTCCATGGTAGTAAGGAAGCCATAAGAATTATCATATATTCAGAGCAAGGATGAGTGATAGTGCATACTACTTGATGGATGCTATGGTTTCTTTGGCTTTCTATAGGGCCACCGCTCATGGATATGGGGTAGGTACTAGAGATAAGAATATCTGGACATCCACTATTATATTTTTTATGGTACCTTTATGATATTATAGAGTAGCATATTATAGTGTTATGTGCTAACTCTTCGGTTGCAGGGACAGGTCGGCTATGGTCCGTGTACTCTTGTTCCTTACCATATTTACATGTATAGTATTTTGAGATTCATTTACAGCTCACGCCAGGCTTTTGTCTAACCTAAGGTTTTATGCTTTGCTTCTTATTATCTTGGGTTTTCTTAAATAAGTAGACTAGATAACAGGTCTAGGTGACGCAGTAGTTGTTCGAAGGATTTCTATGCTTTTCGCTAAGCAACACTATAGAGCCTGTGGTAGTGCTTGCTTATTTCTATTTGTTGAGACAGTTTATTTGAGTTGATCCTGTTGTATACTTTGTGACATTTAGTGTATAGATTTTTGGATATTATACTCTGATGATTGGTTCGCATTGTTATTACTGTCTCTTTTGTTGCATCTGTGATATTATGTTTTATCCATGCATTATGAGATATACAATAGTTTATATGTTGTATTTATTATTATTAATCCTGATGATCATCCTATATCGATCAGACACGACTGTAGCGCACTATTTGTATACTATTGGGGCCGGTGGTATAAGGCGGTTGTCACAGCAAATCTAATTTTTGAAAAGCATAAGGCCTCATAAGAGCGAATTAGAATAAAAAAGACGAGCACGAAGTAAGTTGGATAAAGTGACTGATCTTAGATATCTTATAGGGAAATTCTCAGTGCGAGTTGCTCTCTTCCATGCAGAGACTGACAAGACATTCTCTAGGAGTTTTAACAAAGAATGATATCAACAATAACTCCTACAATCATTATATATCTGATCCTCATAATACATTCCATTTACTAATGCACTTGTGAGCTGCCGTGTCTAATGACAAATGAGCAGTGCTATGACATCAAATGTAGCCCAAGGTACTGACTATTGGCTTGGTGGTCTAGATCTAATAACTGACAAAGATACTACGACTTAGGGTGCGACCGCCACTAGGGCAATCTACTAGCCTACATGGTCAAGCTCTAGAATGCACTAATGAATATGACATGCTATAGACATAGCAAGTTTCCCCAAGATACTATTTTATCTAAAAGTGTTACATACTTTCAAATAGCAATCTCTCGAGTATCCCCTGTATATCCCACACCACTCGGTATTACTTGAATATTTACTACAAGACAATAAATTCCAATTACCCAAAATATCTTCTATGTAACCAGTCGTATAATTAACCAATGAAGTGATATCGGACGTCACATACCATTCAATACTACTAAACCATTTTATTATAATCCATGCCTCATAGAGGAATAATAAGCTTAAAAGATACTCAAAAAGGCCACGAAAAAGATAGGGTTTTATTCATAGAAAATATTCGTTGCTTTAGAATATTATAAAACTTTTAAAGGTTACTAATGAAGCTCTAATAACATTCCTTGTTGTGTGTATGTGTGTGTGTGTATTGAACTATAGGAAAAGTATGAATTCGAAAGCTTCACTATTTAAAATATATACTTGTAACTTAGTACTTATATAATTTAAAACGACATTACTGAAATCAGAGCTGAAAAACATAGATGCATGAAGTCCATATAGTTATAATTACCCAAAATATTCAAGGCAATTTAAAGAACATGACAAGCTTATTTATATTCATTTTGAAACATATTTAAATTAAATTCTTTTTAAAATTATTTAAAATATAAAATCATCAAAATAATGCCGGAAGTAAACTTCAAAAACTCAATTCAATAGGAGAAGACTTGAATCAATTAAATGAAAGCAAAAATAATAATCCAAGGGCCTTCATCATAGAGCTGGAATGCTCTAGGACTGTCGTCCACCGATGGACTATTGGGCACCCACTGGTGCACCAGTGCGGCATACTCCTAGGGCATTTCAACTCCAGGGAACTCCATTTTTAGAAGAATCTTGGGCTTATGGCGATGGCACAAGTCTCAGGGGACTATTTTCACTCAAAGCAACATGCATTAACACATATCCGTCAATATATTACAATATAGGATCAAACAATAGGATTTTCATGAACAAATATCCCTTTTTTAGCAATTCGACAAGCACTATTCAACTATCAACACGTTTAACAACTGATCAACAAACCAAAATCAAAGATAGTATACGGGCATGCAACTAATTAGAGATAGGTTTTGTAAGAAACTCACACCTTAAGGCCTCAATAAGCTTGCTAAGTTATTCCTTAACCTAGCCTTCCAATTTACTTCAGGCCTAATGAAAGAATAACAAGAAGAAAGAGACCAAACAACTTTAAAAAAACATTTATGGTTGAAGTCAAAGGTCTAAAGGACAAATAAGAGGCTAGAGATATTACCTTGATATTATTGGAATTTTCAAAAATTTATCTGGAATTTAAATTGAATAATTTTGCATCCAGGATTGAAGAGAGAAAGAAGACTTCGGTGTTTTCGTATTTTCAATTTATGAATTGTACGTACCCTGAGAAATGAGAAGAGGAAAACCTCTTTTACTAGTATTTCATTTGGGCATTAGGCAGAAGCAAACCTAAAACGAAAAGTAAAATGAACTACTACTTTTATTTCTTATTCACTTTGTTCTTTTACCCTTTTTATCTCAACCCTTTTATTTCGAAAATAATTCAAAAATAATTTATTATTTTCTTTCTTATCTACAATTTCATAAAAATAATCTCACTATGATTTTCCATATAATTAAAAAAAATTAAATTTACTTTAATTCATTTTTACTCAACAATTTCTCAAATATAAATTCCAATACAATATTTATTTTTATTATTATTATACTTAAATCCCTTTTAAATAAATGTTCATTTTACGCATAAAATAAATTTTCTAACATTCATACATATATGTTCAATAATAAAGTATTTCACCCTTAAAATTAATTTCCATAATTATCAGAAAAAACCTTTGCACTTAAATATAATTAATTCACTTTTACTATTTCTAATAAATTAATAATAATAAGACAAAACAAAATAACATTTTCATATTACTGAAAAAAATTCCCTTTCAAGAATTTTAATTTAATTCAAATTTATTCAAGGTAACATTCTAACCAAGGTTGTTATAGGTTGCAATTTGGACCGGTAGCCAAAACTTAGCTCAAATAGTTTTAGGTCCACTGGAAATTTGGCACAGAGAAGCAAGGCAGAGCGGAACCTCCAGAAACATCAAAAGTTACAGTTAATACCGAAAAGCTAGCAAAATGTGAAGGAGATAGAAATTGGGGAAGCAATGAGCATGAAGGAATGGGCTAACGAGATCTGAGAAATTTAAAAACGCTGTTAATGAAGAGGATATGGTAGAGGGGTTCAGATTGGAAAACAGTTGATCTTGCAATGGAGAATAGGTATAATGGAAGGACTTTGCAGCTGTATTAAGGTGAAAAGGATAAAAAAACGTAGAAAAAAGAGAAAAGGGCAGAGCACACATAAAGAAAGAAAGAAGAAGACGATATTACCAATTCGACTAAAAATTAGGGGTTTTAAATTCTAAGGATTGGATCGAACTAAGAATAGAGAGAAGGGAAACTGGAATAGTATAATTTGTGGAAGTGTAAATGAAAAATATTTAGAGGAAGCAAAATCGATTATAGTGCAGATGCAACATTTCTTTATGCAGAGATATGGTAGGATAGTAGAGAAACACGTGAGTATCATTTGGGCTTCAAAGTATTTCATTTTGATCAGTGATAGTAGGCAAATATCCCTAACCGTTGATTTGATTAAAACTTGTCTATTGATGTTATGTCATCAACAGGTCATAAGTACGTAGAATAGTTCATAACTAGTTTCATTTATTAGAATCAATTACACAAACTTAGCACAGAAAAGACATTATCATTGCAACTTCTCACCTGCACAATTGAATTTTTCAGGCATCTATTTACACAAATGAATACTGACACCATGATACAAAATATAATATCTAAAACATAACCAGGTAAAATAACTCTAAAAAACACTATATAAACTTGCAAACCCACATGTTCTGCACCTATCATCATCAAATAAATGTTCACAATACTTTTTTTCCTATGAAATGTTTAAAATGAGTAAACACCCTACCAATGTTTAAAAGCAAGTCGAACCAAGCAACAAATAATACCTAATCTAAATCCCTACATATCAAATTACTATAATATTTTAGTTATATTGTACCTAACTTGCTTCATTTTCTCTCAAATACTAAAACCCTAGTCAGTCGATAATTGGCGGCTTAAAGAATTTCTCCTCAAACTCTCTCTCATCTTTCATCCTCTTTTATCCACGTTTTCTTAACTTCTCTTTCCCCTCTCCCATACAAAATTTATGAAATAATTGTTAGGTCTAGAAAATTGAGTTATCCTCGTTGCTTCACTTGACATCGCTTCATGTATTTGACGATTAGCCAAGCTGACTCCTTTAGATCTAACACGAGAGTTAATAGAAACCTATGCTCCACTAGGGGTCGTTCTGTATTTATATTCAACATCATCGCTTTTAGGAAAGGCTAGCAGATCGATTTAGTGAGATGTTGAGCTTCTAAACATCAGTTATATTTTTTTAGGATTCCGATTCCAGACCAAAGATTTCTAAAGACATTAATCTTTGACTTGGCAAGAAGTTTTTCATTCTTATATTTATTTCGCAATTGTCTTTCGTTGTCAATTCCGTAGTATCTAAACCCTGCTTAATATTGAAGGACTCTTATGGATCTTGAACTGCATCTATGCTTTTATGAGTAGAGGAATATAAATTCCATTTTCCTTTCTTAGACCATCTTTAAATAGTCCAGACAATTGCGTTTCCAATGCTTCTTCTTGTGACCTTGGTGAAATTCACCTGTGTCGATATGGGCATCTCTCTTACCTTTCTTAGAACCACGCTTATGCTTCCTAGATCCTTTCGAAGACAAACCCTTACCTTTTGCACCTAACCCCTTCTTTTGATCCTTGAACGATCTCTCAACTAACCTTAGTATATCGAGTAGCTCGATAAGGTATACACTCAATAGATTTATATTGTAATTAAGTATGAATGGATCATACTTCAAAGTTATCAGGTCATGGATTAAATCAACTTGTAGTTCATTTCTTAACATCTAGTGTAGAAAGTCTACTAATATAGCCTTTCAGACATAATCCTCAACATGACTGTCGTTACTCATCTTCGTATTGAACAACCTCTTAGAAATCTTATACCTTGCATAACGAGATTTCTCCCCAAATAAAGCTTTGAGTCTTTCAAAGATTTTATGGACAGATATATTTTTGTGTTGCCTCTGCAACGGCTTGTCTAAATAAATAACTCGAAAAATTAAGTGATGTCACAATTAGCTACCAAAGTGTTGTAAGCTTTCACTATGTCAGCTTCAGCGGTGTCAGTCGGTTTCTCTCTTAAAGTTTAATTGATAGATGACTATAAACATTTATACATGAGTGCAACCTTAATTGCTCTTAGCCTATCAGTATAGTTTAGTTCAGTGAGCTTAACATTTTCAAAAAATAATCTTAGGTTGGTCATTTTATGGAAATTTAATTTAAGTAGATTAGAACAACTTATGTGTAGCAGATGTTCTTATATTATTAGATAGGTTAAAAATTTTATTCTATTTATCTAATAAGCTCTCACTAGACTTTATGTTTTTCAAATCCCAAAGAAAAATCATAGAAATCTTTTGATTTCTCTAGTGGGTGTTAGGACTCTATTACCTTAAGATTCCAATCTTGAGGATGATCAATGAATTATAGTCCCATGTGCTATGGATAACACCTTATCGGTTGTATCATATACAACTTCTAACCCAGGTACTTCATCCTAATCTCATCTCGACTATAAGGATGATCAAAAAATTGAATGAGATTATTCAATCATAACAACCATTTCGCGACGGCCTAATATAATGCACGTATCTTAAGGAAGATAAACAAATACATGTATGTATCTTACCTCATGTAGTTAGTATGTTAATAGTACTATATATAACATCCCTAGCTTGAGGAAGGTTAACAACTAAAGTGTATGTGAGTAATCTATTAACTATAAATGGTAGAGGACAACATATATTTTAAAGATTCAAAATCTTTAACATTATACTTTAAGTTACATCGATTTAAGGAACAATGTATTTCTTATGAAATACTCACGTGATTAAAATGTCGGATACATCTGAAATCATGGTATACATACAATACATACGTACTCATTCCTTAAATCTAAGTTGGATTTCTTACAGCAGTTCCACTTATGTTTATACGTATATAATTATATATGTTTTAATTTATTTATAACTTTTATAATTTAATTAACTTATGTAATATATATATATATGCATCTAATTAATTAAATTATATTTAATTAATTTTAATTCTTATTATTTTAATTATTTTTATTTTATTTTATATAAAATATTTAAGATATTATATTATTCACCTTAAACTATTTAAGATATATAATCAGCTATCACATTTATAGTTCGTTAATATATACAAATCAATATATTTTTATGTTTTAATTAATTAAATCAAAGCAATTTAATTCATATTAAACAAATTTAAGATAATATATGACTATAAAAATTATAATTACATGCATATATCACTATATTTACATGTTCTTATTAATTAATTAATTTATCAAATAAATCATATATTTAATTAAACCATTTTTGATCAAAAAAATAATTCAAAATTTTAATTTATAATTTATCTTAAATAATTCAAGTTAAATATATATACATATATCATTATATATGTTCGTTTTAATTAAATATTTATTCAATCAATCAAATTAATTAAGTATCAAATAAAATTTTGAAAACACTATTTTTATTTTTAAAACAATTTTGAAAAAACAAGTTCTTAATTTTATAACCTTTATAAAATTTATTTCATATTTTAAACTTAACTTTTAAATTTAAATTATGTTTAAAATTTGGTAACTAAGTTTAATAATCAGTCTAAGGCCCAAATCAATTTGAACCTTATATTTGGGTCAATCTTTTGGGCTTATTCTATACTTGGGCCAAGCCAATAGCCAATGAGGGAAGAATACTATATTATTCAAACTCAAGCCTAGACCTATGTAGTTAAAGCCCCGCTAAGGCCTAGCAAAATCCCCGCTATAGCATATAACACTCTTCAACCACTACACATTTTCAATTTACTGCTATTAAATAGCAGATCCGTTTTAGGCCTTGCTATTTTCCACTATACTTGCTAAATCAAGGCTTTTTAGCACCCGCTTTAGCAATATGAATATAAAAAGGTTGATTTAACTAATTCTTTTTTATACAAATTCAATAAAATTAGGGTAAAACCTAATTTTAAGGCACATGTGCTCAATATATGTTAAAAATCTATTGTACTTACTATAACGACCCGTAAATTTTAACTGTTTTAATAACGTAATTAGTTGAAATTTAGTGAAATTTTAAACGATAAAATTTTGAAATAAAAATTTGATATTTGGAATGCATCTAATTAATCATAGCAACTGGTAAATTTTCATCAGATAATTTGGAAGTTTATTTTCTAGTGTAATTTTATTCTAATTTATATCAGTTAAAATTGATGATAATAAAAAGTTTTCCAAACCTGAATATTTTTACATAGAAAAATTCTAATTCATCTTCTGACTAAGACGTCATTTTTCTTTTTTCCAAATTCGGACTTCTTTAGCTCCGTCGATCTTATTTTTCTGCATTTTTGCTGCATTTTCTACTAGTAGGAAATTCGAATTTTTATAATTCAATCGTACCACTGATATCTGTATATTGTTTTGATCGTCTCGTTGTGCTGATCTTCGCAGTATATTTATTTCTGCGAATTGGAGTCCGGTTCGTTGCGGGATTAATGAGACAATTCGCAGTATCGGTACAGTTTCGAACATTTCAAACTCCTTAGGTCTTTTCATTTTCCAGCCGTAAGAGAGTGAATGGCCACTGACCATAATTACTTTCTCAATTCATCTTTTAGACTTTTGCTATTTCCAAAAATTTTCCATGACTTTTGTTATTCTCGAGGCTATATTCAATAATGTTGTCGGTTCATTTTCATTCACGTTCCTCCCTCATTCTGTTCTATTCATTGCTCTGGAATAAAATAAGTATAATATAAAAGAATGTGAGCTTCCATATTGCTGTTGTTACTCTTCCCTTCACACGAAAATACTCCCATCTCGACAGTCCAAAAACTCCAACGTCACCTACACCCAAGACTCAAACAAGCCTCGCACACCATCCACCTCCTGACCGGCCTCTGCCCCTCCACTACAGCCGCCGCATCACCTTCTTCCCCTTCGACATCTCTGCCCCAGATTCAGCCGCCACGTTTCCCACAAATCCGGCCTTAGCATTTGTAGCCGAATACACACATGCTCCGCAAGTTCTCCACTTCGGCAACACAACCGTGCCTCTTTCCACTTTCATCTTCATCTTTGCTTCATGCGTGACAGCCTGCAATCCCGAGCTTTCCTCCTCCTCCTTCACACGAACCTCCGGTGGCTCCCCTCTAGCGTGCCTGCATCTCCTCTGATCGTTGTTATATAGGTTTGTTTTTTTTAAAACCTGTCAGTTTAAAACCAATACTATATATATATATATATATATGTTAGTTTTAATATACTAGTTGTCTGCATATCCTTGTGTTCATATCTAGATTTCTTTTGTCTATTTATATGTCAAATTTTCATTTTTCGCATATATATATATATATATATATATATATTTATAATGTAATTTACATATGTTGGCATATACATTAATCTGAAGTTATAATATAAGTTTATAAGGGTCTGTATATATGTTTATATGTATAAGTAAAAGTGAATTTGGTTTTAATTATATATATGTATATATTTTATTTTTGGAATAGTATTTATGTATATTGACGTGTTTATGTAAGTACAAAATATCTATTGATATTTGGATAAGTTTTGGTGTTTTCAATTAAAGATTTTATATTATATGAAAGTCATATATATATATATATCATATATATTGCATGCGAAAATATGTAGGTTTATTAAATAAATTGTATATATATAGTATATAGTACTGTTCGTGCCTATATATAAGTATGTATATTTTAGAGGAAGTGTTTCATTTACAGTGTATATATTTGATTTGCTGAAGCTATATAGATTGTACAAGTTATAAAGTTATTCATCATATATATAAACAATGTATAAAGTTATAAAGTATTGGTTGTGACTTGTCATAGCTGGGACTAGCGTACCTACTACAAAGTCTATACATTTGTTTTATACATATATAGATTTATGTGAAGTATATTATTTTATGTCAGGCTATGTCTATTTTATAAGTCTACTATTGTAGTTGCAGTCAGACTCTGTTGGTTACAGTATATACAAGCTATATTTGGTCTTATTTTGTTTACAGTATGAGTTTGTTTTTCTATATGTATATTGTATCTATTTTTGTGATCTGATGTATATATATTATATATGACTGTTGTATATATTGTATAATATTTTACTTTATGATGTTATAAGGTTGTATACAAATTATTGGTCATTTTACAGTAGTATGATTTCTTGAGTCACACACACACACACACATATATATATATCAGTTGTATAGTTCAAGTATATATATTCTCATAGCAGTTTTGTATGGTCATAGTATATCAATGTTTGTATTTTTGTTTTATATACATTTGAGTTTGGGTATGTATGTAGAAATCCTTTTGTACTGGTTTTGTAATATAAGAATATTATTGATTTATATGTATATGTATTATAAAATGTTGATATTTGAGAAGTATATAGGTATATATGTTATAATAATATTGGGTTTAAATCTGTATACATATGTTGACATTTTGATCGTTAAAATATATAAATAGAGTATTTAAAAAATATATATATACATATATATACATATATATGAATTTCAAAATATTGTGTATTTGTTTGATTTTATATATGGGTCTTAATTTAAAACTACGATCTTTGAAAACCATATATATATTTAATTTAAAATATGTTTACGTTTGGAAAATGATTTCTTTTATATAAATTGTTATATATAGCGGTATATATGAATTCACTTATACCATTCATTGTTATTGATCCTGTTCTGATTTGATTTTGTCAATTCCTATTGATCAGCTTTGCTCGTCAAATTCGCGTTCAATCTTGCTTTGATTTGGATTCGTAACTCATCCCATTCTAGTTCATCCTCTCTAGCCTCGAAAGTTGATCAATCACTCACGATTAATGTTCTTATATTTATTAAATTTGATTTCAATTGAAACGACAATTGAAATTGCTGTTGTTAGTTATTTACATTTGCTATATATATGCCATTATATGTACCTGTTCACCTGTGACATCTGACACCATTATCTGTTATTTATATTTCTATATATATGCCATTATCTGTATCTGTTCACCTGTGACACCTGACACCATTATCTGTTATTTATATTGATGATATATGTCTGTTATATTATTATCATATCTGTTATCACTCTGCAAGTTCCCTATTAGTATAGAATTCACTATGGGTTGAAATGATACATACCCGAACGATCTGTAGAATAGGAGAAAATCGTTATGGGTTGAAATGATAAACCCAAGCGATTTTCATTGAATTGAATTTGGGATTACAGGTTGAAAAGATATATACCCGTATATATATAAATTACGGATTGAAATGATAAATATCTGTATCACTTGACCATAGGGTAGAAATTTTATACAGACACCGTTGGTCTATATATATAAATATTTTGAAAATGATTTCTATGGTTTTGAAAAGAAATATATGGTTTTAATAAATATTGATTTTAAAGATTTATTAAAGTTGATTTAATAAAGTTGATTTGAATCAAAAATAAACATGTTTAAGTATTTATGTAAAATTTATATTTTCAAATATAGAGTTTATAATATTTCAGGTTGAAAGATGAATTTGAATTTGATTTGGAATTTTTAATTATTTAAGAATTATACTTAAATAAGTTTGATTTGAATCTATTAAATTTGAATTTTTAAGATATGTTTTATAACTTGAATTTGATTTAAAAAGTGGCTTAAATGAATATTTCAAACTTATATAAATTTAAATGGGATATTTTGTTTATATAAATTTGTAAATTGAAGTTGTATTTAGATGTATTGAAATGATTAAAGAAATATCTCAAAAACTAAATGAAATTACATTAAATTGCGATATAAATGGAATTATCAAATTTAGTTTTTGAAATGTGGAATATTTAAAGCTTTGAAATATATTGAAATTTAATGGTTTATTTTGTGTTTCAAATCTGTATTTGATATCATTATAATTCGAAATGATTTATTGAGAAATTGAATTGAGTTGAAATTTATGAATTGAGAACGAGTTAAGTTGAATTTGGAAGTCGAGTTAATTTAAATCGATTTATAAATTTGTGGAAGCTATTTTATTTTATAAAGTATTTTAAACTATATCTACAACTATTTATATTTTAATTTATAAACTATTTTAATATAAACTATTTTATATAAATCATTTCAATATATATTATTTTATTATAAATTATTTTAACTTATAACTATTTTATATAAACTATTTTATTTTATAAACTATTTATTTTATACACTAATTTTAATATCTAAACTGTTTAAGAGGAAAGTGTTACGGATTCCAAAATGTGATGATTTCAAGCTATGGTTTCAAAGTGTTATGAATTTCAAGGTTTTGATTTCCAAAGTGTTTTGATTTTAAAAGACTTACGATTTCGGAAGTGATATAACTTTGGAAAGTGATATGATTTGGAAATGGATTTATTTGAAGTGAAAATGATATCGTATGGATATGGTTTTGAAATGGCAATGATATTTTGGTTTTGAAATATAAAATATTTTGAAAGTTTATTAAATTACCAATCGGTGTAATAATTACGTAGTTATTAAAGAGTCCGGGATCAGTTTGGGACATACTCTCTGTCTAAACCGAAAACCACTTTAATAACTATTATACGTGGAGTGTGATCCAGAATGAAGTGGTTGGAATGATGACGTTGCTGGATTTGAAGAAAGAGAACGATAATGGATGACCTTGACACTTTTGTCAAATTGGAAATGACTTAAACAGGAGCCGTGCCGGTCCAGTGAGGTTAGCTACCTCTAGCGGACACACTTCTTCGTAAACTACTCATTACTTGTTTTTGATTGGTGCACACCCTTGATTTGGGAGTGTTGTTTTGCGGTGTTGCGATCGTTGCGGCGATGCGTTCTCACCACTCCGGATCAGGCAAACGGTAGTTTCACTACCTTGGGTATTGCCTTATGTGCCTTGTCATACTCGTATCCCTATGCGCGACCACTACGATTTGTTTCGTGTTATACCTATGGAGTACTCCCTGATAGCCCACTAGTTTACGGTGGAGTTTACAGTGCTGTATAGATTATGATGCTTATATAAAATGTGTTAAGGGGAATAATGGTAACGCCTTAACGCTATTTTGATACTTTATATTACTGATAGGGATTATCTACTTAGCGCACACTACTACATCGTAGATAGTTAACAGGTCCTTAGAGGATGGTTATCCCAAACATCCTTTGAGTTACTTGTATTACAGTTGTTATTTCACTTGAGTTGGATTTATTGATATAAGAATGTTAATCCTGACTCGAGTGTTTTGTGTTTTTCTTTATGCTCGGGTCAGACGGAGCGTACCAGTATTCGAGACTCACCTTTGGAGTTGGTGCTGCGCTTGGAGATCCAGTTATCTATCTAGCTTTTAGTTATTCAGTTGATTCCAGTGATGTATTCAGATCTTGTATTTAACTACTGTATTGAGATGCCTATGTATTCGAGACCTCTGTTGTATCTTATTTAACTCTGTTATATATATATATATAGTAGCTTCATGAACTACTATTCTTTTGTTTCCGCTGCATTATTGTTATATTACTCTGTGTCTGTGATCTGTGATTATTTTATTTATTGTATATGTTGAGTTTTGCCAATTTTAATTAACAATTCGGTATTTTGAATTATTCAAGTCAGACATGTGTGTCGATTTGAATAGTCCAAAATAGTGGGTCGTTACAGTTACCAAATCTAGACTGCATAATTCAAGTTCTTTTGTTTTGTTATATATGATTAAATAATATTTCTTTTTCTTACACAAATGTGAGAACTAGAATACTTTAACTTTAAATATTAGGTTTTATATCTAATGAAGCTTTATGCATCTTCGTTGTTTTCGGTTATATCCCCACTATAACTTTTTGCACCTCCACCGCTAAAGAACCGCTAAGCACTTTAACTGCACCGGCCTAGACACTACTTTTATAAGACACCCATTGAATAGATAGGCTTAATTAATTGTCTTATATAATGACTAATTTATACCGTATAAGGTATTCGGCTCTAATACCATAAGGGTAAATTTCAAAAAAAATTTCTATTTAGATGTTTATTGGGCTTCTGAAGTCTAAATTTATTGTTAGATTCAATCTAATATGTTCAAATAAAAACTAATATTATTTAACTTTCTAATTTGTTTAAACGATAGATTTGACCAAATTTGTATTTGATATGCTTGTGAGTATATAGAAACATACAAAAGTGTATATAATGCAGTCCAACTTTTCATATTGTGTACATAGTTAATATGTACATATATAGGTCATGGGATTTACACCGCAATGGGCACATTCATCCTTTATATACGCATTAGCTATCCAAAATATTATTTGCAAATATATGTATATATATGTGTAACAACCCTGGTTTTGGTGATTACCTGTGATAATAAATTATAATGATGGTTATAATTTAATAATGGAGAATATAAAATAAATTGGAGATGAAAATTTGTTAAATTTTTTATTCAAAAAAATGAATTTTTGGTAAAATAAAATGGTATTGGGTTGGTAATAAATTGAGATTTATGGAAATATGATGTTTTGGTGGTAAATTAATTAAATAAGTGAAATATAAGAATTTAATTCAATATCATTTTTTGTAAATAAATAAATAATGTTGGAAAAAAAGTTTTAGAAACTTTTTTATGAGAATTTGTGATAAAAATAAGCATTGGATGATTTTATTTTGATAAAATATAATAATTATGGAAATAGTGATAAAATATTGATTTCTATTAATTTTAATGAAGTATTAAAATTTAATATGGTGAATATCGTAAATAAAAAGGTGGAAAATTGTTTAAAAATAACATTTGAATGTAAAATTAATGTTAATATGGTTTGCTATGTTTGATTGGATAAGAAAATGATTTTTGTGGAAATTTTGGTGTTAAAAATATTGTTTTATGTAAATAATGGTGCAAATTCAAGTATTTAAATAAAAATAAGAATTTAATGATGGAAAATTCAAGTATTTAAATAGTCTGATTCATCTTTGGAGTGCTTGAAATCAGTGCTTAAAGTTGCAAACGAAACAGGAAAAAAGCCTGTAGCATTCCCGACCTCTAAGTCGACCCAGGAACACTGGGGGTCGACCTATGCTTCCCTAGGGTTGACCTAACCCTTATATAGGTCGACTTGTACCTTCCTAGGGTCGACCCATGCCTTTTTAACCTGTCTAGGTTGATTTCAGTGGGTTCCTCTTCACTGTTTTGATTAGTTTGCTTATTCCAGTGACTTGTGTGATCATTTCTTGCATTGTTTTGAAGGGCTTTAACCTATCAATAGGTAATCCAACATTATTGTTGATCGGTACTCCGGATTGATGTGTTTTTGAGACAATTTCTTATGCCGATTTTATGGCGTTTTCAGTGATTTCTGCTGTTTTCGAGCACGTGTTTTCTAAAATGATTTTGAAATGATTTTTATAATAAAATATCTTTCAAAAGGAATATTTTACAACATTCATAATTATTTTTGAAGCTATTAAAAATATATAATCTTTATATTAAAGAGGATTTCAAAGCTACGATTTCCAAACGATTTTAAAAATTATTTTTAAAACTAGTTTTCTCGAAGCAAAGTATTTTCTATATAAAAATACACATTTTTTCACTCTTCGAGCGAATGAGAAAGGGATTTAAATGATTTAGTAAAACATGTGATATGGGACACATGCGTTTACTTTTTCGGTTAATTCCGGACTTGTTCGTTTGAAGTTATACACATTTTATGGACCTTCGGGTTGATTTCCAGTACTGGACCTTCGGGTCATTTGGGCCTTTTAGCTATTTGTCCTTCGGGATGTTTGTCCTTCGGGTTGTTTGACCTTCGGGCTTTTTGGCCTTCGGGCCGTATTAGGCGCCTTATTTGTGATACAGTACTTGGTGGGCTTCGGAGATTTTGTTAAGCATGTGCATCTTTTGTGATATTTCTTGATTTATTTGTGATTTCCAAATGTTTTTACCATTTCATGATTATTGGGCCTTCGAGCCGTTTGAGGATTTATTATATGATGATTACATTTTGGAGTTTTGAACTCTTAACCGAGTTCTACATATTGTGATTTGTTGTTGCCATCCTTTGGCATTTTGAGATTTGTGATTTCCTATTTAGGAGTTATGGTCGATGGAAGCCATTATATTGGTTGTTGTGGATGTCGATGATATGAGGCGATTATTTGTGCCTAATTGATGTGGTTGTTGATCTTGCCTCTTTCGAGAAATTTTCATATGATATTTCGGTGATACCATATCACATGAGTAATTGATATATATATATTATATATATATATTTGGTGTTGCTTCTTCTCTTTCGAGAAGAAATATTATCGTTTATCACTTTACTTCATCTATCTTGTGGTAATCAGTTTATTTAAGCTAGACCGACCCGTGTATTTTATATACTAGGGTCAGACCTAGTTGTTTCCGGTTAGTCACCTACTATAGATTACCGCTATGCTTCTTCCGCTATGGATTATATTGCTTTATTTTGGATGCTAGTCATCTTTTGTGTAGCCTTGTAGTTATTTTGTATACTCTGATATGTACATATTCTTTTTGACTCGATGTATATATTGTGGTCTATGTACCACCACTTGTTTATCACTATGTAGTGTACTATAATGTATCTGTATATGTGTATATATTTCTGACTGTTGTCTATGATCTGTTGTATTTGTTATTGTTGTATTTTATTCTGATAGATCCATTAGCCACCGTAGTTTTATGTTAAACATTTGTAGAGTATGTCAATCCACTTGAGAAAGGTAAATTTAAAAAATTTAGAGCACCCAATCGACGTATTCAATACTTGTTTAAGACAAATCTTACAGATGGTCGCTCCTAACCAGCCCTATTCTCTGCATTAACAGACAGTATTTCTTCGTAATGTTCTTTGTTAGTATGAGTTTCGGGATGGGGAGTCACAGCTTATTATCAAAGCTGAGTTCACAACAAGATATGATAAACATAGAATAGAGCATGTATTATAGTACATTAGAGTATAATATAAGTGTTAACATAGTCCCCAATCGTCGTTATCCTTAATCGTGCCTTTAATCTTTTTGTGTCATTAGGGGTAGATAATAAGTTTTGGAAATATTATAAGATTTTAAATGTCACTTTTGCTATAAGTGATATTTATAAAATAGTAGAAATTAGACCTCAGATGGCTTAGGTTTTAATTGCGTGTCCTGATTTTGGAGTGATCAGAGTTGCACAACGGAAACGGTGGGACTGTTTTCGCCGAGCACCTTTAGTAGTTGTTTTAAATATATATATATATATATATATATATATATATATAATTTCATATTGAATAGGAGTTACAATAGAGAATTAGAAATCTACTCAATAAGAATTTGCGGTATCACCAAAGTGTGGCTATCACAAGGAGTTTTAGAGAGATTAAAATAAGAAAATGAAATTTAATTCATAAGTGAAATTAAACCAAGGGATAAATTGGATATATACATATATATATATATTAAATGTTTTGAGAATTGTATGGATGCATTATAAAAGTGATTGTTTGTAAGAATTAAGATTATTAAAAGAGCTTTTGAAAAAAAATGATGATGAGTGAACGTAACAATTTAAATTGCAAATCTTTCTAATAGAAGATATGCTTATATTTATAAAAGGATTTTGTTTATTGAGGGAAATAAAAAATATTTTGTAAAATTATATAAGAGGCATGTTTATCATAAAGAAAATAATTTTTGTGTTGAATTTTCCATTGAGTGCTTTAAAAATTCTGGTCGATGCGCATGATTAACGTTATCGATAGGAATTTCCTAAACACTATGATGAGACAGTCAGACACAGTAAATTGAGTGGTAAAAAATAAAAGTTTGAAAATAAATTAATTTGAGATTGAGTATTAATTTTTATTTTAAATGAAAAATTCAGCCATCGAACCTTAGTGATTGTTGAGATCAGTGACGAGGCAGTTTTGACCATTTGGTCAACTCTGCAGCCAGTTGATAAAGTCATTCACTATAAATAAATGGCGAGGCAATGCCATTATATTATTTGGTGTTTGTGAAATTGAATATGGTTATGCTTTTAATTGGTTGTGTAAATATAACTTATAGGAATCTAAATTATGATATCATATGGTAACCATAGTAAGTAGAGTAAAAAATTCTAATTAAGGAGATATCTTAATTGGAAGAAAATATCGTGTGATGCATTGATTAATAAAATGATGTATTCAAGATAAGAAAATACATTGGTTAGAAAATTAAAATATCAATTGAAAGGATATTTTAGTGCAAAGTTATAAATGATGACTATGAAAAATTTGTTTTGACACTTGGTTGTTTGAATATAAAAGATGGTAAGGTATAAAACTCTATCTTATAGGAAATGAAGAAATGCTAATTTTAGATTTTTAGCATGAATTTGCGAGCAAGCTTTTGTTTTTAAATTTTGATAGTATTAAAAATTTGTTGGTATGAATTTGTAAAATTCTTTTGAAAACAAGTTTAAGTTAATTATCAGCCTTAGCTAGTTTTATGTTGATAATAAGATGAAAAATTAATTTTGTGATAAGAGGAAATATGAATTTGAATGGTTCATTTATTATAAAATGCTATATTAAGAAGTGCAAGGTATAATAAATGAATAAGGCATGAGATACAATCATTTTAAATTGTGAGAACAATTTAAAAATTAATACGTAACTCCAAAATTCATTTTGGATGGATAATTATCTCTTGATAATGGAAGAGATTAGTTATCCCATTCAAAATGAGTCTTCAAAGTTAATTGTTTGAAAAACTTGATTGTGTAAAGTAATGAAAGTGTTTCCAATTAGTAAATTGTTTATTTTAAAAGATGATTACATGAAGTTAATTATAATTTTGAATGTCTTAGCTTTTCGAAAAAGAGGGTCATGTAATAAATGATTTAGCATAAAAAGCTTGTTTAGAAAATGTGGTTTGAAATTAGAACGGTTTGAGAATTTCAAATTTTAAATTGATTTTAAAAAGCTGAGATTTCATTTGGAAAAGTTCTGTACTAGAACAGCGATAACTTGATATTTATTACTTCAAATGAGCTCAATCTTTTTGTAAATGAAAGTACTTTTAGTAAGCTATAAATCTTCTCTTTACCACTTTGGAATATTTTGCATTTTATTCAGTCTAAAATGGGTTTGAAAATGTATGGACATCTCTGTCCTATTATAAAAATTTCTGAGATTTAAGCTAAAAGTAAATTTAGCATAACTTTCAAACCATGTGTCTGATTTTGATGATCTTTACATTGCTGGAAAGCTTAGACTTAGTAAAACATCTTCAATTTTATAAGTGTTCTCAAATTTTGAAGTTTGCTGTGTCAAAACCTAAGTTCTTTACAGCAGGTCTGAAGTAGAATAAATGATTTGTTTCCCTTAATTGTCAAATGTAGTGCTTCATATTTTATGAATGTAACATAATATAATTTATTTGAGTTAAGTACATGTGAAAGTGGAAAGTTGGACTTTATTTTGAGCAAAAGGCTCATATATAAGATTAAGCTAACTCGCTTTAAAAATGCTAAAACGAAAGGTATGTTTTCGGATTAAGTTTTTAAGTGTTAATTGTTGATATATATTGTGTTTCCGACCTAATGGTCGATGTATATTATATAAATTATTTTTGTAATGTTGTAAATGGCCCTTCGTACAAAGGAGACTCTAGCAATTTTTTCGGAAATTTTTAGCACTTAGAAAATTTTGAGAAATGAATTTAAAAAATAAAAAATTCTATGGGTTTTGAGTAGTTTTTGTATCTCCTAAATGAGTTATGTAAGACTCAAATTCCATAATAGTAGTAGACTGGCGAGGGAGATAGCTATGTGTAAATAGCCATCGATGAAGGGTCTAATAATAGTTGTGCTTTTCAAGTCTTGAGTGAAATTGTTTTGAAATTGATTATTAGTCTGGAAAAATATATTACAAACTGTAGTATATTTACATATTTATGGTAGAATTAGAGGACGAAACAACTCAAATTTTATTTACTTTAAATAAAGAGTAATGAGATTAAATTAAAATTGAAGTAAGAAGCTTTGAAAACTTTCAAGTGTTGAAATTTGAGATTTGTTTATGAAGATAATGGATTTGAAAACTCTAAGAACATTTGATTAGTAAAAGAAATTATAAATCAATTCTTTGTGTTTGACTTGCCTTAGTGCAATTATTTAGCGACTTGTATTTATGCAGTCGTATGATTTTGGTGGTATTTGGGGATACCACCTACCTCTTATTGAGTTTTTTTACCACAACTGTTGTCAATCTAATATCGGTATGGCTCCTTTCGTAGCTTTATATGGAAGGTCATGTCGATCACTATCTTGTTGGTTGGAGTCCGGGGTAAAGTTGTGCTAAGTCCCGACTCTATTAGTGAAGCTTTTGAAAGATCGATCTCATTTGTCAAAGAATGATAGAGGCACGTAGTTGACATAAATCCTACGCGGGCAATCATAGGCAGCCTCTAGAATTCTCTGTTGGTGATCTTGTGTTCCTTCGATTTTTTCCATTTTAAAGGGGTTATGTGTCTCAGTCGTTCCTGGGAAGTTGGTTCCTTGATATAGGACCATTCCCAACTACTAAACATATTGGCCCAGTCGCTCATCATGAATCACTTTCCGCTTAGTATTCTGGTATTCACGATGTATTTCATGAGTCTCAACTCCTTAAATGTCTTCAAGATTCAGGTTCTGCTGATGGCTCTTATGTTTTGCAAGAGCTTGAAATCTCACCAAACTTATCTATCGTGCAAAATCCTTTTCGTTTACTTGTTTCGAAGGTTAAACGCCTTCGACACAAGGATGTTCTGCTAAATTTAATGGTCCGCAAATCCCAATGATTGTACTTGGGAAACCAGAGAATTTATCGAGCAATCTTATCCTGGCTTTCTATCTTCTAGTGTTGAGGGTGAGAATTGTAACTCAGGCTTATCTATTTTCCCTTTGCTAGATGAAATAAATCGTGATTGAATACAGCTCTTCTCTAGGAATTGCATGGATGCAATTTTTATAAGGAGGGAGTCTGTAACAACCCTGGTTTTGGTGATTACCTGTGAAAATAAATTATAATGATCATTATAATTTAATAATGGAGAAAATAAAATAAATTAGAGATGAAAATTTGTTAAAATTGTTTATTTAAAATAAACAATGGATTTTTGGTAAAATAAAATGGTATTGGGTTGGTTTGGTTGGTAATAGATTGAGATTTATGGAAATATGAAGTTTTGGTGGTAAATTAATTAAATAAGTGAAGTAAAAGAATTTAATTCAATATCATTTGTTGTAAATAAATAAGTAATGTTGGAAATAAAGTTTTAGAAACTTTTTTATGAGAATTTGTGATAAAAATAAGCATTGGATGATTTTATTTTAATGAAATATAATAATTATGGAAATAGTGATAAAATATTGATTTCTATTAATTTTAACGAAGTATTAATGTAACAACCCTAGATTTTTGTATATTATTTAAATTTGACTTTATTTTATTT
Source organism: Allium fistulosum (assembly GCA_030737815.1). Classification (NCBI taxonomy): domain Eukaryota; kingdom Viridiplantae; phylum Streptophyta; class Magnoliopsida; order Asparagales; family Amaryllidaceae; genus Allium; species Allium fistulosum. The sequence continues at coordinate 1,042,599,367 of CM060902.1, read as the reverse complement.
TAAATTATTTTAGACTTATTTTATTTCAAACATTTCATTTTTAAATATAAATGTTGATTATTAAGTGATTTATAGTTCAAACTAGTATAATTTGAATATTTTACTGTAAAGTGAATTTCTGGTCAAACTGTTCAAACTTTGACTTTTAAACTTCAAATTCAAATTATTTAAAATCTTAAATTTTATCTTTTATTATGAAAATAGATGAAATAACTTGAACACTTCTTTTTGTTTCGTTGAAAACGGAGTTAAACTGCAAAAGATATGTACATTTCAATTTTGAGTATAAATTGTTTATTTTGCAATTTTGTTATTTTAAATTGTATAAATTATATTTTCTTTGTAATATTTTATTTTAATATGTTTAATATGTTATATTATGTATATTTTGACTTTTAAATATTTATAATTGATAATAGAATTTTTCCAATGTTTACTGTATTGATTTCCTATTTTTAAAGGCTGTTTTCTTATTTTCTGCTATTTTCTTCATTAAAATTTTATTTAAATTAAATTTTATATATTTATTTTGTGAATGTACTTTTATTTTATGTTATTGTTTATGTTTAAAAATATATTACAAGCTCATATGAATTTTCTAAAGTTTATACCATTTATTTTCAATTTTTCTAGCCTAGTTGACAATTTTTGCTATTTTCTTGATTTAATTATTTATAATTAATATTTATTTATTTATATTTTTTTATTTGTTAAATTTTCGAATTTTAACTGAAATTATATGTATTTTCAGATATTTAAACTATTAAAAAGAAATAGAGGAAATTTGAAAAGTTTTAAACTCTTGAAACTCCTAAGGCTTTCCATCTCCCGACCTTTCATTTTCCCAACTCTTCTCTTAATTGTTTTGGGCATGTAATCTACTCATTTCAGCTGCATTTTTTTTTCACTTTCACGAAATTCATTTCTCCTCCTCTCACAAAAAAATCATGGCTAGTCTCCTTGTGAAGCTTAGGTAAAAATTTCTATCTTCTTCTTGTCTTTTTATGATTTTCTACTTGAATTTGCACATGCTCTCCACCTTCATAGCTGTATTCCCCTTCCTCCAAGCTGTGGCTGACCACCACCACCATTTTTCTCTGACCATCACACAGCCTAACACCTCTCCTCCTCAGGCCAAGCCAAACCATGATGAAGATCATCACAAAAATCCATCTAAACTAGCACTAGCCATCACTTATGCACTCAAGCTGACCTAGTTTTGGTACCATCACCTTCCACCACCCATGGCCGCCACCAACACCACCTCCAGCACCACCTGGACCCCCTGCCACGTCATCACCTTGGACCCCACTCCTCTGGCCGTGCCCCATGAGCCTTGGCCGAGCCTTGAATTGCCTTGAATCCATGTTAAAGTGACATTGTTTTGCCTTGTTGTGTTGTTTCATGCATACTCACCTTTTGCTATCCTCTAAACATGTTTGGCCGACCCTTAGGCAACCAAAACCTGATCCAAATCTTGCCTTAGACCTGTAGTACACCATATGGCTGAACCTGAAGGTTGTTGGAAGCAAGTGCAAAGCAATTCTACTTTGATTCGTGCAGTTGATTCTATATTATTCTATCGTATTGTGCATTTGAAAACTTATATTGTTTGTATTGTTTTGTCTTATGTATTCGAGGAAGTTAACCTTGTCTCTCCCACACTCATCATCATCTTGGCTGAGAAAATGAACCCCTTGTTCGAGCTTTTGACTGGTTAAAGCACAGTCAAGTAATCTATTCTGTTGTAGCTTCTTATCTTCATTGTTTCAACATTGTTTGCGTTGAATATTTATGTGTATATTGTCTTGTTTGGTTATTGTTTACAAGATAAATATCAAGGCTCTCCATTCATTCAAATCAAAAGTCATGCTATATCGTGCTTGTTGTGCTTTCTGGAATCTATTCTATGTGTTTTGATCGCTAATCTCCAGCTTTAACAGGTGAGTTATTCTCACCAGACAATACGTACCTATATAACTAGTAAATTGACACCCTGTGAATCTGTAGAAATATATTATCATGTTATACTTGACTATGTTATGATCATATGATGTTTATACACCTGTTATATCATCCGTTACTATTATATACTGTATTCTGTTCATTTATATCTGTTTATCACACTGCAAGTTCCCTGTAGACTAGAATCACTATGGGTAGAAATGATACATACCCGAACGGACTTTAGAATAGGGAAAAATCATTATGGGCTGAAATGATAGGCCTGAATGGTTTTTATTTAAATTATTTTAACTTGGGATTGTGGGTTTGAAATGATAGAACCCGAATTTTTCTTTTTTTTTTAAACTGCGGATTGAAATGATACATATCCGTATCACTTGACCTAGGTTAGAAAACTATATACAGACCCGTGGTTATTTTATAAAGTGTTTTGGATATTTTTAAGTATTTTTAAAAATATAAATTTATGAAATTTGATTTAAATAGATTTTGAAATGTTTTAAAAAAAATTTATGATTTTTCTATGAGTTAAAAATGTAATTAATGAATGGTTAAATTGGATTATTGAAATATAACTTAAGTTTGGAATTTGGAATTTTGGTTAAAAATGATATTTAAGTTATATGAATAAAAAATGAAAATTTAATTATATTTGGAAAATGGTAAATATGATAATTTGATTAAATTTGAATTTAAGCGATTTATTAAAGTATTATTGATTTTTCTATGAATTTAAGTGGTTAAATAAATGAATGTTTAAAAGTGATCTTTTAAAATATAACTTGACTTGGAAATGTGAAATTTGGTTTTAATTAAAGGTTTAAGTTAATTAAATAAAATTGGAAATTTAGTTAAATTTGTGACATGGAAATTTAAATTTGAAGTGTTAAGTTTATTTGTTGAAATGTGAAGAATTTGAAACTTTTACACTTAAATTTATTAAGTAAATTGTTGAAAATTGGATTTAATTATAAGAAATTTATCGTGAAAAATAAATATGTTAAATGATATGTAAATGAATATTTTAAATGTTAAAAATATGATTTTGAAATGTTTAAATGATTTAAAATAAAGTTTATTATTTGCTGGAAATACACTAAAATCTGGAATTAACTTTTAATAGCATTCAGAAATGCTATAGTTTCTGAATTGAACTAAAATTGTGTAAAAAGAACTATTAGAGCATTTCTGAAATGCTGTAGTTGCTGTGGTTGAACTTATAGGCTAATATTGAACTCAGGTCTATTATAGCATTATCTGGAAAAGCTATAGTGGTCTGCAGTCTTTGCTGAAATCAAATAAAACATTTGTTTTGAAATCTGAGTTACCGCAGCACTTCTGAAATGCTGCATTTCCTGTTTTGAACTATAATTTAACTAAAAACTGAGTTTTAACAGCAGTTTTAAATGCTGTCTTTGCTGAATAAAAATGTTTTCAAGTATAACTTATAACAGCTTTTTCTAAATGTTGCGAAAGGCTGAAATTTTAATAATTATGGTTTTTGACTTAGTAAACGAACTCAGAATGGTTTGAAACTTTGGAAATTGAATACTTGATTTGAAAAATATAATAATTACACTTTTAAAAGGTTTAAATGAATTATTTTGATTTGAATATAAACTATTTAAAGGTGATTTGAAATGATAGTAAATGAACGATATCTTTGAATTTAAAAGGTATTTAAAGTTGAATATTTGGATTTGAACTGATAGGATATTTTATTATATTAAAATAATTTGAAATGAAGTTTTGTAAGGATATGATATTTATTATATTAAAATGATTTGAAATGAAGTTTTGTAAGGATATGATATTTTGATATATTGAAATGATTTGAAATGAAGTTTTGAAATGATATGATATTTTAAATATATTGAAATGGTTTGGAATTGATTTAATCTTTATTTTGATAAAGATTTGGATTTGAAATGATATTCTATTTTGAAGTATAAACTGTTTTTAAATTATAACCACCGGTTATAATAACGATTGGTTGTTAAAGAGACCGGGATCGGATATGGACATACTCTCTGTCGATACCGAAAACCACTTTGACAACTGTGTACGCGGTGGAGTTTCCAGAATGAAGTAGGATGGTGGCGACGATCCTAAGGTATATACGTGGACCCAACTCCCGTGAGTTGGCATAAGGTGGCTAAAACAGGAGCGATTGATGGACCAATGAGGTAGCACCTCTGATCGGACACACTTCTTCGATACCATTCTATTACTTGTGATTGATTTGGTGGCCACCCTTGATTTGGGAGTGTTGTTCGAGGTGGGCGGTAGTGGCTGCTATGCGTCACCACTAGTCCAGATGCGTAATTGGTATATCTACCCTGGCATTGCCTAGTTGTGCCGTGTCACCTACCATATCGAGCTTTACTACGATTTTGATTTAAAGATCCGACCGCGTTAAGGTTCTCCATCCCCTTAACACTATTTTCTATATGATTATACTTTACTAATTAGACAATACTGTATATAGCGTATATTACTATATAGTAAATAGTTTAACGGATCCTTAAAGAATGGGCAGTCCCAAGCATCTTCTAAGTTACTTGTACCTTTACTACAGTTCACTTGAGTTGGTTTACATTGTATAAGTATGTATGTCCTGACTCGAGTGTTTTGTGTTTTGCTTTACGCTCGGGTCAGACTGAGTGATACAGCATTAGAGACTCACCTTTGGAGCTGGAGTTTTGCTTTGAAGATCCAGATATCCACTCATCTTGTTATCCAGGTTATTCCAATTGTATTCCGAGTTGTACCTGATTATCATATTGTTACTCCTGTTGTATCTTGTTATTCCTATTGTATCTAAATTAACTCTGATGTATTTATATAGTAGCTTCATGAACTACTATCTCTTTTATTTCCGCTGCATTATTTTACTCTGTGTCTGTGATCTGTGATTATATTTATTTACCGCATATTCTGAGATTTGCCAAATTTTATTTACAACGCGGTATTTTGAGCAATTCAATTCCGGCATGTGTGTCTACCTATACACTTATAATGGATGCGAATGGTTGAAAATATCGGGTCGTTACAGTTGGTATCAGAGCTTTGGCTTTGAGGCAAAACTTAGAATGTATGGTAAATTTAGTTACAGAATCACTTTCATTCGATCTTGAATCATTTTTCTTTTGACTCGGTTTCCTTTGAAATTTGGAACGTTCCCTACGGTTCCAAAATCCATTCTTGTCCCTCACTATTCATCTTCTTTTGATTCTGGAGTATCCCATAACTCCACTTCGAATGATCTTTATAGTGAATTGGTGGTCTCGCCAATATTCTATTTTTCTTGTAAAAGGGTGAAAATCCTTTACAATCAACATCGATTCACCAGAGGTTTATATTTATCCTTGGTTTAGATGCTAATATCTTTTATTTTTCCAAACTCTATCTCTTGAGATTGAATGTAGATTTGTCCCAGGAAAATCCACATCGATCTTATTCTTTAACTCACGGTTAACCCGGTTAAGGTTGTCCGCGGTTATCTAAGCTTACCCATCTCCCTACTTTGTTATTTAATCATCTTGTCTTTTGTTTCCAACCTACCTTCAAAACATTTTGAATTGTATTTGTAAATCTATAATTAATATTTTGTTTTATATTGTGTTATTTGAGTTGTTGATGTTGATTTGGGTTTCCGATAGATTCGTCTGATCAACGCTATCGATAGGATTTCTAAAACACTTTGACAGAACAAACTGACACAATATTATAAAACAAAGGTTACTGAAATAAATTTTGATATATAATTTATGGAACTTAATAAATTGATTTAAATTGATAATTTGAAGTGATAATACTTGATTTATCATTTATTGTTCTACAAATGAATTTATAAATAGTTGTTTATAAATTTATTTGGGAACTGAAATGAATTTAAAACAAGAAATTTAAGAATTTAATTTCCGATGGATTCAAACCTTGTGTTAAAAGTTTTAAAAGGATATATTATTTAAAGTATTTCCAAGTAGAAATTTGTTTCTAAAGGATTTTTAAGTTTAAAAATTTAGTGCTCTTCTCTTTGTCGCTGGAAAATAATTTCGGTGATGATTGCAGCATCATCGACGTTCATTTTAGAGTTTCGAAGTGAAGAGACTGTTCTGTAGTCTTGCTACAGCTTTGTTTTGGGGAATTTAATTAATATGAATTTCTAAAAATATGACTGGATTATAATATATATAGATATATGATTTAAATTTGATTTGACATATTATGTATATATAATTACTTATCTCTAAATGGTTTGAAAGGAATCGGAAGTTTAATTCTTAAATTTTATTTTAAAGAATAATTTCAATTATAAGAAGAATTTTTTTTGGATAAATGATTCAAACTTGAGATAATTGAATCGGAAAGTTTTATTTGTATAACACACAATTTCATTCCAATATAACTTACCTAAATTACACAGAAGTTGAATATGAAATTGGATAATATACAATATAGAACGGATTTTATAAATAAAATTTGAGTGGTTATAATAAATGTTATACACTTAAATTTTAGTTATAAAAGATTAACAGAGGTAAATAGTGAAAAAGAAATTTAAAGAGATTTTATTTAAATAACTTAATAATCAAATTTGATTTAATATGGAACCTTAAGTCTAACCTAGGAATTTTAATAAAGGTTATTTCCTGAAATGAATATGTTGTATAATAAATAATGTATCTTTGAATAGATAAAATAAAATACATTTGAATTGGACTTTTGGTAATAAAGTTTATTTAACTTGAATTCATAGTTTAATTGATGTCTAAATGAATAAATGTGTAAGGAAATTTGATTGTTATATTTGCTATGATAAATATTTTATTTATGAAATTGATATGTCTTGAAAAATGAATAATTATGATTTAAATAGTTAATATGTATTTTAACATCACTAAAACTTGATAATTGAGAATTTGGTTTTCAAATGGAATTTTAAGTGTAACTTATTAATGGAATATCTATTTATGAAATGGGTATTTTAAATAAAGTGTTAGGTTATGTGTTAAATTAAGAGCTAACTAAAATAGTGAACTTTTAACTTAATAAATGAAGTATAGTTTGATTTGAATATTCCATTCATAAAAGTTTGTTTTAATAAGTCATAAGTTAAATGATATCCAAATGAATATTTCTAATATTAAACTGATTTGAAATATTAATATATCTACTGTAGCATTTTATAAGTGATGCTATTTTGAAAATACAATGTTTTGGAAATTTTATAATTGAATGAACTTAGAAATGTTACAACTTTAAAATTAATATTATTTGACCTTGAATTAAAATGGTTTAAATGAAGATTATTTATAAAAGGTGTTATGATTTTCTAAGTATTATGTTTTAAAAAAAAAAGAATAACATTTCCAAAGTGTTATGATTTTAGTAGTATGATTTCCATATGATAAACATCCCTAAATTGTTATGATTTCAAAGCATTATGGTTTCAAACTTATTATCTTATTTTGTTTTTCAAACTATCTTTTGGATGTCCTTATTTCCCTTATCTTGTTATAGAATGGGAAGGCTATTGCTTATGCCAGTCTGTTTAGAAATCTTTCTATAATCTTTGATAATTTTGGTACTCATTTTGAATCTGAGCACTGCTTTCCATCCACAGACCGGCGGTCAAGCGGAAAGAGTGAATCAGATTCTAGAGGATCTTTTCGTGCTTGTGTTCCTGATTTTGGAGAATCTTGGGAAGATCACCTCCACCTGGTTAAACTTACCTATAGAAATTGTCATCAGGTATAATTTTAATCTAATTGTCATCTTGTCTAAAATCTATTTCACTCTATCTTTTTCTGTGCTTTCCCGTACCTCATTCCTTTTCGGGGACGAAAAGTTTTGAGTGGGGGAGAGAGTAACAACCCTAGATTTTTGTATATTATTTAAATTTGACTTTATTTTATTTTAAATTATTTTAGACTTATTTTTATTTCAAAATTTTCATTTTTAAATATAAATGTTGATTATTAAGTGATTTATAGTTCAAACTAGTATAATTTGAATATTTTACTGTAAAGTGAATTTCTGGTCAAACTGTTCAAACTTTGACTTTTAAACTTCAAATTCAAATTATTTAAAATCTTAAATTTTATCTTTTATTATGAAAATAGATGAAATAACTTGAACACTGCTTTTTGTTTCGTTGAAAACGGAGTTAAACTGCAAAAGATATGTACATTTCAATTTTGAGTATAAATTGTTTATTTTGCAATTTTGTTATTTTAAATTGTATAAATTATATTTTCTTTGTCATATTTTATTTTAATATGTTTAATATGTTATATTATGTATATTTTGACTTTTAAATATTTTTAAATTGATAATAGAATTTTTCCAATGTTTACTGTGTTGATTTCCTATTTATAAAGGCTGTTTTCTTATTTTCTGCTATTTTCTTCATTAAAATTTTATTTAAATTAAATTTAATATATTTATTTTGTGAATGTATTTTTATTTTATGTTATTATTTATGTTTCAAAATATATTACAAGCTCATATGAATTTTCTAAAGTTTATACCATTTATTTTCAATTTTTCTAGCCTAGTTGACAATTTTTGCTATTTTCTTGATTTAATTATTTATAATTAATATTTATTTATTTATATTTTTTTTTATTTGTTACATTTTTGAATTTTAACTGAAATTATATGTATTTTCAGATATTTAAACTATTAAAAAGAAATAGAGGAAATTTGAAAAGTTTTAAACTCTTGAAACTCCTAAGGATTTCCATCTCCCGACCTTTCATTTTCCCAACTCTTCTCTTAATTGTTTTGGGCGTGTAATCTACTCATTTCAGCTGCATTTTTTTTCACTTTCACGAAATTCATTTCTCCTCCTCTCACAAAAAAATCACGGCTATTCTCTGTAACGACCCGTATTTTTTTTACGGATCGAAACATCGTAAAACTGTTGTCATTAGACCGATAGTACTGTTAAATCATTTGAAGCTTGAGTCGAGAAGAAGCTTAAGTCGTGTAGAAGATGAGTCGAGTGGTAGTTTAAGGATTGGAGCGACTTATAGAATTGGCGACTTAAGATAGTGGCGGCTTAAGAGTTGGCGGCTTAAGAGTTAGCGGCATAGGGATAGCAACTTAGGAAAAACTGGGCGAGTTAACGACTTAAGGGATAGGTCGGTTGAGCGATTTAAGGAGTTGTTGTAGTTAGGTCGTGAGCGACCTAAGTGGTCTGTGTTTAGTTAGGTCGTGAGCGACCTAAGTTTAGGTCGTTAGACTACCTAAGATGTTAAGTCGTAAGTTGTTAGGTCGCATTGTCGCTAAGTCGCGTGACATTTTAGGTCGTGACATTTTAGGTCGTGACATTTTAGGTCGTGACAATTTAGGTCGTGACATTTTAGGCCGTGACATTTTAGGCCGTGACATTTTTAGGCCGTGACATTTTAGGTCGTGACATTTTAGGTCGTGACATTTTTGGTCGTGACATTTTTAGGTCGTGACATTTTTAGGTCGTGGACGACTTAACGGGGCGGACGACCTAAGGATTTCCAGCCTATAAATACATGGTTCTACTTCACTTTTTGGGATCCGGATTTTGAAGCGACGAAGTGCTGCCATTTTGAGAGCTCGAGTTCTACACTTCTTCACTTCTTTTCTCCACTCTAATCTTGTGATTCCTTCCATCCAAATCGAAGATCAAATCGAAGATCCAAGAGCTTAGATTGAAGATCTACAACCATCGAAGAGAGATTTCATCATTTGAAGCGGAATTTTGATAGATCGAGTTAGATCCTTCGCTGTCCAGATCTGAAGTGTGTTGCTTTTGAGGTGTTTAGGTGATTTGGTGAGTGGTGCTTATCTCTCACACGGATCCAAAGGAGTATATCGGATTGGTGGCTTGATTATGTGTTAAAATAGTGATTTCCATGCATTTTCATAAACTTAAGTGTAGATCTATTGTTCATGATGATTTGACATCCATTTTACTACATGTTAATCTATGCAAGTTCATTCATCAAGTTGTAGAGATATTGCTCATAATTCATGCTTGTTAGATTTGGACTCTTTATTTACAGAATTGCCATTTTAGTTATAATTGCTTTTAGATCTTGTTTGCATGATTGATTACTTGGATTAATGATTGATTTGATTGATTGTTATAAATTAGTTGATTAGTTGATGGATTTAGACAAGATGTTCGAAGATGATTCAAAAGCTAAGGGGAAGGCTCTTGAATTGGAAAAGCTGCTCGTGGCATATGTGGCGGTTGATGAAGCTCATATGGATAGATTTGATGATGATGTTGAGATGAGGCTTTGCTATGATATGAGATAGCCTTGGTTTAATCCAGACGGGATCATTCCAAGCATGTTGATAACTCGGTGAAATGGTTCGAGTTGAGGATAATGGTTGGCTCGAGAGGCGCTTGGGCTAGTATGGAAATAGTCGTCGAGGAGGATGACTAGAAGGCTGAGGTTTCATCGTTATTGAAGTTTCTAGTAGGCTCAAAGCAAGAGTACGTTAGGCAGATTCGATAGTCCCTAAAGACTATGATTGTAGTCGAGTACTCTGGGTAGATTCGATAGTCCTAGGCACGGGCTGCGACGACGTGCGGAGTTCTGTCTAGAACCGGGGTTGCCATTAACCCTTGACGGACGGCTGAAAGAATGTTCCGGTCATTCAATTAACGGTGGTATCGAAGCAATGATAACAGTGATAGCCAGAGTCATGGATGTTTGGTTGTACCGTCATTCGGTCTCAAGAGCGATGTTTTCTGGGTGCTTATCTGATCTTGGTTTAGGCCTTGGGGGTTTGTACTTGTAAAACACCGACCTTGACTCGAGTGATAATTGCTTTACTTTAATTGTCTGATTGCTATGTTTAATTCTGCTTAGTGTGTCTGGGGCTATCACTGTAGAAAGAGGTGGAGTGGGAGGGTTGGATTCCTATTCCTTTACCTTTATGCTCTTTTGGTATGTTGTTAGTTAATTTATCGCTCACTAAGACTGTTGTCTGACTCAAGGCTTTATGTTTAACTCTTATTGCCTTGGGCTGTTCATCCATTTTGGGATGGGCAGACTAGGTAACAGGTGACAGGTACGGTTCTTAGTTTCCGACGATGCTGATGACGAAGATGAGCTGGAGGCTTGCATATTATTTTCTTACTATATGTACTAGATGTTCCGCTGCTTTGAATAATTCTCTGAGTGATATGTAGTGAGGCTTGATGTATTGACTATTCAGATGTTTGTATTCAACTATTATGAAGCTTAATTGATGAGGTTTTATTTTGAGATGCTTCACTATATATATTCTCTATTGTATTTTATCCATGCGTTGTGAGTAATACGATAGATTCTGTTGTTTTAATTTAACCTTGGCAATCGTCCATGACTGCGTGGCACACTTTACAGCGCACTATTTCTATATCTAGTGCAGGGGTCGTGGGCGGTCGTCACATTTGGTATCAGAGCTTTGGTTAATCGATTTTACCCAATGCTCGCTGACGTAACTACGTATGAGAGACGTAATTGTATTTTGATTGATGATTACTATATATAATATAGTAGCTTAGAATGATTTGAACCCCTTATGCAGTTGTTTCTCAAGGTGCATTAATCATTTCTTTTATAGATATTGAGAATGAGTCGAAGAGGGAGACCAGCTGCTAGGAAGGCCGTGCTGCTGAGGGGGCTGCTGATTATGCAGCTATGTTCGAAGCTATGATGACCTCGATCATGAGAAGGATGCCAGCTTCAGAGCCATCAGTAGATGTTGGAGTTCAAGTTCAAACACCAAGACCAGTGGATTTTGCTAAGCTGTGTAAGGATTATACTGGTCTTGGAGGAAAGATTTTCTTGGGAACAGAATCAACTATTGAAGTCCAGAGATGGATAGATGCTTGTAGAAGGATCTTTGGTGACTTGGGAATCGAGGATGCAACCAAAAGGAAGCTAGCATCAAGACAGCTTCAAGGAAGAGCTTCTGATTGGTGGAACTCTATCACCATTGACACACCGGAGGAAGAAATTACTTGGGTGCAATTCCAAGCCAGATTTGAAGCTAAGTTCATTTCTACAGCTCAGAAGTCTGTTCTGTTCAAGAAGTTTGTGGAGCTCAAGCAAGGTGGAAGACCAGTCCTTGAGTATGTTTCTGAGTTTGAAGCCTTGTCCAAGTATGCCCGGTCATATATTGAATCTTCATATCAGAAGAACGAGAAGTTTGTAACAGGCTTGGACAGCTATCTTGGGAGGCAGTTGGTGGATCATTTGGACGATCCATTTGAGAAGCTTGTAGAGAAGGCTCTCAGACACGAGAATATGTTTCCTAAAGAAGGATCTGTTGTTGCTGTGACCAGGGAAGAGTCTAAACCACAGCAGGGTGGAAACAAGAAGAGGAAGCAGCAGCAGAAAAAGGGTAAGGATGGCCAGAAGAAGCCGAAGGGCGAAGTGACCTGCTACAATTATCAGCAGAAGGGCCATTTCTTCAGGGATTGCAAGAATCCGAAGGTGCCGATGAAGTGCCACAACTGTGACAAGCTGGGGCATATCAGGAAGAATTGTCCAGAACCGCGTAAGGACAAGCAGATTGTGCAAGCTTATGCTTGGGGAGCTGTTCCATCATCTTCAAAAGCTCCTACCGCTGAAGAGAAAGGAAAGAGTGTGGTGGTTCAAGGTACTCTTTCCATATGTGGTGTTCCAGTTAGAGTGTTATTCGATACTGGGGCGTCACATTCTTTTGTTTGTAATGAACTTGTAGGCCGGTTGGGTTTAGAACCCGATATCATTGATAGGCCATTGGTTGTGACTAATCCAGTTGGGGGTTCGTCTTGTTTGTGTATGCTATGCCGTGGGTTGATTGTATCGAGTCATGATTGCTCTTTTGTTTGTGATTGTTTTGTTCTGAACTTTGCGGGGTTCGGAATTATTTTGGGTATGGACTGGCTTAGGAAGTATGCGGCAAAGGTTGATTGTGAAAGGTTGGAGGTGACAGTCGAGAATGTGGAGGGGCGAAAGGTTGTGATACGATGTAAGCATGAGGAAGGCGTCTTCATGAGCTTCATGTATTCGCTGGTTGTTCCACGGGATGGACTGTCATCGGTGCCAATCGCTAATGGATTTGAGGATGTCTTTGACGAGGTCAAAGGGTTACCACCGCATAGAGAGATTGAGTTTCGTATCGATCTAGTTGAAGGAGCCAGACCTGTTGTGATGCCTCTTAGGCGGATGGCGCCTAGGGAACAGCAGGAGTTGAAGGTGCAGGTTGATGATCTTTTACATGAAGGATTCATTCGGCATAGTGTGTCCGAATGGGGTGCACCAGTTGTGTTTGTAATCAAAGCGGATGGATCGTTGAGGTTGTGTGTGGATTATCGTGAGCTGAATAAAGTGACTAAGAAGAACAAGTATCCATTGCCGAGAATAGATGACTTGTTTGATCAGCTTCACGAAGCTAAGGTGTTTTCTCAGATGGATTTAGCTACGGGATTTCACCAGTTAAGAGTGGCTAAGGATAGTGTGCCGAAGACTGCTTTCAGGACACCATCCGGTTTCTTTGAGTGGTTGGTAATGCCATTTGGATTGACCAATGCGCCAGCATATTTTGTGGATCTTATGAATAGAGTGTTCAGAGATCAGTTGAACAAGTTCGTACTAGTATTCGTGGATGATATTTTGATTTATTCCAGAACTGAGGAAGAGCACAAGACGCACTTGCGTATTGTTTTGGAAATCTTACGGAAACATCAGCTGAAGGCTAAGTTTTCGAAGTGTCACTTCTGAAAGAGCGAAGTGAGGTTCTTAGGCCATATTTTCTCTGGAAATGGAATAGCGGTTGATCCCGCTAAGGTGGCAGCAATCCAGGATTGGGTTAGACCTAAGAATGCATCTGATGTGAGAAGTTTTCTTGGATTAGCAGGATATTATCGCCGATTTATCAAAGACTTTTCCAAGGTGGCTGCACTATTAACAGGATTGATGAAAAAGAACCAAGTATTCAGATGGGATGCTAAGTGTGAGCAAGCTTTCGGAATCCTGAAAGAGCGATTGATAAGTGCTCCTGTTTTAACCATTCCAAGTGGGAATGAGGAGATGGTGGTTTACACAGACGCATGTGGTACTGGACTTGGAGCAGTGCTGATGAAGAAGGGTAAAGTTGTTGCGTATGCAAGTCGACAACTGAAGCCACATGAAAGGAATTATCCGATTCATGATTTGGAGTTGGCAGCGATTGTTTTTTCTCTAAAGATGTGGAGACATTATCTACTGGGAGTTCGATTCGAGCTGTTTACAGATCATAAGTCGTTGAAGTATCTTTTCTTCCAAAAGGATTTGAATCTTCGGCAGCAACGATGGCTAGAGTTTTTGGCATCATATGATTTTGATATAGCCTATACTCCGGGAAAGGGTAACGCAGTGGCAGATGCATTAAGTCGAAGACATGCAGGATTGGGAGCCATGTTTTCAGAATGGAAGAATCTCGAGTATTTAGCTGGATTTGACTTCAGGCCTAGATATGAATTGGAACCTGAGATGTTGGTAAACTTATCGATAAGACCGACTCTTGTGGAAAGAATTGGCGAGAGCCAAAAGTGAGACGATAAGCTTGTCAAGATTATCCGTGATTTAGAATCTGGATTGGACCCAGAAAAGGATAAAGGATTCGAGGTCGATCGAGAGGGTTGGCTTCGAAAGAAAGGACGACTAATTGTTCCCGATATAGATGAATTGAGGAATGAAGTTCTGAAGGAAAGTCATCACTCGAAGCTGACAATTCATCCAGGTGGAAATAAGATGTATCGGGATATGAAGAGAACCTATTACTGGGAAGGTATGAAGAAGGATGTGGGAAATTTTATTTCCAAGTGCATGAACTGCCAGTTGGTAAAAGCCGAACAGAAAAAGCCAAGTGGATTGCTTCAGCCGTTAGAAGTTCCTACATGGAAGTGGGAGCAAATATCGATGGATTTTATTGATGGGTTACCTAGGACAAGAACGGGAAATGAAGGGATTTGGGTCATCGTAGATCGTTTGACTAAGAGTGCAAGATTCATTCCTGTTCGATCAACTAGGACTGCATCAAAGTTGGCTGAGCTGTATGTTAAGTGGATAGTTCGATTCCATGGTATTTCGAAGAGTATAGTGAGCGATCGAGACCCATTGTTCACTAGTGGATTTTGGAAGAGCTTCCAGGAAGTTTTGGGAACCGAGTTGTGTTTGAGTACAGCTTATCACCCCCAAACAGATGGTCAGACCGAGAGAGTCAACCGAGTTTTGGAAGATCTCCTTAGAGCATGTGTTTTGGATTTCGGAGGATCATGGGAAGATCATCTTCATTTGGTGGAATTTTCGTATAAAAACAGTTACCAGTCAAGCATTGGTATGGCATCGTATGAGGCATTGTATGGAAGACCGTGTAACTCTCCGACATGTTGGTTAGAAACAGGAGAAAAGCTGATACTTGGGCCAGAAATGATTCGACAGACATCAGATTGCATAAAGATCATTCGGCAACGAATGAAGGCAGCCCAAGACCGATAGAAAAGTTATGCTGATAAGCGTCGTAAGGATTTAGAATTCGACGTAGGTGATATGGTTTTTGTGAAGATTTCTCCACTAAAGAATGTTATTCAATTCGGGAAGAAAGGAAAATTGACTCCGAGATTTGTTGGACCATTCCCGATTATCGAGCGAATTGGAAAGCTCGCCTACAAATTGGAGTTACCAGAAAAGATGTCAGGTGTGCACAATGTTTTTCATGTGTCGTATCTACGAAAGTATGTGCATGACTCGAATACGGTGGTTTCTGCTGATAGCTGTGAAGATTTTGAAGTCGATCCAGTTGTTGAGAGACCTCGTAAGCCGCTTCGTGTTGTGGAAACCGACATGAAACAGCTTAGGAGGAACGTAGTTAGGTTGCTCAAGATACAATGGAGTGATGATGATATTGACTGTACATGGGAGGTGGAAGAGAGGATGAAGGCAGCTCATCCTGAACTCTTCAAGGTATGGCCATAAGGTGTCGTGTCATCTAACGACATTGTAACTTGTTCTAGTCTTAGAATTCTGCATGCTAGGCTAGTAATTGGACGCATGGTTTGTTGATTGCTATGGATGGTAGGCATGCGGAATAGTTTTTGATTGCTATTGTTTGTTTAGAATTTCGGGGGCGAAATTCCTAAGGGGGAGAGAATGTAACGACCCGTATTTTTTTTACGGATCGAAACATCGTAAAACTGTTGTCATTAGACCGATAGTACTGTTAAATCGTTTGAAGCTTGAGTCGAGAAGAAGCTTAAGTCGTGTAGAAGATGAGTCGAGTGGTAGTTTAAGGATTGGAGCGACTTATAGAATTGGCGACTTAAGATAGTGGCGGCTTAAGAGTTAGCGGCATTGGGATAGCAACTTAGGAAAAACTGAGCGAGTTAACGACTTAAGGGATAGGTCGGTTGAGCGACTTAAGGAGTTGTTGTAGTTAGGTCGTGAGCGACCTAAGTGGTCTGTGTTTAGTTAGGTCGTGAGCGACCTAAGTTTAGGTCGTTAGACTACCTAAGATGTTAAGTCGTAAGTTGTTAGGTCGCATTGTCGCTAAGTCGCGTGACATTTTAGGTCGTGACATTTTAGGTCGTGACATTTTAGGTCGTGACATTTTAGGTCGTGACATTTTTAGGTCGTGACATTTTTAGGTCGTGACATTTTAGGTCGTGACATTTTAGGTCGTGACATTTTTTGGTCGTGACATTTTAGGTCGTGACATTTTAGGTCGTGACATTTTAGGTCGTGACATTTTTAGGTCGTGACATTTTAGGTCGTGACATTTTAGGTCGTGACATTTTAGGTCGTGACATTTTAGGTCGTGACATTTTAGGTCGTGACATTTTTAGGTCATGGACGACTTAAGGGGGCGGACGACCTAAGGATTTCCAGCCTATAAATACATGGTTCTACTTCACTTTTTGGGATCCGGATTTTGAAGCGATGAAGTGCTGCCATTTTGAGAGCTCGAGTTCTACACTTCTTCACTTCTTTTCTCCACTCTAATCTTGTGATTCCTTCCATCCAAATCGAAGGTCAAATCGAAGATCCAAGAGCATAGATTGAAGATCTACAACCATCGAAGAGAGATTTCATCGTTTGAAGCGGAATTTTGATAGATCGAGTTAGATCCTTCGCTGTCCAGATCTGAAGTGTGTTGCTTTTGAGGTGTTTAGGTGATTTGGTGAGTGGTGCTTATCTCTCACACGGATCCAAAGGAGTATATCGGATTGGTGGCTTGATTATGTGTTAAAATAGTGATTTCCATGCATTTTCATAAACTTAAGTGTAGATCTATTGTTCATGATAATTTGACATCCATTTTACTACATGTTAATCTATGCAAGTTCATTCATCAAGTTGTAGAGATATTGCTCATAATTCATGCTTGATAGATTTGGACTCTTTATTTACAAAATTGCCATTTTAGTTATAATTGCTTTTAGATCTTGTTTGCATGATTGATTACTTGGATTAATGATTGATTTGATTGATTGTTATAAATTAGTTGATTAGTTGATGGATTTAGACAAGATGGTCGAAGATGATTCAAAAGCTAAGGGGAAGGCTCTTGAATTGGAAAAGCTGCTCGTGGCATATGTGGCGGTTGATGAAGCTCATATGGATAGATTTGATGATGATGTTGAGATGAGGCTTTGCTATGATATGAGATAGCCTTGGTTTAATCCAGACGGGATCATTCCAAGCATGTTGATAACTCGGTGAAATGGTTCGAGTTGAGGATAATGGTTGGCTCGAGAGGCGCTTGGGCTAGTATGGAAATAGTCGTCGAGGAGGATGACTAGAAGGCTGAGGTTTAATCGTTATTGAAGGTTATAGCAGGCTCAAAGCAAGAGTATGTTGGGCAGATTCGATAGTCCCTAAAGACTATGATTGTAGTCGAGTACTCTGGGTAGATTCGATAGTCCTAGGCACGGGCTGCGACGAAGTGCGGAGTTCTGTCTAGAACCGGGGTTGCCATTAACCCTTGACGGACGGCTGAAAGAATGTGCCGGTCATTCAATTAACGGTGGTATCGAAGCAATGATAACAGTGATAGCCAGAGTCATGGATGTTTGGTTGTACCGTCATTCGGTCTCAAGAGCGATGTTTTCTGGGTGCTTATCTGATCTTGGTTTAGGCCTTGGGGGTTTGTACTTGGAAAACACCGACCTTGACTCGAGTGATAATTGCTTTACTTTAACTTTTTGATTGCTATGTTTACTTCTGCTTAGTGTGTCTGGGGCTATCACTGTAGAAAGAGGTGGAGTGGGAGGGTTGGATTCCTATTCCTTTACCATTATGCTCTTTTGGTATGTTGTTAGTTAATTTATCGCTCACTAAGACTGTTGTCTGACTCAAGGCTTTATGATTAACTCTTATTGCCTTGGGATGTTCATCCATTTTGGGATGGGCAGACTAGGTAACAGGTGACAGGTACGGTTCTTAGTTTCCGACGATGCTGATGACGAAGACGAGCTGGAGGCTTGCATATTTTTTCTTACTATATGTACTAGATGTTCCGCTGCTTTGAATAATTCTCTGAGTGATATGTAGTGAGGCTTGATGTATTGACTATTCAGATGTTTGTATTCAACTATTATGAAGCTTAATTGATGAGGTTTTATTTTGAGATGCTTCACTATATATATTCTCTATTGTATTTTATCCATGCGCTGTGAGTAATACGATAGATTCTTTTGTTTTAATTTAACCTTGGCAATCGTCCATGACTGCCTGGCACACTTTACAACGCACTATTTCTATATTTAGTGCAGGGGTCATGGGCGGTCGTCACATAATCCTTGTGAAGCTTAGGTAAAAATTTCTATCTTCTTCTTGTCTTTTTATGATTTTCTACTTGAATTTGCACATGCTCTCCACCTTCATAGCTGTATTCCCCTTTCTCCAAGCTGTGGCTGACCACCACCACCACTTTTCTCTGACAATCACACAGCCTAACACCTCTCCTCCTCAGGCCAAGCCAAGCCATCATGAAGATCATCACAAAAATCCATCTAAACTAGCACTAGCCATCACCTATGCACTCAAGCTGACCTAGTTTTGGTACCATCACCTTCCACCACCCATGGCCGCCACCAATACCACCTCCACCACCTCCAGCACCACCTGGACCCCTTTCCACGTCATCACCTTGGACCCCACTCCTCTGGTCGTGCCCCATGAGCCTTGGCCGAGCCTTGAATTGCCTTGAATCCATGTTAAAGTGACATTGTTTTGCCTTGTTGTGTTGTTTCATGCATACTCACCTTTTGCTATCCTCTAAACATGTTTGGCCGACCCTTAGGCAACCAAAACCTGATCCAAATCTTGCCTTAGACCTGTAGTACACCATATGGCTGAACCTGAAGGTTGTTGGAAGCAAGTGCAAAGCAATTCTACTTTGATTCGTGCAGTTGATTCTATATTATTCTATCGTATTGTGCATTTGAAAACTTATATTGTTTGTATTGTTTTGTCTTATGTATTCGAGGAAGTTAACCTTGTCTCTCCCACACTCATCATCATCATGGCTGAGAAAATGAACCCCTTGTTCGAGCTTTTGAATGGTTAAAGAACAGTCAAGTAATCTATTCCGTTGTTGCTTCTTATCTTCATTGTTTCAACATTGTTTGCGTTGAATATTTATATGTATATTGTCTTGTTTGGTTATTTTTTACTAGATAAATATCAAGGCTCTCCATTCATTCAAATCAAAAGTCATGCTATATCGTGCTTGTTGTGCTTTTTGGAATCTATTCTGTGTGTTTTGATCGCTAATCTCCAGCTTTAACAGGTGAGTTATTCTCACCAGACAATACGTACCTATATAACTAGTAAATTGACACCCTGTGAATCTGTAGAAATATATTATCATGTTATACTTGACTATGTTATGATCATATGATGTTTATACACCTGTTATATCATCCGTTACTGTTATATACTGTATTCTGTTCATTTATATCTGTTTATCACACTGCAAGTTCCCTGTAGACTAGAATCACTATGGGTTGAAATGATACATACCCGAACGGACTTTAGAATAGGGAAAAATCATTATGGGCTGAAATGATAGGCCTGAATGGTTTTTATTTAACTTATTTTAACTTGGGATTGCGGGTTTGAAATGATAGAAGCCGAATTTTTCTTTTTTTTTAAACTGCGGATTTAAATGATACATATCCGTATCACTTGACCTAGGTTAGAAAACTATATACAGGCCCGTGGTTATTTTATAAAGTGTTTTGGATATTTTTAAGTATTTTTAAAAATATAAATTTATGAAATTTGATTTAAATAGATTTTGAAATGTTTTAAAAAATTTTTTTATGATTTTTCTATGAGTTAAAAATGTAATTAATGAATGGTTAAATTAGATTATTGAAATATAACTTAAGTTTGGAATTTGGAATTTTGGTTAAAAATTATTTAAGTTATATGAATAAAAAATGAAAATTTAATTATATTTGGAAAGTGGTAAATATGATAATTTGATTAAATTTAAATTTAAGCGATTTATTAAAGTATTATTGATTTTTCTATGAATTTAAGTGGTCAAATAAATGAATGTTTAAAAGTGATCTTTTAAAATATAACTTGACTTGGAAATGTGAAATTTGGTTTTAATTAAAGGTTTAAGTTAATTAAATAAAATTGGAAATTTAGTTAAATTTGTGACATGGAAATTTAAATTTGAAGTGCTAAGTTTATTTGTTGAAATGTGAAGAATTGGAAACTTTTACACTTAAATTTATTAAGTAAATTGTTGAAAATTGGATTTAATTATAAGAAATTTATCGTGAAAAATATATATGTTAAATGATATGTAAATGAACATTTTAAATGTTAAAAATATGATTTTGAAATGTTTAAATGATTTAAAATAAAGTTTATTATTTGCTGGAAATACACTAAAATCTGGAATTAACTTTTAATAGCATTCAGAAATGCTATAGTTTCTGAATTGAACTAAAATTGTGTAAAAAGAGCTATTACAGCATTTCTGAAATGTTGTAGTTGCTGTGGTTGAACTTATAGGCTAATATTTAACTCAGGTCTATTATAGCATTCTCTGGAAATGCTATAGTGGTCTGAAGTCTTTGCTGAAATCAAATAAAACCTTTGTTTTGAAATCTGAGTTACCGCAGCACTTCTGAAATGCTGTCTTTCCTGTTTTGAACTATAATTTAACTAAAAACTGAGTTTTAACAGCAGTTTTAAATGCTGTCTTTGCTGAATAAAAATGTTTTCAAGTAAAACTTATAACAGCTTTTTCTAAATGCTGCGAAAGGCTGAAATTTTAATAATTATGGTTTTTGACTTAGTAAACGAACTCAGAATGGTTTGAACTTTGGAAATTGAATACTTGATTTGAAAATATAATAATTACACTTTTAAAATGTTTAAATGAATTATTTTAATTGGAATATAAACTATTTAAAGGTGATTTGAAATGATAGTAAATGAACGATATCTTTGAATTTAAAAGGTATTTAAAGTTGAATATTTGGATTTGAACTGATAGGATATTTTATTATATTAAAATGATTTGAAATGAAGTTTTGTAAGGTTATGATATTTATTATATTAAAATGATTTGAAATGAAGTTTTGTAAGGATATGATATTTTGATATATTGAAATGATTTGAAATGAAGTTTTGAAATGATATGATATTTTAAATATATTAAAATGGTTTGGAATTGATTTAATATTTATTTTGATAAAGATTTGGATTTGAAATGATATTCTATTTTGAAGTATCAACTGTTTTTAAATTATAACCACGAGTTATAATAACGATTGGTTGTTAAAGAGACCGGGATCGGATATGGACATACTCTCTGTCGATACTGAAAACCACTTTGACAACTGTGTACGCGGTGGAGTTTCCAGAATGAAGTAGGATGGTGGCGACGATCCTAAGGTATATACGTGGACCCAACTCGCATGAGTTGGCATAAGGTGGCTAAAACAGGAGCGATTGACGGACCAATGAGGTAGCACCTCTGATCGGACACACTTCTTCGATACCATTCTATTACTTGTGATTGATTTGGTGGCCACCCTTGATTTGGGAGTGTTGTTCGAGGTGGGCGGTAGTGGCTGCTATGCGTCACCACTAGTCCGGATGCGTAATTGGTATATCTACCCTGGCATTGCCTAGTTGTGCCGTGTCACCTACCATATCGAGCTTTACTACGATTTTGATTTAAAGATCCGACCGCGTTAAGGTTCTCCATCCCCTTAACACTATTTTCTATATGATTATACTTTACTAATTAGACAATACTGTATATAGCGTATATTACTATATAGTAAATAGTTTAACGGATCCTTAAAGAATGGGCGGTCCCAAGCATCTTCTAAGTTACTTGTACCTTTACTACAGTTCACTTGAGTTGGTTTACATTGTATAAGTATGTATGTCCTGACTCGAGTGTTTTGTGTTTTGCTTTACGCTCGGGTCAGACTGAGTGATACAGCATTAGAGACTCACCTTTGGAGCTAGAGTTTTGCTTTGAAGATCCAGATATCCACTCATCTTGTTATCCAGTTGATTCTAGTTGTATTCTGAGTTGTACTTGATTATCATACTGTTACTCCTGTTGTATCTTGGTATTCCTATTGTATCTAAATTAACTCTGATGTATTTATATAGTAGCTTCATGAACTACTATCTCTTTTATTTCCGCTGCATTATTTTACTCTGTGTCTGTGATCTGTGATTATATTTATTTACTGCATATTCTGAGATTTGCCAAATTTTATTTACAACGCGGTATTTTGAGCAATTCAATTCCGGCATGTGTGTCTACCTATACACTTATAATGGATGCGAATGGTTGAAAATATCGGGTCGTTACAATTAAAATTTAATATGGTGAATATCGTAAATAAAAAGGTGGAAAATTGTTTATAAATAACATTTGGATGTAAAATTAATGTTAATATGGTTTGCTATGTTTGATTGGATAAGAAAATGATTTTTGTGGAAATTTTGGTGTTAAAAATATTGTTTTATGTAAATAATGGTGAAAATTGAAGTATTTAAATAAAAATAAGAATTTAATGATGGAAAATAGTTTTAAATGGCTAAACTAATTTTTTTATGTTGTAAAACATTTTTGTAAACATAGTAATATGTTGTATAAATTTATTTAGTTAAATTATGTGTAAATATGGTGAAAATTATGTTAACATAAATTAACTTAGTTAAAATTTAACTAAGTATTAACATTTAGGCTTATTTGGTAATGGGTTCAAGCCCAAATCCATTCTCTAGAATCATCAGAAGAGGATGGTGAGCTGTACGTAGATTTCTTCTTTTCATTTTCTTTTCTGGCTTCCTCTGTAAAACCTTAAAAGAGCAAAAATGGCTACCTTCTCCTAACAATTCAAATTTAGCTCCAATTTAAACAAAATAAAAGGGAAAATTTGTTAATTCAAGAGAGTTAACAGGTAATCCATTCAAACCAGAAGATTATTTCATCAATTCCTAGTTTGAGAAACTTTGGTTCACTGTAACTTTGTTTTCTGTATTTGCATGTATGTTCTTTCTCCATCTCCAGGTAATTGAAGCTTCTCCAAAGCCTAAAGACCACTGCTTGCTATTCAAAATCGCTTAAATTCTTGATAAGGTGAGTAGTAGCTCACACTTCTAGCAAAATAAGCTGCCTGTAAAAATCTGGTTTCAGTTTACGTTGTTATTTTGATTTACTGTAAACTGTAGACTAAAATCTGTAGTTTACAATGAAATCCTTGTCTGGGTTCAACTTTATGAACAACTTTATGAACCCATATCTCTTTGGTTTCATGCCAGAATTGAGTGAAAACTTTTCTGGATCATATAACATGTTTAGTTGTATGTGCATGTCAAATTTCATAGTCCGATTCATCCTGGAAGTGCCTAAAATCAATGCTCAAAGTTACAAACGAAACAGGCAAAAAGCCTACAGCATTCCTGACCTCTAGGTCAACCCAGGAACACTGGGGTCGACTTAACCCTTATATAGGTCGACATATGTCTTCTAGGGTTGACATAAGCCATCTAAGGGTCGATCCATGCCTTTTTAACTTGTCCAACTCGATTTCTGTGACTTCCTGTGCACTGTTTTGAGTAATTTGCTTATTCCAATGACTTGTGTGATCAATTCTTGCATTGTTTTGAAGTGTTTTGAAGGGCTTGAACCTATCAATTGGTAAGCCAACATTATTGTTGATCCTACTCTGGATTGATGTGTTTTTGAGACAATTTATTATGCCAATTTTATGGCATTTTCCGTGATTTATGCTATTTTCGAGCACGTGTTTTCTAAAATGATTTTGAAATGATTTTTATAATAAAATAGCTTTCAAAAGAAATATTTTACAACATTTATAATTATTTTTGAAGCTACTAAAAATATATAATCTTTATAATAAAGAGAATTTCAAAGCCATGATTTCCAAATGTTTTCAAAAATTGTTTTAAAAATTAGTTTTCTCGAAGCAAAGTATTTTCTATATAAAAACACACATTTTTGCACTCTTCGAGCGAATGGGAAAGAGATTTAAACGATTTAATAAAAATGTGGTATGGACACATGCGTTTACTTTTTCGGTTAATTCCGGACTTGTTTGTTTGAAGTTATACACATTTTATGGACCTTCGAGTTGATTGCCAGTATTGGACTTTCGGGTCATTTGGGCTCTTTAGCTGTTTGTCCTTCGGGATGTTTGTCCTACGGAATGTTTGTCCTTCGGGATGCTTGACCTTTGGGTTGTTTGGCCTTCGGGTTGTATTAGGCGCCTTATTTGTGATATAGTACTTGGCAGGCTTCGACGATTTTGTTGAGCACGTGCATCTTTTGTGATATTTCTTGATTTATTTATGATTTCCAAATGTTTTCTCCATTTTGTGATTATTTGGCCTTTGAGCCGTTTGAGGATTTATTATATGGTGATTATATTTTGGAGTTTTGAACTCTTAACCGAGTTCTACATATTGTGATTTGTGGTTGCCATTCTTTGGCGTTTTGAGATTTGTGATTTTCTATTTAGGAGTTATGGTTGGTGGAAACCATTATATTGGTTGTTATGGATGCCGATGATATGAGGTGACTATTTGTGTCTAATTGATGTGGGTTGTGATCTTGCCTCTTTCAAGAAATTTTCATATGATATTTCGGTGATACCATCTCACATGAGTAACTGATATATATATATATATATATTTGGTGTTGCTTCTTTTCTTTCGAGAAGAAATATTATCGTTTATCACTATACTTCATTTATCTTGTGGTAATCGGTTTATTTAAGCTAGACTGACCCGTGTATTTTATATACTAGGGTCAGACCTAGTTGTTTCAAGTTAGTCACCTGCTGTAGATTACCGCTATGTTGCTTCCGCTATGGATTATCTTGCTTTCTTTTGGATGCTAGTCATCTTTTTTGTAGCCTTGTAGTTATTTTGTGTACTCTGATATGTACATATTCTTTTTGGCTCGATATATATATATATATATATATATATTGTGGTCTATGTACCACCACTTGTGTATCACTATGTAGTGTACTATGATGTATCTGTATATGTGTATATATGTGTGACTGCTTTTCTGTGATCTGTTATATTTGTTGTTGTTGTATTTTGTTCTGATAGATCCATTAGCCACCGTAGTTTTGTGTTAAACATTTATTGAGTATGTCGATCCACATGAGAAAGGTAAATTTAAAAAATTTAGAGCACCCAATCGACGTATTCAATGCTTGTTTAGGACAATAATTACGGATGGTTGCTCCTAACCAGCCCTATTCTCTGCATTAACAGACAGTATTACTCCGTAATGCTCTTTGTTAATGTGGGTCTCGGGGTGGGGCGTCACAATATGTTTGTATAATTCAAAAGTTTTCTTATTTTTATTTTTTATTAAATCCCTTCATAAATCTAAATAGAATTTGACCAAATCAACAAATATGAATTCAAAATTTTGTTTTCAAAACATCAATTTATTTTATTTGGTAAGATAATAAAATTATATTTAGATCCTCAAATTCAAATACATATTATATATTGATAATTTAAAACAAAAATAAAATAAAGATATTTTGCAAATATAATATAAATACATAAATATTTCGTAAAAATTCTCTTTTTAGACCCTAAATATCGATACTAATAAATCCAGGATATTCATGTGCTTGGCACTTAAGTGCCAGAATGACAGATTGTTAGAGTAAAACAAAAATAAAAAGAAATAGAATAAGAAAGAAGAGAACACAATAATAGAATCTCACTAGTGGAATGGTAACATATAATATCAAAAGACAATACAAACTATCACTCTAAGATACAAAGAATTTTAGAGTAACAATCCTAAGTACTATCATCAGCCGTGATAATTATAACAGCCTGTCCTCACAAATGCTGATATATACATAATAGTAGTGCAACCGAAAAAGGAATACTATGGTAGGTGAAAGCATCCAGCTCGTCTCCTCGAGCTCCTAAGGATATCAAAGAAAACTTGTCTTTCTTAGATTACTTGAATGAGCACCCATAGAAATAAGGGAAATATAAAACCATAAGTCAGACATAAGTCTGATGTGAGAAACTCAAGAAACATCTGCAAAATGTAACAACACCTTTTGAGACCGTTCGAGTTGTCGTGATGGTTTTTCCCTGAAAAGAGCCAACCCCTCTAATAAGTATATAAGATGATATAATAGATAATGTCTAGGGTGAAGAATATAAATAAAAAAATAGTCGTGTCGCTTGCATCTCACGACATAAAAATATTGGGTAGTTATACAATCAAAACCGCTATACGCATAATGGATTTTCATTAGAGACATCCCTAGATATATTGAGGCCAGCCTCCTGACAGGGGTTTGAAAGAACCTACCGAACGTTGTATATCTTCAGATAAAATATACCATTAAGATAAACACAACTAGCCCACGCACGAACATATAGAACCACGTGGAACCAAGTATAATCAACTTCTATGTGAAACATCAATAAGCATCTTTTTAGATATGGAGTAAGTAGATATACCCTATCGCAGGTTAGCTAAACCGCAGTTTGTGTGTCCTACTCTTTTTTTTTCATTTTCGTTGTCGAGGTCACGTTCAACATCTCTCACATGAGTCTTCATTGCTTGAACAGAACACGAATCCCCAAATGGATTCTATCATCTCGAGCAGATCACAAATCTCTAAATGGATTCGAGCACCTCGAATAGATCATGAATCTTCACATAGATTCCAACATAAGTCCTAGTCCTACTTCGAATGTTAATGCTAACCTCTCCCTTGGATTTAACCTTGGGATAGACAGTTCAACTCGATAGCATTTCACTTCATAACTACTTCCAAATCATAGAACCCGTATATCAACTTTGAAGTGGTATTCGGTAAGTAAAACACTTATCGATCCTAAACTCTTCAAAAGTAAATCAAAGAACTTCCGGTAAAATAAATTCCGGTTCTTTTAGAAATAAGCGAACAATATATAAAGCGGATTCCTCCCAGGGGAATCTCGTATATATAAGATCTTAAAGCTAGAGACATTTCATACCAATGCTCCTTCCCGAGGGTTCTCAAATCATATAAAGCCATGAAGCTTTTAGATACTTCCCAAGTTAATCGGTCAAGTTCGATAATCGATGAATCAACTATCAAGTTCAAATAGACAATCGTGTATGGGAACCAAGTCTTGTATACTTATCATATTTTCGATATTTTTAACTTACTATCCCTCTGTCAAGAGTGAAACCGGTAGGTTAGAGCACCGTTTCTTCTAAAACCTGCTCGAATCATCAGTATTATCTCTCACAGATAGATAAGCCTACTTCATATACTTAGCGCTAAGTACATGAATAAATATTTTCCATAAACAAGCAAACAAACAAAGCATGTTTTAGTCACACAAAGCACGATTAAGTCACACAGAGCGGTTTATAATCCCTTTTTATTTAATTAATCCTTTTATTAATTAAAACTCCATTGTAAATATTTGTAAATATAATTAAAATACCTTTACAAAAAATATATGTACATGTATACTACTATTTACTATTCACTTATACTCACTTCAATACTTAGAAATGTATTTATATCCTTATTACAAATGGTATAAGAATATTAACTAATCTTAAACAAGATTTCACATTTTCATAAGTATACTTTAATGTGTGAAAAATAAATGTCATTAAAAATTGTTACTATAAACCCAAAATCATTTCACTTATAATTATATTTAAAACATTCTTTCAAAGATCTGATTATATTATTAAGTATACCTGAAATGGGTTAAAGACAAATGTTCTTAACACATTATCAAAAAAAAACCCAAAACCATGTCATACATGTCATTATCTATAAAAACATTCTTTTTAAATATCTAAGTATACCTACACTTATTAAACAAGGTAATATACTTTTAAATTAACTCTACAAAACCATTTATTATAACATAAGTGTTATAGTCCAAAAATGCCTTTTATTCTTTTGTAAAAGACTTACTTACTTTTCCTAAACTTACATGTTTACTAAAAACCTTTAAAAATGATATATATGTATACTAATTTATTTATAAAGCTATGATATTTAATAAAATTCTAAACTCAATTTAAAAGATATTATATTACAAAAGCTTGTAAATACTTTAATAAAATAATTAACTAATTTTTATAAAAACTATATATACTTAAAAATACTTATATTATATTTTAAAATGTTTATTTAAAATATTACTTAAAATATTACTTAAAATACTTATTTTATAGTTTATTTAAAAGCCATAAAAGCACGTTTTCTTATTTATAAAAATATGCCCCTTACTTTAATAATTCAGAGCTAATTATTAAAAATTCTTAAAATTTTCAAACCACTTTTAAATGAATCAAATATAAGTTAGAAAACACCTCCAAAAAGATTGAAGTGAAATACTTAAGTTAAAGTCATTTGAAAGCAATTTAAACTCTCAAACAGAAAGGAAAACATTTCTAGAATGCTATAAAAACTCTCTATAGCAATTTAAAAACATCCTAAGCAATTAGAGTTAACAAAACGGAAAGTGCAGCAGTTACAGCATCTTAAAAATATTTGAAAGCAAAATGCATTCTCAAAGTACAGTTTAAAAGTTAAAACCAGTGGTTGCAGCAGTTACAACATGCTGTAAAAAGTGGTACAAAGGCAAGAAAATGTTTTTAACATGCTATGGCCGAAAGCTATTAAAGAGTGCGACCTAGGCCAGTTTTAATATCTTGGATGTTTGATCGATTTTCGATACGCCAATAAACTTTGCAGCATCAAATGTTTTTATTGTAACAGGTTATGATGATTATCGCTATAAAACCACTTCCAAATCAAGTTGTATTCAAGTCCAAGTCCAACCAAGCCATATATGCTTTGTTACAAGGCTATGCATAAGTAGAAAGTCATACAAGTCCAAACACACAAATTATACATGTCATTTGCTTTTCAAAGCAAGAATCATAAGAGAATAAGCAATAATATAGTTCAAACAAATACTATAATATAACACAAGAATTATACACTTCATATACTTTTTAAATGGTGAGTTTGCTCACCAAAAACGAAGTTAACTCAAAATACAAGCCACCACCACAAGCCCACTTCCTACCTCAACCAAAACAACCACCAAACCACCCCACCTCCTTCTTTTTTTCTTGACCTTGCTTATAAAGTCCATAAATGCTCACAACCCAAGCTATTTCAGGGTGTTGTGCTCCATTCCTTCCAAGTTTGAGTTGCTAAGAGGAGTTGTTATGTTGTTTAAAGGTCCTTGGCCAAGTTTGGTTTGATTTGGAGTTGATTAGAATAGATTTGTGCTTAGGAATTTATGAAGAGAAAGAGATGAAGAGCGCTTGCTTTAATTTTGCAAAAATGTGAAATAGATTTCAAGGGTTATGCACACACTTATATAGGCTTCAAGTGGTTTTGCCTAAGCTCCCAATAACCCTCATTTCTAGCCACGGAAGGGTCACCCCTCCATGTGCTCCCATGTGCCACTTTACATCTCAAAAGTTAAGAGAAAATATCTCCTCCTTCCCTTAGCCATACCATATTAGCCCCCTCTTCTTGAAACTTCTAGAAGCTTTCATGAATTTTTTTGTGCAAAATATTTTTATTTCTTATTAATGATTTTTTAAGTTAATTAGTGTATGTAGAAAAAATTCGTACGACTTTAAAAAGCTGTTTATCGATAAAACGATTTTCGGTTACATTATCGATATTTTTTCAAAGTATTTATTTTAGTAAATAAATTTTAAAAATAAGCATACCTTCATAAATTGCTATATAAAATGGGGTTAACAAGTTCATTAAATAAATTTAATAGCACTTAATCCAATATTCAAATATTTAAATAATTAGTTATTTAAATACGAAGTGTTTGAATTTCCGGGTCATTACATTCTCCCCCACCCAAAACATTTCGTCCTCGAAATTCTAACACAACTAACACACACAAAGAAACAAGTACAAATCAATACTGAGCCGTATTCAAAAGTACTAGCAAAAAAACTCAAGGTTTGCTCAGGTTCAAAAACCTTCTCATCGCACAAGGATGATAAACAGTCTACTAAGCGTACCTTATGCTCAACAGCCTCAGGTTATTACTTAGACGATTACTCATGCTACCTAGAACAAATCGAAGACTCATTCCCTGAACTCCCCTTAGGCCAACAATATATAGTATGCATTACTTAATTCCATACAACGCACACAGATCATCCATATGCAAAATCAAATCTAATCACTTGCTCGATCACATAAAATTTTGGTTCCATGCTAGTATAGATCACTTGACCTCCCTAGTGCGGACTCCAATCACTTTCCTTGATTAGAAACTTCTGTTCTCCCTATATAGCCATATACTATGATAGAAAATCTCAGGATCATATCAAGAATTCACATCAAGTGTTTACCTTTCAGGAATCGAGTGAAAAATCCATGTTTGGACTGGTGTAAATCACCTAGAAATCTTGTACTCGAATCTTGAATCAAGACTGTCATGCAAATAAAATGATTTACGCATAACTTATGCAATTTATTCCACTGGTTTCTTAACTACACCATTTGCTTTTTATCACATTTATTTTCATAAATTGTATATCTCATTTAATACTAAAATCATTTATGAATCATTTCATAAAACATAAACTTCAAGTTTATAAACATTATATAAAGATATTACTTTATTTATGAAATATTTAATAAAATTTACTTAACTTTATTACTCTTTTAATACTCTACTACATCCTAAGAGTACATATAAAACATCAAATTTCATTTTACTTTCTAAAATTCAGATGAAGGCCAAAAATAAAACTGGGTCTTATAATCGAGTCAACCTTTCGACTTCTTTAACCATCGAGTTAGGTAAGTAGCTAGGAAGAGCAAGACATTGATATACAAATTTAAATGTAGAGCCTAATTTCCTTAGATAACCCTATGGTAAGAACATTGATTACTTGGCCCAATAACATCGAATATTCTACTTAACATAGATGTTCAACCCTATTTAAAACACGTGTTAACTTACTACATTCTCAATTCAAGAGTTATATAAACTTGTCTTTATATTCTTCAAAAACACTTAACTTTAAGTCTTAAAATGATTCAAAAGTTTTAGGTTGTCCAAAATCACCGAAAAATCCGGCACTACAACAAAAATACTCTATTACAACGTCCTTTTTACAACGGGCATATATTGCCCGTTGTAATAGACAGATATTACAACGGTCGTTTTAGAACCGTTGTAATAGATGCTCTGTCCAATGCCTTTCTTACAACTTGCATTATTTGCCCGTTGTAATAGAGCGATATTACAACGGTCAGCTTCTGCCCGTTGTAATAGATGTATATTTTACAACACTCTCTATGTGGCCGTTGTAATAAACGTACTACGAATTCTCACATGGTTTGTCACGTGTTTATCGACAACGTGATTAGGGCTGAAGCTAGCTAGCTCTCTCCCCAGACTCGAATTTTTATTGAGATAAAAACACCAACGCGCTGAAGCTAGGGTTTTCGATTTGGGAATTCAAGTGATTCGCAACTGAGACCGGTCTACCACGCAGGTTCAAATTCTTCTATTCGATTATGTTATTTTGCAGGTAAGTTGGAATACAGTAAGTTTGCAAGTAAGTAATGGCGAATATGGGAAGCGAGTCGATGGATTATAGGACGGAGCTTCTTTCTCCGATGGGGCTGGAAGCTGTTTTAGCGGAGAGCGCGGTTGATCAACCACGGCGGCAGTGGAGATTGAATTTGGACAATTTTCATATTCCAGATGTGCCTGAAGCTCCTTCTTTTGTTTCTCGAGTGCTCTTTAGAACCACTGGTAATTTATCCTGTTGTGTTCGTATTTCAAAATCTTCTGTACATTCATAATTGTTTTTGTTTTTCCTCTTTTTTATGTTCTTTTTGTAACTTACAGTTTTAATGATTTGCTCTGAATTGATATTCAATGACCTATGAATTATAGTTCTATTTTAAACACTGTATTATATCAATACTATGGTTTTAGTATGAGAAAGCAAAGGAAAACTTATTTGGGGCTTATATTTGTACGACTGTACAAGTTACAAGTAAATTAGATCAAGAAATTCTTTCTGAATATAAAAATAAAGCATCATTTTTCTAAGATACAAAAAGATATATAATTAGGTATAAATAAATATTCTATAAAAAGGCATGTCGCATAATCAAAGATCTGAAGTACAATTGTTTCTTATTCCAAGCAAATCGTTGACAAATCGTCAACCAAACCAAAATATATATGTTTAATTTCCGTAAGTGCAAATCTAATGTCCTATGTTTTATTTATGAAATTGGCTAACACGTGCCTAGAAAGGAGGTTGAGAAGCTTTATTCCAAAAATGATTTTTAAATATATTAATCTGTATGTTCTAAAACTAACACATTGTTACCGTTGAAAACACAAATATTATCATTAACCAAAGCAATTTTTTACAAACGAATATTCATAATATTGATATATGTAAAACAAAAGTGCATTCATTTTCAGTAACAGCACGAAAACAGCTTAAGAGACGTAATAAACTATAATGAACGTCACGCTCGCTTTTAAATTAGAAAAAAAAATGAGTTAGACTGTTTTGACTAGCTATATAATCAGGCAGCAGATTGGAACATTTAGGCATTTGCTCACACTTGGTACCAATTAACAGGGATTCAGCTGTTTTGGATGTGGAAGTGATAATAAATCAATGATATGGAAGTGATAATAAATCCATTTGGAAATTGAATTTATTTCCAATATAGTTTTTTGCACCTCCGTTATTTTCCATTATATCCTCGCTATAGCCTTTTGCAACTCCACTGCTAGGGAACTGTTAAGTGTTTTGATTGCACAACTCCATTATAACATCACAAAAGATAAGTTACTTGAGTTGTCGGTGACTTGGAGTATATATTACAGATAGAATAAGCATATGTGTACAAATGTGTGCGTGCATGCATGCATATCTTGCATTTATGATTTGATTTTTTGCTTATTGGTCGGATTGCTTATCCGATTATTACAAATGAAGGGTCCTAAAATTTCCTCAGGGCTGTAGGTATAGATTACAAATTTATTAAATTTATTTAGCAAGTTCAGTGGGAAAGTCTTTTATATTTCACAACATTAGAAACCCATAAGAATTTGATGCTGACATGTCTTTATCACATTTTAGTATGTGTAAGTTTAAATTTGCAAAGGCCAACATGTATTATATTGCACATGCATGTTGATACTTGCTAGTTGATTTTCTGAAGTGATATTTTTCCCCCTGCAATCCATGTTTGCGATATTATGTAGTTTGTCACTTTTTGGCTCATTTCTGACCATATACTAGGTGTCGAGGATGGAGCTCCTCGATGAAGTTCAAATAAGGGCAATCAATATTACAAATGGAAAACATTTACCTAAAAAAACAACATTAATGTTTGAATTCATAGGCACAGGTAAAGCATAAGTTTATGGTTATATCTTTTGCTTGGAAAGATTTTGGCAACATAGGATCTATAGGATATATACTATATAGAGTCATAGATAGGTGATCTGTCTAAAAAAATTTACTCCTTTGCTATATGGAGATCCTGAAATGATTCTTGTTTCTTCTTTTGTTGAAACTTTGCTGTGATTTTTTGTACAACTCTCTACTAGAGGCTTCCTCGCAAGAACATGCATTGCTTATTCAGAAAATAGTCTCCGAACACAATGGCACTGATTTTATATATGTGAAAGATTCTGAAGCAAAGGAGGAGCTATGGAAGGTATAATAATTGTTTAATGGATACTTTTCTTTTCTTCAAAAACACAAAATTTACTTATTTGCTGCTATTTTCATGCATTAAATATGTTACTTTTC
The DNA here is from genome assembly GCA_030737815.1 of Allium fistulosum. Taxonomy (NCBI): domain Eukaryota; kingdom Viridiplantae; phylum Streptophyta; class Magnoliopsida; order Asparagales; family Amaryllidaceae; genus Allium; species Allium fistulosum. The sequence continues at coordinate 1,042,565,002 of CM060902.1, read as the reverse complement.
TCTTGCAATAATTTCTTGTTTACATTTTTTACTGCGAAACTCTACTGTCATTATTTTCTGTAAGGTTAGTACATGCCATTAATAAACCCATGGATTATTGTAGACCTTAGGGTAAAGAGTTAGATAAAAGATTCTTGATTTAGAAGTCATGGAAATAGATTGAATCTTACTGTTTCAGTTAAATAATTTATGCATTAAAGGTGTGGATACATTCCTTAGATGTAAGGACAAACCTTGGTTCTCTAAATTTTCAGAATAAACAAAATTACATGTTGTTAATCGATCGGACCTAGAAATATTAATTTCTATAATCTGTATACCAGCATTATTTGACCTTTTTTGTGTAAGTGTGATTGTAGATAAGGAAAGAAGCACTCTGGTCTTGTTTTGCACTGGCGCCAAACTTTGATGCAATGATCACGGTCAGTCAAACGCTGCTTTCATGTCATTTGTTCGTTTATTGCAATAGATTTTTTCTTAAAGATCCGAAGAACTAAATTTTGCCTATAAACTTTGAGGAAATATATAGGAAATATATACTGAACACACAGCACATACCCTGGGTAAATCACCGGATTTTATATGCCTACCATTGTTGCTGGAGTTTGAACGCATGACCTTAAGTCACTCAACGTACACCACACCATGTACCAACTATGCAAGTGCAACCATGTGTGGTTTAACTAATCATTAGCTCTTTTTTCTTTACAGGGCATGCTTCCATTTGATTCCGATCTTGTAATTTTTAAAGCATGTTATTTTGTTAGATCGATTTTTCGAACATGAAGGCAGTGAGAAATTATTCTATAGATAAAATTATTAGCATCTATTTGACCCATGTTGTAGTAATAAGAAATTTACTATTGCAGTGCTGAAACTTTAAGTATACATTTTTTCCAAGCATATCAAATCAATACCGTTGCTTCTATTATCAATAAGTATGAGTTATCTTTATTTCTGTTAATTTGTTATTGTATATGTCTTCATGCAATTGCTTCTATAACGAACATGCACGGGTGAACATGGAGTAGGTACTGGAAAACTGAAGGTATGCGTGCTTTTCTATGAAATAACCCATTGTACATATTTTATTAGAGGTAGTAGTCAAATAAATCTTCTTATTTTTTAATTTTTTAATTTTTCTTGCTGATGGCAAGCCTTATATGCAGCCCAATTTGAATGCAACTCTAGTCTCTGTTATTTGTATTGCATTCGATTTTAATTAAAATCAAATCATCACTCCAAATTCTGAATAACTATTTTTATATTATGTCATCTAATTCAGTTTAAAACTACTTTTCAATTATCAGTATCTCGAAGAGGAACATGGTATTGAAACATTAAGAGCAATGAAGAGAATAAAAAATGCATTAGATCCTAATAATATCATGAACCCTGGGAAGCTAATCCCCCCTCACGTATGCTTATGAGGTAATCTTTCTGTAGTATTCAAAGACTATTTCACCTGGCACGTGCACAGTGTAGGGGTAGTGGTTTGGGTTGCTTGTTGGCTGTTGGTTGTATTGTGCACGTGCACAGTGTGGGGGTGATAGGCAGTGTTTATGTGATTGTAACTGTTCTTTTTTATGTTTTATAAAGAAATGTACAATGCACAGTGAAAATGTAAATGAAATGCAAACACACTTGAAATGAAATGATTTTGGTTGTTTTATGATAATATTTATTACTCGTTAAATTATTCATTATTGGTATGGATGTATGCTGCTGTAATTTTTTTTTAAATTTGCATTTATTTTGCAACGGTCAGAAACCGTTGCAATATCATATATTACAACGGGCATTGCCCGTTGTAAAAATGTGTATTACAACGGGCATTGCCCGTTGTAAAAAGTTTTATTACAACGGGCACTGCCCGTTGTAAAATATGGTCAACCTATTACAACATCGCCTATTACAATGGTCGGCTGCCCGTTGTGGAACACATATTACAATGGGCATTGCCCGTTGTAAACACTACTAGAAACAAGCTGAAATAGCGACGAATTTTAGCGACGCCAGATGCGGGGTCGTCGCTAAGGCGTCGGGGATGGGAGCAGAGCGGATATGTCGTTGGTATGGCGTCGGAAATTTCCGACGCCATACCGACGACTAATTTTAATTTGGTAATTAAATCAAGTCGTCGGGATGACGTCGGAAATTCACGACGCCATACCCACGACATACCCCTTTCCAACCCACATCCTTTAGTCCAGCAACAACATTCAATCATTCCCAAATTTATTGTTCAAAAGCTAGGGCTTCTATCTTCAAATCAAACGCACTGGCCGTCAACACCGAAGCCTTCCTCCTTCGCAACTCATCACTCGTCAGTCGCGCGTCATCCTCCTTCGCAACGCGTCGCTTTGTCAAATTTAGATCTCCAGATCCATTACGCATCAATCTTTTTCTACACCTACCTCAAAAGACCATTACAACCATCATTGCAGGTATGTATAATTAGGTTTCTACAACTTACTAACTTTTCTATTACGGGCTGAACTTTTATTAATAGTCTCGATCTACTTTCCTCTACGTATGATTCAATTGAGTATGAAAATTTGGGACAGTTCAATCTCTGGTTAGTTTTATTACATGGAATCAAATGGTTTTTGTGGTACACGAGCTGAATATTGAATTTGTAATATAACTTCTATAAACGTGAAGCATATTTTTTGTTATGGTTTCTAGTGAAATGGCACCATCTACTAAGTTACAGTGGCTATGTAAATGTGAAGCATATTATCATTTTTTGTTTAACATTTCTATTTCTGCTTTTGGAGTCTCCAACCCTTAATAAATTGCTTTGATTTTTTTTAATTGAAAAAAATATAAAGATTTTACTCTTATCGTTAAATATTTTTAACAACAGTATTATGCATCTTAGCTATATGGCACATTTAGCTCTTTAGAGGATAATTTTGCTTCTGCCATCGATATATTATATGAATGATGGCTGAAGGTGACCAGAGACTGCATAGTATTATGTCCACTGATTTAGAATAACATTACTATATAATTTTATAAATAAAACCAAGGTATAAAGAATTCTCAAGGCCAACATATTGTTGTTTAATTTTTAAAGGCTATTCCACTTTCAAAGATCCTTCAAAAACCCTTCTTCTTTTTTATTTTGTTTCTGAAGTTTTCATGAAAATACACCACATAAACTTGTTTGTTTTGCTATATGTTTGAAGACTATTTAGTTCTGTTCTATGGTTGATTCCAATGGTTACTACATTACAAGAATTGTACACATCTTGGTAAATGCACATAAATCTTTATGAAAAAAGGCTAAACTTGGTAATAAATTGATATCCATGCAGATTAAGGGTATCTCTGCTTTGTACAATTTGAAAGAAAAGTTAAATTTGGTAGTAAATTGATAGAAATCCACATCTATAAATTTTGATAAAAAAATAACAATTTCTTAGCTTATTGTTTGGTTGATGCTATATTATTGAGGCGAAACTGTTGTACGATTTATTCTTTAAAACTGTTATACAACACTTTGTCATATCCTTAGAGCAAGCGTCAATTAATCTATATGAAAAAATGATTTTAGTTTGGAGGACACAAAAATTAAAATTTACCATGAACAACACCAAATGTTGTATTAAAATTAAAATTTAAGAATTCTAGTTATTGACCAACAAAATAATGCAAGCTACCTGCTTTAGTCAGCGACCACTTTCCAACAGATCCATATAAAATTTTAAAGTTTCATAATTCTTGTTGATCACATAACACTTATTTTTTTAAATAACCAGGCATGCTTTCTTTTCTTGCATTTCAAAGTGTCAGGTTATGGTTTATACACAAAAGCATAGTATATGATATATTTTTTCTTCTTATTTTCATAGAGTTCAAGATGAATTATTTAAAAGATCGAAGTTGGATGTATAAAAACATTGGAAAAGAGGTACCATTGCAATTTCGTGAAGGTGTGGAAGCATTCCTAAAGTTTGCATCTAATAATAATACCAGTGCAAAAGAAATTCGGTGTCCTTGTAGTAAATGTCGTTGTGTGAACCTCCAAGAATATCAAACTATAGCTTTACATTTGCATACAAAGGGTTTTATGCCAGACTACCACGTGTGGAAATTTCACGATGAAGTCGAGACACAACGTGAATCGACAGTGATAGTTTACCAAACGTTGGGAATATTCCTGTGGTGAGTTTAACGATTTCGATTACCGATTTATCTATATTTTGTATTCTGTATTCTGTGTTCAAAACAACACATTAAACAGGCAGCAATTCACCATCCAAAATGTACATATACTGTTATAATAAGCACCTGTTATCATAAGAAAAGCCCAAAATCTTTGTGTAAGTATAATATATTGCTATACAAGGCAATATATAAGACCTACTACAATTACATCAAATTTCTCATTAAACGTTAAACCTACTACTATGAACCAAATGGATCTTCACCAAAGAGATTACAAAATACAGTATTCTTTTGGCCTAAATTATGCATTTCATAGTAGGTTTGTGAAAAATGAATGCTCGAGAGCTTCTCTTGCTGTGAGGCGTTCTGATGGTTCAAATTGTAGTAGTCCATACAATAGATTGGCTAATTTGTTTCCTATGTGATGATCTACATGTCTTAGTATCATTTCCTGAAACATGAGAATGAATATGTTAGTATCAAATACAAATCCTGCAAATTACATATCGATACATAATCTGCATGTAAAACCGATGAACAAACTGTTTGAGTTACTGAGGTTTTGTAAAAGACGTTTGAGATCTGAAATGCTGGATTTTCTGATACAAAATACATAAATTGCAAACATAAATACTGATTTCTTTTTTGGGCAGGGTTTTACTGATATAAAAATGAGATCATTGCTATCATATATGGACAATTATGTAAATGAGCCTTGTTAAATATATTGTGTTGTTCTTTTTAGCTTTTCTAACTGTATTATATTTATTATAGCGTCAATCCAGTGAGAGAGGCTCCTCTAATAGCGTTACCCAGACCCAAACACATATGCAAACTCAGTTGGAGGAGATGGCTAGACAATATGCAGAGCAACTTAAGAAGCACGACGAGGAGATGATGGCACAAAGGGAATTGACAATGAAGCATGAGGAGGAGATGGCCAAGCAAAGGAGAGAATTGCAATCCCTTTATGAAATGTTCAACCGTAAGTTTGGAGACAGTGCACCACTTCCACAATCGTAAGTGTGATTTTATGGATTGAGTTTGTTAAAAAATGTGTTGGATTTGGTTTATTTGTATGGACTTGATGACGTATGTATGGACTTGAATTGTGTTAGACTTGGTTTATTTGTATGGACTTGGTTTATTTCAAATTAATAAATTTGGAATTGGAATTGTGTTTTTTTATTGTTAACATAAATTAGGATATGATATTATGTTGACCTTGTGTTATAGCAATCTCTGTGTGATTATCGGAATGGTTTATATTGTGTTGTGGATTGAGAGAAGAAAAGCAGCAGAAATGCAGCAGTTTTGTTTTTGTTAAGTCGTCGCTATGGCCTGTATAGCGTCGGCAATTCCTTAATTTGCAATTTGTATGGCGTCGCTATGGCGTCGTTAAGTCGTCGCTAAGTCGTCGCTAGGTCGTCAGAACAGTTGACGTCGCTAAGTCGTCGCTAAATAGTCTACGAGTGTTGGGAAATTGTAGTCGTCGCTAAGTCGTCGCTAAATTGTAGTCGTCGTTAAGTCGTCGCTAAATAGTCTACGAGTGTCGTCGCTATGACGTCGGACACTATTTAGCGACGCGTGTTTTATCGACAACCATTAAGTCGTCGGTATGGCGTCGCTATTGTGTTTACCGACGTCGTACCGACGACTTTTTGGCGTCGGTAAACACTGTGTTTTCTAGTAGTGTAAAAAGCCTATTTTGTTGTAGTGTCTGTTCCATTCTAACAAATGAAAACTACCAACAAATCATATCATAACAGGATTAACAAACCACACTGTCCTAATGTATAGGATACACGTGTTGTGACGCCCCACCTCTATACTCACACTAGCCAAGGACACTACTGGGTAATGCCGTCGAATAGCACGAAGAATAAGGCTAGTAAGGAGCGACCATCTGTGTAATTGCTTTGTGCGAGTACCGATATGTCAGATAATATAACTTACATTTTATTTCAAGAGGAAATCCGACATATCAAATGCAAACTCAAAGCTACCACACTGTGGCTATGTAGTCTTCGGAAACAAATATAGAAATAAACATAACACAAATCAGTCACAGATATTCATATCACAAAGGTGGAAACAGATATGAATATAACATATAGAAGTGTACATCAAAGTAGTGGTCCAACTAGATCCACTACATTACAAAAGAATAGATACAAGTGCTAGACAAAAGAATAAGTATACATCAAGGAGTCTCTATCTCAAATGTATACTAACAAAAACTACTATGCTAAAGTAGTTAGCAAAAAGTAAGGTGACGAACCCTGATAAGAAGTCAAGCAGGAGCACCAGAAATACCTCGGTCTGACCCGAGTATAATTTAAGAGGAAAATAATAAACGGATCAGTCTAGCTATAAATATCATATAAAATGAGATAGGATAAGAGATATCACCAAAACGTATGATAACAATAATGCCATACTGTGACAAGTATACATAAGGTAACAACAAAAATCATACAACATCTCAAATATTATCAAACACTAAAAAGAATGTTATATTCTTTAAATTATTCACCAAAACAAAAATATTGATAGAGCTCATCAATGCCTATCATCAAAATTGATGAAACACAAATTCTAGAATTCATCAACTAGAAATCTAGAAATCACAAAGGGGGGAGGCCTATCACAAACGGGAGCATGAAAATTCACCAACATGAGCATCAGAAACGGGTCGCTAACCAATGGTCGCTAACCATAGAGCCGGTGCAACGACGTAGTACAATAATGGTATGCCCGATGAACCTGATACTCAAGTAATTCAGAACAAAGACGTAGTACAATAATGGTACACCCGATGAACCTGATAAGCTGGGAAAACGACGTAGTACAATAACGGTATGCTCGATGAATCGAACTCCATAAAACCATAGGTTGCTAGCCTATAAAAAGAATGAGACGAAGCTCCATAAAACAAGGTACAGTCCTCCACATGGACAAAGAGACTTTGCATATCGCTAGTCTAAACCATAAAATTATCACCATCTATTAATGAAAAGTGTAGATTACACTAAGTTAGTAAATAAATGAGTTTAGCTTCATGTCCCCTAACCACTGGCTTAACTTAAATATTTACGAACAAATTGTAGATTCCACTCGAAAATTGTCACAAGATTTTCAACCGAACAAGTCCAAAAATTAATCGATGAAGTAAACGAAAGTGTTTCATACCACTTGTTTTGCTAAGCCGTTTAATTAGATTTCTTATACGAATGAGGTAAAGGTTTGTATATACTAATAGGTAGGAAAACGGTTTTATAAACGAGCTTTGTATTAAAAATAGAGTTGAAATCATCTTTGTGAAAGAGTTTGAATAGTTACTACTAGTATAGAAACCTTTGTATTTTAAAGTGACAAATCATCAAATTGATTGTAAAAATAATCAATCACCAAAAATTCACATACAACAATGTGAATTAAATCCAAAGAAATCAATATCACATCCATCAAAATGGATATTCCTAAAAAAATCCCAAGAAAGAAGTCATCAAAGTCGATAAATGATAACAACAAATCGGGTCATCAAAAATCGATTAAAAATCGGAAACCCACACAAAACTGCCTAAAATAGGAAAAATGCACATTTCCCAGATTCAGTCGACTGGACTGAATGGTCAGTCGACTGATACATGCCTAGAAACTCTCGGTTTCCAGGTTCAGTCGACTGGCCATATACATCAGTCGACTGATAGATGGACAGAAACTTTCTGTTTCCAGGTTCAGTCGACTGAACTGTATGGTCAGTCGACTAATACAAGGCCAGAAAATTTTCTGTTCCCAGATTCAGTCGACTGATCTTACAATTCAGTCGACTGAACTGTCATGCAGTATTTTCAGTCTAGCCCAAGAAGGGCAAAAATCCAAACCGGAAGTGATCAGACGAGCAACAAAGACTAGGGATATATGCCAAGCGACAACCCAGCCTTATAGGCTCTTCGATACACCCCAACAACATGGTCAAACATCAAAGATAGGATTTTTTTAAAGATTTGACTTCAAAACACCAAAAATTGAAATATTCATCAAACCAATTCAATTCAAAGGCAAATGGACAAGGAATAGATGTTAGGAATTACTACCTAACAACTATCAAAGATATAGACATAGATGTGAGTTCAAAAACTCATCTTTTAAACCCAAAACAACAAATGAGAAGCTCTAGAACAAGCAAAGATTGATTTCTCTTCAACAACACCTCTAGAATCTTCAATCTATTATCAAAGGTGAAGTTTTTCCTAAACAGGTTATAGGAATTTCTGAAAATTGAAGAGGGATTGAGATGGAGAAGATGAAGAGGATGCTTACCTAAGCTTCTCTTGGATTTTGGACTTGAATTTGAGTTTCCTAATCAAAGCTAGGGTTTAGGAATTTTAATTTCCTCTTCTTTCCCCCATTTTTACTTTAGCTTGAGAGTGTTAGGAAATGAGGAGTGGAATGAATGAAGAGCAGTGGAGTTGGGTTATTTGTTAGGTTGGTGGTTGAAACCCAAACCCAAAGCCCTAAATGAAAATATCAAAATTTTACTCAACTTCAAACATATCGATGTTTATACTCAAAAAGGTTGCAAACGCCATTTTGGATTCAATGGAAGTGGTCTCGGGTCCTAATTCGACTGTTTGCAAAAAGTGACATTTCGGACTTAAATCCAACTAACAATGCTATATTTAATAAACCAGCTTCTTACCGGCTTCAAGCCAACATGAAGGAGATCAGCATGGCCTTCCGTAGAGTGCCTCGAAAGGTGCCATATCAATACTAAATTGGAAGCTATTATTATAAGAAAACTCAACAAGAGAGATATGATCCTCCTAACTTCCACCAAAGTAAAGAACACATGCACGAAGGAGATCTTCAAGAGTTTGATTCACACGCTCGGTTTGTCCATCGGACTGAGGATGATAAGCGGTGCTAAAATTAAGCTTCGTTCGCAAAGCTTTTTAAAGGCCTTTCCAAAATCCGCTAGTAAATAATGGATCACGATCACTAACAATAGAAGTATGAACTCCATATAATTTAACAATTTCTTTAACATAGAGTTTGGCCAAAAGAGGCACGGTCCGATTGGACCGAACGGGAATAAAATGGGCGGATTTTGTAAGTCTATCAACTATCACCCATAGGCTATCATGACCCAAACGAGAACGGGGAAGACCGTCAATGAAATCCATGGAAACTTGGTCCCACTTCCAAATTGGAATGTCCAAAGGTTGCAATAACCCACCGGGCCTTTGATGCTCGGCCTTTATGAGTTGGCAAGTCATGCAATGCTTTATAAAGCTAGTAATACCAGATTTCATTCCATCCCAATAATAAAGTCACTTCATATCCACGTACATTTTACTACTACCGGGATGAAGGGTAAATTTAGAACGTTGAGAGTCTTCTAAAATGTCTTTACGAAGATCACTAATATTTGGCACGATAAGTCTACCAAATTTTCGAATACCTCCACGAGCATCGATATCAAAGCCCTTCGAACCATCATCCTTATTTTTATCCCTACAACTTTGGCTAAAAAGAGCCAATTCAGGATCTAGCTTTTGAGCTTCAAGGATGCGGTCTAAAAGAGAAGGATAAGCATCAAGGCTACACAAAACAAGAGATGAACATGAATTGGATTCACGATCTCGAATCTCACAAGTGGACAAAGTCTTGAGATCATTCCATTCGGATATCATCATGGAAACAACCGCTTGTTGCTTACGACTAAGGGCATCGGCAACACGATTTCCCTTTCCGGGAGTATAAAGAATATCAAGATCATAAGATGCAAGGAACTCGAGCCAACGTTGTTGATGCAAATTAAGTTCCTTTTGAGAAAATAAATACTTCAAAGATTTATGATCGGTGTAGAGAACAAATTTCTAATGATGCCAAATTCTAAGGGCGAAAACAATAGCCGCGAGCTCTAAATCATGAGTGGCATATCTAGTCTCGACAGGCTTTAATTGCCTAGAAGCATAAGCGATAACATGTTCCCCTTGCATGAGAACGGCTCCCAAACCAACACGACTAGCATCGGTATAAACAATAAAATCTTGGTTCCCTTCGGGAATCACAAGAATAGGAGCATCGGAAAGGAGTTCTTTTAGTTTCTGAAAAGCAGCTTCACATTTGTCTAACCAAATGTATTTAACTCCCTTCTTTGTCAAACTAGTAAGAGGCACGGAAATTTTAGAAAAGTCTTTTATGAACCGACGGTAATAGCCCGCCAATCCAAGGAAGCTACGAATTTCCGTCACACTCTCCGGTATCTTCCAATTTTGAATCGCTTTAATCTTTGAAGGATCCACGGAAATTCCGGATTCAGAAATAATATGCCCCAAAAATTTCATACGAGATTGCCAAAAGTGACATTTAGAAAATTTTGCTTTCAATTGGTTGCTCCTAAGAGTTTCCAACACAATCCGAAGATGTTTTTCGCGCTCTTCCTCGGTTTTAGAATAAACAAGAATATCATCTATAAAGATGAGAACAAATCGATCGTGGAAGTCTTTGAAAACTCGATTCATAAGGTCAACGAAATAAGCTGGAGCATTCGTCAAACCAAATGGCATAACAAGCCATTTATAAGATCCATAACGAGTATGGAACGATGCCAAAGGAATGCTATCCTCTGCAATACAGAGCTGATGAAAACTGGTTGCTAAGTCTAACTGTGAAAAGACTTTAGCACCACTAAGTTGATCGAATATATCATCAATCCGAGGTAAGGGATATTTATTTTTGATGGTAAGATCATTAAGCTTGCGGTAGTCAACGCAAAGCCTAAGTGTACCATCGAATTTCTTCACAAAGATAGCAGAAGCTCCCCAAGGAGAGGAACTAGAACGAATAAACTATTTTACTTCCAATTCGGATAATTGTTTACGCATCTCCTCATTTTCCTTATTGGACATAAGATAAGGAAGACGAGTGATAGGTATAGCTCCAAGGATTAGATTAATTCTGAACTCAATTGCTCGCTTAGGTGGTAATCCTAATACGGGCTCAAATATGTCGGGAAATTCACGAACAATGTGAATGAGAGAAATAACATCTTGCTCATCATCATTATCGTCATCATGAGGATTTAGAGAATACAAGGATGCTCCCGAATTGGAATCTGAATCTTCAAGAACAAGAGAAATCTGCTTAATAGTTTGAGGATGTCGAAGATATATTGTTCGCTTAGGACATAGGAAATGGGCTTCGTAACGGTTAAGCCAATCCATCCCCAAAATCATTCTGAAACCAAGGTAACGCATAACATGCAAATCGGCTCGGAAAGCATAATCACATAAAATAATTTCGACATCTTTACAAAGTAAACTGAGTGTTGCGGATCCACCAATCGGATTCGCAATTCTCAATGAAGTCATCAAGCCAATAACATTCAAAGACAAAGCATCAACAAGTTCTTTTAATATAAAAGAGTGAGATGCACCCGTATAAAAAAGAACTCGAATAGGAAGATCATGAAATATAATAATGACATCAAGGATAGAATGAGAAATACCTTGACCAAGAGAAGTGTTACTAGGAGCTTGCATAACATTTAGCTTTCCCTCTTTATTGTTTGGAAGTTTGGGGCATGAAGATAAAAGATGACCCGAACTTTTGCAATAACGACAAAAAAGTGGTTTTGGGCACCTATTTGCATAATGGTCCTAAGAACCACAATTGTAGCATTGCCCACGACTAGAGGTAAGAGTCTTTGCTACCGAAGTTTCTTGCTTCCCTTTCTTGTTGGGATATGAGCCTTTGAACTTAATAGGCCTCTTCTTGCTATTGTTGAAGTTCGGTTTGGCACCCACAACTTCAACATCACTTACTTTATCGGCCTCTTCAAGTCGAATAGCGATATCAACAAGCTGATCGAAAGAAACTTCTAGTTTCAGAAGTAATGACTTTTTGATGTCCTTATTCAACCCATAGACAAATCTCTGATTTTTCTTCAATGGGGTATTAATATACTCGACCCCATATTTAGATAGAGATTCAAAGATGCGACGTAATACGTCACAGAAGATTCACCTTGAACAAGGTCAATAAAGCGTCGAGCTAGAGATAGTTTTTCAGCTTCTGGCACAAACTTTATCTCGAACCTTTCCCGGAATTGCTCCCAAGATCCGCTTCAATAATTTACAAAATCAGAAGCTCATACCAATCTAATGCTCTCTCATGGAGCATGCTAGAAGCCACTTGGACTCGATGTAGATCAATAAGATTCATGCGGGAGAAGATGCGATCGCATGATCTAAGCCAAGCTTAGACTTCTATAACGCTTTTGGAACCTTTGAATGGCCTTCCTCCCAAATTGGTATAATCACTACACAAGCATGCAAACTCAGATTTAGGATGAGTAGGCTCAGGAATAGGTCCGGCAGCTTGGGCATTCTTTACAAGATCTAGAAGTTGCTGAGCAGACATAAATACTCCGTCCTGAGGAGTAGCACTGGATTGACCGGCGCTGGGACAACCTGGTTTAACTACTTCTCTTCTTTTAGAAAAAAAGAAAGAAGAGGAAGAAAGGTTATTATCAAAATGAATATCAAACAAACTTGATTGATAAAACAAGACATCATAAAAGAAAATAGGATAGTACGGTACGAAGACTCGAATTAAATCCTATGGCACGACTCCTAAGAAAAACTTAGGACAATGATCCTAGCTAGATTATTCTACATTGTTCCGAAGTTTGGCTCTAATACCAAGCTGTGACGCCCCACCTCTATACTCACACTAGCCAAGGACACTACTGGGTAATGCCATCGACTAGCATGAAGAATAAGGCTGTTGAGGAGCGACCATCTATGTAATTGCTTTGTGCGAGTACCGATATGTCAGATAATATAACTTACATTTCATTTCAAGAGGAAATCCGATATATCAAATACAAACTCAAAGCTACCACACAGTGGCTATGTGGACTTCGGAAACAAATATAGAAATAAACATAACACAAATCAGTCACAGATATTCATATCACAAAGGCGGAAACAGATATGAATATAACACATAGAAGTGTACATCAAAGTAGTGGTCCAACTAGATCCACTACATCACAAAAGAATAGATACAAGTGCTAGACAAAAGAATAAGTATACATCAAGGAGTCTCTATCTCAAATGTATACTAACAAAAACTACTATGCTAAAGTAGTTAGCCAAAAGTCAGGTGACAGACCCTGATAAGAAGTCAAGCTGGAGCACCTGAAATACCTCGATCTGACTTGAGTATTATTTAAGAAGAAAATAATAAACGGATCGGTCTAGCTATAATTATCATATAAAATGAGATAGGATAAGAGATATCACAAAAACGTAGGATAACAATAATGCCATACTGTGACAAGTATACATAAGGTAACAACAAAAATCATACAATATCTCAAATATTCTTGAACACTAAAAAGAATGTCATATTCTTTAAATTATTCACCAAAACACAAATATTGATAGAGCTCATCAATGCCTATCATCAAAATTGGTGAAACACAAATTCTAGAAATCATCAACTAGAAATCCAGAAATCACAAAGGTGGGAGGCCTATCACAAACGGGAGCATGAAAACTCACCAACACGAGCATCACAAACGGGTCGCTAACCCATGGTCGCTAACCATAGAGCCTGTGCAACGACGTAGTACAATAACGGTACGCCCGATGAACCTGATACTCAAGTAATTCGGAACAACGACGTATACAATAATGGTACGCCCGATGACCTGATAAGCTGGGACAACGACGTAGTACAATAACGGTACGCCCAATCAACCGAACTCCATAAAACCATAGGTCGTTAGCCTATAAAAAAGAATGAGACGAAGCTCCATAAAACGAGGTACAATCCCCCACGTGGACAAAGAGACATCGCATATCACTTGTCTAAACCATAAAATGATAACCATCGATCAATGAAAAGTGTTGATTACACTAAGTTAGTAAATAAATGAGTTTAGCTTCATGTCTCATAACCACTGGCTTAACTTAAATATTTACGAACAAATTGTAGATTTCCACTCGAAAATTGTCACAAGATTTTCAATCGAACAAGTCCAAAAATTAACCGACGAAGTAAACGCAAGCGTTTCATACCACTTGTTTTGCTAAGCCGTTTAATTAGATTTCTCATACGAATGAGGTAAAAGTTTGTATATACTAATAGGTTGGAAAACGGTTTATAAACGAGCTTTGTATTAAAAATAGAGTTGAAATCATCTTTGTGAAAGAGTTTAAATTGTTACTACTAGTATAGAAACCTTTGTATTTTAAAGTGACAAATCCCAAAATTGATTGTAAAAACAATCAATCACCAAAAATTCACATACGACAATGTGAATTAAATCCATAGAAATCGATACCAAAACCATCAAAATGGATATTCCCAAAAAAATCCCGAGAAAGAAGTCATCATAGTCGATAAATGATAACAACAAATCGGGTCATCAAAATCGATTAAAAATTGGAAACCCACACAAAACTGCCTAAAATAGGCAAAACGCACATTTCCCAGATTCAGTCGACTGGACTGTATGGTCAGTCGACTGATACATGCCTAGAAACTCTCGGTTTCCAGGTTCAGTCGATTGGCCATATATGTTAGTCGACTGATAGATGAACAGAAGCTTTCTGTTTCCACGTTCAGTCGACTGAACTATATGGTCAGTCGACTGATACAAGGCCAGAAAATTTTCTGTTCCCAGATTCAGTCGACTGATCTTACAGTTCATTCGACTGAACTGTCATTTGCAGTATTTTCAGTCTAGCCCAAGAAGGGCAAAAATCCAAACCGGAAGTGATCGGACGAGCAATGGAGACTCGGGATTTATGCCAAGCGACAACCCAGCCTTATAGGATCTTCATACACCCCAACAACATGTTCAAACATCAAAGATAGGAATTTTAAAGATTTGACTTCAAAGCACCAAAAATTGGAATATTTATCAAACCAATTCAATTCAAAGGAAATGGACAAGGAATAGATGTTAGGAATTACTACCTAACAACTATCAAAGATATAGACATAGATGTGAGTTCAAAAACTCACCTTTTAAACCCAAAACAACAAATGAGAAGCTCTAGAACAACCAAAGATTGTATTCTCTTCAACAACACCTCTAGAATCTTCAATCTATTATCAAAAGTGAAGTTTTTCCTAAGTTAGGTTATAGGAATTTCTGAAAATTGAAGAGGGATTGAGATGGAGAAGATGGAGAGGATGCTTACCTAAGCTTCTCTTGGATTTTGGACTTGAATTTGAGTTTCCTAATCAAAGCTAGGGTTTAGGAATTTTAATTTCCTCTTCTTTCCCTCATTTTTACTTTAGCTTGAGAGCGTTAGGAAATGAGGAGTGGAATGAATGAAGAGGAGTGGAGTTGGGTTATTTGTCAGGTTGGTGGGCTGAAACCCAAACCCAAAGCCCTAAATGAAAATATCAAAATTTTACTCAACTCCAAACATATCGATGTTTATACTCAGAAAGGTCGCAAATGCCTTTTTGGACTCAATGGAAGTGGTCTCGAGTCCTAATTCGACTATTTTCAAAAAGTTACATTTCGAACTTAAATCCGACTAACGATGTTATATTTAAATAAAACATTTAAATCTACAATCGTAAAATATGCGGGTTGTTACACGTGTCTATATGATAACTCATAAACCTAAGAAGTAGTGGAATTTTTTTTTGATTATTTGCTTGAGCTAAGAGGATGTCCAGATAACTCTCAAGTCCCAACCAGAAGATCCACATGCAATATGGGATATACATGGCGATAATAAATACTTGTTCAGATACAACATATTAATTTGGTAAGATAGACTAGCCATCTGTCTATATGTACGAGACACATGAATTATGGTAGTCTATGAGAATAGCAATGCTTTGTTTAAAATACTTTTCTTCAATGGCAATGGAAAAGTAAATTTTGTATACACATGAATGCATTTGTCTAACCTTCAACTTAATTGAAAACTTATAGATACTATATGCAGGAGATAGTAAAGAATGTCCTTTACATATTTAACATGGTTATAATAATAAACATGGTTATAAAAATATTTTCATATTGCAGTCGTAAATTTTATTTGTAATAAATTGGAAAATTATACCTCTTTCAAAATTACAATATCTCAAAGGCCATGTGGTAATGAATTTTAAAATCGAGTGACAATAACGCAATGTCAAAATCATCGCTATAGCCCACCATCAAGATGATGATGTATTCCCTTGCGTATTAATTACATGAATTCTTAGATGTCACCATCTCCAAGCTCATGTCGAGAATTACAAAAGTCCTCCCATTCATAAAATAGAACCTGCAACTTGGCAGCGAGTAAATGAAATTTCTATGTTTAACTTATTGGCATATTTCCATAAGTATATACTCATTTCCACACACATATGTAGTTATACATACATACATACATACATATGTATGTGTGTGTATATAATGTGAGTGTGTAATATTAAAAGCAATCTAAACATGACTGTAGTAATCATAACCTTTTCAATTTCACATAGATATAGAATAAATTTGAGCATATAACATTAGTAATTATATACAGTACACCATAAAAAATAAGTTTGCAAGCACAACATGCCATGTCACTAAGTTTAAAATAAGCTCAAATCTTATATGCTCATTTTGTCTTTTCCTATGAAATCACTTATTATCACCATTATTTAATTAATAGCTAATATCTTTTGTGATACGATAAACCCCCAATAGTTGATCGAATTAATGTGATTGCTGATTAAAATTTAAAGAGGTACATGGACAAACAATATGAGGACAAATGATTTAACTCGTCCAAATAGAGATAGCGAAGTGGCGAAACACAAATTCACGTTTATATGCGATATAAAAATGCTATTGTTTATACCAGAATATGGCACAAACATCCAGGAGATTAAAGTAGAGGATTAAATGAAGAAAAATAATGGAAAATGTGGAAAATCAGTACACACAGCATTTTTAGTGGTTCAGCCAACTAATGCCTACGTCCATTTGGCTTTTCAATTGATATATTGTTGTTAGCAACTTCCGGTGTTATGGTTCAGTATGGATCCTTAGGATTACAATGTAATTACAGGAAATTAGTAAACAACTCAAATAGATCCCTCGAAATGATCCTCCCCACTTCTATTTATAGCTGAAGGTCGCCAAGAATCCCTCCACCACGTTCTAAGCCATGTCAACATTTACTATGGATCGATATCGATCCATAAGATCTGCTTTTGGATCTCTTCTATTGCCTTGTGTAGATGCTACTTGTTGTTAGCTTCATGTTTTTAGTTGCCTTGCTGAAAGCTTGTTTCTAGGTCGACAAGTTGGATTGATGGTGGAATGGAGTTCTTGACGGCAGATGCTCAAGCTGCTCGATGATGAATTACATGCAAACAGTTTTTGAGGCGAGAAAGGGGTTGCTATCACCTTGGTTTGGAAGTAGGTGAAGTTTGGAATGTTTTGGTTGAAAAAGTATATATAGGTACCGACCCATAGGGATGGATCAGTACCGATCCATTACTTTGATGGATTGGGGTTGTTAAAATTCAAGATAGCTGTGTATTCACCTCATGGTCTTGATCACACTTGATTTCTGGTCTTGTAAGCTATCTCTCTGGACCCTCTATCTCAATAACTTCCAAGTTCGAATTATCAGGTTTGTCCAAACACTATCTTAACAAAAGGCTGGATAACACTTGCCTTTCAAAGTACATCTTGTTTCCAACATGATGTGCTTTTAATCAAGACAAGTCAGGATTGTAGTAATAGATCCCAATCTATGTTTCGAATAGTTGTCAACCTTTCTTTGGAACCTTTCGGTGTAGTGTAGTTTTAGCTATTCTTTGCGATGGTTCGCTTGGTTCATGTCTACTGATGTTTGTTAGTACAAAAACTAGAATGTGCTTTCATACTTCGTCGTTCCTAATTCAGGAACTTCCAATGGACTTCCATCTTGGATTTCACAAGTTTGAACTCATCGCTCTGCGATCTCAATTGCCATGTGTCGAGAATGCACGCGCATACGTATACAGATTGTCTGGCATGTTTCAACTCCATGCATATGCATATTTTTATGAAGAGACATGCGTACATGCATATACATATGCACACATTTCTTTTCATTCTTTTTTTTTAAATTGCATGGTTTAGTACTAATCCGGTACTTAGATTTAGGCTATTTTATAGCCTACAAAAGTGGTTCGAGAGTTATATAACCCGACCCAATACTTGTTCTTCTGACTTCCTTGCCATCGAGTATTCAAGCTCCAACTCTCATTAGATTTTCTTTCATGCCCAAAAGAATTTCATGCCACCATCGCTTTCCCTTAAGCACCATCATGGTCAGTCGCCTTTGCTTCCAACCTCCAACCGACGTTTAGTTTGTCGCGATCAAACCCTGATCCATCACTTTAAGCATGATCCATCACTTGAATCGATTTCCATCTTTTAGATTTGAAACATTAGGTAGGCAGCGACGTTGCTGGCAGGCTTAGATGAACTTCACGTTGTAGGCTACGCTTGGATTGGGGAGGAAGTGAAAAGGTTGAAAAATTCACGTTAAGGGTATGGATCGGTACAGATCCAACCCATAGTGAATTTTTGGCCTTGAACTTGTTTGAGTAATTTGTAATAGTAACCAAAGTTCAAGTTTTTCCCAAATGAAATTTTTCCAAGTTCCAATGTATTCTCATTGCACGATTAAAGATGTGAAGTTCGTTGGGACGGTCAGCTATGATGGTCTCCTCGGGAAATATCCCGACTTTCAAATGAACCATTGCACAATCATCGGATATTGACACTACAAGACACTGTAATTTGCATCACACCACACTAGGTTTTCACTTTAGCATGGGAACATACTTTTAATTTTTCTAATATCACTTGTATATTGAGTTTTGATAGTTATGATTCAAAGACATCATTCTGAGCATCTCTCTACTCTAGCTGTAGGTCCATCGACTTTTAAATATGCTGAATCAAACATCGAGTCAAGCTCGAGCATAGTTCCTTCTGCAAGACATACTCCAACACCATCTATATACCAGCCTATAAATCAATAAACCAAATGGCCTCTTTAGAGGCTCATATTGAGCCCATAGATGGTCCGAAAGTTGAGGCTGCTCCAAATAGCCTTGACGATGCTAGAATATTGGATGATCCCACAGACTCAGTTGCTTCAAAAATGAAAAAAGGATCACTTAGAAGAATTTTTGAACAACATGGCATCCCATTTGAAGACGTGTTGGTTCCTACACGCCACCAACGAGAATATCACCCTCCAACTGGGTATATCACGTGTAACCGATAAATGTGTTTGGCGGGATGTGTCCCACCATTTAATCAATTCATCTGATGGATTCTTTATTTGATGAGGCCAGCTCCAGCTCAGCTATACCCCAATAGCCATGCTTTTCTACATAGCGTATTTATTATCTTCACTCGTCATTTAAACTGAGTTCCAAGTAATGAAGAAATCTGGTACCTATATAGCTTTAAACACCGCAAGGGGAATCCTCCCATCACTTTTTTGGAACCATACAGAGGGTGTAAAATGGCGATTGACACCTAGAATAAGCTAAGTTACTTCAACGATGAGTTTTTCTTTGTATGTTATGCGCCCAGATTTGCACAGCAGTGGCTAACCCGACGTAAGTTTTGCTCTCGTTCTTTCCATTTGAGATCACTTTATAATTTTATTTGTTGAGGTCATTTTCCTTTATTCTTTCAGATGTGTCAAACAAGCTTAGCGGCCCGGCCCTAGGAGAGACTCTCAGGCTACTTCATGAAGTCCTAGATGCGGACAAGGAGATGAGGACGTTACTCACCGATAAGAAACTCTGCGCTTATAACTTGTTAGAAGCGGGCCATAACATTGGTCAGATAGCTACAATTTATATTGGAGAAAATGGATATCTTGATTCGATAGAAATTAGATAGATAAAGAAATTTCACATTAAGTTACTGTTATAAATTCTATCCATATATGTTCTGATCACCAGTTCAAACTATATTAGATCCAATTGCATTCGATTGGAATTCAGAAAAAAAATTGACTTTACTTTTATTGATGCCAAAGTAACATTCATCAACTAAAATTATTCTGATATGAACCCCTAGGAGTAATTGGTTAGATACATTGACTTTCTATTATAAAAATATTTGCCGATTGTTTTTATTAGGGCGATCTCAAACAGTGATGAGGACGACTCCCCATCTAAAGATGACGCCGAGGACCCAATGGTGCCCCTAGTTCCAAGTCCTGTAGTTGGAGCTGAATAAGTGCAGAAGCACGTTGAAGAAGGCGAGGGTGACGGAGCAGGCCACAGTGATGTTGACATGTGTCATGAGTTCCCTAATAATAGCGGCGGTGATGACAATGTTTTCTTTTAAAGTAGTGCCCTAAGATAAGGATCCTTCAATGCAGTATATAATGCAACTTCCACCAGCCATGGTGCTGGAAAAGAAATATGTCCAGCCTTCGAAGGACCCTTGTATAAATTTTGGGCCGATTCTGAATGATATCGATTCTTTTGGCCTAGATGACATGAGCCTTGGGGGTGTCAATTCCCCTATTTGTCTACAGGGTGACTTGCCAACCACTCACACGGGGGAGATCACTCCTACCAACAAAGTTCAAGTCTATGGTCCATCGATAGGACACTAGGATACACACACGCACAACACTTTACTTATTTCACATCGTGTTTATCCTTCCAAGGCTAATCTTCCTTTGTTTCACTTGCAAGTTCAATGGAGCACCGTAGCATATTCGATTACCTTGAGGATTAGATGGTTCATCACAAGGGACACGATGCACTAACATGCTCCCATAGCATCAACCATGATTCAAACACTAGCAGGCATTCAAGCAGGAATCGAGGGGCTGAGACAGGGGTTATTATTCTCATGATTCATCATCAAAGCGTAGATCTAGGTCACACCTATCTAGAAGCATGGACAAGTACTCTAAACAACCTAATGACATTTTGCTTGTGGATGTTTCTCATATCTCTACTTTGGCTTCCCACTCCACAAAGCAAACGGTTCCTTCTCAAGCTCATCGGCAACCTGAGCAATCATCAAAGTTCGTTGCCCGTGACTCCTCTCGCTGCCATAAGGCTGATAAGAAAGACATTGAGTCTTCAGCTGTTTCAATAGAGCAACAGATCGCATCCAACGCTTTGATGGCTGAACCGAGGCACCGCTTTCTAAAGATTTGTTTTGACGACATCAAGTTTGCTTCCCATCTGAAGGAGATCCCACCAAAGGTCAAAGGCCAGATGTGGCCTATGTTGGCGATGTGTAAATATGGAAGCGATTGGCTAAGAAGATTTCTTAATATGCCGAGAGTGAGATGATTTAGGCTTAGGGGTTGTAACTTGCGGCTAACCAAGACAAGGAGACTGTCGCTCACCTTGACATATAAATTATTGAGTTAAGGAAGACGCAGGCCGAGGTCGAGTAGAAAGTCAAAGACCTGGCTAAAACGGTTCAACGGAAGAGGAAGATCAACTGAGTCAAATTGAATCCGCTCACTATAGAAATCAACTTATGTCGAAAGAGAAAGAGCACCCAACAAAGGAAATAGCAGAGTTGAAAGCGCAACATGGGTACAAGAAAGGGCAATTGGAGAAAGATAAGAAGGAGAAAGTTGATGCTCTTATGCAAGCTCAAAATTATTATGAGAGTTGTTGGATGCTCGTAACCAGTGGGACAATGCATTAGCTATAGGAGATACCTAAATGCTGAACTAGAAGATTAGACATAATTTCTAAGGATGGAAATGGAAAATCGCTATAGCAGCCGACGATAGAGTATGGATGAATGGTAGGCAATCCAACAAGCGATGGTGCGGGCTATCAAATGCCATATGATTCTATGGAGTCAAAATAATGGTTGCGGGTTAAACTAAAATTTGGGTTAGGTAGCAAAGGGTGAGCAGAAATTATGGCTATTAAATTAGTTTGAATTAGGGAAAAATGGATAAGAAGGAAGCTTAGATTTTTTTTCCTTGGGGAAATATGCGGAAGAAAAAATGTCTTTTCAACTTACAAATACACTTGGCAAACTCAAATTAAATTTCATTGAAAAAATGATAGGTGGATTCAGAGCTAACTAAGTCATACTCAGTATTAATAGTATAATATAGAATTCAAATTCAGACCAAAACAACAAACTCATGAAAATTCCAGATCTACACCTGCATAAATTAAAGTGGACAACAAATGTGTATACAAATTTGTTAAAGCAATTAAATAGCTAGATATACAACATCATGATGAAAATATATAACACAGAATAGGTTAAACCTTATTAATGTTACCCTTGAATGCACCTTGATTAAATGAGTTGCTCCAAGATTTGAAATCATGGCTCCTAGCTTTGCAAGAGAAGGAAAACCGCCTTTTATTTTTCTAAATCAATTGGATGCCATAAAAAATAGTTAGTATTTTTTCCTTTGAGATTTCGGCTAGAAATGTTGCATTAGGAAGACGAAGACTAGGGTTTTGTAATGACTCGGAATTTTATAGTTTTGATTGTGCATATTTAATTAATTTTAAATATTTAAATAATTTATTTTAAAAGCTTAATAACTCCTTTAAATTAATAAGAATAATTGTGAAATCATTTTGAAAGTTTGTTTACAAAAATACAAAGTAAATAAAGATGAAAACCTTTATTTAGTAATCAATGTGATTAAACTTGTCTTAATAATAATTCTTTTTAATTAATGTGTGAATTTATCATCCCGGGACACTGTCTTGGATTTTGATGAAACTAGATAATGAGGTGATGTACATAGATGAGTTTGGTGGCGATTGGACGTGCTGTGTGATCGAGTGAGCTCAAAACGCTTAAAATTGAAAAGATAATTAAAATAATAATATACTTTTATTATAAATACACAATATACCCTCCTCTCTCTCACACACTTCCTCTTTCTCTTTTTCATTTTCTTTTCATATAAACATAAAAGCAGCCACCTCATATTTTTATTTTTTTTGCCAAGGCCGTGGTTAACGAAAATCAACATCGTCGGGCTTGTTGAACCCGTGTGATGAAGAGCTTCAAATCCATATAGATGATAGTAGGTGTAGTTAACTTTGGACGAGCTTGACCTTTAAAGGCCGAATTAGGGTTCCAATTTGTGGAGGATATGAGAGGAGATTGGCTAAGGCGTTGGTTGCATCGAGCTTCTCTTGCGGAGGTGAGTAGATGAAGTTTAAGGACATGAGGCATGGTATAAGGAAATGCGACATTATATTATAGAAAGGAGGAAGCCCATGTTGCTTTTGCCATGCCTTGATCGAGCATGAAATTTTTGGGTTGGGAGCGAAGAGATTTCGAAATGGAGTTCGTCGGAGTTGGCGACATTGGATTTCATGGAGTGTAGCGCAAGTTATAAGAGGAGATGCATGGCCTGGAAGTATGCACTGCATGCATGTACACGGAGGAGTTTAAATTGGGGAAGATGATTAATAAAGGAGGATTAGGTAATTAACTAGTTATTAAAGTTAATTAATTAATATTTTAATCTCAAAACTTATAAAATTCATATCTTCTACATACAAGGTCCAAATCGAACACAGTCTTTTGTGTTGTGCTCGTAGGAGTGTTATCTTTGCATCGGAGCTAATTTTTTCAAGATTAGAGCAAGCAAAATTTTGAGATAAAATCGAACGATGTTTGATTTAGATCGAGCAGGAATGAGTATGCGTCAGTTGAAATTTTGGTGCATTAACTCACCTCTGGACGAACACTATATTATATATGTGTTGATATAAATTATTGTTTATGTGCTTAAATGTTTTCTTTGGTTGTTCTGGTTGAATTCCTGTTTTTGGAAAGCGGATGACATATAAATTGAAATACACGAAACTCAAGGAATTTTGTAGAGGGATCTGAATTCCTTGCCACTGCTGATTTTAGTTCCATTTATATACTTGGTTTATAAATTTTTGATTACCAAAAGATCGGTAGCTCGGCCTTAGTGGAATGACTTTGATATGTGACTTTGATATTGGCCTTATTGTTGTTACACTTGTTACAATTATATGGAAAGTAAATGTTAAGTGCTATGGTAGCTGTGGCCTCATTATCGCATTTTGAAATACTATTAGTTGTTGTTTTGACTTGAAATGGTTTTGATTTGGATGATGATTTTAAATGCGACTTTTAAAATTTTCTATGCCATTTTATTCATAAATAGTTTTTGAACTTCTCCATTTTACTCCAACCTTTTTGTTAGTCTTTTCTAATTTATATGGAAAGGTTTTTAAAAGTATCTCAAGAACTATTTATTTTTGTAGAAAAGTTAATATAATAATCGATGTTTATTATAAAGAAAAAAGAGATTTATCTTTTATAATAAAGTGATTCTACTTTAAAGAAGAAAGAAATAATTTGGAATAAATATTTGTAAAATGTTTCATATAAAAAGATAGATTTATAAATAAAAAACAGATTTATAGATGATATTTTATAAAGGGAAATGATATCATTTGATAAATTGGAATAATAAATCACATTTGTGAATTTAAGGTGATATATGAAATGATCGTTTAATGGAGAGTATTTGGTCTGATCTTGAAACTAAATATTTGTGAAAAGTATATGAGATTTAAAATCAATAGATTTTTAGAAAGGAGATTTATAAAAGTAGTTTTATAAATAGAAAGGAGATTTTTAACGATCTACTTTTCTTACTACTAAAGATGACACTTAATACATCATCGGTATTCGTCTACTGATCATTTAGTCGTCCAAAAGATAGGTCATTAGGAGTGGATGAAAGAAAAGACGGAACCGAATCCCACAAAAATATGATGAGTAACATATAAAATATAAATCAGGTCTTTACAAAAAGAAAGAACATTAATATTCATACAATATCAAAGTACACTAACCGATTATTAAGTTGGGCAGTTATAACAATCTATCCTTACAATTACTGATATCTAAAACAATAACAAACAATGAAAAATAAAAGAAAATATAGAATTACTTCTTGGCGCTGCAACTCGTCTCCTGAGCTCCAAAGCACCCAAAGCTAATTTGAAAATATGCTCGATCTGACCCGAGCATTATAAGAAAACAACGCTCAGATCAATGTAGTAAACCCAGTGTGATAAAAACTGTAAAAAAATCAAACCACGTTGATTTCTATATTTAAAACCTTTTTCAAATAAAGATATCTCATAAGACGACGCCCACATGAACATGGACAGGTTTTTTACCTTACAATAACCTAACCATTTTTATTATAAAATCCAATGATATAATAATGATGTCTAAGGGTTTAAAGTAAATATATCAAGTAGCTGTGATGCGTGTACATAACAACAATAATAGGTATACAATAAAAAATCCGAAGGTGCTTATTGGAGAGTGGGTTTCCATTAATTGGCGAGGTAAGGCACTACCTTTTGAAAATCCGTACACCTCTAGATCAAATGTACGGTGAGATCGAAAACCTTTCGACCTCTGCCAACACAAGACTGGCCTACCCCTGAACTGGGCAGTACCAAATATGATTACCACTTGGCTGCGGTCAACAACAAAAAATGGCCCCGAAGCATCATAGAGATATCGATACTAGATCTTGGGATGATCATACCCTAATGGGTGCAAACCACATAGCAGTGTCATATCTACCATGTTTTAACCATGACCAGGATGTGAGGTTTGATAGGCTATGCTCTTAACATTTAGTAATCCATCTTGGAATGATAACCTACCCTCTAGGTAGAAATGCAATACTAGCATTCATCCATACAAGTTCGTTCTGCTTCTAGACAAAACCAAAGGCTCTTCTAAGAGCATCGTCTTCAATCATATTCAAGACGTCTTCCATGTGAACATATATGTTGGTTCAAAGTGGTTTTCGAATAACATATCCAATCTCGGTCTCTTCAAACCAACAACAATAATTTCCAGCTGACTCGTTCCCGGTTCTTTTGGAAGTATACAACAAGTATTTGAGTCCTCACCTAGGAACTCGCATATACAATCATACTTCCTAAGTCAAAATTGGCCAAGATTTGATAGTTGGTTATTTAACTATCAAATACACAAATAAACAAAAATCTAGAGATTTAATTTGCACATAGCAATCGCTAAGCCTCAAAATAAGCTTTCATCTATTTAAATCTCTTTTCAGGATATTTATCAAAATATATTCATATACTTATCACGCTGGAATAAGTATATTCACAAAAATTTATGAAAGATTTCTTATTGATAACATATTAAAAGAATCAAACAAATGTTATTTAAATTAGAGATAAGGATAACCTCCAAAACTATTCCTTCGATGTTAAGCATGGAACAATTATCCACACCACCATAATTAAGAAGGGCAGTTAAGGAGAAATCTCATCTCCAATTGTTTTATAAATTTCTTCAATAAATCTCTTTTATAAATCATTTCCATTTATGAAATCACTTTTGCTTAAATTCTAAATCCATTTTTAAAGCTATTTTATAAATATCCAAAGTAATTTATAAAGCAACTTCTATAAATGTCCAAAATCATTTATAAAACTCTTTTATAAATCTCCAAAATCATTTATAAAACTCTTTTCTTAAAATATCATTTGTAAATCTCTTTTAGATAAATCCTTTGTAAAATATTATTAATAAAATATCATTTGTAAATATCTTTATCGAAATAATTGGTCAACTTACAAAATCATTTAAAACACTTAACATCAAATTGATATAGAATTAAAGTCAATTTAAAAACCATAACTTCCACAAATTTGAAAGGAGGCTTAGTGACCACAATGGCACTAAATTAGGTTACCATTTTAATTAAATTTTGACTCCAAGTCACATAACATTTATTTACAAAAGCCAACATATATGTAAATAAAATCCATAACCAAATCAGGGAATAACATGTCAATATAAACCAACTGGCAGATACATATCCAAACAACATAATAGTAGGATGGTGGTTTGTCCTGCTAAGTAGATATCCAAACAATCTATTAAGTTGAGTTATAGGGAACAGAAATTTATTCTGCTAAAAGATGTCCAATAATCTACTTAATTAAGGTATAGTGGAACAGTGATTTTATTCTGCTAACATAGTTCAAAGTTAAGTATAATATATTCACATTTGTATGATTACTTAATGGTATCGACAATAGAATCCCTTGTGTTCAAAACTATTATTTGTAAAAGAAAGCTGCCTTTAAACAAATTGTTCATTGAAAAACGAAGTAATTAAGAACTTAAACCTCATTCAAAATCATTAATTACAAGTTAAACCCTTTATTAAATCATAATTGAATCTTAATTAAGTCTTAACTTAACTTAATTATTAATTAAGAAACAATTAACCTTTATTAAATAATTTATTTATAAATTAAACCTTAATTAACTTATAATTAGAATAATCAAACACTTGCTTAATAATTAACCCTATGCTTGATTAATAATTAATTAAAAATAAATCATATGCTTAATTCATAATTAATTAAAAACTAATCTTACTTAATCAAAGATTAATTAAAATTAATCTTACTCTTAAAGGATAATTAATTACTACTTTTTTGGCGCTAAAATTGGTCACTAACACCTAAATCCAGATGAATGCACCAAATTACAGTTACAGATCACAAATAGAATGTATGTAGAGAGTATAAATATAAAGAATGGTAAAAATTAAAAATAAAGTAGTAATAACAGAGGTTTATAGTGGTTCGGCTGACTCTGGCCTACGTCCACTCTAGAAATTTCCTTTTATTGATATAAGAATCAATTAAAGTTACAATCCGGAGTTTTTAAAACAATAATGGCAGAGTTTCCTTAATGGAGAAGAGGAAGGGAAACAGAATGAAGATCCCTTTTCTGAAGCCCCGCATGCTATATTTATAGGCAAAATCTGAGTTACTAGGCTTCCAGAGTGGTCCGGGCCCATCAATACCACAGCCGACTCCAAATCTATCATTACGACCGACCCTGAGTTCAGAATATGCCGACCTGATATTTCCTAGGTGATGACCCGAAGCATGCCTATCTGCGACTCGAAGAAAATAAGGCTGGGACTCGAAGTAACTCAATGCCGATCCTCCTCCCTCAAAACACCGATCCTATCCATGTGCCGACCCAGAGTTTTGAGGATGCCGACCCTATCCAATTCCTTCCTAGCACCGACCCGGGTTCCTTCCAAGGTCGACCCAAGGATTCACACAACCGACCCGATCCATTTCCTCCAACGCCGACCCCATACTTGCCGACCGGATCTCCACTTGCCGACCCAAAGAAAACCCATGACCGACCCTGAGTAGTGCAAATACACCGATCCCAAACAATACGCCGACCCAAGAGCTCGGTGCCGACCTAGAGTTTTGAGGATACCGACCCCGAGCTACCCCAACCATGCCGATCCACTCATGATGTCGATCTACTCATAATACCGATCAACTCATGATGCTGATCCACTCGTGATGCTGATCCACTCGTAATGCCGATCCCGTGAATTCCTACCGACCCCAAGCGACACAAAGCACAACTCAATGTGACCCGAAGCAAACGTAATGAAAACTCGAAGCAAACCTAGGTGTGACTCGAAGAAAACTCCAAGCAATCTGAAACGACTCAACTTTTGTCAAAACTCGTATTTCAACTATCCCACGTCTTTTGTCCATCGATTATGTCGAATCTAGGCTTCATAATCATGTTTGTCGTCCGTAATTAATCGTCTATCTGTCCAATCGAGTCGTACCCATTGTATTCCAACCTCGACAACTATGCAGCCGATTGGGTTAAATCCGCCTGTACGCTGCCTTGCCAAAAGGTGGGTTAACAGTTTGCCCCCTAAACCATACCTTGTGATCGGAAGGCGTGTTTTGAATAGCTTCAAATCCGATATCCAAAGTCTACGACTGTTCTGTGTCGTTATCTATTTCCAAATCCATTAGTCGAATCCACGATCTCTCCGGATCATTTGGTTCAAGTCCTAGACCTATCTGAGTCCTGTAATCCAAATCCGGGACCTCGCCATGTCCAAATCCAAAACCGGGACCTCTCTGGGTCCTAATCCAAAACTGGGACTTCGCCGGGTCCATATCCAAATTCAGGACCACTCCGGGTCCTTAGCCAAATCCTTAACTATTCGAAGCCACTATCTGAATCCATATCACATCTTGGAAGTCAGTAATCAAATCCTACGATCTCTCCGGATTGTTGACGGCCTCTTCGGACCCTTGTTAAGCTTATTCCAAACTTAACGATTGAATAGGCAGATCCTGTCATGCTCCGGCGAAGCAACCTATCCCTTGCACTCCGATTCAGCGTCCCTGAACATTAAGAGATGCCTTGATCCTCCGGGACCGATATCAGCCTCTCCAGGCTCTTACCGGATCCCATCCTATCACTCTTCGGTGAAGGGAAATAGCGTTGAGTGAGCCGATCATGTCGCTCTCCGGCGAAGCAGCGTCACTCCCTGCACTCCGGTTCAGTATCCCTGAACATTAAGCAATGCCATGGCCCAAGTCCTAGACTAATTACAGCCTCTCCGGGCTCTTGTTGGATTCCATATTGTCACTCTCCAGTGAAGGGGATATAACAACGAGCGAGCCGATCCTGTCGCTCTCCCGCGAAGCGGCATCGCTCCCTACACTTCGGTTCAGTGTCCCTGAACATAAAGCGATTAATTTTCAACTGACTTCCAATGTCTGTCCCATAACTCACCAGTTAGGGATTTGATTCATAAAGTCAAAATTCTTTTATTTAATCAAAATTCCAAATGTCCAATAAGAAAAATAGAGTAAACTAAGTACTGCCACTCTGGGCAGAGCAGCCTATAACCAACTCAAAGCATGCCTGGGAATTTCTCTAGTTCCCTTACATATGTAAGTGGCATAGTTGCTTTTTATTTTTTGAAACAAAATCAAAAAAGATTATTCGATGACTAGAGTCCAAGGCCTGAACTCGGCCCTTGCCATCACGATTAGTGGATGACGAGTCGCAACCCCAATCCAAGGTCGTTCCTGTTTGATCCAAACGGTAGCTGCCCGTGTTCTACTGCTCTTGTCCGGTCCCTCACATATTGTGGCAATCTACCACTTCTAACATGTTCCTCCACCACATCCTTCAAATGGCGGCACTCATCCGTGGCATGTCCTTCCAGCTTATGGAATAGGCAGTACTTCCCGCTCATGCGTTC
Organism: Allium fistulosum; assembly: GCA_030737815.1. Taxonomy (NCBI): domain Eukaryota; kingdom Viridiplantae; phylum Streptophyta; class Magnoliopsida; order Asparagales; family Amaryllidaceae; genus Allium; species Allium fistulosum. The sequence goes on along the minus strand of CM060902.1, from coordinate 1,042,534,637 downwards.
CCGTTCTGTGGGATCCCTCATGGGTAGTTTCCGATAAGGGAGCCGCCCCCGTGTATCCAAATAAATCCATTCTAGATTATATGTCAAGCCCACGTACGTCGCGAATTTGGGTTCTCGACCTCTCCTTTGCTTGTCAGAACCACCATATCTATCATCCTGTTTGCGTTTTCCTTTATCTATCCCTCGTCCTTCTCCAAACGTTCCTTCGCTGTGCACGACATTTATTTCTTGCCTTTCAGCGTGTGAATCAATCGAATAAATATTTCTGCCTTATGATAGAATTCTCCAAGATCCTATGGTGGATCCCTTGCCAATGAATCTTTAAACTCAATGCCTTCTGCAATTCCTGCTACTGCTGCCATCAAAATCATTGATGGATCTGGGCGATCTACTGAAGCTACGGCTGCATTGAACCGCATTAGAAAACCTCTTACGGACCCTCCGGTCCTCTGCTTCATCGATACCAACATCATCACGTTCTTAGGTCGTGTCACATGGACCCTGAACTGTCTCATGAAGCGTTCCACTAGCTCGCCCCATGTCCTGATTGATCCATTCTCTAGCTACCTGAACCAGAGCGCAGCCAAATCCGTCAAGTATAGAGGGAAACATCTTACCATCACCTCCTCAGATGCCCCCAGCATTTCCATACGTCTGATGTATCTGGTTAGATGCATAGTTGGATCTGATTTTCCATCATAGGCCTCCAGTGCTGACAGTTTGAACTATGGAGGGTTCCTTGCGTTTATGATATTCGGAGTGAATGGACTCCGACTTTCTTCATCCAAGCCTCTGCTTGGTAGTCCTCCTCTCATAATCTTTCTTATTAATCCAGCCATCCGCTCATCTCCGTCCGGGGGTGGTCCCCTGTTTGCATCTCCAACCTGCCCCTCATGTCCTGGAGGGTACTCTGGGTAGTATTCTTCGTGTCGCTCATTTGTAGTTGCATTGGCCCTTTCTCATTGAGCTTCATTCACAACTCTTCCAGTATCCAATCCCGAATGTTTTCCCCCAAGCCCTTGTTGAATTCCTTCAACCTCTCCATTCTGGTCCTGGTTTTGGCCTCCAGAAACTTCTACAGCTCCAGTTCCTTGTCCTGCATTGCCAACGGCTGCGGTTGGCCCGTTCCCTTGACTTTGTACTCCAACTTGTCCAATCTTCTGGAGTATGTTCTCTATCATGTCCTCCTGCCTTTTCAACTTTGTCTCCATCTCGTCTCTAGTAATATAGATTGAGGCTTCCCGCCGTTCGTAGCTCGGTTGGTTTGGGAGCTGGGAGATGGGAACCAAAGGACTGTGTCCGGGCAGGTTCGAATCCCAGTGCCAAACCATCAATGGGAGTTTCAACGTTAAGCATCCGTGTGCGACGACTAAATAAAAGCGGGGTAGACACACGGCGTGGGGTTTACTTAAGTGAGTATCAATGAATACCATGATCTTAAGGTTCCCCATGATTTCAAAAAAAATATAGATTGAGGCTTGGTTTGCTCCAGAGGAAGCCTCCTGACTTCCTTCTTGCTGACTCCTTTCCACCCTCTGTCTCCTTGTCGTTTTCTTTGGCATAATCTCCGGAATCTGAGTTCATATGCCTTTGAATCTAGAATCCAAGCTTTCCAATCCCTGAGTGCTAGCTATCTCAGTGAAAGCACCAAATTGTTAGTGCCAAAATTGGTCACTAACACCCAAATCTAGATGAATACACCAAATTATAGTTACAGATCATAGATAAAATGTATGTAAAGGGTATAAATATAAAAAATAGAAAAAATTAAAAAGAAAGTTGTAATAACAAAGGATTTATAGTCGTTCGGCTGACTCTGGCCTACGTCCACTCTAGAAATTTCCTTTTTATTGATATGAGAATCAATTATAGTTACAATTCGGAGTTTTCAAAACAATAATGGCAGAGTTGCCTTAATGGAGAAGAGGAAGGGAAACAGAATGAAGATCCCATTTCTGAAGCTCTACCTGATGTATTTATAGGCTAAATCCGAGTTACTGGGCTTCCAAAGTAGTTCAGGCCCATCAAGACCATAGTCGACCCCAAATCTATCATTACGACCGATCCTGAGTTCAGAATATGTCGACTTGATATTTCCTAGGTGATGACCCGAAGCATGCCTATCTGCGATTCGAAGCAAATAAGGTTAGGACTCGAAGTAACTCAATGCTTATCCTCCTTCCTCAAAACACCGATCCTATCCATGTGCCGACCTAGAGTTTTGAGGATGCCGTCCCGATCCAATTCCTTTCTAGCACCGACCCGGGTTCCTTCCAAGTTCGACCCGAAGATTAACCACAGCCGACCCGATCCATTTCCTCCAACGCCGACCACATACTTGCCGACCTGATCTCCACTTGCCGACCCGGAGAAAAGCCATGACCGACCCCGAGTAGTGCAAATACACTGATCCCAAACAATTCGCCGACCCAGGAGCTCGGTGCCGACCCAGTGTTTTGAGGATGCCGACCTCGAGCTACCCCAACCATTCTGATCCACTCGTGATGCCGATCCCATGAATTCCTACCGACCCCAAGCGACTCGAAGCACAACTCAATGTGACCCAAAGCAAACGCCATGAAAACTCAAAGCAGACCTAGGTGTGACTCGAAGCAAACTACAAGCAATCTAAAACGACTCAACTTTTGTCAAAACTCGTATTTCAAGTATCCCACGTCTTTTGTCCATCGACTATGCCGAATCCCGGCTTCATAATCATGTTTGTCGTCCATAATTGATCATCTATCCGTCTAGTCGAGTCGTACCCATTATATTCCAACCTTGACAACCATGCAGCCGATTGGGTTAAATCCTCCTGTATGTTGCCTTGCAAAAAGGCGGGTTAACATACTTAATCTCCACTTAATTATAATTAATAAACCTTGTTTAATACTTAATTAATTATTAATTACCAAACTTAGTTAATTAATATTTAATACACAAATACTTAATTAACTGAAAAGACCCTCCTATTTCCACACAAATTTCATTAGTGATTTTTTTTTTACAAATATATTTCCCAGGGTCATTTTCTTTCTCTAATAAACAAAATATATCCAGGATCTTTCACAATATAAAAATATTGTTTTAATTCTAAATCATTTTTAACATACATATATGAAGATATCTATGTTATATTCTACTTGAATCAGAGCATGATAATAAGTAGAAATCCTTTTTAAATCTATTAAAATGTGATAAATTCCCTTTTTAAAAGATTAGTTATTGTATTCTGATTTTTGACTATAGTGTCCACTGGAAATATATACTTTAGGCTGTTATTATAATTAAGAAATGATCAAGCTATAATCAGTGGAAAGCAAGCTTATAATATAGATGATTGTCTTAAAGTCTGAATATTATCAAACTCAGGTTAAAAGAAAGTGGATCCTAAGTGAACACAAGCAACATCTAGGCGTAATGGAAACGCGCCTAACTTATACATGCAAGGTCACGAGTTCGAGTACTATGCTGGTCGGTTCAAACACAATTTTTGTTTTTCTTTTTATTTTCTCCTGTATGGCTGAAATCTGATACCTACCTATATATATACTCAATTTTTACTTATAATCTATCATACAAAACAATATTTCTTGCTTTATTATTTTTGAAATCCTTTCCTACAACTGTTCTAGAATTTATATTTATATTTTTGCCCAGTATCAACATGTACACAGATATACATGTACATGTCAGTGTTTTTGTTCATTTTCCAGAAAACTGAGCTCAAATGTTCCCTTGCTTCATTGATTTGAAGTGAATCATTTGGCCTGACCTATGGTCTAACCATGTGGTTAATCTGGCCATCCTTCTATTTGCATTTTACAACCCAGAATATACACAAAACATTGATACCTCTCCTTTTCAAAAGCATGTTTATATGTATATTTGTATGAATCAGACACCTTGTGAATCAGATATATATCATTCTTCCTAACCATAGTTCTCTTTTAAAAAAATACATTTTCAGGGTATAAACACTTTTTCTTGCATTTGGACATATATCAATCTCATAAATTGAAAATATAGCAGTTTAATTCTTTTCTGGGTTTTCCCAATGTAATTTTCTATATATCTATATTCTTTTTGAAAGGACTCAGGATTAACTGAAATCATCATAAAATGATTATGCTTATAAAATCCAGGTTTTTTCCTCTAAATCAAAACAACTTTAGCAAATAGGTTTTCAAATCAGTTTAACATCAATATCCTTAGTTCATACCAAATCAGAAATAACCAGAAACAACATAGCACATGTCTCTTACAAGTTCTTCCTACTTAATACATTTAGATAGCCATATTAATCAGGGAATACATGCATGAATTAACACATTTTAGCTTTTATTTCTAATTATCTTAGCATCCTCTATTCCATATCTTTTTAATCTTGCTTACTTAGCTCCATCACAACCTGCAAAAGCATTAGTGGCTGCCCCATTATAAATGAGACACCCCCATGTGCCATGAGCAATAAGGGTCAGATCTATGATCTGGTGTGAGCATTTCTAACATATCCATGATATTAAGCTAAGGATACAGCATAAATATACTTTGCATACTTGACAGGTATTATCATGTACAATACATAAGAGCAAACATATGCAATAAAACAACTTTTATCTGGAACTACTAAGGTTGCCTTTTCTTTTTCTTATAAATTCCTGGCCTCATCTGCTATAAGGAATCAAAGGGGCACATTGCCATGAACTAATTAACATTATGGCACAAAGATCTCAGGACTTAAACAAGCCATGTGCCAACTTGTCTACTTCAAATAGGACAAGCATTCCAGCAGCCTTCTTGGCACAAAATCCTTAGTTATATCACTAAGTGTATTTATGTTCATTCTATCAATGATAGCTTGGTGTACATACCACCTGTACTCATGAAGCATACTAGTTACCTTGCAGACATAATATTGCAAGCAAGTTAAAGGTTACTTTCTAGAGGTATAACACCCCAGTCATTCCATCTCACATTATTTAGCATATAAACACCCTATTCAAGCATATACCAGAATGTTTGCAACTGAGAATAAATGCATGGCTCTATTGGGTTTATTTTGATTTTGCAAGCAACTATGTTTAGCCAGATTTTTAATCTTGTTTAAACATAGTTTTTAGGCTTGTAAATTTCTGTTTAGTTTAGGGCTCAGCACTTATAGAGAAAGACTCCATTGCACCCTTAACCAATTATTTCAAGCCTCAGCACCATACCAATGTATATGCAGCTCATAGTTTTCTTTTTCATTCTTTGTCTTAAGCCATGATTCAAACTAGTTACAAATACTCTATTATATATTCTTTAAGGTTTTGGTATAACATACAGAGATGAAAATAGAACAACAAAGTTACACATCCATCATAGCAGATCATATCTCATCAAGCATTCATGTAACCATCAGTAGCCAACATAGTTTGTAAATCAAAACATGCAAAATATAGCATATAAAAGCTTGGCTGCCTAATCCCAGGTCTTAATGCCATGTATATGAGTGAGGATACTCACCTAAATGCTTACACAAGCTTAAACCAGAAAACCCCTCAAATCTTTAGCCTTATCTTCCTCTTCTTCCTTAGGTTAATTAATTAGTGAGAGAGAGCAGTTTTCTGGTTAGGCTCTTGGTTTAAATAAGGGTTCTATCTAGGGTTTTGGGTGGTGCAAAATCCCTATTTTAGCCCAGACCAGAATCATGCATTTGGCATTGCATATTCCCTCCCTCCTAACCCTTAATGTCCCGGCCAATATTTTAAAACAAGGCTATATTGTGCTCATTTTCTTTTCTTTTCAGAAAGTGATTACTTTAAGTATTTTTATTATATTTACCTCAAACATGATAATGGTGTGACTTTCTATTTTTTGCCTATGTACATTTGCTTTCTTGCACTTTGGTTCTTACTGTTTTAGTGATTCCTTTATTAATTTTCTGCTCAAATAATATCTGGATATATATATATACATTTATACAACTATAGGTGTTAATTTAACTTTAACCTTTTATTTGCAGAAAACATGTGCATACTTATGTGCATTTCTACACCTATTATTCAAATAAAATTTCACTTATTCATTATAAATCAATGTTCTCTTCTGTCTTAATTTTCAGACAAGTCATACATAGGCATATATATAGATATATATATATATATACACACACACATCCTCAGGAATTTTTAATATTCATGTCTAGGTCTATATTTCCTTTATTTAAAACATTTTATCTAAATGTTTTCCTTCCTTGTTTTATTATTCAGGAATTCTGGATTTTCTCTTAGTGCCATAACTAGTGTGCACGTGCACACATGCACACAACCTTGCACCACTGAAAATCCCACCTATATAATAATTCTGATTTTCCCCCAGAATTTTAATCATTTATTTAAAAGAATTTTCCTCAAAATCTTGGGGTATTACAATCACCCCTTCTTTTAGGAATTGTGCCCTCACAATTTGCAACATATTCTTTGAGTACTCCTACTTTCTTAGGAAAATTATTCAAATATGCATGAGCAATTCAAATAGTCACTGTCTATCATACATATCAAACTTTCTTAGTAATCTAAGAATTTACCTTTTAAATTTGCAAAGAGCCTAGGGTAATCCATCCTGATTTTATCCTCTAGCTCCCAAGTACAATCACTAGGATCTATACTCCATTGAATCTTTACAAGCTTCAATGTCTTGTTTCTTAATTTCTTTTCTTCCCTTGCCACAATTCCCACTGGCTCTTTCTCATAGATTAGATCTGGATTAATCTGAACTTCAGTAGGCTTTTCTAAGATTTCCTCCTTGTCATGCACCCATCTCCTTAGTTGTGACACATGAAACACATTGTGCATTGCACTCATCTTCTCTGGAAGCTCCAGCTTATAGGCTAGTGAGCCTATCCTTTCCAAAATCTTGTATGGTCCAACATATCTGGGTCTGAGTTTCCCCTGCTTGCCAAATCTCAAGACTTTCTTCATTGGTGAAACCTTAATGAAGACATAATCACCTACTTTGAATTCCACTGACTTCCTCTTTGCATCAGCATACTTCTTTTGCCTATCTTGAGCTACTGCCATCCTCTTTCTCACCAGTCCTATTTTCTCTGTGATGTCCTTGACATATTCTAGCCCTAGGATAGCTTTCTCTCCTACCTCAGCCCAACACATAGGTGATAGACATGGCTTTCCATATAGGGCTTCAAAGGGTGCCATTCCAATTGTACTTTGGTGGCTATTATTGTATGTGAACTCAGCCAAATGGAGGTGGTCCTCCCAATTTCCTCCAAAGTCTAACACACATGCTCTAAGCAGATCCTCTAAAATCTTGTTTACCACTTCTGTTTGCCCATCTGACTGGGGGTGATAAGCAGTGCTTAGGCACAATTCACTCCCCATAGCTTCTTGGAAGCTCTTCCAGAATCTTGAAGTGAAGATTGTATCCCTATCACTCACTATAGTTTTAGGAACACCATGCAATTTTACCACTTCTCTCATAAAAGTTTGGGCTAACCTAGGTGCATTTCTGTCTGCTTTCACTGGTATGAAGTGGGCTACTTTAGTCAGCCTATCTACAATCACCCAAATACTTGTATTTCCCCTCTTGGATCTAGGAAGACCATCTATGAAATCCATAGATATGTCTTCCCACTTCCACTGTGGTATGCTAAGTGGCTGCAACAACCCTGAAGGTCTTTGGGTCTCAGCTTTTATTTGTTGACAAACCATGCACTTAGCAACATATCTAGCTACATTAGACTTCATTCCCTTCCACCAATAGTCCCTTTTTAAGTTTTGGTACATCTTGGTGCTGCCTGGATGTATGGAATATTTGCTCCTATGGTACTCATTAAGGATTTCTTCTTTCAATTCTATGATGTTTGGGACACATATCCTACCCTTGTACCTTAAGTATCCTTTTACATCAATGTGATAATCCTTCACTTCCTCCTTCTTTAATAGGAGAGACCTCTTTTCTGCTAAGTCTTGATCTTCTTCTTGCATCTTTGCCACCTTCAAGGCCAAATTTGATTGTAAAGTAATTAAACTTAACCTTCCTTTACTCCTTTCTTCCTCAATCATCTCCATACTTATCCCACTGCTCTCATCTATTTCCAAATCAGTGAGCATGGTCAAGTCTCTAAACTCCTCCATCATCAACATGGCCACTTTTGCATGCTGCCTACTCAATGCATCTGCCACTTTATTAGCCTTGCCTGGTGTATAAAGTATATCTAAGTCATAAGCAGCAAGAAATTCAACCCATCTGTGTTGTCTCATATTTAAATCTTTCTGTGAAAAGAGATACTTTAAGGCCTTGTGATCAGTGTATAAAATGAACTTTGCACCTAATAAGTAATGCCTCCAAAGCTTCAAGGCATAAACTACTGCTGCCAACTCAAGATCATGAGTTGCATATCTAGTTTCATGGGGTTTTAGTTGTCTAGATGCATAGGCTATGACCTGATCTTGCTGCATCAACACAGCCCCTAGCCCTGACCCACATGCATCTGTATATACAACTAATCCCTCATTGCCTTCTGGTACTCTCAACACTGGTGATTTTACCAAAGCCTCCTTGATCTGGGTGAAAGCTTGTTCACACTTATCAGTCCATATAAACTTTTGGTTCTTCCTAGTCAGGTTAGTGAGTGGCATTGCTATTTTAGAAAATCCTTGTATGAACCTCCTATAGTATCCTGCCATCCCCATGAATGACCTAACTTCACTAACATTGTTAGGCTTCTTCCATGCTTGGATTGCTACTATCTTATTGGGGTTTACAGAAATTCCTCTAGCAGAGACAACATGTCCAAGAAAGTGTACTTCCTCTTGCCAGAACACACACTTAGAGAACTTTGCTTTCAAATCTTTTTCTCTTAATCTAGATAAGACCAAATGTAAGTGGTTCTCATGTTCCTCTATTGTTTTAGAGTAGATTAGAATATCATCTATAAAAATCAGAACAAACTTGTCTAAGTAATCTCTGAATATCCTATTCATTAGGTCTACAAAGTAAGAAGGGGCATTTGTTAGCCCAAATGGCATAACCAGAAACTCATACAAACCATATCTTGTGTTGAATGCTGTATATTTAATACTTGATTCCTCAACCTTCATCTGATGAAATCCAGATGCCAAGTCTAGCCTAGAAAACACTTTAGCTCCACTGAGTTGATCAAAGAGATCATCTATCCTGGGTAATGGGTATTTGTTTTTGATGGTTACTTTGTTTAATTCTCTGTAATCTATACACATTCTTAAAGTACCATCATGCTTTTTAACAAATACTACAGGAGCACCCCAGCATGAATTACTTGGCCTTATAAACCCCTTGGCTTCTAATTCTTCCAGCTGGTTCTTTAGCTCCTTTAATTCACTTGGCCCCATCCTTGTAGGCTTTTTGATAACTGGGCTAGCCCCAGGCATAAGGTTAATCTGGAATTCAACAGGTCTATGGTGTGAGACACCTTTTACTTCCCCAAATACATCCAAGTATTCTTTAACTATGGGGATTTCATTAATAGCTATTTCCTTGGGATTATTTTCTAATTCAATTAAATGATTTAGACTGTTTTCTTTGATAGGTTCACATAGAATTGTAACCCTTTGGCCTTTAGAATTTTGTAGTGAAATGGTGGATGCATCTAGGTCAATTATGGCTTTGAATTGTCTTAGCCAATCTGCCCCTAATATAACTCCTATATTTGGGAAATTTAGAACATATAAATTGGAAACAAATGTGTTTCCCCCTATGTTCAAATTCACATCCACACAAATCATATCTAATACACTATAACTTCCTAAAGGGCTTTGTATTAACAGAGGTATTTCAGCCAAATTGCAGTTCATTTTCAACCTTTTAACTATTTCATGGGAAATGAGTGAGTGGGTTGCCCCGGTATCATATATTACAGCTAAAGGTATGGTACAAATAAATAGTGTACCTTCCACTTGACCATGGTTTTCAGCATTAGCCTCAATTATGGCCTTGCCCCTACCTTCCAGGTTTGCCACTTTCCCTTGTTGCTTGTATTCTGGGCAATTTCTTTTCATATGCCCTTCCTTCCCACATAGATAGCATTTGAAAGCTCCCCCTTTAAGCTCTGGGCATCTTGGCTTAATATGGCCTTCTTTCCCACAATGGTTGCAAACTATTTTTCTTTTGGCTTCATTGGGTTTTGCATCTACTGCCTTCTTACCATCTGCCTCTCCTTTCTTCTTATCATAAGGATGGTACTTCCCTTTGTTCTTCTTGTTGCTATTGTTTTTGAAGCTCCTAAACTTATCTCTTTCCTTGTCATCTAGTTGCATATCAGTGAAGATCCTCTCTAATGTCCTCAGCCATGCTTGAATCTCCATTACACTTTCAGTTCCTTCAAAGCTCTTGCCTCCCAAGTTGGTATAAGTCTTCACTAACTTGGAGAGCTCCTCATGTGGGTTCTCAGGTCTGTGCCCAATTCCATCTCTCAAAACTCTCACAAATTCCTGCATGTCAAGCATTTGTGGTGTGCTAGATCCTCCTTGATGATGAGACCCTCTTCCTACCATATTTCTAAAAGTATATGTATTTCATCTTATTAGTTTATAACACTTAGCTTTAATTTTAAATTGATTGTATCTTTCCTATTTAATCATTGTGTATGTCACATGCACACACATACATACATTCAGGGAATACTTATAAACAGTCAAATATACAAACAAACCTAGTATAAACATAAGCATACAAACATTTTGCTATGTTAATTAAAACATAGCTCTGATACCAAATGAAAAGACCCTCCTATTTCCACACAAATTTCATTAGTGATTTTTTTTTTTTACAAATATATTTCCCAGGGTCATTTTCTTTCTCTAATAAACAAAATATATCCAGGATCTTTCACAATATAAAAATATTGTTTTAATTCTAAATCATTTTTAACATACATATATGAAGATATCTATGTTATATTCTACTTGAATCAGAGCATGATAATAAGTAGAAATCCTTTTTAAATCTATTAAAATGTGATAAATTCCCTTTTTAAAAGATTAGTTATTGTATTCTGATTTTTGACTATAGTGTCCACTGGAAATATATACTTTAGGCTGTTATTATAATTAAGAAATGATCAAGCTATAATCAGTGGAAAGCAAGCTTATAATATAGATGATTGTCTTAAAGTCTGAATATTATCAAACTCAGGTTAAAAGAAAGTGGATCCTAAGTGAACACAAGCAACATCTAGGCGTAATGGAAACGCGCCTAACTTATACATGCAAGGTCACGAGTTCGAGTACTATGCTGGTCGGTTCAAACACAATTTTTGTTTTTCTTTTTATTTTCTCCTGTATGGCTGAAATCTGATACCTACCTATATATATACTCAATTTTTACTTATAATCTATCATACAAAACAATATTTCTTGCTTTATTATTTTTGAAATCCTTTCCTACAACTGTTCTAGAATTTATATTTATATTTTTGCCCAGTATCAACATGTACACAGATATACATGTACATGTCAGTGTTTTTGTTCATTTTCCAGAAAACTGAGCTCAAATGTTCCCTTGCTTCATTGATTTGAAGTGAATCATTTGGCCTGACCTATGGTCTAACCATGTGGTTAATCTGGCCATCCTTCTATTTGCATTTTACAACCCAGAATATACACAAAACATTGATACCTCTCCTTTTCAAAAGCATGTTTATATGTATATTTGTATGAATCAGACACCTTGTGAATCAGATATATATCATTCTTCCTAACCATAGTTCTCTTTTAAAAAAATACATTTTCAGGGTATAAACACTTTTTCTTGCATTTGGACATATATCAATCTCATAAATTGAAAATATAGCAGTTTAATTCTTTTCTGGGTTTTCCCAATGTAATTTTCTATATATCTATATTCTTTTTGAAAGGACTCAGGATTAACTGAAATCATCATAAAATGATTATGCTTATAAAATCCAGGTTTTTTCCTCTAAATCAAAACAACTTTAGCAAATAGGTTTTCAAATCAGTTTAACATCAATATCCTTAGTTCATACCAAATCAGAAATAACCAGAAACAACATAGCACATGTCTCTTACAAGTTCTTCCTACTTAATACATTTAGATAGCCATATTAATCAGGGAATACATGCATGAATTAACACATTTTAGCTTTTATTTCTAATTATCTTAGCATCCTCTATTCCATATCTTTTTAATCTTGCTTACTTAGCTCCATCACAACCGGCAAAAGCATTAGTGGCTGCCCCATTATAAATGAGACACCCCCATGTGCCATGAGCAATAAGGGTCAGATCTATGATCTGGTGTGAGCATTTCTAACATATCCATGATATTAAGCTAAGGATACAGCATAAATATACTTTGCATACTTGACAGGTATTATCATGTACAATACATAAGAGCAAACATATGCAATAAAACAACTTTTATCTGGAACTACTAAGGTTGCCTTTTCTTTTTCTTATAAATTCCTGGCCTCATCTGCTATAAGGAATCAAAGGGGCACATTGCCATGAACTAATTAACATTATGGCACAAAGATCTCAGGACTTAAACAAGCCATGTGCCAACTTGTCTACTTCAAATAGGACAAGCATTCCAGCAGCCTTCTTGGCACAAAATCCTTAGTTATATCACTAAGTGTATTTATGTTCATTCTATCAATGATAGCTAGGTGTACATACCACCTGTACTCATGAAGCATACTAGTTACCTTGCAGACATAATATTGCAAGCAAGTTAAAGGTTACTTTCTAGAGGTATAACACCCCAGTCATTCCATCTCACATTATTTAGCATATAAACACCCTATTCAAGCATATACCAGAATGTTTGCAACTGAGAATAAATGCATGGCTCTATTGGGTTTATTTTGATTTTGCAAGCAACTATGTTTAGCCAGATTTTTAATCTTGTTTAAACATAGTTTTTAGGCTTGTAAATTTCTGTTTAGTTTAGGGCTCAGCACTTATAGAGAAAGACTCCATTGCACCCTTAACCAATTATTTCAAGCCTCAGAACCATACCAATGTATATGCAGCTCATAGTTTTCTTTTTCATTCTTTGTCTTAAGCCATGATTCAAACTAGTTACAAATACTCTATTATATGTTCTTTAAGGTTTTGGTATAACATACAGAGATGAAAATAGAACAACAAAGTTACACATCCATCATAGCAGATCATATCTCATCAAGCATTCATGTAACCATCAGTAGCCAACATAGTTTGTAAATCAAAACATGCAAAATATAGCATATAAAAGCTTGGCTGCCTAATCCCAGGTCTTAATGCCATGTATATGAGTGAGGATACTCACCTAAATGCTTACACAAGCTTAAACCAGAAAACCCCTCAAATCTTTAGCCTTATCTTCCTCTTCTTCCTTAGGTTAATTAATTAGTGAGAGAGAGCAGTTTTCTGGTTAGGCTCTTGGTTTAAATAAGGGTTCTATCTAGGGTTTTGGGTGGTGCAAAATCCCTATTTTAGCCCAGACCAGAATCATGCATTTGGCATTGCATATTCCCTCCCTCCTAACCCTTAATGTCCCGGCCAATATTTTAAAACAAGGCTATATTGTGCTCATTTTCTTTTCTTTTCAGAAAGTGATTACTTTAAGTATTTTTATTATATTTACCTCAAACATGATAATGGTGTGACTTTCTATTTTCTGCCTATGTACATTTGCTTTCTTGCACTTTGGTTCTTACTGTTTTAGTGATTCCTTTATTAATTTTCTGCTCAAATAATATCTGGATATATATATATACATTTATACAACTATAGGTGTTAATTTAACTTTAACCTTTTATTTGCAGAAAACATGTGCATACTTATGTGCATTTCTACACCTATTATTCAAATAAAATTTCACTTATTCATTATAAATCAATGTTCTCTTCTGTCTTAATTTTCAGACAAGTCATACATAGGCATATATATAGATATATATATATATATATACACACACACATCCTCAGGAATTTTTAATATTCATGTCTAGGTCTATATTTCCTTTATTTAAAACATTTTATCTAAATGTTTTCCTTCCTTGTTTTATTATTCAGGAATTCTGGATTTTCTCTTAGTGCCATAACTAGTGTGCACGTGCACACATGCACACAACCTTGCACCACTGAAAATCCCACCTATATAATAATTCTGATTTTCCCCCAGAATTTTAATCATTTATTTAAAAGAATTTTCCTCAAAATCTTGGGGTATTACATTAACTCTCTTAATACTTGTTATCAAGTTTAGAAAACATTCCTCGGGTTTAATTAAGCATAAAAACACAAGTTTGTAAAAAGTTGAACTTTTCCCAAAACTGCATCCATAGTGACTATCGCTATGGATGCCATAACTTGAAATTGTTTTTCTAATTTTTCTTTTGAAATCTTACCCTTTGGAAAACTTATTACTTTTACAAGCATAAAGTAAGTAAGTCGAAAACTAAAACAAAGTTTGAACTTGAAAATGATTTTGATTTAAAAACCAAAATCACAGTTTTCACGCAATGGATTCCATGTCGCTTAAACTAGTGAAGGTGCTAAATTTCTTAGCATATATCCGACACATATATGAACAACATCACATACTTACATGCCACAACCAAAAAACATAAGCAAGATCACATCTTTCAACCATTATAAAATATTTAGACTTCAATTCAAGTCTAATTCAACAACAATACAAGTTTGCATATGTAACCAAACAACATCACAACCAAGCATATATTTACATATCCCAATCACATCAATTTTATCCGAACAAGTAATTATATTTCACAACTAAGGTAACAATAATTAAAGTCAACAGCTTTAGGTAAAGGAGTGAGCTTCACTCACCAAATCTTAACCAAACTTCCTAAATTTTGAAATAGGACCTAGACCTTTGCTTTTTTTTTGGAAAAATTGGATTTTTGGACTTAAACAAGACAAAGGGGGCTCGACCTATGGGTTATTGGGCACAACCAAAGTGGAGGAAGGTGGATGTGGGCTTAGTTTGGCTAAGAGGAGGTAAGGGACGAGGAAAGAAGCTGTTTTTAAGTAATTTTAGGAATTAACAAGGGAAAAGAAGTGGCTTTTTGAATTTACAAAATTGAAGGAAGCCATTAAAGTGGATTTAGAAGTTTGAAAGAGGAAGATAATTTTGAAAAATGTTGAGAAATGAAAATGGAAAGAGAGAGAGAAAATGGAATTTGTTTTATAGAAATAAATGAAACAAAATTACCTTTATGCCCTTAAGTACCATTGCCCTCCACTAGATTTATGCCACATCACCACACACCCCACCATGCCTTGAACCACATGCATGAACCAAGTTTTCATCCTTTTTACCCAACATACAAAACTATTCTCTTGTACTTAAGATGTAAGATGATAAGGACATGTCATGATTTTCCTTTTATTAAATTTTTAAACTTGAAAATTGTCACATCACTTTATTTTCACTTAAATAAACATATATTTACCCCTTTACACACTTAATTAAATTATCTTTATTTTATAAGCGTGTGTCTAAATATATTAAGGTATTTTACAACTTTTTAAACAACTTCAAAATGATCAAAAATCAGAAGTTTTGAAAAAGCTTACCGGTCACATTTTCTAATTTCTTTTTAACTAATTATTTCTTGAAAATAATTTCACCATTATTAGTTATAAATTAAAAAGGGGTATATTAATGATTAAAACCATTATTTGAATATTTAAAATTAATTAAATATTCACAAATCAAAGTGATATAATTCCCAATCGTTTTAAAATTTATAAAAGGAATTTTGTAAATATAAAGAGATTTGTAAAACGGAGTTTTATAAAAGGAATGAAATTTAATTTCTATAAATGATCATTTTAAATTATGGTGGTATGGAAAGTATTCTTTTTATACTTAACACCAAATTCCGGGGTAGGGAAACTCATCTCTATCTATGAGAATTAAGAATGTATGTCGAGGCAAGGATAGTTTTCCTACCTTGTCCGACTTCGTTGTTAATCGAATAGTACAAGTTTGAAAATGGAAAGTAGTGGAATGTATATTTGGTCTAATTTCCATACGATCCATTTACTTACACCAAAGGAAAAGTGGTTTGGGTTTATAATAAACAATTCTTTAAATGACATTTGTTTTAACCCAATTAAGTATAGTTTTGGAAGTGAAAACTTTCTTATTGTGAATATATTTATACCGATGAGATAAGTATATGGATATCTTTCAAGCATTGGAAGAGTATAAATGTATAGTGAAGGAGTAGAAATGTTTATGTATATCTTTTGTAATGGTATTTTAATACCAAAATTTACAAGGTGGTTTTAATTAATGAAATGAATAATTAAAGAGGCTTAATAATTTCTTATGTGCTTAGTCATGCTTGGTTTTCATGTGAAGTTAAATCTCCGATTTGATTGTTTAGTTTTATCAATTATTGGTTCGGAGAGACCAGGATCGGTTAAGCATGAGTTATTAGAAAACCACTTTGAACTGGCATATGCATTTGAATTTAAGGCTTCTTGAAGATGATGGAACTGAAGATAGAATTCTTTAAAGTGCAAGGGCTACTTGCTACTAATCCTCAGGGTGATTCCAAAAAAGATGTAGTAAAAGTAGTGCCTTCGGTTTGTTCATATCAATAACAATTTGTATGGATGAATGCTGGCATTGCGTTATTGCCTAGAGGGCAGTGTTAGCATTCCAAGTGGGATTTGCCAAAAAGGTAAAACGTAGCCTCGAGCCTCATACCTGGAAATGACTAAAATAGGGGATATGAAGCAGGGCTATGTGGTTTCCTACCATTATGGTATAATCATCCCTGATCTAGATTGATATTTAAATATTTATGTATGCTTCGGACCTAGCACGATTTGTTACATTAGCAGCCGAGGGAAAATCATATTCGGTACTATCCGGGAAGAGGTAGGATGGTTCTATATTGGTTGGCATTGCAAAGTTTGTGACGTTGATACATTTTCTATAGAGTTGTGCTATGAAACGTGGTACCCAGTAGCCTTGTCATTGATGGAATCCATTCTTCAATACGTGCCTTTGCGGACTTAGTTGTATACTAAATATGCTATTGAATGTAATTAATGTAACCATTCCAGCTATGATAAATATTTATTTTAAACCCTAGACACTATTATAATATCATTGGATTTTCTAATAATTTTTTTTGGTTACTATAAGGTAAAAATCGTCTGTGTTTATGTGTGACATGGTTTTACGAGATACTTTTATTTTTGAAAGGTTTTATAACATTAAAAATCCATATGATTTGTGTTTCTCACACTGATTTACTAGACTGATCCGTGCGTTATTTTCTTATAATGCTTAGGTCAGCCCAAGTGTATTTAGCTGGACGCTTTGGAGCTTCAGGAGACGACCTGGATGCCTCTAAGGCCTATTCATGTATTTTATTTTCCGCTGCATTTCTAGTTTTATTTCTATTAGCATTTGTGAGGACATGCTATTATAACTATACACGCCGATGATAGGTTAGTTTACTCTGATTAGTGTATGTATATTACAGCTTTATTTTGTAAGATCATGTGTATATTATATATTACTCGTTATGATGTGAGATGTTATTCTATCTTTTATTTTCTTTCACTTCAACAATCTGTCTTTTCGGCACTGGTATCCTTGGCACGTGAATATTGTGGATGCATTAGTGTCGACTTTTAAGGGTCGAAAAGGTGGGTCGTTACGTTTGGAAGGGAGAGAGAGTTATTAAGAGAGAATAAGGAGTTTAATATGATATTTATAGAGGGGATGAAATATTAATCGCTTCCTTTAGTTCCTCAACCCCTTTCTTTCATATTCTAGATCCAATCACTCGAGAGTTTTCTATTAATTAATATACTAAGGTCAAACAGAGAATCTCGAAGTGACAATATTACATTATTCTCTCGACTTGAGAATACTGTTGAACTATGGATACTCCATGTGATTATAGTTAAATCATGGCATGATGTCTTGACTGACTATAGTTAGGTCTAAGTTGAAGAATTGGAAGTGAAACATTATTCGATAGAGAATCTGTCTCCTCAGTTATACGAGGTTAGTGGCACGATCTACTATAGTCAACTCAAAATCAAAGTCTTTGGCCAGAGTAGTACATTAGTTAGTAATCATTATTTTTGAACCAATGATTTTGTGTTTGGACTAATCAATTTTAATGAGGAGGATATTGGAATTTTGACCAAGAAATTTTGACCAAGATCAAATTCCATAAGTCATGCGATATAGTTTTGACGAAGGGAATTGTTGTAAAGAATCGTTACTGCCAGGCCATTTATAATACTAAAATTAGATTTTAGCAAAAAGAAGCATAAGTAGTAAATTCAGTAAAAATGTCACACCACAAGCTAAGGTGACATGTGAACGTTAATATTTGAATTGTTCGGTATTAATCGCTGACTATATTTACACATTTGAATCGCACAACCATTATGATGGATACTTTGAAAACCCACAAGATTTAATTAAATTATAATTATTGTCAATTAATTAATATTTATGAAATATTAATTATTAAATTTTATTTGATTTGTTTGAATTTAGTATTTAATAAAGTGCGTATATAAAAGTTATATATGTGCATATCGATATATGATATCGATAGAATATTTATATTGGATTTAAATATATTAATTGCAAAGTTGTTTTGGGAAAATTTTGAGGTCCACATTGCCTCTTTTATAGTCAGCTATGCATAATGAAGCGAGAGAGGATTTGATGAGATTTAATAAGGAATTAAAGAGGGAAGGTTTTAGAGAAGGAATATAAAGGTTTCAATGTTTCCTTTAAAATAAATTCTCAGTCATACATTCATTCAGATCATGGTGCTTCAGGTCGTTGCAACTATCGGGGATGATTCAATTGAATCTGGAAGCTTTATTGATCATTTACTATGCGTTTTTTAGTTGCATCTTAAGGTAACAGTATAATTTTATTTATTCATATGTGCACCACATTTACATGGTTCGAATCTCATACTTCTACATCTTATTTGTACATATTGTTTGTATAGTCTAGATTTACATCTTTTTACAATGAATTTATACGTTTTATGTGTGCGAAAGTTGTCTTATCTATTTTACTATTATTTCAGAAATTAGTATTTAACAAAATAATAATTTTTGATTGAAAATTGATTTCTAACTAATTGATATAGTTTTATTACTTGTTATATATAAAAACAAGAATAAACTACATATGTTGTCTATTTGAAATCACTTTGGAAATAAAATACATGTTTTATATTTTTGTGGCTTTGACTTTAATTCATTTGGTTATTGTTTACTTTTGTTTAAAAGTTGTTATAGAAAAAATGAAATTTAAGTGGACATTTATGCAAAAAAATTATAAACCTTCTGAATCCTACTTAAGTTAAAGTTTGATTTCAGTCTGTAACTTTATTTTTGAAACATATATTTGATTACAAACTTTGCACACACATGTATACATACATACATATAGACGTATGTGTGTGTTATTATCAATTTGAAACATAGTCTTCAATTATTTATGTACATATACATATATATATTTGTGTTATTTAACTCAAAGTTCATAAAATGGACTTTTGTGTAAACTATAAAATTTGATTTGAAACCCTTTCTTGATTGAAACTAGATTAATAATTGTTGATTTTAGATTTAAAACATATAAAATTGTCAAACATAACTGTTACACCCATTCTTACCATGAACTACTTTGATGGAAAATAGGACAGGGCATGAGGTCAGGAAAACCACCCTCGAAAAGTAGACGAAGAGGAAAAAGGAAGTGAATTAATCAAACTCATACCACACAGGGAGCCAACTTGAAGCCACACTACCTAACCCGACCCAAAGGCTACAGTACAGAGAATCATGGTTGAAGGAAAATGCTGCACGTGTTGGGAAAGAGGATACTCTACCGAAGCCTAGGGGCCAGTACATACTAAACTGAGCTGATTGCATCTCCAAAACCCACACTTTGTCAACACCTACAAGAACAGGTCTGCATCAGCATATACCGAGGGCAACCTAGACACTACCATAGGAGATCAAAGGCACTCAAAGGACTTCACACAAATCCATTCTGGATACTCTTCAATGCAGAATTGCACATGTAGCAACAGAAATATGGAACTCCTCCTCTTCCTCACCAACTACTTGAGCATACGAGCAACGAGCGCAACTCAATGCCACTAGTTCAAATTATAACTAGCCCCGTATACACATCAAGTGTATGTCAAGTTAACCCTCAGAATGAAATAGGGTAGGGCAGTAAGGCCTTACCTTAATAAGATGTCAAGTAAGCAAGCGAATCAACACCACAAAATCACGCAGGAACTGTATACCGGTCAGCAAAAATACGATGGCAGTACTTCAAGGCCAGCAAGTGACATCTAATGTCCATTCGAAGGCCCACATGCAAGGTAAATTCAAATTTGAATTCTGCCGCCACAATTTCAAATATTCCCACTCTAAGTTTTGGAATTCCCTCCTTCATTCAAACTTCTCGCCAAAGGCACGTCAGCAATTCGTGCATATTAAATAGACAGCATAGATAGATAATATCTAGTAGAATCCAAGGGCTGATGCATGATGGAGAGAAATGTTTCTAGCAATCCGCATACGTCTCAGGACTATAAGTAGAAAAGCCATTGTAGCATGAAAGGGACTTTTGACATTTTTCCTCATTTTTAGATCTTTAAGGTTTAATTGTACCTTCTGCCATGAATTTTTGTACCAGATCAATGATAAAGGAAGAAAGAGAAACTAAACCCATGGATGTAGGATTCCTTACCATCTGAACCACATAAATTCGCTATGTCCTTTACTATTTTTTTCTTTGTTATTTTCCTGTTAGTTTTCAGCACTAGAGTTTACCTTATTTGTACTTAAATTAAATATCGATTGGATATGACAGTTTAACAAATAGTTAAAGTGCAACTACTTGATTATGTAAGCATTCAACGGCATAATCACCACTTCACGGCAAAATTAAGACTACTTAGTTTTGCTAATTCAAGTCAATGAAGTAATTAGCAGTTTAATTAATTTGCACTTAATTGAGGAGTTAAAGGATGAAAAAGTTCGTCGACTTATTTTAGCGCTAGAAGGAGGGCACCTCTATTTATTTCCCACACCTAGTAAAACTTTACACCACGAACCATGAATCATATTGGTTTACCTATTGTCCAATCCAAGAACCTTCACATTTGGCAACAAAGACTGTCCCCAAATCACTTATGCTTTCAAATGACATAGGAAATTCGACCGAGGCCGTACAGATCCCATCTGGCCACATTCCAATCCTTCTCATACCAAATAAACCAACATATGGAGGGATTAGAGAAAATAATGACCCAACACGTCATTCACATGCCATCTTCACCTCTGCACTACGTAGCTCATTGCCATCGTCCCACTACTTCGTCAAACATTCAGAAGGGGAACGATAATGACACTCCCACTAATGGAAAAGGTGATGCTAGATAAAAATTTAACACAAATTTGAAGAGCAAAATGCAGGCTATCCCTAGGATCAAAACCAAACCGGCCAATATAAACCACCCGCTGTTGGAAAAACTGACCCGATCTGCAAAAAATGATAAGGAACCATGTTTGACGGTAACTCATACTAGGTTGACCCAAGAGAATACGAGATCCACCAGCTCAGAACTCGGGTAGAACAACTCGCAAAGATTTGCCAGTAGAATACTGGCAAAAAAATAAAGGAAGGAATTTACTCCCCTTTCAGTGAGACCGTTATCAAAGCTGATTTTCCAGATAACTTCAAAGCCCCTGCAATGGAAAAGTTTGACGAAACTACCAACCCCAAAGATCACCTTAGCACCTTAGAATACTCCATGGACATCCTGAAGGTTGGGAGGATGCCCCGGTAGAATATGTTCCTTGTATACCTACCCGGTGTAGCCTCAAGGTGGTTCAGAAGATACAGAGCGGGAGAAGTCCGATCTTGGAGGCAATTATGTGTTGATTTTTTAAGACAATTCAAATTGGGATGAGAAGCTTCCCCAAATGTAACGTCCCAGATTTTCGCGTTCGAAAATCGACATCCATACTTTACATCGTACTCGAATGCCGTAGATTTGACCGTTCAAATCCGAGTCGCCAGAGTTTATAACACAATTAAATAAATAACACAACGGAAAAGAAAAAGAATATAGATATACAACATCTGATACAATATCCAGATACAATGATGATACAATGAATATCTATATACATCAGAGATATGATACAACAAATAGCAGCGGAAAAGAAAATGATAACATCAGCAGCGGATAATCTCCATCTCCAAAGCACCAATCTAGAAATAGCTTGAACTCCCAAAAACGAGGCACAAAGATAAGCAAGTGCAGTTCGATCCAAAGACTGAACTAGCTCCAGATAATCTACTAAATCTGAATATCTGAAAAACCCGACTCTAGACTGCGCGTGTAGAAAATTTTGAACATCCAGAGTTTAGGAAAGAAACAATAAACTCCGGATCAGTCATGGGACTGGTGTGAGCAACAAAAACAGTTTATCTTTAAAAACAAATAGCAAGAGGATTTTAAAATCAATTCGCAATGCTTTTAGAAAATGAAACTACCATAAGACCTCCCACCACACACACAATGCAAATGCAGACTTGAAGGAGATTTCTTCTTATGTTAGTCAAAGATGCTTACTATGCAAAACAAATAATTTGATTTGATATTATTATTAGTGCATAGTGGAAAACATTTCGAAAGTAGAATATAAATCTTAGCCAGCATAGGTACCATTATATTATGCCTGCTATAGCTGCCTCCTGAGGAGACAGGTTATACAATTGAAATTGTAAAGGCTCGTATTGTTTCTTTGGATTTTTCCAACAAATGGTCAGGCCAAGGAACTTCCTATTCCACGAAAGAACGCCTCTGGCGGGACGCTTCGAGAGACAAACTGCTCTCTGCCAAACAAGGCCGGCTACCCCCTTTCCCAGGGAATATACAAAACCTCAGATATGCCACCCCCGGTCCTTTGGGACCTTTAAACGAGCGCTCGTCACCAACATCACACATAATAAATAAAGTGTGTCCACATGAGTAAGTATCTGGGCTCCATACCATGATACTACCCTTTTCCAGAAGGAATGGTCATACCCTAGGGGAGCTACCCCTGAAACCTTGCCGCACAATTCTTGTTTCGACCATTACCGGTTGGTGAGGTTCGACGAAGTCTCGTCCACAAAGCTACGCTTTTTCACTTAGCCACGCTTTGGGTCAACAGATGATCAAAGCAATGATCACAAAGATAAATGATCAAACAAATGATCATATCACAAATGATCAAACAATGATCATCACACGGCAACACTCAACATGTCACATTACCAAATTGGGAATATATCGCTGATAAATTTAAACTACATAACCTCTGAGCTCATACGTCTCAGAGAAGGGTGTTAAGCTAAGAGAATAAATTCTCCGCCACCAAACAGAAATGTATTTGAAAGAAATTGGCTTTATATCTCAAAGTGTAATGTCAGACATGTAACCATACAAGTCTGTTCGGGGTTCGAACAGAACCGAAGGCACTTCTTACGAAGCCCTTGCAAATCTGGGTATTCACAATCCCGATCGGACTTCCCATCACTTAGGAAATCTCTATACCGGTGTGACTCAGTGCAGAGACAATCGTTGAGTTATCCTTTCGTTCTTGTGAATATCCGGTCTTCACCACCGGTCTTCAAATGCTATCCATATACGACGTATCACTGTTCGGAATGGGTTATATGACATAATTGTCTTTTCCCGGCTAACCCGAATAGTGAGCGTAATATTTAAAAATACATGGATATTGGGATTTCAATTAAGTCACAACTTATTACCCAAACTTCTCTTTTCAAATGGTTTAACAAATTACCATTTTCAAATCTTTAAACGAAAAGACTCATTCACGGATTTTCCAAATCAATTTCCATTTCAATTTAACTCATTAAATCTTTAAATCAAAGATTTAACTTATAGCTTTCAAAACAATTTCATTTCGAATGGTTTAAATAAATCACCATTTTAAATCTGTTAAAAATAAACAGATTTAATTCATAGCTTTCAAAAAGAATTCATTCATAACTTGGAAAACCATTTTTCAATTCAATCTTGAAATTCCTTTAATTAAACTGGAATTTCATTTCTTATCTGAAAGCTTTTATCATTTGAAAACAACCAGTTTCATTTCAGAAAATCTGATTCATTTATACGAGTTAAAATCCTTTGATTTAAATTCGAATCCTCAAACAAATATTTTAAAATGGTTTAACTTCATATAAACACATTTATAACATTTTTAAATCGTAATTTCCAAACATAGAATTCAATTCCAAATTTTGATTCAATTTCACATTAAATTATTTAAATTGGAAAACTTACCAAGTTATTTAAAATAACTTTCATCTTAAAAACTCCATTTCAAAAGCTTTAACATTAAATCCAAATTTGTTTCCAAAATCAATTGAAATTAAAATTTCAATTTCAAAAATATCAAATTTAAATCATCTGTGACTTAACCGATTTCCACGTGAAATCCATATTTGTGTGTGTATAAGTGTGGTCCAGGGGTTTTACACACAATAGTGCAACATCATCAATCATCACAGATATATCAATATCGATAAGCGGTATAATCCACAACGCTTATCTTCATTCACAGATTTATAGATAAAATAAATTTATCCGTCACAAAGATTCACTATTACAATTCGATGTGGGTTTCGGATAACCAACTGGAATCCGACTCCCTGTCGCATCGAAATTCAAGTGTCGTTTTACGGGCCAAGGGTTTCATATATTCACATAGTAATATATCACAGAAACAGAAATCACAGCTCAGCACAAAGTAATTCATATCACAAAGCATCACAATCACAAACTGGGATATCAAACGATTCAATCATCCAATTGAATCCAAAAATCCATAAGTAAGATCAATTAAATTGTCTGATAAATTCAAATCAGATTAATTTCTTATGAATTACTAATCCTGGTTAATTACAAATCATTTTGATTAATTATCCTTTAATCATTTTCATTTATTAATTAACCTTTAAATTAATTAATTATTCTCAAATTAATTACCTTAATTAATTAATCACCTTAATTAATCTATTATCTTTAAATTAATTAACCTTTAATCACTTGATTAATCAATCTTTAAATCATTAATTAATTTACCGGAATTACTTTCCTTAATTAATTGTAAGTAATTAATTTCCTTTAACAAATAAATTAACTTAGACTTTAAAGTTAATTTACAATTAAAACATTTCTTCTAAACTTTAAAACTTGTTTCACTTTGTTTTTAATCTTTGAAATATTTGCCAAATTCAAGTTCTTTGATTTTAAACCTGGAATGCTTTCCTGATTTGATTTCAAACAGCTCAAACAAAAACAATCCGAGCAAATCCAAGATCTTCCCGAGTAAAGACACGAGAAACACTCGTCCCTCGTCTGCTTCGAGACAACCACGAAAACTCCTCAAGTCAAACCCGAGGAAGATGTTTCTTCCTCAAACAACGAACGAACCCAAAATATCAACTCATGCATGTGTACGTGCACCATCACTCCGATCATCGTTGATCGTCGCCGAGTCCCCCAACGAGTCGCCTACGATCCCAGCAGCTACTCCGACCACCTAGTCCGACCAAAACGACCGGAAACAAAATCGAGCCGTTCGTCACCTTCCTGGAACTAACCCAGCCATAAGAAAACCCCTCGTTCATCCTCCTCCGTCCATCAGACAACGCGTCGCCTCGCCTAGAGCTGCACCCCAGTCCCCTCCTTCTTTTCCCCCAGTCGCGATTCCGTCCGATCCATCGTCGATGATGGAATCGACTCGTTTTCTACATTGAACGGAACTGGGTAAGTAACCCTAGTTCATCAAACTCAGGCCACGCCGATCATCAATAAATTGGCCGGCTATTTTTCCCATAATCACAAACTTCCCGACCATCTATAGTTCAAACCCTATCGTCTAATTCGTTTCCGATCGACGGCAATTCACGAAAAAAACAATTTCCGTTCAACATTCAATTTCTCCCAAAATATCAACTTAAAAATCCTCATTTTATTTTTAAAAATCATATCTTTTGATAACGAATCAAAATATATATCTGAAACAACAAGTTATTAAAGTTGAGATTTTGATATATTTAAACTCCTACTGTTCTTCTTCCTTCCTATCAAAACTATCATCGGATTTTCACTGGAAATATTTTTAAATCAAATACCTTGTCATTACAATCAAGTTTGATTTATACATCTAGGTTTAACAAGAATCAGGAAGATATATATTGAATTTTATTTTATTTTTTGATCAAGTTGGATGCTCTGAAATGAGAAGACAGAGGTGCTTTCCACATAAACAAGCATTCACTTCTACAAATATTTATACGTAGAGGAATTCATATATATGTATATATGCCTAACAAGGCAACTTCAAACTCAGGCATCATAAGCAACAGATAAACACATATATTTAGTTTTAATTGTTTACTCACCGTTGTTTTGAAGAACAAACAGATTTCAAGTTGAAGCAGGTTGTAAAGATTTGCAAGTTGAAACTTCCTAGTTTGATTCTCTGGTTGCATGGATTTGTTTGATGTTTTCAATGGAATGTTGTTTGAGTTTTCAAGCTGTTGTTTACTTCCATTTTACTTAGTTGTTTATAAACGAACATAGACTAAAATAGATGTATATATAAAGAGAGATAGTGTTTACAGAGGGGAGGTGTTTACTGGTTATAATGTTTTGTACAGGGTGATATATTTTTTCTTTTTAGTACAAAACAAGATCAGAGATTTTTTTATTTGCTTATGGAGGCTGCATTAATTGAAGTTGTACAATATATTTATAAAATCTTTTCATTTCGGCTGAGATGATAATATGTTGGTGGCTGGTACATATCTCTTGTGTACTAGAGATGATTATATGTACTTACTTACCTTTCCTTTATTTGACTTATTTCTTTGCATACTTATCCTATTCTCTTTCGTATGTACAGAGATAAATTTTCATGCCTGGTTTGTTTACTTATGTCTTCATGCTTACATTTTCTTTAGTCTTGTTACTTGATAATATGAATACATTTCTATTTTGATGTGTTGTTAGTTTTCTTTTGTAAGCTAATTCATGTATATATTTTATTCATATATATATCAATATTTTTTTATATTTATCTTTAACCCATTTATATTAAGATTTAAATTCAATTATCAATATTTATTATTTCAAATCTATTCATATAGGCCCAACTATATAGATTCACATATATATACAATTTCTAAATTTAAAATGATTTAATACATTTTTATTTGGATTCGGGGGAACTCGCATCACTTTGATCGATAAAATTTACAATTTTTTATTCAAAAATCAAATTAATTATTAATTTAAATTTAACTAAAATCCGGGGTCGTTACACCAAACATCCATACCAGGTCATGTGTGAAGCGGAAGGAGAATGAAAGCATACGCATTTTCATTAAGCGCTTCAAGGAAGAAGCTCTCTGGATTAGGGTGACTAACAAAGAAGAGTTACTAATGGCGGCTCATGCCGGGATTAGGAGAGGAACTACTATGTGGGAAAAAAATAGCAAGAAATCTTGTTACAAAATAATAGCCTTTTATGAAAGGGCGGCAGGTTACATTAGGATGGAGAAAAAGGGCTTCGTATTGCAATCTCATAGGATTTTTTCTTATGATAGGAAAAGGGGGGCAGATGGATATCACCCACCCGCAAAGCGACAAAAGGAGTAATCTCATTGTAAAAACCCCCTCACCCATCCCCTCAGGCAGATTTATGAGATGGCCAAAGGTGAGCTAGCTTACAACTTACCGAACAAAGGAAAAAAACCAGAACAGAACAAAGGTGGAGCATATTGGCGCTTCCACAAAGAAAATGGTTGTCATACTACTAGTTGTCGACACCCGAAGAAGGTGATAGAGAGGCTAATTGAGAAACGTTATTTGGGTAGCTTCTAGAGGAAAAATATGGGAGACATGACTGGCAATCTAACTCCGGATCCTAATGAACACTTAGCTGGTAATCCTTCAAACCTGATAGCTTCAATTCATGGAGGACGACACCTCGTTGGTGCAATCAAAAAGGCACGGGAGAAATATGTGCAGGAGGCCAAAACCCAAAGGGTGATCTTCCATGTCAAATAGAAACCTACACCAGAGATAACCTTCACGGCAGCTGATGCGGTAGAATTGTATTTCTACATAAAAACCTACTTATCATTACAGTACAAGTGTCAAATTGTACTATGAAGAAGGTCTTTGTCGATTCGGGAAGCTTAGTCAACGTCATTTTCATGTATGCTTATGATCAAATGAAATTACCTCCAGAAATCTTGAAACCCAACACTGAACCAATCTTTGGGTTCAACAACACTACTATCGTTCAGTTTACGCGTTTGCTCGTTATCGGTTAGTGTGTTTTCTCCTTATAGGTGGAAGTGCCCAATTACATTATGAAAGTTTCATAATCATCGATCAACCCGCACCCTACAATGCTTTCTTAGGAAGACTTGCTTTTATTTACTTGAAGGGCAATCATCTCTCAAAAGGACTTGCACATGAAGGTCGGTACTCCAGTTGGAATAGGGTCGGTAAAAGGGGAACAATTTTTTGCTAGAGAACTGTACGTTGTAACTCTTAACTCTAGTAATAAAATTGTTCCAAATTATTCTGTTGTCTTTTCTAATATTCATAATGATAAGAATGAAGTTAAATTGAAATATAAAACTTCGGCGGTATCAGATACTCAAACTAATACCAAGGCGAGTAATCTTGTACCCCTAAAACCTAAGAGAAAAGTGAAGAGAACATAAATGCACATGATTGGCACTGACGAAATAGTTCAACTTATGCATAGTATTTCTTTGAGGTAGCCCATAAACAGGCATCATCAGCGAACTCACCACCATAAGAGGAGCTAGAAAGTGTGATAGATCCAAGGTTAAGGGCGACAGAGAAAGCATTAAAACCGATAGATGATATCGAAAACATACAAATAGATCTAGAGGACCTGACAAAGGTGCTCAAGGTTAGGAAGAACCTTAGTGCAGAGGTATGGGATGAACTAATAGACTTCCTAAAATGGTCGGTAGATGTATTTTCCTGGACTCATTCAGATATGGTAGGAATAGACTTGGCAATCATCTACCATGCACTGAACATCGACCTAGATGCATACCCAGTCAGACAGAAGCGTAGAACTCTAGACCAGGAAAGATACAATGCTCTACATGAAGATGTTAAGAAGTTAAAAGAGAATGGGTTCATCGGGGAGGTATATTATCCAAAGTGAATTATCAACCCAGTACTGGTAAGAAAGCCTAATAGGAAGTGGAGAACATGCATAGATTTCACTAATCTCAACAAGGTTTGCCCAAAGGACAGCTTTCCTGCTAAGGATTGACCAGTTGGTAGATGCAACTAGTAGGCACGAATTACTCTCATTCATGGATGCATATTCGGGGTATAATCATATAGCTATGTTTGAACCAGATCAGGAACACACTGGTTTTGTGATAGACGAAGGGTTATATTGCTATAAGGTCGTGCCATTTGGACTCAAGAATGCGGGGGCCACCTACCAGAGGTTAGTAAACATGATGTTTGCTGAAGATATCGAAGATAATGTGGAGGTGTATATGGATGCCATGCTAGTCAAATCAAAGGCAGCATCAGACCATGTCAAAGATTTGGAGTAGACCTTCATAGTCCTAAGGTAATACCATATGAAGCTAAATCCTTTGAAATGAACCTTAGCTATCTTTCCAGGAAAGTTCTAAGGTATCGAAGCAAACCATAAAAAGATTGATGCAATAAGAGGAATGGGAATCTAAAGAGGCCAATGGATCTGATGAGTCTATATGGTAGAATAGCAACCCTAAGCAAATTCATATCCAAGGTCATAGACAAGTGCATCTTGTTCTTTGACCAAGTGAAGAAGGGGTCAAACTTTGAATGGACTGAGGGGTGCGAGACTGCATTCCAATATTTAAAAGATCATTTGGTTAATACTCCAATATTATAAAAATTGGTAACAGGTGAGATCTTATACATTTACGTAGCTGTAATTGATCAGGCTCTCAGTGCTGTAGTGGAACGAGAGGATGCATAGATGCAAAGGCCCATCTATTTCATAAGCAAACAGCTATTAGGAGCAGAGCTAAACTACTCGGTTGTTGAAAAGCTTGCATACAACTAGCTTCTTATAGCAAGAAAACTATGGCCCTACTTCTAGTCGCATCCCATCAAAGTCCTCATAGAAAAACCTCTTAAGCAAATATTGCAGAAGCCAAAAACTTTGGGTCACCTATTATAGTGTGCAATGGAGCTTAGCCAATATAACATTACCTACTACCCCAGAAAGGTAACCAAAGGTTAGACACTTGCAAATTTTATTATAGAGTGCACCTTACCAACCGAACTCCAAACAAATGCCCCATAGTTCTGCACTTGTTCGTAGATGGAGTATTAAATGAATATGGGGGCAAGAATTGGATATGTATTGATTACCCTGAATGGGCAAAAGCTGCATGGAGTAGTGCAACTTGGTTTCAAAGAGACCAACAATTGATAGAATATGAGACCATCCTCCCAGGCCTACGAATGGCCTAGATAATGAAGGTAACGCATGTTAAAGTTCACAGTGATTCTCATTTAATTATGAATCAAGTGCAGGACAATTACCAAGCAAAGGAATCAACCTTAGATAAATATGTGGAACCATCTAAGAAATTACTAGAGCAGTTCAAGCAATCTAAAGTAGAAAAAGTCCTTTGTGAGAGCAACTCATCCCTCGACTCTTTAGCACAACTAGCTAGTACCAAAGTGGCCAATGAAATGAAAGCGGTGCCAATTGGGCATCAAGCAGAGCCGAGTATAATAGAATCAAGTCAAATACTAATCCTGACCCGAAGCAGCGAGTCGCCATTCAAGGCACACAAAATCAAGAAATAATAGAGAGCAAAGGGCAACCCATCGCTGAGTTCATGCCTCAACAAACTGAGGAGAATAACAGGGTGATGCCTATCAAACAATTCCTTCTAAACAGAATCTTAGCCCCGAATAAAAATGAGAGTAGAAAGATAGACTACTTGGCCCTGTACTACTCCTACTTTAATGGCATATTATACAAGAGTGGGTATTCTACCACTTATCTTTGGTGTGTTTCCAAGGAAGAGGTGCATGGTACATGAGGGAAGTACATAAGGGTTAATGTAGAGATCACTTTAAGGGAAACAAATTAGCAAAAAAGGTGCTAAGACAGGGCTACTATTGGCCTACCGATCTCCAACATGCAAAGGAATTTGTAAGGAAGTGCGATAGATGTCAACGATTCACTAGTATCTCCCAAACAACCATCCTGTGAACTCATCCTACTAGCAAGCCCATGGCTATTCAACATACGAGGAATAGATTTCATAGGACCACTTCCAATATTAAAAGGAGGAGCCGATTATGCCAAAGTGGCCATAGATTACTTTACCGAATGGGTAGAGGCAGAACCTCTAACCAAAATTACTACATAGAAGATAGTCACTTTTGTAGCAAGGAACATAATTACCGAATATGGGATACCTCACAAAAATTATTTTTGACAATGGCATCCAGTTTGAAAGCGAAGAATTCACGGAGCTTTGCGAGAAGAACAACATAATAAAAAGTTTCTCCTCGGTCGCTCACCCATAGGGAAACAGACAGGTTGAAGCTATGAACAAAATCATCAAAAAACCGCTCAAGAAAAAGCTTCAGAAATCTAAAGGAAAATGGGTAGAAGAACTCTCTCTATTATTATGGGCCATCTTAAATTCAACCAGATCTCCTATACGTCACACTCCTTTTTCGCTGATCTATAGATATGAGGCCATTTTATACGTCGAAGTAGAAGTCTAATCACATAGAAGAATATCATATACCATAGAAAAGAATAAGAAATTGAAAGAAGCTACCCAGATCTCATCTAGGAGAGAAGGGATGAAGTAGCAGCAGTAGTGGCCATATATCGACAAAGGATGGAAAAGGATTATAATGCAAGACTCAAAGAAAGAAACTTTTACAATGGGGACTTGGTACTGCGGAGAGTATTGGCCAATACAAAGGATCCGATAGATGAAGTATTAGGACCAAGCGGGGAAGGTCCACTGGTCATAGCAGAGGTTTTAGCGAACGGGGCATACCGGTTATCTAGACTTGATGACAATCTAGTTCCAAGAACTTGGAACTCGGAGCATCTCATACCTTGCTACGTCTAATTACATTGCTTATGTGATGTACATTGTAGTATTACAAAGAAGTAACAATATTATAAACTGAGCGTAGGGATATTATACAGCTCGAACCAGTATAAAAAACTTTGTATTATCTTTGGCAAAATTAAATGCACATTCACAGTTCACTGCTAATAGTCACTGATTTAGCAATATGCAAGGTTAGTAGATGAAGGCAATACTCTTAACACTAAGAACAGTGAAACTGGACCTACATTTGGACTTGTATCAACGCAATTCGGTGCTTCAGCCAAATTATTGCACTGGACATGGGGATATTAGACTGCCCTGCCCCAGTATTAATATTTCTATGATAGCAATCATATCATAGTCAAACTGGTCATAGGTATATTGGATGGTCCGAACCAATATAAAAACCGCTCTATGTTAGCTAATTCAACATAGCACACCGGACATATGGTTATTAGACAGCTAAAACTAGTACAAAAAAACCATGCGCATGAGAAAAGGGTTATATATGCATGACATGACTTCACAATCAAATGTTCTCTTAGTCCCATCCTGAACAGCGGAGAGGACCGTGCCAAGCGCATGAACAAATTTCTCATAGCTCACCACCGTCGTTCTACAGTTGTGTGACCTACGAGCGACAAACTCAATCTCAATACTGCGAACGGTGACGCTAGACAAAGATGCGCCCAAGCACACAAATGACATTATACCCCTAAACAAGGGGAAGGTCATACCAAACATGTAGCCAAGGACATTACGCCCCCAAACAATGGGAAGGTCATACCAAGTGTACATATGGCATTACGCCCTCAAATAAAAAGGGCAGGTCATACCAAGCACATAACCCACCGCCATCACTCAATAGTGGTACTAACAACATAACATACGAGCGATAATGGCAATCTAAAAAATAAGAACAATGGTGCTAAATTAAATGTAATACATAAATGTCTAAATACAGGTTGGACCACAACAGGCCCACATCCTGAATAGCCGAAAAGAAAGGTAAATAAAGAAGAAATGAAAAGATGCACAGACCAGGTGCTTAAGACGACAAGTCTACCACGACATTCGGTCACAGTAGACTTTGCGGGCAAGTGTAACACCCGTTCTTAGCATGAACTAGTTTGAAGGAAAATAGGATAGGACAAGAGGCCAGGAAAGCCACCCTTGAAAAGTAGATGGAGAGGAAAATGGAAGTGAATTAATCAAACTCATACTGCACAGAGAACCATCTTGAAGCCAGACTACTTAACCTAACCTGAAGCCTGCAATCAAGAGAATCACAGAAGAATGCAAATGCTGCAATGTTGGGGAAGAGGATGATGCATCGAAGCCTAGGGGGCAGTACATATTGAACTAAGCTGACCATATCTCCAAAACACATACTTTGTTAACACGTACAAGAACAGGTTTGCACCAGCATATACTGGGGTCAACCTAGATAGTACTATAGGAGATCAAAGGCAATTCAAAGGACTACATACAGTGCCACTCAGGATACGCATAAATGCAGAACCACACAGGTAGCAATTGAAATATTGAAATCCTCCTCTTCCTTACCAGCAACCCAAGCATACGGGAACGAGCCAACTCAAATTATCACTAGTTCAGATCACGACTAGCCCCGAATACAGAACAAGTGTATGTCAAGTCAATCTTCAAAATGAAATAGGGTAACACAGTAAGGCTTCACCCTAATATGATGTCAAATAAGCAAACACAAATCAACACCGCAACATCATATAGGAATCATATACCGGTCAGCATAGATACGATGGTAGTGCTTCGAGGCCAGTGAGTGACACGTTATGTCCCTCCAAAGGTCCACATGCAAGGTCAATTCAAATTTGAATTCTCGTACCACAATTCCAAATATTCCTTCTCTGATTTTGAGAATTCCCACCTTCATTCAAACTTCCCACCAAAGACATGTTTGCAATTCGTGCACATCAAATAAACAGCACAAATAGATGCCATCTGGTGGAATACAAGGGATGACACATGGTAGCGAGAAAATTATACTAGCAATTCGCGTATATCTTAAGACTATAAATTGAAAAGGCACTGTAGCATGAAAATGACTTCTGATATTTCTCCTCTTTTCTAGATCTTTAAGGTTTAATTGTACTTCTGCCATGGATTTCTATACCAAATCAATGATAAAGAAAGAAAGAGACACTTTCCTCATGGACGTAGGATTCCTTATGATACAAGCCACGTAAATTCCCTATATCCCTAACTATTTTTTGCTTTTGCTAATTTCCTGTTAGTTTTCAGCGCTAGATTTTACCTTATTTGCACTTGAATTAAATATTGATTGGATTTGACACTATATCAAGTAGTTAAAGTGCAACTACTTGATTGTGTAAGCATTCATTGGCATAATCACCACTTCATGGCAAAATTAAGACTACTAAGTTTTGCTAATTCAAATCAACGGTAATTAGCAGACTAATTACTTTGCACTTAATTGAGTATTTGAAGGATAAAAAAGTTCACCAATAATAACCATAACATATATGTGTATATAAATATATATAATTGTTTGTATGTGTGTATATATGCACATGTATGTATGTATGTATGTATGTGTGTGTGCGTATTATATTATTTAGATCAAAACTTTGGACAATAATTACATATGATCACTTAGCCATGTACACTTTATATTTGTAGCACGTGCACTACACACATAAAAGTGTATGTGATATACTTATTAATTAAAACATACAAAAAAATTAATTAAAAAAATAACTTTTTATTTAAAACATTATTAGATTGGATCTAATAAATCTTTAGACTTCATAGGCCCATTAAAGATTTAAAATAGTAAAAGCAAAACTTCATGTTTTACCCGCTTTTGACTGGCTCGTTTTCTTCAATGGCATTAAAGAGAGGTTGGCTGAGGAGTTCGCTGAATATAATTTATGTCCAAGGTTTGATCCCTACAACCAGCATGATAGGGTGTTCTCACATTGTCGTCTATGAAAAAACATTGCCTCTTACCCTTACATATCCTATGATGGTTGTGCTAGTCAAAAGACTACATGTAAAACTCGTTCATGAGATACCAAATTGGATCACCTTAAAGAAGCTTGGGCCGGACCAACAATAGTACTAGAGGACTAATAGTCTATGTTGTCTAATTAATAATATTATGGTTAACTTATTAATGCCTACCATTTAGTAGAATGATTAGAAAGCCAGTATCTAAGGTTAAGTTTGAGCAGTAAAATACTCTGCCCTATCTAACTATTGGCTTGAAGGATGATGCAAGCTCGAAAGTTATCCCCAATGGTAGAGGACCAAATTTATTTTGGGCCATGAACTAATTTTCAAATTTAGGTTTGTTAATTAAAAATATATTTTAAATTTAAATGTTTAGATTAAAATATAAAAGTAAAATTTTATAAAAGTTGTAAAATACACTGAAATTTTTCAAAATTATTTTGAGAAATTAAATAATTAATTTTGAAATTAAAATTTTAATTAATACGATTAACTAAATTAAATAAAATAGTTAATTAAAGCTAATGTACTGATATATGTGTATAACCATAATTGGTGTAGTTATTTTTTTTGATGAAAGAGTGGTCTTTTAAAAGAGGAGAGCACTCATTTTTATTAATATATAATTCGAAAAACCATCCACAAATGTTTACAAGGTTATATAATAAACAAATACAAAGAAGATCATCACATTTGTGATCTTATTATATTTAATACAAACATATTTTAATGCAATTAAATTATTATTATGCAGTGAAATTATGATGTGGGAGAACTGTAGCGAGTGCTAAACTGAGTTGATATTATAAATGCATGGAAGCTGTAGGTCATAAGAAACCACTATGCTTGGATGAGTTGCTTTCAAGCAAGACGTTGAATGCAAATATGACTGAATCGAAGCATCAAGTGATGAGAGGATTACTATGCTCAAATATTTATGTGGTGAGGTATGTTGAAGACACAAATATTTTACTCTACCAAATGGAAGCATGAGGCGCCTAGGGTGCTAATTATAACTACATAGGGGCTAAATGGCTGAACCTAGAGTAAACTGCAGTTGTTAAAGATTGCAATTGTTGTCGGTATTAGCAAGTGCTTTGTTGAAATGAAGGTTGCAGGGATATGAGATGGTTTTGGTTATTTAAAAGAAGGGAACAAAATTGAGGAATCATCGGTTGTAGCTCCAATTTGATGTGAGTAGGTTGCTAAGAGGTCCGCTGGCAGTCTGGTGTGGATTGGTTGCAGCAACTGTGCCAAGCGTGACAAGGTTGCTGCAAAGGAGAGGCATGCGAGACTATGTTGAGATATTGTGCATTTTTAAGGGTGTGTGCATAGTATATGCTAGGTATTGAAGCGTGGCTTGCAGATGTTGCCGGTAGTATAGCAGCATGTGCTAGCTATTGAATAGGGATATGTGTGGGATTTTGACTTCAGATCAGCGTTGGCAGGTTGGTATCTTGTCATGTAGGAACAGTGCCAGTATTGAAGAGTGGAGCCGAATAGACCTGAAAGTTGGGCCTAATGAAGTGTTGCAAGGTGCTAAACCTACTAGCGCAAGTTATAGTGCATCGCAAATTGATGGGACTGAATGGATGTCCACTGACTGACATGCGCTAAGGTGGAGATCCGATGTTGATCAGAATGTGCTGGTGTATTTGCCATGCTCTTAGTTTGACCGGATTTCATAGTCAATTCAATGGCATATTAATTGTAAAAAGTGATAAATATAGTTTAAGTTTATATCAAGTAGGTTAAATATGCAATGAATACTAAAAGGCATAGTTGTTTAATTTTATGAAGACTATCATCATACAAATTTACCCTCATTTATGAGCTACTTTGTAATTATGATTTGTGACACCTAATAGTAAAAGTTTTACTAGAAAAACCTAAAAACAATCCCAAACATGAAACAAATAGGAAGTAACTTAAGAAGTATAGTTTATCGAAACTATTTATTACAAAGTGAATGGATTAAATTTGAGTTTGATTGGTACAATCAACTTTTGTTTTTTTTTGTTGATTAAAAGATGAATTTAGCTTAATTATGAATTTACATTTATGATTTCTATTTTATAAGTTATGCATATGATCTTTTTTTTATTTTAGAATTTAAAAGAACAACAATATGAAAATACAGCGAGCTATTTCTATAAATAAACAAATTCTAGTTATAAGAAAGAGATAAATAAATTTATTCTTATGTAACCAGTGTTATATCTTGATCTTAAAACATGTATTTGATTATTTTGAAGAAAGCCTTAAGTGGAAAGGTCAAGAATCTTGGGATGGGGCACCTCGGTTATAGGTTAGTCGAATCCCACGACCCTTTTGTGATGAGTATGCTAGATCATGTACCTATTTTCTATGCCAGTCCAAAGAGAAATATACCACACACCAGAAAAAAGAATAGAGGTGGAGTTGTTATAAATATTGTTAAAAATTCATTAATTACGTTTAGATCATAAGCTCCAACATGTGATTGAATAGATTGAATCTAGAATTTTCTTAGTCGGAAGTGAAAAGTTTAACCTAAAGCCATTCTTGCAAAAACTTAAGGTGCACCGAGGGAGTAATATCTATGTGAAAACCTCTAAAAATTACCGATTATATATTGAGAGAATTAACAGTCAAAAAATAAATGAGAAATTGTCTAAAACATTAAGTTACACAAGTAATTGAGGTTAGGATTATTATTAGTGGTAATTAATTATCGAGTTAAGCCTACTTATGATGTTTAATTTGTCGTGTAAAACAATACACGCATGGAATTTAACTTTAGAAGGAGCATTGATTCTCCAGATGTGTTTGAAGTAATTAAAATCTTTAGTTCTTGATAAAGCTAAAAAATTATACATCAATTTAGGGGTATAAGCCCCCATTTTAACCCCAACACCATATTGTTGAAGTTATTTATTTATCCTAAAATTGTTTATGATAAATTAAATTAGAATTGCAAACTAATTAAAATTATTTATTTAAAATTTTTACTTGAATAAAATTTATTAAATGAAACTAATTTAAAGTTAATTAATTAAAATGTATACATGTATTTTTATGTACACATAAACAAACTATACATGTTATAGTTCATTAGCTATCCTAAATATGTTTTTTGTGAGAAACTGGTCTTAAAATATGGAGAGCACTCATTATTTAAATAGAATAGTAAATAATAAAATCCACCAACACGTTGGATGGGTGATGATACATTTGTTTGCATATATACAAAATATGGAATCATCACAAAGATGATCAACATAAAAGACAAGAAAGAAAATGGGAAATTGTACATAGAATATTGGATCTTATGCTAATTAGTCTATATATTATCGTAAAGGCATTAGAGCTAATAGCTCTAAAATACGATCTTTAAGTTATAGTAGTATGTGGATTGTAGAACCGTGGCATTGAGTTGAAAAACTGCTGCATGAAATGAAGTAGTAGAAGAATAGTGCATGATGACCAAAGGCTACTAGAATGCATTTGCACATTTTAAAGGCTACATGC
Source organism: Allium fistulosum (assembly GCA_030737815.1). NCBI lineage: Eukaryota > Viridiplantae > Streptophyta > Magnoliopsida > Asparagales > Amaryllidaceae > Allium > Allium fistulosum. The sequence continues at coordinate 1,042,495,821 of CM060902.1, read as the reverse complement.
AAGCTGGAATGAATGTTGTGCTACTAGAATATAGGCAGTGGATGCATGGGATGTGCATGGGAAAAGAGAGGCGCATGTGCTGACTGGTATACATGAGCTTAGTGAATAACAAGCTGAACTCCAATCAGAGCAAAGATGATTCAACTTGAGGCTTAAGACGACAACAATTTGAACATGAGCTATAACTCGTAGTGCAGTTAGGCATAGGACAGACACGTTAAATTCTCTAGATTGAGATGCTGTTTTTGGAATTGAAGTCTGAAGGCTGATAATGGGACAAAAGCCAATTCCGAAGCAGTAGAAACGGTATTAGTTGCAGGCAGTAAGGGTGCATCTGCGTATTCTCGTCAACGTGCAACAGTGATGTAGCTGAGTAGATTCTGGCCCATGGTGACATGTTACTAGGCGTAAGGAGATCCATACACTTCATACAAAGATGAACTACAATGATACGGACTGCTCTTCTCCTCCACAGGCTGCTGCTAGGCAAAGGCGTTCCACTCATACCCCTGCTAGGTACCTGGACTAGTGCACTAAAGCTCAACCTGCAAATAAAGTGCACCATGCACATGCTAAGACACTGGGTGAATACCTTTACAACAAAGCTTTACAAATTTCAGGAATCTTTTCTGTTACACTTTATAGGCTGCAATTTGCCTACAAAAAGCATTGGCTATTATGTTGCCACGTATTACAAAGTAGTTACAGTAGAACGTGTATTGGTTATATATTGCTTTCAATGAATGGAAAAGAGCAGGCTGGATGAATTATATTTCTCTTCTTTTCTTTGCATTAATGTCTTCTTCTTCATTCTTCTTCCCTCTCCTCTGAAATCTCTTCTTTGAACACTGCATAGGTCTATCAATTGGTGCTTTCATCGACTCACTCACCCCTCCCCATCTCCACCATGACTCGCCTAGAAGAACTAGCCTCTCAGCTTAGCCACTAGCAATCCGCCATCGACACAATCAACACAACATTATCTACCCAACAAACCTCCCTCTCTAATCAAGAAGCATCCCTCACTTCCCAACAATCCGACATAACCGACATAAAAAACACTCTCGCCTCACAACAACTCTCCTTTCAACAACTAACCCAAGCCATCACAGATCTGTCCGCCAAATTTTCCTCTATACCTACATCACCCCAACGTGAACCTCAAACTCGACCACCACCACCCCCTCCATTACTCACAGCACCACTTCATTTATCGCATCCTCTACCTCCTATCCATATTCGAGCCCCCAAATGTGAATTGACTCACTTTGATGGATCTAATCCTTTGGATTGGATCTTTCAAGCGGAGCGTTTCTCTTACCATTCAACCTCCGACGAACAACGCCTCAACCTCGCTAGCTTCTACATGTCCGGCCAAGCACTAACATGGTACCAATGGATGTTCCGCAACAACCAACTCACATCATGGCAACACCTCACAAAAGCCATCAAACAAAGATTTGGCCCATCTTCATTTCTCAACCCACAAGCTACTCTATTCAAACTCCGCCAAACAACGACGGTCGAACACTACCAATCCCAATTCGAAACACTTAGTAATCGTATCACAAATCTCTCCCCCGACGCCCTTCTTAATTGCTTTATCTCCGGCCTCAAAACTAATATCAAACATGAGCTACAACCCTTCCAGCCAACTACATTATCCAATGCCATTGATCTCGCTAAACTCATCGAAACCAAATATATAGAAACCAAACAATTCCTCAACCGACTTCCCTTTAATCGGCCACAACCACCTCCCTTACTGACTCTACCGCCAATACCTGCCCCAACCCAACCAACAAACCCCACCTACCCCATCAAACGACTAACCCCAACTGAGTTTCAAAATCGCCAAGCGAAAGGCCTATGCTACAACTGCGAAGAGAAGTATCATCCCGGCCATAAATGCAGCACCAAACAAATTTTGCTCCTCTTACCGGACGACGACGACAGCAGTTCCGATCTACCCACACCAAGCGCCGCAATTCTCGACTCCCCAGATCCAGCGCAAACGCCTCAGTTTGATCCTGCTATTTCTTACCATGCCCTCGTCGGCTCTTCCCACCCTAGATCTCTCCGATTGCAGGCACAAATCAACAACAAGACGATCTCCATCCTCGTTGACTCGGGAAGCACCCATAACTACATTCACCCAAAGACGGCGAAATTTTTAGGACTTCGAGCAAAAACACAACATAATTTCTTTGTTACTGTCGGGAACGAAGAACAGCTTCAGTGCCGGCAAGCTTGCTATCAGGTTCTCGTCCAAATCCAAGGGTATGATTTTATCACTGATTTCTTTCTTCTACCGATTTCTGGAGCGGAGGTTGTCTTCGGTATCCAGTGGCTTCAAACTTTGGGCCCAGTCTCCATGGATCACAAGCTTATGACGATGTCTTTTATTTACAATGGGAAGTTCATTACTCTTTCAGGCCGAGATACTTCACTAAGCCCATCTGAAATTTCATTTCAGCAATTAAAACGCCTACAGTCCACAACCACCATTTCTTCATATTTCCAACTCACCATTGACCCAAATCAAGGCCCAAACCCATTATTTCCTACAACATCCGACAGTTTACACCCTGATATCCACCAACTTTTAGCTCCTTACTCTAGCCTCTTCGACAAACCTATGGATCTTCCGCCGCACCGCGATCTCGATCACCACATCGACCTTCAACCAAACTCACAACCCATAAACGTTAAACCCTACCGCTACCCATATTTTCAGAAAAAACGAAATTGAATCCCAAATATGTGAAATGCTCCAATCCCACATCATTCAACCATCCACAAGCCCATTTTCCTCTCTCGTAATTCTCGTCAAAAAAAAAGACGGTACGTGGCGTTTTTGTGTTGATTACCGTGCCCTTAACGCCATTACCGTTAAGGTTCGATTCCCCATCCCAACCGTTGACGAGTTATTGGATGAGCTCTATGGATCCGCATATTTTTCCAAACTTGATTTGTGTAGTGGCTACTTTCAAATCTGTGTCCACCCACCCGATATTCCTAAAACGGCATTTCGTACCCATGAAGGACATTACGAATTTCTTGTAATGCCGTTTGGTCTCACCAATGCTCCTTCAACGTTTCAAGCCACCATGAACAATGTTTTTCGTCCTCACCTACGCAAATTCATTCTTGTATTTTTCGATGACATTCTTGTCTATAGTAAATCATGGGATTCACATCTTTCTCATTTACACACTACTTTAGACATTTTGGCTCAAAACAAATTTTACGCCAATTTTTCTAAGTGTGTTTTTGGACTCATAGAATTATATTATTTGGGCCACATTATTTCTCATGAGGGAGTTCGCGTCGATCCATCCAAAGTTGAAGCCATCATTAATTGGCCAACTCCAACATCTATCACCGCTATTCGTGGATTCCTTGGCCTCACGGGATATTATCACCGCTTCATTCAACATTACGCCCATATCGTCAACCCAATAACTGAATTACTAAAGAAAAACGCCCCATTCGCTTGGCCCAACAAAGCCCATGAAGCCTTCACCACACTAAAAAACGCAATCACCACTACCCCAATTTTAATCCTCCCCAATTTTTCCCAGCCCTTTGACCTCCACACAGATGCTTCTGGCCATGCCTGCAGCGCCGTGCTCTCACAATCTCGTCACCCAATTGCCTTCCATAGTCAGAAACTCCCACCACGCCTCCAAACATCATCCACTTATGCCCGTGAAATGTTCGCAATAACCTCTGCCATCCAAAAATGGCGGCACTATCTTCTTGGCCGTCCGTTCACCATTACTACAGACCATCAAAGCCTTCGACAGCTCCTTACTCAGACCATCCAAACACCAGAACAGCAAAAATGGCTCTCAAAACTCATGGGATTCGATTTCACTATCAAATACAGACCCGACAGTGAGAACACTGTAGTAGACGGGTTATCGCGATGGACTTCAGCAGCTACTATGACCGCTTTTTCGTCTCCATCCTTCACTCTTACTTCCTAGATTCGTTCTGCTCTACCCTTTGACGCAGCTGCTCAAAGGATTATCACTCAGCTACAAACTGGTACTATGCCTAACCTTAAATATTCTTTTCATGATGGTTTGCTTTTCAAAGACAGACGCCTATTTGTGCCCAATGACTCCACATTACAGCAGCGAATTTTGCTCGCTTATCATGCCTCAAAAACTGGTGGACACTCCGGAATCATAACTACCTTGGCTCGCACTGCCAGCAACTTCTACTGACCGAATCTTCGCAAGTCTGTCCGTAAATTTGTAAGTTAATGCACTATATGTTTACAAACTAAGCCTGAAAACGCTGCACCTAAAGGACTTCTCCAGCCCTTATCGATCCCTAACCAAATCTTTGAAGATATATCCATGGATTTTGTCACTCATCTGCCTCCATCGTCCGGCAAAACTTGTATTTGGGTTCTTGTTGATCGCCTTTCTAAGTATGCTCATTTTGTTGCACTACCTACCTCCTTCATTGCGATTCAATTAGCTTCTTACTTCATTCAAGAGTATGTCCATTTACACGGATTCCCTCGCTCAATAGTTTCCGATCGCGATCGTGTTTTCATGAGCCAATTTTGGAAAGAAATTTTTTGTTTACATGGTACTCAACTTCACATGAGCAACGCCTACCATCCACAAAGCGATGGGCAAACGGAAGTAGTCAATCGTTGTCTAGAAACGTATTTGCGTGCAATATGTGGAGATTCACCATCGCAATGGGTTAAGTGTCTACCTTGGGCGGAATGGTGGTATAATACTTGTACCCACTCTTCTTTGAAAATGTCACCATTTCAAGCCGTTTACGGCCGCACACCACCAGTTATTGCCGATTACATACAAAAAACTACACAAGTGCCGAAAATTGAAGACTAGGCTTCATCTAGGGACCAACTGTTGAAATCCATCAAAGAAAACCTCCAACGAGCGCAACTCCGTATGAAAAACCAAGCGGATCAACATCGCCGCGACAAAGAATTTCCCATCGGCTCATATGTTTTCGTCAAACTCCATCCCTACCGTCAACACTCTTTACGACCTACACAACACAAACTATCCAAAAAGTACTTCGGCCCCTTTCCAATCACTGAGAAAATAGGTGCAGTTGCATATAAGCTCCTTCTCCCACCCGAAGCGCGCATACATCCAGTATTCCACATTTCCCTCCTTAAGCTTTGCCCAAATCCCCGCAACACTACTCCAACTCCATTGCCACCATCACTTACCTTACCCACCAACCTTGAGGACAAGGTCGACTTTTTAGGGGGAGGCATTGATACGGACTGCTCTTCTCCTCCACAGGCTGCTGCTAGGCAAAGGCGTTCCACTCGTATCCCTGCTAGGTACCTGGACTAGTGCACTAAAGCTCAACCTACAAATAAAGTGCACCATGCACATGCAAAGACACTGGGTGAATACCTTTACAACAAACCTTTACAAATTTCAGGAATCTTTTCTGTTACACTTTATAGGCTGCAATTTGCCTACAAAAAGCATTGGCTATTATGTTGCCACGTATTACAAAGTAGTTACAGTAGAATGTGTATTGGTTATATATTACTTTCAATGAATGGAAAAGAGCAGGCTGGATGAATTATATTTCTCTTCTTTTCTTTGCATTAATGTCTTCTTCTTCATTCTTCTTCCCTCTCCTCTGAAATCTCTTCTCTTGAATTGTAATTGAGCTAAACCAAGCGAGATCTCCAATCTACATTTCTTCTGACAGACCCTATCCACAGAGAAATATACCAAGCAATACCATATATAATAGAAGAATGGTTTTTATATACATTATCAAATATTCTCAAATTTCTTTTGAGCGTAGACCCCAATTAGTTATTGCGTAAATTGAATCTAAATAGGATCTAGTTGGTTGAGTGAAGTTGAATCTCAACTTATTCCAATAAACAAGTGGTGGAGAAATAATGGTATTATAGGAAATGTCAAAAATATAAAGTAAGCTTCTAATGATATGTTGGATAAACCGACATCGTAGAACAGATGTCGGGTGGTTTCAAGGTATAGATTACAAAAATAGCATATGTTATGGTTAATTTTGTTAGATAATTTAGAGTTAAGTTAAGCCTATTAATGTTGTTTAGTTTATCGTGTAGCATAATCCACATGTGAATTTTGATTTTTGGGGAAACTCTCATTTTCCATACATATTTGAAGTGTCGATAGGTTAAAACACTTGAGAAAGTTTAAACTTTATACATAGACGAAGAGTGTCTACCATTGTTATACTTATCCCAGCACTAAATTAAGTTACCGTACTAGTCATCTAAATAGATGTGGTTAATTATATTAACCAGTCTTTGAAATTGGGTAAACGCATTCCCTACCGGATTTTGGTTAAAAGTAAGATTCTAGTTAAATTTACATTAAGCCCAAAAATGTTTGCGAAAAGGTCGTTTTTGTTATTGGAGTGTAGAAAAAGGTTGAGAAACTCATGTTTCAAAGAGATTGGCGAGGCCCAAGGATCATTCCAAAAGGAGGTTTTCTTGCTATTTTGAGTGTTAAATTTAAGTCCTAATTTAAAAATGGGAAACATATTAGATATATTTTTCCAAAAGAAGAAAAATAAATGGTTATTTGGTTTATATAAGTTTCTTGTTTCGTTATAATAGTAGTTGAAAATGATATCTTTCCATGTAAATAGATTGTTATCTAAAAATTTGCAAATCCATTTACAGGGCAGAGAGATGTTTAGGGTTTTTAGATTTATGATTCCTAGAACTCCTAGGATTTTGGGTTTGCAAACAAGTTCCCAGTTGATGAGATAGTTAAGGTTCAAGCATTCAGTACTCCCTTTCCAAAGAACTTTTCTTCTAATGCGGTCAATTTGATTAATTACTCGGTTGAGGAGATGAAAATAGGACATTCAGTAAATGGGAATAACTGATAATACCAAATTTACAAGAATCATTCTACCTGCTCTAGATAAACAATTCGATTTCCCTTGATTCATCTATTAATTTTGGTCTCGTTTGTCTAATAGGAATGCTTAAATAGTTTATCTAGAAATTCATAGTTCTGAAATTTAGTGTCTTAGCTAGTTCATTTAAATGTTATAGTAGTCGTTGAGTACAAGCACTGAGCTTTTGTGAAAGTTGATTTTAAAACAAGTAAGTAGTTTGAAGTTATATAGGATTAACTTAAGAGATACAATAAGATGACGCAAGTGAGAGCAGAATAAAAAAGTGTCATCTACATATTGGAGGGAATAAATACCTCCAAAAGAAATTTCACTCCTAATACCTGAAAGAATGTTATTATTTAGAGCAAGCTTTAGATTTTTATTAAATACATCGATCAATAAGTTAAAAAGCAATAGCGATAGGGAATCACCTCGCCTAAGACCCCTAGCTATTAGGATTGAACTTTGTTACCCTTAATCCCATTTACTAAAATAGAAGATACAATAGATTTTAGGATGAAGCGATCCATCTCGAGCTAAATCCCCTAGCTCTCAGCATGTCCAGTAAGAACTCCCAATCAATGGAATCGAATGCTTTAGCAAAATCTAATTTGAGAAGAGCACAAGTTATATTTTTGTTGTTGCAGAAGTTAATTACTTCTTAGGCAGTGGCTATGCCATCCATAATATGACTACCCTGAATGAAAGCAGTCTGAGATTTGTCAAATAAAGTACCCATTTTATATAATGTAAATTAAATTAGTTGAATGCGGTTTAATTAAGAAGTATTAAAATTAATCAAATATGATTTAATTAATAATACACATAACAATGTTGTATAAGTTAATTAAAGTATAAATCATTGTAAATTAAATAAACTTAAATAGTATAAATGAATAAAACCCAAGTGGAACTATAAGAAACCCAACTTAAATTTAAGGAATGAGTATCCATATTGTACATATGTTGCGCTTTCATATATGTCCTACATTTAAATCATGAGGGCATTTCATAAGCATAACATTGTTCACTAAATCAATATCACTCAATATATATATGTATACACACACACACACACACACATATATATATATATATATATATATATATATATGTATGTATGTATGTATGTATGTATGTGTGTGTGTGTAAAAGATTATGACTCCTTAATATATAAGTCATTCTCTACCATTTATATATTAATCGATTGCTTGCATACTCTTTAGCTGTTGATCTACCTTAAGCTTGGAATGTTATGTGTTGTACTACTAATATATTAACTATAAAATGTAAGATATATGCACGTATTTGTTGATCTTCCTCAAGGTACATGCATTAAACTTAGGCCACCGTGAAATGCTGGGTACGATTGAATAATCTCTCTCGATTTGTTGATCTTCCTTATGGTCAAGTTGATATTTTGGACAAAGACCTTGGGTTGGGAGTTGTATATGATACAATCGATAAAGTGTTATCTATAGCTTACAGGGCTATGATTTTTTAATCTTCTTAAGATTAGAATTCCAAGGCAAGCGAGTCCTAACGCTCACTAGATAAATCAAAAGATTTTATGTTTTCTCTTAGGATTTTGAGAAATACAAAAATCCAGTGGTAGCCTTATTAGAAAAATAAAATGAATACATTTAGCATGTCTAATATTGTAATAATATACCCTATAAATTTAAAATAATCTACTTAGATAAATATGTGCAATCATTATAATTGATAAAATATTTATTGTTTAAAATATACAAGTGAACCTAATTAAGATTAACATGAAAATATAAAATATTCTTACTAATAAATCTTCTTGCATGTCAATTCAAGACCTATCCAAGAGCCTAATTATACTATTACTACGTTTGTAACTTAGTCACTTGTGCATTTACTTGCCTGAAACTGTGTACTATCTTATATGAGTTTCGAACTCTAAAACAATACAAGAATATGGATATTTGACCCATATTCAATCATATTTGAATGTTATATAGTGGACGGTTGTAATTCATAATGTATGAAACCTCGATGAAACTAGTATATCTAAAAAGTGAAAATGAACCATGATGCAAGATCGTGTATTCAATATGATTGATTGCAGTAAGGATCTTGTTAGATGTAACACTAGACCAACAACTACAAACATATCAAGGAATTCGATCATTGAAATGTTCGTTTGATCAGTTTACATAAAGTGTAATTTTTGATACTCTAAAATCTCAAGGATATCCAAATGCACTTTTGTAAAGAGTTCATTACGGTCTTGTAGTATGGATTTCTTTTTGAATGGTTCGAACATCTCGAAATGGAAGCGAATGTACGAGAGTGGATGTAACTTAAGACATAATTAGGATAAAGGAAGTGAATGGTCACCTTTGCTTCTTGAAGAGACATTTAAAACTATAATTGTAAAAAATCCTAAAAATCACTTAATATGGAATGAGAAATGCGATTTGTATTCCAAATTTACTTTCATATAGAAAATTGTTTTCCATAAAAGTTGTTTCTTCGAGTTCAAGATAATTGATCTGAAAGTCATGATGGTAAACTAGTTACAACGAATGAAAGAAAATCCCATAATAAGTAGTTGAATGGAGCTTCATATTTATACGCAATCATAGTAATGGTTGAAGCTATGGATGTATACCATATGACACTTCTTAGTGGATGCATCAAGTTATGAAATTTTTTGCATATACATACCAAATATTATTTATGAAGTAATAAAAGTTTTTAGGCAAAACAACATGTTATGTTTTTACATAGTCAAGCCGGTTTTATAGCGACCATACTACTATTACAAAATTATTACAGGCATGGGGAGACAGTCCTTAGTAAATTTACCATGGTAAACTAACTTGAGCACCACGCAAGGTGCAAACATTCAAAACTAAGCTACACAAGCAATCACCAAAGCTATATAAGCACCACGCAAGGTGACAACACTCATATATAATTCACAACCATGACTTATAACCATACATAACCAAGATTTATCCAAATCATATAATACATCTCACTGACCTAAATCCCAAAATTACAAAGGATATGATACATGACACAAAAGCAAATAAAATAGCATAAGAGATATGGCAAGTTACAATAAACAAGGATGAGCAAGCATATTCCAAAGATGGTCAACCCAACCACCACGTATCACAATAATATTGCAGGAAAACCCAAGGAAAGTGTAACACTGGAAAGCCCAATGAAACAACCACCAAAAAGAACATGAAGCATAACAATCGTCATCCATAAAGATATTAATTGTGATGACCACCCTACCACTCCGCACGTAAATATAACGATATAGTGCACTAAAGTGGGGCCCGACCGATGAAGGACGGTTGTCAAGGGTTATTAAATCAATAAAAACAATCACACCATCACATAACTTATCGTATATCACACAACACATTGAATAAAGTAGATATAAAATAGATGAGATGGTAATAAATAAATGAACCATAGAAATTAGAATGAGTAGATCCATAAGCTATACAACATAAGTGATAGAGTTTATACAACTGATAATACTCAGTAGTTAACTGTCACTAAATAGACAAAAGCAATAGTAAGCTTAATAGTGCTGCACATCGGAATAATAAGTAATAACAGCTAAATATAGTAATATGTAAGACCATAGCCTTCTGCTCGCCACATGTCCAGCTCCATGTGATCACCAGACCTGATATCCCTAACTACTCATTTAAGAGTACTAACAAAAATAGGAAGCAAAATATAAAATCCTGAGTCAGATAACAGTTTAGCGTGAGCGGTAGAAAACCTTAAATACTATAAAGTCAATATACTAGGATATAGTGTATGGAGAATCATACCTGACATGTACATGCATCCAAAGAGTTAGCACCTTACATAGGATATATGATACCCTACATCATAATCAATGTGGGTATACTATACATCAAAGTACTAATGGGTATTCAGATATCAACATCGTGTGACATTCCTAGGGTAATAAGTAACCGAAGCAAACATAGCTTCCATCATCCATCCTCAATTTCACTCACTCAGTGCAATGGATATATGGTAACTCATCTGAACCATCACAATCAAGGACTAGATTACCCATTTGATAGTCAACGTCCTAGTTTCTTGGACTCGAATCCACACTACTCAGTAGGCTAGGAACTAGACTATCCATCGTGATAGTCCGGGGTAAAACAAATCTCCCATCTGAAGATAAGGACCCATCACAATCCAAGTGGGTATCCCCACATATCTCTGCTTTACGAGTACACTGGAAACCTTCGATTATTAACAATCCCTTTGCATATGTCATTCATAGCAGAGCTCATTCTGGTACTGATCTTTAATTCGTCATACAACTCCCATCTGAAGTCACCATGATTGGGACTATTCTCGACAATCATCACTAGGCGTAGAATGTCCTCATTTGTCCCATAATCATCCTCTAATCATTCTTTAAATCCTACCCATAGCTCCATACCCTGCATCCCGAAGTACAGTAATCCCATCGTCGAAGCCATCGCCCCCATCACCAAGCAACGCATCATCAAAGTCCATGATTCATCACCAAGTTGCACAACTCGGTGCCTAACCATGCCTTAGCCAAAAATCAAGCCAAGCACTTACGTTAAGTTGAGCTGGAAGTAAACCTATCAAGGACTCGAAGCATTCACGCCTGGAACCCAAAGTAGATATAGCAAAGATCTAAAGTGGCTTCAATTCTCTTTACCACCAAACCACACACCCTGATCCATGGGTCCCTAATCCATGGCCACCGACCAAAGCCCTATCGAACATTGCAACCTGATCCATGCCACCTGATCCAACACTTAAGCCGGAGTGAAACTCAAAGCAAGGTCTTATGTAACCCAGAGTGTAACTCGAAGCAAGCTCTCTACCGATCTAACACTTGAACATCATCGGCGATGCAACTTCTCTCACTCTTAACTTGAGCAAATGAACTCCAAATGACTTGAAATCTAAAACGTAGTTTATGAGGCCTTCCTTGTCTCCACACACAAATCACATCAAATTTGGCCAATGTTACTTACATGGATCGACGACGAGTTTTGACAATGTTCCTATTTCTAAGTCATCAATCGATCGGCGTTGAAAAGCAAACAACACATTCAAGCATTCAACATATACAATATATCCAAAGAAGCAAGCATTTACATACATCAAATTATAGCCAAGATCGAAAGGTAAGAAAACAGAGAAGATATGTAAGAACAAGGGAGATCCATAAGAACATATTTTCATAAAACTTTGCCAAATCATTAGAAATTAACTTATGTGATTAATTATGATTTAAAACGTGTTTTAAATTCCAAATACTATTTTAAAACATCATTTTGGATTTTATAAGGACTAATTAGTAAGTGAGGGGTTCCAACCACCCATTTAAATCCAACACAATCTAAAAAGAGTATGAATCCAAAGATGAACAGCAGATCTAAGGTGTTTATAATAGTAAATCCCTAATTCCAAGTACTAATTTTTTAGTCTTCTTGTAATGATAAGATTTGACTGATTAAAGTAAGGTTTAGAATGGTTTTAAGCTTAGAGAATGTTAACGGTAGCTTATATAACTATTTTGGGAAGTGTGAAATGACAAGAAGAAGTCCCATCAGCCCCAATTGGGTGATAATCCCAAAATGGGCTTTGGGGTAGCCACTAATCCCATAATTACCCATTAACCTGTTCAAAATAAAGTGGAACTTCAAATAGCCATATCTTCCAAACAGTAAGTTTATTTTTCTATTATGAACACTATGAAATTGAATACCATCATCCTAATCTACTGGAAGTAGTTTTAGACCATAATTCGACTTCTCTCAACAATTATAGGCTTTACAAGAATTTCTGATCTGAAACATTCGGCAAAAATTCTAAGGGTGGAAAATGCCTCTAGTAGTCTTTTTCCAAAGTTAAAAAATTGCACGACCCTATATAAAAATAATATTAATATTTTATGATCCTCTATTACATAAAATACGGATCGTTATATCAAACCTCCCAACGAAATAGTCAACATGGAGGAAGTCAGTAAAAAGAAGAAGAGACTAAGTAGAAGTCAAGTAGGACACAAAGGCAAAAAAACCAAATAAATCCGATACAGAACAAAAAGGTTTCATTTCTCAATTTACCTCAACATACAAAGGAATATGAGCTAAACAAACACCACTTCTAGAAACTCAGACTACATCAAAACTAAAATCAATAAATATAAGAAACAAAAGCCAATAAATTCCCAGTACAATGAACAAATTCAAATAGAAGAGGGCTGCTTCAACTTCTCAAGGTTTAGAAGAAGCTATGGAGAGATTGGTAGAAGTTTTCAACATGGCTATGAATCATAATCAAGAAGGGGAGAGGCTCACAGTCGGGAGATTAGCCAGATCCAATGCGCGATAGGAATAGAAGGAAACCTGGGTTCAAGCGAAGCTGTGGAGAGAAACTCGAACAAGAAGCAAACAAAGGAGTGAATTGAGATTAGCAAGCCGATGTATAATAATGAAGCCTAGGGAAAAATGAAAAAGGGAAATAAATATGGCGAGATGTATTGAAAGAGAAATTGAAAGACGAAGTGAGGGAATGGTCGAGAAATTGATGCGAACGGATTATGTAGCAGACTGAATAAAAACTGGATTTATAAAGTAATAATTGTTTTCAGTATTGGCTGAAAATAGACATAGTTTTATTTCAATATGAATATTATGAATATTCATCATATAAAAAAACTATAATAATGGTATTTGACATCATCACAAAATGATGCATTAGAAAATATAGATGTATCAAAAATCTTAAAGTTATTTTTGAATTATAGGCTAAACCATAGTATTGTGACATAATTCATTAATCATATGATTATGAATCGATTGTACCCATGAATTATGTTAAATCCTCAGTTCCTAATATTTTGATAATAACAATTATATGTGTTTATCTAACCAAGTTTTACAGGAAAATATTGATGACCAGATTTCAGATTGATGGACGTAATCGTTTACAGGTTATAGAGTCTGTGTCTAGTTAGTAATATATGTTAAAATCTCTTCTAATTGGTATAGATGCACAAGCCACACTTGTTTTCAAAAGAAGTTTTAAAGATGTCTGAATTAGCAGAATTCAGACGTCTGAATCATAAATTCGGACGTTTGACTACTGAAGAAAATAATTTTTAAACAGCAAATTCAGACGTTTGAACATAATATTCAGACGTTTGAATAAGGTCTAAAATGAACTATTTCGGCGATGCCTTATCATCTCCTACATTCAGAAGGCTGAATTTTAATTCAGAAGTCTGAGTTAAAATTAACGGCTAGTTTTTGAAAGGTTGCTTCTCTTCCGTGAACAGAAACAATGTTAATTTCAACAGTTGCTTCTATTCTGATTCATGACAACTCTTCACTAATCAATGCAACCTTTAACAACAATAAATAACAAGCAATTTCAACACTATTATTAACCAATTCTTATTTTTGATCTCTAAATTCTATACACTTGCTATTTACTTTAAAGATTCTCAAATCAAACTATTTGATCACTAACACTCAAGCATATTCTTGTGTGATCAATTATTCTTCCTTTCTTCACGAATTTCACTATATACCATAAAGGAGAAGATTATAGGAAGGGTGTACTCATATTGACTCATCAGTGCTATTACAGAGCATATTTTGTCAGAAACATTTCCACTTGTATTTGAAGTCCTATTGTAGTATCCTCAGGCAGTAGAAGTCCTATTCGGTTGTCTAGGCAGGAAAGTCCTATTCGGTTGTTCAGGCGGTGTAATACCTGTTCCTCCGGGTGAAGCGAGGGTATCAATTGAATTCCAGAAGGAGTCTGGGACTGGACGTAGAACGGGAAGTTCGAACCAGTATAAAAATCTCTGGTGTCTTTTATTATTGCTTATATTTTTATATTCATATTCCACTCAAGCAAGTAATTTGGTTAACTTTCATATTACATGATCACATAGTGACAAATGAAAGAGTGCTATGGATCATGTAATATGGATATACGATAATACAGAGTATAGTGATGATAGTTATACAGTAAATAGTACGGAATATAAAAGCAGTATAATAAAAATAACACCAGAGATTTTTATACTGGTTCGGAGCACCGTCCTACGTCCAGTCCCAGACACCTTTCTGGAATTTCACTAAAACAACAACCCTCACTTAACCCGGAGGAACAGGTCTATACACCACCTGAGCAGCCGAACAGGGACCTGAGCAGCAGAACAAGATTTCGCCTCAGCAGTCAAAGAGGACTTCACACGCCTGAGCAGTAGAACAGGACTTCTACTAGTGTATAAAATTGTCTGACTAATGTGTTCTTGATAACAAAAATATGTCAATGTGTGTACACCCTTCCTATAATCAAATCCTCAAGTATATGAGTGTGTGTGAAGATATGAAAGGAAGATCATCGCTATGAATCAAAGAATATGAATTCAAGGATTCAAGCAATAAAGATGGTTTGATTGCTTTTGAATGCAGAGAATATAGAGAGTAAGTAAGATTAGTAAATTATTCAAGAATCGGTCATTTGGAAAATGATTTTGATGTGTTTATATAGTGCATAGATAGATACAACCTTTCGCTAAGAGATTCAATCAATAGATGCAGCCATTACTCTTTGAATTGGATTGAAACTCTTCGTGAGAGGAAGCATCCGTTCAGAAAATATAGCCGTTATACGCAGGTCAGTCGACTGAGTTCAGAGGCTCAGTTGACTGAAATTCAAATTTGTATATATATTCTCTATTCATAGTGCATTTTGCACCGGGTTAGTCGACTGGTCGACTGTAATCAATCGACTGATCTGTGCAATTTTGCACAGTGAATTTTAATGCATATACAAACGAAAATAATTTGTGTTGTGTACAAGTATAACTACTTGAGGAATGATTTTAAACATATCTAAACATATCTAAGACTCAAAAACAAAATAAATAATCATATGAAAAAAAGTTTTGAAGTCTCTTCTCTTTGTAGTTTATACCATGTATATGTTACTCTCTTTTTGTTGCTATCGCCATATAGTCTTTGTTAATAAATAATCATACGAAAACACCCATTTAGTGTGAGCGACATAAGAGTTAATGAACCCTTAGGATTGATACATACAAATGTATACAATTGTTGGTTTAATGATACTAAAATGGCTCACATACTTCATTAAATTTACCGGTGAATTATCACAGACATGAACATGTGTGTATGAAAAACATGTAGTATGTCCATGATAAGTTCATAGAATAAAAATGGAAGTAAATAATACAACATGCAAAAGAAAATAAAATGATTCAATTTGATCGGATATGTGAGTGTATCGGAAAGGAGCTGTATTTAAAAATGAATGAAATTCAATCTCAAAATTCACTCCTCCCTATGATACATAATGATGTGTCGGTAAGGGGTAGTCGAACATTGTTGGACAAAATACGATTGATGATGAGTGTAGTTTAATTAACCTCTTTCTGCAAGGATGTGTACTTAGGAGTAAGTACATAAGGTTAATTTTAATTTTGTCTAAAACAAAGTCTACAAAACCATACAAGATAAGAGTTGATGAAACAACCCCTACATATCTTGGGTCAAGGAGTTGACAGGTTGTGTGAGTGGAGAGATTGCATGTAATACTTTTTCATGAGGGATCTTATGTGGATCACCCCAGATGAGTTTGGGACTAATCAATATTGATTAACCAATTTATGTTATGAACATAACTTTCATAAACTTAAAAAAAAAATAGTTTTATACATGCATAAATAAATTCATAAAATGCTTATGAGTACCTTTTCCGTTGCATCGAGAAGCATTTGTTGTTTCAAAACACACCAACTTCTTGATGGAGGAATTTCTTTTATAAATTATTGGTAGTAAAATGAATTGAGATATGATCCAAAGATAATACAAAGTATAAAGGATGAAATGAAATTGACAAAACCTAAATGGACATAACTTATTAGAATGTCTAATAAGAACACTCGCACATCAAAGAGAAACAGTGATTTTCTCATTTTTGATGTCAAGAAAATAATTTCCTCAATTGTTAATAAGCCACTAAAAGTATTGACTCTACCAAAAGACATGATGCACAAATCCAGAGTGGATTTCTGGTACATTATTAAAATATGATTTTGAGAGTAGTGCCCAATGTTGAAACTTCGTGTTTTACGTTATTTCGTAAATACGATATTTTAACTATGACAACTATACAATCATTTATATACTAAATTGTTTTTGCAGGGATTAATCTATGACAAGATTCGACTATGTATAAATTTATATAAGGTTGCTTCGAGTCCTTGTCTAGAAGTTAAAATATGTTAAAATCTCTCCTATATGATATATGCTACATCTCATTATCATTTCATTTGCATAGATTTTGTTTTAAGGCAAAATCTCATTTTCATGTTACATTCAGACGTCTGAATGATCCGATCCAGACGTCTGAATCTGGAAATTTGAATGTTGTAAAATACAATATTTAGACATCTGAATTGGATAATTCAGACGTCTGAATCTGGCAATTTTTTGCCTATTTTCTTTCTGGTTTAATTTCGTTGCATTTCAAAAGACTGAATTTTTAATTTCAGAAGTTTGAATATTTACAACGGCTAGTTTTTTTGAAAAGGCACTTTCATTCGTGAAGAGTTGCAATCTTTAATCCAACAGATATGATCATAACTCTAGATGATAACTCTTCACGAACAATTGCAACAATTTATTATCTATATAAACACATTAGAATCAAGTTTTCAGATAACAATTCAATTGATTATAATTCTATTTTCTGAATTCTTGATTCTAATACACTTGTGCTTTCAACATCATTCAAATTCACTTTCTTACTTCCTTATTCTTCACGCATTCACATATATATCATAAAGGAGAAGATTATAGGAAGGGTGTACTATAATTGACAAATTCGTGTTACTCAAGGACACATAGTGTCAAGAAATATTGTTCTGTAAAAGTCCCGTTCTGCTGCTCGGGCAAAGTGAAGTCCTCTTCGGCTGTTAAGGTGAAATCCTGTTCTGTTGCTCAGGTCCCTGTTCGGCTGCTCAGGGGTTGTAAACCTGTTCCTCCGGGTTAAGTGAGGATTGTTGTTAGTGAAATTCCAGAAAGGAGTCTGGGACTGGACGTAGAACGGGAAGTTCGAACCAGTATAAAAATTCTGGTATGCTAGTTTATTATTTACTATTATCTGCTAATTGTTCTATTATTCCGCACTGCTTTTATACTATTCCATATTACTCGATCCTATAGTTACTTTCATTTGGTATCAGAGCAAGGCATCTTATAACCGTTACAAAGTTATCTAATACTTTGCTAATATGGAAAATAACACCAGCACTAGCACTATCACTAACACCAGTTTTGTAGAAGGTCAATCTACTGGACGACCTCCACTATTCAACGGCATGAATTACAACTATTGGGCTACACGAATGCGTATTTATATGCAAGCAAATAGTTTTGATTCATGGAATGTTACACAAACAGAATACACTACACCTACTACTGCTTATGCAGAATGGACTACTGCTTAAAAGACAAAAGCCACTACTAATGCTAAAGCCATGAACATGCTATTTTGTGCCTTAGATAGAAATGAATTTAATAGAGTTAGTATGTGCACAACTGCTTATGAAATTTGGAGAACTCTTAAAGTCACACATGAAGGTACTAACAAAGTCAAGCAAAGCAAAATATCCATGCTCAAAAGTCAGTTTCAAAATTTCATAATGAAGCAGGATGAGTCCATAAATGATATGTACTCTAGATTTCAAGATAACTATCATTCATTACTAGGACTAGGACAAACATTTACGGATTTTGATATTATCTCAAAACTATTAAACTCTTTAACTGATGATTGGGAAAGAAAGGTCTTAGCTATTGAAGAAGCCAATGATCTTTCCACCATGAAACCAAAAGAGTTAATAGGAAATTTAATGTCCTATGAAGTTAATATGCAGGCTAAAAGAGTTCAGGCTCAAGACAAAAAGAATATGGCTTTCCATGCTGAAAAGGAAGAAGAATCAGACTCAGATGAAGAAGACTTAGCCTTTATAGTCAAAAACTTTAAAAAGTTTTTGAAATGCAGAAAAGGAAACAAAAATTATAACAAACGGTTTGTCAACAAGCCGTCAACCTCTGTATTAGAATGTTATAACTGCCAAAAGAAGGGTCACTTTCATAAAGATTGTCCAGATCAGAAAAAATCATACAATAACAAAAATAAGAAAGACAAATTCAAGAAAAGGGCTTTTTTAGTTACATGGGATGATTCAGATTCTTCATCTTCTGATAATAGCAGTGACAGCGAGAATGAGCAAGCAAATGTATGCTTTATGGCAAAGGAGAATGAGGTTAGTGATCTAACTTTTGATGATATGATCAAAATTAATTTTGAACTTCTTGACACTTTAAAAAATCTCAAAAGAAAATATAAAGAAGCTTTAGAAAATCAAAATAGAGCAGAATTTGAAAGAGACATTGTAAAAGATGAAAAGAAAATATTAGAAGAAGAACTTGAGAAAATCAAGAATCATCTTCTGATAATTCTCAATTAGCTCTATTAAGTCAAGAAATAGAAACTCAGAAAGTTAAGAATGATACTCTAGCCTCTGAAAATCACGAGCTTAAAACAAAAATCAAAATGATAGAGTTAGAGAACACCAGTATTAGAACTAAGCTAGACAATATCACCAAGAATGTTTCCAATTTCAATAAAGGTAGAGAAAACCTGTCTAGGATTATTGAAAGTTCTCAACCGACATCTAATAAAAATGGATTAGGTTATGTTAAGAAATCACAAGCTCCATCTACAAAAGAAAATAAAAGGAGAAATGTTGTTAAAACTATACCTTACATGGAACATTCAAAGAGGAAAACCAACATAAAAAACATAAAAATATGGATTCCTAAAACAAACAATAGTTTGATAAGGAAGAGAAATATAAATTCCTTCATTGAATCTGTGCATAAAAATAAAAACTATATTTTTAAAGGGAATACTGAACCCTCTTGGGTTTGGTCTCCTAAAACCTAACTCTTAGGACCCTGATAAAAAGGTGGGTACCAATGTCTTCACTTATATTTTTTGCAGGTACCACCAAACAAAAGAGGAAAATGGATATTAGACAGTGGATGCTCAAAACATATGACAGGAAACAAGGAAATGCTAACAAATATCATCTACTCAAATGGAGGTTCTGTCACCTTTGGAGATAATTCTAAGGGATACATCATCGACAAAGGCGATGTGAGCAATGTCGGTATATCTAATTTACCTCTTATTTCAAATGTTTTACTAGTTAAGAATTTAAAACATAATTTATTAAGTATCAGCCAATTGTGTGACAAGGGATTCAAAATCAATTTTTCTGAAGATAAGTGTAGCATTTCTGATCACAATAACAATCTTATTTTTGAAGGTTTTAAAGATAAAAATATTTATGTTTTGAACATGAATATAAATTATAATTCAAATATGTGCTTATTAGCCAAAGAAAATGATCCTTGGTTATGGCACAAAAGATTTTGTCATATAAATTTTAGAGCCATATCTAAATTATCTAAAAATGATTTAGTAAGGGGCTTACCAAAAATGAATTTCAAAGTAGATAATCTTTGTGATGCTTGTCAACTTGGGAAATTATCAAAATCATCCTTTAAATCTAAGAAAATTATTTCTACAATGCAACCATTGGAATTATTGCACTTGGATCTATTTGGTCCAACTCAGGTTCAATCTATTAATCACAATAGATATGTGTTTGTAATTGTAGATGATTTTTCAAGATATACCTGGACTATATTTTTTAAAAATAAAAATGATACATTTCAAAATTTCAAAATTTTTGCAAAAAGAATTCAAAATCTTAAGGATTTAAAAATTAAAGCTATTAGAAGTGATCATGGAGGTGAATTCGACAATAAAGCTTTTGAACATTATTGTGATAAAAAGGGTATTTATCATAATTTTTCTTTCCCTAGAACACCACAACAAAATGGTGTTGTAGAAAGAAAGAATAGAACGTTAAAAGAATGTGCAACAACTTTATTAAATGGTAGCACGTTACCAAAACAATTCTAGGCAGAAGCTCTAGCAACTGCTTGTTACGTTATGAATCGTGTTTCCATCCGACCACTAACAAAGCATACCTCATATGAACTTCTAAATGGTAGAAAACCAAATATTTCTTATTTTAGAACGTTTGGTTCAAAATGTTTTATTTTAAATACTAAAGATCAGCTTGGCAAATTTGATTCCAAATCCGATGAAGGAATATTCTTAGGATACTCGGAACGAAGCAACGCTTATCGAATTTTCAATAAAAGATTAAAAATTATTGAAGAAACTGTAACAGCCCAAAAATTTTAGCAATATTTTATTCTTTAATTTTAACTCTGGGGTTTTATTTTACGGAAGATGAATTTCTAAATTTAATTATAAATAATCACCCAAGGTTTTTTTTATATAAGTAAATTCTATAATTCTTATTTTGGTTAAAACTCAACATTTATTGAAGTTATAAATCTTTAAATTTCTAATTTTCCAATCTTTTAGTTTAGTTGAATATATTCATAACAAAGTTTTATTTCACTTTTGTTCTTTAAAAATGGATTATATACTTTTAAATTTAATCATTTATATTCTTCTTAGTTACGTTTAGTAATAGATTCTTAGTACATGGTAAATGAATAAAAACCCAATGTAAACAAATCATGTTTTATTAAGTAATAGATTGCAAAATTTATGTATAATTAAACTGTTAATTACGCGTTTAAAAAGGCGCGTTATTTGATGGAATAAATAACGTATAAATAGGAAAACGTATAAAATTTAAAACCGTTGTTTTGTTATATTTTGGGCATAAACTATTGCGTCTGTTGTATGCACTTTTAAATATATTCACTTTCCTTCTGATTTAATAGAAACGTAATCCTCAAATTTATAACCGTTCACATTCAAATTTTTGCCTTGTTACTAAATCAATTGCTTTGCACTTTTAAAGGAGGAAAATTCAACCATGCCTTGCCATTACGTTTAAAGATATTTCACCTTCCTTTACTTCCATTTGTTTTGATAAGTATAAAATCTTTAAATTTCCATTTACCGCTCATAGCAAAAATATAATGGCTTGTCGTTTGTCTCGCTAATAAATTCATACCCGTTGCAATTAATTGCTCCAATCGTTCTTGCCATTCCATTTTTATTTATCAACGCATTCTCTTCTTAATATTTTCAAACGAGTGAAAATGCGTGCTAAATAAATTCCTACCGTTTCTCCAAGCAATAAATTCTAGTTTTATTTAAATACTCAACCTTGTACGCAAATAATTTTCACCATCTTCCCATTTTATAAATATTTCTTGCATTTTTAAATCAACGCATTTACTTCCTAATAAATTTTAAATGTGTACAAAATGTTTGCCAAAGATTTCTTGCCGTTTCCTTTTGCTAAATTCACGCAATCAATAACACTGTGAATATTCGTTCAAATCTTTCTTGCCTAGATTCTCGCACCTAAATCAACGCAAGATATTCTCTTGAATATTTACCCGTTCGCACTAATTATTCTTTTGGTTAATTTTCCATTTCCGTTTTGAAGCAAATTGATTGCTTGCCGTTTTATGTTCTCCTTAATTATGAAACCCATGGCGTAATTCCATCACAACAAGATTTCCTACCTATTGCTTATAATAGGAATAGAACTAAATGGCAGTGTATAACAAGTAATAAATATGTGCTCAATCAACTCATGGCCTTTTTAAATATCAATATTTATATTTTTCTTGCCTATAACTTCTCATCTAAAATCAAAGCCTCCTCTATGATACGTTCAAAACAAAATATCTCTTGCCGTTTTATCACTTGAATCACGCAACGCTTATTTATAAATATACCAGTCACGAACACGTCTACTTCCTTGCTTTAAAATTTACGTGTAAACTTTACACACTTTCCTTTTGCTTAAATTGATATAATTGGTATAAAATATTAATTTCCCTACCGTTCAAATTCATTTGTTGCATTGTCATTCACGTGCAACTTTCTACACTTGACTCTCCTATATATATATGGAATAAAATCTTCCAATTGCTTCATATGTTTTTTTTAAAAAAAAATTCATTTACTCTTGACCGTTTTCTCCCACAAAATTTACGCAAATCATCCTTATAAATTAAAACCCACGTTCCAATTTCTTACCTCATCTGTTGCCTTCATTCTCTTCGCGCGTGGGCATCAACATAAGGTAATGGATGAACTTTTATCTTCTTCTTTCTTTAATTTTTTTTTCTCTTTCTTTTATTTCCATTTATCTACGTACCCACTTTGTTTCATATCATCTTATTCGATTTTGTTCTAGTGCTTTATCAAATTTTGATATGTTCGAATGTGAAATTCATACTTAGTTTATTTATTTTTCAAGTTTTGAATCGGGATGTCACATCCGCTGAAATTGATCGTGCCTTCTGTACGCATTCTGGTGTAGATATTCTTTATTTTGTATCAAAACTCCAGCATCTAGAGGTGAGTAATTCTCACTAGACGATGTGTACTTATATAATTGATAAACTGACATCACTTGAATCTGTAAATGCATATCATCCTGTTGTAACTGCTATATTATAATCATATGATGTTCACACCTGTATTTACACCTGTTATACTATATGTTTCTGTTATTTCATGTTTTTCTGTTCATTTTTATCAGTTTATCACACTACAAGTTCCCTGTAGATTATGTTCACTATGGTTTGAAATGATACATACCCGAACGGACTTTAGAATAGGGAAAGATCGTTATGGGCTGAAATGATAAGCCTAAGCGACTTTTTATTTATTTTATTTAACTTGGGATTGCGGGTTTGAAATGATAGAACCCGGTTTTTCTTTGTAACTGCGGATTGAAATGATACATATCCGTATCACTTGACCTAGGCTTGAAAATTTTATATAGACCCGTGGTTTATATATTTTTCTAAAATTTTTAAAATATTTTAAAAATGTAAATATTTTGATATTTTGATTTATTTTTTTTTAAATGATTTCTATAAAATATTAGTGATTTTCTACAAATTAAATAAGTGAATTAAGTAAATGGTGAAGTAGAATTTGAAGTATAAGTAAATTTTGGAATTTATGATTTTGTTTATAAATGGAATTTATGTAAAGTAAGAAAATATGACAAATTGAATTTAAAAGATGAATTTAATGATTTTTATTAAGTAATAATAATTTTTAAAAGTGTTAATGATTTTGTATAAATTAAAATATGAAATACATGAATATTTAAGCTGAATTTGGAAATATAACTTAAATTGAATTTTGTGAAATTTGTTTAAAAGTGAAATTTTAATTAAGTAAAATAAATGGAAATAAGTTATATTTGGAAACTTAAACTTAGTTGTTAAGTTAAGAATTTAATTAAAGAAATGAAAATTTAATTGTTATTTAATTTGATTTGTGTATGGAAATTTGACTTTATAAAATCATAGAAATAAAGGTATTCAAATGATTGTTTTTAAAATATGAAAATATATGATTTTATAACTACATTTTCGAATGAGTTTTCAAGCTTAAGAAGTTGAAAAAATGGCGACCGCTAGAGGAAAAAACTTTCGAGTTCACGATAATGGCGATCAGTCTAATTCATCTTCTTTTTTTGTTCTGAATTCTTTTTTCCTCCTCCATCGCATAGACTGTAACGACCCGTAAATTTCAACTGTTTTAATAACGTAATTAGTTGGAATTTTGTGAAATTTTAAACGATAAAATTTTGAAATAAAAATTTAATATTTGAAATACGTCTAGTTAAACATAGCAACTGGTAAATTTTCGTCCGAAAATATGAAAGTTTATTTCGCGCGTAAATTCACTTCAATTTAATCAGTTAAAAAAAACGTTGAAAATAAAATGTTTCCGAAACCTAAATATTTTTACATAGAAAAATTCCAAACCATCTTCTGAGCAAGATGTTAGTTTGTCGTTTTTCCAAATTCGGACATTTTTGGCTCCGTCGATCTTATTTTTCAGCGTTTTTCTTGCATTTTTCGCTATTAGAAATTTCGAATTTTTATAATTCGATCGTACCACTGATATCCGCATACCGTTTTGATCGTCTTGTCGTGCTGATCTCTACGGTATATTCGATTGTCAAATTCAGAGTCCGCTGTACGTTGCACTTTGCGAAACGTCTACCGTATCGGTTTCGAAAT
Organism: Allium fistulosum; assembly: GCA_030737815.1. Taxonomy (NCBI): domain Eukaryota; kingdom Viridiplantae; phylum Streptophyta; class Magnoliopsida; order Asparagales; family Amaryllidaceae; genus Allium; species Allium fistulosum. The sequence goes on along the minus strand of CM060902.1, from coordinate 1,042,470,652 downwards.
TTTGACTTTTAAACTCTCTGTGAACGTTTATTTTCCACCGTTTAAAATGAATGGACACTCGCTTTTATCATATGCAGAAATCGGTAAAAAGATCTACTGTATCGGTAACTGTTTTAGTCTTTTCGATTTCCTATGACTATTCGTTTCCCACTGTGGAAAGTTACATAACCATTGCATTTACATCCTCTTAATTCTGCAAGCTGGCTGTTCACAGCTTTATTCCAACTGCCACTTTGCTTTTATAATTTTGGTTCGGAATCCAAGAGCTATCCCTGATATTCACGTTCCTCCCAAAGCTGCATTTTCCACTATTTTATTTTAACTACTTCATTTCATCTTCTTCCAATCCAAACTTTCACATCCACACTTCACAGCAAAGCCTCCTTCTTCTCCAAAAAAATGAAAAGCTCATTCATTTGTTTCCTGACTTCATAGCATGCACATATAAATGCACGCAACCCACACCGCCACTGCCCTCTAGCGCCGAAGCTGCCACGTCACCTCGCAGCACCCTCCTCCCACGCGACCAGGCCTCTCACCTCCCTGCCAACGCACACCTCCACCCAGACCGAACCCAATCTCCTCCCTCTCCCTCTCTTTCCTCCTTCAACGTTCCCCACCTCATCCGCTTTTAACCCCGAGCCAACCTCGCGTCGCCACCAACCCAGTCGCCTCCAACGCCTGCTCCGCCCTCCACCCAAGCCCCCTCCTTCACCAACCGAACCCCACCACCCCACGTCACCACCACCTATACCTCGAAGCCACCATCCCCTCCACCGTCGAGGCCAGCTCCGCCACCTTTGACCTTCGCCTCCAGTGAAGCCAAGCCCAGCCGCAACTCCACGCCCTGGCAGCCGTGTCGCCACCATCTCCTTCCACCGATCTCCGCAAGCAACCCACCTTTCAAACTTCACTCGTTTCCTTTAGTCGCCTCCCATCCATGCTTCATTCCCTTTGCCACCTTCTGCTTCTCGCCCATCACGTGAGTCGTCGCAGCCACCTTCGTTTCGGCCCAACTTGCTCTCAACTCAGATCAATATACCACCTCGGGCTGTTTCTATTCGAAGGTATATATATAGATTTATATATATTGTTTTACTGTTAGATTTATATGCCTATGATATGTTGACAAATACATATGTCTAACTAAGCTATATTCGTAGTCTGTGAGTTGATATATATAATCAAATTCAAGTTTTCATTTACATATTACACATATATATAGTTTACGTCTATGTATATTTCTTACCTTATAGTTTTTGCTTTATATTAGTTATATAATTTAGATGTTGTTGTTATGTATATAGTATAGTGTCAGAAGTTCTATAACTAGATATATTTTCCAAGAGTACGAGCAATATAGAAGAAATATATGCTATTGGTACCGTGTGTTAGTTTACAATGTTGTTTACATATGCTTAGTTATATAGGATTTTATTTTATACTAGTTTTTAGAGTTGAGAAAGTTATTTAAGTATACGGTATGATGTATTGTATAAAAAGGTTTGTTATAAAAGGTAAGTGTTGGATTTTTTTTAACCTAACAGCTTATATAAGTCTAAAGGTATGTAGATTATATATATTAGTTCTATATAAAAATCTGTTGCTTTTATATATAAGAAAATTTACCAGTTCTATATCATTTTGGTCCTTTATAGATTTATATAGGCTACATTATTATTTACAGTATTATGCAGGTTTGTATATCGTTTAAGTATTACAGTTGTTTTACAGTCAACCTATATATATGAAAAAAAATTGTTAGTTATGCTAGCTACATGATTTGTTATGTTGAAATATAAGTTTATAGACACGGTATTTGTTGTGTTGTAATGAACATACACTATATATGTAAATATTTTTAATAAAAAAATATATGTGTATTTGTTTCAAAGTATATAACGTGTATATGTTGATTTGATATATGTGTTTTAATTTATAATTATGATTTTTGAAACCCTATATATATTTAATTCAATGTCTGTTTGAAATATAAAATATGATTCTATATAAATAGCTATATATAGTTATACATAAGGTCATTTATACCATTTATCTTCATCAATCCGGTTCTGATTCGTTTTATCAATTCCTTGTCATCAGCTTTGATCGTCAAATTCGTGCACATCTCACCTTGCTTTGGATTCGTCACTCATCTCATTTTCGTTCATCTCTAGCCTCGAAAGGTGAGCAATCACTCACGATTAATGTTCTTTTATTTATTAAATTTGATTTCAATTGAAACGACAATTGAAATATGCTGCTGTTAGATATTTACACTGTTATTACCTGTATCAGTTCACCTGTGACATCTGACACCATTATCTGTTAATTATTTATGCGATGATAATACAGTTTGGCTGATAATTGATTGATTGTTGATGTTTATATTGGACGTTAAATTGTTAATGTTAAAATGATAAACAGTATGAAATTGAACTTGATATAGGATAGTTAAATGTTAAATTTGATTAACTGACATTTGTATAATATGACCCCTTTAACTGTTAATTTATTGACACATAGGATTTGTTTAATTACATCTTGAACCACTGAATGTATGTTGTTAAATTGATGATGGATAAAATTGTAATAGATGACAAGTGAAAACCGTAATGTAATAATCTTTAATCTACATGAAATGATAGTGTAGATTCTAGAAATATTTATATTAATTCGTACAAATAACAATGCGAATTAATACGGTTATTTCGGGATTATTTGAATTGATTATTGGATTGTTATTGTTGTTGTTATTGCTTGTTTATTTACTTTGACACCATCCCAGTTATCACACTGCAAGTTCCCTTTGTTATGCTTTGATTTTGAATTGAATTGGACTCGGGTTGAAATGATAAATACCCAAATTGAACTTTGACCTAGGATAGATAATTAAATAAAACCCGATTGGTCAATAATTTGATTTAAAAATAAACGAAGATTTTATTTGAATAAAATAATATAGTTTTGAAATGAAGTTGAAATTTGAATTTTTAATGAAAGGAAAATGTTAATATTTAATAATCTGAAACAAAATATTAACAATGTAATTGATGAATGAATGTTATTTAATTTGAGAAATTATTGAATTAAGTTTGAAATTATTAAACTTTGAAATTATGTAATAATTAAGTTTGAATTAGTTAATAATTAAATAAGATTGAATTATTTAATGATTAAATTAAATTGAATTTTTGAATAAGTGAATTTTACTTCTTAATAATTGAAATTGAGATTTCTTTATTTATTAAGTTTTGGAAATTATTTAAAGTAAGTAAATAAATAATTGAAATTGAATTTTCTTTAACAAGAAATGAAATGTGATATTTTGGAATTAATGTAAGACTTGAAACGTAAAGAATTTGATTTGATGAATTTAATTTAATTAAATTTGTAAGTTTTGATATAATGAAGTTGAATTTAAATAATGGATTTAATGAATTGGAAATTTAATGGAAATTGTTTTGAATGGCATAGTAACTTAACGAATATTGAATGAAATCGATAAATGATTTTAAATTGATTTGAATGTTAAATAAGATTTAATTTAAATGTTTTCGAAATGAAACTTGTATTCAAACTTGAATCAATATTCGAATTGTTTTAAATAAAATTGAAATTGAATTATAAGATTTTGAAATGGTAATTTGGAAGTTTTGAAACGGAAATTATGGAAATTGATTTAGAAAGATAAATGAAATGTGGGTTTGCGAATTCTAATTGAATTGAAATTGATTTGGTTTTTAAAATAAACAAACGACCAATCGGTGTAATAATTACGAAAGTTATTAAAGAGACCGGGATTCGGTTATGGATATACTCTCTATCTAAACCGAAAACCACTTTAATAACTATGTGCGGAGTGATGATCCAGAATGAAGTGGTTGGAATGATGTACGTGATGACTGAAGAAAGAGAACGATAATGGATAGCCTTGACACTTGTGTCAAATTGGAAATGACTAAAACAGGAGCTGTGCCGGGCCAATGGAGGATTAGCTACCTCAAGTGGACACACTTCTTCGTACTACTTATACTTGTTGTCGATTGGTGCACCCTTGATTTTGGGAGTGTTGTTTCACGGTGTTGCGGGCGCTGCGGCGTTGCGTTCTCACCAGTCCGGATCAGGCGAACGGTAGTATCACTACCTTGGGTATTGCCTCATGTGCCTTGTCATACTTGTATTCCATTTATGCGCGACCACTACGATTTTGACTTGTACCTTTAGTATATGGATTGCCCTTTGGTGACTTCCGGTTTTGGGGAAACTACGGTCTTGTATATGCTTTTGGGAATAAAAATGTGTTATGGGTGGAATGGGCCATGACTTAACACTATTTTGATATCTTTATATTACTGATAGACATTATCTACTTATCGTACACTACTACATAGTAGATAGTTTAACAGATCCTTAAAGGATGGTTATTCCAAACATCCTTTGAGTTACTTGTATTTCAATTGCTATTTCACTTGAGTTGGATTTATTAATATAAGAATGTTAATCCTGACTCGAGTGTCTTGTGTTTTGCTTTACGCTCGGGTCAGACTGAGTGTACCAGTATTCGAGACTCACCTTTGGAGTTGGAGCTTTGCTTGAAGATCCAGCCATCTATTCTGCTTTCAGTATTCGATGATTCCAGTGATGTATTTTGATTTGTATCTGATGTATTTTATATATTCATATAGTAGCTTCATGAACTACTATCTCTTTTATTTCCGCTGCACTTATTACTCTGTGTCTGTGATCTGTGATTATTTATTTACTGTATATGTTCAGTTTTGCCAAATTTAAATTAACAACGCGGTATTTTGAGCAATTCAATTCCGGCATGAGTGTCTACCTATACACTTATAATGGATGCGAATGGTCCAAAATTCTGGGTCGTTACAGTTGGTATCAGAGCTTTGGTAGCTCTAGGCAAAACTTAACATATAGGGTAAATGTATTTACAGAATCACACACGTTCGAGTTTCAAATCTCTTCCTTTGACTCAATTCCTTTGAATTTTGGAACGTTCCCCTCGGTTCCGAAATTCATTCGTGTCCTTCACTATCTGTCTTCTTCCAATCATGGAGCACCCCATAACTCCATTCTGAATGTTATCTATATTAGATCGGCGGTCTCGCCAAACTTCGAATGATTTGTAAAGGGGTGAAACTCCTTTACAATAGGCATTGATTTACCGGAGATTTCTGTGTCCTCGGTTTACGATGCTATCCATCTCCTGCTACACTTGAATTTTATTTCTGAAGATCGAATGTCGATTTGCCTCGAAATTCAGCATCGATCTTATTCTTGAAGTTACGGACGACCCGGTTAAGGTTGTCCGTAAATTAAATAAGCTTATCCATCTCCCGATTCTGTTAATTGAATCATCTTATCTTTTCTTTCGAACTTGAATTCGAATCAAATTTCTCTTTGATTTGAGTCCATCAAAAATTTGAATCCCTATCCTTATTTTGAAAATTCATTCCTGTATCGTCGAGCAAAGAAATGTATTTGTAAACTAATATATAATATTTTAATATATGTTGTGTTGTTTGAGTTGTTGATGTTGATTTGGGTTTCCGATCGATTCGTCTGATCAACGCTATCGATATGATTTCCAAAACACTTGAATAGAGCAAACTGACACAATATTATTTTCAAATTTGGAAAATGAAATAAATTTGTTTGATTATATGGTGAAAATATAAGTAAAAAATTTTCTGGAATTTAATAGGTAAATTAAATTGTTTATTTGAAATGATAATATTTGATTATCATTTATTGTTCTAAATAAATTTATAAATACGGTTTATAAATTGATTTGGAATTTGAAATGAATTTAATTCAGAAATTTGAGAATTTAGTTTCCGGTGATTTCAAACTTTGGTTTTAAAATTTTAAAATATATATTATTGAAAGTATGTTCGAATAAAAATCGTTTCCAAAGAATTTTAAAATGTTGAAATCAGTGCTCTTCTCTTTGTCGCTGGAAAATAATTTCGGTGATGGCGGCCGCATCATCGACGTTCATTTTCGAGTTTCGAAGTAAAGATACTATTCTGTAGCTTTGCTATGGTTTTGTTTTGAAAATATTTTGGTTTGAATTTCTTCAGTATAATTTGATTTATATATATATAAGTATCTTATTTTAAAATTTAATTTGATTGATATAAATATATTATATATAACTCTAAATTGTTTAAAGTTAATCGGAAATCTAATTCTTAAATCGTGTTAAAGGATGATTTTAATTATAAATAAAACCAAATTTGGAATAAATATTTAAACTTGAATAATTGAATTGGGAAAATTTTATTTGTATATTGTTCAACTACATTCTAATACAACTTACCTAAATCATTCAGAAGTTGAATATGTAATTGGATAATTATAAGATAAATTGAATTTATAAATAAAATTTGAGTGTTGTAATAAATGTTATACACTAAATTTTGATTATAAAGATGTTACTAGAGTTAGATAGAATAATAAATAAAACTCAGTTAATAATGAAATAAATTGTTTTGAAAGAACTAATAAATTTGTTTTGAAGAATTAATAAATTGAAATTTGATCAACTTATGAAAATACCTTGAATTTGAAAGCAATTAGTAAATATAAATTAATTTAAATCGAAACTTTTATGGTTTAAATTAATTTATATGGATTAAGTATATGTGATTAGATATATTAAGTAGAATAAATTTAACAATAATTTGGAATAAAGAAGAATTTAAAATTGTTGAAGAAAATATGATTATAATAAAAGACTATTCAAATTTATGGTTTTAGAAATTGTAAATTAAAGATAATTGGATGATAAAGATAGTGAATTTAGAAATAGTAGAGATTGATTTTAGTGAAATCAAATGGATTAAATCAATTATTGAATATCAATTAATTTAAATTTAAATTTATATGGTTTAAATTAATTGTTATTTTGTATTTCAAATCTACTTTTCTTTCTGGTTGTTTCTATTCTCCTACCACGTTCCTTTTCGCGGACGAAAAGTTTTGAGTGGGGGAGAGTGTAACGACCCGTAAATTTCAACTGTTTTTATAACGTAATTAGTTGGAATTTTGTGAAATTTTAAACGATAAAATTTTGAAATAAAAATTTAATATTTGAAATACGTTTAGTTAAACATAGCAACTGGTAAATTTTCGTCCGAAAATATGAAATTTTATTTCGCGCGTAAATTCACTTCAATTTAATCAGTTAAAAAAAACGTTGAAAATAAAATGTTTCCGAAACCTAAATATTTTTACATAGAAAAATTCCAAACCATCTTCTGAGCAAGATGTTAGTTTGTCGTTTTTCCAAATTTGGACATCTTTGGCTCCATCGATCTTATTTTTCAGTGTTTTTCTTGCATTTTTCGCTATTAGAAATTTCGAGTTTTTATAATTCGATCGTACCACTGATATCCGCATACCGTTTTGATCGTCTTGTCGTGCTGATCTCTACGGTATATTCGATTGTCAAATTCGGAGTCCGCTGTACGTTGCACTTTGCGAAACGTCTACCGTATCGGTTTCGAAATTTTGACTTTTAAACTCTCTGTGACCGTTTATTTTCCACCGTTTAAAATGAATGGACACTCGCTTTTATCATATGCAAAAATCGGTAAAAAGATCTACTGTATCGGTAACTGTTTTAGTCTTTTCGATTTCCTGTGACTATTTGTTTCCCACTGTGGAAAGTTACATAACCATTGCATTTACATCCTCTTAATTCTGCAAGCTGGCTGTTCACAGCTTTATTCCAACTGCCACTTTGCTTTTATAATTTTGGTTCGGAATCCAAGAGCTATCCCTGATATTCACGTTCCTCCCAAAGCTGCATTTTCCACTATTTTATTTTAACTACTTCATTTCATCTTCTTCCAATCCAAACTTTCACATCCACACTTCACAGCAAAGCCTCCTTCTTCTCAAAAAAAATGAAAAGCTCATTCATTTGTTTCCTGACTTCATAGCATGCACATATAAATGCACGCAACCCACACCGCCACTGCCCTCTAGCGCCGAAGCTGCCACGTCACCTCGCAGCACCCTCCTCCCACGCGACCAGGCCTCTCACCTCCCTGCCAACGCACACCTCCACCCAGACCGAACCCAATCTCCTCCCTCTCCCTCTCTTTCCTCCTTCAACGTTCCCTACCTCATCCGCTTTTAACCCCGAGCCAACCTCGCGTCGCCACCAACCCAGTCGCCTCCAACACCTGCTCCGCCCTCCACCCAAGCCCCCTCCTTCACCAACCGAACCCCACCACCCCACGTCACCACCACCTACACCTCGAAGCCACCATCCCCTCCACCGTCGAGGCCAGCTCCACCACCTTTGACCTCCGCCTCCAGTGAAGCCAAGCCCAGCCGCAACTCCACGCCCTGGCAACCGTGTCGCCACCATCTCCTTCCACCGATCTCCGCAAGCAACCCACCTTTCAAACTTCACTCGTTTCCTTTAGTCGCCTCCCATCCAAGCTTCATTCCCTTTGCCACCTTCTGCTTCTCGCCCATCACGTGAGTCGTCGCAGCCACCTTCGTTTCGGCCCAACTTGCTCTCAACTCAGATCAATATACCACCTCGGGCTGTTTCTATTCGAAGGTATATATATAGATTTATATATATTGCTTTACTGTTAGATTTATATGCCTATGATATGTTGACAAATACATATGTCTAACTAAGCTATATTCGTAGTCTGTGAGTTGATATATATAATCAAATTCAAGTTTTCATTTACATATTAGACATATATATAGTTTACGTATATGTATATTTCTTACCTTATAGTTTTGCTTTATATTAGTTATATAATTTAGATGTTGCTGTTATGTATATAGTATAGTGTCAGAAGTTCTATAACTAGATATATTTTCCAAGGGTACGAGCAATATAGAAGAAATATATGCTATTGGTACCGTGTGTTAGTTTACAATGTTGTTTACATATGCTTAGTTATATAGGATTTTATTTTATACTAGTTTTTAGAGTTGAGAAAGTTATTTAAGTATACGGTATGATGTATTGTATAAAAAGGTTTGTTATAAAAGGTAAGTGTTGGATTTTTTTAACCTGACAGCTTATATAAGTCTAAAGGTATGTAGATTATATATATTAGTTCTATATAAAAATCTGTTGCTTTTATATATAAGAAAATTTACCAGTTCTATATCATTTTGGTCCTTTATAGATTTATATAGGCTACATTATTATTTACAGTATTATGCAGGTTTGTATATCGTTTAAGTATTACAGTTGTTTTACAGTCAACCTATATATATGAAAAAAAATTGTTAGTTATGCTAGCTACATGATTTGTTATGTTGAAATATAAGTTTATAGACACGGTATTTGTTGTGTTGTAATGAACATACACTATATATGTAAATATTTTTAATAAAAAAATATATGTGTATTTGTTTCAAAGTATATAACGTGTATATGTTGATTTGATATATGTGTTTTAATTTATAATTATGATTTTTGAAACCCTATATATATTTAATTCAATGTGTGTTTGAAATATAAAATATGATTCTATATAAATAGCTATATATAGTTATACATAAGGTCATTTATACCATTTATCTTCATCAATCCGGTTCTGATTCGTTTTATCAATTCCTTGTCATCAGCTTTGATCGTCAAATTCGTGCACATCTCACCTTGCTTTGGATTCGTCACTCATCTCATTTTCGTTCATCTCTAGCCTCGAAAGGTGAGCAATCACTCACGATTAATGTTCTTTTATTTATTAAATTTGATTTCAATTGAAACGACAATTGAAATATGTTGTTGTTAGATATTTACACTATTATTACCTGTATCAGTTCACCTGTGACATCTGACACCATTATCTGTTAATTATTTATGCAATGATAATACAGTTTGGCTGATAATTGATTGATTGTTGATGTTTATATTGGACGTTAAATTGTTAATGTTAAAATGATAAACAGTATGAAATTGAACTTGATATAGGATAGTTAAATGTTAAATTTGATTAACTGACATTTGTATAATATGACCCCTTTAACTGTTAATTTATTGACATGTAGGATTTGTTTAATTACATCTTGAACCACTGAATGTATGTTGTTAAATTGATGATGGATAAAATTGTAATAGATGACAAGTGAAAACCGTAATGTAATAATCTTTAATCTACATGAAATGATAGTGTAGATTCTAGAAATATTTAAATTAATTCGTACAAATAACAATGCGAATTAATACGGTTATTTCGGGATTATTTGAATTGATTATTGGATTGTTATTGTTGTTGTTATTGCTTGTTTATTTACTTTGACACCATCCCAGTTATCACACTGCAAGTTCCCTTTGTTATGCTTTGATTTTGAATTGAATTGGAATCGGGTTGAAATGATAAATACTCAAATTGAACTTTGACCTAGGATAGAGAATTAAATAAAACCCGATTGGTCAATAATTTGATTTAAAAATAAACGAAGATTTTATTTGAATAAAATAATATAGTTTTGAAATGAAGTTGAAATTTGAATTTTTAATGAAAGGAAAATGTTAATATTTAATAATCTGAAACAAAATATTAACAATGTAATTGATGAAAGAATGTTATTTAATTTGAGAAATTATTGAATTAAGTTTGAATTATAATTAAGTATGAAATTATTAAACTTTGAAATTATGTAATAATTAAGTTTGAATTAGTTAATAATTAAATAAGATTGAATTATTTAATGATTAAATTAAATTGAATTTTTGAATAAGTGAATTTTACTTCGTAATAATTGAAATTGAGATTTCTTTATTTATTAAGTTTTGGAAATTATTTAAAGTAAGTAAATAAATAATTGAAATTGAATTTTCTTTAACAAGAAATGAAATGTGATATTTTGGAATTAATGTAAGACTTGAAACGTAAAGAATTTGATTTGATGAATTTAATTTAATTAAATTTGTAAGTTTTGATATAATGAAGTTGAATTTAAATAATGGATTTAATGAATTGGAAATTTAATGGAAATTGTTTTGAATGGCATAGTAACTTAACGAATATTGAATGAAATCGATAAATGATTTTAAATTGATTTGAATGTTAAATAAGATTTAATTTAAATGTTTTCGAAATGAAACTTGTATTCGAACTTGAATCAATATTCGAATTGTTTTAAATAAAATTGAAATTGAATTATAAGATTTTGAAATGGTAATTTGGAAGTTTTGAAACGGAAATTATGGAAATTGATTTAGAAAGATAAATGAAATGTGGGTTTGCGAATTCTAATTGAATTGAAATTGATTTGGTTTTTAAAATAAACAAACGACCAATCGGTGTAATAATTACGAAAGTTATTAAAGAGACCGGGATTCGGTTATGGATATACTCTCTATCTAAACCGAAAACCACTTTAATAACTATGCGCGGAGTGATGATCCAGAATGAAGTGGTTGGAATGATGTACGTGATGACTGAAGAAAGAGAACGATAATGGATAGCCTTGACACTTGTGTCAAATTGGAAATGACTAAAACAGGAGCTGTGCCGGGCCAATGGAGGATTAGCTACCTCAAGTGGACACACTTCTTCGAACTACTTATACTTGTTGTCGATTGGTGCACCCTTGATTTTGGGAGTGTTGTTTCACGGTGTTGCGGGCGCTGCGGCGTTGCGTTCTCTCCAGTCCGGATCAGGCGAACGGTAGTATCACTACCTTGGGTATTGCCTCATGTGCCTTGTCATACTTGTATTCCATTTATGCACGACCACTACGATTTTGACTTGTACCTTTAGTATATGGATTGCCCTCTGGTGACTTTCGGTTTTGGGGAAACTACGGTCTTGTATATGCTTTTGGGAATAAAAATGTGTTAAGGATGGAATGGGCCATGACTTAACACTATTTTGATATCTTTATATTACTGATAGACATTATCTACTTATCGTACACTACTACATAGTAGATAGTTTAACGGATCCTTAAAGGATGGTTATTGCAAACATCCTTTGAGTTACTTGTATTTCAATTGCTATTTCACTTGAGTTGGATTTATTAATATAAGAATGTTAATCCTGACTCGAGTGTCTTGTGTTTTGCTTTACGCTCGGGTCAGACTGAGTGTACCAGTATTCGAGACTCACCTTTGGAGTTGGAGCTTTGCTTGAAGATCCAGCCATCTATTCTGCTTTCAGTATTCGATGATTCCAGTGATGTATTCTGATTTGTATCTGATGTATTTTATATATTCATATAGTAGCTTCATGAACTACTATTTCTTTTATTTCCGCTGCACTTATTACTCTGTGTCTGTGATCTGTGATTATTTATTTACTGTATATGTTCAGTTTTGCCAAATTTAAATTAACAACGCGGTATTTTGAGCAATTCAATTCCGGCATGAGTGTCTACCTATACACTTATAATGGATGCGAATGGTCCAAAATTCTGAGTCGTTACATAGACAATTCAATTTTAATTCTTCTTCCAAATCTGATAGGTCTTCTCACCCAAATTCTCGTGTTCATGTGCCTCGTCCTTTTTCTACTCCAAATTGAAAAAGGGTTTTTACTGTTACAGGTGTGGAGATAAAAATCATTTGGCGAAAGATTGTTGGAATTCCGTTCGTTGCTTTAAATGTGGTGTGTTCGGTCATAAGAGAATGTCTTGCCCCTCGATCTACAATCCAATCCTAAATTTAGATCCTCTATCTAATTTCTTAGATTCGTCTTTCTCAAAATGTCTGAGCCTTAAAGAACATCATTTTTATTTCGTTCTTGAGTTTTTGAGATTAAGAGGCTTGTTTTACGAATGTTGTATGGGTAATAATGAGGAAAGCGATTATCTTTTCAACAAATTTTTTTGGCATTTTGATTGTTTAACGGCATATAATATTGGACAATATCCGATCAATGAAGAGTGGAATGAGTCTCAACCTGAAGTGTCTTCGAAAATGGATATTGCTGTTCATGTCAGTGAAGGATTGCCATGGGTTGATATTGAGGAGTTGTATATGAACGACTCGGGATGGGATTGCCAGACTGACATTTTTCTTTCAGATCCTTATGTCAGTGAGTATTGTTTTCCAAAGGTTGATGATATTTCTGTCGATTCAATTGTTTCAGATGTTTTAGTTGATCCAGCGATTTATATTTCTGATGTTTCGGAAGTTGATAGACAATGTTTGTTAGTTAGTGATTGTTTTATGTATAATGGTTGTTTTGTTGATTTAATTCAAGTGGTGAATAAGACTCATATGCTCGATAAATTTATAGGTGGAATTGTTAAGGATTCTTCTGTTTTGGTTGTTTCGACTTCATCAGTCTTTGAGGCTAGTGTGGATACAGACTTATCCTATCCAACTAGTTGTGCTCATTCATTTGATATTTTATACTTAGATGATTCTATTCCAGAGGCTAGTGTCTCCACTTCAGTTGATTGTGTTCGTGCAAAGGAAAAGTGTAAGTTCAGACTTTATAGTCTCAGAGGCTAGTGACTCATTTTCTGGTGATTGTGTTTGTGCTTATGTTGGTGCATGTTCAGATATTCTCTTTAATGATAGGGTCATTAATGAAGTCAATTACTCCAATCCTTGTATTCTTGATTTTCTAAGAGAGAAGCACGTATCTGATGATGTTGAGGATGTCATTAAGGTTAGTTGTCATGCTGTTGATGGTTTTCTTTATGTTGATATCTTTGTGGAAGACTTAATTTCATCTGGGTTTGTTGCTAAATATGGAAATGATGAGGATAATGTGACTTTGTTGCGTGTCTCTGTTTTCAATGTGGATTTAATCTCGTCTTTTAATAGATCTTCATCAATGGAGTTAGATTGGTTTAATATTGCACCTATATTGTGTGCATGGGTGTCTGGTATCATTAGTATGAAGGAGATTGGCGATGTTGTTATGGATCTAGTAGTGGGTGTTCACAGTGGAGTTTTTAAAGAGATTTTTAATGATGTTTTAGATAATTCACTTCACGGTTTTGATGATTCAGATAAGTGCGCACGTACAAATGTGCTACAGTGTTTTGCAATAGGAGATTTAAAGCTTGGTGGTGTTGTTTCTTCTGATAATGATTTGGTTGATATTAGTTCTATGGGCTTTGTTGATCTAGAGAGACAGACTGAGCATTCTTGTCCCAATAATGTCGCTTTTGATAGAGCTGTCTATTATTGGACTGGGGTTTTCAGATTCGTAATGTATTGCTGTCTTGCGTCTATAGGAAAATTTCCTCGTTCTCCTGCCCATGCCAGAGAATTATTTCGTGCTGCCAAAGTAAGGAAAAGAAATAGTAAGAGCTTTTCAGTTGGTAATATTAGGAGAAGTCCTCGTTTAAATCGTAAAGATTTTTAGTCTTTCGAGCGAGGGTTGTTTGTTTTTTGGGAGTCTTATTTGATTTTCATTGTTTTTGGGATTTTTAGTGGTTTGTGATGTTGTTGTATTTTGTGTTGTTTCATCTTGTTTGTTGAGGTTGCAGGTGCGGATGTAGATGTTTTTCAGTTGGTCGCTGCTCTTTTGGTATCGCTTTAGGCCTTGGTATTTGGTTGATTTTGTCACTTTAGGGTCGGTTTTTTAGTTTCTTAGGAGTTTGGGAGGGTTTTATTTTTCTTTTGTATGAGGGGGACTTTAGCTACCTGCCAGGCTTGTTGGCAGCTCCTTTGCTTTTGTTGTTATATATATGTGCATGTGTGCTTTCCTCTCTTGTAGAGGATCACACATTTTTCTCAAAAAAAAGAAAATATATGATTTTATAAGTTAAAATGATTTATATTAAAAGTTAATTATGTGTGAAATTGTAAATAAAACTCTGAATTTGATTTGACATCATTTTGAAATGTAATGTAAAGATATTACAGCACTTTTAAAATGCTGTAGTTGTTTTAAATGAACCAAATAGCAAATTTGACTAAGGGTTATTATAGCACTTTGTTAGTGCTATAGTTGTTAAATTTAACTAAAATTTTAATTGAAAATAAATTAAGATATTACAGCATTTAAAATGTCGCCTTTTGTTAATGAACTGTTTTTAAACATAACATTTCGTAGCATTCTCTAAGTGCTGCGAAAGTTGAATTTTCTTTGTTTAATAAATTCAAATGAATAAATGATCTTTGAAAAAGATTAAATTTGGATATTAAATATTTAATTATTAAATATATGAATTGACTTTAAATGATTTAAATGGAATAGTTGATTTGGGAAATACAACTATTTTGAAATGTGATTAAATGGTATTTAAATTTAATTTAAATAGATGATGTTTTGAAATGATATTTTGACATTTTGAAATGAATTTGAAGTGATATTAAATCTTGGAATAAATAATTGAAGTTTATATTAGTATGAAAAATATTCGGTTTACTTATAATCTGAATCTATTCAAAAGATATTGGACTTGTGAAATATAGGATAATAAAGCATTGGAATTTATTTTATAATTTGAATAGTTATTTTGTGGATTTAATCTATATTTGAAATTTATAAAATTTGAAATGGTCTATGGAAATTTAATTGAAATAAATTATTAAATTGAATTGAAACATTGGAAATTTTAATACTTGATTTGAAAGTATAATAATTTCACTTTTAAATGGTTTAAATGAATTATTTTGATTGAAATATAAACTATTTAGAAGGTGACTTGAAATGATAATAAATGAATGATATCTTTCAATTTAAAAAGGATTTAAAGTTAAATATTTAGATTTGAACTCAAATGATATTTTGGTATATTAAAATGATTTGAAATGAAGTTTTGGAAAGATATGATATTTTGATATATTGAAATGATTTGAAATGAAGTTTTGAAATGATATGACATTTTAAATATATTGAAATGGTTTGGAATTGATTTAATCTTTATTTTGAAAAAGATTTGGATTTGAAATGATATTCTATTTTGAAGTATAAACTGTTTTAAATTATAACCACGGGTTATAATAACGATTGGTTGTTAAAGAGACCGGGATCGGATATGGACATACTCTCTGTCGATACCGAAAACCACTTTAACAACTGTGTACGCGGTGGAGTTCCAGAATGAAGTAGGATGGTGACGACGATCCTAAGGTATATATGTAGACCCAACTCCCGTGAGTTGGCATAAGGTGGATAAAACAGGAGCGATTGACGGACCAAGGAGGTAGCACCTCTGATCGGACACACTTCTTCGATACCATTCTATTACTTGTGATTGATTTGGTGGCCACCCTTGATTTGGGAGTGTTGTTTGAGGTGGGCGGTAGTGGCTGCTATGCGTCACCACCAATCCAGATGCGTAATTGGTATATCTACCCTGGCATTGCCTTGTGTGCCGTGTCACCTACCATATCGAGCCCACTACGATTTTGGTTTAAAGATCCGACCGCGTTAAGGTTCACCATCCCCTTAACGCTATTTTCTATATGATTATACTTTACTAATTAGACACTACTATATATAGCATATATTACTACATAGTAAATAGTTTAACGGATCCTTAAAGAATGGGCGATCCCAAGCATTCTTTAAGTTACTTCTACCTTATTAAAGTTCACTTGAGTTGGTTTACATTATATACGTATATATTGTCCTGACTCGAGTGTTTGTATTTTTATTTACGCTCGGGTCAGCCTGAGTTATTCACAGATTTGGATTCCACTTTCTGGAGATTGGAATCGTTGGAGATTATCTGCTTATCTAGTCTTACCTATTCCAGTTCTGTTGTTCTATCCAGCTTGTACTTAGTTGTCATCCTGAGACTCCTGTTGTACTTTATTTTCTCCTATTGTATCTTATGTAACTCTAATATATTTATATATTAGCTTCATGAACTACTATCTCTTTTACTTCCGCTGCATTATTATTACTCTGTGTCTGTGATCTGTGATTTTATTTACTGTATATTCTGAGATTTGCCAAATTTTATTTAAAACGCGGTATTTTGAGCAATTCAAGTCCGACATGTGCGGATGCGAATGGTTGAAAATATCGGGACGTTACAGTTGGTATCATAGCTCTGGTTTTAGGCAAACTCAGCATATAGAGTAAATTTAATTACAAAATCATTTTCGTTCGAACTTGAATTCCTTCTTCTTCGACTTAGTTTCCTTTGAATTTTGGAACGTTCCCTTCGGTTCCAAAGTCCATTCTTGTCCTCCCCTATTCGTGTCTTCTTGATTCTAGAGTGTCCCATAACTCCACTCTGAATAATATTTCTAATGAATTGGCGGTCCCGCCAATATTCTAATGACTTGTGAAGGGGTGGAACTTCTTCACAAAAAGCATTGATTCACCGGAGACCTCTGTATCCTTGGTTTACGATGCTACTATCTCTTGCTATACCTAAAATTCTATCTCTTGAGATTGAATGTAGATTTACCCCAGAAAATCCACATCGACCTTATTCTTCAAGTCACGATTGACCCGGTTAAGATTGCTCGTGATCTATATAGGCTTATCCATACTCCCTATTCTGCTATTTAATCATCTTATCTTTTGTCTCCAACTTATCTTCAAATCAGAATTCTCTTTGACTTGAGTCCATCAAAATTTGAATCCTTATCCTTATTTTGAAAAATTAATCTGGTATTTGAAAAAAAAATTAGATGTTTTATATATTGTGTTGTTTGAGTTGTTGATGTTGATTTGGGTTTCCGATCGGTGCGTCTGATCAACGCTATCGATAGGATCTCCAAAACACTTGAACAGAGCAAACTGACACGATATGGGTTTTAAATTTAGTAGATCGATAAATTTTGTATAATTATAATATGTATAAGGTTAATTTTCTGAATTTTGATAATTAATGGAATTGGGTGTTAAGAAATAACATTTAACTTTGCATGTATTTTATAATCATTGGCTTTAGGTTCATATCTAAATAATTAAACATGGTTATAAATTAATTTGGAAATTTTAATGGATTTAAATCAAGAATGCAAGAATTTAATTTCCGATGATTTCGAACTTTGTTTTGAAAGTTTTAAAAGGATTTATTAGTTAAAAGTATTTCAAGTAGAAATTGTTTCAAAGGATTTTTAATTTGTAAATCAGTGCTCTTCTCTTTGTCGTTGGAAAATAATTTTGGTAATGACTACAGCATCATCGACGTTCATTTTCGAGTTTTGAAGTGAAGAGACCATTCTGTAACCTTGCTACAGTTTTATGTTGGAAAATTTAATTGAGTTGAATTTCTAAAATATGACTTAATTTATAATATATATAAATATATATTGGTATATGATTTTAAATTTGATTTGATATATATTGTGAATATATATTTATTTACCAAGAATTTTCTAAAGTTAATCGGAAATTTAATTCTTAAATTTTATCTTAAAGGATAATTTCAATTATAAAAGGAAATCAAAATTTGAATAAATATTGAAGCTTGGATAATTGAGTTAAGAAACTTTATTTGTATAATATTCAATTTGCATTCCAATATAACTTACCTTAATTATTAAAAGTTAACAATGTAATAGGACAATATACAATATAAAAAGATTTTGTAAATAAAAATTTGAGTGGTTATAATAAATGTTATACACTTAAATTCTAGTAATAAAAAGATTTACAGAGGTAATGGAATAATTTACAATATAAAATGATGTTAAAGGAACTAAGAATAAATTTAAGCAGTTGTAATAAGTGTAAACATATTTAATATAGATGATAAAAATATATTGAGAGAAATAAATTTAGTTATAATTAGGAAAAAAAAGATGTTAATTTATTGAACACATTTTTGAGTATAACAAATGATTTTGAAACTTATGATTTTAGAAATTTTATTTTAAGATAATTGGAAGATGAAGTAATGAAATTTGAAATAGTAAAATTTAACTTAAGTGAAATTAAATAGATGAAATCAATTATTAATTTAAAATTTAATTTGTATGGTTTAGATTAATGATTCTATTTTGAGTTTCAATTTAGTTTCCTTTCAGGTTGTTTCTATTCCCCTACCTTCTTCCTTTTCGAGGACGAAAAGTTCTGAGTGGGGGAGAGTGTAACAGCCCAAAAATTTTAGCAATATTTTATTCTGTAATTTTAACTCTGGGGTTTTATTTTACGGAAGATGAATTTCTAAATTTAATTATAAATAATCACCCAAGGTTTTTTTTATATAAGTAAATTCTATAATTCTTATTTTGGTTAAAACTCAACATTTATTGAAGTTATAAATCTTTAAATTTCTAATTTTCCAATCTTTTAGTTTAGTTGAATATATTCATAACAAAGTTTTATTTCACTTTTTTTCTTTAAAAATGGATTATATACTTTTAAATTTAATCATTTATATTCTTCTTAGTTACGTTTAGTAATAGATTCTTAGTACATGGTAAATGAATAAAAACCCAATGTAAACAAATCATGTTTTATTAAGTAATAGATTGCAAAATTTATGTATAATTAAACTGTTAATTACGCGTTTAAAAAGGCGCGTTATTTGATGGAATAAATAACGTATAAATAGGAAAACGTATAAAATTTAAAACCGTTGTTTTGTTATATTTTGGGCATAAACTATTGCATCTGTTGTATGCACTTTTAAATATATTCACTTTCCTTCTGATTTAATAGAAACGTTATCCTCAAATTTATCACCGTTCACATTCAAATTTTTGCCTTGTTACTAAATCAATTGCTTTGCACTTTTAAAGGAGGAAAATTCAACCATGCCTTGCCATTACGTTTAAAGATATTTCACCTTCCTTTACTTCCATTTGTTTTGATAAGTATAAAATCTTTAAATTTCCATTTACCGCTCATAGCAAAAATATAATGGCTTGTCGTTTGTCTCGCTAATAAATTCATACCCGTTGCAATTAATTGCTCCAATCGTTCTTGCCATTCCATTTTTATTTATCAACGCATTCTCTTCTTAATATTTTCAAACGAGTGAAAATGCGTGCTAAATAAATTCCTACCGTTTCTCCAAGCAATAAATTCTAGTTTTATTTAAATACTCAACCTTGTACGCAAATAATTTTCACCATCTTCCCATTTTATAAATATTTCTTGCATTTTTAAATCAACGCATTTACTTCCTAATAAATTTTAAATGTGTACAAAATGTTTGCCAAAGATTTCTTGCCGTTTCCTTTTGCTAAATTCACGCAATCAATAACACTGTAAATATTCGTTCAAATCTTTCTTGCCTAGATTCTCGCACCTAAATCAACGCAAGATATTCTCTTGAATATTTACCCATTCGCACAAATTATTCTTTTGGTTAATTTTCCATTTCCGTTTTGAAGCAAATTGATTGCTTGCCGTTTTATGTTCTCCTTAATTACGAAACCCATGGCATAATTCCATCACAACAAGGTTTCCTACCTATTGCTTATAATAGGAATAGAACTAAATGGCAGTGTATAACAAGTAATAAATCTGTGCTCAATCAACTCATGGCCTTTTTAAATATCAATATTTATATTTTTCTTGCCTATAACTTCTCATCTAAAATCAAAGCCTCCTCTATGATACGTTCAAAACAAAATATCTCTTGCCATTTTATCACTTGAATCACGCAATGCTTATTTATAAATATACCAGTCACGAACACGTTTACTTCCTTGCTTTAAAACTTACGTGTAAACTTTACACACTTTCCTTTTGCTTAAATTGATATAATTGGTATAAAATATTAATTTCCCTGCCGTTCAAATTCATTTGTTGCATTGTCATTCACGTGCAACTTTCTACACTTGACTATCCTATATATATATGAAATAAAATCTTCCAATTGCTTCATACATTTTTTTTAAAAAAAATTCATTTACTCTTGACCGTTTTCTCCCCTAAAATTTACGAAAATCATCCTTATAAATTAAAACCCACGTTCCAATTTCTTACCTCATATGTTGCCTTCATTCTCTCCGCGCATGGGCATCAACATAAGGTAATGGATGAACTTTTATCTTCTTCTTTCTTTAATTTTTTTTTCTCTTTCTTTTATTTCCATTTATCTACCCACTTTGTTTCATATCATCTTATTCGATTTTGTTCCAGTGCTTTATCAAATTTTGATATGTTCGAATGTGAAATTCATACTTAGTTTATTTATTTTTCAAGTTTTGAATTGGGATGTCACATCCGCTGAAATTGATCGTGCCTTCTGTACGCATTCTGGTGTAGATATTCTTTATTTTGTATCAAAACTCCTGCATCTAGAGGTGAGTAATTCTCACCAGACGATGTGTACTTATATAATTGATAAACTGACATCACTTGAATTTGTAAATGCATATCATCCCGTTGTAACTGCTATATTATAATCATATGATGTTCACACCTGTATTTACACCTGTTATACTATATTTTTCTGTTATTTCATGTTTTTCTGTTCATTTTTATCAGTTTATCACACTGCAAGTTCCTTGTAGATTATGTTCACTATGGGTTGAAATGATACATACCCGAACGGACTTTAGAATAGGGAAAGATCGTTATGGGTTGAAATGATAAGCTTGAGCGACTTTTTATTTATTTTATTTAACTTGGGATTGCGGGTTTGAAATGATAGAACCCGGTTTTTCTTTGTAAACTACGGATTGAAATGATACATATCTGTATCACTTGACCTAGGCTAGAAAATTTTATACAAACCCGTGGTTTATATATTTTTCTAAAATTTTTAAAATATTTTAAAAGTGTAAATATTTTGATATTTTGATTTAATTTTTTTTAAAATGATTTCTATGAAATATTAGTGATTTTCTACAAATTAAATAAGTGAATTAAGTAAATGGTGAAGTAGAATTTGAAGTATAAGTAAATTTTGGAATTTATGATTTTGTTTATAAATGGAATTTATGTAAATAAGAAAATATGACAAATTGAATTTAAAAGATGAATTTAATGATTTTTATTAAGTAATAATAATTTTTAAAAGTGTTAATGATTTTGTATAAATTAAAATATGAAATACATGAATATTTAAGCTGAATTTGGAAATATAACTTAAATTGAATTTTGTGAAATTTGTTTAAAAGTGAAATTTTAATTAAGTAAAATAAATGGAAATAAGTTATATTTGGAAACTTAAACTTAGTTGTTAAGTTAAGAATTTAATTAAAGAAATGAAAATTTAATTGTTATTTAATTTGATTTGTGTATGAAAATTTGACTTTATAAAATCATAGAAATAAAGGTATTCAAATGATTGTTTTTAAAATATGAAAATATATGATTTTATAGGTTAAAATGATTTATATTAAAAGTTAATTATGTGTGAAATTGTAAATAAAACTCTGAATTTGATTTGACATCATTTTGAAATGTAATGTAAAGATATTACAGCACTTTTAAAATGCTGTAGTTGTTTTAAATGAACCAAATAGCAAATTTGAACTAAGGGTTATTATATCACTTTGTTAGTGCTATAGTTGTTAAATTTAACTAAAATTTTAATTGAAACTAAATTAAGATATTACAACATTTAAAAATGTCGCCTTTTGTTAATGAACTGTTTTTAAACATAACATTTCGTAGCATTCTCTAAATGCTGCGAAAGTTGAATTTTCTTTGTTTAATAAATTCAAATGAATAAATGATCTTTGAAAAAGATTAAATTTGGAAATTAAATATTTAATTATTAAATATATGAATTGACTTTAAATGATTTAAATGGAATAGTTGATTTGGGAAATACAACTATTTTGAAATGTGATTAAATGGTATTTAAATTTAATTTAAATAGATGATGTTTTGAAATGATATTTTGACATTTGAAATGAATTTGAAGTGATATTAAATCTTGGAATAAATAATTGAAGTTTATATTAGTATGAAAAATATTTGGTTTACTTGTAATCTGAATCTATTCAAAAGATATTGGGCTTGTGAAATATAGGATAATAAAGCGTTGGAATTTATTTTATAATTTGAATAGTTATTTTGTGGATTAAATCTATATTTTAAATTTATAAAATTTGAAATGGTCTATGGAAATTTAATTGAAATAAATGATTAAATTGAATTGAAACTTTGGAAATTTTAAAACTTGATTTGAAAGTATAATAATTTCACTTTTAAATGGTTTAAATGAATTATTTTGATTGAAATATAAACTATTTAAAAGGTGACTTGAAATGATAATAAATGAATGATATCTTTCAATTTAAAAAGTATTTAAAGTTAAATATTTAGATTTGAACTCAAATGATATTTTGGTATATTAAAATGATTTGAAATGAAGTTTTGGAAAGATATGATATTTTGATATATTGAAATGATTTGAAATGAAGTTTTGAAATGATATGACATTTTAAATATATTGAAATGGTTTGGAATTGATTTAATCTTTATTTTGATAAAGATTTGGATTTGAAATGATATTCTATTTTGAAGTATAAACTGTTTTAAATTATAACCACGGGTTATAATAACGATTGGTTGTTAAAGAGACCGGGATCGGATATGGACATACTCTCTGTCGATACCGAAAACCACTTTAACAACTGTGTACGCGGTGGAGTTCCAGAATGAAGTAGGATGGTGACGACGATCCTAAGGTATATATGTAGACCCAACTCCCATGAGTTGGCATAAGGTGGCTAAAATAGGAGTGATTGACGGACCAAGGAGGTAGCACCTCTGATTGGACACACTTCTTCGATACCATTCTATTACTTGTGATTGATTTGGTGCCCACCCTTGATTTGGGAGTGTTGTTCGAGGTGGGCGGTAGTGGCTGCTATGCGTCACCACCAGTCCGGATGCGTAATTGGTATATCTACCCTGGCATTGCCTTGTGTGCCGTGTCACCTACCATATCGAGCCCAGTACGATTTTGGTTTAAAGATCCGACCGCGTTAAGGTTCACCATCCCCTTAACGCTATTTTCTATATGATTATACTTTACTAATTAGACACTACTGTATATAGCGTATATTACTACATAGTAAATAGTTTAACGGATCCTTAAAGAATGGGCGATCCCAAGCATTCTTTAAGTTACTTGTACCTTATTATAGTTCACTTGAGTTGGTTTACATTATATAAGTATATATTGTCCTAACTCGAGTGTTTGTATTTTTATTTACGTTCGGGTCAGCCTGAGTTATTCACAGATTTGGATTCCACTTTCTGGAGATTGGAATCGCTAGAGATTATCTGCTTATCTAGTCTTACCTATTCCAGTTCTGTTGTTCTATCCAGCTTGTACTTGGTTGTCATCCTGAGACTTCTGTTGTACTTTATTTTCTCCTGTTGTATCATATGTAACTCTGATATATTTATATAGTAGCTTCATGAACTACTATCTCTTTTACTTCCGCTGCATTATTATTACTTTGTGTCTATGATCTGTGATTTTATTTACTGTATATTCTGAGATTTGCCAAATTTTATTTAAAACGCGGTATTTTGAGCAATTCAATTCCGACATGTGCGGATGCGAATGGTTGAAAATATTGAGTCATTACAGAAACTCTTCATGTATCTTTTGATGAAAATTTTATATCTAAATATTCTTTTGATGATGATGAGATAACCCTAAAACAAGCATCAAATCTTCTTCTGATGATGATGAAAACATTGTTCATGACATAAATCAAGTTGATAATTTGATTCAACATGAAAACATTGTTCATAATGAAATAAGATCTCCACCAAGAATTTTGAGGGATCATCCTGTTCAAAACATTAGTGGAGAAATTGATTCAAATGTTAGAACAAGAGGTCAGATTAATCAAATGGGTCATGTAGCTCTTCTCTCTTCAATAGAACCTAAAAATATTAAGGAAGCCTCAACTGATGATTATTGGATCATTGCTATGCAAGAAGAATTAAATCAATTCGAACGAAATGATGTTTGGGATTTAGTTCCAAGTCCTAGTGACCAATCAGTCATTGGTACTAAATGGGTTTTCAAAAATAAAGCTGATGAACAAGGAAATATTACTAGGAATAAAGCTAGATTAGTAGCACAAAGATATAATCAAGAAGAGTGAATTGACTATGAAGAAACATTTGCACCATTCGCTAGACTAGAAGCAATACGAATCTTACTGGCCTTTGCATGTTTTCATAACAACAAGCTATATCAAATGGATGTTAAAAGTGCTTTTCTAAATGGTTATATAAAAGAAAATGTTTATGTTGAACAACCTCCTCTATTTGCTCATGAAAAATTTCCAAATCATGTCTACAAACTCAAGAAAGCTTTATGAGGTTTGAAACAAGCACCCCGTGCTTGGTATGATCATCTTAAAAGATATCTTATAGACTCTGGTTTTGACATTGGAAAGGTTGATCAAACTCTTTTTATTAAAAGAACTAAACAAGATATTTTAGTCATTCAAATATATGTTGATGATATTATTTTTGGATCTACTACTAAAAATTTATGTAAAGAATTTTCAAATATTATGACAAAAGAATTTGAAATGTCACATATGGGTGAAATATCATACTTTCTTGGTTTACAAATTAAACAATTACCAAATGGTATATTTATTAATCAAGAAAAATATTGTAATAATTTAATCAAACGCTTCGGAATGGAAAATACTTCTGCCAAACCAAATCCTATGAGTACAACTACCCATCTTGAGAGAGATGAAAATGGCAAGAGTATTGACCAAAAATTATATCGAAGTATGATTGGATCATTATTATATTTAACAGCTAGTCGTCCAGATATTATGATGAGCTTCTGTTTATGTGCTTGATTTCAAGCTAATCCAAAAGAATCTCACTTAAGAGCAGTCAAACGTATATTACATTATCTTAGTAATATCAAGGACTTTGGTTTATTCTATCCAAAAGAGTGTCTGTTCGAGTTAGTATCATATAGTGATGCTGATTTTGGTGGATCTCGAACAGATAGAAAAAGTACTAGCGGTATGTGCCATTTTATTGGAAATTCGTTAGTATCTTGGTTTAGTAAGAAACAAAATTGTGTTTCACTCTCTACTCGTGAAGCAGAATATATTTCTGCTGCATTAGCTTGTGCTCAAGTAATTTACATGCAACAGACACTTAGAGATTTTGATATAAGTCTTTCAAATTCAACAATATATTGTGATAATTCAAGTGCTATTAATTTATCAAAAAATCCTGTCAATCATTCACGAACAAAACATATTGATATACGCCATCATTTTCTTCGTGATTGTATTGAAAAAGGTTTGATAAATTTAGATTTTGTCTCGTCCGAAAATCAATTGGCTGATATCTTCACAAAACCACTTCTTGAAAATGTGTTTATCAAATTAAGACGAGAACTCGGAATCGTCTCATTTAAAGATTTATAGTTACTTTCATTAGATTATCTTCTTTTGTTAAAATTTGCATTTGTTTTGGTTATATTATATCTTCTCTGTTTTTCAATTGAGTGGTCTATTGTTGTCCATTCATTTGTTTTCTATTTTTAGCTTTAATTTTTCTCTGGAACTTATGTTTTCAATCACTTCTACCACCAACCTATGCATTCTTTTTGTTTAGCCACAAGATTTCTTTCTATTTTTATCTCTTCTTTCTTCTATATTTTCCACTTTTCGGTTGGGTTTGTCTCATTCATTTTTGGCTTCATTTTTTTTACTAAACTATGGATTTTGTTCATCTCTTTGCAATATTTTTCTATACCATGGCCTCAAATGGTTACTCATCTGAAGAACCTTCTGCATATTCCTCCGAAGATTTTTCTTTACCCTCATCTGCATATTCTTCGGACTTACCATCTCCAACCCCCACTCATCAACCTACCCGGCATGTTTCTCCAAGCAATCATGCCGGTCACACTCCAGAAAAGAAAAAGGCTAGACGTTTCTTGTTTTTCGGTTCTCCTCAAACTAAACAAAAGATAGATGAAATCTATCATTATCAATGAGAATCAATGGGAATTCAACGAGAAATGTACTACGAATCAAAAGTTAACTCACAACGGCTTAACTTTCTGGAGAATCTAGGCTTTAAATTTTGTGGTGTGTCTCGTTCAAATGTTCATCAACCAACTTCATATTGTACACCACAACGTCCCCCTATTTCACCTAACTCATGGGAGCATGGTAGTACCCGACATTCTTTAGAATCATCTAAAGGGAAGGGAAAACAGAAGATTGAACCAGACGAGTATAAAACACCCAAAAAATTGCCTTCTTTATCAAAATAATTTATTTGTTGTTATTTATTGTTGTTTGTCTCTATATTGTGTATTCTATGTTGCATTTGTTTTTAATATAACATCTTGTTCTTAATTATTTAAAATAATTTAGTTATTTTTTTACAATTGTGCATTTTTAATCAAATTCAGCCGTCTGAAATGATGATTTCAGACGTCTGAATATTGTCGAGATCATATTTTTTATTTCAGATTCAGACGTCTGAACCCCCTACTTCAGACGTCTGAAAGTGCCTTAAAATACACTTTTTATTTCTGTTTTAAAATTTGCAATTTCAGACGTCTGAAATTAAAATTCCAGACGTCTGAATCTAACTGTCAATTCAAAATTCAAGGGTTATTTCAAATTTTTCCATCCACCAACCAAATTAAAATCCTTCATCTACCTCTTCAACCCCCTACTTCATCCAAACCAGTTTTACAAGAACTCCATTTTTAATCAAAAAGGGACTTCATACTCTTCAATTCTATCACAAAAATCTAAAATGCCTCCAAGATCAAAACGTCCAAGGGATTCAACCTCTTCATCTACACCAAATGTAGACCAATGGCTATGGAATGATGAAGCTAAGAAAATATTTTCTCAAATGGATAGATCTAGTTTCTTCCCGGGAGCTTTTGTAAAATTTGACGAATTTGCACCCTATAGAATTCAACAAATTGCTCGCTCAAGTTGGTTAGAAACTCTCTTATCCTTCTCTGCAAATAATGTTAAGATAAATCATCTTTTAGTTAAATTATTCTATGCTAATATGAATTTGGACCATCATCATCCTCATAATAGAGAGGATTGTATTTGGACTTGGGTATGTGGTGTCAAAATCTATCTTCCCTTAGTTCGTCTTGGAGATATTTTACAATGCCCTTCATCTGGAACAGATTTGGATAATATTGAAGCTTCACTCTCTTTGGATCAAAGGGATGAAGTCTCTCATAGATTTCTTTCCGATGATATCATTAGGCTTACTTCCGTCCAACTCCGGCCACAAGCTCGTATTCTTCATCGAGCTCTAAGTCGCTCCGTCTTACCAAGAATCGGAAGTTATGAAGTTGTAAATAAACACAACTTCCAACCTCTTTATGCCATCTATTCCGGACAATCTATAGATTGGGGTCGTGTTATTCTTGAGGAGTTTATGGATGTTAATCGTCGCCATCATTATAAAACATTTCATTACGATGCCTAAATAATGAAAATTCTTAGAAATTATGGAGTAACTTTTCCGGAATCAGAATTTTCACCTATAAAGGAGCTAGGATCCAAAACCTTAGGTCTAATGAACTTGCCTAAGCATCCACAAAATCTTGACTTTATTTCTTTCCAAGAATGGATCACAAATCGAGATCAAAATAGACCTCAACCTCACCAACCTCATCGACACATTGCTCCACAAGCTCCCGAGCATGATGGTGATGACATAGAAGTGCTTACTCTCGAATCAACACCAAAACAAGCCTTGGTTACAATTTCTCAAAATCAGGCTAAGCTCAATACCAAGATTGACAGATTCGAGAAGCAAACCAATAGAAAGTTTAATTCTATTCGTGGCTTCCTAAACAAAATTTGGGAACGTATTGGTTGCTCTTCTTCCACTTCCACCGAGGTCTTTGATCCTGCACCCTTTCAATGGTCTTCAAGCTCCGGTACAAACAATAATGAAGATGATGATGACGATAGTAACGAAGGTGAACCTAGTACATCTTTTCAAATTGGTGGTGGTATGGATCTTTCATTTCATAACTATTTTTTTGGTATGTTTTTTAAATCATGACTTTTTCTAATGTTTTTGTTATGAACCTTTTTTTAGTACTTCAGTTATGTCTTTTGGTATGTAACTAAACCATATGCTACTACCTGTTGGTTCCATGTATTTTATGGTAATTCTGTTGGTTCTTTGCTCTCCTACTCTTGTTTGTGTTATGTAACATCTATGATATGTATGATTTTTTAACTTTCCTTTTTGTCGATGTTAAAGGGGGTGAAATATTTTCTATCGACAGGGGGAGTTTATATTAAGGGGGAGTACTTGTATTTCCTGCTTCTATACGATCATATTGTATACTATAATTTTATGTAGCTGTCATCGTCAAAAAGGAAGAGAATGTTGAAACTTCGTGTTTTACGTTATTTCGTAAATACGATATTTTGACTATGACAACTACACAATCATTTATATACTAACTTGTTTTTGCAGGGATTAATCTATGACAAGATTCGACTATGTATAAATTTATATAAGGTTGCTTCGAGTCCTTGTCTAGAAGTTAAAATATGTTAAAATCTCTCATATATGATATATGCTACATCTCATTATCATTTCATTTGCATATATTTTGTTTTAAGGCAAAATCTCATTTTCATATTACATTCAGATGTCTGAATGATCCGATCCAGACGTCCGAATCTGGAAATTTGAATGTTGTAAAATACAATATTCAGACGTCTAAATTGGATAATTCAGACATCTGAATCTGGCAATTTTTTGCCTATTTTCTTTCTGGTCTAATTTCGTTGCATTTCAGAAGTCTGAATTTTTAATTTCAGAAGTTTGAATATTTACAACGACTAGTTTTTTTGAAAAGGCACTTTCATTCGTGAAGAGTTGCAATCTTTAATCCAACAGATATGATCATAACTCTTGATGATAACTCTTCATGAACAATTGCAACTATTTATTATCTATATAAACACATTAGAATCAAGTTTTCAGATAACAATTCAATTGATTATAATTCTATTCTCCGAATTCTTGATTCTAATACACTTGTGCTTTCAACATCATTCAAATTCACTTTCTTACTTCCTTATTCTTCATGCATTCACATATATATCATAAAGGAGAAGATTATAGGAAGGGTGTACTATAATTGACAAATTCGTGTTACTCAAGAACACATAGTGTCAAGAAATATTGTTCTGTAAAAGTCCCGTTCTGCTGCTTGGGCAAAGTGAAGTCCTCTTCGGCTGTTGAGGCAAAATCCTGTTCTGTTGCTCAGGTCCCTGTTTGGCTGCTCAAGGGTTGTAAACCTGTTCCTCCGGGTTAAGTGAGGATTGTTGTTAGTGAAATTCCAGAAAGGAGTCTGGGACTGGACGTAGAACGGGAAGTTCGAACCAGTATAAAAATTCTGGTGTGCTAGTTTATTATTTACTATTATCTGCTAATTGTTCTATTATTCCGCACTGCTTTTATACTATTCCATATTACTCGATCCTATAGTTACTTTCAGCCAAAAGGGTTATGATCCATTAGTCGCAAAAGTGTCTCTGAGAAGATAATCAATTCAGTTGGAATATGGTAAGCTACGTTAATAAAATAACATCGTAAATTTCAATTGTTAAATTTAAACATAACAAATTCGTCATTCAATGCACTTAAGTTAATTCAGATTTTACTCACAAAACTATCGCTCGGTATGATTTTGGGTTTTGTTATATATATATTGAAACAAAAATTCAAAATAATGATTTAAAATATGTTGTTTGCACTTAATAACAAAAGTGTCTCGGAGTCAGTGGGGGCGGTTTTGAGTTTGTGAGTTATTGGATAAGAATCGAAGAACTAATACAAAAGTACAAGTAAACGGCAAACTCATGATTGTTAAGGATGTACTCATATTAAAACAATTTTAGTTTGGTTGTTTAATTCTTGGTAAGGGATTTGAATTAAAACCTTTTATAAGTAGTATAAAAGGATGTAGAGATTGTCCTACAACAATATACAAAGACACTATATTAAAATGTTTAATATGAAGCAAGTAAGATGAATTTCTTATGCATTGGCAATAAGAATTATCAAACATGTTGTATTGTCTACATTATCGCATTTCGCTTATGTATCTAATAGATAGGGCGAGTATCAAATCCGAATTAAGATCACTAATTGAAATTTTATAGTGTTCTCGAGTATTTACAATATGCTAGAAAATTATTTATAGAAACAACGAACTGCTAATGAAGGAGTGCACAGACTTGAACTTCATAAGTAATATCGAGTATATTATTTCAATCCTAATTTCATGTTCAAACTTAGGTTAAGAAATTTAAATTGGAAATGTTCCAAACAGTATGGTGTGGCCTACTCAATCAAAGGCAAAGTACAACGCATTGGATAGCACTATAATATAAGAAGTATAAATGAATGCACAAATTTGTAACTGAGTTAGAGGTGGTTCCAAATGTTGACAATCTCATGACATTATTATACGATAACAATGCTACGATTCAATCCCTAAAAGAATATAAAGTTCACTAAAACTCAAAAACATACTTCGACGGGTTCCACATGTTAAAGGAAGTTTATTAACATCGAAGAGAGTTAATTGACAACTAGATTAATTAAACAAAAATAGCATATGCATTCACTAAGGGATTGACCCGATTAGTTCTATGAAAACCGACCAAAGGAATTAAGAATAAAATTCCATAATTGACCCTAAGTGCAAGTGGGAGATTGATAGAGTTAGTGGTATGTCGTGGGAGTAATTATGTAATTTATTACAAATATCTTACTCAATAACTAATCATGTTTATAATAAAGGTGTTCGATTTCTATTGCATACTTTGTTATATTGTGATATAACTAATTAACTAATTAATTTAAAGTATATTAATAGAAAATCCTTAAATGATACGTTATATGATAGTAATTACAATGTGTTGTAAACATGATAATTTTATCATACTGAAAATCAACATATTGTTTTAAATATTCCTAGTCAAGATGTTTGGGAAATGATACCGATTCATCACTTGAGACTAAAATACGTAACGCCTTCTAAACATTGCCAATGTATTACTCATGGATGCTGGGGCACCAAGGGGAATTGATAATTATTATATAACTGTAAATGACTCACTGTAGCGACCCGTAGTTCCGTACCCTTTAAGTTGATAATAATTCACTCCTGTTCAATCCAAATTGTACGAAAAAGCGAATAACTAGGGTAAAGAAGAAGAAAGAGGGAGAGAAAATAGAACAACAACAACAGAATCTCACAATCGCAGCGGAACAAAATATAGTATATAATAACAGATTTTTATACAAAAGAATCTGTAACTTTTTATAATTACAACCATCAGAGTACATTAATCAATACATCAATCTGGACAGTTATAGTAACTTGTCCTCATACAGCGGAAATATAACCAAATACGAAAATACGTCTGAACTCCTCTAGCTCGCCTCCTGAGCTCCACAACATTTAAACCTGAATCTGTAATACTCGGTCTGACCCGAGCATTATAATAAAATAACACCCGAGTCAGTCTGGAAAACCAGCGTGAGAAAAACACACTCAATTTGAATTATTAGAGTTATCAAAATCCTTTGAAAAACAAAGGTATCTCGTAAGAACGCGTCGCACATAAACACGACGGGTTTTTCCCTTACGATAACCAAAACATTTTATAGAAAATCCAGTGTTATTATAATAGTGTCTAAATACAAATACTTATTCAAATAGCTGAAATTATTATATTAATTAAATTCCAACATACTAGGTTCTACAAACAAAACCGTAAGCTCGTATTGGAGAATGGATTCCAATGAATGACTGGCCACTGGGATATCGCCCGTTACAGTACACCTCTATAACCATGTACCGAGGACCACGCCGGGATCCCCTGCTACACAAGACCGGCCTACCCCTGACCTGGATAGACTGAATATGTTATCACCCCAGGTGTTCCCACCCTTACCATCGAGCGCTTCTTCTTTCATATATACCAATATCTAAGATAAATAGGGTTCTGAGGACATCTAGAAAAGTGATAACATACCCTACTTGGGTGCGACCCACTTAGCCTTGCTGCATCTCCCCTGTTTTAGTCATTCCCGGTTGATGAGGTTCGAGGCTAAGCGTTACCTTTTAAGAACAATTTTACTTAGAATGCTCATCGTCCCCCAATGACGATGTTCTGATAGCATTCATCCATACAAGTTGTCCGGGGTCTGGACATACCGAATCACCGTCTTCATTATCTTCACGGTATTCGTTCGTTAGGTTCAAACCGGATCGAAGTGGTTTTTGGATAATTAAATCTGATCTCGGTCTCTTCGAAACGATTAACGAAATTGGCCAATATTGATAGTCGATTATTTAACTATCAAATAACATCCAAAAGCAACACTAGGCCTTATCGTATAAATCTTCAAAATATTTATTTCAAAACATCTTTCTCAAGATATATATATATATATATATATATATTCAATCTCTTCAATATTCTATATTTGAAAACAATTTCAACACTTGTATCCATAACAGGATATTTCACCATTTCAATACTTAGAAATATTTTCCACAAAAATATTTCCAAAACCTCCCTTTCAATACTTAGGAAAATATTTCTACGTATAATTTTCCAAAATCATTTTAATATTTAACTTGAAATATTTCATACTTATCTCATAAGTCTTCGGAGTTTTTAACAAATTCTTCTTACTATTCCCAAACCGATTATACATATTTATAATCCCAACTAACCATTTTTAACTCCTTTAAACGAATTCAAAATCTTTCTGAAGTTATCGCATCTAAACATCAGAAATTTTCTTAAGTATCTAAATTCCATTATAAGGGTTCTCTTATAAAATCACACCTTTAAAATAAAACCTGTCTACACATCTCGAGAGAATTTTATAAATAAATTTCCAATTATTTCAAACTATATATATATATATATTCAATATATATATATAAGATTATTTTTAAAGAGTAATAATTTATTTTTATTTTTAAAATATATTTTAAGTTATTATTTAAAATATTAAACACTTTTAATAAACTATCAATAACTCTTTTAAAAATAAACAAATCAATTTACAAAGCTGATTATAAAAAAATTAATTTTTAATTTTAATAAATATTAAATATTTGAAAAATCCATTTCCCGAAACATTTTAATACTAACTAACTTAAAATTTCATAGTTTAAATAATAAAGTTTCTCTTTGGAGAAAAAAACAAACTTAACCTCTTAAAAATAAAAATAAAAATTTAAAATCTCAATAACCAATTTAATTTGTAAATTCCTCTCGATTTCCATCACATCACCTCCCTTCCGATTTCCTTAACCATATTCCATATTCTAATAAAATTTCACCTATGAACTTTATATTCCCAATTTATCATCCTGATATCGACTTCTCTTATTTATAAACATCGTTTATAAATTTTAATAACTCCTTTAAATTTTTTTTGTCCATAAAAACGATCTTATTTATAAAATTCCATTTTATAAGTCCATTTCTTTATAATCAGATTTATAATTTCCAATGTATTTTTAATATTGACTTTAACTCCTTTTCATATTTTCGGAATACCATTTATAAATTCTCTTATATAATTTTTTTAAAATTTCCATTTACTAATTCGCAATAGTTAAGTATAATTAAACTCAAATATTTTTTTAATTCAATTTCTTTAAAATAACTCCAATTCCAATATATATATATTTATATCAAATCCCATAAATTCTAAAAATATATTTATAGTATTTGAATTATCAAAATTCAGGCCAGTGCTACAATAGCATCCAATGATTCCAATCACTACAATAATCAAAAATAGGTTATTCTACACAGATCATATATCACTATATATGAAAAATAAACGATAAATTTTGATGAATCCAATTGGATCCCTCCAACCTGTTTCCCTGCATCCACGGATGTTAATATAATGTAAAAATACCAATCTCACTTCGAGGGGGATATCGCGGTATATAGGGTCATTCCCTATTATGCGGGGCGCATAAGGTCTCATCTGCTATAATGTGCGGGAATATCACTGTAATGACCTGAAATTTTCAACCATTAGCATCCATACATGTCGGATTGAATTGCTCAAAATATCAGATTGTTAATTTAAATTTGGCAAAACTCAGCATATATAGTAAATAAAATAATCATAGATCACAGACACAGAGTAATATAACAATAATGCAGTGGAAACAAAAGAATAGTAGTTCATGAAGCTACTATATATATATAACAGTGTTAAAAAAGATACAACAGAAGTCACGAGTACATAGATGTCTCAAAACAATAATCAAATACAAGATCTGAATGCATCACTGGAATCGACTGAACAACTGAAAGCAGGATAGATAGCTGGATCTCCAAGAGAAGCTCCAACTCCAAAGGTGAGTCTCGAATACTGTATCACTCAGTCTGACCCGAGCGTAAAGCAAAACACAAAACACTTGAGTCGGGATTAACATTCTTATATCAATAAATCCAACTCAAGTAAAATAACAACTGAAAATACAAGTAACTCAAAGGATGTTTGGGATAACCATCCTCTAAGGATCCGTTAAACTATTTATATATAGTAGTGTACGCTAAGTAGATAATGCCTATCTGTAATATAAAGTATCAAAATAGAGTTAAGGCGTTACCATTATCCCCCTTAACACATTTTATATAAGCGTCATAGTCTATACAACACTTTAAACTCCACCGTAAACTAGTGGGCTATCTCGGAGCACTCCATAGGTATAACACGAAACAAACCGTAGTGGTCGCGCATAGGGATACGAGTATGACAAAGCACATGAGGCAATACCCAAGGTAGTGAAACTACCGTTCTCCTGATCCGGACTGGTGAGAACGCATCGCCACAACGATCGCAACACCGCGAAACAACACTCCCAATTCAAGGGTGCGCACCAATAAAAAATAAGTAATGAGTAGTTTACGAAGAAGTGTGTCCGCTAGAGGTAGCTAACCTCACTGGCCCGGCACGGCTACTGTTTATGTCATTTCCAATTTGACACAAGTGTCAAGGTCATCCATTATCATTCTCTTTCTTCAAACCTAGCAACGTCATCATTCCAACCACTTCATTCTGGATCACACTCCGCGTATAATAGTTATTAAAGTGGTTTTCGGTTTAGATAGAGAGTATGTCCCAAACCGATCCCGAATTCTTTAATAACTACGTAATTATTACACCAATTGGTCATTTAATAAACTTTCAAAATAGTTTATATTTCAAAACAAAAATATCATTGCCATTTCAAAACTATATCAATATGATATCACTTCCATTTTAAAACCAAATACGATATCATTTCCATTTCAAATATATCCGTCTCAAATATATCCATTTTACAAAATCTTAGTACTTCAAAGTTATAACACTTTCTAAATCAAACACTTTGGAAACCATAATTCTTTGGAAATCAAAATTTAGAAATCATAATGCTTTGGAATCATAACACTTTCCTTCAAACAGTTTAGATATTAATAATAGTATATAAAATAAAATAGTATACAAAATAAAAAAATTTATATAAAATAGTTATAAGTTAAAATAATTTATATTAAAATAATTAGTATATTTAAAATAGTTTAAATTAAAAATAGTTATATTAAAAATAGTTTATATTAAAAATAGTTTATAAAATAATATAAAATAATTTAAAATACTTATATAATAAAATAGTTTCCTCAAATTTCACAAATCAATTCAACTCAACTCGGATTCCAAAATTCAAATTTAATCAAATTTCAAATCATCAATTTTAATTCGATTCAGTTTCTAAATAGACCATTTCAAATTATCAATTTCAAATACATATTTGAACCACATAATAAGCCATTTCGATTTCAATATATTTCAAAGCTTTAAATATTCAACATTTCAAAACTAAATTCGATAATTTCATATATATATATATATATATCACATTCACTTTACTATTATTTAGTTTTGAAATATTTACTTAATCATTTCAATAACATCTAAATACAACTTCAATTTACAAATTTAAATAAACAAAATATCCCGTTTAAATTTATATAAATTTGAAATATTCATTTAAGTTACTTTTAATCAAATTCAGGTTATAAAACATATCTTTAAAATTTCAAATTTAATAAATTCCAAATCAAACTTATTTAAGTAAAATTCTTAAATAAATATAGTTTCAAATCAATTTCAAATCATTATAAACTCTATATTTGAAAATATAGATATTAAATAAATACTTAAACATATTATTTATCAACTTTATTAAATCAACTTTAATAAATCTTTAAAATCAATATTTTTTAAAAAACCGTATATTCCTTTCCAAAAACATAGAAATCATTTTAAAATATTTATATATAGACCAACGGTGTTTGTATAAAATTTTCTATCCTGTGGTCAAGTGATACAGATATTTATCATTACAATCCGCAATTTAAGTATATAAAGGTATATATCTTTTCAACCTGCAATCCTAAATTCAATATCAATGAAAATCGCTTGGGTTTATCATTTCAACCCATAACGATTTTCTCCTATTCTACAGATCGTTCGGGTATGTATCATTTCAACCCATAGTGAATTCTATATTAACATGGAACTTGCAGAGTGATAACAGATATGATAATAATATAACAACAGTAACAAGCATATATCATCAGTGATAAATAACAGATAATGGTGTCATATGTCACAGGTGATCAGATACAGATAATGGCATATATATAACAATGTAAATAACTAACAACAGCATATTTCAATTGTCGTTTCAATTGAAATCAAATTTAATAAATATAAGAACATTAATCGTGAGTGATTGCTCACCTTTCGAGGCTAGAGAGGAATTTGATAACGAAGTGAGTTACGAATCCAGGCGCGAATTCCAAAGCAAAGTGAGCTGTGCACGAATTAGACGAACAAAGCTGATAACAAGGGATTGATGAACAAATCTAATCAGTTTGATAGAGACAGAAATATATGTATTATTATTATTGTTATTATTACTATTTATAAAAATCAATATTAAATTTCAAATACTTATTTAAAAATATATGTATATTGTGATAACCCGCAAATCCGTACCCCTTAAGTTGACACTAATCTCCATTAGATCAACTCAAAAAGAACGGAAATACGAACCATGAGGGTTAAAGAAGAAGAGGTAGAAGAAGGAAAAAAACAACATCAGAATCTCACATCGCAGCGGAATAATATATAATAGTTAATATCTGATCCTTTACACAAAGAAATTATATCTGTTTTATAATTACATTATCAGAGTACAATACAATCAGAATCAAATACTGGACAGTTATATTAACTTGTCCCACAACAGAATTCACAGTACACAACACAGCGGAACATACATCAAGTACGAGTGATACGTCTCGCCATCCAGCTCGTCTCCTAAGCTCTACAGCATCATATCCTGTAACCTATAATACTCGGTCTGACCCGAGCATTATAATAAAATAACACCCGAGTCAGTCTGGAAAACCAGCGTGAGAAAACACGCTCAATTGGATTATTAAAGTTTCCAAAACCCTTTGAAAACAAAAGCATCTCGTAAGACCACGCCACAAATAAACATGTCGGGTTTTTACCTTACGATAGCCAAAAACACTTTTTATCAAATCCGTCTGATATTATAATAGTGTTTATATACAAATACTTATTCAAATAGCCGAAATTGTGACATCTATTAAATTCCAGCATACTAGCGACAAAGTGGGTTATACAAACAAAATCCATAAAAGGCGCGTAAGGAGAATGGATTTCCAACTAATAACTTGGCACTAGGGTACCACCTGTCACAGTACCTGGTCTAGATCAACGTACCGAGGACCACGCCCGATCCCCTGCAACATAAGACCGGAACTACCCCTTACTGGATAATTCCGAGTAAAATCATCCCACGGTTGTGATCAACAACCGCACCACTAAGCCGAAATAAAAAGGGACATCTAGACAGGGATGACCTTACTCTCAAGTGGGGGCTACCAACGAAGCCTTGCTGCATATCCCCTGATTTTCAGTCATTCCCGGTTGATGAGGCTTGAGGCTAAGCGTTACCTTTATAGAACATATCCCTTAGAATTCCCATCGTCCAGCTGACGATGTTCCGAAAGCATTCTTCCATACAAGTCCGTCCCGGGTTCGAACGGAACCAAAGGCACTACTCCTACTACATCCATTTTGGAAATATCCTCAGGATTACTAGCGACTAGCCCTTGCACTTCACTGCTCCAACTACGATTCCAAACTCGTTTCCCCCACGAAAACGTACAAACCGAATCGAAGTGGTTTTCGGAAAATAAATCCCGATCCCGATCTCTTCGAAACGATCAGCGCATTGGCCAATATTGATAGTCTGTTATTTAACTATCAATTAACATTCACAAACATCCATCAAACAATAAATAATTTCCCAAATTATTTATTTACCTCACAAATATCTTCGCAAGATATATTTTCATTTTCAACCCTTTTGAAAATGGTTTCAAAAACCACCTTTCTCTCACGGAGTAAATCTCCCAAATATTTTCTATCTCCATTGAAATCACCAAGTAAAAACACTTTAGATTTTTAAAATAATTTAAACGCTATATTATAAAATATACTTTAAACAAACATTAAATTTAAACTACTTTAATACTTTATTCAAAAATATTTACTTTAAGAATATTTAAAATAAAGCTACTTAGTAAAATATTAAACTAGATTTTTATCATTTAAAACATAATACCAAACCATCTTTTAAATAAATACTATTAAAAATAAATTTGAAAAATACTTTCTTTAAAATTTAAACATTTAGGAATAATAAATTTTATAAAACATATTTTAAATCAACTTTAAAACTTTTAGCTTATACTTAAAAGTTTACTTTGGAAACGTACTTGGCTATCCAGGGAAATACACTTCTCTTTACATCTTTAAAAATAAATCACTATTTATTTTTAAACAGATTTACCCATTTCATTAATAAATTCCCACCGTGAATTTATTCTTCCAAATATCCACCGATATATTACTTCACTTTTATAAACCCAGTTTATAAATCCAAAGTCTCACTTCCCTTTTAAAAATCTCGTTTTAACCACTTAAATCAATTCCCAAATTGATTTCCAATTTACTTCACTTTTATAAATTTCCTTACTTACTCCATTTATTTCAAATTCCTTTAACTTCAAATTTCATTTCTTTATTATGATTTTTAAAAAAAATCTCTTTAAACTGAAAATGCCAATTTCAGATTTCCCAAATCCCTTTTCTTTTCCTTTTTAATTAAATTTAAACCTTGAATTAAAATAAATTCTTTATTCTTTTAAATAATATTGCTTATTCAAAATCCCCTTTTTCCTTATTTATTAGAATTTTGAAATAACTTTATTCTTTTCCAAATTTGTTCTTAAATTTATTCAAATTCTTTATAATTAGTTTGCTTGAAAATCCATTCCTTTATTTTCCTTTCAAAATCCAATTCTATATATTTTGGTAATTTAGGGTACCGAATATTCAAGCAAACCATAACATTCAATATTCCAATTATCCATATAATTCACCACAGAATATCAAATATTCATATCACAGAATATTAAACAATCTAACTAATTTTGAGGAATCCAGTTGGATCCCTCCAACCTGTTTCCCTTCATCCACATATGTTAGCACAATACCAATTCCACTTCGAGGTGGAATATCGCGGTATATGGGTTTTATAAAATATCATCTACTATTATGCGGCGCATAGGGTCTCATCCGCTATATAATGCGGGAAAATCAATCACTCCAATATATATATACTACTATATATATTATCACATCCAATCAATCCAAACATTCAATCAAATATTTAAATTTAACTATTTAAATTTAAATAACCCAGATGAGTGAGATTAACTCACCTTTGCTTTTTTATTTTTGCAATCCACTTCATTATTGCCCTGGGTTTTCCGATTTTTGACCTTGAATAAGCAATTTATATGATTTATTAATATTCGAACCAAATTAAACAATTAAATTTCCATTTGATAAATTTATTTAACCAATGATTCATTTTAAACTAATAGTTTGTTTTTAAACTAATTTCTTTTAATATTTCTAGTGACTAAAATTTAAATAGGTTAATTAAACCATCTAATCATCATAATGCTTTATTCTAAAACAACTAATAACTTTAAAACGTATATATGTATTTTTTTTCTTCTTCTTAATTGAAACTACTTACACCCAAAAGTAACCTATATACATATTAAAAATCAAATCTTTATAAACTCTTCAACATTTTTTTTCTTGTCTGAATGTATATATGTTTTACTGTGAATTAACATGCAAATACATATACTAAATTAAATAAATAAAACAGCCTTACCTTCCTATATCAGGTCGAAACCGAGATACCCACCCTCACTCCCCACTTGACCACTCGAGACACCCCCAGAAATCGAGCACTCATCCGAACAGTGAGAGCGACCCAAATCCCGAGCTCAATTTCCCACGTCGAAACGCCAACGTCAGTAGCCTCGCACGCCCATTCTCCTACTCGCGTTCCTCGCGTGCTGGCCCTCCTCCGATCGCGAGTCGCCGCGACTCATATATATATATATATATATATTTGAACAGGCGATTTAAACTGATAGAAGAGGAGGGGCAAGCTTGTTTGGGATGCTGGATTTTTCGAGAGGAGCCATTCGATTGAATGAAGACAGATCTCCCTTTTTTTTCTAAAAGAATAGTGTTCGAATGAACTGAAGAAGAGGGGAGCTTTATTTCGTGAATATGCTGAGAGAAAGGGAGAGAGTTTCGTTCGTTTGAAATGAATAAAAGAGGGGAGACAAGTTCGGCCATTATATTTATTTCGTTTGTTTTCTGAAGGAAGCCATTTTTTCTTTCTCTATTTCAGTTGAATTCGAATTCGTGAAAGGATGAAGGGAAGGAGGTAAGGTATGGGTATTAGTGTGTTGTCTTTCTTATTTAATTCTGAGTTGATTTCATACTCATCCAAAAATAATATATAATAACCAAAATATCTCGTGGTCTATAATTCTAAACCCCGAACTCCAATTTAAATTCAACGACCGACGTTCTTAACGTTATATCATTATTCTAAACATGCTGGGACAGGTTTCGAGGTCTAGTTCGACCATATGGAGAAGATATCAATTTAAATCGACGTTTTAAATTAAATTAAAACGATTTATTCCTAGGCTTTTCTGATCGTACAACCAAACGGTAACTCCAATTGATATGATATTTAAAATCTTACAATAACTAACTAATACTGATCCAACGGCACTAATTTCGTCGCAATCCGAGACTGTGCCTCGGAAGGCTATTTTTAAATATCAATTTAAACAATATATTTTCAAAACTGAACAAAACACTTTTAATTTCAATTTTAAGAGTTCTATTATCTTCAGTATCATTAATACAAATTTTATAAGCCTTCAAATTATTTTTAGCAAGCTCAAAACTCCCGATTTCACATTTTACCCAACCTCCAATAATTAAATTCAAGATTTAATTATCCAATAAATAGAGATATTTGAAATTTAAGTTAAAATTAACCTTTTAAATATTTAAAATCAATTAAATATTCCAATTTCAAATATCTAAAAATTCTGGGTCGTCACATTCCTCCCCCCTTAGAAGAATTTCGTCCTCGAAATTTCTAGTTAGGAAGAATGATTCAATTACCATTAACTATTTTCTCAAATCCAAATAGTTTTAACCACTTCCCAAAACGATCTTTTTAATAAGACACATTATCCCTCTTTCTAACCTTCCAAACTTACCCATAAGTCCCAAACAATATTACTTATCCAACAATTCAAATTTAAATTTAAACCAAATTTTAAATTACCAAAATTTCTCAAAATTTTTCTAACTCCTGAAATTTTTGAAAAATTTCGCCAGCGTCTCCTTTGCGCGGCTGGCTCGGTACAACTACAAAAAGCCTCTACGGGCCCCCAGATTTCAAAAGAAAAACAAAACGCCAAGTGGCTAGATCAAAGACCCAATCAAATTTCATACATAAATTTAAATACATACCTTTTATTGAGAAATTTTATTTTATTTATCTTCTGCAATCAAAATCTCAATTTCTCCTGTTTTTAAATTACATGTATATCCTACTTAGCCATGATATCCAATCCAAAATTCAAAATCATCTTATTCATTTCTTTACAG
Source organism: Allium fistulosum (assembly GCA_030737815.1). NCBI lineage: Eukaryota > Viridiplantae > Streptophyta > Magnoliopsida > Asparagales > Amaryllidaceae > Allium > Allium fistulosum. Next base: position 1,042,427,606 of record CM060902.1, on the reverse strand, counting down.
AATTTTCAATATCTATTCATTCAAGTCTGTACGATGTACATACATTATTCGTACGCAATATCAAATTCGATCGCTCGCTCGATCACACAATTTCACTTCCGAACTAGTATCGTCCACCCGACTCTCTAGTGCGGACTCAGATCTGGTTTCTTGATCAGAAACCGTCATTCTCCTTGCATAGCCGTAAACTATGATAGAGAATTTCCAAAATCAATCAAAATCCAAATCCAGGGTTCGCCGTCGAAAATCGAGTGAAAAATCCCAACTCGGACCGGTATAGCTACCTCGAAATTCTGTGCTCGAATCCAGATCAAATCGCTATGCGAATAAAATAATATACATACATCCTACGTATTAATTTCAATTGATCATTACTTATATCAATTCTCTCTTTGTTCACATTCATTTTGATTTCTATTCACTTATCCACAATTATCCCATTTCACAACTTTCAGTTTTAACCTTCATTCAATTATTCACTTAGTATATTTCTTAAATTTATTTTTACTTCACTATTGAAGTTTATATCCATTTATATTCACTTTGCCTTCACAATTCCATTTGATTTCGATTTGCTTCAATTTACAAATTATTTCAAATCTAAATACTTTTTCCCAATTTCCATTCAGATTTTCTTTTTCAATTTTACTTCAATTCAATTCATCTACAACTTCTGAACATTGAATTTTATTTACCTTTATCTCAAATTCTAATTTTAAAACATTTGTCGTTAGTGAAAAATTCCAAAAAATTTCAAAAATTTTCTAACTCCCAAAATTTTCAAAAAATTTTGGCAGAGTCTCCTTTGTACGGAGGAGCTTTGCAATTTGACAAGTGATATAAATATATATACATCGACCCACACGGTCGGATAAACAAAAACAATTCATATTTCCTATTTTTATTGCGCATGCGTACCTTTATTTAGCATTTTAAGCAAAGCGGTTATTTAATTAGCATTTTGCATGACCCAACCCAGCCAAACGGCTTCCTTGAACCTGTACTTACTCAATTCAAATATGTAAGTGCCAAATATATGAAGTTTATTAACATTTCACTTCCTTTCAATAGCTAAACATATGCATTTCATAAGCAACATACACCAAACACTTTCCATGAGCAAATTATATGATTGCAAAACTAATTCAATTGCTTTCAATCAATTCATATGTCATTTCATTCAATTTTAAGGGTTTACAATTCAATTTCTTACATTCAAATCATTTTTAAACCAAACAAGCTCATGTTCAATTCAATTGATTTCAAAATCAAATTTATTTCACTACTATCAATTCATTGAATTTATTTACCTTCGTTTACGTCAAACGACAACTATTTTTATGCAAATTCGGCGATATTCATGTGAATAAACATTTACTTGAGCTTACAACCATTTTATTTAGCTCGACATATTCCATTTCAATTTTATTTTATTAATGACAAGGCCATTTTCTATTTATTTCTACTTGGATTTTATTTGCAAATTTAAACCATCACTATTATAATCCAACTCTATTTTATTCAACAACATTCCCAATTATATTTAATTCACCAACAATCCAAGTTGAATTTTATTTATAACTTGAGTTCATTTCCAACTTCATTACCAACTCACAATTCAACTTTCCTTTAACCAATTCAAGTTCCATATTTCATTTACTAATTAATTATCAATTAGTTTATTCCAATTTTACACCCAATATTTGATTTTTTTTTCAAAAATCACTTTAACTATTTTACTTGAGTTCAATTATTTTATAATTCAAGTTTGGATTCTATTCATTTCCCAAAAAAAACAAAAAAATTTTATTTTGGGCCTATTTATTCTACTTCTAAATTTTATAAGTCACAACTTATTTATATCCATACTTTCATCCATTTACGATCAATCCCATTCGCATTTTACTTTTTAACTCGGAACTATACATTTTATTTAGCCGAGTATATATTTTTATTATTCCATAAATATTTTAAATAAGATTCCAGAGTTTAAACAATTTCCCAAAATTTCAAAATCACCTTTGAAATTAATCATATCCAAAATTCTTTGGCAAATTCAATTATCCCTTTGAATTTCAAAACCAAACCCAGTTTTCAAACAATTCCAATTTAAAACAATTTGGTAGCAATTTCTCTCTTGGAAACTCGAAAATGAACATTGATGCTGCAGTCATCACCGAAGTTATTTTCCAGCGACCGAAAGAGAGTTAAATGCTTTTATCTCTTTTAAAACCCCTCCAAATTATTTTAAATTCCAAATCTCTCCAGATTTCAAATCCAATTCAAAAAAATATTTCCGAAATAATATCACCATTATTTTCCCAAAACCTTTGAAAACTATTTTCAAACTCAAAGGAATTTAAATTTCCCAAAATTTCTAATTCCAAATCCATCCAATTCATATCCAACATTACTCTGGAATTTCCAACTCAAATTATTTCATATATTCCTCTGGAATTCTATTTCAAATTATAAATCACATTTTTAGTTTACATTTACATATCTCATTTGTATATGAATTTATTTCTTAACCTTTTATTTTAATTTCAATTCCTTATTAAATTTTCCACTTCAACAATGATAACAATTTACTATCATCATTCCCTAACAACCAAGCAACCATATATAGCTACAATAATTTATGAAAATTATTTCTTTCATGTATAAAAATAATTTGGGCAAAATTATTTCATTCACCCTATTTTAAAACAATACTATGTCGGTTTATCTTGTTTAAGAGTTTAGAAAACCCTATCAATGTCGTGGCGTACCACTCATCGACCAGAATCCATAAACACTTAATCGATAAGTCAACACAATATAAAAACAATTTTTATATTCACTAACAAATATGCGCTCATATCTATTAATATACTTAAACTCATTCTAGAGTACTACGGACTCTATTTAATGAGTAATTCCCACCAGAGCCAAGGTTATCGCCAGCCTAAGCTCTGATACCACTGTGATAACCCGCAAATCCGTACCCCTTAAGCTGACACTAATCCATTAGATCAACTGAAAAAGAACGGAAATACGAACCATGAGGGTTAAAGAAGAAGAGGCAGAAGAAGGAAATAAAAAAATAAACAACTGACGCAGCAGCGGAATACAAAAATTGATGATACGATGAAAGTAGCAATCGATGGAGTAAAAGATACTGAATGGCCCAAATCCTATGATCGAACGATACCGGATTCTAGCTATCTCAAACACGTTGATAGCGCACTATACCGTGTTTAAAGATCTACGATTCTTCTGACGTTGATCTAGCGCACTAGATACCGTGAATCGGCTTCAGCAATCGTTGAATCGAGCGCACTCAATTATCCGAGAGTGGAGATAGGAGATTACACTCAACTACCAATTTAGATGAAAGCACAAAGCTAAAAAATGAAATTTTATTCCAAAATCAACCACCCTCAAAATGTACAACACACTCCCTATTTATAGCAGTTTCACCCTGACCCTCAAGTCGTAGACAACTTACGACTCATCAAAGGTCGGCAGTGACTTAACAGATACACGGTTCACATTACAACACATTATCGACTTAACAAAATACAAACACGACTCAACTTAGGTCGTTACGCGACCTACGACTTAGATTAGACCGTTAAAGACCTAATTACAACATACAACGACTTAATGAATTACATTCAAACGACTTAAAATAACATACAACACATCACAGCAAAGTATCAACGACACACGACCTAAAACATAACAACTTAACAATGCTCGCGAGTTACGACCTAAACAACAAACGACTTAACCCTTCAGCGACACAAGAAATCTTGGTTAGGTCGTTGAGCGACTTAAGGATACACATGGCAAGCGACTTAAGCTTCTTCAGCGGCTTAGTTAGGTCGTAACCCGTTCATCCCGGTAGATCATAACTCGTTCGCGATTTAAGGAAGCCGTGCGACTTAGACCTCGCGAACCTTTATTCGAGCGACTTAAGAGATTGGAAGCGTTAGGTCATTTGGATGCTTTAGACTCCCCCTCGTTAGGTCGTGAGCGACCTAAGGCTTCTTCACTAGGTCGTGAAGGACCTAAGGCCTCATCACTAAGTCGTGAACGACCTAAGCCTTCATTAATTTGTACTTGCAAGCGACTTCCACTCGGTTGTATCTTCCTTCCTCTTGACTCGTTAGGTCGTGGCCGACCTAAAGCTATCCCTTCCTTAGACCGTGGACGACCTAGGCCTTGTGAATTCGTAGTTTGCACTGCTTTGACTCTGGCCTGAGCTGCATCAACAACATCAGAATCTCACATCGCAGCGGAATAATATATAATAGTTAATATTTGATCCTTTACACAAAGAAATTATATCTGTTTTATAATTACATTATCAGAGTACAATACAATCAGAATCAAATACTGGACAGTTATATTAACTTGTCCCACAATAAAATACACAGTACACAACACAGCGGAACATACATCAAGTACGAGTGATACGTCTCGCCATCCAGCTCGTCTCCTGAGCTCTACACCATCATATCCTGTAACCTATAATACTCGGTCTGACCCAAGCATTATAATAAAATAACACCCGAGTCAGTCTGGAAAACCAGCGTGAGAAAACACACTCAATTGGATTATTAAAGTTTCCAAAACCCTTTGAAAACAAAAGCATATCGTAAGACCACGCCACAAATAAACATGTCGAGTTTTTACCTTACGATAGCCAAAAACACTTTTTATCAAATCCGTCTGATATTATAATAGTGTTTATATACAAATACTTATTCAAATAGCCGAAATTGTGACATCTATTAAATTCCAGCATACTAGCGACAAAGTGGGTTATACAAACAAAATCCATAAAAGGCGCATAAGGAGAATGGATTTCCAACTAATAACTTGGCACTAGGGTACCACCTGTCACAGTATCTGGTCTAGATCAGCGTACCGAGGACCATGCCCGATCCCCTGCAACACAAGACTGGAACTACCCCTTACTGGATAATTCCGAGTAAAATCACCCCACGGTTGTGATCAGCAACCACACCACTAAGCCGAAATAAAAAGGGACATCTAGACAAGGATGGCCTTACTCTCAAGTGGGGGCTACCCACGAAGCCTTGCTGCATATCCCCTGATTTTCAGTCATTCTCGGTTGATGAGGCTTGAGGCTAAGCGTTACCTTTATAGAACATATCCCTTAGAATGCCCATCGTCCACCTAACGATGTTCCGAAAGCATTCGTCCATACAAGTCCGTCCCGGGTTCAAACGGAACCGAAGGCACTACTCCTACTACATCCATTTTGGAAATATCCTCAGGATTAGTAGCGACTAGCCCTTGCACTTCACTGCTCCAACTTCGATTCCAAACTCGTTTCCCCCACGAAAACGTACAAACCGAATAGAAGTGGTTTTCGGAAAATAAATCCCGATCCCGGTCTCTTCGAAACGATCAGCGCATTGGCCAATATTGATAGTCGGTTATTTAACTATCAATTAACATTCACAAATATCCATCAAACAATAAATAATTTCCCAAATTATTTATTTACCTCACAAATATCTTCGCAAGATATATTTTCATTTTCAACCCTTTTGAAAACGGTTTCAAAAACCACCTTTCTCTCACGGAGTAAATCTCCCAAATATTTTCTATCTCCACGGAAATCACCAAGTAAAACACTTTAGATTTTTCAAATAATTTAAACACTATATTATAAAATATACTTTAAACAAACATTAAATTTAAACTACTTTAATACTTTATTCAAAAATATATACTTTAAGAATATTTAAAATAAAGCTACTTAATAAAATATAAAACTAGATTTTTATCATTTAAAACATAATACCAAACCATCTTTTAAATAATTACTATTAAAAATAAACTTGAAAAATACTTGCTTTAAAATTTAAACATTTAGGAATAATAAATTTTATAAAACATATTTTAAATCAACTTTAAAACTTTTAGCTTATACTTAAAAGTTTACTTTGGAAACGTACTTGGCTATCCAGGGAAATACACTTCTCTTTACATCTTTAAAAATAAATCACTATTTATTTTTAAACGGATTTACCCATTTCATTAATAAATTCCCACGGTGAATTTATTCTTCCAAATATCCACTGATATATTACTTCACTTTTATAAACCCAGTTTATAAATCCAAAGTCTCACTTCCCTTTTAAAAATCCCGTTTAAACACTTAAATCAATTCCCAAATTGATTTCCAATTTACTTCATTTTAAATAAATTTCCTTACTTACTCCATTTATTTCAAATTCCTTTAACTTTAAATTTCATTTCTTTATTATGATTTTTTTAAAAAATCCCTTTAAACTGAGAATGCCAATTTCAGATTTCCCAAATCCCTTTCCTTTTCCTTTTTAATTAAATTTAAACCTTGAATTAAAATAAATTCTTTATTCTTTTAAATAATATTGCTTATTCAAAATCCCCTTTTTCCATATTTATTAAAATTTTGAAATCACTTTATTCTTTTCCAAATTTGTTCTTAAATTTATTCAAATTCTTTATAATTAGTTTGCTTGAAAATCCATTCCTTTATTTTCCTTTCAAAGTCCAATTCTATATATTTTGGTAATTTAGGGTACCGAATATTCAAGCAAACCATAACATTCAATATTCCAATTATCCATATAATTCACCACAGAATATCAAATATTCATATCACAAAATATTAAACAATCAAACTAATTTTGAGGAATCCAGTTGGATCCCTCCAACCTGTTTCCCTGCATCCACCGATGTTAGCACAATACCAATTCCACTAAGAGGTGGAATATCGCGGTATATGGGTTTTATAAAATATCATCCGCTATTATGCGGCGCATAGGGTCTCATCCGCTATATAATGCGGGAAAATCAATCACTCCAATATATATATACTACTATATATATTATCACATCCAATCAATCCAAACATTCAATCAAATATTTAAATTTAACTATTTAAATTTAAATAACCCAGATGAGTGAGATTAACTCACCTTTGCTTTTTTTATATTTGTAATCCACTTCATTATTGCCCTGGGTTTTCCAATTTTTGACCTTGAATAAGCAATTTATATGATTTATTAATATTCGAACCAAATCAAATAATTAAATTTCCATTTGATAAATTTATTTAACTAATGATTCATTTTAAACTAATAGTTTGATTTTAAACTAATTTCTTTTAATATTTCTAGTGACTAAAATTTAAATAGGTTAATTAAACCAGCTAATCATCATAATGCTTTATTCTAAAACAACTAATAACTTTAAAACGTATATATGTATATTTGTTTTCTTCTTCTTATTTGAAACTACTTACACCCAAAAGTAACCTATATACATATTAAAAATCAAATCTTTATAAACTCTTCAACATTTTTTTTTCTTGTCTGAATGTATATATGTTTTACTGTGAATTAACAAGTAAATACATATACTAAATTAAATAAATAAAATAGCCTTACCTTCCTATCTCAGGTCGAAACCGAGATACCCACCCTCACTCCCCACCTGACCACTCGAGACACCCCCATAAATCGAGCACTCATCCCAACAGTGAGTGCGACCCAAATCCCGAGCTCAATTTCCCACGTCGAAACGCCAACGTCAGTAGCCTCGCATGCCCATTCTCCTACTCGCGTTCCTCGCGTGCACCTATATATATATATATATGAGTCGCCGCGACTCATATATATATATATATATTGAATAGGCGATTTAAACTGATAGAAGAGGAGGGGCAAGCTTGTTTGGGATGCTGGATTTTTCGAGAGGAGGCCATTCGATTGAATGAAGATAGATCTCCCTTTTTTTGAAAGAATAGTGTTCTAATGAACTGTAGAAGATGGGAGCTTTATTTCGTGAATATGCTGAGAGAAAGGGAGAGAGTTTCATTCGTTTGAAATGAATAAAAGAGGGGAGACGAGTTCGGCCATTATATTTATTTCGTTTGTTTTCTAAAGGAAGCCATTTTTTCTTTCTCTATTTCAGCTGAAATTGAATTCGTGAAAGGATGAAGGGAAGGAGATAAGGTACGGGTATCAATGTGTTGTCTTTCTTATTTAATTCTGAGTTGATTTCATACTCATCCAAAAATAATATATAATAACCAAAATATATCGTGGTCTATAATTCTAAACCCCAAACTCCAATTTAAATGCAATGACCGGAGTTCCTAACGTTTTATTGTTATTCTGAACATGATGGGACATGTTTCGAGGTCTAGTTCGACCATATGGAGAAGATATCAATTTAAATCGACGTTTTAAATTAAATTAAAACGATTTATTCCTAGGCTTTTCTGATCGTACAACCAAACGGTAACTCCAATTGATACGTTATTTAAAATATTACAATAACTAACTAATACGGATCCAAAGACACTAGTTTCATCGCAATCCAAGACTGTGCCTCGGAAGGCTATTTTTAAATATCAATTTAAACAATATATTTTCAATTTAAACAATATCAATTTTCGAAACTCCCGATTTCACATTTTACCCAACCTCCAATAATTAAATTCAAGATTTAATTATCCAATAAATAGAGATATTTGAAATTTAAGTTAAAATTAACCTTTTAAATATTTAAAATCAATTAAATATTCCAATTTCAAATATCTAAAAATTCTGGGTCGTCACATTCCTCCCCCCTTAAAAGAATTTAGTCCCCGAAATTTCTAGTTAGGAAGAATGATTCAATTCTCGCTAACTATTTTCTCAAATCCAAATAGTTTTAACCACTTCCCAAAACAATCTTTTTAATAAGCCACATTATCCCTATTTCTAACCTTCCAAACTTACCCATAAGTCCCAAACAATATTACTTATCCAACAATTCAAATTTAAATTTAAACCAAATTTTAAATTACCAAAATTTCTCAAAATTTTTCTAACTCCTGAAATTTTTGAAAAATTTCGCCAGCGTCTCCTTTGCGCGGCTAGCTCGGTACAACTACAAAATGCCTCTACGGGCCCCCAGATTTCAAAAGAAAAACAGAACGCCAAGTGGCTAGATCAAAGACCCAATCAAATTTCATACAAAAATTTAAATACATACCTTTTGTTGAGATTTCATTTTATTTATCTTCTGCAATCAAAATCTCAATTTCTCCTGTTTTTAAATTACCTGTATATCCTACTTAGCAATGATATCCAATCCAAAATTCAAAATCATCTTATTCATTTCTTTACAGAATTTTCAATGTCTATTCATTCAAGTCCGTAAGATGTACATACATTATTCGTACGCAATATCAAATTCGATCGCTCGCTCAATCACACAATTTCACTTCCGAACTAGTATCGTCCACCCGACTCTCTAGTGCAGACTCAAATCTGGTTTCTTGATCAGAAACCGTCATTCTCCTTGCATAGCCGTAAACTATGATAGATAATTTCCAGAATCAATCAATATCCATATCCAGGGTTCACCGTCTAAAATCGAGTGAAAAATCCCAACTCGGACCGGTATAGCTACCTCGAAATTCTGTGCTCGAATCCAGATCAAATCGCTATGCGAATAAAATAATATACGTACATCCTACGTATTAATTTCAATTGATCATTACTTATATCAATTCTTTCTTTATTCACATTCATTTTGATTTCTATTCACTTATCCACAATTATCCCATTTCACAACTTTCAGTTTTAATCTTTATTCAATTATTCACTTAGTATATTTCTTAAATTTATTTTTACTTCACTATTGAAGTTTTTATCCATTTCTATTCACTTTGCCTTCACAATTCCATTTGAATTCGATTTGCTTCAATTTACAAATTATTTCAAATCTAAATACTTTTTCCCAATTTCCATTCAGATTTTCTTTTTCAATTTTACTTCAATTCAATTCATCTCCAACTTCTGAACATTGAATTTTATTTTCCTTTATCTCAAATTCCAATTTTAAAACATTTATCGTTAGTGAAAATTTCCAAAAGATTTAAAAAAAATTCTAACTCCCAAAATTTTCAGAAAATTTTGGCAGAGTCTCCTTTGTACGAAGGAGCTTTTGCAATTTGACTAGAGATATAAATATATATACATCGACCCACACGGTCGGATAAACAAAAACAGTTCATATTTCCTATTTTTATTGCATAGGCGTACCTTTATTTAGCATTTTAAGCAAAGCGGTTATTTAATTAGCATTTTGCATGACCCAACCCAGCCAAACGGCTTCCCTGAACCTGTACTTACTCAATTCAAATATGTAAGTGCCAAATATATGAAATTTATTGACATTTCACTTGCTTTCAATAGCTAAACATATGCATTTCATAAGCAACATGCACCAAACACTTTCCATGAGCAAATTATATGATTGCAAAACTAATTCAATTGCTTTCAATCAATTCATATGTCATTTCATTCAATTTTAAGGGTTTACAATTCAATTTCTTAAATTAAATTCATTTTTAAACCAAACGAGCTCATGTTCAATTCAATTGATTTCAAAATCAATTTTATTTCACTACTATCAATTCATTGAATTTATTTACCTTCGTTTACGTCAAACGACAACTATTTTTATGCAAATTCGACGGTATTCATGTGAATAAACATTTACTTGAGCTTACAACCAATTTATTTAGCTCGACACATTCCATTTCAATTTTATTTTATTAATGACAAGGCCATTTTCTATTTATTTCTACTTGGATTTTATTTGCAAATTCAAACCATCACTATTATAATCCAACTCTATTTTATTCAACAACATTTCCAATTATATTTAATTCACCAACAATCCAAGTTGAATTTTATTTATAACTCGAGTTCATTTCCAACTTCATTACCAACTCACAATTCAACTTTCCTTTAACCAATTCAAGTTCCATATTTCATTTACTAATTAATTATCAATTAGTTTATTCCAATTTTACACCCAATATTTGATTTTTTTTTCAAAAATCACTTTAACTATTTTACTTGAGTTCAATTATTTTATAATTCAAGTTTGGATTCTATTCATTTCCCAAAAAAAACAAAACAATTTTATTTTGGGCTTATTTATTCTACTTCTAAATTTTATAAGTCACAACTTATTTATATCCATACTTTCATCCATTTACAATCAATCCCCTTCGCATTTTACTTTTTAACTCGGAATTATACATTTTATTTAGCGCAGTATATATTTTTATTATTCCATAAATATTTTAAATAAGATTCCAGAGTTTAAACAATTTCCCAAAATTTCAAAATCACCTTTGAAATTAATCATATCCAAAATTCTTTGGCAAATTCAATTATCCCTTTGAATTTCAAAACCAAACCAACTTTGCAAACAATTCCAATTTAAAACAATTTGGTAGCAATTTCTCTCTTGGAAACTCGAAAATGAACATCGATGATGCTGCAGTCATCACCGAAGTTATTTTCCAGCGACCGAAAGAGAGTTAAATGCTTTTATCTCTTTTAAAACCCCTCCAAATATTTTTAAATTCCAAATCTCTCCAGATTTCAAATCCAATTCAAAAAAAATATTTCCGAAATAATATCACCATTATTTCCCAAAAACCTTTGAAAACTATTTTCAAACTCAAAGGAATTTAAATTTCCCAAAAATTTCTAATTCCAAATCCATCTAATTCATATCCAACATTACTCTTGAATTTCCAACTCAAATTATTTCAAATATTCCTCTGGAATTCTATTTCAAATTATAAATCACATTTTTAGTTTACATTTACATATCTCATTTGTATATGAATTTATTTCTTAACCTTTGATTTTAATTTCAATTCCTTATTAAATTTTCCACTTCAACAATGATAACAATTTACTATCATCATTCCCTAACAACCAAGCAACCATATATAGCTACAATAATTTACGAAAATTATTTCTTTCATATATAAAAATAATTTGGGCAAAATTATTTCATTCAACCTATTTTAAAACAATACTGTGTCGGTTTATCTTGTTTAAGAGTTTAGAAACCCCTATCGATGTCGTGGCGTCCCACTCATCGACCAGAATCCATAAACACTTAATCGATAAGTCAACACAATAAAAAAAAATTATATTTACTAACAAATACGCGCTCATATCTATTAATATACTCAAACTCATTCTAGAGTACTACGGATTCTATTTAATGAGTAATTCCCACCAGAGCCAAGGTTATCGCCAGCCTAAGCTCCGATAACACTGTGATAACCAACAAATCTGTACCCCTTAAGTTGACACTAATCTCCATTAGATCAGCTCAATAAGAACGGAAATACGAACCATGAGGGTTAAAGAAGAAGAGGAAGAAGAAGGAAATAAAAAAAGTAAACAACATTAGAATCTCACATCGCAGCGGAATAATATATAATAGTTAATATCTGATCCTTTACACAAAGAAATTATATCTGTTTTATAATTACATTATCAGAGTACAATACAATCAGAATCAAATACTGGACAGTTATTTTAACTTGTCCCACAACAGAATACATAGTACTCAACACAGTGGAACATACATCAAGTACGAGTGATACGTCTCGCCATCCAGCTCGTCTCCTGAGCTCTACAGCATCATATCCTGTAACCTATAATACTCGGTCTGACCCGAGCATTATAATAAAATAACACCCGAGTCAGTCTGGAAAACTAGTGTGAGAAAACACACTCAATTGGATTATTAAAGTTTCCAAAACCCTTTGAAAACAAAAGCATCTCGTAAGACCACGCAACAAATAAACATGTCGGGTTTTTACCTTACGATAGCCAAAAACACTTTTTATCAAATCCGTCTGATATTATAATAGTGTCTATATACAAATACTTATTCAAATAGCCGAAATTGTTACATCTATTAAATTCCAGCATACTAGCCACAAAGTGCGTTATACAAACAAAATCCGTAAAAGGCGCATAGGGAGAATGGATTTCCAACTAATGACTAGGCACTGGGGTACCACCTGTCACAGTACCTGGTCTAAATCAGCGTACCAAGGACCACGCCCGATCCCCTGCAACACAAGACCGGAACTACCCCTTACTGGATAAATCCGAGTAAAATCACCCCACGGTTGTGATCAGCAACCGCACCACTAAGCCGAAATAAAAAGGGACATCTAGACAGGGATGACCTTACTCTCAAGTGGAGGCTACCCACGAAGCCTTGCTGCATATCCCCTGATTTTTAGTCATTCCCGGTTGATGAGGCTTGAGGCTAAGCGTTACCTTTATAGAACATATCTCTTAGAATGCCCATCGTCCACCTAACGATGTTCCAAAAGCATTCGTCCATACAAATCCGTCCCGGGTTCGAACGAAACCGAAGGCACTACTCCTACTACATCCATTTTGGAAATATCCTCAGGATTAGTAGCGACTAGCCCTTGCACTTCACTACTGCAACTTTGATTCCAAACTCGTTTCCCCCACGAAAACGTACAAACCGAATCGAAGTGATTTTCAGAAAATAAATCCCGATCCCGGTCTCTTCGAAACGATCAGCGCATTGGCCAATATTGATAGTCGGTTATTTAACTATCAATTAACATTCACAAACATCCATCAAACAATAAATAATTTCCCAAATTATTTATTTACCTCACAAATATCTTCGCAAGATATATTTTCATTTTCAACCCTTTTGAAAACAGTTTCAAAAACCACCTTTCTCTCATGGAGTAAATCCCCCAAATATTTTCTATCTCCACTGAAATCACTAAGTAAAAACACTTTAGATTTTTAAAATAATTTAAACACTATATTATAAAATATACTTTAAACAAACATAAAATTTAAACTACTTTAATACTTTATTCAAAAATATATACTTTAAGAATATTCAAAATAAAGCTACTTAATAAAATATAAAACTAGATTTTTATCATTTAAAACATAATACCAAACCATCTTTTAAATAATTACTATTAAAAATAAATTTGAAAAATACTTGCTTTAAAATTTAAACATTTAAGAATAATAAAGTTTCTAAAACATATTTTAAATCAACTTTAAAACTTTTAGCTTATACTTAAAAGTTTACTTTGGAAACATACTTGGCTATCCAGGGAAATAGACTTCTCTTTCACGTCTTTAAAAATAAATCACTATTTATTTTTAAACAGATTTACCTATTTCATTAATAAATTCCCACCGTGAATTTATTCTTCCAAATATCCACTGATATATTACTTCACTTTTATAAACCCAGTTTATAAATCCAAAGTCTCACTTCCCTTTTAAAAATCCCGTTTTAAACACTTAAATCAATTCCCAAATTGATTTCCAATTTACTTCACTTTTAAATAAATTTCCTTACTTACTCCATTTATTTCAAATTCCTTTAACTTTAAATTTCATTTCTTTATTATGATTTTTTTAAAAAATCCCTTTAAACTGAGAATGCCAATTTCAGATTTCCCAAATCCCTTTTCTTTTCCTTTTTAATTAAATTTAAACCTTGAATTAAAATAAATCTTTATTCTTTTAAATAATATTGCTTATTCAAAATCCCCTTTTTCCATATTTATTAGAATTTTGAAATCACTTTTATTCTTTTCCAAATTTGTTCTTAAATTTATTCAAATTCTTTATAATTAGTTTGCTTGAAAATCCGTTCCTTTATTTTCCTTTCAAAATCCAATTCTATATATTTTGGTAATTTAGGGTACCGAATATTCAAGCAAACCATAACATACAATATTCCAATTATCCATATAATTCACCACAGAATATCAAATATTCATATCACATAATATTAAACAATCTAACTAATTTTGAGGAATCCAGTTGGATCCCTCCAACCTGTTTCCCTGCATCCACCGATGTTAGCACAATACCAATTCCACTTCGAGGTGGAATATCATGGTATATGGGTTTTATAAAATATCATCCGCTATTATGCGGCGCATAGGGTCTCATCCGCTATATAATGCGGGAAAATCAATCACTCCAATATATATATATATATACTACTATATATATTATCACATCCACTCAATCCAAACATTCAATCAAATATTTAAATTTAACTATTTAAATTTAAATAACCCAGATGAGTGAGATTAACTCACCTTTGCTTTTTTTTATTTGCAATCCCCTTCATTATTGCCCTGGGTTTTCCGATTTTTGACCTTGAATAAGCAATTTATATGATTTATTAATATTCGAACCAAATCAAACAATTAAATTTCCATTTGATAAATTTATTTAACCAATGATTCATTTTAAACTAATAGTTTGATTTTAAACTAATTTCTTTTAATATTTCTAGTGACTAAAATTTAAATAGGTAAATTAAATCACCTAATCATCATAATGCTTTATTCTAAAACAACTAATAACTTTAAAACGTATATATGTATATTTGTTTTCTTCTTCTTATTTGAAACTACTTACACCCAAAAGTAACCTATATACATATTAAAAATCAAATCTTTATAAACTCTTCAACATTTTTTTTTCTTGTCTGAATGTATATATGTTTTACTGTGAATTAACATGCAAATACATATACTAAATTAAATAAATAAAACAGCCTTACCTTTCTATCTCAGGTCGAAACCGAGATACCCACCCTCACTCCCCACCTGACCACTCGAGACACCCTCAGAAATCGAGCACTCATCCCAACAGTGAGCGCGACCCAAATCCCAAGCTCAATTTCCCACATCGAAACGCCAACGTCAGTAGCCTCGCACGCCCATTCTCCTACTTGCATTCCTCGCGTGCTGGCCCTCCTCCGATCGCGAGTCGCCGCAAATCATATATATATATATATATATATTTGAATAGGCAATTTAAATTGATAGAAGAGGAGGGGCAAGCTTGTTTGGGATGCTGGATTTTTCGAGAGGAGGCCATTCGATTGAATGAAGACAGATCTCCCTTTTTTTGAAAGAGTAGTGTTCGAATGAACTGAAGAAGAGGGGAGCTGTAACGCCCCACCTCTATACCCACGCTAGCCAAGAACACTACGGTGTAATGCTGTCAACTAGCACGGAGAATAAGGCTGTTGGGGAGCGACCATCCATGTAACTTCTTTGTGCGAGCACCGATATGTCAGATAGTATAGCGTGTACTTCATTTAAGGAGGAAATCCGACATACCGATACAAACTCAAAGCTATCACACAGTGGCTATATATAATCTTCGGAAACAAACATAGAAACAAACATAACATAAATCAGTCACAGACATCCATATCACAAAGGCGGAAAA
This sequence comes from Allium fistulosum, assembly GCA_030737815.1. Taxonomy (NCBI): domain Eukaryota; kingdom Viridiplantae; phylum Streptophyta; class Magnoliopsida; order Asparagales; family Amaryllidaceae; genus Allium; species Allium fistulosum. The sequence continues at coordinate 1,042,411,440 of CM060902.1, read as the reverse complement.
AGATATGAATATATAACACATGAAAGTGTACATCAGAGTAGTGGTCTGAAAGATCCACGATAATACAAAAGAATAACAACATGTGCTACACAAAAGAATACATCTATGAGTCGATATCTCAAATGTATACAACAAAAACTACTAATCTAAGTAGTTTTCCAAAAGTCAGAGTAATAGATCCCTGGAGAGAAGTCAAGCAGAAGCATCTGTAACATCTCGGTCTGACCCGAGTATTATTTCATAAGAAAATAATAAACGGATCAGTCTAGCTATAAATATCAGATGACATGATATAGAATAAGAGATATGTCATAAACATATAATAACCATAATGGTATACTACTATAAGTATGTAAATGATAATCAACAAGAGATTAATCAATATCACAAGAATCTTCTCAAAGATCCAAATCCACAAAAATGGGAATGACACACGAATTCACCAATGCACAAAAATTGATAAAACATATCAATGAAAATCATGGAAATTGGTGAAGCACAAATTCCAGAAATCAACACACGAAATCCAGAACAAATCCCAGAAATCAACACACGAAATCCAGAAATCACAAAATGGGGAAAGGCCTATCACACGAACGAGAAGCTATCTCATGGAAGCTAACCATATAAGTTTTCGAACACACGAATGGCCCGAAGACCTTTGAACACACGAACGGCCCGAAGACCATGGGGCGCTACCCCATATATGTGAGTAGAAACATCAATCAAGCGGGGTCTAGTCTCCCTCGCAGACAAAGAGACATCGCTTAATCGCTAGTCTAAATCACAAAAATGATCGTCATGATCATAAAGAAGTGACAATTACACTATGCTAGTAAATATATGAGTTTAGCTTCATGTCCCATAACCACTAGCTTAACTTAAATATTTACGAGCAAACTGTAGATATCCACTAGGAAATTGTCACAAAAAGGTTCAATCGAACAAGTCCAAGAGTTAACCGACGAAGTAAACGCAAGCGTTTCATACCACTTGTTTTACTAAGCTGTTTAATTAGATTTCTCATCCGAGTGAAGTAAAGGCTTGTATATACTAGTAGATTGAAAAACGGTTTAAGAAAAGGAGTTTTGTAATAAAATAGTGTTGAAATCGCTTTGATAAAAGAGTTTTGATATTTACTACTAGTATTGAAACCTTCATATTTTTGAAGTGACAAACCACAAAACGTTTGCTAAAGCAAATCGAATCACAAAAATTCACATTCGAAGTCGTGAGTAAAGTCCAAAGAAATCAACTCCAAAACCATCAAAGTAGAAGTGTGCCTGCAACATAACATAGTACAACACAAGAAACAGGTGCGACCAAACAAGGTGCAACCTAAGAAGTTGAAGGCTCAAGAAGTAACCCACGGCCCACCCAGGTGCGACCTAATATTGTGGCGACCTAACGTGGAACGACCTAAGGTGGAATGGGCCGAGTGACTTTAGGGGTCATGCGACCTAAAAGAAATGAGGTCATGCGACCTAAAGGTAATAAGGTCATGCGACCTAAAGGTAATAAGGCCTAGCGACCTAATGGTATTGGGGTCATGCGACCTACGACCTAGAGGTGCAAACGACCTAAAGGTATGCGACCTAGTATGTGCGCGACCTAACGCCGAGCGACTTAAGAAAATGAGCTAGGCATGCGACCTAGTGTGGAACACTCTTGGCCGAGCGACCTAAAAACTCACGACCTAAAGACTCGCGACCTAAAGAAGAAAAGGCTGGGCGACTTAACTCGTGGCGAGCTAAACGTAGGCAGAACGACCTAGCGGGTTACGAGCTATAGCCGAGCGACCTAAAGGTGCTGGAAGACCGAGCGACTTAAGGATTGCGACCTATCTGCGAGGCGACCTAAGGAAGTGAACGACCTAAGCCCAAAACGAGCTTATATATGTAGGCAAAGACATAACCACGCCAGAGCGACCTAAGGCCCAGCGACCTAAGTGGGACGAGCCAGTTCCGAGGCAGAACGACCTAAGTCCAGGAAATTCACCAAAAACACTAAAAATTGGAGTTTTTCGCCAATCCAATCCAAACCAAAAGCAAATATACATGCTAAAGTGATAGGAATTCATCCCCAACAGTCCAAGATAGTTATAGGCAAGAACGTGAGATAAAAATCTCACCTTTTCACGGAAATTGATGGAGATGAAGCTTGAGAGTTAAGCAAGAACAACAACAAGCTTGAATCTATGTTCTTCACTTGAATTTGGAGTAGATGTTGGATTAGCAATGAAGAATAAGGCTTTGGAGTTTTAATTTCCTATTCCCTCCACCATTTTTGATGAAGCTTCAAAGTTTAAGAAATTAGAAATGAAGTATGAAGAGAAGGAGGGGGTTGGGCTAAGTTAGTAAGTGGTTCAGCCCAAACCGAAGCCCAAAGCAAAAAGTGACGAAAATTTCACTATCTCCAAACATATCGAAGTTTACACTCAAAAAGATCGCAAATGTCATTTTGAACTCAATGGAGGGGGTCTCGAGTCCTAATTTGACCGTATGCAAAAAGTAGCTTTTCGGACCAAAATCCGACTTACGATAAAATATTTAAATAAAATATTTAAATATAAAATCGACAAATATGCAGATTTTTACAGGAGCTTGATTTCGTGAATATGCTGAGAGAAAGGGAGAGAGTTTCGTTCGTTTGAAATGAATAAAAGAGGGGAGACGAGTTCGGCCATTATATTTATTTCGTTTGTTTTCTGAAGGAAGCCATTTTTTCTTTCTCTATTTCAGCTGAATTCGAATTCGTGAAAGGATGAAGGGAAGGAGATAAGGTACTGGTATCAGTGTGTTGTCTTTCTTATTTAATTCTGAGTTGATTTCATACTCATCCAAAAATAATATATAATAACCAAAATATCTCGTGGTCTATAATTCTAACCCCGAACTCCAATTTAAATGCAACGACCGACGTTCCTAACGTTATATCGTTATTCTGAACACGCTGGGACAGGTTTCGAGGTCTAGTTCGACCATATGGAGAAGATATCAATTTAAATCGACGTTTTAAATTAAATTAAAACGATTTATTCCTAGGCTTTTCTGATCGTACAACCAAACGGTAACTCCAATTGATACGATATTTAAAATCTTACAATAACTAACTAATACGGATCCAACGGTACTAGTTTCGTCGCAATCCCGAGACTGTGCCTCAGAAGGCTATTTTTAAATATCAATTTAAACAATATATTTTCAAAACAGAACAAAACACTTTTAATTTCAATTTTAAGAGAGTTCTATTATCTTCAGTATCATTAATACAAATTTTATAAGCCTTCAAATTATTTTTAGCAAGCTCGAAACTCCCGATTTCACATTTTACCCAACCTCCAATAATTAAATTCAAGATTTAATTATCCAATAAATAGAGATATTTGAAATTTAAGTTAAAATTAACCTTTTAAATATTTAAAATCAATTAAATATTACAATTTCAAATATCTAAAAATTCCGGGTCGTCACATATATTCTCTCTCAAACAATACTTATATAAACGGATAGGTATATAGACTAGAATATAACTTTTGTACACATTATATAATAAAAATGGCTTTATATAAAGGAATAACATCCAAATATCCATATACTGATATATTTAAAATATGATAAGCAAACTTATACAACAGAACACATTCATATAAACAACTATACATATTCATACACGTATACCCAAAATCCAATATACCTTTATAAACTTATGTAGTATACTAACAAATCTTATAATACCAATGTATACAAACAATAGGAAATGAACTAACAAGTAAATTTATAATATTATATATATATAAAAAAGCTAATAAAACAGTATATATTATTATACTCATTCAAAATATGTAAACCAGACATACATACCATTTCAAGATTTCAAACATATACTATAGCTTTTATACTCTTAAATACCCATACATAACTTACTTTATATTTATAACTTACGGTACAACAACATATACTTTTTATACAAATTTACTTAAACTCATACAAATACATAGTTAACATATATTTTATACTAAAACTGATATAAATATAACTTGTATGCAAGACAAAATGTATTGACTTACATTATATTTATACTTTGTAAACATATCATATAATTGTTATATTAGAGAAATATATACAGTACACATAAAATAGAATATATGTAAACAACACATACCTACTATATTTTTACAGGTCACTATTATACATAACTATCTCGCATATAAAACATATAACATATATATACTATATATATACACACACATATCATCAATACATATAGCATCAGCCAAACATAAATATATGTATATACAAAAAAATAAAATAATTTTATAAACCTATACCTTGCCGAGGCTTATGAGAAGAGGAAGAAGCGGGTCTGAGCTGTGTGGCGAATGAAAGAGAGGAGGAGGAGGTCGAGAACGATCTCGGGTAAGGCTGTGGCACTTGCGTGGGTAAGATGAGGCCGTGAGGGGAGAGGGAGGCTGAGGGGAAGAATGGTGGCCTTGGGGTTTGGCCATGCTAGCTTGGGGTTGGATGCGGCACTTGCTGGGCTCGGAGGTGGTTTGGTGGAGGCCTGGTGGATGAAGTTTTCGGTGGTGAGGGGTTGAGAGCGGAAGTGGATTGGAGGATGATGTAATTAAAAAGGAAGAGGCAAGTTTCTCAAATGGAAGAGAAAGAAATGTGAGCAGGTTTGAGAAGATTTAAATAAAATATTATAATAATTGTGTAAAGGCCTGAACGACCGATAAAGGAAGAGACACATAACTATGTTGGAACCAGCAAATATAATTATCAACCTTTGGGAATAGTGAAGGTCAGGCATTGAATAAATTATTAAGGCAAGTGGCTTCTAGAATAAAATAATAACAAACGGCTATCAGGTTTAAACGTTGGAAAATGGAAAGGCATAAGGACACAAAAAAAACTGAAACGATTATCGGCGTGGCTATCGATCGTCGGTTTTACCGCGAACTGGACACCGCTACACACAAACAAATGTACCGTGCAGTCCAAATTTGAAGAAACAAAATATGACATCTCACTCAGAAGATGATTTACAAATTTTATATATAAAAATATTCAGGTTTGGAAAACATTTTATTATCATCCAATTTAACTGATATAAAATGAAATAAAATTACACAAGAAAATAAACTTCCGTATTTTCTGATGAAAATTTACCAGTTGCTATGTTGAAGTAGACGTATTTCAAATATTAAATTTTTATTTCAAAATTTTATCATTTAAAATTTCACCAAAATTCAATTAATTAAATAAATAAAATCACTAAAATTTACGGGTCGTTACACTCTCCCCCACTCAAAACTTTTCATCCCCGAAAAGGAACGAGGTAGGTGAATAGAAACAACCAGGAGAAAAGAGGTTGAAAACAAAATAAAACAACTAATTCAAACCACAAAAATTTCAATTTAAATTAATTAGTATTTAATAATTGATTTAATCCATTTGATTTCACTTAAGTTAAATCAATCTATCTATTTTTGAATTCATTATCTTATTATCTAGTCATCCTCAATTAACAATTTCTAGATCATCAATTTGTATAATCATTTATTATACTCGTATTTTATTCAACAAATTTAATTCTTTTATTCCAAATTATTATTAAGTTTATTCCACTTAATATATCTTATCACATATATTTAAACCACATAAATTAATTTAAACCATATAAATTTCAATTTAAATTAATTTATATTCAATAATTGATTTTAAATTCTAGGTATTTCCATAAGTTGATCAAATTTTAATTTACTAATTCCTTCAAAACAAATTTATTTGTCTCATCTATTATTAAATTAACTTATTATCCCATTTATTTCTATTAATATTTTATAACTAAAATCTAAGTGTATAACATTTGTCATACCCACTCAAATTTATTTATAAAATTATTAATCATCATTCTACATGGTAAATTATTCAATTACATTTTCAACTTCTGAATGAATTAGGTAAGCTATATTGGAATGAAATTGAATATTTACAAGTAAAGGTTTCTAATTCAATTATTTCAAGTTTAAATACTTATTCAAAATTTAGCTTTATTTATAATTGAAAACATCCTTTAACATAATTTTAAGAATTAAATTTCCGTTTAATTTCAAACCCTTACGAGATAATTATGTATATACTATATATATTAAATAATATTAAATTTAAAATAATATACCCATATATATATAAATCAAGTCATACTTAAGAAATTCATATCAAAATATTTTTCCAAAACAAAACCGTAGCAAAGCTATAGAATGGTCTCTCCACTGCGAAACTCGAAAATAAATGTCGATGATGCGGCCGCCATCATCGAAATTATTTTCCAGTGATAAGGAGAAGAGCACTGATTTCAACATTTTAAAATTCTTTGAAAACGGTTTCTATTCGAAAATACCTTCAATAATATACATTTTAAAATTTTAAAAATCAAAGCTTGAAATCACTGGAAATTAAATTCTCAAATTCTTGATTTTTAAAATTTATTTCAGTTCCAAATCAATTTATAAACCATGTTTATAAATTCATTTAGAACAATAAATGATAATCAAATATTATCATTCAAAAACCAATTTAATTAACTATTAAATTCTAGAAAATTTTACTTATATATATAATATAATTATACAAATTTTTTTCATTTACCAAATTTGAAGATAATATTGTGTCAGTTTGCTTTGTTAAAGCGTTTTGGAAATCCTATTGATGGTGTTAATCAGACGAATCGATCGAAAACCCAAATCAACATCAACAACTCAAACAACACACTATAAAACATTTTTAATATTAATTACAAATACACTCCCTCACTCGATTATACAAGAAGGGATTTCAAAACAAGGATAGAGATCCATCTATAGAGGGACCCTGCTAGAGGATAGGTTCGATGGGGAGATAAATAGATTTCAAAGAGATAAACGAATGGATAGATGTAACGACCCGTATTTCTACGGATCGAAAAGTTTGTCAAAATCTGGAATTTTCAGCATTTTAAAGTCGTTTCAGATTTTAGGCATGATTTGTCTAAGTCCTAGGTCGTGAACGACCTAAGAGCTAAGTCGTGACCGACCTATAGGATGTTAGGGTTGGTGACCTAAAGATTTGGAGTTAGGTTGTATGTTAGTTTAAGTCGTGATGAAGTTATGTCGAAGGCGACCTAAGGAATGTGGGATAGGAGGTGAGCGACCTACAGTTGTGAGCGACCTAAGAGAGTAGCGATCTATAGGAGGTGAGCGACCTACAGTTGTTAGCGACCTAAGAGTTAAGCAGAATAGGGGTTGGCTGGTTAGCGTAGTTAGGTCGTTAGACGACCTAAGGTGTTAGGTCGCGTATGTGTTAGGTCGCGTGAGTAGTTTTGAAGTGTGGGTTGTTAACTCGTAAGCGACTTAAGGAGAATAGCTGTGTTAGGTCGCATCCCAGTTGTTCGCGACTTACGTTAGGTCGCGAGGAAACTTAAGTGTTAGGACGCGTGATTGATAAGTCGTAAGTCGCGTGATGTTTTAGGTCGTGTGAGGACTTAAGGTGTTAGGTCGTTGGGTTTTGGCTTAGTGTTAGGTCGTAGCCTATGTTTTAAGTCGCGAGCGACCTAGGAGTTAGTTGTTAAGTCATAACCCAGTTGTCTGTTAAGTCGTAGGATGCACACATATGTTAAGCCGTTAGGTCGGCAATAGTTAAGTCGAGCGCATTAGGTCGTAGGTCGTTGGCAGATTAAGTCGCAGATGCGCATTTGTTTTAAGTCGTAATATTTGTTAGGTCGTAGGAGTGTTAAGCAGTTAAGTCGTCTGGCTTTGGTTAGGTCGAAGATGTTGCTAGGTCGTAGGTCGTGGACGACCTAACTCCGAGCGACCTAGGGGTGATTTCAGCTATAAATAGAGGGGGTTGGCTTCATTTTTGGGATCCGGATTTCGAAGCGACGAAGTGCTGCCATTTTGAGAGCTCGACTTCTACACTTCTTCACTTCTTTTCTCCACTCTAATCTAGTGCTTCCTTTCATCCAAATCGAAGATCAAGATCCAAGATCCAAGATCTAAAGTTGAAGATCTTCATCCTTTGAAGTGAGATTTCTTCGTTTGAAGCGGATTCGTGATAGATCAAGCTTGATCCTTCGCTGTCCAGATCTGAAGCGTGTTGATTTGAGGTTGTTTAGGTGATTTGGTGAGTGGTGATTATCTCTCACACGGATCCAAAGGAGTAGATCGGATTGTTGGCTTGATTTGGTGTTAAAATAGTGATTTCTATGCATTTTTGTAAACCTAAGTGTAGATCCATGTAGATCCATTGTTCATGATGATTTGACAACCATTTTTGTGTATGATTAACCTATGCAAGTTCATTCATCAAGTTGTAGAGATAATTCTCATGTTTTCATGCTTATTAGACTTTTAACTCCTTAATTACGAAATTGCCATTATTGTTATAATTGTCCATTTTGCCTTATATTTGAATGCTTGGTTACTGGGATTGATGTTTGACATGATTGATTGCTGTGAATTAGATGATTGTTGATTGGTTTTAGACAAGGTGGTCGAAGATGATTCAAAAGCTAAGGGAAAGGCTCTTGAATTGGGAAAGCTGCTCGTGGCATATGTAGCGGGATGATGAAGCTCTTATGCATAGATTTGATGATATGATGTTGAGATGAGGCTTTGCGAGGATGTAATGAAGCGAGGCATCATGTGATGAAGACTTGGTCTAATCCAGACGGGATCATTCCAAGCACGTTGGTAACTCGGTGATATGATTCGAGTTAAGGGTAATGGATGCTTGAGAGGCGCTTGAGCTAGTATGGAAATAGTCGTCAAGGAGGATGACTAGGAGGCTTGGATAGCATCGTTGTTGAAGGTTCAAGCATGCTCTAAGCAAGAGTACGTTTGGGCAGATTCGATAGTCCCAACGGCCAACTGTTGATGGTCGAGTACTCTGGGCAGATTCGATAGTCCTAGGCACGGGCTGCGACAATGTGTGGGAGTTATGTCTAGAACCGGGGTTTCCATTATCCCTTGACGGACGGCTGAAAGAATGTGCCGGTCATTCAATTAACGGTGATATCGAAGCAATGATAACAGTGATAGCCAGAGTCATGGACGTTTGGTTGTATCGTCATTCGGACTCAAGAGCGGTATTTTCTGGGTGCTTATCTGATTTAGGCCTTGGTACTTGGAAAACATCGCCCTTGACTCGAATGATTATTACTTTACTTCAAATTGTATGCTCTGCTATGTTGCTTCTGCTTAGTGTGTGTCTGCGGGCTATCACTGTAGAAAGAGGTGGAGTGGGAGGGTTGTATTCCTATTCCTTTTCCTTTATGCTCTTTTGGTATGTTGTTAGTTAATTTACTGCTCACTAAGACTGTTGTCTGACTCAAGGCTTTATGTTTTTTTTTAATTCTTATTGCCTTGGGCTGTTCGTCCATTTTTGGGACGGGCAGACTAGGTAGCAGGTGACAGATGCTGTTCTCTTCTCACGATGCTGATATCGAAGACGAGCTGGAGGGTTGCATATTATCTTCTTATTATATGTATTGGATGTTCCGTTGTTTTGTATTCTCTGAGTGTTATGTAGTGAGGCTTGATGTATTGGCTATTTGGATGTTTGTATTCAACTATTATGGAGTTTTATATGATGTCATTTTGTTCTGTAAAGCTTCACTATACATATGTTCTATTGTATTTTGTCCATGCGCTGTGAGTAATACGATAGATTCTGCTGTTTTTAATTTATCTTGGCAACTGTCCATGGTCGCCTGGCACACTTTACAGCGCACTATCTCTAGATTCGGTGCAGGGGTCATGGGTGGTCGTCACATTTGGTATTAGAGCATTGGTTAATCGATTTTACCCAACGCTCACTGACGTAACTACGTATGAGAGACGTAATTGTATTTTGATGGATGAATACTATATATAATATAGTAGCTTAGTAGAGTTGAGTCCTTTATGCAGTTGTTTCTCTAGATGTTCTAATCATTCCTTTTTATAGATATTGAGAATGAGTCGAAGAGGGAGACCAACTGCTAGGGAAGGCCGTGCTACTAAGGGAACTACTGATTATGCAGCTATGTTCGAAGCTATGATGACTTCGATCATGAGAAGGATACCAGTTCCGGGGGCGGCAGTTGATGTTGGAGTTCAGGTTCAGACTCCGAAACCAGTGGATTTTGCTAAGTTGTGCAAGGACTATACTGCTCTTGGAGGGAAGGTTTTCTTGGGAACAGAATCAACTATTGAGGTCCAGAGGTGGATGGATGCTTGTAGAAGGATCTTTGGTGATTTGGGAATTGAGGATGCAACTAAGAGGAAGTTGGCATCAAGGCAGCTTCAAGGGAGAGCCTTTGATTGGTGGAATTCTATTACCATCACTACTCCGGAGGAAGAGATTACTTGGGAGCAATTCCAAGTTAGGTTTGAAGCTAAGTTCATTTCTACAGCTCAGAAGTCTGTTCTGTTCAAGAAGTTTGTGGAGCTCAAGCAAGGAGGGAGATCAGTTCTTGAGTATGTTTCTGAGTTTGAAGCGTTGTCCAAGTATGCCCGGTCATATATTGAGTCTACATACCAGAAGAATGAGAAGTTTGTGACGGGCTTGGACAGTTATCTTGGGAGATAGTTGGTGGATCATTTGGACGATTCATTTGAGAAGCTTGTGGAGAAAGCTCTTAGGCATGAGAGTCTGTTTCCTAAGGAAGGATCTGTTGTTGCTGTGACCAGGGAAGAGTCTAAACCCCAGCAGGGTGGAAACAAGAAGAGGAAGCAGCAGCAGCAGACGGGTAAAGATGGCCAGAAGAAGCCGAAAGGCGAGGTGACTTGCTACAACTGTCAGCAGAAAGGCCATCTCTCCAGGGATTGCAAGAATCCGAAAGCGCCGGCGAAGTGCCACAACTGTGACAAGCCGGGGCATTTCAGGAAGAATTGTTCAGAACCGAGGAGGGACAAGCAGATTGTGCAAGCTTATGCTTTGGGAGCTGTTCCGTCGTCTTCGAAAGCTCCTACTGCTGAAGAGAAAGGAAAGAGTGTGGTTGTTCAAGGTACTCTTTTCCTATGTGGTGTTCCAGTTAGAGTTTTGTTTGATACTGGAGCGTCGCATTCGTTTGTTTGTAATGAACTCGTAGGCCGGTTAGATTTGAAGCCGGATATTGTTGATAGGCCATTGGTTGTGACTAATCCAGTTGGGGGTTCGTCTTGTTTGTGTATGTTATGCCATGGTCTGATTGTGTCGAGTCATGGTTGCTCTTTTGTTTGTGATTGCTTTGTTATGAACTTTGCGGGGTTCGGAATTATTTTGGGTATGGACTGGCTTAGGAAGTATGCGGCAAAGGTTGATTGCGAGAGATTGGAAGTGACAGTCGAGAATGTGGAGGGGCGAAAGGTTGTGATACGATGTAAGCATGAGGAAGGCGTCTTCATGAGCTTCATGTATTCGCTGGTTGTTCCACGGGATGGACTGTCATCGGTGCCAATCGCTAATGGATTCGAGGATGTCTTTGACGAAGTCAAAGGGTTGCCGCCGCATAGAGAGATCGAGTTTCGTATAGATCTAGTTGAAGGAGCCAGACCTGTTGTGATGCCTCTTAGGCGGATGGTGCCTAAGGAACAGCATGAGTTGAAGGTGCAAGTTGATGACCTTTTTCAGAAAGGATTCATTCGGCGTAGTGTGTCCGAGTGGGGTGCACCAGTTGTGTTCGCAACCAAGGCAGATGGATCGTTGAGATTGTGTGTGGATTATCGTGAGCTGAATAAGGTGACAAAGAAGAACAAGTATCCATTGCCGAGAATAGATGACTTGTTTGATCAGCTTCACGAGGCTAAGGTGTTTTCTCAGATGGATTTGGCAACGGGATTTCACCAGTTGAGAGTGGCTAAGGATAGTGTGCCGAAGACTGCTTTTAGGACACCATCCGGTTTCTTTGAGTGGCTGGTAATGCCGTTTGGATTGACTAACGCGCCAGCATACTTTGTGGATCTTATGAATAGAGTGTTCAGAGATCAGTTGAACAAGTTTGTGCTAGTGTTCGTGGATGATATTCTGATTTATTCCAGAACGGAAGAAGAGCACAAGACGCACTTGCGTATTGTTTTGGAAATCTTACGGAAACATCAGCTGAAGGCTAAGTTTTCGAAGTGTCACTTCTGGAAGAGTGAAGTGAGGTTCTTAGGCCATGTGATTTCTGGAAATGGAATAGCGGTTGATCCCGCTAAGGTGGCAGCAATCCAGGATTGGGTTAGACCTAAGAATGCATCTGATGTGAGAAGTTTTCTTGGATTAGCAGGATATTATCGACGGTTTATCAAAGACTTCTCCAAGATAGCTGCACCGCTAACAGGATTGACGAAGAAGAACCAAGTGTTCAGTTGGGATGCTAAGTGTGAGCAAGCTTTCGGAATCCTGAAAGAGAGATTGACAAGTGCTCCTGTTTTGACTATTCCAAGTGGGAATGATGAGATGGTGGTTTACACCGACGCATGTGGTACTGGACTTGGAGCAGTGCTGATGCAGAGGGATAAAGTTGTTGCGTATGCAAGTCGACAACTGAAGCCGCATGAAAGGAATTACCCGACTCATGATTTGGAGTTAGCGGCGATTGTATTTGCTCTGAAGATGTGGAGACATTATCTATTGGGAGTTCGATTCGAGTTGTTTACGGATCATAAGTCGTTGAAGTATCTTTTCTCCCAAAAGGATTTGAATCTTCGGCAGCAACGTTGGCTAGAGTTTTTAGCATCATATGATTTTGGTATAGCTTATACTCCGGGAAAAGGTAACGCAGTGGCAGATGCGTTAAGTCGAAGACATGCAGGATTAGGAGCCATGTTTTCAGAATGGAAGAGTCTCGAGTATTTAGCTGGATTTGACTTCAGGCCTAGATGTGAATTGGAACCTGAGATGTTGGCAAACTTATCGATAAGACCTTCTCTTGTGGAAAGGATTGGCGAGAGCCAAAAGCGAGACGATAAGCTTGTCAAGATTATCCGTGAATTGGAATCTGGATTGGATCCAGAAAAGGATAAAGGATTCGAGGTCGATCGAGAGGGTTGGCTTTGGAAGCAAGGACGATTAGTTGTTCCCGATATAGATGAATTGAGGAGAGAAGTTCTGAAGGAAAGTCATCACTCGAAGCTGACAATTCATCCAGGTGGAAATAAGATGTATCGGGATATGAAGAGAACCTACTACTGGGAAGGCATGAAGAAGGATGTTGGGAATTTTATTTCCAAGTGTATGAACTGCCAGTTGGTAAAAGCCGAGCAGAAGAAGCCAAGTGGATTGCTTCAGCCATTAGAAGTTCCTACATGGAAGTGGGAGCAAGTGTCGATGGATTTTATTGATGGATTGCCTAGAACCAGAACGGGAAATGAAGGGATTTGGGTCATTGTAGATCGCCTGACTAAGAGTGCAAGATTTATTCCTGTTCGATCGACTAGGACTGCATCAAGGTTGGCTGAGTTGTATGTTAAGTGGATAGTTTGATTCCATGGTATTCCGAAGAGTATAGTGAGCGATCGAGATCCATTGTTCACTAGTGGATTTTGGAAGAGCTTCCAGGAAGTTTTGGGAACCGAGTTGTGTTTGAGTACAGCTTATCACCCTCAAACAGATGGTCAGACCGAGAGAGTCAACCGAGTTTTGGAAGATCTTCTTAGAGCATGTGTTTTGGACTTCGGAGGATCATGGGAAGATCACCTTCATTTGGTGGAGTTTGCGTACAACAACAGTTACCAGTCAAGCATTGGTATGGCACCGTATGAGGCATTGTATGGAAGACCGTGTAACTCTCCGACATGTTGGTTGGAAACTGGAGAAAAGCTGATACTTGGGCCAGAGATGATTCGGCATACTTCAGATTGTATAGAGATCATTCGGCAACGAATGAAGGCAGTCCAAGACCGTCAGAAGAGTTATGCTGATAAGCGTCGTAAGGATTTGGAGTTCGACGTAGGTGATATGGTTTTTGTGAAGATTTCTCCACTGAATATTCGATTCGGGAAGAAAGGAAAATTGACTCCGAGATTTGTTGGACCATTCCCGATTATCGAGCGAATTGGAAAGCTCGCCTATAGACTGGAGTTACCTGAGAAGATGTCGAGTGTGCACAATGTTTTTCACGTATCATATCTACGGAAGTATGTGCACGACTCGAGTACAGTGGTTCATGCTGATAGCTGTGAAGATTTCGAAGTTGATCCAGTCAATAGAAGACCTCGTAAGCCGCTTCGTGTTGTGGAAACCGACACGAAACAGCTTAGGAGGAAGGTAGTTAAGTTGCTCAAGATACAATGGAGTGACGATGATAACGACTGTACGTGGGAGGTGGAAGAGAGGATGAAAGCAGCTCATCCCGAACTCTTCAAGGTATGGCCCTAAGGTGTCGTATCATCTAAACAACATTGTAACTTGTTCTAAGTTTTAGAATTCTGCATGCTAAGCTAGAATTGGATGCATGGTTGGATGATTGCTATGGATGGTAGGCATGCAGAATAGTCTTTGATTGCTTTGATTGTTTGGAATTTCGGGGGCGAAATTCCTAAGGGGGAGAGAATGTAACGACCCGTATTTCTACGGATGGAAAGTTTGTCAAAATCTGGAATTTTCAGCATTTTAAAGTCGTTTCAGATTTTAGGCATGATTTGTCTAAGTCCTAGGTCGTGAACGACCTAAGAGCTAAGTCGTGACTGAGCTATAGGATGTTAGGGTTGGTGACCTAAAGATTTGGAGTTAGGTTGTATGTTAGTTTAAGTCGTGATGAAGTTATGTCGAAGGCGACCTAAGGAATGTGGGATAGGAGGTGAGCGACCTACAGTTGTGAGCGACCTAAGAGAGTAGCGATCTATAGGAGGTGAGCGACCTACAGTTGTTAGCGACCTAAGAGTTAAGCAGAATAGGGGTTGGCTGGTTAGCGTAGTTAGGTCGTTAGACGACCTAAGGTGCTAGGTCGCGTATGTGTTAGGTCGCGTGAGTAGTTTTGAAGTGTGGGTTGTTAACTCGTAAGCGACTTAAGGAGAATAGCTGTGTTAGGTCGCATCCCAGTTGTTCGCGACTTACGTTAGGCCGCGAGGAAACTTAAGTGTTAGGACGCGTGATTGATAAGTCGTAAGTCGCGTGATGTTTTAGGTCGTGTGAGGACTTAAGGTGTTAGGTCGTTGGGTTTTGGCTTAGTGTTAGGTCGTAGCCTATGTTTTAAGTCGCGAGCGACCTAGGAGTTAGTTGTTAAGTCGTAACCCAGTTGTCTGTTAAGTCGTAGGATGCGCGCATATGTTAAGCCGTTAGGTCGGCAATAGTTAAGTCGAGCGCATTAGGTCGTAGGTCGTTGGCAGATTAAGTCGCAGATGCGCATTTGTTTTAAGTCGTAATATTTGTTAGGTCGTAGGAGTGTTAAGCAGTTAAGTCGTCTGGCTTTGGTTAGGTCGAAGATGTTGCTAGGTCGTAGGTCGTGGACGACCTAACTCCGAGCGACCTAGGGGTGATTTCAGCTATAAATAGAGGGGGTTGGCTTCATTTTTGGGATCCGAATTTCGAAGCGATGAAGTGCTACCATTTTGAGAGCTCGACTACTACACTTCTTCACTTCTTTTCTCCACTCTAATCTAGTGCTTCCTTTCATCCAAATCGAAGATCCAAGATCTAAAGTTGAAGATCTTCATCCTTTGAAGTGAGATTTCTTCGTTTGAAGCGGATTCGTGATAGATCAAGCTTGATCCTTCGCTGTCCAGATCTGAAGCGTGTTGATTTGAGGTTGTTTAGGTGATTTGGTGAGTGGTGATTATCTCTCACACGGATCCAAAGGAGTAGATCGGATTGTTGGCTTGATTTGGTGTTAAAATAGTGATTTCTATGCATTTTTGTAAACCTAAGTGTAGATCCATGTAGATCCATTGTTCATGATGATTTGACAACCATTTTTGTGTATGATTAACCTATGCAAGTTCATTCATCAAGTTGTAGAGATAATTCTCATGTTTTCATGCTTATTAGACTTTCAACTCCTTAATTACGAAATTGCCATTATTGTTATAATTGTCCATTTTGCCTTATATTTGAATGCTTGGTTACTTGGATTGATGTTTGACATGATTGATTGCTGTGAATTAGATGATTGTTGATTGGTTTTAGACAAGGTGGTCGAAGATGATTCAAAAGCTAAGGGAAAGGCTCTTGAATTGGGAAAGCTGCTCGTGGCATATGTAGCGGGATGATGAAGCTCTTATGCATAGATTTGATGATATGATGTTGAGATGAGGTTTTGCGAGGATGTAATGAAGCGAGGCATCATGTGATGAAGACTTGGTCTAATCTAGACGGGATCATTCCAAGCACGTTGGTAACTCGGTGATATGATTCGAGTTAAGGGCAATGGATGCTTGAGAGGCGCTTCAGCTAGTATGGAAATAGTCGTCAAGGAGGATGACTAAGAGGCTTGGATAGCATCGTTGTTGAAGGTTCTAGCATGCTCTAAGCAAGAGTACGTTTGGGCAGATTCGATAGTCCCAACGGCCAACTGTTGATGGTCGAGTACTCTGGGCAGATTCGATAGTCCTAGGCACGGGCTGCGACGACGTGCGGGAGTTATGTCTAGAACCGGGGTTTCCATTAGCCCTTGACGGACGGCTGAAAGAATGTGCCGGTCATTCAATTAACGGTGATATCGAAGCAATGATAACAGTGATAGCCAGAGTCATGGACGTTTGGTTGTATCGTCATTCGGACTCAAGAGCGGTATTTTCTGGGTGCTTATCTGATTTAGGCCTTGGTACTTGGAAAACATCGCCCTTGACTCGAATGATTATTACTTTACTTTAAATTGCATGCTCTGCTATGTTGCTTCTGCTTAGTGTGTGTCTGCGGGCTATCACTGTAGAAAGAGGTGGAGTGGGAGGGTTGTATTCCTATTCCTTTTCCTTTATGCTCTTTTGGTATGTTGTTAGTTAATTTACTGCTCACTAAGACTGTTGTCTGACTCAAGGCTTTATGTTTTTTTAATTCTTATTGCCTTGGGCTGTTCGTCCATTTTTGGGACGGGCAGACTAGGTAGCAGGTGACAGATGCTGTTCTCTTCTCACGATGCTGATATCGAAGACGAGCTGGAGGGTTGCATATTATCTTCTTATTATATGTACTGGATGTTCCGCTGTTTTGTATTCTCTGAGTGTTATGTAGTGAGGCTTGATGTATTGGCTATTTGGATGTTTGTATTCAACTATTATGGAGTTTTATATGATGTCATTTTGTTCTGTAAAGCTTCACTATACATATGTTCTATTGTATTTTGTCCATGCGTTGTGAGTAATATGATAGATTCTGCTGTTTTTAATTTATCTTGGCAACTGTCCATGGTCGCTTGGCACACTTTACACCGCACTATCTCTAGATTCGGTGCAGGGGTCATGGGCGTTCGTCACAATAGACTTGTATAAATCGCGGGCAACCTTAATTGGGTCAACCGTGACTTCAAAATAAGATTGACGTAAAATTCTGGAACAAATTAACATTCGATTGCCAGAGATAGAATTTGGGTATAACAAAAGATAGCAGCATCATAAACCGAGGATACAGAAATCTCCGGTGAATCAATGCTAGTTGTAAAGGAGTTTCCCCCTTTACAATCATTCAAAGGTTGGCGAGACCGCTGATTTATTATAGAGATCATTCGAAGTGGAGTTATGGGATACTCCAGAATCAAGAAGACACGAATAGGGGAGACAGAATGGACTTTGGAACCGAAGTGAACGTTCCAAAAATTCAAAGAAAATCGAGTCAAAGAAGAAGGAATTCAAGCTCGAACGAAAGTGATACCGTAATTAAATTTACTACATATGCTGATTTTTGCCTAAAACCAGAGCTGTGATACCACATGTAACGACCTGAAATTTTCAATCATTCGCATCTATACATGTCGGATTTGAATTGCTCAAAATATCATATTGTTAATTTAAATTTGGCTAAACTCAGAATATATAGTAAATAAAATAATCACAGATCATAGACATAGAGTAATATAACAGTAATGCAGTGGAAACAAAAGAATAGTAGTTCATGAAGCTACTATATATATAATAGAGTTAAACAAGATACAACAGAAGTCACGAGTACATAGATGTCTCAAAACAATAATCAAATACAAGATCTGAATGCATCACTGGAATCGACTGAACAACTGAAAGCAGGATAGATAGCTGGATCTCCAAGAGAAGCTCCAACTCCAAAGGTGAGTCTCGAATACTGAATCACTCAGTCTGATCCGAGCGTAAAGCAAAACACAAAACACTCGCGTCAGGATTAATATTCTTATATCAATAAATCCAACTCAAGTGAAATAACAACTAAAAATACAAGTAACTCAAAGGATGTTTGGGATAACCATCGTCTAAGGATCCGTTAAACTATTTATATATAGTAGTGTACGTTAAGTAGATAAATCCTATCAGTAATATAAAGTATAAAAATAGAGTTAAGGCATTACCATTATCCCCCTTAACACATTTTATATAAGCGTCATAGTTTATACAGCATTGTAAACTCCACCGTAAACTAGTGGGCTATCAGGGAGTACTCCATAGGTATAACACGAAACAAATCGTAGTGGTCGCGCAAAGGGATACGAGTATGACAAGGCACATGAGGCAATACCCAAGGTAGTGAAACTACTGTTTTTCTAATCCGGACTGGTGAGAACGCATCGCCGCAACGATCGCAATACCGCGAAACAACACTCCCAATTCAAGGGAGCGCACCAATCAAAAACAAGTAATGAGTAGTTTACGAAGAAGTGTGTCCGCAGAGGTAGCTAACCTCACTGGCCCGGCACGGCTCTTGTTTAAGTCATTTCCAATTTGACACAAGTGTCAAGGTCATCCATTATCGTTCTCTTTCTTCAAACCTAGCAACGTCATCATTCCAACCACTTCATTCTGGATCACACTCCGCGTATAATAGTTATTAAAGTTGTTTTCAGTTTAGATAGAGAGTATGTCCCAAACCGATCCCGGACTCTTTAACAACTACGTAATTATTACACCGATTGGTCATTTAATAAACTTTCAAAATAGTTTATATTTCAAAACCAAAATATCATTGCCATTTCAAAACCATATCAATATGATATCACTTCCATTTTAAAACCAAATACGATATCATTTCCATTTCAAATATATCCATCTCAAATATATCCATTTACAAAATCTTAGTACTTCAAAGTTATAACACTTTCTAAATCAAACACTTTGGAAATCATAATTCTTTGGAAATCAAAATTTAGAAATCATAATGCTTTGGAATAATAACACTTTCCTTCAAACAGTTTAGATATTAATAATAGTATATAAAATAAAATAGTATACAAAATAAAATAATTTATATAAAATAGTTATAAGTTAAAACAATTTATATTAAAATAATTAGTATATTAAAAATAGGTTATATTAAAAATAGTTATATTAAAAATAGTTTATATTAAAAATAGTTTATAAAATAATTTAAAATACTTATATAATAAAATAGTTTCCTCAAATTTCACAAATCGATTAACCTCAACTCGGATTCCAAAAGTCAAATTTAATCAAATCTCAAATCATCAATTTCAATTCGATTTAGTTTCTAAATAGACCATTTCAAATTATCAATTTCAAATACATATTTGAACCACAAAATAAGCCATTTCGATTTCAATATATTTCAAAGCTTTAAATATTCAACAATTCAAAACTAAATTCGATAATTTCATATATATATATATATATCACATTCACTTTACTATTATTTAGTTTTGAAATATTTACTTAAACATTTCAATAACATCTAAATACAACTTCAATTTACAAATTTAAATAAACAAAATATCCCATTTAAATTTATATAAATTTGAAATATTCATTTAAGTTACTTTTAATCAAATTCAGGTTATAAAACATATCTTTAAAATTTCAAATTTAATAAATTCCAAATCAAACTTATTTAAATAAAATTCTTAAATAAATATAGTTTCAAATCAATTTAAAATCATTATAAACTCTATATTTGAAAATATAGATATTAAATAAATACTTAAACATATTATTTATCAACTTTATTAAATCAACTTTAATAAATCTTTAAAATCAATATTTATTAAAAAACCGTGTATTCCTTTCCAAAACCATAGAAATCATTTTCAAAATATTTATATATAGACCAACGGTGTCAGTATAAAATTTTCTATCATATGGTCAAGTGATACGGATATTTATCATTTCAATCCGCAATTTAAGTATATACGGGTATATATCTTTTCAACCCGCAGTCCCAAATTCAATGTCAATAAAAATCGCTTGGGTTTATCATTTCAACCAATAACGATTTTCTCCTATTCTACAAATCATTCGGGTATGTATCATTTCAACCCATAGTGAATTCTATATTAACAGGGAACTTGCAGAGTGATAACAGATATGATAATAATATAACAACAGTAACAGGCATATATCATCAGTGATAAATAACAGATAATGGTGTCAGATGTCACAGGTGATCAGATACAGATAATGGCATATATATAACAATGTAAATAACTAACAGCAGCATATTTCAATTGTCGTTTCAATTGAAATCAAATTTAATAAATATAAGAACATTAATCGTGAGTGATTTCTCACCTTTCGAGGCTAGAGAGGAATTTGATAATGAAGTGAGTTACGAATCCAGGCGCGAATTCCAAAGCAAAGTGAGATGTGCACGAATTAGATGAACAAAGCTGATAACAAGGAATCGATGAAATAAATCGAATCAGTTTGATGGAGACATAAATATATGTATTATTATTATTGTTATTATTACTATTTATAAAAATCAGTATTAAATTTAAAATACTTATTTAAAAATCTATGTATATTCTCTCCCAAACAATACTTATATAAACGGATAGGTATATAGACTAGAATATAACTTATGCACACATTATATAATAAAAATGGCTTTATATAAAGGAATAACATCCAAATATCCATATACTGATATATCTAAAATAGAATAAGCAAACTTATACAATAGAACACATTCATATAAACAACTATACATATTCATACACGTATACCCAAAATCCAATATACCTTTATAAACTTATGTAGTATACTAACAAATCTTATAATACCAATTTATACAGACAATAGGAAATGAACTAACAAGTAAACTTAGAATATAATATATATATATAAAAGCAAATAAAACAATATATATTATTATACCCATTCAAAATATGTAAACCAAACATACATACCATTTCAAGATTTCAAACATATACTATAGCTTTTATAGACTTATATACTGTAATGACCCAAGATTTTAGGAATTTATTTTGAAAAATATAAATAAGTTTAAAATAATTATTAAACTAATTTTGAAGGGAAATTGATATAGCTTGATATGGTGTGGCTGTATGTGTGTACATGTGTGCACAGGAAATACACATGAACTAAAGCTTAATCCCTGAATGTTGAAAATGAATACATGTTGATGTATATGGAAATATTATCCTTGAAAGCTATATGCATAAGTAAATTATATATATATATATATATGCTACTGAGTATCTTTGAGTGTACATGTACATGTGTGTCAGTACAAAATAATGTACAGATATATATATATATATATATATATATATGGGTGTACTAATTAATTCAGTAAGACTTATATATATATATATGTTAATAAAATACTAGAGTTCAAATCAGCAAAATAAAATATATATACATATTTTAAATTATAGGCAGAAAGAAAAAGAATGAAGATATAAAGAAAAGAAATCCTCTTCTAAATAAATAAAGGAAGTACATACTATTTAAATGAAAGCTAAAAATAGAAAAATAAGATAAAACAGAGAAATGTCTTGTATAGGAAGAATTAGAAAGAATATTTGACAAATGATAAAATCAAGTCACACTTTTAGCATGATAATAGACAAAAGGAAAAGTAATTTCTGGAAAGGAAAATCTCTTAAAATAACCAAAAGATATAACCACTTTTCTCTTCACAAACTCAAGCCGGGGGAGGGTGAGATTTTGGGTCTAAAAACTAAATGCAAATGGCATGATTTCTGATGGGCAAAAATGACTTTAGTCAAACTCTTAAACCCTAAGGAAAAACCCTGCATAAATAGGCAGTGAGACGAGAAACCTTCTTCTTCCCGGATAGCTCTTGAGAAAAATATATATAGATATTATATAAATATAATACAAGTGAAGAAAAAGGGTTGAAGGCAGAAGCTTACCAATCAACTAGGAAGTGGAAGAGAGCTAGGTGAGAAAACTCACTCAAAATCTAAGGCAATAAGTCCTAATGCAGGCAGCCATAAGTTAATTTTCTTAAAAATGTATTTTCAGATGTGTTTATCTATCTGTGATTTCAGAGATGAAAAATGGTTTGATTCTTATTTGGTTGTTCTGCTTGCTTTATTATATGAAAGTTTTAAGTATCATTAGTATATATATATAAGTTTATAAACCCAGATCTCTGATATGTTAATGTTTAGAAACATAAGTAAATACCCAGAAAATAAAATGTTGAATATATGCAAGTAGTATTGGTTTTGGCTCAACCCAGAAAAATGAAAATATATTGAGCTGCAATATACTCATGTATAAGTGCTGAGGCTTGAGACAAAAAGGAATTAAGGGTGCAATGGGGTTGCCTATGTGCTGATGCTCCTGATTCAATGAAAATGTATAAATATTCATACACATAACAAATAAATTTTGTGGTTCAGTGAAACTTGGTCATTCTAAGTTTAACTCAAGCACAAATATTTGCAAAGGAAAAACTCTCTCAAAAGCCATAAGCCAATGTTAGTTGCCTATACTCCTTTTAAAATACCAGAAAATATGTATGCACATGTAGAGTCTCATTTAAATAGATAACAATGTTTACTTGCCTGTTTGTCTCTGTTTGATTATGAATGATGTGGTATGCCATGACATGAATGATTTTTTTAGTGAAATAATTCACTGAATGATTTAGTCATGAAAAATTAGAAGTATTATTATTAATTTAAATCTGATAGGAAATGGTGTCAAGAACACTGCAGGAATGACTTGTTTTCTTGAGTAATACAAGTTGACACATGGCTTGTTTAAGTCCTGAAATCTTTGTGTAATGGAGTGAATTAGTCCATTACAGAGTGTCCATTGATTCAATTAATTGCAGATGAGACCAAGATAGATAAATATATCAAGACAAGAGAATTTGATATAAAGAGGAACTAGAGTTTTCCTGGAATGAAATCTAGATAGTGAATAAATGATTTAATTCATTTTGGGTGATTTCCTTATTTGTATGGATGTTTATTTGATTCAGGATTGAATTATATGAATGTATGAATGTACCATGTCTTCTTGAGGTTTCTGGAAAGGCAAACTTAAGTGTGCACCTGCACACTGACACAGAACATGCACACATGAATCACTTTTTTCTAAAGGCAGAGTTATATGAATACATCCATGTTTTAACTTTAACTTGATTTACAAATTGTTTTTGTGGATTTTCTCATACCAGACATGTGTCTGACCCTAGTGTGCTAATGGCATATGGGGTGTCACATTTAAAATGGGGCAGCTCCAAATGATTTTTAGGGACTGCAGCATCTAAGTAGGAGTAGGAGCAAGGCTTTGAGAAGAAGATTATAGCATGCTAACCTTAGTTAGATAAGAGACTAAATGATGAAATCTGCATGTATTGATAATTTAAATTGCTACCTGTATTAAGTATTGAATATTGGATAGATATGTTGCTAAGTATTTTGCTAAGAATTTGACTTGTAACTGGAACTTAAGAATCTGGATGTTATCTGATATGTTGAAGAAGTTAATTTAAAGTCTTGTAAGTGAATTGGGCAAGAATATTGTGATAAATTGGACGGTTACATTTTATAAATGTATTAGTCAATCTTGAGTCTTTGAAAAGGGATAAGTTTTGGAAATCTGGATAGTTGAATCTCAAAAAAATTAAATGGTTTTATTCTTCTACCATGGCATACGTATACTAAAGATAATAAGCATAAGGAGAATGTATTTTATAAGTCTGTAATGTTTCCTAATTCAACTTGTTTTATACAAATGTTTGATACCTTATTTTTAAATAAGGGAAGAGTCTGTAATATAGGAGTTGAAAGCAAAGTCCATAAAAGTTGCATATATGTGTACATTTAAACATGTTTTGTACAGATATTAACACACCAGTTACCTTTGTATTTTTAACATGAATCTGAAGTTCATTTCATTAAGGCTTTGAGCAAAAATGTATCTGCTAGACCCCATGAGTTCTACCAGAACAAAGAGTCAGGTTGAACCATGTTTTCTAGGTACCTATAGTTATGTGAACTCACTCATGTTAGCCTTTCATTTAGCTTAGCACCATGTCATCAAAGAATTAAGCTTTTGAAACATGATATCTCACTCAAAAATATTCCCGAAAATAGTTAGCAATCTAAACAGATTTTATAAGAAAATCAAACCTAGATAATGATAGAAGCTTATATCATTTTACAGAGCACAAACACAACAGCATTAATTTATAGATGACCATGACACAAGCATCTGGTTTCCAGGAATTATACTCCATAGAGAATTTAGCAAGGAATCAGGAGTTTAAAAAATATATATAGATATATATATTGATACATGTATGGATGGGGTTTTGTTGTATATATTGAATTAAACTATGTGTGGATTGATTAAACTTAATCAATCAAATTATCCTCTTGTTTTCCAGAACTCTGATGCAAACAAGAGAGGCACATACATCATCACATGTATGTGCATATCCTGATATATATACTGATATATTTATATTGGTTGAGATTTTTGATCCTGGATATAAGTTGTTTGATAGAAAAAAAATGACTCTAGGTTTCAGAAATATGTATATGTATATCTTATATATATATATATCTATGTAAAAAAAAATCCTTACAAATTAAGGTATAAAAGAGAGGGTCATTTCATTTGGTATCAGAGCTATGTTACTAAAACATAGTTAAAAATTAAAATAAAATCTTTCTAAAAAAACTTAAGAAATAAGGCATAAGTAAAATATTTTGCAGGGATGATCAAGTTTGAGTTAAAATAAATAAATAGAAACTAGGGTACTTTTGGCACAGGTCCTTATTAAGTTTCAAAATTCATGAAAAGTCCTTCACTAAATTTCAGTGTAAATTAGGTCCCTGTTTTTTATTCACGATTATTGCATAGCATGATGCAACATTTCATAAAAGTTGCTGACATTTCCACAACATTTCTGCACACTGTGAACATAGTGTATGAAAGTTGCTGAAATATCAACACTTATTTATAAAAGTTGCTGATATTTCAGCAACATTTATGTACACTGTGAACACAGTTTATGAAAGTTGCTGAAATATCAGCACTTATTTATAAAAGTTGCTGACATTTCAGCAATAATTTATCTTTGTTTTTACAATAAAACTTTGACACAGATAGTTGCTGAAATACTAGCACTTATTTATAAAAGTTGCTGACATTTCAGTAATAATTTTTCTTCATTTCCAGAAAACAGGGATCCGCTTTACAATGAAACTTTGACAGAGACCCGCTTTACAATATGAAAGTATGATAGGGATGCCTCCCTAATTTCCACTAGAAACTAACCAGCTATGTAAATTATTATTAGCAAACTATGGTAGGAAGACCACCAAATCAGGGAGCTGGATCCTCCAATGCACCACCAATGGTCAATCTGCAAGATTTGGTGAGAGCATTTAGGGATGGGGTAGGACAAAGGCAAGAAAATCCCCATGAAGAGCTCTCCAAATTACTCAAGACTTATACTCATTTAGGAGGCAAAAGCTTTGAAGGGACAGAAAGTATTATGGAAATTCAAGCATGGTTGAGAACATTGGATAGGATTTTCAATGACATGCAGCTTGATGATCAAAGGAAGAGGCAAGTGGCTTCAAGATAGTTGAAAGGAGCAGCTTTAAGATGGTGGGAAGTAATCATTACAAGGAGAGATGAGAATGAAATCACTTGGAATCAATTCAAGGAGATGTTGGAAGCAAGATTTGTACCAGCATCAGCTAAGACCACCTTATTAGAAGAATTTATTAGACTTAGGCAAGGAACTTTAAGTGTCACTGAATACACTGAAAAGTTTGTGGGGCTTTCCACATATGGAGCAATGCTTGTGGCAGATGAAGCATCCAAGAATGATAGATACATAAAAGGTTTGAACCCAGAGCTATGTTACCTTATGCTTACAGGACATTTGATCAAGTAATAGACTTGGCTTTGAGGTTGGAGCAGCATGACAAGGAGAGGGAGAAGTTCAGAAATTTTAAGAAAAATAACACCAAGAAGGGTAAGGGAAGATATCACCCTTATGAAAAGAAGAAGGAAGAGGTCAGTAACAAATACACTGGAGATGTCAAAGCTAAGGAAACCAAGAAGAAAATTGTGTGCCATCAACGTGGAAAGGAAGGACATATCAACCCTAGGTGCCCAGAATTGAAAGGAGGAGCTTTCAAGTGCTATCTATGTGGGAAAGAGGGGAACATGAAGAGGAATTGTCCTAAGTATAAACAGCAGGGAAAATTGGCAAATTTGGAAGGCAAAGCCACAGTGGAGAGTAATGCTGATAACCATAGCCAAGTGGAAGGTACATTACTTATTTGTACCATACCCATAGCAGTAGTATATGATACTGGAGCAACTCACTCTTTGATTTCATATGAATTAGTTAAAATGCTAAAATTAAGTTGCATATTGGCTGAAACTCCATTGCATATACGAAGTCCACCGGGGAGTTTTAGTGTTTTAAATATGATTTGTGTGGATGTGGAATTAAACATAGGTGGAAATATTTTCATTTCCAATTTATATGTTTTAAACTACCCAAATATAGGTGTTATATTGGGGGTAGACTGGTTAAGGCAATTTAAAGCCATAATTAATTTAGACTCATCCACCATATCATTGCAAAATTCTAGAGGCCAGAGAATCATAATTTTATGTGAAGTGGCTAAAGAAAGGAAATTACATCATTTAATTGACATGGAAAAAGATTCCAGTGAACTTACTATTGAAGAAATTCCCATAGTCAATAAATACTTGGATGTGTTTGGGGAGGTTAAGGGTGTTCCACACCATAGACCAGTAGAGTTTCAAATCAATCTAGTCCTAGGAGCAAGCCCAGTGATTAAAAAGCCAACTAGAATGGGGCCAAATGAACTAAAAGAATTAAAAGAACAGTTAGAGGAATTGGAAGAAAAGGGTTTTATTAGACCAAGTAATTCTTGCTGGGGAGCACCAGTGGTATTTGTTAAGAAACAAGATGGTTCCTTAAGACTCTATATAGATTATAGAGAATTAAACAAAGTAACAATTAAAAATAAATACCCATTGCCAAGAATAGATGACCTTTTTGATCAATTAGCTGGGGAAAGAGTATTTTCTAGACTAGATTTAGCATCTGGTTTTCATCAAATGAAGGTGGAGGAATCAAGTGTTAAGTACACTGCCTTTAACACTAGGTATTGGTTGTATGAATTCCTCGTTATGCCATTTGGCTTGACTAATGCACCATCATACTTTGTGGATTTAATGAACAGAACCTTTAGAGATTATTTAGACAAATTTGTGCTTATTTTTATAGATGACATTTTGAGTTATTCCAAAACAGTGGAAGAACATAAAAATCATTTGCACCTGGTTTTGTCTAGACTAAGGGAAAAAGATTTAAGGGCAAAATTTTCAAAATGTATATTTTGGAAAGAGGAAGTACATTTCCTTGGCCATGTCATTTCTGCCAAAGGAATTTCTGTAAACCCCAATAAAGTGGTGGCTATCCAAGCATGGAAGAGGCCTAGCACAGTGAGTGAAGTGAGATCATTTATGGGGATGGCAGGATATTATAGGAGATTTATAAAAGATTTTTCAAAAATTTCTACACCACTTACTAACTTAACCAGGAAGAACCAAGCTTTTGTTTGGTCAGAAAAGTGTGAGAAATCTTTTGAACAGTTGAAGGAGGCATTGGTGAATGCACCAATTCTGAAAGTACCCCAGGAAAATGAGGAATTAGTTGTATATACTGATGCTAGTGGATTTGGTTTGGGTGCAGTGTTGATGCAACAAGGCCAAGTCATTGCATATGCATCCAAACAACTTAAACCCCATGAAGTAAGATATGCCACACATGATCTTGAATTAGCAGCTGTGATCTATGCTTTGAAACTTTGGAGACATTATTTGTGAGGCACTAAGTTTGAGCTTTACACTGACCACAAGTCTTTAAAGTATTTATTTACACAAAAAGATTTAAACATGAGGCAATATAGATGGGTGGTGTAACAACCCGTATATTTGGACCATTTAAATTGACAATAATCCACACATGTCAACTTAAATAGTACAAAACACGAATCATTATGGGATTATAAATACATAAATGTAAATGAGAATCAATACACATCACAGACACAGAACAGTCACAGAATAATGCAGCGGAAAATACATCGTCATAATAGCAGTTCATGAAGCCACTACTTAATATACAACAATGTCTTAACATTAAGTGACTAATACAAAAAAATGTCCAACAGACTAGGACATCAATACAGGAATAGAAATAGACTAATAAAGATAAATGCTAAGCCTTCAGCATCTTCAACCAACCTTGATCAGCAAACTGGATAGCTTCAGACTGACCCGAGCATATACAAAAGAAACACTCGAGTCAGGACTCAAAATCTTATACAATAAAATCAAGTGCAAGGGAATAGTTCATAACTTAAAGATGGATAAAATAACATCTCTAAGGATCCGATAAACTATCTATATATACAATAGAATACGATAGATAGATAATGTCTAATCAGTAAAGTACGATATTAAAATAGTGTTAAGGCATTACCATAATCCCCTTAACACATTTTATTCTCAAAAGCATATACAAGACCGTAGTTTCCCCAAAACCGGAAGTCACCAGAGGGCAATCCATATAATAAAGGTACAAACCAAAACGTAGTGGTCGAGAATAGGATAATCAGTATGACAAGGTACATGAGGCGATACCAACTAGGATACTAGTAGTTGCGTGATCCAGACTGATGTGGAGCATAGCAGCTACTACCTCAACACCGCGAAACAACACTCCCAAATCAAGGGGTGCACCCAAATTGAATCACAAAAGTAATAGATATGGTATCGAAGAAGTGCGTCCGCTAGAGGTGGCGAACCTCAATGGCCCGGCGCGGCTCCTGTTTTAGTCATGTCAGGGGTCGTCCAATATCGTTCTCTTTCTTCAGTCAACACGTTCACCAAACCATCCACTTCATTCTGGATCAACACTTCGCGTGTAATAGTTATTAAAGTGGTTTTCGGTATCGACATAGAGTATGTCCATATCTGATCCCGGTCTCTTTAATAACTACGTATTTATTACCTGATGGTCAATTAAGTTAAAGTTTAAACAAATCAAAGTCCGAAAGTCAAGCTGCAAATTTGACTTCCAAAATTTGACATTTCACGATTCAGTTTATTTCGGATATTAAAACCTCTTTCCAAATGCAATCTTTTAGTTCATCATTTGAGTTATCAATATAATTAAGTATTCAAAATTTAATTTAATAAATCTCACTTATTAAATTTAGTTAATACTCCAATTAATTCGGTTTAATGGTAAATTTTAGTTCACATCATTTAAACCAAATTCTATTCATTTCAATTCGTATTTACATTCATCGATACATTAACCATAATCATAAATTTGATTAAATCAATTTTTATTAAATTTAAAATCATTTTAAATTTAAACTATCACTAAATTAAATCGATAAAACTTTAGTTAGTTTCGTATTTCACTTAAGTCAAATTTTCTAAATCTCAAACTTAATTTATGACAAGTTTCAAATCTATTTAATTACAACCGATTTAAATCTAAATCTAACAACCTAATAAATTTTCAAATTATTAAATTCTAACTTCCTTGTTTTTAAATCTCATTTCAAATAAATTTGCCAATTCATTTTATTCAATTAAATAGGTTTATTAATCCGTTTCAATTAAACTTCATTAATTTATTCCTTATTAATTTATTTCGATTTAATCCATAAATCAAATCCATTAAGTTCGTTACTAAATTTCCAAACAAATTGTTAAGTTCATTCCTTAATTTCAAATAGATTTCAATTTCAAAATAATTTTTGTTGACCAATCGGGTTTCTTATTTTTAATTGTCTATCCTAGGCCAAGTTGTTTAAGTGGGTATTTATCATTTCAACCCGGTATCATTCAATATAAAACAAAGCATAGCAAAGGGAACTTGCAGTGTGATAACTAGGATGGTGTCAAAGTAAATAAACAAGCAATAGCAAACATACATAACAATTTAACAATTTATTCAAATAATTCCGAAATAATCATATTAACTCACATTTGTTATTATGCAAATTAATACAATTATTCCTAGAATGCTACGGATTAAAGATTATTACATTATGATTTTTACTTGGTGTCCGTTATCAAATTTCTACATCAATCGTACATATCAATTTTAATGTCACTATTATTTACCCTAATTAACATCATATTACAGTTCAACATGTTTAATCAATTTAAACAATACATGGCGTCACATTTTTAGAAATTTACAGTTTATTTCAACCAAATTTTAACAATCAACAATTTAATATCCAAATTTAATATTAACAACAATTATCACTTGATTATCATAGCATAATAGATTGAGTCGTGAATAAAATATTCACCTTGCGTGGTTAGAGAAGATGGCGCGGCACGAAGATGAATAGATAAATAGACCCTAATAGGCACGACGCAAAATGAACACAACTGCAATCAACAAATAATTAATCAATAATTTATTTATTGTAATATATATCG
The DNA here is from genome assembly GCA_030737815.1 of Allium fistulosum. Classification (NCBI taxonomy): domain Eukaryota; kingdom Viridiplantae; phylum Streptophyta; class Magnoliopsida; order Asparagales; family Amaryllidaceae; genus Allium; species Allium fistulosum. Next base: position 1,042,380,563 of record CM060902.1, on the reverse strand, counting down.
ATTGAATATATATAAAATCATACAAACGACGAAGCAAGATAGATTCGACAAGCGGGATGGAAATACTTATACTTTCGGATCAATAGCAGGAGCTGAAACAACATAGCAACAGACTGTATGTGAGCAACTCAAAATTTCAAATTATATACTGTTATATAATGTAACAGTTATATATATATATCTACTTATATATATAGACAGAGGTGCACAGAGCAGGGTGGTCGGGACGTGATGCATGGGTTGGTAGCGCGCATGGCGCGGGTGAGTTGGAGGTGGACGAGGCGGGCTAGGCGGGCAGTGGGGAGGCAGTTGGTGGCGGCGAAGGCGGCAGTGGGGAGGTGGGCTGGTGGCGGGCGAAGGTGGCAGTGGGGAGGTGGGCTGGTGGCGGGCGAAGGTGGCAGGGTGGGGACGTGGGCTGGGGGCGGGCGAAGGTGGCAGGGTGGGCACGTGGGCTGGCGGCGGGCCAAGGTGGCAGGGTGGGGACGTGGGCTGGTGGCGGGTGAAGGTGGCAGGGTGGGGACGTGGGCGTGCAGGCGGAGGTGACAGTGGGGGCGGGTGAAGGCGGCAGTTGGGAGGTGGGCGTGCAGGCGGAGGTGGCAGTGGGGAGGTGGGCTGGTGGCGGGTGAAGGCTGGGCGGAGGAGGCTGGTGCGGTTGGGTTTGCAGTGGAGGGGAGTTAGGGGGAGGTTGGACTGTAGGAAGAAGAGAAAGAAGGGGAGAGGTGGGTTCTGTCTTTTGAAATTTAAAAGAAAATATGGACGAAGAAGGCAGAGGCAGAGCAACGCACCAATTCTCTTACTTCTGAGGTGAAGTGAACTGATGCAGAGCAATAAATGAAGACAGCTACCTTATATAAAAGATACAGAAGCTCAAAAAGCACCAGTCTAATCACCTTGGTAAATGCAATGGCTGTTGGGTTTCTGAATGGACAAGGCTCTTTGAATTCTGTGCGGGAAAGAGTAGGGTACCAGTTTGTGTGGCGTAACGGACCAGTTTGTACTTCGCTAAATAATTTATGACTGGCCACGCCGAACTCTGATTGACACAAACAAATATACCGTTTTGATCAGCGCGGCGAGGCGGACACAACAGTATAAAGAAATTGGTGGTTTGACATTGTTTGCGAAGTGGTAAATCTTATTGAACCCTTTTCTCGAGCGATAATTTAACTAGCAATTAGAAGCGGAATTTGACGAAACGAAATGCGCCGTCATGATCAGAATATTTTTCTTATGCAACATTGTGAAAAATATTTGAGTTCGGACGATAAAAAAAATTTACACATAAAATTTATACTAATATGTAAATTCGACGAGCGAAATTTTCTACAATATTTTTCGACGAAATTTAGCGTACGCCTATGTCTATCCAGACGCATTCCAAATGTGAAGTTTGAATGGCAACGGAAATTGTTTGTGAATATTTGAAATTCCTATTACGGAGAATGCAGCAAAACACCGAAGAATAAGATCGACGGAGCTAAAGATGTCCGAATTTTGAAAAACGAAAAATGACGTCTTTGTCAGAAGATGATTTAGAATTTTTCTATGTAAAAATATTTAGGTTCGGAAGATAAAATTTTCACGTTTTACAATGAACTGATGTGCAGTAAAATGCGCATGAAATTTACTGTGGTATTTTCCGACGAAACTTTACCCATATCTACAATCATCTAGGCGAAATTTAGAAACAAAGTTTGGACGTTGATTGAAATCGTATATAAGTTTCACATTTTATATTAAAATAACGGTTCTAAAAATTTTAAAATTGGGTCGGAATTTCAGGGTCGTTACATTCTCCCCTACTCAAGACTTTTCGTCCTCGAAAAGGAACAAAGTAAAGAGTGGAAGAGCAGATAACAGAGGTACAATGGATTCAGAATGGATTATTGAATATAGTAAAGAGTATAGAATGGAATTTACCTTCAACAAACAATTCTGGATTAGAACCTCGGATACTCTCCTCGGTTTCCCAAGTGCAATCACGATCATCGGGACTCCATTGGACTTTGACTAGGCTAACCGACTTCCTTCTAAGTTGCTTTGTATCCCTATCAACAATACGAAGTGGTCTCCTCTCTATAGTCAAATCCGACTCAATATCAACCTCATCTAACTGAGCAATAGGAATGGTCATGGATGGGTCATGTACAACCTTCCTGAGATGTGAAACATGGAATACGTTGTGCACGCCCTCAAATTTCTCCGGCAATGCAACTTTGTAGGCTAGTGTACCAATTTTCTCAGTGATAGTGAATGGTCCAACAAATCTAGGAGCGAGCTTCCCTCTACGACCAAATCGAATAACATTCTTTAAGGGTAATACCTTAAGGAATACCTTATCCCCAACCAGGAATTCTAAATCTCTTCTACGCCTATCAGCATAGCTCTTCTGTCTATCCTGTGCGGTCTTCATCTTTCTTCTGATTTCATTAACCTTCTCGGATGCTTCTATAATCATATCTGGGCCAAGAATTAATCGATCACCAGGCTCAATCCAACAAGCTGGCGTTTTGCATGGCCGCCCATATAAAGCTTCGAACGGTGCCATATCGATACTTGCCTGAATATAAAGGTGGTTAGATTTCAATTCAAATTTACTTATTCAAATTGAAATTTTGATTTACCTGATAACTATTATTATAAGTGAATTCAACCAAATGGAGATGGTCTTCCCAAGATCCACCGAAATCAATAATGCAGGCTTGGAGCAGATCCTCTAAAATCCGATTCACCCTTTCAGTTTGGCCATTTGTTTGAGGATGACAAGCTGTGCTCAGATTCAGTTTAGTGCCCAAGATGTCCTGAAATGCCTTCCAGAATTTACTAGTGAATAAAGGATCTCTATCGCACACAATACTAGATGGAACTCCATGAAGTCTAACAATCGCTCTCATATATATCTCGGCCAAACTCAAAGCAGTACGAGTGGTCTTAACAGGAATAAAGTGAGCAGATTTTGTCAATCTATCAACAATCACCCATATACTCTCGTTACCTTTTCTGGTCCTCGGTAATCCATCAATGAAGTCCATAGAAATTTGATCCCATTTCCAACACGGAATCTCTAGGGGTTGAAGTAATCCTGCAGTCTTCTGGTGATCGGCCTTAACTTGTTGGCAAGTGGTGCATCTACTGACATATATAGAAATATCCCTCTTCATCCCACTCCACCAATATAACCGCTTCATATTTCAATACATCTTAGTGACACCAGGATGAAATGAAAGTGATGACCGATGGTTTTCTCTAAGCACTTCTTGTCTCAATCCATCGACATTAGGAACGCAAATACGGTTGTCAATCCTCAGAACTCCATTACTATCTATCTGTGCTCCCACTTTACTGTCGGCATTTCCAACTCTACCAAGAACTAACTCCTTCATGCGATAGAGCAAGGTGTCCTCATATTGCTTAGCTTTGATGCGATCCACAAGAGATGGGGAGATAACAAGCTGAAATAGCATGCCTTCTACAAGATTACAACACGACAATGCTTTGCTACGGCTTAAAGCATCAGCTACAACATTTGCTTTCCTAGGAGTATAATTGATGTCGAGATCATATGCAGCTAAGAATTCGAGCCATCGGACTTGTCTCTGGTTCAAATCCTTCTGAGAAAAGATATATCTTAAGGACTTATGATCAGTGAATAATTCAAATTTAGTTCCCAAAAGATGATGCCTCCACAGTTTCAAAGCAAATACAACTGCAAGAAGCTCTAGATCATGAGTTGCATAGTTTACTTCATGGATCTTCAACTGGCGGCCAGCATAAGCAATAACCTTTCCGTTTTGTATAAGAACAGCGCCTAAACCTTCTCGGCAAGCATCTGTATAGACAGTTAATCCTTCACTTCCATCGATTACCGCAAGAACTGAGGCTGAAGTTAACTTACACTTCAACTTAATAAAAGCTGATTCGCACTTCTCACTCCAAATAAACTTGACATCCTTTCGGGTTAAAGCAGTGAGTGGGGCAGAAATCCGGGCAAAGTGCTCAATAAATCTACGATAATAACCGGCCAAACCCTAGAAGCTACGGATATCCGTAGGAGTTTTGGGAGTCTCCCAATCCTGTAGATAAATTTCAAATTAGAAAGGGATAGGAGGAATTGAATAGAAATAGCGAATAGGATAGAACTTACATTGATTACGACGATCTTAGCTGGATCGACCGAAATCCCATTTTCAGAAACTATGTGGCCCAGGAATCTCACTTCGTCTCGCCAGAAATGGCATTTAGAAAATTTGGCCTTAAGTTGATGATTTCGGAGAGTTTCTAGAACATAAGCAAGATGTGTCTCATGCTCCTTCTCGTCTTTGGAGAAAACGAGAATATCATCAATGAAAACAAGAACAAACTTGTTAAGTACATCGCGGAAAACTCGATTCATTAAGTCGACGAAATAAGCCGGTGCGTTGGTCAAACCGAATGGCATAACCAACCATTCATAGAATCCGTTTTCGGTACGAAAAGCTATTTTATGAATACTATCTTCTGCTACTCGGAGTTGGTGGAACCCAGTGGCAAGATCAAGTTGGGAGAAAACTTTAGCTCCATGGAGCTGATCGAATAAATCATTGATGCGAGGCATCAGATAGCGGTTCTTGAGAGTGCGTTTGTTCAGCTCCCTGTAATCAACACACATGCGAAGAGACCCATCCGACTTGGTGACAAATACAACTACGGCGCCTCATTCAGAACAACTTCTCCTAATCAAACCTCTAGCAAATAGATCATCAATTTGAGTTTTGAGTTCAGCTTTTTCTTTAGGAGCCATTCTTCTGTGAGGGAGAACTAAGGGAGTAGCTCCAGGAATAAGGTCGATGCGGAAATCGATTTCCCGTTTAGGCGGTAGGGAGTTGACCTCTCCAAATACATCGGGAAATTTCCGAACAATAGGAGTAGTACTAAGATCATCCGGGTGAGCATCAAGAGAGAATATGAAGCTTCCAGCATATTTCTGCGGTGATTTGCATTCAATGACAAGTGGTAGGCCCTTGTCATTGACTAGAGAAACAGAACGAGCCTTGCAAGAAATAACAGCATCGAATTTCCTTAAACAATCAGCACCTAACAAGATGTCAAATGCTGCGAAGCCAAGTACATAAAAATCCCAAGTGAAACGATATCTTCCATATAAGAGCACCACCTCTTTACAAATTCTACTGAGGTTGGCAAGCCCTCCAATAGGGTTGGAGACGCATAAGGAAGTAGTAGCAAGAGTAGGTTCTAAGTTGAGCTTATTGCAAAGATCAATAGATATGAAGCTATGAGAAGCACCAGTATCGAATAATACCCTAATAGGTAAATCATGTAATGAAAAAGTACTTCGTAAGGTACCTTGGTCATCCTGAGCAGGCGGTGTAGGAGTGGTGACAGCAAATACTCCAGATGGTGTCCCACGCTTATGTAGTGGGCAGTCTTTCTTGAAATGACCCGGTTGGAGGCAAACATAGCATAAATCTTTCCTAGTCGTAGAAGGTGGTGGAACAGCAGCTCCGGTAGATGGACAACTATTAGCATAAAGGCCCTTCTTATCGCATTTGAAGCAAGTGATATTAGCAAGGTCGATTGGGCTTTTCTGAGCATATCCCAATCCTGTAGTCTTCTGCCAAGCTTTCTTTTGTTGATCAAAGTTCATCTTCCTCTTCCTGAGCTGGCTAGAGGAGGGCTGAGTAGGAGTAGCCTTGGTAGTAGGTCCCCTAGGCTTTGCCTCATATCTAAGAGCATAGTCAACAAGCTCTGTGAAGGTGCAGTGAGTGTGGCCAGTAAGCAAGTCATAATACTCTAGTCTAGCTCCCAAAATGAACTTCTCGTTCTTTAGAAGGGGTGTATCAATCAATCCCTGGCCGAACTTGGAGAGTTCGTTGAATTTCCTCTCGTACTCAGAAAAAGTCATACTGCCCTGCTTAAGATCCATAAAAGCTCTATAAAGTTGGGTTTTCCCAGCAGCTGGCATCCATTATGCCGAGAAAGTATCCCTAATCAAAAGATAGACAAGATAAATACATTCCAAAGATTAAAAGAAGAATTTAGACTACGAAATCCAAATAATTTTATACCTAAACTGGGCCCAAGTGATGGTGTTCTCCTTGATACGAGAAGTAACTGATTCCCACCAATCTTGCGCGGCATCCTGAAGTTGCCAGGCAGCAAGTTGACGCTTCTGAGCATCAGTGATCTCTAGACCAGAAAATATCTTCTCTAAGCCTTTAAGCCATTACTGAGCCTCAATAATGTTCTCGGATCCAGAAAACTTAATACCCCCCAGCTGTGTATACTCCTTACTAAGAATGGTGAATTTGACAGGAGCTGGAGCGACAGGTGCAGCCTGAGCAGGACCATGGCCCCTTCCACCCCTATGGTTTCCTCTGGTACCCATCCTGAAATACCAAAGAGATTGTTAAAGCCAAAGGATAGAAAATCATAGAATTTTTAAGGAAAGTCTAATCAACGATTCAAAGAAGTTTGAAATGAAAGGATTTGGATATTGAATCGATTCTCCTCATTCTAGGATATTGCTACTCTATCTCTAATGAGTTTATATATAATCCCAAACTAAGGTTTTTAGGGAAACCGAAGCTCTAATACCAACTGTAACAACCCGTATATTTGGACCATTTAAATTGACAATAATCCACACATGTCAACTTAAATAGTACAAAACACAAATCATTATGGGATTATAAATACATAAATGTAAATGAGAATCAATACACATCACAGACACAGAACAGTCACAGAATAATGCAGTGCAAAATACATCGTCATAATAGCAGTTCATGAAGCCACTACTTAATATACAACAATGTCTTAACATCAAGTGACTAATACAAAAAAATGTCCAACAGACTAGGACATCAATACAGGAATAGAAGTAGACTGATAAAGATAAATGCTAAGCCTTCAGCATCTTCAACCAACCTTGATCAACAAACTGAATAGCTTCAGACTGACCCGAGCATATACAAAAGAAACACTCGAGTCAGGACTTAAAATCTTATACACTAAAATCAAGTGCAAGGGAATAGTTCATAACTTAAAGATGGATAAAATAACATCTCTAAGGATCCGATAAACTATCTATATATACAATAGAATACGATAGATAGATAATGTCTAATCAGTAAAGTACGATATTAAAATAGTGTTAAGGCGTTACCATAATCCCCTTAACACATTTTATTCCCAAAAGCATATACAAGATCGTAGTTTCCCCAAAACTGGAAGTCACCAGAGGGCAATCCATATACTAAAGGTACAAACCAAAACGTAGTGGTCGCGAATAGGATAATCAGTATGATAAGGTACATGAGGCGATACCAACTAGGATACTAGTAGTTGCGTGATCCGGACTGATGTGGAGCATAGCAGCTACTACCTCAACACCGCGAAACAACACTCACAAATCAAGGGGTGCACCCAAATGGAATCACAAAAGTAATAGATATGGTATCGAAGAAGTGCGTCCGCTAGAGGTGGCGAACCTCAATGGCCCGGCGCGGCTCCTGTTTTAGTCATGTCAGGGGTCGTCCAATATCGTTCTCTTTCTTCAGTCAACGCGTTCACCAAACCATCCACTTCATTCTGGATCAACACTTCGCGTGTAATAGTTATTAAAGTGGTTTTCGGTATCGACAGAGAGTATGTCCATATCCGATCCCGGTCTCTTTAATAACTACGTATTTATTACCCGATGGTCAATTAAGTTAAAGTTTAAACAAATCAAAGTCCGAAAGTCAAGCTGTAAATTTGACTTCCAAAATTTGACATTTCACGATTCAATTTATTTCGGATATTAAAACCTCTTTCCAAATGCAATCTTTTAGTTCATCATTTGAGTTATCAATATAATTAAGTATTCAAAATTTAATTTAATAAATCTCACTTATTAAATTTAGTTAATACTCCAATTAATTCGGTTTAATGGTAAATTTTAGTTCACATCATTTAAACCAAATTCTATTCATTTCAATTCGTATTTACATTCATCGATACATTAACCATAATCATAAATTTGATTAAATCAATTTTTATTAAATTTAAAATCATTTTAAATTTAAACTATCACTAAATTAAATCCATAAAACTTTAGTTAGTTTCGTATTTCACTTAAGTCAAATTTTCTAAATCTCAAACTTAATTTATGACAAGTTTCAAATCTATTTAATTACAACCGATTTAAATCTAAATCTAACAACCTAATAAATTTTCAAATTATTAAATTCTAACTTCCTTGTTTTTAAATCTCATTTCAAATAAATTTGCCAATTCATTTTATTCAATTAAATAGGTTTATTAATCCGTTTCAATTAAACTTCATTAATTTATTCCTTATTAATTTATTTTGATTTAATCCATAAATCAAATCCATTAAGTTCGTTACTAAATTTCCAAACAAATTGTTAAGTTCATTCCTTAATTTCAAAAAGATTTCAATTTCAAAATAATTTTTGTTGACCAATCGGGTTTCTTATTTTTAATTGTCTATCCTAGGCCAAGTTGTTTAAGTGGGTATTTATCATTTCAACCCGATATCATTCAATATAAAACAAAGCATAGCAAAGGGAACTTGCAGTGTGATAACTAGGATGGTGTCAAAGTAAATAAACAAGCAATAGCAAACATACATAACAATTTAACAATTTATTCAAATAATTCCGAAATAATCATATTAACTCACATTTGTTATTATGCAAATTAATACAATTATTCCTAGAATGCTACGGATTAAAGATTATTACATTATGATTTTTACTTGGTGTCCGTTATCAAATTTCTACATCAATCGTACATATCAATTTTAATGTCACTATTATTTACCCTAATTAACATCATATTACAGTTCAACATGTTTAATCAATTTAAACAATACATGGCGTCACATTTTTAGAAATTTACAGTTTATTTCAACCAAATTTTAACAATCAACAATTTAATATCCAAATTTAATATTAACAACAATTATCACTTGATTATCATAGCATAATAGATTGAGTCGTGAATAAAATATTCACCTTGCGTGGTTAGAGAAGATGGCGCGGCACGAAGATGAATAGATAAATAGACCCTAATAGGCACGACGCAAAATGAACACAACTGCAATCAACAAATAATTAATCAATAATTTATTTATTGTAATATATATCGATTGAATATATATAAAATCATACAAACGACGAAGCAAGATAGATTCGACAAGCGGGATGGAAATACTTATACTTTCGGATCAATAGCAGGAGCTGAAACAACATAGCAACAGACTGTATGTGAGCAACTCAAAATTTCAAATTATATACTGTTATATAATGTAACAGTTATATATATATATCTACTTATATATATAGACAGAGGTGCACAGAGCAGGGTGGTCGGGACGTGATGCATGGGTTGGTAGCGCGCATGGCACGGGTGAGTTGGACGAGGCGGGCTAGGCGGGCAGTGGGGAGGCGGTTGGTGGCGGCGAAGGCGGCAGTGGGGAGGTGGGCTGGTGGCGGGCGAAGGTGGCAGTGGGGAGGTGGGCTGGTGGCGGGCGAAGGTGGCAGGGTGGGGACGTGGGCTAGTGGCGGGCGAAGGTGGCAAGGTGGGGACGTGGGCGTGCAGGCGGAGGTGACAGTGGGGGCGGGCTGGTGGCGGGTGAAGGCGGCAGTGGGGAGGTGGGCGTGCAGGCGGAGGTGGCAGTGGGGAGGTGGGCTGGTGGCGGGTGAAGGCTGGGCGGAGGAGGCTGGTGCGGTTGGGTTTGCAGTGGAGGGGAGTTAGGGGGAGGTTGGACTGTAGGAAGAAGAGAAAGAAGGGGAGAGGTGGGTTCTGTCTTTTGAAATTTAAAAGAAAATATGGACGAAGAAGGCAGAGGCAGAGCAACGCACCAATTCTCTTTCTTCTGAGGTGAAGTGAACTGATGCAGAGCAATAAATGAAGACAGCTACCTTATATAAAAGATACAGAAGCTCAAAAAGCACCAGTATAATCACCTTGGTAAACGCAATGACTGTTGGGTTTCTGAATGGACAAGGCTCTTTGAATTCTGAGCGGGAAAGAGTAGGGTACCGGTTTGTGTGGCGTAACAGACCAGTTTGTACTTTGCTAAATAATTTATGACTGACCACGCCGAACTCCGATTGACACAAACAAATATACCGTTTTGATCAGCGCCGCGAGGCGGACACAACGGTATAAAGATATTGGTGGTTTGACATTGTTTGCGAAGTGGTAAATCTTATTGAACCCTTTTCTCGAGCGACAATTTAACTAGCAATTAAAAGCGGAATTTGACGAAACGAAATGCGCCGTCATGATCAGAATATTTTTCTTATGCAACATTGTGAAAAATATTTGAGTTTGGACGATAAAAAAAATTTACACATAAAATTTATACTAATATGTAAATTCGGCGAGCGAAATTTTCTACAATATTTTTCGACGAAATTTGGCGTACGCCTATGTCTATCCAGACGCATTCCAAATGTGAAGTTTGAATGGCAACGGAAATTGTTTGTGAATATTTGAAATTCCTATTACGGAGAATGCAGCAAAACACCGAAGAATAAGATTGACGGAGCTAAAGATGTCCGAATTTTGAAAAACGAAAAATGACGTCTTTGTTAGAAGATGATTTAGAATTTTTCTATGTAAAAATATTTAGGTTCGGAAGATAAAATTTTCACGTTTTACAATGAACTGATGTACAGTAAAATGCGCACGAAATTTACTACGGTATTTTCCGACGAAACTTTACCCATATTTACAATCATCTAGGCGAAATTTAGAAACAAAGTTTGGACGTTGATTGAAATCGTATGTAAGTTTCACATTTTATATTAAAATAATGGTTCTAAAAATTTTAAAATTGGGTCGGAATTTCAGGGTCGTAACAGGTGGAGTTCTTAGCTGCTTATGACTTGGACATACTCTATACACCAGGTAAAGCAAACAAAGTTGCTGATGCTCTAAGTAGACAACATGCTAAATTAGCTATGATGATGATAGAAGAATTTAAGGACTTGTCCTTGCTTGCTGAGTTAGAAATTAGGAAGAATGACTGTGTGCACATGGATGTACATGTGCATGGTGCACAGGAAAATAGAGGGAAGTTAAGCTTAATGACACTTCAAACAGATTTAATTTTGAAGGTAGGAAAAATGCAAGAACAAGACACAAACTTATTGGAGAAGAAAGTTCTCATATCAAAAGGGGAGGAAGTGATAAATTACCATATTGACAAAAATGGTTATTTGAGAAACCAGAATAGAATATGTGTGCCAGAGAACATGGAGTTGAAGGAGGAAATATTGAATGAATATCATAGAAGTAAATACTCCATACACCCAGGCAGTACAAAGATGTATCAAAACTTAAAAAGAGATTTCTGGTGAAAGGAAATGAAATCAGATGTAGCCAAATATATTGCAAAATCCATGACTTGCCAACAAGTCAATGCTGAAACACAAAAGCCATCAGGGTTGTTGCAACCTCTTACCATACCACAATGGAAATGGGAAGATATATCTATGGATTTCATAGATGGGCTGCCTAGATCTAAAAGAGGAAACACAAGCATATGGGTGATAGTTGATAGGTTAACTAAAGTGGCACATTTCATCCCAGTCAAATCAGAAAGGAATGCACCAAAGTTAGCACAAGTATTTGTGAAAGAAGTAGTAAGATTGCATGGCATTCCCAAAACTATTGTGAGTGATAGGGATACCATCTTCACCTCAAGATTCTGGAAAAGTTTTCAAGAAGCCATGGGAAGTGAATTATGCTTGAGCACTGCCTACCATCCACAATCAAATGGGCAGACTGAGGTAGTGAACAAGGTTTTAGAGGACTTGTTAAGGGCATGTGCACTGGATTTTGGAGGTAACTGGGAAGACTATCTCCATTTAGCTGAATTTACATACAATAACAGCTATCAAAGCACCATAGGAATGGCTCCATTTGAAGCCTTATATGGCAAGCCATGCTTGTCCCCTGTATGTTGGGTAGAGGCAGGAGAAAGAGCTATTTTAGGGCCTGAATACATACAAGAAACTAAAGAGAAAATTTAGTTGGTAAGGAGAAGAATGGCAGCAGCTCAAGATAGGCAAAAGAAATTTGCAGACATGAAAAGGAAGCAGGTGGAATATGAGGTAGGAAATTTTGTTTTCATCAAAATATCACCTATGAAAAATGTACTGAGGTTTGGGAAACAAGGCAAGTTAACCCCAAGATATATTGGGCCATACAAAATTCTAGAAAGAATTGGTTCCTTGGCATATAAGCTGGAATTACCAGAAAACATGCAAGGGATGCATGATGTTTTTCATGTATCACAATTGAGAAGATGGGTCCATGATAAGGCAGAAATTCTTGAGACCCCAACCCAAGTGCAGATAAATTCTAATTTGATTTATGAAAAGGATCCAGTGGGAATTTTGGCAAAAGATGTGAAGAAGTTGAGGAATAAATCTCTGAAACTTGTGAAGGTACAGTGGAGTCTTGATCCTAGTGATTGCACATGAGAATTAGAAGACAAAGTTAGGATGAATTATCCTAAGCTATTTTCAGATTAAAGGTAATCTTGATTTTTTAATTTGTTTTCCTTTTTAGGTATATATATTTTTAGTTATTATGATAGAACTAAAAATCTATTTGGTTGAGAATGTACTTGTTCTCAGGATTAAGTTTAAGAATTGACTTAAGCTTAGGAAAATTGTGGGACACAATTTCTAAAAGGTGGGGTGTATAATGACCGAAGATTTTAGGAATTTATTTTGAAAAATATAAATAAGTTTAAAATAATTTTTAAACTAATTTTGAAGGGAAATTGATATAGCTTGATATGGTGTGGCTGTATGTGTGTACATGTATGCACAGGAAATACACATGAACTAAAGCTTAATCCCTGAATGCTGAAAATGAATACATGTTGATGTGTATGGAAATATTATCCTTGAAAGCTATATGCATAAGTAAATATATATATATATATATATGCTACTGAGTATCTTTGAGTGTACATGTACATGTGTGTCAGTACAAAATAATGTATATATATATATATATGGGTGTACTAATTAATTCGGTAAGACTTATATACATACATACATATATATATATATATGTTAATAAAATACTAGAGTTCAAATCAGCAAAATAAAATATATATTCATATTTTAAATTATAGGCAGAAAGAAAAAGAATGAAGATATAAAGAAAAGAAATCCTCTTCTAAATAAATAAAGGAAGTACATACTATTTAAATGAAAGCTAAAAATAGAAAAATAAGATAAAACAGAGAAATGTCTTGTATAGGAAGAATTAGGAAGAATATTTGACAATTGATCAAATCAAGTCACACTTTTAGCATGATAATAGACAAAAGGAAAAGTAATTTCTGGAAAGGAAAATCTCTGAAAATAACCAAAAGATATAACCACTTTTCTCTTCACAAACTCAAGCCGGGGGAGGGTGAGATTTTGGGTCTAAAAACTAAATGCAAATGGCATGATTTCTGATAGGCAAAAATGACTTTAGCCAATCTCTTAAACCCTAAGGAAAAACCCTGCATAAATAGGCAGTGAGATGAGAAACCTTCTTCTTCCCGGATAGCTCTTGAGAAAAATATATATAGATATTATATAAATATAATACAAGTGAAGAAAAAGGGTTGAAGGCAGAAGCTTACCAATCAACTAGGAAGTGGAAGAGAGCTAGGTGAGAAAACTCACTCAAAATCTAAGGCAATAAGTCCTAATGTAGGCAGCCAATTATAAGTTAATTTTCTTAAAAAAAAAATTTCAGATGTGTTTATCTATCTGTGATTTCAGAGATGAAAAATGGTTTGATTCTTATTTGGTTGTTCTACTTGCTTTATTATATGAAAGTTTTAAGTATCATTAGTATATATATAAGTTTATAAACCTAGATCTCTGATATGTTAATGTTTAGAAACATAAGTAAATACCCAGAAAATAAAATGTTGAATATAGGCAAGTAGTATTGGTTTTGGCTCAACCCAGAAAAATGAAAACATATTGCGCTGCAATATACTCATGTATAAGTGCTGAGGCTTGAGACAAAAAGGAATTAGGGGTGCAATGGGGTTGCCTATGTGCTGATGCTCCCGATTCAATGAAAATGTATAAATATTCATACACATAGCAAATAAATTTTGTGGTTCAGTGAAACTTGGTCATTCTAAGTTTAACTCAAGCACAAATGTTTGCAAAGGAAAAACTCTCTCAAAATCCATAAGCCAATGTTAGTTGCCTATACTCCTTTTAAAATACCAGAAAATATGTATGCACATGTAGAGTCTCATTTAAATAGATAACAATGTTTACTTGCTTGTTTGTCTCTGTTTGATTATGAATGATGTGGTATGCCATGACATGAATGATTGTTTTACTGAAATAATTCACAGAATGATTTAGTCATGAAAAATCAGAAGTATTATTATTAATTTAAATCTGATAGGAAATGGGGTCAAGAACACTACAGGAATGACTTGTTTTCTTGAGTAATACAAGTTGACACATGGCTTGTTTAAATCCTGAGATCTTTGTGTAATGGAGTGAATTAGTCCATTACAATGTGTCCATTGATTCAATTAATTGCAGATGAGACCAAGATAGATAAATATATCAAGATAAGAGAATTTGATATAAAGAGGAACTAGAGTTTTCCTAGAATGAAATCTGGATAGTGAATAAATGATTTAATTCATTATGGGTGATTTCCTTGTTTGTATGGATGTTTATTTGATTCAGGATTGAATTATATGAATGTATGAATGTACCATGTCTTCTTGAGGTTTCTGGAACGGCAAACTTAAGTTTGCACCTGCACACTGACAAAGAACATGCACACATGAATCACTTGTTTTCTAAAGGCAGAGTTATATGCATACATCCATGTTTTAACTTTAAATTGATTTACAAATTGTTTTTGTGGATTTTCTCATACCAGACATGTGTCTGACCCTAGTGTGCTAATGGCATATGGGGTGTCTCATTTAAAATGGGGCAGCTCCAAATGCATTTTCAGGGACTGCAGCATCTAAGTAGGAGTAGGAGCAAGGCTTTGAGAAGAAGATTATAGCATGCTAACCTTAGTTAGATAAGAGACTAAATGATGAAATCTGCATGTATTGTTAATTCAAATTGCTACCTGTATTAAGTATTGAATATTGGATAGATATGTTGCTAAGTATTTTGCTAAGAATTTGACTTGTAACTGGAACTTAAGAATCTGGATGTTATCTGATATGTTGAAGAAGTTAATTTAAAATCTTGTAAGTGAATTGGGCAAGAATACTGTGATAAATTGGATGGTTACATTTTATAAATGTATTAGTCAATCTTGAGTCTTTGGAAAGGGATAAGTTTAGGAAATCTGGATAGTTGAATCTCAAAAAAATTAAATGGTTTTATTCTTCTACC
Organism: Allium fistulosum; assembly: GCA_030737815.1. Classification (NCBI taxonomy): domain Eukaryota; kingdom Viridiplantae; phylum Streptophyta; class Magnoliopsida; order Asparagales; family Amaryllidaceae; genus Allium; species Allium fistulosum. The sequence continues at coordinate 1,042,365,138 of CM060902.1, read as the reverse complement.
AATGCATACGTATACTAAAGATAATAAGCATAGGGAGAATGTATTTTATAAGTCTGTAATGTTTCCTAATTCAACTTGTTTTATACAAATGTTTGATACCTTATTTTTAAGTAAGGGAAGGGTCTGTAATATAGGAGTTGAAAGCAAAGTCCATAAAAGTTGCATATATGTGTACATTTAAACAGGTTTTGTACAGATATTAACACACCGGTTACCTTTGTATTTTTAACATGAATCTGAAGTCCATTTCATTAAGGCTTTGAGCAAAAATGTATCTGCTAAACCCCATGAGTTCTACCAGAACAAAGAGTCAGGTTGAACCATGTTTTCTGGGTAGCCATAGTTATGTGAACTCACTCATGTTAGCCTTTCATTTAGCTTAGCACCATGTCATCAAAGAATTAAGCTTTTGAAACATGATATCTCACTCAAAAATATTCCAGAAAATAGTTAGTACTCTAAAAAGATTTTATAAGAAAATCAAACCTAGATAATTATAGAAGCTTATATCATTTTCTAGAGCACAAACACAACACCATTAATTTATAGATGACCATGACACAAGCATCTAGTTTCTAGGAATTATACTCCATAGAGAATTTAGCAAGGAATCAGGAGTTTAAAATATATATATATATATATTGATACATGTATGGATGGGGTTTTGTTGTATATATTGAATTAAACTATGTGTGGATTGATTAAACTTAAGCAATCAAATTATCCTCTTGTTTTCCAGAACTCTGATGCAAACAAGAGAGGCACATACATCATCACATGTATGTGCATATCCTGATATATATACTGATATATTTATATTGGTTGAGATTTTTGATCCTGGATATAAGTTGTTTTATAGAAAAAAATGACTCTAGGTTTCAGAAATATGTATATGTATATCTTATATATATATATATATATATATATATATATATATGTAAAAAAATCCTTACAAATTAAGGTATAAAAGAGAGGGTCATTTCATATACCAATACATAACTTACTTTATATTTATGACTTACGGTACAACAACATATACTTTATATACAAATTTACTTAAACTCATACAAATACATAGTTAACATATATTTTATACTAAAACTGATATAAATATAACTTGTATGCAAGACAAAATGTACGGACTTACATTATATATATACTTTGTAAACATATCATATAATTGTTATATTAGACAAATATATACAGTACACATAAAATAGAATATATGTAAACAACACATATCTACTATATTTTTACAGGTCACTATTATACATAACTATCTCGCATATAAAACATATAACATATATATACTATATATATACATATCATCAATACATATAGCATCAGCCAAACATAAATATATGTATATACAAACAAATAAATAAAATAATTTTATAAACCTATACCTTGCCGGGGCTTATGAGAAGAGGAAGAAGCGGGTCTGAGCTCTGTGGCGAATGGAAGAGAGGAGGAGGAGGTCGAGAACGAGCTCGGGTAAGGCTATGGCACTTGCATGGGGAAGATGAGGCCGTGAGGGGAGAGGGAGGGTGAGGGGAAGAATGGTGGTCTTGGGGTTTAGCCATGCTGGCTTAGGGTTGGATGCGGCACTTGCTGGGCTCGGAGGTGGTTTGGTGGAGGTCTGGTGGATGAAGTTTTCAGTGGTGAGGAGTTGAGAGCGGAAGATGGATTGGAGGATGGTGTAATTAAAAAGGGAGAGGCAGGTTTCTCAAATGGAAGAGAAAGAAATGTGAGCAGGTTTGAGAAGCTTTAAATAAAATATTATAATATTCATGTAAAGGCATGAACGACCGATAAAGGAAGAGACACAAAACTATGTAGGAACCAGCAAATATAATTATCAACCGTGGGAATAGTGAAGGTCAGACATTGAATAAATTATTAAGGCATGTGGCTTCTTGAATAAAATAATAACAAATGGCTATCAGGTTTAAACGTTGGAAAATGGAAAGGCATAAGGACACAAAAAAAACTGAAACGATTATCGGCATGGCTACCGATCGTCGGTTTTACCGCGAACTGGACACCGCTACAAACAAACAAATGTACCGTGCAGATCAGTATGACAAGACGATCAAAATGATATACTGATATCAGTGGTACGATCGTATGATCAAAAGTAGAAATTCGGTACCGAAAATTCTACTATTTCGTCGAAAATAAGATCGACGAAGCAATAACAGTCCAAATTTGAAGAAACAAAATATGACGTCTCACTCAGAAAATGATTTACAAATTTTCTATATAAAAATATTCAAGTTTGGAAAACATTTTATTATCATCAAATTTAACTGATATAAAATGAAATAAAATTACACAAGAAAATAAACTTCCATATTTTCTGATGAAAATTTACCGGTTGCTATGTTGAAGTAGACGTATTTCAAATATTAAATTTTTATTTCAAAATTTTATCCCAAAATTCAATTAATTAAATAAATAAAATCACTAAAATTTACGGGTCGTTACACTCCCCCCCACTCAAAACTTTTCATCCCCGAAAAGAAACGAGGTAGGAGAATAGAAACAACCTGGAGAAAAGAGGTTGAAAACAAAATAAAACAACTAATTCAAACCACAAAAATTTTAATTTAAATTAATTAGTATTTAATAATTGATTTAATCCATTTGATTTCACTTAAGTTAAATCAATCTATCTATTTCTGAATTCATTATCTTATTATCTAGTCATCCTCAATTAACAATTTCTAGATCATCAATTTGTATAATCATTTATTACACTCATATTTTATTCAACAAATTTAATTTTTTTATTCCAAATTATTATTAAGTTTATTCCACTTAATATATCTTATCACATATATTTAAACCACATAAATTAATTTAAACCATATAAATTTAAATTTAAATTTATTTATATTCAATAATTGATTTTAAATTCAAGGTATTTCCATAAGTTGATCAAATTTTAATTTACTAATTCCTTCAAAACAAATTTATTTGTCTCATCTATTATTCAATTAACTTATTATCCCATTTATTTCTATTAACATTTTATAACTAAAATCTAAGTGTATAACATTTGTCATATCCACTCAAATTTATTTATAAAATATCATCATTCTACATGGTAAATTATTCAATTACATTTTCAACTTCTGAATGAATTAGGTAAGTTATATTGGAATGAAATTGAATATTTACAAGTAAAGGTTTCTAATTCAATTATTTCAAGTTTAAATACTTATTCAAAATTTAGCTTTATTTATAATTGAAAACATCCTTTAACATGATTTTAAGAATTAAATTTCCGTTTAATTTCAAACCCTTAAGAGATAATTATGTATATACTATATATATTAAATCAAATTAAATTTAAAATTATATACCCATATATATATATATATATATATATAAATCAAGTCATACTTAAGAAATTCAAATCAAAATATTTTTCCAAAACAAAACCATAGCAAAGCTACAGAATGGTCTCTCCACTTTGAAACTCGAAAATGAATGTCGATAATGCGGCCGCCATCACCGAAATTATTTTCCAGCGACAAGGAGAAGAGCACTGATTTCAACATTTTAAAATTCTTTGAAAACGGTTTCTATTCGAAAATACCTTAAATAATATACATTTTAAATTTTAAAAATCAACGCTTGAAATCACTGGAAATTAAATTCTCAAATTCCTGATTTTTAAAATTTATTTCAGTTCCAAATCAATTTATAAACCATGTTTATAAATTCATTTAGAACAATAAATGATAATCAAATATTATCATTCAAACAACCAATAATTACTATTAAATTCCAGAAAATTTTACTTATATATATATATAATATAATTATACAAATTTATTTCATTTACCAAATTTGAAGATAATATTGTGTCAATTTGCTCTGTTAAAACGTTTTGGAAATCCTATCGATAGCGTTGATCAGACGAATCGATCGAAAACCCAAATCAACATCAACAACTCAAACAACACACTATAAAACATTTTTAATATTAATTACAAAAACACTCCCTCACTCGATTATACAAGAAGGGATTTCAAAACAAGGATAGAGATCCATCTATAGAGGGACCCTGTTAGAGGATAGGTTCGATAGGGAAATAAATAGATTTCAAAGAGAGAAACGAATGGATGGACTTGTATAAATCGCGGGCAACCTTAACCGGGTCAACCGTGACTTCAAAATAAGATTGAGGTAAAATTCTGGAACAAATTGACATTCGATTGCCAGAGATAGAATTTGGGTATAACAAAAGATAGCAGCATCACAAACCGAGGATACAGAAATCTACGGTGAATCAATGCTAGTTGTAAAGGAGTTTCCCCATTTACAATCGTTCAAAGGTTGGCGAGACCGCCGATTTATTATAGAGATCATTCGAAGTGGAGTTATGGGATACTCCAGAATCAAGAAGACACAAATAAGGGAGACAGAATGGACTTTGGAACCGAAGTGAATGTTCCAAAAATTCAAAGAAAACCGAGTCAAAGAAGAAGGAATTCAGGCTCGAACGAAAGTGATACCGTAATTAAATTTACTACATATGCTGATTTTTGCCTAAAACCAGAGCTCTGATACCACATGTAACGACCTGAAATTTTCAACCATTCGCATCCATACATGTCGGATTTGAATTGTTCAAAATATCATATTGTTAATTTAAATTTGGCTAAACTCAGCATATATAGTAAATAAAATAATCATAGATCACAGACATAGAGTAATATAACAATAATGCAGCGGAAACAAAAGAATAGTAGTTCATGAAGCTACTATATATATATATATAACAGAGTTAAACAAGATACAACAGAAGTCACGAGTACATAGATGTCTCAAAACAATAATCAAATACAAGATCTGAATGCATCACTGGAATCGACTGAACAACTGAAAGCAGGATAGATAGCTGGATCTCCAAGAGAAGCTCCAACTCCAAAGGTGATTCTCGAATACTGTCACTCAGTCTGACCCGAGCGTAAAGCAAAACACAAAATACTCGAGTCAGGATTAACATTCTTATATCAATAAATCCAACTCAAGTGAAATAACAACTGAAAATACAAGTAACTCAAAGGATGTTTGGGATAACCATCCTCTAAGGATCCGTTAAACTATTTATATATAGTAGTGTACGCTAAGTAGATAATGCCTATCAGTAATATAAAGTATCAAAATAGAGTTAAGGCGTTACCGTTTTTCCCTTAACACATTTTGTATAAGCGTCATAGTCTATACAGCACTGTAAACTCCACCGTAAACTAGTGGGCTATCAGGGAGTACTCCATAGGTATAACACGAAACAAATTGTAGTGGTCGCGCATAGGGATACAAGTATGACAAGGCACATGAGGCAATACCCGAGGTAGTGAAACTACCGTTTTCCTGATCCGAACTGGTAAGAACGCATCGCCGCAACGATCGCAATACCGCGAAACAACACTCCCAATTCAAGGGAGCGCACCAATCAAAAATAAGTAATGAGTAGTTTACGAAGAGTGTGTCCGCTAGAGGTAGCTAACCTCACTGGCCCGGCACGGCTCCTGTTTAAGTCATTTCCAATTTGACACAAGTGTCAAGGTCATCCATTATCGTTCTCTTTCTTCAAACCCAGCAACGTCATCATTCCAACCACTTCATTCTGGATCACACTCCACGTATAATAGTTATTAAAGTTGTTTTCAGTTTAGACAGAGAGTATGTCCCAAACCGATCCCGGACTCTTTAATAACTACGTAATTATTACACCGATTGGTCATTTAATAAACTTTCAAAATAGTTTATATTTCAAAACCAAAATATCATTGCCATTTCAAAACCATATCAATATGATATCACTTCCATTTTAAAACCAAATACGATATCATTTCCATTTCAAATATATCCAACTCAAATATATCCATTTACAACATCTCAGTACTTCAAAGTTATAACACTTTCTAAATCAAACACTTTGGAACTCATAATTCTTTGGAAATCAAAATTTAGAAATCATGATGCTTTGGAATCATAACACTTTCCTCAAACAGTTTAGATATTACTAATAGTATATAAAATAAAATAGTATACAAAACAAAATAATTTATATAAAATAGTTGTAAGTTAAAACAATTTATATTAAAATAATTAGTATATTTAAAATAGTTTATATTAAAAATAGTTATATTAAAAATAGTTTATATTAAAAATAGTTTATAAAATAATATAAAATAATTTAAAATACTTATATAATAAAATAGTTTCCTCAAATTTCAAAAATCGATTCAACTCAACTCGGATTCCAAAATTCAAATTTAATCAAATCTCAAATCATCAATTTCAATTCGATTCAGTTTCTAAATAGACCATTTCAAATTATCAATTTCAAATACATATTTGAACCACAAAATAAGCAATTTCATATATATATATATCACATTCGCTTTACTATTATTTAGTTTTGAAATATTTACTTAATCATTTCAATAACATCTAAATACAACTTCAATTTACAAATTTAAATAAACAAATTAATATCCCGTTTAAATTTATATAAATTTGAAATATTCATTTAAGTTACTTTTAATCAAATTCAGGTTATAAAACATATCTTTAAAATTTCAAATTTAATAAATTCCAAATCAAACTTATTTAAATAAAATTCTTAAATAAATATAGTTTCAAATCAATTTAAAATCATTATAAACTCTATATTTGAAAATATATATATTAAATAAATACTTAAACCTATTATTTATCAACTTTATTAAATCAACTTTAATAAATCTTTAAAATCAATATTTATTAAAAAACCGTGTATTCCTTTCCAAAACCATAGAAATCATTTTCAAAATATTTATATGTAGACCAACAGTGTCAGTATAAAATTTTCTATCCTATGGTCAAGTGATATGGATATTTATCATTTCAATCCGCAATTTAAGTATATACGGGTATATATCTTTTCAACCCGCAATCCCAAATTCAATGTCAATAAAAATCGCTTGGGTTTATCATTTCAACCAATAACGATTTTCTCCTATTCTACAGATCGTTCGGGTATGTATCATTTCAACCCATAGTGAATTCTATATTAGCAGGGAACTTGCAGAGTGATAACAGATATGATAATAATATAACAACAGTAACAGGCATATATCATCAGTGATAAATAACAGATAATGGTGTCAGATGTCACAGGTGATCAGATACAGATAATGGCATATATATAACAATGTAAATAACTAACAGCAGCATATTTCAATTGTCGTTTCAATTGAAATCAAATTTAATAAATATAAGAACATTAATCGTGAGTGATTGCTCACCTTTCGAGGCTAGAGAGGAATTTGATAACGAAGTGAGTTACGAATCCAGGCGTGAATTCCAAAGCAAAGTGAGATGTGCACGAATTGGATGAACAAAGCTGATAACAAGGAATCGATGAAATAAATCGAATCAGTTTGATAGAGAGAAAAATATATGTATTATTATTATTATTATTACTATTTATAAAAATCAATATTAAATTTAAAATACTTATTTAAAAATCTATGTATATTCTCTCTCAAACAATACTTATATAAACGGATAGGTATATAGACTAGAATATAACTTATGCACGCATTATATAATAAAAATGGTTTTATATAAAGGAATAACATCCAAATATCCATATACTGATATATCTAAAATATGATAAGCAAACTTATACAATAGAACACATTCATATAAATAACTATACATATTCATACACGTATACCCAAAATCCAATATACCTTTATAAACTTATGCAGTATACTAACAAATCTTATAATACCAATGTATACAGACAATAGGAAATGAACTAACAAGTAAACTTATAATATAATATATATAAAAGCTAATAAAACAGTATATATTATTATACCCATTCAAAATATGTAAACCATACATACGTACCATTTAAAGATTTCAAACATATACTATAGCTTTTATAGACTTATATACCCATACATAACTTACTTTATATTTATAACTTACGGTACAACAACATATACTTTATATACAAATTTACTTAGACTCATAAAGATACATATTTAACATATATTTTATACTAAAAGTGATATAAATATAACTTGTATGCAAGACAAAATGTACTGACTTACATTATATATATACTTTGTAAACATATCATATAATTGTTATATTAGACAAATATATACAGTACACATAAAATAGAATATATGTAAACAACACATATCTACTATATTTTTACAGGTCACTATTATAATAACTATCTCGCATATAAAACATATAACATATATATACTATATATATATATACACATATCATCAATACATATAGCATCAACCAAACATAAATATATGTATATACAAACAAATAAATAAAATAATTTTATAAACCTATACCTTGCCGAGGCTTATGAGAAGAGGAAGAAGAGGGTCTGAGTTGTGTGGCGAATGGAAGAGAGGAGGAGGAGGTCGAGAACGAGCTCGGGTAAGGCTGTGGCACTTGCGTGGGGAAGATGAGGCCGTGAGGGGAGAGGGAGGCTGAGGGGAAGAACGGTGGTCTTGGGGTTTAGCCATGTTGGCTTGGGGTTGGATGCGGCACTTGCTGGGCTCGGAGGTGGTTTGGTGGAGGCCTGGTGGATGAAGTTTTCGGTGGTGAGGAGTTGAGAGCGGAAGATGGATTGGAGGATGATGTAATTAAAAAGGAAGAGGCAGGTTTCTCAAATGGAAGAGAAAGAAATGTGAGTAGATTTGAGAAGCTTTAAATAAAATATATAATATTCGTGTAAAGGACTGAACGACCGATAAAGGAAGAGACATAGAACTTTGTTGGAACCAACAAATATAATTATCAACCGTGGGAATAGTGAAGGTCGGACATTGAATAAATTATTAAGGCAAGTGGCTTCTGGAATAAAATAATAACAAACGGCTATCAGGTTTAAACGTTGGAAAATGGAAAGGCATAAGGACACAAAAAAAACTGAAACGATTATCGGCATGGCTACCGATCGCCGATTTTACCGTGAACTGGACACCGCTACACACAAACAAATGTACCGTGCAGATCAATATAACAAGATGATCAAAACGATATACTGATATCAGTGGTACAATCGTATGATCAAAAGTTGAAATTCGGTACCGAAAATGCTGCTATTTCGTTGAAAATAAGATCGACGGAGCAATAACAGTCCAAATTTGAAGAAACGAAATATGACGTCTCACTCAGAAGATGATTTACAAATTTTCTATATAAAAATATTCAGGTTTGGAAAACATTTTATTATCATCAAATTTTAACTGATATAAAATGAAATAAAATCACACAAGAAAATAAACTTCCATATTTTCTGATGAAAATTTACCAGTTGCTATGTTGAAGTAGACGTATTTCAAATATTAAATTTTTATTTCAAAATTTTATCATTTAAAATTTCACCAAAATTCAATTAATTAAATAAATAAAATCACTAAAATTTACGGGTCGTTACAATCACTCCAAATACTAATATATTTACTACTATATATTTAGTTATTCAACAGATAATTATAAATTTATCAATCAATCAAGCATCCAATAATTTAAATTTAAACATTTAAATTTAAATATGGCAATCCAAATAAGTGAGGAATTCTCACCTTGATTTTAATTTGCAGAACATCCAAATTTTAATTTACCAAAATCCCCGTTTGGCCTCGGAAAATCCCAATCAATTTCAGATTGAAGCCTACATCATTTCGAATCCAACGTTTCCGGTTTTCATGTGATTCCGACCTCGCATACCAATTTATTAGATTTTTAGTTATTGATTTATCAAACTAAGATAAATTTAATTAATTTCTTAATTTATAAATAAATTACCATATAACCCTACTCTGCAAAATTTGAATCACCTCCTGCTAACTACAGCAGCCTTCACCAGTTGCACGGCTCCACCATCGACAATCCCTGAAGCCCTAGCTCGATCGACTAGCATCGTTGCTCCTCCCCCATCTCAGCCACACACTCCAGCGCCGGCCTCTACCTCCAGTTTGCCTCCATCGAACTAAGAGAACACCCAACAACCCGGTTCCATTCAAACTGATCACCGCGACACTCCTGCTTTAATCGCCGTCGCCGCTCCTAGGCAGCTCGCGCATCTCCCCTTCACCGCATCGATTCCCAGTCGTGCGAATTCCCTCTTTAAGTCACGAACGAAGTTCGTGATGTTTGTAGCGATTCGATCGCTACCCTCCCCCCCTTTTCGTTTATCTCCATTTTTAAAGAATCGAACTGCTTCGGTTAGGATTTTATCTCCGTTGTGATTTTCGAACTGGCAATCTCAATTTGAAAGAAAAAGGGAAGGCGCGTTTTTACTTTGTTCGATTTCGTTTCCTTCTTCTTCTTTTTGAGAACGATTTGATCTTTGATTTCAAAAGTGAACTGAGAGAATGAAAAGGAAGAAAAGAATGAACATGGTTTAAACGGTGAAAGTAATGTTGCGTGTTTAATTGGAGAAGGATGGCGTGTTTTAGAAGGCAGGCTTGATTTTTACAAATTATATTATTATTTAATTATAAATATCCCATTTAATGTAACTTACAATTCCGATATCCTATCGAGGCGTGCCACTAGGTGTTTATAATGTTATACCCCTATTCCAAACGCAATGGAAAAGGTTTCGAGTCCTAATTCGATTGTATGGAGAAGATAGCTTTTTGGACTCGATTTTTATATTTGATTTCGATATAAATTTCAACGCGTTTCTATCTCGTACGATCAAACGATAACTCTAAACGCTATGAAATATGGAATTCGATAATAGTACAATATTACGGATCCAATGGAACTGGTTTTGTCGAATTCCGAGACTGTGCCTCGGAAGGCTATTTTTAAATGTCAATTTAAACAAGCTATTTTTAAAATTGAACAGATCACTTTTTAATTCAATTTTAAAACTTTTATTATCTTCATTATTATCAATATAAATTTTACAAGCCATTAAATTATTTTTATCGAACTTAAAACTCAAGCTACAAAAATTTAACCAATATTCAATTATTAAAATTCAATAATTAAATTATCCAATAAGTCGCTATATTTAAATTCTGAATCTATTTTATAAATAAACCCAAATCTTCATGTTTAAAGTCAATCTATAAATTCAAATTCAATATTTAAAACCATTTAAAGATTCCAAATCAAACGACGAAAAATCTGGGTCATTACACTCACTCAATAATTTCTATTGTTTAATATAACTAAGGTCAATTACAGAATCTCGAAGTGATGATATCACATAATTCTTTCAACTTGAGAATACTATTGAACTTCAATTCAGACACTCCACTTTGATTATAGTTAATTTGTGTCGTGCAGTCCAACGAACGACTATAATGAGTTCTATGTTGAAGCATTGGAAGTGAAACACTGTTCAATGGAGAATCTGTTTCCTACCTTGTATCAGGTTAGTATCACGGTCGACTATAGTCAACTTAAAATCAAAGTCTCTGCCCAAAACAGTATGGTTAATAATAATTGTTATTATCAAACCAAGGATTTTGTGTTTGGAATGATCAAGTTTAATAGGGACAATATTGGACTTTTGACCAAGACCAAATTCCGTAAGTCCTAATGTGATATACTATCGATGAAGAGAATTGGTGCAAATAATCTTTACTATGAGGTACCGCTTATAATAATAAAATTGGATTTTTACGGAATAGATGTGTAAGCGATAAATTTAGCCAAAAGGTCATATCACTAGCTAATGTGATGTGTGAACGTTAATATGCAAATTGTTTGATACTAATCGCGAACTGAATTTACAACTTTGAGTCGTAGAACCATAATAATGAATACTCTGAAAAAGCCACATGATTTAATTAATTTGTAATCATTTTAAATTAATTAATATTTGCAGATTATTATTAATTTAATTTCCTTTGATTTTTTTGAATATTAATAGTATTTAATAAAGTGTGTATATAAAGGTTATATATATATGTGTATCGATATATGATACTAGTAGAATATTTAATTTGAATTTCATTAGATTAATTGCTATGTGGTTTTAGGAAATGTTTTACACCCATATTGTCTCTTTTATGGCCGGCCATGCATGATGAAGAGGGAGATGATTTGATGAGATTAACGAGGAATTAAAAAGGGAAGGTTTTAAAGGAGGAAACTGGAAGGTTTCAATGTTCCATTAAAACAAATTATCTTTCATTTGCTTATTGATTCAACATACAATTTTTTTTCTTCTCCTCTCCCTCTCCTATCATGGCCAATAATCTATGGCCTCCCAACCACGAAAAATTCCAAATAAAATAAAATCAATTCAAATTAAATAAATACAAAGCTGATGCTTTAGATCGTTGCAACTTATGAAGATAATTTAATCGAATCTAGGATCTTTATTCATTGTTCAAGGTGGTTTTTTTGGCTACATCTTAAGATAACATTCTAATTTTATTTATTCATATGTTCATCATATTTACATGGTTTAGATCTTTTACTTCTACGTCTTATTTGTTCATATTGTTTGTATAGTTTAGTTCCGAACCTTTCCACGATGAACTTATATGTGCCTAAGTTGTCCTATCTATTTTTCTATTGTTTAAAAAAAATTGATAATTTATTGACATAATTTTATTACCTTTTATATATACAAACATGATTAAACTATATTGTTGTTTATTTAAAATCACTAATACATGATTCACATGTTTGTTGTCGTGAATTTAATTCATTTGGTCATTGTTTACTTTTGTTTAAAAGTCATTTTAGTATATAAAAAAATATTAAGTTGGCTTTTGTGTAAAATAGTATAAACCATTTGAATCCCTCTTAAGTTATAGTTTGATTTCAATTATTTATTTTAATTTCAAAAAATATATTTTTTAATTTTAAATCCTTCCTTAATTAAAATTAGATTTAAAATTGTTAATTTAGATTTCAAAATATATAAATTTGTCAAACTTAATTATAACATATGTGTGTGTATGTATGTATATTGTTTATATCAAAACTTTGGACAATAAAGGCATATATAAAGGAACAAAGAGGCCCATTTCAGAGTAAATCTTAGCTCCTACATACGGTCTCATTAGCCACATACACATATTTGTAGCCATGCACTATATACATATAACTGTATTTGATACATTTTTTAGTTAAAACTTACCAAAAAATTAAAATTAAATAAAATATGATTTTATTTTAAACATTGTTAGATTGGATCTAATAAATCTTTAGACTTCATAGGTCCAATAAAGATCTAAAATAGAATATATTTTTTGAAATCTACCAATTTCATCCTCTTCCAACTGGTCAGTTTCCTTCATGCGGTTGTGCCACTCGCATGTGTAAATTTAGTTAGCAATTAGTATCTAACAATACAAATATTAACATTCATACTTCACCTTAGCTATTGGTGTGACAGTGTGACTAAACTTATGCTTATACAACTTTTTCGGTAAAATCCAATTTTGCAGTTTTAAGTGGTACCTTTTAGTAACGATTATTTACACCAATTCTCTTCGTCAACACTATACCACTTTAGGACTTATGGAATTTGGTTTTGGTCAAAATTCCAATATCTTCCACATTTAACGTGGTTAGTCCATAAAACAATGTCCTTGGTTTAATAATAACATTTATTATTAATCGTACTGTTCCGGCTGTGGACTTTGAATTTGAGTTGACTACAGTTGACCATGATATTAACATCTTATAACCGAGGAGTTGTGTAACATCCCACTATTTTGGACCATTCAAATCGATAAAAAATCCACACATGTCGGACTCGAATACTTCAAAACAGTGGATTGTAAAGAAAATTTGGAGCAAATAAAATCAAACACAGAATCACAGACACAGAATATCAGAATAAATCGCAGCGGAAATAAAATACCATAGTAGTTCATGAAGCTACTACATAAATAATCTCAAAACAGATACAAATTATCATAGTCTGAAAAATAAATACAACAGAATTCGGAATACATAAGTCAACTAATACAAAAGCAATACTGAATAAGGAATACTGAAATGGAAATAGATGAACAGATAGACAAATAAGCTCCAGCAAATTTATAGCTCCAGAAGGTGAATTAGAGCTGTGATACTCAGGCTGACCCGAGCGTAAAGTAGAACACAAAACACACGAGTCAGGACATACATACTTATACAATGTAAACCAACTCAAGTGAACTGTAGTAGAGATGCACAAGTAACTTAAAGGATGCCTGGGATCGCCCATCCTTTAAGGATCCGTTAAACCATCTACTATGTAGTAATGAACGCTATCATAGTAATGTCTAAAGTAAAACAAACTATACAAAATAATAGTGTTAATGTGATGGGGGTAGCGCAAAGCTGCAGCAATTTCCCACCTCTAGCCACACTTTATAACATCCAACCGTTATTATGACCCGTGGTTATAAATTTCAAAATGGTTATATTTCAAAACCAAATAATTCATTTAAACATTTAAAAGTGAAGTCATTATACTTTCAAATCAAAATATTCAATTCCCAAAATTTCAACATTTTCTGAAGCTCGTTTATTCAATTGCAATAATCCAAAACGTTATATTTTCAGCATTCGCAGCACCTAGAAAATGCTGCTGTAAGTATAATGGTAAAATTGGAAAACAACACAATTCAGAAACATTAGCACTTACAAACTGCTGCTGTAGATACAGTGGAAATTTGAAAACAGTTCATTGTTGGAAACAACAGCACTTATAACCTTCTGCTGTGGAGACAATAGTAGATTTGAAAAACAATACACTGAAACCACAGCATTTCTGGAATGCTACAATTTCTGTTATAAGTTGTACTATGACATTTTTAAACAATATATCTTCCACTTTTATCATTTTTAACTTATCAAATTTATTCCACTTTTCAAAATTATTTGTCAGGATATCATTTAACTTATAAATTTAATAAAATAACATTTTATTAATAAATATCCAATTAAATTATAATTCATTTACATTAAGTAAAAATTCACTATAGGTTGCTTAACTTTTATTTTAACAAATGACTTGATATTTTCTTTTACTTTAAAAAGGTATCCATTTTATAAATAAATATTTTAATTACTAAGTTAAGCTTAAAATTTCCATTCTAACTCAAATTTCAATTATTAACTTAAATCAAAATTTTTTAAATTACAATTTAAACCATTTATCAACTTATAAAATTTTAACTTTTAGGAAATCACTGTTTAAATCATTTAAATCCTATTTAAGTAAAAATTTCACATTTTTACATTTAAAAATACTTAAAAATTTACAAAATCCCATTTTTAATCAAATTTCAATTATTAAGTTAAATCAAAATTTTGAATTACAATTTAAACCATTTATTAACTTATACAATTTTAACTTTTAGGAAATCACTGTTTAAATCATTTAAATCCAATTTAAGTCAAAATTTCACATTTTTACATTTAAAAATACTTAATAATTTTAGACAAATCATTTTAAAATTTTACCACGGGTTTGTATAATATTTTCTAACCTAGGTCAAGTGATACAGATAATATATCATTTCAATTCGTAATTAGTTAACATTCCGGGTTTTATCATTTCAAACCCGCAATCCCAAGTCAAATAAAACAAATCGCTCGAGCCTATCATTTCAGCTCGTAACGACCTTTCCCTATTCTAAAGTCCGTTCGGGTATGTATCATTACAACCCATAGTGATTCTATACTAATAGGGAACTTGCAGTGTGAGAAACAGAAAATAAATAAACAGTAAAACATATCATATGATGTTAGGTGATGCAACAGGTATATAATCAGGTAATATCATCATATAATGTCAGATAATAGGCAGATGTGAGCATATAACATAGCATATCAACTACTACAATTCAAGTGACATTGTTTCACATTTATATAAGTACGATTTGTCGAGAGTGATAAACTCACCTTTTTAAAGCTAGAGATGACAATTCAAAACACAGTCTAAACTCTGCAAAGCATGACTAGATTTGAGTGGATGAAGAGCTAAGATCCAGGTCTTGTAAACAACAAATATACAACATATATAAGTATATGATTGTACAAAAGAATTTAGACTTAAACAAAAATCAAAATATGAACAAAGTGAAGCAAGAGGACTTAACCAAATCAAGTGGGCTCGACCACTACACAAATAGGCTTGACCACATGATAAATGGCTCGGCCATGATTTGTTTTTGAAGCATATGTGTTCGGCCAAGGCAAGAAAATAGGCACGGCATAGGGTAGGTGAAAGGATGGAAAGCCAAAAGTCACTTGGAAGGCTAAAAGTCAAGGCATGTGAAAGGTCAAGTGGTTCAATGGTTCGATCTTATGCTAACATGACTCGGCCCTATGGCTAATGTGCTCGGTCATGATAAGTTTGGGCTAGGTAAGCTCGGCCCTAGGCTTGTGAGATAGCTACAAAGGCATGGCTATGGTCAAGTAATGGAATGGCAAAGCATGGGAAGGAAAAAGGACTTGGGCAAGTGCATTTTGGTTCGACCTATGCTGATTTGTGTTTGGACACATGGTTAATAGGTTCGGCCATGTTGTGTTATGGGTCAAGAAACATGGATTGTGAGGCTTTGGCATGGGTTTGGTCACGGCCAAATGCAAGGGAAAGTGGTGAACAAGGGAATGGCCGAGGCAAACAAGGAAGGTGATGTTCTATAGGGTTCGGCTATGGTTTCAAGTGTGGTATGGTGATGGATTGGATCTATGGGTCACGGCAACAACATGTAGTGATGGTGGGATGGTGGAGGCCGGTCATGGAGGTGGTGGTGGTGGTGAGATGGTCGGTAGAAGGATGGAGCATGGTGATGGCCGAATTATCCTAAGGGAAGAAAACAAAAGAAAGGAGAAAAAGAAAAGAGAAAGAAGAAGGAAGCCATGGAAACCTACTTTAAAACTTTTTGTTTTTGTTAGAAATGAAAATGGAAATGAGATGTACGGCTACTGGGAAGGAAATACATGGCTAAGAAGGAAAAGGAAAAGGAATACATCACATTAAAGAAAAGAAAACCTATGACTCTTGAATTTCCAAGCCCACTTGTCAAGCCCAAAACCAAACAAGTTCAAAACAACAAATAAATAAACAAAGTCCAAAACTAAAATAAAATAGAAATAACATAGAAAAATATAGATAATAAAATACTGAAAATAATTCCTTGTAAAACGATGAATTTATCGGATTTAAAAGGTATAAAATAGAATTTAACAAAACGAAAAGCAGAACGAATATCAGAAACAAATACTGTTTCAAAGAAAAAGATTGGAAATCGAAAATTCAAATTTAAAATTTCAACTGAACTCAAAGTTTGACTAAAGTTGAACAAAAATATAAATTTCTATAAAATCATTATTTTATTATATTTCGAAAACAAATTAGAAACAAAATCCAAAATACATTGGAAAAATTCCAAAATTTCCATTTAAAATGATTAAAAATCAAAGTTTCAAATAAAAATTGAATTAAAATATTTGTTAAAAATTATGGGTTGTTACAAGTTGAATTGAGTTGAATTCTTTATCAAATAGTGTTTTACTTCTAATGCTTCAACTTAGATCCAACTATATTCACTTGATGTATCGCCTTTCCGTGATTTAACTACCCAAAGTAGAGTATCCAATGTTTCACAATATTCTTAAGTCAAGGGAGCTGTATAACATTGTCACTTTAAGATCTCATGTTTGACCCTAGTTATAATTGACCAATATGAAACTCTCGAGCGAGTCATTCCATAGTTATACAATAATTGTCAATACCTAATCTCTTTGTGCCCCCAACAGCCATGAGTAATGCACTGCCCAATATTTGGAAAGCGTTACGTACTCTGGTCTCGATGGATGGATCATATCTCAAAACATCTTAGCCAGGCATGCTTAAAATAAGATATTATTTTTATTGTGATTTAATACTCATATTACAACTCCTTGTAATTTTAATCGCATAACATCTTATTTAAGGACTTTCTACTTAATATAATTTAAATTAATTAATTAACTATATCACTATATATACAACAAAGTGTATAATAGAAAAAACATCATTTATTTCAAATGAGATTTTATTACAAAGTTAATAATTTGTAATAAATTATAGAATTGCCCCTAGTGCATAACCCTAACTCTGTCTCAGAACAAACTAATTAAACCTACCAATCTGATGGATGTGTGAAAAAGTAATGTATATGCTCTAGGTTGAATAATCGAGTTTTCTCCCCTATCTAGCTACTTACCAAGCTCAATAGGCGATGTCCAAAAGTTTTCCCCAGTTGTAAAGACCTAAACTGATTTGCGACTTTGGCTAATTTTCATAATTATGTATGAAATGTAAAATATATTTTAAATTTAAAAGTTAAGTTCAAAATATATAAATGAAATTTTTTAATAGTTATAAAATATTTTTAAAAATGGTTTGAAAATAAATTTGATATTTTTGAAAATTATATAATATTCAGCTGATTATATCAATTAAATAATTAATTATAGGTTAATTAAAATAAACATATATATATATATATATATATGTGTGTGTGTGTGTGTGTATGTATTAAATTGTTTGAGGTAAATTATAAATAAATTTTTTGAATTTATTAAAAACGTTTTAATGAAAAAATAATTTGCTTTGTGAATAAATTAATTAAGTATTAATTAACATATACATATATAGTAATATATGTATGTAATTATATTGTTATGACTATATATTTATCTTAAATTTGTTTAAGATGAATAATATTATATTTTTGATTTAATTAAAAAAAATAATTAAATTAAAGAATTTATCAAATATATTAGTTTACCAAAAGGTAATTAATTAACATATATATATATATATGCTTATATTGATATGTATATATAAACAAACTGTAAACGTTATAGCAGGTTATTTATAGTTGATGATGATAATATAAAATTTCTAAAATTTTAATAAAATTCAATTAAAGTGTTGTTTAATTAAATAAAATTATAAATAGGTTGAAGGGGAGAATAGAACAACTAGAAAGAAAAATTGGTTGAAAGGGCAAGGATAAACAATTAATTTAAAACTGTATAAATTTCAATTATAATTATTTAATATTTAATAATTTGGTTAAACCCATTTGTAAAATTTCTTGTTTCCTTTATAAATACCATTTATATGTTTAAATAACACCTTTATAAATATATGAAAACTTATTTGAATACAATTATTTATATCATTACTTATATTTACAAAGAAGCTAATGAAAACATTGAATCCATAATTCATAAATTTATTAATTTATCTCAAGATACTTTTCAACATTATAAATAAATCAATAATCATTTTCTTTAATTATATTGTATTTAATTAATAGCTTCTAAAATATTTACAACACTAATAATTTACTATTAAACCATGTAGTATATAAATAAACAATATTTTAAACATTTTAAATTATTTAGAAAGAGAATTGATCAAAATATCCTTTATATAATACTTTATCAAAATACTTTTATAATAAAATACTTTTATATCGAAACAGATTTTCCTTTTGAAAATACTTTTATAACTCGATGTCTCAACAAGTTTATCCTCATTCTTGCAGACTCTGGCCAATCGTTGATCAGGCGCAAAGCTAGATTTCTCCAAGTATTTGGTAGACTTATTTCAACACCCAGTGAAAATACAGGAAAAACTTTCAAAACCGATATGGAAAGTACAATCCAAACAAATCAACCGAATCATGGATCGCAGATACACAATGGTTACGCCTGGATCCCCCAGGAAACATCCGTACCCGTAAGCCATCACGGCCCTGCGAATTACGCCATGATAACAGCTGTAGACTACAGATACACAATGGTTACGCCTAGATCCCTCAGGAAACATCTGTACCCGTAAGCCGTCACGGCCCTGCGGATTACGCTACTAAACGACCATAGATCGCAGATACACAATGGTTACGCTTGGATCCCCCAGGAAACATCCGTACCTATAGGCCATCTCGGCCCTGCGAATTATGCTATGCAGTCGAGTTCGTAAGACCATGGGTAATGCCATGGAATTCGATGGACACTCGAGTATCATATCCGGAAAACCCAAATCAGAGAGAATAATATCGATAGAATGAATCCACAATGTAGCCATAAAGTGGATATCAAGCAGAAGGCACTTTCCATTCTTTACTTCAAAAATATGTATCATATAGTACCTTTTCAAATCAATTTCAAATATCATACTTATATAAAGTCCATTATATATAAGATTTCATTTCAAATCAAATACTTTCCAAAATCAATAGTATATCAAATCACACTTATATAGACTTCGATTATATAAGATTTCGCTTTTCAAATTGAGTACCTTTCCAAATCAATAGTTTTCGAATCAACTTCATACTTATACAAATCAATTTTATATAAGTTCGATAACCCCAAATCAAGTATTTAGTAAAATAAGGTTCTTAATTTCAATTCGTTTCAATATCAATTCAGTTTCAAAATCATATATGATTTCACCAAATTATTTCTTCCAAACTAAATATCTTCAGTTTCAAAGTTTCCAAGATAATAGGTTTAGAAAATAATCCATGTTTGTTTCCAAATCAACATATTTTAAGTCAGACAAATTCATTTCCAAAATCATAGTACTTTCAAGGATATAATACTTTCGAACCCAAACAATTTGAAATAATAATACTTTGGAAATCATAATACTTTGAAATTCAAACTTTGGAAATCATAACATTTGAAATCATAGCACCTTCCTTCAAACAGTTTAGATATTAATAATAGTATATAAAATAAAATAGTTTATAAAATAAAATATTTAAATAAATAGCAATAAGTTAAAACAATTTATATTAAAATAATTAGTATATTTAAAATAGTTTATCTTAAAAATAGTTATATTAAAAAAATAGTTTATATTAAAATAGTTATATTAAAAATAGTTTATAAAATAATATAAAATAGTTTTAAAATACTTTATATAAGACAATAGTTTCTTCAAATTCCACAAATCGATTCAACTCAACTCAGATTCCAAAATTCAAATTTAATCCAATCTCAAATCCTCAAATTTCAATTCAATTCAGTTTCTCAATAAACCATTTCAAATTTTATCGATTTCAATACAGATGTGAACCACAAAATAAACCCTTTCAATTTCAATATATTTCAAAGCTTTATATATTCAATATTTCAAACTAAATTTGATAATTTCATTTATATCTCAAATTCACTTTACTATTATTTAGTTTGAAATATTTACTTAATTATTTCAATAACATCTAAATACAACCTCAATTTTCCAATTTAAATAAACAAAATATCCCATTCAAATTTATATAAATTTGAAATATGCATTTAAGTCACTTTTAATCAAATCCATGTTATAAAATCATATCTTTGAAATTTCAATTTTTAATAAATTTTAGATCAAACTTATTTAAGTATAATTCATAAATAAATATAATTTCAAATCAATCTCAAATTTATCTTTCCAACCTGAATCATTATAAACTCTATATTTGAAAATATATAGATATCAAATAAATGCTGAGTTTTAAATCCCAATCTATTTTCGAAATCAAATCTTTTTCTCAAAATCAATTATACCCCAAAATGATTCCCAGTTTATAACCATCCCTTTAAATCCTTTAAACTATTTATTTTTTATTTGAATGATCCACTTTACCCTTTGAAAATTATTGTTATATATATAAATAGTTTTATAAAAGATGTTACTAAGTTAAAACATCTAAAACTAAATTTTATTCAAGATATTTTAAAACTAAATTTCATATTGGTATAATTCAAAATAGTCTTATTTATTTACTTAACAAAACAGTTTCAGCTTATTTAAATCATATTACTTCATACTTAAACATACAAAACTAAACTTATATACTTTATCAAATAATTTATACCTTCCGAAATTTCTTAGCTTTGAAAATTAAACCTTGATTTGGAAGTCGGAGAAATCAAATTTTCAATCCAAGAGTTGGAAATCAGCAACCAATCAGTAAATCAACTTTAAAAGATAGGGTTATACCAAATCAAATCCAAAACTCGAGGACTGAACACCAAGCTCGTTCAAACTTTTTCAAATATATACACATATATCTTACGAATACCAAATCATACTTCGAAATTCGAAATCAAAATTGGTTTCACAAATCAATCGCATAGCAAAGCTACTGAAGAGGCCTCTTCCCCACTCTGAAACTCGAAAATCAATGTCGATGATGCGTGTACTCATCACCGAAATCATTCTCCAGCGACATAAGTGGGTTCTGGACTTCTATTTTCTTGAGAACTTCTTTGAAATTTCTTTGAAATCATTGGAACTCATTTAAAGTCATTTGAAACATTTCTTATTCGGAAAATACTTTCAAATCGTATTATTATATATTTCAAAATCTTAAAACCAGTTCCCAAAATGCCGGAGTTCAATCTCTCAAATTTCAAATTCAAAACCCTTCAGTTATAAATCATTTTTATATAAATCAATTTCTTATATAATTTCCAAAATTTCAAATCCTTTTGAAACTTCAAATTCTCGTTTTTTAAAAGGTATATAATTATTATTTGAAACATTTCACTCTTATATATAAAATATAATCATTCCTATCAAAAAATAATAATTTCGATATATAAACGATTTCTAAAATACAAACAACACAAATTTTCAGGGATGATTCAAGAATGGATTTCAAAACAAAGATAGAGATTCAAAAAAGAGAAACTCTAATCAAATAGAATTCTGATTCGAAGATAGGCTCGAACGAAGATGAGATAATTAATTACAAAATAGTAGATGGACATACTTATATAAATCGCGGGCGACTTTAACCGGGTCAACCGTGACTTCAGGAATATGATCGAGGCAAAATTCTAAGGCAAATCGACATTCGATCGCCAGAGATAGAATTTGGCATAGCAAAAGATAGAAGCATCTAAACTGAGGGTATAAAAATCTTCGGTGAATCAATGCCAATTATAAGGGAGTTTCACCCATGCACAAATCATTCAAAGATTGGCGGGATCGCCGATTTTTTTATAGAGATCACTCGAAGTGGAGTTATGAAATGCTCTAGAATCAAAAGAATACAAATAGGGAAGACAAGAATGGATTTCAAAGCAAATGGGAGCCTTCCAAAATTCAAATTTATTCCACTTTTCAAAGTTATTTGTTAGGATATCATTTAACTTATAAATTTAATAAAATAACATTTTATTAATAAATATCCAATTAAATTATAATTCATTTACATTAAGTAAAAATTCGCTATAGGTTGCTTAACTTTTATTTTAACAAATGACTTGATATTTTCTTTTACTTTAAAAAGGTATCCATTTCATAAATAAATATTTTAATTACTAAGTTAAGCTTAAAATTTCAATTTAACTCAAATTTCAATTATTAAGTTAAATCAAAAAATTTTAAATTACAATTTAAACCATTTATCAACTTATAAAATTTTAACTTTTACGAAATCACCGTTTAAATCATTTAAATCCAATTTAAGTCAAAATTTAACATTTTTACATTTAAAAATACATAAAAATTTCCTAAATCCCATTTTTAATCAAATTTCAATTATTAAGTTAAATCAAATTTTAGAATTACAATTTAAACAATTTATTAACTTATACAATTTTAGCTTTTAGGAAATCACTGTTTAAATCATTTAAATCAAATTTAAGTCAAAATTTCACATTTTACATTTAAAAATACTTAATAATTTTAGACAAATCATTTTAAAATTTTACCACGGGTTTGTATAATATTTTCTAACCTAGGTCAAGTGATACGGATAATATATCATTTCAATCCGTAATTAGTTAACATTCCGGGTTTTATCATTTCAAACCCTCAATCCCAAGTCAAATAAAAAAATTCGCTCGAACCTATCATTTCAGCTCGTAACAACCTTTCCCTATTCTAAAGTCCGTTCGGGTATGTATCATTTCAACCCATAGTGATTCTATACTAACAGGGAACTTGCAGTGTGAGAAACAGAAAATAAATAAATAGTAAAACATATCATATGATGTCAGGTGATGCAACAGGTATATAATCAGGTAATATCATCATATAATGTCAGATAACAGGCAGATGTGAGCATATAGCATAGCATATCAACTACTACGATTCAAGTGACATTGTTTCACATTTATATAAGTACGATTTGTCGAGAGTGATAAACTCACCTTTTTAAAGCTAGAGATGACAATTCAAAACACAGTCAAAACTCTACAAAGCACGAAAAGCACGACTAGATTTGAGTGGATGAAGAGCCAAGATCCAGGTCTTGTAAACAACAAATATACAACATATATAAGTATATGATTGTACAAAAGAATTTATACTTAAACAAAAATCAAAATATGAACAAAGTGAAGCAAGAGGACTTAACCAAATCAAGTGTGCTCAGGCACTACACAAATAGGCTTGACCACATGATAAATGGCTTGGCCATGACTTGTTTTTAAAGCATATTTGTTTGGCCAAGGCAAGCAAATAGGCACGACATAGGGTAGGTGAAAGGATGGCGAGCCAAAAGTCACTTGGAAGGCAAAAAGTCAAGGTGTGTGAAAGGTCAAGTGGTTCAATGGTTCGGCCCTATGCTAACATGACTCGGCCCTATGGCTAATGTGCTCGGTCATGATAAGTTTGGGCTAGGTAAGCTCGGCCCTAGGCTTGTGAGATGGCTACAAAGGCACGACTATGGTCAAGTAATGGAATGGCAAAGCATGGGAAGGAAAAAGGACTTGGGCAAGTGCATTTTGGTTCGACCTATGCTGATTTGGGTTTGGCCACATGGCTAATAGGTTCGGCCATGTTGTGTTATGGGTCAAGAAACATGGATTGTGAGGCTTTGGCATGGGTTTGGTCACAACCAAAGGCAAGGGAAAGTGGTGAACAAGGGAATGGCCGAGGCAAACAAGGAAGGTGATGTTCTATAGGGTTCGGCTATGGTTTCAAGTGTGGTATGGTGATGGATTGGATCTATGGGTCACGGCAACAACATGGAGTGATGGGTGGATGGTGGAGGCCAATCATGGAGGAGGTGGTGGTGGTGAGATGGTCGGTCAAAGTATGGAGCATGGTGATGGCCGAATAATAATAAGGGAAGAAAACAAAAGAAAGGAGAAAAAGAAAAGAGAAAGAAGAAGGAAGCCATGGAAACTTACTTTAAAACCTTTTGTTTTTGTTAGAAATGAAAATGGAAATGAGATGTACGGCTATTGGAAAGTTAATACATGGCTAAGAAGGAAAAGGAAAAGGCATACATCACATTAAAGAAAATAAAACCCATGACTCTTGAATTTCCAAGCCCACTTGTCAAGCCCAAAACCAAACAAGTTCAAAACAACAAATAAATAAACAATGTCCAAAACTAAAATAAAATAGAAATAACATAGAAAATATAGATAATAAAATACTGAAAATAATTTCTTTTAAAACGATGAATTTATCAGATTTAAAAAGTATAAAACAGAATTTAACAAAAGGAAAAGCAGAACGAATATCAGAAACAAATACTGTTTCAAAGAAAAAGATTGGAAATTCAAAATTCAAATTTAAAACTTCAACTGAACTCAAAGTTTGACTAAAGTTGAACAAAAATATAAATTTCTAGAAAATCATTATTTTATTATATTTCGAAAACAAATTAGAAACAGAATCCAAAATACATTGGAAAAATTCCAAAATTTCCATTTAAAATGATTAAAAATCAAAGTTTCAAATAAAAATTGAATTAAAATATTTGTTAAAAATTATGGGTTGTTACAAGTTGAATTGAGATGAATTCTTTATCAAATAGTGTTTTACTTCAAATGCTTCAACTTAGATCCAACTATAGTCGCTTGATGGATCGCCTTTCCGTGATTTAATTACCCAAAGTAGAGTATCCAATGTTTCACAATATTCTTAAGTCTAGGGAGCTGTATAACATTGTCACTTTAAGATCTCATGTTTGACTCTAGTTATAATTGACCAATATGAAACTCTCGAGCGAGTCATTCCATAGTTATACAATAATTGTCAATACCTAATCTCTTGGTGCCCCCAACAGCCATGAGTAATGCACTGCCCAATATTTGGAAAGCGTTACGTACTCTGGTCTCGATGGATGGATCATATCTCAAAACATCTTAGCCAGGCATGCTTAAAATAAGATATTATTTTTGTTGTGATTTAATACTCATATTACAACTCCTTGTAATTTTAATCGCATAACATCTTATTTAAGGACTTTCTATTTAATATAATTTAAATTAATTAATTAACTATATCACTATATATACAACAAAGTGTATAATAGAAAAAAAACATCATTTATTTTAAATGAGATTTTATTACAGAGTTAATAATTTGTAATAAATTATAGAATTGCCCCTAGGGCATAACCCTAACTCTGTCTCAGAACAAACTAATTATACCTACCAATCTGATGGATGAGTGAAAAAGTAATGTATAGGCTCTAGGTTGAATAATCGAGTATTCTCCCCTACCTAGCTACTTACCAAGCTCAATAGGCGATGTCCAAAAGTTTTCCCCAGTTGTAAAGACCTAAATTGATTTGCGACTTTGGCTGATTTTCATAATTATGTATGAAATGTAAAATATATTTTAAATTTAAAAGTTAAGTTTAAAATATATAAATGAAATTTTATAATAGTTATAAATTATTTTTAAATATGGTTTGAAAATAAATTTGATATTTTTGAAAATTATTTAATATTCAGCTAATTATATTAATTAAATAATTAATTAAAGGTTAATTAAAATAAACATATATATATATATATATATGTGTGTGTGTATTAAATTGTTTGAGGTAAATTATAAATAAATTTTTTGAATTTATTAAAATCGTTTTAATGAAAAAAATAATCTGCTTTGTGAATAAATTAATTAAATGTTAATTAACATATACATATATAGTAATATATGTATGTAATTATATTGTTATAACCATATATTTATCTTAAATTTTTTTAAGATGAATAATATTATATTTTTGATTTAATTAAAAAATTAATTAAATTAAAGAATTTATCAAATATATTAATTTACCAAAAGGTAATTAATTAACATATATATATATGCTTATATTGATATGTATATATAAACAAACTATAAATGTTATAGCAGGTTATTTATAGTTGAAGATGATAATATAAAATTTCTAAAATTTCAATAAAATTCAATTAAAGTATTGTTTAATTAAATAAAATTATAAATTAATTAAATATGATTTAATTAATAAAAAATAAAATCAATTAATATGATTTAATCAATAAAGGTCATATATACACATTATATAAGTTAATTAAATTATAATAGTTATAACCAATTAAACATATATACCTGTATTGTATAAATATAATGAAAGTGGAATGAAATTAAAACAAAAATAGATTTTTGGAATAACCATATACATATAGTATGTATATCATGATTTAAGATGTGTCTGACACTTGAATCACGAGGGTATTTCCTAAGAAATGTATTATTCCTTAATTCAGTCTCACTCAAAATATATTAAAGATTATAAATCTCCATTATAGAGTTGTCCACTACCATTATATATTAATAGATTACTTGCATACTTTAAATTCATTGAGTATACTCAAGCTAGGGATGTTATGCGTAGTAATATTAATATATTGCTTGACAACCTAAGATAAATGCATGTATTTGTTGAGCAAACCAAAGGAATGTACACTACAATTAATTCATCGCGAAATGGTCGATGCAAGTGAGCAATCTCTTTCAATTTGTTATGTGAACTCAAGAACAAGACTGAAATTAGGACAAAGACCATGGTAACGAGGTGTATATAATACAATCGATAAAGATTTGTCCATCGCCCATGGGCCAATGATTTGTTGAGCAACTCAAGATCAGAATCCAAAGGCAAACGAATCCTAAAGCCCACTAGAGGAATTGAATGATTTCTATGTTTCTCTTAGGCTTTTGAGTAATATAAAAATCTAATGGGAGATTATTATAAAAATGAAATGTCAAAATTGAACTTTTTTAATATTATAAGAACGCATGTCATACAGATTAAAATTATTTATGTTGATAAATTTATGTAACTAAATTGGTTAAATTATTTATCAATAAGAATAACTATGAACTAAATTAAGATTAATAAATAAATATAGAATATATATGCTAATAATTTTCACATATTGTCATTTTAAGACTTATGCAAGTGCCAAAAAAATTACCGAACTACTAAATGCATTCGTAACTCGATCATTTAACTATTTATTTGCTAGAAATAATGTATTATTTTCTATGAGTTTTGACCTCTAAAGTGATACAAGGATATGGATATTTAATCCATATCACTACAAGAAATGCAGTAATTTGCAACGGAGCATTCCGACAGCCGCCGACGGCTCCGTCATTTTGCTTCCAAAAGCATCTCAATTTATTTATTTAAATTTATTTCTTTATTATAATATATTATTTATATAAGTTTGAAATTTGATTAAATATAATAATTCAAATCCTAAGAATTTGTAAAGATATTTTTATTCAATTATTCAATTATGAAAATTTCTAATTAGTTAAATTAATATTGTCGATAATCATTTTTGTTGTATAATTATATTCGATAATTAACTTTATTGAAAATCGAACACAGACAATCATTTTCTTTAACTTTCAGTCTCTATCAATTATAAAAAAATTTGATGAAATTTGTGATACACAATAGTTTTATGAATTTATTTGGTAAACATTGCATGGCTATAATTGAATTTTTTTAAATTAATTTGAAAAGGCAAGTAAGAGGTTGTAATCTTTAATATTTATTTCATATTCATTGATAACTAATACAAACTATTCAATTTTTTCTACATATTAATTTTTTCTAACAAACTAATTTATATTAAATTTATTTTTAAAAATGCGAAATTTTAATAAAAAGTATATAGTTGTTGTCGTAAACAGTTGGAAGTAAGATTTTAAATCTCGGATTTCAGACATGTTTCGTCTCGAAGATTTTAGAGACCCAATCTTGTATCGGGCGAGATCGGACGAGATAAATGTATATCAGGCATCCATCTCGGGTCCTAAAGTTTATCACGAAGCTATCTCGAAATATTTGGTATTTTAATATTAAATTGGATACAACTAAATGTATAAATACTAATTAAAATAATGATTCAATTGATTTGATTTGTAGTAATAACACTTTCGTCATGAGTAGCTTGAAAAAATATCTACACTATATGATGTAAATAAATAACGAGGATTTATGAATTGAACACATAATATCACAACAAGATGAAGCAAACATGAAACATAAAGTCACATAGGCACCCTACTTTCATTTGTTCAAATAGTTACTTGACTTCTCTACACTATAAACAAATAATTGTCAATAACATTACTAATGGTTTTCTTACATTGTATATATTTCATAGTAAAAACAAAATATAAAACCATCCTACATTTACAAATAAACATATGATTTAAACTCCAAGCTCCAAACATGTAAAAGATCTTGGTAGTCATTAGTTGACAAAATTAAATCAAGCATTCCACTAGTCATATTTTAATTACAAAAGTGACTAATTTGATCATATAAAATTTAGCTTAAACTAAAAAAAGGATGGAAACACCATTAATTTTTGCATATGAAATGAACTATATGAAGTAGCTTAACTGGATACTATGAATTAAATTGCAACGAAATGCATTCGCGACTGAAATGGATGTAGAGGGTAGAAGAATGTATTATATTAAGTAAAGGAAATAATTTTATGGAATTTGGGCCAAGCCCACTAACATATCAAAATAATAAAAACATCATTTCGGCCAAGATCTCGCAAATAGATCTTGGCCAAGATTTCGGCCGAGATTTGAATATCTCGGCCGAGATTCAGATCAACCGAGATAAATTTGAAATTTGCTATTTCGAATCGCTTAAGGTTGAAAATGAGATCTCGGCCGAGATTACCGAGATTTGAAACACTGGTTGGAAGTCATCGTTAATACTAGCTATTGACGGCCATCGGATAACGCGATTATACATCAGGTTCAGCTGAGAACAAATTCATCATCTCTTCTCCTCCAAATTACTTCCTAACCCTTACTTTTTCCCACCAATCTACGTTTTCGGCTGCTTCTACGCGTCCTTAACCATTAGCAACTTCGTTTGTGACGACCCAAAATTTCAATCATTCAAATTTGGAATATTTAATTGATCTTAAATATGAAAAGGTTAATTTTATAAGTTAAACAACTTATATTCAGTGATTTAATTGATAATTGAACTGTTAAATTTAATATTTGGGGTTGTTTAAAATTATTAAATTTTGAATTTTATGTGAATGAAAATGATTTCGAAAGTTGATTTAAAATACTATTAAATAAGAATGAAGATTGGAAACCTTTGAATTTGAATTTTACAGAGCTTAAACTTGTTTATTAATCGTTTTAATTAACGTGTGGACATAGCCTTCCGGGACACTGTCTCGGAATTCGACGAAACCAATTCCATTGGATCTATAATAGTGAACTATTATATGCTATTGAATTTCATGACAATTGGATGTATCATTTGGTCGTGCGAATTCAAAACGCGTAGAAATTATTTAAAGGAATCTAAATTAATATAATTCGATTTGAAAAGCTAACTTCTGTATATAATGGAATTGGGTCTCGATACCAGTTCCATTGTATTCGGAATAGGGGTATAAAATGTAAAACGCCAAGCGACACGCCTCGTTTAGAGTTCGACATTTTTGAGTGCATCGAGCTAGATATTTTTGAATATATATATATATATATATATATATATGTATGTATGTATGTATGTATGTATTCTCCATGCTTAGGTCATACCTTCAGCCATACCCCATACACGTTCGAACCATGCCATCACCCCTTTTATAAATCACATCTCCAAAAATCAAAAAGAAGTTCGCCATTTTTTTCAAATTTAAACATATGGCCAAATTCAACGGTCCTTATTCATCGACGCCACTTGAGGCAACATAGGACTTTGGCGTCGACTGCTGTTAACCCGCCTTTTGGCAAGGCTGTAGGCAGGCGGATTTATCTAAGTCGATTTCTTAGTTATCAAGGATGGAATGTGGTAGGTTTGAGTCGACTGGATGGATAGGTAGCACAGGACGTTAAGAAGTCGCTTGGCATAGGAAGTCGCTCGGCACAGGAAGTCGCTCGGCACAGGAAGTCGCTCGGCATGGAAGTCGTTCGGCATGGAAGTAGCTACAGGAAGTTTCTTAACAGGAAGTCGCTCGGCATAGGAAGTCGTTTGGCATTGGAAGTCACTCGGCATTGTACCTCGCTCGGCATTGGAAGGTGTTCGGCATCAAACCTCACTCGGCATTGGACATCGCTCGGCATCGAACCTCGCTCGGCATTGTGGTGAGGCTGGTGCGGCTCGGCATTGTGGTGAGGTTGGTGTGGCTCGGCATTGTAGAGGTATGTGGCTCGGTGGAAGGCCTTGATGGGCCCGGATCTAGAGAGCCCAACAACTCAGGATTTGCCTATAAATACAGCATGTGAAGGTTCAGAAAAGGGATCTTCTCGGCTACTCTCTTACTTTCTCTTTTCTAAGGCTAAGGCAACTCTACCATTTTGTAACTGTAATCGGTTATTACAGCAATAAAAGGGAAACTTCTGGAGTGGACGTAGGCCGGAGTTAGCCGAACCACTATAAAACTTGTTGTTCTTTACTGCTTTCATTTTAATTTTTACTGTTCTTCACATTATTACTCTCTACATATATTCTATTTGTGAGTTGTGACTGTGATTTGGTGCTTTCGCTTGGATTTGGGTGTTAGTGACCAATTTTGGTGCTAACAACTGCAAAAAGATGCGGCTTGTGGAGATGGTAGTGATGACCGGATGGATTGACGTGCGATCGCCTGAGTTAGCATGGATCTCGAGGCGAAATTGTAGCGGTCTTTTGTCGATTACTCATCAATTACGGTGACTAGAGGGTCGCAACCACCAGCATTAGGTAGAGCTCGGTCTGGGCGAGCCTTGGTGAGGGCGTGGCGGTGTGCGATCAAGCACGGAGGCAGCGGCGACGATGGCAAGTCATGTTTGAGTTGCTACTGCCTGAGTTTCGTTCGAACGAGAGGGAAAAGCAATTAGTTTATAATTTTATTAATTAAAAGTTAATTATAATTTAATTAATTCAATCGTTCATTAATTCAACTTTTCCATACGAGGTCCAAATCGAACGCGACAAGTTGTGTTGCGATCGTATCAGTAAAATCTACGTTATAGAGTTGAATTCGATGGATTTGGAGCTAGTAGGAATTTGGGTAAAGATTGAACGCTTGTTCTTTTTTAATCTAAACCGGGAGGCCTCGGGGACAACTGGAATAATGGTGAGTTAAACTCACCTATTGGTTAAACAGAAATATATTATAGTCGATAAAAGTTATTGGTTGGATGTGCGGATATTTTACAGTTGATTTTTATTGACTGCTTGGATGATTTGCACTTTTATTAGTTGGATTGGATATATTCCCGCCCCTGGAGCGGATGAGACCCTATTACGTTCCCATGTAAGAATGTATGACCCTTTGTATACGATCCCGCCTCAAAGCAGTTGATTTATATTATTTGATTATATATTGAATGTGATGCAAGGGGACGGGTTGGAGGGATCCAACTATATTCCTCACACTGTTGATTTTACTTTTCATATATATATATATATATATATTGTGATATATGACTTGTTGGATGCCATATTAGATGACATGGATACGATTTTACTTATTTAGTGCTTTAGTAGCAATAGGCCCTATTTTCGGTATTTTAAAATATTATAAAAATAATAATTTTGATTTAAAAAGGGATTCCAAAATGATTTTGGAAATTATATGTGTTTAGTAATTATCCTTCAATTATTTAAAGAAGGAGATTTATAAATGTAGCTTTACAAAAATGGAAATTGTTATGTTGAAATTTAAGTATGAATTTTTATCAAGGAAGTATATTTATGTTTTAAAGGTTGATTATTTATATTAATATTGTTTTAAGGTTTTTTATCAATATTTTAATATTTTGAAAAGCTAATTATTTAAATGATTAATATGGTTTGAAATTAACTATAATTATTTATAAATAAAGTTTTGAAAATTAATTATTATTATTTATAATAATTTTTAAGATAGATTATTGTTGTTTATTTAAGAATGTTTTGAAATTATTGATTATTATCTTTAGGATGTTTTGAAGTTAATTACTATTTATTATACTATTTATTATTATATGTTTTGAAGTTAATTACTATTTATTATATTGATTATTATTATATGTTTTGAAGTTAATTACTATTTATTTATACTGTTTATTTTTATATAATAGTGTTTTAAAGGAAGCGATTAGAATTTATTTAAGAATGTTCGAGATTTATAAATAAAGTATTATAATGGACTTGGGTTTATAAGGGAAATTTTATGAAATGAGTTAAGGGCTTAAAGGAAGTTTTACAAGTTAAAAGAGTTTTGTAAATGGTTAGATATTTATAAAAGAATTTTAGAAATGGGTTTGTTGATTTATAAAAGGAGTTTATAAGAGGTTTTGTGGATTTATAAAGGGGTCATAAATGATTTTTGGGATGTATGAAGGAGTTTTATAAATGGTTCTTGAGATTTATAAAATAGTTTATGAATGGTTTTAGAAATATATAACGCAGTTATAAATGATTTAGAATTGTATGAAAAGGAAATCTTTCTCAGTATTTGGTGAATATACTTATGCCGTTGAGATAAGTATATGGATAATTTTCCAAGTATTGAAATATAGGGATTTGTGGATATATACATATACTATTTACATAATGAAACTAATAAATGAAAAGATTAATTAAAGAGGCTAGTGATTGCTTATGTGCTTAACCAATGTTGTTTTCCCTACGAAATTAAATCCTGATTGACTGTTTGTTATTTGAGAGTTAAATAACCGACTATCAAAAATTGGACCCAAAACATAACTTTGGAAATATCTAGGAGAAATGTGTGAGTTATATGGCACAGTCATCTCCGATGATGTTGTACTATGCGTATAAATCTCATTTTGTTCTCATAGGACAAATGATAAGGAAATCCGTCAACTAACGGTTAGGAGGTGATCTCCGCTCTTATCTTTGACCGTTTATTTCCTAAAGAACTAGGGTCAAGTTTACTGGAAATTATCGAATGTTGTTTCGAAGAGACGGGGATCAGATATGTTATCCAAAAACCACTTCGATCCAACTCAAGCGTTTCGAAGTGAGGACATCTTAAAGATGATGGAATTGAAGATGGAGGTCTCAATCATTTCATTCAGTCTTAGAATGAATTCATATGGATGAATGCTAGCATTGCACTGATGCATGGAGGGCAGTGTAGCATTCCACGTGTGAAGTCCTATGTAAAGGTAAAACGTAGCCTCAAGCCTCATCAACCAGGAAATGACAAAAATCGGGCATGCAACAGGGCTAAGTGGGTCGCTCCCATCAGGGTATGGTCATTCCAAATCTACATCGGTTGTTGTTACCCGGTTGCTCGGCCCGACTACTAGATACTAGATATAGACGTTATGATTGAATCAAAATGATACTCGAAACAGTGGAAGGTTGGAAAATGTAGAAGGTTGGCTTGAATTGAGAGGTTTAGCATATGTAAATGTCGTTCAGTACGAAAGCAGGGCTTAGCCAGTATACATGGTTCGGCATGCAAGAGCCGTTCGGCCTGGATACATTGTCCGGTTTGAATATATGGTCTGGCCTAAGTACACGGGTCGGCCTACATGCATGGTTCAGCCTGGTGTGGTGATGTATGTCGCTCGGTGGGAAGAAGAGTGTTAGAAGGGACTCAACGCACTTCGTTCGGCTGCCTTTGTTTAGCTAATATGGCTCCGTATTTCTCGTTCGGTCCAAACTTGTAATCAAGACGTTAGTGTACGGATTGTATATGTATTCAATAATTTGAAGAAGCAATAGAGATTAAACTCAAAGTAGACGTAGGCAGTTACGTCGAACCTCTATAATTCTGGTATTCTTGTTTCTGTAGTTAATTTTGCATACATTCCTCTGTTTTAATTTTCTATCTTCATTAATCTCTCTACACAAATCCTTTCTTGGGTGTTAGTGACCAATTTTGGTGCTAACATTTTGGTGCTTTCACTGAGAATTATTCTCAAGCTGTTAGGATCTCCTTTGTTGCTACTGGATTGAGGAAATCCCTCGAAGAAGATCCGAGTTCATTCACAAAAAGTCCATTGATTCTACTCAGAGTTCCAACCGATAACTCTACAATGGGAAAACCACGTACTAGATCAGCCTCCTACAATGTAGATGTCAACGAGACCCTAGCGTCCAACAAGTAGGACCCAGCAATCAACAGGCTAATCTGGGCTTAGGGACCATCACCGCCCAAAACCAAACGAAAGCTGTCACTAGGACAGAGTTCAACGCGTTCATGAGAGAACTCGTGGAAATTCGGAGACAGCTTAATGAGCATATTCAAGCTAATGCCAACCTCATGACTCAGCTTACTCAACAACAGCATCAGAATGCTGGAGTAAGTCCCGCTTCCTACTCCTCGTCAGACAACTCTGCTTCGTCTGATGAGCCTCCCAGGCGTAGACACCGTAGAACTGAAACAACGCAAACCAGTGCAGTAGAACGATCAACTAGGGATGGTCTAAGTTCCCTAACTAGAGCCATGGCCACTCACTTACACCAGGGAAATCGCGCTCAAGCTGAAACAGGAAACTTAGGATCTAGAGCACGAGTGGAAGCTGGACGACTGGCTCACCAAGGTCATGATGAAGCGGGTCCCAAGGATACATGTTTGGTAGATCGCCAACAAAGGAGGCACCAACCGGAACGGTCCCGCAGGACGGATCCCAACTTGCCATCTTCCATACAAACCCCAGACATATCAGCCATGGTTATACAACTGATGAGGGAAAATCAAGGTTTACTAATGATGATTAGGGCGTATCTAGGATTCATACTCCATTCACAGATTCTATCCTACAAGCTGAGTACCCCAGGAAGTTTAATATGCCGACTATCCCGGCCTACGAGGGGAAGACTGATCCCCGATAGCATGTAATGAGGTATGGGTGGATAATGGATTCAGCTAGGGAGAATGATGCAACTAAATGTAGGTGTTTCCCAATAACTTTATCTGGAATCG
The DNA here is from genome assembly GCA_030737815.1 of Allium fistulosum. Taxonomy (NCBI): domain Eukaryota; kingdom Viridiplantae; phylum Streptophyta; class Magnoliopsida; order Asparagales; family Amaryllidaceae; genus Allium; species Allium fistulosum. Next base: position 1,042,328,955 of record CM060902.1, on the reverse strand, counting down.
CTACCATGTGGTTTACCCGACTTCCTCCACGGTCTATCTCCAATTTTGATGAATTAGCGATGAAATTTGTGGAACAGTTCAGGATTCATGCCACTCGTCCCAAGGATGTTATGTCCTTGTCTAGTGTAATTCAGGCCTTAGGGGAATCGTTAAAGGAGTACTTACAAAGATTCCACGTTGCTGCTACTGAAGTGAGCAACCCGAATGACCATGCCATTTTAATGGCCGTAATGCAAGGAGTAGATCTGGATTCATAGTTTGGTGATTAGTTGGCAGGAAAGCCTTCGGCTACGCTGGAACGTTTTTATTCAAAGGCACACCAATATATAAGAAGGGAGGAAGCCAGGTGGACGAGGCGAGATAATGCACCAGGACCCGACAAGAAGACTGTGCAAAGTACCATTGCTATAAAACAATCTGGTGACAACTCTAGAAAAGTCCAGGTTAATGTTCAAAACAAGCCTAAGGAGTCAAAAGGATCCGGAGGAGGAAATTCCGGAAAGAAAAGGGAAGCCTGAAAGTGGAAACCAAGGATTCCAACTTACAATGAATACACTCCTCTGAATGCATCTCTGTAAAATATTTACCTACCAACCTGTAATACTTTCCAATATCGAAAGCCACGCCCAAAAGAGTCCACTGAAGAGCAAAAGCAAACTGGGAAGTATTGCCGCTTCCATGAGACTTACGGGCACAATACCGAGGATTGTAGGCACCTCCATGATGTGATTGAAAAGCTGATTCGACAGAAAAAGTTACAGGAGTTTGTAAAGAACCCTCAGGAAGGCGGACAAGGGACATCCAACCCCAATCGCGGGCAGGCCCCACGACGGTCTGAGGAACCTGTTCGGACTGGAGGTAGATTAGTCATAAACACGATAGTCGGTGGGCCTCACCCTACAGACAAGAATTGGCAGGAAATGGAGCGCTATGCTAGTTCCTTAAAGCATGCAGGTTTTGAATGTTGTTCAAACACGGAAGATGGAACTCCGGTTAAGCAACAACGAATGACGACGGATGATATAGTGTTCAGAAGTAGAGATATTGATCAGGTGGAGGCACCTACCATTGACCCGATGGTCATCTCGGCCACTATTGGGCTAGCATTTATGAGAAGAATACCGATTGGCCGTGGAAGTTCTGTTAACATCATCTTCAAAAAAGCATACGACCATATGAAGATGGAGACAGAGGATCTAAAACCATCTAAAGCCTGCATTCATGGCTTTAATGGTGCGGCTACTGATGCAGTGGATTTTGTTGAATTGCCAGTTGAACTTGGAGAAGGTGAACGTAGGAGGGTGCGGATCCTACCGTTCATCGTTTTGGATGTCGATTCTCCGTATATTGCGTTTCTGGGTCGACCGGCCCTGGCAGAGTTTAGGGCATCTTTGGCCCCGTGGTGTTTAACCTTGAAATTTCGGATGGATAAAGGAGTTGGTGTTGTGCATGGCGATCGGGCGACTGGTCGTGCGTGTTATGTGGCTGAGCTGAGAGAGGCCCAGCGAAGAGAGAAAGGAAAGGTTGTGGACAACTCCTTCCACATCCGAGTTACTGAAGATTGACAAGTAATGCTCGAGCCTTGGCTCGGGTAGCATGGTCGGATCTATAGAGACATAGATCCGAGGGATGATGAAGAAGAACCCAAGGAGGAAAAAGCAGCACCGGCTGAACTAACGATTTTCATTCCAGTCAGCCACATTGACCCATCGTGGGTACTTAAGATTGGATCACAACTCAACCCCTCGATGATCAAGGATCTTACTGATTTCCTCCAAGCGAATCTGGATGTCTTCGCTTGGACGCATTCCAATATGTGCGGGATTTCTCCCGCCATCACGAGTCATATGTTGAACATAGACCCGAAATACGTGCTGGTGAAGCAAAAAAGGAGAGGAATGGACCCGGAGAGGTCTACTGCTCTTAGAGAGGAGGTGGACAAACTCAAAGCCAATGGGTTCTTCCACGACGCCCTCTACCCAGAATGGGTCTCTAACCCCGTACTAGTGAAAAAAGCGAATGGGAAATGGAGGACCTACATGGATTACTCAAACCTGAATAAAGCATGCCCTAAGGAAAGTTTCCCTTTACCCAAAATTGATCAGCTGGTCGACTCAACAGCGGGACACAAGTTATTATCATTTATGGATGCGTACTCGGGATATAATCAAATCCCGATGCATATTCCAGATCAGGAACAAACTAGTTTTGTCATAGACGTTGGACTATACTGTCATGTAGTGATGCCTTTCGGATTGAAAAATGCAGGAGCAACTTATCAACGTCTGCTGAATCGGATGTTTAAAAACCAAATTGGTAGGACGATGGAAGTCTATGTGGATGACATGCTCGTGAAGTCACGACAGTCAAACGACCACATACGAGACTTGGCGGAGATGTTTGATATACTCAGACACTTCGGAATGAAAATTAATCCCTTGATGTGTTCTTTTGGTGTTGCGACGGGGAAGTTTTTGGGTTTTATCATCAATGCACGGGGAATTGAAGCTAACCCGGAAAAGATTAAGGCTATTCGAGACATACAAGTGCCCAGAACTATAAAGCAAGTACAAAGCCTGAACGAAAAAGTGGCCGCGCTAAGTCGTTTCATATCTAGAGCGACGGACAAGTGCATTCCCTTCTTCGATGTAATAAAGAAAGGGAAGAGAAATTTTGAATGGACTCCCAACTATGAGGACGCATTCCGAGCTTTGGTAAGACATTTGGAAAGTCCCCTGGTGCTGTCGAAGCCTATAGACCACGAAGTGTTGTATGTATACTTGGTCGTGTCTCAACATGCCATCTGTACAGCTTTGGTTCGCGAGGAGGACCGAGTTCAAAAGCCGTTGTACTATGTCTGTAAACGTTTAACGGGAGCAAAAAGAAATTATCCTAAAATTGAGAAGCTAGCCTACTGCTTGGTGATTGCATCACGCAAGCTTCGTCCATAGTTTCAAGCACATCCGATCAGTTTTTATACCGATCAACCTTTGCGACAGGAACTCCAACGACTAGAGACCTCAGGAAGGTTACTGAAATGGAATATTGTGTTGAGTCAATTCGATATCACCTACCTGCCACGGAGGGCTATCCAAGGGCAGGCGCTAGCAGACTTCATCGCAGAATTCACCATATCAGACGAACCAAACAGTGATGATGTTATTCCCTCCATTCGATGGAAACTATACACCGATGGGGCATCCAATGACCATTGCTTTAGGGCTGGAGTCATTCTTGTAACCCCTGAAAACTGATCAATTTGTTATGCCTTGAAACTTAATTTCCCAGCTACAAATAACGAAGCTGAGTATGAAGCATTGCTTGCTGGCTTAAAACTTAGCAGGGAACTCGGAGTAAGATCGGTTGAGATCTTTTGTGACTCATAATTGGTGCTATACCAAGTAGGAGGAGATTATCAAGCAAAGGGGCAGAGGCTCGCTCCATACCTCAGTTGGGGTTCAAGAACCGTTGTCAGACCTTGAATATTATGGTATTTCGCACGTCCCGCGTAAACAAAACAGAGAAGCCGATTCATTGGCAAAATTCGCAAGTACTGGCGATACACAGCAGATGGGCTTGGTTCCCGTCGGAGTTTTGCAAATTCCAAGTATAAATGAGATGGAAGTAGATTTTGTGCTAGAAACAGAAATTGAAAGGGATTCATGGATAAACCAATTCAAATAATACTTACTATATGGGACTTTGCCCGATAGAAAGAACAAAAGACGACAAATCATTCGCAAAGCTTCACGATATATAATGTAGGGCGGAAAAATGTATTGGAGGGGATTCTTGGTTCTCTTGATTCAGTGCATCGCCCACGACAAGATAAAACGATTCTTGAGGGAAGTTCACGAAGGAGAATATAGTGACCATACTAGGGGGCAGACCCTAGCAAAAAAGATCATCCACTATGGATACTATTGGCCGACTGTAAATGGGATGCTGCGGACTACGTAAGAAGATGTGACAAATGTCAAAAGTATCCAAAAATCCCGAGAGCTCCGCCAACAGAATGTGAGAAATGCGGATTACAGATCTTAAGGCTAGAATTAACACTAGAGGGGGGTGAATAGTGTTTTAAGGAATTACTAATTCTTTTTGAGTTTATATTAAATTGAACACAAATGTATGCAATATTCAGACACAGATATGATCACAGAATCAAACACAGATGCAAATATAAAGTAAAAGCAATAAAGGAAAGAACACACCGGATTTTATACAGGTTCGGAGTTACCCTACATCCAGTCCCACAACACAAGTACGGATTTCCTTTCAAAATCAATTCTTACAATTACACCCTCGATTTCAAGGCCACGAGGTACACCACTCCAGATTCACAATCCTCTGGGTAGAGATACTTGATTTTACGAGCAACAAGTTCACCCAATTGATTTCCTAGGCTACAATCACACCTTTTCTCACTTGATTTATTTTCCAGGCTACAATCACACCTTTTCTCGCTCGATTGATTACAAAGAAGCCTATAACTCTGAATAGCACTGGGATCTTGTTGAGATAGTGATAGAGAATCAAACCAGAGATGTTCTAGTTAGATTCAATGGAAATTTCGGCAGAGTAATGGTAAAAAGGTATATAAAGAAATGTGGAAGAAGAAGAGAAGTGAAATCAGAAAATTATGAATATAAATTCGTTAGAAACATCCCCTATTTATAATAGAACAACAGCCATGTCCATTCGTAAAAGGTTATGACGAATAGACACTTCTTTTGAAATTCAAACTTTTGAAGTTAACTGACACCATGTCGACAAGGGTCCCTAGAGGTTGTCGACATGCCTAAGGAATTTTTGATAATTTGTTTTTCTTTGAAAATAACTTTTATCTTGTATTAACACTATTTTAAACTTTATAAATATACTATAGTTAAAATACATAAATAAGTATAGAGAATAATATTTTGGTATATAAAATTTTACTATAATTTCATATTTAAATCTTAAATATAAGTATTAAAAGTTAAATATATAATAGTTAAAAGATAGTTTAAAATCAAGGATAATTTGATATTGAAAATAAAGATTATTTTGAGGCTAAAATATTTAAAAACCAGGATAGATGTTTTTGATTTTTAAAAGGAAGATTTTGAAATCATTTTGAAAACAAGATATAATTTTGTAAAACATTTGAATAAAAGTTAGTGGATACAAAACAATGTTCCACTAGATTTTTCGTAGGTTCCATCCTACTTAGGGTTCCATCTCTTTAACAATCTCGAAGTGGATTCCATTCCACAAATAAAATGGATTTTAAGATGTCAGTGCTTTTCTAGGAGTTTTAACATAATTCTAGACTTGATACTTATCTTGTACTATTGAAATCTTGAACTCTTGATATCTTGATACTCATGAGTCTTCGATCTTGATGTCTTGAATCTCTATACTGTACAGTCTTCATTCTTGATACCTGCATGGTTAAATCCTGCATATACATATATATCTAAACTATAATGTTAGTATTTATATTTTATAATCTTATTCTAAGGTTGTTGTCATCAAAACTAACTTCTCAAGGACTAACAATCTCCCCCTTTTTGATGATGACAACCTTTGTTTATAAAATATTACTCTATCCTATTGACTCTCTAATAACTCCCCCTAAAACTAATAACTCCCCCTTAATCTATGCCTAACTATCCTATTTTATACTTCTCCCCTTTGTCATCAACAAAAACAAACTAACTCTAAACTATAGAACTCCCCCTTAATCTAATACTGTATTATATGTGATTATAATGATAGTGTTATCATAAATAATCAATACTTAATTCTGAATCTAAAACTTAGCCCTTAATAACTAACTCTCCTAACTATGAATCCATATATGATAACATGATAAACAAAAATCATTCATTATATAATGTTATATTTACATTTGTGTAGAAAACATAAGTAAGATTATAGGCAAATAAGAAAGAACGAAAAGAAACTAATGTGTATTCTTGACAATGGGAGATCTATGAATCGAGCAATTTGGGTAATGGAAACAGAAATTTCCATTTTGTTCGACTAGATTTCCATCCTTGTCAAAGCACGCTTCGCCAACGCAAACAACTTTGTCGTCATCTTCAGTGTGCTCTTCGTCCATGGGGGCTTCTTCTTCTTCTTCTTCCTCGATGTCCTCTTGCACTTGAACACCTGAATATTCTTCATCGATCAAGATGGGATTGGCGTGATTGTCCATTAGAAACTTTTGTAAGTTTCTAAGGATATTGCCTTGCCATTCTTGTTCTTTGGCCATTCTGATTTGCACCACTTGAATTTATGTCATAAGTTGCAGTGCATCCTTCAAGGAATCTTCCATTTTCATCACCCATGCAAGCGTAGTACGTTGAAATGGTCCGGTTGAAGGAGAAGGGAATGAAAAGATTGAATTTTTGGTTGATTTGGAGGAGGAGGCCATTGTTTTAATTTTTCAGAAGTTAGAATCAGAGAAAAAACAGAAGGAATGAACAAAATTTCAAAATAGGAAGAATATATAACCATTTATTTTGAATTTTGGTGGGAAAAAAACTTAAATTTAAAACGTTGTATGTCGACAGGGGTGTGGGGGGATGTCGACAAGGTACTTGTAGTTTTGCTTATTTGATTTAATTTTAATTATTGTTGTTATATATTTATATTTTATATTTCAGTTATTGAAAAAAAATACCTAATTCTCTTCTTAATTTAGTAAATATAGATTCATTTAAGGGTTTTGTTAAGATATCAGCAATTTGATTCTCGGAATTAATATAATCGAGAGAAATTACTTCTTTACTTATATTATCTCTGAAAAAATGATGTCTGATATCAATATGTTTAGTTCGAGCATGATGAGTATGATTTTTGGATAAATTTATTGCACTAGTATTATCACAATAAATTGGTGATTTTGAGATATTTAAACCAAAATATATTAAAGTTTGTTGCATATATATTACTTGAGAACAAGCCAAAGCAGCAGAAATATACTCTGCTTCGGTTGTTGATAAAGAAACTGTGTTTTGCTTTTTACTAAACCAGGAAACTAGAGAGTGTCCCAAAAAGTGACAAGTTCCACTTGTACTTTTTCGGTCTGATTTACAACCAGCATAGTCAGCATCATAGTAAGATATTAATTCAAAAGAATCATTTTTAGGATAAAATAAGCCATAATCAAAGGTGTGTTTAACATATCTTATGATACGTTTTACAGCTTTTAAGTGGGTCTCTTTAGGTTGGGATTGATATCTTGCACAGAGACAAACACTATGCATGATATCAGGTCTACTAGTAGTGATATAGAGTAGTGATCCAATCATTCCTCTATATAATTTTTGATCTACATCTTTCGAGAGATCTTCTTTACTTAGGTACTCATTGGTTGCCATGGGAGTGGGTTTTCCACTTGCAGTAGTCAAACCAAATTTACTAACTAGGTCTTTAGTATATTTTTCTTGACTAATAAAGATACCATTTTCTAATTGTTTTATTTGCAACCCTAGAAAGAAGTTTAATTAACCCATATGACTCATCTCAAACTCTTTTTTCATTATTTCGGAAAATTCTTTATTCATTTCAAAATTAGTTGATCCGAAAATGATATCATCTACGTAAACTTGTACTAGTTGAATATCATTTTTATTTCTTTTAATAAAAAGAGTATTATCTACTTTACCAATTTCAAAGTTTGATTGTAATAAGTAAGATCTTAGTCTATCATACTAGGCTCTAGGAGCTTGTTTTAGACCATATAGAGCTTTCTTAAGTTTGTAAACATGATTTGGTAATTTTTCATCTTCAAAGAGTGGTGGTTGTTCAACATATACTTCCTCTTTTACAAATCCATTTAAAAGGCGCTTTTAACATCCATTTGAAATAATTTGAAATTATTATGATTTGCAAAAGCAAGTAGAATCCTAATGGCTTCTAATCTTGCTACGGGAGAAAAGGTTTCATCACAATCTATTCCTTCTTCTTGGCAATAACCTTGAGCGACTAACCGGGCTTTATTTCTAATGACCCCACCTTGTTCGTTCATTTTATTTTTATAAACCCATTTAGTTCCAATTATAGTTTTATTTCAGGTCTAGGAACAAGTTCCCAAACATCATTTCTAGTGAATTGATTTAGTTCTTCTTACATAACCAAAATCCATGAATCATCAGTTGATGCTTCTTTTGGATTTTTGGGTTCAATAGTCGATATAAAGGCTACATTGCTCATTTTACTTAGTTGACTTCTAGTTGTAACAACAGATTGCATATCTCCTAGTATATTTTCTATAGGATGATCTTTTAAAAGTTTAATCTTTTTATTAGGATGATTAATTTCATTATTAGTTTCAGTTGACTCCTGATTTTGAGTAATTAAATCCTCTTCATCATTTGTATCTTCAAAATTTTTGAGATTTTCATTGAATGAAACATGCATTGTTTCTTTGATGATGTTAGTTCTTAAATTAAACACTCTGTAAGCTTTACTTTTATTAGAATATCCAGTAAAGATACCTTTGTCGGATTTAGGATCCAATTTATCTAAGTTATATTTTGTATTTAAAATAAAACATTTACTTCCAAAAATTGTAAAATAAGATACCTTAGGTTTCTTTCTGTGAAAAAGTTCATAAGATGTCTTATCAGTTAAAGGTCTAATTAAAATTCTATTTAAAATATAACAGGCGGTAGCAACTGCTTCTGCCCAAAAATGTTTTGGTAATTTACTATCTGAAAGCATAGTTCTTGCACACTCTTGAATTGTCCTATTTTTACGTTCTACTACTCTGTTTTGTTGTGGAGTTCTTGGAAATGAAAAATTGTGAGTTATTCCCTTTTTATTGCAGAATTCCTCAAACTTTCCATTTTCAAATTCACCACCGTGATCACTACGGATGGTTATAATTTTTATAGAAAGTTGATTTTTAATCCTTTTTGTAAAGTTCTTAAAACTTTCAAAGGTATTACTTTTATGTTTCAAAAATATTGTCCATGTAAATCTAGAATAATCATCTACAATTACAAAAACATATTTACTATGATTTATTGACGGAATTTGAGATGGACTAAATAAATCAAGATGAAGTAATTCAAGAGGTTTTGAAGTTGAAATAATATCTTTTAATTTAAAGGAACTTTTTCTAAGTTTTCCTAATTGACATGCATCACATAAACTATCTACTTTAAAATTCATTTTAGGGAGACCTCTTACTAGATCATGTTTTGACAGTCTAGATAAGAGTTTGAAATTCAAATGCTCAAATCTCTTATGCCAAATCCAAGGGTCACTTGTATTTGCCAAAATACACAGGTTATCATTTGAAACTTTCATACTAAGAATATAAATATTCTTTTTCCTAATTCCCTCAAATATTATGGTTAAATTATTATATTCAATGTGACACTTATCTTTTTCAAATTTAATTTTATATCCTTTATCGCAAAGTTGACTAATACTTAGCAGATTATGTTTCAGATTCTTAACAAGCAGAACATTAGTAATAATAGGAGTTTCAGAGTTACCGACATTGCCGAAGCCAATCACATATCCTTTTGAGTTGTCTCCAAAGTTAACCAGTCCTCCGTCTTTGTATATTATATCATTCAGCATATTCGGATTACCAGTCATGTGTCTAGATCATCCACTATCAAGTATCCATTTATTCTTTTTGATCTGCACAATTTTTCCATTGTCGGTTGATTCCTCAACACCCATAAAACATGTTTCCTGCACATCATAAAATTTTTGTAGATAACTTGAATTTGTATATAGAATATATGCAGCCTCATGATGCAATGATGATTTGAATATTTCTAAACTAGTATTAACATGTTTTTCAAACATAGCCATTTTAAAGAAATTTTCAAAATTCATATTATGAAACTTTGAAAACCTTGCTCTGATACCAAATGTGAGAAATGCGGATTACAGATCTTAAGGCTAGAATTAACACTAGAGGGGGGCGAATAGTGTTTTAAGGAATTACTAATTCTTTTTGAGTTTATATTAAATTGAACACAAATGTATGCAATATTCAGACACAAATATGATCACAGAATCAAACACAGATGCAAATATAAAGTAAAAGCAATAAAGGAAAGAACACACCGGATTTTATACTGGTTCGGAGTTACCCTACATCCAGTCCCACAACACAAGTACGGATTTCCTTTCAAAATCAATTCTTACAATTACACCCTTGATTTCAAGGCCACGAAGTACACCACTCCAGATTCACAATCCTCTGGGTAGAGATACTTGATTTTACGGGCAACAAGTTCACCCAATTGATTTCCTAGGCTACAATCACACATTTTCTCACTTAATTGATTTTCCAGGCTACAATCACACCTTTTCTCACTCGATTGATTACAAAGAAGCCTATAACTCTGAATAGCACTAGGATCTTGTTGAGATAGTGATAGAGAATCAAACCAGAGATGTTCTAGTTAGATTCAATGGAAATTTCGGCAGAGTAATGGTAAAAAGGTATATAAAGAAATGTGGAAGAAGAAGAGAAGTGAAATCAGAAAATTATGAATATAAATTCGTTAGAAACATCCCCTATTTATAATAGAACAACAGCCATGTCCATTCGTAAAAGGTTATGACGAATAGACACTTCTTTTGAAATTCAAACTTTTGAAGTTAACTGACACCATGTCGACAAGGGTCCCTAGAGGTTGTCGACATGCCTAAGGAATTTTTGATAATTTGTTTTTCTTTGAAAATAACTTTTATCTTGTATTAACACTATTTTAAACTTTATAAATATACTATAGTTAAAATACATAAATAAGTATAGAGAATAATATTTTGGTATATAAAATTTTACTATAATTTCATATTTAAATCTTAAATATAAGTATTAAAAGTTAAATATATAATAGTTAAAAGATAGTTTAAAATCAAGGATAATTTGATATTGAAAATAAAGATTATTTTGAGGCTAAAATATTTAAAAACCAGGATAGATGTTTTTGATTTTTAAAAGGAAGATTTTGAAATCATTTTGAAAACAAGATATAATTTTGTAAAACATTTGAATAAAAGTTAGTGGATACAAAACAATGTTCCACTAGTTTTTTCGTAGGTTCCATCCTACTTAGGGTTCCATCCCTTTAACAAGCTCGAAGTGGATTCCATTCCACCAATAAAATGGATTTTAAGATGTCAGTGCTTTTCTAGGAGTTTTAACATAATTCTAGACTTGATACTTATCTTGTACTATTGAAATCTTGAACTCTTGATATCTTGATACTCATGAGTCTTTAATCTTGATGTCTTGAATCTCTATACTGTACAGTCTTCATTCTTGGTACCTGCATGGTTAAATCCTGCATATACATATATATCTAAACTATAATGTTAGTATTTATATTTTATAACCTTATTCTAAGGTTGTTGTCATCAGAACTAACTTCTCAAGGACTAACACAAAACTCACACAAATGGTTAGTCCCTGGCCATTTGCAATTTGGGGGATCGATATAATCGGTTCCTTACGAATTTCCAAAGGTGGTGCAAAATATGCAATTGTTGCGGTCGATTACTTTACCAAGTGGGCAGAAGCAGAGCCTTTAGCTACAATCACCACCAAAAAGGTAATTAATTTCATTGTACGAAACATCATATGCCGTTTTGGCCTCCCACGAACTATCATTACGGACAACGGAACTCAATTTGAATGTAGGGAGTTTAAAGAATTCTGCCAAAAGTATCACATTGAGAAAAGGTTTTCAGCAGTTGCTCAACCCAAAGCGAATGGACAAGTTGAAGCTGTAAATAAAATAATCATGTCAATATTGAAGAAACGCTTGGAGAAGGCTAGAGGCAAGTGGGTGGATGAGCTTTCTACAGCGCTCTGGGCCTACAGAATCACCCACAAGTCCGCGACTGGCCATACTCCATTCACCTTGGCATACAGCACTGAAGCTGTGATACCTGTGGAACTTGAAGTTCCTTCCCATCGGGTAACTTATTATGACCCCAAGACAAATCAGAATCTCCTATTGGAATCGCTGGACTTTGTTGACGAAAAACGTGAAGAAGATGATTTAAGAGCAGCCGCATATAGGCACCGAGTTGCTCGATATTATAATCAAAAGCTTCGACCGAGAATTTTCAATGTGGGTGATCTCATTTTGAAGTGAGTCTTTCCGACCCCATCACATCTGAATCCCACATGGGAAGGTCTGTATGTCATTGAACGGAGGCTTGGAGAAGGAACTTTCAAGCTAGCGACCGTAGATGGCGTGACACTTCCCCGCGCTTGGAATAGCGAGCATTTGCGTCGCTATTACACCTAGTTTATTTCTTTTACATTTTAGTTGCAATTATTTCCAGTGTATGTTTATTTTGCTGTTCTTAGTTTTTAGCATGTAATAAGACAATTCAGTTTGTTTTCATTTGTCGTGATCAATAAAGGCTTGAAGCCGTCTTTTCCATGATCTATTGATGTTTCTGTATGTTACAGTTCTGTGACAAAAATTAAATTACATTATTCTATCTGGCGCATGAACACGCACCCAAACATAAAAAAATTTAAGTCCCCGGAGTGCGGACTAGAGTACTCTGAGTCTCCAAAGTGCGGGCTAGAGTATAAACGACATAAAAAATCTCTAAGTCCCCGGAGTGCGGACTAGAGTACTTTGAGTCCACAGAGTGCAGACTCGAGTACTCTGAGTCCCCAGAGTGCGAACTAGAGTATAAACAACTTAAAAAATCTCTAAGTCCCCAGAGTGCGGACTAGAGTACTTTGAGTCCCCAAAGTGTGGACTAGAGTATAAACGACTTAAAAAAATCTCTAAGTCCCTAGAGTGCGGACTAGAGTACTCTGAGTCCCCAGAGTGCGGACTAGAGTATAAATGACTTAAAAAATCTCTGAGTCCCCAGAATGTGGACTAGAGTATAAACGACTTAAAAAATCTCTAAGTCCCCAGAGTGCGGACTACAGTACTCTGAGTCCCCACAGTGCGGACTAGAGTATAAACGACTTTAAAAAAATCTTTAAGTCCCTAGAGTGCGGACTAGAGTACTCCGAGTCCCCATAGTGCGGACTAGAGTATAAATGACTTAAAAAATCTCTAAGTCCCCAGAGTGCGGACTAGAGTACGTTGAGTCCCTAGAGTGCGGACAAGAGTATAAACGACTTAAAAAATATCTAAGTCCCAAGATTGCGGACTAGAGTACTCTGAGTCCCCAGAGTGCGGACTAGAGTATAAACGACTTAAAAAAAATCTCTAAGTCCCCAGAGTGCGGACTAGAGTATAAATGACTTAAAAAATCTCTGAGTCCCCAGAATGCGGACTAGAGTATAAACGACTTTAAAAATCTCTAAGTTCCCAGAGTGCGGACTATAGTACTCTGAGTCCCCACAGTGCGGACTAGAGTATAAACGACTTAAAAAAATCTCTAAGTCCCTAGAGTGCGGACTAGAGTACTCTGAGTCCCCGTAGTGCGGACTAGAGTGTAAATGACTTAAAAAATCTCTAAGTCCCCAAAGTGCGGACTAGAGTACTCTGAGTCCCCAGAGTGCGGACAAGAGTATAAACGACTTAAAAAATCTCTAAGTCCCAAGATTGTGGACTAGAGTACTTTGAGTCCCCGAAGTGCGGAATAGAGTATAAATGACTTAAAAAAGTCTCTAAGTCCCCAGAGTGCAGACTAGAGTACTCTGAGCCCCAAGAGTACGGAATAGAGTATAAACGACTTAAAAAGGTCTCTAAGTCCCCAAAGTGCAAACTAGAGTACTCTGAGTCCCAAGAGTACGGACTAGAGTATAAACGACTTAAAAAATCTCTAAGTCCCCAGAGTGTGGACTAGAGTACTCTGAGTCCCCAAAGTGCGGACTAGAGTATAAACGACTTTAAAAAAATCTCTAAGTCCCTAGAGTGCGGACTAGAGTACTCTGAGTCCCCAGAGTGCGGACTGTAGTATAAACGACTTAAAAAATCTTTAAGTCCCCAGAGTGCGGACTAGAGTACTCTGAGCCCCCTGAGTGCGGACTAGAGTATGAACGACTTAAAAAAAATCTCTAAGTCCCCAGAGTGCGGACTACAATACTCTGAGTCACCAGAGTGCGGACTAGAGTATAAACGACTCAAAAATCTCTAAGTCCCCAGAGTGGAGACTAGAGTACTCTGAGTCCCCAGAATGCGGACTAAAATATAAATGATTCAAGCTAATAACGCAGCCTCTAGAGCACAGGCTAAAATATAAGCGATTTAGAAATCTCTAAGTCATGCGGAAATAAACAAGAGTTTAAGTGACCCACACAACCTTGGATTTCAAATACGAGATGGGTGGTGAAGCTAAGTAGCAAAGATCATCAAAAAACAAAATTTTATTTACTAATCGAGAATTTAGTTTCAATACAACTTCTTCTGAACTCGGTGCAAAAAATCTATTTACAACGACTACGAGGATAAATAGAGATAATTACATAATCCAGGCTTATTCGCGTTGAGCGAGGCATGATAGCTACTTTTTTTACTTCTTCTCCTTCCTCGGTTTCTTTGAAGACTCCTCCCCCAAGCATTATTTTCCTAGACGCCTTGCTTGCAAGGGAAATGGTTCCTGTGGAAGGAAGAGGGACTTCCTATGGCGTGGTTCCACCAGGGAGTATAACCTTTAGGGGCCTATTTAATGGATCATCAAGTTCCACCACCTGAGGCTCAACCTTAATCTCATCTTTCTTCTTCTTCTCTTCTATGATTTGCTCCGCCATGCTTGATTTTGAAGTGTGTTCAGAGGCGCCCATAATCTCAACTTCATCATGTACCTCCACGGACGATAAATTTTCAGATTTGTCTTCATCGAGCGCCCCGATCACTTGAGCGTCGGGTCCGGGAGTCTCTCTAGTCTGAGTTGCCTCTCCTGTTTTTCCCTCCTTTTCTGTGGCAGCATTGCTCCTTGGGTTTGATCAGGGTCAGAATGGCCTGCACGAAATTGTAAGAGACAAATGTTAGTATACATTTATTATTCGCCAAAAGCGATGGCCCTTTGAACTCTAGGAGGAAAAGCTATGTACCAGTTTCTGGCCGACTCTCAACGGTTCGGAGAGTTTCACCTTCCAGAATAGGAGATACAGAGTGAATATCAAGTCTAGGCTTCTCTGTGTCATAGCCAATATGCTGTTCGAAGGGATCGAGTGGTGAGCGACCAGTCGGCTGAATAGGAGGAGGAACCGAGGACTCGGTTCCGGATGGACTGGCAGTGTCATTTTTTCCTTTTGATGAGGAAGAGTCACTTCCGTAAAGGTCCTTTGCCGCAGATAGGTCAGTGCGCTCATTCTTGCGAAGTATTTCCTTCACAAGAGACTCCTCATCCACCTCTTCAGTTCCCAATTCGACCTTTTTAATTTTTATCAAAGTGTCCCATGCTTCGGCAAAAGATTCGAGGTAACCCTCGCCAAGAAAAGTTAGGTCACGATGCATGAGAACTCGAGCGTTATACTGGGCTATGAGTGGATTAAACATGCACTTAATTTCCTCCCTACCAGCCTCAGTGGCCGCCTCGAGGCGAGAATCAATTTTCGAGAGCGCCATTCTTTTGCCCTCTTCACGGGCCGCATCCTTAAGCGCTTCAACTTTGGAGATCTCCTCATCAAGCTTTGCTTTTAAGAGTCGTGTGGAGACAATCTCGTCACAATATCGTTGTGACTCTTCTTGGGCTGCAGTTTTTTTATTCTTTTTCTTTAAGAAGTAGCTCCTCCAATTCTTTAACTCGCTGAGCGAGAGCATTCTTCTCTTTTTGGATGGAATCCTTCTCTAAGGCTAAAGCGCCACAGCGTTGAACCGCCTCATCAATTTCCTTTTTGTGTGCAGCTTCCAGACGATCAACTGCTTCGGTTGTGTCTTTAGCGGTTTTTTGAGCAGCTTCAAGCTGAGATTTATACGAGGAAAGCTCTTCATCCTGTGCTTTGATAATGTCTTTGTCATGGATAGCTTCGAGTTTCAAGCGATCGATTTCATGCTGACGTTCCACCGAAACTTCTGAAACTTTTTCCACCAAATGGACGAATGTGTCATACTAGAAGTAGACATCATTATTACAAGCAATGACAGTTTGTTTAACATGCCCCGGAATAGGATGGATCGCTGGAAGAAACTTTATTCCATCAAAGCATATTTTTGGAAATATGGATTTAAGCTCAGCTAGCTTTTCTGCTATCGATGGATCATCTGCAGGGCTGAAGGAAGTTTGTTTAGTCGAAACAACAGATTTCTTTTGAAGCTCACGGGACTGCCTAGTGCTTGATGAACCGGAATATTGATCACAAGGAGCTTCAGATTGAGACCCCATTTGAGCAGATTTATCCTTGTTATGCTCTGGTTGAGGAAGAGGATCGTTAGGGTAGGAAGAGTGGCTATATGTTTTCCTTCGAGACGATGAATCTCAAAGATGGTAGTCTCTATCGCTGTTGTCATCTCTATCTCGGCATTTTCCGGGCTCTGAATCTTGGCTAGAGTGATGAAAGATAGAGGAACCGCGAAGGCGGTCAATGCCGTGTGAGCGTCCCATGTCGCCTGCACAGAAATCGAGTGAAAATAAGTTAGAGATGATCATATGAGGGCTAAAACTTAAGTGTGGGGTGGAGAGTGAGTGTTAATGTTTGTCCTAGTGTTTCCCCCCAACGGGCCAGTTTCTTTAGCTTTACTAATTAGAGTTTTTGCTCCTTGGTGATGGGCTTGAACGCCTTCGTCACCTCTCGCGGGCGAGTAAAGTTTTAAGGCTTCTGGGTCGTTGAAGCCGTAATTGAGCATGTCATCGGGAATGGTGAGGTCTGATAAGCCTTTCAGTGAACCCTCTAAGTGTTGTGGAAATGGCTCTTTCTCCATCGGAGTAATTGTGATCTTCGAGGTTCCGCCCATTGTCTTCTTCCTTAGTTTGTAGGCTAGTTTCTTTTTCCCCTTTGATGGGGGAGGCGGTTCATCAATGCCGGGTGCGTCGGTCACCGGTTCTGAGAGAGGACTTATATGCTCGTCGGACGCTCCAGAAACCCCAGCCTCTCTAATCTCACCTTCCTCGGGCATGTCGGAGGCCCTGCCTGTAGGGGGCACCGAAGACCCAACCTTTTCTTTACCCTTCTCTACCGCGGGTCTGGTTGTAGTGGCGCTGGATGGGAGACTAGTTCGGCAACCCTCCGCCAATAGCCCAAACTTTTGAAGTGACTCATTGGAAATTACAACTTTGATCTCCCGGTCCTTCACGGGAGTAGCACGAATGGCCTCGACGGCCTCAGAATACCTCGCACCTTCGGGACGTGGGATGATGCCTGCAAAAGACCAAAGGAAGTTTAGAAAAAAATGCACTTCATGCCTTAGGTAAATAACGAGTCCGGAAATAGAACTTACTCCCTTCCAACCATCTTCTCGCAAAGCCAGGGGAGCAGCGCACGTAGAACCACTCCTGCTTATATTGGGAGAATTTACTCTATGCCCCCGTCAGGATCTGACACTTAGAGTGCGGCTCAAGGAATATGAAAGAAGGGCTGTCAGATCGCCTTTTGAACCGATAAATGTAGCGAATATCCTCGAGAGTGGGGAGCTTGGATAAGATGCTCATAAAGAGAATGCAAGTGCCATTGTGATGTGACTGTTAGGGTGAAGCTGTGCCAGAGCAATCCCGATGTACTGCAGCACCTCTCGAAGAAATGAGTTGAACGGTGGCACACTCCCGACCCAGCACATGAATTTGCTACAAGCTGTATATCCAGCTGGGGGCAGGTGGGGACGATCTTGTCCCGATGGGATTAACACGTCGTCAAAAGGGATTCCGTGGATTGAACATAGCCGGCGAAGGGCGGTTTCATTGATTCTTGAAGCTTGAGAATCAGTTGGGTTGTCCAAGATGATTGCTCCATCTATAGCATCAGGTGCCGGGCCAATAATTACAGCGGATGGATCCAGAATACCCTGCGTGGAGGTCGTCGGTGGGTCCGAAGTACCGACTACCTCCCGCTTATCGGAAACTGTAGAAGAGATCGACTTTCCGGACATCTTTAAAGAGTAATGAATGTGGAAAAAGTCCTGTTTGAACTATACTTGAAAGACAATCGATATTAGAAATAACGACAAAAATATTCCCCCCGTGTGGTGTGTGGACTAGTGCAATCGTTCAGACATGAGTATAAAAGGATTAAAGCTTTAAAAACCAATGGAATGTGGTTGAGCGCTAAGCTATTGCCTTCGAAGACCGTCATCACTGACCGTCCCTGAGGGCTTGTCCTATAATCGGTAGTAGGGATCCTGTAATTGGGCATTGACATCATACGTTGAAAGATGTTATTTATTTTGGCTAAGTTGAGTACATGTTTACATTTTGTTAAAACCGTGAAGTTGTTGGTCCAGATCGGCTATATATGCTCATGTGCTTAAGTTCTCGTCATTGTTTGTTGTTCTACTGTTAGGCGTGGGAGTATGCAATCTTGACATATGCTGTGTTCAAGTGGAGATGGTCTCGAATTATCAATGCCGAACCCAAGGCCTAAGCCCGATCGTATCTCTAAGCCTACATACTGAACGGCTTATCTACAAGCTACCGAGCGGCCTCCCTACCAAACCTCTATCCTTAACAACCGAATGGCCCCACTCTAACTTTGACCGACCCACTTTCCTAATTCGTTACTGTCCTGTGCTCTCCCTCAAGGCCGAACGACACTCTGGACTAGAGACACCGACCCGCTCACTCACCTCCATCTCACTTCCTCAAATCACCTAAACACTCTCCTAGGTTCCCACCGAACGAACTCTCATTCGTACACTACCACCACTAGAGACCTAGCGGCTAGTAGGCTTCAACCCAACCTATTGACTCGGTATTGGCACTCAACTTACACTTTCTAAACTTACTAACTCCTATCGACCAACTTCTACTTCCTTCTCCCTCGTTCCCTATTAGCCATGCTACATCATACCAGATCACCAAACCGACTCTACTTCAATAACCTAACAACCACACTCCCTCACTTGGTAGCCAAACAGGAGCCTACATCCTAGAGACCACCGACATCCTTTTCCTTTCTCCTCTCCATCTCACCGACCTCAAAATCAATCAAAATTGTATCGAGTTCTAACCCTAAGGCATGTTTTAACCTTAGATTCGTCTTCCTCATCTACACGACTCCCTCCATCCGTAATCTGAAGAAAATTCGTGAATTCGAATCTTGTACAAAACACTTAATTTGGGAAAGTCGATCGAGTGAGAATTTCATACCTAAGAGAATGAATCGAAACTTAGGGAACTGCTTGATTTGGGATTGAAATTCGTTTAGACTCATTATCGGGGGAAGTTGTGGAGCAAACGTATTGGATTCAGGAAGAGAGAGGAAGATTGAGGAGGTAGCAGGAGTTCGGGGGAAAGCAAGTTAAAAAGTCCCGTTGGGTTGAAGTGAAAGTAAAGGGAAGAAGAGGAGAAGTGTTGGCTTTTATATGGAGAAGGGGAGGTGAACAGGCATTAGCTAGTGGACCCGGTCAAAGTATCTCACTGGTTCGGTGAACAATCATACCGAGCGACAATGGGTATGCCGAACGAGTGGTCCGATGTGTGTACGTCAACCGAACCGCATCAAAGATGATAGCGCAATGGAGAATCAAATCCCACCTGATAATATAAGAAGAGTGGGGGCATGGATTTCTTATGGTTCAAAGCGCATCATGATGACTCTCATAATACGCTTTGGGGGGCAAATGTTACCCGGTTGCTCGGCCCGGCTACTAGATACTAGATGTAGATCTTCTGATTGAATCAAAATGATACTCGAACCAGAGGAAGGTTGGAAAATGTAGAAGGTTGGTTCGAATTGAGAGGTTTAGCATATGTACATGTCGTTCGGTACGAAAGCATGGCTCAGCCAGTATACATGGTTCGGCATGCAAGAGCCTTTCGGCCTAGATACATCGTCCGGTTTGAATATGTGGTCCGGCCTGAGTACATGGGTTGGCCTACATGCATGGTTCGGTTTGAAGGGACTCAACACACTTCGCTTGGCCGCCTTTGTTTGGCTAACATGGCTCGGTATTTCTCGTTCGGTCTGTATGGTCCGGTGTATATCGCTCGGCCTGGATTGGGAGGCCAAGTGGTTCGGTCGGGATGGAGGAGCCATTGTCATCTGGGCGAGGTTGTTTTGGCACGAGCGTTCGATTTAGTTGATGCAAAGCAAGATGAGGGATTTAACGGATTCGCGGAAGTCGACATCAGATTGAGGAGTTTGGCATCGCTTCACTTCGAGTTCAGCCGTGGGTTACTCCAAGTCCTTTGAGAGCTCGCTTCCAGTCAATCACCCGATAACCACCATTCGGCCACTCTGGATCGGCATCTGTCATTCGGCTTGTCTCATTCGGCATACCTGGCTCGGTGTGCAGAAGTCACCTGCTACGGACCGAAGTATCTTGTTCCTGGGCCCATGGAGGAAGTCCAGCCTATCTTTGTCTATAAATAGAGTGGGAGGGGCACAATGAAAGGGGACCTTTTTTCGAGAACTCCGGGGAGACTCTGCCATTTCGAAGACTCATCTATTTTCGATCCAAACTTGTAATCAAGACGTTAGTGTACGGATTGTATCTGTATTCAATAATTTGAAGAAGCAATAAAGATTAAACTCAAAGTGGACGTAGGCAGTTACGCCAAACCACTATAATTATGGTGTTCTTGTTTCTGTAGTTAATTTTGCATACATTCCTCTATTTTAATTTTCTATCTTCATTAATCTCTCTACACAAATCCTTTCTTGGGTGTTAGTAACCAATTTTGGTGCTAACAATTGTTATCTATTCATGTATGCTTCGGGGCCCATTAATGAAAGGAGTGATCATATTCGGTACTACTAGTCAAGTGGTAAGCCAGTTCTGTGTGTCAGGGGTACAATATGTTTTTGTCAGACCTCGGTGCATTTTATCTAGAGATGTACCTTCAAAAGGTAGTTCGTTACCTTGTCATAGTATGGAATCCATTCTTTAGTACGAGCTTTACAGACTTCGTTTTGCCCAACTATGTTGAAACATGAGATGCAAGCATTTCAGCTATTTTATATATTTACTTTCAATTCCAAGACATTATAATAAAATCATCGGTATTTCTATAGAAATTGTTTTGGTTATCGTAAGGTAAAAACCCATCTGTGTTTATATGTGGTGTGATCTTATGAAATACCTTTATTTTGAAAAGAGTTTGATAACTTAAGAATTCAACTAGGTGTGTTTTCTCAGGTGGTTTACCAGACTGACTCGAGTGTTATTTTATTATAATTCTCGAGTCAGACCGAGCATATTACAGATTGCTTTGGATGCATTGGAGCTCAGGAGACGAGTTGGAGGTTTTCAATTCATATTTGCATTTATGTTTATTTTCCGCTGCTTTGTTGTGAAATGATCAGTATTTATGAGGATAGGTTGTTATAACTGTCCAGGACGATGATTGTCATTTGTTGTTGTACTCTGATTAATGTATGTATATAATAGTTTCTCTTTTGTAAATATCATTAATATTATATTATATATTATTCCACTACGATTGTGAGATTTTGTGTTGTTCTCGGTTTTCTTTTTCTCTTCTTCTTCTTTTTTCTTCTCCTTTCTTCTTTCTTTCCAATAACTATCCATCTTTCCGTTTAGTTTGGGTTGGACATGTGTGGTTTATTGTCAGCTTGAATTGTGCGGATTTGTGGGTCGTTACAGCTGGTATCAGAGCGCAAAGTTATGCGAGAACCTTAGCTTTGGTGGGGTAACTCATTAGGAGATAAGGTAATGGAATACCTTATTATGAGTTTTGAGTGTCTTATATATATATATATATATATATATATATATATATATATATATATATATATATGAAAGCATATTTATTAGTGATTATAATGATGTTTTATATTATGTTAATTTATCTGTTGAGTGGCTTATGAATTCTGGTCGGTGCGTAGGATACCACGTTATCGATAGGGTTTTCTAAATGCTTAAACAAGGCAAACCGACACAGTATTGTTTTAGAATTGGTAAACGAAATTATTTTTCCTAATTATATTTTTTATATATAAAGGAATAATTTTTTAGAAATTATTATAGTTATAAATATGGCATGTTTGGTTATTAGTGAATGATAATATTTGATAATTATCATTTGTTGTTGGTTATTCTAATAAAAGTTGTTGTTATTATAATATAAACAAAGATAAACATTTGTAAAATGAGTTATATAAGAGGGTGAGTTTATAAATATGAATTATAGAGTATTGATTATAATTAAAATAATCAACATATGTGAAATGCTATTACATAAGAAGTGAGATTATATAAATACGATTTATATTTATAAATGGAAAGGAAATGAAACTGTATAAGTATAATTACAAATATGATTTGTAAATAAAAATGGAATTAAAACAAGAAATTTGAGAATTTAAATCTCACTGATTTTAAAAATTGTTTTTCAAAGGTTTTGGATGGATAATAATAGTACTATTTCAAAAATATTTAGGTTAGAAATATTTTAAAATGGGATTTAAAAGAGATAGAAAGCACTAAACTCACTTCAGTCATTGGAAAATAATTCTAGTGATGACTGCAGCAACACTGGCGTTCATTTTTGAGTTTCTAAGTGATGGATTGCTACCATTGGATTTTTTTTGGTAAAACAAGTTATGATTTTAAAATCCATAGTATGATTTGATAAATATATGAAAATAAGTTTTAGAACTTATAATTTGAAAGTGGTATAGATAAGAAAAGAAAATTTGGAATCGAGATATGAAATAAAAATTTAAATAAAGTAAAGTTAAATAAATTAAGTTAATGAAATGAAGTTTAACCTAAGAAAGGTTAAATGAAATTTAATTGGATTTGAGATGAATTAAGTGAATTAATGAAATGAAGCAATGGGATGGATACAAACTTGAGTTGTAGAATGAAATTCAACTTAAGTTGTAATTGAATATGTTTGGAATGTGGTTTGATAGAATTGAGTATGAACTTAAGTATTGAAGTGATAATAAACATTAATAGTGTAGTATAAAATGTTTGTAATAAATTTAAGTAATTGTTGTATGAAATGGTTCATAAACGAATTTGGTATGCAATGAAATATTGTTAAACGTAAATTGAATTTAAAGTGAATGTAATTAAAGTGAATGTTAATAATTGAATGAAATTGAATGTTAATAAAAAATGAAAGTGTATAAATATAATGTTGACATTTGAAAATGCAAATTGATATGATAATAAATAAATTGGATGGATATTATTAGTTGATGGTTTATCTTGTTGCATTTGCATATAATTATTGTATATTCTATATTATATAGTGATCGTACTTTCTATATGCATATTCTCATTGGTTGTTGAGCGATTAGCAGGTGTGGATGGCGTAAGCTTCACATTTGGAGCTCGCTTTCGCATTATATTGGTTGTATATGCTTGCTAGTACTAAAATAAAGGTACACATCTCAACTTACATACCATATTTTTATATTTTTCACTACAGGATGCCTCATCCTTAAAGATGAGATATATATTTGATATTATATATATATTGAAAATATTTCCGATCGAACCGCAAAAAAGAGACGCTGGCGAAATTTTCTTAAAATTTAGGGCGTTAGAAAATTTTTGAGAATTTTGGAATTTGTTTCTTCTGATATCTAAAATTTGATGTTTACGTTATAACTTGGAATGATACTAGTTGGTATCGGTGAATGAAGTAAAAGGATTAAAAGAATTTTGTAATCTATTTCAACTAATTGGTTTTGAAAAGTTAATGGGTTTGGCATTTTCTTACTTGATAATTTCGGGGATGAAATTCTTTTAAGGGGGAAGAATATAACGACCCAGAATTTCAATCATTCGAATTTGGAATATTTAATTGATTTTAAATATTAAAGAGTTAATTTTATAAGTTAAACAACTTATATTCAGCGACTTAATTGATAATTGAATCGTTAAATTTAATAGTTGGCGTTGTTTATTAAATCTTGAATTTTACGTGAATGAAAATGATTTCGAAAGTTGATTTAAAATTCTGTTGAATAAGAATGAAGATATGAAACCTTTGAATTTGAATTTAACAATGATTAAACTTGTTTTATAATAATCATTTTAATTAAAGTGTGAACATAGCCTTTCGGGACACTGTCTCGAAATTGGACGAAACCGGTTCCATTGGATCCGTAATAGTGAATTATTTATTATATGCTGTCGAATTTCATGATGATTGGATATATCTTTTGGTCGTATGAGTTCGGAACGCGTAGAAATTATTTAAAGGAATTTAAATTAATATAATTCGATTTGAAAAGCTAACTTCTGTATATGATGGCATTGGATCTCGATACTAGTTCCATTATGTTCGGAATAGTAGTACAACATATAGAACATCAGGCGGCATGCCTCGTTTGGAGTTCGAGATTTTTGAGTACGTCAAGCTAGATACTTTTGAATATATATATATATATATATATATATATATATATATATTCTCCATGCTTAGACTATACCTTCAGCCATACCATACACATTCTAACCATCCCATTATCCCTTCTATAAATGCCGTCTCCAAAAATCAGAAAGAAGTTCGCCATTTTCTTTTCTTTTTTCAAATTTAAACATATGGCCAAATCTGACGGTCCTTATTCATCGACGCCACTCAAGGCAACATCGGACTTCGACGCCAACTTGTAACGCCCCACTCTGAGACCCACTGTAACAAAGAGTATTACGGGAGTAATACTGTCTGTTAAAGCGGAGAATAGAGTATAGTGGAAGCGACCATTTGTAATCAAGCTATAACTATCTACTGAATACGTCGAAAGGTGGAATATATTTAAATTTTTCTCAATCAGGTGGTTCGACATATTCGGTAAATACTTATAACGAAATTATAAATGGCTAAAGATCTATCAAGACAAAACATAATAACATAATGAAATAGCATCATAGAACAGAATCACATAACAGCATAGAGTCTCAGAACAATACATCGTCAATACAGATCCAAATACTATAAGTGGGTACAAAGCCACTGCCCACACATGTGAGTCAAAAATATGTACATATCAAAGTCTGAATAATAACAGAGTAGCGTAATAGTGGACAAATAAAAGCGCTATCTATCAGCATAGCAGATAATGTCCAAGCGGAAGCACAGAAGCTAAGTCCAGAGACCTAACCTGAAACAACTCGGTCTGACCCGAGCGAAAACACTCGGGTCATGCTAGCTAAACAATCAGTAATAACTGAGATATATAATAATGTGGTACAAAAATAAAATAGTACTTTTCCTAAGTGAAGAGTATTTTGGACCACATGAATATAATGATGGTCCCTAATCATCAATCAACAGTAAAAATCTCCAAAGAGAATATCAGCACCAAAGTGTTGAATAAATAAAATCGCCTCATATCATCGGCATAGCCAAAGCTATATAAAGTTGCCCATAGGCAATAATCCCAAGTGTGACCAGAGTCTGTAATCAATGCCCAAGCAAAGATCGATGCTCCAAAGAGCAATGGGGATATACTAAAAAGTCAATGAAATCAAACACTGAAAAGCAGTGTCCAGAAACACTGTGAATCCACAAGGTAATCGCACTTACATCGTATGGTTCCATAGAACCAACACCGAATGGCGGTACTCGAATGGATATAAAAATCATCAAATAATACAAGTATAGCACGTGCACCGACCGGAGTCATTATTGCCAAGTACTGTAGAGTTGTGATCGATCACTCGCACAGATGCGGAACGCGCGAGACGGCAAGATCCTTCCTAGAAGGATAAAGGCCCAGAGGCACATGCCAAAAAAGAAACTGCTCCATAGAACAGGTGTCCAGAGACGGTTGCCCAGAGGCGTGGTGACCCAGAGGTCCAGTACTGGCCGCCCAGAGGCTAATGTGTCACAAACTTCTTGGAGAGGAACCCGTAAAGTGTTAACAATGAGTCTCATACCCCACGTTCGCACTAAACGGTTTACTAACCAATAGCAAGCTCACACTCCAAACAATAAAAAGTCCACCTCGTATCATCGGTAAACTAGACCCAAAGGTCAAAACGATCAATCGAATAGGTCGGGGATTAACCGGAAAGAAAATACACACGGTTCCATAGGCCGGAGATTTTCTAACTGTTTAAGCACCTTTCCACTTCGCTCGACGTGCTAAAAAGTGAGTGTGAGATTTTTATTATAGAAAATAATGGTTCGAGACGGATTTATAATTGATTTTGAGAACACTTTAAAATGGCTTTTGAAAACTCTCCTATTATGGAGTAAATAGTTTACTAATTAAAAATAATATTATATAATAATTTTGAAAGCCATTTAGGAGTGAAAAATCCTTTGAAAATAATTCATAAAACACGTGTACAAAATCTAGAGACAAATCTCAAAGAAATCGATAAATCAAAGAATCACTGAAAATCAATATTTGTGTTGGAAAATATTCTGAATGGTTGTGAACCAAAGTTCGACAATTTCTGATTCGCAATTGAAACCCAAAGGTTCATTGCAGAAACAATCAATTTGAAGCGGTTGCACCAATATGGTGCAACCCGGACTCGGTTGCACCAAAATGGTGCAACCGGTGGGTGGGAACCCGACTGCACCAAATGGGTGCAGCCCATTTTATAAGGGCCGGCTGCATCGCATGGTGCAGCCCGATTTTGTGAACCAGGCTGCACCATGCGGTGCAGCTGGTTCAATCAAGCCCCAGCCCGCTTGGGCTGGGAAGAATTTGTAAGCCCCAGCCCAGGCGGGCTGGGGTCCTGTTAATCCCCAGCCCGCCTGGGATGGGGAAGCCCCAGCCCATGCGGGCTGGGGTCCTGTAAATCCCCAGCCCGCCTGGGCTGGAGATGCCCAACCCATGCGGGCTGGGGTTCCTGCACGCCAGCCCACTAAGGGCTGGCCTGCTGTGCCTGGGCAGCAGCCTGGGTGCAACCCAGGCCTACTCTGGGCTCTCAGGACCCTGTTTGAGACTGTTTTCAGGCTGAAACATTCCAGCCAGCAGAATATGTTGATTTTGGTGGTTTATGGGTGTTTTTTTCAAGTTTTTGGCATCAAATTTCACCAATATCAATCACTAACTACCCTATAATGATTACTACACTATATTAAAGGAGAAAAAGGGCCAAAGCTTAGCATTACCTTAGGAAGCAATATCACAAACACCTTATGTGCAACCCCAAAATGAAAGCAAAGATGATCAAAGAGCTATGATTCACATGTTACATAATAAAACATGTGTTACTAAATGATTACTAAAATCAAAAGATGATTAAACACATATTAGAAGAGGTTTTTAGCAATATACCTCTCTAGAAAGCA
The DNA here is from genome assembly GCA_030737815.1 of Allium fistulosum. Taxonomy (NCBI): domain Eukaryota; kingdom Viridiplantae; phylum Streptophyta; class Magnoliopsida; order Asparagales; family Amaryllidaceae; genus Allium; species Allium fistulosum. The sequence continues at coordinate 1,042,301,670 of CM060902.1, read as the reverse complement.
ACAAAGACTACTATAGCATCAACCCAAGTTAGCAAAAGATGATTAGGAGGCTATAAGATCAAAAAAACACATAAAACATGTGTTACCAATTAAATTTCAGAAATTAAAAAGATATAAAAATGGATTTGAGGTGGGTATTTGCATTACCTTTGCATAGAATGACTTGCATAAGCTAAAACTAGAAGGAGATGTAGATAGAGGCCATTTTTGTTAAGAAAGCTTTAGGAAATGATTAGGGTTTTGATTAGGGATGAATGAATGAGGTTTGGAGAGTTTGAGATAATTTATAGAGGAGGTTTAGGGTGGGTTATTGGGCTAGGTTTAGTAACCCAATAAGAAGAGAGTTATTTACATGTTTTTTTTCCAAAAATTAGTCTAAGTGTTCATGTATGTTCATAAAACTCATTTTTCTTATCCAAACCCGTTTTAAAATCTCTCCTAAAATATTTAACTTTCCAAAAATAACATTTTATCCTCATTTCAAAATCCCATATTTCCCATTTAATTAAAATAGCCTTTTTCAAATAAATTTTGTTATTCCAAATCCTTTTATGCTTCATTAAAATAAAAAAAACCTAACTTTTATTTATTAATTGGTAATGCAAATCCCGGGTTGTTACAGACTCCCCCCTTAAGAAAATTGCGTCCCCGCAATTCCTTAAGATAGATGTCGTCTATAACGTCAAATCCACAAAAGAAGTGATAGAGATAAAATAGAGAATTCTCACCCGCAGAGGAAGATAGGAGAAAGCCAGGATAAGAGCGTTCGATAGATTCTCTGGTCTCCCAAGTGCAATCCTTAGGATTCGGTGACCATTGAATCTTCACGAGTGGAACCTCTTTGTTGCGAAGGCGTCTAACCTCCGAATCAAGCACACGAAGAGGTTGCTGCTCCAAAGATAAATCAGGTAAGATCTCTAAATCAGGCACAGCATGCGGCTCAATGATAGAATCAAGATCGCGGACACACATGCGAAGCTGGGAAACATGGAACACATCGTGCATTCCAGAGAAGTGAGCAGGTAGAGCCACATGATAAGCCACGGGGCCGATGCGTTTCGTAATAGGAAATGGTCCAACATAGCGAGGAGCCAACTTCCCTGTAGAGCTGAAACGCACAACCTCTTTCATAGGAGATATCCGAATAAAGACATGATCACCAATGGAGAACTCAAGAGGCTTCCTACGGTTGTCCGCGTAGGATTTCTTACGGTTCTGCGCCTCTTTCATTCTCTGATGAATAAGAATAATCTTCTCAGAAGATTCTCGAAGTGAATCTGGACCAAGAAGGAGCTTCTCGCCAGATTCTAACCAACACGCAGGAGAACGACATGGCCTTCCGTAAAGAGCCTCGAAAGGAGCCATGCCAATACTAGACTGAAAGCTGTTGTTGTAGGAGAACTCTACAAGCGGTAAGTGATCCTCCCAACTACCTCCGAAATCCATAATACAACAGCGTAAAAGATCCTCTAAAACACGATTCACCCTCTCCGTCTGACCGTCGGTCTGAGGATGATAAGCAGTCGAGAGATTCAGCTTTGAGCCCAAAGCTGACTGTAGGCACTTCCAGAAGTGACTAGTAAAGATAGTGTCTCGATCACAGACGATAGAGCTAGGAATGCCATAAAGTCGAACGACTTCCTTCACATATAGCTTGGCAAGCTGAGGAGCAGTCCGAGTGGACTTAATAGGAATGAAATAAGCTGATTTGGTCAAGCGATCGACGATGACCCAAATAGAGGTATGGCCTGACCTTGATCGAGGCAGACCGTCAATAAAATCCATGGATATCTGATCCCATTTCCACAATGGAATCTCTAGCGGCTGAAGAAGATCAGATGGACGCTGATGCTCAGCTTTGATCTGTTGACAAGTCATGCAATGGCTTACATAACTTGCAACATCACTCTTCATGCCCTCCCAATAAAATAGGCGACACATGTCGGCATACATCTTACTCGACCCGGGATGTATAGTGTACTTAGAACGATGACACTCGTCTAGAATGTCATGCCTAAGTGATAAATCAGATGGCACAACAATACGGTTCTTCCTTCGAAGACACCGATGAAAATCAATAGAATAGTCCAGCAATGCCTCATCACTGAATCCCGACTCGAGAAGATTAATAAAATGCAATAGGTCTGGATCCTGTCGCTGAGCATGGACAATGCGATCCAACAAGATGGGACGAGCTTCCAAGCTGGATAATAAGACATGAGCATCAGAAGATGGAGCTCGATCTCGAATATAACACATAGAAAGAGTCTCAAGAATATCCCACTCGGCTATCATCATAGAAACTACTGCTGAGTGTTTGCGACTGAGTGCATCAGCCACACGATTACCCTTGCCAGGGGTATACTGAATATCTAAGTCATATGAGGCGAGAAACTCGAGCCATTGCTGCTGCCTCATGTTGAGATCTCTCTGTCTGAAAAGATACTTCAGAGACTTGTGATCGGTGTAAAGAGTGAAGCGTTCGCCTAATAGAAAGTGACGCCACGTCTTCAAAGCAAAGACGATAGCTGCCAACTCAAGATCATGAGTCGGATAGCGAACCTCATTCGGACGTAGCTGCCTAGAAGCATAAGAAACTACCTGATCCTTCTGCATAAGCACAGCACCGAGCCCGCTACCACAAGCATCGGTGTAAACAACAAGATCATGATTACTCTCTGGAACCACTAGAATAGGAGCATGAGTGAGAAGTTCCTTCAGTCGTTGAGAGGAAGCTTCACACTTATCAGACCAAATAAAGCGAACCCCCTTACGAGTCAGCGTCGTAAGGGGAAGTGCAACTCGAGAGAAATCCTTGATAAACTGACGGTAATAACCCGCCAGACCAAGGAAGCTACGAATATCATGAACGTTCTCGGGCTGCTTCCAATTCTAAATAGCTTCGATCTTGGCAGGATCGACAGAAATACCCTCAGATGATACAATATGGCCCAAGAACTTGAACTTGCTCTCCCAAAAATGGCACTTGGAGAGCTTGGCCTTAAGCTGATGCTGGCGAAGAGTATCCAAGACGATCTTCAAATGATGAGCATGCTCTGCCTCGGATCTAGAATAAATAAGAATATCGTCGATGAAAACCAGAACGAATCTATCGATGTATCCCCGGAATACTCGATTCATAAGATTGACGAAGAAAGCAGGTGCGTTCGTCAAGCCGAATGGCATGACCAACCACTCAAAAGAACCATAACGAGTGCGGAAAGCGGTAAGAGGAATGCTATCTTCCGCAACTCGAAGCTGATGAAATCCGGTGGCAACGACGAGCTGGGAAAAGACCTTTGCACCGCTCAACTGATCAAACATATCGTCTATCCGTGGCAATGGATAACGATTTCTGATGGTCAACTCATTAAGCTTGCGATAGTCAATGCAAAGCCTAAGAGAGCCATCAGCCTTCTTAACGAAGACCACAGCAGCACCCCATGGCGAAGAACTGGACTGAATGAACTGCTTCGCCTCAAGCTCTACTAACTACTTCCTGAGTTCCTCATTCTCTTTAGTAGACATCCTCGTGGGAGGACGCCCAACTGGGTGGGAGCCTGGAATGAGATTGATGCGGAACTCAATGGCCCGCTTTTGCGGTAGGCCTGATACTAGCTCGAAAACGTCGGGGAAATCCTGAACAACAGGAATACGAGATAGGTTCAAATCCTCATCTCGTGAATCGAGAGAAAATAAAGTTACATCAGAAATCCCAACATCCTGAAGAGCAATAGCTAACGGAGCGGACGAGTCAGGATGACGAAGAAATAATATCCGCTCTGAACAAATGATTTTGGCGTCGTACTGGGTGAATCAATCCATGCCAAGAATCATGTCGAAGCCCAAATACTCCATAACATGCAGATTCGCCGGAAAGAAAATCCACAAAGATCAATATCTATATCCTCACAAAGCAAGCTAAGGGTCGTGGATCCGCCGATGGGATTCACAATCCTTAGTGAAGAAACCAAACAAGTAACATCCAAAGATAAAGTATCAACTAGTTCCCTTGATACGAATGAGTGAGAGGCACTCGTATCAAAAAGAACTCTAATAGATCTATCATGAAATAAAATAGAGCCTTCAAGAACGGAAGGATGTGTACCTTTAGGCTATGCAGAAGTTGTAGGAGCCTTGGCAGCATTAAGCCTGCCAGGCTTGGCACTAGCTGGAGCAATAGGACAAGCGGAGATCATGTGTCCCTCCTTCTTGCAGAAGGTGCAATAGAGAGGTTTGGGACACTCTCGAATAAAGTGATCTGGAGAACCGCAGTTGAAGCATTTCTTCGGAGGACGTGTCCCACTAGGCTGAGCAGGAGTCTGGGACTGAGGACGAGTCTGTGGCTGAGTCTGAACGGTGGAACTGCCAGTCTTCTTCTTCTTGTGCTGAAAAGAAGAGCCAGACTTGCCAGGAGGAAACCTCTTCTTGGTGGGGTTTGTGGAACCCACACCACCATCATCACTATGCTCCATCTCGACTGACTCAAGATGTAGGGCTGCATCGACTAGCTTCTCGAATGAGAGCTCAAGCTGCAGCATAAGCTGCCTCTTCAGATATTTCTTCAAGCCCTCAACAAATTGGAGGTTCCTCTTATAAGGAGTAGCAATAAACTCAAGGCCGTACTTGGAAAGGGCCTTGAAGGAAGAGACATAATCGGATACAAAGGACTTCCCTGCTTGAGATCAAGAAAGCGGCGAGCAAGGGAGTTCTTCTCTGACTCTGGGATGAATTTGAGCTCAAATCTCTCACGAAACTGATCCCAAGTAAGCGTGGTCTCATCGATCTCGGCAATAAGGAGTTCGTACCAATCCAGGGCATAACTCTGAAGCTGACTGGAAGCAATAAGAACACGGTCATGATTCGGGATATCCATACGAGTGAAAATGCGCTCGCATACCCGAATCCAAGCCTGGACCTCTAAGACATTCTCGGAGCCACTGAACGGCTTCCCTCCGAGATGGGTAAAATCACTGCAGAGACGCGCAAAAGCAGACTTGCACGGAGCATCAGCAACTGGGGCTGGAGACTGAGAATGAGACTGGGAATTCCAAACCAGCTCCATGATCTGGTCGGTGGTCATGAACACGCCCTCTGGATGAGTGTTGCTGGACTGCCCAGCAGCACTGGTCTGACGTGTGGTTCTCCCTCTTCCCCTTCCAAACATACTGAAAGTCAAACAGTAATTAGAGTTAGACATGATTCAATGATAGATAATTAATTAAGGAATACTACAGAATATAACGGATTCCTATACATATTCCTAACTTATCTATCAATAACATAAGGAAGGGATTTGATTTAATTCGGATCTAATTAAAATGTATTGTACTAAGTGTATCTGTTCTGTGTTTATTATGCTTATTCCTGAAACCAGGCTCTGATACCAAGTTGTAACGCCCCACTCTGAGACCCACTGTAACAAAGAGTATTACGAGAGTAATACTGTCTGTTAAAGCAGAGAATAGAGTATAGTGGAAGCGGCCATTTGTAATCAAGCTATAACTATCTACTGAATACGTCGAAAGGTGGAATATATTTAAATATTTCTCAATCAGGTGGTTCGACATATTCGGTAAAAACTTATAACGAAATTACAAATGGCTAAAGATCTATCAGGACAAAGCATAATAACATAATGAAATAGCATCACAGAACAGAATCACATAACAGCACAGAGTATTAGAACAATACATCGTCAATACAGATCCAAATACTATAAGTGGGTACAAAGCCACTGCCCACACATGTGAGTCAAAAATATGTACATATCAAAGTCTGAATAATAATAGAGTAGCGGAATAGTGGACAAATAAAAGCGCTATCTATCAGCATAGCAGATAATGTCCAAGCGAAAGCACAGAAGCTAAGTCCAGAGACCTAACCTGAAACAACTCGGTCTGACCGAGCGAAAACACTCGGGTCAGGCTAGCTAAAAAATCAGTAATAACTGAGATATATAATAATGTGGTACATAAATAAAACAGTACTTTTCCTAAGTGAAGAGTATTTTGGACCACATGAATATAATGACGGTCCCTAATCATCAATCAACAGTAAAAATCTCCAAAGAGAATATCAGCACCAAAGTGTTGAATAAATAAAATCGCCTCATATCATCGGCATAGCCAAAGCTATATAAAGTTGCCCATAGGCAATAATCCCAAGTGTGAACAGAGTCTGTAATCAATGCCCAAGCAAAGATCGGTGCTCCAAAGAGCAATGGGGATATACTAAAAAGTCAATGAAATCAAACGCTGAAAAGCAGTGTCCAGAGACACTGTGAATCCACAAGGTAATCGCACTTACATCGTATGGTTCCATAGAACCAACACCGAATGGCGGTACTCGAATGGATATTAAAATCATCAGATAATACAAGTATAGGACGTGCACCGGCCGGAGTCGTTATTGCCAAGTACTATAGAGTTGTGATCGATCACTCGCACAGATGCAGAACGCGCGAGACGGCAAGATCCTTCCCAGAAGGATAAAGGCCCAGAGGCACATGCCAAAAAAGAAACTGCTCCATAGAACAGGTGTCCAAAGACGGTTGCCCAGAGGCGTGGTGACCTAGAGGTCCAGTACTGGCCGCCCAGAGGCTAATGTGTCACAAACTTCTTGGAGAGGAACCCATAAAGTGTTAACAATGAGTCCCATACCCCACGTTCGCACTAAACGTTTTACTAACCAATAGCAAGCTCACACTCCAAACAATAAAAAGTCCATCTCGTATCATCGGTAAACTAGACTCAAAGGTCAAAACGATCAATCGAATAGGTCGGGGATTAACCGGAAAGAAAATACACACGGTTCCATAGGCCGGAGATTTCCTAACCGTTTAAGCACCTTTCCACTTCGCTCGACGTGCTAAAAAGTGAGTGTGAGATTTTTATTATAGAAAATAATGGTTCGAGATGGATTTATAATTGATTTTGAGAACACTTTAAAACGGCTTTTGAAAACTCTCCTATTATGGAGTAAATAGTTTACTAATTAAAAATAATATTATATAATAATTTCGAAAGCCATTTAGGAGTGAAAAATCCTCTGAAAATAATTCATAAAACACGTGTACGAAAGCTAGAGACAAATCTCAAAGAAATCGATAAATCAGAGAATCACTGAAAATCAATATTCGTGTTGGAAAATATTCCGAATGGTTGTGAACCAAAGTTCAACAATTTCTGATTCGCAATTGAAACCCAAAGGTTCATTGCAGAAACAATCAATTTGAAGCGGTTGCACCAATATGGTGCAACCCGGATTCGGTTGCACCAAAATGGTGCAACCGATGGGTGGGAACCCGACTGCACCAAATGGGTGCAGCCCATTTTATAAGGGCCGGCTGCACCGCATGGTGCAGCCCGTTTCTGTGAACCAGGCTGCACCATGCGGTGCAGCTGGTTCAATCAAGCCCCAGCCCGCTTGGGCTGGGAAGAATTTGTAAGCCCCAGCCCAAGCGGGCTGGGGTCCTATTAATCCCCAGCCCGCCTGGGATGGGGAAGCCCCAGCCCATGCGGGCTGGGGTCCTGTAAATCCCCAGCCCGCCTGGGCTGGGGAAGCCACAGCACATGCGGGCTGGGGTCCTGTTAATCCCCAGCCCGCCTAGGCTGGGGAAGCCACATCCCATGTGGGCTGGGGTTCCTACGCGCCAGCCCACTAAGGGCTGGCCTGCTGCGCCTGGGCAGCAGCCTGGGTGCAACCCAGGCCTGCTTTGGGCTCTCAAGACCCTGTTTCAGCCTGTTTTCAGGCTGAAACATTCCAGCCAGTAGAAAATATTGATTTTGGTGGTTTAGGGGTGTTTTTTTCAAGTTTTTGGCATCAAATTTCACCAATATCAATCACTAACTATCCTATAATGATTACTACACTATATTAAAGGAGAAAAAGGGCCAAAGCTTAGCATTACCTTAGGAAGCAATATCACAAACACCTTATGTGCAACCCCAAAATGAAAGCAAAGATGATCAAAGAGCTATGATTCACATGTTAGATAATAAAACATGTGTTATTAAATGATTAGTAAAATCAAAAGATGATTAAACACATATTAGAAGAGGTTTTTAGCAATATACCTCTCTAGAAAGCAACAAAGACTACTATAGCATCAACCCAAGTTAGCAAAAGATGATTAGGAGGCTATAAGATCAAAAAAACACATAAAACATGTGTTACCAATTAAATTTCAGAAATTAAAAAGATATAAAAACGGATTTGAGGTGGGTATTTGCATTACCTTTGCATAGAATGACTTGCATAAGCTAAAACTAGAAGGAGATGAAGATAGAGGCCATTTTTGTTAAGAAAGCTTTAGGAAATGACTAGGGTTTTGATTAGGGATGAATGAATGAGGTTTGGAGAGTTTGAAATAATTTATAGAGGAGGTTTAGGGTGGATTATTGGGCTAGGTTTAGTAACCCAATAAGAAGAGAGTTATTTACATGTTTTTTTCCAAAAATTAGTCTAAGTGTTCATGTATGTAACGACCCTGAAATTTTGATATTGGAAATCGGGATATTTAATTGATTTAAATATCTGGAATTCAATTTAATTTGAAATTCAATTTTTTGAATGAATTTGGCGATTAAATTATTGAATTTAATTATTTAATCTGGGTAAAATTTTGAATCTTCAGTTTTAAGCCGATTAAAAATATTTTCAAGGCTTTGAAAGTTCATATTGATAATTCTGAACGTACTGGAACTTTCAGAATTGGATTTGAAGCTGTTTTGTTTAATTTTGAATTTTGTTGTTTAAATTGAATTTAAAAAATAGCGTTCCGGGGCACAGTCTCGGAATTCGACGAAACCTGTTCCATTGGATCCGTAATATTGAATTATTACCGAGTTTCAATTTTTGTAGTGATTGGAGTTGTCGTGTGAGCGTACGATAGGTAAACGCGCTGAATTTATATCGAAATTTAATTTAAATAGTCGGTCCAAAAAGCTGGTCAAATCCCCACAACTACTTTTTCTCTGCTGAATCACGTTCTTTCTTTTCAGCTAGAATTTTTCTCCATCAACACGTGTTTTGTTTTTTTTCTTAAACTTTCAACACGCGTCCCCTCCTCGTTCTATTTTTATTTTAGCCGAGACTTCAAAATTTTAATAGCCGAGTTTCCCCCTTCTCAATAAAGTTCACGAAATCAATTCCCCTTCCTCTCTTCAGTATTTACAAACGGGAAATCGAAATCAGCTCAAAAAAAAAATCGAACGCCTCCTTTGCCTTTGAAATGGCGTTTCTCTCTTCGAGTCGATCTGGTGGGCTCGCAGCCTCGACCAAGTGGTGGGTTTAGACTCGCGATTCTCCACTGCCGTTCGTATCGCGACGAGCTGTAGCGAGCTTCAGGAGGTAGGTTGGGGGTAGGGTCGAGGGTTTGTGATGAGAAGTAGGAGGATACATTTGGCAGTTCTGGTAGTCGTGGCCAGAGGCAGACGCGAGCGCGAGTTCGCGAGTGCATCTTCGCGATGGCGAGGCGTCAGAGTGGCTGTGGATCGAGATGTCGTTTCGAAGGGGCAGTGATCTCGAGCCGTGTTCGATGTTGCAGTAAGGTATAATCTTGTATTAAGTTGAGAAAATGATTTGGTTTAATTCCACAGTTTATTTGATGATATAATATATCTATGTATAACAGTAAGTTATATAATAAGTTATTTTCTTTAAAATTTATAGATTTGTCTAATGTCTATATATATACAGAATAAACTGAAGTCATTATAGATTGAGAATATGGGGATTTAAAAGAAATATTGGGTTTTAAACATATATATAGACCATTTTTATAAATATATATACATATATTTCCTTTACTAGTTTATCTTTTAAATAACGTATTATGAAGATAAATTTCTTTAGATGAACTTGTTTAATTAAATCTAAATTTATTTTTAAGTTACTAAGAATAATTTATTAAAAGGAGAAAATTTATTTAAAATAAAATCATTGGTTAATTAAAATTTTAAAATGAAAATTGGTTATTCGATTTAATTCAAATATTAATAAATTGTATAATTGTTTATACAAGGTTAAAATTGCAAAGGAATCGAGCCGAAAATGAAAATGGATTGCAAATTAAAGGTGAGATCTTCTCACTTAGATTTAAATTTGAATTGCAGTTATTGATTGCTGTTTAGATGTGATATTAGATATAGTAGGATATATCTATATATATAGCAATATATATATTGGCATATGTATATATTGCAGTTGTTGATTTCCCGCATTGTATAGCGGATGAGACCCTATTGCGCCGTTAGTAAGCGGATGATATTTTTATAAAATCCTATATACCGCGATATTCCACCTTGAAGTGGAATTGGTATTGTGCTAACATCTGTGGATGCAGGGAAACAGGTTGGAGGGATCCAACTGGATTCCTCAAATTGTTTGAATATTATTTCATATGTGAATGATGTGATTTATTGATAATCTGTGAATGATTTATTGATAATTGAATTTGTTGAAGGCTAAAATCTAGCCGAATGAATTTTTGGTATCATTGGATACCAGAAATGGATATAAATTGGATTTTTAAATTAAAGTAGAAAACTTTAAATGAATTTATTTTAAGAATTGAATTTATTTGAAAGAAGGAATTTTTAAGTATTAAAATGGATTGTCGAAATCTTATTGAATAAATTCCAAGATATAGGAAAAGATTTTATAAATGAATTTTGAATAGTATTATTTTGAGATTGGAAAATTTATTTGAAATAGAATTTTAAAATGGTTTGGAAGATATAAAGGAATTTACTTTAAAGGCGATAAATTTGTTGAAATCCAATTGATAATTGATTTTGTATTGAAGAAATAAATCTTTGGGAAATCGATATAAAAATCTATTTGATGTTTGAATGAAAATCGATTTTTGGTGTTGAGAATAAATTTGTAAATCGATTTGTAAAATGATTTGGTATTTGGGATTTAAATTTGAATCAATTCGAAATTTGATTCGGTGTTGAAGTAAAATTTAGAAATCAATTCGGAATTTGATTTGAAGTTTGAAATAAAATTAAGAAATCGATTTGAAAGTCGATTTGGTGTTGAAAGTGAATATTTGAGAATGTAAATTCCGAATAGAATTTATAAATGGAAAGGGAAATTTGTTTCAAAAATAAACATTAATTTATTTTTAAAGTGTGGAAATAAAATTTATGGATTTTGAACGTAAATTTGAAATAAATCGATAAAGATTTATTTAATTGGTTTAAATGGACCGTTTTGAAATGGAAGTGTATTTTCCTTAAAAAAAGCCGAGTATATTTTCCAAAGTGGCTTTTAAAATATAAATTAAAAGTTCTAAGTGGATTTTTAAAAGAAATATTTGGAAATGTATTTCGTGTAAGGAAATTGATTTGAAATTTATTTTCAAAATTTGAAAGGTGAAAAGTAATTTGAAATTGATTTTCAAATATGAAGTGTGGGAAAGAAAATATATATATCTCGTGAAGATATTTTGAAATTAAATAATTTGGGAAAATTATTTAAATCTGATGATTGTTATGAATATTGTTGATAGTTAAATCACCGACTATCAATATTGCCTTTGAAATGGCATTTGAATTTGTTTTTAAAACAAATGCTTATTATTCGGTTTAGCCGGGGAAGGACCTTTGTGTCAGAAAACCCATTCCGAATAATAATACGACGATATGGATCGTATTGAAGACCGGTGGTGAAGACCGGGTATTTGTGAAAATGATAGGATGACCTATCGATTGTCTCTGCACCGTTAGCTACGGTATTGAGATTTCCTTTGTGATGGGAAGTTTTATCGGGATTGTGAATATCCGGATTTGCAAGGGCTTCTTTGGAAGTGCCTTCGGTTCTGTTCGAACCTGGAACAGACTTGTATGGTTACGTGTCTGACATTACATTTTGAGATATAGAGCTGATTTCTTTCAAATACATTTCTGTTGGTGGCGGAGAATTTATTCTCTTAGCTTAACACCCTTCTCTGAGACGTACGAGCTCAAAGGTTATGTAGTTGAAGGTTATCAGCGATATATTCCCAATTTGGTAATGTGGCATGCTGAGTGTTGCTGTGATGATGATCATTTATTGACCATTTGTGATCAAAGCACGGCTTTGTGAAAAAGCGTAGCTTTGTGGACGAGACTTCGTCAGGGCCTCAACAACCCGGAAATGGTCGAAACAGGAATGTTGCGGCAAGGTTATGAGGGTCGCGCCCTTTAGGGTATGTCATTTCCTTCTGGAAAGGGGTGGTATCATGGTATGGAGCCCAGATACTTACTCATGTGGACACACTTTATTTATTATGTGTTATGATGGTTACCGAGCGCTCGGATAAAGGTCCCAAAGGACCGGGAGATGACATATTCGTGAGTTACCTAGTTATAGGGGTAACCCGGCCTTGTTTGGAAGATGAGCAGTTTGTCTCTCGGGACGTCCAGCCAGAGGCGATCCCATTCGACAGTAGGAAAGGAAGTTCCTTAGCCTGACCATTTGTTGGAAATCCATTTTCTCAATACGAAATTTGTACGGTTTTAGTTGTAGAACCTGCTATTTAACATAGCAGCTATAGTAGGCATAGTATAATGGTACCTATGCTGGCTAAGATTAATATTTTACTTTCGAAATGTTTTCTAAACTAGACATTAATAATAATATCCAATGATTTGCGTAGTAAGCATTTTTGACTATCATAAGAAGAAATCTCCTCCAATTCTGCGTTTGCATTGTGTGTGTGGCAGGAGGTCTTATGGTAGTTTCATTTTCCAAAAGCATTGCGAATCTATTTTATTTTCTTTGTGAAATAACTGTTTTACGATCTCACACCAGTCACCATGACTGACTCGGAGTTTATTGTTCCCTTCTAAACTCTGGGTGCCCATAATTTTCCACACGGGCAGCCTAGAGTTATTTTTATCAGGATATTCTGGATATCTGGAGCTTTGGGGATAAGCTGGATGGCGAGACGTACTTCCGTACTTGTTATTTATTTCCGCTGTGTATTCTGTATGAGGACAGGTTTATATAACTGTCTATTGTTGTATCGAATGGTATATTGACTCTGATGTGATGTAATGTATTAACTGATATAGTTCATTGTTTAAAAGACTAGTGATTTTCTATTATATATTGTTCCGCTACGAATTGTGAGATTCTGATATTGTTTCTGTTTTCTGTTCTTTCTTTTCTTCTGTCTTCTTCTACCTCTTCTTTTAACCCTAATGGTTCGGTTTTCCGGCATTTGATTGCGCGGCATTTGATACAGTGGACGTATTAATGTCGACTTTCGAGCGTCGAAAAAGCGCATCATTACAAGTGGTATCAGACCATTCGATTAAGCGATAACCCTGCTCTGTTGGGTGTTACTCATTAGAGATAGAGTCAGTAGTACTCTAGAATGAGTTGAGCGTAATAATAGATACAAGTGCGTATTTGTTAGTGAATATAAAATTTGTTTTGTATTGTGTTGACTTATCGGTTGATTGTTTATAGATTCTGGTCGGTGCAGTCTGGCCAATTTTAATCGATAGGGGTTTCTAAACTTTTAAACAAGATAAACTGACACAGTATTGTTTTAAAAATTAGGTAAATGAAATAATTTTGCCCAAAACTATTTTTGTATAGAAAAGAAATGATTTTCTATGAATATGCTTGGTTGTTAGGAAAAGATAATATTGAATTATTATCACTGTTATATGAAAAACAAATAAGAAATAAAATGATATAACCAAAGATTTGAAGATAAATCCATTTAACGATTGAAATTTATAAATCTGAATTGAAAGATGACGAAATGAATTCATATACGAATGAATTTGTAAATGTAATTGTAAATGAGATTTATAATTGAAATAGAATTCCAAGAAAATATTTGAAAATAAAATTCACAAATGGAATATAAAATAAGTTGATAACTTATAAAATATTTGAAATCTGATTGTAATAAAATTCAAAATTGAAAAGAAATGAATTTGTGAATAAACAAATGAGTTTACATTTGTAAATAAATGAATTGAAGTTGAATTGGTTAAATTAAAGCTTTGTTGTAAGCTAAATTTCAATATAAAATTTGAATTTATATATAAATTCAAATAGTAGAAATAAATTGAATTTCCTTGATAAAGATAAAATAAATTCGAGATGAATTGAATATGGAAATGTGAAATTTAAAAAGGATAAGCAAATATACTAATTGAATTAAATTAGTGAATGGAATAGATTTGATAAATAAAAATCAAATCAAGAATTGAAATTGGAAATTGTTTACAAGGAAATGAATTTGAATTTTGAATTGAAATAGCTTAAGTAAATATTGGACAGTAACTCAAATTTAAGTGAAGTTTTGAAATGGTTTAAATGAAAACTTAGTTGATTAATAAGTTGAAAATGCGAAATTGAATAGTGAAAAAAAATGTATAACTTCAGTAATGAAGTGAAAATAAATACAAGAAGTGTATATAAATATTTGTAATGTTGTTGTCGAGTTTTGTACGATGGTTTTGAACAAATCGAATGGTTTTGTGAATATGGAATGCAAATTATATTGAATGGAATCAATTAAAAGGGATATGAGTTAGATTCACTTAGAAATGAATTGAATGTAAGAAAGTGAGTTGTTAATCACTTGAATTGAATAGAAATTGAATGTGAATTAGATGGAAGCGATTTAAGTTGAATTGAAACCTTATGAATTGTTAATAGAATTTATTTTGAATGCATTGCTTATGAAATCTATATAATTGTTATTGAAATAAGTGAAATGTTAATGAATTTCCTATATTTGTCACTTACGTGTTTAATTTGAGTAAGTACAGGTTTTGGGAGCCGTTTGGCTGCATTTTTGGTTGCGCAATAAGCTAATAAAATAACTGCTTTGCTTTAAAATGCTAATAAGGTACGCTACGCAATAAAAATAGGAAATATGAACTGTTTTTCTGCTTTTCCGACCGAGTGGGTCGATGTATATATATTTATCCTTTTTGTCAAATTGCAAAAGCTCCTCCGTACAAAGGAGACTCCGCCAAAATTTTCTGAAAATTTTGGGAGTTAGAAAAATTTAGAATTTTTGAAAATTTTTCACTTAACGACAAGTGATTTTAAATGGAATTTGGAATAAAGGTAAATAAAACTCAATATTCATAAATAAGAAATGAATCGAATTCAAGTAAAATTTGAAATGAAAATCTGAATGAAAATTTGAAATTGTAAGATGAATTCAAATAGAGTTGAAATTGTAAATTGAATTCAAATGAAATTGAAAATGCAAAGTTGAAGAGAAATGAATATATAACTTTGTTATTGAAACAAGTTGATTTTACATGGAAGTGAAATTCAATTTTAATATAAGAAATAATTGTACTGAACTTAAGAAATGAAAGGTGAAATTCTTAAGTAAAATATGTATTTGGAATCCAATAAGAAATTTGGACAATACTGTTAAGTAAAATATACAGGAGGTATAAAGGAAAATGGGATTGGATTTTGATTTCGAAGATAAATTTGAATTTGCTCGGCAAAGGTATGTATTTGAAATTTCAGTATGAAATTTGACTGATTTTCTGATTTTGCCACTTGGCATTTTGTTTTCTTTTGAGATCTGAGAGTCCGTAGGGACGTTTTGTAGTCGTACCGTGTTAGCCGCGCAAAGGAGACGCTGGCGAAATTTTTCGAAAATTTCGAGAATTAGAAAATTTTTGAGAAAATTTTGAATTTAAATTTAAATTTGAATTGTGAAGTAAATAAAGTTGTTTAAAACTACGAAAGTGTTTGGACAGTTAGTTAAAATGATAATCTTTAATAAAAAGATTTGTTTTGAAAATTTGAGAAAACTGTTTGGTTTTGGGAAAATGTTAGATGGGTATTGGATCATTCTTCTTTACTTGTAATTTCGGGACGAAATTCTTTTAAGGGGGGAAGATTGTAATGACCCTGAAATTTTGATATTGGAAATTGGGATATTTAATTGATTTAAATATCTGGAATTCAATTTAATTTGAAATTCAATTTTTTGAATGAATTTGGCGATTAAATTATTGAATTTAATTATTTAATCTGGGTAAAATTTTGAATCTTCAGTTTTAAGCCGATTAAAAATATTTTCAAGGCTTTGAAAATTCATATTGATAATTCTGAAGGTACTGGAACTTTCAGAATTGGATTTGAAGCTGTTTTGTTTAATTTTGAATTTTGTTGTTTAAATTGAATTTAAAAAATAGCGTTCCGGGGCACAGTCTTGGAATTCGACGAAACTAGTTCCATTGGATCCGTAATATTGAATTATTACCGGGTTTCAATTTTTGTAGTGATTGGAGTTGTCGTGTGAGCGTACGATAGGTAAACGCGTTGAATTTATATTGAAATTTAATTTAAATAGTCGGTCCAAAAAGCTGGTCAAATCCCCACAACTACTTTTTCTCTGCTGAATCACGTTCTTTTTTTTCAGCTAGAATTTTTCTCCATCAACACGTGTTTTGTTTTTTTTCTTAAACTTTCAACCCGCGTCCCCTCCTCGTTCTATTTTTATTTTAGCCGAGACTTCAAAATTTTAATAGCCGAGTTTCCCCCTTCTCAATAAAGTTCACGAAATCAATTCCCCTTCCTCTCTTCAGTATTTACAAACGGGAAATCGAAATCAGCTCAGAAAAAAATAAAATCGAACGCCTCCTTTGCCTTTGAAATGGCGTTTCTCTCTTCGAGTCGATCTGGTGGGCTCGCAGCCTCGAGCAAGCGGTGGGTTTAGACTCGCGATTCTCCACTGCCGTTCGTATCGCGACGAGCTGTAGCGAGCTTCAGGAGGTTGGTTGGGGGTAGGGTCGAGGGTTTGTGACGTGAAGTAGGAGGATACATTCGGCAGTTCTGGTAGTCGTGGCCAGAGGCAGACGCGAGCGCGAGTTCGCGAGTGCATCTTCGCGATGGCGAGGCGTCAGAGTGGCTGTGGATCGAGATGTCGTTTCGAAGGGGCAGTGATCTCGAGCCGTGTTCGATGTTGCAGTAAGGTATAATCTTGTATTAAGTTGAGAAAATGATTTGGTTTAATTCCACAGTTTATTTGATGATATAATATATCTATGTATAACAGTAAGTTATATAATAAGTTATTTTCTTTAAAATTTATATATTTGTCTAATGTCTATATATATACAGAATAAACTGAAGTCATTATAGATTGAGAATATGGGGATTTAAATGAAATATTGGGTTTTAAACATATATATAGACCATTTTTATAAATATATATACATATATTTCCTTTACTAGTTTATCTTTTAAATAACGTATTATGAAGATAAATTTCTTTAGATGAACTTGTTTAATTAAATCTAAATTTATTTTTAAGTTACTAAGAATAATTTATTAAAAGGAGAAAATTTATTTAAAATAAAATCATTGGTTAATTAAAATTTTAAAATGAAAATTGGTTATTCGATTTAATTCAAATATTAATAAATTGTATAACTGTTTATACAAGGTTAAAATTGCAAAGGAATCGAGCCGAAAATGAAAATGGATTGCAAATTAAAGGTGAGATCTTCTCACTCAGATTTAAATTTGAATTGCAGTTATTGATTGCTGTTTGGATGTGATATTAGATATAGTAGGATATATCTATATATATAGCAATATATATATTGGCATATGTATATATTGCAGTTGTTGATTTCCCGCATTGTATAGCGGATGAGACCCTATTGCGCCGTTAGTAAGCGGATGATATTTTTATAAAATCCTATATACCGTGATATTCCACCTTGAAGTGGAATTGGTATTGTGCTAACATCTGTGGATGCAGAGAAACAGGTTGGAGGGATCCAACTGGATTCCTCAAATTGTTTGAATATTATTTCATATGTGAATGATGTGATTTATTGATAATCTGTGAATGATTTATTGATAATTGAATTTGTTGAAGGCTAAAATCTAGCCGAATGAATTTTTGGTATCATTGGATACCAGAAATGGATATAAATTGGATTTTTAAATTAAAGTAGAAAACTTTAAATGAATTTATTTTAAGAATTGAATTTATTTGAAAGAAGGAATTTTTAAGTATTAAAATGGATTGTCGAAATCTTATTGAATAAATTCCAAGATATAGGAAAAGATTTTATAAATGAATTTTGAATAGTATTATTTTGAGATTGGAAAATTTATTTGAAATAGAATTTTAAAATGGTTTGGAAGATATAAAGGAATTTACTTTAAAGGCGATAAATTTGTTGAAATCCAATTGATAATTGATTTTGTATTGAAGAAATAAATCTTTGGGAAATCGATATAAAAATCTATTTGATGTTTGAATGAAAATCGATTTTTGGTGTTGAGAATAAATTTGTAAATCGATTTGTAAAATGATTTGGTATTTGGGATTTAAATTTGAATCAATTCGAAATTTGATTCGGTGTTGAAGTAAAATTTAGAAATCAATTCGGAATTTGATTTGAAGTTTGAAATAAAATTAAGAAATCGATTTGAAAGTCGATTTGGTGTTGAAAGTGAATATTTGAGAATGTAAATTCCGAATAGAATTTATAAATGGAAAGGGAAATTTGTTTCAAAAATAAACATTAATTTATTTTTAAAGTGTGGAAATAAAATTTATGGATTTTGAACGTAAATTTGAAATAAATCGATAAAGATTTATTTAATTGGTTTAAATGGACCGTTTTGAAATGGAAGTGTATTTTCCTTAAAAAAAGCCGAGTATATTTTCCAAAGTGGCTTTTAAAATATAAATTAAAAGTTCTAAGTGGATTTTTAAAAGAAATATTTGGAAATGTATTTCGTGTAAGGAAATTGATTTGAAATTTATTTTCAAAATTTGAAAGGTGAAAAGTAATTTGAAATTGATTTTCAAATATGAAGTGTGGGAAAGAAAATATATATATCTCGTGAAGATATTTTGAAATTAAATAATTTGGGAAAATTATTTAAATCTGATGATTGTTATGAATATTGTTGATAGTTAAATCACCGACTATCAATATTGCCTTTGAAATGGCATTTGAATTTGTTTTTAAAACAAACGCTTATTATTCGGTTTAGCCGGGGAAGGACCTTTGTGTCAGAAAACCCATTCCGAATAATAATACGACGATATGGATCGTATTGAAGACCGGTGGTGAAGACCGGGTATTTGTGAAAATGATAGGATGACCTATCGATTGTCTCTGCACCGTTAGCTACGGTATTGAGATTTCCTTTGTGATGGGAAGTTTTATCGGGATTGTGAATATCCGGATTTGCAAGGGCTTCTTTGGAAGTGCCTTCGGTTCTGTTCGAACCTGGAACAGACTTGTATGGTTACGTGTCTGACATTACATTTTCAGATATAGAGCTGATTTCTTTCAAATACATTTCTGTTGGTGGCGGAGAATTTATTCTCTTAGCTTAACACCCTTCTCTGAGACGTACGAGCTCAGAGGTTATGTAGTTGAAGGTTATCAGCGATATATTCCCAATTTGGTAATGTGGCATGCTGAGTGTTGCTGTGATGATGATCATTTATTGACCATTTGTGATCAAAGCACGGCTTTGTGAAAAAGCGTAGCTTTGTGTACGAGACTTCGTCAGGGCCTCAACAACCCGGAAATGGTCGAAACAGGAATGTTGCGGCAAGGTTATGAGGGTCGCGCCCTTTAGGGTATGTCATTTCCTTCTGGAAAGGGGTGGTATCATGGTATGGAGCCCAGATACTTACTCATGTGGACACACTTTATTTATTATGTGTGATGATGGTTACCGAGCGCTCGAATAAAGGTCCCAAAGGACCGGGTGATGACATATTCGTGAGTTACCTAGTTATAGGGGTAACCCGGCCTTGTTTGGCAGAGAGCAGTTTGTCTCTCGGGACTTCCAGCCAGAGGCGATCCCATTCGATAGTAGGAAAGGAAGTTCCTTAGCCTGACCATTTGTTGGAAATCCATTTTCTCAATACGAAATTTGTATGGTTTTAGTTGTAGAACCTGCTATTTAACATAGCAGCTATAGTAGGCATAGTATAATGGTACCTATGCTGGCTAAGATTAATATTTTACTTTCGAAATGTTTTCTAAACTAGACATTAATAATAATATCCAATGATTTGCGTAGTAAGCATTTTTGACTATCATAAGAAGAAATCTCCTCCAATTCTGCGTTTGCATTGTGTGTGTGGCGGGAGGTCTTATGGTAGTTTCATTTTCCAAAAGCATTGCGAATCTATTTTATTTTCTTTGTGAAATAACTGTTTTACGATCTCACACCAGTCACCATGACTGACTCGGAGTTTATTGTTCCCTTCTAAACTCTGGGTGCCCATAATTTTCCACACGGGCAGCCTAGAGTTATTTTTATCAGGATATTCTGGATATTCTGGAGCTTTGGGGATAAGCTGGATGGCGAGACGTACTTCCGTACTTGTTATTTATTTCCGCTGTGTATTCTGTATGAGGACAGGTTTATATAACTGTCTATTGTTGTATCGAATGGTATATTGACTCTGATGTGATGTAATGTATTAACTGATATAGTTCTTTGTTTAAAAGACTAGTGATTTTCTATTATATATTGTTCCGCTACGAATTGTGAGATTCTGATATTGTTTCTGTTTTCTGTTCTTTCTTTTCTTCTGTCTTCTTCTACCTCTTCTTTTAACCCTAATGGTTCGGTTTTCCGGCATTTGATTGCGCGGCATTTGATACAATGGACGTATTAATGTCGACTTTCGAGCGTCGAAAAAGCGCATCGTTACAATGTATGTTCATAAAACTCATTTTTCTTATCCAAACCCCCTTTAAAATCTCTCCTAAAATATTTAACTTTCCAAAAATAACATTTTATCCTCATTTTAAAATCCCATATTTCCCATTTAATTAAAATAGCCTTTTTTCAAATAAATTTTGTTATTCCAAATCCTTTTATGCTTCATTAAAATATATAAAAATCCTAACTTTTATTTATTAATTGGTAATGCAAATCCCGGGTTGTTACACAACTGCAAAAAGATGTGGCTTGGGGAGATGGAAGTGATGACTGGATGGATTGAGGTGCGATCGCTTGAGTCAGCATGGATCTCGAGGCAAAGTTGCACCAGTCTTTTGCCAATTTCTCATCAACGATGGTGATTGGAGTGTCGTGACCGCAGCGTTAGGTAGAGCTCAGTCTGGGTGAGCCTTAGTGAAGGCACAACGGCGTGCGATCGAGCACGAAGGTGGCGACGATGATGGGAAGTCGCGTTTGAGTCGCGTGCTGCCTGGGTTTCATTCGAACGAGAGCGAAAAGTAATTAGTTTAAAATTTTATTAATTAAAAAATAATTATAATTTAATTAATTCAATCGTTCATTAATTCATAAGTTTCCATACGAGATCCAAATCGAACGCAACAAGTTGCGTTGCGATCGTATCAGCGAAATCTACGCTATAGAGTTGAATTGGATGAATTTGGAGCTAGTAGGAATTTGGGTAAAAATTGAATGCCTGTTCGTTTTTAATCCAAACCGGGATGCCTCTGCGACAACTGGAATAATGGTGAGTTAAACTCATCTTTTCGGTTAACCAGAAATATATTGTAGTTGATAAAAATTATTGATTGGATGCATGAATATTTTACTGTTGATTGTATTTGACTGTTTGGATGATTTACTATTTTATTAGTTGGATTGGATATATTCCTGCCCATAGAGCGGATGAAACCCTATTACGTTCCCATATAAGAGCGGATGGCCCATTGTATACGATCCCGCCTCGAAGCAGATGATTTATATTATTTGATTATATATTGTATGTGATGTAAGGGGACAAGTTGGACGGATCCAACTGAATTTCTCACACTATTGATTTTACTTTTCATATATATAGATATATATATTATAATATATGACTTGTTGATTTCATATTTGATGATATGGATATGATTTTGCTTATTTAGTGCTTTAGTAGCACCGGGCTTTATTTTTGGTATTTTAAAATACTATAAAAATAATAATTTTAATATAAAAAGGGATTTCAAAATGATTTTGGAAATTATAAGTATTCAATAATTATCCTTGGATTATTTAAAGAAGGAGACTTATAAATGTAGCTTTATAAAAATGGAAATGACTATGTTGAAATTTAAGTATGCATTTTTATCAAGGAAGTATATTTTTGATTCAAAGGTTGTTTATTTATATCAATATTGTTTAAGGTTGTTTATCAATATTTTAATATTTTGAAAAGTTAATTATTTAAATTATTAATATGGGTTGAAATTAAATATAATTATTTATCAATAAATTTTTAGAAATTAATTATTATTATTATTTATAATAATGTTTAAGATAAATTATTACTATTTATTTAAGAATGTTTCGAAATAATTAATTATTATCTTTAAAATGTTTTGAAGTTAATTACTGTTTATTATACTGTTTATTATTATATGTTCTGAAGTTAATTACTATTTATTATACTATTTATTGTTATATGTTTTGAAGTTAATTACTATTTATTATACTATTTTTTATTATATATTTTGAAGTTCATTACTATTTATTTATACTGTTTATTTTTATATGTTTTGAAGTTAATCATTATTTATTATATTGTTTATTGTTATATGTTTTAAAGTTAATTACTATTTATCATATTGTTTATTATTATATATTTCGAAGTTAATTACTATTTGTGTATACTGTTTATTTTTATATGATAGTGTTTTAAAGTAAAATGATTAGAATTTTTTTACGAATATTCGAGATTTATAAATAGAGTTTTATAATGGACTTGGGTTTTATAAAATGGGTTAAGGGCTTAAAGGAAGATTTTACAAGGTAAAAGAGTTTTGTAAATGGTTTGATATTTATAAAAGAATTTTAGAAATGGGTTTATAGATTTATAAAAGGAGTTTATAAAAGGTTTTATGGATTTATAAAGGGGTCATAAATGATTTTTGGGATGTATAAAGGAGTTTTATAAATGGTTCCTCAGATTTATAAAATAGTTTATAAATGGTTTTAGAAATTTATAACGAAGTTATAAATGATTTAGAATTGTATAAAAAGGAAATTTTCCTTAGTGTTTGGTGAATATACTTATGCCATTGAGATAAGTATATGAATATTTTTCTAAGTATTTAAATATAGGGATTTGTGGATATATATATATATATATATATCTTTGTAAAAGAATTTTGCTACAATATTTATGGAATGGAATTAATAAATGAAAAGATTAATTAAAGAGGCTATTGATTGCTTATGTGCTTAACCAATGTTGGTTTTCCTTATGAAATTAAATCCCCGATTGAATGTTTGTTGTTTGATAGTTAAATAACCGACTATCAAAAATTGGACCCAAAATGTAACTTTGGAAATATCTAAGAGAAACACAGTTGTTTTATGGCATAGTCATCCCCGATGATGCTGTATTATGCATATAAATCTCGTTTCATTCTCCTAGGATAGATGATAGTGAAATTTGTCCACAAACAGTTAGGAGGTGATCTCTGCTCTTATCTTTGACCGTTTATTTCCTAAAGAACCAGGGTTGAGTTTACCAGAAATTATCGAATGTTGTTTCGAAGAGACCAGGATCAGATATGTTATCTGAAAACCACTTCGATCTAACTCAATTATTTCGAAGTAAGGACATCTTAAAGATGATGGAATTGAAGATGGAACTCTCAAGCGTTTAGTTCAGTCCCTGAACAAACTCGTATGGATGAATGCTAGCATTGCATTGATGTTTGGAGGGCAGCATAGCATTCCAAGTGGGAAGTGCTATATAAAGGTAAAACGCAGCCTCAAGCCTCATTAATAGGGAATTGATGAAAATCGAGTATGCAGTAGGGCCAAGTGGGTCGCTTCCTTTAGGGTATGGTCATTCCAAATCTAGATTGGTTACTATCTACTCATGTATGCTTCGGGGCCCATTAATTGAAGGGGTGATCATATTCGATACTATTAGTCAAGTGGTAGGCCAGTCCTATGTGGCAGGGGTACAAGATGTTATTGTCAGACCCTGGTGCATTTTATCTAGAGATGTACCTTCGGAAGGTAGTTCCACACCTTGTCATGGTATGGAGTCCATGCTCCAGTACGAGCTTTACGGACTTAGTTGTGCCTAGCTATATTGAAACGTGAGATGCAAGAATTTCAGCTATTTTATATATTTACTTTCAATTGTAGACATTATTATAATATAATCGGTGTTTCTATAGAAATTGTTTTGTTTATCGTAAGGTAAAAACCCGTCCATATTTACATGCGGCGTGGTCTTACAAGATACCTTTATTTTGAAAAGAGTTTGATAACTTTAAGAATTCAACTGGGTGTGTTTTCTCACACTAGTTTACCAGACTGACTCGAGTGTTATTTTATTATAATGCTTGGTTCAGATCGAATATATTACAGATTGCTTTGGATGCATTGGAGCTTAGGAGACGAGTTGGAGGTCTTCAAGTCGTATTCACGTATATATTTATTTTCCGTTGTTTTGTTGTCAGCATTTGTAAAGATAGGTTGTTATAACTGTCCAGGCAAATGATTGTCATTTGTTGTTGTACTCTGATTGATGTATGTACATAATAGCTTCACTTTTGTAAAGATCATTGATATTATATTATATATTATTCCGCTGCGGTTGTGAGATTATGTGTTGTTCTCAGTTTCCTTTTTCTCTTCTTCTTCTTTTCTCTTCTCCTTTCTTCTTTTTTTCCAATAACCAACCATCTTTCTATTCAATTTAGGTTGGACATATGTGGTTTTTTGTCAGCTTGAATTATGCGGATTTGCGGGTTGTTACATCATCAATCTCCAATCTCCAAGAGCCTAGGCGATTAGTTTAGCTCAAATCAGGTTTTTTTACTAAACCTAATTAAGTTTAGTTTGCTGAGTAGGGTTAATTTTTGCATGTATTTGTTTATAGTACACCATTGATTGTTTATAATATCCATTGAATGCTAATTATAGTTATTAATGTTAAATCCAAAAATTAAAGTACAATTTAATGTATGTGTATATGTGTTAATTAGTGTATATGCGAATAATTTAGTGTTTAGGAATAACTTGGGTTAATTTATGTATATGTGCATAATTTAGTGTATGTGTTTCCTATATTGTCGAAAATAATGATAATTTATTTTTTTAAGTATAATATTATACTCATAATTCGTTAAATTTGAGAACATAAAAGATTTTATAAAAAGAGTAAAAAATAATAATATATTATATAATTAATAAAACATTCTAGCAAACTGGTGTATAATGTGCTTTATTTTTTAAATCCCTTAGAGAGTTTTTGGCCCCATCTGACAAGTATTGTATCTGATCATTATATAGATATTCGTTTTTGTCACAAAACGGACATCAGTATTTATCTGATACAATATTTTTTGGCTTTGTCCCTGTATTAGACAAGTTACAAACACAATAAGTAATTACATTTTGTAAATCATTTCATCTTAGGTGGTTCACAAAATTTCGACAGCACTTCCTTTTGTTCTCTGTGTACATGCATTTGTGTATGATACAGGGAACAAAGGGGAAGTGCTGCCGAAATTTTGTTAAATCGTTTAAAATGAAATGATTTACAAAATGTAACTGTTATTGCGTTTGTAATAGGAAGTAGGATGATCGACCATCAAAGTAGAAAACAATAAGCTAACAATTTAATATTATATTCATAATTTGTTAAAATTGAAAAAATATAAGATTTTATAAAAAAATAAAAAAATAATAATATATTATATAAGTAATAAAACATTAAAATGTATAAGTGAATTGAAAAATACAATGTCAATCCATAGAATGATCAATACTTTTTGTATTTCAACCATATTCTTTTAAATTAGGAAAAATGGTCAATTATTTGATTGATTGGAGGAGCTGGATGTATCGACGAAAGGATTTGAGAGGCTTAAAAAAGGAACATTTTTATAATGGTGCATGTATTTTTTCAATTCGCTTTAAGTAGTAAAGGAAATGACGAAGAAATTTGCTGTTAGTATTGTAAGTGAAAACACTTGAAGCATTTGGTACCAGATATAGTTAAAGTTCATTTGTGCCAAAACGGTTTTGTGCCGGATTATTATGCGTGGGATCGTCATAGAGAACTTGTAGCATCTAATCCTCTACAGTCAGAGGAGGGTGGGTAATGACATTGTTATGGCAAATCCCATAGAAGATATGGTTGAAGATGCAGCAGGATCGGTGTTCCATATGGTTAAAGTTAATGATGACGATGTAAATGTCGAAGAAGAACCAAATATTGGAGCAAAGAAAATCAATAATTTATTGGATGCTGCTAAGAAACCCATTTGTGATGGCTGTAAATGTAGCATCAAATTATCAGCAACTATAGAATACATTGCGATGAAATCAAACTAAAACTTCATAGAAGTCGGATTTACAGTTGGTGTACAAGCGGCATATGCCACCCTATAATTTAATGTGGGAAAATTATTATGAAGTGAAAAAACTTATGTCTGCTTTTGGTTTGCCATATCAAATAATAGATATAGATTTAAATGGTTGCATGTAGTTTTGGAAAGATGACATCGATCTTAAGAAGTGTAGAATATGTAATGAGGAAATATACAAACCAAGAAAAAAGAAAGGAAATGAATTTCCATACTAGCGTATGCATTACTTACCCATCACTTCTAGCTTCAAAGGTTATATGCATTTTCTGTAACCGTGCCTCATATAAGATGACATAGTGTGAGAACACAAGAAGAAGGTATGTTAACACACCTAGTTTATGGAGAAGCATGGAAGCATTTTGATAAGACATATCCCATTTTGCAGCGGAGAGCCATAACATTAGACTTGGTTTATGTAAGGAAGGATTTTCACCATTCTCTCAATTTGGTTCTAAATATTCGTCTTGACATATTATCTTTACACCTTACAATTTACCTTTGTGGATGTGTATGAAAACTCCATATATGTTTCTCATTATTGTCGTCATTGGCCCTGATGATACGACACAAGGAATCGATGTTTATTTACAACTATTGATTGAAGATTGAAAACATGGCATGGAGGAGTTGAAACTTACGACAATTCGAAAAAAAGAATTTTCGTATGTTTGCTTCTTTGTTATAGACTATTAGTGATTTTCCTGCGTAAGTAATGCTTTCAGGTTGGAGTACGGCCGGTAATTTAGCTTATCCTTATTGTGTGGAAGAAACATGAGCATTTTCTTTACCGCATAGGAAGAAAATTTCATGGTTTGATTATTATCGGTGTTTTCTCCATATTAATCATCCTTTTAGAAAAGATAGAATTTTTTTTATAGTTAATAGAGCAGAGACTATGCAACCACCAACGATCTGGTCAAATGAAGAAATAAATGAACTTGTAAAGGAATATCGGAAGATATATGAAATCGAAGTATAAATTGAAATTCTAGGTAAATCAACGATTCATAATTGGTGCAAACGAATTATATTTGGGGAGTTACCTTATTGGAAATATCTCCTACTTCGTCATAATCTTGACATGATGCACAATGAGAGAAAAAATGTTTGATAATGTACTTAATACAATTTTGAATGTTAAGGGAAGACTAAGGACGATTTGAAATCAAAATGTGATATACAAGAATTATGTAAGCGTCTTAAGCTTCATATCAAGCCGAATGACACTAAAAAACCAAAAGCATGCTATGAGTTAGACAATAACAAAGTTAAAGTTGTGTTAAAATGTGTGGAAGGATGAAGATTTCCTGATGGGATCTCTTCTAATCTTCGAATATGTGTCGACTTTAAAAATGGTGAACTGAGTGGGATGAAAAGTCATGATTGTCACGTAATGATGCAAAATTTGTTACCCGTCATTTTCAATGAACTATTACCTGTAAAAGTTTAGATGGTTAAAATGGAACTTAGTTTGTTTTACAAAGAGCTTTATGCGACTACATTAAAAATTGAGTGTCTATGTAAACTTGAAGTAGAAATCCGTATACTGCTCAGCAAACTGGAGAAAATATTTCCTCCAGGTTTCTTTGATGTAATTGAGCATTTACCTGTTCATCTTCCATCTAAAGCATGTCTTCGTGGTCTTGTGCAATATGGATGGATGTATCCATTTGAGAGGTATTAATATTGAGTATGTTAAATATTAGTTTAATTACATATAAAAGTAAATTTTAATTTGAAATAATTTTTAATATGTACTTAAATCATCTAAAGAAATAAGTTAGACAAAAAGCACGAGTCGAAGGTTCGATTTGCAAATAATATATCGAAGAAGAAACTTCGTATTTTCTCTCTCATTATTTCAGTGAACATGTGAACTTATCATTTGAAAGTGTTCCATGTAATGATGAAGGTGTTGAAAAATGTTCTTCTCAAGCAATGTTATCTATTTTTAGACAACATAGCCGACTGTTGTGTGGAACTATGGTTAAACGATAGGGATTACCATGTAGAACACATATATATTCCTCTTAATTGTGCTAAAGTTGCACCATTTGTTAGGTAATATTAAATAATAATTCTCAACATATTTATTTCAATAATACACATGCAGATTATAATGTAATGTATAACCTATATCTGCAGTGTTTACGAATCACAACATCCACGCGGTGATCTCGATAAAGAATCGTTGGTTGGTTTTTAAACTACATTTTGTTAGAACCTTTTATTCTGATGTTTTGATCATGACAACTATATAAATATATATTATATGAACTAACCAAATTTGTAGGAGAAGGTACTATTCTACTTGACGATAGATCGAAGACCAAGATTTCAAAGAGAAAGTTTCAAATTTTACAAATGGTTTGTCTATAGTCTAGTTAGTAGTGAATCAATGTTAAAATCTCTCCTAAGTGGTATATGCATGCACACATAGTTTAAATTATATTCAAAATCATATACACATATTAGAAATTGTTTATATTAAGTTAAAAAACAAAAAGCTTTCAAAAAGAAGTGAAATTGGTAGAAAACACCTAAATCAGTCGATTGAATAGGTGTTTTCAGTCGATTGAAAAATACACATGCATAAGTGCATTTGAATGTTCAGTCGACTGAACTACAGCGTTCAGTCGACTGAACCAAGTTTCTTTTCAAAATAAAATTTAAAATCCAAAATCTTTAAATATTCAAAAGACTGAATTTTTTTCGATTGAATATTCATAACGGCTATTTTTCTAAACGGTCACCACTTTTTAACGAACAGAAACAACCCTTGATTTAAGAGTTGTTTCTGTGTCTTTTTGGCCAAAACTTTTCACGAACAATTACATCTTTTAAACTCTATATATTGCCTTGAATTCGGTTGTTTTCAATAACTTAATTCTCTGATTCTATTCTAATATTCTTGCTATCTAAATTCTGCCATTTGCTTTCATAAACATATTCTAATCACTCGCACATTCAAATACAATTTATTTATGATTAAAATTACTTCCAATCTTCATGAACTACGCTATATACCACAAAGGAGAAAACTATAGGAAGGGTGTACTCTAAAGACTTATCCGAGCTATCTACAGAGCACAATCTGTCAAGAAAACTTACTATATTGTAGAAGTCATGTTCGGTTGCTCACATGGTATAAGTCCTATTCAGTTGTCTAGGCAGTAGAAGTCCTGTTTGATTGCTCAGGCGGTGTAATACCTTTTCCTCTGGGTTAAGTGAGGGTTGATAGTTAAATTCCAAAAGGAGTCTGCGACTGGATGTAGAACAAGAGTTCGAACCAGTATAAAAATCTCTGATGTCATTTACTGTAACGCCCCACTCTGAGACCCACTGTAACAAAGAGTATTACGGGAGTAATACTGTCTGTTAAAGCGGAGAATAGAGTATAGTGGAAGCGACCATTTGTAATCAAGCTATAACTATCTACTGAATACGTCGAAAGGATGGTATCTATATTTTTTTCAAGTGGTTTGACATATTCAATAAATATTTATAACGAAATTACAATGGCTAAAGACCTATCAGAACAAGCATAGTAATAAATGATAAAACATCACAGAACAGAATCACATAACAGATATAAAATCCCAGAACAATACATCGTCAATACAAATCCAAATACTATAAGTGGGTACAAAGCCACTGCCCACACATGTGAGTCAAAAATATGTACATATCAAAGTCTGAATAATAACAGAGTAGCGGAATAGTGGACAAATAAAAGCGCTATCTATCAGCATAGCAGATAATGTCCAAGCGGAAGCACAGAAGCTAAGTCCAAAGACCTAACCTGAAACAACTCGGTCTGATCCGAGCGAAAACACTCGGGTCAGGCTAGCTAAACAATCAGTAATAACTGAGATATATAATAATGCGGTACATAAATAAAACAGTTCTTTTCCTAAGAGAATAGTATTTTGGACCACATGAATATAATAACGGTCCCTAATCATCAATCAACAGTAAAAATCTCCAAAGAGAATATCAGCACCAAAGTGTTGAATAAATAAAATCGCCTCATATCATCGGCGTAGCCAAAGCTATATAAAGTTGCCCATAGGCAATAATCCCATGTGTGACCAGAGTCTGTAATCAATGCCCAAGCAAAGATCGATGCTCCAAAGAGCAATGGGGATATACTGAAAAGTCAATGAAATCAAACATTGAAAAGCAGTGTCCAGAGACACTGTGAATCCATAAGGTAATCGCACTTACATCGTATGGTTCTATAGAACCAACACCGAATGGCGGTACTCGAATGGATATAAAAATCATCAGATAATACAAGTATAGCACGTGCACCGACCGGAGTCGTTATTGCCAAGTACTGTAGAGTTGTGATCGATCACTCGCACAGATGCGGAACGCGCGAGACGGCGAGATCCTTCCCAGAAGGATAAAGGCCCAGAGGCACATGCCGAAAAAAAGAAACTGCTCCATAGAACAGGTGTCCAGAGACGGTTGCCCAGAGGCGTGGTGACCCAGAGGTCCAGTACTGGCCGCCCAGAGGCTAATGTGTCACAAACTTCTTGGAGAGGAACCCGTAAAGTGTTAACAATGAGTCCCATACCCCACGTTCGCACTAAACGGTTTACTAACCAATAGCAAGCTCACACTCCAAACAATAAAAAGTCCACCTCGTATCATCGGTAAACTAGACCCAAAGGTCAAAACGATCAATCGAATAGGTCGGGGATTAACCGGAAAGAAAATACACACGGCTCCATAGGCCGGAGATTTCCTAACCGTTTAAGCACCTCTCCACTTCGCTCGACGTGCTAAAAAGTGAGTGTGAGATTTTTATTATAGAAAATAAGGTGCGAAACGGTTTTATAATTGATTTTGAAATCACTTTAAAACGGCTTTTTAATACTCTCCTATTATGGAGTAAATAGTTTAATAATTAAAAATAACATTATATAATAATAATTTCGAAAGCCATTTAGGAGTGAAAAATCCTTTGAAAATAATTCATAAAACACGTGTACGAAATCTAGAGACAAATCTCAAAGAAATCGATAAATCAGAGAATCACTAAAAACCAATATTCGTGTTGGAAAATATTCCGAATGGTTGTGAACCAAAGTTCGACAATTTCTGATTCGCAATTGAAACCCAAAGGTACATTGCAGAAACAATCAATTTGAAGCGGTTGCACCAAAATGGTGCAACCCGAAATCGGTTGCACCAAAATGGTGCAACCGGTGGGTCGGAACCCGGCTGCACCCAATGGGTGCAGCCCATTCCATAGAAGCCGGCTGCACCGCATGGTGCAGCCCGTTTTTGTGAACCAGGCTGCACCATGCGGTGCAGCTGGTTCAATCAAGCCCCAGCCCGCTTGGGCTGGGAAGAATTTGCAAGCCCCAGCCCAGGCGGGCTGGGGTTTAGTCAAGCCCCAGCCCGCCTAGGCTGGGGAATTAGCCCCAGCCAATGCGGGCTGGGGTTCATCAAGCCCCAGCCCGCATGGGCTAGAGACTTAGCCCCAGCCCATGCGGGTTGGGGTTCATTCAAGCCCCAGCCCGCCTGGGCTGGGGAATTAGCCCCAGCCCATGCGGCCTGTGGTTCATTCAAGCCCCAGCCCGCCTGGGCTGGGGACTTAGCCCCAGCCCATGCGGGCTGGGGTTCATTCAAGCCCCAGCCCGCCTGGGCTGGGGAAAAGTGCGGGTCGCACTGTGCGGACCCGCGTAGTGTATGCGCGCCAGCCCACTAGGGGCTGGCCTGCTACCGGCTAGCCCAACTGGATTAGCCTGCTGCGCCCGGGCAGCAGCCTGGGGGCAGCCCAGGCCTGCCCTGGTGCACCCAGAACACTGTTTCCGCCTGTTTTCAGGCTGAAACATTCCAGCCAGCAGAAAATGCTGGTTTTGGTGATTTTGGGGTGTTTTTTTCAAGTTTTTGCATCAAATTTCACCAATATCAATCACTAACTACCCTATTATGATTACTACACTATATTAAAGGGAACAAAGGGCCAAAGCTTAGCATTACCTTAGGAAGCAATATCACAAACACCTTATGTGCACACCCCAAAATGAAAGCAAAGATGATCAAAGAGCTATGATTCACATGTTACATAATAAAACATGTGTTACTAACTGATTACCGAAATCAAAAGATGATTAAACACATATTAGAAGAGGTTTTTAGCAATATACCTCTCTAGAAAGCAACAAAGACTACTATAACATCAACCCAAGTTAGCAAAAGATGATTAGGAGGCTATAAGATCAAAAAAACACATAAAACATGTGTTACCAATTTAATTTCAGAAATTAAAAAGATATAAAATCGAATTTGAGGTGGATATTTGCATTACCTTTGCATAGAATGACTTGCATAAGCTAAAACTAGAAGGAGATGAAGATAGAGGCCATTTTTGTTAAGAAGCTTTAGGAAATGATTAGGGTTTTGATTAGGGATGAATGAATGAAGTTAGGAGAGTTTGAGATAATTTATAGAGGAGGTTTAGGGTGGGTTATTAGGCTAGGTTTAGTAGCCCAATAAGAAGAGAGTTATTTACATGTTTCCAAAAATTAGTCTAAGTGTTCATATATGTTTATAAAACTCATTTTCCTTATCCAAACCCGTTTTAAAATCTCTCTTAAAATATTTAACTTTCCAAAAATAACATTTTATCCTCATTTTAAAATCCCATATTTCCCATTTATTTAAAATAGCCTTTTTCAAATAAATTTTTGTTATTCCAAATCCTTTTATGCTTCATTAAAATAAATAAAAATCCTAATCTTTATTTATTAATGGGTAATGCAAATCCCGGGTTGTTACAGACTTCCCCCCTTAAGAAAATTGCGTCCCCGCAATTCCTTAAGATAGATGTCGTCTATAACGTCAAATCCCCAAAAGAAGTGATAGAGATAAAATAGAGAATTCTCACCCGCAGAAGAAGATGGGAGAAAGCCAGGATAAGAGCGTTCGATAGATTCTCTGGTCTCCCAAGTGCAGTCCTTAGGATTCGGTGACCATTGAATCTTCACGAGTGGAACCTCTTTGTTGCGAAGGCGTCTAACCTCCGAATCAAGCACACGAAGAGGTTGCTGCTCCAGAGATAAATCAGGTAAGATCTCTAAATCAGGCACAGCATGCGGCTCAATGATAGAATCAGGATCGCGGACACACATGCGAAGTTGGGAAACATGGAACACGTCGTGCATTCCAGAAAAGTGAGCAGGTAGAGCCACACGATAAGCCACGGGGCCAATGCGTTCTGTAATAGGAAATGGTCTAACATAGCAAGGAGCCAACTTCCCTGTAGAGCTGAAACGCACAACCCCTTTCATAGGAGATATCCGAATAAAGACATGATCACCAATGGAGAACTCAAGAGGCTTCCTACGGTTGTCCGCGTAGGATTTCTGACGGTTCTGCGCCTCTTTCATTCTCTGACGAATAAGAATAATCTTCTCAGAAGATTCCCGAACTGAATCTGGACCAAGAAGGAGTTTCTCGCCAGATTCTAACCAACACGAAGGAGAACGACATGGCCTTCCGTAAAGAGCCTCGAAAGGAGCCATGCCAATACTAGACTGAAAACTGTTGTTGTAGGAGAACTCTACAAGCGGTAAGTGATCCTCCCAACTACCTCCGAAATCCAGAATACAACAGTGTAAAAGATCCTCTAAAACATGATTCACCCTCTCCGTCTGACCATCGGTCTGAGGATGATAAGCAGTCGAGAGATTCAGCTTTGAGCCCAAAGCTGACTGTAGGCACTTCCAGAAGTGACTAGTAAAGATAGTGTCTCGATCACCGACGATAGAGCTAGGAATGCCATGAAGTCGAACGACTTCCTTCACATATAGCTTGGCAAGCTGAGGAGCAGTCCGAGTGGACTTAATAGGAATGAAATTAGCTGATTTGGTCAAGCGATCGACGATGACCCAAATAGAAGTATGGCCTGACCTCGATCGAGGCAGACCGTCAATAAAATCCATGGATATCTGATCCCATTTCCACAATGGAATCTCTAGCGGCTGAAGAAGACCAAATGGATGCTGATGCTCAGCTTTGATCTGTTGACAAGTCATGCAACGGCTTACATAACTTGCAACATCACTCTTCATACCCTCCCAATAAAATAGGCGACACATGTCGGCATACATCTTACTCGACCCGGGATGTATAGTGTACTTAGTGCGATGACACTCGTCTAGAATGTCACGCTTAAGTGATAAATCATATGGTACCAAAATACGGTTCTTCCTGCGAAGACACCGATGAGAATCAATAGAATAATCCGACAATGTCTCATCACTGGATCCCGACTCAAGGAGATGAATATATCTCAACAAGTTTGGATCCTGCCGCTGAGCATGGGGAATGCGATCCAATAGAATAGGTCGAGCTTCCAAGCTGAATAACAAGATCTGAGAATCAGAAGACGGAGCTCGATTTCGAATATCACACATAGAAAGAGTCTCAAGAATATCCCACTCGGCTATCATCATAGAAACTACCGCCGAGTGTTTGCGACTGAGTGCATCAGCCACACGATTACCCTTGCCAGGGGTATACTGAATGTCTAAGTCATATGAGGCGAGAAACTCGAGCCATCGCTGCTGCCTCATATTGAGATCCTTCTGACTGAATAAATACTTCAGCGACTTGTGATCGGTGTAGAAGATGAAACGTTCGCCCAATAGATAATGACGCCACGTCTTCAAGGCAAAGACGATGGCAGCTAACTCAAGATCATGGGTAGGATAGCGAACCTCATTCGGACGTAGTTGCCTGGAAGCATAAGCAACTACCCGATCCTTCTGCATAAGCACAGTACCTAGCCCGCTACCACAAGCATCGGTGTAAACAACAAGATCATGGTTACTCTCTAGAACCACTAGAATAGGAGCATGAGTGAGAAGTTCCTTCACTCGCTGAAAGGAAGCTTCAAACTTATCAGACCAAATAAAGCGAACACCCTTACGAGTCAGCGTCGTAAGGGGAAGTGCAACTCGAGAGAAATCCTTGATAAACCGACGGTAATAACCCGCCAGCCCAAGGAAGCTGCGAATATCATGAACGTTCTTGGGCTGCTTCCAATTCTGAATAGCTTCGATCTTGGCAGGATCGACAGAAATACCCTCAGATGATACAATATGACCCAAGAACTTGACCTCGCTCTCCCAAAAATGGCACTTGGAGAGCTTGGCCTTAAGCTGATGCTGACGAAAAGTATCGAAGACGATCCGCAAATGATGAGCATGATCTGCCTCGGATCTAGAATAAATGAGGATATCGTCGATGAAAACCAGAACGAATCTATCGATGTATTCCCGGAATACTCGATTCATAAGATCGACGAAGAAAGCCGGTGCGTTCGTCAAGCCGAATGGCATGACCAACTACTCAAAAGAACCATAACGAGTGCAGAAAGCGGTAAGAGGAATGCTATCTTCCGCAACTCGGAGCTGATGAAATCCGGTGGCAAGGTCTAGCTGAGAAAAGACCTTCGCACCGCTCAACTGATCAAACATATCGTCTATCCGTGGCAATGGATAACGATTTCTGATGGTCAACTCATTAAGCTTGCGATAGTCAATGCAAAGCCTAAGAGAGCCATCGGGCTTCTTAACGAAGACCACGGCAGCACCCCATGGCGAAGAACTGGACCGAATGAACTGCTTTGCCTCAAGCTCTACTAACTGCTTCCTGAGTTCCTCATTCTCTTTAGTAGACATCCTCGTGGGAGGACGCCCAACTGGGTGGGAGCTTGGAATGAGATCGATGCGAAACTCAATGGCCCGCTTTGGCGGCAGGCCTGATACTGGCTCAAATATATCGGGGAAATCCCGAACAACAGGAATACGGGATATGTCCACATTCTCATCTCGTGAATCAAGAGCAAATAAAGTAATATCAGAAATCCCAACATCCTGAAGAGCAATAGCTAACGGAGCGGGCGAGTCAGGATGACGAAGATATAATATCCGCTCCGAGCAAATGATTTTGGCGTCGTACTGAGCGAGCCAATCCATGCCAAGAATCATGTCAAAGCCCAAATACTCCATAACGTGCAGATTCGCACGGAAAGAAAATCCACAAAGATCAATATCTATATCCTCACAAAGCAAGCTAAGGGTCGTGGATCTGCCGATGGGATTCACAATCCTTAGTTAAGAAACCAAACAAGTAACATCCAAAGATAAAGTATCAACTAGTTCCTTTGATACGAATGAGTGAGAGG
This sequence comes from Allium fistulosum, assembly GCA_030737815.1. Classification (NCBI taxonomy): domain Eukaryota; kingdom Viridiplantae; phylum Streptophyta; class Magnoliopsida; order Asparagales; family Amaryllidaceae; genus Allium; species Allium fistulosum. The sequence goes on along the minus strand of CM060902.1, from coordinate 1,042,265,106 downwards.
CACCCGTATCAAAAAGAACTCTAATAGATCTACCATGAAATAAAATAGAGCCTTCAAGAACGGAAGGATGTGTACCTTTAGGCTGAGCAGAAGTGGTAGGAGCCTTGGCAGCATTAAGCCTGCCATGCTTGGCACTAGCTAGAGCAATAGGACAAGCGGAGATCCTGTGTCCCTCCTTCTTGTAGAAGGTGCAATAGAGAGGTTTGGGACACTCTCGAATAAAATGATCTGGAGAACCGCAGTTGAAGCATTTCTTCGGAGGACGTGTCCCACTAGGCTGAGCAGGAGTCTGGGACTGAGGACGAGTCCGAGGCTGAGTCTGAATGGTGGAACTGCCAGTCTTCTTCTTCTTGTGCTGAAAAGAAGAGCCAGACTTGCCAGGAGGAAACCTCTTCTTGGTGGGGTTTGTGGAACCCACAACACCATCATCACTATGCTCCATCTCGAATGACTCAAGATGTAGGGCTGCATCGACTAGCTTCTCGAATGGGAGCTCAAGCTGTAGCATAAGCTGCCTCTTCAGATATTTCTTCAAGCCCTCAACAAATTTGAGGTTCCTCTTATAAGGAGTAGCAATAAACTCAAGGCCGTACTTGGACAGGGCCTCGAAGGAAGAGACATAGTCGGATACAGAGGACTTCCCCTGCTTGAGATCAAGAAAGCGGCGAGCAAGGGAGTTCTTCTCTGACTCTGGGATGCATTTGTGCTCAAATCTCTCACGAAACTGAGCCAAAGTAAGTATGGTCTCCTCGATCTCGGCAATAAGGAGTTCGTACCAATCCATGGCACGACCCTGAAGCTGACTGGAAGCAATAAGAACACGGTCATGATCCGGGATATCCATACAAGTGAAAATAAGCTCGCATACCCGAATCCAAGCCTGGACCTCTAAGACATTCTCGGAGCCACTGAACGGCTTCCCTCTGAGATGGGTAAAATTAGTGCAGAGACGCGCAAAAGTAGACTTGCACGGAGCATCAGCAACTGGGGCTGGAGACTGAGAATGAGACTGGGAATTCCGAACCAGCTCCATGATCTGGTCGGTGGTCATGAACACTCCCTCTGGATGAGTGTTGCTGGACTGCCCAGAAGCACTGGTCTGGCGTGTGGTTCTCCCTCTTCCCCTTCCAGACATACTGAAAGTCAAACGGGAATTAGGGTTAGACATGATTCAATGATAGATAATTAATTAAGGAATACTACAGAATATAACGGATTCCTATACATATTCCTAACTTATCTATCAATAAACATAAGGAAGGGATTTGATTTAATTTGGATCTAATTAAAATGCATTGTACTAAGTGTATCTGTTCTGTGTTTATTATGCTTATTCCTGAAACCAGGCTCTGATACCAAACTGTAACGCCCCACTCTGAGACCCACTGTAACAAAGAGTATTACGGGAGTAATACTGTCTGTTAAAGCGGAGAATAGAGTATAGTGGAAGCGACCATTTGTAATCAAGCTATAACTATCTACTGAATACGTCGAAAGGATGGTATCTATATATTTTTTTCAAGTGGTTTGACATATTCAATAAATATTTATAACGAAATTACAATGGCTAAAGACCTATCAGAACAAGCATAGTAATAAATGATAAAACATCACAGAACAGAATCACATAACAGATATAAAATCCCAGAACAATACATCGTCAATACAAATCCAAATACTATAAGTGGGTACAAAGCCACTACCCACACATGTGAGTCAAAAATATGTACATATCAAAGTCTGAATAATAACAGAGTAGCGGAATAGTGGACAAATAAAAGCGATATCTATCAGCATAGCAGATAATGTCCAAGCAGAAGCACAGAAGCTAAGTCCAGAGACCTAACCTAAAACAACTCGGTCTGACCCGAGCGAAAACACTCGGGTCAGGCTAGCTAAACAATCAGTAATAACTGAGATATATAATAATGCGGTACATAAATAAAACAGTACTTTTCCTAAGAGAAGAGTATTTTGGACCACATGAATATAATAACGGTCCCTAATCATCAATCAACAGTAAAAATCTCCAAAGAGAATATCAGCACCAAAGTGTTGAATAAATAAAATCGCCTCATATCATCGGCGTAGCCAAAGCTATATAAAGTTGCCCATAGGCAATAATCGCATGTGTGACCAGAGTCTGTAATCAATGCCTAAGCAAAGATCGATGCTCTAAAGAGCAATGGGGATATACTGAAAAGTCAATGAAATCAAACATTGAAAAGCAGTGTCCAGAGACACTGTGAATCCACAAGGTAATCGCACTTACGTCGTATGGTTCCATAGAACCAACACCGAATGGCGGTACTCGAATGGATATAAAAATCATCAGATAATACAAGTATAGCACGTGCACCGACCGGAGTCGTTATTGCCAAGTACTGTAGAGTTGTGATCGATCACTCGCACAGATGCGGAACGCGCGAGACGGCGAGATCCTTCGCAGAAGGATAAAGGCCCAGAGGCACATGCCGAAAAAAAGAAACTGCTCCATAGAACAGGTGTCCAGAGACGGTTGCCCAGAGGCGTGGTGACCCAGAGGTCCAGTACTGGCCGCCCAGAGGCTAATGTGTCACAAACTTCTTGGAGAGGAACCCGTAAAGTGTTAACAATGAGTCCCATACCCCACGTTCGCACTAAACGGTTTACTAACCAATAGCAAGCTCACACTCCAAACAATAAAAAGTCCACCTCGTATCATCGGTAAACTAGACCCAAAGGTCAAAACGATCAATCGAATAGGTCGGGGATTAACCGGAAAGAAAATACACACGGCTCCATAGGCCGGAGATTTCCTAACCGTTTAAGCACCTTTCCACTTCGCTCGACGTGCTAAAAAGTGAGTGTGAGATTTTTATTATAGAAAATAAGGTGCGAAACGGTTTTATAATTGATTTTGAAATCACTTTAAAACGGCTTTTGAATACTCTCCTATTATGGAGTAAATAGTTTAATAATTAAAAATAACATTATATAATAATAATTTCGAAAGCCATTTAGGAGTGAAAAATCCTTTGAAAATAATTCATAAAACACGTGTATGAAATCTAGAGACAAATCTCAAAGAAATCAATAAATCAGAGAATCACTGAAAACCAATATTCGTGTTGGAAAATATTCCGAATGGTTGTGAACCAAAGTTCGACAATTTCCGATTCGCAATTGAAACCCAAAGGTTCATTGCAGAAACAATCAATTTGAAGCGGTTGCACCAAAATGGTGCAACCCGGAATCGGTTGCACCAAAATGGTGCAACCGGTGGGTCGGAACCCGGCTGCACCCAATGGGTGCAGCCCATTCCATAGAAGCCGGCTGCATCGCATGGTGCAGCTCGTTTCTGTGAACCAGGCTGCACCATGCGGTGCAGCTGGTTCAATCAAGCCCCAGCCCGCTTGGGCTAGGAAGAATTTGCAAGCCCCAGCCCAGGCGGGCTGGGGTCCAGTCAAGCCCAGCCCGCTTGGGCTGGGGAATTAGCCCCAGCCCATGCGGGCTGGGGTTCATTCAAGCCCCAGCCCGCCTGGGCTGGGGACTTAGCCCCAGCCCATGCACGCTGGGGTTCTTTCAAGCCCCAGCCCGCCTGGGCTGGGGACTTAGCCCCAGCCCATGCGGGCTGGGGTTCATTCAAGCCCCTGCCCGCCTTGGTTGGGGAAAAGTGCGGGCCGCACTGTGCGGACCCGCGCAGTGTATGCGTGCCAGCCCACTAGGGGCTGGCCTGCTACCGGCTAGCGCAACTGGGCTAGCCTGCTGCGCCCGGGCAGCAGTCTGGGGGCAGCCCAGGCCTGCCCTGGTGCACCCAGAACACTTTTTCAGCCTGTTTTCAGGCTGAAACATTCCAGCCAGCAGAAAATGCTGGTTTTGTTGATTTTGGGGTGTTTATTCAAGTTTTTGGCATCAAATTTCACCAATACCAATCACTAACTACCCTATTATGATTACTACACTATATTAAAGGGAACAAAGGGCCAAAGCTTAGCATTACCTTAGGAAGCAATATCACAAACACCTTATGTGCACACCCCAAAATGAAAGCAAAGATGATCAAAGAGCTATGATTCACATGTTACATAATAAAACATGTGTTACTAACTGATTACCGAAATCAAAAGATGATTAAACACATATTAGAAGAGGTTTTTAGCAATATACCTCTCTAGAAAGCAACAAAGACTACTATAGCATCAACCCAAGTTAGCAAAAGATGATTAGGAGGCTATAAGATCAAAAGAACACATAAAACATGTGTTACCAATTTAATTTCAGAAATTAAAAAGATATAAAAACGAATTTGAGGTGGGTATTTGCATTCCCTTTGCATAGAATGACTTGAATAAGCTAAAACTAGAAGGAGATGAAGATAGAGGCCATTTTGTTAAGAAGCTTTTGGAAATGATTAGGGTTTTGATTAGGGATGAATGAATGAGGTTAGGAGAGTTTGAGATAATTTATAGAGGAGGTTTAGGGTGTGTTATTGGGCTAGGTTTAGTAACCCAATAAGAAGAGAGTTATTTACATGTTTCCAAAAATTAGTCTAACTGTTCATATATGTTTATAAAACTCATTTTCCTTATCCAAACCCGTTTTAAAATCTTTCCTAAAATATTTAACTTTCCAAAAATAACATTTTATCCTCATTTTAAAATCCCATATTTCCCATTTAATTAAAATAGCCTTTTTCAAATAAATTTTTATTATTCCAAATCCTTTTACGCTTCATTAAAATAAATAAAAATCCTAACCTTTATTTATTAATTGGTAATGCATATCCCGGGTTGTTACATTTACTTTACTATTTACTTTTTATATTTTATTCCACACTAGTATATAACTTTAGTTACTATTCCATATTACGATCCTTAGTAGCACTTTCATTTGGTATCAGAGTCTGGAATTCTATCGATCCACAACATCGTAGAATAATTCAGTCGATTGATTTAGGTGTTTTCTGCCAATTTCACTTCTTTTTGAAAGCTTTTTGTTTATCAACTTAATATAAACAATTTCTAATATGTGTATATGATTTTGAGTATAATTTAAACTATATGTGCATGCATATACCATTTAGGAGAAATTTTAACATTGATTAACTACTAACTAGACTATAGACAAACCATTTATAAAATTTGAAACTTTCTCTTTGAAATCTGGGTCTTCGATCTTTCGTCGAGTAGAATAGTATCTTCTCCTACAAATTTGGTTAGTTCATATAATATATACTTATATAGTTGTCATGATCAAAACATAAAAATACAAGGTTCTAACATTCTCCCCATTTTTTATGATGACAACTATGTAAGTTTATAATTTTTTTTATAAAAAGCAATTAAAACTCCCCCTGAATAAATACTCTACCTGAACTTCTCATACTAATGGAAAAGAGCAACATTTTACTTATCAAACATCAAGAAAACAACATTGATTCAATATTAAAACAAACAAGGTAAACAACAATAATTGTGCATGGATACAACATAACAAACAACAAAAAGAAGGAAAATACATAAGCATAAGAAAAAATAAAAAATGGACTAAACTTCCTCGTTATCGGAATCTTCCTCTTCCTCTTCTTCCTCCTCGGATGTTGTCCAAGAGAAAAGAGCGGGGGGATTTTCGGCAATACTAGTGGAAGTAGAGCCGGTGCAAGAAATTTTCTCCCAAATTTTATTTAAGAAGCCCTTGATGGAGTTGAGCTTCTTATTGGTCTTGATGATGGTTTTCTCGACATTGACCAATCATCGATTTAGCCTACTTTGATTTCATGAAAGAGTGACTAGATCTTGCCTAGTAGGAAGGTCACCGTGAAGCTCTTGAATCTCATCGTCTTCTTCTTCCTCGATTTGCTGGGAAGGTTGAGAGGAGGAGCCGATATGTGTCTCATGGGGTTGCGGAATCCCTTGTGCGCGATTAGCTGCCCATTGTTGGAAGCTAATGATTTGTTGAGGCGGTGGGCACTTTGGCAAGCCATAAGACTTAACGTCTTAGTGTTTAGCTCACCGACGGTAATGAAATCGGCATCAGGGATGGTGACACCGAAGTTCATGAGAATCCGCATAATGTAGGCTCCGTAGAAGATGGTTTTGTAGTTCCTCTTATGGTTGACTGTGAGAAATTCATCAAGAATTACTTTGGCCCAATTGATGTGTTCAGAGGAGTAGATGGCATAGAGAGCTTGGAAGTTGTGTTTGTAGACTTTCTCGTAGCTTCTTGTACGAGGTTAAATGGAGCGGATGAGAGCATGATAAAGGATGCATGCCTTTGGTCACAAGGCGACAGATTTGAGAATGGTCATATCATCAGAGAGAAATCGATGAGAGACCTTATCGCGAATGTCCATGTTGACCTCAACGTCGTTGATGCCGACTCCTTCGGAAGGGAAATAGAGAATATGACCAAGATGTTGGAGAGGAAGGTAGACTCGGACGCCGCAAGCTAGTGTCCAAATGCAATCGTCCTTATTTCTTAGATCTTGGTGATCCAAGTTCATATTAGCAAAGAAGAGTTTAATGAGGAGAGGGTAGATTTTGACATTGTTGGTAGCAAAACTAATTAAGCTTTCAAGACTGCTTGCTTTCGCAGTTTCTCTAATAGTGCAAGCATTAAAGTCTGGATAATTGACGAAAGAACCATCGAAGATTCGTGAGCTTCTCATGGCGTTGAAATGGGTAACGGCAGTTTCATCATGAAGTCATGACCTAATTTGGCTCTCGGATGGTCCGACGGATGATTGTCGAGCTCCTTTTGTTTTAGGTGCCATTTGTTTTGAGTTGATTTGAGTGGTAAAAATTGGATTGAAAAATAATGGAGGCTAGGGTTTGTTTGAATGAACAAGTGATTTGAATGAAATATTGATTGCAAATGGCAAGATAGTTTAGACAATAAGAATGAGAATTTAAATCAGAAATTGGTGACTAAAACAATTGATTTCATGGTTATATATAGTGTTTAAGAGTTGCAATTGTTCATGAAAGGTCGCCATGAAAGAATATAGAAGCAACTCTTGAATCAAGGGTTGTATCTCTTTGCTGAAATGAAGTGTCTCTACAAGATATAGTCGTTATGAAGATTCAGCCGACTGAGTGAAAAGATTCAGCCGACTGAATTGATTGAAAATCGGTGCAGCAAGAAAACAGTGCAAAAAACATGTAATTCAATCGACTGAAATGTATGATTCGGTCGATTGAATATTCAAATAAAATTGTGCATATGCACAGAATTCAGTCGACTGAATAACCTTGTTCAGTCGACTAGATTCTGTTTATGAATAAAAATTGCCTTGGCTCATATGGTTAGAACACTTGTTTTCTAAACTAGTGACCTGGATTCGAGTATTGCTCCATGCATTTTTGAAAACTTGATTTTTCATTTAAAATATGATCTCACCAATGACCCGAAATCGAGTCTTGCTTCATATACTATTATTATTGTTATTATTTAAACTTTTATTGCTTTTATAAAATGTTTCGAATGTGTATTTATATGTGTGGATACCACTTTGAGAAGATTTTAACATCTGTAAACTCTAGACATGACACTTCATGACTAATAATACATTGTTTGTCATCTTCATCTTGTCTCAATCGTGTATATCTCTTCTTGTATCTCCACATACATACCTTTATCTTCTTTTGTACTGTGTATCTTCATGTTGAACTTATTTGTTTGTCTCTTTTTGATACATGTACATGCAAGTTAGCTTAGAGGTTCTTTGGCATAATTGTATAGTTGTTGTCATTAAAATCTAATAGAGGTTCTAACACATTTATGATCCAAGAAATTGTGTGGCCGTCAAAGGATTGAAACATCTTGCATTGGGACCAAAAAGAAATGTCAAGACATATCCAATATTTTTCGTCAATGGATATAAATCTAATACCAAAGAATATGGTGCTGAAAAATTAACTAAAAATACCAGTGTATTTGTTAATGGTAGTAGTGATGGTCCAGATAATCATATAAATGATTTTTACGGTGTTTTATCCCAGGTTTTGCACATTACATATTTCACACGACCTATAAAGGAAGTTTTTCTATTTAGATACAATTTGTTCAGCAATGTTACATGTTCTGGGATCAACATGCACAAAGTTTATAATCTTATTAAAATAAAGCATACCTCGGATTATTATAAGTACAATCCTTTTTTACTAGCCAAACAAGCACTACAATTTTATTATGCTCCTTATCCATCTCTAAAAAGTGATAAAGCATAGTTTTTAAAACAAAGGCAAGATTTATGTTTGATGGAAAGAATATTCCAAACGAACAAGTTCATCAAGAAAATCTTGAGAAAAATAGCAAAATAATAATAACCGATGATCATACTGATTTTAGACCGCTAAATGATGAATCAAATGCTTTAGTAGAAGCATTGGAGACAATAGAGGAAAACAATATAGAGTACGAGATCGAGTCTGAATCAGAAAACGACGATGATTAATTGATAATGTACATTTTGATAGAAGGTAATTTATGTGATTATTAATGTTAAATTTCCTCATTAAAAATGATATGTTTTCTCATAATTAAGTAATATGTTCTCCATAATAAAATGATATATACGTGATAGGTATTATGTCATTTCGACTTCGAAGTTCTTCCTATTCATCAGGTTCCTCCCTTTCTACTCAAAGAGGGACTGTCATAGGAGGTGATGGAAGTGGCCCATCACAGTAGGCACAGCGTCCCATAGTGAATAAAGGTTATCATAAATAGGTAACTATTAAATTTTAACATAGTGAATATGTAACTATTAAATTTATTTCAACATCATAAATATTTTGCGTATGTTATATTTGTCATGATTTATTAAAGGTTATCATATTTAACATAAGGGATTCGAGCTGGAGCCATCAGAAATTGTTCTTAATGTTTCCAAGCTTGCTTACAGGAGCATGATGAGCGCTTGTTGGCCTAAGTGGGATAGTATCCCACCCTACATCATAGAGTGTATCTGGCAGGACTTCATCGTAAATATAAATTTGTACATCATTATATATAACTACTGTAAAAATTGTTGACTAAGTATAAATGTATAACTTATATTTTATCAAAGTGCAGGGGGCGGTAGACTTGCAAGAAGTTGATGATCTCCTTTGTAGAAACTGCTAGATGAAGAAAATGGGAAAGAACTACTGCGACACGATGTCAACCATAAAAAAAGCAGGGAAGAAGCCTGACTGGATGGGCGCAAGCATGTGGGAAATTTGGGTTGCTCACTAGAATAGCGATGAAGTGAAGGTAAGTTTACTAATCTCTTATTAATTACTTAAATTGAAGTTTCATATTCAATATATCACACATTATATAGAGTATATTCTGATAAGTCAAAATATCACTTTAACTTGTTTCGTATATAATATATAATTTACAAATGTAAAATATGACGTTTAATTTAAATTTACAGACAGAGTCAGAGAGGAAATCTGTGAATAGAAATAAAAATCCAGTCACACACCATGGTGGTTCTAAGTCATTCCAGCGTTATCGTCAAGAGCTAGTAAATTTATTAATTGCGATTATAAATAGTTATTACATTGTATAGTTTTGTATACATAATAATAATATATAATAATTACTTCAAAAAAGAGAGCATTGGGGTCTCGTCTCCTATGTGGACGAGTTTGCACGTACTTGTGCCATCAAGCAAAAGAATGAAGATGGCACAGTCACATACACATGGCATGACTCAAAATCAAAACAGGCCCATGTAAGCATATTTTAAGTTATAAGTTATTAATATCAGTTTAGTTAATTATTTATAAAGAATTAAAATAATGTAGTGTTAATTTTTAATTGTATTTTTATTTGGAATTGCACAAAAAATTCATGCAACAACGAGAGAAGCTGATTAAAGGAACGTGACGAGATCAGTTGACTACTGACAAGGAGGACGCGATTTTTGAAGTTGTCTTGGATCCGGCAGTGTGGAATAGGCGTTATGGCTTTGGCAACCAAGAGACAATAAATAGTATGTTTATATTTGACTATTTACTAATCTCAACAGCAACGAACTTGAAATTGTTTAGATTATTCTGGCCTTATTGCTTTTGGGTTTAAAACTGAAAGTCACGTGTGTTGCTTCATGCTTTTGGTCTTTTTTATTGGTTCTTGGACTTGTATATTATTTGTTATTTAAATAATAAGGCAATAAACAAAGATATTTCTTTAATAAATGTTTTTTCTTTATAATAACTACTAAACCACTTAATTTGGAGCAACTTGTGCTTTAACATGTAAAATACTTGATGTTAAAAGGGAATAATTTTTTAATCGAATAGATTCCAAAAATATAATCTCGACTATCTTATATCTTTGCAAGCTATTAACGGATTATTGCAACTTAGTTAAATAAGTTTCAATCAATTTTTCACAGACATACCTTGTACATAAATAGTGTGTTGGTTTAGGAATAAGCGAACAAAAATTAGATGTAGCTTATAAGATCACTTTTTTATATGATCTTATATATCACATTGTTATAGCGGCTGCTAAGCCAACATATTTTGCAATCCATTGTATAAAAATCCTTTATTAAATCATGTAAGTGTTGCAGGCTAGACGTAAGCAGAGCGCCTACAAAAAAGCTCCGTATCTAGTAGATATTCAAGACTTGAGGGCTGGAGTTGCTGAGCTGGAGGAACGAGACCGCCACTGCGCTATGGAGATAACGCAATTGGATGAGCGCGTTGCTGCGTATATGCAGCAGCATGGCTCATTATCAGCTAGTTCCGGAGATGATCAGTAGTGATAGGTATGATTGTTTTAGTTTGTGTTGGGATATTGTACATATATGCAGTTGGAGATAGTGAGGATGATGTGTTTTGATATGTTTGTTACATTTTGAGAAGAGGTTGGATGTTTGCAGTGGCATGTCTTTTCAACCCACGAATGTCCATACTAATACATCCATGGTATTCATGTGTTGAGCACCCAAGTACCAGAAAGACCAAATATTAGTGTAAAAGAAAACAGAAATAGAAAAAGAAAACAAAAGAAGAACACAATACCATAATCTCATATGCGGAACAGTACATATAATATCTCAAAAGGTCTTTACCAAAAAGAAAAAATTTGACATGCATACATCAATTAGAGTAAACTAATGTATCATCAGCCTGGACAATTATAACAGCCCGTCCTCACAAATGCTAATAGATATAAAAACAAGTAATGCAAGGGAAAATAAATACGGTAGGAAATTATCTAGCTCCTCTCCAAGAGCTCCAATGAATCACGGCTAAATCTGGAAACATACTCGAGCTGACCTGAGCATTATAAGAAAATAACTCTCGGTTTAGTCTGTTAAACTGGCATGAGAAGACTCAAATCATATGAATTGCTATATTTGTAAAACCCTTCAAGATAAGAGTAACTCGGACCACGCCGCCAATAAACATGGACGGGTTTTTACCTTACGGTAACTAAACCATTTTTATAAAATCCAGTGATAATATAATAATATCTATGGTATGAAATATAAATAATCACATAGCTGTGATTCAAGTGAGTGTACATCACAAAAATAATAGACATACAATCACAGTCACTACGCCACATTCGCTAATTGCATATGATTTCCACGTAGATTTCCTTGGATCAAATCTAACTCCGATCTACTGCACAAGTATCATAGATATCCTTCCGAAGCAGCATACAACCCGGGTGAATGTACCATAGGAAATACATATTTATCCAAACCAGACCAGTGAAACGCTCTCGCATGCATATCTGTAAGTAACTCTAGGATGGGGTCATATGCGCCCTAATGGATTAATAATCCTAGGGCTATGCATTTTGTCTCTGGTTTTAGCCATCCCGGCTGGTGAGGTTATGTCCGGCATTCCAGAAATGAGCCACCACCCAAACAGATCTTCCATAAGATCTCCAACTCGAACAAATCTTGAAACCGCACATGGATTCCCATATCTCAACAGATATTAGAATCACACATGGATTCCCACATCTTGAATAGATAATGAACAACTACATGTGTTCGAGCATCTCAAATATATCTCGAATCTCCACATAGATTCCAACATCTTGAACCAATCACGAACCTCTTCTAAAGTATAGAACACATATATGGTTTTAGAGTAGTTACGATTTCAAGTCATCTCAAAGTACAATCCTTCGCTTACCAGGTGCTCTAAAACCAATCGACAAATTTCTGGTAGACTCAACTCCGGTCATGTGGGAAATATACAGACGATGCATAAGAGTGGTGATAAACTCCTAACCATTTAAGTAGAACGATTTCCTTATCATTTATCCTAGAAGAGAAAATGAGTTTATACGTACAGTATAGCATCACCAAAGATAATTTTACCACATAATTCCCATGTTTCTTCTAGATATTTTCAGAGTTATATTTCGATCAAATCCAATAACAATAAGAATAATCGCATATGGGAAACTAAGTCCCATAAACTGTCCATAAGCGAGTAACACATAAAGCTCGATTGAAACACTCAAGCACGACCAAGTCATATAGACAACTTCTAACCCCTTTTTAATTAATCATCTTTTATTAATTAAAATCCTCTTTATTAGTAAAACTCGTTTTTACTCAATAACTCTTTACAAATGAAACTCCACTTATTAATTAAACTTTGCTATTTAATTAAAATTTCCATATTCATTTCTATTCGTTTCAATACTCTCAAAAGTATTCATATACCGATCTCAACCATATAAGCATATTCACAGGTCAATTTCAAAGGGCTCATGATAAATGTTACTCAAACATTGTCACTACAAACCCAAAACCATTTCATACTTTTTATTTTCTTTAAAATTCCATTATTAAATATCCAAGTATTTCCTTCAAAATCATTTAACAATATTTTACCACTTTAAAATATTATTCAAGGGTTTAAAAACAAACGTTACTAAGACATTGTTTACAACAAACCCAAAACACTTCACTTAATCATTGCCTTTAAAACTCCAATTTAAAGATCTATTTACATTTCAAAAGTATAGTTAAATGGGTTAAAACAAATGTTGCCCAATCATCGTCTATAAACCCAAAATCACTTTTGTACTTGCCATTTACATTGAAACCTTCATTTAAAGCTCCAAGAACATCTCCACTAATTAAACAAGGTAATATGCCATTTTAATCAATGTACAAATCCATCTATCATAACATATGTGTTATAATCTAAAAAAACTCCTTTATATTCTTTTACAAATACTAAACTACCTTTCCAAATTTCTAAATAAACTAAAATACCATTAAAAAGACATACACACACATACAAATATACTAATTTATTTATAAAACTAAGATATTTAATTAATCAATATAAACAATTTGAAAGATATTATAATATAAAAAAACCTTTTATATCTTAAAAAAATCTTTAACAAATTTTATAAAACTATATATACTAAAAATATACTTTTAAAATACTTATACTATATTTTAAAAACACTCATATAAAAACCAAAAAAACTTGCTTTATAATTTTAAACCATTACTTTAAACATCCATAAATGATTATCAGTAATATATTTAAACCTTGATATTTTTGGATAATCAATACACTTATAGTACTTATTAAAAATACGAAAAAGCCCTAGGATGTCTTCCAAAGTTAACATTAAAATCGTCGATCATAGCGAATTCAAAGTGCATCCACCATGACCTTTTCGCTTCTAACATTTATCACTTTCATTCTAATTTCCATAAATGTCCAAACCAATTCCTTTATGTGAAACACACTAAAATGTGTGTAGCCAAATATATATACATATACATATACATGCATATATACATATACATATATATATATATTTCCACAATATATCACAACTTATCCAGTTTAGCATATGTCAAATATCAGGGATCTCAATGCATGCTTATAACGACTATATCGCTTCAAACATTTATAACGCACTATTAAACATGTAAACAAGTAGTCTGGGCCACTATACATGTTATAGATGATTAAAAGAGAGATTACACTATGTAATAGTGCTGTCACTTGTTTTACAAAATAAGGCGGGGGCCAAAAGTAATAGCTTGCATTGTTAATTATACTATTTATATTTCAGTATAACAACAATTAATATACACAACAATATACAATCAACTGGTGAGTAAACTCACCCAAGATTCCAGTTGATGTTTACGCATTTCGAAATAGTCCCTTTCGATTTTAGCTAAAATTTCCACTTTCTCCAAACTATATGAAATCAACTCAAGTTGTAGAGAATCCTGATACAAGTGCAATGGCGAAACAACATCTCAATTGGATCTCGTATGAACAAGATATGATTTATATAAGTTTGTGAATTAAATAATTTAATTAATAACCTTCATTAACAAATTAAACTTAATTACCTTTTTTAAATCATCTTCCCTCCCCTCTCTCAAATCTCCCATGAACGAACATACCAATGCACATCATTGTCGTGCACGTTGTTCACCTCCCCCGCTGCCTCGCTCAACGAAATAACAAATCGATCGTGCCATCAACTTTCTCTTCACCTTCTCCTCCATTTGGACCTGAAGATTTGACGCTCACCATCGCCAAGCGAATTTCGACCGTCGTGCCCTAAATACCCATGCTAAGGTCGCATTTCTATTCGGACCATCATTTATCCTCAAACCACAACCAACGATCTCCTCTCGTCACCACGAGCACAACGGCTACCATGACTTTGCCTCCGACCACCTCCTGCCATTCGCGACTTCACTGCCTGCTACATGACAAAAGAATGTCACTTTCCATCACCATTGGCCGCACACCACCCAACTTCCAAAATCAAAGCCCTCTATGCTAGAAACCTAATGCCACAACCCGATTGAATCAACTCCGCTTAAAACTCGCCTAATGTCGAACACTAAGCACGGCTATTAACAAGTCGAACACACCCAAATCTCATCGCACCCAAAACTACGCACATGGAAATGGAGCTCTTGACCATACGAAACTATCGAATCCAAAATAGATTGTTTTCGTTGCTTGTATCTCTCTAAACAATTGAATGAAGAAGAAATTAGGTGGCGGCTATCTTTCTGAAGCAAGAACAAAAAAGAGGAGGAGGGAAATAGGTTCGAGTTTTGAGATGCATTTATAGAGAAATAAATAATATATTTTATTCTCTTTTATTAAACACTACGCGTTTCGAGCACGCACGACACACAGCAATTCCGATCGTCACAAAATTCATCGGCATACAACAACTTAATATTTCGGTCCCGATGACACTGGTTTCATCAAAATTCGAGATAGTACCCCGAAATGATAATTTCATATGTTAATAAATTAAAATTATTATTAAAACTAGTTTAACCGCTTTTAATTCTAAATCAAAAGATTTTCATTTTCATTATTATTTAAAAAGAACTTAAATAAGCTTTTGTAATCATTTTTATTAACATTAAATACAAGATTTAATTATTTAAATAATTCCGATATTTAAATATAAAACATTCAAAATTTCAGGTTGTTACATTCTCCCCCCTTAGAATATTTCATCCTCGAAATACCACCACAAGCAACAAAAGCAACAAACACACATCAATACCTAACGGTATTGCAAACACTAGCACCCACAGAAACAATCACCTAACAATACTACACAGTACTGCAATCACTAGCAACCAAAACTCATGATTTTCCCAGGTTTGGAAACCTCTCATCGCACAAGGATGACAATCAATCCACTAAGTGTTACCTTATGCCCAACAGCCTCAGGTATTACTTAGTCGATCACTTATCCTACCTTAAGCAATTTGAAGAGTCATTTCCAAACTCTCCACAGCTAACACACATAGCATACAATTATTATTAAAGCATGTACGATGCATATGTAAAATCCGTATGCAATATCAAATTTGATCACTAGCTCAATCACATAGATTTCACTTCCAAACTAGTATATCTCACTTGATCTCTCTAGTGCGGACTCCATTTTGGTTCCTTCATTAGAAACCTCTATTCTCCTCACAAAGCCATATACTGATAGAAAATTTTAAGATCATATCAAAATCCGTATCAAGTATTCACCGTCAAGAATCGAGGGAAAAATCCTAACTTAGGTCAATGTAAACCACCTTGAAATTCATGTACTCAAATCCTAGATCAAGAACTGGTATGCGAATACAATGATCGATGTACAACCTATGCACTCTATTCCAATTGGTTTCTTTACTGCATTAATTACTTTTCATTTTAATTCACATTCATTATCACTTATAGTATGTCTTAGTTAATACTAAAATCACTTAAAAATCATTTCATAAAATTTTACCTCAAGTTATTAAACACGATATAACTTAAGCTCATACTTGTATAATACTCCACTACATCCAAAGAGCATATACAAAATCATCCAATTCATTTTACTTAACATGGATATTCAATCAATTTAAAACTTATTTAAATTCTACTATCTTTCCATTTAAGAGTTATAAAAAATCAACTTTTATATTTTTTCAACACTTATCTTCAAGTTCCTATACAAATTACGAAGTTTCGGCAGTCCAAAATCGTCAAAAATTCTATTTCATTTCAAAAAGTGAAAACTACCGATCGACATATCATAATGAGATGCACAAACCAAACCACCCTAATGCATAGGATACATGCGTTCATAATATAACTTAACCGAAAACTTAAGAACTAAACACCCGATTTTATTTCAAATCACTTGAAGTAATAATATATACATCTTTTGTATCAAATCATACTTTCGGGATTTAAATCAAAATCAGTTTTACCAAAACAACTTTTGTAGCAAAGCTACTCTAGTAGCATCTCCCACTTTGAAACTCGAAAATAGACATCGATGATACTGCAGTCATCACCAAAATCATTTTCTAACTACAAAAGTGAGTTCGGCACATCCAAGCCATGCCTTTTGGACTTAGACAAAATCATTTCCAAAATGGTATCAAATACTTCGTGAATATTAATAAGTATAATGATGTCAATTTCATAAACCAGTTTCCTAAATATTTACTTTCAAATAATACTAGTATTATTTTTACAAAATCTTAGAAAACCAATTTCTAAAACACCGAGATTTAAGTTCTCAAATTCTCAGTTTAAGTCCTTTTCATTTTTTTATAAACTATACTTATAAACCATATTTATATAAGTCACCTTCTTATATAAAACTGTCACATAAGTGTTTATCTTTTAAATGTCTTACTTTTTCAAAGTCTATAGTAAACAACTTTCATTAAAATTAAACTTTAACTCAACATTATCACCGAATGCCTTATAGTTAAACTGTGAAACTTAATTCACAAGGTGTTTGTTTCAATGTTCCCACATGTTACTGTCTATCCAACCCATGCAGTGAAAGGTAAAACTGCTCATAAACTGGTCGAGCATAACTAATCAAACAATAAATGATAATAATTGGATATATCATTTCCTAACAAATAATACATAACTATATCAATTTATGGAAACTATCATTTTATATATATAATATAATCCTAGGTAAAATTATTTCATTTACCAATTTCAAAATAGTTTTCTATGTCAGTTTGTCCAGTTCAAATGTTTAGAGATTCCTATCAATAATGATAGCAACTCGTATTGACCAGAATCTATAATCCACTCGAAAGACCAATTAATACGATACAAAACATTTTAAAACAATAACAAATATGCACTCTCATATATATAATACACTTAACTCATAATAAGGCATTCCATTACCTTATCCCCTCACTGAGTTATACCCACCAATGCCAAGGTTCTCGCTTAACATTTAGCTCTGATACCAGATGTAACGATCCGCCCTTTTGACCCCCAAATTTCGACACTAACACATCTATGATATTAATGTGCCAAGCACCCAAGTACCAGAAAGACAAAATGTTTAGGTATAGAAAAAACAAAAAAGAAACAGAATAAGAAAGAAGAACACAATATCATAATCACACATATGGAACGGTAATATATAATATCTCAAAAGTTATTTATCAAAAAGGAAAACGTTAATATACATACATTAATCAAAGCAAAACTAACCTATCATAAGTGATGATAGTTATAATAACATGTCCTCATAAATACTGATAGATACAAAAACAAGTGATGTAGTGGAAAATAAGTACGGTAGTAAATCATCCAGCTCCTCTCCAAGAGCTCCAATGAACCACAGCTAAATCTGGAAACACACTCGAGCTGACCCGAGTATTATAAGAAAATAACAACCGAATCAGTCTGGTAAACTAGCGTGAGAAAACTCAAATCGTATGGGTTGCTACATTCGTAAAACCCTTCAAAATAAGAGTATCTCGTAAGACCACACCGCCAATAAACATGGACGGGTTTTTACCTTACGGTAACCAAACCATTTCTATTATAAAATCGAGTGATAATATAATAATGTTTAAGGTATGAAATATAAATAATCACGTAGCCGTGATGCATGCGAGTGTACATCACAACAATAATAGGTATACAATCACGGTCGCAAAGGCGGCTTCGTTAATTGTGTAGGATTTCCACGTAAATCTCCTCGGATCAAAGCTGACTCTGATCTGCTACACAAGGATCAAAGATATCCTTCCGAAGTAGCATACATCCCTAGTGAATGTATCATAGGAAATACTTAGCTGGCCAAACTAGTCGAGTGCATTGCTCCCGCATGCATATCTATAAGTAACTCTAGGATGGAGTTGCATGCACCCTCTTGGGTTGCTATCCCTATCGTTATGCATTCTATCTAGTTTAGTCATACCTGCTAGTGAGGCTATGTTTGGCATTCCAGCACATGATCCACCACTCGAACAGATCTTCTACATGAGCTCCAACTCGAATAGATCTCGAAAACACACATGGATTCCCATATCTCAATAGATATCAGAATCATACATGGATTCCCACATCCTGAATAGATCGCGAACAACTACATATGTTCGAGCAACTCAAGCAGATCTTGAATCTCCATATAGATTCCAGCATCTCGAACCAATCACGAACCTCTTCCAAAGCATAGAACATGTATATGGTTTTGGAATGGTTATGGTTTCAAGTCATCTCATATAAGTACACTCCCTCACTTACCGAGCACTCCAAAACCAGTCGACCGATTTTTGGTAAACTCAACTCTGGTTCTGTACAAAATAAACAGACAATACATAGGAGCGGAGATCACCTCCTAACCATTTAAGCGGACAGGTTTCCTTATCATTTTGCCTAGAAGAATAAATGAGTATATAGTATAGTGTAGCATCACCAAAGATAACTATATCATATAATTCCCATATTTCTTCTAGATATTTACAGAGTTATATTTTGGTCAAATCCAATAACAATGGGAATAATTATATACAGAAAACTAAGTCTCGTATACTATCCATAAGCAAGTAACACACAAAGCACGATCGAAACACACAAGCACAATCAAGTCATATAAATGACTTCTAACCCATTTTCAATTAATCTTTCTTTATTAATTAAAATCCTCTTTTATTAGTAAAACTCATTTTTACTCAATAACTCTTTATAAATGAAACTTCACTTATTAATTAAACTTCACTATTTAATTAAAACTTCCATAATCATTTCTATACATTTCAATACTCTCATATTCGTAGACTTATCTCAACCGTATAAGTATATCCACAAAGCAATTTCAAAGGGCTTAAATCAAACGTTGTCACTACAAATCCATAACCATTTCATACTTGTTATTCTCTTTATCATTATTAAAGATCTAAGTATTTTCCCCAAAATCATCTAATAATATTTTACCACTTTAAAACATTATTCAAGTGTTTAAAAACAAATGTTACTGAAACATTGTTTACAACAAACCCAAAATATTTCACTTAATTGTTATCTTTAAAACTCCAATTTAAAGATCTACTTACTTTTCAAAAGTATAGTTAAATGAGTTAAAACAAATGTTGCTCAAACATTGTTACTAAAAACCCAAAATCACTTCTGTACTCGCCATTTACTTTGAAATCTGTATTTGAAGCTCTAAGTAAATCTCCACTTATTAAACAAGGTAATATGCATTTTTAATCAATTTACAAAACTATCTATTATAACATAAGTGTTACAATCTAAAAAACTCCTTTATGTTATTTTACAAATACTAAACTACCTTTCCAAATTTCTAAATATACTGTAATACCTTTAAAAAGATACACACACACATACTAACGTATTTATAAAACTAAGATATTTAATCAATTACTATAAACAATTTGAAAGATATTATAATATATCAAAACCTTTTATTTCTTAAATAAAATCTTTAACAAATTTTCTAAAACTATATATACTAAAAATATACTTTTAAAATACTTATACTATATTTTAAAAACACTCATGTAAAAACCATAAAAACTTGTTTTATTATTTTAAACCATTACTTTAAACATCCATAAATGATTATTAGTAATATATTTAAACCTTGATATTTTCAGATAATAAGTACGCTTTATTGCTTAGTAAAAATATTAAGAAGCCCTAGGATGTCTTCCAAAGTTAACTTTAAATTAAATCGTCGATTACAGCGATTTCAAAGTGCATCCATCGCGACCGTTTCGCTTTTAACATTTATAACATTCATTCCAATTTCCCTAAATTTCCAAACCAATTCCTCTCTGTTAAACACACCAAAACATCTGTAGCCAATAAATATACATACATACATATATATATATATATTTCCGCAATATATCACAACTTATCCAATTTAATATATGTCAAATATCAGGGATTTCAAAGCACATTTATAACGATTATATCAATTCAAACATTTATAACGCACTATCAAAAATGTAAAAAAGTTGTTCAAGCCACGATACATGTTATAGATGATCAAAAGAGAGATTACACTCCATAATAATGTTATCGCTTATTTTACAAAACAAGGTAGGGTCCAAAAGTAATAACTTGCATTGTTCATAATACTATTTATATTTTAACATAATAAAAATTATTATACACAACAATATACAATCAACTGGTGAGTAATCTCACCCAAGATTCCGGCTAGCACTTATGCATTTTTGAATAGTCTTGTTTGATTTTATATAAAATTCCCACTTGCTTCAAACTAGACGAAATCAAATCAAGTTTAGAGAATTCCGATATGAGTGCAATGATGAAAACAAGGTCTCGATTGGACCTTGTATGAATAAGATATTATTTATTTAAGTTTGTGAATTAAATAATTTAATTAATAAACTTAATTTACTAACTAAACTTAATTACCTTTTTTAAATCATCTTCCTCCCTCTCTCAAATCTTTTGTGCATGAAAATACCAGTGCACACCATTACCATGCATATTGTTCACCTCCCCCACTACCTTGCTCAACAAAAAAACAAACCAATCATGACAACAACTTTCTCTTCACCTCCTCCTCCATCTGGACTCAAAGATTCGACACTCGCCATCACCAATTGAATTTCGACCGCCGTGCCCTAAATACCTACGCCCAGGTTGCATTTCTATTTGAACCACCGATCATTCTCAAACCACCGCCAACGATCTCCTCTTGCCACCATGAGCACAATGGCTACCACGACTTTGCCTCCGACCACCTCCTGACATACGCTACTTCACCGCCTGCTATACGACAAACGAATGTCTCTTTCCACCACCGTTGGCCGCACACCACCAAACTTCCACAAATCAAAGTCCTTCACGCTAAAAAATTAATGCCACAACCCTATTGGATCAACTCCGCTTAAAACTCTGCCAATGTCGAACCCTAGGCATGGCTATTCATAAGTCGAACACACCCAAATGCACCCAAAACTATGCATGTGGAAATAGAGCTCTCGACTATACAAAGCCACCGAATCCAAAATCGATTGATTTCGTCGCCTATATCTCTCTAAACAATTGAATGAAGAAGAAATTGGATAGCGACTATGTTTCTGAAGCAAGACCAAAGAAAGAGGAGGAGGGAAATAAGTTTGAGTTTTGAGATGTATTTATAGAGAAATAAATAATATGTTTAATTCTCTTTTATTTAATACTATGCATTTCGAGCAAGCCCGATCACACAGCACGTTCGATCATCACAAAACTCATTAGCATTCAACAACTTAATATTTCGGTCTCGATGACATTGTTTTCGTCAAAATTTGAGACAGTGTCCCCGAATGATAATTTCACACATTAATAAATTAGGATTATTATTAAAAGCAATTTAATCACTTTTAATTCTAAATTAAAAGCTTTCCATTTTCATTACTATTTAAATGGAATTAAATAAGCTTTCGAAATCAGTTTTATTCTCATTAAATTCTAAATTTAATTATTTATATAATTTCGATATTTAAATATAAAATGTTCAAAATTTTGGGTCATTAAAATGTTTATGGTTGATTTGGATTATTTTGACATGTGTTGGGGTTTTTTGACATGATTGATACATTTTGAGATGTTGGAGGTTGATTTTATGTATGACGTTAGAATGTTTTGTTTTATGGTGGATTGTTTGAGTTTGATTTGTTGTAAATATTGATGTTTTTTTATTATT
Organism: Allium fistulosum; assembly: GCA_030737815.1. NCBI lineage: Eukaryota > Viridiplantae > Streptophyta > Magnoliopsida > Asparagales > Amaryllidaceae > Allium > Allium fistulosum. The sequence continues at coordinate 1,042,242,621 of CM060902.1, read as the reverse complement.
AATGTTTTATATGTGATTTGGGCTTATATCACACACGCACATACATACACACATACATACACACATACATACATACATACATACATACATACATACATACATATATATGTATATGATTTATATACGTGAAATTGAGGTGCAATATCATTGGTATGTATGTGTTGTATGGAAGATGAATGGTTGTAGAAATAAACAAACATTCCAGAATTTCGAGGCTGCTGGTGGCTACCGACGACTAATTGGTAAACAGTAACCGACGGCTTCCAATAGCTTATACCAACGGCTTTCGACAGAAAAGGCGTCAAGTTATCGCTTTGGGTCGAAGCACTAAAAGAAAAAGGACCGGGAAATGTTGTGGCATAGGAACAACGGGAACCCAGGAGGTGCTTACGACGATATACGGGATACGGGATCCTATGGTTAAACCGTGACTTTCCATGTGTACACAGCGACCGTCGGAAGTCGTTGCTACAACCATTAGGAGCCGTCGAAAATAGGTTGACGATGGCGTGGAAACACTATTTGATGACGACCTTCTTTCCAACAGCTATTTCCGATGGCCGCCACCGGCTTTCGACGATCGTCGATGGTTTATAGCCATCGAAAATAGGCTTTTTCCTTGTAGTGTATTAGGTAATCTACAAAAGCTGTATGATGAACAATCATGTTCATAATATACGAAATCTCGATGAAATTGATTCACTTAAGATGTGCAAGAAAAAATAGTGCAAAATCATGTGTTCAATATGATTTATGATGATGAGAATTCCGTTGTGTAGAAAACAATAAAAGACCAAGGACTAAAGACTGACCTAGGAATTTTATCATTGAAATATCGGTTTCAATTAGTTTACTTAAGTGCAACCTGTTCGATATTCTTAAAATGTTAAGAATATCTGAATGCATTTTTGTAAAGAATTTAATGCAGTCTTGTAGTATATCTATCTTTTGAATGGTTCGACCATTTAGAAAAGAAAGTGATTGTTTGATACTTGATGTAAAATAGGCATTGTTGGGATGAAGATAGTGAATGATCACTTCTAATTCATGAAGAGACATTGGAAACTAGAATTGTATAAAATTTAGTAGACACTTAATATGGAATTAGAAATGTGGTTTCCATTCCAAATACATTTTATTATTGAAAATAATTTTCTATAAAAGATATTTCTATGAATTCAAGATATATTGTTATAATACTCTATAAACTGGTTACCATGAATAAAATAAATAGCCCATAATAAGCGGTTGATGGAGCTTCATATTTCATGCTCTATTATAGTAATGGTGAAAATAATGCGAGTTTACCATATAACACTTATTAGTGGATGATCTAGATATGAAAGGTTGTTTTTGTGTGTGTGTGTGTATGTGTGTGTGTGTATTATTTATGAAATAATAATTGTTTTTCAGCATCGATTGAAAATGGATATAGTTTTATTTTGTTATGAATATTAATAATATTCATTATAAAATAAATCTATAATGTTATTTGTTTTCATAATATTAATGATGCTTTCGTGATAGAAAAAACTAAGATATCTAAAATTTTAACAATTATTTTATAATTATAGACTAGGCTATATTTTTGAGAAATAATTCTATGGATATATGATTAAGAATCAAATGACACTAGTGAATTGTACCTCCAGCGATTAAGGGCAAAGCACTCATTCAGTTGGAGTGATAAAAGAGTTGATGAACTCTTCGGATACATACATACATACATACATACATACATATAATACACACACACCAATATGTGTGTGTATAGAATCCAAAGTCTAATGATACCTAAACAGAACCACTTCGTTAAATTCATCGATGAATTATCATAGACATGAATGTGTGTATTTGATACATAAGTAGTATATCTATGATAAGCTCATAGAATATAAATGGAAATAGAAAAACATAACATGCAAAGGAAATAAAACAATTTGATTTAATCAAATATTTGAGTATATTGGATAAAGTTCCAAAAATACATAAAAGGAATAAAATTCAATCTCAAGTCACTCTTCCAAGTGATACATAATGATGTACTGGTAAAGAGTAATTGGACTTTATTGGACAAAGTACGATTGATGATGAGTGCTATTGAATTAACTACTTTCTATAAGAATATGTACTTAAGAGTAAGTATATATGTTAAATTTAACTTCATCTAAAGCACTTTTTATGAAATTATACAAGATATGAATTAATATGAAACCCTACATGTCCTAGTTCAAAGAGATGATAGGTTGTGTGAGTCAAAAGACTTCATGTAAAATTCGAGGATCTTGTGCAAACTACCCTAAAGGAGTTTGGGACTGACCAAAGATGGTTAACTAAATTATGTTATGAACATAAGTTTATAAACTCAAAATTGAATTAGTTTATGACAGTAATGGATGTGATCCAAAGACTCTAACATAAAAACTGATTATAGGAGATGAAATGAAATTAACTAAGCCTGAAATGCACAAAACTCAAAGGAATTCTTCCACATCAAAGAGAAACTACGAGTTTCGTATTAATGTTGAGAAAATTGATTATTGGTGACAAAAATCTCCTCGATTTTCAATAACCTATGAAGAGTATAGACTCTACCACATGACATGATGTTTAAATACATAATAGATTCCAAGTACATTATTAAAATATAATTTTTATAGTTATACCCAAGGATATGATCCATTGGACGTAGGTGTGTCTTCAAAAGAAGACCTATGCAGTTGGAATATATTAAGCAACATTGATGAGAATAACCTCATAAATTTCTATTGTTAAAATCAATGTAGAAGATTTGTCAATTAGCATACTTGAGTTAATTCAGATTCTATTCACAAAATTATTGCCCAATATGACTTTGAATTTTGGTACGTCTTTGTTGAAATAGAAATTCTAAATAATGATTTAGAATAAGTTATTTCCATATGATAACAAAAATTCCATGATGTCGGTGGGAACGATATCTAAGGTTGTAAGTGTTGGATAAGATCCAAGAACTGCTATGACAGTTTCGTTGGATAAGCAGCAGAATTGAGCAAATATTTTGATAGAGAAATCAAATAGTTTGATTATCAGTCAAAATTCAAATTGAGCACGTATATGTAAGAATGAATATTAAGTGGTACTAAAATATTTCTAAAACTACAAGCAAGAAATTGAGATTATCCTAAACGATATACACAGACACCATATTAAAATGTTTAACATGAAGCACTTGTGATGGATTCCTTATGCCTCGACAATTGGAATTATCATATATGCTATATTGTTTACTATATTGCAATATGCTTATGTAATTAGTGCATTGATCTAGTATCAAATCTGTACTAAGATCGCTAAATAGTAGTTAAGAGTATTTTCAAGTATTTAAGAAATGCTATAGAGTTGTTTATGAAACAACAAACTCCTTATAAAGGAGTATTTATTGTAAGTAGTATAGAATATGTTATGTCAATCCTGAATTCAATCAACCTTAGTTAAGGAAGTTTGAGTTGGAAATATTTCAAACAATAAGTGGTTGCTAATTCAATCGAAAGGATAAGTACATCTGCTTGAATAACGTCGCAATAGAAGCAATATAAATATAAATGCATAAATATATAACAGAGCTAGGGATGATTCCAAATGTAGAGAATCCCATGACTTTGTTTTGTGAAAACAATGTCGCAATACATATCGTAAAATAAACCAGGGCTCAAAAGATGTCTAGATGCACACTTTGAAAGTTTTACAAGATAAAGGTAGTTAGTCAATGATGGAGAAATGTTGACTGACAAAGTAGATAGCAATACAATATAGCATATCCGTTCACTAAGGGGATAACCCAATCAGTTCTAAACTGCTTGGCGAAATGGGATTAAGATTCCATAATCGACTCAAAATGCAAGTGGGAGATAGAAAGAGTTAGTGGTATGCCCTAAGGGCAATTATGTAACTTGTTACATATATAACTATGTAGTCAAACTTATTCATAGTAATGGCATTTTTTCCTTTATATACTTTGGTAATATAATTAATTAAGTAATTAATCTAAAGTATATAAGAAGAAAATCCTTAAACAAATTGTCATGTGATTGTAGTTGCAAATAGCTAGGAGTAACTAATCATAAAAAAAATGACTTTTTGTTTTAAATATTCCTTGTCAAGATGTTCAAGAAAAGGATATTGATTCATCCGTTGAGACTAGAATGCATAGTACTCTCCAAATGTTGGGCAACCTATTACTCATGGTTGTTGGGAGCAATAAGAGGTACATACTTGTAGTTATTGGATGATTATGGAATGACTCATCCGAGAGTTTCTTACTGGTTAATAATAATTAGGCCAAACAAGGAGTCTTTGTGTGACGATGTTATACAGCTTTCTCGATTTGAGAATACTATGGAACTTCAATGTGAATACTCCACTTTAATTATAGTTAAATCATGTCATGACGATCCATCGAGTGACTATAGTTGGGTTTGGGTTGAAGAATTGGAAGTGAAGGACTATTTAATAGTGAATCATCTACCTAATTATATGAGGTTAGTATCACGGTCAATTATAGTCAACTCTAAAAGTCGAAACCTATGGCCATAGTAGTACGGTTAATAAAAAATGTTATTATCAAACTAAGAACTTTGCTTTGGATTTGGACTAACCAAGTTGAGTGTGAATAATATTAGAATTTTAACCAACACCAAATTTCATATATTCTAAAATATTATAGTTTTGACGAAGATAACATTTGCAAATAATCATTACTAAAAGGTACCACTTAAGAAAATGTGAAATTGGATTTTTACTAAAAATATATGTAAGTAATAAATTCAACCAAACTGTCGTGCCACTAGCTAAGATGATGTATGAATATTAAAATCCGAATTGTTCAACATTAATCGTTGATTGAATTTGCACCTTTGAGTCCCATAGACTCATTTGTGAATTCTCCGAAAACCCACACGATTTGATTAGTTTATAAAAAATTTATAAATTAATTAAATTAACTAATATTTAAGAAATATTTATTATTAGTTTATTTTATATTTTCTGGGATGTTAGTAATTATCTAGATGTACATATAAAAATTATATATGCATGTATTAATACACGATATCGTTATGTATTTAAACGGGTTTTAAATACAGTTAATTACTAATATGCTTCTTGGAAAATTAGTCCACGCTAGGTGACATACTTAGCCAGTTATGCAAAGGAATAGGGAAGGATTGACTTGACTGTAAATTAATTAGGAATTAAAAGGGCAAGTTTTAAAGAAAGAATGAAAAAGGTTTCTATTCTTTTCATAAAACAAATTCTCTTAGTCATTTCCTCATTTAGTTTTCCTTCCTTTTTCCTCATCCATTCATTGCTGAAAATTTCTCTTCCATTTATCCAAAATTATATCAAATAAATCTAATAAAGTGGTTCATTCTTCTCTTGCAAAGTTGGATGTTGATTCAAGAGTCTAATGAGGGATTCCAAATCAAAATGTCACTAATTGGCTAATTCTGAAAGGTATGTTCTAAATTTGATTTATATTCTTAGATGTAATATACTTATCACAATTTTATAAGTACATATTAGTGCCTTACCTTGATTTAGAATTAGTAATAGAATTTAAACAACTTGTTAAATGATTTGATCTGTATTAACTTAAAGTAAAGCCAAAATTTATATATGCATAAAACAATGTTCTAAGTTATGAATCTATATTTTAAATTTCCTATATTAATATTCTAATTATATTATAAAATTTAATTGTTTTTGTTTAAATTTTTTAATCAACCTAAAATATAGATATTGTTGATATCTTGTTTGATTTGATGTGTAGATTTTGGTTTTATAATATTTTGATTGTTTAAAAATATGAATGGAAGATTTAATGTATGTATGTATGTCTGTGTGTTTGCATGTGTATTTGCAGATGCATTTGAAAGATTTAATGTAATATGGATGTCTGTTTTTTAATTTATTGGAAATTATTTTGGCTTAACCAGTATACATACATATGTGTGGGGGGGGAAGGGGGGCTTATGTGTTTAGACATTTATATTTGTAATTTATATTGCTAAGACATGTATTTTAGAAATAACATTTCTATAAATTTATTTTTCATTGATCGGTTTTAAATTGAGGCAATGATATATGTATATATAAATAGCGAATATATACATGGTAGATATATATATCCCAATATCTACACATGTATATATTGACCATGGTATTGTTTGTTGATTTTATTATTTCAAACATACTGTTGTAACATACCAGCCATTGTATATTGATTATGTATAATATCAACCAAATGTTTATAAAATAGGAAAGGTGGAATCAATCGACGATGTCCCATTTATCTCTTTCCTTTAAGATTTTGATGTAATTATATCTTTATCTAAATTTATATTTGTTCCCATCCTTAAACACCAAACAATTACACTCACTGCTTGTATCACATGTTTATCACACCTTTTAAAATACGAATATATTTGATGTATCCATATTTTCCAATTTCACACTTGATTAACATAGTTTTAATTAGTTAAGAATAAGAGAATATTAATAAAATATGATTTTATTAATAATAACTAGATTGGATTTGGTAAAACCCATTCGACTTCATAGGCCCACTATGATCCAAATAAAGAAATTTTTTAAAATCCGTCCATTTCACCTACTACAGACTGGTCCAGTTCCTTTAGCCTCTTTGGTAAATCCCTGAATGCACGATTTGAAGGCAGTAAATCCTTCTCGTTGAGCTGCATTTTGTCAAATGTCTACTTAAAGAGTATGTTCATTAATCTTTTGCTATCTACTAGCACTCTTCGAACTGTAATCGGCCTGATCATGATCGTTATCACCATTGGGTCAAATGTCGGTACCTTGGCCCCATCTCCATCCTTGTTGCAGAAGACGATGCCATCGTCTATCCTTCATTGTTGTTTGGTGGGAGCCTCATCCTCAGTTGCATAACACATTTTCTATGTTCATACCTTAGAGTACTCTCGTATCTTTCCATTTCATTCCAACTTTTCTCCATGGGATGAGAATATCCGAAAATAGTATTAATTACTGAACCCCTATTTGGTGTCTTGGCATTTTTCCACTAGGTCCAGCTGCATTGCTTTGAAGCAGCTACCTCTAGAGCTAGTGGTTTCCTTACCCACCTTCCTACGGCTTACTAAAATATTGTTGGAGTATTTTCTTCTTAATTAACTCCAAAACCACATCTCAAAGATGTTGGCACTCATTCGCATTGTGTCTATGAGTCTCATGGAAATGGCAAAATTTTCCAGAGCGCTTTTCCTCTTCAATAGCCTCCCTCAGGGTTGGCTTTTTATACATTTATGTACCTTGCATCGTAAGGTACATATTCTATACGAAGTTAGTCAACTCCATGAACTTTCTATTGTGATTGAAACTAACGAGCTTTTCCTGATCCTATTTCTTTCCACTAGTGTTATTAGCATTCTTTCGCTTGTTGCCGTTGCTAGAATTATTTCCAGTGTTGTTACCATCTTTCTTAACAACCACATTACTTGAACGATATTGCTCACTCTAACCTGATTGCTATTGTCCAATCCTTCTTCGAATTCTGCCTCTTCTAAGCGTAGAAATTAATTTTCTTTTCTATAGGAATTCTTCAAGGTAGAAGGCTTCTTCATTCTTAGCCACTTATCAAATTCCATCTGACCATGAACTCCGTTCGCATGTTCCATCAGCTCTGTCTCCTCCCATAGGTTCTTTACCTTCATCACGACGACATTTAATCGTTTCAAGAAAATTTTAAGATCGGACCTTTGATGCAAATTGGCCAAGGGCATTGCATTCTTTGGCTTCATCGAATGCACTGTAAACAAATCTATAAACTTTCCGCCAATTCATCATACGATGATATGGATTCAGATTCAACCTGATGGAACCACATCGTAGCCGTCCCTCTAAGAAGAGGTGTGAAAAGTCAACGTCTTACTATATTATCTACATAGGCATTATCCATGTGTCATCAATACTTCATTAGATATTGCATTGAGTCAGTCAACCCGTTATAGCTTTGCATTTTCGACATAATGAATTTCTTTGGATATGTAGCAGCTCTAATCTCTTTCGTGAATGTGCTCTGGTCAATCATAGACCCCATTCATCTTCTTATTATTGTTGGTTCTGCTGCAATAACCTCTTTATTGTTTCAGTAATCAAACCATCGTTGCCTACGTTTTGCCATGAGTGGCGACCGTCATGTGCGCCGTCGTGTGTTGGACTTGACAAACTCTACGGTTAGCACGATGGGGCCTATGTCTCCCTATCTCTGGGGAGTCCTTTCACTCAATTGTCTAACGTCTTCAGGGTGGACTTCATCATGTTCTAGAATTTCCATCTACATTCACTTCAGCAGTACCATCTTGAGGACCAGCTCCATGTTTATAATCATCTGCATCAACTTCCAACAACTCAGCTTTAGAGTCACTCAAATTCACTTTTTGCTCGGTTTGATCAGTACCGATTAGGGTTGACTTGGTGCAGTCACTCCAAGTATTCCACTTCATCTCTTTGATGCTTCAATAACTCCATTTTTTCATTTTCAGCATTCCATTTCTATGGCTATGATCTGATGAAATACCTCCATTTGAATCAAAAGATGAAGAATCTCTTCTATCCTTGCGATGTTTGGGGGATCCTCTTTGCTACATGGGCTGTGCTAACAGAGCAAGCTGCTTTTTTTATCTTTACCATGATGGATATCTAACTTTGCATTTTTTTTGATTCATACCTTCCATCACGCGATCTAACTCTTGCTTTGTCACAATTTCTGGTTGTACAAAGTCTCTGCTTGATCAACATCATCACCTTCATGTTGAGATCCTTCTAGCTCTTTAGCAATTATTTTAGATGTACTAAGAACCTTTCTAGGAGTCATTCCCTTCCGACCTAGTCTAGGATTTTCTTCAAATCCCAGTAGAAATCACAGATTTGATCACGATCTTCTATTTCTCAATGAAATCATCAAAAAATGATTGCACGTAAACACATCCAGTCAATAAAAAAAATGAAATTAAAGAGTAAGAAGCTGAAAGAAAGAAAGAGAGAGCACACAATTTTTATAATGATTTGGCGAATTCAAGTGCCTACATCCACTTTATATTTTATTACTGATTAGATTTGTTATTACAACCGAAATACAAAGTAATTTCATGTCTCCAAATGTTTGATCTCAAATACGGAAGAAATTCCATACAAAAGTCGATAAAATGGTCTAAAAGTTCTTTTCTTTCCATGTTGAAATTTGCTATTTATGGATGAATTTCCAATTTAGAATTGTCGAATCCTTTGTTCAATCATCCAAACACCCAGATTTGAGTTTCCATCATGAAGAACTGGTCAAATTGATACACTTTTTGAAGTTATAATTGATCGGTGTCGATCTATATCGACCGATGCAGAGCGATGTGATTGACCAACTCTTCGTTTTTTTCCTTAATGTAGTGCAGGTCTTCAAGGTCTAGGTCTTCAAGGGAAAAATTGTCAATAATGATTGATCGATACAAATCGATATGACTTCTCCAAACTTGTCTTTATTCAAATTTCTATGTTGAGCAAATATAGAAGCAACATGGGATCCAACCATAGCTTTTGATCGATTGATCGGTACCGATTGATAATGTTGCTTCCATGCTTCGTAAAATTTCTTGGAACTTCATTTTTGATGTCTTCTAAATTTCTTGATCCAATTTTTTATCATTTCGTAGTCCGGTTCCATCGAAATGTCGATTGATTCGGGTAACACATACAAAGAGACACGTACATGCATACATATTTTGTCTATAGTAACTAAATGTTATAGTTTACAAAACCAATGAAATTTATGAGCTGATCATAGTTAAATATCTATGTACCAAATGATCATGACTTCATAGATAATGTTATATGGATAGTGTTATGAAAGGAGGGTGTTTGATGTTTGTACCGTGTTTTGTTGTGTTCTGTGTGTGGCTGATGTAAGTTGAAAGTTATGTTTATGTTAATATATATTGGTTGGAAAATTAATTGCCACCCCTTTTATGGAAGCAAAAATAAAAATGAACAGGTGTAACCATTGGAAACCAACTGCAGTATATATTGCAGTGTTCTGTACCGACATATATTGCACAGCACCAACTAGCATTGCTCAATGATAGGTTGCATTCAAGTGCATAACGTGGACGTTTCGACTTTGTATGTACAACATACATCCTTCACCAATATCTAATTTAATAAAACAATAGTATTGTGGTTGCCAACCATTTAACTATGCTCCCTGTCGGCAAGCAAGCTATCAACCTACGGACTTATCATTATGTAGTGTCCTTCTCTTCTAACTGTTCATTGCTACCGTGTGTTTACAAAATGCACGCTATTTGCATACATATTAATTACCATTTTGTATTCCAACTACCCATTTTTCAAACCTAGCTTTTCGCCCTATGTTGTATGGGAATTATGAAAGGAATAGTACATGGATATAATAATTTAGAAATTAAATTCATAATATATATATATAATAGTGCAAATATGTATGTGCATATAATATGTAGAAAATTTTATTTTTTATTTAATAAAAAAATTTATGGACAGATATGCACTATAAATGTCACATCGTTTTTATTTCAAGTAAATTAACGATGAAATTTCGTTGATGGATAGTTGGTAAATAAATGTTGCAAATCGATGATGAGCTTTTGTTTATTGATGTAGGAAATTTTTAGAATTTCAAAAAGGACACCGTGTAAATCATGTTCATTTAATTCTATTTATCAATAGTAGAGATACGTGTAAACTACGGTTGAGTCCAGTACCATCCAAACTAGGAAGAATAGAGCTTGGTGGATGAGCGCCCCCTTATCAACAACAGTAAAACTCTGGTAGACCAACACACCATCACCTGGCAAAGTCTGCTCCACACATTTGTAACCATCCACTCCAAGATTATCCAAGAAGCCATGTCTAGCCAGCTACTTGCTTGCATCAATATTATCCAAGTTAGATTTTCAACCAATTAATTTATAATTTACGTTTGACTTGCCCTTTTTAATTTTGTGTTTTCATCCAAAAAATGTGCACATGACAATTTTATTTTTGAAAAATAAACAATTTGAAAAATAAAACTAACATGTAAAATAAAAAACAAATTAATTTTGTTTTTCATGTTTTGAGAAATATCAAAAAAAATGAAAAACGGTTTATCCCCTCCGTCATCTCTTCAATGCCTTTCTTGTTCCTCCGTCATCGTTGTAATGAACTAAAATTTTAAATTTCTCAACCGTCATTCTTATATTTTGGTATGAATGTTGAAACGTAAAACACAAAACACAAAGTAAAATCTAATGGGCCCTAAAACTTTTATTGCCTTCTTTTGTTCGTGTATACCGATCCTACGAGTTAACTGTACTAATCAAACGGAAATTGCATGTCAAAATGGACGAATTGCGAATGGGTACATGCCTGAAAATGTGAATACATAATCTTAAAAGCATCAACAGGTGGAAAATGCTCCTGCAACTTGTTCATTGCTAAAAGCTACAACCATTCATCCTATATTACATTACTCGAAGAAAAAATAGATACCAAACTAACAATTGAAAGGGCATGATAAAACTTCATATCATCTTCCAAAGAAGTTTAGTTTTCAGAACAAGAAATCACATATGTAAGTTATAATGGTGAAATTAATGTTTAGGGCAAAAGGAAGTACTCACGGTATATATTATATGTCAAGCTAAGCTAAATTACATACCTTAGGTCATTAAAGTGGCCCAAATATATATAAATATACATTCGAATGCATCAAGAAATGCAATTTAATTAACCTTCTATAATTTGTAACTAATTAACTATTCCTCTGGTCAAAAACAACTTTGAACCGCTGATTCTGTTGTAACTTTCTCCCCTTGTAAGTAGTTGACTTTCATTCTTCTTCTTTCTCTATAATAATGAAATTAGTGCCATATCATGATATCAATGTTGTCTTCCCAATGTGAATTCAAGATTTGGTCTTTTTACCGTCTCTAAATGATCACATGATAAAGAGGATGAGGACGAATTCATATCTGGTATTATATCAGTTCTCTTATTTTCTATAATTTCCTGCATCAACAATAAGTTAATATACACACACATTAATTAGACATTCACCACTATAAATATACTGATAAGCAAAGAAGTAAATATACGTATGAATGCTACCTGGAAGCATTGCTTTACAGTGTCAAAATCGCTATATGTACCATTAATCCAGCTTCTTCGACTAAAAATATAGATCAATCATTTATTAGCTATTTTTACAAGCTTAATTAAGTAATCCTTTTAAGAAAATGAAAATAGAACAAGACAGATCTAAAGTCATTTGATAGTACATATAACAAATAAATTTGAAAGCAGGTATGTGATAAATATGGAGCATAATCCAAATTACCAAAATGAGGAAAAAACAATATAAAGGTGAGCGCTACAAACCCTACAAAACGCATATTAGAAAGAGATTTTGATAAATTATGCTCTTGATATCGTTGTAACAAACATGAGACTGTTTTCTTTCTTAAATTTAATTACTAATCATATACATCAACAGGTTTCAAACCCAACATAGACTACATAATAAAAGTATATTATCATTATTAGTTGCCAATAGTTTAAGCCATAGTTTCGAAGACCAAACCGTGAATTAAACCGTGTTGGTGCAAGTTCCAATGCTCTACTGGTTCACTTGATAGGACCGTATGAAACGTTCATCATTAATTTTTTATTTTATTGATTTAATAGTAAAATTATTTCAGTTAATGTACAATTTAACTAATTATAATTAATATATATTAATTAATAAAATTATGTAACAATATTTTTAGTGTAAAAGTGTACATTTCATAGTATTTTAAGGTAAAAGTTGTTCAGTTCAAGATTCGTAAAATATAAACTAATAATATATCTCATCATCCAAAATTAATATAATCCAATAATTTGATGATTAAGATAATGAAATTATTTTTTAAATCGATTATGTGAGAAAATGAAGAATGAACGACACTTTTTTTTCTCAAATTTGAAAAACGGTGTGGCCTAAAAAGATTGGTCTGGAAGGTTTTTTCAAGGTTTTGAGTTTAGACAGTTGGTTTGCATACACGCATGTTTATTTCGCTTTTAGAACCAACGAAAACTAATAATATATCAAAGGTTAACCGTGGTTGGGTCTGGTCATTAAAATGCTGGTTTTAAAGAATGGATTTATCTCTTAATTAATTATAAAGAGAGAACATAAATCTCACACACATTAAAAAAACATTAGGAGTATTGTAGTAAAATTATACTTTATTTAATTACAGTATTCGTGGCCTTTGGATCGAATCAGTCTCTGGGTTCAAGGAAGGCAAACTTCCTCTTCAATATTTGGGTGTAGCTCTGTATCGAGGTCATAAGCTCAATGCGATTTTCGACAACTTGGCTGATAAAGTTAGGAGTAAGATTTCTCGATGGAATGCTTCTCTTATTTCTCAGGCTGGTAGACTTGTTCTTATCAAATCCGTCTTGGATTCGATGGGAACTCATATTTTCGCAGCTATGACCCCTACTTCCTCGTTCTTTCGTTTGTACCGGTCTTTGGCCTCTTCTTTCTTTTGGGGCAACAAGGACGGTCTCCATCGGCACCATTGGGTGTCGTGGGATGTGGTGTGCAGACCCAAAAATGAAGGTGGTTTGGGTTTGCGCAATCCTCAGGACCTCTGTGCTGCTTTTGCCTGCAAACTTTGGCACAGATTCGGAGTTAATAACTCCTTATGGGCCTCATTCCTTCATGCGAAATACCGTAGACTTGCGAGCACTAACTTCACAGGGTCTCCGTCTTATGCTAGTGAGACCTGGAAGCACATGCAGTCGGTAAAGCCATTTTCCGACACTCATGGTGGGTCTTCAGGGTGGGATGGAGCCTCCTTTTCCATTCTGAAAGCTTGGTCTTCGATAAGAATCCAAGGCCCCATTCTTCCGATCTTCTCTTTCATTTGGGATTCTTGTATTCCTCCCAAGGTTTCTATTTTAATGTGGCGAATTCTCCACAATGGTTTGCCACTTGACGAGAACCTCCAAAATATCGGCATTCCTTTGGTTTCCCGGTGTAGGTGTTGCGGCAATGGGGATACGGAATCCCTGAATCATTTGTTCTTCGGTGGATTCTCGGCAAGATCGTGCTGGAACTACTTCGGGAACCTTCTTGGTTTTCGTCGGGTTGCCAGCTCACCTTCTGATCTCCGGAACTCTTGGTGGTCGGGGAGTGCCGGTAAGTCTCTTCGTTCCATTGTTCGCCGCTTGGTTCCCTGCCTTCTCTGTTGGCACCTGTGGTGCGCGCGGAACAAGGCAATCTTCGAAAATGCTCGAATGGATCCTTCGTCTATAATTCGGCGTGTTCGGAATGACGTTTTTCTTGCCTTCCGCGGTAGACCTTTCAGGGGCCGTATGAGCTCCCGCTCGGAGAATTTGGTTGGTCTTCTCTCTATTTCGTGTTCTTTGCCATCCGCTAGACTGGGAGTTGGCTGAACTCCTTGAGTGAGCGCTGACCTACTACCGACGCTCACTTCCCCCCTCCCCCCCTTTTTTTGTTGTTTAATGCTCTTGTTAGTTTTTCAGATTCAGCTTCTGTGGCTCTTACTATGGTCTTGTTTGGTCTATGGTGTTCTACTTTTGGGGCCTGGTCTTCTATCTAGTGCTGATTCATTGGTGACTATACATTGGTTGGTCGACATCTTAGGGTTGACTTGTTCTTTCTCAGCTGGATCATCGATGGTGGTATCTTTGTTTCTCATCCTACCTCATTCTCCTGTGGATTTCTTCCGTGGATCCTAGATGGGCGTTTGCTCATCGCCATCTTTTACAGGCTCCCAGGTGTGACTTTTCCCTGGTTGTGCGGGCCTTGAGTTTGTTAGTTGGCTTCTTTGGTGGGCATGGTTTGGTGGTCTGGCCTTTCCCTATGAGTTAAGGCGGGTTTGTGACTGTTGGTGGATTGACTGATCTTCTCCCTCTCTATCTTTTGGTGGTTTTTGTTTTGGGCAGCTGTAGGTTTTGTTTTTCTCCTAGCTTCTGGTTGTTGTTCCTTTTTTGCTGTTTTTTGGGGTGGTCATGTGTGGAAGGCCGTTATCCTTTCTGTTTTGTATTTCTATGTGAGCCCTCGGAGAAAGGCGTTTTTTCTCCTGTTTTATATATATTCTTTGTTAAAAAAAAAAATACAGTATTGTATTGTAGTTTGCTCATAGTAAAAATTGTAAACTTTATTTAGGATTTCTATTTACAGCATTGTATTGTACTCATAATCAATTGGCGTTTACAATTTTGTAAAACAAGATAAAAGTCACAGGTCCCTATTTTTTATGTTGTTATACAAAAAGTCCCTGTAGAAATGAATTTGTAAATTTGGTCTCTATTTTTCAAAAATAAAAAAATGCAAAGCGTCTTGCACTTTTCTGACAGAAAATGAAAGATAACTTGCACTTTTCTAATTTTGAAATATTTTTCGAAATTTTCGAAATTTTTTAAAATTTGAAAATTTTGAAAAACGCAAGTTAGCTTGCACTTTCTATCAGGAAAGTGCAAGCTAGTTTGCGCTTTCTAATTTTGAAATTTTTGAAAAGCGTAAGGTAACTTGTGCTTTCTAATTTTGAAATTTTTTTGAAAATTTTAAAAATTTTGAAATTTTTGAAAAGCGGAAGGTAACTTGTGCTTTCTATCAGGAAAACGCAAGCTGGTTTGCGCTTTCTGATTTTAAAAATTTTGAAATTTTAAAAAGCGCAAGCTAACTTGCGTTTTCTGATTAGAAAAAACATGAACTAAATTTACATACTTATTTCTACAGGGACTTTTCTTGTAATACCATCAAAAATAAGAACCTTTCGTGCAAAGCCCCTATGTAAAATCATATGCTACTTAGGAATTTATGTTACGGTATTGTATTTTAAACATATGATTTTTAAGACGAACATATGGCTTTTTGGGCCCCTAATGTTTTCTTTTGTATAAAGGAGAGAAACGGTGCATGGATATCACACATGAGTCAAACGAATAATATTATTTTTTGATTTGATACATATAGATTTTTTTTTTGATATTATTAAACGGTAACATTTTTTCGAACGTTTTTTCTGACTTGGTTGATCAGATCCGTCCACTACTCAGTAACATGCTCCATCATTTTATACTTCAATTATGAAATATCGCGGTTGCTTTTCATTCTATAAAACAGATGGATTGAGAGAGAACAAACACACAGTTTCTAAAATGATCTTCTTCCTCTGCTATTACATCTTCTTTTTCGAGCAATATTATAAAATAAAATTCGAGGTGCCACTGACTTGACTGTCTTAGGTGCAAGAAACTTCCGATACAAAAGAAATGGCCAATTTATCTTGAAGTCAGTGCTGCATTCGGACTGCCCTGTACAAATTCGGCATAGCGGCCAAAAGTCTTAAAGAAAACGATAAAGTACGCAACTCAACCACGGAGATAATACAATTTGGTGATCGAGTTGCAACAGTGGAAAGATTTACTTTTACGTTACTTCCCATATTTATTCTTGTAATTTTTCTGTCTATGTTTGACCATAATTTTTGATAAATCTTATTCCTAAAATAGCAATAATACTAAATAATAATAAACGGAGTTTATTTGTTCTTCTGTCTGTGAGTATTGTATTGTAATAATTTGGGAGTGCTGTATTTCTGTCTATGCTAAACTAATTTGTTATTTAAATCCGGTAGATTGTACTACTATAAACTCCCATATAAACTCCTATATGTATTAAATCAGTAGCATATACTTCAAACTAGCTATGATCAAGGAAATTTAACTTGTCATGGAGATCAAATATTTATCCTTGGATTTGACATATTAATGCTTTAACCATATGAACTATTACTCGAATACATTAAACTTAATTAGGTGTTATTTGTTGATAATAATTTACGTGTACATAGATGGGATAAAATCGAACTATTAAAATAAGAAATCTTTCATTCGGAAGTACCTGGAAGATCTACTCCGCAAACCACACATATAATTGACAGCACCATTTTGATTGGATGATTGTGATCCACTACTATTGTACATATCCCTAGAATTGTCATCAGAAATTTCACCCGTTGAACTATTCTCAAATCCTTCAGAATATCCTATGCATACAGTTAAGAAATAAAAATTTTAAAAAAAATTTGTTGTTATCCTATACAAAGTCAGCAATTTCTCGATTAATGTACCATAAAATGTCAATTTTATTGCACAAGTTACCTGAAGAAATTGTGGGTGCATTATTGCTCTTCACTGTGCGGTACATCTATAATTAATCATAACATTTTGAGATTGATCATTAAGTATTCTTTATACGGTTTTATGCAATGATATGACAAAATGTAATATTTAGTATGTGTTTGGTATATATGTGTTATAACCTAACCTATATATATCATGTAATGATGCACAATACCATCTTCAAATAAAGGTGAGTATAAATTAAGCTCTAAGTTAAATCTACTTATGCACTTTGTTAATATGTTAACCACCAGAGTTTTATTTAGCAAAGTGCAAGTTTATTAAAAAGTATGAATTTCACTGCCTACCGCTGTAAAGCTATAATTTTCTGCGTTTCTGGCAGTTCTTACTAAAACCGCGGTGAAAATGTGATGCAAATACAATAGAAACAATAAATAATCTCTTTTAGCTAGAAACATTAGTAAGTTCAAAAATAAAAGAAATAAGGAGACAATTACTTTCAAAATTTCAAGTATAACTGTAAAGTTTCAAAAATAAAAACAATAAATCTTTACAGAAAACGTGAAAAAAAAGGGTAGAATACAGCAATTCAAGTATTGCTCCAAAAGGATACTGAAATATTTGTAGCAAACATGACATAAAAGGCCTTATAACAATTAATTAAGTTCTAAATTAATTGTACTACAAAACAGTCACCTGCAAGTGAGATTTCACATGAGCTAATGTAAGATCTTTGACGTCCATTAGCTCAAGCACTGACTTGGGTGTTGCCCCTGCTTAATTAATCCAAAATCAAATAGAAAACAAAAAACAAAATAAAATTTACATAAGTTATTATCAATAAAAATAAAGTAGTAGTAGTAGTAGTAGTAATAATAAAATATTACTTACTCTCATGGCCTCCTAAAAACTCAACAGCATGCACAAATCTTGCATGAAGAGTAGTAGTCCATCTCATTCTTGGCCTTCTCCCACTTCTTTTCGCCGGAAACACCACCCTTGGCAAAAACCTTGATGTTCTTGACAACCCTGTTTGGTTATAAACATACCAAGGTTGATTATTTCGTAAACTAAGGCTTTGGATATTACTATACAATGGTATGCCTCTAATGGAGTTTTGATTGTGGTGGAAATGATTTTGAGTATATTGAATGTTAGGGTTTGCGTTGGGACTAATATTGTTTGAGTTTGATAACGGGGGATCTACAGTAGGTGCACTAGGACTGAGTGAAGAGCTACTAGTAGGGTTGTTTCTCCGAAGCCCTAGATCTTCATAATTAGCAATATCTCGATGATCATTGTAATGATTGTGAGTGTTTGGTTGGCTAAGTTTAAGTGATAGGTCTGGTTGCATTGGAAAAAGCTCCATGTTTTTTCTATTCATCTTCCTTTTCTTCTTGTTTTTTCTTCTTTATTCCCCTGCCAGTTTAAGATTGAATTCTTCTTCTTGTTATTTGTCGAAGAAATGAAGAATGGAGTAATGGGGCGATTGTATGATGATCAATTAGGAATAAATGTGACATGATGGGAGAGATGAATAATGAATATAATGTGTTTTATAGGAATTATGTAAGTTGTTTTTGTAAGGAGAAGTGGGGGCAAAGTGTAGGGTGAATGTTAAGAGAAAAAGACAGTTGTGTGTGAACATGAATGTGAAATTGATGATGTTTATAACTTGTAGTAGTAGACAGAATGTGGTGTTTAGTTGTTTGACAAAAGTGATCAAATTGTGTTTGTTTGTGTGTGTATGTTTTTATCTATTATATACCATAAACTTAGACCAAAGGGCAACGTGGAATACTTATTTAACTGAAGAACAACCTATGTTATGCCGGTCGATTTTGTCTTAATTAGTGCCTAAAGAGAATGGCAAAAATTGTTTGAGGATGTAAATACTTTTTTGCTTGTTTGCAGTGTGTAACCATTTGGCGAAATGGTGTGAATGCGATGTGATGGAAGCAGAACATAATAGTATCATTTAGTTTGTATGTCATGAGTTTTAGTTGGTACCAAATAAATTCTTTGTTACAAAGCTCTTTAATTTGACGCAAGTAATAATATTATGACATAGATACACTTTCATCTGTACTCACGATGCATGGCATACACACGCACATGACTAATTTTACTATTTTTAGTATGAACAACACAATAGTTGCTTTGTGTTCAACTTATTTGCATTTTTGGACCTTTTTTTAGTAAGAAGAAAAAAAAAAGAAAAAAAACAATGGTGTAGACGTAGAAGACATCAATATCAAATGATAAATCATGTGGCTATGTGAACCCAGTGTCGTCAATGGGCATGACGCGACAACATTGCTCTGGTATACCATTACTTTGTAGTAGTATCACGATAAACATAAATCATCATGGATAACCTGGTTCATGCTTCTAATCATATATAATTCTCATGGACATGTCGTGTTTTGCATGAGCTATCTACCCCCAAAGCATGTTCGTTATGCTGAACATAGAGAGTTTTGACCATTCATTTTGTTCAGCTGAACATGTACAGGTTTCCACCGATGCATTTCCAGCAGAGAAAAACTTCACATTACCCAGCACCGTACGGTCGTTGATTTTTACTGCTGTAGTGAATATAATCTGGATGTCAGAAACCCAAATAGACTATAATTAACTTTCTTTCTTTTTTATTTTTTAACAAAAGAAACAACATGCTTTATTGGTCAAAAAGAGTCTAATACGAGTTCTTCATGTTCAAATTTTGGAGTGCCAATAACAATGAACAATCGACAAACCATTGCCTTTGAAACAAAATTTGAAGCTACTCGGTACAATCGTTAATGTTTCTGCTCCTCAAGATTAACACAACGATCCCTCAAACTAGTGCATTCAAGGTTGAAGGACATAAAGAATTATAAAAAGCATTATCTGAGAGTTTAATTTTAGTGGATATTAGGGACACGTTCTTACTTTTCAAAACTAATGTAAGTTTTCCCCTTTGAATTCTGCATTATAAATTTGGTCTTTATAATTTATACCGTACCACCCAGGCAACTATATGGTATAATGAGAAGTTAATTTGCAATATTAAAAACATGATATCTTTTAATTCATACCGTACCATCCAAGCAACTATATGCTATAATGAGAAGTTAATTTGCAATATAAAAACATAATATCTTTAGTAGATTTATCGAATTTGAATTTCGTTTTCATCATTAAATAATAAATTTTATTATTTTATATTAAAATCCATATATAATATGTTTTGACCCAAAAAATATATTTTCAGGGGCAAATATTTGCCATGTTGCCTATGCACAACAAGAGAAAGGGTGATTTTCGACGGCTCCCAGCCGTCGCGAGCCTCGGAAATGCCATCGGAATACGGACCACGACTTTCGTCCATTTCCGATGGCTTCGACGAAGTTATTCCGACGACTGACGACGGTTCTTCCGATGGTTTTTCCGACGGCGACGACGTCCACGTGGCATGACAATTTTCCATTAAGTTGTCGCTAGTCGTCGCAAATTTCGTCCAAAAAGCCGTCGGAAACCATCGCTCGCAGTCGAAATAAATGGCCAATAGGCCACCGGTAGCCGTCGCAAATCTAGATAAATTTTTTTTTTTGCACCACAGCATCACTTCCATCCCAATATATAACACAACTCATCAAAATCAATATATAAGCCAGATATATAAGCAGAAATCAATATCAATATAAAACTCAAACATCATCATATCCAACGCAAACTTATTCAATCAATACAAAACAAACCTTCCATCATCAGTCTCAACCATCCAACTCCAATATTTACATCCAACAACTAATATCAAACTCTAAATATCAACTCCACAAATCAACCACCAAATCAACCACACAAATCAATGTCAAACATCACATGTCCATAAATTAACCTCATCATCACTCAATGTTTATATACACTATTTTAAAAAAATACTGCAGATCGTACCTCAAGACTCATCATCGGCTTCGGAACCACCGGACGAAGGGAATGTTCCATGACGCTCCACATACTCGGCCAAACGCTGGTTGAGCTGTTTCATTTGCACTGCTCGGAGGCGGTCCTGCTCCTGCAGCTGTGCAATCTACTGTTTAAGCTCATTAATCTCCGCGTTGTCCCGTGCCCTTCGATAAGTCCTTTTTGATGTCCGAGCCTACAAAACAAGTCGAAATATGTTTAACTTATTACATAAATTTTATAAAAATTAAGCAAATTTTACAACGTAGTTAATTTTTATAAATTACCGATTGGTTGTCGTAGCCGTAGGGCCTGTTTCTCTGGGTCGGGTCCATAATAGAGTCAAAGATCACGTCCTCCTCGTCAATGGTCAACTGCTCTCATCCTGAATGCTCAAACATCTGCGCACGTGCGTGCATAAATTTTTCCTACAAAGCAAAATTAAATACAAATAAATATTACATGACATTATTATAATATTTTATAACTAATTAACTAAAATGATCATTATTAATAACTTATAACTTAAAATATACTTACATGTGCGCTGTACGCTCTATCATCCTCATGCTAAGCATACGATACCGATCCCTCGTCGTCTATCTGCCTAACGGCATGGGTATGCTTAAACACGTCTATATACGAGATGGACCCCCACGCGCTCTTTATTGCAATAATTGGTGTATATTATTATTGTTCATACAAATTTATACTAAAAATATAATAACTGTTCGTAATTGCAATTAGTTAATTTACCAGATCCTCGCGATGGTGTTAGAATGATTTGGAGCCACCATGGTGTGTGACAAGATTTTTTTGCTTGTTCACAGAGTTTCTGTCCGACTCCGCCTACAAATTAAAAATTAAGATTATATTCTACAGGTATAAGTTATGTATTCTGTACTGAATAAATTAATGTGATATCTGATAGACTTACCTTGAATTCGTCGCTACCTCACCATGCGACCCAAACATACCAGACGTTGGCGCCCATCCATTGTGGCTTCTTCCCGGGTTTTTTTATGGTAGACATGGTAGCGTTGGCAAAGAGACACGTCCTCCTCTTGTAAGTCTACTGCCCCCTATATATATGTTGAATAAATATAAGTTATACATTTATACTTAGTCGGTAAATTATAAAGTGATTATATATAATGGTTTATAATTTTACACTTACCGGGAAGTCCTGCCATATGCTATCATGTACATGGTCCGGGATCCTGCTCCACTTCGACCAACATGCAGTCATACGGCTCATGTATGCCTGCTTCGATATGCTGAGCACAATGTTAGCGAGCTCAAGCTCAAAACCCCTGTATTAAATATGATACACAAAAATCATGACTAATATATCATACAACATATTTACAATACTGAAATAAATTTATTCTTACGAGCCATCAGCTTTCGGTAGTAATCTAACTATCGTACGTGGAGCCTCCTACGAAGGGTCGCTGCCATCACCATCACTGTGACCCGTCCCTCTTTGAGACTCAAAGGGGGAACCAGACTGTGAAGAACTCCGCCGCCTAAAGAATGACATCTATAATACCTGTCACATACATATTATTTTATTATGGCAGAATATATCATTCAATTATGAATAAACATATCAAGATTTAACATCAATAATCGCATGTAACATACAAAAAAGATGTAACGTCAATACTCCAATAAATTAACTTTTTTCAATATGTATACTATTAAATTAGTCCTCGTCGTTTTCTGATTCAGACTCTATCTCGTACTCTATATTGTTTTCCTCTGTGGTCTCAAATGCTTCTACTAATATAATTGGTTCATCATTTAGATGTCCTAAATCGATTTGATCATCTGTTATTGCAAATTCGCCATTTTCCTCGATAACCGCTTGGTACGCTTGTTCGTCCGGAATATTCGTTCCATCAAACGTAAATCTTGCCTTCGTTTTAAAAGCCGTCGACCAATCTACTTTATCTCTTTTTAGAGATGGGTAAGGAGCATAATAAACTTGTAGGGCCTATTTTGCTAGTATAAACGAATCTTACTTATGATAACGTGATGTATACTTTATTTCAATAATATTATATTTCTGGTGCACGTTGATTCCAGAATCTGGAACATTACTAACCAGTTGCATCTAAACAAATAAACTTCTTCCGTAGGTCTGGTGAAATATGTTATTTGCAAAACCTGGGTTAACACACCGTAAAAATCATTTATGTGATCATTTGGATCATCACTACCTTTAACATATACACCGGTATTGTTAGTTAATTTTCCAGCCCCGTATTCTTTGGTGTTGAATTTGTATCCATTGACAAAGAATATTGGATATGTCTTGACTTTTCTTTTTGGTTTGGTCTCATCGCAAGATGTTTCAACCCTTCGTCGACCACACAATTTACTGGATCATATACGTGGTTTGAAAACCAAGTAACAAATTTTTTGCTGATATCCCCGCTTGGATGCTGTGATTCATAAATACTGCATATACAGATAATATATTACATTATAATTAATACACACATGTATTATTCAAGTAAATAATTTTAGATGTGTTATTCATTAGTACCTAACAAATGGTGCAACTTCTGCACAGTTAAGAAGAACATATGTGTGTGCTACATGGTAATCTCTATCGTCTAATCATACTTCCACATTTTCCAGCGAGGCGTCCCTACTATCTAAAAATAGATAGCATTGATTCAGAAGAATCTTGTTCAATGCTCTCATCATTTCGCATAGCACTTTCAAAAGATAAGTTCACATGGTCACTGAAATAATGAGAGAAAAAGAACGAAGCTTCTTCTTCGATATATGATTTGCATATCGAACCTTCAACTCGTGCTTTTTGTCTTACTTTTTTCTTTAGATGATTTAAGTACCTGTTAAAAATAATTATAATTAAATTTTATTACATGTGGTTAAACTAAAATTTAACAACTCAATATTAATACCTTTTAAACAGATACATCCATCCATATTGTATAGGACCTTGAAGACGTGCTTCAAACGGAAGATGAATAGGTAAATGCTTCATTCCGTTAAAGAAATCAGGAGGAAATATTTTCTCCAGTTTGCAGAGCAGTATAGGAATTTGTTCATCAAGTTTACGTAGACGATCAACTTTTAAGGTAGTTGAAGAAAGCTCCTTATAAAACAAACTAAGTTCTGTTACAACCGTCCAAACTTTTGTGGGCAACAGTTGTTTGAAAGCAACGGGTTACAAATGTTCCATCATTACATGACAATCGTGACTTTTCATCCCACTCAGTTTATCGTTCTTATAGTCGACACATCTATGAAGATTAGAGGAAATCCCATCAGGAAATCTTAATCCGTCCACCTACTTTAACAGTACTTTAACTTGGTTACTGTCTAGCTCGTAGCGTGCTTGGGTTTTTTTGTGTCATTTGGCTTCACATGAAGTTAAGGACGATTGCATATTGCTTCTATATCACGTCTTGATTTCAAATCGTCTTTAGTCGTCCCTTTAGCATTCAGAATTGTATTAAATACATTATCGAACACGTTTTCTCATTGTGCATCACATCAATATTATGACGAATTAGGAGATTTTTCCAGTAAGGCAACTCGCAAAATATACTTTGTTTGCACCAATTATGAATCGTCGATTTACCTTGAATTTTAATTTTTTCACCGGTCTCTTGTATCTTTGGATAATCCTTTACAAGCTCATAAATTTCTTCGCTTGACCAAATCATTGGTGGTCGCAAGGTCTCGACTCTATTACTTGTAAAGTTTTTTTTATCTTTTCTAAAAGGATGATTAATATGGAAAAAACACCGATGACGGTCAAATCATGAAATTTTCTTCCCATGCGGTAAAGAAAATGCTCGTGTTTCTTCCATGCAATAAGGGCAAGTTAGACGACCAGCCATACTCCAACCCGATAGCATTGCATGCACAGAAGAATCACTTATAGTCCACAGTAGAGAAGCGAACATACGATTTTTTTTTGAAATGGCGTATGTTTCAACACCTTCATACCACAGTGTTTTCAACTCTTCAATCAATGGTTATAAATATACGTCAATTCCTTGTGTCGGATCATTAGGGTCAGGGATGACAGTAGTGAGAAACATATACGGAGTTTTCATACACATCCACGGAGGTAAATTGTAAGGTGTAACGATTATAGGTCAAAATGAATATTTTGAACCAAATTGAGAGAACGGTAAAAATCCATCCGTACATAAACCAAGTCTAATATTACGGCTCTCCGCTACGAAAGCGGGGTATGTCTTATCAAAATGCTTCCAT
This sequence comes from Allium fistulosum, assembly GCA_030737815.1. Lineage (NCBI taxonomy): Eukaryota > Viridiplantae > Streptophyta > Magnoliopsida > Asparagales > Amaryllidaceae > Allium > Allium fistulosum. Next base: position 1,042,217,157 of record CM060902.1, on the reverse strand, counting down.
GTTTCTCCATCAGCTGGGTGTGTTAACGTACCTTCTTCCTATGTTCTCACACAGTGTCATCTCATATGGTGCGCGGTTACAGAAGATGCATATAACCTTTGAAGCCTAGGAGTGATGGGTAAGTAATGCATACGCTTGTACGGAACTTCCATTCCCTTCTTTTTTCTTGGTTTGTATCTTTCCTAATTGCATATTTTACAATTCCTAAGACTGATGTCTTCTTTTCAAAACAGCATGCAACCATTTAAACATGTATCTATTTTTTGATATGGCAAACCAAAAGTAGACATAAGTTTTTTCACTTCATAATTATTTTCGCACATTAAATTATCGGGTGGAATATGCCGTTTTAAAGCTTGTATTATAGCTGTAAACCCGTCTTCTGTGAAGTTGTATTTTGATTTCATCGCAATGTATTCTATAGTTACTGGTAGTTGAGTACCGCTTGTACAACCATCCCAAAGGTGTTTCTTAGCAGCCTCCAATAAATCATAAATTTGTTTTGCTTCAATACTTGGTTCTTCTTCGACATTAACATCGTTACCATCAACTTCAACAGTAGAGAACATTGAACGTGTTGCATCTTCAACCATGTCTTCTATGAGATTCGTCGGAACAAGTTCATTATCTGCCTCCTCCTCCGAATTTATGTGATTAGGTGCTATAAGTTTTCCATGACGATCCCACACTAAATAATTAAGCACAAAACCATATTGGCGCAAATGAACTATTACCATATTCAATATCAAATGCTTCAATAGTTTGCACCTACTACATGGACAACGAATTTCTTCGTCATTTCCATTATTACGTAAAGCGAATTCAATAAAAACGTGTACACCATTTTGAAAATGTTCACTTATTGAGCCTCCAATTTCTCTTCTTTGTTAGTACATCCAGCTCCGATCAATAAAGTAATTGACCATTTTTCCTATTTTAAAACATGAAAACGCATTAATCATTTACGTATTGACATTTTATTTTTCAAATAAATCATACATTTAAATTTTCGCAAATATATAATATTATTCTATTTAATTTTATTTTCAAACGGATTTACACAAATTATTATATGAATATAATCTACAATTTTTAGGTTATTGTTTTACACATTAATGGTTGGTCATCCTACTTTCCATTACAAACACAGTAGTAATTATATTTTGCAAATAATTTTATTTTAAACAATTCAACAAAATTTCGGCAGCACTTCCCCTTTGTTCTCTGTATCATACACATATGTGTGTACACAGGGAACAAAAAGAAAGTGTTATCAAAATTTTGTGAACCCTTAAAATAAAATGATTTTCAAAATATAATTATTAATGTGTTTGTAACTTGTCCAATACAAGGACAAATCCGACAAATATTGTATCGAATGAATATAAATGTCCGTCCTATGATAAAAACGAATATCCATACAATGATCATATGCAATATTTGTCAGACGGGACCAAAAACTCTCTAAAAGATTTAAAAAGTAAAGCATATTATACAACAATTTTTACAATAATTATATTCTAAAAAACGCATACACTAAATCGTCATTTTCGTCACCTTGAAAACGCATACACCAAATTCTGAGCATCAACTTTGATTAATCCAAAGTAGCATAATGCGCGTATGCACTAATTAATCAACGCATATACACCAATTAACGCATATATACAATAAATGAAATTTCTTCTCAATATTTCAATGATAAACAATTATAATAACAACCTAATTAGCATTCAATAGGGTATACCAAACAACCAATGGGGTATTATACAACTATAACAATAAATTAACCCTAATTTAACAAATCAAAATTAAATAGGGTTTATAAATTAAACCTTCTTACCGAGAAATAACTAATTAAGAGAGTTGAAAATCGAAGATGGAGACCTGTTGACGGCGTGAAAGCTTGTTGACGGCGTGGAAGAGGGGTTGGAGGAGCATATTTTTGATTTGGGGAGGATGGAAAATGAATGAGACTGTCGGCCTGGGGTTCAGATATTCGCGGCTTTTCGATGGCTTCCGACGGCCGCCGCCAGCTTCATTTGCGACGACTTTCAACGGCTGCAATCGGCTAGTTTATTTTATTTTCATTTATGTCATGGCAATTGCTTGCGTCGGCAGCCGTCGCAAAAAATCGACAATCTGTCGGCGGCCGTCGGAAAATGGCGTTGCAATTTACTGTGTTTCTAGTAGTGATGTTGCCTACCAAATATGCAAATATTTGCCATGTTGCATGACAAATATTTTGCCATGTTCCCTAACAAATTGGCAAATATTTAACTAAATATGCATATATTTGCCATGTTGCTTGGCAAATATTTTTCCATGTTGCCTGACAAATATGCAAACATTTGCCATGTTACCTGGTAAATATTTGCCAGGTTGCTTGGCAACCGCTGAAAATAAATTAAAAAATATATTTTGTTGCCTGGCAAATATGTAAATATTTGTCATGTTGCTTGGCAAATATTTTGCCATGTTGTTTGACAACCGCTGAAAATTAAAAAAAAATTATTGCCTGGCAAATATGCAAATTTTTGTCATGTTGCCTGAAAAATATTTGCCAAGTTGCCACATTGTCTAACAAATATTTGCCAATGAAAATAAAAAAAAGTTGTCAAAACATATTATATATTGATCTTAATAGAAAGATAATAAAATTTATGATTTATTGGTGAAAACGAAACTGAAATTCGATAAATCTACTGAAATATATCACCTTTTTAATATTGCAACCTAAATTGTTCATGAGAGCGGTACGGTATAAACTATAGGGACTAAATTTATAATATTGTATTCGGAGGGATGTGCGTCTAATTTTTTTGTAAAGAGGGATATGAGCCAAAATTCCTCTTAATTTTATTCCAAAGATGATTTTATTTTTAATAAACTTTTGAACGAAAGAAAATGAAGAATGTGGATTTATTTACCATATTATTTCTTGAACACGTCTCTTTTTTCCTATATCTAACAAATGAGTTATTTTCAATAAATAAATAGTAAACAAATAGCAATGGTCGTCTATTAGTGCAAAATACAAAAGGTTGGACATATTAAATGATTAGGTTTTATTGTAGTTATCCAACAATCTCTCACTAACTACAAGAAAACTCAAAGAAAAACATGTTGAACAAAGGGAATTTTATACATAATTACCAACGTCTTTCGATTGAATTGGTACATAAAGAAATGAGTTTACAATTTAATTCACGTAGTGAATTTCTTCTAAAACTACAAAAATTTTGGTCGAAATATCACACGTATTAGATTTTCAATTTCTACAAATTTCACGATAAATATATGCTTTAAACGACCATGCATCCATGTTGGTAACTCATGAATGCTTTAGAGAGCTCAAATCTTTTCATAGAAGGTGTAACGATCCGTATTTTTGGGTCATCAAATTTGAATATTTAATTTAAATATTCGGATTTGAATTAAATTATAATAAACTCTATGTTTCAAATTTAGATTTGGTTTCTTATGACGTATTTTTAATATAATTTTTAGAGTTTTTCCATAGTTTCTAATTTGAAAAATAATTAAATTTTCATTCGACGCGTTTTGCACCAAACGTCGGTTCTTTGGAAATTTTATAAAATAAGTTAACCGGTCTATTTTATTGATATTTTGTGATCGCGTAACGATATTGTGCGCGATCGTATTTTTATTTCGGTTGTTTGCGGCTCATGCGCGAACGAGATATATGTAGTGACGTACCCCGAAACTTTTAAAATAAAAAGTTAAATCAAGTCCGCACAATCTTTTATCTTCATATCTTTCCTATCCTCTACTAAACCATTTGGTGGCTCTTCATTAAATTTTTTGTCCTTGCTCCTATCCCTTGACTTGTTTTTATGTTCCTCGTCCTTAAGTAACCATGCTTATATACACATAGTAACATAGCACGCTAAAACAAGGAGGGACACATTTTCTTCCTCTAGCAATGTGCACAAGCTCAACAACACGCACTACAAGAAAATATGCTTTTAGTTGCACTTATTAGTAGCATTTCTAGGCAAGTGTAACTATTATTGTTTATGCCATATTCTCAACGACGCCGAAAGTTATCGCTCGCCCAGGCTATAATTTTTTCTTCATTTCCGCCAAAAGCCAAATGTTGCCGCCAACTTTTTATTTGCTACGTTTTTTATTTTAGTTTCCATGTCTTCATTTTTCTTCACTTCCAAAAATTTACAAGCCCTAACCTCATCGTCATCATCCACTTCATTTTTCCTCAATCATTCACACTACTCCTCTTCATAGTCAATCGAATCCTCTCTGATGCACTACTGCTCTTCACAGTCGATCAAATACACGCTAATTCTTTCTATTGATCAAAAATTTCATCATGCTACTTGTCATCGGTATGAATTTCTCTAAATTCGCTTCATTTAATTTGATTTGATACTGAGTTTATATATGGATTTGCACAAACCCTAATTCGCTACTCGTCTTCATTATTTTTCCAAACCATAATTTGTGCATAATCCCTAATTTTTCGATTCTCGCTTTGCTTATAGCTCAATTTGTTCACTCTTTTGTATGCTTTGTCCAAGACAAAGGGATCAAAAATGCTTTTATTGATGCGCAGGCTGATACCTAAAGTGATTTCTTATATTGATTCGGAGAAGAAGAAGGTTGGTAATTTCAGTGTAATAGTTAGAATTAAATTTCTGTTTTGTTTGGCTTAATGTGAATGCAATGAATAGGTTGTTGACCAGTTGCATAAATCTAAAAAAACCTCTTCATTGAAATCGTTTTCTCTTTCGTACTCTTTTATCAATCATTTATTGTTTTAATTTGTCCCGAAATCCCTCATCTTCATCTTCCAAAATCATCTCTTCTCCGGCTTAACTTTCACTATAAACCAAATCTAGGACTGCCCCTCTTCTTTTCAACTTTGATTTACGACAATTCAGAAATGACAAAATATATGAGTTTGAATACAAGAGCGAAAATGGCATCGGTTGGTTTGGGCATATGGCAAGCCGCTCCGGGTGTCATTGGCGATGTGGTCACTACTACCGTTAAGGTATTTTGTTTTGCAAAAATCCCTTTTCACTTCATTAGTTCATTAAATAATGCTTCTGAACTTCCTCTTTCACTTTTAATAGAGTGTCGACTGCAATCCTATTATGTGGATCATCAGGAATCTTGATTTCGCTCCGTTAGTTAATCTCTTGAACTACGGTGGCCTATAATCAGATGTAATAGTGGGCAAGCAGATGGTTGCTCTTCCACTTTTGTCAAGCTCCTCGATGGTTAGCTCTTCTGTCCTTTCTTCTTTATAGTAGTGCCTTGATTTTGCTAGTAAAATTTTGCAATCAGAGATTATCAATTGCAATCTGGTATATGTTGTCGCTGGTAGATTTTGAAATGCCCTCTTGTTATGTTCTTGCCATAGATGCCAAATTGCAGTAGTTATTGTAATATCACTTGCATCTTTCAGTATGCCTTATTATAGTTGCCTTATTGTATTTTGCTCTATCAAGCCCAATATGCTTATCTCATTATTCTGGTTAAGCTGCAGTTGTAAACAATTTATTAGGTGATTCAAAACAAATATTGAGAATAGCTGCAGCTGAAAAGGATGTGTAAAACTTAGAGCTTAGTCAACAGTGCTGATTTCTGGCCTATCTTTCAGTATACCTTTCAAAAAAGCATGCACGCCATGAGATGTTTGGACATACTTACTTTTATTGAGCTTTAAAATTTGTATGCTTTTGTTACCTAACTTATTTCTAAAGTCCTATGGACTAAACTCAACATAACAATGGCATCAGCCTTCAGTGTCCATGAAAAGAAAAGTTAATTATAGTCTATCTTTCAGCATACATTTCAAAAAACATGCACACCATAAGATGTTTGGACATACTTACTTTTATTAAGCTTTAAAATATGTATGCTTTTATTACCTAACTTATTTCTAAACTCCTATAAGCTAAACTCAACATAATAATGGCATTAGCCTTCAGTCCTCATGAAAAAAAATATTAATTATAGTCTATCTTTCAGTGTTCATGTTTCCAGGCAGGGATACCTTGAAATTTTCAAGAGAATGCAGATCCAAAAACAATGGCAGGGACACTCTCTCTATGGGCAGTAACAAGCTGGAACTTTGTTTTTTCTGGCAAAGGTCAAGTTCATGCAAAACTTGTTCATCTGAAACGAAGCACGAGCAACGATGTGGCATATCTTAGATCGTCAACAGTTCTTAGGCAGTATGTTTACTTTTTCTAGGGCGTTTGTACAGTGTGTTGTTGCTCTAAGATCAACCATGGTCCAAAGTGAAAAAAGTCAAATGGCCGTCTTGGTTTCAATTGGGCATTAAATAAAACTGCAGGCCAGGTGTGTCTGTTCTCTATTTACCTTGCTTTGAAAATTTTATTGCCTCAGCTCTCTGAATGCCGAAACAATGACATGTTAAATTGGCTGTGCCATGGAGTATATAAAAGCCCTTATTATTGCTGTGGCCTGTATATGAATTCTCATTTGTCATTTGAGGATTTTTATAGTACATCCCTGAAAAAGATTTATTTAACGTAGTAGGGTCTGAATTTATAGTATGAAATGGTTTATATCCTATTACCCTACTGATTTTAATATCCAAAGCAAAGAATAAACATTCTACAATGTGCATACCGTAATGAAAATAAGGAAAGCACGAAGAAATGAAAGGTGACCTTTCAATCCTTTTACCTTCTACATCGGTATTATTTCTAATGATGACTAAATGAAAGGTGACCTTTCAATCATCGTGCTTGCAATTTACCTTTTTAACAGGATTGAGCGCTTTGAGTTAAAGAGAATATAGTAATTTCAAATAAAAAACTTAGAAGTAAAATCAAATTTAGACGCTTGGCAAGAAAAATATATATGAATTTTACTTGATTTGTTCTATATACTTAGTGAACAGTGTGGTATGCATCCAAATATTTTCCAACCATATGTTATTAAGTTTCTTATAATTTTTTTCATAACATGGATTATATACGACCATCCCATCTAATATGCACAATTGCACGGACTATTACATTTTCTTTTTTGAGCTTGTGATTTTCTGATTCATCTAATATGCACAACTACACAGAGTGTTACAATTTGGTTGATATGGAGTTTGTGAAGATTTTCGGATGGAGAGAAGCCAAGTAAAAGAAGTTACAATTAAGTCCTGATAATCAACACATCCAGAGTCTCCAGGTAAGTTATCAATTTGTACCACTAAGTTCCTGTTTTTATACCTTTTAAACTATCGGCACTGTAGACAAGTACAGCTAGATCCTAAATCGAGTTACCGTTTAAGAGTCATTTAAAACGTAAATGAGGAGGTTTCATCAAAGGCTAGATGGTATGGGAGCAAGTCCCACTATTGAAGCAGATATACTATGCACTGACACCAGAAAGATTGCAGCTAGCATGCACGAAGATTGGAATGACAGTACTTTAAGCAGTGACATACAAAAACTTCGAATCCAAAACAAATCTGAAGCTACCATAGGACGAGAACAAGCTTTAGCATATGCATCCTCTAAGTAGGTAATAACATATAATTTTTTGGTGAATTTTTTTTAAAAGGCACATTTCAAGAATAATCCATAAAGTTGTCATTGTTGATTTTGTTTTTGTCCTTAGATCTTGTATAGGTTGGAGAAAGGTGTGATTATGTATTGTGGTAGCCGCAATATTAGAGCTATATATGTAGTGGATGGAGGAGATGGTCTAGCTGCATCTGAGCCTCTAATAGTTCTGGTAAGCTCCGTCTCACCAACATAAACTGTGTGGGTCTTACGGGATAAAATACTTATAAACAATACTTTTTTTAATCTATTATACCACTAGAAATAAATTATTGACTCTACTTGTAGCCATTCAGATCTCTGAATAATAAACTAACTTGTTTTTCTACTTTACCTTTTCTCTAGTCATCTGCTCCGGTAGAATTGACAGAACCAAAGACTGAATATTTGGTTAATGTTGTGAAGCACATTTATGATGGACATATTGTATTCCAGTATAACTGTAAACACCATACCTGAACAACTTATGGAAAATGTGAGTAAAAGTTTTTATTTGTTTTTGTTGAAAATGCATCCCTAGCTTATTATGGTTTCTTTATTATCTTAGAAAACATGAATGCATCCAATTTTGTTGCTGTTCTAGGTTACCACATTTATAGATGCTTCTGAAGCCGAAGAGTTTTCAGAAGTTGCAACAAGGCCACTTAAGGCTCTACCATATGATTCACCAGGGCAGACTTTTGTTGCATTTGAGAAACCGGCTGGGGTTCCAGCTGTTGGAAAATTCTCAAATATTTTGAAGTTCATTGTGAAGGAGGTAACATCATATCTATACTGTTTATTTTCTTTTCATTATTATGAGTTTAAGCCGTAGTTTACTGTGTATATGGTATTCCAAAAGTATCACGCAACAATAAATTGAATGTGTCATAAAGTTTTCCATCACAAGGTTTAATTACTTACTGTGATGCATTATTTGTCTGAATGCCTACTAGTCATTTTGAGTTTGCTGCATTAGTTTATGTGCTTACAGATGTAATTACGTACATATGTTTGTTTCTTCTGAAAAGTATACATGGCATGTATATGCAATTAATCAGTTACTCACCGCTGAGAATAAGATTACAACTGAGCTTCTGCACCAATTAAATTATTGAATAGTCATGAGAATTTAATAGCCTAAGTAATTTGATTGTTCCCAAGCAATATTTTAGTGAACTTGATCAACGGATAACTCGGGTAGGTAAGCTCCATCTCTTTAACAGTTTATGACATTTTTGTGTTCTAATAGTCCATTGTATTCTTTGTATTTTCATTGACATAAAAATCCCTTTAACAGTTTTGAATGCCTTACTCTCAATCAATGTTGCGTTTGTTATGATTTTTAAAAATTTTCTACATCTATAAAAAAAGATTAATTATCATAAATACTAGGATTCAGACTATGAGGACCTTGAAGAAACCGAAGAAGAGTTCTTAGAAAGATATGCAAAAGCTACAGCTGAAGTGGAAGGTGATCTTGTTGAAGAAGGAGATTCGAAAAATGAGAAACACGCGCGCGCGCGCGCGCACACACACACACACACACACACACACACACACACACACATATATATATATATATATTGTTGATTGTTAAACTCGTTTGCAGGTAATTAGCTATTTCGAAGCGAAAACTGTCGACAACAAAGAACTATTGGTATTCAAGCAACGAACATGAACTTAATTGTTATATATGTTGTCGTATTTTGTTAGTACCATTTGTGGAAACTTGTCTGTGAATGCTTGTAGTATGTGACTTATTTTGTTGAAAAACTACTATCGAATTGATTATGGATATTATATTTGATTGTGAGATTAGCATGTTTTTGCAATTATTTGAATATGATGATCATATGATTGATTGTTTGTATAAACTAATATAAAAATTATACAGTTGCATTTTAAAAACGCTACTGAAAATAAAAAAAAAGCATATAAACAAAAAATGCAACCAAAAAATGAAGACTTATGGTAGCGTTTTTTTAACCCTACAGAAAAAACCTATAGCTGCATTTAAAAGTGACTTTTGGTAGCTTTTTTAAATCCTACAGAAAATACCTATAGTTGCATTTAAAAGTGACTTTTGGTAGCGTTTACTACAACGCAACAAAAAGTTTTAGACTTTTAGTTGCATGTCGTATAGCAGCGTTCTCTAAAACGCTACCATAAGTTATGGTAGCGTTTTTTCAACGCTACCAAAAGTCTTTTCTGGTGTAGTGACGACATTTAAAGATGAACAAAATATAAAGAGGCTTCTTATTCTTTCTTTCCTATCACTCTATTCAATATTTTCCTCCACTTTTGAACAACTATCATTCCTATTTTCTTTCCACTGTTGCGTGCATTAAATACACATTTTTTTCCGTGCTTCACATTTCTCTGGAAACCAAAGTATATAGCATGACACTTGAAAATGAAGGCATGCATGGAAATTAAATGAAGTGTGGTTTCCATACATATGTGAGTGCTTGAGTGATAGTGAAGGCGATGGGTGAGGGGAAGAGGCTGATGAATTTCTATCACTAGGTGGGTTGCGGGTATTGGTGGAAGCTATGGAAGATGGGCTAAGTAAAGGATAAGAGAAGCAGACATGCATGAAGATGTGTCAACTGCGTGTGATGGGGAACGGAGGTGGCGTGTGCATGTGAAGTTGATTTGGCTGGGCTTGGTGTTTTCGGCCGTGGGTAGTAATGTATGGTTACATAGGTGGTGCGGCTGCTTGGGAAGTGGATGTAGTGGCAGCGTTAGAAGGCGGAGGTATGGGTGGCCTCGGTTCATCAAGCAGCAGTGCTTGGGTGTGGCGAACGTGCTCGGGTGTGCACGTTTCTTGGCTTCAGGAAGGTATCAGTTTGAATTGATGAAAGAGGAAATGTGAGCAGGTTCACAACAAAAGGAGAAAAATAATAATAGTAGAGTAAGAGGAAGGGTATGAAGATGTGGGTGGGAGGTCTCGTGCATGGGAAAGGCAGAAGTAGATATGTAAGAAGGAGGGACGTGTTATGCAAGAGAGAAGCAAAAAAAAAAAAAAAAAAACTGGAAATAGGTTTGGAGGAGAACGCACTATTCATGCGGATTGGAATTATAATGAACTCGACCCATTTAAAAATTTGTGAGTAACCTTTATATTCAATTGGTTTTAATTAATTACAAATGTTGAAATTTGAAAATGATATAACTTCCTCATATTAAATCAGTTTAACCTACGGACTTTTGTATTGTACTCGTATTGATGAGTACAATATTGTTGTGTGATTTATTGATAGCCTCGGACAAGTATAAATTTATGATATGTGGAAACAAATAGGTTTTAAATTACGTTACTTTAAATAATAACTTCATTTAAATTTATATACCTTAAATATTAATGTTTATTTGGCCAAATAGAATATCGTTGAGTTAAATTGAATTGAACATGGTAAATTGGACATTTATTTAGCGGAAATAAACACTGTTCCGCTAATTAAATTAATTGGACTCTGTTTAGCGGAATAAGTCACCGTTCTGCTATTATTAATTGGATAAGTTAAATTTGGACATTTATTTAGCAAAAATAAATTATGTTCTGCTATTAGCATAGTGTGGATACTTAATTACATTCCAATTTGACTAGAATTGGATAAGTGTTGTATTAACAATTAATTGTTAACGGTGAGTTTAATTTTACATATATGATGTTATGTAAATACCGGGATTATAACTTGGATAGTTCAATGGAATAAATGGTGACTTGATTAAGTACTATTGGTGTTACTTAGCCTCTTTCCACAAATTTGGAAGCTGATTTTTGAACCAAAGTTGTTTTTAAGGATGATTATTATTTATTAATGATATTTTAAATAAAATTAATAATTATTTAATAATGTTTTAAAGTCAATTATTTTATAATTCTTAAAAGTTATTTTGAGGTATTTAATTATTGTGTCAAAATTATTTGAATTATTTAAATGTTTAAAAGTATATTTTAAATATTAATTAAAGTTATTTTATAATGATTTGATTTAATGTTAATTATTATTTAAGAATTAATTAGTATTAAAATATTATTATTTCAAGAATAATTTGTTCAAATATTAATATCGTTTTAAAAATAATATATTATATAGTAAACTTTTATAAAAAGGTATTTTCCTAAATTAAAACTTGGAAATTAATATGGAAACTTTATAAGTAGTATTTTGAGATAATTTTTGAAATAAAATATTTTGGGAAGTAATGGTATATTTTCATAGCGTAATTCGAGAGGCAGAGATTGCCTATAGTTTGTTATGTTTTCGCTAGGATAGCGAGGTAACCATTTTGCAAATTGTGATCTATGATTGATTGCGTGGTGTAAATCGGGAGGCAAAGATTGCTTGAGTTAAGTTTGGATTTCTCTGGGATAGAGACGTAATCATTGAGTTGCGATCCATGGTCGATACCGAATGGTGCTTTCCATATTTATTTTAAAAGGTTTCAAGTATTTTTGGAAGATATGATTTGTTAATATACTTATTCCGGTGAGATAAGTATATGACTGTTTTTGATTAAGAGATTTAATTTATTGAAATTAGATTAAATGAGGCTTAGTGATTTCAATGGAAAATAACATCTTTGTTTGAATGTTTGTTTATTTGATAGTTAAATAATCGACTATCAAATCTTGACTAAAATATGTAATCCTTCTTAATTTTGGTGGTATGAAATTATTCCATACTTAACACCGAAAGATTTTAACTCTAGAAATATCTAGGGGAATCATGGAAATTATATGGTACAGTTACCGTTCGAGGTGCTATACTGTACGTATAAACTTGTGGATCTTCTCGGATAAATGATAAGGAGATCCGTCCACTTAAACGGTTAGGGGGTGATCCCCGACCTTATGTATTGTCTGATTATTTCCTAAAGAACCGGTCTTGAGCATTTCGGAAATCGATGAATTATTTTTGTAGCACCCAGGAAATGGAGAGTGTACTTATAAGAGATGACTCAGAACCCATGACCTACTCCTAAACCATATACGGTTAAATGAAGGAGATGCGTTATATTTTGGGATGTTGAAATCCATATGTGGTTCCATGACCCGTTGAAGCCTGGGAATCTATTTGAGATTCCAAGATCTACTGAAATGTGGAATTTAGGTGTGATTTCGTGACCTGTTAAGATGTGGGAGTCCATGTAGGATTCCATAATTTATTTGGAGACGGTGCGTGAGCTGCGCCGGATGTAGCCTCATCAGCGGAGATGGCTAAAACCATAGATATGATGCATACCCAAGAGGCCTAGATAACCCATGAGGGTGTAGTCGTCTCTCTTTCTAGCAATTCTCTATCGATTATTATATGCATGCTGGGAGCGATGCACTCGGCCTTGGTGGCCAGTTATGTATTTCCTATGGTAACCCGGCTAGATGGGTATGATGCTTCGGAAGGATAACTCTGATCCTTATGAAGAAGGACCATTCTCGAAGTACTGAGGGCACCTCCATGAAAATCCTACACAATTAGCGAACGAGCTTTATCGAATTTTGATTTTATGACTAATATTGTTGTGATGTACACAGCACATGCATCACAGCTATTTGTTATTATTACTTTGGCGATTAGACACTATTATAATATCAAATGATTTTCTATAAAAGAGATTTGGTTATTGTAAGGTAAAAACCCGTTCGTATTTATTTGCAGTAAGGTCTTACGAGATACTTTTGTTTGAAAAGGCTATTAAACTTTAAAATCAAGTTGATTGTGTTTCTCACGCTGGTTTCACCAGACTGACCCGAGCGTGGTTTTTCCTATATGCTCGGGTTAGACCGAGCATATTTCCAGGTTTAGATGGATATTTGGAGCTTCAGGAGTAGAGTTGGAGGCCCAGAGACATATTCACGTAGATGATTATATTTTCCGTTGCTTACATTATTGTATATTATTCAGCAATTGTAAGGACATGTTGTTATAACTATCCGTGTTGAATAGGTTAGTAAACTCTTATTGTTGTCTGTATTTATATAAATTACAGTTTTGTTTTTGTAAAGACTTGTTGTATATATTATAGATTATTCATTCCGCTGTGAGATTCTGTGTTGTTTAGTTCTTCTGTCTTCTTTTCTTATTTCTTTTCCCTAACTATCCGCCTTTCCGTTCAATTTGGGCTGGACATGTGTGGTTTATTGTCAGTTTAAATCGTACGGAAAAGTGGATCGTGATAGTTTGATAGAAGGCAGCCCACCTTCAAACTCAAGTAGATGAATCCATTAAATGCTCAACTTTAGCACCACCACTTATGACTATGGACTCATTAAGAGAAAAATGCTTAACCTTACAAATAAACAAACATAATTCATCAAGTGCGTCTTAAAAGCACCATCGGTACTGGCTATGAATTATGTATGAGTAATAATGTATAACCTCGAATAAATCAATGAAATCCATCATGTGTGTTTCAAAAACACCACCAATTCTAGTTATGGATTTGAAAATAGCAAATAGGGTCAAATTAAGATAAATTAGCAATAAGTACGTTCCAAAAGCACCACCAAAAAACTGGTTATTGAATATATAAAACTAATAAAGCAAAAACTCATATCAAACAGTGGAATCCATTAAGTATGTCTTAAAAGCTCCACCAAAAACTAGTTATGAATTGTATAAAAACAAAGAAGCTCAAACTTATATCAAATAGAATAATTTACCAAGTGCGTCATAAAAACAATACCAAAAACTGGTTATTAATTGTATAAAAGAAATGAAGCTCAAACTCATATCAAATAGTAGAATCCATCGGGTGCGTCTCAAAAGCACCATTAAAAAATGATTATGGATTGTATAAAACAAATATGCACAAAATCAGATCAAGTAGAATAATCCATCAAGTGCGTATCAAAAATAACACAAAAACTAATTATGGATTAAATAAAAGCAAAGAAGCTTAAACTCATATCAAATAGTATAATCCATCAAGTGTGTATCAAAAATAACACAAAAAATTAATTATGGATTTTATAAATACAAAGAAGCTTAAACTCATATAAAATAGCAGACTCCATCAAAAGCATCTCAAAAGCACCATAAAAAATTTGTTATGAAATATATAAAAACGAAGAAGGTCAAACTCATGCCAAATAGTAGAATACATCAAGCGCATCTCAAAACCATCATCAAAAACTGATTGTAGATTTGATAGTGATTAATCTTAAAATTATTAATAAAATCCATTAAAATTTTCTTTACTGTGGGCCCAATGCTTACTCCTTTTGAAGATTCAAGGACCAATGTCCTTTGAAAATAATTTAGAAAGTGGATCCATCTTGTTTATTCATTTGATAAGATTAGTTCTTTTACCAACTTCTCAATTGCTTTAGGTCCGAAATAGATGTGTCTTCTCTTTCCATTATACACTCTTATAAAAATTTCAATGTTCATTATTAGGATTATGGGTGTGTCTTCTCACATCATAAAACGTGTTTAATAATTCATAATCAAAGAAAGCACATTCAATGTTCTTAGGTAAAATGTTGGATTATTCTTCTTCTTCCATTTTTAAGAAAAAAATAGTAATGGGGCAATTTTCCCAAATACCCTTATGTTTTTATAAATTTCTAGCTTGTGGGGAAACACTTTCATGGTCGTTAAGAGTACTCTTTATCATTAATGAGAAACCATGCTGACTATGTAAACATGTAGAAAATGTTAGAAATTAGAAATGTAAAGATCTGGATGAAGTTTGGCAAGATTTAGTGGTGGAATGGTTCTAGGCCGCAGGCAGAATACACTACCTAGACCATGCACCGGTCCATTGGTGAATACCACACCGGTGCACTGATGTAACCTGCAACATTGGTGCACTGGTGTGACCTGTGTTAGAACCTAGAATTTTGATGTTTTGATTGTGACAACTATATAAGTAAATATTATATGAACTAGCCAAACTTGCAGGATAAAATATTGATTTTACTCGAGAAATAGTATAACAATTTGCAGACCAGATTCCAGATTGAAGCTTCAGCAAAGTGTTAAGTTTAAGGTCCGAGTTTAGTAGTAAAGTCATATTAAAATCTCTCCGAAGTGGTATATGCACGCACACACAATTGCTTGATTCTGAGTTTTATTGTAAAAAATTTCAAAACATGTTTGATATGCTAGAAAACAAGAAATTCAACCGGCTGAATAGCTTGATTCAGTCGGCTGAATGTTGTGCATGTGCACAAATTATTTTGAATATTCAGACGGCTGACCTTGTTATTTCAGCCGGCTGAATTGTGTCCTTTTTGCACTGTTTCCTTGTTGGTTCATTTTTAAATCCATTCAGGTGGCTGAATTGCTCCATTGAGACGGCTGAATCTTCATAACGACTATATTTTCAAAAGACATTTCAATTCAATGAACAGAAACAACACTTGATTCAAGAAGTTGCTTTCATATCCTATCATGGCTATCTTTCACGAACGATTACAACTCTATAAATAGCCATGAATTTCATTGTTTTAATCACTTATACTGATTCTCATTCTTATTTTCTAATCTATCTTGCAATTTGAACTCTAAGCATTCAATACTTCATTCTGGTCACTTGTTCATTCAAGCATACTTCATTAGCGATTTAATAAACTTCTTATCTTCACGAATTACACGATATACCACAAGGGAGAAGATTATAGGAAGAGTGTATTCTAAAGACTTATCTGTGCTATTAAAAGAGCACACGCAGTCAAGATAATTCTCTGTATTATTGAAGTCATGTTCGGTTGCTCAGGCGGTTGAAGTCCTATTCTGTTGCTTAGGCGGTTGAAGTCCTGTTCAATTTTCAGGCGGTGTAATACATGTTCCTCCGGATTAAGTGAGGGTTGATAGTTCAATTACAGAAGCTATCTGAGACTGGACGTAGAGAATGGGAAGTTCGAACCAGTATAAAATCTCTTGTGTCATTTACTTTATTACTTTACTTTTATATTTATATTTATATTCTACACAAGTAGATAGTTTACTTAATATTCCATATTGTACGATCCTTAGTCACTTTCACTGCCTACCAATGCACGTTGAATCTAGGCCCATTTAGGGTCAAATAAAATAAGCGACCATTTAACGTTTTGGTTTCTATACAACGTAAGGATCTCATATGATTTTTACATCACTGCAAGGAATAGTGTAAGTTGCGGCGAAGCCTTCTGACGGCCGCCGACGGCATCGTCATCATCTTTCCGTTCATTTTATTTATTTAAACTTATTACTTTATTATAATATTAGTTATATAAGTTTGAAATTTTATTAAATATATAATAATTCAAAGAGGGAATTAGGCACAAGGACAAACTTTGAAAAAAATTTAGGCTGAAGGACACAAAGTTTCATTTTTAGGCTGAAGGACAAACTTTGGAAGAAAATTAGACTGAAGGAAAATGCTAAATATAGTTAGCATTTTGTACAGTGCAAACATTGTACAAAATGCTAATTATAACTTGCATTATATCCAGTCTTACATTGTACAAAATGCTAGTTGTATTAGCATTGTCCTTCAGCCTAATTATCTTTCAAAGTTTGTCCTTCAGCCTAAAAATAAAACTTGTTGTCCTTCAGCCAAAAAATTTATGAAAATTTGTCCTTGTGCCTATTTTCCACTAATTCAAATCCTAAGAATTTGCAAAGATATTTCTATTCAATTATTCAAAATTATGAAAGTTTCTGATTAATTAAATTAGTGTTGTAGATAATCTTTTTTTGTATAATTATATTCGATAATTAACTTTATTTAAAATTGAACACAGACAATCATTTTCTGCAAGTTTCAATCTATTAATTATAAAATTTTGATGAAAGTTATGACACGTAATAGTTTTATGAATTTATTTTGTAAACATTGTGTATAGGGGAAATTAATTTAAAGGATAAAGATTTGTATATTTTTTGCCTCAAGGACACAACCTCAATATTTTTATCATAAGGACAAACATTCTTCTAAAAATTATTCATAAGGACAAATATTTTTCAAAATTATTCGTAAGGACAACAAAACTGCTACCAAGCTATAAAAACTGATACCTAAAAACTGCTACCGATAACTACAAACTGATACTATCAATGACTAAAAACTGATACCTAAAGAAAGTTGTCCTTCAGGATAAAATATTGAAGGCCTGTCCTTGAGGCAAAAACGCTGAAATTTTTTGTCCTTGACAATAATTTCCTGTTGTGTATAACTATAATTTAAATTTTTTAAATTAATTTGAAAATGCAACTAAGAGAGGTTGTAATCATTAATATTTATTTCATATTCATTGATAACTAATATAACTATTCAATTTTTTCTACAAATTAAAATTTTCAAACAAACTAATTTATATCAAATTTATGTTAAGAACTATGAAAATGGAATAAAAAATATTTAGCAGCCGTCGGAAGCCGTCGCTAAATATAGCCGACGACGGCTATTGGAAGCCGTCGCAAAATCGCGTTTATTCAGCCAACAGGCCGAGAGCTGCTTCATTTCGTTTGCTCCCCTAAAACCCACCAAAACGCTAGCTCCTTCCATCCTCTCTCTGTCATCGGTCGCTCGTACACCACCCCGACCATCATCAAATTCATCGTTCTCCTATCTTAATAAGCCCAGGCCATTAATTCAACTTGAATCAAATATTTTCTACTAACCCTACGTCCTTTTAATTTGCTAAATTAGGGATAATTTGTGATTCTAATTGTTTATAATATCTAATTGATTGTTTATTATACCCAATTGAATGCTAATTACAGTTATTATCATATAAATCTGAAAATTAATGTATTGTTTAGTATATGTGTATATGCGTTAATTAGTATATATGTACATTAGGGCTAACTACAACAAAATACCATTTTTATAATGGACAATACCCATTGTGATAGGTTTCGCAACGGACCTGCGTCCGTCGTCTTATTCGATGTTGTAATAGACTCAAAAAATTTTACGACGTTTTAAAACCGTTATAAAAGTTTGTTGTAGTAAACATTTTTTACAACGTTCTAAAGTCTTGCAATATGGTCTTTTACAACTGCATTTTACAGTTGTAATATATTTATTTACAACTATTTTCGACCGTTGTAATAGATGTCTTTTACAATTGTTTTTGTCCGCTGTTAAAAAATGCAAAATTAAAATAATAAAATAGAGCACTCGTGCAACATGCATACAGATCATACTCACAATTACTAAAAAGCCTAAATAAATAATAAATTCACATCATTTATAAAATCTTAATATAATTTCAAATCATTGTCATTCAAGCCAAAACTAAAATAAAATAAGCTAAATACAAATAATACAAATGATAATTACAATGGTCTCATCATTTCTACCATCATCAAACAAAACACAAAAGAAATTGATGTCAAGTACATACATATATAATGTATAAGAAGTCCCAATCAATACATGATATGATTTTACATTACAGTTTTATAAACATACATTCCCAGATAACTTCTCCTAGAGCAAAAGAGAACTTAAAAAAGCAACAATGACAAGCATCAAAGGATTGAAAACAGATGCATACATCCTCTCTGGCTTATACACCAAGACAGTAAGCCGATGCCATACTCCCTGTACATTAAGGTAAGCACAAAAGAACATCAATCTAAATTAATCTCCATAATAGGTTTCCATGGTTCTAGAACTAGAGGTATGTTAATCTTTTCCCAGTGAAAAAAATTCAGCCTGTAGCCTTGTAATTAAACCGTTTTACTCAATCCAGTGTTACTGTGTTCATATATAGAAACCTCGAGTTACAGAGTTACAGCTACGGATGGACTATAGCGGCTGCATCTAGAAAATTAAGAAAGCGCTGCACAACGTAGATGGTGAGCAATCGTTTGTCGTCAAACTTTTGAATATAAATTCAATGTTTCTTCGATAGGCGTTTACGAGATAGCCATAGACTTTCCACAGCAGAAACTGACCATAGTCGGTAAAGCAGAACTCGAGCACATACTAAAAGCCATAAAAAAGACAAGCAACCATTTGCTCGCATGTAGATCCAAACGCTCCTCCGCCAGAACAACCACCTGAAAACACACCACCGCCACCTGCACCCGAAGCTCCACTGGCTCACCACCTCCAAAACCGACTCCAGGAGTCAACCCTAAAGAGCCACCTAAAGAACCACCAATATCACCTCCTCCAAATCGAAGAAGAAGAAGCAATGACCATTATCCGTACATGTATCATAGGCAAATTGAGAGTCCAAGGTTCATGTATCAGTGGTTGCCACCCCCGAGGTACTGATACAGCTGGATGGAAAGCAACAACGATGATTATTATTGTCAGGGCAGGCAGCGGGAAGACTGCACTAGGATGAAACTCCATGTTCAGCGAGGAGAACGCGAATAGCTGCGTAATCACATAACTGCTTTGATTTATAATAAGATGCCAATAGCAATTTTGGTTATTCCGATGATTGGTTATTTCTTCCACTTGTGAAAATAGTAACTAGCTGAATGAATATATGGTTGTTCAAAATTCGTGATCAGTACATTTCGAGTGAAGAAATTAAGAGTTGAGCCGTTGAGGTGATGGAATGGGTTGGAATGTTGCGATATGGAATTGCTTTACAGCCTTGCTGGACAGCCTCACCTTCAATAGTTTCCTCAATAACTGTGTCAATTCAGCTGGACTTGTTGAGTAAACCTTAAAAAGGCATGTACACTACTAATACCATTAATACTCAAAAAACCATTAAAAGACATCATCACAAAGAGGTGGATTAGGAGCAAAAAGTGTTGCCACATAACTATATTTAGTCAATGCATGAACAAGTAAAGGTGTATTAATATGAATTTCCACACAAATTAGCAGTAAAATATGCACACATACCTCTTCCACTTCCAACTCAATGCTTCAACGTCGATCAGACATGTGTCTCATTTTCAGAAAAGTATCGATTGGGCAACATCCTTTATTGTTTTTAGGAAAAACAAAATAAAAAAAATCAGACATTTGAGTTCCTTCTCTGTAAGAATTTCTACTTTTTTATGCAAAATTACCACATTAGGAACGCAAAAAGTTTTAATAGCCAATAAGCTACAGATCTGGTGTAGCAAAACTAAAATGTGTTAAAGCGACTCGCCATTAACATATATTGATTTCTTAAGCCTACTTACATTTACTATAAACCAAAACAATAGTGCTCCCCCAATATTAAAAATGGTATTATTGATAGTTCACAGGAGTAATGAATCATACAGCTGACGCTAAACACATGTTGATGTATACAAACTTATCAGTTCATCAAGTCACTCAACCAGCAATAGTGCCCAAATCATGATGATTAGCAAAGAATGATGAAGATTATAGTGTCTAATCATCCATATATAGCTAATATTAGAAATATTTGCGAATGTCTATTTATCTATGTTGTCGTGGACACAACCACTGTGGCTGAAGGCTTAAACAAGTTAACATTAGTATTTCATTTGTGTAGTATAGCTTTTCCAAAATATAAACTATTATGTTAAAGAAGAAAAAAGAAGGTAGATTATGAATCATATGCTGTCAAATTGCAATCATGTCTTCCTATTATTATGTAAACAACAGTGTGGTAGAGGATCTTCCGCTAGACGATGATAAAATGTTGCCATTTGGTTGTTAAGTAATCATGCCCAAATATTTGTTAGGTTGTGGTTTTGTGGTTGAAATAGGTTGCAATTTGACATACACTTTCAAAATGTACATATACACACTCAAACTATCACCCACAAATGCAATATCATGAACTTTGGTTAGATTTGTATGAGTAAAGTTTACCAGACCAATTTATATTACAGCGTGAATTCTTATCATGCTTTGCGTAAATATATACAAAGGCTCAGATTACAGAACATGAAATGTCATTGTATGTTCTAAAGCAATTTATATTTTTACTTAACATTATAATTTGACCGATTTCTATATTTACATAACATAGTGTTTCACTATAAAATTAAAACAGCCACACACAAAGTTAGAAAACTGAATTCAGGAGTGTTTTGATTACACAAGTTATTTAGCAAAACTGAGTAATTGATTTTATTGAATAATCAGAATGAATCAAAACAATGTACAGCTTGATGTATTTAAAGGAATTTACACGGGCCTAAAAATAGACTTTGGCCCAAAGAAATAATAAAGCAAAAAAGAGCGGTTCAGGTTGTATCTGCATTTGTCTTCTATCCGCATTTGTCTTCAGAGATATATGCTTTAGGGTTAGCCGCAATACTCATATTCATTCACTTTACTCATATTCTTTCACTTCCCCCCTCAAATCAGAAACTCTGACCTCCGATTAGAGTAATTACTTTAATCGTTCAATTCTGGTAGATCCTGAGTGCTGAGTTGATCGATTTGAAGCTCCGACCTTTGCAACAAGTTCGGGAGAGCTCTTTTCGCTGCTTCGACCTAGAGTTGGGGTTTCGATGTTCATCGCTGGTTCAGTTGAGTTATGGTTTGTGTCTGAGTCATATCTGGTGGTGTCCTTCACCTTCAGGTCTTCTCTGAATCTCGCGAAGTTTCTGTAACTCAGTGCTTTGGTAAGTACGTCTGCTCTCTGGTAAGTTCCAGGTACGTGATTTACCAGTAGTTGACCTTTAAGAATTTGTTCACGAACAAAGTAGATGTCTATTTCTATGTGCTTTGTTCTTGCGTGGAGAACCGGGTTGGCAGACATGTAGACTGTGCTTTGGTTATCACACCATAGCACTGGTTTGATATTAGATTTGATCCTTAGTTCACTGAGTAAGGATTGGATCCACATGATCTCTGATGTTGCACTAGCCACGCTTCTATATTCGGCCTCGGTGCTGGATGTAGAGATTGTTGATTGTTTCTTTGAACACCATGAAACTGGATTATCCCCAATATATATGCAGTAGCCTGAGATTGATTTCCTGTCATCATGGTCTGTTGCCCAGTCTGCATCAGAGAACCCTGTCACATTGAGTCTTTTGCATGCTTTTAGAGATAGACCATAAGATGTAGTTCCCCTCAGATATCGTAGTATCCTTTTTACAGCCTTCCAGTGCTCATTAAGAGGTTCCTGCATGAATTGTGACAATTTGTTAACACTGTATGATATATCAGGTCTGGTTATGGTTGCATATTGTAATGCTCCCATAACACTTCTATATTGTTTGATATTGAGTATTGGTTCCCCACTGTGTTTTGAGAGTTGATGATTGCATATCATGGGTGTTGGTTGAGGCTTGGCTTCTGTCATGTTTGATTTATGCAGAATTTCATTGATATACTTTCTTTGACTTAGAATGATTTCTGAATTTGATTTTCTGATAACTTCTATGCCTAAGAAATAGTTTGGATTACCAAGATCTTTGACAGAGAACTCCTTGTCTAGATACTGGACAAGCTCACTGATTGCTGCCTCATCATTCCCTGTAATTAGTAAGTCATCAACATAGATTAAAATATATATAGTGGATTCTTTACTTATTTTAGTGAACAAAGAGTTGTCAGATTTTGTTGACTGATAACCCAATCTGATCAGTGTGGTTTTTAATTTCTCAAACCAGACCCTTGGTGCCTGCTTCAGACCATATATTGCCTTGTTTAATTTGCACACATGATTCTGCTTTTGATTATAACCTTGTGGCTGTTCCATATAGATTTCCTCTTGTAATGTTCCATTTAGGAATGCATTATTAACATCCAATTGTCTGATTTTCCACTGCTTATGTAAGGCAATAGTAAAGATTACTCTGATAGTAGTTGGTTTAACCACAGGAGAGAAGGTTTCATTGAAGTCGAACCCATATTGTTGGGTGTACCCTTTGGCAACAAGCCTGGCCTTATATCTATTGATTGTTCCATCTGCATTTTTCTTTAACTTATAAGTCCACTTGCAACCAACAATGTTTTTGTCCTTGGGACAACTGACTAAGTTCCATGTATTATTTTTGATGAGGGCATCATATTCTTCATCCATTGCTGCTTTCCAATTGTTGTCCTTTATGGCTTGTTCAAAGTTATCTGGTTCTTCTGTTGTTCTTACAGCAGTGTAGATTTTTGGTTTGAATATGCCACTCTTGGATCTTGTTATCATAGAATGACCTGGCATAGTCTGTACAATTCTAGTGTGTGTCTCATTATCATTGTTGCTGCCTTGATTTGGTTGTATATCTATAGACTGACTAGTTTCTTGTTCCTTTTCATTTGTACAGGTGGGAGACTGATTGTGATAGCTGGATCCATCTGCTGGTTCATGACTTGATTGCTCTGGCATAACAGGTTGTGAATCACTAGTACTTGCAGTCCTCTCAGTCTCCTGTTGCCAGATTTTGGAATATACAGGTAATTCAGGTATAGACACATTTGGATTGTACACTTTTTTGGTTGTCTTCATATCTGAGCTCCCAAAGGGAAATACATGTTCATTGAAGACTACATGTCTGCTAATGAATAGCTTTCCCTTATCATCCAGACACTTGTACCCTTTTTGATTGTTAGGATAACCCAAAAAAGTACAGGGTTTTGATCTAAAATCTAGTTTGTTGACATTGTATGGTCTTAAGTTAGGGAAACATAGACATCCAAATGGCTTTAGGGCATGATAATCAGGTTTGGTCCCAAATAGCTTTTCCATAGGACTTACACCTTTTAGTACTTTTGTTGGCAATCTATTTATTAAGTATACAGCTGTATAAAAGGAGTCTGGCCAGAATTTTAGTGGTAAATGTGCCTGTGCTAAAAGTGTAAGTCCTAGCTCTACTATATGTCTATGTTTCCTTTCTATCAACCCATTTTGTTCAGATGTGTAGGGACATGTAGTTATATGTATTATTCCCTTGGTGTTAAAGTATTTAATGAGTGGCTTGAATTCAGAGCCCCCATCAGTTTGCATAATCTTGACATGATGACCTATTTGCTTTTCAACTAAGTTTATAAAGTGTAATACTACATTGCAAGTTTCAGACTTAGCTTTTAGTAAATAGATCCAAGTATATCTAGAGTGAGCATCAATAAAAGATATATAGTATCTATAACCATAATCAGAACATACTGGAGCTGGACCCCATATATCTGCAACAACTAATTCAAGAGGATTAGAATATAATGTAGAAGAATCATTAAATGCTAATTTATGACTTTTGCCCATTTGGCAATAGGTACAAATATAAGGATTAGAAATATTCCCAAAAGAAACTTTATTTTCATTGAGTACTTGCTTAACAATAGTTACATTTGGGTGCCCCAGTTTGTAGTGCCACAGATCAAAGTTACTCCTATTTTCTTCTGCTTGATTCACCTCAGTCAAATTACAACTATTTTGCTGTTTTACAGTACTGGTGGAGTTAACAAAATTGAATCTGTAAAGGCCTTTATCTGCATCACCCTGCAAAAGAGTTTCATTAGTCAAGATATCTTTTACAAAACAGTACTTAGGGAAAAACTCAAAGTAAACATTGTTATCTCTTGCAAACTGTGAGACACTGATAAGATTCTTTTTTATCTTTGGAACTCTTAATAAATTATTCAAGAATAACTGCCTGGCACCTTTAATATAAGTTCTACCAGTATGAGTTATTCTAATACACTTACCATCCCCCATGGTAATTGATTGTTTACCTTTATACTCTTTGTTTCCAAGATTAAAGTTGTCTAGATTGCTTGTTAGATGATTGGTTGCTCCAGAATCTGGGTACCATGCTTCATCTTGTATGTGTTCTGGTTTAGTAATCTGATTTCTGCACATATCTGACTGCCCACCTTGGTCTTGTTGAACTTGTGCTAAATTTGCACTTGGATTGCCATTTCTTTGACTGTTTGTATTTTATCCTGGCACATAGTTTAGATTTAATCTGAAGTAGCATTTAGCAGCAGTGTGCCCTATTTTTTCACAGATTTGACATTTTGGTTTGTTGTTGTTGCTCCATCTTCCTCTGCCTCTTCCTGTTGTAGAATGACTGTTTCTTTGTAGATTCTGATCTGGTTTGCTGTTATATTGGCTTTTACTTTTGGAATTTGAGGCATAGTTGGCTGACCTATCCATCTCATTGGATTTCTTATACTCAATTCTTCCTTCATGAGCAAGAAGAATTGAGTGCACATCCTCAATTGAGGGTGTCAGTCTTTGTGATGATATGACAGCTACCACAACTTCATATTCTTCACTTAACCCACTTAATACAATTAGTACCTGTTCAGAAGTGGGAATTTGTGACCAGCTGCTTCAAGAATGTCACACAATGTTTTTATCTTTGTTAGATACTCTCCCATGGTTAGATTATCTTTCTTGATACTGTGTAATTGTCTTTTATGATGCATGATCTTGGCAGCAGATTGAGAGTTAAAGATTCTCTCTATGGTTGACCAGATCCCATTTGCTGTCTTGCTTCCTATTACCTGTGGTAGTAACTTGATGCTTATAGATGATAGAAGCCATGAACAGATTAAGCTGTCTTGTCTCTGATGTTTTATGTATTCATCATTACTGACAGTCTTGTTTTCTTGATCAGTTACAAATCTGGGTGGAATGATAATGGTGCCAAAGAGAAACTCTTCAAGACCATAGCCTCTGATGGTGGTCTCCACTTGAACTTTCCATAGAAGATAGTTATCTTCTTCAAGATGAGCAGTAATTAGCTGATTCTAAGTGCTTATCACTGTCCTTATCAGGCTTTCAGTGGCATTCTGACGAGAATTAGATGAAGTACTCGATGTGGCAGAACTGTCATTATCTCCTACCATGATATCTCGAGAGATATGAAATCAACAAATGAATTGGAAATGCTTACAGAGTCAGAAGTCTTCAAGATAGGGGATGAAATGGGTTAGTTACAGCCAGAACTCAGGTGATGGGATTGACTGATGAGTTCTTGGCAAGGTAACAGCTTTCTTGTGATTTCTTGATGATTTTCTTGAAGATTTTCTTTGACTTTGATGATGGATTTTTTTGATGTACTTCTTTCTGAATTACTTTTATTTGATCAGTTGCAACCAAGATCTATGATCTTCAGGTATGGCACTGATCTATACTCAGATGATGATATTGTATCTGATGAGTGGACTGAGTATCAGATGATGATATTGTATCTGATGATACTTCAGATCCAATGCTCCAAATAGTCTACCGTTAGGCGATGATGGCTCTGATACCAAGTTAGAAAACTGAATTCAGGAGTGTTTTGATTACACAAGTTATTTAGCAAAACTGAGTAATTGATTTTATTGAATAATCAGAATGAATCAAAACAATGTACAGCTTGATGTATTTAAAGGAATTTACACGGGCCTAAAAATAGACTTTGGCCCAAAGAAATAATAAAGCAAAAAAGAGCGGTTCGGGTTGTATCTGCATTTGTCTTCTATCCGCATTTGTCTTCAGAGATATATGCTTTAGGGTTAGCCGCAATACTCATATTCATTCACTTTACTCATATTCTTTCACTCACAATACACCAACACACCCTAAAACTGACACACGCACACGCAATTACCTGTTAACACCGATGCAATGACCTGCATTAACAACCTCCACAGCACTGACATCGGTTAACCTATTGTAGTCTTTTTATTGAAATCTCCTCTAAAGAAGTGTTTTTCACAATTGCATCTATCCCTTTTGTGCCAAAAGTATACGACCCGCATGAAAACTTCTTCAGAAATGAAACCGGGTGTTTGAATTCTGGAATCCTTATTTAAATGTTTTAGAAAAACATCATGAAACAAGTTTATGAACTTATAAGTGGAAAATGATGTGGATAGAAAGGAAAATGTGAATTTCAAAATGAACTTAAAAGTTTACTTATGCAAGTTAAATAATTTGAATTAGTAAAAGTGGATTGAATGAATTGAAATTTAACTTAAGCTAAGTTAAATAAAAATCGATTTGGATTTGAAACAATATCAAATTGAATTGAATATAAATTTTGAGTTGTAAAATGATATATAACTATAAGTTGTAAATTTTGAATGGAATCAACTCAAGTATAGAATTGATGAAAATGTGAAAAATAAGTTGTGTAACTTATAAATTGGAAAAGTGGGATAGAAAAACCGAAATAGAAATAGTTTGATGTTTTGGTGAAGAAAAGAAAATCCAAATTTGAATTATAAAATGAGACTGAACACAAGTCAAACCAAATAAGCCGAATTTTTAGAAATGGAACTTAACTTGGTTAAGTAAAATGGATTGTGGATTGAAATTGAATGTGGAACTTGAGTTGTAAATGGAATTCGATTTCTATGTAAGCGAATTAAATATATTTTGAAATGTTGTCGAACAAAATAGAAATGGATTGAAATGGTGATAACTTAAGTTATAAACAAATTCAATTTAAGTATAAATAAATTGAATATGGTTTTGAGATGTTATATAAATGAAATTAAGTTTTGAAGTGGAAATGAATATAAGTGATGTATAAAAGGTTATAATACACCTCAATATTAATTTTATGAAGTGATTCATAAATAAATTGACATGGAATGAAACGCCGTTAATATAAAATGAAGTGAACAAGATTTTGTGGATAAATTGAATGTGGATTAATAAAAAGTTGAAAAATTGATTTGGAATCAATTTAAAATAGCTATAAACTGAAATGGTTATTTTATTAAATGAATATCACCGAATAGCATGGATTGAACTGTCATTCGACATAAACGGAAGTAAACAAAATTTGTGAATCAATGAGAAGTTATATAAATTGATTTAGAAGCAATTTGTAATGGATGTGAATATGAATTGGATGCAAGTAAATTTGGTCGTGAATCATTCGAATTGAATGAAATGGTATATGAATCGATTGAAAGTAACTAACTTAGTATTGGAACCTTGTGATTGCTTATAAATACATTTTTAACATGTTTAGTTATGCAAAGTATGTGTTTAACTATTTAAATAAATGAAATGTTATTAAAATTCATGTTTTTGGGACTTGCGTGTTTAAATTGAGTAAATACAGGTACAAGAAGACCATTTGGCTATATTTTGGTTGCGCGATTGCATATAAATTGAGCGAGCTCGCTTAGTAACGCTAAAATAAGGTACACTTACGAATTTAGTGTGCAGAAAATAAAATTATTATTATGTATTGCGTTTTCCGGCCATGAGAGCCGATGTATATCTTTTTATCATTTTTGTCATATTGCAAAAGGCTCTCCGTACAAGGGAGACTCTGCCAAAAATTTTTCCGAAAATTTAGGGTGTTAGAATAACTAAAATCGAATTTGCAACTTAACTTGAAATAAAGGATTTTTATTTAGGAATGAAACCTAATTGTTTTGGATGAAACTAAAAGGTTTAGGAAAGTGAAACGTTGGGGTTTGGAACATTTTTCCTACTTAGCAATTTCGGGGACGAAATTCTTTTAACGGGGAAGGAATGTAACGACCCAAATTTTTCGTCGTTTGATTTTGAATATTTAAATGGTTTTAAATATTGAATTTGAGATATAAATTGATTTTTGAACAAGAAGATTTTGGTTGAAATTATAGTATGAATTTAAATTTCAAATATAACGATTTATCGTAATACGGAAATGGTTAATAATTGAAATTGAGTTGAATATGAATCGAAACGATTTCTGGTGTTGATATAAATTCTATTTGAATTAGAATTGAGTTAGTAAGTTTTTAAAACTGGAATTTCTAGTGATTTCACAAAATTTTGAAATTGTTGATTTAATCGACGCGTTAAAATAGCAATCAGGGACACAGTCTTGGAATTCAACGAAACCAGTTCCATTGGATCCGTAATAGTGTATTATTATCATATTTCAAATTTCGTAGCGATTGGATTTACCTTTCGGTCGTACGAGATAGAAACGCGTTGAGATTAATATTGAAAATTTAATATAATAATTAAGTTCAAAAAGCTATCTTCCACATATGATCAAATTAGGTCCCAAAACTTGTTCCATTGGGTTCGGAATAGGGATATAACATTAGGAATGCCAGGCGGCATGCCTCGATAGGGGTTCAGGATTTTAAGGTGCCATAAAAGATATATTTTGGAAATTAAATAATATTATAACAATTTAAAGGTCAACCTCTACATCCCAGCCACCCTATATGAGCCACCCTACATCTGATCGCGCCGCCTCCCCATTTTTAAAACCCACGTGCTCTCTTTCTCCTTTAGTTCGATTTTAAAAGAAAAAAATATAAATCGAAATCAATTCGAAGGAAAAGGAAAAAAAGAAAACTTGGATCTTTGATTTGAATCAGTAAGTTTGCTATCCAATTGAGGGATGCGGCCATAGCTCTGGAAGCTCAATAGTAAAGTCGAGTAGCCTTAACAGCTAGGGTTGGGAATTGGGATGCCAGAGCTATGCAGTCAATTCCCCGATATTGCCCCGATATATCCCGTAGCGGACTTTTGGGGCAACGATGTTCCTATAAAGCGACCCAATATAGTGGATCCGCTATTATCCTCAATATTGCGGCAATAATCCGCTATATCCCCGATTTTGTTGCCGCGCTATATCCCCCCTTCCTATAAATAAGCATTTTTCTTGATGTCTTGCTTTTATGTTTTATGTTAACTTCAAAGTTGATGTAACAATGATATACGCGGTTGGTTATTATAACTAGTTCTAACTTTTTAAGTGTCAACTTTGTTTATCTTTACATTATTATAACTTGTTTTTCTTGGTGGGAAATAATAAGTAATACTTGTTCCTCTTTTTAATGAAGAATGTTCATCATTCCTCTTTTTAAAGTCGTCTGCTATATCCTGCTATATCCCCAATATATCTCGCTACAACTTTTTGCACCTCAAACGCTATAGAGAGGCAGGGAGCTTTAACTGCACAGGGCCAGAGGAGGAGATTGGTCGAAGGAAGGGCAGCTCGATGCTTTTCAGTCAAAGGCGTGTCGATCAAGATAGGCGAGGGGTGGCGCGGCGCTCTGGTGGTAATCGCGATGGGTTTTCGTCGTTTACTAGTGTGGATTTCACGATGCAAAAAGGTGGGTTCGAGCGTGCTGTAATAGTGATGGACGAGGAGAGGGAAGGCTGGAGCGTGTTTAAGCAATGTCGAAGTGGTCTCCGATGGCCACGAGGAGGAGCGACATTTCAATGAAGTTCCGGTCGTGTTGTTTGAGCCTGGGAAGAAGGATTAAATCGCGCGATTTATCTGCTTATGACGTGGTTTAGGGAATTAAGGTGATTATCTTAAATTATATTTTTATTTAAATTAAATTATAAAATTCAAGTGTTTATTAATCGATATCTCTCTCGTACGAGGTCGAATTCGAGTGTGGATTTTTGCATTGGATTCGTAATGTCGTGGGCTATGAAATAAAATTTGGTTTGGAGATTTTTGGAGTAAGCTGGAATTTTAAATTAAATTGAACGCCTGTTCAATTTAATTTAGAATTGGAGCGGGTTGCAAATTAAATCAAGGTGAGTAAATCTCACTCAATTTGTTTGACTGGTTAATTTATAGCAATTAAAAATTAATTATTGGATGATTGGTTGAATTGATATATTATTATTAGTTGAATATTATATTATATATTAGTATATATATCGGTAGTTGGGTATATTCCTGCTGATTGGAGCAGATGAGACACTATGCGCCCCGCATAATAGCGGATGACCTTATATTACCACGGTATCCCACCTCGAAGCGGGATTGGTATTTTATGTTATATAACATTCTGTGGTTGCAGGGAAAAGGTTGGAGGGATCCAACAAGATTCTTCAAAATGTTGATTTTATTTTTATATATAGTGGTATATGATGTGTTGAATAATCCGTTATAGATTATGATGTGATTTGATTTATGTGATGCTATAGTAGCACTAGCCATAATTTTGGTATTATAAATACCATAAATAATATTTTTATTTTAAAAATGGAATTCAATAACGATTTTGGAAATGAAAATATTTATATTGAATTTTGGGATTATTTAAAAAGAAATTGGGTTGGATAAAATAAATAATTTTATTTTGGATATTTATTTACCTATTTCTTAAAATGGTTTCAAATAGTGAATTTTAAATTAGGAATTTTTAAACAATGGATTTAAATGAGATTTATTAAAATAGGAAAAGGAAGTCGTAATTGAGATTTTGAATGAATTTGGATTATTATTGGCACTTGTTAAGGAATAAATTTCCAAATGGAATTTTAAATAGAAATCGATTTATAAATGAAGTTTGTTTAATATAAATCTGTTGTTAATAGAGAAAAACTAGAAATGAGTTTATATATTTATAAACGATGTTTATGAATAAAGTAAAATGATTATCACTTGATAAATTGGAAATATAAATTCACAGTGAGAATTTATAATGAGATATGAAAATCAGTTTAGAAAGAAATAGTGGATTCTATTTTGGAATTTGGAAATGGTTATGAAATTTGTAATGAAAATCGATTTGTGATAAATCGAGAGAGATTTTCAAATGTAATATAGTTATGATTGAATTTTAAAAGTAATTTTTTATCGAGAAGTTAAGTTTTGTTTTAAAAATAGATTTTATTTATAAAACTGTGTAGTTTAAAAACTATTTTTGGTATTGAAATATTTCAGAAAGTTGATTATTCAAATATTTAATCTTAATTGAAATGAATTATAATTTTAAAATAAGCTTGTAAATCGATTAGTTTTATTTATAAATTGGAAATTTGTTGTCGATGTCTATTTAAAAGTGTTTGATATTTTAATAATCACTTAAATGGTTTGAAAATAAATTACTATTCTTTAAAAATACTTATTATATATATATATAGAGTTTTGGAAAATGATTGCAATTTATTTATAAATACTATCAAGAGTTGTGAACCGAGTTTTAGTTAATGGATGCGATTTTATAAGAGAAAATCTTATAATGGAAATCGGAAACTTAGGGAAATTTGAGAAAAGGAAATTTCCATATTGTTTAGATACGAGAACTTCGAAAATGAACCTGAATTCATAAAAGAAGTTATAAATTGTTAGTTGGATTATAAATAAGTATAATCGATTTGTTTTTTTGGAAATCGTAAAAAGGAATTAATAAAAATTCCGGATATTTATGAGATAAATATGAAATATTTCCTAAGTATTGCTATTAGAAATGATTTTGGAAAATACACTTATGATTATTTTCCTATGTATTAGAATGAAAGGTTTTGGTAATATTTTAACTATGTAATGATTTATATAGGAATATTTTCTAAGTAATGAGTTATAAAATGGAATTTGGAAATATTTCTAAGTATTATATGGTTAGAAAATATCCTGTTATGGATATAAGTATTTGGAAATGTTTTGAAAATATTGAATTATTGAAAGAGATTTGAATATATATCTCTGTAAATATATTTTAAAATAAATGTTTTGGGATATTTATAATATGGGCCTAGTGACTGCTTATGGGTGTAATTTGATAATTAAATAACCGACTATCATGTCTGGCCAAATTCATTGATCGTTTCGAAGAGACCAAGATCAGATTTAATAATTCGAAAACCACTTTGATCCAATTTGTGCGTTATGAATTGTGATATCTCGAAGATAATTGAGATGGTGGTCTTGAAGGAGATTTAGCTTGTTCAGACCTAGAACAACTTGTATGGATGAATGCTATCATTGCATCATTTCCTAAAAGGCAGTGTTAGCATTCCAAGAATGAATACTATTCTTAAGGTAATACGTAGCCTCAAGCCTTATCAACCGGGAATGACTAAAACAGTGGAGATGCAGTAAGGCTATGTGGGTCGCTCCCATTAGGGTATGATCATCACTCATCTAGAGTGGACATTTATCATCATCACTATCTATCATTTGTATGCGTTTCGGGGCCCATTATTCGGTACTATCCAGTAAGGGGTAAGCCGGTCTTGTGTTGGCAGGGATCAATAGCTTTGATCTCGGTATATTTTTCTAGAGGTGTACTGTGGCGAGCAGTACCCCAGTAGCCCTGCCATTGTATGGAATCCAAAATCCACTACGAGCCTGTACAGTTTTAGAGGTGCCCAACTATGCTTAAACATGAGATGCAAGCATTTCAGCTATTTTATAGTTTACTTTCTATAGACATTATTAAAATATCTGATGATTTTGATAGAAAATGTTTTGGTTATCGCAAGGTAAAACCCGTCATATTTATGTGTGGCGTGGTCTTACGAGATACCTTTGTTTTCAAAAGGATTTTGATAACAGTAATATTCAAATTGAGTATGTTTTCTCATGGTGGTTTTCCAGACTGACTCGGGTATTATTTTATTATAATACTCGGGTCAGACCGAGTATTACAGATTCAGGTTAGGATGCTATGGAGCTCAGGAGGCAAGTTGGAGGATTCTCAGGCGTATTATACGTACTTGATTATTTCCCCTGTGTGTTATGCTGTATATTCAGTACATGTGAGCACAAGTATTATAACTGTCCAAATTGATTGTTGACTGTTGTACTCTGATGAATGTATGTATATTACAGTTACAGTTTCTTTGTATAAAGTTTTGTTATTATATATTATATTTTGTTCGCTGCGATTGTGAGATTCTGTGTTGTTGTTTCTGTTTTCTTCTTCTATCCTCTTCTTTCTCTTAGTTATCCATCTTTTGTACAATTTGGGTTGGACAAGTGTGGTTTATTGTCAACTCAAAGGGTACGAAACGACGGGTCGCTACAGAACATGTCAGGAACAACATAGAAAATTTGGGAATTTTTAAACTTAATATGAATTAAATACGAATTTTATAGTGAAGAGGGATCAAAATCACAGAATTTGTCAAAACACAAGCACGTCAACAAATATCATCACCAATCGAGTTTGAAACAATACAAATACAAGATATTCATACTAAACCAAAACAAGAGTCTATGGAACTCACCTTAAAAATTTGACGCCATAATTATTTGATTTGATACCCAAATTCACTCTTTGAACATGTTTTTCTCTATTGCTTATAAACCAGAAAATAAAGCTTACTATAACTATTCTTCAACCATCCAAGCATGGTTAAAATGTAAAATTCTTTATGACTAGAGGTATAGCATGTTATTGAGATTCATCTATTTTTATTTGAGGATTTTAGGAATTTTAATTTATTTTATTTGAATTTTTAGAAACAGAATTGGAAGGGTTTCAAAATTACTTTCATGAAGAAGAAATCTTCCAAGAGAAGATAGCAACCAACATGAATTGTTTTCATGAAGCCAAATAAAAATGAAGGCGAGGAGAAAGAAATATGAAGCATATTCATGAAGCCAAGGGAAAATTCTAGAGTTAAAAAGGTCTAGATAAGGCCTTCATGGATTTTGGGCTTGTAAAATAAGTTAAAGGCTACATAAAAGTCATTATCACAAATATACTTCATTTTAGATGATATATACATTCTCATTTTTAGCCCAAAAATAAATTAAATTAAATCATATTATATTTCTTAACTTTCATAAAACATTATTTACAACTTGAAACAAAATATTATTTCCATTTTAACTACTTAAATCTCAATTATATTGCTTCTCAAAATCTAGAGTTGTTATACGTTCAATAAATGTCAGGCCATGATTTAACTATAATTAAAGTGGAGTATCCACTAAAGTTTAACGATTTCTCAAATTAAGAGAACTATGTAATATCGTCACTTCAAGATTTCCTATTTGACTTTAGTTATTATTGACCAACAAAAAATTCTCGAGTGAGTCATTCTATCATTACCCGATAATTATTAGTTCGCAATAGCTTGATTCCCCTAACAGCCATGAGCAATACGCTGTCCCACATTTGGAAAGTGTTACACACTCTGGTCTCAACGGATATATCTATATCCTTTCTCAACACATCTTAATCGGGAATATTTAAAATAAAATTTTATTTTATATTATGACCAATTACTCACGACTTCAATTATTTGCAACTATAATTACATCACACATCATTTTACGATTTTCTTATTTATATACTTTAAATTAATTACTTAAATAATTATATCACTATATACAAAGTATATAATAGAAATCAAATACCTTTATTACAAACTATGTCGACCATAGAGTTAAATTTATGTAACCAATTACGTAACTGCCACTAGGAAATACCCCTAATTCTGTTAATAATTTCCACGTTCGTTTTATATTCTATGAATTTATCACATATGCTTGACTTGTGTATTAAATAAACATGTTCATATATGAGAGAATTCATCAGTGAATTCAGCGAAGTAAGTGGATATGTTTTCGATATATTAGACTTTGGACTGTATACATTTATATGTATCAATTTGAAAAATTGATTAACTTCTTTTGTTGCTTCCACAGAATGGGTGCTTTGTCCTTAATCATTTGAGATACAACTTATAAGTGCCATATGATTCATAATCATATGATTAAAGAATTATTCCTTAAAAATATGGCATAGCCCCATAATTCCCAAATTAACTGTTTAGTGTTTTTTATGCTTCTATATTTTCTATACCTAACACATCACTGTTGTTATAAAAAAATAAACCATCATCAAAATGCTAAAAATGGATTCATTTCATAATGTATATTCTTAATATCCATATCGACATAGAACTTTATCTATAACTGATCATAATCAAAATTACTCTACAATTAAAATGCTTAGCAGTTTATAGTGGTGGAGGTACAAAAAGTTATAATAGCGATAAAGCAGGGATATATTGAAAAATAATGGAGATGTGAAAATCTTTGTTAGGGATAATATAAAGTCTCTAAAATTTATTTATTCACATTCCCACATCATTTTTGAAGAAAAATGAAACATTATTCATCCTATATAACAAAATCGATAAATATCACGATCCATGCAGTTCTAACTTGTTGAATATAATAGATTTCTAATTTATGTTGAGTACTTAGAACTTAAACTTAGACCTATATCCTTGTTTATAAGAGAATGGGTCAAATTAATATTTTTATATTAAAGCTGCTAAAGTGGGTGCTAAAACCCTTGATTTAGTGGACGTAATGGAAAATAGCAGGGCTTTAACTAGATCTATTATTTAATAGCGCTAAACTGAAAAGAAGTAGCGGTTGTAGTACGCTAAGCACTTTAATGGGGCATTAGCAAGACTATAGTGTGGCTTTAATTGCATAGCTGAAATGTAGTTATTATATAATAAATAATGTTTGGAATACATGAAAGTAATCTTTCAAAACTTGATTCATCCACTTGCAAGTGCCATATAGTATGCTCCAACTATTTCCATTTTTAAAATAACAACGTTTGAAATATGAAGCTCCATTTAACCACTTATTATAAGGTACTTATTTCTTTTACAGTAACTAATTTATAGTTGAGTTTTCCAAACCAATTATCTTGAACTCAAAGAAATAAATATTATATAAAACAGTTTTATAACGATTTGCCTTTTCGACCCCCGAATGTTGACACTAATACATCCACGATATTCACGTGTCGAGCACCTAAGTGCCGGAAAGATGAATTATTAAGGTAAAATAAAAAGAAAAGGAAATAGAATAAGAAAGAAGGAACGCAATATCATAATCTCACAGCAGAATGATAATATATAATATCGAAGGAACGGTACAAAGGGTTACTCCGATACAGAAATTTCGGAGTTACAAAACCTAAGTACCACCATCAGCCTGAACAGTTATAAAAACCAATCCTCAGTAATGCTGATATATACAATAGTAATGCAGCAGAAATAGGAATACTACGATAGGTGAAATATCCAGCTTGTCTTCTCAAGCTCCAAAGAACATCAACGAAAAACCTACCTTTCTCGGACTACTTGAAAGAGCACATGAGGAATTTAGGAAAAACAAAAACTAAGCATCAAACATAACTCTGGTATGAGAAACTCAAGAAATATATGTGCATCATATAACAATACTTTTGAGACCACATGGAATGCCATAACGATTATCCTCTTAAAAGAACCACCATCTACTGGGTACATAAGGTGATATAATAGATAATGTCATGTAGAATATAAATATATAACATTGCCAAAATGGTTACATTCATTACATTTAACAACATATTAGGTGTAAGATCAAATCAAATAACAGATGTCTGCATGATGGATTTTCTGTGAAGATTTCTCCAATGGAGCCGGATCTAATCTCCTGCACAAAGGTCAGAAACTACCTTCGAGCACCGTATGTCTCTACATAAAATATACCATTAAGGAAAATATAATTGGTCCATGCCCTAACACGTGATCCCAAATATCATCACCTCCCACGTGCGATCAATAAGCATACTATAGATATGGAGTGATAGTATCCTGGCGTGGGTCAGCCAAGCCCCAAGCTCTGCCCCTACTTTGTTTTTAGTCATTTCCAATATCAACGTTACGTTCGTTATCTTTCACACAAGTCTTCATCACTCGAACAGAACACGATCCCCAATTTGATTCCAATATCTCAAACAGATCACGAAACAGCATATGGTTTCCAGCATCTTAAAAGATCTTGGAATTACACATGGATTCCCACATCCTGAATAGATCATAAACAACTACATGTGTTTGAGCATCTTAAAAAGATGTTGAATCTCCACGTAGATTCCCATATCTCAAACAGATTCACTTCCAAGAGATAGAACACGCATCTCAGCCTCGAAGTGGTTTTCGGTAGGTAAATCACTTATCGATCTCGGTCTCTCCAAGGCTGAATCGATGAATTTGGTCATTCAATGATAATGAGAGCAATCAAAATGGAAACCTAGTCTCGTATATTTATCACGTTTTCGATATTTTCATCTCACACTATCCCTCGATCAAGAGTGAAGCTGGTAGGTTAGAGCTTTATTGCTCATATCCCTACACGAACATCAGTCTTAATTCCAACAGATAGACAAGCCTATTTCATCGGCTTTTAGTGCTAAGTATACAACTAAATATTTTCCATAAACGAGTAAACATACAAAGCATGATCAAGTCATACAAAGCACGATCAAGTCATATGTAACGACCTGGATTTTTGGTCGTTAATTTTGAACATTTAATTCAATTTAAATGTTGAGTTTTGGAATGTGAATGGGATTTCAATATGAAGTTTATCGATCAAAAATAGTGTAATAAAAACTTAAGTTCCAAATATAGTGATTTAATTAATAAATTAAAATTTTAAAATTAATAATTAAAAATCGCTTAAATAATTGAATTGGAGTTGAATATGAAATCGAAACAATTTCTAATATCTATTAAATTCTATTTGAATTAGAATTTCGTTAATAAGATTTTAAAACTGGAACTTCAAGCGATTTCGTAAATTTTAGAAATCGTTGATTTAATCGGCATGTTAAAATAGCGATCCGGGGCACAGTCTTGGAATTTGACAAAACTAGTTCCATTGGATCCATAATAGTGTATTATTATTGAATTTCAAATTTTGTAGCGTTTGGTGTTATCATTTGGCCGTACGGGATAGAAACGCACTGGAATTAATATCAAAAATTCAATATAATAATTTGGTTCAAAAAGCTATCTTCTCCATACGATCGAATTAGGACTTGAAACCTTTTCCATTGGGTTCAAAATAGCGGTATAACATTAGGAACGCTAGGCGGCATGCCTTGGTAGGAGTTTGGAATTTTCAGTTATGTTATACGAGATATTTTGAATATAAAATTGTAAAATTATTAAAGTCAACATCCTATCCTACAAGCTGCTTACCTTCTGAAATACGCTACCCCATTTATCTTTAAATTGCACGTCCCTATCCCTTTCATCTTAATTCGAAAATCAATTCATGTCTTCTCTCAGGAACGAGAAGATAAAAATCGACATCCCTCATTTTCTTCTTACATAAATCAAAATCCTCTCTAAACAAAAAAAAATCGCTTTCCGTCTCAAAACAAAAATCACAAATCGCGAACGGCAGCTGGAGACGGCTTCGCGGGTGCTGCTGTGGGGTTCGAGAGTAGGATGGGGTGCTCGCGAGTTGGAGGGTGTGGGCGAGGTCGTAGCTCAAGTCAATGGACGAGATGAGGCTAGGGCTGAGATGACGTTCGTCTGTTCGCTAGTGGACGGTTGCAAACAGACGGTTGCAGGCATTTGATGAGGGAGGCGTGCGACTGTGCCATGGTTAACTGGACGCGTGCGCGGTGATAGGGTTTTGGCTGAGGCAGGCGTCGTGTCTTTGGGGGTTTTGCTCGATTGAAGGGATGAGCGACGCAAGGTTGCAGGCGAGGCGATACTGGTCGCGGCAGCTCAGGGGTTGGGTCGACTTCATCAGGTCTCGTTTCCGTTCCTGTTGGGTTTGGCGTTTTGGCGATTGTGCTAGGGAGGCGCAACTATAATGGGAAACTCGTTCGATGCTAGGAACGTACGCAAGAGAGGTTGTTCAGTAATTAAGGTAATTAACAATAATGATGATAAGTAAGTGAAAATTTAATTTTTATTGTTTATATTCAAATGTTTAAAAAATCGTATAACTTTTGAATGCGAGGTTCAAAAATCACAAAAATCTGTGGCGCTGGATTCAAAATGACGTAGGATGCGAAATAAAATTGGAATGGATTGCAAATAAAAATCAAGATGAGTAAATCTAACTCATTTTGGATTGCTAGATTTTAATTTTAAATAGTTAAAATTAATTTTGAATGTTTGGTTGAATTAATTATCTGTTGATGATATTGTATTATATATATAGTAGTATATATATATATATATATTAGTATTTGGAGTGATATTCCAACACGTTATAGCGGATGAGACCCTATGCGCCCCGCATAATAGCGGATGACCCTATATACCGCGATTTCCCCCTCGAAGTGGGATTGGTATTTTTTATGTTGTATTAACATCTGTGGATGCAGGGAAACAGGTTAGAGGGATCCAACTGGATTCCTCAAAATGTTGAATTTAATTTCATATATTGTGATATATGGATTGTGTAGAATAATCTAGTATAGATTATTGTAGTGATTGAAATTATTGGATGCTATTGTAGCACTGGCCTGAATTTTGATATTTTTAAAACCATAAATATATTTTTAAAATGGAAGGAATTAAAGGGAATTTTTGATATAAAAATATTTATATTGGAATTGGGTTTATTTAAAAGAAAATGAATTAGAAAAATATATTTGATTTTTGGTTATACTTAACTATTGTGAATTATTAAATGGAGATTTTAAAAATGAATTATATAAGATAATTTATAAATGATATTCTGGAAATATAAAAAGGAGTTAAAACCAATATTAAAAATAGATTGGAAGTATAAATGGAATTTATAAGAAATGAATTTATATAATGGAATTTTATAAATAAGATTTGTTTTATAAACAGGTAAAACCAAAGGGGTTATAAAATTGATAAACGATGTTTATAAATAAAGGAATTCGATATCAGATGATAATTGGAAAATATAAATTCATAGGGCGAATTTATATTAGAATATGGAAACAGGGTTGAGAAAAATAGTAGATTCTATTTTTGAAATGAGAATGGTTAGGGAATCGACAATGAATCGATATGTTGTGAAATCGAGAGGAAGTAATAAATTAAATTGGTTATTGAGATTTTAAAATATATTTTTATTTTTAAGAAGTTAAGTTCGTTTTTCAAAGGGAAAACTTTATTATTTAAACTATGAAATTTTAAACTAGTTAATATTGGAATACTTCGGAAAATGGATTTTCAAATATTTAATATTTATTGAACTAAAATTTTAATTTTTATAATCAGCTTTGTAAATTGATTTGTTTTATTTTAGATAAGTTATTGATGGTTTATTAAAAGTGTTTAATATTTTAAATAATAACTTAAAACATATTTTAAAAATAAAAATAAATTATTATTCTTTAAAAATGCTCATTATATATATAGTTTGAAATGATTGAAAATTTATTTATAAAATTCTCTTGAGGTGTGTAAACAGGTTTTAATTTAAGGATAAGATTTTATAAGAGAAATCTTATTAATGGAATTCTAGAGACTTAAGAAAATTTCCAATGTTTAGATGTGATAACTTATTAAAGAATTTGAATTCATTTAAAGAAGTTATAAATGGTTGGTTAGGATTATAAATAAGTATAATCAGTTTGGAAATCGTAGGAAGGATTTATTAAAATTCCAAAGACTTATGAGATAAGTTATGAAATATTTCCAAGTTTAATATTAAAATGGTTTTGGAAATTATACGCATAAATATTTTCCTAAGTATTGAAAGGAAGGTTTTGGAAACATTTTTAGTGGGGAAATGATTTGGAATAGAAATATTTTCTAAGTGTTATATAAATGGAAGTTGAAAATATTTCTAAGTATTGAAAATGGTGAAACATCCTGTTATGGATACATGTGTTGATTTTTTTTTTCAAATATAGAAATATTGAAAGAGATTGAATATATATCTTGGTGAAGATGTTTTGAAATAAATATTTTGGAGATTTATAAAATTGGGCCTAGTGACTGCTTTATGGATGTTTTATTGATAGTTAAATAACCGACTATCAATATTGGCCAATTGCATTAACCGTTTCGAAGAGACCGGATCAGACTTAATTATCCGAAAACCACTTCGATTCGGTTTGAACATTACGAATGAATACCGTGAAGATGAAGAAGACGGTGATTCGGTTTGTACAGACCCTGGACAACTTGTATGGACGAATGCTATCAGAACATCGTCATTGGAGTACGATGAGCATTCTAAGTAGAATTGTTTCTTGAAAGGTAACGCTTAGCCTCAAGCCTCATCAACCTGGAATGACTAAAACAGGGGAGATGCAGTAAGGCTAAGTGGGTCGCACCCAATTAGGGTATGTTATCACTTTTCTAGATGTCCTCGGAAACCTATATATTATGGATATGGTTGTGCATGAGGAGCGGTCGGTTGTAAGGGTGGGAACACCCAGGGTGATAACATATTTAGTCTATCCAGGTTAGGGGTAGGCCGGTCTTGTGTAGCAGGGGATCTCGGCGATGGTCCTCGGTACATTGTTCTAGAGGTATACTATGATGGGCGGTACCCCAGTGGCCCAGTCATTGTATGGAATCCATTTTCCAATACGAGCCTTACGGTTTTGTTTGTAGAGCCTAGTATGCTGGAATTTAATTAATGTAATAATTTCGGCTATTTGAATAAGTATTTGTATTTAGACACTATTATAATATCACTAGATTTTCTGTAAATTGTTTTGGTTATCGTAAGGGAAAAACATGTCGTGTTTATGTGTGATGCGGTCTTACGAGATACCTTTGTTTTTTAAAGGATTTTGATAACTCTAATAATTCAGATTGAGTGTGTTTTTCTCACGCTGGTTTTCCAGACTTACTCGGGTGTTATTTTATTATAATGCTCTGGTCAGACCGAGTATTACAGATTCAGGATAGAATGCTATAGAGTTCAGGAGGTGAGCTGGATGAGTAGGGACGTATCTCCGTACTTGATTTTATATTTCCGTTGTATGAGGACAAGTTACTATAACTGTCCAGATTGATGTATGGATTGTTGTACTCTAATGACTGTAAGTATATAATGCTGCTACAGATTCTTTTGTATAAAAAAATCTGTTATTATATAGTATATTTTTGTTCCGCTGCGATTATGAGATTATGTGTGGTTGTTTAATTTTCTTCTATCTCTTTCTTCTCCTTACCCTAGTTACTCGCTCTTTCGTACAATTTGGGTTGATCAGGATTGGATTGTTATCAACTCAAGGGGTACGGAACTGTGGGTCGCTACATCACATAAGTGACTTCTAACCCCCCTTTTGTTTAATTAATCTTTTATTAATTAAAACCTATTTTATTAAACTTCTTTTATCTAATAAAACATTATTTTTCAATTTCTACTATTCATTTTTACTCTTTCAATATTTCAAAAAGTATTCATATACTTATCTCAAATGGTATAAGTATATTCACAAATTCTTAACTAGATTTTTTACTTTAAAACTTTACTTTCTCTATACTTCAAAAAGTATTCATATACTTATCTCAATTGGTATAAGTATATTCACAATCATTAACGAGATTTCTTACTTTAAACCTTTTCTTTTTCTATCTTTTTCCAAAAGATTCCTTACTTATGGTTTCCTTCAAATTATCCATTTTAAGGATCTAAGTACTTTCACAAATCCATCCAAAAGGTTTAAAACTAATATTAGTCAAACAGTATCACTACAAAACTCAAAACAATTTCACTTATACTTATCTTTAAAACATTCTTTAAGGGATTTATTTATATTCGTACGTTTAATCAAAAAGGGTTAATACAAATGTTATTAGAACATTATCACAACAAATCCAAAATGATTCCACACTTGTATTATCTTTAAAAATATTCTTTTAATGATCTAAGATAATAATAGGTTAAGTTCAATAGTCGATTAATCAATAATTTAGTTAAAATGGTTGCTTATACAAACCAATGTTCGCATACTTTACTCATTTTCGACATTTCAACTTAACTATTCCTCGTTCAAGAGTGAAGCCAGGTAAGTTAGAGCACTGGTTGCATCAAACCCTTGCCTAGACACTTCATACTTGAATCTCATAAATAGACAAGCCCACTCGTCGGCTTTTAGTGTCAAGTATAATATTAATGATTTCCATAAACAAGTAACAAACAACATGATTAACCCATTTCCGACATTCCTGACTTAACTATTCCTCGTTCAAGAGGGAAGCCCGGTAAGTTAGAGCTCTATTTCCCTGTCCCTACTCGACATCAATCTTAACTCCAAGAAATAGATAAACCTACTTCATCGACTTTTAGTGTTAAGCAAAGTTAATAACCTTTTAAACAAGTAAACAACAAGATTAACACATTTTCGACATTCCAACTTAACAATTCCTCATTCAAGAGGGAAGCCTGGTAGGTTAGAGCTATATTGCTCCATCCTTACTTGACATCAATCTTAACTCTTAGAAATTAGATAAGTCTGCCGCGTCGGCTTTTAGTGTTAAGCTTCTCCTTTACTTTTCCAAA
This sequence comes from Allium fistulosum, assembly GCA_030737815.1. Classification (NCBI taxonomy): domain Eukaryota; kingdom Viridiplantae; phylum Streptophyta; class Magnoliopsida; order Asparagales; family Amaryllidaceae; genus Allium; species Allium fistulosum. Next base: position 1,042,172,783 of record CM060902.1, on the reverse strand, counting down.
ATTTATATATTATTAAAAATATATTTAAACTTCAAATACACTTTAAGTTACTTCAAAACATGTTTGAAAACATTTCTAAAAATATTAGAGAAAATTACCAAATTTAAATATCATTTTTAAACACTTAAAACCTTAAGGAACTTACTACAACATTTATAAATGTTGTAACAATCCTTCTTAAAATAACATTGAAAAGAACGATCTTTGTAACTAGTTTTAACCACTTTAACAAATGATTAAAGACTTGAAATTTTTATAGTTAGACTTCCATAAGGTACTTAAAAACCATGAAAATAAACCCCAAGGAGTATCTTTCCATTTATTTATAAAACTTCTCGAAAACAAGGGATTCGAAAGTGCACTTATAACAATTATTCTTGCTTCAAACACTTTCAAATTTACTTCGATTTAACACACAAGTTAAACAACCATTTAAACATCAAGTCAAGGACACACGAAATCTATCAAGGGTAATGGAAGTGATGTTATACAATATAAAGTTATCATTTGCTTTCAAAAAAAAGAAGGGTCCAAAATTTATAACCTTACTTAGTTAATGTCGCTTTAACTATTTTACTTTGCACACAACATATACACACACCAAGTATACTTATAAGATAGTGAGATAACTCAGTTAGTTCCAAGACAAACCCAAGCACAAAGACACAGGAACCAAAGAACCACCTCCTTCCATCACCACAAGCCTAAAGATCCAACCTTTAGCACTTCCAAACCAAAGCAACTACCTTCCATTCCTCCTTCATGCTCATGCCCCCCTGGAACCCCCACTTCCTCTCACCTTCTCCCCTTCTTACTTCCTAATCATACCTCCCATTATGTCTTAGGCCTAAAGCCAAAGTTTAGAAGAGATTGGAGATGATTTGGTTAAGACTTGAAAAATTTAGAGAGTAATTAGTCGATTAGTGCTTAAGCACTTCTACCATTTTTTACTCTCATACTTCATCTCAAGCTTAAGTGAATTAGTGATTTATTTCTAAGTTTATGCCCCTCCTTACATAGGGTTTTACTAGAGGTCAAAACCACCTCTTACCTTCCATGAACGGTTACAAAGGAGCCTCTTTGTTACACGTTAACTTTAAACCTCTATCTTTTTACTTAAAAGTTAAGTATTACCATAAAAGGCCATTTCCTAAATATCTTTGATGACATCACCCATGGCATCATCCAAAAAGTTTATTTCCATAAATGGAAAAAAGTTTTTATTTCATTTTCTTTAATTCCTAAGCAAATAAGTGTATGTAAAAAAATCTGAACAACTTCTGATAGTTAAAAAGCTGTTTATCGATAAAACGATTTTCGGTCACATTATCGATATTTTTTCAAACTATTTATTTTTGTAAACATTTTTCCAAAATAAGTTTACCATCATTACTTATGATTTAAAAAGCTTATTAAATCATTTGATTATCATTTACTCCAAGATTCAAATATTTATATAATTCAGATATTTAAATACGAAGTATCGAGATTCTGGTCGTTTCATTCTCCCCCACTTAGAGTATTTCATCCTCAAAATTCTAACACGAGAAACCAAAGAAGCATTCATATAGTAACTAGTGCGAACCCGTGCTTCGCACACGGATGTTGAAAAAATATTGTTGTTGCATAGGTCATATCCAAATGTATAAGAAATTTAATACGGTGGTAATGAAAAATCATTGTTGAATGATAGTGTTACATCATGAATAACAATTTGGTAGGATAAAGAATACGTAGATATATTTGGTTATGATAATCACAATTAAAATCGAACAAAACAATTACAGTGAATATGTTAAAGTTCACAGACTATTTAGAGGATAATGTGTTAAAAATTTATCCGCTAATGCATAGATATATTCACTGTGGCATATAACGCCAATGTTGTTGCTTTTGCAATTACACAGCTGCTTCAATGTGCATAGATATAGTTGAAGTATTCACTGTGAACTGCAGACACAAAGACATAATGCAGTTCGATTCAATTAAATAAGAGTAACAAAAGTTTTTTGCAATGGGGAGAAATATAGTAATAGGATGAAATTTGTAAACAGTCAGGAAAAGTATTTGTCAACAGCTGAAAAAAGGGAGCAAAAGAAAAAAGAAAAAAGCAACAAATGTAGTACGGGGAAAAAGTAGTAAAACAGAAGATTCAATTGAAATAGAAATGATGATGCAATAAGAAAATAACATGGGTTCCAATATAAATTACTATTGTTCACCGAATCTGATCTATGTCGATGCAGGGTATAAAACACGGCATACAGCTGGTCGCAGTAACCAATATTTGAAAATATCCAAAACATACAAAAGAGAACAATTGTGAGAAGTCCATTCATTTTTAGCCTCAGAAATAACTGCTAGCAACGCGTGTATGATATTGGCTTAAGCGCAAATAGGTGATGTTTTCTTGGCCTTAATAGATGCATTACATTAGTCAATTATTTTAACCATTGAAGGTATTTGTACCTGCAGCCAAAAAAGGCAAAAGTGTCATTGATGCAGTATTATTACTAAATTCTCTCACTGCTCGTCTGACCTATTAACTATATCTAATAATCAAACTATGACTACATAATCATCTATACAAAGATACATTCATCAATTGTTTTCTATAAGTTTTCCGACGGTGGTGGTGCAAGTGATTTTAGAATTTACTGCAAAAAATAAAAAATAAACTCTTTTTAGGTGGTTATCAACATTATTCTCACTACAACACATGTTTTGACCCAGCACTTAAACTGTGCATCTACCTTAAGCCCGAATACCACAACTTATATGCTTATTGTATTATTGATCATAGTAATTGTAAACGAAATTGAGTAAACTTAGCCAAATTATGTCATCAAACCTAGAAGCAATGTATTAAACGCTGAGCTGCACGGTTGAATCAAGCATTAATTATGTGAAGTCATTATTTAATCATCTCAAGCTATCAAAAATCAAAATTCATTTTTCAATTATATTTTCATAATGCGGTTAAATAACTATCGTTAACATCAAACAAAATTATTACTACAGCTAAATTAGTATTGCATCACACAAATGCAGTTAAAATATTCAAAAACAATAATTGCTTAATTCCAAAAATACTGCAAAATAATAACCGCTTTTGCTTAATGCATTTAAATTTTAACTACAATAAGCTCGAATAAATCATCGTGTACAACCAAAATTATTACTGCATCACATAAATATAGCTGAAATATTCAATTTCTACCATGCATAATTCAAAATTGTCATTAAATTATAACTGCATTTTATTAATGTAGTTAAATTTTAATTGTATTAAGATTGAATAAATTCCTGAAATGTAGCCAAATTTATTACTTCATCACATAAATGTGGTTAAAAATCTTCAAATATAGTTAAATTTACCCAAAACTTGCTGGTAAATTATAATTGCATTTTCTTAATTTCATTAATTTATAAATGTTTTAAAATTGAATAAAATTATCAAATATAGTCAAAATCATCAATAGTAAATGCAATAAAAAAATGCTAACGTAGTTAAATTAATTCAAAAAATGCCTATAAATTATTACACCATTTTTTGAAGGGGTTAAATTATAACTGCACTAAGTTTGAATACTATCAACACAATTAAGATTATTACTTTATTACATAATGTAGTTACAATATTCAAAGGCAACCATAATTGTATAATTCAAAAAAATATTCCTTTCAAATATGTTAAAAGATAATAAATACATTATAATAATCTAGGTAAAACTACTATGTAATGTTTATGATCATCATAATAATGCTGTTACAGAAACGCAGTACATAGCGGTGACACAAAATAATTATGCAATTAAAGCTGCTATATAAAATTATGATTTTAAAAACTTTATTTTTAGCTATCAACAATGGATATCATTGGAAAGCAAATTAAATTTGAGATTTAATAGTGAAAACGATTCTTAAATCCAATCAATGTAGAAAAAGTTATCACATTTTAAAGTGTGGAATATAAAGATATTAAAAAAGCGACTGTTCAGTTGCCAAATTTCAAGAGGGCCTGTGTGAGCTTGAAATTCAACTCACTAATAATAATATAGTATAGATACTTAACAGTATTCAAAATCACTTAGCAAACAAAACTCATGGTTTTCTCAAGTTCAAACATTGCACACCGATAATAAACAATATACTAAGCATTTCTTACACTCAACAGCCTGCACGATGCACATGGACCATCCGTAAGCAATATCAATTCCGATCACTTTCTTGATTACATAAATTTCACTTTCCAACTAGTATAGATCAGTTGACCTCTCTAACGTGGACTCCGATCAGGTTTCTTGATTAGAAACCTTCATTTTTCTTACATAGCCATATACTATGTTAGAAAACTTTGGGATCATATCAAGAATCCGAATCAAGTGTTCGCCGTCAAGAATCTAGTGAAAAATCCTTGTTTGGACCGGTATAAATCACCTCGAAATCATGTACTCGAATACAGGATCAAGAACAGTTATGCCAAATAGAACGATCTACGTACAACTTACGTATTTATCATATTGGTTTTTTAACTATACCAATATCTTTTACCACATTCTTTTTCACAATAGTATGTCTCAATACTAAAATCATTTATGAATCATTTCATAAATCATAACTTCAAGTTCATCAACATTTTACAACTTAAGTTCATACTTGTATAATACTCCATGACATCCTAAGAGTATATACAAAACATTAGATTTATTTCACTTAACAAGGAGGTTCGACAAGTTCAAAACTTGTTTAAACTTACTACTTCGTCAATTCAAGTGTTATATAAACTCAACTTTATATTTTCACAAAACCACTTAGCTTCAAGTTCTATAATAATTCAGAAGTTTCCAACTGTCCAATATCGTCAAAAATCCCGTTTCATTTTAACAAATGAAAACAACCAAACAACATATCATAATATGATGCACATCCATACAATCCTAATGCATAGGCTACATGTGTCCATAAAATATCTTAACAAATTTCAATAATTTATTAAACACACTTTACCCAAAGAAGGAAAAAAGTGAAAAGTTCCAACATTTATTCTGGGCTATGCCACTACCACTCGGGTACCCTACATAGCATACATACAAAAACATTCTTCATAAAAAGTTCATATCAAATTTCTTTTAAAGAAAAACATTAGAATTAAACACTGGGTTTTATTTCAAATAATTTTGAGATAATAATATATACATATATCATTTGTATAACAAATCATACTTTCAGAATCAAATCAAAATCCGTTTTACTAAAACCACACTGTAGCATTGCCCACATCGAAATCCAAAAATGAATGCCGACAATGTTGAAGTCATCATTAGAATTATTTTCAAGCGATAGGAGTCAGTCCAGTACATCTAATTCATGCCTTCTGGACTTAATCAAACCTTCCGGACTTAGTCAAAAACATTTCAAAATGGTATCGAATACTTGGTAAATATTACTAAGTACCATGATCTCAATTTTATAAACCAGTTTCCCAAATACTTACTTTCAAACAATACTACTATTATTTTCTCCAAAATCTTGAATAACATTTTCGAAGACACCTGGATTTAAGTTAAATATCAGCTTAAATCCTTCTTTTTTATAAATCATATTTCATAAACCATACTTATATAAAGTCACTTTCTTATATAAATTCTTTTCACAATGTTATTTTATGAAATATCTTATCTTTCCCAGATTAAAATAAACATCTTTTACTAAAGTTAACTTTTAACCCAACATTATCACCAAACACTATGGTTAAACTGCGAAACTTAATTCATAAGATGTTCGTTTCAATGCATCTACAGATACTGTCTACCCAACCCATGGAGTAGAAGGTAAAACTGCTCATAAACTAGTTGAACATAAATCAACAATCATCAGATGACAGTCAATGCTCATAAACTGGTTGAGAAAAACTAAACTAATTAACGAGGGATAATAGATAACATAATTAATCCCTACTGTTATCTCGCCTTTTGGCAAGGCCGTGACACCAAGAACTTGATTAGAAATCAAGGACAGTTCATCCTGGAGATTGGTTATACATAGGTTCGCTATGGATACTAATAAATTTTGCCGTGTTTGGATCGAGCTACAATTGATATGACACAACAAGCAAAGCTATGAAAGTCAACGTTCCAAATTTCAAGTCAATCGGAGTTCATATGCTCAAGATATTGATCGATCACGGTTGAGAAATCCAACTCTATTCATATCCATCCAATTTCGTATCCATTCCCCAAGAGAGATTCAGTTCGTATCCATCGCCTACTAACTTCCTTCGCATCCATAGAATGAAGCTACTTCATATCCATCATGTTAATAGCACTTCGTATCCATCAACAAATGCTCATTTCGTATCGGTCTCCCTCCATCCATCTCGTATCAATCTTCCACCATCGATACGAACAACAACAACCATCGATCGATATGAAGAAAGCAGCATGAAGCATCGATAAGAAGGCGGCCTCCAACCATCGATATGAAGTAGCATGCAAGCATCGATACGAATAGAGCCACGCTATCGATACGAACAGCATCGATACGAATTCAACAGCCTTTGAAAAATCCAAACTTGCATCGATCATAACTCAAAATCTACAAGTTCAAATGCCACCAAATTTTCACAGGAGCTTGCGTACATCCTCAAGAATGTTCATGATCGATCTCGACTCGATTCGATGAAATCTTGATTAGTACGAAATTCGTTCGTATCGATCACGGATCGAGTGCAAACGGCATGGACTCGATCCCGTGGGCCCACCCACGTATGAGAAGAGGTCTTCCGAGATATGAGCGAGATATTTGCAGCCTACGCCTATAAATAGCAACATAGAACCTACTGAAAAAGGAATTTTGGCTCTTCGACGTCCAGACTCTGCCGAAATCACTGTTGTACTCGAATTCTAATGTTGTAACACGTTGTAGCCAGCAAGCAAAAATCTATAAAGTCAATCATTTCATAGGGACGTAGGCAATTTGCCGAACCACTCTAAATCCGTGTGTTTCTGTGCATTTTCTTATCTGTTTATTGGTGTGTTTGTTAGATTTGCTTCATTTTATATTTATCTTCTTCATTTTATCTCTTCAAACACATCCGAAGAGTATTGTTCCCAATTTTGGTAAAATTATTTGGTGCTTTCACTGAGAAAACCCAGCTTTTATCCTGCTCTGTGGATCTACTACCGTCGTTGGATTGTAAAAATCTAAGGAGGAGATCCAGACCTATCGTCGAGTGGTTCCTTCTATTCTATTCAGATTGCTCTAGATCTAAGAGGAACTGTATTCATCAAGATTTTCGTATCCATATTTTCGTATCCATGAAAATATGGTGATTTTCGTATCCATGTTTTCGTATCCATGAAAATATGGTGATTTCGTATCAATATTTTCGTATTCGTATCCATATTTTCGTATCCATGAAAATATGGTGATTTTCGTATCCATGTTTTTGTATCCATGAAAATATGGTGATTTTCGTATCCATATTTTCGTATCCATGAAAATATGGAGATTTTCGTATCCATGTTTTCGTATCCAAAAAATATGGTGATTTTTGTATCCATGTTTTCGTATCCAGAAAATATGGTGATTTTCGTATCCATGTTTTCGCATCCAGAAAATATGACAACATTCGTATCGATCACTTTTTGTATCGATCAGCATTCGCATCGATCAACATTCGTATCGATACTCACACGTAGTACGTATTGATCCATCTGCGTCCAATTTGTATCGATACTCACACGCAGTTCGTATCGATCCATCTGAGTCCAATTCGTATCGATACTCACAAGCAGTTCGTATCGATCCATCTGCGTCCAATTCATATCGATACTCACAAGCAGTTCGTATCGATCCATATGCATCCAATTTGTATCGATACTCACACGTAGATCGTATCGATCCAGCTGCGTCCAATTCGTATCGATACTCACATCCAGTTCGTATCGATCCAGCTGCGTCTAATTCATATCGATCCTCAGATGCCACTTCGTATCGATCCAGGTGAGTGCATTTCGTATCGATCCCTAGATATTTCATATCAGTCCAGCTGTGTGCCTTTCGTATCGATCCAATTGTCCACTTTTCGGATCGTTCAATTTCACCTACAGTTGTATTATTCAAACGTTGCTGAAACGATACAAAATTTCACCTACATTTGTATAGTTCAACCCTAGCCACAATGCAGAGCACCCGCATAGTGAATTCAAAGATCAATTTAATGAAGGAACATTCCATCCACGCTTCTGATCGTTTCATGACTGAACAAGGCATAGAGGATCACATCAACAAATGCTGAATTGCAATCAAGGAATGGGTAAAGAAATACTACTCAACCGGTGCTCCCAGAGGCTGGAGAACCTAGCTGATACGCCAATAACTAGAGTTGGTTAATATATCATGCTTCTAAGGTGGACTGCAACTTCCCCCAATTGACCATCTTTTAAACTCCTGAATTGACTACTATGGTATGATGGCTAATATGACGACTGCCCTACACGGTCTTCTCTGTCAACTCAAAGCATAGCTGATAACCACTGAACCATCTTCAAATGCCCGCATCTTAATCATACCGTGTCTGTATGACTAGAAGCATGTCATACAACCTTAAGAGGACTTCCTTACTACCTTATATGGGCCTCTTACCTGGGTGAAAATTAGAAATAATCACCAATCTATGAGCCCATCTTAACCAACTCACCATCCAATCGGCATTACCAGCCACTCGAATGTTGGGTAATCGTGCATACATCATTCACCAGTATTAAAAGACCACATAGCTAGAAAATGGACCTGATCATAATGTCGATTGTAGAATCTTTCCCAGTCGAGACCTATTCATTGAAACCATCCTACATGCAGAATTTCCAGTGAGAATTCAACATGCTGGCTACGTCAGTGTACCTTGGAAATATAACCCCCGGCACTATCTCATGAAGTGAGAATTGCGCATGGCTTCCACCAAGAGTGATGACTACCATCAAATGTAGATGTCTTCCCCCATTCCTCAAAGAACACCATCAATCGTGGTTAGACATACCAGTTCTACTTCTCATATCGTTGAAAGGAATGAAGAAGCTGGCAGCCAACAAATTTATCAAAAGCCCACGGCCAGTTGCTGCCAATACCCATAAATGAATTCATCACCAGTGCTTATTTCCAGACTTTGATAAGAGAACTGGTGGATAGCCGCCGACGACTACACCAACATGTCCATGCCAATATTGAGTTGATGAATCAGATGAAGGATCAACATGGCATGATAAGGAGGGAACCTACTCCGTACTCTAGATCGGAAAACTCCTCTTCTTTAGATGGCTACAGTGGACGCCAACGTCATAAGGCTGCTCCGGAAAGGATAGCTCTGACAATATTTGCAAGCCCCATAAAACGAAGGACTGGGAACCCCGACCCCTATCGATCAAGAACTTTGATCAAATTGAACCATTTGCGTTAGACTTCCAACTGTAAGGGGCTGGACCGAAGTGCAATAGTGAGCATAGGACGTCGCTTCACTTATCAATGAGATTTAATCTGATCTCTTTTGAATTATTTCTATTTCAATTTCGTTTATGTTGCGAAATATGACCGATTTGAGTTAAACTACTTGCAAATGATGCAGGTAACTGAGTACTTAAGGTTGGGTGCAAAACAACCTCCGCGGACTATGATAAAATTATTGAGGTATCATCATGACGAGCATGATTCAACCACTCATCGGCTACTATATGCCCCTGACTGGGGGCAAGGCATTAAAGCGGAAGAGACCGACAAGGTCAAGACTCTAGTACAAAGTGGATGCAACCGACCGTCTACTCATCCGCCTATGCAATTTAATTGGAGATCTGGGAAAGACTTGGAGTGATATGTCCCAACAATGTACTCTCCATCTCGTACTTGAAGCTCGCCAAAATACTTATGCTTCTTCTAATGCCCAGTAAAATTGGAATCACATCAAGGGTGAATGTGACATGACCGTCTATGCATCCAATCCTACATTAGAACTTGGGGTAATTTGAGAACATATGTTTAAAGTGGATATGATTTGACCATTCACTCTCCAGCTTGCGTCTGTGATTCGACAAAAACAATCATGCCTTAGACCAACTTCGTTAGGGCCCAAGCCTCAACTTAAATCATCAACGACTAACTGCCTACTCGCTAACCATCATGAGCCATCATTTCGACTCTCTTCCTCAACTCGACCGTCTGCTCTCCAACTCTTGCCCCTGACTTAAGGGAAAATACACAGCTCAAAGTGGATGTAGTTCGACCATCCTCTACTCGAGCTCAAAGCTTGCCAGAACACTAATATTACTCCTTAGGCTTAACAAAACTGGAATCCAAACGAACATGGACGTGATTCGACCGTCCATCAACTAAATCTTATCCTTCGTTGAGGGCGGATAAGTGGAAAGTGATCGAGATCTGACTAATCACTTATTAAGTGAAACCCGAGCTCGGGGGCCGACACACTTAAATCAAAAAGGATTGAAACACGACAATCCTCGAACAAACTCCAGTTCCCAAAATGCGAGATGGAATACAAAATTCCAAATCCAAACTTGAGGGGGATGGACCCGTCCATCTAGAACTTCGCTTGCCAAATCAAGATGGATGTGATCCGACCATCCACAACCTTAATCGACCTCCTGTTCCTAGAGTGGGAATGGGATCCAAATGCCTAAACAGATGTGACTGACCATCTGTTGGCCAACTCCAGATTCCCAGAATGCGAACTGGAGTATATACATCAACTAACTCTAAGTCCCCAGAGCGCGGACTGGAGTGTAAACACTAAAATGGGTGTGACTGCCCACCCATCAACTAACTCCGGATTCCCAGAGTGCGAATTGGAGTATAAACATTAAATAACTCTAAGTCCCCAGAGCGCGGGCTGGAGTATAAACATAAATGGGTGTGACTGACCGCCCATCAACTAACTCTGGTCCCGAGAGTGCGGGTCGGAGTGTAAATGCCAAATGGGTGTGACTGACCACCCATCAACCAACTCCAGATTCACAGAGTGCGAACTGGAGTATAAACATCAAAACGGGTGTGACCGACTACCCGTAAAACAACTTAAGTCCACGGAGTGCAGACATAATCCTAAAATGCCAAATGGGTGTGACTGACCACCCATCAACTAACTCCAGGTTCCCAGAGTGTGAAATGGAGTATAAACATCAACTAACTCCAGATTCCCGAAAGTGCGAACTGGAGTATAAACATCAACTAACTCCAGATTCCCGAAAGTGCGAACTGGAGTATAAGCATCGACTAACTCTGGTCCCGAGAGCATAGACTGGAGTATAAAGACCAAATGGATGTGATAGATCACCCATCAACTAATTCCAATCCTCAAAGCTAGGATTGGAATATAAATACCAAAAGGGATGCGATTCGACTGCCCATCTATCAACTCTGATTCCTCAGCAAGTTCTGTAGTATAAAAAGTGGATGTGGTTCAACCATCCGCTTTCCAACTCTACCCGCATTTGGGGGCACACTTATCATACAAAATCGGATGCGATCCGACTATCCAGCACTAAGCGGGCACGACACGACCATCCATGCATCAACTCTTGTCCTCGGCACGGGACCCATAAAATAATTTTATAGGGATGCACTCCAACCCTACAAGACAATTTCTTCCTTGATTCGATGGGGAGACGCAGATTCGCAAAACGGACCTAGCTGAATGTCCTATTCTAAATGGATGTGACTACCCATCCTACCGCAAATGAACATGACACGACCGTTCATCCGCTAACTCTCGCCTATGATCCAACGGGTTATGTGTGATACATGGACGGATGTGACCCAACCATCCGCCAATCAATTCCTTCCTACAGTTTAGTAGGAGGCATCAAATTAAAGTTGTCGTAGTGTGACCGACCACACTTCGACTTTCACCATTGACTAGTGCCAGAGGAATTAATCGAGGAGAATGCAGTCCGACCATTATCTGCTAAAACTCTTAGTCCCTAGAGTGCGGACAGGGATACAAACATCAAATAGGTATGATTAATGGCCCTTCAACTTACTATGATCCCCAAGGTGCGGCTACAACCATAGATAAACGAATGAATGTGATTCGACATTTCATTCACCAACTCTGACCTAAACTCGACATGAGGAGAATAAACTCACTGCAGGTGCAATTAGACCATCCACGAACTAACTCTGCTAACCCAAGACTGGGGGCAGAAGTACAAGTCACTGAAAGAAGAGAAAGGTGACTCGCTACATCTCCAACTTAGCGTCCTTTACAACTTAAGGCAACGACTACAAGGAGACCCTAATGCTAACCAATCAGAATGATGCCCGAAGTTCTGGGCAACCAATTATATCGTACCGCTGGATCGATGGGCAATATCGATCTGCACCTTTCATATCATACCATTGGATCGACAGGAAATGAGGTCCGAGCATTCTACATCGTGCCATTGAATTTACGGTCAATATCGATCCTCTTCGACTACAAATCGATGTGACCCAAACGTACATCGAATACCTTTGACCAACAAAGCATGGATAGAAGAATAAACCACGAATGAATGTGACTTGACCATTCATCCTCCGTCGCCTTCCTTTGATCCGTTCGGAAAAGCATGAAACCGGATAGGCATGACCTGATTGCATTTGAGCTGATATTATCCCTAGTTTCGATGGGAGAATGTAAAACAAAATGGATGTAGTTAATTGCCTAACTCCAAAAGAATGCAATGTGACCATTCATTCTTTGACTTTTACCATGATTCGATTAAAAGAGCAATTCAAAAAAAGTGCAACCTAAACATCTGCACACCAATTCTTGCCCTAAATTCGGCAAGGGAAGCATCAATCCCGCATTGGATTTGACTGGACGATTCACTCTTCAGTTTCTGCCCAGAGTATGGCGACATAAGCAGTGAAGTGAATGTCAATGACCGTCCAGAACTTAGCTCATGTTTGAATGTCGGCGAGGCAACAAAGTATTCTGCCTAGAGGAAAGAACTAGGACAAAATGCAGGATAAGGCACAACTCAGCCTTCCATCGGTTAACTCGATCCCATGGTTCAACGGGATAGAATGCAAAATTGAAGCGGACATTATCTACCTTGCTACTTATCGAGATAATCCCCAGACTTGGGGGCATGCGCGAGAAATAAGATGAATGTAATTTGATCGTTCATCAAGCAACTCTGGCTCTTACAGCTTGGACTACAGTATAAACACAGCAGAAGCTAAGCTCGATCATTCGCACAATACGTCCATCAACCCAAGACTGGGGGCACGAGTCCGATCATCCAAGAGCTAGATACGACTACTTAATCCTATAGCTCGTGCCTAGTATTTATAACAACTTGAAGTTACGACCGAGACGATGCTTAGAGATAGAATCATTAGATTGACCCCCGGACTTATGGGCAACTGCGCATCATTCTGACCCTTCCGATGAGCAATGGATCGCGGGTACATTGAATGGAAAGAGCATTGCTCGGAAACACAAGTAGATTCAAACTCATAGCTGGAGCCAGCTATGCTGTAGCACGCGATATAAGGCTAAACTCTACTAAGCCTTTGATTCAACGTCCCTACAAGCCTGATCATTTACCATTGCAAATAAGCACATAAAGCACCTACAACCCATCACGAGTACTAAAGATTAGATCACAACTCAACACAATGATGACGAAAGAGTAAACTGCATTGCTCCGGCTGAATCTTGATGTGTTCACTTAAACTCAACCTCATATATACATATGGACTCTCACCAGCTATTGAGAACCCTGCGTTAAATGTCGACCCGAGGCATGTCTCGATGAACAGAAACGATACGACGTGGATCTCGAGAGATCTGCTGCACTTAAAGAGGAGGTGAATTTACTCAAAACCAACGGGTTCCTCTACCCAAAATGAGTATCCAATCCTTTACTTATAAGAAAAACGAGCAAAGAGTAGCGGACATACGTCAACTACTCAGATTTGCACGGGGTATGACAAAGCACAGCTTTCCACTTCCAATATTCAACCAACTGATGGACTCGACCATCAGACATGAATTACTCACATCCATAGACGCAAACTCTAGATATGATCGGATACTGAAGCATGTCCCAGACCAAGAATACAACTATTTCATTACTGACCAAGGCTTATAGTGCTATGTTGCAACCCCCAAATTTAAACTTGAGAACGCTCATGCTACTTACCAAAGGACGATTAATAGATCATTCAAAAATCAGATCGGCTGATCGATGAAAGTAGACGTGGTTAATATGCTCGTGAGATCACGACTATCAAACGACCACATTGATGACTTGGTAGAGATATTCAATGCTCTCCAAAAAATGCAGAATGAAACTCGATCCTTTGAAATGCTCTTTCACCATTACATCAGAAAGATTCTTTGTTTTCATCATCAATTCTCGTGGAATCAAGGCTAATTTCCAGAAAATTCCGACAATTAGAGACACCCATGCACCGAAAACAACCAAGCAGGTACGGAGCCCAAGTCGGAAGATTACCGTCCTAAGTTGATTCAAATCTAGGACCATCTACAAGTGAATTCTCTTCTTCAACCTGACCAAGAGAGGGAAGAGAACTTTTGAATGAACTAACAACTGCATTGATGCAACTCCAGCTCTGATAGATCGCTTAAAGAGACCTCCCATTTTACCCATTGGATCGTGAAGATTTATACATCAATTGGGCCGTGTCAACACACGCCATAAGCATCGCAATGCTATGTGAAGAGAAATGAATCCAAAGACCAGTATATGATGAAGGTTGGCTATTGACAAGCTCACCCTGTTAATGTCTATACTGACCAGCCGTTACGATAGGTCCAATATCAACCTTAGATGTCTAAAAAGTTACTCAAATGGAGTATCGAGCTAAGCCAATTTGATATCACTTATCTCCCTCGGAGAGCTCTCCATGGTCAAACATTAGCATACTTCATATCTGAATTCACTACATCAGACGATTATCCGAAGAACAGTGGAGAACCGTCCAACCGATGGAGAACGTACATAGATGGAACTTCCAATAATCGGTTTTCTAACGTCGAAGTTGCGTTAATGACTCTCGAGGAACGATCAATCTACTACACCCTGAAACTCAACTTCACTGCAACAAATAACGAAACCAAGTATGAAGCCTTGGTCACCATGCTCAAACTTGCAAGAAAACTAGGAGTGGAAACTTTGCATGTCTTATGTGATTCCTGGTTAGTAGTACGCCAAGTCAGGGAAGATTATCTGACTAGGAGGCAACGTCTTGCTCCTTATCTCAACTAGGTCCAAAAGCTACTAGTCGACTTCGACTATTACACCACTACACAAATCCTCAGAGAACAAAACGAAAAAGCCAAGTCACTGGCCAAGCTAGCCAGTTCCGGGGATGCGCAACAAATAGACTTTGTCCCAGTTGAAATACTTATTTTTCCAAGCATTGACATATGAAGATCGACTAGATCTTAGAGATGGAGCCAGGAAAAGGATCATGTATGACTCCTATCAAAGACTATCTACTGTAGGGAATTCTTCTTGAACGGAGGAATGAGAAATGGCATATCCTTCGCGAAGCTGTCCCATGTGTTAACACTTGTACATTTTGTGTCCATCAGTGACCAGCCATCAACTTCGTATCCATCGATGTGAAGCTCAATGATAAGAAAGTCACTACATGATCAAATTTAAGCCACTCAACTCCATCGATACGAAGCATTCCTAGGGACTATCCATTTCGTGGTCGATAGCCATCGATACGAAGCATGCATTCCAACATCCCAGATCGATCCAGGAGAGGATCGATACGAAGGAAGGACTGAAAACAACCATCGAACGTTGTTACAACTCGAATTTCACATCGATCCAGAAGAGGATCGATATGAAACTCGATACAAAAAAAACTTGACAACGAACCATGAACGTGCAAACATTGACGGGAGTCAGGCTAACATACATGCATGCATGACAGACTAACATTCAATTTTCAAAATTCACAGGAGTTGAATGCTCACCTGATGACAATTACAATAATGAACAACAAATCGCTAGCACTCGACACTCAGTTACAACAATGCACTGCATAATCATTGGCAGTCAACAGTTCATAATTTATATTTCTAAAGATTAATCAAAAGTCGCAGCTTTCAACGAGAAGACAACAACAGTTAAAACGAGTCGGATAAAACTATTCAGAATGAAGATTGCAGCTTTTCAAAGCAAGGCATGTTCACACAAGACATACTTTGGGGGGCAAATGTTATCCCGCCTTTTGGCAAGGCCGTGACACCAAGAACTTGATTAGAAACCAAGGACAGTTCGTCCTGGAGATCGGTTATACATAGGTTCGCTATGGATACTGATAAATTTTGCCCGAGTCTGGATCGAGCTACAATTGATATGACACGACAAGCAAAGCTATGAAAGCCAACGTTCCAAATTTCAAGTTAATCGGAGTTATTATGCTCAAGATATTGATCGATCACGGTTGAGAAATCCAACTCTATTCGTATCCATCCAATTTCGTATCCATTCCCCAAGAGAGATTCAGTTCGTATCCATCGCCTACTAACTTCCTTCGCATCCATAGAATGAAGCTACATCGTATCCATCATGTTAACAGCATTTCGTATCCATCAACAAATGCTCATTTCATATCGGTCTCCCTCCATCCATCTCGTATCAATCTCCCACCATCGATACGAACAGCAACAACCACTGATCAATACGAAGAAAGCAGCATGAAGCATCAATACGAAGGCGACCTCTAACCATCGATACGAAGTAGCATGCAAGCATCGATACGAATAGTGCCACACTATCGATACGAACAACATCGATATGAATTCAACATCCTTCGAAAAATCCAAACTTGCATCAATCATACTCAAAATCTACAAGTCCAAATGCCACCAAATTTTCATAGGAGCTTGCGTACATCCTCAAGAATGTTTGTGATTGACCTCGACTCAATTGGATGAAATCTTGATCGATACGAAATTCGTTCGTATCGATCACGGATCGAGTGCAAACGGCATGGACTCGATCCCGTGGGCCCACCCACGTAAGAGAAGAGGTCTTCCGAGATCTGAGCAAGATATTTGCAGCCTACGCCTATAAATAGCAACCTAGAACCTACTGAAAAAGTACTTTTGGCTCTTCGACGTCCAGACTCTGCCAAAATCACTGTTGTACTCGAATTCTACTGGTTTAACACGTTGTAACCAGCAAGCAAAAATCTATAAAGTCAATCATTTCATAGTGGACGTAGGCAATTTGCCAAACCACTCTAAATCCGTGTGTTTCTGTGCATTTTCTTATCTGTTTATTGGTGTATTTGTTAGATCTGCTTCATTTTACATTTATCTTCTTCATTTTATCTCTTCAAACACATCCGAAGAGTGTTGTGCCCAATTTTGGTACAAGCACCTACATTAACTAAACTATACCTTGACAATTCACTTTTATGAGTTACCTTATATAAGATCTTTAATTTCCATAGTTACAGTTACCATTAAGGTATACGTTTATAACAATTACAAATACGCTCCCATATGTATAATACACTCAACTGATGCTAGGGCATTCCATTACCCTATTTTTTTAAAGAGTCATACCAACCAAAGCCAAGGTTCACGCTCAACCTTCAGCTCTAGTACTAAGTGTAATGCTTTGCCTTTTCGACCCCCGAATGTCGACACTGATACATCCATAGTATTCACGTGTCGAGCACCCAAGTTCCAGAAAGATGAATAGTTAGGGAAAAAAAAGAAATAGAACAAGAAAGAAGGAATACAATATTAGAATCTAACAGCGGCATGATAATATATAATATCAAAGGAACAGTACAAAGGGTTACTCCGATACAGAAATTTCGGAGTTACAAAACCTAAGTACCATCATCAACTTGGACAGTTATAACAATAGGTCCATACAAATGCTGATAAACAATAGTCATGCAATGAAAATAGGAATACTACGGTAAGTGAAACATCCAGCTCATCTTCTCAAGCTTCAAAGAACATCAATGAAAAACCTGTCTTTCTCAGACTACTCGAAAGAGGACGCGAGGAATTTATGGAAAACAAAAACCAAGCGTTAGACATAAGTGTGATATGAGAAACTCAAAAAATATGTGTACATCATATAATAGTACTTTTGAGACCGCATGGAATGCCATAATGATTATCCCCTCAAAAGAACCACTATATAATAAGACATAAGGTGATATAATAAATAATGTCTAGGCGTAGAATATAAATATATAACATAGCCGAAATGGTTACATTCATTACATTTAATAGCATACTAGGATTACAATCAAATCCGATAAGGGACATCTGCATAATGGATTTTCCATGGAGATCTCTCCGATGGAATCAGATCCAACCTCCTGCACAAGGCTCGAAAACTACCTCCGAGCGTCGTATATCGCTAGATAAAAATATATCATCAAGGGAAACATAGCTGGTCCATGCCCTAACACGTGATCTCAAATATCATCACCTCCCAAGCACAATATCAATAAGCATACGTTGGATATGGAATGATAATATCCTATCATGAGTCAGCCAAATGCCAAGCTCTGCCCCTACTCTGTTTTTTGTCATTTTCGATGTCGAGGTTACATTTTATATCTTTCACACGAGTCTTTATCACTCGAACAGAACACGAATCCCCAATTGGATTCTCACATCTCGAACAGATCATGAAATCATACATGGATTCTTGCATCTCAATTGATCTCGAAATCGCACATGGATTCCCACATCCTAAATAGATCGCGACTAACTACATGTGTTCGAGCATCTTAAACGGATCTCGAATCTCCATATACATTCCCGCATCTCAAAAAGATCCACTTCCAAGAGATAGAACACGTATCTCATCCTTGAAGTGGTTTTTGGTAAGTAAAACACTTACCAATCTCGGTCTCTCCATGACTGAATCGACAAATTTGGTCATTCAATGATAATAAGAGCGATCACGTATGAAAACCAAGTCTCATACACTTATCATGTTTCCAATATTTTCATCTCATACTATTCCTTAATCAAGAGTAAAGCCGGTAGGTTAGAGCTTTATTGCTCATATTCCTATACAAACATCAGTTTTAATTCCAACAGATAGACAAGCCTACTTCATCGACTTTTAATGCTAAGTACACAACTAAATGTTTTCCATAAACGAGTAAACATGCAAAGCACGATCAAGTCACACAAAGCATGATCAAGTCACATAAGCGACTCCAAATCTCTTTTTTGTTTAATTAATCTTTATTAATTAAAACCTCTTTTAGTAGTAAAACTTCTTTTATCTAATAAAACATCATTTTTCAATTTCTACTACTCATTTGTACTCTTTCAATACTTGAAAACGTATTCATATACTTATCTCGAATGGTATAAGTATATTCACAAATCCTTAACAAGATTTCTTATTTAAACCTTTACTTTTCGTATACTTCAAAAAGTAATTCATATACTTATCTCAAATGGTATAAGTATATTCACAATCATTAACAAGATTTCTTACTTTAAACCTTTGCCTTTTATATCTTTTTTCAAAAGATTCCTTACTTATAATTTCCTTTAAAGTATCCTTTTTTAGGATCTAAGTACTTTCACAAATCCATTCAAAAGGTTTAAGACTAATGTTACTCAAATATTGTCACTACAAACCCCAAAACCATTTCACTTACGCTTATCTTTAAAACAATCTTTTAAAGATCTATTTACATTCATAAGTTTAATCAAAAAGGGTTAAAGAAAAATGTTATTCAAACAATGTCACAACAAACCCAAAACCATTCCATAGTTGTATTATCTTTAAAAACATTCTTTTAAAGATCTAAGATAATAATAAGTTAAGTTCGATAGTCGACTAACCGATTATTTAGTTAAAATAGTTGCTTATACAAATCAATCTTCGTATACTTAACTTGTTTCCGACATTTCAACTTAACTATTCCTTATTAAAGAGTAAAGCTATATAAGTTAGAGCACTGGTTGCATCAAAGCCATGCCTAGACACTTCATTTTTGAATCACACAAATAGACAAGTATACTCGTCGACTTTTAGTGTTAAGTATAGTATTAATGATTTCCATAAAAAAAGTAACAAACAACATGATTCACCCATTTCCGACATTCCCGACTTAAATATTCCTCATTCAAGAGGGAAACCAAGTAGGTTAGAGCTCTATCTCTCCGTCCTTACTCGACATCAATCTTATCTCCCAGAAATAGATAAACCTACTTCATCGGTTTTTAAGGTTAAGTAAAGTTAATTACCTTTTAAACAAATAAGTAAACAACAAGACTGATACATTTTCGACATCCGAACTTAAACATTCCTCATTCAAGTGGGAAGCCTGGTAGGTCAGAGCTCTATTGCTCTATCCCTACTCGACATCAATCTTAACTCTTATAAATTAGAGAAGTCCACCTCGTTGGCTTTTAGTGTTAAGCCTCTTCTTTACTTTTTCAAAATTTATATATTACCAATAATATATCTAAATTTCAAACCAACTTTAAGATACTTCAAAACATGTTTGAGAGCGTGTCTAAAAAGATTAGTGAAAAATACCAAATTTAAATATCATTTTTTAAACATTTAAAACCATAAGCGACTTACTACTGCATTTATAAATGTTGCTAAAAGTCCTTGTTATAATAACATTAAAAAGAACGATCTTTGTAACTAGTTTTAACCCCTTTAACAAATGATTTAAGACTTGAAATTTTTATAGTAAGTACTACCATTAAGGTACTAAAAAACCATGGAAAGTAACTCCAAAAATATCTTTCCAATATTTATAAAAGTTCCCTAAAACAAGGGATTTGGAAGTGCACTTATAATGAATATTCTCGCCTCAAACACTTTCAAACTTACTTTGATTTAACACACAGGTTAAACAACCATTTAAACATCAAGTCAAGGCCACGCCACATGTTTAAGAGGTAAATAGAAGTGATGTTATATAATATAAAGTTATCATTTGCTTTCAAAAGCAAGAGTGGTCCAAAGTTTATAACTTTACTTAGTTAATGTCTCTTTGACTATTATACTGTAACGAACCGGATTTTCGACCCTAAAAAATCGACACTAATACGTCCACTGTATTATATGGCGAACATTCAAGTGCATAAAATACTGATTTGTTAGGGTGAAAGAAGAAGGTAGAAGATAGAAGAAAATTAAACAACATAGAATCTCACAACGCAGCGAATAATATATAATACAACAATAATCTTTACAAAAAGGAAACAACTTTATTCATATATACAACATCTGGGTACACTAGACTTATCGTAAATTAGGACAGTTATAGAAACTTGTCCTTAAATTGACAAACATACATACTCTATAATACATCGGAAGAAAAATATACATGAATACGTCTTGACCATCCAACTCCTCTCCAACTCCAAAGTATCCAGCTAACCTGGGACAAGCATGCTCGGTCTGACCCGAGCATTACATGGAATAACGCCCAGGTCAATCTGGTAAACCAGCATGAGTAAAACTTGATAACAAGTAACAACCAAACTGATTTCTACATTTGAAAACCTTTCAAACAAAGGGTATCTCGTAAGACCACACTGCATATAAAAACGAATGGGTTTTTACCTTACGATAACCAAAACATTTTATATCAAAATCCTATGATATTATCATAGTGTCTAGGTTTAAAGTAAATAGATAAAATAGCTGAAATGCTTGCATCTCTCATTCCAACATACTAGGCTCTAAAATAAAAAAGCATAAGACACGTATTGAAGATTGGATTTCAACAATGGCAAGGTAAGGGACTATCTTCTAATGACACACCTGTAGAAAATGCAATGGTGCTAACATAGAGCCGGCTGCCCCTTTAACACGGAAGACCGGATTACTTCACCCTCTTGATACCAAGGCCTCATGTGGGGTAGTAGCTTTAAGGTAGAGGAGCTTCGGGTTATCATCGATTTGTCGAAAATGAACCCAAAATTGGGTCATTTTTCCACTGGTTTTTGGGCCACCAACTCAAGAAATTTGGAAAAGTAGTCAAAAGGAAAGTTGTAGGAATTTCTTTCCTTTATAATTTCAAAAAAGAATCACTCATTTTCAATTTTTTTTGAAGAAGTTATGATCAAAAGAAGAAGGGTAATTTTCGGACTTGAAATTCTGAGTAAAAAAAATTGCTTTGTAAAGAATTGGTGTTTTGACATAGCTATGATAGAAATTTGAAAAATTGGTCAACTAGAATGTTGTATCTATTAAAATTACACATGGTTTCAAAACGTGAAAAAATCCATTTGAGTTGGAAATGAGAAAGAAAAGGTTGGTGGAAAGAGGAGGAAAAATGGAGAAACATATGGGTTATTTATAAGCAAGAATTTCCCACCTCATCATTTTGTCAAGTCACATCACTCTCTTATATATATAATCATTATGTTTAATCACATCACTCTTATATATATAATTATTATGTTTAGTCACATCACTTTCTTTTATATATATATAATTATTATGTTTAGTCACATCACTTTCTTTTATATATATAATTATTATGTTTAGTCACATCATTTACTAAAAAAATTAATATAAGATAATATATCCTTAGGTATATTATTATTTAGCTAATTAACTCTTATATATGTGTATATATGGTGCACAAAGATCCCGACAACTTTCTGGTGTCGAAAGGTTGAAATTTCGGAAAATGTTCTTTGGTCACATTTTCTGTTTTTTTACGAATTATTTAATTTGGTAAACAAATTTTGAAAGGATTTTACCATCATTATTAATTAATTAAAATGAGTTTATTTTCATTATAAAACTTATATATATTGAATATTTAAAATTAACTAAATATTCACTAATCAAAGCAGTGAAATTCCGGGTCGTTACATTCTTCCACCTTAAAAGAATTTCGTCCCCGAAATTACACCTCAACCTATCCCAGAAAACACTTAACACTATACATTAGCTCGTATGATGTACATATATCATTCTTATGCAAAATATGATTTGATCTTAACTCGAATACATAACTTTCCTTCAGAACTAGTAT
Organism: Allium fistulosum; assembly: GCA_030737815.1. Classification (NCBI taxonomy): domain Eukaryota; kingdom Viridiplantae; phylum Streptophyta; class Magnoliopsida; order Asparagales; family Amaryllidaceae; genus Allium; species Allium fistulosum. The sequence continues at coordinate 1,042,149,725 of CM060902.1, read as the reverse complement.
CGCTCACTCAATTCTCTAGTGCGGAATCCAATCGGGCTCCTTGATTTGGAACCTCTATTCTTCTTAAATAGTTCTAACTATGATAGAAAACTTTGGTCCCACACCAAGAACCCTCATCAAGTGCTTGCTGTCAAAAGTATAGTAATAGATCCTTATTCGGGACGGTGCAACACCTCAAAGCCATGTACTCGAATTTTGGATCACTCTATATGGAAAGAGAAATGATCTACGTCCAACTTACGCACTTACTTAATTGGTCCTCCCTAATACCAATTCTATTTCCACTAAATTATTTATGAAAACATTTCATAAACTATTCTTATGTTCAACTTGTATGTTACTCCACTACATCCTAAGATCATATATCCCTATCTGATTCCATTGCTTTTATTTTCCTAAGAAAATTCAAGATCCAAATACCTGGCTTTTACTTTCAAAAACTTTTTGAAATGGAACTCTATACTTTAAATCATAAAAATATATAGACATAGCCTGAGTAACTCCAAAATGATACTAAGGAACTGGGTAACACCAAACAGTATCATACATTCCCTTACTAAGAAGGGTAATACTCAAGAGAAGTGCTTACAATCTGAACACATATCTTTCCCAATTTTAAGTTATTTTCGAGCCCTCGAACTATTTAACTATAAAATATTCCTTTTATTTCCAAATTATTATTTTTGGAACAATACTTTACACTTTTCAACAACATATATCACCAACTCACTTTGGGTTTGTTCGTGTTGAACTTGTTTCGATCGTACAATGATAAAGAGAATAATTAACTAAGTACCCCACAACGTTCACCTAGGAAAACATCTGATCGTCATTTAGAAGAATATTCTGATCATCACAAAACAATCAAGACTTGTTCCTCGTACCAATCCAAATATAACACTTCTTACCTACACTTTTATTCCCAAAAATTTATACTTAAACCAAATTGGTTTCAAATATTATTATTATTATTTTCCCAAAACCTTGAAAATCATTTTCCAAAAGCGCCGGGATTTAGGTTCTCAAGTTTTCAACCTAAATTCTTCCAACTTAAATGATACATTTTTTAAACCCATTTTATAAATCACTTCTATTAGACCGTTTTTAAATATTTATCCCAAAACATTCTAACTTTGAAATCAAATTCTACCTCAATGTTAACATCAAACGCCTTTTAGTCAAACTGTGAAACTTAATTTACAAGGTGTTCGTTTCCATATTTTTCCCAATCCTTATCTACCCAACTCATATCTCAAAAATGGAACATACTGATAATAGTCAATGCTCAACTAGACGAGCATGATCAAACAAACCCTAAATGATAATAATAACAACATATTGTTATCTCTTGACACCTCAACCAGCTATACTACGCTATTTGTGAAAATCATTCTTTTATACATAAAATATACCCTGGGTAAAATTATTTCAAGTACCCAATTCCAAAACAATACTGTGTCGATTTGCATAGTTTAAGTATTAAGAAACCTCTATCAGTACAGTTGTACACTCTGTATCGACCAGAGTTCATAAGCCACTAAACCGATAAATCAACACAATATAAAACATTTGATAATCACTAACAAATACACGCTCATACATATATATATACTCAAACTCATTCTAGGGTGTCACTTACCCTATCTCTAATGAGTTAACCCCACCAAAGCCAAGGTTCTCGCTTAACCTTCAGCTCTGATACCAAATGTAACGAACTGGATTTTCGACCCTAAAAAATCGACACCAATACGTCCACTGTATTATATGTCGAACATTCAAGTGCCGAAAATACTGATTTGTTAGGGTGAAAGAAGAAGGTAGGAGAAAGAAGAAAATTAAACAACACAGAATCTCACAACGCAGCGAATAATATATAATACAACAATGATCTTTAGAAAAAGGAAACATCTTTATTCATATATACAACATCAGAGCACACTAGACTTATCGTAAATTTGGACAGTTATAGAAACCTGTCCTTACATTGACAAACATACATACTCTATAATACAGCAGAAGAAAAATATACATGAATACGCCTTGACCATCCAGCTCCTCTCCAACTCTAAAATATCCAGCTAACCTGGGAAAAGCATGCTCGGTCTGACCCGAGCATTACATGGAATAACGCCCAGGTCAGTCTGGTAAACCAGCATGAGTAAAACTCGATAACAAGTAACAACCAAATTTATTTATACATTTGAAAACCTTTCAAACAAATGGTATCTCGTAAGACCACACCGCACATAAAAACAGATGGGTTTTTACCTTACGATAACCAAAACATTTTATATCAAATTCCAGTGATATTATCATAGTGTCTAGGTTTAAAGTAAATAGATAAAATAGATGAAATGCTTGCATCGCACATTCCAACATACCTGGCTCTATAATAAAAAACATAAGGCACGTATTGGAGATTGGATTCCAACAATGGCAATGTAAGGGACTACCTTCCGATGATACACCTCTAGAAAATGCACTGATGCTAACACAGAGCCGGTTGCCCCTTTAACATGGAAGACCGGATTACCTTACCCTCTTGACACCGAGGCCTTATACTACCATAGTGTTTGCGCGCAAACCAACTCTAAAAGGGACATCTAGAATGGGGTGACCGCTCCTAATGGTAGCTAACCACATAGCTCTGCTACATGCCCTGCTTTTTCCATTCTTCCCGGTTGTGAGGCTTGAGGCTACGCTTTACCTTTTTGAATAACAATCCATCTTGGAATGCTAACACTACCCTCTAGATAGTAATGCAGTGCTAGCATTCATCCATACAAGTTGTCCCAGATAAGAACAATCCGAAGGCACTACTTCTACTACATCCATTTTGAAACCACCCTCAGGATTAGTAGCAAGCAGCCCTTGCACTTCGATGGCTCCGTCTTCGATCCCATGCTTCAAGATGTCTTCATTTCAAAACGCTTGAGTTGGATCGAAGTGGTTTTCATATAACATATGCGATCCTGGTCTCTTCGAAACAACTTTCGATATTTCCGGTAAACTCAACCCCAGTTCTTTAGGAAATAAACGGACAATGACAAGATCGGAGTTCACCTCCTAACCGTTTGTGGACAGATCTCTTTATCATTCGTCCTAGAAGAACGAACAAGTTTATATGTATAGTATAGCACCTTCGACGGTAACTGTACCATATAATTCTCGTGTTTCTCCTAGATATTTCCAAAGTGACGTTTTGTCCAGATTTGATAGTTGGTTATTTAACTATCACTACACCAAAACAGGTGATTCCCAATGAGTATAACTGTCGCAAAAAGTTTCAGCAACGCTTATTAGCGTCGTTGTAGGGATGTCGCAATTTATTGCCAACGCGTATAAGCGTTGGAAGGTTGTATTCGCCAACGCTTATAAGCGTTGGTGTATATTATTTAGCAACGCTTATAAGCGTTGGAAGGTTGTATTCCCCAACTCTTATAAACGTTGGCGTATATTATTTAGCAACGCTTATAAACGTTGGCAAATTAACCATCCAACATTGTTTAATTTTTTATGCTGACGCTTATAAGCGTTGGTATATTTTAATTGCCAACGCTTATAACGCTTTAACAGCATTATTATACTACATTCAATAGGAACCCAAAATTTACAATATTCATGATCAAATAACAACATAAATTTCATAACAATGTCACCTACTTCATAACAAGTACAATACATAATTAAGTTGGTTAATTCAATACATAATCAACTACTTCATAACAATGTCAAATTGGAATACAAAAGACAACGTAAATTTCATAGTGAAATTCTACAAATACCGAATACGAAACTCCAGCCATATAACGAAACCTCCATCTGAAAAATCACATAACTTGTACATTCCATTTTGAGGACCATCATAAATTGATGCATCCGGTTCAAGAACATCATCCACCCAAATTACTTTCTCTACATTCGGTATCACCTTCCTAAAATGACAAATAGTTTGTGTTCCAACATAACCTTTAGCTACTTCCTTCTCTAAATCTTATGACAATAGCATTACATATTTCTTTTCCATTGTAGATGAACGAATATCATTATTTGACACGGTTGGAGTAACAACTACATTATTGTTTGTATGAGAATCTCCTAAATTAGAAGTACCTTCCGTTTGTGGAGTCGTAGGACTTGCAATATATTTTTCTTGCAAACTAGGCATAAATTTCATAAAAGTTGAAGTAATTGAATTGATGGCATTATTAACTTGATTAGCTACTTGCCTTTCTATCTCCAATTTCCAAATAGACAAATCCACGGCGTGCTTCTTTTCAGTTACAGCTTTTACAGCTCGAGCCATCTTCACTTGTTTTATAGAAAAAGTAGAAGTAATTGCTCGACAATAATTTTTCTTCGTGTCGGAACCAAAAACTTCCGCAATTGGGTCATCTTCAAGATCTTCGACTCCACCCTTAGAACTATCATCCAACTTCCTCTTTTTTTCCGCTTCCTCTAGTAGTGCCTGCATTTAATATCACGTTAAATTGAATTTGCACAAGTGAATATGAACTTGCATGCATGTGTGTGTATTCATGTGTGCATTTAGCTTAGCTTTAAGAGAGTACGAACTTACTGAATATAAATCATTGTTTAATTTCCATACGGGATCCACTAAGCCTTTATTAATTCTCTTTAATTAATAAAACCACTTTATAAAACCTGATCACAAGATCTTTTCAAAACACTATTCCCAAACCCCTTACATTTTCTTTTATCCTTGGGAAACATTTATATACTTATCTCAATGTTATAACTATATTACCAAAACATTTTACTTTTAATGCCTTGAAACAAAATCATATACTTATCTTATCAATATAAGTATATTTACAAACTTTTCAAAGTTTTCTTCTTTCCAAATCCAAACATTTCTTCCAAATAAAACATTCCGATTATCCTTTATCAAAAATTCCCTTTTTAAAAGCTCATCTCATATTTCAATTAACTTATAACTTTCAAAATAAAGTTATAACCCACTTTTATAACCCTTTAAGTTAATTTATAAACCTCTTTCTAAATCTCTAAAATGATTTATAAACCCTTTTATCTATTTTTAAAACTCTATATATAAACCTTTATATACTCCTTTATCATTTACAAAACATCATTTATAGAACACTTAAAGTAACTCATCAGTAAAAACCCCTTTTATAAACAAATTATTGCTTATAAATAACTTTACAACATAATAGCATAACTTGGAAATCATTTATAAACTTTAAACTCTAAATTGGTTAAAGAATCTAAGTAAATTCAAAACACATTTTACAAATTCAAAAAGAGGCTTAGCAATTCCAATGGTACTAGTTTAAGTTACCATTCAATTTCAACTCGATTCCCAAGTCACTTAACAATTATTTACATAAGCTGCCATATATGTAAATACAGTTCATATCCAATCAGGGAATAACACGTCAATATAACCAGTTGGCATATACAAGTCCAAATAACATAACAACATGATGGTGATTTATCCTGCTAAATAGATGTCCAAACAATTCAATCAATTTATAACAGAACGAGGATTTATTCTACTTAACACATGTCCACACAATCAAATTACTTACACTATAGCAGAATGGTGTTTTGTTCTGCTAACGGATGTCATTTAATTCTCCTAATCATATGGGTTACTTAAGGATTTGGACCAGAGATCATTTGACATGGAATCGATTTATTTTGAAAAAGAAAATTGATTGAAACACATTCTGTTTAGTTTAAAATCACCTTTGAAAAGTTAAAAGTATATTTAATTAGCTTAAACCCTATCTAAATCTTAATTAATCCAATTTAAATCAAGATTAAATCATAATTAACCTCTAATTAGGCTTAATGAACTTGATTAAGTACTGATTAACTTCCTAATACAACATGGTTAAGGTTAAACCAAATTGTTTAAGAGTTAAACCCTAATTAATTAATTAACCCATTAATTAAATAAATAAATAATTAACCATTAATCTTAATTAAATAATTATTAATCACTTAATTACTCCTTAACCCCATTAATCACTAATTAAAACTTTATAAATCAATTAATAGTCATTAACATAACTTAAGTGATGATTAACCTCTAATCACCTTCTTAATTACCAATTAGGTACTAATTACATTTTAATTAACTAATTAACTAATTAATTATATTACAACTTAATTACTTTTTAATATTACTAATTAAGTTTGGAAAACTTAGTAAACTAATTTCAAAATAAAACAAATTTGAAATAGAAATTCAAACCTTTGTCGAACTGCATTCATAGCGACTATCGCTATGGGCGTAGTTCGCTTTAACATATTCTTAGCAAACCACTTCACAAACCCTTACTTTTTCATGATTGAAACATACTTTAGAAATATTTTTTAAAAAGAAACATTAAAACTGAAGTTACAAACTTTAATCCATTTCAAAACTTTAAACTTCAAAAACAAACTTCGATTCCAATCGAACCTCATAACCGCCGCAATTACACAAAGTAGTTAACTTTGTTTACCAACCTCGTGCCATTGCTCATGTTTTACAATCAACATATTCCTAACACCAACCATCTTCATCATATATTACAAGTATACATCCATATATACATGCTTACTAACTTTATAATACAACATCGATTTCCATAACCAAATCAAACTAAAAACAACCATCCAAATCATAATCAAACCACATGATTATCATTCAACTTCTACACTATATAGTCACCATACATAGTGACATAAATAAAGTTACCATTTTCATAAAAAATATGAGTAGTTTACTCACCAAAATTCCGCAAAATCTACTCGAACTTAAGCTAAACTTGTCAACGACTCCCTAGATTTGAAGGATGAAAGCTTTAAGTGCACGCAACCCTCAAAATGGGCTTGGCCCAGGTGTATATAGGCTCGGCTAGAGGTATGGGGGTGGATGTGGGGTAGTAGCTTGAAGGTAGAGGAGCTTCGTGTTATCATCGATTTGTCGAAAATGAACCGAAAGTTAGGCCATTTTCCCACTGGTTTTTGGACCACCAACTCAAAGAATTTGGAAAAGTTGTCAAAAGGAAAGTTGTAGGAATTTATTTCCTTTATCATTTCAAAAAAAGAATAACTCATTTTCAATTTATTTTGAAGAAGTTATGATCAAAAAAATAAGAGTAATTTTCGGACTTGAAATTCTGGATAAACAAATTGCTTTGTAAAGAATTGGTGTTTTGACATAGCTATAGTAGAAATTTGAAAAGGTGGTCAACTAGAATGTTGTAGCCATTAAATTTCACATGGAAATGTAACGACTAGGATTTTCGACACTTGAAAATCGACACTAATACATCCACTGTATTACATGCCGAGCAATCGGATGCCGGAAAACCCGATAGTTTGGGGAAAAGAAAATGAAGAGGTAGAAGAAAATAGAACAACAACACAAAATCTCACAAATGCAGCGGAACAAAATATAATAAATAATGACATGTATTTATACAGTAATAACTACAACTATTATTTATACATTACATCATCAGAGTACAACAAATTAATAACTCAATACTGGACAGTTATAATAACTTGTCCTCACTAGTGCTGACTACACAGCCTAACACACACAGCGGAATATAATCAAGTATGAGGAATACGTCTCTATTATCCAGCTCGTCTCTTGAGCTCCATAGCATCCTAACCTGAATCTATAATACTCGGTCTGACCTGAGCATTATAATAAAATAACACCCGAGTCAGTTTAGAAAACCAGCGTGATAAAACACACTCAATTTGAATTATTAAAGTTATCAAAATCCTTTGAAAAACAAAGGTATCTCGTAAGACCGTGTCACACATAAACACAACGAGTTTTTACCTTCCAATAACCAAAACATTATATCAAAATCATCCGATATTATAATAGTGTCTAAGTACAAATACTTATTCAAATAGCCGAAATTGTTACATTCATTAAATTCTAGCATACTAGGCTCAATGATTACGTCTCTATCCCAAAGAAATCAAAACTTAACTATAGGCAATCTCTGCCTCCCGATTTTGCCATGAAAATATACCAATACTTTTTGAAAACTTTGTTTAATAATTATCTCAAAATAATGCTTATAAAGTTTCTATAATAATTTTCCAAGTTTAATTTAGGCAAATACTCTTAAATAAAAGTTATTATATAAAACTATATTAATATTGAATAATTTATCTTTTAAAATAATAATACTAATTAATTCTGAGTTATTAATAAAATCCAAATCATTTTATAAGACTTGTTTATAAAACTTATAATTCATTTTTACAATTTAAAAATATTTAAATAACTAATTTTCTGGAATATTTTTATGCCAAAACATTTTTAGGTTACCTAGTTTAATAATTAAAAATCCTCTTTTTTAGAACAAACTCAACTTCTCGATAACATATATTTTTCAATTCCAATATAACCAATATAATATTTATAAATCTCCCTCGATTTATCACCAATCGATTTACATCCCCAATTTCATAAATCCCTTTTTCACATTTCCAAAGGTAAAATCTATCATTTCTTTTTGAATCGATTTATCCATCTCATTATAAATTCTTACCGTAAATTTATATCTTCATCTTATCAAATGATAATCATTTCACTTTATTTATAAGCATTGTTTATAAATCCCATAGTCTCATTTCCAGTTAACAACGTTTTCACATCACTTAAATCCATTTCTTAAATTCCAAAAACTAACTAAATCTTGATTCTACTTCCATTTCGTAATTTGTAATTCTTGTTTAAGATCCAGTATACCCAATTTATACTTATTTCCAAATTACCTTCTATTCTCCCAATCTATTTAAAATCTCTATTTTTAAAACCTTTTATATTTAAACAAGTATCACTTAAGAATTATTATTTAAAATCCTTTATTTACATTATTCCAAAATCTCCATTTTAAATATCACGGAATAGCAAAGTACAAAGTCAAACCATTTATTTTATCCAATAAATTTCTTTAATTAATCCAAATTTCAATATAAATACTTCACTTCCAAAATCCATTTTTAATTTCTTTTCAAATTCATAAAATATATTTATGGTATTTTAAAATACCAAAATCTAGGCCAGTGCTACTATAACATCAATAAATTTAAATCACACTATAATCTACCACAGATTATTCAAACATATCATATATCACTGTATATGAAATTAAATTCAACATTTTTGAGGAATCCAGTTGGATCCCTCTAACCTGTTTCCCTGCAACCACAGATGTTAGATAACATAAAATACCAATCACACTTCGAGGCATGATATCACGGTAATATAGGGTCATCCGCTATTATGCGGGGCGCATAGAGTTTCATCCACTTCAAAAGGCGGGAAATATATCCAACTACTAATATATATACTAATATATATAATATAACATCCAACAGATAATAATAATTATCAATTTATCCAATCAATAAATAAATAATTTTTAATTGCTATAAATAAATCTAGTCAACCAAATTGAGTGAGATTTACTCACATTTAATCCAGTTATCGCCTTCATTACTGATTTCGACTTAATTCGAACGGCTTTCGAATTTAGCTAAAAAAATTAGAAGCTCCGAATTCGCCCAAACCAGTTTCATTTCAAAGCTCTCATCGATACGATCCTAACGCAGAAATCTGTGTGACGATCAGGTTTAATATGAATGAGATATCTAATTTTAAACTCAACATACTTATTTAAACAGATAAATAAAAGAAATATAAATGTTCTCACATTCAAAAGCAACCGGCCCAAGACCCAACAACCCAGACCCACATCTATACCGTTGCATCTTCTTCTTCTTCCTTTTCTTTTTGCATCTCCAGTTACCCATACACACGACCAATCGTGCACGTGCACGACCCCTACAACCCATCGCCGACCATCTCGACATCGCCCACATGACCGCCTTGCCGTCCTCATCAATCTGGCACCACCGCCACGACCCCTAGCCTCCTCGACCATAACGCGACACTACAGAGCACCCTTCGAGACCATACAATATGTTGCGCCTCCCTACAAACAACCGCACACCACCAAACTTCTCCCCTAGGTGCGCCTCACCATGACAACTCGAGTCTACACCCGGATCCATAAATCGACGACCAAAACCCTAGATAACCGAAACCCTAGCTCAATTGTCGTTCGACTTTCACTGACGACCAAACCCAATCAAGGCCGCACCATCCAAGAAGCATACCAGATCGAAGATCATTGAGAAATATGAACTTACAAACAAGTTTTAATTTTTTTCATTGAGTATTTTGTGAGTTATAAATTTTCAAAGCTTTGATTTTTGTTTTCTCTTACTGTTCTGTTGCGTGCCGTGCTATATAACGAGAAAAGAGGGAAGTGTGTTTGAAAAGGAAAGGGTACAGTGATAGGTAGGTAAGGTGGCTGACAGATTTGAAGGGTTGACTAATATATTAATTAAAATTTCAAAATGTCTCGATTTACGTAGCTTAAAATCTTGAACCCCTATCGAGGCGTGCTGTTAGGCATTCATAATGTTATACCCCTATTCCGAACGCAATGGAAAGGATTTTGAGTCCTAATTCGATCGTATGGAGAAGATAGGTTTTTGGATCCAATTATTATATTAAATTTTCGATATTAAATTCAATGCATTTCTATCACGTACGATCAAACGATAATCCCAACGCTACGAAATTTGAAATCCGATAATATTTCACTATTACGGATCCAATGGAACTGGTTTCGTCGAAAACCGAGACTGTGCCCCGGATCGTTATTTTCAATTGTTAATTTAACCGAGTTATTTTTAAAATCGAAGAAATCACTTTTAAATTCAATTTAAAAGTTCTATTGCCTTCATTCTTATTAATATAAATTTAATAAGCTTTTAAATTATTTTTATCAAGCTCAAAACTCAAGATTCAATTATTTAAGTAAATTCCAATTATTAAATTATCCAATAAAACATTATATTTGAAATTCAAGTTAAAATTTTACTTTTAAATATTTAAAATCAATTAAATATTCCAATTTCAAATAACCAAATTTCTGGGTCGTTACATTCCTCCCCCCTTAAAAGAATTTCGTCCCTGAAATTACCAAGGTAAGAAGAATGGTCCAAAACCCATTAACTTTCCCAAAATAAATCGGTTGAAACAACTTCCCAAAATCAATTTATTGAAACCACATTATCACTTTTACTAATTTCCAAATTCATCCACGGTTTCCAAATAATATTATTTACTCAACCATTTCAAGTTATAATCCAAAATCAAATTTTAGTTATTGAAAATTTTCTTCAAATTTTCTAACTCCTTAAATTTTCGGAAAATTTCACCAGCGTCTCCTTTGCGCGGCTAGATCGGAACAACTACAAAATGCCACTATGGGCCCTAAACCAACAAAAGAAAACAAAATCCAAGTGACTCAATCATAAAACCATCAAATCAAATGACAAAATAAACATGTACCTTCTTGTCGGGCAATCCAATTTTTTCTTGATTTTAAATGCCTACATCTTATTTACCAATAATATCCAATCATATAATTCAAAATTATTTTATTCAGCATTTTCAAATTTCCAACATTTATTTCACCATAACCCGTACGATGTACATATATCATCCATATGCAATATCAAATCTGATCGCTCGCTCGATCACACAATTTCACTTCCGAACTAGTATCGTTCACGACTCTCTGGTGCAGACTCAGATTTGGTTCCTTGATCTGAAACTGTTATTCTCCTTACATAGCCATATACTATGATAGAGAATTCCAGAATCAAGTCAAAAATCCATATCCAGGGTTCGCCGTCGAAAATCGAGTGAAAAATCCTAACTCGGATTGATATAAATCATCTCGAAATTATGTGCTCGAATCTGGATCAAATCGTTATGCAAATAAAATAATATACGTAAAACTTACGTATTTATTTCAATTGATTTCTTAGCTATATCAAATTCTTTTTATTCACATTTACTTCAATTCAATTATTCACAGTTATCATTCACATTTATACTTCAAATTCACCTATTTACTTGGTATATCCTTTAATACCAATTCCACTTAAGAATTTCACCATCAAATTTTCTTAAGTCAATTTTAAAAAATTTATACAAAAGTTCTTATGTTTATTACCACTTCACCACTTAAGTTTATATCCATTTTTATTCAAATTAAATTTCATTTCCCAATTTCAACATTCAATTTTATTGATCAGCATTCCAAATCTCAATAAATCCCATTTCCAATAATTATTTCATCTAGCCTAACTCAGGCTAAATTTTCAAATTCCACATTATCTAACATAACTCAAATTAAATTTTTATTCCATAGTTCAAATTTCAAATTTTATAAGTTATCAAACTTACTATATTCCATAAAACATTTTAAATCAAAATTCCAGAGATTAAACAACTTGTTCTAAGTATTGCAAATCATTTTTGAAATCATATATACCCAAAATCCCTTGGTATATCAAATCATTTCTTTTGCATTTCAAACCAAAACCAGTTGTACCAAACAAACTCCAATGGTAGCAATCCCTCCCTTGGAAACTCGAAAATGAACGTCGATGATGCTGCAGTCATCACCGAAATTATTTTCTAGCGACCGAAGTGAGTTTAGTGCTTTTATTTTCTTTAAATATCCCTTTAAAAATATTTCAATTCAAAAATATTTTCCAAATAATATCACTGTTATTTTCCATGACTTTGAAAAACATTTCAAAACCAACGGGGACTAAATTCCCAAATTACAGCTTTCAAACCCTTTTTAACAAATCATATTTAAATATACTTCTGGGATTTCATTTCATTTCAAATTATAAATCACATTTACATAATTCCATTTCATTATATGAAATTATTTCTTAACTATTGACTATAATATCAACTTTTATTCAATCACCACAACAACAAATGATAATGGTTTAATATTATCATTTCCTAACAACCAAGCACACCATATATAACTATAATAATTTATGAATTTTTTTTTCCTTCATATATAAAAATAATCTAGGTAAAATTATTTCATTTACCCCATTTCAAAAAAATACCATGTCGAATTGCTCTGTACAAGTGTTTAGAGACTCCCATCAATAACGTTAATTATCGTATTGACTAGAATCCATAAGCCACTCAATAGATCAATCAACATAATATAAACACTTAATAGTCACTAACAAATACACGCTTATATCTATTAATACACTCAAACTCATTCTAGGATACTACTGACCCTATTTCTAATGAGTTACCCACTCAAAACCAAGGTTCTCACTTAACCTTCAGCTCTGATACCAAATGTAACGACCGGGATTTTCGACCCTTGAAAATCGACACTAATACGTCCACTGTATTACATACCGAGAAACCGAATGTCGGAAAACCCGATAGTTAGGGGAAAAGAAAAGGAAAAGGTAGAAGAAAATAAAACAACAACACAGAATCTAACAAACGCAGCGGAACAATATATAATAGATAATAACATGTCTTTATACAAAAAGAACTACAATTGTTATTTATACATTACATCATCAGAGTACAAAAAATCAATAACTCAATACTGGACAGTTATAATAACTTGTCCTCACTAGTGCTGACTACACAGCCTAACAAACACAGTGGAATATAATCAAGTACGTGGAATACGTCTCTGACATCCAGCTCGTCTCCTGAGCTCCATAGCATCCTAACATGAATCTGTAATACTCGGTTTGACCCGAGCATTATAATAAAATAACACCCGAGTTAGTCCGGAAAACCAGCGTGAGAAAACAAACTCAATTTGAATTATTAAAGTTATCAAAATCCTTTGAAAAACAAAGGTATTTCTTAAGACCGTGTCACACAAAAACACGACGGGTTTTTACCTTACGATAACCAAAACATTTTTTATCGAAATCATCTGATATTATAATAGTGTCTAAGTACAAATACTTATTCAAATAGCCGAAATTATTACATTCATTAAATTTCAGCATACTAGGCTCTACAACCAAAACCGTAAAGGCACGTATTGGAGAATGGATTTCCATACAATGACTAGGAACTGGGGTACCACCTATCACAATACACGTCTAGAAAAAATGTACCGAGGACCTCGCCGGGATCCCCTACAACACAAGATAGTATATACCCCTAAACTGGATAATACCGAGTATGTTACCACCCCGGGTGTTCCCACCGTTACCAAGAGCTCTTTTTCCATGCACCGCCGTATCCATAATTTATAATATATCCGAGGGTATCTAGAAAGGTGATAACATACCCTAATTGAGTGCGAACCACTTAGCCTTGCTGCATCTCCCCTGATTTTCAGTCATTCAGGTTGATGAGGCTTGAGGCTACGATTACCTATTTAAGGAATTTATACTTGGAATGCTCATTGTCCTCCAATGACAATGTACTGATAGCATTCATCCATACAAGTTCGTTCTGGGTCTGAACGAAACTGAAGGAACTAGTCCTACTATATCCATTTTGGAATCATCCTCAGGATTAGTAGCGATTAGCCCTTGCATTTCAATGCTCCAACTTCGATTACATGCTCTTGTCTTCACTTCAAAAAACGTATTCATTGGATCGAAGTGGTTTTCGGATAAACTTATCCGATCTCGGTCTCTTCGAAACAACACTCGATATTTTTGATAGACTCAACCCTGGTTCTTTAGGAAATAAACAGACGAAAATAAGATCGGAGATCATCTCCTAACCGTTAGTGGACGGATTTCCTTATCAACATCCAAGAAGAACGAAACGAGTTTATACGTACAGTATAGCACCTTTGATGGTAACTGTACCATATAATTCCCGTGTTTCTCCTAGATATTCCCAAAGTTATGTTTTTGGTCCATATTTGATAGTCGGTTATTTAACTATCAAATAAACAATCATTCAATCAAAGATTCATTTCCCACTGAAATGCCAAGCCGTATTTAATTTAAATTTCAATAAATTAAATCTCTTTATCAAAAAGGTATATATATATCTTATCGGAATAAGTATGTTCACAAACCATTCCCTTCGAAAATATTCGAAAAATCTTTTAAAATAAATACGGAAACCACTACGCAGTATCAACCATGGATTCGCAGCTCAATGATTACGTTTCTATCCCAGAGAAATCCATACTTAACTGTAGGAAATCTCTGCCTCCCGATTTCGCCATGAAAGTATACCATTACTTTCCGAAAACTTTATTTAATAATTATCTCAAAATAATGCTTACAAAGTTTTTATAATAATTTTCCAAGTTTAATTTAGGCAAATACTCTTAAATAAAAGCTATTATATAAAACTATAATAATATTGAATAATTTATCTTTTAAAATAATAATACTGATTAATTCTGATTTACTAATAAAATCCAAATCATTTTACAACACTTGTTAATAAAACTTATAAATCATTTTGACAATTTAAAAATATTTAAATAACTAATTTTCTGGAATATTTTTATGCCAAAACATTTTTAGATTACCTAGTTTAATAATTAAAAATCCTCCTTTTTAGAACTAACTCAACTTCTCGATAACAAATATTTTTCAATTCTAATAAAACCAATCTAATATTTATAAATCTCCCTCAATTTATCACCAATCGATTTACGTCCCCAATTTCATAATCCCTTTTTCACATTTCCAAAGGTAAAATCTATCATTTCTTTTTAAATCGATTTACCCATCTCATTATAAATTATTACCGTGAATTTATATCTTCATCTTATCAAATGATAATCATTTCACTTTATTTATAAACATTGTTTATAAATCCCATAGTCTCATTTCCAGTTTACAACGTTTTCACATCACTTAAATCCATTATAATTCGACTTCTAAATTAAATTCCATTTATAAATAAATTTCTTAAATAACCCAAACTATATTCCAAAAACCAACCAAATCTCAATTCTACTTCCATTTCGTAATTTGGAAATCTTATTTAAGATCCAGTATACCCAATTAATACTTATTTCCTAACTACTTTCTATTCTCCCAATCTATTTAAAATCTCGATTTCTAAAACCTTTTATATTTAAACAAGTATCACTTAAGAATTATTATTTAAAATCCTTTATTTACATTATTCCAAAATCTCCATTTTAAATATCATGGAATAGTCAACTACAAAGTCAAACCATTTATTTTATCCAATAAATTTCTTTAATTATTCCATATTTCAATATCAATACTTCACTTCCAAAATCCCTTTTTAATTTCTTTTCAAATTCAAAATATATATTTATGGTATTTTAAAATACCAAAATCTTGGCCAGTGCTACCATAGCATCAATAAATTTAAATCATACTATAATCTATCATAGATAATTCAAACATATCATATATCACTATATATGAAATTAAATTCAACATTTTTGAGGAATCCAGTTGGATCCCTCCAACCTGTTTCCTTGCAACCACAGATGTTAGATAACATAAAATACCAATCCCGCTTCGAGGCGGGATATCGCGGTAATATAGGGTAATCTGCTATTATGCGGGTCGCATAGGGTCTCATCCGCTCCAATAGGCGAGAGATATATACAACTACTAATATATATACTAATATATATAATATAACATCCAATAGATAATCATAATTATCAATTTATCTAATCAATCAATAAATAATTTTTAATTGCTATAAATAAATCCAGTCAACCAAATTGAGTGAGATTTACTCACATTTAAACCAATTATCGCCTTCATTCCTGATTTCGATTAAATTCGAACGACTTTCGAATTTAGCTAAAAAATTTAGAAGCTCCAAATTCGCCCAAACTAGTTTCATTTCGAAGCTCTCGTCGATACGATCCTAACATAGAAATCCGCGTGACGATCGGGTTTAATATGAATGAGATATCTAATTTTAAACTCAGCATACTTATTAAACAAATAAATAAAAGAAATATAAATGTTCTCACATTCAAAAGAAACTGGCCCAAGGCCCAACAACCCAGACCCGCATCCATACCGTTGCATCTTCTTCTTCCTCCTTTTCTTTTTGCATCTCTAGTAACCCATACACATGGCCAATCGTGCACATGCACGACCCCCACAACACACCACCGACCATCTCGACATCTTCCACATGAACGCCTCGCCGTCCTCATCCATCTGGCACCACTGCCACGACCTCTAGCCTCACCATGACGAACTCGAGTCTACACCCATATCCACAAATCGGCAACCAAAACCCCAGATAATCAAAACCCTAGCTCAACTGTCGTTCGACTCTACTTGACGTCCAACCCCAATCAAGGCCGCACCATCCATGAAGCATACCAGATCGAAGATCATTGAGAAATATGAATTTACAAACAAGTTTTAATTTTTTTCATTGAGTATTTTGTGAGTTATAAATTTTCAAAGCTTTGATGCCATACTATATAACGAGAAAAGAGGGAGGTGTGTTTGAAAAGGAAAAGGTACAGTGATAGGTAGGTAGGGTGGATGATAGATTTGAAGGGTTGACTAATATATTAATTAAATTTCCAAAATGTCTCGATTTACGTAGCTTAAAATCTCGAACCCCTATCGAGGCATGCCGCTAGGCGTTCATAATGTTATACCCCTATTCCGAACGCAATGGAAAAGGTTTCGAGTCCTAAATCGATCGCTTGGAGAAGATAGCTTTTGGACCCAATTATTATATTAAATTTTCGATATTAAATTCAACGCGTTTCTATCACGTACGATCAAACGATAATCCCAAACACTACAAAATTTGAAATCCAATAATAATTCACTATTACGGATCCAATGGAACTAGTTTCGTCGAAATCCGAGATTGTGCCCTGGATCGCTATTTTCAATTGTTAATTTAACCGAGTTATTTTTAAAATCGAACAAATCACTTTTAAATTCAATTTAAAGGTTATATTACCTTCATTATTATTAATATAAATTTAATAAGCCTTTAAATTATTTTTATCAAGCTCAAAACTCAATATTAAATTATTTAAGTAAATTCCAATTATTAAATTATCCAATATATCATTATATTTGAAATTCAAGTTAAAATTTTACTTTTAAATATTTAAAATTAATTAAATATTCTAATTTCAAATAACCAAATTTTTGGGTCGTTACATTTTCAAGAAAAGCAAAACTCCATTTGAGTTGGAAATGAGGAAGAAAAGGTTGGTGGAAAGAGGAGGAAAAATGGAGAAACATATGGGCTATTTATAAGCAAGAATTTCACACCTCATCATTTTGTCAAGTCAGATCACTCTCTTTTATATATATATATATATAATTATTATGTTTAATCACATCACTCTTTTATGTATATATATATATAATTATTATGTTTGGTCACATCACTTTCTTTCATATATATATTTATTATGTTTAGTCACATCTCTTTCTTTTATATATATATTTATTATGTTTAGTCACATCACTTACTAAACAAAATTAACATAAGATAATCTATCCTTAAGTATATTGTTATTTAGCTAATTAACTCTTACATATGTGTGTGTGTATATATTTATTATGTTTAGTCACATCACTCTCTTATTTATATATATAATTATTATGTTTAATCGCATCACTCTTATATATATAATTATTATGTTTAGTCACATCACTTTCTTTTATATATATATAATTATTATGTTTAATCACATCACTTTCTTTTATATATATAATTATTATGTTTAGTCACATCACTTTCTTTTATATATATAATTATTATGTTTAGTCACATCACTTACTAAACAAAATTAACATAAGATAATATATCCTTAGGTATATTATTATTTAGCTAATTAACTCTTATATATGTGTATATATGGTGCACAAAGATCCTGACAAATTTCCAGTGTCGAAAGGTCGAAATTTCGTAAAACGTTCTTCGGTCACATTTTCTGTTTTTTTACGAACTATTTAATTTGGTAAACAAATTTTTAAAACGATTTTACCATCATTTTTAATTAATTAAAATGAGTTTATTTTCATTATAAAACCTATATATTGAATATTTAAAATTAATTAAATATTCACTAATCAAAGCAGTGAAATTCCGGGTCGTTACAAATACTTTGCACACAACACATATACACACAATATATACTTATAAGATAGTGAGATAACTCACTTAGATCCCAGCTAAACCCAAGCACAAAGACACAAGAACCAAAAAGCCACCTACTTCCATCACCATAACCTGAAAGATCCAACCTTTAGCACTTCCAAACCAACCACCACCCATTTATCCTCCATGCTCACGACCTCTCCCTTGGAACCCTCACTTCTTATCACCTTCTCTCACTTCTTACTCGCTAACCATGCCTCCCATGATGTCATAGGCCCAAAGACAAAGTTTAAAGGAGATTGAATATGATTTGGTTAAGACTTGAAAAAGTTAGAGAGTAATTAGTCGATTAATGCTTAAGCACTGCCACCGTTTTTAACTCTCATACTTCATCTTAAGCTTAGGTGAATTAGTGATTTATTCCTAAGGGCATGCCCCTCTTTATATAGATTTTTACAAGAGGTCAAAACAACCTCTTACCTTCCATGAAAGATTACAAAGGAGCTTCCTTTTCACATGTTAACTTTACACTTCTCTCTTTTTACTTAAAAGTTAAGTATTACCATAAAAGGTCATTTCCTAAATATCTTTGATGACATCACCCATGACATCATCCAAAAAAATTATTTCCATAAATGGGAAAAAGTATTTATTTCATTTTCTTTAATTCCTAAGCAAATAAGTGTATGTAAAAAAATCTAAACAAGTTAAAAAGCTGTTTATCGATAAAACGACTTTCGATCACATTATCGATATTTTTTCAAAGTATTTATTTTTGTAAACCAGGGGTTAAAAAGCTTATTAAATCATTTTACTTATATTGAACTTAAGAAATGGATAATGGAATTCTTAAGTAAATTTTGAATTGAGGAAATATTTTACGTTTAATAAGTAAATGAAAATTAAATTGGAAGTTGTAAAATGGTGTTAGTTCGACAGTCAACTGGGAGGGAGGCAACGAGATGTTGGGTGATCTCGAGCCTGTAGCGTGGTAAGGTATAAACGAATTATTCACTTCAATTTAAATCTGAACATATATAGATTTGAGATTTACAATTTGTTTAATATTACAGTGAATTATTAATGTTTATATATATATACAAATATTTAACTTACTGTTAAATTTTAAATAATATATTAAGGTGTTTAATTTACTTAATCAATTTATTTAACAATTTTAGAATTTGTAAAAAAAAGAAGTTAGTTTAAAATTAAAACTATTAGTTTAAAATTAAAACTATTAGTTTAAAATAAAATCACTGGTGAATTGAAATTATCAAATGAAAATTGATTATTCGATTATTTCGAATATTAATAAATTGTATAAATTATTTATACAAGGTCAAGAACTGTGAAGAAAACAATCTGGAATAAAAATGGGTTGCATGCATAAGCAAAGGTGAGATCTTCTCACTCACTTGATTTTCCTAGTTAATTTAAATGAATAAATTTAAATTATTGGATGTGCTTGGATGTGCTTGGATGAATTTAATAATTTATCTATTGGATGATAGTATATATGATAGTAGTATATATATATATTTGGAGTGATTGATTTCCTGCATTATATAGAGGATGAGACCCTATGCACCGCATAATAGCAGATGATATTATATAATCCCATATACCGCGATATTCCACCTCAAAGTGGAATTGGTATTTAATTGTTGTGCTAACATCTGTGGATGCAGGGAAACAGGTTGGAGGGATCCAACTGGATTCCTCAAATTGTTGAATTTATTTCATATGTTGTGATGTGATTATTGATAATCTGTGAATGATTATATTGGTGATTGAAATTTATTGACGGCTATGGTTTGGCCAGATATATTCTGGTATTTTTAAATACTAGGTTATATAATTGGATTTTTGGAAATTAAAGTAGAAACTTTTAAGTAAATTAATTTTAGAGGATTGGATAAATTTAAAAGAAGGATTTATTAATTGATTTAAATGGATCATTTTGAAATGGAAAGTGTATTTTCATTGGAAAGCGGAGTATGTTTTCAAAGTAGCTAATAAATATAAATTGAAAGTTTTAAGGATGGTTTAAAAAAGGATACTTTGGAGAAATTATTTTCTTAAGTTGTTTTATAATCTTTAAAGTAAAGATTTATTTGGTTAATTATAGAAGTGATTATTTTAAAGATCATGTTTGCACAAAAAATGGACAAACACCTCAAAGTCGTATGATTTAGTAGATCTTATGTTGTTTTTAGTAATTTTGGGGATTCATGCAAATATATGAAAAGCAGGGACTAAACTGTAAAAAAGACATGCAGATTTATAGTGGTTCAGCCAGAATGTGCCTACGTCCACTTTATATGTTATTTCTCTTCTCTTGTTTTGATTACAAGTACAAAGCTTTGATACTAGTAAAAAGAAAGTTGTTTGAAAGTTCTATCCGTGCTTGAGCTCTCAAAACTTGTCCCCCATTGTTGTACCCCTGCCCCTCTATTTATAGAGTGAGGCTGGGGGTAGAGGTCTTGGAGGTATATACCAGCTGGTGGGCCTGGGCTGACGCAATCTGGCCTGGTGGAGCTGGTCCGGTGGTACTTGGTTCGGTGGAAGGAACTTGGTCTGGTAGGAGCTTGGTCTGGTAGGAGCTTGGTCCGGTAGGAGCTAGGAGAGGTTGATCCGGTAGGAGCTTGGTCCGGTAGGAGCTAGGAGAGGTTGGTCCGGTAGGAGCTAGGAGAGGTTGGTCCGGTAGGAGCTAGGAGAGGTTGGTCCGGTAGTGGCTTCTTAAGACTGCCGAATGGGTTTCTATGAGGCATGGATACCGAATGAGTTCCTGCCGAATGGGCCCTGGAGAACGAGAATGCCGAATGAGTTTAGTCAAGCCTGGATGGATGAATCAAGCTTCTTGGTCTCGAGGTCTTCTGGGTGAGAACACGCCCAACATTTGCCCCCCAAAGTGGGGCATATTCTCGAATATGGCGTGCTTTGTTTGACATTTTCATTTGGTCCTTGGATACCGAACCAGATGGTCCGGTCGTGTCCTTTTGTCTATAAGTAGGGACCGTACGCCTTTGCTATTTCCAACCTGCCGAACTAAACACTTGTCCTTGCCGGATCAAATTCTTACTTTCGCCGAATCAAAACGTGGTAGTCGGAACAAACGTGGTAGCCGAATCAAACGTGGTAGCCGAATCAAACGTGGTAGCCGAATCAAACGTAGTAGCCGAATCAAATCCCCTACTTTCACTGAATCAGGTGAGATCCTTTCTATGTTGGACGAATGGTTTACCGAAGGGAGTCGTATACCTGTATAGCCGGATGGAGTTGGGAATGCCGAATGGGCTATAGCACGGGGATACCGAATGGACTTGTTTCATTGGATGGACTTGAGAAACTTGCCTGTTTATATCCTCTGTTTTAACAACCTGTCTTTTCCATGTTGCAGATAATGTCTCGCAAAGCAGAAACTCGATCGGATAAAAAGAAATCCGGGGGCGAAGGAGGTTCCTCTGCCGTGCCCCCAGCTCAGCCGAATCCAGAACGTCACGGACCTTTCCCGAGATCACTAGTGGACGGGTACGGCCCTTAGGAACTTCTGAACTCCCCGCCCGATTGCTTTCCTAGCTCCCTCAAGGAGGAGCAGCTTGATGTCATTTCCCGATCTTTTGGAATTGATAGGGCGCACTTGCTGTTGCCAGGGAGAGAAGTTATGCCGTACGATCCTCCTGAAGGGTACTTCGCCTATAGCAGATACCACTGCATGTGTGGTGCCATTCCTCCTCTTAACGCTTGGATAGCCAGCTTCCTCACATATCTAAAGGTGGCCCCATTCCAGCTTCAACCCAACTCCTATGCTATATTGGTGAGCCTCTTCGTCATTTTCCAGAGGAAGTATGGTCATGCTCCTTCCAACCGGGAGATCCGGTATCTATATAATCTGAGGGGCTATAAGAAGGGGTCCCCATACATTAGCTTGGAGTCAGCTGTGACCTTCAAGCCGGTCTTGGATCTGTATTCTAAATTCAGCATGTTCAAGAAGGAGTGGTTCTTCGTCAGGGACGACTCAGTTTCTTTTAGGCGTTTCACCTCTGGATGTAAGTCTACACTTTATTTATAATTTCCATTCTAGTTTGCGAGACTTCTTCTCATACGTCTTCATTTTTGCTAGCGATAGGTGGCTTTGCAGTTGTGGAGACTGATCGCCTGGTTCAGATGGCGGCTGAGATAGAAGCTATTCTCGGGAGATATAGGTCATCTGCCTACCTGATCAGAAACACGACCCTTCTGGAGTATAACTTAATTCTTCCACAGCAGTCAGTAGTCAAGCTGAGGGAAACGGCGGAGGAGAGGGCGGCTGCTCAGGCTAAGGGAGGTGTCACGGTAGAGAGTAGCAAGAGGAAACATTTCACAAAACCTCCAGCCGTCGGCGGTAAGAAACTTAAGAAGTCGGACGGTCCCTCCCCCAGCAATTGTCCACTTACCCAAGAGGAGGAAGACATAGAGGAGGAAAGAGGCGAGAGTGGAGGTGACCGGGAAGGTGGTGATGGCATCGGGGCCTTACTTCTTGGGCAAGCGGGCGAGATTCAGGAGTGGACGGATGATGTATTCCACCAAGCTTTTGAGGCGCTGGACGGGGAAACGGCTTTGATAGAGAAAATTGGGAAAGCTGACAAGGCTGGAACTGGCGCAAGCGAGCCTCCTCAGACTATTCCAGCCAAGGTGGCTTCGACGACTCAAGGTGAACTTTTGACTCCTGCGGGCTCCATTTATGATAGGGACTTAGGAATATTTTATGACCCGCTCCCGTCCTGGAATGAAATCCAGGACTTATTGCAGTATCCTACTCCTCCCCAGGGTTTGTACAACCTCAGATGTGTTTCCTTTCTTTTTACCTTTTAATTTCCCGTGTTTTCTCGAATTATAGATCAATGCATGCTTGTGATACTTTTTCTTCATATCAGGAATAGGCAAAACGGCCAAGGCCTCAGATCTTCGGCACAGGCTTGAACAGTACAAGCTCTCCAAAGCTTCCGCCAAGCCGAAGCCTTCGGCCCACCGTTCCGGGGATGTAGTCGGCTACCGTCCTCTTCTCGGTGTTATTGACGAGGGCATTAAAAAGAGAAAGAGGAGCCATCCCTTATCTGAATCTTCACTTGGTCCTCAGCCTCCAGTTCAGCCTCTTCATGATATCACGGAGGAGGATACTGAGTTCGTACTTTCTCCGCACCCGTCTGAAAATCCTACCGTCACTCAGATTGATCGTCCTGACTTGGCTCGGAATCCATTTGCGGGTCATCCTGACCTGGGTCCAAGTTCCCATGATATTATCTTTGACGAAGTTACTGGTGAGCACCTTCTTCCCCGCAATCCCATGGTACGGGTGCTTGATGAGGCTAAGTCCTTAGATATCGATCTACTTACTACTCGGGTAGTCACCATGGGAGACGAGGCCAAGGCTAATATTGATCGGGTGGCGGAGGAGACTAGGAAGCTGATGGGGCATCATGCCCGGCTGGTTAAGGCTGGAGAGGAGATTGGGAGTGCCAACATCCGACTAAGATTGATGGTTTCGGACCAAGCCAAACAGCTCGCTGATCAGGCCATTCAGATTTCTCAGCATGAGGCTGCCTCCGGGCGGTTGAGGAAGGCTATGGAGGAGGCTAGTAAGGCGGAACTGCGGAAGATGGAGGCTGCCTGCAAGGAGCAGATAAATATGGCCATCTAGACAGTGGATGAGGTTCGGAGGGCGGATCTTGAGCGGGTAGAGGAGCTGTCGTGGAAGCTTGAAGCCGCAGAGCTTGCTCAGGTTAGGCTGAAGGAGGAGATGTAGGCGATGCGGAAATCCCTTCAGGCTGACTGCTCGAGATACCGTTTGGAGAGAGAAGCTGCTATTGGAAGGTTTTCGGCTTCCGAGGCCCGGATGAGGGAGTTTGAGGAGAATGAGGGGATGATGGATGAAATGCTTCAGGACATGTACTTCCGAACTTGGAAGCAGGGCAACCTATCCTGGATGGATGATTATCCTAGGGTCATGGCTAAGATTTATCTTCGGGCTCTGGAGGAAGCTAGGGCGGATGCGGATAAAGAGGGTGGTGTGGCCTTCAGCATGGATGTGGTCACTGCCCAGTTCACCAAGGAGGAGAAGGTGGCGGTGAAGGAGGGTATGCGGTTGCTTGCTGCTGAGGAGGCAGGTGTGCAAGTAGAGGATGACGACCAGGATAGTCAAGAAGCAGGTGCTGGTAAGTCTTCCTTTTTAGTCTCTCCATTAATTTTGGTTGCTTATCACTAATGAATCCTTTCTCTGACTGGACAGGTGGTCAACAGGACAAGGATAAAACTCCAATGCAGTCGGCCCCTTGATCAGACCTGGAAAATTCTTTTTGTAGACTTGACATGGCCGTATATGTTAGTCTTAAAACAGTAGAGTAACTTTTAAGTTGTAATTCTTTTGCTACTTGTAATAAATAGCTCTATTCTTGATGTGTAATTCTTCAACTTAAGCTGATTTTGTCGTCTTCCGAATGTTTGTTGCTATTTTGACATGTCGTATGAGAAATATAGCTATGCATATTTTTGTAATTGAATTGTGTTTGATGTCAGGTTCTGGTTTTAAAACATAATTTCATGACTTGTAATATTAGCGTGTGGTGAGAGCAAATTATAGTCATGTATTTGTACACAAAAGAAGAAAATACCGCCTTTCATGTTTTAATCGTAGATGGCAGTTTTGAACATCTTGTATGACCGAGCATGGAATGCAGTCGAGTGCCTTGCCATCCAATCGTGAGTCCCTACACCCATTGGCTGGTATCTCCTACTCTGCATCCTGTACTTTAGGGACCGTTATAGAGGATAGGAGAAAATCTTTTTAAGTAAAATTGAAATATGTGAAAAAGTAAAACTTCCAATCACGGAAGGCCTTCGATGTGCTTAAGTTCGTGGCAAACGGGTTTTGTAGTCACTTTCCCTAGCTGTGGGTCTTGGAGACATTTGTCACCCATCTTACGCCTCCGCGGGGAGTTAATTCTTTTTTACCACAGCCGCACTTAAGACACATCGGAGCCGAGATCGCGCACAGTAACTACCCGGGCCATTATGGCCCGTAATCGTGGGTATTATTCGATTTACTATGGCCGGCTAGCGTGGGTGCCGATCGTCAACTATGAACTGCCCCTGGCTGGCCACACCTTATGTTGGGGCTTATAGTCGGTTCACAGTTGCCGGCGAGCCTAACGCCGTAATGAGCTACCTCGGCTATAGTCGGCCTTCTCAGTGGCTTATAATCGGCTCATTACAGTTGGCTTTAAGGGCCGTCGCGAGCAATGAGTTAACCCGCAGCAGAGGGATGCTGGAGCAAAAGTGTCTCATTGGCGAGGGCATAGATTCGCATTGTACCTGTTAGGTTTTGCCCAGGTGAAGTTGCGCCGTGGAGTGCTTTGAGTGGAAATGCTATACGCATAGGATTTTGTTCAACAGAAAAGGATAAAGTTAACAAGTAGCCAAGATATAAAGGAACAAGTTAAAAAAAAGAGACAAAGTTTTTTTAAAGTGGTTCGGCGTGAAAAGGCCTACGTCCACTGATTCTCTTTGTTAATTCACTTCATATGGGCAGTACAAGTTAAGAAAAGTATCGACGGAGGTGCTGGATGTTCCATGCCCTCTGGAACACCTCTCCGTCCACTGTTGACAAAATATAAGCTCCATTGTGGAGATCTTTATGAATTACATATGGTCCATCCCAGATGGGGTCTAGTGCTCCGGGGCGAGGGAAGATTCGCTTGAGGACAAGATCCCCTTCTTGTAAGGTACGATGCTTGACTTTGGAGTTGTATGGCGCTGCCACTTTCTGCTTGTGGGCTACTGTTTTAAGGGCTGCATCATTTCTTCTCTCCTCGACTAGATCCAAAGACATGTGGAGGAGCTCTTCATTCTCTTCCGGGTTATAGTGGATCCTACGGTGGGAAGGCACAATGGTTTCAACTGGGAGCATAGCCTCCGATCCGTATGCCAAAGAGAAAGGAGTGTGCCCCGTTGATGTTCTGAAAGATGTGCGGTAGGCCCACAGTGCCGTAGGGAGTTCATCCACCCAAGCGCCCTTTGACTTTTCGAGCTTCTTTTTGATCAGAGTTTTCAGAATTTTGTTGACTGCTTCGACTTGTCCGTTTGCCTGGGGATATGCTACGGATGAGAAGCTTTTATGAATTCCGTGCTTTCGGCACCAGTTGGCGAATTCCTCGCTGTCAAACTGAAGTCCATTGTCTGATATGATTTTGAGTGGGACTCCGTACCTGCACAGAACATTTTTGATCAAGAAGTTAATAACTTTTGCTGAAGATACTTTATTCAGAGGTTCCGCTTCCACCCATTTGGTGAAATAATCAACTGCCACTATAGCATATTTCGCCCTGCCTCGGCCCATCGGCAGCTCGCCGATTAAGTCAATTCCCCATATTGCGAAGGGCCAAGGGCTGGTCATTTGAGTAATCTCAGTTGTTGGTAGCTGCGGGATCTTAGCAAATTTTTGGCATCTGTCACACTTCTTGACGAAATCTAAGGCATCCCTGCTCAAGGTGGGCCAGAAATATCCGTATCGGAGTATCTTTTTTGCTAATGTTTGCCCTCCGGTGTGATCTCCGCAGCTCCCCTGATGGATGTTGGATAAGATTTCCTTGGCTTCTCTCCCAACGACACACCTTAATAACGGGTTAGAGAATCCGCGCCGATAGAGGATGCCTTCTTGTATTGTGTAGCGGGATGCTTTCCATAAGATTTTCTTCACTTCGTTACGCCCGTTAGGTAGTGTGCCGCTTTGTAAGTAGTCTCGGATGGGAGTCATCCAAGTTGCTTCTTCGGTTACAGCTATCAGATTCACTTTCTCAAAACTTGGGGTCAGTTGCTTTGAGATGGCTACTGCTCCGGAAATAGCGCCGTCTCTCACGCTTGCTTGCTTCGCCAATTCGTCGGCCTCTCGGTTCTCCTCCCGAGGGATGTGTTTGACTAAGTAGTGGTCCAATCGGCTGAGAAGTAACTTGGTCTTCTTTAGATATGCTATGAGTCGTTCTTCTCGAGCTTGGAATTCTCCTAGTATTTGATTAACAATAAGTTGAGAATCGCTGTGAAGGCACAAAGAATTGGCTCCGATTTCTATGGCAATTTCTAGTCCAGCTATCACTGCTTCATATTCTGCATCATTGTTGGTGGCAGCGAACTCCAACCTTATAGCGTAGTGCAGTTTGTTTCCCCTGGGAGTGATTATTACCACACCTGCCCCCGAGCCTTGTTCGTTTGATGCACCATCCACAAAGAGATTCCACTTGATATCTTCTGCTATTTCCAATTTCTCCTTATCTTCGTTGGTAGTGAATTCTGCAATGAAATCAGCCATGGCTTGTCCCTTGATAGCGGTGCGAGGGTGATAGATGATATCATACTGACTTAGTTCAATGCACCATTTAATTAGTCGCCCAGAAGTGTCGGGACGATGGAGTACCTGCCTCAGTGGTTGATCAGTCAGAACTTTGATGGAATGGGACTGGAAGTAGTGACGCAGCTTTCGTGATGTGATTAGTAAACAGTATGCTAGCTTCTCAAGTTTAGGATATCTGACTTCTGCCCCAGTAAACCTTTTGCTGACGAAGTACACTGGCCGCTGCGTGCGGTTGTCTTCCCTTACCAAGGCAGCGCTTAGGGCGTGAGATGACACAACAAGGTATAGGTATAATTCTTCGCCTTCGCTTGGAGTCGAGAGTACCGGTGGTTTCTGGAGGTGTTCGATTAGGTTAAGGAAAGCGGTTAAGCATTCGTCAGTCCATTCGAACTTTCCTTTGTCTTTCTTTAGAGCTTCGAAAAAGGGGACGCACTTGTCCGTTGCCCTGGAGATGAATCGGCTTAGGGCGGCCACTTTTCCATTTAGGCTTTGCATTTCCTTTCAGGTGGAAGGTATCTTGATATCCCTTAGCACTCGGACTTGTTCAGGGTTTGCTTCTATCCCTCTGGCATGAACGATGAATCCTAAGAACTTTCCTAATGACACTCCGAAGGAGCATTTTAGTGGATTCAACTTCATTCCATATTGTCGAAGTACTTGAAACATCTTGCCTAGGTGGCTTACGTGATCTTTGGCTTTCCTTGACTTTACCAGCATGTCATCCAAATATACTTCCATAGTTTGTCCTATTAGCCCTGCAAACATCTTGTTGCCGAGGCGCTGGTAGGTGGCTCCTGCATTTTTAAGTCCGAAAGGCATTACCTTATAGCAGTATAAACCTCGGTCGGTGATGAAACTAGTGTGGTCTTGGTCGGGAGCATGCATAGGAATTTGGTTATATCCTGAGTATGCATCCATAAAAGACAGGAGTTCGTGCCCGGCTGTGCTGTCTACAAGTTGGTCGATTCTGGGAAGTGGGAAGCAATCCTTTGGGCAGGCGTCGTTTAGGTTGGAAAAGTCAATGCAGGTTCGCCACTTCCCATTAGCCTTTTTTACCAGCATCGGGTTGGCGATCCATTCCGGGTAGATAGCTTCTCGTATGAAGTCATTGGCGAGTAGATTCTTTACTTCTTCATCGAGGGCTGCTGATCGCTCTGCCCCCATACTTCTCTTTTTTTGTTTTACAGGCGCCTTGGTAGGATCAATGTTTAATACGTGGCAGGCTATGTCAGGGGAGATTCCAGTCATGTCAGCGTGTGACCAAGCGAATACATCCAAGTTATGGCGGAGAAAATCGATGAGTTGTTCCTTCAATTCGGCTTTTAGTTGGGACCCAATTTTCAATAGTCTACTTGAGTCGTGCTTGTCTACAGATATAAACTCCATAGCCTCTGCAGGCTCGGCGGTGGCCTCCTCCTCTTTGTCCCTGGGATCTAATTCATTGAAAGGGTCGCTGGTATATCGAAGAGGAGGGGCTTTCTTTAGTTGCTATGCTTCTAGACTTTTTGTGCAGAGGGCAATCTCTACACCCTTCCCTTTATCCTTCCTGTGGTTGTTGCGAAGTTCAGTCACATAGCAGTCTCGAGCAACGTCCTGATCTCCTTCCACTTCCCCTACTCCATTGTCTGTTGGAAATTTCATCTTTAGGCACCATGGGGCTAAGACAATTTGGAAGTCAGACAAGGATGGCCTTCCTAAGAAGGCGTTGTAGGCCGACTGGTTTTCTATTAGCACAAACGTCTGTTTCCGTACAGCGGAGCGGGGATGGCTTCCAATCTCAACAAAGAGGTCCAGTTGCCTGAGGGGCATTTTCGCATCTCCAGTGAAGTCGTGTAGTGGTTTATCGCAGGGAGATACATCCTTCATTGATAGCTTCATTTTGTCGAATGCGTGTTTGAATAGGATGTTTACTGAGCTTCCAGTGTCTACCAGGATTCGGTAAACTTTGGCGGGACCAAGTCGGGCAGAGATGACCATGGGATCCATGTGAGGGTACTGCCTTCCTTCTAGGTCACGCTTACCGAATGTGATGTCATCACTTTCTTTCTGCTTCGGGTGGCGTTCTTCTATAACCGAATTGACATAGTCTTTATTGTCTCTAAGCGACTTTCCGTACCTTTCCATCTCTTTCCAGCTTCTGTCTGCGATGTGTGGCCCTCCTGAGATGGTATGGACCACTATCTTTTCTTGACTAGAGCTGCTAGCGTTGCGGTTTCCTCTATCGGCCCCTGGTGAGGGTAGCCTTGGGTTTTCATTGGCAGGAGCTGGGGTCCTGTCCTGACCTTTTACATAACGTTCCAGTTTCTTTCTTCTGATGTGTTCCTCAATCAGATCTCGGAGATGATGGCATTCGTTGGTATCATGCCCGTGAGATTCGTGGAAGCGGCAGAACTTTCCAGACTTTTGTGCGTTATCTGATTCCTTCTTGTATGGTGGGCATTTGTATGTAACTTCGCCTTGGGTGGCAAGGAAGATATTTTCGACGGTCTCGTTCAAAGGAGTGTAAGTGTCGAATCTTGGTCCTGGCCGATATAGGCGCTTTTCTCCCTTCTTGCCCCCAGCATTGTCTCTGGAATCATTTCTTCGAACGTCCCTTGCCACAGCAGGGGCGTTGCCATGGGTTGTCTTATTTTGCTGTCCTAACTGCCCCTCAACGGCAGCATCCTCAAGCCTCATGTATTTCCCGGCTTCATGGAAGAAATCGGGTAAAGTAGCTGGTTTTTCTTTGGTCAACCTTCTAGCAAATTTAGTGTCCGGATGCACACCACTGCAGAGGGCCATTAGGATAAGCTTCTCATCGGCATCTTGGACTGCGGCTGCTGCGGCGTTGAATCTGGTTAGGTATTGCTGCAGCCTTTCTCCAGGTTTCTGTTTGACGCTGGATAAGGAATAAGCATCCTTAGGTTGCTCCACATGAATGCGGAACTGACTGATAAATTTTTCTTTCAACATATCCCACGAGCTGATGGATCCCTGGGGTAGATGACAGAACCAGGAGGTAGCAAGATCTGCTAAGAAGAGCGGAAAGCATTTGCACAGTACTCCCTCTGTCGCCCCACTCATGAGCATATGCTGCGTGTACCTCTGTAAGTGTACAACGGGATCAGAGGTTCCTTTGTAGGGTTCCATTGTTGGCATCTTCCATTCTCGGGGGGTGATAGCAATTTCGATATTGCGGGCGAAAGGGCTGGTTACCCTAGCGCCTATCCCTCGATCTCTTTGCTCCCGTTGGACACACTCTCTAAATAAGCGTGCCATCCTTTCATCAGAACTTGGAGCAGATAGAAATGAGTTTGGTTCTGTTCTGTGGGATTGATTCCGTCCAGATGACCTGTAGGGATGGTATCGTCTATTATCCCTCATATTTTCCAGTGGCTGCCTTTGATCTTCTGGGAGCATGCTAGGGTCAGCTACAGTTGGCCCTTGCCTCGATCTTCCCCTGCCGGGTTCTGATCTAAGCACTTCCTCGGGTCGCACTTCGGGCTGGACTCTAGCTCGGCCCCGTTCACTGGCGTTTCTGTGGTTAGGCAGCATGACAGGCTCAGCTACAGTTGACCTTTGCCCGGTACCTCCCCCGTTGGGTTCGGTACCAAACGTTTCCTCAGGCCTAACTTCGGGTTGTGCTCGGTCTCGGCTCCTACCATGGCTACTTCTGCCGTTAGCTCCTTCGAAGAAGGAAGATCTTTGTTGTCTCTGAGATCCTCCCGACTGGGACTCGCCCCATGATTCAGTGTTGCGGTTGGATTCTTCAGCGTCCCTTAAGCGTGACATGAGATGGTCCACCAAGGCTTCCTGCTGGGACGTAAAGCGGTTAGTTACTTCAACCACAACTCTGTTCAGATCTGCTCTAGTAATTGCTACAGGCTGTTCTGTGGCAGGAGTGGTTGGGTTAGCCTGTTCTTCATTTGTTACTGTTGCTGGAGGAGGACGATTTACTTGATTCGTGACAGCTGGATCTGGAAGACTGCTGGATGCGATGTTTTTTCCTTTGTTAACATCTTTTCTCTGTTTGGGAGGCATGTTTTCCAAGTAGCGAACGATGCTGTTAGGAAAGCTGTTAAGTAGATGAAGCTGAAGCTTCGAGCTTCTCCGCTCTCAATGAAAGCACCAAAAATGTTTGCACAAAAAATGGACAAACACCTCAAAGTCGTATGATTTAGTAGATCTTATGTTGTTCTTAGTAATTTTGGGGATTCATGCAAATATATGAAAAGCAGGGGCTAAACTGTAAAAAAGACACGTAGATTTATAGTGGTTCAGCCTGAATGTGCCTACGTCCACTTTATATGTTATTTCTCTTCTCTTGTTTTGATTACAAGTACAAAGCTTTGATACTAGTAAAAAGAAAGTTGTTTGAAAGTTCTATCCGTGCTTGAGCTCTCAAAACTTGTCCCCCATTGTTGTACCCCTGCCCCTCTATTTATAGAGTGAGGCTGGGGGTAGAGGTCTTGGAGGTATATACCAACTTGTGGGTCTGGGCTGACGCAATCTGGCCTGATGGAGCTGGTCCGGTGGTACTTGGTTCGGTGGAAGGAACTTGGTCTGGTAGGAGCTTGGTCCGGTAGGAGCTAGGAGAGGTTGATCCGGTAGGAGCTTGGTCCGGTAGGAGCTAGGAGAGGTTGGTCCGGTAGGAGCTAGGAGAGGTTGGTCCGGTAGGAGCTAGGAGAGGTTGGTCCGGTAGTGGCTTCTTGAGACTGCCGAATGGGTTTCTATGAGGCATGGATACCGAATGAGTTCCTACCGAATGGGCCCTGGAGAACGAGAATGCCGAATGAGTTTAGTCAAGCCTGGATGGATGAATCAAGCTTCTTGGTCTCGAGGTCTTCTGGGTGAGAACACGCCCAATAGATCAAATTGAGATTTGATTTAGAAAATGGATATTTAAATAATTATACTCTATCTAATAATTTCATTTTTAAAATTAGTTTGGACTTGAAGTTTATATGAGATATTAGTATAATATTTTCATAACTAATATTTTAGATAAAGTGTTTAAAAATAGTTTTTATCTCAAATGTTTCCAAATATACATATACTTTTGGATAAGTGTTTAAATTATTTTAAAGTATTCAGACTCGGCAAATCTTCAGTGGAAATAAATAACATTTGGAAATTTATTCCGAAAAAGAAAAGTGATTTGAAATTGGTTTTCAAAGTGTTGGAGTGTTAAAATATATCTTGCGAAGATATTTTGAAAATAAATAATTGGGTAAAAATTATTTAAAATTTGGTGATTGTTGTGAATAGAGATTGATAGTTAAATAACCGACTATCAATATTGGCCTTTAAACGGCATTTGAATTTCGATGCGACAAGGGATCGGATTCCAGATGGTTATCCGAAACCCACATCGAATCTTAATAGTGAATCTTTGTGACTTGTGTATCCATGTGTTTTTAAAAATAAACGCTCATTATTCGAATTAGCCGGGAGAGGACTTTGTGTCATAAAAACTATTTCGAATTAATGATACGACAAATTGGAGTGCATTTGAAGACGGTGGTGAAGACCGGAGATTTTCGAGAATGAAAGGATTACCTGTCGATTGTCTCTGCACCGAGTTGCTCTGGTATAGAGATCTCCATATGTGATGGGGAGTCTGATCGGGATTGTGGATACCCAGATTTGCAAGGGCTTCTTATGAAGTGCCTTCGGTTCCATTCAGACCCAGGATGGACTTGTATAGTTGTATGTTTGACATTACACTTTGAGATGTAAAGCTGGTTTCTATCAAATACATTTCTGTTGGTGGCGGAGAATTTATTCTCTTAGCTTAACACCCTTCTCTTAGACGTATGAGCTTAGAGGTTATGTAGTTGATTGTTACTAGTGATATATTCCCAATTTGGTAATGTGGCATGTTAAGTGTTGCTGATCATTTGTTGATCGAAGCATGGCTTTTGTGAAAAGCGTAGCTTTGTGGATGAGACTTCGTCGGACCTCACAACCCGAAATGGTCGAAACAGAAAGGATGCGACAAGGTTGTTTGGGGGTAGCGCCCTCAGGGTATGTCCATTTCCTTCTGGAAAAAGGTGGTATCATGGTATGGAGCCCAGATACTTAACTTATGTGGTTGCTACAAATTTATTACTTTGTGGTTGTTTGTGTTGAGGATCCTCAGATAAAGGTCGGTAACGACCGAGGATGGCATACTCATGTGTGGAGTTATCTAGTTACAGCTTCATTGCACCAGAAGCATGAGGTAACTCGGCCTTGTGTTGGTAGAAATCTGGTTAGGTTCTCGGGGCGTCCCTTCAGAGGCGTACCCATGTGGTGTAGGAAGTTCCTTAGCCTGACCATTTGTTGGAAATCCAAAGAAACAATACGCGCCCTGTACAGTTTTAGTTGTATAACCTGCCATTTACTTATGGTAGTTTCATTTTCCAAAAGCATAGCGGATTTCTTTTTATTCCTTTGTGCAAATAACTGTTTTAGGATCTCACACCAGTCCCAGGACTGACTCGGAGTTTATTGTTCCCTTTCTAAACTCTGGGTGCCCATAATTTTCCACACGGGCAGCCTAGAGTCAGGTTATCAATGTTCTGGAGTGAAGTCGGAAAAATATGCTGTGGAGATCAAGGTTTTAAATCTCCCCGAGATCAGCCGAGATGAAAATCCGAGATATTAGCCAAAATCCGAGATTTGGCAGCTTGGTTAGTTATAAGTCTTTTAAATATCGCCCGAGACAGCCGAGATATTTTCCCGAGATATTGGCCAAAATCCGAGATTTGAAACCTTGGTGGAGATCGGGAGGCAAGCTGGATGGCGAAGCGTATCACTTATTCTATGTATTATCCGTTACATATTGGGTTGGTGCAAGTTCAGTTTCTTGTAAGCAAGTTATTATAACTGTCGGTGTTGTATTGTGTTGTTGTAAACTCTGATGATGTATGTATAAACTGGTATAGTTCTTTGTTTTAAAGGATTATTCATTTATCAATTATATATTGTTCCGCTGCGAATGTGAGATTCTGGTATTGTTTCTATTTCTACTTCTTTCTTCTTCTACCTCTTTCTTCTTTAACCCTAACGGTTCGGTTTTTCGGCATTCGATACAGTGGGCGTATTGATGTCGACTTTCGGGCGTCGAAAATTGGGTCGTTACTATATAATTTAGATATTTAAATACGAAGTGTGCGAATTTCCGGGTCGTTACAAATTTTCTTTAAGAAAAATACATTTGAGATAAATGCTATATTTCTTTATCCTTTAAGCGTCTACAAATTGTATAACAATTCTCTTTCCGTTATCTCTTTATGAAATAGAGGCTACCATTCTCTCTCTTCATCCCAACTGTGCCAACATTATTACTATTTTCAAACTTTCTCTTTCTGAAATCGAAATGTTTTCAAGATTGCACCAAATTTATTTATAAAAATGAATTTGGTTATTCTTAACATTTAAACGGTATAGAATAAGTTACACTTAAGCAAACATATTAAAAATGACATTTCATAACGAAATCCTAGGTATGTCTTGTAGTTCTTGGTCTAGTGGTTTTTTGAACACAATAAGATCTTTACTATATGGAATACATGATCTCTCACCATGGTTTACTTTCTCATTTGAGTGAAACAATTTCATTGAGATTGTGTACAGTATGAGCATGACTATTCAACATATGATTATTGTATGTGATCAAATATGGATCATATACCTATACTCTTGTTGTAACAACCTGCTATTTTTAACATTTTGATTTACACAAAACCAAGATTTGTAAATCCCAAAAGCTAAAAAGGACAAGTCGTTAAGATATGATAACAAGAACTAATTATTAATTTTTGAATCCCATAGCGAAAGGGAACAAATATAATGTAAATAATATATCAATTGATTTCATAATTAAACCAATCCATATATACACATATATGATATAATCCAAATCTAAATATAAATACACACATTCATAAGTCAATTTCAAATGTTTATTTATATGCAGAATTAACGCCATCGTTATTTGCACCTATAAATGTCACTTGATAGGTAAGACTAGACTCCATCAACCTAAGTGATGAACAAAAAGGAAAAAGTATAG
The DNA here is from genome assembly GCA_030737815.1 of Allium fistulosum. NCBI lineage: Eukaryota > Viridiplantae > Streptophyta > Magnoliopsida > Asparagales > Amaryllidaceae > Allium > Allium fistulosum. The sequence goes on along the minus strand of CM060902.1, from coordinate 1,042,113,287 downwards.
AGATGGGCTAGGTTATTATCTAAGTGAGTGTAGTACATCTACTTTACCACATACTCTAATCATTTCCATACAATACGGTGATAACTATGGTACAGACAAAATACCTCAGTCTGGTTTCACCTACAAACCAACAAATTAGTCGAACAATATAACATACATGGTTGATTCATGAAAACAAAGTGTCGGTCGAATAAAAAAATGCAAGGGCTATTATATAAAGACCTATATTTTACGTATCGAAAGATCGTAAAATATTATTTTTAAATTCGTATGAGGTCATATGACTCTATAACTTTGGAAAATATCTAATAGTGAAACTTCCTACACTTTGATAAAAGCCGAATTAGCATTAGATACCACTTCCATTGGAAAGATATGATGTTTTCTCTTTTCGTAGAGTGGTCATAATGGAAATTTGGACTTTTTGGCTAGAAAATATGACTATTCGAAAATTGGCAGTTTTTGGAGCATCTTAGTGGATAATTAGTGAGGTTTGGGAGCAAGCCCACTAATCAATTTAGGGTTTGGAGGCTATATTAGGCTGAATCATAATTCCCAAATCATTTTTATCACTTCTCAAATATATCTAAGCTCCAATTAACCCATTTTACATCCAAAACCTCCTTATTTCTTCCCCAAATCAAGTCTAAATCATAGATTATGGCTATATTAACAAAGGAATCCATTAGAGATCTTCAAATTTATAATTTTGGAGAGGAAAAATTACATCTATGCTGTTCATTTTCGAATTTTCCTTGATTTGTGTGCAAAAGTTGGATTTTCGGGGTTTTGGTGAGGGGTTATCATCTCTCATCTTATTATATATGTATATATATGTTTTAACATATTTTGGATTCATTTATGAAGTTAAAATTATGTTTTGCTATTGTTTTAAAATCCTGTTTATAGTAAAAACATGAATACATGGATTTTTGGTGTTCTAGAAATGTTATTTGGATATGTGATTGCCTTGATATACCTTAGGGTATGGTGTAGGCACCTTGTATGATGATTGTGTGATTTGCGTATTTGAATATTGTTTGGTGCATGAATGGTGTTTGTTTGTATGCCTGTATGGCTGAAAATGCTCATCGAAGCAAAAAAGAGATAGGAACTGTGAAATCGGACTTCAACGCCAAGGCTCTAGAGCATCTGGAGTCGTATAGGTAATGCTAAAGGAGCTATAGGCTTTGGTTCGGTGAAGCTTGATCTGGCATGGGGTGGTCTGGTGGTTAGCTTTAGGAAGGGGAAGTATTGGTTTGGAAGTAAGCTGACTCAGTAGTGGAAGACTGGTTAGAAATTCCTATCTGGTAGGTGCTTGGCTTGGCGAGGGAAGACAAGGTAGGAAATCATCACTACAAGAAAAACCATTTATAATTGCAAAAATCGGTGGCTTTTATTGTAAATGCAACAAAAAATAGATTACCGAATAATATAAACGTGGCAAAAAATAATTCACGTTTCCCGCTTCTAAAAAAAGAGTCCGTGCGAACTAAATAAACGTAACCTATCATTTTACTCTCGTACTTAACAAAATTCTCATCCCTAATTTTCTTTCTTCTTCAGAAAAAAATTTTCCCCTTTTAATCGTGTTAAATTTTCATCGCACTCAAGTATCATCGTCAACTCCATCGTTTCCCCCTTACTCAACATCGAGTCGCGGCAGCCAGCAGATCTAGGTATATTTAGGTATGAATCTTTTAAATCGATTAGGTATATTTAGGTATGAATCTTTTAAATCGACTTTGTGATTCTATTTGGATTTTATATGAATTTGAATGCATCTTATTTTCGTATTTTTTCCTAAACTATTACTGAAATGGTTGATTTAAAGGTGGAAACGATCACTCTATATCATTTGTAGTTTGGAATCCATGGAAATAAAGAGCTCTGTACTCTGATTAATTGAATCGTTGCTAGAGGCAAAGTATCATGATATCAATAAATCACTTATTAATAATTCTGCCAAATAAGGAAATCTTAATTCCAGTTTTCATAGTTTTTGTTAGGATTATATTTTTTGTGAACTGCTATCTTTGTTCGACTGATTTTATATGGTGCATTGATATGTTTGGTATTTGTTTTCTTAAAAGAAATGGGTATATTAGATCATGCATTTTAATGTTGGTCTTTGTTTGTCAACTAATTCAATGGCTGGTGTTGTAATATTAATTTGAGTTTTCGCATTTCTTATTAAGATCTCTTTCTATAGTTACAAAACAATTGGACCAAGCATTCAGGACTCTCAATTGTTGTGGGTTCCTAATCCTACTCTCTCTCAGGCCTAAGAATCTTACTGTGGTGTAACCATGGACAAGGAATAGGGATATTTTCTCTCAAAAAATCCTTTTTAAAGGTCCATTTAAGATGAACTGTTTAATACAATAAAAATATATCATAAATGAGTATGTGATTCTTATGACTTATTAACTTCTAACTATTATTTCATATTATAATAAATTATTGGTGAACATACATTTCTAAATAAGTATAATTGTTGAATTTTGATTAAATTAGTTGTGTGAATGTGAGGTAGTGAAGAGGAGGCGGTGAAGTTGACTGTTGGTTTGGTAAGAGGAAACTGTTGGTTTGTACATTCTGAGGCTTTGAATTTATATGTAGTAATTCTATAATTTGCTAGACTTAGGCTTTGAATTCATGCATGGATTAATTATAAATACATGTAAATCTGAGGTTAAATGCAAAATATAAGTGTAAAATTTATATTTTTGGAAAAGTATTCTTTGCCTTTGTCTACTAAACCACCATGGTTATATGCAGTAGTGCTACAAGTATTTGTACTTCAACGTCTAGTTATTTTTTTGATTACAATAGATAACCAATTTATACGCCAAAGATTGGAAACTTATTTGCCTTCAAATGTCGATAATGGAAAAAGGCTGGGTTTTTTTAAACAGGTGATAAAACCATGATTAACTTAATATGTATTTTGAGAATTAGAACATATAATCTAATACTAAAGCTCACTTTTCTTTTACTCTTTTCATAGAACTAGTATAGAATACCGAGAAGGAGCAATGAATTTCGTGCATGCTGCAAAGAGGAATTTAAGAAGTGTAGAAAAAATTTTATGCCCTTGCAAGGATTGTCGGAATCTTAGTCGTCATGATGACCAAATCATCGTTGAACATTTAATTATAAAAGGAATGGATCCTAAATACATTGACGGTGTATGGTTTAACCATGGTGAAGAGATAAATGTAGAGAATAAAAAAAATACGTTTGACGTATATGAACTATTCAAGATGATTCACTATGAAGATGAAGATTTTTTGAATCAAGATTTTTTTGATGATGATAAAGACGATGTTGATTCTCGAAGAAAAGAGGATGAGTTAGTCAAGAACTTGGAAGATGCAGAAACTCCATTATATCCTGGTTGCACAGATCACACAAAATTATCTGCCATCACCGTCTTGTATAATCTTAAATGCGAGACTGGCTTGTCCGATAGTGGTTTTGATAAGCTTTTAGCTGTGGAACATCTATTTCTGCCGAAGGATAACGTGCTTCCCAAAACCTTATATGAAGTCAAGAAATTTCTTAAAGCATTCGACATGGGTTTTGAAAAGATACATGCTTGTGAGAATGATTGTTTCCTTTTCAGAAAAGAATACAAAAATTTAGAAAGTTGTCCAAAATGTGGTTCCTCGAGATGGAAGAAAAATCAAGATACTGAAGAGGTTATACAAGGTGTTCCAGTTAAAGTATTGAGATATTTCCCAATCATTCCGAGGTTTAGACGAATGTATAGATCTCAAAAGATGGCTGAAGAATTAAGATGGCATTTTAATAATAAAAGTAACGATGGAAAAATGCGTCATCCCATGGATTCTATGACATGGAAAATGGTGGATAAAAAGTATAAATCTTTTTCATCTGATCCACGCAATCTTAGGCTTGGTCTTGCTACAGATGGATTCAATCCATTTTCCATGTTGAGTTCGAAATATAGTTGCTGGCCGGTAATGCTTGTGACATACAATCTCTCGCCTATGTTGTGTATGAAGAAAGAAAATATTATGTTAACTTTACTTATTCCAGGCCCGAAGCAACCCGGGAATGATATTAATGTATATTTGGCGCCTTTGGTGCAAGACTTGCATCACTTGTGGTCTAATGGAGTTACTGCTTATGATGCATTTAGTAAAACTGTATTTAAACTGAATGCAATTTTGTTATGGACGATTAATGATTTTCCGGCTTATGGAAATCTTGTTGGATGTCGTGTGAAAGGGCAAAAAGCTTGCCCATTATGTGGTGTCAATACCCATTCTCGTTGGTTGAAACATAGTTGCAAGTTCGCCTACATGGGTCATAGAAGATTTCTACCTCCTTCAGATTCACGGAGGAAACAAAAGGCATTGTTTGATAATACCATAGAGACAGATGGTGCTCCTAGAATGCTTTCTGGGAGAAACATCTATGCATTATTGAAGGATTATCCAAATGATTTTGGAAAAGGAATAGAGGAGAAAAGTAAGAAGAGAAAGCATGTCTATGATAAAGAAGATGAATATGATGATACTAACAGTTCTACAGAAGTAGAGCTATCAAGGTGGAAAAAACGATCAATTTTCTTTGATTTGCCTTATTGGGAGGTTAGTGGTTAATTTATTTATTTTTCATTGTTTTAATACAAGAAAAACCCAATAATGCATTATTGTTTTGGTTTTCATAGGAACTTCCATTATGTCACAATTTAGATGTGATGCATGTGGAGAAGAACATTGGTGAAAGCCTATTGGGCACAATGTTGCATGGAAATAAATCCAAAGATGGAACCAACTGTAGAAAGGATTTAGAGGATTGGGGAATTCGAAGTGAGCTTCATACACAACCTCGTGGGAATAAAACATATCTTCCACCGGCTCCATATATGTTGTCAAAATCCGAGAGAAAAATATTTTGCAAAAGACTGTACGATTTCAAAGGACCGGATGGCTACTGTTCAAATTTAAAAAATCGGATTTCATTGTCGGATTGCAAAATTAGTGGATTGAAGTCACATGATTACCATGTATTAATGCAACATTTATTGCCTGTAGCATCGAGAGGGTTCATAGCAAAGAAGGAAAGAAAAGCGATAATTCGCTTATGTTCTTTTTTCAACAAATTATGTCAACGTGTTCTTGATAGAGAGAAGGTAGAACAAATCAATATTGAAATTATTGACGTTTTATGTGAGCTTGAAATTTTTTTTCCACCATCTTTCTTTGATATAATGATACATTTATCCATTCATCTTGGAAAAGAAGCACAAATGTGTGGACCTATTCATTTTCGATGGATGTACCCATTCGAAAGATATATGAAGACACTCAAAGATTATGTCAGAAACTATGCACGACCAGAGGAATGTATTGCAGAATCGTATCTTGCAACAAAATGCATGTTGTTTTTCAATGAATTTTTGAAGAAATCAGGACATATAGAGGAGAAAGAAGCTCGAAATGAAGATTATGAAAGTAGTAGAATATTAGAGGGACGTCCAATTTCAGTATCGAAGACAATTAAATTTCCAGTTAATGAGAAAGAAAGTGCTCATTTAGCTGTGTTAATGAATATGGCCGTGGTGGAACCGTTTATAGAGTAAGTTTATGTTATATTGTTTTAAATATTTTGATGTGTTCGCAATGATATATATAACTTATAATCAATTGTTCAATACTAGTTTGCATTTGGAGGAATTAGAAAATTCAGACCAACGCATGACAAAAAATGCGACCTTACTTTGGGAAACACATACAAAAAGTTTTGTCGATTGGATTAAAAGAAAGGTTAGTTAGATTTCAAATATATTATCATTCAACTATCAATATTACTATATAAATTTACATGCTAAATGAAATTTGTTGTAGATACCTATTACCTCCAAGGATCATAATGACATGTTAAAATGGATTGCTTATGGTCCGAAGGATGATGCCATGTCTTTCAAAGGATATATCATCAACGAGCAACGTTTTCATGTAAAAGATTTAGGGAGAGAAACTCAGAATTGTGGGGTGACTTTTGATGCAACTACTATGTGTAGAGTAAGTGCTAAAGATATGTCCCAAGTGGTTGATGTGGTCACTTATTATGGAATATTGACAGATATAATTTTATTAGATTATCATTTGTTTTATATTCCAGTTTTCAAGTGTCGTTGGACGTATAAAGGAAATGGAGTAAAAGTTGATGATGATGGGTTCACTCTTTTTAATTTACATCAAGCATCATTTTCACGAGACCCATACATACTTGCATCTCAAGCAAAACAAGTATTTTATTCAAGAGAGAATGATGTTTCTAATTGGTACGTTGTAATGAAAGCACCATCAATAAGTTTTAATGATATAGAGGAGCACGATTGCATCGAGGAAGATATTCAAGTGGTGGAAGATGAAATAACTGAAGCGGATGATGAAGATGTTTGCTATGTTAGAGAGGATTGCAAGGGCATAATTGAGTAGATTATATGTTCTACTTGAGCATAGTTGTTCATTTGCTTTAGTGATGGTTGAACTTATATATTAAATCCGGGCTATTTGGAAATTTCATTGAACTTGTATTGATTTTCTTTAGTGATTGTTGTTCATTTGCTGCACTAATGCTTTTTTTTTAATGTTGCGAATGGCTGTTAGTTTGCACCATTTAATTTTCTAATCCATTGCAAATGCATGTACCATTCAATTTTTGTTCTTTGTGTTTTGATCTTTGTATACTTCCATAGACAAAGCATTATATGTTCTTATCAATTCTGTTTGCATATATTGCTTGATAATGAGTAGTGTTCTTATCAATTCTGTTTGCATTACATGTACATTTTCTCATAAAATTACAAATCTGCTCATCATCTCAAGGCTTTTAGGCCTGCTTGTTTGGTTTGCAAACTGCCACATCTCTTTTCAGCTACATGTTGATGATATTTAAGTGTTGTTTGTTAATATTTATCGCTGCTTATTGTTTACATGTGCTTATTGGTTTATACTGTGTTTTCTGTCACTTGCAGAAAAATATGTCTACAACATCTGTACGTACCCGCTTGCAGAGAAAGGCTGAAGAACAAACAGTCAATGCTAAGAACAAATAGTCAAAGCGAAAACGTAAAGTTCCAGCTAGTATAAATGAAATAGAAGAACAACCAGACAATGCTAAGAAGCAAGCCACTGTTCACAATGAAGAAGACGAACAACCACTAGATGATATCCTCTCTGACCCAAATGAAGGACTCCGCTCAGAAAATGAAACCCGTCCTGAACAAACTGCTGATGCCGAGCTGGAAATTGGGAAACAAAGTGAAGCTGAAATCAGAAGTACATCTCGGAAAAGAGGCGGTAGAGGTCCAGCAAAAGCAAAAAGACTCCCGTCATGCAGTCAGGATCGAATTGAAGTTGAGTTCAATGATCTAGGTATACCAGTAGGGCAAGGGTCGGTATATTTATCCTCTTTTCTTGGACCGCTTGTGCGGGAGCAGGTTCCATACACCATCGATGATTGGAGGAATATTAGTGATGACTTAAAAGAAGTTTTGTGGTAGTCGGTTCTGGTATGAAGCAGGCATCTATTATTTAACATTCTGACTCTAATATGTTTTGAAAATGACTTCTAATATTGCATGGTCTTGCCAATTATAAATTGAAATTGCCATCTAATAACTTCTGGATAAATTGAAAAATAGTTCTTGCCAATTATAAATTGAAATTGCCCTCTAATAACTTCAGAAAACCTTTCAGATTTAATTAAATCTGTCGTATTTAAATTAAATAAATTTTACTAATATCATGTTTTGATGTATTGTTGCAGATTAGATTTAAATTGGAAGAGGAATGGCAAAGAAAAGCTATATTTCAACAAATGGGAGTACTTTGGAGATCGTCAAAAAGCAAATTGGTTCGAAATTTGCAAAAAGCGGAGAACGATGAGGAAAGACTTAAACTGAAACCTACGAACATAAAAAGCATAACCGATTGGAGGAAGTTTGTGAAGGCGAAAACAAGTCCGGAGTTTAAGGTAAATCATTCCTACTGAACTCGTCTGGCATGTTTCTGCAAATCCATCTACATAGTTAGCAACCGATAAATTTCTTTAGAAGTGAAGTCCAAGTGTTGGTGGATGCTGAGGGTTCCTGTTTAGGTATTAGCTGCAGGAACCTATGACAGTACAAAATACAAATGCATTATGACAAGCACATGAACATTTTAAATGAAGTAAAAAAAACACTTTGCAAGTTAGTTCAATCTATAAATATTATTAGTAGATATGGAATGCTGTATATGTCACTGAGTTATCCAGCATTAATAATACCAAATAAGTATATGACCATGATGAATTGATTTTCAAATAAATTGCAATCCTCATCATACATATTTACCCTGCATTATAAATATTAGATATTTTTTCTTTTTATGATTTTGGTTGTTAAATTCTAGCATCTTTCAATATTTTCAGCAAAAAAGTGAGAAATATTCAGCCCTTAGGTACACACAACTTCCGCATACAACCGGTCGTAGGGGAATGGCTAGAAAGATCGAAGACATGGTAAGTTAATTAACTATAGCATTATTTAACATTATTTTATACCTGTCAGTTTATTAATTTAATGTTATTCTATTTTTAGAAAAAAGAAAGTGCAGATCCATCGTCCATAAGTAGAGCTGATGTGTGGATTAGATCTCACATTAAAAAAAATGGTGAACCAGTGAACATGGAAGCTGCGAATACTATTGTAAAATTGTTTTTAATTTTATTGGTATATTTTTTTTTGAAACTATGATATTTTTACCATTGTACATTATCTATGTGTATTTATTTATATAGGAGGAGATCAAAAAATATGGTAGCCTATCCCAATCCGGCTCGACACAGAATGATATTGGAAAAGATGCTCTTGTACATGTACTGGGACAAGATAAACCGGGACGGTTAAGGGCATTGGGTAGGGGTTGCACTTTAACTAAGCTAGCTTTGGCCCAGTCCAAAGATAAACAAGTGTCTCGGTGTCGAGAGGAAATAGCAGAATTGAAGGGAATGATACAGACTCTGATGGACCAGAAGGTAAATTTTTGGAAATTAATTTATATTCGTAAAATATTAATTTATATTCGTGCTTCGCTACAGGGTAAAGAAAGTTCGAGAAGGAACTCACCTGATTCACCTGATTCGGTAAAAATAATATTTATATTACTCAATAAATGAAATTTATATTTTAATTTTTTAATCCAGTAATTGATTTAATTTTCGGTTGATTAATTGTAGAGCGACGACGAAGTATGTTTGCTGTTGAATTGGGATGGAACCTCTGGAGTTGTTGCCCATGGGAGGCTGTTGTCCATGGACCCAGATGACGTTGTCAATGGCATTCGTCTTGGACCAAATGCTGGGAGCGTTGTTATAGATTCAGTGGATAAAGCAGATACTTATTTATGGAGGCCTACACCTGAAATGGCAGTCTTAGCAGACGCTAAGAATAAGGTAGTTGCTTGGCCATCAGTTTGCATCAAGGTCCCGCTGCGAACACGGTTGAACTGTAGTGCAGCCAGTACGGTAATTTTTTTCACGTTAAGTATATTAGTGTAATATGCTGCGAGCTTATTGATGTCTAAAATGCAGCGAGCACCCCCCCATATGAATAAAAATTTAACACATATTCGTTGTTTTTGTATAGCATACTAAAGTCTTGAATTTCACTTCTCATTTTTAGAGTACCAGCATCATCGAAGACACTTGCAAGATTTACGGTTGGACTGAGGGTGAAGGTGTAGTTGCCGAAGGAAGAATCCACGCCACTGATCCAAAATATATTGTTAATGGTATTCCACTCTGTCCGTTTGCTGTTGTGATTTGGGTGGACAAAGTAGTAAATAAAGATGCTTATTTGTGGCGACCCACATCTGATATGTCGTGCATTGGAGATGCAGTTGGTAGGAAGGTAGCATGGCCAAGATCAAAAGTAGAAGCTGATCAAGAAAAACTAGATGAGAGTCGTGATGATACTGAAAATGTTGTGAATTCTCCCATGAAATCCGCACATATGGTCATGAATAAATCGCAAAATGTAAGTATTAATTTTCAAATTTGAAGAAGTTAACTGTGTATGAAAGTTTATTTAATGTGCATGTATACATTGTGCATAATAATCTCTTTTCTTTCAGCCGATTGCAACCATGCAAAAGGATGCCAAATGCCAGTTGATCGATTTGGGTGGAGCAGACGTAGTGGCTGAAGGAAGTATTGCATCAACTGATCCGATAACGATGGTCCATTGTCGTCCATTGGGACGTAATGCTGTAAAAGTTTGGATTGAACTGGTGATAGTTCCAGATGGAGAGATATGGAGACCAACATCGGGTCTGACGTGCATGGATGATTGCTTTGGCGTTCCCATAGCTTGGCCAATGGAAAAAATCATTATTAAGTCAAAATGAAAGGTATATAATTTTTTTTATATATACATTAGGAATGCTAGCAGCTAAAGTGCAGATAGATTTTTGGTAAAATGATAAAAGTACATAAGTAGGGGTGTTATATTCGAATTGTGATTGAATGATTGTGATTGGTGGTTCAGGTTCAGGGGAGGGAAAATAATTGATGGTGAGGAGTTCTGTATGGATTGTGGTGGAATGTTAGTTGAATTGATGGTGAGGAGTTATGTATGAATTGACGGTGAGCAGTACAGTGATAGTGTAGGAAGAAGTGGCAAGGTAGTTGAGTGTTGTGGTAGTGCAGAGAAGTGGTCGATTGTCGTTCATATGTTTTGTTTCAGTACATTGCTTATTTAAGCAGTTTTAAGTTCAGGTTTTGTTTTCTCACTCTTTTGTTCTGTTCTTTGTTGATAGGTAGTTCAGGTTTTGAAGACATCAGCAATGACAGGTAGTTCAGGTTTTTATGGTGGTTCAGGTTTTTCTCGGTACTTTGGTTATTTCAGACGTTTATTTCAGATGTATATGTACGGTTATGACACTTATGGTAGTTTGGTTATAACACTTATGGTAGTTTGGTTGTGTATGTGTACGGGTAGCTTTTTGTCGACACCTATGTATGTGGATGTATGAATGTCTATGTATCTTGTGGATCTTCAATGTGTATACGTATTTTGTAGTTGTTTAATATATTGTGTTCAAAAGTGTATGTGCTTGCGTATTCTGTTATTATATAATTGGATGCTAGATCAGGGGTAAATCTGGAGTAGCAGGTGGAGGGAAACAAACGGTACTGGATATTATTTATTTTGGTAGCGTTAAAATGTCGCTACAAAAGAGTGATTAAAAATTCAAGTACACTTATGCTGGCGTTTATTAAGCGCTACAAAAAATGTATATAATGCCATGAAAAGGTAACGTGGAGGAGAAAACCCTTTCGGTGGCGTTAAACAGGCGCTACAAAAAATTTAGATAACGCCATAAAAAAGTATCATGGAGGAGAAAACCTTTTCAGTGGCGGTAAATAGGCGCTACAAAAAAGGAATTCTATGGCGCTATAAAAACGCTATCAAAAAAACAAATTTGGTGGCGTTTAAAAAAGTGCAACTAATACTCGAGGATTTTTAGTGGCATGTTTTCTCGTAACGATTATCGGAACGCCACTAAAAATACGTAGTGGCGGTTTTTGGGCGCTACAAAAAATCAGTTTTCTTGTAGTGCATGTCCCATAGCTAGTTGGTTCGGTTTTGGGAGACCGGATAGGAAATCTTGTCCGGTGGAAACATAGTCCGGTGGGGCTATGGTAGGGGTGCCGAACCGGAATTCCTATTCGACGTTTCTTCTGTTTAAGGGGAGTATGATTTCAGACCAAACATATGGATGGCGAATAGTTCATGGAGTAAGGTTTTTAGGTTGTTGGCTTTAGACCAAGAATTGGGGTTGCTTGGTGGTCTTGGGAGTTGGCTCGAGGCAAGGATAAGGACCCTATGATGACTTTAGATGAATTTGGAATAGCAACCAAGGAAGTACAATGACTTCGATGATCAGATGTGGTGAGCGACTATAGCATCTTGAGGTAGACCGAAAGGATGATTATTGCATTATAGCTTGTAAAGTAGAACATAAGGTTGTAATGCTCGTGGATAGGATAGGGTAATCAGCGTATACCTAGGGTAGTCCGTGTGTACCCATGCGTAAGGACGTCTGCGTGTGTCCAGTCCTTAGCCATCTGCATGGGAATGAGTTGATCATCTACAAGGAAGTTCTACTATCGATATGTGTGCTAAGAGATCGATGGATGACTGTGTGGTTGTGATGCTCATTGTCGGGACATGGTACTCTACGTGTACCCTGGGTAGTTTGCGTGTACCCATATTTTGGACATCTGCGTGCGTCCAGTCTCTAGCCATATGTATGGGCAATGAGTTGAGCATCTGCAGGACTTATCATATACCTGAAGCACTTGAGTGAGAGATGCAAGACTGTGTGATGGATGCTATGATTGATGTGTGCTTAATATGTTGTGTGATACCCCTATACTCCATATTTTCCACTTGTGATAGTAGTTTAGCATATATCGTGTTTATGTGGTAACTCTTTGGATGCAGGAACAAGTCAGGTATGGTTCTTCAAACCCAATGTCCATATATATTATATACGATTTTATAGTATTTTTTAGATGATGTATCTCTCACACTAGACTGTTGTCAGACCTAAGTTTTATGCTTTGCTTCTTATTATCTTGTGGGCTATTAAATGGATATATTAGGGAGGCTGTATGGTGTACGAGTAGGAGGCTGTGCTTTCATATATCTATATTTGGAGTTTACTATCACTTATATTTCACTATGAAGTACCGTGGAGCTATAGCAGTATTGGTATTATCTTAGAGACAATTATAGAGTTTGTATTGGAGATTTGATATGTATAGACTCTATTAGTTCAGTTTTTGTATAATCTGTGAACTTGTTGCAGTCCGATGTTCTTATTTATGGTTCATTTGAATATACCACTGTCTCACCTGTTTTACATCTATGTTATTATATTATATTTTGTCTGTTCTCTATGGGATGTTCTACAGGTTCTTTGTTTTGTTTTTTGTAACTTTACACCCTTGGCATAGTCCTGCATCGGCCGTACCTCCACAGCACTCCATATAGGTATATGGGCATCGAAGGTGTAGGGCGGTTGTCACATATGATATGTTCTAACCCATATATGTGCCAAGCCCCACCTTATTGCATTAACACATGGCTTAGTCACTGAATGGATGTGGTTCCATAGACTGTTTATGAAATGACCCTCTCTTTTATACCTTAATTTGTAAGGATTTTTTTTACATAGATATATATATATATATATATATTATCATATATATATATATATATATATATATATTCTGAAGCCTAGAGTCATTTTTTTCTTTTTATCAAAACAACTTATCCAGGATCAAAATCTTTACCAATATAAATATATCAATTTATTCATAAGGAAATGCACATACATGTGAAGATGCATGTGCCTCTCTTGTTTAAATCAGAGTTATGGTAAACAAGAGGATAATTTGATTGATTAAATTTAATCAATCCATCCATAGTTCAATTTAATTCATACAATAAAATTCCATCCATATAGGTAACAATATGATTTTTAATCCTTGATTACTTGCTGTATTCTCAATGAAGTGTAATTCCTAAAAACATTATAATTGTGTTATGATTGCCTTTAAATTTATAGTGTAGTGTTTATGCTCTGAAAAAAAAATGATATAAGTTTATATCATTATCTATGTTTGATTTTCTTATAAAATCTCTTTAGAGTACTAACTCTTTTCTGGAATATTTTTAAGTGAGATATCATATTCCAAAAAAACTTAATTCTTTGATGCCAGGATGCTAAGCTAAATCAAATGCAAACATGAGTGAGTTTACTAAGACCCTGGGTATCCAAAACATGGTTCAACCAGACCCTTTATTCTGGAATAAGCCATAGGATCTTAAAATGCATTTTGATCAAAGCCTTAATGAAAAGGAATTCAGATTCATGTTAAAATGCAAAGATAACTGGTGTGCTAATATCTGAACAAAACATATTTAAATATGCATATATGCAACTATCATGGACATGGCTTCCAACTCCTATATTACAGATTCTTCCTTTATTCAAGAGTGAAGTATAAAACATTTGCATAGTACAAATTGCATTATCAAAATATGCAGACACATAACACATTTTCTCTGTGCCTTTAGACTCTTTTATGCATATGCCATGATGAAAGAATAGACCATATTGTTTATTGAGACTCACTATCTAGATTTCCAATACTTAATCTTTTTCAAAGACTCAAGATTGACTAATACATTTATAAAATATAACCGTCCCATTTATCATAGTATTCTTGCTCAGATTTACATACACAAATCATAGATTAACTTCTTCAACTTCTCAGATAATATCCAAATTTTATAAACTTAGTGACAAGTCAATTCCTTAGCAAAATACTTAGCAAAATATCCATCCATCATTTAGTACTTAATACAAGTCATAATTTAAAAATAACAATACATGTAGATTTTATCTTTTAAGCTCTTATCTAACTAATTTTAGCATGCTATAATCTTGTCACATACAGAAATTTTTGACTTTCGAAAATTCGACATCGATACTCACTTTATCGACTGTCGAGCAATCGAGTGCCGGAAACTCCAATAGTGAGGGTTTTTAAGAAAAAGAAATAGAAGAAAAGATAGAAGAAAAAGAGAAGAAGAAGAAAGCAGAAGAAGAAAAAGAACAACAGAACAACATCAGAACAGAAACAATATCAGAATCTCACATATCGCAGCGGAACAATATACAATAGATAATTACTAGTCTTTTAAAACAAAGAACTATATCAGTTTATACATACATCAATCAGAGTCAATATACAACTCAATACAACAATGGACAGTTATGTAAACTTGTCCTCATACAGAATACACAGCGGAATAAATACTATCAGATACAAATACTACGTCTCGTCATCCAGCTTATCTCCAAAGCTCCAGAATATCCTGATAACATAACTCTAGGCTGCCCGTGTGGAAATTGGTGGGCACCCAGAGTTTAGAAGGGAACAATAAACTCCGAGTCAGTCATGGTGACTGGTGTGAGATCGTAAAACAGTTATTTTTTATAATAACAAAATAACTTTTAAAGTCAATTCGAAATGCTTTTGGAAAATGAAACTACCATAAGACCTCCCGCCACACACACAATGCAAACGCAGAATTGGAGGAGATTTCTTCTTATGATAGTCAAAGATGCTTACTACGCAAAATCAAATCCTTTTTGATATTATTATTAGTGCATAGTGTAGAAAACATTTCGAAAGTATAATATTAATCTTAGCCAACATACGACCAGTATCGTATGCCTACTATAGCTACTATGTTCAATAGCAGGTTACCGCCACATTCCATAGCAGGTAATACAACTAAAACCGTACAAGTCACGTATTGTTTCTTTGGATTTCCAACAAATGGTCAGGCTAAGGAACTTCCTATGCCACGATGGGTACGTCCCTGGAATAGACGACCCGAGAACCTAACCGGATCTCTGCCAACACAAGGCCGGGTTACCTCTGCAAAAATAGGTAACTACTGACACGCGTATGCCATCCCCCGATCGTCACCGATCTTCCTGAGGATCCCCGATTCGCAACAACCACAAAGTAATAAATTTGCAGCAACCACAGAGGTTAAGTATCTGGGCTCCATACCATGATACCACCTTTATCCAGAACGAATGACATACACTAAGGGGCGCTACTCCCTAGAACCTTGCTGCATCCTTCCTGTTTTGACCATTTCCGGGGTGTGAGGCTCGACGAAGTCTCGTCCACAAAGCTACGCTTTCTACAAAGCCATGCTTCGGGTCAAACAAAATGATCAACCTATGATCACAAAGATATAAGATCAAACAAATGATCATATCACAAATGATCAAACACTGATCACTTCACAGCAACACTCAGTATGCCACGTTACCAAATTGGGATATATTGCTGATAAATTTCAACTACATAACCTCTGAGCTCGTACATCTCAGAGAAGGGTGTTAAGCTAAGAGAATAAATTCTCCGCCACCAATAGAAATGTATTTGAAAGAAATCAGCTTTATATCTCAAATTGTAACGTCAGACATACAATCCATACAAGTCTGTTCCGGGATCGAACAGAACCGAAGGCACTTCTCACGAAGCCCTTGCAATTCCGGATAATTTTCTAATCACGTCCGGACTTCCCGTCACTAAGGGTGATAAAAACTCTAAATCGAAGATCAGCCGATGTAGAGTAACTCGACGGTAATCCTTCCGTTTTCAAAAATATCCGGTCTTCAACACCGGTCTTCGAATGCAATTCATAACGACGTATCACATATTCGGAATGGGTTATACGACCCCATGGTCCTTTCCCGGTTAACCCGAATAGTGAGCGATTATTCAAAAATAAGTGTGGCATTCAAATTCATCCAATTCACAACAAATATCGTTCAAGGTAATTATTAATAGTCGGTTATTTAACTATCAATAAAGATGCGCAACATCATCAGATTCCAAATAATTTTCCAAATTATTTATTTTCCAAAATATCTTTACCAGATATAAAATTTCCACACTTCAAAAATAAATCAACGTTTATTTTCTAAACAGTTTCCCTTTCCTTTATAAATTCCATAGTGAATTTATATTTCAAAATATCTACTGATATACGATTTCCAAATCGATTTCAATATTCACTTTCGATTTATCTTTAAGAAGATAAATCTCAAAAACGTTCATTTCATATTGAAAAAGCAATTCCATACTTATTTAATAATAAGTAGTTCACAAATCTATTTTATTTTCAACACTTGAAAATATTCGACATACTTAAATCAATATTGAGTACATATTTCATTCTTTAAGGAAATCATTTATTTTAACAACATCTATTTGAGTCAAAACGAATGTTACGTAAAACATCGTTACGACGACTCAAAATCACTAGTATAGGGATTCGAAATTTAAGATAGATATGTAAATCCCAATACTATATAAACATTTTTTTTTCGGAAATCATTTACTATAACAACAGTGTTATAGTCCATCATTTCCTTATATTTTCGAAAACGCCTATTTCAACAATGAACGTTGAAATCTATGTTTTCGATTCATAATACATTTTAAAACATCTTTAAAATGTTTAACTTCATTTTTAATATCACTTCTTCAAAAATAAATCCATTTTTATTTAATAATATATTCACTGTCCAAAATCGTGAATATAATTCACTTAACCAAATTTCAATCATCTCTACACATTTTATTTCAAGGATAATTCGCTATCCAAAATCGCGAATATATTCCCTTTAATAACCTTTTATATTTAATTTATCAAATTCAATTGATTTCCGAATTTATAAACAACGTTTATAAATTCCATTCCTATTTATAAAAACTTCAACTTATAAATCTCCTTATTAACCAATTCCATTCTTATCTCAATTAAATGCCAAAATCCCATTTTTTAAGATTATTACTCATAAATCTTTTGTTTTACAAAATCTATTCATTTTGTACTCCACAATTTATAAATCTATAAATTTCATTCACTTACGAATTCCATAAATATTTCATTTTTAACACTTATAAAAACTCGTTTTATAATTCCAATACTTTTAATTTCATAGATATCAACTTTATAAATCTTTTATATAGACCGTTTACAATATTCAAAAATCCCAACTTAAACCATTCTATAAATAAATCAACTTTTATTTCAAAAATCACGCTTTGGTTATATTTCACCAAAAATCTAACTTTAGAATCTCAAGCGTTTATTTATTTGAAATAAATCAATTCAAAAATTCAATAAAACGTCTACTTTCGAAAAATCACTTTAAAATCCTTTTAAAGTAAAAGTCGTTATTTTTAAATTTAAAAACTGAATCCGATGATGCAACAGCACCAACTAGTCAATCACAACATCAAACATCATATGTCAACATATGATAACAGAATATACATCAATATCTGTAAATAAATAAATACTGGTGAGGAATCCAGTTGGATCCCTCCAACCTGTTTCCCTGCATCCAAAGACGTTAGCACAATACCAATTCCACTTCGAGGTGGAATATCGCGGTATATGGGTTTTTATAAAAATATCCGCTTACTAACGGCGCAATAGGGTCTCATCCGCTATACGAGGCGGGAAATCAATCAATCCAATATATACATATGCCAATATGTATATATTGCTATATATATATAGATATATCTTACTATATCTAATATCACATCCAAATAGCAATCAAACAGTCAATAACTGTAAAAGAAAATCCACTTTCATTTGAGTGAGAAGATCTCACCTTAGCTTTTTATTTTGCAATCCATTTTCATTTCCGGCTTGCTTTTCATTCTTAACCTTGTATAAGCAATTATACAATTTGTTAATATTCGAGATAATCGAATAACAAATTTTTTGTTTGGTAATTTTAATTATCCAATAAATTAAATTTCTAACAAATCTCCTTTTTTATAAATATTTTTCATTTGAAACTAAAATTTTAATTCAACTAGTAATTTAGTTTTAAACAAATTTTTCTTTTAATAAAATAACTGACTAAAAATCAAATTCCTTTTGATAATTTAATTAACCAAAAACTCAATACTAAATTAATAATTAACTTAACTAACAATTTACTTTTAAGCTAACCGTTTTAAAGTTTAAATTAACCTTCTATATTAATTTATTTTTTTAAACTATTTCTTTCTGCAATCAGAAAAAAAAACAAGAATTACTTTACTGTTTTAAATTTTTTTTTCTTCCTGCATATATTCTTTTCTGATAAATCATGGTAATTACATTTAAATTTATATAAATAGAAATGTATACCTTACTGCCTATACGACTTTGAACGAAACCCTAGTTCTGACCTCGAGCTCGAACACACCGCCCCACGAATCAACTTCGAACGCCGCTACCCAGAAATTGATTGCGATTCCCTAGTCGAACAACCGCACACGTCACCAACAGCCCACGTCTTCGAGCACGCGAAACCCCTACCCCAGCCTTCACGCGAGTGTGGTTCGCGATGCGCCGCGATGAGCGCCTCCATACGAGCTCGCGAGCACCACGAACTTCGCGAAACTCTTCGATGCCGCTGCCTCCACGAATCTCGATCATCACCACGCGACATCTTCGCCTGAACTCGATCCACGCCCTCTGCCTTGCGATGTCGAACAAATGTCAGCCGCCTCTGTTCCTTGCCTCGCGGTTGCCCATAAGCTCGGCAGCCGCTTGAAATTCGAACGATCGAATTTGATTTAAAAATTTGGGGGAAGGAAATGTTTGTCGCGGCCATTAATTTGAATTGATTTCTTGTTGGAACGAATTGCTTGAAGTGGGGCACCAGTATTTAATTTATGAAGAGGGATGGGATTTGAATTCGTGAATGAGGTTGAAGGGGAAGAGGGGAACTCGATTAAAACTGGAAACGAGTGAGAGGGGTTCGGCCATTAATTACATTTTGAACAAGATATTTTCTCTTGTTTTTGGCTTCAGAACGAAGAAAGGAGATAAGAGAACGTGATTTGGCAGAAAGTAGGTCGGCATTGAAAAGTTATAGGGTGGCTATTGATTAAAATTTTATATTTTTATATTCAAAAATATCCCGTTGTGTTATATCAACGCGTTTGCTTATTGTACGATCACACAATAACTCTGATCACTACGAAAATTGAAATCCGGTAATAATACAATATTACGGATCCAATGGAACTGGTTTCGTCAAATTCCGAGACTGCGTCTCGGACGGCTATTTTCCAATATCAATTCGAACGATTAAATTTCAAAACTGAATACATCATTTTCAAATTCGATTCTGAAGCTTCAATTATCCTCAGTATTATCAATATCAATTTTAAATGCTTTCGAAATATTTTTCTTCAACTTAAAATTGAAGATATAAATTTTTATTCAGTTCAATAGATTAAATTATAAAATTTAATCGTCAAATTCAAAATTATATCGGGGATTCAAATTAAATCATCGTTCAAATATTTAAAATTAATTAAATATTCTCAATTTAATTTGTTCAAAATTCTGGGTCGTTACAAATCTTCTTCTCAAAGCCTTGCTTCTACTCCTACTTAGTTGTTGCAGTCCCTGAAAATGCATTTGAAGCTGCCCCATATTAAATGAGACACCCCATATGCCATTAGCACACTAGGGTCAGACACATGTCTGGTTTGAGAAAATCCACTAAAACAATTTGTAAATCAAGTTAAAGTTGAAACACGTATATATATATATATATATCCTGTCTTTAGAAAACAATAAAATCATGGTGTGCATGTTCTGTGTCAGTGTGCAGGTGCACACTTAAGTCTTCCTTTCCAGAAACCTTAAAAAGATATGGTGCAGTCATACATTCACACAACTCAGTCATAATCAAACAAGCATCCATACAAAACAGGGAAATCACCAAATGAATCAAATCATTTATTCCCTACTCAGATTTCATTCCAGGAAAACTCTAGTTCCTCCTTATATCAAATTGATATATTTATCTATCTTGGTCTCATCTGCAATTATATGAATCAATGGACACATTGTAATGGACTAATTCACTCCATACACAAAGATCTCAGGACTTAAACAAGCCATGTGTCAACTTGTATTGCTCAAGAACACAAGTCATTCCTGTAGTGCTCTTGACCCCATTTCCTAATCGGTTTAAGTTAATAATAACTCTTTTGATTTTTCATGACTAAACCATTCAGTGAATCATTTCACTAAAACAAGCATTCATGTCATGGCATTCCATATCATTCATAACCAAACAAAGACAAACAGGCAATTAAACATAGGTGTCTATTAAATAAGATTCTGCCTATATATATATTCTTGCATTTTAAAAGGGGTATAGACAACTAACATTGGCTTATGGCTTTTTGAGAGAGAGTTTTTCTTTTTACAAATATATGTGCTTAAGTTAAACTCAGAATGACCAAGTTTCACTGAATCACAAAATTTATTTGCTATGTATATGACTATTTATTGAATCAGGAGCATCAGCACATAGGCAACCCTATTGCACCCCTAATTCCTTTTTGTCTCAAGCCACAGCACTTATACACAAGTATATTGCAGCTCAACATGTTTATATTTTCTGGGTTATGCCAAAACCAACACTACTTGCCTATATTCATCATTTGATTCTCTGGGTATTTACTCATTTTTCTAAATATTAACATATCAGAGAGAGATCTGGGTTTTTAAAACATATATATACTAATGATACTTAGAACTTTCATATCATAAAACAAACAGAACAACCAACTAAAGATCAAGCATTTTCATCTCTGAAATCAAAGAAAGACAACCACATATGAAAATACATTTTTTTTAGAAAAATCAACTTGTAAACTGGCTGCCTTCATTAGGACTTAGTGCCTTAGATTTTGAGTGAGTTTTCTCACCTAGCTCTCTTTCACTTCTCAGTTGGTTGATATGCTTCTGCCTTCAAACCCTTTTCTTCACTTGTTTTATATTTAGATGATATATATATTTTTCTCAAGAGCTATCAGGGAAGAAGAGAAGGTTCCTCTTATCACTGCTTATTTATGCAGGGTTCTTCTTAGGGTTTAAGGTGCTAGATAAAGTCATTTTTGCCCATCAGAAATCATGCCATTTGCATTTTGTTTAAACCCAAAATCTTACCCTCCCCGGCTCAAGTTTGTGAAGAGGAAAGTGGTTTTAACATTTTGGTTGTTTTCAGAAATTTTACTTTTCCAGAAAATGCTTTTCCTCTTGTCTACTATCATGCTAAAAGTGTGACTTGATTTCCATTAGTTATTATATATATATATATATATATATCAAGTGTTCTTCCTAATTCTGCCTATACAAAGTATATCTCTGTTTTATCTTATTTTTCTATTTTTATCTTTCACTTAAATAGCATGTACTTCCCTTATTTATTTATACAAGGATTACTCCTTTTATATCTTCATTCTTTTCTTTCTGCCTATAATTAAAAATATGTTTGTGTATTTTTATTTACTGGTTTCAACTCAAGTATTTGATTAGCATACATATATGTATATATAAGTCTTACAGAAATAATTAGTACACCTATATATATCTATACATTATTTTTACTGAACACATATGCACATGTACACTCAAATACAATCAGTAGCATCCATATATATATTTATTTATGCATATAGCTTTTAAGGATTTAATCTATTTATCTATATATATATATATATATATTTCCATACACATCAACATGTGTTCATTCATATCATTCAGGGATTAAGCTTCTATTCATGTGTATTTCATATGCACACATGTACACACATATAGTTACACCATATCAAGCCATATCAATTCCCCCCTTTTCTTTTAAAATTAGTTTAAAAATTATTTTAAACTTATTTATATTTTCAGAAATAAATTCCTAAAATCTTGGGTCATTACATACACCCCACCTTTTAGAAATTGTGTCCCATAATTTTCCTAAGCTTAAATCAATTTTAAACTTAATTCAGAGAACAAATACATTCTCAACCCAATAGATTTTTAGTTCTATCACAATAACTAAAAATACATGCATCCAAAAGGAAAGCAAATTAAAAATCAGAATTACCTTTAATCTGAAAATAGCTTAGGGTAGTTCATCCTAACTTTGTCTTCTAATTCCCATGTGCAATCACTAGGATCAAGACTCCACTGTACCTTCACAAGTTTCAGTGATTTATTCCTCAACTTCTTCACATCCTTTGCAAAAATTCCCACTGGATCCTTTTCATAAATCAAATTAGGATTTATTTGCACTTGGGTTGGGGTCTCAAGAATTTCTGCCTTGTCATGGACCCACCTTCTCAATTGTGATACATGAAAAACATCATGCATCCCTTGCATGTTTTCTGGTAATTCCAACTTATATGCCAAGGAACCAATTCTTTCCAGAATTTTGTATGGCCCAATATATCTTGGGGTTAACTTGCCTTGTTTCCCAAACCTCAGTACATTTTTCATAGGTGAGATTTTGATGAAAACAAAATTTCCTACTTCATATTCCACCTGCTTCCTTTTCATGTCTGCAAATTTCTTTTGCCTATCTTGAGCTGCTGCCATTCTTCTCCTTACCAACTCAATTTTCTCTTTAGTTTCTTGTATGTACTCAGGCCCTAAAATAGCTCTTTCTCCTGCTTCTACCCAACATGCAGGTGACAAACATGGCTTGCCATATAAGGCTTCAAATGGAGCCATCCCTATGGTGCTTTGATAGCTATTATTGTATGTAAATTCAGCTAAATGGAGATAGTCTTCCCAGTTGCCTCCAAAATCCAGTGCACATGCCCTTAACAAGTCCTCTAGAACTTTGTTCACCACCTCAGTCTGCCCATCTGATTGTGGATGGTAGGCAGTGCTTGAGCATAATTCACTTCCCATGGCTTCTTGAAAACTTTTCCAGAACCTTGATGTGAAGATGGTATCCCTATCACTCACAATAGTTTTGGGAATGCCATGCAATTTTACCACCTCCTTCATAAATACTTGTGCTAATTTTGGTGCATTCCTTTCTGATTTGACTGGGATGAAATGTGCCACTTTAGTTAGCCTATCAACTATCACCCATATACTTATGTTTCCTTATTTAGATCTAGGTAGTCCATTCATGAAATCCATAGATATATCTTCCCATTTCCACTATGGTATGCTAAGAGGTTGTAACAACCCTGATGGCTTTTGTGTTTCAGCTTTGACTTGTTGGCAAGTCATACATCTTGCAATATATTTGGCTACATTTGATTTCATTCCCTTCCACCAAAAATCTCTTTTTAAATTTTGATACATCTTTGTACTGCCTGGGTGTATGGAGTACTTACTTCTATGATATTCATTCAATATTTCCTCCTTCAACTCCATGTTTTCTGGAACACATATTCTATTCTGGTTTCTTAAATAACCATTTTTATCAATATGGTAATTTGTCACTTCCTCCCCTTTTGATATGAGAATTTTCTTCTCCAATAAGTTTGTGTCTTGTTCTTGCATTTTTCCTACCTTCAAAATTAAATCTGATTGCAGGGACATTAAACTCAATTTTCCTTTACTCTTATCTCCTTCTACTGGTACCATTTGTACCTTATTATTTGCTTCAAATTTCCAAGTCAGTGAGTATAGACAAATCTTTAAATTCTTCCATCATCAACATAGCTAACTTAGCATGTTGTCTACTCAAGGCATCTGCAACTTTATTTGCTTTACCTGGTGTATAGAGTATGTCCAAGTCATAAGCAGCTAAGAACTCCACCCATCTATGTTGTCTCATGTTTAAATCTTTTTGTGAAAATAAATACTTTAAAGACTTGTGGTCAGTGTAAAGTTCAAACTTAGTTCCTAACAAATAATGTCTCCAAAGTTTCAAAGCATAGATCACAGCTGCTAATTCAAGATCATGTGTGGCATACCTTACTTCATGGGGTTTGAGTTGTCTGGATGCATATGCAATGACTTGGCCTTATTGCATCAACACTGCACCCAAGCCAAACCCACTAGCATCAGTGTATACAACTAATTCTTCATTTCCCTGGGGTACTTTCAAGATTGGAGCATTCACCAATGCCTCCTTCAACTGTTCAAAAGACTTCTCACACTTCTCTGACCAAACAAAAGCTTGATTTTTCCTGGTTAGGTTAGTAAGTGGTGTAGAAATTTTTGAAAAATCTTTTATAAATCTCCTAAAATATCCTGCCATTCCCATAAATGATCTTACTTCACTCACTGTGCTAGGCCTCTTCCATGCTTGAATAGCTATTACTTTATTGGGGTTCACAGAAATTCCTTTGGCAGAAATGACATGGCCAAGGAAATGTACTTCCTCTTTCCAAAATGCACATTTTGAAAATTTTGCCTTTAAATCTTTTTCCCTCAATCTAGACAAAACCAGATGCAAATGACTTTTATGTTCTTCCACTGTTTTGGAATAAATTAAAATGTCATCTATAAAAATCAGCACAAATTTGTCTAAATAATCTCTAAAGGTTCTGTTCATTAAATCTACAAAGTATGATGGTGCATTAGTCAAGCCAAATGGCATAACCAGAAATTCATACAACCCATACCTAGTGTTAAAGGTAGTGTACTTGATACTTGACTCCTCCACCTTCATTTGATGAAAACCAGATGCTAAATCTAGTCTAGAAAACACTCTTGCCCCAGCTAACTGATCAAAAAGATCATCTATTCTTGGCAATGTGTATTTATTTTTAATAGTTACTTTGTTCAATTCTCTATAATATATACAAAGTCTTAAGGAACCATCTTGTTTCTTAACAAATACCACTGGTGCTCCCCAGCAAGAATTACTTGGTCTTATAAAACCCTTTTCCTCTAATTCCTCTAATTGTTTCTTTAATTCTTTTAGTTCATTTAGCCCCATTCTAGTTGGCTTTTTAATCACTGGGCTTGCTCCTGGATCTAAATGAATTTGGAACTCCACTAGTCTATGGTTTGGAACACCCTTAACCTCCCCAAACACATCCAAGTATTCATTGACTATGGGAATTTCTTCAATAGTAAGTTCACTGAAATCTTTTACCAAGCCAATTAAATGATACAATTTTCTTTTCTTAGCTACTTCACACAGAATTGTGATTCTCTAGCCTCTAAGGTTTTGCAATGATATGGTGGATGAATCCAAGTTAATTATGGCTTTAAATTGACTTAACCAGTCTACCCCCAATATAACACCTATGTTTGGGTAGTTTAAAACATATAAATTGGAAATAAAAGTATCTCCTCCTATGTTTAATTCCACATCCACACAAATCATATTTAAAACACTAGAACTCCCCAGTGGACTTTGTATATGCAATGGGGTTTCAACCAATATGCAATTCAATTTTAGCATTTTAACTAGTTCATAAGAAATCAAAGAGTGAGTTGCCCCAGTATCATATACTACTGCTATGGGTATGGTACAAATAAATAGTGTACCTTCCACTTGACTGTGATTTTCAGCATTAATCTCCACTGTGGATTTGCCTTTGCCTTCCAAGTTTGCCAATTTTCCTTACTGTTTATACTCAGGACAATTTCTCTTCATATGCCCCTCTTTCCCACATAGATAGCACTTGAAAGCTCCTCCTTTCAATTTTGGACATCTTGGTTTGATGTGTCCTTCCTTTCCACATTGATGACACACAATTTTCTTCTAGGTTTCCTTAACTTTGATATCTCCAGTGCCTTTGTTACTGGCCTCTTCTTTCTTCTTATCATAAGGGTGATATCTCCCCTTACCCTTCTTAGTGTTATTATTCTTAAAATTTCTGAACTTCTCCCTTTCCTTGTCATGCTGCTCTAATCTCAAAGCCAAGTCTATTACTTGATCAAAAGTCCTGTCAGCATAAGGTAACATGGCTCTGCTAAGTCCTGGGTTCAAACCCTTAATGTACCTATCATTCTTGGATGCTTCATCTGCCACTAGCATTGCTCCATATGTGGAAAGCCCCTCAAACTTTTGAGTGTATTCAGTGACATTTAGAGTTCCTTGCCCGAGTCTAATAAATTCTTCTAGTAAAGTGGTCTTAGCTGATGCTGGTACAAATCTTGCTTCCAACATCTCCTTGAATTGATTCCAAGTGATTTCATTCTCATTTCTCCCTGTAATGATTACTTCCCACCAGCTTAAAGCTACTCCTTTCAGCTGTCTTGAAGCCACTTGCCTCTTCCTTTGATCATCAAGCTGCATGTCATTGAAAATCCTATCCAATGTTCTCAACCATGCTTGAATTTCCATAACACTTTCTGTCCCTTCAAAGCTTTTGCCTCCTAAATGAGTATAAGTCTTGAGTAATTTTGAGAGCTCTTCATGGGGATTTTCTTGCCTTTTTCCTGCCCCATCCCTAAATGCTCTCACCAAATCTTGTAGATTGACCATTGGTGGTGCATTGGAGGATCCTGCTCCCTGATTTGGTGGTCTTCCTACCATAGTTTGCTAATAATAATTTACATAGCTGGTTAGTTTTTTTTTCTAACTCAAACTTGATCATCCAGTGATCAATCCCTATAAAATATTTTACTTATATTTTGTTTCTTAAGTTTTTAGTTTCAAAGAAGAATTTGATTTCAATTTTTCAACTATGTTTTATTAACACGGCTCTGATACCAAATGAAATGACCCTCTCTTTTATACCTTAATTTGTAAGGATTTTTTTTACATAGATATATATATATATATATATATATATATATATATTATCATATATATATATATTTCTGAAGCCTAGAGTCATTTTTTTTTCTTTTTATCAAAACAACTTATCCAGGATCAAAAACTTTACCAATATAAATATATCAGTGTATTCATAAGGAAATGCACATACATGTGAAGATGCATGTGCCTCTCTTGTTTAAATCAGAGTTATGGTAAACAAGAGGATAATTTGATTGATTAAATTTAATCAATCCATCCATAGTTCAATTTAATTCATACAATAAAATTCCATCCATATAGGTAACAATATGATTTTTAATCCTTGATTACTTGCTGTATTCTCAATGAAGTGTAATTCCTAAAAACATTATAATTGTGTTATGATTGCCTTTAAATTTATAGTGTAGTGTTTATGCTCTGAAAAAAAAATGATATAAGTTTATATCATTATCTATGTTTGATTTTCTTATAAAATCTCTTTAGAGTACTAACTCTTTTCTGGAATATTTTTAAGTGAGATATCATATTCCAAAAAAACTTAATTCTTTGATGCCAGGATGCTAAGCTAAATCAAATGCAAACATGAGTGAGTTTACTAAGACCCTGGGTATCCAAAACATGGTTCAACCAGACCCTTTGTTCTGGAATAAGCCATAGGATCTTAAAATGCATTTGATCAAAGCCTTAATGAAAAGGAATTCAGATTCATGTTAAAATGCAAAGATAACTGGTGTGCTAATATCTGAACAAAACATATTTAAATATGCATATATGCAACTATCATGGACATGGCTTCCAACTCCTATATTACAGATTCTTCCTTTATTGAAGAGTGAAGTATAAAACATTTGCATAGTACAAATTGCATTATCAAAATATGCAGACACATAACACATTTTCTCTGTGCCTTTAGACTCTTTTATGCATATGCCATGATGAAAGAATAGACCATATTGTTTATTGAGACTCAGTATCCAGATTTCCAATACTTAATCTTTTTCAAAGACTCAAGATTGACTAATACATTTATAAAATATAATCGTCCCATTTATCATAGTATTCTTGCTCAGATTTACATACAAAAATCATAGATTAACTTCTTCAACTTCTCAGATAATATCCAAATTTTATAAACTCAGTTACAAGTCAATTCCTTAGCAAAATATCCATCCATCATTTATTACTTAATACAAGTCATAATTTAAAAATAACAATACATGCAGATTTTATCTTTTAAGCTCTTATCTAACTAATTTTAGCATGCTATAATCTTCTTCTAAAAGCCTTGCTTCTACTCCTACTTAGTTGCTGCAGTCCTTGAAAATGCATTTGAAGCTGCCCCATATTAAATGAGACACCCCATATGCCATTAGCACACTAGGGTCAGACACATGTCTGGTATGAGAAAATCCACGAAAACAATTTGTAAATCAAGTTAAAGTTGAAACATGTATATATATATATATATATATATATATATATATATATCCTGTCTTTAGAAAACAATAAAATCATGGTGTGCATGTTCTGTGTCAGTGTGCAGGTGCACACTTAAGTCTTCCTTTCCAGAAACCTTAAAAAGATATGGTACAGTCATACATTCACACAACTCAGTCATAAATCAAACAAGCATCCATACAAAACAGGGAAATCACCAAATGACACTAGTACAAAACAGATCAGTTGCTTCGCCTCATTTGTGTCGGTTGTCCATAAAACCGACACAAATAGTGTAATTTGTGTCGGTTGTTCATTAACAACCGAAACTATTGACTTATGGGGTAAGAAGAAAATGTTAAAAATGTAATTTGCATCGGTTGTTCTTAAGAAACCGACACAGTTGAAGGGAAGCAATAGATCTACTCGTGTCGGTTGTTTGAACAACCGAAACAATTAAATACAATAGCATCGGTTGTCCAAAAACCGACACAATAGGCACACAACTTTTCCCCCTAAATTAATTTCAGCCGCCCCATCTTTTACCGCGAACCAAAAAATTTAGCCATTACGTACCCGACCCGTCTCCTTCTTTTCTTCTTCGTCTCCTTAACCATAAATTTTATTCCGTCTCCTTATGCTTCTCTCTCTTTTGAACTAAAGTCGAGTGATTGAAGAGTTTGCGCACCATCTACTCTCCTTCTCCTCTAACCCGCAACAACTATCTCAAAAGAACTCGAACCCATAAAACACAAGCATCAAAAACGTCCTATCCGGCACCAATGAAAGGATTCCCATACCTGCCTCCATCGCAGAAAGATCTAATGAACAACCTCATTTCATCCATTGAAGCTTCCGTAGGTCCCACCCTTCTTCCATCCCAAGTAGCAGCCGATGTCCTTCACTTCCAGAACGACCTAGGCATTTCTCAAGGCTCTCTTGATATCAGATCCGGTTCTCCCACTTCCACTGTAATTTCCTTTCTTCAGTCTGTTTTTACTAAGCTTTTAACATTCCAAATTGATGTTTGGAGATTTGGAAGACAATTTTTTAAATAAAGACATCACTATTAAACACCGATCAGCAGAGATATTCTTCTATATATCATTTGTTGATAATACTTCTAAGCATGCTAAGTTAGTGTCAATATTTTTATTGCTTGGTACTGCTCTAGTTTTGTTTTGGGAAGCAGTCTGTTCTTTTTGTAGATTGCACTGTTGAGTGTTTATGCGTGCGTGAGATCTACATCTACTTGTGCGTTGATTCTTTAGTTGAGTTTTGTTGTGAAATGTCTTGTCCAGCCATGGTCTCGAGTATGTTTATAGGAGTTTGTGTCACTGTTTGAATACCTAAACTGTAGTTTGTTTGTTGTATATCATTTACGTTCAATTTCAGTTTGTTTGAATACCTAACTTGCTTAAATTTCAAAACAAACAATCTGCCATCCAATTAAGTTAGTAAAAGAGGATTATCTTTCTTTCAGTTAAGCTGTCTTGACAATATAAACAAGTTCATACCAAATCCATTTCATTTTATTTACATAACAAAGCAAACTATTACAAATGATCAATAAAGAATAATATTTCCAGTGACAAAACAAAGCAAAAGTCGAAACAATTTAGCCTTGAGCTCAGGTATATATATGACTGCTAAGTAACAGACAACTATCGGATACAAATAGGTTCAAAACCTCAATTTACGGCATTCTTACATACATCCTAATCAAACTGTATAAAAATCTCAATATTTGGCACTCTCACATACAAATTAGGTTCTCGTTACAACAGATTAATGCAGTATAAATATGTCTATGTTGCTGATAGATACATCTCGTTTCAAAGTCGCATTTAAAGAACAAGTGAGTAGTGGTTTCTGGGGCTATTTTACAAAAAAATGGATTATGGTTTAAATTATTTGTTATTTTGGTATTTAAAATGTAATAGTGTTAAGGTTACCATGTAGAACAATTCACATATGAACTTTTACTTTGTAAAGTGCTTTGATTTTCCAAATTGGTTTAAAAATAGCTCAAAATAAACATGCCTGAAAAGGTTAAAATTTGTACATATATCTTGAAGTGTAGCTTTCCTTTTTACCCCAACATCAGACAAGTTAATCATGTAGGTCTGTCATAGTACTATGTTCCATAATGTTAATTAGCTTTTGAAATTGAGTGAAGACATTCCCTCGTGGTTTTGCCTAAAAGAGATGTTTCAGTCAAAAGCGTCATTTGGTGCAGATGTCCATTATAAGGTTGTTTTTGCTGTTAGAAGCTAGGAAAAGTTCGAGAAAATCATATTTAAGGAAAAGCAGGGTAACGCATGGGTAGTTCCAAAAAGAAGTTGAATTTGCAGAGTATGTGTTGAGTTCAAGGCCCAGTATAAATAACTGAAATAGGTTAGATATATTTTTCTAAAAAAGAAGAATATGTGATTGTTTGGTTTTGTAAATATTTTTAGAGCTATTGTAGTAATAGTCCAGATTATTATTTTTCCATGAGGTATCGATCGACAGCGGCAGGAAGCTACACTGTTAAAGGATTTTCCATGAGGTAGAAGTCTCGGTTGATGGTAATAATTTTATGGTGGATTTTAATTTTAAAATGTTCATGAATTAAAATTAATTCACTTAACCTTAAAGTGATAAGTCCAACAGCACATTTGATCTAAAAGGTGATAGTCCAATAACACCACAACTTGTCCTCCAACCGATAATCGTTCCCATGCACGCACTTGCATTGGCTTATTTTGTGGATATATGGTATGATCAATGGTGGATTTAAGCTTTCAGATAGTTTTCATATATACCTAGTATAACAATATTATCCTAATTCAGGTTAAAGAACTTTTGGACGATGAGCCGGGAAACTCGGAATATGTTGACCTAGAAAAGGAGCTTGAAGAGGTGATAGTTTTTCCTATTTTTATTTAATTGGATTATTCATATTTTTTTCCAAATTTTATTCAGTTCTTTGAAAATTTGTATTACTGGGTCAGTGAGTATAGGATTACGGGATTAAGTTAAGTACAAACTGTGATCGTGCCTATAGAACTATCTGACTGTCTAATTCTCCCCATTTTGTACTTGCTTTGTTTTTAAGTTCATTTTATCAAGTGTTGAAGTCTGTCTTGCGACTTCATGTTGCTTTTAACAGTGACCATATCTCTACGTAGCCGTTGAGATGTGAGGAATGTACATTACATATCAGGTAAGGTGAAAAGAAAAAACATTGGGGATGTCTGATACAAACAATAATGAAGTATGTGCTCCTTGGCTTTATAGAGATTCCCATCACCCTTTATCTTTGATTCTTTTGCAGGTCTAATATGTATCCTTACC
The DNA here is from genome assembly GCA_030737815.1 of Allium fistulosum. NCBI lineage: Eukaryota > Viridiplantae > Streptophyta > Magnoliopsida > Asparagales > Amaryllidaceae > Allium > Allium fistulosum. Next base: position 1,042,081,323 of record CM060902.1, on the reverse strand, counting down.
TGCTTGGAAATTCATGATGTGTTGTGTCCGTGCTGAATCTCTAAGTTTGAAACTCATATTTCAATGCAATGAACTAATGATAAGAAGATGTAATTATATATGTAACTGATTAGGCGATTTATACAAAATGCAGGCCATTGCACTTACTGAAGAACTGTTAGCTGCTGCAAAACACAATGATCAAGTTGGCATGGTGGCGCAGTCACATACAAAACACAATAAAATGGAGCAGCCTGACATTGTAAGCTTTTCTTATTGAAATATGGCTTGTGGTGTCTTTTGTATGTTAACCTGTTAATTGGTAATCTAGCAAAACTGTGTACGGGATTGGACTGAAATATTAAAGGAAGCAGTACTATAGGAGACCATGCGGCAAAATTACTGTTAATAAATGTGCTATTTTTGTGTTGGGCTTAAACAGATATGGTAGTCTCTATATTGAATTAAAATATGAAAAAGTGTATCATCTTTAGCAGTTCCTTTTGTACCCGTATAATGGCCTTAAGAATAGTGTTTTTAGAAATGAAGTTTAGGGGAATTACGTTTAGAATTGCTTGGAGTTTTGTGTAAATTTGGAAGAAATGTAAAGGGAGAAGAAAATTAAATGACAAGAAGAAATAATGGTAGAAAGTTAGAAACTGAATTGGATTGTCAGGGGTATTGCAGTCCTAGAAATGTATAATACATTTATCCCAAATAAATTTAATTCCCTTAAGATAAAATTGAAATTACCCTACTATGCTCATAGATGGCAAGCCAACAGACAATTTGATAATGCAAATGTCCTCAAACATGTTTGTGCTTAGCATAATAATATGACAGGGTTCTAGCTTACTTTGACTGTTTAAGTGGTTGATAAAGCTCTATCATCTATCTCATGGTCAAATGAGCATAATTGTACTGCTATTTAGCCCAGGGTAAAACATGAATAGGTCCGTCCCTGGTTTCACATACCTTCTGTCTTGTGTATATATAAAGGAACCTTATCTAAATGTTAATGTATGGTGGCTGAGCATAATTGAATGCATTAGCTTGTGTATATCTCCATGTCATTCTATTTCTCTATGTCGTTGTTCTAACAGCATTAGCATGTGTATTTCACTGTTTTTAACTTGACAAAACTTGTCTGAAAGGTAGCTGATGAAAACTAAACACGTAACTATGGGATATAATTGGAATATTCCATATTTGATTATAAATTTATTATTGTTGGATTAAGAAACGAATTTAGATAAGCATACCACATGTAATCCGTACTAAATCGATGCTAAAACCAATTCAGTATCCATCAACCAGTAGACACCATTCGGTATTCATCAATCAGTAGGCACATGACTCCAAACCTTCATAGTTCATACAGTCCATGCCACTTTTCTTAGTGTTGGTATGTGCACGTTTCGACGTCATTATTTACACTGGTTTAGTGAAGACGCCCATGAGGTGCGTCTTAACGTTGGTATGATGTCATACTTCCTTCCCAAATTGTCAAAAGTCGAGAGAAATTATGGCTAACCACAGTTGATCAACTGATATCTTAGTGATGAAATTATACAAACCATAGTCTTGCCGCTATCCAATTCCCTGGGACAAAAAGAAAGAAAGAACCATTTATTTGATTGATTTTGTTGTTGAGTAGGTTGCTAGGGATAACCAACAACTCGATTTAATAAATAAAAATAGCCTCGAGGATTGAATATAATATTTCACATGTACTTTAGATTCTGTCGCGTGCAGATGCATATGTACATGCATATATGTACGTGTGTTATGTAATCCCTTCTAAATTGAGGAATGTTTTGATGCTTGCGTTCAAATCGCCTGTGTTTGAATCAATTATTTGCTCTCATTATTGATGTTTTTAGGATATTGATGACCTACGATATACACATGGGGTGAATTAGAAGACAAAACAAAATACCTTAGACCGTTTGAGTCACACGAGGAATTTAGTTCGTTAGCATCACTTGTCACGTCATACAGTAACAACTCTTTCAACCCGTCTTCACTTCTAAATCTTCAACTTTCAACCCATTTTGGAACAAACAGTTCATTCCCTTTTTTTGTGTATTCGCGTTTGCTTAAGTCCTACATCACGTATATTTTTCAAATTTCTTATTCTTCTTTTCTATTTATAAAATTTGGAATTTCATCTTTGATTCATCATCGCCAGGATCAATTGTTAATTGAACTGTCCGACGCACATTTGCATTCGTTGATATGTGTTGTCAAACAGTTGATTGAGGAAGAAGTCTTGTATAAAGTGATATGGGTTGCAATGCAGCAGTTAAAGGAAGTACACTGGTGGTTGGTGGGTGAAAGCAAGTTGATATGCAAAAGGAAATGTAGACTTGTTTGTTTTGTGGAGTTAACAGCAAGATGTAGGGGGTTGGCTATGAAGTATTGAGAAGAAGGCAGAGGACAGTACCTGCAGGAAGTGAATGGTACCGTATCATTTTAGTATGTTCTGTAAACAATATTAAGTTCGATTTTGTAGTTGTATCTTTTGCTCCAAATAAGCTGTAGGCAAGAACATTTACAAAAGCCGTTAAGAAAGAAAATAATACAAGATAGATATTTACCAGTTCAGCAAAAATGTATATACATCGGAACGTAAGCTTTACATTAAAGAAATTTAGGAGACGGAACTTCCAAATCGTTGTCTTCTTTGTGGAAGAATATTGCATCTCTCTTTATGAAACACTTCTTTCAATTCCATGTCTTCGCCATTGTCTATATCACAACAAAAAGGAAAATCGAATAAATTGCAGCTTTGCAGATGAAAGGATAAAAACAAAGATGAGTGTTATGTCATAACTAATGATTGCATCTGGAGGGATGCCGTCTTCTCATTCTTCAACAGTAACCGCTCTGGCTGTAGCAATCGGATTTCAAGAAGGCTTTGCTGATTCTGTCTTTGCTATTGCTATGATATTAGCATGCGTGGTAAGCACAGTTTTACAATCTATTTATATTATGTTTACTCTGAAATTACATAATTATGATATTAATCATGTTTTCATATGATACATGTGTGTATGTCAGGTAATGTATGATGCTGTTGGTGTTCGTTTACATGCTGGAAAGCAGGCTGAGGTTGTTTATAAACTCACATTCAAAGTCATATATTACGTACCATTCATTGATACACTAAAACATTTTTATATATTGGATGTTTTCCAGGTATTGAATCAAATTGTATATGAACTGCCTTCTGAACACCCGTTAGCTGAAGCAAGACCATTACGAGAGCTTCTTGGCCATACTCCTTGTCAGGTTTTGCTCATCATCTCATCACTTCTTTTTTATCTATTTATTGTTTAAAAAAATAGTACTCACAGTCGTAGAAATTTTATATATTCGTATGTTTATATTCAGGTATTAGCTGGATCCGTTCTAGGAATAGTCATAGCGGTTATAGGACATCTCGTCAGGTTCACCACAAGCAAATCCTGATTCATTTGCTGGCTGTGATTATTTTCATATTGTGATTAAAATATTGGTTGAACTACTTCATTCTGTAAATACACATTGATTTCTGAGAAAAATTCATTATATTTTTTGTTGATGGATAATATAATTATATTTTTTGTTCAATCAGTTCATAGTAATGTTGGTTTATAAAAAATTAAAATTCAATTTCATACTGTTTCTATAATCTTAAACGGTAATAATATTTTTTTTTACTTCAGATATTACTTGTGTCGGTTGTTACTTCAAAGGGAACCGATACAACTTTATATCAATTGTGTCGGTTGAACAAACAAACATAACCGACACAAATATCAATCATTTGTGTCGGTTGTTATTAAAGAACCGACACAAAACTATGAACAGTTGTGTCGGTTTTTCTAAAAGGACCGACACAATAAACGGCAGTGTGCTTCACTATACAAGCTGATTTGTGTCGGTCCTTTTAGAAAGACCGACACAACTGTTCATAGTTTTGTGTCGGTTCTTTAATAACAACCGACACAAATGATTGATATTTGTGTCGGTCGTACAACCGACACAACAGAAAAATGTCTTTTGTGTCGTCTTCATATGAGTCGGTTGTAAAACCGACACAACAAGGGTTACACAACCGACACAAATGACCAGTTTTGTACTAGTGTGAATCAAATCATTTATTCCCTACTCAGATTTCATTCCAGGAAAACTCTAGTTCCTCCTTATATCAAATTGATATATTTATCTATCTTGGTCTCATCTGCAATTATATGAATCAATGGACACATTGTAATGGACTAATTCACTCCATTACACAAAGATCTCAGGACTTAAACAAGCCATGTGTCAACTTGTATTGCTCAAGAACACAAGTCATTCCTGCAGTGCTCTTGACCCCATTTCCTAATCGGTTTAAGTTAATAATAACTCTTTTGATTTTTCATGACTAAACCATTCAGTGAATCATTTCACTAAAACAAGCATTCATGTCATGGCATTCCATATCATTCATAACCAAACAAAGACAAACATGCAATTAAACATAGGTGTCTATTAAATAAGATTCTGCCTATATATATATTCTTGCATTTTAAAAGGGGTATAGACAACTAACATTGGCTTATGGCTTTTTGAGAGAGAGTTTTTCTTTTTACAAATATATGTGCTTAAGTTAAACTCAGAATGACCAAGTTTCACTGAATCACAAAATTTATTTGCTATGTATATGACTATTTATTGAATCAGGAGCATCAACACATAGGCAACCCTATTGCACCCCTAATTCCTTTTTGTCTCAAGCCTCAGCACTTATACACCAGTATATTGCAGCTCAACATGTTTATATTTCTGGGTTATGCCAAAACCAACACTACTTGCCTATATTCATCATTTGATTCTCTGGGTATTTACTTATTTTTCTAAATATTAACATATCAGAGAGAGATATGGGTTTTTAAAACATATATATACTAATGATACTTAGAACTTTCATATCATAAAACAAACAGAACAACCAACTAAAGATCAAGCATTTTCATCTCTGAAATCAAAGAAAGACAACCACATATGAAAATACATTTTTAAGAAAAATCAACTTGTAAACTGGCTGCCTTCATTAGGACTTAGTGCCTTAGATTTTGAGTGAGTTTTCTCACCTAGCTCTCTTTCACTTCTTAGTTGGTTGATATGCTTCTGCCTTCAAACCCTTTTCTTTACTTGTTTTATATTTAGATGATATATATTTTTTTCTCAAGAGCTATCAGGGAAGAAGAGAAGGTTCCTCTTATCACTGCTTATTTATGCAGGGTTCTTCTTAGGGTTTAAGGTGCTAGCTAAAGTCAATTTTGCCCATCAGAAATCATGCCATTTGCATTTTGTTTAAACCCAAAATCTTACCCTCCCCGGCTTAAGTTTGTGAAGAGGAAAGTGGTTTTAACATTTTGGTTGTTTTTAGAAATTTTACTTTTCCAGAAAATGCTTTTCCTCTTGTCTACTATCATGCTAAAAGTGTGACTTGATTTCTATTAGTTATTATATATATATATATATATAAGTGTTCTTCCTAATTCTGCATATACAAAGTATATCTCTGTTTTATCTTATTTTTCTATTTTTATCTTTCACTTAAATAGCATGTACTTCCCTTATTTATTTATAAAAGGATTACTCCTTTTATATCTTTATTCTTTTCTTTCTGCCTATAATTAAAAATTTGTTTGTGTATTTTTATTTTACTGATTTGAACTCTGGTATTTGATTAGCATACATATATGTATATATTAGTCTTACAGAAATAATTAGTACACCTATATATATATATCTATACATTATTTTTACTGAACACATATGCATATGTACACTCAAATACAATCAGTAGCATCCATATATATATTTATTTATGCATATAGCTTTTAAGGATTTAATCTATTTATCTATATATATATATTTCCATACACATCAACATGTGTTCATTCATATCATTCAGGAATTAAGCTTCTATTCATGTGTATTTCATGTGCACACATGTACACACATATAGTTACACCATATCAAGCCATATCAATTCCCCCCTTTTCTTTTGAAATTAGTTTAAAAATTATTTTAAACTTATTTATATTTTCAGAAATAAATTCCTAAAATCTTGGGTCATTACAGTTTACGAACTCATTATCGTACATCAACATGCACCATATGTATAACCGAGTGATCATGTTACCATGATAACCAATAGGGGATACAATTGATCAACTCATATATACATTACTATCACAACAATACAATCAATACACACACACGCACATGCACATACTCGATATTGCATAGAGTCACATATAACAAATCATACAATTGCATCCATCAAACAACAATCATTCCAGAAGTCATACCTGATCTCATAAACGATTCGAAGAATGAAACATGAATCAATTCATCTATTTGTATAGATCATGTCAGGTCCATGTTCAACTCATGCCCAGTAGGTCCAACCTGTCGAGCGGTCGACTCCTGTAGTTGAGACACAGGAGCGTGTGTGTGTATCATTTTTGATTTCTTCTCTTCGATTATTTTCCATACTATTATATGTTGTTCTTACATCAATTTATCATCCAGGAATTCATGTCTAATTCATCACAAGATTCCTTCATTATTATATTGTTTACATCAAAATTTCAATTTATTATTATTATTAACTTCAAAACACTTTTAAATATATTTAAAAATAAAAATAAATTCAAATTAAATTATTGTTAATGTCTAAAACCATCATATCACATTTTCAAATTATATTCATACGATTTACCACCATATACTATGTATATTTTGAAATATACTTTGCTTTTGTGCAAATTCCATTTTTCTATAATCTCAGTCATATATAATATACATAAACTTTAAAAGTTATATATTGATCCATTTTCATTCTATTATACATATATATGTTTTTTGAAATCTATTACATGTTATCTAAACCATATTTATATGATATTAAGTAAATATACAACCAAAACATATCTAATTTTTCAAAAATGATGCATTTTCCATACTCTCTCCATAAATATTAAATATAATAGACAATTAAATTTCGAAATCACTCTCTCACTATTTTATATTAACATAATATATTCATTTCAGATCAAATTACCCATGTGTATATGATCTTTACTCTATAAAAAAATTATATCAAACCCTCATTTTCATTATTTATGAAGCCACTTTACATCTAGTTTAAATTTCATTGATTCCATCGGTAAACATATTTTTTTATTTCATCCTTAATTAATTTTGATCATTGATCAAAATAGTAATTAACCAACAATAATCTCAATTTTTGATACTAAGCCATAGAAATCAAACTGCTATATAGATTTGATCAAGCATGTTGTAATATAGATGAAAGCAGTCAGAATGACCGATTTAGCCCCAAATTGCTCATATTTCGGAATTGGATTCACCTACAATCTAGCATGTTTTCTCCTAAAATTTTTATTAACAAATAGCCTTTGTCAAGCCTTTTGATTCACCTATTTGTCTACAAGATTCTATGGAGAATCAGGATTGTTTTGTTTGATTGAAATCAAATTGAGAGGAGGGTTCCTAAGAAAGGGGAGAAAGATAGAACATACGCATGTTTTAATCCACATGAAATTTAAATTTTCTAAACGAGCCTATATATTATTCAGACTTAAGTGTCTATTCGTTTAAATGGGCCAAGCCCGTTTAAAATTTGAAAATATGATTTACAAAAACGTCAATATCGTCTTCATTGGATTCCAACTCATACAAATTTATGAACCACTGCAATTAGAAAAACAAGTTAGTCATAATGGCACAAGTTTCATCGCTAAATTCAATTTTGTAAAATTCCATTTTGCCCCTACAGTCAAATTTACTAAAATGCCTTTATTTAATTTTAGTTATGGAAAAATATGGGTTATTAAAATTATATTACTTTAGAGATAACATAGAAGGTAACACATAGTCTTAGGAAAATTAACGCTTAAATGACCAAGGCATGAATGTTTTTAATAATTATATAATTTGGCTCTTACATGGGCCTTGAAGGGGCAATATGCCAAATGATTTATTGGTAAGTATATTTTACATTTCTTTATCAATCTTTAAGTCAGTTCATTTTTTATATCTTAATTGATAAACAATTTTATCAATTATATTGACTGCGCAAATTTTTTTTAGTAGATTATTGTAATATCAAATATGTTCTTACACTTGATAGATTTGTTTATTATATTCATCTGATAAGGCTCCCACTGAATTATACATCTCTCAAAAACCTTGAAAGAGATACAAGAATTTCAAAAACTCCTTCAATGGGTGTCAGTATACATTTATCGTATTACTACAACCTTGAGGGTGCTCAATAAATTGTAAGCTCCATAAACAATAATTAACACTTTACCAATTAAATCTCGTATATAACTCCTAACATACTTTTAATCATCTTTATGAGCTTGAGGGTGCTTAACAAACCATATAAAGTACATTAAATGCCCTAAACCCATCATTTCATGATATCCTAAGTGGAATTGTGCAATCCTTGAAGGTGCTCAACAAAGTTACATAATTTTCAAACTTATGTTGTGATAATATAAACATCACCTTAGATATTGTATGGCTTAAGGGTTCTCAACAACTATAGGTATGTAATGTACTATATTTATTTTATAAATGGTAGCGAGCTTTTTTATTTTAAATTCATAAAGTAATTCTGTAGAGTACTATTGACTATTTAAGGGAGATGAGTATACCTAATGATATCATATGTTTTTATATGCATCTAATTATATTGCTTTAAGTCTAATGGGTTTTAATTTAGGGTAAGTTTGGCTCACATCCCTAATAAGTTTCAAAATAAACAAAACATCCTTCACATACAAAACTTACATTTCCGCCCCCTATTTTCAAATTCGCGCAGGCAAAAATACACAAATACCCTTTACGTTTTTAACATTTCAAACGCGTATAACTTTATGTACAAAAACCGGATCAACAAACCGTTTTCACCAAAAAATCACAAATTTTATGATCTTTGAAATGAGATCCATTGTTGATATCAAAAATTCATATTTGTAGTAAATGTGCAATTATTTCAAATATTTGTAGACAATTCAGCAACTTTTAAACCTTTTTTATTTTTTTTGAAATTTACAAAATTTACAAATAATTGCAGATATTTCTGCAGCTATATGGTATAGTTGCATAAATGTCAGCAACTATTGCAGAAATGCAACTATTGCAAATAGTTGCAGAAATGTCTGCAACTATTGCGTATAGTTGCAGAAATGTCTGCAACTATTGCGTATAGTTGCAGAAATATTTGCAACTATTGCATATAGTTGCAGAAATGCAACTATTGCTAATAGTTGCAGAAATGTCTGCAACTATTGCGTATAGTTGCAGAAATTACTGCAACTATTGCTTATAGTTGCAGACATTTCTACAATTATTGCTTATAGTTGCAGAAATGTCTGCAACTATTGCGTATAGTTGCAGAAATTTCTACAACTATTGCGCATATATTTGCAGAAATTTGTTGCGATTATTCATAACTGCAAATATTAAGAATATCATATTTCATAAAAAAAAATGATTCATCTTTAATTTAATTGCAGTTTACCATTAAATCGAAAAATAAGAAGAAGATTCAGCTCCACAGCGAAACGCAAGGGTAATTTGGGAAAAAAATGGCGGAAAACAGAAACAGGGATGTAGAAAATATATATTTTATGACAGAGACCCGCTTTGAATTTAAGTTCCGTTTTAAGGATGTGTGGCTAATTTTCACTTTAATTTATTTAACCTTCTGTTTTGTTTATACATATTGTATATATACATTAATTTATTATAACATTTATTCATCAAGTTATATATATGTATGTATGTATGTTAATTTATTATAACATTTATAATTCATTCAGTTATATATATATGTGTGTGTGTGTCCTTTAGTTAATTATATAATTTAGTTAGTTATAAATATGACATTTATATTTATTTGAATTTAAAACAATTTTAATTTTTCCTACTTATAACCTTTATCAATAAAAGTTTAAAGCAATTTCAAATTATACTCATAACCCTTATAAATAATCTAAATTAATTATTTATTACTTTTATAAATTTAAATTCGAATTTGAACCAAAATTTTAATTTGAATTTATACCAAAATTAAAATTTATTTTCTGTAACTCTTTATTAAAAAAATTATATTTAATTATGCTTATATGAATCAACCATCGACTTAAAATAGCTTATAGCCTTCCACAATGGAAAACCCTTAGGTTAAACCACTTCGATAAGTCTGGTAATGGCAAGGAAATTGGGAGGTTTTACGTTCATAAGAATGTTCCTTGATTAGAGAAACCTTCTCTAAGTTAAAGCACGTTTCCTTACATACCCACCTATTTGGTTTTTCCAAGAGATTGCTCTACGTTTGGTTAATTATTCACATAAACACAATGCAGGCTCTAATACCATTGTAGGATTAGGTGTTGGGAATGGAGTTAAAAAGGTGAATTTCTAAAATAATCCTTTTATTAATATGCACAAGATTGTATTTTATGTTTATATAAATAATAAATTCATACTAAATCATGTTTAGTATTATTAATAAAGTGTTTGGGATATAGTTTTTGATTATTCAATTTATATATAAATTGTTTATTCATTTTACTGTTCAATAATAATTTATTATTAATTTAACTTCAACTTAGTTTAGTAATTTAATTTAAATTAACTTATTAATTTACTTTAAATTTAATTTATGTTTTAATATTTTAATATATTCATATTCACAATATAAACATTATAACTATATTAGAATGATAGAACCTAGGGAGAACATGAAAATATGAGTCATATATACATAATTTACCATTGTGACTTACGTTTAACCAGCACATCCAATGTCTTAGTACCAATGATCTCTTATATATATTAACACATAAATGATTATATTTACATCTACACTAATATATAGTTATTATTTTCTGGTCATTTATTTCGTAAATATGTATATTTATATAAAATAATGCTATTATAAAATTTTGTATTTATATCTATATAAATGTAAAGTTATATTACCATTATCTTGGTATATATTTATACACTATACACATAAATAATTTATATATATATATATTATTAATCGACCTGCATATACATTAATTTAATAATTTAAAGTTTAAAATAATTTGAGGTATTCAAATAAAATTATTTTCTTTAACTTTTAAAACTAAGAATTAAAAATGAACCTTTTTTATTTTTTTAAATCTTATATATTTTAATGTTTGAATAATTCTAAATTTAAAATTGTTATACCTATTAAATTGAAAAAAGTTATTAGCCGAAACGAAAAGCTAATTTTTTTTAATATTTAATAAATTTTTGTTAACTCGAGAGTTACATAAAATAAAAAAATTAATATTAAATCTGAAACCAATTTTAAAAGGTTAAATAAATAATTGTTTATTCGATAATATATATATACGCACATATCAATTTAGATTCGCAAGTATAGAAATATTATTTTTTAATCCACAAACATTTATCCCATATGTGTATTATACAACATGATGTTTTATTTAACTGTTAAACAACTAAAGTTTTTCTAAATTTTTTAGTTTACTTGACCAAATCATACAATGATAATGGCAAGCATATATGAACATGTATTTGAGTATAAATGTATTTAAATAAAAGATTACTTCTTTCTAGTGATCCTATAGTCGTTAAACACCTCAGTTATTAGCTATCTCCTTCCTTGAACACTCTGTTCTGTCTCCTTGGCTATGAGATACAACTATGCCTCTTTGGCTTCACTAATGTATGTTCTAGAGGCTAGGCTTAGCTCTATTCCTTCTATAAAGAGAATGAGAATAGGGTGGCGATTTATAACCAATCAGATCATAAATATCTAACTCCTTTCTGTCAAACGTTAGGAGACCAAGTCACCTCTCTTGCCTTCATGTTATTTTCATCCACGATATGGTAGTTTGGGCTTCCTTACTATGTGCAAAAGTAGTTTAACACTTTAAATAATAATTTATTAGTTTATCCAAGCATTCGTTTGTTAAATTAATGCATAACTTTTATACATCATTTTAAATAATTTTATGGATTCAAATAAATAACTAAAATGCCATTAAAATCTAATACAACATTTGTGTTTAATTTTATTATTAATATATAACATTTATAAATTAATTTTACATTGGTTGAACTTAGAAATCACTAACAATTCGATTGTGGCTACTATTTTGTGTGAATTCGGTCCTTAGTCAATATTTAAAACTAAGCCTGTATGTACTTTGCTGAAGTACAGTATCAAGCATAAGTTAAATTTCTTGTGGATCATTTATGCGAAATCCAATTTCTAATCTATATTAAGCTCACCTAGTAACGACATTTTGTACATGTTTTCTTTTCATCATCATTATATCATTTAGATATCTAAAGTTTGGTATGAGGTCAAAAACTCTATTAGAATTCATATTTAACATTGTAGATTATATTACAATCCTTGTTTCAATATGATGACATATATTGATTAACTGATTTACTCTGGCAAAATGTTTTGACTTTAAGTACACAACCAATTGCGGTGATACTAATATTCTACAACGAAGGAGACGAATCTTTTTTTGAGTACTTGTTCACTTCAAGTAGTTCAATGTGTAGTGGTCTTAACATGTTTGCCATACCATTTGCTTGACCATAGTCAAAGTAGAGCCTACCTACTTAAGATTGACAGTACACTCAAATCTGAAGACTACATCACATAGTTGCGATGGGATCTTCTATTTTTACTAGTTCTGTTAATCTATAGAAGGCTCTTTCTGGTTCGTTCTATGACTATTCCAAATAACCATAAGTACATAACCCCTCGGTGCCTTCTATGATCATGAATAATTCATGATCCATCATATAGAGGGCATTCAATACACTAGTCCCAACAGATACATCGATGTCATTTTCTCGATACATCTTAACTATGAACATTAAGGAGTAAATCTTTAAACATCAATTCAATAACTATGGTACAAACACAATCGTAATTGCAATCGATAAAATAATTCTCCTAAGGATTTTCTACTTATATATGCTTAATGTGTTTAACTAATTATTTATATCTTTATATAACAAGGCACAAAAGAAAATAAAACCAAAATTCTACTTCATTTCGAAGAATATTCTTTTATATGAATTAAGTTATGTAATAAATTAATAATTTCCCTTTGGGCACAATCTTAACTTTATCAAAATGAATGTAAGAAAGTTTAAACAACATGCAAAAATTGATTACTAAAAATGGAAATTTGGTTAAAACTCAAGAAGAAATTATAGAAGAAACAGTTAAATAACATAAAGAGCTATTCAATAAAGAAGTACAAGTAGAGTACTTTCCACGTGTTACTGTACAATGGGAAATCGAAAAAAAATTCCTTAATAACAATATATCAGAAATGGAAGTTGAAAATGCTCTGTTTGGTGTTGTTAATGAAACTACACTAAGACTAGATGAATTTAACTCATGTCTTTGTAAGCATCACTAGGAAAAATTAAAATCATATAGTGGATGTAGTTCAAAATGTATTTGTAACTTGTAACATTATAAAAGAAAACAATCTCATACTTCTATCCATGATCCTAAAATGCAACAATCTCATCTCTTTATCTAACTACAGATCCATTGCTTGTTACTCAATGATTTGAAAAATGATTACAAAAGTGTTAGGTTTCAAAATCAAAATTATTTTGAAAGAACTGATTTCACAAAACCAAACCGCATTTATACTAGACAAAAATATATCTCTAAAGGCATTTTGTTGGAATGTGAGAATATCATGAACTTTAATTTAAAAGGAACATATAAAATGTACAGCAGTGTTAGTAAGAATTTCAATCTACAAATGATGAGGGAAATGGGTTTCCACTCAAAATGGATTAAAGTTGTCAAAATCCTTATGAATCACCATTATTTTCAGCTATAATATAAGGAATCCCATTTGGATACTTCAAATAAAATAGGGGAATCAGATAGGAACTCCACCATCATCCTATTTGTTCACAATCTTAGTGGAATACTTCACCATTCTTGTGGATTTGAGCAATCTAATAAAATACAGCCAATAGTCAAAAACAACCCCTCCATTAAAGATCTAATTTTTACAAATAACTTGTTAGTATTCGTTCAAGCTAATAAAAAAGGGGCCAATGTTGCAAAGAAAATGTCTAGAAAACTGGAGAAATGGGAAAGTTTGCAACTGAACACAGAAACCAAAGTTTTTTTAAATAAATTTTGCAACAACAAACAACATATATTGGAAATAACTAACATCAAAGAGGGAAATATTCCCATGTAATATCTGGGTATTCCATTATTTGTTACTCACACCATGAAAAATAACTTTAACAATTTAATGGATAAAATTTTGAAGAAAATTGAAGGATGGTAAAGTAGACTTTTTAGTTGTCTTAAAAATTAGTTCCCAATAAAGCAGTTGTTTAACCCGCAGTTTCATACAAGATGCAGAGATTCAAAATTCCTACCAATATAATTCATAATATAAATCAAGTATGTTGTAGAATTATATGAGGAGAAGAAAGAAATAAAATTCCCTAGAAATTAGTAACCACCACCACATATGAAAGGGGTTAGGTTCGAAAAAGTTAAAAGACAATAATGAGGTATACTGTTTAAAAAGATTGTGATATTTTTTAAAAAGGTGAATCATTATGAGCCAAATGGTTAAACAAAAAATATATCAATACAGATACCATTTGGAAATTACAAATCTATAGCTCATTATCAAGCACTATCAACAGCGTGTCGAGTCTCAAAAATAAAGCATTGAGCATATTCGATAGAAAAATTGCAAATGAAAAAAATACAAGTCTGAGGTTTGATCCTTATTAATGGACCTAGACTAATCAACAAAACAGGTAATGCTTTTCTAGCCTGTTTAAGGGAGTGAGAACTTAAAAGTCAAATGCATAATTAATGATAATTTTTGGAAACCAGAAGTATTAGAGCAAACCAAAAACATCATCAATAAAATTTCTCAAATAAATATTCACAATAACATGTTAGAAGACTTTAAGTTTTGAAATACTAACAACAATGGATCATTCACTTTGGATGAGGTTTAACACAAAACCAGAATCCAGATTTGCAAGGTTAAATGGTTGGCCTAAAAAAGTAAAGCAAACCCTAAAATGCAATTTTGTCTTATTAGATTCCTCATAAACCAACTACCAACAAAAAAACAAACTTTTCAACAAAGTCATGGAAATTAATAGTGAGTGTGTGTTATGTAACAAAGAAGAGAAAACAATGGATCATACATTTATCTTTTACATGTGATTATAGAAAATGCATATGGAAATGGGTGAGATTGAAGTTAAAGAACCTAGCATACTATCATCACAATTCTAAAAATTTAAATGAAATCAACCACTTGATAAACAAATACCAAAAAAATGAAGAGTATTGAATTAGCCAAAATAAGTATTGCATGCTATGTCTAGTCGATTTGGAATGAAAGAGAAACAACATGCTTTTTAATCAGAAACATATGGAAAAAGGGAAAATATGTGAATAAATTAATGGCTTTTGCAGAATTCTCATGTCAAAAATCAAGCAGAAATTAAAAGATAGATAAATACTCAAACTTTTGGATATACCTAGCTCATCAGCCTCCCCAATCCCCATGATCCACCTTGAATGAACTTGATAATATGTACTCTCTCGGTATGTTTTTACAGTTTGTCTCTCTTCAATAAATCAAAGGGTATGAGAATGAAACAGTGGGAATTTTTAATTACAGTAGAGAAGGGAAAAGTTATCCAAACCCTTGGGGTTTCCATATCCAAACACTTTAATTATGAACCGACTTAGTTTAAGTTAATAAATAATAAATCGTTATCAATTTATTTTGGTGATGTATTCTTTTGTGAATAGGAAAACATACCAAGTTGTATTTATTAATATAATAATATATGCCACTTCAAAAAAATTTGATCTAAATGCCTTTAGGCTTTCTTTAGTATATCAGTAAATCCTGAATAACTTAGTAAACATATCGGTATCGTTTGTTTATATGGTTTTTGTCATTGAAACTCATAATACATGTTCTAACGATTTCTACCACCATTTTAATGTTGAATTTTGGTGAAACTATATGTTAAATTGAAGAGGTCAAGAATAGCTTGATAATGGTGAAAATGGGGCGCGAATCGAAGTTCGGATGCTCAAGTTATCGCGATTTTGAGATGCACAGGCTGAAAGTTGTATCAGACTTCTGACAGGAATTCTTAAATGTCTGACAGCAGGTTTACTGCAGCTTGAAAGTTGCAACAGACGTCTTAAAGGTTGTGACAGACATCTGACGTGTTGTAGTTTTTTTTTGCCTAGAATTTGTGCATTCGCTTGTAGGGCTTCAAGGGGTAAATCGGGTATTTGTCAATGAAGGATGGTCCACCATATAAGATATTTCTGGATTCAAAGCATGGGACTGCAAGTGTTTAATCAAGGATTTATCCTCCATTAATTAGGGTTTATCTAAACCTAGTTTTCTTCAATTCTCTTCTCCACAAATATATTCTATTTGAATATTGATCATTGTAATCAATCTCTTGTACTCTTCTCATTGGTGTTAATAAAGGCTCTCTCTCACAAAGTGGATGTACACTAACAACACGTTAGTGGAACCACTATAAATCGGTGTGTGATTTATTTTATCGCTATTGCTTTGGTTTTTTATTTCTTGTTTGGTGATTGTGATTGTTTTTGGATTGGATTGAGATATTAATTGGTTGTTTATGCACTTCTTTCCACGATCTTGTTTTCCACTATGCTTTGGGGTTTTGATTTGAGTGGTCTCGAGTTAGAATTCCCACAACATTTGGTATCAGAGCTTTTGGTGTTGGTAGGTGGTTGTGGAAATGCCAGAATCAGATAATACCTCAGGCAGTCCCTCAATGGTTAGTCCAAGTGGTGTAGTGCCGTATGTACGTGGATCATACATGGCTTCGAGATCACAATTGGTTATAGACAAGTGGAATGGCTATGATGATTTTGAAAAGTGGCAATGGAAGATGAAAGTGGTTCTAAAGTGGAATCAAGTGCATCAGGAAGTGTTTGATACACATTTGTTGCCGGCGGAGATCTCGGATGTTGAGAGAGAGAGGAAATGGAAGAGTGGGCATTCACTACACTTCAACTTGCTATGGGGGAGAATTTTATCTCTGAGATAAATGGTGAGACTACCGATAAGGGTATTTAGGACAAGTTGGAGGAGTTGTATATGAAGAAGTCGCTAACTAATCATTTGACCTTGCTGCGAATGTTCTTCACCTATAAGATGAAGGAGGGTACTTCGCTTAAGGCGCACTTGAATATCTTTGATGATTTGTTAATGAAGATGAAGGCGTTAGATTTGAAGATTGAGGAAAAACAAAAGACGATTATATTGTCGTGCTCATTGTCGGACCGTTTATGGGTTTCTCAAATAGTTTGATCTATAGCCCGGATACTTTGACCTAGATGATGTCAAAAGGGGTTGTAACAAACCGGATTTTTGACCCTCGAAAATCGACACTAATACATCCACCGTATCATATGCCGAACATTCAAGTGCCGGAAATACCGATTTGTTAGGGTGAAAGAAGAAGGTAGAAGATAGAAGAAAACTAAACAACACGGAATCTCACAACGCAGCGAATAATATATAATACAACAATGATCTTTATAATAAGGAAACATCTTTATTTATATATACAACATTGGAGTACTCTAGACTTATCCTAAATTTGGACAGTTATAGAAGCCTATCCTTACATTGACCAATCATATAGACTCTATAGTATAGCAGAAGTAAAATATATGAATACGTCTTGGCCATTCAGCTTTTATCCAGCTCCGAAGTGTCCTGCTAAACTTGGTAAAACATGCTCGGTCTGACCCGAGCATTACATGGAATAACGCTCGGGTCAGTCTGCTACACCAGTGTGAGTAAAACTCGATAATAAGTAACAACCAAACTGATTTCTACATTTGAAAACTTTTCAAACAAAGGGTATCTCGTAAGACCACATCGCACATAAAAATGGATGGATTTTTACCTTACGATAACCAAAACATTTTATATCAAGATCCAATGATATTATTATAGTGTTTAGGTTTAAGGTAAATAGAGATAATAGCTAAAATGCTTGCATCTCGCATTTCAACACTAGGCTCTATAATCAAAAGCGTAAGGCACATACTGGAGATTGGATCCCAACAATGGAAAGGTAAGGGACTACCTTCCGATGATACACCTCTAGAAAATGCACCGACGCTAACACAGAGTCGGCTGCCATTTTAACATGGTAGACCGGATTACCTCACCCTCTTAACACCGAGGCCTTATACTACCATGGTGTTTGCATGCAAACCAACTCTGAAAGGGACATCTAGAATGGGGTGGCCACTCCTAATGGTAGTTAACCACATAGCTCTGCTGCATGCCCCAATTTTGCCATTCCTCATGGTTGTGAGCCTTGAGGCTACGTTTTACCTTTCTGAATAGCAATCCATCTTGGAATGCTAACACTGCCCTCCAAGCGTTTATGCAATGCCAGCATTCATCCATACAAGTATGTTCTAGGTTTGAACGAAACCGAAGGCACTAACTCTACTACATCCATTTTTGAATCACCCTCGGGATTAGTAGCAGTTGCCCTTGCACTTCAAAGAGCACCATTTTCAATCATCATAAAGATGTCTTTCACTCGAACGTACGTGTTGGGTCGGAGTGGTTTTCGAATATATAAATCCATTCCCGGTCTCTCCGTACCAACAAATGATAATTTCCGGTTGACTCATTCTCGGTTCTTTTGGAAGTAAGTATTCGAGCCCTTATCAAAAACTCGAATTTTACATTCATACTTCCTAAGTCAAATTAGGTTAAATTTGATAGTCGGTTATTTAACCATCAAATAACAACAACAAAATCAAGAATTTAATTACCCAAAGCAATCGCTAAGCCTCAAACCATTTTCGTTTATAAATTTCCTTTCCTAAACATTTACCAACATTCATATAATTATCTCCTTTACATAAGTATATTCACAAAACATTTATAAGATTACCCATTTCCAAATCTCTTACTACATTATTTAAATTAGAGAAAAGGATAACTCTAAGCACTATTCCGTCAGTGTTAAGTGTGGAACGGATGTTCCATACCGCCATTTTTTTAAAGATCAACCTCAAGAAACCCAAAACCTCGAATTCCTTTTGTAATTATCTTCAATAATCCTTTTATAAATTTCCCTTTATAGACATCCAAACCCATTTATAAATTCGTTTTGTAAACATTCAAAATTATTTCTAAAACTCCTTTTATGAATACCCCAAAATCATTTATAAAACTTCTCAAACCAATTGTCAAATCATTCTTTAAATATCTCGTTCAAAATAGAATAGTTTTGAAGACCATTTCAAAAGAAAATGAAATATTTACTTTACAAAACCAAATAGAGGCTCAACGACTACAATGGATCATTAAATTTGGGTTTAACTTATCTAAGTTTTATCATAGATACTGCCAAACGTCAGATATGTAAGGGATTCACACATAACATACAATAAATCATAGGTAGATGTCCAAGTTACAAATATAGATAAATCCATAATCGGGTGAAAAATGTTCATATAGAAGTATATCTATATGGTTAAGTTATCATGACCTGCTTATTGAAATTAACTTCCTTGTATCTATCACATTACCGATATTCGGCGTTTGTGCTAAACACAAGTCACTTACTTCCCATAAAACGTGTCAACATTTTATAATTGATACTTTAATTCATTTGCTACTTAATGGTCCAGATAAGATATCCTTTGATTTAAAATCAGTTAGCTTGAAACGAAGATTGATTTAAAATATAATCGATTAAATTTAAAAATAGCTTTGAAAAAATTAAAATATTTTTAATTAGCTTAAACCCTAATTATACCTTAATTAAATCAAGATTAAGTTATAATTAAACGTTAATTAACTTAATGGAGTTGGTTAAGTCCTAATTAACTTCCTAATGTATCTTAGTTATGGTTAAATCAATTCATTATTAGCTAATTCCTAATTAATTAAAAATTAATTAAAATATCACTTAATTAAATAATAATTAATTGACTAACTAACTTAATTAAATAGTAAATAATCATTAAATTACTTCTTAACTTCATTATTCACTAGTTAAAACCTTATTAATCAATAGTTAGTCATTAAACTTCCTTAAGTGTTACTTAACCTCTAATCACTTATTTAATTTTAAGTGCTAATTACCTTTAATTCATTTATTAAATAATAAAATATTAATTTAACTAAACTTAATCTCTTTTTATATTTACTAATTAAGTTTGAAAAACTTTTGCAAAACCATTTCAAAAGAAAATGTTTTAAAACGAAAATCGGAAATTTTTCCGGACTGCGTCCATAGCGACTATCGCTATGAGCGCAGTTCGCTTAAACATACTTTAAGCAAAAACACTTGCTTATTCTTCCCTATGTCATGTTTAGAACATAACTTTTAAAGTTTTTAAGACTTATAAACAAAGATAAAAAAAATTGAAACAATTTCCAAACTTTAAAACAAGAAAACATAGTTTTTCATTTCGAATCGGATCTCACGTCTGTCACAACAAATAAAGTTGTTAACTTTGTTTCAACTCAATATACTTTGGTTCTTATATCACAACCATACATCCATACTACCATACTTTTAACATCACAATGAAGTGCATATATAAACATAAGGTTATATGCTTACTAACTCGACAACATCACATTCAAATCTCAAATTCAAATCTCAAACGCAAACATCCATCAAATCACCATCGACCAACATAATAACCATTCGATTTTCTCATCATATTATCACCACAATAACACATCATAGTAAAGTCAAAACTTTTCCAAAACAAAGTAATTTACTCACCGAAACTCCGCAAACACAAAGCGAACTTCGACTAGACTTTTGAAACAACACATGAGCTTCGAAGAGTGAAGATTTTCTGAGGTTTTGAGCTTCAAATGAGCTCGACCTGATGTATGGGGGCTCGACATAGTGGTGCGGGGTGGGTGTGAGCTTGGTTTCTTGAAGAATAAAGTGAAGAAATGAATATAGGAAAGTTTAAACTAGATTCGGAAGAGATTTAAAGTGAAAAGTTAGGATTTTTAAATACTTAGAAAGGTTTTGGAAGTCATGGAAATTTTAGAAAATGAAGGAGAGAATGTAAATAAAAATATGTGTGTATGGGTGTGTATTTATAGATGAAGGAAAGTGGGGAAATCACCATTTTATCCTTAGTTTAAAATATCATAACATGTCATCATTTTGACATGTCACTTCACCACCTTCCTCTCCCTCATATGTCACATCTCCCCCCTCTCTAGTCACATCCCCTAAACCATGGTGGGTAATGATAATGGTACATAAGGAAATAGCAAGAGATAATGATATTATTTGGTATATATATGAGTTATTATTTTAAAACCATGTCTTGTCACATCACTTGCTAAACATAATTAAAATAAGATAATACATAATTAAGTATATTATTATATGGTTAATTATCTACTATATATGTGTATATATGGTGCATAAAGACAAACAATGTTCCCAACAACTTTCCGGTATCAAAAAGTCGAAATTTCGGAAAACGTTCTTCGGTCACATTTTCTATTTTTCTACGAACTATCTATTTTGGTAAAAAAAATTAAAACTATTTTACTATCATTATTAAATAATTAAAATAGGTTTATTTGTAAATAAAAATCAATTTATTTAATATTTAAACTTAACTTGAATTTCCGAAGAAATATATAAAACCGATGATATCAACTGTCGATGTCATAAATACATTTTATTTCCCAAAAATAAAATAAATTATTTTATTTCATAATCTTATTTGAATACATATATTAGTGTATGTATCCAGAGCCATGCACGATCCTTATTGTTTAAAGCAATTTTATCGATATTTTACCTAGGATGATATTTACAAATTATCAATATTTTACCTCGGTAATTTGTTCACAATATTTTTCCCAACCAAAATAACTATTATAATTTATCACTTAAAACATGATTATTTCTTACTTTTAAACCCATATCTAAATATTTTAAAAATAAATATAATTTATCCAAGTGATAAATTTGCGGGTCGTTACACGGGTCTTCTTAGCGAAAAGTCAAAAGATCAAATGAAGGAGTTAGGTGATGGAAGTAGTGGTGCTAGTAGTGGTCATGGTTTATTTATGGAGAAGGAGAGATATGAGAAGAAAGGGAACCAGGGGCGTTCTAGATCAAGGAAGCCCGGTTAGAGAGGAAAGTCAAAGGAAAGAAATGGCAAGTGCCTTATAAGTAACAAACCTGGTCATTGGAAGAATGAGTGTCCAGACAAGGAGAAGGCCAAGAAGGAAGTAACATCTTCATCCATAGCAGTAGAGAGTGGAGTTGGTAAGGGAGACATAGATGTGTTAACGGCGGTAGCATCAGATGTTTCGAGTAGCAAATGGGTGCTTGATTCGGGGGCGTCTATCACATGATGCCGAATAGGAATTATTTTTCTTCTTATGTCATCAAATAAGTAAATTCAATTATTATGGATAATGGTGCTATTTGTAAGTCGAAGAGAATTGGTTCCGTGCAAATTCAAATGTTTGACGAAGTGGTTCGTACTCTAACTACTGTACGTTATGTTCCGAGACTTTGTAAGTCTCTTATCTCTTTGGGGCAGCTGGATTCTTTAGGATGTAAGATCACTATTGAGAGTGATAGCTTGTGGGTTTTGAATGAAGCGCTTGTGGTAATAAGGGGTGCTAGGACTCATGGAGTTTATTTTCTTCAAGGCGTGACTATAGAAGGTGAAACTTGTGTAGGTGTTGATAGTTCTCATGGCTTGGATGCGACTAGGTTGTGACATTTGAGGTTAGGTCATGCCTTGGAGAGAAGTTTGGATATTCTTAGAAAGAGGGAGAAGATCGATGGAGAGAATTTCAACAAACTAGAGTTTTGTGAGGAATGTGTCATGGGCAAGCAAACTAAAGTTTCATTCGGTGAAGGAAAAAATGATTGGAGAAGGGTTCTTGAGTATGTTTACACGGATGTTTGCAGACCGGCACCAGTAGCTTCTTTGGAGGGAGCTTGCTATTATATTTCTTTTATTGATGACTTTTCTTGAAATATATGGGTGTATGTAATGAAAGCAAAGTCGGAGGAATTTGCAAAGTTCAAAGCATGGAAAGATTTTGTTGAGAATGAGAATAGCAATTCTTTGAAGGTCCGACAATGGCGGAGAGTATGTTTCTGGAGATTTCTTGGAGTTTTGCAAGCATCATGGTATTTGGAGGCATTTTACTACACCGGGAGATCCGTAGTCGAATGCTGTTGCAGAGAGGTTGAACCGTACTCTACTTGAGAAAGCTCGATGCTCGAGATTGACATTGGGTTTCTCTAAGGGATTTTGGGCCAAAGCTTTATCAACCGCGGTGCATATTGTTAATCATATTCCTTCCTCGACTATTGGTAACAAAATTATGAAGGAAGTGCAGAAGGGAAAGAGCATTGACTTGAGTTATCTTCGTGTGTTGGGTAGTCCGGTTTATGTGCATGATCCGGGAAATGATAAGCTTGAGCCTACAGCTTTCAAAGGGATTTTGCTTGGTTATACGGATGGTATAAAAGGCTATCAGATATGGAATCCAAAAATGAAGAAGGTTGTGAATTCTCGTCAAGTTACTTTTGATGAGTCGTCTTTGTTCAAGGAGAATGAGAGCTCATCAGATATTCTGGATTTGGTTCATGGTGAATCAAAGGAGAAGGAAGTTATTCCCCCTTTCATCTAAAGAGTAGAGTAGTTGAAGATACTTGTGAGGAGGAAGCGGTTGATGTTACATCACATAGTCCATAGGGTGCCTCTAGTAGTGTTGGTGATGTACATGATTCTAGAGAGGATTCGATTCAAGGTGGAGTCAAAAGGAATTTGTGTCATGTTATTGCTAGTCAGGTTGGTCGTCGTGCTATAAGGACACTCGATAGATATGGTGATTGGAATTATCTTAACTTTTGTGATAATTTGGACTATGCTCATCATGTAGTCCAAGATGAGCCGAAGGACCTTGATGACGTCATGGAGTCGAGTGATAGCTTGAAGTGGATTTTTTCCATGGAGGAACAGATGCAATCCTTGTTGAAGAATCAAACTTGGGATTTGGTTCCACTTCCTAAAGAAAATCGTGCTATTGGATGCAAATGGATATACCAGGTGAAGGACCATGGGAGATACAAAGTTAGACTAGTGGCTAAGGGGTTTGCACAAAGGAAGGGAAAGGTGTATAATGAAATATTCGAACCGATTGTGAGACGTACTTCAATTCGGATATTACTTGCTATAGTTGTTATTCACGACTTGGAGTTGGAGCAACTTGATGTGAAAACCACCTTCTTGCATGGTGGCTTGGATGAAGACATCTACATGGAGCAACCAGAAGGTTTTGTTGTATATGGTAAGTCAAATTTGGTTTGCAAGTTATAGAAATCACTATATAGTTGTGTATATTTCAAGAAGTTGGGAAATGATTGTTGTGTGTATTTACTCTTATATGTGGATGACATGCTCATTGCTTCAAAAGATAAAAATGAAATCAAAACGTTAAAACCGAGTTTGAAATCGGAGTTCGAAATGAAGGATCTTGGAGAAGCAAAGAGGATATTGGGAATGGAAATAGAAAGGGATCGAAAGTGTTTTGAGTTGAAATTGACTCAAAAGGAGTATATAGAGAATGTGCTTTGCCGGTTTAGCATGGAGAATGCAAATGCGTCAAATACACCTTTACCTTTGCATATGAAACTTTCGAGTAAGGGATCACCTATCTTGGAGAAAGACGGGGCTTATATGGAAAAGGTGCCATATGCTTGTGCGGTTGGAAGTTTAATATATGGTATGGTGTGTACAAGGCCTGATATTGCAAATGCCATCGGGATGGTTAGTCGGTATATGGCTAATCCGGGGAAATCGCATTGGGAAGCTATGAAGCTTATATTGAGATACCTTATAGCATCTTATGGTCTTGTTTTTGGCAGTAGTGAGGGGATAAATTGGAAGTTGGTTGGTTATTATGATTTGAACTACGTCGGTGATAGGGATTAGAGAATCAACTTCCGGATATGTCTTCACACTTGGTGGTACAGCCATAAGTTGGAGTGTAAACCGTAGTTGCTTTATCCACTATGGGGGCGGAGTTGATAGCCACAGTGGAAGTGGCAGAGCAGGCACTTTACTTGAGGCAATTGTTGTGTGACTTGGGATTGGAGGAGGATAGTATTGATGTTCGATGTGATAGCCTGAGTGCTATTCACTTGGCAGAGAATTTGGCATTTAGCTCACGGACTAAGCATTTCGCAGTGAGAGAGTCATTTTTAGTAGCCATGGATGGAGATAAGCAAGTATATCTTCGGAAATTGCACATAGAGGATAACGCGGTGGATGTGTTCACTATGGCATTGCTGGTTGGGAAGTTCGAGCGTTGCTCGAACTTGATTCGCTTAATGAAGTGCTAGGTGCCATGGGGTGGCACGGTTGAGGGAGGAGCTTGGTTATGGATGATGAAGAGTATCGATGAGAGATTGTGGTTTTATCTTCTTGATGAGTATTAGTTTACACTCTTTAATGCTTTTGTCTTTTGGTGAGACAGTTTTGGATTTGGGTACTTTTAACACTTCGTTAGTTGGCGGGGGCTTTGCCTAAGCTCGTTGATGGATTGCAATGGGTGGTGGCTTTGCTGGAGCTCATTGAGAAAGCATTCAAGCTTATTTGGTTGAAGGTAGAAGTGGTGATAGTTTGGCACCATCTGTTCTTGGTGTTGGAGATGGATATAGTGTCAAGGTGGAGTGTTGAGTTTTGGCGACACTATATGTTGAATTGAAGAGGTCAAGAATAGCATGATTACGGTGAAAACGGCGCACGAATCGGAGTTTGGATGCTCAAGTTATCGCGATTTGAAGATGCGCAGGCTGAAAGTTGTGTCAAAGGTCTGACAGGAATTCTTAGACATTTGACAGCAGGCTTACTACAGCTCGAAAGCTGCGACATACATTTGAGAGGTTGTGACAGATGTTTGATAAGGCGCGGTTTTGTTTTTTGGCCCATAATTTGTGTGTTCGCTTGTCGGGCTTCAAGAGGAAAATCAAATATTTGTCAATGAAGGATGGTTCACTATATAAGCTATTTTCAGGACTCAAAGCATAGGAATGCAAGGGTTTAATCAAGGATTTATTCTCCATTAATTAGGGTTTATCTAAACCTAGTTTTCTTCAATTCACTTCTCCACAAATCTATTCTATTTGAATATTGATCAATGTAATCAATCTCTTGTACTTTTCTCTTTGGTATTAATAAAGGCTCTCTCTCAAAGTGGATGTAGACTAACAAGACGTTAGTGGAACCACTATAAATCGGCGTGTGATTTATTATATCGCTATTTCTTTGGTTTTCTATTGCTTGTTTGGCGATTGTGATTGTTTTTGGATTGGATTGAGATTAGGATTGAGATATTGATTGGTTGTTTTTGCACTTCTTACCACGATCTCGTTTTCCGCTGTGCTTCGGGGTTTTGATTTGAGTGGTCTCAGGTTAGAATTCCCACAACATTTAAATACATTTACCCACGTTTTATAATTTGTATAGCTATTTAACACATCCTTAATTTTACCATACTAATTTACATTCAAGTACATAAATCTAAATGAATTAATAGTTTAAATTTAAACTATTCAATTGCATTTCGTTCACAAATTTTTATTATTTTAGAAAATAAATATTAAAATGAAAATTTCAATATTTATACCATATTCATATTAACAAAAATGACGAAATTATAAATCATTCTCGCTATTGCCTTACATAACTAAAATTATATAAAAAACAGTAATATCAAGTTAATTCTTATAAATCATTTGTTAGTCAATGAAACAATAGTAAAAAGGAAAAGTTTCCACCCTTCGCACTAGCTCTGGAAATTATTGAAAATGACTAAGGATCGTAATATGGAATATTATCTAAGTTATCTACTAGTGCGGAATATGAATATAAAAGTAAATAGTAAAGTAAATGACACTAGAGATTTTTATACTAGTTCGAACTACCCGTTCTACGTCCAGTCCCGGATTCCTTCTGGAATTTAACTATCAATCCTCACTTAACCCGGAGGAATAGGTATTACATCGCCTGAGCAACCGAACAGGACTTCAACTGCATAAGAAACAGAATAGGACTTCAACCGCCTGAGCAACCGAACAGGACTTCAACTGCCCAAGCAACAGAACAAGACTTCAACAGCCTGAGCAACCAAACAGGACTTCAACCGCCTAAGCAATAGAATAGGACTTCAACCTCCTGAGTAACCGAATAGGACTTCAACCGCCTGAGCAACTGAATAGGACTTCAACCACCTAAGCAATAGAATAGGACTTCAACCGCCTGAGCAACCGAATAGGACTTCGACCCCCTAAGCAATAGAATAGGACTTCAACCGCCTGAGCAACCGAACATAACTTCCAATACAAACAATGAAACTTGCTTCTGACTGAGTATGCTCTTGAGTATCACTGATAAGTTAATGACGTACACCCTTCCTATAATCTTCTCCTTTGTGGTATATAGTGTGATTCGTGAATATAGGAAGTTTATTTAATCACTAGTGAAGTTTGCTTGAATGAACAAGTGATTAGAATCAAAAGTATTTAGTGCAATTGGCAAGATTGTTTTGATAATAGGAATGAGAGAATAGAATCAAAATTAAGTTATTAAAACAAATGATTTCAAGGCTATATATAGTGTTTAAGAGTTGTAATTATTCGTGAAAAGTAGCGACCAAAAGACACGGAAACTCTTGAATCAAGGGTTGTTCATTTCGATGAAGTGATGTGACTTTTCAAAAAAATAGCCGTTATGCAATTTCAGGTCAACTGAATAAAATAATTCAGCGAGCTGAAATGTGTAAAATTCGAATCAAAGAAGAAGCAGTGCAAAAGACAAGTCATTCAGCCGACAGATTCGTATGGTTCAGTCGACTGAATATTCATATGATATTGTGCATGTGCACAGGAATTCAGGTGACTGACCTATGCATTTCAATCTGCTGAGTTACCTGTTTTATGTTGTATTCATGATTTTTCAACAATGCTTTTGTGTGTGAACAAGTGTACTAAATATTTTTAAGTATGTATGTGTGCATATACCACTTTGGAGAGATTTTAACAAAAATTAACTGCTAAACTTAGACCATAGACAAACCATAGAAAATATTAAAGCTTCTATCTAGCATCTGGTCTGCAATCTATTTGCCGAGTAAAATGGTATCTTCTCCTGCAAATATGGTTAGTTTACATAATATTTACTTATATAGTTGTCACAATCAAAACATCAAAATAGAAGGTTCTAACATTCTCCCTCTTTTTGATGATAACAACTATGTAAGTTTGTAAATTTATAAAAGCAATTTACTCTCATTGAATGAATATTTCCCCTATCAAACATTTTCTCCCCCTTTGTCATCGACAAAAAGGAACACATAGGTAATTTGAGAAATATAAACATACAAGCAAATAAACTTAGCATCATAGATTGCGAACAAATAAACACGAACATGCAAATATGAGAAACAAAGGACAATGTTAAATGACAACATTAAAACACAAGAAGCGCATCGAGGAGAATGTCTTAAACAGTATGATAAGATGATCATGAGTGAAAAATATAAAAAAACTAGAGATCCTCACTATCGTGGGCTTCTTCTTCCTCTTCTTCTTTGGACGTTGACCAAGTAAATGGTGTGGGGTTTTCAACAACGCCGGTAGAAGTAGAGCCGGTACATGAGACTTTTTTGCCAAATTTTGTTTAAAAAGCCTTTTATTGAATTAAGCTTTTTATTTGTTTTGGACACATTTTTCTCGATGGTAGCCAAACGTCGTCCAAGCTTACCTTGATTTTGAGAAAGTGTAACAAGTGCTTGTTTTGGAGTTATGTCACCATGGAATTCTTGAATCTCATCGTCTTCTTCTTCTTCTTGCCAGGGAGGTTGAGATGATGAAGAGGCGACATTTGTATCCCTTAGTAGAGGAATCCTTTATTCGCAATTTGCGGGCCATTGTTGGAAGCTTATAATTTGTTGATGCTCGGGGCATTTTGGAAGACCCATTAGACTTAGAATCTTCGAGTTGAGCTTGCCAATGGTCATGAAATCCGCATCGGGTAAAGGAACTCTGAAGTTTTGAAGAATACGCATGATATAGGCTCCATAGTGGATTGTTTTGTAGTTTCTCTTGTGATTGACCGTGAGAAACTCGTCCAAAATAATTTTTGCCCAATTTTCTTTTTTGGGATGAGTAAATAGCATAGAGGGCTTGAAAATCCCTCTTATAGACCTTATAGCTACCAGTCTGGGGTTGCAATGACCGAATGAGTGCTCGGTGAATAATCCGTGCCTTCGGACATAAGGCACTAGATTTAAGAATAGTCAAATCATCCGAGAGAAAAAGATGTGAAACTTCATCTCGATTATACATATCGACCTCTACATTATCAATGTCCAATCCTTCGGATGGACATCGTAGTATGTAGTCAAGTCGTTGGAGAGGAAAATAAATTTTCACTCCGCAAACCAAGGTCCAAATACAATCATCCTTGTTACGGGGATCTTGATGGTCTAGATTCTTGTTAGTAAAGAATAACTTAATCAAAAGAGGGTATATTTTGATGTTGTTTGAATCATGTACTATGAGATAATCAATACCGCTAGCTTCGGCTAATTCTCTTATATCAAAGCCATTGAAATCAACGAATTTGACGAAAGCACCTTAAAAAATTCTTGAGTTTTTGATTGAATTGAACCTAGTTACTGCTGTCCCATTGTGAAGCCAAGAATGAATTTGGCTCTCAGATGGGCCAGTAGTAGATTCACAAGCACGTTTGGATCTAGGTGCCATTTTGATTTGAATAGATTTGAAGGAAAAAAATTGATTTTTTGACGAGGAGGCTAGGGTTTGAGTTGGTTTTCTTTTGGAGTAAGAGGTTTTGGGTGAGTGGAATATGAAGAAGAGAGGTGAGTTAAGCAGTGTTAGGTTGAAAGGTTGTATTGGAGAGACTGTAAAGTTATTTAAAAAAACTGAAAATACTTGGGGCAGTCGACTGAAATGGGGTAAGCAATCGACTGATATTGAGGGTTTTTGATCCCACAACTTTACAGTGCAAATTATCAAAATTCAGTCAACTGAAATTTAGGTGTCAGTCGACTGTGCTGAGTTATATTTCAAAAAATTTGAAGATTCAATCGACTTGTTTGGTGTTTCAGTCGACTAGTTTACAGAGAAAGCTAACTCGCAGATATATATAGTTAATTTTTGGTGCATTTCAGTCGATTGGTGGTTATAGTTCAGTCGACTGTCTTCAGGTTAAAAAATTTAAATGAGATTGAATATTCAGTCGACTGAGTGCCTTCTTCCAATCGGCTGAATCTGTTGTTTGGTCTATGGTTATCCTTTCTTCTAGCTTTTCCTTAATTTAGTTATACACTATATATATATCTGTGTGTTTTTGAGTTTTAATCTATTATTAATCAAAAATATATAATTATTATTTCAAAAAACACTATACTTATTCAAATTACAATATTAAAATTTATAAACAAAAATAATTTAGTTTCTCAATTTTTTCGAGTCATCTGAGCACGGTTCAACCTTGGTGCTTTCATGTAATGGATGAATAGGAGACCAAACATTGCTTTGAACACCTCGTTCCTAAGAGTTTGGAGATACTTGAGGACGTTGCGGAGATGCTTGGTACACACTTTACTTGGAATTTGATCCGCAGAACTTCAGAGCAAATTGCTCTAGGAAACTTAATCATTTTGCATTGACTTTTTGTTCATAGTACATTTCACGTTAAAGTTCTAACGTCTCTCTTTGATAGTGGTGGATATCGTCAATTTTTTCTTTGGTTGAAGGAGAACCAAAACCTAAGTTCCTTTAGCTCTCTTTCCTTTTGGCGTGTATCTAGTGTGATGATTCGGGAAGGAGTTATTTTTACTGGAATATATACCGGAGTTAAATTGTTTAAAGAATCCGAGGTAGGAGTGCTAAATGCAATTGAGGATTGGTTTGTGCTTTCTTGTGACAACATTGTAATATTTGTATATTATTTGAAGAATAATTTATTTGAAAGTTTGTAAATGAGTTTTTAAGAAAATATGAAAGTTGATTGTATATATATACAGAGCTATCTACTATTTCAGGTTTTTGTGTTTGAGGTTAAAAAAGTTTAGAAAACTTCAGCCAATTAAAACGAGAGGTTAGAAAAAGTAAGAAATAATGGCCGCAAGTGAAATTAAAGTGATGTATAGTCCTAATTCAAGAAACAAATTAGAACATTGGAAACATATGCAACTTCCTCCTATGAGTCTAGAGTTCGAGTGCCATCAGCTCCAATTTTTTGAAAAAAAACAAAAAAACAATTATAATTTTAAATTTTTTTGTACATTATTAGCGAATTATAACTCATGTAATGACACAATTCCTAGTTCGTATCATAATTTAATAAAACCATTTTCATTTAAGGGTTTAGTAAATATATCGGCTATTTGATTTTCTGATGGTACAAAATCTAGTGAAATTTTTACTTTTTCTATATTATCGCGAAGAAAATGATGTCTAATATCAATGTGTTTAGTTATAGAGTGATTTATAGGATTTTTTGATAAATTTATAACGCTTGTATTATCACAGTAAATCGTTGATTTAGAAAGGTTTATTCCAAAATCCTGTAGTGTTTGCTGCTTGTATATTACTTGAGCACATGCCAAAGCAGCAGAAATATATTATGCTTCACATGTCGAAAGTGAAACACAATTTTGTTTCTTACTAAACCAAGATACTAAAGATCGTCCAATGAAATGACAAGTACCACTTGTCTCTTTCGATCAGTTCGACATCCTCCAAAATCAGTATCACTTTATGATACTAACTCAAAAGAACATTCTTTTGGTTAAAAGAGACCGTAGTCTTTAGTCTTGCTTAAGTAACGCAAAATTCATTTCACTGCCCGCAAATGTGATTCTTTGGGATTTGCTTGAAAATGTGCACACAAACATACACTCATCATTAAATCTGGTTGACCAGTAGTTAAATAAAGTAATGATCCAATCATGCTACGATATAATTTTTGGTCAATACATTTGCCATTTTCATCTCGATCGAGATGTACCATAGTGCTCATAGGAGTTGGTTTAGCAGAAGTGTTTTCCATACTAAAATGTTTATAAGATTATTACAATATTTTTGTTAAGATTCATTATCGAATTCGCCACCATGATCGCTCCGAATATTTTTAAATTTTAAATTTTTAATACTTTGAACTCTCTTAGATTAAAATTTTCAAAAGTATCACTTTTATTTTTCAAAAATATTATCCAAGTGAATCTTGAGAAATCATCTACAACTACGAAAACATACCTATCATGGTCTATAGATTGAACTTGAGTTGGTCCATAAAGATCTAAATGTAATAACTCAAGTGGTTGTAATGTAGAAATTATTTTCTTTGATTTAAAAGAAAATTTGGTTAATTTTCTTAACTGACAAGCATCACAAATACTTTTTACTTTAAAATTCATTTTGGTAATCCTTTTACCAAAATTATTCTTGGATAATTTACTTATTACTTTAAAATTTATATGACAAAATCTTTTGTGCCATAACCAAGGATCATTTTCTTTGGCCACTAGACACATATTTGTGTTATGATTAACTTTCATATTTAATATGTATATATTTCATTCTCTAGTTCCTTCAAATACAAGATTATTATTTTGATCAAATATGTTGCATTTATTTTTCGAAAAAGTTATATTAAAACCTTTATCGCATAGTTGACTTATACTAAGCAAATTATGTTTTAAATTTTTAACTAGTAAAACATTTGTAATAAGAGGTAAGTTAGATATACCATCATTGCTCATATCGCCTTTGCCGATGATATAGCCTTTGGAATTATCAGCAAATATGATAGATCCTCCATCTGAGTATATAATGTTAGTCAGCATATCTTTGTTTCCTATCATATGTTTTGAGCAACCACTGTTAAGTATCCACTTTCCTCTTTTCTTAGTTGGTACCTGCAAGAAATATAGAGATGACGTTGGTACCCACTTTTTATCAGGGTCCTAAAAGTTTTTTTTGAGAAAAATGTGTGATCCTCTATAAAAATAGGAGAGCACACATGCAACTATATATATCACAAAAGTAAGGCGCTACCAACATGCCTGGCAGGTAACAAAACTAGATACAAGTATCAAAAAAGGTCAGGTACCCCTAAGATGAGTTCCGGCAAGGCCACCACCCATCACACCCCAATATCGAGCTCCGGCATGGCCACCGCCCGATATTAAGGTGTTAGAGGTACCTAAAAACTAAAGAAAAGCCAATAATACTGGATGTCGGCACAAACTAAGAAGGAAACTCCATGCATCTGGATCGAAAGGAATGGAGAAGCATCTACTCTGAAGTGGAACTGAATATGGTGCTGAATGGAAAATCCGCTCTGGAGACTCTGAACAAAGGAAGAAGTGCCAAGCAGAAGAGTAGATGCTCTTGAAAATAGTATGCCACAATAGAGATGAAAGTATCCTACATTTGCTGTGAAACTGCAAATAATCCTGAGTGGAAAACTCTGCTCTGATGACCTCTCTATAGTCCGGAATCCTGCAATCTGAAGTCATGAGAACCTGCAAAATGAGCCTAACACCCTATCACCCATACCCGTGTCTGAAGGATGACTAAGGAAGAAGTTAGAATGATACATATATATGTATAGATGAGGTAGGAAATAAAAACCTAAATAAGACTAAACTGGACAAATACAATAGAATTAAATTACCTATAAACTAATACCAACAATGACAAGAATAATAATTGAAACAAATCTTAAAAGATTCTTATGAACCTTTAA
The DNA here is from genome assembly GCA_030737815.1 of Allium fistulosum. Lineage (NCBI taxonomy): Eukaryota > Viridiplantae > Streptophyta > Magnoliopsida > Asparagales > Amaryllidaceae > Allium > Allium fistulosum. The sequence continues at coordinate 1,042,047,308 of CM060902.1, read as the reverse complement.
TCATAAGTAAGTTAGATCTTAGGAAACCAAACCCAAGAGGGTTTAGAATTCCCTTTATAAGTAAAATTTTCATTTTTATGAACTGAATTCATAAAAGACTTAATATACTTATTTTTGATTAAATTATTATTTTTGGTACCCAAATCATTATAATATTTGTGTTGCAAACTTCTTTCTTTTGAGTGAACGCCTTTGGTTTTGGTTTTGGTTTTACAAAATTCTTTTGTAAATTGAAATTTTTATATGGTGGGTTCTTCTTCTTTGAAATAGATTTTGAAGAATTTGTATATCCTAACCCTTTCTTATTAAAAGTAGTTTGAGAATTACTAATAATCTTAGAAAGATTTTCTCTACCTTACTAAAATTAGATACATTTTTAGTGATATTTTCTAACTCAGCTTTAAGACTGGTATTGTTTAATTCAAGAATTTTGATATTTGATTTTAAATCATGATTTTCTGAAGCTAATGTCATATTTCTTTCCTTTTGCACTTCTATTTCATTTGATAGAATAGTGAGTTGAGAAGAAACGTTAGACAAAGATTCTTGTGATTTAACAAGTTCTTCTTCTAAAATTTTCTTTTCATCTCTTAGCATATCAACTTCTATTTCATTTCTGTTTAATTTTTCCAAAGCATTTTTATACTTTCTTTTAACTTCTTTTAGTTTATCTAATAACTCTGAGTTTATATCTATTAAATCATCAAAAGTTAGATCACTTACATCGTTAGTCGAAGCCATAAAGCAGACATTGGCTTGTTCAGAATCACTATCAGTGTCACTATTTGATGATGAAGACAATTCTGAATCATCCCATGTAATAGAGAATGCTTGCTTCTTTTTGTACTTGTCCTTCTTATTCTTGTACCTGTCTTTCTTTCGGTCAGGATAGTCTTTCTTTATGTGACCCTTCTTATGACATTCATAACACTCGAGATTTAATGATGGCGGTTTATTGGTATTGTCTCTCTTGTTGTTTCCGAATTTCTTGTTCTTTCTAAATTTTTTTGAAATTCTTTGCTATAAGTGCATGTCATCTTCATCTAAATCTGAATCTTTTTGTTCAGCTTGGAAAGCAATATTCTTTCTATCTTATGCTTGATCTCACTTTGCCTGCAAATTTACTTCATATGACATGAGATTTCCTATCAACTCTTGAGATTTGATGGTGGAAATGTCATTAGCTTCTTCAATAGCTAAGACTTTTCGTTCCCATTCATCCGGATTTTCGAGAAAATATCAAAATCTGTATATTTTTCTCTTAATGCCAATAGTGAATGATATATGTCTTGGAATCTAGAATACATATCATTTATGGTCTCATCGGGTTTCATCCTGAAATTTTGGAACTCATTTTTTAGCATAGAAATTTTGCTTTGCTTAACTTTTTTTGTTCCTTCATGTGTGATTTTTAGGGTTCGCCAAATTTCATAAGCAGTTGTACACATGCTAACTCTATTAAATTCATTCTTATCTAAGGCATAAAATAGCATATTCATGGCTTTTGCATTCGATGTAGCATCTATCTTTTGTGTATTTGACCACTGTGCATATGGTGTAGTAGGTATAGTGTATTCATTCCGAGTGATATTCCAAGTATCATATCCATTTTATTGCATATAAATTCTCATTCGAGTTGACTAATAATTGTAATTCAACCCGTTAAATAGTGGTGGTCATGCAGTGGATTGACCTTCAACAAAACTTGTGTTAGTGTTATTTTTCATATTAACTGAATATCAAATAACTGTGTTATGGTTATGTGATGACCTTGCTCCGATACCAAATGAAAATGACTAAGGATCGTAATATGGAATATTATCTAAGTTATCTACTAGTGCGGAATATGAATATATAAGTAAATAGTAAAATAAATGACACCAGAGATTTTTATACTTGTTCGAACTTCCCATTCTACGTCCAGTCCCATACTCCTTCTGAAATTTAACTATCAATTCTCACTTAACCCGAAAGAAAAGGTATTACACCACCTGAGAAACCAAACATGACTTCAACCGCCTAAGCAATAGAATAGGACATCAACCGCTTAGTCAACCGAACAGGACTTCAACCGCCTAAACAATATAATAGGACTTCAACCACCTGAGCAACCGAATAGGATTTCAACCGCCTAAGCAACAGAATAAGACTTCAACCGCCTGAGAAACCGAACAGGACTTCTAATACAAACAATGAAAATTGCTTCTGACTGAGTATGCTCTTGAGTAGCACTGATCAGTCAATGACGTACACACTTCCTATAATCATCTCCTTTGTGGTATATAGTGTGATTCGTGAAGATAGAAAGTTTATTTAATCACTAGTGAAGTTTTCTTGAATGAACAAGTGATTAGAATCGAAAGTATTTAGTGCAATTGGCAAGATTGTTCTGATAATAAGAATGAGAGAATAGAATCAAAATCAAGGTATTAAAACAAATGATTTCAAGACTATATATAGTGTTTAAGAGTTGTAATTATTCGTGAAAAGTAGCGATCAAAAGATATGGAAACAACTTTTGAATCATGGGTTGTTTCTGTTCGATGAAGTGAAGTAACTTTTCAGAAATATAACCGTTATGCAATTTCAGTCAACTGAATAAAATAATTCAGCGAGCTGAAATGTGTAAAATTCGAATCAGAGAAGAAATAGTGCAAAAGACAAGTCATTCAGCCGACTGATTCGTATGGTTCAGTCGACTGAATATTTATATGATATTGTGCATGTGCACAGGAATTCAATCGACTGACCTATGTGTTTCAGTCGGCCGAATTACCTGTTTTATGCTGTATTCATGATTTTTCAACAATGCTTTTGTGTGTGAACAAGTATACTAATAAACTTTGATATATGAGCTATGGTTTGAAAGATTTTTAAGTACGTGTGCATGCATATACCACTTTAGAGAGATTTTAACAAAAATTAACTACTACACTTAGATCATAGAGAATATTGAAGCTTCTATCTGGCATCTGGTCTGCAATCTATTTGTCGAGTAAAATAGTATCTTCTCCTGCAAATATGGTTAGTTCACATAATATTTACTTATACAGTTGTCACAATCAAAACATCAAAATAGAAGGTTCTAACAATTATTTCCTTGTTTCTTTTTTTTCTTAATAATTTATTTTGAGAATAACAATAATACTTTAAACACATAGTATTTATGCTTTAAATATTCAAACTCATGACCCTCTAAACATTAGTCTAGAGCATCTTACCACTTACCACTTGAGGTAGTGGTCCTTAACAATTTTCTCCAAATATTTTATTTTTCTATCCCATTAGTTTATAATTTATGTAATTATTCACATTGTTTTATTTGTTCCCTCTTGCGATTTTACATTTAAATACATATAATTTGTATGATCAATAATTATTTACAAAGTTCTCCTCAATTCTCTCATACTATTTTAACCATATAGTCATAAATTTAAGTTATTTAACTAAACTTAATCAACTAATTTTCATTAATTTCTATAACAAATCCTCAAAGAAATAAGAATTTAAATATGTATACACATTCACATTAACTAAAATAGTGAAACTAATTTTTTATTCAAACATGAAAATTGACATAATACATTAACAAAATTATATAAACAGTAATAACAAGGTTAATTTATAATTCATTTAACTCAATAAGTTTATCATACTCCATGGAGTAAAAGTAATTTTTTTTAACAATATGAAAGTTTTATATACTATGTTTTTACAATGTGTGAGCACAGATTACACAGTACTGCGGTTTACGCATTATTTTGAGGATCTGACCAAATAGTCGATTGGACCTTGAGAAACACTAAGCAGTATAGATGTCTACAAAGTTGAAACCCACATCAAACCATACTTTGACCTTGTTAAAACTGTGTTAACCATCGTATAATCAAAGGTTTGAGTATAAATTTTATCACATTTTTAATAGTACTACAGTCTGATAGTGATTTAATATTTTGAATGAGCTTTCTTTGAAGGAATATGAATTTTCATCTGAAGGAAAAAAAGAGAGGGAGTATCATACAGATCTAATTGAAGCACATTTTACATTATTCTCCATATTTTATTTTAATTTGTTTGATATAGTTTTGCGTTTAGCTCCATAGTTTGTAGTTGTTCTACATTTACCCCAAATAGGTACATAAGTTACAATTGTCAAGGATTTGAAGGTCCAACCTATTGGACCATTACAATCTTTGATTTTGAAGCACAATAATTTGATTCACGATTTAATTAACAAAACAATGGTTTACACTATTGTGGTTTGAATACCTAAGATTAACCAAAAAATATATTATTAATTAAGTTAAATAGTAGTTAGGCTACTTCTTTTACCACCAACTAAAATCCTTCACCCTTTAGTAATAAGAAAAAAAAGATGAAATCACCCTTCCATTATCTCATGTTTGAATTGAACATGAATACAATTCTTTAAAAAAAGACCAGCACCACTATCCCAATGGTTAGGCACTTCGACTTTGGTGCAAGAGATCACAAGTTTGAAACTTACGTAGCATGGTTCGAACCATTGTACATATAAGGACATGTGGTTCATTGTATACTACCTAAGACTTGTAGTGCTAATGAATACTACCGTCTAAGTACCTAATTTCAAAAAAAAATCTTCAAAAAGATGTAAAACAATAAGAAATTTAAAACAAGAAGATACCTGCTCCAAATCAAATAGAATAATAAATAAAAATTAATGAATTATCACATTGAAATGCGTAATAGCAACAAAAGCTAGTAATGATAGATTTTTTTCAAATTGCTACACCGTTTGCAAACATTAGCCGGTCCAAAAAATGCAACATCTTTGGTAACACAAGCATTGGAGTCTAAACACTAGATAAAATATTATTCTATTTGATTTTAATAAGTGATTTATCAAGATAAATGAATACATTACTTAGTAATCTTGATTTTCTTTTGGATTGAATTTGTACATAAAGGGAAATGAATAAGAAAGGGAGGAAAATAATTGATTTATTCTTTAATGAAAAAGGAGAGAAAATAATCCACTTTGGTTACTTAGGGTTTTCACCCTTTCTTCACCTCTTTATTCTAAAATATCACTCTCTTTCTTTTTCTAAACTACTAATTCTCCTAGTGTGTTGCTAAGGGCACCTCATTTTCCTTTTCCTAATACCATTGCTAAAAAATAGCATAAAATTTTACATAATACTCTTCCTAATATCAGACTTTTTAAGGGGGTTACCAAAGACATCATTTTCGACTATTTTTTGCACAACGAATGACAGTCGACCAACACCATTTTCTATTGCAATCAACCACTGAACAATAGTGGTTTGGTGGTTGATGGTCGTGGAAAATGGTGCTGGTCGGCAGCTGTTAGTCGTGCAAAATGACTTTACGCGGTGGTTGATTGCCATGTGAAATGACTTTGGTATTAGAAATCACACAAATTTTGTTGCGTTTACTATTATTTTCTATGGTATTTGGAAGAGGGAAACTGGGTGCCATTGGCAACACACTTCTCCTAGATCCTTTCCAGAACTAAGGATAAAGAATAATAAGGTGAGCGATGGCTAGGCTAAAGTGGTGAATCGGTTGAAGAACGGGCAAGGAAATGTCAATGTTGAGGCAACTGGTCCCAGCAAGCTTAAACCTCCGATTAGATCTATCGTTTATGAAGGAAGTAAACCTAATACTACTTCCAAATCTTATATTGGATCCAAAAAAGCAACAATTTCAATTTTGCACCTGGTACAAGAAAGTATTCTTATTTATATGTGGTAAAAAAACTCAAATATAAACATCATCCAAACCAATTTGTCATATATACACCTGAAGATCATTGATGGCAAGAAAAGAGGCATCCTAACGACTAAGGTAGTTTATGAAACTGAACAAGGATGGATAAGTTGCAATATGATGGCTCACTATTTTTAGTATCTAAAATAAGTGACCAACATCGTCAATCTACGCTTGTACACTAACTTCATTAAAAAAATTAGACCATGGGTTTTAGTTTTTAAAATCTAAGATCAACATAAATAAAAAGAGAAAAACCTCACAACGAGATAAAAAAACAAGAATACATATGATTCTCAACCATTTTGAATATCATACAAATTTTACCAATAAAAAAACATTCATATTTTCCAATTCATTTACCACAACATTAATCAATGATAATATAACTATTATGTAAAAAAAGGTATACTAAGCTAAACATTTTGCAGATATAATTTATTTCTTGACCTTTGCCCCATCCTCTACTCCTACCTACAGCTGTATGATTACGTGGAAAAAGGAAAGAATTTTCAATTATGCTTGGACTGCGCCTAACCCTATACACTCCGGCACAACCTAAGGGATTCCATGGCTATTGCATATGAAAAGACTGCCCACTTAACCCTTTTGGGGGATCAAGCCTACATAGTTCTGTTTACACTCTTCTCCTGCATCCAAATACTTTTTAATACATAAAATCTATGACATCCATGCAACCATTACAACCGACACAACTGATGCAACCACTGTAATAATAAGAAGTGCTCCTACTCATCCATCATAACAAATCTTCATATGGAGTAACATCAATAATAGCACACAACCATCAAGCATTAACAACACTCAATGATAACCTCAATCATCAAAAAAGAAAATAACAACGCACAAATATAATTACATACATCATCATCAATGTAAGCATAATTCATCAAATGTGTACTATTCACTCCATTATAGTAAAACAATAAAATGTCAAGTGTTTACTAATCTAGTCAATATTAGTACCACAACATCAATCATCAAGCAACCATAATAAGTACTCATCATCTAGTAATAGTAATGGTAAAACATCGGATACTCATCCTAATACGATTTCATCATCGTAAAACAAACATATCACATATTACAACCAGTCAAACATTGTATCTACAACAATTATTTTCTTATAAGTATAAAAATTGTTTTATTATTGTTTATTATAAAAACACCTTTTTTTATCTCAAAACCATAATAATGCTCGAAAAAGATAAAATACTTCAGAAATACTCTGTTAGAATATCATTACTTCAAATCCCTTGAAACATCGTATTTTCCACTAAAAATAGTAATTTACATTAAATTGCTTTACAAAGTAACAGTATTATCATTTCACACCAAAATAATAATATATTTTAAAGTCGCTATGGTAGTTTCCAAAACCAATTTATCATTGTTTATTTCTAGAATTAATAACATTTTATTTTAAATTAACAAAACTCCTTTTTATTTCTACTCATCTAAAAATGTTAATTATATTATCCAAGACGGTTTTGGAAACTTATATTTACTGCTGTTATTATTATCATAAAATGCCTTCTATTTTAGTACTTAAATAATAATAGTAACATCTCCTACTATAAATACCGTAAAATCGGTTATTTTGCATTTGCACAAAACAATACTATTTTGACTAAAATTCATATAATTTTATTCAATTTTTTATTTTATAAACAATAAATAAACTTCATAGATCTCAATTTAAAATATAATTTTAGTTATTATTTATTAATTTTCCTAGAAATCCATAAATAATAGCCTCATTAAATCTCATACTTTAATTTCAGTAATATTTGTTAAATCACTGTTATTTACAAATACCATCCAAAATCTGTAAATAAACCCTTTTTTCATTTATTTATCTAATTTTCTCATTCTTATCCATTTTATTTTTGATTAATTATCTTCAAATTCAAATAAAAAATTATTTATAGTGAAACATTCAAAAATACTACAATCAACAATCACTATCCAATTAAGGCGCAACACTTCCAAAATATCACAATAACCAAACACTTACCCATAAAACACAACACATATCAATAAATGTTACTTTTCATCAATAGATATGTATTTTAAATTCTAAAATTCAGTTAATTAAATTTAATTAACCATACTAATGTGCTTTTGCAAATAGTTTTAAAACTTAGAAATCCATATGCCAAATCATTCCTAATTCCACCATGAGTTCAATGAAAGAAATTGTGCATGAATCAGAGTTCGTATATGCAAGACGTGGAGGTTAGAAGCTTCCTGGTTTTATTCGCACATAAAGAAACTGCATGGAACAAATTTTAAATTTACCTTCTTCCCAAAATTCGAAGTCGTGCCAAAAACCCATGGCGTGACCTTCTACCACCAACTTTGATCGTGTTGTTCTCCTTCTTTCAGCCACCATCCAACGCCACAATGCCACCAACTGAACCCCCTGACCTCGCATACGCCATCGCAAAATCTGGCGCGGCCTGGAGTCACTGTTGCCACCCCCAATTCCGACGTTGTCGAACCCTAATCAACCAATTCCCATCATCATGGACCAAATTAGGATGTGCCACCACCACCCATCACCAAGATCCAAGTTCCTACATCATTAATTTTTCCTATCATGGTTGGAATCAAAAACCCCACATCGGTACCTAAGGTTTCGCCTCTAGCTCCTTTGACCATGATTTTTAGTTGATTTGTTTTTTTGATAAACGAGCACCACCCGCTGAATCCATTCATCGAGATCTTTAGAACGCTTACATAATTCGATGAGTATCGAAAACTTTGAATTTTGAATCGGTTTGTATTAGCAAAAATTGTCCGTCATTAAAATGAGATTAAGAAGAATTTCTAGATTAGAGAAGAGAGACTGATGTGGCGGCCGTCCTCTATGGTTTATAAACATTATTTATATAGACAACAAGACATGTTTAGTTATATGTTACCGTTTGACTCAAAAGTGGCTGATACCCTAGTTGAACACTACAATGTCTATATTTCACAAACCGTAACTCCAAACCGATCATAATTATACAACAAACTGATCAACTCAGAAAGACCTTCACAATGATTATAAATACAATATCCAATTCACTTTTTTTGTTAAAAATTCACTTTTTTGTTAAAAAATCACTTTTTTTTATTAAAAATTCATTTTTAATTAACTTAATATTAAATATGTTGGATTTGTGGGTCGTTACATGCATTCTTTTATATATATAGGGCCTAGATAATACTATAAAACTCTTAAAGCTTACAAGGAGAGAATTTGGAAAACGGACGATGAATTCATGTTATCATCAAGGAAAAATGGATTCTTCCGAGTCAAATTAAAAACCAAGAAGGATTGTGAGAAGATATTATAGAAAAATGTTGGTTCTTTGTTAGAAAGTTGAACCTTATGAAGAAGCTAACTCGAGCGGTGCGCCTGGATAAAGATCTGCTTTCTAGCATACCATTTTGGATTAGATTGATGTGCCTTGGTTTTTAAGTGGGGGTAGTGAAGCCATTAGTTCTGTAGTCAACACACTAGGCACTCCAATTAAATCTGATGATGCCACACTATCTAGAAGTCATAACTCCTTCATATGAGTCTTTATAGAGATGAAAGTAGAGCTCGGGTTTCCTAGTGTTACAAAAAGCAAATATGAAGGTGGTACTTTTGACAAATAGAATGTAAAATTTGAGAACCAACCTCCGAGATGTGATGATTGTGCTAGATTTAGGGATTTTAGAAATCAATGCCTAATAACCAAGATGTGGATGCAAGTAGATAAAGATGATAAAGTCAAAAAGAGATGGAATGAGGATATTAAAGCAAAAGAATTTTGAAAACGGGAAATGACAAAACATGGAGATGGTAATAGTAAAGATCAAAATGATAGAACCCATGATAAAATTGATACAACAAACGAGCAACTTAATATTGTAAGGAAAGCAGTAGTTGAAGAAAGTAAAGCCTGGAGGTCAGAGCTACTCCAAATGTAAACGAAGTGTTGCTGCTTTTCAACTATAAAGAGAAACTCAAACATGGAAAATACAAAAGCAATCATAAATAGGACTAAAGACTGTAAATAATAAATAGTCAATAATGAGACAATTCAAATGAAATTAGGGAATAAAACATTAATGCAGAGCCCAATAAAAAAGCCAAGAAACAACGGTTGAGAACATTGTAATATCCTATATGTTGAGACTCAAAAATGAATATAGATGAAGTTGTGGTCACGACTTGAATTATTTTAAGCGACAAAAATGGGATCAATTTTTTTAAGCAGCAATAAGTATACGTAACAGCAAATACCTTTTTGTTACATCAATTATCTTTACAAATTTATTTCCCAAAGCATCCTCATGCATGGGTAAATATAATAAACCATATATAATTGTGACATTCTTGACATATAAAGTTGCCAGCATAATTGCTTAACCAGTTATAAATTTGGGCATTATAATAGTGCAATAAAAGAAAAAATTAATAAATACTAATCCTCTTGCTTTATCTTTGGAGCTTTATTCATCTTCAAGATAACCTAACCAATCCTATAAACTCGGTCTATTCGGATGAGTACCCATTAGTGTATTGGGGAAATAATAATGAAAAACACAAGTCGGATATAAAGTTTGGTACGAGTAATACTTCTCCTTGATCAAAAAATGTAGTGATTAATCATAAACCCTGGTATAAATTGAGTTTAAATTTTCAACAAAAGTTATGTACAATGTTTGTTCAATAGTATTAGTTCTCTTGTTGAATACTCCGTATGCCTTACTTCTGTTGGAATATCCAAAAATATTTGTTCATCATATTTAGCATCAAATTTGTCTAAATTGCCCTTTGTGATAAGTATGAAACATTTACCTCCAAAATTTTCAACTTATGAAACTTTAGGCTTTTTGTTAATTAATAGTAAATAAGTAGTTTTCTTTATTAAAGTTCTTATTAACATTTTATTCAAGATGTAGAATGTTGTAGCAACTGCTTCAATCCAAAAATTATTTAGTAAGTTACTATTATTTTACTTCATTTCACACTCCTAAATACTTCTATTTTTATGTTCCACAACTCCAATTTTTTATGGAGTTCATGGAAAATTAAATTTATGGGTGATACATTTCTTGTTACCAAAATTTTCATTTTCGAGCACTCCCCATGACCATTACTTATAATCTTAATTTTAATTTATTTTGAGTTTTGAATTCTTTTAGCAATAGTTTTAAACATTTCAAAAGCTTCAGTCTTATGTTTTAGAAAAATTGTCCAATTATATCTTTAAAAAGCACCCACTATTACAAAAGAATATCTATTATGGTTTATTGATTGTATTTGTGAAGGTACAAAGAAATCCAAATGGAGAAGGTCTACAGGAGCACGGTAGATATCATATCCATTGAATTAAACGATTTCATGCGGAGTTTTCCAAACTAAGAAGCATCACAAAGATTATTGATTTAAAATTCAGTTTTGGAAGTCCTCTGACAAGTTCATATTTTGCAACTGCTGATAAATGTATAAATGTTAAGTGTCAAACACTTTTTCCAATCTAAGGATCATTTGAATTAACAATAAGACATATATCATCATTATAGGAAATTTTCATATTCAAAATATGTATGTTTCATTTTCCTATACTTTCAAAAATAGTATTGAACCATGATTTAAAATATAGTAATTATATTTTTCAAACCTCGTTTTAAATTGTTAGTCACATAAAGATTATACTTAACAAATTACGTTTTATATTTTTAATAAATAAATATTTGAAATAAGATGACTTTTAGAATTACCTGCCGATGCCATTGGCATTTCCCTTTGAATTGTCTCCAAAGTTCACGGTTCCTCCATCTTTGTTAATAATGTCGTTCGGAGATTGTGGATTTCAAATCATTTATTTTGAGCAATTGTTATCTAGAATCCATTTATCTTTCTTTATATCTAATGCATTATTTGGTACTTGAAAAATACACAATATGCATACCAGTGCCCTATTTTGTTTTTACGGTCCGTGAGGCTTAGTTTTAGAAAGACAAACCCATAAGGTGTTTGAATACCTTTAAAAATATAATTTTAAGATTAATGAACTTTATAAACGAAATTATAAATATACTCTTCCTCTTACTATTATCTAAACTTCTAGGATCCTATATATTAATAAATTTACTCTAGATTTTAATTTTTATTGTATAGGTTTTAGTTTGAACCTAGTAGCCTTAATAAATTTAGTATTTTAAGTAATCTTTTTTTAACGACTTAGGCATCGAGGTATATCCAAGTGTTTGTTATTTGGAGGCATAGATGAATATAATAGATTTTCTAGATCTTCTTTACCAATGTTAAATGTACCAATATCATTTTTTTTATCTTATCGATATCCTTGTTGTAGACTTATAGTATATTATAACATTGTCTATAGATATAATTTTGTCATTTAGAACGGTTATCTCAAGCTTTATTGAAAGATTCTTTATTTTTAATGATTTGTTTTCACTTTCTAGTATATCAAACTTTCCAATTTCAAATCCTTTTCATCATTATGTCCATTGAGTCTATCAATCTCATCTTCTGGACGTTGTTTCACTTTGATTAGTTTTCAATAGACATTTTTAATCTGTCTCTGCTAAGTTATTCTTATATTACTTTTTATGCATTTTATATCCTTTATACATATCTTCTGCATAAAGCACGTGTTGCCATTTTTAATTTTTGTCTCACTATCGGTTGGTGCTATGACTAAATCATCCCATGTTGCATTGAATGCCTGTTTCCTCTTCTTATCGAATGAGTCAATGTTTGATGAACATTTTAATTTCTTTTGAATTGAACAATCTCTTTTAAAATGACCAATTTTTTCCCATTCAAAACACTTCACAACATTTTTTTTTGAATTTGTCTTTATAGTTGTCAGTTTTTTGAAGTTTGTTCATTTTCCTGTATTTCTGTAATATCTTGAAATTTCTGGCCATGAAAATAGTTTCCTCATAATCATCATTGTTTGGACCCTGGTTATAATTTGTAGCATTGAATGCCAATGACTTCTTCTTATTTACTTGATTTTTTCTAGCCTGTAACTATACTTTATAGACATAAGTTTCCAGCTTATTCTTCTAGTTTCATGGTACTAATATCATTTGCTTCTTTAATAACCAAGGTCTTCTGATCTTATTCACTAGGGAATGAATTTAAGATCTTTCTGACTGGTCCTCTTCAGAAAATGTCTTTCCTAATGATATTAGTGCAGTCAAAATATTTTGAAATTTGTAATACATGCCAGATATAAATTCATTTTGTTTCATTTGAAAAGTCAAATTTGATTTATCAACATGGATATTCTGGTTTGTTAACCTTGTTAGTCCCTTCATGTGTAATTTGTAGAGTCCTCCAAATTTCATATGCACATTTACAAACCAACACTGTGTTAAATTCATTTTTGCCTAAGGCATAGACTAGAATATTCATATTCTTTGAATTATCGAGTGCTTGTGTCTTTTCTACAGTGGTCTATACTATATTACTATGTAATCCATTTGGGACTCAATGTAATCATTTTGTTTTTCCTTATAAGTAGTTTATTCGGCTGTAAATAGATTTTCATTATACAAGACCAATAAGCATAATTAATACAGTTAAAAAGTGTTTGTCTCGCATTGGATTGACCCTCTACAGAAGTGTTAAAAGCGTATTACTAGTATTAGAGGACATTTATACCATTTAATATTCAGATTATGAGTTTTTTGAAAACCATGTGCCCTGATGCCAAATATGGGTTGTGAAATACCTGAACACACTAATGTGGAATGGAACTTAAGCTAATTAATAACTAGAGTGGGGTTAATAGTATATGTCAACCATTTAAAAATTAACATGAAAATTTAAAAGATTATCAACTTAAATCAGTAGTGATATCACAAAAATAGGCAGATGATAGTAAATGAAAAGTAAAGTAAATGAGTAAATGTCACCAAATTTTTTATATAATTTCGAAAATCCAATCCTATGTCCATTCATGTACTCCTCATATAGAATTCCACTACCACTTTCCTGCTTACCACAAGTGACATGAACACCTTTACAATCTTATAGTTCCACAGGTGGTAAGATGAATCTATCTTCTTGACAATCCGTGGGTGAAAACTCTTTACAACAACAATAAAGAATGGGCAAGTAGTTTTACCTTCAAATAGGTTCTTCCACAATGATCCTATAGACCTCAAAAAGAAATATTACTTTGAATTCAGTGAGGAATGATATGAGACCAAAGACAGAATGAATGAGAATTCAAGTACAAACTCTTTGATCTTGATTAGTTCGAAAATCCTTAAAGAGTATGGATTTGCAAAGTGAGTGGAAGATATAAATGAGTTTTACTCACAAATATACAAAGGTGTAAGATTAAGAGAGAATCAGGAAATTATTCATCAAAATTTGTTTTCTAGACCCCTTTAAACAGAAAATGAAAAGATGTGACCATTAGTGAAAAGATAGTACCATAATCCTTTTATTTAAAGTTTGAGAAACATAATAATTACCACTATGTCGACATATCCCCAAAGAGTATGTCGACGTACTCTTTGTAATTTCATTTCCTTTTCTAAAGTTCAAAGTTTGACTTCTACATTCTAAAAACTTAGATTATATTTTTATATAAAGATATTAGGAATTAAAAGAGAGTTAAATGAAAGAAGAATTTCAAGGATATTTGTTATGGGGCCTTTAATAAGATTCTAGACTTTCTTCACATTTATATATCTTTGTCGTTGAAGCGCTTGTGTTACATTTGTCTTGAGTTAACTATACCTCTCGTTTACTCTGATCAATCTTCATATTTATACTCATTTTCTTGTTTTCATTCATTGAATTTCTTTTCTATCTCGGTAAAATATCTCCATATTATATTTGAAAATATTGCACAACTCGGAGAAAAATTAGTAATAGTATTTATATGGTTGTTGTCATCAAAATCCTTAGGGTATTGGCAAATTCAACCTTAAATTCACTCCACAAAAATTTAATGACTCTATGGCTTTCAATTTTGTAATCATGGTTAACACTCCATTCTGCTACTTTCTACTCAAAGCATTGCCAACTTTGTTCCTTGTTCCTAATATATACTCTATCTCAAAATCATATGCCATCAAGAATTCTACCCATCTTTTTGCTTCATATTCTACTCCTTCTAAGAAAAAAAATACTAAAGAGACTTGTGGAGTGTGTATAACTGTAACATCCCGATATTTTCAGCCATTCGCATCCGCACATGTCAGACTTGAATTTCTCAAAATATCATATTGTTAATTTATATTTGGCAAAACTCAGCATATACAGTAAATAAAATAATCACAGAATCACATACACAGAGTAATATAACAATAAGCAGCGGAAACAAAAGAATAGTAGTTCACGAAGCTACTATATATATAATAGAGTTAAAACAAGATACAACAGAAGTCTCGAATACATAGAAGTCTCAATACAATAGTCAAATAACAAAATCTGAATATATCACTAGAGTCAACTGAACAACTGCAAGCTGAATAGATAGATGGATCTCCAAGCGAACCTCCAACTCCAAAGGTGAGTCTCTAATGTTGTGGCACTCAGTCTGACCCGAGCATAAAGCAAAACACAAGACACTCGAGTCAGGATTAACATTCTTATATCAATAAATCCAACTCAAGTGAAATATCAACTGAAATACAAGTAACTTAAAGGATGTTTGGGACAACCATCCTCTAAGGATCCGTGGAACTATCTACTATGTAGTAATATACGATATTATAATAATGTCTAAAGTAAAGTAAACTATTAAAATAGCATTAAGGCGTTACCCATATCCCCCTTAACACATTTTATAGTGCTAATAGTCTATACAGTACCGTAATACCTCCTAATCGGGAGGCTACCAGAGGATACTCCATAGGTACGACACAAAACAAACTCGTAGTGGTCTCGGTATGGTAGGTGACACGGCACAACTAGGCAATGCTAGGGTAGATATACCAATTACATTTCCGGGCTGGTGATAACGCATAGCCGCAACTATCGCCCACCTCGAGCCACACTCCAAAATCAAAAGTGCGCACCAAATCCATCACAAAGTAATAGAATGGCAATCGAAGAAGTGTGTCTGATCGGAGGAGCTACCTCACTTGGCCCGTCGATTGCTCCTGTTTTAGCCACCATAAGCCAACTCACGGGAGTCAGGTCCACGTATATACCTCAAATAGAACGTCATCAACCACCTACTTCATTCTGGAATCTCCATCGCGTACACAGTTGTTAAAGTGGTTTTCGGAATCGGCAGAGAGTATGACAATAACCGATCCCGGTCTCTTTAACAACCAAACGTTATTATAACACCGCGGTCATTGCAAAATAGTTTATACTTCCAAACCAAAATACCATTTCCATTTCAAAACATATCAATACGATATCATTACTCACTTAAAATAATATCCATTTCTATAATCATAACACTTTCCAAAATTATAACCCTTTCGAAATTATAACACTTTGAAACATAACTTTGAAATCATAACACTTTGAAATCCATAACACTTTTCTCTTAACAATTTAGATATTAATAATAGTATATATATATATATTAAAATAGTTATAAATAAAATAGTTAATATAATAAAATAATTTGTGTATAAAATAGTTATAAATTAAATAGTTTATATTAAAGTAATTAATATATTAAAATAGTTTTATCTAAAATAGTTTATATTAAAAATAGTTTATTTTAAAATAATTATATATTAAAATAATTTATAAAGTAATATGTATATGTATATATATATATATATATATATATTTAAAATACTTTATATAATAAAATAGTTTCCTCAAAGTTCACAAATCGATTCAAATTCCAAAATTCAATTTAATTCATTCTAAATTCATCAATTTCCATTCAATTCAATTTCTCAATAAACCATTTCAAATTATATTGATTCAAATACAGATTTGAACCACAAAATATACCATTTAAGTTTCAATGTATTTCAAAGGTTAAATATTCAACATTTTCAAAACTAAATTTGATAATTTCATTTATATCTCAATTTAACTTCATTATTATTTAGTTTTAAATATTCACTTAATAAAATCCAATATCTTTTAAATAAGCCTTAAATTACAATTTAAACTAAATATTTTCTTCAATTTATTTAAACTTGAAATATTCATTTAATCACTTTAAATCAAAGTCAAGTTATATAATCATATCTTTAAAATCTCAATTTAATAAGTTTCAAATCAATTTAAATTTATCTTTCCAACCTTAATATATTAAAATTATATAAAGATCTACTTTTAAAATGTAATTTTAAATAAATACTTAAAACATAATATATACTAGATAAATCAAACTTTATTAAATCAAATCTTATCATTAAATTTATTTTATATTAAAACTTATTTTATATATTTTAAAAATAATAAAATTATAAGTAAAAATCTTAAAATTAATAAATTTCAAAACATACAATTTTAAAAATCAAGAATTTAAAACATATATAAAATAACATTTAAACCTTTATAAAATAACATATATATATATAACATTTAAAATTAATATTTATGTAAAACCATATATATATATATCCTTTTTTAAAATTATGGAAATCATTTCAATATATATATATATATAGACTAACAGTGTCTGTATATAATTTTCTATCCTATGGTCAAGTGATACGGATATTTATCATTTTAATCCGCAATTTAAATATCTACGGGTATATATCTTTTCAACCCGCAATCCCAAATTCAATTCAATGAAAATCGCTTGGGTTTATCATTTCAACCCATAACGATTTTCTCCTATTCTACAAGATCGTTCGGGTCTGTATCATTTCAACCCATATGGAATTCTATACTTACAGGGAACTTGTGGAGTGAGAACAGTGATGATAATAAGATAACATATAACAACAACATATATCATCAATAGCAAATAAAATATAAATACATATCATGGTGTCAGATGTCACAGGTGAACAGTTACAGATAATAACATATATATAGCAGTTTAAATAACTAACAGCAGCATATTTCAATTGTCATTTCAATTTAAATCAAATTTAATAAATATAAGAATGTTAATCGTGAGTGATTGCTCACCTTTCGATGTTAGAGATGAACGAGAATGAGATGGGTTACAACCCAAGCACGAATTCCAAAACGAAGCAAGATTGGCACAAATTTTGACGAGCAAAGCTGATAAATAGAAATTGATGAAATCAAATCAGAACCGGATCGATGATGATAGATGGTATAAGTGAACTTATATATAACTATATATATAAACCATATGCCAAATTCAAACATTAAAACTTAACAGTTTAACATATATACTTATATAACTTATAAAATCAACCAACAAACCAAAAGTTTAAAACTGATATATATATATATAAACACCATATGTTATATTTAAAACAATATTTAATATAAAATCAGTATTTATAAAATCAATTTAAATTATTTATACTGACATAAAAAACTAACATATAAACTATAACTGAAATTATATATATATAACATACACCTTATAAAAAATGCTATCACAGGTAAGATATATATTATATACATATCTTATAATACATATAAATGAGCAAATAAACAAACATATATATAACACTGCCGAAAGTAGATTTTTAAAAATATACATATACAAACTATATAATCTTATACATCACTATAAAAACCAGATATATATATATATATAGTACAGCACTCGTATCATATTTTGATAGATTATAACTTAGGTAAACTAATATGTATAAAATTTACATAATCCAACATATACACTAACATATATGTATTTACAAAACAACAACAAAACTATATGTATATACTAACAATTACACGTGAGCATATAGCATATAACAGAGTGTATACATAGGCGTTCAAACTTTTTATATTAATAACTTGTACAAACCTATGCATATTTAAAACTAACTTATATATAATTTAGATTATATGCAACTTATATAAGCTATATATATATAACTAATATATGATTTATGTTACTTTACATATAACTAACACATATATAACTAATATAAGTATATATATATATACTGTCAAAACATAACTCACGTATATAAACTAATAGACCCTAATTATTATAATAACTATAATAAAAACCAGATCATAACATATATCTTTAATTTCTTTTATAAACAAGAAGAAAACCATTATACATTTATATAACAAACGACTCACCTTATAACAAATAGCAAATATGTAACGTTCGAGATTTTCGACTTTCGAAAATCGACATTAATACGTCCACTGTATCAACTGCCGAGCAATCGAATGCCAGAAAACCGAATTGTTATGGTTAAAAGAAGAGGTAGAAGAAAAAAGAAGAAAAAGAAAGAATAAACAACAGAAACAATATCAGAATCTCACATTCGCAGTGGAACAACATATAATATATAAATGAATAATCTTTAAATCAAAGAACTATATCATTTTACACATTACATCATCATCATAGTTTACAACAACATTACATCAATGGACAGTTATATAAACTTGTCCTCATACAGAATACACAGCGGAATAAATAATATCAGATACAAATGCTACGCCTCGCCATCCAGCTCGCCACTGAGCTCCACAGCATCTCCTGAATCCAGAATGACCTGATAACCTGACTCTAGACTGCCCGTGTGGAAATTGGTGGGCATCCAGAGTTTAGGAAAGGAACAATAAAATCCAGGTCAGTCATGGTGACTGGTGTGAGAACTAAAACAGTTATTTATCATTAAAACAACAACAAATGAAGTAAAAAACATTCACAATGCTTTTTGGAAAATGAAACTACCATAAGTCCTCCCGCCACACACACAATGCAAACGCAGAATTAGAGGAGATTTCTTCTTATGATAGTCAAACATGCTTACTACGCAAAATCATTGGATTATTACTATTAGTGCATAGTGCAGAAAACATTTTGAAAGTATAATATTAATCTTAGCCAGCATAGGCATTTCACACTATGCCTACTATAGCTACTATGTTCAATAGCAGGTTACCGCCACATTCCATAGCAGATTATACAACTAAAACCATACAAGGCTCGTATTGTTTCTTTGGATTTCCAACAAATGGTCAGGCTAAGGAACTTCCTTACACCGAAATGGAAACGCCTCTAGAAAGACGCCCCGAGAGTCAACCTGCTCTCTGCAAACACAAGGTCGACGCTACCTCACGATGTACAGCTGTAACTAGGTAGTTAACACACAAGCTATGCCATCCCCCGGTCGTTACCGACCTTTATCCGAGGATCCTCAACCACAAAGCAACAACCACAAAGTATAATAAATTTGCAGCATCAACATAGGTAAAATATCTGGGCTCCATACCATGATATCACCTTTTATCCAGAAGGAAATGACATACCCTAGGGGCACGACCCGTAAACACCTTGCCGCAACATTCCTGTTTCGTCCATTACCGGGTTGTGAGGCTCGACGAAGTCTCGTCCACAAAGCTACGCTTTTTCACAAAGCCACGCTTTGATCAACAAATGATCAATAGCACTTCGTATGCTACATTACCAAATTGGGAATGTATCACTAATAACCATCAACTACATAACCTCTAAGCTCGTACGTCTCAGAGAATGGTGTTAAGCTAAGAGAATAAATTCTCCACCACCAACAGAAATGTATTTGATAGAAACCAGCTTTACATCTCAAAGTGTAACGTCAGACACACATCCATACAAGTCCGTTCCGGGATCGAACGGAACCGAAGGCACTTCCAAAGAAGCCCTTGCAATCTGGATATTCACTAATCACGTCTGAACTTCCCATCACAAGAAGAGTGATATAAATCTCTATACCGGAGCAACTCGGTGCAGAGACATTTGACAGGTTGTCCTTTCATTTTCGCAAATATCCGGTCTTCAACACCGGTCTTCAATACGATCCATATCGTCGTATCACTAATTCAGAATGGGTTATATGACACAAAGGTCTTTTTCTCGGCTACCCCGAATAGTGAGCACAATATTTAAAACATATGGATATAGGGATTTCAATTAAGTCACAACTTATTACCCAAATCCTTTCCTTTAAATGGTTTAAACAAATTACCATTTTAAATCTTTAAACAAAAAGATTTACTTCACAAAGTTTACCCAGTTTCACAAAGATTCATTCACAGTTTTCCAAATCAATTTCCATTTCAATTGGATTAACCCATTAAATCCTTAAATTAAGATTTAACTTATAGCTTTCAAAACTATTCACAATTCAAATCTTTTATAATATAAAAGATACACCTTTTAAAATCTTCTTTGATTTCAAAATAAAGCTTAATCATCTTCACAAAGGTTAATTCATAGTTTTTCCAAACTATTTACAATTCAATTTTCAACTTGAAATGTTTCGATACAAATTGGAAATCTTTTCACTTTATGAGAGCTATTATTATTTGAAAACAGATAGTTTTCGTTTTGGGAAAAACTGGTTACAATTACACAGGTTAAAGCCATCCAAGTACAAATCTTGGATTTAAATTTAAATTTCCAAAACCATATTTTAAATGGATAAAAACCCATATAAACACCTTTTATAATTTATACAATCTTTTAGACCATAATTCCCAATTCATTGAATTCAATTTCAAAATATTGAATTCAAATTTTAAATCAAATGATTTAAATTTCCATTTTATTAAGTTATTTAAAATAACTCTTATTTTTGAAACTCATTTTCAAAAGCTTTCAATTCCAATTCAAAAACTATTTTTGATTCAAAAATTCAATTTCCAAAATTGATAAAAATCTGTGACTTAACCGATTTCCACGTGAAATCCACATTTGTGTGTGTATTGTGTAGTCCACGGTTTAACACAATAGTGCGACAACATTCAACCATCACAAATCAAATATAACAATATAATTTGATAAGCGGTATAACTATAACGCTTATCTTTCATTCACAGATCAGGGATATATATATATTTATCACACATAAACAAATCACAGATCACAACACAAATCAGGATATATCACAAAACATCACATATTTGGGATATCAAACAATTCAACATCCAATATAATCCAAACATCCATAAGTAGGATTACTTTAATTATCTGACTAATTCAAAGTCAGATAAATTTCCAAAGTTATTTCTTTTCTTTTTTTTAAATAAATTTCTTTATCTCTTCAAATCTATTTAAAACCAATTTTAAATAAAATCCTTTAACTTATAAATAATATTACCCGAAATCCATTTATTAAGGCTTTTTCCCAAAATTTGGAATTTAATTCAATATAGTCCAAAAATAAACTTTTATCTTTTTAAAACTCCTTTTAAATTTATCCAATTCTCAAAAATAAATTTTCACAATAAATTTTCAACTTGAATTTCAAAAAAATCCAATTTTATTTAATTCTGGTATCCAACGATACCAAAAATATATTCGGCTAAATTTTATCCTTCAACAATTCCAATTCACAAATATAAACACACGGAGATTATAAATAATCAATACACAACATATGAAACAAATTCAAATGTTTGAGGAATCCAATTGGATCCCTCCAACCTGTTTCCCAGCATCCACAGATGTTAGCACAATACTAATTCCACTTCGAAGTGGAATATCGCGGTATATGGGATTTATAAAATATTATCCGCTATTATGTGGCGCAATAGGGTCTCATCCGCTATATAATGCGGGAAATCAACTCCAAATACATATATAATACCAATTCCACTTCACGATGGAATTATCGCGGTATACGTTTTTAATAAATAACCTCCGCTTAATATACGGCGTATAGGGTCTATTTCAACACAATAGATAACAATCACCATTCAATTCACACAATCAAGAAATTTTAAATCTAACTATTTAAAATTTAAATCGAAACAATTTCGATTGAGTGAGGAGTTCTCACCTTGCTTCCGATAACTGTTGTAGTATTTTATTTCAAATAAAATTAAACACACGTTTAATTTTAATCAAAATTTTCACTAGCTCCAATTGACTCTAATCCAGTCCCATAATGTAGTGCTCGACAATACGGTTCCAACACAGTTCGTTTCGTCGAAAACGGACCTCGTATGACAAAGATACGTTATTTTAAAGTTAATACAATTTAATATATATCTTTATTCACAATTTTATATTTTTAAAACCCTACACGATCATCTGCCGTTCGTTTTTCATCACGAGTCAGGTTTTCTATTACTTTCTTCTTCCCCATCAGGTATCACGTGCGTGAAACCCATTCCAGCTGCCTCCTTTGATCAATTATCGAGCCTCCATCTCCACGCTTGAAGACGATCAGAGACTTCCACACGAAAGCCCTTAGCGAGCACTACCACGACCATATAGCACGTGAAGCTCGGTTGTGCCTATGCCTAGATTTTCGTGCACGAACGCCACCCATTCGAACGCATATTGTCGACGATTCGTGCCACTGAAAACGATCACACCCGTATGGAATCGAAGCTCCCATCACCCTTCATAATTCGTTAGTTGAAAACTTCTCGAAATTTTTAACGGATTGAGAGATTTCAAGGGAAGAAATTCGTGTATTTTCGGCCATTGATATTCAAAACTGGCGGCTAGGGCTTTGTAACCCTAATTGTTTTGCAAAAGTGGAAAGTTATGGCCTTTTATAGAAATTTTGCAAAACACTATTCACTCGAAATTTTTCGAACTCCAAACGAAGCATGCTGGCTGGCGTTTCTAAGGTTTACCCCACATTCCGAACACAATGGAACGTGTTTCGGGAGCTAATTCGGTCATATGTACGAGTTACGGAAATAAACGATCAAATTTAAATCAAATGATTTAAAACGATTTCGATGCGTTTTAACTTACCCCGGACAAACCGTAAATCCGATTGACACGAAATTTGAAATCTTACAATAATTCAACATTACGGATCCGATGAATCTAGTTTCGTCGAAATCCGAGACTATTTGAAAAATGATCATTTTTACTCGCCAATTAAATATTAAAATATTCAATTTTCACAATTTAACTTTTAATTCAAATTTAAAAGTTATATAACACCATTCTAACTCCAATATGATTTCATATAACTTTATAAATCATTTTTGTACACATTTAATCCAATTTCCAATTATTTCTGGAATTTCAAATATTAAATTAATAATTTAATTGTCCAATTAAATCACTATATTCGAATTAAAATTCATTCGGCTTATAAATCTTACTTTTTTATATTTAAAATCAATTAAATATACGAATTTCAAAGGACAGAAATTCTAGGTCGTTACAATCTTCCCCCCTTAAAAGAATTTCGTCCTCGAAATTGCAAAGTGAGGAAAATGCCCCAAACTCATTAACTTTTCAAACAATTCGTTCAAATTAGATTTCAAAATCACTTAAGTGTACACTTCCCCAAAATCCAATAGTTAAACTTCTTAAAAATCTTTACTAAGTTTTCAAATCCATACTTAGTTATACTTTTCAAAACAAACCATATCGTTTAACTTTTAATTCCAAATCCAAAATTTAGTTTTCACAAATTTTCCAAAATTTCCCGAAAAATTTCTAGCGCCTTAAATTTTCAAAAAAATTCGCCATAGCCTCCTTTGCGCGGTTCAATCGTAGTAGGATCACAATAGACATAAATATATATACATCGACCCACACGGTCGGAAAAGCAGAAAAACAATTCATATTTCCTATTTTTATTGCGTATGCGTACCTTTTAGCATTTTTAAGCAAAGCAGTTATTTATTAGCTTATTAGCGCAACCAAATCAGCCAAACGGTAGCCCCGACACCTGTACTTACTCAATTTAAATATGTAAGTGACATATATACAAAATTATTAACAATTTACTCTTTTAAACAACTACAACACATGCATATTAAAAGAAATGCATACTAAACAAGGTTTATATGCAACTTATATAATTTCAACTTCACTTGTAATTGTTTACAACCAATTCATATACAACTACATTCAATTATTCATTTTCAATTAGTTTACATTCACTAATTAAATTCAAGTTGGTTCACTTTCAATTCAAATTCAATTACATAGCTTTCAATTTTATCAATTCAATTTCATTAACTCTTAATGAATTTATACTATATACAATCAACTAACAATCATATAACAACCAATGTATATTCGACACAACCAAATTATTAGATTTACATTCAATTTGGTTCAACACTTTTAATTCCAATTGGTTTAATATTAAATTTACTTTCATTCAATTATTCAATTCCCAATTACATTAGCTTTTAATGAATTAACACTTATATCCATTATTCCATATCAATTTATTTACATTTGATTGATTAACATTCAATCCATTTATTAATTCAATTGCTAATTCATTTTATAAATAAAGTTGAATTTCCTTTATATAACTCAAGTTCACATTTATCACTTCACTTTATTATTTTACTTCGATATCAAAATAAAATTTTATTTCGCTTAACAAAACTTGTTTAACCATTTCTTTTACAATTAGTTTTGCTTACATTCACTCATTTTATAAGTTGTACAACTTATTTATTTAATCTTCCAAATTCATATTACAATCACTTATCAAATCCAATTCAATTTATTTAACTTTCCTTTAGTTAAATTTCAAATCACATATCTTATTACACTAACTCAAATTTATTATTTCATATTATAAGTTCAAAACTCATTTCACTTATATTCATCAATTTTAACTTGGATTTTTAAATTCAAATTTGTTTATCACAACAAAACTTCAATTTTCAATTTATTATGGTAGCAAATCCATCACACAGAAACTCAAAAATGATACTGATGATGCTGCAGTCATCACCCTTATTATTTCCCAGCAACAGTAGTGAATTTAGTGCTTTAAATTCTTTTAAAGTTTCCTTTTATTTATAAATCACATTTACAAGTCTTACTAATACAAGATTATTTCACAATTGTAAATCATTATAATTCTATACTTATACAATTGTTGCTTTTATTTAATTGATTCAAACAACTTTCATTAATTTATATATATTCACATTTTCAACAACCAACAAATTAATTTTATACACACTTCAATAATTCTGAAAAATTATTTCCTTTATATATAAAATATAATCGAGGTAAAATTATTTCATTTACCCAATTTAAAATGATACTATGTCGGTTTATCTCATTTAAGAGTTTAGAAACCCCTATCGATTACAGTTAGCTAGACTGCACCGACCAGAATCTATAAACAATCAACCGATAAGTCAACACAATACAAAAAAATTTCATATTCACTAACAAATACGCGCTCATATCTATTATTTCACTCAACTCATTCTAGAGTACTAATGACTCTATCTCTAACGAGTAACACCCAACAGAGCCAAGGTTATCGCTTAACCATATGCTCTGATACCACATGTAACGTTCGAGATTATCGACTTCCGAAAATCGACATTAATACGTCCACTGTATCAACTGCCGAGCAATCGAATGCCGGAAAACCGAATTGTTATGGTTAAAAGAAGAGGTAGAAGAAAACAGAAGAAAAAGAAAGAAGAAACAATATCAGAATCTCACATTCGCAGCGGAACAACATATAATAGATAAATGAATAATCTTTAAATCAAAGAATTATATCATTTTATACATTACATCATCATCAGAGTTTACAACAACAATACATCAATGGACAGTTATATAAACTTGTCCTCATACAGAATACACAGCGGAATAAATAATATCAGATACAAATGCTACGCCTCGCCATCCAGCTCGCCACTGAGCTCCACAGCATCTCCTGAATCCAGAATGACCTGATAACCTAACTTTAGACTGCCCGTGTGGAAATTGGTGGGCACCCAGAGTTTAGGAAAGGAACAATAAACTCCAGGTCAGTCATGGTGACTGGTGTGAGAACTAAAATAGTTATTTATCATTAAAACAACAACAAAGGAAGTAAAAGACATTCGCAATGCTTTTTGGAAAATGCAACTACCATAAGACCTCCCGCCACACACATAATGCAAACGCAGAATTTGAGGAGATTTCTTCTTATGATAGTCAAACATGCTTACTATGCAAAATCAATGGATTATTACTATTAGTGCATAGTGCATAGTGCAGAAAACATTTCGAAAGTATAATATTAATCTTAGCCAGCATAGGCATTTCACACTATGCATACTATAGCTACTATGTTCAATAGCAGGTTACCGCCACATTCCATAGCAGGTTATACAACTAAAACCGTACAAGGCTCGTATTGTTTCTTTGGATTTCCAACAAATGGTCAGGCTAAGGAACTTCCTTACACCGAAATGGAAACGCCTCTGGAAAGACGCCCCGAGAGTCAACCTGCTCTCTGCACACACAAGGATGACGCCACCTCACGCTGTACAGCTGTAACTAGGTAGCTAACACACAAGCTATGCCATCCCCCGGTCGTTACCGACCTTTATCCGAGGATCCTCAACCACAAAGCAACAACCACAAAGTATAATAAATTTGCAGCATCAACATAGGTAAAATATCTGGGCTCCATACCATGATATCACCTTTTATCCAGAAGGAAATGACATACCCTTGGGGCGCGACCCCTAAACACCTTGCCGCAACATTCCTGTTTCGACCATTACCGGGTTGTTAGGCTCGACGAAGTCTCGTCCACAAAGCTACGCTTTTTCACAAAGCCACGCTTTGATCAACAAATGATCAACAGCACTTCGTATGCCACATTACCAAATTGGGAATGTATCACTAGTAACCATCAACTACATAACCTCTGAGCTCGTACGTCTCAGAGAAGGGTGTTAAGCTAAAAGAATAAATTCTCCGCCACCAACAGAAATGTATTAGATAGAAACCAGCTTTACATCTCAAAGTGTAACGTCAGACACACATCCATACAAGTCCGTTCCAGGATCGAACGGAACCGAAGGCACTTCCAAAGAAGCCCTTGCAATCCGGATATTCACTAATCACGTCCGGACTTCCCATCACAAGAAGAGTGATATAAATCTCTATACCGGAGCAACTCGGTGCAGAGACATTCGACAGGTTGTCCTTTCATTTTCGCAAATATTCGGTCTTCAACACCGGTCTTCAATACGATCCATATCATCGTATCACTAATTCGGAATGGGTTATATGACACAAAGGTCTTTTCCCGGCTACCCCGAATAGTGAGCACAATATTTAAAACATATGGATATAGGGATTTCAATTAAGTCACAACTTATTACCCAAATCCTTTCCTTTAAATGGTTTAAACAAATTACCATTTTAAATCTTTAAACAAAAAGATTTACTTCACAAAGTTTACCCAGTTTCACAAAGATTCATTCACAGTTTTCCAAATCAATTTCCATTTCAATTGGATTAACCCATTAAATCCTTAAATTAAGATTTAACTTATAGCTTTCAAAACTATTCACAATTCAAATCTTTTATAATATAAAAGATACACCTTTTAAAATCTTCTTTGATTTCAAAATAAAGCTTAATCATCTTCACAAAGGTTAATTCATAGTTTTTCCAAACTATTTACAATTCAATTTTCAACTTGAAATGTTTCGATACAAATTGGAAATCTTTTCACTTTATGAAAGTTATTATTATTTGAAAACAGATAGTTTTCGTTTTGGGAAAAACTGGTTACAATTACACAGGTTAAAGCCATCCAAGTACAAATCTTGGATTTAAATTTAAATTTCCAAAACCATATTTTAAATGGTTAAAACCCCATATAAACACCTTTTATAATTTATACAATCTTTTAGACCATAATTCCCAATTCATTGAATTCAATTTCAAAATATTGAATTCAAATTTTAAATCAAATGATTTAAATTTCCATTTTATTAAGTTATTTAAAATAACTCTTATTTTTTAAACTCATTTTCAAAAGCTTTCAATTCCAATTCCAAAACTATTTTGGATTCAAAATTCAATTTCCAAAATTGATAAAAATCTGTGACTTAACCGATTTCCACGTGAAATCCACATTTGTGTGTGTATTTTGTAGTCCACGGTTTAACACAATAGTGCAACAACATTCAACCATCACAGATCAAATATAACAATATAATTTGATAAGCGGTATAACTATAACGCTTATCTTTCATTCACAAATCACAGATATATATATACATCACAGATAAACAAATCACAGATCACAACACAAATCAGGATATATCACAAAACATCACATATTTGGGATATCAAACAATTCAATATCCAATATAATCCAAACATCCATAAGTAGGATTACTTTAATTATCTGACTAATTCAAAGTCAAATAAATTTCCAAAGTTATGTCTTTCTTTTTTTTAAATAAATTTCTTTATCTCTTCAAATCTATTTAAAACCAATTTTTAAATAAAATCCTTTAACTTATAAATAATATTACCCGAAATCCATTTATTAAGGCTTTTTCCCAAAATTTGGAATTTAATTCAATATAGTCCAAAAATAAACTTTTATCTTTTTAAAACTCCTTTTAAATTTATCCAATTCTCAAAAATAAATTCTCACAATAAATTTTCAACTTGAATTTCAAAAAAATCCAATTTTATTTAATTCTGGTATCCAACGATACCAAAAATATATTCGGCTAAATTTTAGCCTTCAACAATTCCAATTCACAAATATAATCACACGGAGATTATAAATAATCAACACACAACATATGAAACAAATTCAAATGTTTGAGGAATCCAGTTGGATCCCTCCAACCTGTTTCCCAGCATCCACAGATGTTAGCACAATACCAATTCCACTTCGAAGTGGAATATCGTGGTATATGGGATTTATAAAATACTATCCGCTATTATGCAGCGCAATAGGGTCTCATCCGCTATATAATGCGGGAAATCAACTCCAAATATATATAAAAAACCAATTCCACTTCACGGTGGAATTATCACGGTATATGTTTTTAATAAATAACCTCCGCTTAATATACGGCGTATAGGGTCTATTTCAACACAATACATAACAATCACCATTCAATTCACACAATCAAGAAATTTTAAATCTAACTATTTAAAATTTAAATTGAAATAATTTCGATTGAGTGAGGAGTTCTCACCTTGCTTCTGATAATTGTTGCAGTATTTTATTTCAAATAAAATTAAACGCACGTTTAATTTTACTCAAAATTTTCACTAGCTCCAATTGACTCCAATCCAGTCCCATAATGTAGTGCTCGACAATACGGTTCCAACACAGTTCATTTCGTCGAAAACAAACCTCGTATGACAAAGATACGTTATTTTAAAGTTAATACAATTTAATATATATATCTTTATTCACAATTTTATATTTTTAAAACCCTACACGATCATCTGCCGTTCGTTTTTCATCACGAGATCAGGGCCGCTATTCCTTTCTTCTTCCCCATCAGGTATCACGCGCGTGAAACCCATCCCAGCCGCCTCCTTTGATCAATTATCGAGCTTTCATCTCCACGCTTGAAGACGATCAGAGACTTCCACACGAAAGCCCTTTGCGAGCACTACCACCACCATAAAGCACGTGAAGCTCGGTTGTGCCTATGCCTAGATTTTCGTGCACGAACACCACCCATTCGAATGCATATTGTCGACGATTCGTGCCACTGAAAACGATCACACCCGTATGGAATCGAAGCTCCCATCACCCTTCATAATTCGTTAGTTGAAAACTTCTCGAAATTGTTAACGGATTGAGAGATTTCAAGGGAAGAAATTTGTGTATTTTCGGCCATTGATATTCAAAACTGGCGGCTAGGGCTTTGTAACCCTAATTGTTTTGCAAAAGTGGAAAGTTATGGCCTTTTATAGAAATTTTGCAAAACACTATTCACTCGAATTTTTCGAACTCCAAACGAAGCGTGCCGGCTGGCATTTCTAAGGTTTACCCCGCATTCCAAACACAATGGAACGTGTTTTGGGAGCTAATTCGGTCATATGTGCGAGTTACGGAAATAAACGATCAAATTTAAATCAAATCGATTTAAAACGATTTCGATGCGTTTTAACTTGCCCCAGACAAACCGTAAATCTGATTGACACGAAATTTGAAATCTTACAATAATTCAACATTACGGATCCGATGAAACTAGTTTCGTCGAAATCCGAGACTGTTTGAAAAATGGTCATTTTTACTCGCCAATTAAATATTAAAATATTCAATTTTCACAATTTAACTTTTAATTCAAATTTAAAAGTTCTATAACATCATTCTAACTCCAATATGATTTAATATAACTTTATAAATCATTTTTATACACATTTAATCCAATTTCCAATTTTTTCTTGAATTTCAAATATTAAATTAATAATTTAATTGTCCAATTAAATCACTATATTCGAACTAAAATTCATTCGGCTTATAAATCTTACCTTTTTATATTTAAAATCAATTAAATATACGAATTTCAAATGACAGAAATTCTGGGTCGTTACAAAATATATAATATGAATACACTATGAACCTATACACTAACAAATGCAAACAACAGTTTACATAAAGCTTATATCATATTGTAAACAAACAGAACTCATGACGGAGGCTCGACCTATAATATATAATTTGAAATGAATGGAGTCTCGGCCTATAAACAGCTTGATATGCCGAAACTTTATATATATATATATATATATATACAACCAACATATAATATACATAATATATATAGAAATAAATACTTGTTTTTAAATTACTATAACTTGCTTTATAAAGTATACATATACTAACCTATAATATATAATTTGAAATGGTGGAGGCTCGGCCGATCAGGGAGGAGGAGCTCGGCCACATGATGGCTGCTATTGGCGAAGTGGAGATGCAGCTACGGCCATGGATCTGGGGAGTGAAGGCTTCACGTGGAGGAGGAGAGAAGGTTCGGTGGTCAGGGAAGGCATGGCACGGATGGAGATGGTTGGTGGGTGGCTTGGTTTCGGTTGCTAGGTGGTGATCGGTTTGTGGTGAGGAGGAGATGGTGGCGCTGGCAGAGAAAAGGAGATGGACGGCATGCTTTGAAGTGATGGTTGGTGTTTCACGGTAGAGCAAAGCTTGCAGGTCACGGGATGTTAAATTTTTTTTAGAAGAGAATGGCCAAAGTGAAAAATGAAGAGGAATGGAGAAATGTTTGTAAAGGGACGATCCAGAGAATAATATACTGCAACTAGGGAATAGCAAAAGCCTACAGCTGAATTTCAGGAATATTACTGGCAAAAAGGCTATTGGTTTGCACGGTAGGAAATGAAAGGGTATAGGAAACCCATAGACACAAACTGATTACCGATACGGTTACTGTTTACGTGGATTTCGCTACGTACCAGACTTCAAAACATAGGATTGAATATACCGCAGAGATTAGCATGACGAGACGATCAAAATGGTATACAGATGTCAGTGGTATGATCATCCTATCAAAAGTCGATAATCGGTACCGAAAATGCTGCAAATTTTCCAAAAATAAGATAAACGGAGCAATAGCAATTCAAAGTTGACGAAACGAATTATGACGTTTCACTCAGAAGATGATTTACAAATTTATTATATAAAAATATTTAGGTTTGGAAAATATTTTGTTATCATCTAATATTAACTGATTTGAATTTAAATAAAATTACACAACAAAATTAACTTCCATATTATCAGATGAAAATTTACCATTTGTTATGTTTAAATATACGTATTTCAAATATCCAATTTTTATTTCAAAATTCAATCATTTAAAGTTTCATAAAATTTCTGTTAATTACGTTATTTAAACCATTAAAATTTACGGGTTGTTACACTCTCCCCCACTCAAAACTTTTCGTCCCCGAAAAGGAAGGAGGTAGGAGAATAGAAACAACCAGAAAGAAAAATAGATTGAAATAAAAAATAAAACAATTAGTTTAAACCATATAAATTTCAATTTTGAATTGGTTTATATTCAACAATTTGGTTTAATCCATTTGATTTCACTTAAGTTAAATCAATCTAACTATTTCTAAATTCATTACCTTATTATCTAATTATCCTCAATTAACAATTTCTAAAATCATAAATTTGTATAGTCATTTATTATACTCATATTTTATTCAACAAATTTAATTCTTCTTCATTCCAAATTATTATTAAATTTATTCCACTTAATATATCTTATCACATATATTAAGTATATTTACACTTATTATATCCACTCAAATTTATTTATAAATTCCTTTAACATCATTTTTATATTGTATATTATTCAATTACATAGTTAACTTCTGAAGAAGTTAGGTAAGTTATATATATTGGAATGTAATTGAGTATTATACAAGTAAAATTTTCTAATTCAATTATTTCAAGTTTTAAATATTTATTAAAAAATCTGGAATTCATTTTTTTTAATAATTTAAATCATCCTTTAACAAAAATTTAAGAGTTAAATTTCCGGTTTCACTTCAAACCATTAGAATAAATGTATACATATATATTGTATATCTCAAATCAAGTCTATAATCATATACCTATATATTATAAATAAAGTCATACTTAAGAAATTTAAATCAAATTCATTTTCTAAAACAAAAGTGTAGCGAAGCTACTGAATGGTCTCTCCATTCCGAAACTCGAAAATCAATGTCGATGATGCCGCAGTCATCACTGAAATTATTTTCCAGCGACAATGAAGGAGAGTACTGATTTATTTTTATTTTTATTCTTTGGAAACGATTTCTATTCGAAAATATTTTTGAATAACATACCCAAAAATTAAAAAAAACAAATTTTCTAAAATATCAGATATTTAATTCTCAAATTCTTAATTTAAATTCATTTCAAATCCCAAATCAGTTTATAAACCATGCCTATAATTTCATTTATTTATACCATGTTGCAATAGTCAATGGTTTATAAAACAATAAATGATAATCAAATATTATCATTTCTAACAACCAATTAAGTTAACTTTTTAATTTCAGAAAAAAATTTATACTTATATATATAATATAATCAAACAAAATTATTTCATTTACAAATTTGAAGCAATATTGTGTCAGTTGGGTTTGTTCAAGTGTTTTGGAATTCCTATCGATAGCGTTGATCAGACGAATCGATCGAAACCCAAATCAACATTAACAACTCAAACAACACACTATAAAACATTTTAATATTAATTACAAATAAACTCGCTCACACGATGATACAAAAATAGATTTCAAAACGAGGATAGAGATCCAAATTAGAGGAACGTTGATCAAAGAGAATTCTAACCAGAAGATAGGCTCGAAATGAAGATAAGATGATTAAATAGCGAAAGAGAAAAGATGGATATACTAATGTTAATCGCAGGTGACCTTAACCGGGTCAACCGTGACTTCAAGAATAAGATCGATGCAGAATTCTGAAGAAAATCGACATTCGATCATAAGAGAATTTACCCTGGTCGTCAACTAGAGAACATTAGGGTATAACAAGAGATAGCAGCATCTAAACCGACGATATAGAAATCTTCGGTGAGACGATGCCTTTTGTAAAGGAGTTACCCCTTTACAAATAATTCTAAGAGTGGTGGGACCGCCGATTCATTATAAAGATCAACCGAAGTGGAGTTATGGGATACTCCAGAATCAAAAACACGAATAGGAAGAGACAAGAATGAATTTCAAAACAAGGAATGTTCTAAAATTCAAAGGACGCCTGAATCAAAGAGGAAGAGATTTGTGACGCCCCACCTCTATGCTCACAATAACAAAAGTTATTATAAGGAATAACGTCTGCTATTGCGAAGAATAAGGCTTGTTAGAAGCGACCATCCGTAAGTTATGCCTTAAACGAGTATTGATTACATCGATAGGAGTTGTGTAAATAACTCTCAAAGATATAAATTCAATCCAAATCTAAAACGAAACTACTAAAGAAAATCCAGAACAACTCATAATAACAACAACACAGATAGTATAATCACATCAGAACAGAAATATCAGATATATAGCGGAAGACAAGTCTGGAATACATGCTACAACAATCGATAGTTCACATGAACCAAATGTACATATACATATACATCAACATACATAAGACGATAGTCAATAATCCAAAAGAACTCCTCGAAGGCTAGACAAAAGATGATGTGAGATCCCAAAAGCTGAAGCTGCTACAGAATCAGAGATAGCGACTATCCTGAAATAACTCGGTCTGACCCGAGTATTATTTAAAAGAAAATAATAAATGGATCAGTCTAATTTATTCTTAGAAGTGAATGCATCATAAATAACATCAAAGCAAAATAATAATAATCTCGAATGAGACTATTCAACATAAGAAATCAACATAGTTAAATGAAGAAATCACATCAAACTCCATCAAAATCAACTTTCAAATTCACAATTGAATTCAAAACAACAATTCACAAAATCTAGAAATCAAAAATAGATAACTAGAAAATCAACATAAAAGTAGATCGATCCCAACAAATGGCGAGTTTTAGCTACGCCGCATGTGCATCTCAAATGGCCGAAGCCTACCAAGTACTATGATTTTTGGCGTCCAACAAATGACCCGAAGGTCCAACAAATGACCCGAAGGTCTAGTACTGGTAATTGACCCGAAGGTCCAACAAATGACCCGAAGGTCCAACAAAGTGGCTCGAAAGCCTAACAAAATCATCAGAGTCATCAAACAGCAGATGTTTCAATTAACGAGTCCGGAATTAACCGAAATAGTAAAAGTATGGTTCCATACTCCGTACTTTTGCTAAATCGTTTAAATCTCTTTATCGTTTCCTTGAAAGTGCAAAATTGTGTATTTTAAATAAATAACATTTTACGTTCTCAAACGGACAAGTCCGGAATTAAGCGAATCAGTAAAAGTGAGGGTTCATAGTCCTCAATTTTGCTGAAGCGTTTAAATCGCTTCCTCATTCTTTTGAAAACGCAAACTGTAAAAATTTTGGAAACACTTTTATTTTTAAAACGATTTTTAAAATACGTGATTAAAACAGCAACATCTGTAGCAATTTCGACGAGGAAATTGCGCTTCACAAAACACCGTAAAAACGGATACCAAATCAGCGTTGCGGGATAACCGCTTTAAAATTCACTTTAAAATTGACGGTTACTGAAGTCAAAACAACAGTAATTTTTATTCGTCAAAAATGTCACCAAAACAACACGCTTCAAAAATATTTTACCGGCGTACAAATTCCGTTATAAAAATAACGGCAACAGAATACGTTTTAAAACGTAACACCGGTTCAATGCAAATTAAATAGTGGACTTGCTCCACTATATTACCATTAAAATATTGCACTGTCTCAACTTGAAATTAATGTGCACTTTGCAAAACATACCATTGCAAAAATAACAAAAGAAATGGACGCACGCACTTAAATATGCAAAGGACAACATATACCATTTTTCAAATGCAGGTACGTGCTAAAATATGCAAAAATAACAAACGAAATGTATGCAAACTAAAATATGCAAAAGACAACATATATTTATTTTTCAAATGCATGCACGCAAGAATGAAAAACAATATGATAAAATAAAACAAAACCATATGACTACAATTTAAATGTTCCAGTGAAGTCACGCATGCATATTCCAACCTGTAGTAGCTAAGAACGCACGAAAATTTTCAAGGCACGATTGCATTATTTTATGCCACACGTGATATATATGCACGTAAACCTGGGTATGATTCACGCTTGCATTCCTTGGTAAAAACTCACGCATTCCCTCATTCTTTTAGAGAATGAAACAACTTCAACATGCCTGAACAATTGAAGCATTAAACTATGGCCAAACTCACACATTTAATACTACAATGCACGTAAGGATAAAGATGACCTGGATATGCAATTTGCCTCAACAGTGTCAGGTAAAACATGTAAACATGCCGTGTACAACATGCAGTGACCACGAGGGTTTAGCCACCGCAATGCAAAACTGTTATACGTCTAGTATACCAAAACAGAGAATAATCAAATATAAACTCGTCGCACAAGTTTATAACTCAGATTTCCACTACACTGGAATTCTGTATTAATTATAATAACAATATGAATGTTGTAAATAAATTACAACAACAGCATTATACTATTTTGAATAAATAGTATAACAAAATTAAAGGGTAGAATGTAGAATAACAGTTCTAACCCGATTTTGTCTGAGGCTCGTCGTAACGATTTCCTTAAGAATTTTATTTCAAAATTCTTCCAAGATACAACAGACGTAATCTGCACGAGATTGTGATGTGTATGATCTTCTGCGTGATAGGACTGAATATGATTTAAGAGGTGAAGAGATAGAAGAGATAATTCGGTTTGAAAAATGAGTGAGGAAAG
Organism: Allium fistulosum; assembly: GCA_030737815.1. Lineage (NCBI taxonomy): Eukaryota > Viridiplantae > Streptophyta > Magnoliopsida > Asparagales > Amaryllidaceae > Allium > Allium fistulosum. Next base: position 1,042,010,245 of record CM060902.1, on the reverse strand, counting down.
TGATCAGGTTTCCTCCTTATTTATAGCCGAATTCCCAACGGCTGGATCCATTGAGAAAAATCGCACCTCTTCATTTGCAATGTCAAAAAAGCGTTACTGTTCGCAACAGTCACTTCCTTTCATTTGCAACGCTCCAGAACTGTTGCTGTTTGCAACAGTCGCGTCCGTTCAGTTGCAACGCTCCAGAACCGTTGCTGTTTGCAACAGTCACGTCCGTTCAGTTGCAACGCTCCAGAACCGTTGCTGTTTAAAACGTCGCGTCTCTTTATCGTTTAAATTCGCATCTATTCATATTCAAACAGTAAACTGCTCACTTTTATTTACCAAAAATATAACCGGATCGGGTCTTATTGGACCCGCACCCGGCCCGGTTCGGTCGGACGGGCGGCGGTGCGCGCGTGTGTGTGTTAGTCCATGGCCATGTAGGTCCTCCCCCTCGCACAAAATATATTTGACCCTAAGGGTCAATATAGGGGATGAGAGAATATAATATATACAAGAAAATGGACATATTTTTGGTGATGTGGGATATATCTCATTCACCATCTAAAAGGAATTCCAACAATCCCCCACATGAATGATGATTTATCTCTCCCCCACACAAAGTGTAATATCACACAGTTCATATGAAAATAATGCTATATCGAGGATAAGTAGATATTTCACTTTGAACTTTCCCTAGTTAAAACTTATCGGATATACTTGGCTAATCGGTGAATTATTTCATCTTGAACCGTCAGCCGTTATTGTATAACCAGACAATAAGCTTTACAAAGCATTATTTCCCTTCACATCCAATCTCTTGGTTGTGTTCATTTTGGTCCTGAACAATTTTTGGTTCTGCGAGTGTTTTTAGAGAATAAAAGCCTTTTAATATTCTCATAGAGCCGACCCAGCTCACACTAACGTAGGTGATCGCAGCCATTAAGAGTATCCTACATATACCCCACTTGTTATTTCCAAGATATGGTCATCATTAAAAAACATAGTTTTAACCTTTAAATACTTCTGTAGGCATGCATTTATATTGTGCACTATAGGAATGGAGTTGGACTATATCCACGTAAATGCATTACGTCTTGAGTTATTCAGAACTGGTTTGCCTATTGATCCTAGTCCGTGGGATCTCCAGTCGCTAGGATAGGTTTCCGTATAAGATAACTCTTTTTGGTTTAGGCTTTTAAACCCATTCCCCTCGATGCGCAGTCAATTTTCTCTCTTGATAAACCTTTAGTAAATAGATCCGCTATGTTATTATTTGTTCTCACATAATCTATGGAAATAGTTCTATTTGAGAGTAACTGCCTAACTGTGTTATGGCGTCGACGAATGTGTCGTGACTTTCCATTATACACAAAGTTATGCGCTCTGCTTAGCGCAACTTGGTTATCACAATGTATGCATATGGCCGGTACAGGTTTAGGCCAAAATGGAATATCTTCTAAAAAGTGACGAAGCCATTCTGCTTCTTCGCCTGCTTTATCTAAAGCGATGAACTCTGATTCCATAGTGGATCGAGCTATGCATGTTTGTTTAGTAGATTTCCATGACACTGCTGCCTCTGCTAAGGTAAAGACATAACCACTCGCTGATTTTGATTCCTCTGAATCAGCAATCCAATTTGCATCACTATATCCTTCTAAGACGGCAGGATATTTTCCATAATGTAAGGAATAATTTATGGTATTTTTTAAATATCCAAGCACTCTCATTAGTGCTTTCCAGTGTTCCTTTCCTGAATTGCTTGTATACCTGCTTAATCGACTTACTGCATAAGCTATATCTGGTCTAGTGCAATTCATGAGATACATGAGACATCCTATTACACGAGAGTATTCCAGTTGCATCACACTCTCATTAGTGTTTTTATGCAGTACTTCTGATGGATTAAAAGGTGTTCTCACTCCTTTAATTCCATAGTCTTGGAATTTTTCAATCACTTTGTCTATATAGTGTGATTGAGACAATTCAATTCCATTAGGAGTTCTTATTATTTTGATTCCCAAAATAACGTCTACAACTCCTAAATCTTTCATATCGAAATTGCTAGTTAACATCTTCTTTATGGTCTCTATTACCTGAGTATTTGGACCAAATATTAACATATCGTCTACATATAAACAAATCATCATATATGATTGTCCAATTTGTTTATAATAAACACACTTATCGCATTCATTTATACGAAAACCATTTCTCATCATGACACTATCAAATTTTGCGTGCCATTGTTTTGGAGCTTGTTTTAGTCCATATAATGATTTTACTAATCTACAGACTTTATTTTCATTTCCATTGGAAACAAAACCTTCAGGTTGCTCCATGTAGATCTCCTCATCGAGATCTCCATTTAAGAATGATGTCTTTACATCCATTTGATGAATTTCTAGATTATAAATCGATGCAATTGCTATTAGCATTCTTATAGAGGTTATTCGTGTTACCGGCGAATATGTATCAAAGAAGTCTACTTCTTCTTTTTGACGATATCCTTTGGCTACTAATCTGGCTTTATACTTGTCGATAGAGCCATCTGCTTTCATTTTCTTCTTGAAAATCCATTTGCAGCCAATAGGTTTTATTCCAGGTGGACTATCAACAATTTCCCAAGTTTTATTACTTAGAATTGAATCAATCTCACTTTGGATTGCTTCTTTCCAACATGAAGATTCAAAAGATGACATTGTTTCCTTGTACGTTTGAGGTTCATGTTCTAACACATATGTGAAAAAATCCAAACCAAATGTCTTGGAAGTTCTAGCCCTTACGCTTCTTATTGGTTCAACTTCCTCTATCTCATGATGAGGTTCATCTTTATGTGAATTGCTTGATTCTTCTCTTGTCCTTTTAGGGACATTATTCCCTTCATTCCTTTTGTGCGGAAACACATCTTCAAAGAATGAGGCATCTCTAGATTCCATGATTGTATTTACATGAATATCAGCCATATCAGACTTGAATACCAAAAATCTATAGGCACTACTATTTTGGGCCGGCCCTAAATAGTAACAATCTACTGTTTTTGGTCCAAGTTTGACTTTCTTGGGAGGCGGAACTGAAACTTTTGCCAAGCACCCCCACACTTTGAGGTATTTAAAGCTTGGTTTGTGTCCTTTCCATAACTCATATGGAATTGTTCCTGTTTTATTGTGAGGGACTTTGTTTAATATGTGATTAGACATATTTAAGGCTTCCCCCCACAAGTTCGTCGGTAGACCAGAAGTTAAAAGCATGGTATTAATCATGTCTTTTAACGTTCTGTTCTTCCTCTCGGCGACATCATTTTGTTGTGGTGTATATGGAGCTGTTGTTTGATGAATTATACCATTTTCGGCACAAAACTGTTCAAATGGTGATTCATATTCTCCACCTCGATCAGATCTCAATATCTTAATCTTTTTATTTAACTGATTTTCTACCTCAGCCTTGTACTTTATAAATGATGTAATTGCTTCATCTTTACTATTCAAAAGATATACATAGCAATATCGCGTATAATCGTCAATAAACGTGATAAAGTACTTTTTCCCACTTCTTGTAGGTAATGATTTAAAATCACATAAATCTGTATGAACCAAACCTAGTGGTTCGGTGCTTCTATCAACAGATTGAAATGGTTTTTTAACCATTTTTTCTTCTACACATGTCTCACATTTGTAGTTCTTATCTACTTGGAATTTCGGAATTAATCCCAAGTTTGATAATGTTTTCATTTTTCGGAAGTTTACGTGTCCTAATCTATCATTCCATAGTAAAATTTCATGCTCAAGCAAGTAAGAAACTTCAATTTTATTAATAGCACAATCAGAATACATAGTTTTATTGCCGATAATGACTACATTTGCCTTAAATAGGCCATCACATAAATATCCCCTTCCGATATACATTCCAGCTTTGGACAGAACCATCTTGTCTGACTCAAACACCATTCTGAATCCTTTCTTTGATAATACTGCACCAGAGATGAGATTCTTGCGTATGTTTGAAACGTGGAGCACGTCATTCAACTTGACAGTTTTTCCTGAAGTAAACTTGAGGATTACTGTGCCAGCCTTCGATCATAGATACTGCAGAATTACCCATATAGAGTTTCTCTTCATGATCGAATTTCTTGTATGTAGAGAACATGGATTTGTCAGAGCAGACATGACGAGTAGCGCCTGTGTCCACCCACCATTGGTTAGGATTCTGAACCATATTTGCATTCAGATACAACTGCCGAGAAGTTGGACTCATCCACTTCCATGTTGTCTACTAAGTTTGCCTCTTTGTTGCGGTCCTTTTTGAGTCTGCAATCTCTAGCGGCATGTCCAACCTTTCCACAAACCCAACATTCACCATTAAACTTTTTGGTTCGTTTGTTGTCTTTTGGTTTATTGTTTGGAGCTTTCCTTTTCTTCTGGAAATTCTTCATTTTGTTTTTGGTCTTTGAATCTTCAGCCACAAATGCCTCCTCGCTTTGTTTTGTAATTCCACGGTTATCTGCCTCAATTTTCAATCGGACTATGAGATCCTGTAAAGAGATTTCCTTCTTTTTATGCTTTAGATAATTGCGGTAATCTCTCCACGACGGTGGCAGTTTTCCCGTGATAGCTTCAACCAAAAACGATTCTCCAACCTTATGACCTTCCGCTTCGAGTTCATGAATAATGATTTGTAGTTCATGTAATTGAGCATTCACCGGTTTAGAGTCAACCATCTTGTAGTCCATGAATTTGTCTACAATGAATTTCTTAAGACTAATATTCTGCGTCTTATACTTCGTGGCAAGTGCATTCCAGGGTGCTTTTGCTGTCTTTAGAGGTTGATATACTTTGTATAGCACCTTGTCGAGACAATTCAAAATATAGTTTCTGCATAGAAAATCGGAATGTTTCCACGTAGCAACATCTGCTTCCTTGCCTGGTGCAGAAATCGGTTTCTCCTCCTCGAAATACCGTTGCAGACCGAGTGTGGTGAGGTAAAATAACATCTGATTCTGCCATGTTAAAAAGTCGTCACCATCTCCTTTGAAATGATCGGGTCTGTTGTGTGTAGTAGCCTTTGTTGAGAGCTCTACTGTTGTCATCTCTGTTTTAGTGAAAACAGTAAAATTCTTAAGATGTTATACGTCTAGTATACCAAAACAGAGAATAATCAAATATAAACTCGTCGCACAAGTTTATAACTCAGATTTCCACTACACTGGAATTCTGTATTAATTATAATAACAATATGAATGTTGTAAATAAATTACAACAACAGCATTATACTATTTTGAATAAATAGTATAACAAAATTAAAGGGTAGAATGTAGAATAACAGTTCTAACCCGATTTTGTCTGAGGCTCGTCGTAACGATTTCCTTAAGAATTTTATTTCAAAATTCTTCCAAGATACAACAGACGTAATCTGCACGAGATTGTGATGTGTATGATCTTCTGCGTGATAGGACTGAATATGATTTAAGAGGTGAAGAGATAGAAGAGATAATTCGGTTTGAAAAATGAGTGAGGAAAGTGATCAGGTTTCCTCCTTATTTATAGCCGAATTCCCAACGGCTGGATCCATTGAGAAAAATCGCACCTCTTCATTTGCAATGTCAAAAAAGCGTTACTGTTCGCAACAGTCACTTCCTTTCATTTGCAACGCTCCAGAACTGTTGCTGTTTGCAACAGTCGCGTCCGTTCAGTTGCAACGCTCCAGAACCGTTGCTGTTTGCAACAGTCACGTCCGTTCAGTTGCAACGCTCCAGAACCGTTGCTGTTTAAAACGTCGCGTCTCTTTATCGTTTAAATTCGCATCTATTCATATTCAAACAGTAAACTGCTCACTTTTATTTACCAAAAATATAACCGGATCGGGTCTTATTGGACCCGCACCCGCACCCGGCCCGGTTCGGTCGGACGGGCGGCGGTGCGCGCGTGTGTGTGTTAGTCCATGGCCATGTAGGTCCTCCCCCTCGCACAAAATATATTTGACCCTAAGGGTCAATATAAGGGATGAGAGAATATAATATATACAAGAAAATGGACATATTTTTGGTGATGTGGGATATATCTCATTCACCATCTAAAAGGAATTCCAACAAAAACTGCCACATGTTGAGGGGAACAAGATGTTAACGCCTGTCTATGTACATGAAGGCATAAATATAACTGCGAGCATTCAAGGGCTGTCTCGAGTTACAGTGGGAAAATTTGTAGTGCAAAAGCACAGGATGTGGAGATGTCACAAATCACAACAAAAGTAGAATTCGAAAATCAAAGAAAACAGTGTATCAAAACACTATCAGAGGCTTGATGCGTATAAATTAGAGGTGTGAGCATTACTCATCTTAATTTGTTTCGAATACAGCTAGAACAGGGGATTCATAGATTGGAGCTGCCGCCATTAATAACTTCTCAGAGTTCTGCTTGAAGAGAAGAAAATTGTTGCAGAGAAAATATTAGTCAAGACAATGAGTGCTCAAAAGCTTTGTGGTACACCTTCATTTAATGCCTACTTACTGTAATAAGGCTTTTGTTTACAGCAAGGCACAAAAGTTGTTCAATCTTTTGGAATTGGACTGTCACGATGCAAAGGGAAAATATAATGTAAAAATACACTATTCTTTTTCTTAGAGTACTGCATTTTTGTGCACCTTGCATTTAAAAAGAATGTGAACTAGTCATGCTAGGTAACGCAATTCAACCGACTTTGCAATTTGAATTGCACCAATTTTTTTTTTTTCAAAATTCTGATTTAAAATTTTCTATTTAAATTATTTTCTCCGACCGTAACTCACAATTCACGGTTGTTTCAGATTTTTAAACTATTTATTACGACGGTAATAAAATCACGGTCGTTACAAAATTCAAGCTCGAATGAAGCTAATTCTGTAATTAAATCTACTCTATATACTAAGTTTTGCCTAAAACCAAAGCTCTGATACCAACTGTAACATCCCGATATTTTCAGCCATTCGCATCCACACATGTCAGACTTGAATTGCTCAAAATATCAGATTGTTAGTTCATATTTGGCAAAACTCAGCATATACAGTAAATAAAATAATCACAGATTCATAGACACAGAGTAATATAACAATAAGCAGCGGAAACAAAAGAATAGTAGTTCATGAAGCTACTATATATATAACAGAGTTAAAACAAGATACAACAGAAGTCTCGAATACATAGAAGTCTCAATACAATAGTCAAATAACAAAATCTGAATATATCACTGGAGTCAACTGAACAACTGCAAGCTGAATAGATAGATGGATCTCCAAGCTAAGCTCCAACTCCAAAGGTGAGTCTCTAATGATGTGGCACTCAGTCTGACCCGAGCGTAAAGCAAAACACAAGACACTCGAGTCAGGATTAACATTCACATATCAATAAATCCAACTCAAGTGAAATATCAACTGAAATACAAGTAACTTAAAGGATGTTTGGGATAACCATCCTCTAAGAATCCATGGAACTATCTACTATGTAGTAATATACGCTATTATAATAATGTCTAAAGTAAAGTAAACTATTAAAATAGCGTTAAGGCGTTACCCATATCCCATTTAACACATTTTATAGTGCCAATAGTCTATACAGTACAGTAATACCTCCTGATCGGGAGGCTACCAAAGGATACTCCATAGGTACGACACAAAACAAACTCGTAGTGGTCTCGGTATGGTAAGTGACACGGCACAACTAGGCAATGCCATGGTAGATATCCCAATTACACTTCCGGGCCGGTGGTAACGCATAGCCGCAACTCGCCAACCTCGAGCCACACTCCCAAATCAAAGGTGCGCACCAAATCAATCACAAAGTAATAGAATGGTAATCGAAGAAGTGTGTCCGATTGGAGGAGCTACCTCACTTGGCCCGTCGATTGCTCCTATTTTAGCCACCTTAAGCCAACTCATGGGAGTCAGGTCCACGTATATACCTCAAATAGAACGTCATCAACCACCTACTTCATTCTGGAATCTCCACCGCGTACACAGTTGTTAAAGTGGTTTTTGGAATTGGCAGAGGGTATGACAATAACCGATCCCGGTCTCTTTAACAACTAAACGTTATTATAACACCGCGGTCATTTCAAAATAGTTTATACTTCCAAACCAAAATATCATTTCCATTTCAAAACCGTATCAATACGATATCATTACTCACTTAAAATAATATCCATTTCTAAAATCATAACACTTTCCAAAATTATAACCCTTTCGAAATTATAACACTTTGAAACATAACTTTGAAATCATAACACTTTGAAATCCATAACACTTTCCTCTTAACAGTTTAGATATTAATAATAGTATATATATATTAAAATAGTTATAAATAAAATAGTTAATATACTAAAATAATTTGTATATAAAATAGTTATAAATTAAATAGTTTATATTAAAGTAATTAATGTATTAAAATAGTTTTATATAAAATAGTGTATATTAAAAATAGTTTATATTAAAATAATTATATATTAAAATAATTTATAAAGTAATATATATATATATATATGTTTAAAATACTTTATATAATAAAATAGTTTCTTCAAAGTTCACAAATCGATTCAAATTCCAAAATTCATTTAATTCATTCTAAATTCATCAATTTCCATTCAATTTAGTTTCTCAATAAACCATTTCAAATTATATTGATTCAAATACAGATTTGAACCACAAAATATATCATTTCAATTTCAATATATTTCAAAGGTTAAATATTCAACATTTTCAAAACTAAATTTGATAATATCATTTATATGTCAATTTAACTTCATTATTATTTAGTTTTGAAATATTCACTTAATAAAATCCAATATCATTTAAATAAGCCTTAAATTACAATTTAAACTAAATATTTTCTTCAATTTATTTAAACTTGAAATATTCATTTAATCGCTTTAAATCAAAATCAAGTTATAAAATCATATCTTTAAAATCTCAATTTAATAAGTTTCAAATCAATTTAAATTTATCTTTCCAACCTTAATATATTAAAATTATATAAAGATCTACTTTTAAAATGTAATTTTAAATAAATACTTAAAACATAATATATACTAGATAAATCAAACTTTATTAAATCAAATCTTATCATTAAATTTATTTTATATTAAAACTTATTTTATATCTCTTAAAAATAATAAAATCATAAGTAAAAATCTTAAAATTAATAAATTTCAAACTAACTTATAATTAATAAATTTCAAAACATACAATTTTAAAAATCAAGAATTTAAAACATATATAAAATAACAGTTAAACCTTTATAAAATAACATATATATATATATAACATTTAAAATCAATATTTATGTAAAACCATATATATATATCCTTTTTTAAAATTATGGAAATCATTTCAATATATATATATATATTATATATATATATTATATATATAGACCAACGGTGTATGTATATAATTTTCTATCCTATGGTCAAGTGATACAGATATTTATCATTTCAATCCGCAATTTAAATATCTACGGGTATATATCTTTTCAACCCGCAATCCCAAATTTAATTCAATGAAAATCGCTTGGGTTTATCATTTCAACCCATAACGATTTTATCATATTCTACAAGGTCGTTCGGGTATGTATCATTTCAACCCATAGGGAACTCTATACTAACAGGGAACTTGCAGAGTGAGAACAGTGATGATGATAATATAAAATATAACAACAACATATATCATCAATAGCAAATAAAATATAAATACATATCATGCTGTCAGATATCACAGGTGAACAGTTACAGATAATAACATATATATAGTAGTTTAAATAACTAACAATAGCATATTTTAATTGTCGTTTCAATTGAAATCAAATTTAATAAATATAAGAATGTTAATCGTGAGTGATTGCTCACCTTTCGAGGTTAGAGATGAACGAGAATGAGATGAGTTACAACCCAAGCACGAATTCCAAAACTAAGCAAGATTGGCACAAATTTGACAAGCAAAGCTGATAAATAGAAATTGACGAAATCAAATCAAAACCGGATCGATGATGATAGATGGTATAAGTGAACTTATATATAACTATATATATATATATACATATATAAACCATATGCCAAATTCAAACATTAAAACTTAACAGTTTAACATATATACTTATATAACTTATAAAATCAACCAACAAACCAAAAGTTTAAAACTGATATATATATAAACACCATATGTTATATTTAAAACAATATTTAATATAAAATCAGTATTTATAAAATCAATTTAACTTATATATACTGACACAAAAAACTAACATATAAACTATAACTGAAATTATATATATATAACATACACCTTATACAAAATGCTATCACAGGTAATATATATATTATATACATATCTTATAATACATATAAATGAGCACATAAACAAACATATATATAACACAGCCGAAAGTAGATTTTTAAAAATATACATATACAAACTATATAAACTTATACATCACTATAAAAACTAGATATATATATATATATAGTACAGCACTCGTATCATATATTGATAGATTATAACTTAGGTAAACTAATATGTATAAAATTTACATAATCCAACATATACACTAACATATATGTATTTACAAAACAATAGCAAAACTATATGTATATACTAACAATTACACGTGAGCATAAAGCATATAACAGAGTGTATACATAGGCTTTCAAACTTTTTATATTAATAACTTGTACAAACCTATGCATATTTAAAACTAACTTATACATAACTTAGATTATATGCAACTTATATAAGCTATATATATAAAACTAATATATGATTTATGTTACTTTACATATAACTAACACATATATAACTAATATATGTGTATATATATATATATATATAAATATATATATATATATATACTGTCAAAACATAACTCACGTATATAAACTAATAGAACCTAATTATTATACTATATATAATAAAAACCAGATCATAACATATATATTTAATTTCTTTTATAAACAAGAAGAAAACCATTATACATTTATATAACAAACGACTCACCTTATAACACATAGCAAATATATAATACGAACACATTATGAACCTGTACACTAACAAATGCAAACAATAGTTTACATAAAGCTTATATTATATTGTAAACAAACAAAACTCATAACAGAGGCTCGGCTTATAATATATAATTTGAAATGAAGGGAGTCTCAGCCTATAAATAGTTTAATATGCCAAAACTTTATATATATATATATATACAACCAATATATAATATACATAATATATTTGGAAATCAATACTTGTTTTTAAATTACTATAACTTGCTTTATAAAGTATACATATACTAACCTATAATATATAATTCGAAATGATGAAGGCTCGGCCGATCAGGGAAGAGGAGCTCAGCCACATGATGGCTGCTATTGGCGTTGTGGAGATGCGGCTACGGCCATGGATTTGGGGAGCGAAGGCTTCACATAGAGGAGGAGAGAAGGTTCGGTGGTTAGGGAAGGCATGGCGCGGATGGAGATGGTTGGTGGGTGGCTTGGTTTTGGTTGCTATACGGTGATCGGTTTGTGGTGAGGAGGAGATGGTGGCGCTGGCAGAGAAAAGGAGATGGACGGCATGCTTTGAGGTGATGGTTGGTGTTTCACGGTAGAGCAAAGCTTGCAGGTCACGGCATCCTAATTTTTTTTTAGAAGAGAATGGCCAAAGTGAAAAATGAAGAGGAATGGAGAAATGTTTGTGAAGGGACGATCCAGAGAATAATATACTGCAACTAGGGAATAGCAAAAGCCTACAACTGAATTTCAGTAATATTAATGGCAAAAAGGCTATTGGTTTGCACGGTTGGAAATGAAAGGGTATAGGAAACCAATAGACACAAACTGGTTACCGATACGGTTACCGTTTACACGGGTTTCGCTGCGTACCAGACTTCAAAACAAAGGATTGAATATACCGCAAAGATCAACATGACGAGATGATCAAAATAGTATATAGATGTCAGTGGTACGATCATCCTATCAAAAGTCGATAATCGGTACCGAAAATGCTGCAAATTTGCCAAAAATAAGATAAACGGAGCAATAGCAATTCAAAGTTGTCAAAACGAATTATGACGTCTCACTCAGAAGATGATTTACAAATTTATTATGTAAAAATATTTAGGTTTGGAAAACATTTTATTATCATCTAATATTAACTAATTTGAATTTAAATAAAATTACACAACAAAATTAACTTCCATATTATCAGATGAAAATTTACCATTTGTTATGTTTAAATATACGTATTTCAAATATCCAATTTTTATTTCATAATTCAATCATTTAAAGTTTCACAAAATTTCAGTTAATTACGTTATTAAAACCATTAAAATTTACGGGTTGTTACAATAACCCAAACTGATCTCCCTATATATAATGCCTCCAAATCTTCAAAGAAAGATTATTGCTAACAAACCAGAATCGTGGATTGGATAGCAAACTTCATGCGGTCTCAGCTGTTGAGATGCATAAGTTATCACTCTTCCCTTATACATCAATACTAATCCTAACTTAATCCCATAAGCATCTATGTAAACAATCTAATTCTAATTCCCTTCAAGTATGGTCAAAACGGGAGCATTTATCAACAACCACTTCAAATCCACAAATGACCCTTTGCACTTATTAGTCTACATAAATTTCTTGTTTTTTCCAGTCAACCTAGTCAAAGTTGCTGTTATAGGTGAGAAATCCATAATGAATCTACGATAATAGCCCGTTATCCCAAGAAACTTCTCATCTCTATCACCATGTGTGATCACTTCCAATCATTAACGGTTTCTATCTTCGATAGTTCCATAGCTAGTCCATTTTCCAAAACAACATGCCTAAAAACTAACTTTTTGTTTCCAAAAATGGGACTCAAAAAACTTCTCCATAGATATTTATTGTCTTGAGGTCTCCAACACTGATATAAGTTAGACTCATGGTCTCGCTCATTCTTAAAGTACAACATACCATCAGTGAATGCCAACACAAACTTATCCAACTAATAGTGAAAGATCCGACGCATAAGATTTACAAAGAATGTTGGGGAGTTGGTCAGTCCAAAGGGCATGACTAACCACTCATATGAATTATATCCAGTCTAGAACATGGTCAAAAGTATACTATAGTCCATTACCTTCTATTGGTGAAATCTCGTTGCCTAATCAAGGTATAAGGATACTTTACCTCCACTCAACTGGTCAAATAAATCATCTATCCTAGGCAATAGATAACGATTCTTTATAGTCAATTCATTTAGCTTCCGATAGTTAATACATATCCGAAACGATCCATCTGATTTCTCCATATATATTGTGGATGATCACTGCAACAAACTACCTGATCTAATGAAAATTTTATGATTCGATTTCCGCTAGTTGCTCCCCCAACTCTTCTAACTCCTTGGACGACATTCTACTAGGTGGTTTACTAACAATGTGACAATCGTCCTATACCACTAGCACCAATATAACTAAATAATGCACTGCAGACATGCCCAACCGATATAGGATGATCATCTAAGTTAAAACAAGCAAATGCAGCATATAATCTATCGTATCTCATAGCGCATGGACAAAATATAATATCACGATACAACAGAAGAGATAGAAATAACAATATGAATAAATCAGCATTAGAGTATAGTATCCATAGAATTATACACCAATAGTACAATGTATACAATGAAATCAAACTTAACAACTATCTTAAATACAATAAGAAACAAAAACAGGTAAGCACTGTCATGGCTCCACAGTGTTGCTCAACGGAATAAGCGTAAACTCCATATATGTATATAGTACATGATAGCTCCATCCAGCTCATCCTCCGAACAACTACTACGTCACGTAGACCTGTTATCTACTTTACTCATTTAAGAGTACCAAAGATAATAAGAAGCAAAGCATAAAACCTCAAGTCAGACAACAGTTTGGTGTGAGCGATAAATGTATCTCAAAATTCTATACGGGTAAATATTGTAAGGAACAAGAGTACACGAACCATACCTAACCTGTTCCTGCAACCAATAAGTTAGCACACAAAAGTATAATATGCTACTATATGATATCATAAAGGTAAAGTACAACATACAGTAGTGGATGTCCCAATATCCCTATCTCCTGTTGTAACGACCCGCTATTTTGCACTATTCGCATCTGCACATGTCGGACTTGAATAATTCAAAATACCGAATTGTTAATTTAAATTTGGCAAAACTGAGCATATACGGTAAATAAATAGAACACAGATGTAACGACTACAATTTTTTCGCGTTCGAAAATCGACATCCATACTTTACATCGTACTCGAATGCCGTAGATTCGACCGTTCAAATCCGAGTCGCCGAAGCTTATAACACAGTTAAGTAATAACACAGCGGAAGAAAAAGAATAATACATTGATATACGATATCTGATACAATATCTGATACAACAAAGTGATACAATGAATATCAATATACATCAAAGATATGAGACAAGAAATAGCAGCGGAAAAGAAAATAGATAACACCAGCAGCGGATAATCTCCATCTCCAAAACGCCAATCCAGAAATAGCTTGAACTCTCAATAACGATGCACCAAAATAAGCAAGTGCAGTCCGATCCAAAGACTGAACTAGCTCCAGAAAATCTACTAACCTTGACTATCTGAAAAACCCAACTCTAGACTGCCCGTGTAGAAAATTTTGAGCACCCAGAGTTTAGGAAAGAAACAATAAACTCCGGATCAGTCATGGGACAGGTGTGAGCAACAAAAACAGTTTATCTTTAAAAACGAACAACAAGAGAATTTTTAAAGTCAATTCGCAATGCTTTTGGAAAATGAAACTACCATAAGGCCTCCCGCACACACACACAATGCAAACGCAGAATCGGAGGAGATTTCTCCTTATGATAGTCAAAGATGCTTATTACGCAAAAATCAAATCATTGGATATTATTATTAGTGCATAGTGGAAAACATTTCGAAAGTATAATATTAATCTTAGCCAACATAGGCATTTCACACTATGTCTACTATAGCTACCATCTAAACAGTGGGGCGCCACCATAAGTAAATGGCAGGTTCTACAACTAAAACCGTACAAGGTTCGTATTGGAAGATGGATTTCCAACAAATGGTCAGGCTAAGGAACTTCCTATGCCACAAAAGAACGCCTCTGGCTGGACGCTCCGAGAGACAACCTGCTCTCTGCCAACACAAGGCCGGTTACTCCCTGCCTGGGAAGTAAAACCTCAGATATGCCACCCCCGGTCCTTTGGGACCTTTATCCGAGCGCTCGTCACAAACATCACACAGTAATAAATATAGTGTGTCCACATGAGTAAGTATTTGGGCTCCATACCATGATACTACCCTTTTCCAGAAGGAATGGTGTAACGCCCCACCTCTATACTCATAATAAGAAAGAGTATTAAAAGAAATACTATCTATTATTACGAAGAATAAGGCTGGATAGGAGCGACCATCCGTAGTTGGCTTTATACTAACATTGGCTATCTCGATAGGAGTGGTATATACTTTTTATTTTTCTTCTATTATTTATTTACTCCCATCGACATACCCAATTCTAGTACAAAACAAACTACGACGGTTCATAATAGTTTAGGACAATATATATAAAAACAACACAGATACAAAAAGAATGCGGAATACAAATAACAGAATCTCATATATATATAACTGATGTCAGTTACAACATAGTTGACACAATACATATGATACAACTACAACTGTCGACTCAAGATGTTATATATACAAGTACATTATCGACTAATATACATGAATACATATCAACTCAAAACAGACACACTGACTACAACAACAAGACGAAGACCACTTCAACAGATGTGAAAAGTCTTCATAACTCAAACAGCAACTCAAAGCAGGAAATCTACAACCTGAAGTAACTCGGGTCTGACCCGAGTATTACATTCAAAAGAAAATAATACATGGGTCAGTCTAATTCAAACTCAGTTATTAGTGTATAGTAGCAATAATAATAAGATAGTCAAATAGACGACAGTCACAGAAATCACGTATATCCAACTTCTCAATCAGAGAATCGGGTAACGGTAGATATAACACTAAACAATGTAAATCAATAAATCAGCAATCTCAAAAAGATCAGTCAAATCAAATTTCTGTGTGGCTGCAGTACACGCACGCGTGAACTGCCTCGCCACTACAAAACAACTCAAAACAGTGCTAAACAAGATCAGAGGCATCAAGTGAAACAAGTTCAACATGTCACAAAGCAAGGCACGGTGAATATAGCAACTGAAGGTGAGAGCACCGGGGATATGGCACTACAACACATAAATACATGAGTAAGTGATACAACAAATAAATGAACAAGTAAACACAAAGGCTACAGGTTCGAAACCAACAGGCAGTGGCAACATAGAGTATACCAGTGTGAAAGAAATATCACTGCAACATGCAGCAGTGACGCATGTCAACAGCCACAACAGAATGATAGCACCCAACACGATTTCAACATGACAAGTTCAATATGTAACTGTTTACATATACTCAAGCAAACTCAAGTAACAAAGTATAAAATAGAATGAGGGAAGGCACCAAAAGATACGATGAAACAGCAGGTGAAGACGAACAAGGTCGATAAAGCTTCCAGAGGTGATAAACAAAATAGCCAAAGTCGAATAAAACAACAATGTCAAACTCAGATCGAAAATCATCAAAGCCGGAAATTCATCAATATCAAAATCAAATATCACAATCAAAGTCAACAGAAAATCGATCAGAGATGAAGCCATGGAAATCAAAACCAGACGACTAAATAAACAACCCCAAACATCGCCGACTGGGTGTGAGCAAAGAGAAACCCAAACCATCATTAACAGAGACCAAGCAGGAGTAATCAATTTAAGCAAACAAGTTAAAACGAGCAAAAATGAGTACGAATTAGATGTGAGTAAGTCATTACTCACCTTTGCCACGGAAGTGAAGACGAAGCTGTACTTCAAATAAGAATCGCCAAAAGCAAACAGCAAAGCCGAAGCCAGAGACGAATTCAATCAAGCAGCCGAAGAAGCAACGGAGAAGCAATCGATCGAAGTTACTCGCGATTATTCACGCGATCCTTTTCTTGATCGAGCAAAACGATATCACGAAGTCGAACGAAGGAAGATTGAGCCGCCATTATTTTCGTAAGTTGATTAGGTTTTTTTTTCGTTTCAGAAGTGAGATGGGAATGGGTTGCGAACCAATATCAAAGGGAATGAGTACAACCATAATCTCGACAAAATGAAACGGGCTGAATTAATAGAGAAAAGCCCGTTTAATTCTTCAACGAATTTTTCAAAAGGATTTCAACTAGATTTAAATCCCAACAGCAATTAGTTATTAGATTAACCGTTTAACGACGATTATAAAATGGTGCAAAACCCCGGGTTGTTACAAATGGCCATACCCTAGGGAAGCTACCCCTGAAACCTTGCTGCATCTTTCCTGTTTCGATCATTTTCGGGTTGTGAGGCTCTGACGAAGTCTCGTCCACAAAGCTACGTTTTTTCACAAAGCCACGCTTTGATCACAAATGATCATCACACAGCAACACTCAGCATGCCACATTACCAAATTGGGAGTATATCACTGATAACCTTCAAATACATAACCTCTGAGCTCGTACGTCTCAGAGAAGGGTGTTAAGCTAAGAGAATAAATTCTTCGCCACCAAACAGAAATGTATTTGAAAGAAATCTGCTTTATATCTCAAAGTGTAATGTCAGACATGTAACCATACAAGTCTGTTCCGGGTTCGAACAGAACCGAAGGCACTTCTTACGAAGCCCTTACAAATTCGGATAATTTCTAATCACGTCCGGACTTCCCATCACAAAGGGTGCTAAAATCTCTATACCGGGGATCAGCCGATGCTGAGACAATCGATGGTAATCCTTTCATTTTCGAAAGTATCCGGTCTTCACCACCGGTCTTCAATACGATCCATATCGTCGAATCACTTATTCAGAATGGGTTATATGACGCAAATGTCTTTTCCCGGCTAAACCGAATAGTGAGCGCAACATTTAAAACATATATATATATGGGATTTCAATTAAGTCACAACTTATTACCCAAAACCTTTATTTTAAATGGTTAAACAAATTACCATTTTAAATCTTTAAACCAAAAGATTCATTTCATAAAGTTCACCCCGTTTCAAAAAGATCCATTCATAGAATTTCAAAACAATTTCTATTTCAATTAGGATTAACTCATCTAATCTTTAAATTAAAGATTTAACTTATAGCTTTCAAACTATTTTCATAACTTGGAAATTATCTTCATTTCAAACTAGAAATCATTTCAACACAAATTGGAAATTCATTTCTTATGTGAAAGCTTTTGTTATTTGAAAACAGGTAGTTTTCGTTTCAGAAAAATCCAATTATATTTGCTCGAGTTAAAGCCTTTGAATTTAAATTCAAATTCCCAAATCAGTACTTTTAAAATAGTTTAACCCATATAACTGGTATAACATCTTTAATCCGTAGTTTCAAATCATAGAATTCAATTTGAATTTAAGTTTAAAACAAATTATTTAAACTTCAAACTTTATCAAGTTATTCAAAATAAATTTCATCTTTGAAATTCCATTTCAAAAGTTTTTCACTTTAAACCCAATCTCATTTTCAAACCATTTGAATTTAAAAATTCAAATTCAAAACTATTTTCAAAAATTTGAGACTTAATCGATTTCCTCGTGAAATCCATATTTGTGTGTGTATGGTGTGGTTCAGGGGTTTCACACAGTAGTGCAATAGCATTCAATCATCACAGATAAGATACAGAAATATAGTTGATAAGTGGTATAAACTATAATGCTTATCTTTCACATACATATCACAGGTATATGTATCACAAATAATAAATTACATTAAACACAGCTCAAATCAAAATAAAGCATCACATAATGGGGATATCAAACAATCAAATCATCTAATAGAATCCAAACATCCATAAGTAGGGTCAATTAACTGTCTGATTAATTCAAATCAGATTAATGAATTAGTTAAATCTCTAGTCACTAAATAATTAATCCCCTAACTATCTAATTATTATTTAATTAATTACCTTTAATTAATTTCATTAATTAATTACAAATCATTTTAATTAATTATTGTTTAATCATTTATTAATTAACCCTTAATAATAAATTAGTTAACCTTTAATTAAAATTCATCAACCCTTAATTATTAAATAATCAACCTTTAATTATTTCATTCACCATTTAATTAATTATCTTTAATAAATTAATTAACCCATAATTAATTACCATTAAATTTATTATCCTTAATTAGTTACAAAAATTTGATTAACCTTAAGTTAATGACAAGATTAATTAATTCCTAATTAATAGTATCCCTTAATTACTTTCACTAATTAATTATTCCTTAATCAATTGCATCGGGTAATTTCCCTAAACCTCTTAATTAATCAACACAAATCATAAATTTAATTATTTTTAATTAAGTAATCATATTTTAAATAATTAATTACTTTTAATCAATCAATTAACCCTTTAAAACAATCTTTAATTACTCAAGATTTAAAACTAAATTATAACCTGATTATCCATTCAACTACATCAATTAACTACGTTTGAAAAACTATCAGAAATCTAATTTTAAATTAACACATCAAATTATTTTCAAATCATACTTGAATTAAAAATTCAAATTTGAGACTCGTTTTAGAAAACTTATTAAAAATTTACTTTTAGATTTGTATTGCTTTTGAAAAACTTATTTCATTTAATCTCTTTTTTAAAACCCAAAACCTGCCTATTCACCAGCTTCCTTCACCCTTAATCTCGACGCCCAGATCGACGTGGGTCGCCTGAAATTGACCCAAATATAGTTTCCGTTCAACTCGAGATTTCGCATCCAATAATGAACTAGAAATCCTGACGTTTCCCTCAAAAATCTTCATTTTTAAATATGAATCAATTTATATAGTCAAATCGAAGAAACTGGATGATCAAAATTTTGGGATATTTTGAGTTTTACTGTTCTTTCCAGATTTCCAATGGCATTGTTTGCATTTGATGCTTCCAATTGATTTTAAAATCTTAATTAGGTGAATACAACTAAATTTTGTTATAACTATAAATTTAGTGCTAATACTTATTTAATTTCTTTTAAAAGTTTAACTACCCATCATTTAATCTCTTAATTATTACTTATTATAAATCCCAATTCAAATACAAATTCAATATTTCAAATTCAGATTCCAAAGTCAAAAATCAAATTTTAAAACAAATAAGTATATATTTCATATCAAACTTGAAAAATTCACACAATTTCACAAATTTGAAATCAAAAATTAATTTAATTATCAATTTAAAATAAATTAAAATTCGGGATCATTATAGATCACAGACACAGAGTAATAAATGCAGCGGAAACAAAAGATAGTAGTTCAAGAAGCTACTATATACATATCAGAGTTAAATAAGGTACAACAGATGTCTCGAATACAATAGTCAAATACAAGAATCAGAATACAATCACAGGAATCAACTGGATATCTGAAAGCTGGATAGATAGCTGGATCTCCAAGCGAAGCTCCAACTCCAAAGGTGAGTCTCGAATACAGGTATACTCAGTCTGACCCGAGCGTAAAGCAAAACACAAAACACTCGAGTCAGGATTAACATTCTTATATCAATAAATCCAACTCAAGTGAAATAGCAACTGAAATACAAGTAACTCAAAGGATGTTTGGAATAACCATCCCTTAAGGATCCGTTAAACTATATACTATGTAGTAGTGTACATGTTTAAAGTATATTCTACATTCATTTACAGCATATATATATCGCTATAAAATGAGTTGATACAATAACGCCTATTTGCTTCCATCCTTGACAGTAACCTCATACATTGCATTATCTTTTTATAGCACTTATGTCTATAGTTATAACACTTTTTAGGAGCTATGCTTTATTTTACTATATATTTGATGCACCCCACTATTACATTTTGGTAATAACAATCAAAATGAATCTTCTTTAAATAGATAACAATTTGAACAATGTATGAACGAAAAAATATAATAATCAGCAAATGTAACGAATATTCATGATAACAAAAAAAAGTATCAACTAACAAAAAATAATTTCAATACATGAGTTACCAAATTCAATACATATTCATGATAACAGAAGACAACATAGTTCAAAGTTAATGTCTACAAGTACCAAATGCATCACTAAGAACTTGAACTGCTCAAAGCCTTTCTTCATGCATGTCTTCATATTGGAATATATCATTCACACAACCAAATATTAAAATAATTTTTTTTACAAGCCTTAACATATAAAATGGAAGAATTATTTATTAGCAGGGAAAAAAAGTAAGTATACCATAATTTGCGGCAAATTGTTTTTATCAATGTCATTTCCGACCCTTTGAAGAATGCAAGCGAGGAGATCTGCCAAATGCTGGGTCTCTGAGATGAAACTTAGCGTAAGTTGGATTTGTGTAGAAAAATAAAATTTTATAAAACAAAAGAAGATCTATACCGCAATTAAATCTGTGATTTCTTCCCATTCTGTCCATAATTTTGAAGCCAAAAGCAGAGTTTGATCCAAATATAGATGACCTCCCTGCATCTGTTTCTGTTGCAAGCTTCAAGGACCCTTCACTGAAATGACACACTCATTTGGTTAGATTTGTACAATATCACTGCTAGAATCAGTAACAGCAGTTTAAATACTGGTATAATATTTGAAGGAAGAACTACTTAAAAGTTGAAATATGCACTACTTAATATTTGATAAACGCTGTAATATGATACAACAGCGTTATTACAAACACTGTATAACGACATGCTGTCGTATATACATAACTTACAACAGCTTTTCTATAAACGCTGTTGAAACATCTCTGTGACAGCGTTTATTACGAGCTGTCAATAATCTTTTTACAGCGTTTTCAGACATGTTGTATTATGTTTCAACAGTGTTTATAATTTAGTTGTCGAAGATGTTCAAATTCTACTTTAACTGTTTACAACAGCTTTTTCTAAACGCTGTTACTGAATCATCAACAATTTCGACAGCATGTTAAAAACGCTGTGATTGAATCATCAACTATTTCGACAGCATGTAATAAACGCTGTTATTGATAGTTTCAAGATAATTACAGCACGAATTAAACGCTGTTGTTTCTTCATTGACAGCATTAATCAAACGCTGTCTTCTATTTATATAACAGCTTTAATATTCCACTCTATTTTTGAATATTCCAAAACTATATTTTAAGCATATTCAAGCAACTAGTATATATAACATGTTCTAATAACTATTAATTGGTTACATAAACTAGTTAAGAGAATATTAATAAACAAAAGACATCCATAAACCAAGTTTCAATAATATCCATAAACAAAAATAACAAAGTAAACCAAGTTGCCACAAATTCTGTTAAACAAAGACACGTTATATGTTAAGTAAAAGTATAATATCAATACAGTAAGTCCACACCAAATGCCAACAACAAAACGTGCATCTAAAAAGTTTCATATGCTTGCTACTTGCTACGGAAGAAGAATGTGTCATCGCCATCTTTAATTACCTGCAATGAAGAAATTTGAAATGATCAGTGAGTAAACGCCATCTAAAAATTTGAAGTTTCATATGCTAAAATGCTTAACTGCGCCAAAAAATCACTATATGGATCTAAAAATTTGAAGTGATCAGTGAGTAAATGCTTAACCACCGTACAGTGTGAATTTTGATTGTATTTTGATTGTTTGTTTGTTTTATAGTTTTAATTGCATTTGCATTCCTTCATAACTGCCTTGCTTGCCATCAACGTATTTCTGCGTCAATCAGTGAACACCTTCTACCACTGCCAGTCAGCACTTCATATACCTGTGAACACTGCCTCTCAACCAATGCAACATTCACATTTGAACACCTTCTACAAACAACACTCTCTGTCATCCCAAACACACCTCTTCACTGCCTTGCCATTCCCCACATCCTCAACTTGTTTTTACGTTCTCAACTGTACATTTACATTATCAACTATGCATACATATAACTTGCAGTGCTATTGCTCCTCAAACCCCCTCAACCATCTCCTTCATAAACTGTCAACATCTCACCACCAAACTTTTCTGACCACCATCAACAAACAACCCACTGCTGCACATCCCCTTCAACCCCTTACTGCCTTGCTCTCAAATCTCTCATATACCACCACAAATCACTTCAATAAACCACAAAAAACTTCACTCCCCCATTAGCAAACCTCTCTGTTCAACCTCCAACTGCACATATCATCTCTATCTCGATCACAACCATCCCTCACATACAGCCTTCATACCAACCCTCCCTCTCATACAAACAAGCTGCCTACTAAATACCCACCAGTATACTGGCACATTAACAAACATTTACAATTTCAAAACAGTTGCATTTTCTCTGTACATTTCATATATTTCCTGTTTTTCCTTGTTACAACTGCCATACTTCATTGCTGCCTGCACATCATAGTGCATACCCTTGCACAATTCTGTCAACAAAACCATCTCCTCACCGCCAACTTCTACATAACTGCTAACATACCCAAATTCGTCCACCCGATCATATCACCACCCTCAAACAAGTACTCACTGCTTCACAAAAAATCAATATCCACCACTGCCCAAATACTTCAACCACTTCACGTATAAACATCATCGTTTCTGCCTTACCAAACTACTGCACAGACCATACTTCTCCAACTATATATAGTGCACATCCTTTCACCACTGCATTGCCTTGCTTCGACCAACTCTCCCCTGAGCACCCATCATTCTACAGCAAACTTCAACAACCACTCTGCCAACATTTCCTGACAACACATTCTTCAACCATTATCCACTTCTACATAACCTTTACAGCCATTAACTTGCTGCTCATTCACTTCCAATCACCAGAGTACACTGTCTTTCAACCTCACTCTTCACCAGTGCACATCGGTGCTACAACCTGCTTCATACGACAACTAACCCATTTCAACCACCGCAAGCAAACCTCCTCAAACCACTTCTGTCACCATCTTACTGCAATAGTTCCACCTCCACAGCATCAACAACATACAACCCATATCTTCATCATCAACAACTATACTTCACTACCCTACTTTACAACAGCCACAACCAAATTCATACAACAATCACCATTCCTTAACAAACAACCAAATCCCCAATATTTAACCTCCAACTGACATACCCATATCCATTTCTGTGCACACAACAATGCAAACTCTCAACCCACCTGAATACTCTCACAACCATCAGAACCACAACAATTCGTGCAGTATATTGCCACTCCTCTTCATTATCCATACTTCACATCATAAAATCCAACCTATCCGTATCAAACTGTAACACTGTCAAACTCATCCTCTGTCCAAAATAGTCACTTGCAAAATATCACATACATCTCCTTCAAACTACCTCTTTCTGTCTACAGATCCTCCTCTGCCCAAACTCATTGTTGTCCACCACCAATTCCTATTGCACAGTCATAAGCAACTCCATTTCATCCATTCACTTCCCATACCACCAATTCCATCATCTCCCTCCCTGCTACAAAGCCACAGAACTGCCAGCCAATACCTGCACATTCCACTTTCTACTTCAAACAACACCGCATTTCTTTGAAAAATCTACTCCGTGCATAAATCCATCTCCTCAACACCACCATAAAACCATTCAATCACGCATTTCAACCACCGGTGCATTGCAAATGCACTGACATTCCAAACCACCCTCTCCTCTGCATACTGCTACACCTAAACACCACTTTGTTACCTCTCTTCTTTTGCTACTGCCAAACAGTCACCAACATCCCTACCATACTTCACTAAATGTCCACCATAATCAACATTCCTCTATATATAATTCTCTCATCTTCCTGCATCGACCCCTCTAATCACTGAAACGACCACCACAACACCCACTACTTACAAAATACCCTCTGACCACACCATACTTCCCCTACCACCAGCATACAACACATCAACCTTTAACAAACTTCATTTGCCTTCCCTCAACTTCACTATCACCATTTCCAAACTTCCCCCATCAAACTGTCCCACATAACTCCTCCACCAAACATCATAACCAACGTACTTCACTACTGTTACACCATCTCATTTCGACAGCTTCCCCTACATCAAATGTGACGACCCGGAATTTTTGTATATTTGAAATGTGAATATTTAATTTATTTTAAATATTCGAAGGTTAAATTTTAACTTTAATTTCAATTATACAGTATTTATTTGAATAATTAATTATTAAATTTAATTATCGGGATTGGGTAAAATATTGAATCTTGATTTTAAGCCTGTTAAAAATAGTTCAAAGGTTCAGAAAATTTATATTTTTAATACTGAAGATGATATAACTTTTAAAATGGAATTTTAAAGAGTTTTGTTCAGTTTTTAAAATATATCGTTTAAATTGAATTTTATAAATGGTCTAGTCAAATTTTCTATCAGCCTACATTCTTTCTTTTCAGCTGGAATTCCAGCTCCACCAGCACGTGTAACGTTTCAAGCACGCCAACATCGCTTCTGTCTCCCTTTCTTTTTCGTTAAGTAAACAAATCAGTATTTATCACCGCCCCTCTCACCTTCAACAGAGTCGAACCCAGTTAAAATAAAAATAAATAAAATCAAAACCGAGAAGAAATGGCCGAACGATCTCGTTCAAATCACAAATCGCCGTAGTGATTTTCCTTCCTTCCTCTTCAATTCGAATTCCCAATTCGATTTCAAACTCGAGATGTGCCGATGCTTGAGATCTCCTCATGTTCAGCTCGAAAATCTGGAAACGTTCGAAGCGATGTCGCGAGCCTCCTTTATGTCGAATTGAATGATTTCGTTCGAAACAAAAGGGGAAAATGGCCGATGATGTCAAGGCTGGTGGGCGATCGCAAGAAGGCATGGTGGTTCGTTCGAATTGAATGTTGAGGTCGCTGAGTAGATTCGTGCTCGAGGGTGTGAGGCACAGGTTCTGGCGATGACAAAAGGGGGCTAGGAACATCTCGAGTGATGTTTTGGGAGACTTCTGGCATGACCGTACTGCAGCGTTTGTTCGCAGTGACGTTGGAGGTGGGTGCGTTCGTTGATGAGAGGGACTGCGACCATCGCCAACTGGTCTCGAACATAGGGTTTGGATCCGCGAGATGAGCGACTTCGAGGGTTTTCAGCGTTCGACTTCAACAGTGGCGTTCGTAAGGGGGTTGGCAGCAACCTGGTGGTCATTCTCGAGTAAGGTATTTGTTTTCTTTCCATTCGATTTAGCTTGATTTTCAGACAAAATAATAATATACAGTAAACTATATAAATAATTTTGTTTAATTTAAATGTGTATAAGGTTTAGAACAGAAATATATATAAGTAGAGTTTTGGAAAAAATTAATCAAATGATGAGTAAGTTTAAATAGATACAATTTACTAGTTTGTTTTAATAATTTATTTAGGTGATTAATTTGTTTAATTTACTCATATAATTATGTTAGTTACTAAAAATAATTTATTAAAAGGAAATTAGTTCAAACTAAAATTTATTAAGAATCATTGATTTATTAAATTTATAAATGGAAATAAATTGTCCGATTGTTTCAAAATATTAATAAATTATCTAATGTTATACAAGGTTATAAAACGGGAAACCCAGATGGAAATTGGAGTGGATTGCAAATGAAAGGCAAAGGTGAGTTAATCTCACTCAGTTAGATTTAAATTTAAATGGCTAAATTTAAATAATTGATTGGATGATTGCATTGATTGATGTGCTATACTATATATAGTAGTATATAGAAATATATACATATTGGCATATGTATATATTTGAGTTGTTGATATTCCCGCATTTATATAGCAGATGAGACCCTATGCGCCGCATAATAGCGGATGATTTATACAAATCCCATATACCGCGATATTCCACTTTGAAGTGGAATTGGTATTGTGCTAACGTTTGTGGATGCAGGGAAACAGGTTGGAGGGATCCAACTGGATTCCTCAAAATTTTTAGATTATTTAATATTCTGTTCTATGAATATTGATATCCTGTGATGATTTTATTGATGATTGAAATATTGGATGATATGGTTGGATTGAATATTTCAATAAAAGGAGTTATCAAAATATATTGAATTGGATTTTGGAAGAAATAAAAGAGAAAAATTTAAGTAAATAATTCAAGTGAATTGGAATAAGGGAATTTCGAAATAACAAAGGAAATATTAACTTTAAACTAAAATGATATTAAATTTAAAGAATAAAGGATTTATTTTGAATGTAAGGATTAAATTTAATTAAAGGCTAAAGAAGGAATTTTGGAAGTTTAAAATTTGTATTTTTAGTTAAAAAGAGTTTTAACTCAAATAAAGGAATAAATCTAAAAGTTAATGTATTTTGAAATAAATGAAGTAGTAAAGGAAATTTATTTCAAAGTAAAGTAAAGTAAATTGGAAAATCAATTGGAAATTGATTTAGTTGTTTAAAATTGGAATTTTAAAAGAGGAGTGAGATTTTGGAATATAAACTGGGTTTATAAAGTAAAATAAAATATCAGTGGGTATTTGAATATAAATTCAAGGTGGGAATTTATAAAAAAAATATGGTTTGGTTTAAAAATAAATATTGATTTATTTTTAAGATGGAAATGAGAAGTGTATTTCTCTGGATAGCCAAGTACGTTTTCAAAGCAATTTTAAATATAAGTTAAAAGTTTTAAGTATGTTTTAAAAAGCATGTTTTAGAAAATTAATTATTTCTAAATGTTAATTTTCAAAGTAGGTATATTTTAAAAATCTATTATTGTAGTAATTATATAAAAGTGATTTGCTATTCTGTTTTAAAGGAGAAATTTAGTTTATATTTATAAAGTGGTTTATTTTAAAGTATATATTTTTAATAAAGTATTAAAGTAGTTTGATTTCAATGTTATAAAATATATTTTAAAATAAAGTGTTTTAAAATTATTTTAAAATCTAAAAATGTTTTGTACTTGGTGTTTCAGAGAAATAAATATTTGGAAATGTATTCCGTAAGCGGAAACTGTTTGAAATTGTTTTCAAAAGGAGTTTGAAAATTTGGAAATATATCTTGGAAAGATATTTGGGCAAATAAATAATGTGGGAAATTATTTATTATGTGATGATTGCTTGTGGATGTTAATTGATAGTTAAATAACCGACTATCAATATTGGCCAATGCGCTGATCGTTTCGAAGAGACCGGGATCGAGTTTCCGTATACCGGGATTCTAGGTCTGGAGACTCGAATACCACTTCGATCCGGTTTGTACGTTTCGTGTAACGACTTCGGAGTCGAAGATGGAGCTGTGAAGTGCAAGGGCTAGTCGCTACTAATCCTGAGGATATTTCCAAAATGGATGTAGTAGGAATAGTGCCTTCGGTTCCGTTCGAACCCGGGACGGACTGGTATGGACGAATGCTTGCGAAACATCGTCAGCGGACGATGGGCATTCTAAGGGATATGTTCTCTAAAAAGGTATCGTTTAGCCTCGAACCTCATCAACCGGGAATGACTGAAAATCAGGGGTTATGCAGCAAGGCTTCGTGGGTAGCTCCCACTGGAGGGTAAGGTCATCCCTGTCTAGATGTCCCTTTTTATTTCGGCTTAGTGGTGCGGTTGCTGATCCCAACCGTGGGGTGATTTTATTCGGGATCATCCAGTAAGGGATGGTTCCGGCCTTGTGTTGCAGAGGAGCGGGCGTACTCCTCGGTACGGTGATCTAGGCCACGTACTGTGACAGGTGGTACCCCAGTGCCTAGTCATTCGTTGGAAATCCATTCTCCCTACGTGCCTGTACGGTTTTGATTGTGCCCAACTATTGTTGAAATGTGAGATGCAAGCATTTCAGCTAGATTATATTTTACTTTCTGTAGACACTATTATAATATCAGAGGATTTTGATATAAAGTGTTTTAGCTATCGTAAGGTAAAAACCCGACATGTTTATTTGTGGCGTGGTCTTACGAGATGCTTTTGTTTCAAAGGACTTTGAAACTTTAATAATCAATTGAGTGTAATTTTCTCACGCTGGTTTTCCAGACTGACTCGGGTATTGTTTTATATGATGCTCGGGTCAGACCGAGTATTATAGGTTACAAGATATGATGATATGGAGCTCAGGAGACGAGCTGGATGACGATACGTACTCTCGTACTTGCTATTATTTTCCGCTGTGTATTCAGTTGTATGATATTGATGTGACGTACTCTGATGATGTATTTGGATGTATATATATAGATACAGATACAGTTTGATTTGTGTAAAGATCTGTTGATATATATATTATATTTTATTCCGCTGCGTATGTGAGATTCTGCTGTTGTTTTCTATTTTTCTTCTTCTACCTCTTCTTCTTAACTAAAATGGTCCGGTTTTTCGTGTTAGAAAAACTCGGGTTGTTACACTTGGTATCAGAGCTTAGGCTAGCGATAACCTTGGCTCTGGTGGGAATTTTGAGAGTATTAATAGATATGAGCGCGTATTTGTTAGTGAATATAAAATGGTTTTATATTATGTTGGTTGATTTATTGAGTGGCATATGAACCTTCGTCGGCACAGTCTGCGCAACTGTATCGAAGGGGTTTCTAAACACTCGAATAGAACAATTCGACATAATATTGTTTTGAAACGGGTAGATGAAATAATTTTACCCGAAAAATGTATTTTGATATAAAAGAAATATTTCCTTAAATTATTTTATATTTGGATGTTTGGATGAAAATATTCTGACAAATTAAAATTGAAAAAAATATGGTAAGATTGTAAAATCGGAATGATTTACTTAACTAATGGAATAAGTGGAGATTTCAAATTGAATTGAAACTAAAAGCCGGGTACATAAGAATTCTAAATCTTTATTTGAATCAGATGGAGAAATAAAATTAAGTTGAGACAAATGAGCTTAAACTAAGTTTAATTTTGAGTTGGATTTGAAGCAAACTGAGAAAATAAATCCAGTTGTATTTGGATTGTTGGAATCGAATTGAAATAAATTGTGATGGAAATGATATTAAGAGAATAATATGATTTGACCGAAGTTAAGTTAAATAAAATTAAATTGTAATGAAATTCAGTTGAATTATAAATAATATTGAGTGAAATTAAAATCCTTACATTAACAAGTAAGAGTAAGATGAATAAGAGATGTGCAGTTTGGAATAGAGATTTGGGTTAAATTAAATTTAGCTTGGATAATGGTAAAGGAATTAAATTTATTGGAAAATTAAATTAATTGTGGCTTGAATGGGAAGTTATAGCTAAGTAAATAAATTTGTTTGGTATTTTGGGAATGAATAAGATCCAGTACTTGAATTATAAAACCCGAGGAGATTAACTAGGGTGATTTGTAAGGATAAAAATCAAATATTGTATTGGTTAAAATGGAAGTAAACTAATTTGGAATAAATTAGTAAATCAAATATGTTAATGGAATTTGGATTTGGTAATAAAAGTAAAAGTGTGAATGAATAATGGAGTTGAAGTATAATAGTGATAATTTGAATTGTAAATAATTGCAAGTAAGTAGAAATGGATTGAAGTAGACTTGTTAGTAATAAAATACAATTCAGAAATAAATTATCAAATGCGGATTAGAATTTATATTGGATTCAGTGAATTTACCAATTAAATTATAAGTGTAATGGAATTAAAATAAATTGAATTGGAATCAATTCAAATTGGTTGTAAAACTCAAATAATCATTTATTCATATGGATATGGAAGGAGCTGCATTAAATAAAGCGTCGTTTGACGTAAACAAGGGAGTTAAAATTCTATAAGTTGATAGAAGTTAAATAGATTAATTTTGAGATCAACTGAATTAAATATGAGGTTGTTTTACTAAAATGAATCGAATGTGAGAATTGAGTTGTAAACAATTTAAATTAAGGGTGGAACCCTATAAATTGCTTATAAGTGTTGTTTAACTTGCATTGCTTATTAAAACGCTTATGTTGCTAGTTAAATATGAAAAATGTTGTTAAGTTGCATGATTTTGGCACTTACATCTTTAAATTAAGTAAGTACAGGTTCGGGGAAGCCGTATAGCTGATTTTGGGTTGCACTAATTGCTAAATAATAAGCCGCTTGCTTTAAAATGCTAAAAATGAGGTACGCTTACGCAAAAGAATTTGAAATAGGAAATATGAACTGTTTATATTGATATATTGTGATTTCCGGCCTGAGGCCGATGTATATATGTATTTGTGCATCCTGCGATATCGCAGAAGTCCCTCCGTACAAGGGAGACTCTGCCAAAATTTTTCGTAAATTTTGGGAGTTAGAAAATTTTTGAAATTTTTGAAAATTTTCATTTAACGACAAATGATTTAAGTTGGTTAGCAAATGAAATTGGAACTGGATATTGGAATCTAATTCAAATGTAAATGTAAGGATAAGTGAAATTGAGGGAACTAAAGAAGTGAAGTTTGCGAATAAACTGTTAATTGAAATTTAAATTAATTAGTAGTGCAACTAATTAAATATTCGGGTGAAAGCCAAATTGAAATCAAATGGAATAAGTATTTATATTTGAAATGAAGTGGTAAATTGAAGTAAATTGAAATTCATATGAAATTGGAATTCGATTTGAATATATACACTTCAGTGGTGAAGAAGTAGATAAATATAAGAAAATTTATATTGAACTTAAAAATTGAAGAATGAAATTCTTAAGAAAATTGGTATTGGAAATATACTTAGTAATTTTGGAAAAGATATATATATATATACTAAGTGAATAGTTGAATGAAGACTAAAACTGAAGTTGTGAAATAGGATAGTTGTGAATAAGGGGATAACAATCAAAATGAATGTGAATAAAAGAGAATTGATATAACTGATAATCAATTGGAATTTATACGTAAGATGTACGTATATTATTTTATTCGCATAGCTATTTGGTCCAGATGTCGAACACAGAATTTCGAGATAGTTTTATCGATCCGAATCAGGATTTTTCACTCGATTTTCAACGGCGAACCTGGATATGGATTGTTGATTGATTCTGGATATTCTCTATCATAGTTGGTGGCTATGCAAGGAGAATGACGGTTTCTGATCAAGGAACCAGATCTGAGTCCGCACTAGGAAGTCGGGTGGACGATACTAGTTCGGAAGTGAAATTGTGTGATCGAGTGAGCGATCAAATTTGATTTTGCGTACGGATGATATATGTGCGTCGTACGAGCTTAAGTAAGACCAATATTGAAATTTGTACATTAACGTATAAAATGGTTTTGGAACTGCAACTGAATATTATTGCTTAGTAGGATATACAGGGTATAAAAGCAATGGATAAATTGGGATTTTTGATTTTAGAAGATAAAATTTAATGGCCCGTCGAAAAGGTATGTATTTAAATTTCTATATGAAATTTGATTGGGTTTTGGATCAGCCACTTGGCTTTTTGTTTTCTTTTTGAGATCGGGAGGCCGTAGAGCCATTTTGTAGTAGTACCGAGCTAGCCGCGCAAAGGAGACGTTGGCGAAATTTTTCGGAAATCTAGGGAGTTAGAAAAATTTTGGGAAATTTTGATAATTCAAAATTTGAATTCAAATTTAAATTTGAATGGATAAGCAGGTGGTATGGGTTGAACTTATGAATAAGTTTGGGAAGTTAAAGGATGATTAGTGTATCATTAATAAAAGAATTTTTATGGAAAGTTGTTAAAACTATTTGGATTGGGAAAAAGAACGGGTATCGAATCATTTCTCTTAACTAGTAATTTCGGGGACGAAATTCTTTTAAGGGGGGAGGAATGTGACGACCCGGAATTTTTGTATATTTGAAATGTGAATATTTAATTTATTTTAAATATTCGAAGGTTAAATTTTAACTTTAATTTCAATTATACAGTATTTATTTGAATAATTAATTATTAAATTTAATTATCGGGATTGGGTAAAATATTGAATCTTGATTTTAAGCCTGTTAAAAATAGTTCAAAGGTTCAGAAAATTTATATTTTTAATACTGAAGATGATATAACTTTTAAAATGGAATTTTAAAGAGTTTTGTTCAGTTTTTAAAATATATCGTTTAAATTGAATTTTATAAATGGTCTAGTCAAATTTTCTATCAGCCTACATTCTTTCTTTTCAGCTGGAATTCCAGCTCCACCAGCACGTGTAACGTTTCAAGCACGCCAACATCGCTTCTGTCTCCCTTTCTTTTTCGTTAAGTAAACAAATCAGTATTTATCACCGCCCCTCTCACCTTCAACAGAGTCGAACCCAGTTAAAATAAAAATAAATAAAATCAAAACCGAGAAGAAATGGCCGAACGATCTCGTTCAAATCACAAATCGCCGTAGTGATTTTCCTTCCTTCCTCTTCAATTCGAATTCCCAATTCGATTTCAAACTCGAGATGTGCCGATGCTTGAGATCTCCTCATGTTCAGCTCGAAAATCTGGAAACGTTCGAAGCGATGTCGCGAGCCTCCTTTATGTCGAATTGAATGATTTCGTTCGAAACAAAAGGGGAAAATGGCCGATGATGTCAAGGCTGGTGGGCGATCGCAAGAAGGCATGGTGGTTCGTTCGAATTGAATGTTGAGGTCGCTGAGTAGATTCGTGCTCGAGGGTGTGAGGCACAGGTTCTGGCGATGACAAAAGGGGGCTAGGAACATCTCGAGTGATGTTTTGGGAGACTTCTGGCATGACCGTACTGCAGCGTTTGTTCGCAGTGACGTTGGAGGTGGGTGCGTTCGTTGATGAGAGGGACTGCGACCATCGCCAACTGGTCTCGAACATAGGGTTTGGATCCGCGAGATGAGCGACTTCGAGGGTTTTCAGCGTTCGACTTCAACAGTGGCGTTCGTAAGGGGGTTGGCAGCAACCTGGTGGTCATTCTCGAGTAAGGTATTTGTTTTCTTTCCATTCGATTTAGCTTGATTTTCAGACAAAATAATAATATACAGTAAACTATATAAATAATTTTGTTTAATTTAAATGTGTATAAGGTTTAGAACAGAAATATATATAAGTAGAGTTTTGGAAAAAATTAATCAAATGATGAGTAAGTTTAAATAGATACAATTTACTAGTTTGTTTTAATAATTTATTTAGGTGATTAATTTGTTTAATTTACTCATATAATTATGTTAGTTACTAAAAATAATTTATTAAAAGGAAATTAGTTCAAACTAAAATTTATTAAGAATCATTGATTTATTAAATTTATAAATGGAAATAAATTGTCCGATTGTTTCAAAATATTAATAAATTATCTAATGTTATACAAGGTTATAAAACGGGAAACCCAGATGGAAATTGGAGTGGATTGCAAATGAAAGGCAAAGGTGAGTTAATCTCACTCAGTTAGATTTAAATTTAAATGGCTAAATTTAAATAATTGATTGGATGATTGCATTGATTGATGTGCTATACTATATATAGTAGTATATAGAAATATATACATATTGGCATATGTATATATTTGAGTTGTTGATATTCCCGCATTTATATAGCAGATGAGACCCTATGCGCCGCATAATAGCGGATGATTTATACAAATCCCATATACCGCGATATTCCACTTTGAAGTGGAATTGGTATTGTGCTAACGTTTGTGGATGCAGGGAAACAGGTTGGAGGGATCCAACTGGATTCCTCAAAATTTTTAGATTATTTAATATTCTGTTCTATGAATATTGATATCCTGTGATGATTTTATTGATGATTGAAATATTGGATGATATGGTTGGATTGAATATTTCAATAAAAGGAGTTATCAAAATATATTGAATTGGATTTTGGAAGAAATAAAAGAGAAAAATTTAAGTAAATAATTCAAGTGAATTGGAATAAGGGAATTTCGAAATAACAAAGGAAATATTAACTTTAAACTAAAATGATATTAAATTTAAAGAATAAAGGATTTATTTTGAATGTAAGGATTAAATTTAATTAAAGGCTAAAGAAGGAATTTTGGAAGTTTAAAATTTGTATTTTTAGTTAAAAAGAGTTTTAACTCAAATAAAGGAATAAATCTAAAAGTTAATGTATTTTGAAATAAATGAAGTAGTAAAGGAAATTTATTTCAAAGTAAAGTAAAGTAAATTGGAAAATCAATTGGAAATTGATTTAGTTGTTTAAAATTGGAATTTTAAAAGAGGAGTGAGATTTTGGAATATAAACTGGGTTTATAAAGTAAAATAAAATATCAGTGGGTATTTGAATATAAATTCAAGGTGGGAATTTATAAAAAAAATATGGTTTGGTTTAAAAATAAATATTGATTTATTTTTAAGATGGAAATGAGAAGTGTATTTCTCTGGATAGCCAAGTACGTTTTCAAAGCAATTTTAAATATAAGTTAAAAGTTTTAAGTATGTTTTAAAAAGCATGTTTTAGAAAATTAATTATTTCTAAATGTTAATTTTCAAAGTAGGTATATTTTAAAAATCTATTATTGTAGTAATTATATAAAAGTGATTTGCTATTCTGTTTTAAAGGAGAAATTTAGTTTATATTTATAAAGTGGTTTATTTTAAAGTATATATTTTTAATAAAGTATTAAAGTAGTTTGATTTCAATGTTATAAAATATATTTTAAAATAAAGTGTTTTAAAATTATTTTAAAATCTAAAAATGTTTTGTACTTGGTGTTTCAGAGAAATAAATATTTGGAAATGTATTCCGTAAGCGGAAACTGTTTGAAATTGTTTTCAAAAGGAGTTTGAAAATTTGGAAATATATCTTGGAAAGATATTTGGGCAAATAAATAATGTGGGAAATTATTTATTATGTGATGATTGCTTGTGGATGTTAATTGATAGTTAAATAACCGACTATCAATATTGGCCAATGCGCTGATCGTTTCGAAGAGACCGGGATCGAGTTTCCGTATACCGGGATTCTAGGTCTGGAGACTCGAATACCACTTCGATCCGGTTTGTACGTTTCGTGTAACGACTTCGGAGTCGAAGATGGAGCTGTGAAGTGCAAGGGCTAGTCGCTACTAATCCTGAGGATATTTCCAAAATGGATGTAGTAGGAATAGTGCCTTCGGTTCCGTTCGAACCCGGGACGGACTGGTATGGACGAATGCTTGCGAAACATCGTCAGCGGACGATGGGCATTCTAAGGGATATGTTCTCTAAAAAGGTATCGTTTAGCCTCGAACCTCATCAACCGGGAATGACTGAAAATCAGGGGTTATGCAGCAAGGCTTCGTGGGTAGCTCCCACTGGAGGGTAAGGTCATCCCTGTCTAGATGTCCCTTTTTATTTCGGCTTAGTGGTGCGGTTGCTGATCCCAACCGTGGGGTGATTTTATTCGGGATCATCCAGTAAGGGATGGTTCCGGCCTTGTGTTGCAGAGGAGCGGGCGTACTCCTCGGTACGGTGATCTAGGCCACGTACTGTGACAGGTGGTACCCCAGTGCCTAGTCATTCGTTGGAAATCCATTCTCCCTACGTGCCTGTACGGTTTTGATTGTGCCCAACTATTGTTGAAATGTGAGATGCAAGCATTTCAGCTAGATTATATTTTACTTTCTGTAGACACTATTATAATATCAGAGGATTTTGATATAAAGTGTTTTAGCTATCGTAAGGTAAAAACCCGACATGTTTATTTGTGGCGTGGTCTTACGAGATGCTTTTGTTTCAAAGGACTTTGAAACTTTAATAATCAATTGAGTGTAATTTTCTCACGCTGGTTTTCCAGACTGACTCGGGTATTGTTTTATATGATGCTCGGGTCAGACCGAGTATTATAGGTTACAAGATATGATGATATGGAGCTCAGGAGACGAGCTGGATGACGATACGTACTCTCGTACTTGCTATTATTTTCCGCTGTGTATTCAGTTGTATGATATTGATGTGACGTACTCTGATGATGTATTTGGATGTATATATATAGATACAGATACAGTTTGATTTGTGTAAAGATCTGTTGATATATATATTATATTTTATTCCGCTGCGTATGTGAGATTCTGCTGTTGTTTTCTATTTTTCTTCTTCTACCTCTTCTTCTTAACTAAAATGGTCCGGTTTTTCGTGTTAGAAAAACTCGGGTTGTTACATCAAAACTGCACACAGTCATCACCAGCTTACATACTGTTGCATCACCAAACAACTACACCACTGTCATATAAAACTGAAATCAGTTCACACTTCCATCAAATACAATAAATACCCCAACTTCAACACTTCATTATCACTTCACATCCTCACCTTCCTTTGCCAAGCTCCTCCTCTTGCTACTGCCTATAACACTCCTTTGTTATACAACCATTCAACTCCAAAACAAATACCAGAACTACATAAAAACTTCACTTCACTCCCAAAAAAAACAATGGACATTTTTTCCCAAAATCAGGAGAGTTAACAATGGATTTGAATTTATGAGATTTAATAAAACCGCTCACAGCCAATCAATGCTCATTTACACTAGCATATTTAATCAAATGAAACTATAGTAGTTTTTTATCTTTTCTATTGCATATAAACAAGATGTGAAACTTACATGGAAGTTGAGCCAATTCTAACATTCGCAACAGGCCATGCTACAGTCGAGCCAATAGCATCTGATAAGCATTCCATGAAGGATGTAGGCCGCCATATAGGTGCATTTGGGACTTTTACAACATCCACCCAAACTCTTATCGCATTTGGTCCCAGTGGAACAGAATGTACTAAAGCATTTGGATCTGTTGAAGACACGGTTCCTTCTGCTACTATTTTTCCCGTACCCTCTAAATCAATCAACTTGTATTTGGTATTTGCAAAAAAATTTGCACTCTATCACATAACAAAAAAAATGGTAATACGATATCAACAATTCTTTGAGAGGAATATTAGCAATATGAACATGTTACCGTAAGAGATGTTGGAGCATTGATCATAGGAGCAGGACATGTGCTAGCGTTAACCGTTTCAACAACCACTGTTGATTCTGGCCATGCTATTTTCTTACCAATAGCTTCTCCAATACATGTCATGCCAACTATAGGCCTCCACAAAAATGCATCTTCTTTTTTCGGATTGTCCACCCAAACTATCTTGGCATCTGGTCCAAGAGGAATACCATTAATTATCTGATTTGGATCACTCGAGTACACTCGTCCTTCAGCAACCAGTTCTTTGCTCCCACCCCAATCATACAGCTTGCAATTGGTTTCCATGCTATTAGTTTTACTCTATTAAAAAAATACATTTGTTTAAGTTGAACATAGAAATATACAAAAACATTGCACAAATTTCAGTAATACATCTTTAAAAGCGTTGTAGCAAAAGAAATATACAAAAAATGCTAAACCATACTACCATACTACCATAAAATGCTAAATTTATGGATAGAGATTATTATCCACGATGGCCCTACATATTAAAAAAATGCTAATTAGTGTTAAACTTACCTTGTTTTGTTTTCTGGAGTCCTCACTTTTGTGTATAACAACTTTATCAGCTGGCCATGCTACTATCTCATCCTTGGCATCTCTTATATATACCAAACCAGGAGAAGGCCTCCATAAGAAAACATCTAATTTTCTTGGATGGACAATCAAATTTTATTTGGCATTTGGACCTAAAGGGACTTCATTGCACAGTTCTTTCGGATCGCTTGACACAATTTTTCCTTCGGCGACAACCTCGTCATCATCTCCATGCCAAGGCAGTAAACTACAATTATCACCTGTTTGACTATACTTACTCTACAATTAACCAAAACTATATTATATTGATTATTGATTTAGATATCAAATTATGTATGATGTTGCAACCATTGGATTTTTACCACTACGGATGTGTTCTCTTCTCCCCAACTTCCTTTATCCTGCCAAATCAATAATATTGCAAATTAATGGTAAAAATAAATAGACGTTCATTTAACCAACGAATAAATTGTCGAAATAATCACAGAAAAATAATCACAGAAACTTATAATAAAGCTTTTAATCTTTGACAGTATAAAATCTTTTCAGAAAAGAACAAAGAAAAAAATACTGAACATCCAGTGAGTTATAACTATACTTTCGCAGCTTTGGTATGCCTGATGCAGTGTTCTTCACATTTTTTATATATTTTTTTATTGCAACCAACTGATGTAGTTAGCTATTCGGTACTGAAAATAATAATATAAGCTTACAATAGGAAAGGAAGTTGACAGTTTTGTTGGTGGAGATGTTGTTTAAATGATGTAGAGGATGTTGGTATGTGGACAGAGGAGAGGTGCACACTGTTGTTGGGCAGTGAGCAAATTGAGGCCGAGAGCAGTAGAATTTAAATGGTTGTGTACAGAATGTAATTTAAGGCAGGGTTTAACAAGGCAGGGGATGTATGTGAAGGTGAGAAAGTTGACAGCAGTTAGGTTGTGGAATCAGTGAAGAGAGAAGTGGATGTGGTCGGGAAGAATGTGCTGCGCTGTTATGGGAGAGTTTGACAGTGGAGTATGCAGGGGGTTTGTAAATGTAACAGGCAGAGAGTAGTTTTGTAACACTGAGTGAAATGTAAAACAAAAAAACAGTGTAAAAAAATTGAAAGGAGAGGAAGAAGAAAAATGTAAACCAATGAAAATGAAATGACCTTTTTTTGGGTTTTGAATTGTAATGTGTTTTTTTTGTTAAATAGCAATGCAAATGCAAAACAAATATAGACCGGAAAAACAAAAACACAACAAAATGAGCACAAAAATCACATAAAAATCACACAACAAAATGGTTTTTTTTAAATGCAAAACACACACAAAACAAAACAAAAAGAAAAACCTCACTCTCACCAACACCTTGTTCTATTGTAAATGCTCTGTATAAGAGTTGAATTACAATGGCAAATGTTTTGGCTGTTTGTTCATCCAAGTAGCCAGATTTGTAACCATGCATAGAGAAATCTTTTTTTAAGGACAATGGACACCAAAACATAGATATCTTGTTTTGTCATTTAGGTTATCTCCATGAAATTGAAAATCATTCTCGAAATTTCTGAACACCAAAAACATTTAAATTATAAATTAAAAGTCGTACCAGACGCTTCATTAACATGTAAACCACTTGCTTTAGTTCTGAGACACTATGTTGACATTGAGCTACTTGAGTATCTTTGATTTGTGAGAGAACCGCCTTGGTCGCAGTCATGCCTCTTCCCATTCCACGTAGTCGTCCCGGTCTATCTTGTCCCAACACTTGTGAGAGAGCATCATCTTTGAAATTACAGGTTAAGCTAGGTTGTGATTCATTTTCCACCTTTTTTATTTTCTCCTACAAAATATATATTTTAAATATGAGTTCTAATTTATATTATTTTCAAAATAATTACTTTAAAAAAGGTCAAAAGCACTTACAACAATTTCGGCAACATGTGCATTCACGGGTTCGCCATTCTTATGAGTGTGAGAGTTAACCCAAACATCAACTCTAGAAATGGAAGAAGGCTTTACACTTTCCTCTTTCTGCATTAAAAATGACATAACATTAGATAAAACAACTAATCATAGTAAATTAATCAAATATTTTTTCTCACCATATCTTCAGTTAATCGTGCCATTCCTCGACGACTACAAGTATGTGGCATTTGTTTACCCCTCATGGATTTGAATTTTTCGCTTCGTAACTATGTATAAAGATTTATCACATTTATTAGTTAATTTGCATTCTTTGTGCACTTATATTTTATATATAGAAATGATTAAAACAATTACTATATAATTACCTTAAACTCATTACTAGTTCTGGACTCAACAAACCTTTTCCATTCCTTCATAGTTTTGACATTATCTGGTTTTAGTCGAAGCCGTTCCTCCGTGTTTTTTGCCTTTAATAACTTGTCAACTAGTTTGCTTTTTGAACACCTCCAAATACATCCCATTTGCCGAAGAATGGGAACCTTTTGCCATTCTTCATCTAGTTTAAATCTAGCCTGTAACAAAGAAAAATATCAAAATATAGTAATTTTATTTAAAAACTGAATAAAGAAATTAATAAGATCGCATAGTCATCGAGAAGACAGACAATGGAAACTACTAAATTTCCGCAATGTCCAAAACCCCAACCACTAATCAGGCAAACTTTCGTACAAGTTAGGTACTGCATATTACAGTAAGTTGAAATAAATATATCGACAAAGGGAAGTTTAGGCCAAGTATCAGGGTGAAAAGACATATAGTATATGAACCAACAACAAATAATGTATTATTGTGCACACATGTAAAAATGAAAATTATAGGGACATCAGATGTATTAGCTAACAACTGGGTTATCAAAATTAAAGAACAAACGGTGAACATAACAAACCAACTGCATTTCAAAACCTAAGTAAACTAATCCAGAACATACAAGTACATCCAGGTTGCCAAAATTTTAAGATTAGTAAAAGTTACAGTAAACTACCTGGTTAACCATTTTAGAAAAAGGATAATTTCAAAATTGAATTAGTAACAGCCCTGGGACAAATGCAGACAAACATATTGCAAGAGTAAACACTTTAAAATAAATGTGAAGTGGTGTAAGGAAACAAGGGTAAAATCCTTCTTGTTCTACCAACATTCAAGGACTAACAGGAGTTTGAAAAGGATAATTGTGCAAGTCTTTTAAAAGCTTTAGCAGTGGTTGTATGCAGAAACTATCAGTCAGACATAAGCATCTACAACCACTAAAATTTTAGTAATTAGGACAGGACAAAACTTGTGGAAAAAGTAACAACTTGCTATACAAATCACATCAGACATATAAAAAGGTAAATCAATCCTCAAAAACTACCATTCGAAGAATTACCACTGAAGTCATAAAGCATAACAAACTATTGCTTTTACTTTATTTCTCAGTGTCCTGAAAAACACAATGAAGAATTACCATTGAAGTCATAAAGCATAACAAACTAGTTACATTATATTACCTTATCATCAGCTCAACCTTTTGAATTTGATAAAACGAAGGAATGAACTTTTGACATAGAAATGCCTATCAAAGCAAGTATAAAGCTAGAAGCATCCAAAAATTAACTATGTTTCTTAAAGATAACCTTCTCCTAACTTTGGCTATACTAGTCTATCTTATTGGGTAATCATATTAGTAATATTTTTTTTTTCTGACATGGCTATTCAACTTTAAGATTTGATCGGTGTCTTATCCTAACTTAGAGATGTTGACATATTTTACCACTTGATACTAATTTGGTACTTAATGGGGGTTTTTTATTGGTTATATTAGTTGGTAATTTTGTATTAAGTTGAATTAATATTGCTTAAATAATTGATTCACTTGTTATTAGCAAAATATATATCAACAAGCAAAAAGGTGAAACTTCAGATGTCAGAAATATAAACACGACTTTTTGAAAAATCACATTATTTATATGAGGTATAACTGAGTACAGCTCAAGTATTACTACATACAGATCCAGCAATTCAGAAACTATTTTTTTTTAATGTTTACATTGTTTTCTATTCTTGTTATTTTGAACCATTATATTAGACCAAGACACATAGCAAATAACAGTTTCAAGTTTCAACTGAATATCAATAAATTCAATAAACTTAAGGGAGTTTGTTTTCATTTTTTCATGTATAACGTCCTGGAGAAAGC
This sequence comes from Allium fistulosum, assembly GCA_030737815.1. Lineage (NCBI taxonomy): Eukaryota > Viridiplantae > Streptophyta > Magnoliopsida > Asparagales > Amaryllidaceae > Allium > Allium fistulosum. The sequence continues at coordinate 1,041,967,646 of CM060902.1, read as the reverse complement.
CAGTAATTGGAGGATCGTAAGCCAAATGATGAAAGATTTGAGCTTTAGAGATTGATGATATGTTATACATATCAAATTTGTAGTACTTATCCTGAGCCGATATTAATTGAATTTTATGAAATCACGACAAAATGCATCATGCCAATTATGAATTAGTACATCCTGAAAGGACAGATCATTTAATTACGGTATTGAAATGTTATAATGAATGGTGTCCACAAATTTGTCTCGAGTATGTATCATATGATGTCTTATAATCATTCAATAAATGCTATAGCCATTATATCCAAATTTCATAAAGTTGCTCCATAATAGATTTTATCATATTGATTTAACACTGCACTAAATCTATCTTTAATAGTTCTTTAAACTCGCTTGTTTTATTTCATTGTGACACAAATAAAGTAACAGCAATGCACCACCTCATCCTTTAAACTCTTGTTTATTTATGTTTGACAGCAACCACCCAACATACAGTAAGCAGTTCTAAAGCACATGAAGCAGTCATGCTCTGCAAATTAAAATAAAATAAAGAAACTAATATCAAAGTATAAATTTTTGAGATACTACATACTGCTGAATACCTGTCGGTTTTCCTATTGTACACCAGAGCTGATTCCACATTGATCAACCAGAATACTGCTGAATATCAAAATAAAGAAACTAATATCATTGCAGGCTTGCAGTTGCTTCCACATTGATCAACCAGAGCTGATTACCACTGAAGTAATTCTTCAGTGGTAATTCTTCAGTGGTAATTCTTCAAACCACTGAAGTAAAAGGTTGAGCTGATTATAATTACTCAGTGTCCTGAAAAATATTTCACATAGTTTTGATTTGCCTTCGTAGCTTTTCCCAGACGGTCTCCATTGTGATTTCTTATATCTTGATCATTGTTTTTGTTTGATTTCGTTTGAGTTTAGTTATTTTTGTTATCATATTCTTCATGATTATTAGAAAAATGTTCTCTTTTTTTCTTTATACAGTTGTGAGAAACACATGCACTGTATTGTGAATGTATTCGCTATTAGTGACATATCGCCAATATTCCACTGTTTCATATGGTCACTGGGTTGCTGATGTATAAAAAGTAAAGAAATAAATAGATTTAATAGCAGTAATCAGTATACAGTAACTAAGAACATTGCAAGATAAGCAAACCTGAACGGATTCCCATAGAACTGATTTCAATTTTTCACCAAGTTGCCTCCAGTCCTCAAGTGTAAATGGAACATGCTCGCGCACAAGTGGCCCTAGATAAGAAGATAGCTTCACCGACCCTTTTCCTATCGGTTCGCCCGATGAGTTAAACTCGACTTCGATTCGGCTTGCAACATCTGAAGGAAGTCTTTTCACTTTGGTTGGGCCTCTAGTCTTCTTTTTCGAAATCTGATTTGCATCAATGTCTTCAATTGTTCTCTCGATTTCCATTGTTGTTTCAGGATTTCCATCGACTTGCATAGCAGTGTCTGCGATTGAGTTGTTTGCATTCCCAACATCTTTGTTTTCCAAAGGTGGCTCAATATGCTCTCCTATTGCATTAGACCCATCGACTGCATATGTGGATTGTTCGAGTCTTTTTTGATTGCGCGTAATCCTCTTATCCATTGTCTTTTTCGTACTTCTAACCATTTTCTGCAAGTATAACATATCAACATATGAATTTCAAGTTATAAGAGCATATTCTAGGTAAAACTTTTAAGGTACAAATAAAAAAGACTTTGTCAGAGCATGCAGTATGCACTATATATTGCTGCATGACGTAACATTTTTGACTTGTATCACTTGACCTAGTCAATGTTATTTCTGGTTCAAATTGGTGATCATCCTTGTAATTAAACTAATTATTTATTTCATTACGTTACTAATTCTTTGCACTGGTACAGTGCACTTGATTGTCAAGGGAATCTAGTACATAACTATCAGGAGTGTTTTTTTTAAATTAATCATCCAATATATTTTCATAACCAAAAATCAGTTTGCCTTACAAAAATTGTAACATATAGAAAGTACAAATTGGCCTGCGTCTTACCAAAATCAGAACTCAGGTCCAACTTTGATCATGCGAGGAGCAGTTAAGTCTTTGAGCAGTAGGCCTTGTAAAAAATGCAATATATAAAACAAACAATATTTGCAAGAATATACATCTGCAATTAGTATACACTATACATTTGTGTAGCCATCTTAGGAAAAAAAATCACAGGCTTTGTGTTGATTATAGCAATTAGTAAGAAAACCATATGAAACATATATACTACTATAATTTTAATATATTGGTGGGTCATCTGCATCCATATCGTTTCCAAAGTTGCTACTGACATCACCATATACATACATCAAAGTTCAAAACAAAATTTCAAATTTCAACATTTAATAAGACTTCATTATCTAACTTAAACTTCTCATAAGAAAACAAGACATCAAAACTACTCAAGTATGCCTTCGCAATCCTCCCTGACATAACTAACATTCTCAACTAAATCATCTGCATCCATATCGTTTTCTTCAGGGCCGCTCGCAACATAGTTAGCTTCTTCAACAAAATCATCTATCTCTAATTCATGAAAACCTCTTGGCGGTGCTTTCATTACAACATACCAATTAGAAGAATCATTTTCTCTTGAATAAAAGACTTGTTTCGCTTGAGATGCGAGGATATAAGGATCTTTTGAAAATGAAACCTGACTTTGATGTAAGTTAACAAGAGTGAATCCATCTTCAACTTTTATCCCGTTTCTATGTTCGCCCAATGACACTTAAAAACAGGAATATAAAAAACATTATAATCTAGTAAAATTATTTCAGTCAGTATCCCATAGTACGTAACCACATCAACCACTTGAGAAATGTCTTTTGCACTTGCTCTACACATGGTAGTCGCGTCATAAGTTACTCCGCTATTCTGGGTTTCTCTATCAACATCTTTTGTATGAAATCGTTGTCCATTAATAATATATCCTTTGCAGGAGAATGCCGTCTTTTTAGGACCGTATGCAATCCATTTTAATATTTTATCATGATACTTTGAGTCTACCGGTATCTAAAAAAATATTCAAACATATTAAACAAGTAATTTCATTAATTCATATATGAAAATATTGAAATTCTTTAACAAACCTTCCTTTTAATCCAATCAGCGAAGCTATCTCTATGGGTTTTCCACAGTAAGGTCGCATTTTTTTCTAAGCACTTGTTTGAATTTTGCAACTCCTCCAAATGCAAACTAGTACAGTAAAAGTGATGTTAAATTATAGTTGCCAATACAAGCACATCAAATCAATGAAAGTGGGACATAACATATACTCACTCTAAAAATGGTTCCACCATAGCCATATTCATTAACACAGCTAAATGAGCAATTTCTTTCTCATTGGAATACAATGTAATTGATTTGGACATTGAAATTGAACGCCTTTCAAGTATTGCGTTATCTGCATAATCTTCATTTCGATCTTTTTTTCCAATATCTACCGACTTACTCAAAAATTCACTAAAAGATTTCATGCATTCTTCGGCAAGATATGATTCTGCAATGCACCCCTCAGGTCGTGCATAATTTCTTACGTAGTCTTTGAGTGTTTTCATATACCTTTCAAAAGGATACATCCAACGAAAATGAACTGGTCCGCACAATCGTGCTTCTCTTCCAAGATGAATTGTCAAGTGTATCATAATATCGAAAAATGAGGGTGGAAAATATCTTTCAAGTTCACACAATATTTTAACGATATCATCATCAAGTTGTTGCAACTTCTCCCTATCAAGAACACGTTGACATATTTTATTGAAAAATGAACATAGACGAATTATTGCATTTCGGGGTCTGGTTGGCAATAAACCTCTTACTGCAACTGATAATAATTGTTGCATTAAAACATGATAATCATGAGACTTCAAACCACTAATTTTACAATCCACCAACGACACGCATTTTTTGAAATTTGAACAATAACCATCGGGACCTTTGAAATCATACAACCTTTTGCAAAATATTTTTTTCTCCAATTTTGATAATGTATACGGAGCTGGTGGAAGATATGTTTTAGTTCCACGGGGTTGTGCATAAAGACCATGCCGAATACCCCAATCCTCTAAATCATGTCTACAATTAATCCCATCTTTTGATTTGTTATCATGCAACATTGTACTTAGTGTGCTTTCACAAACATTTTTCTCAACATGCATTACGTCCAAATTATGACGCAATGGAAGTTCCTACGAAAAAAATTAACATTTAAATTTTCTATATATTCTTTTTTTTAGATTAATAAATAAAAAAGAGATTTGAATACTAACCTCCCAATATGGCAAGTCAAAAAAAATTGATCTTTTTTTCCACCTTGATAGCTCCTTTTTTACAGAATTATCATCTTCATTATCTTCATCCTCACTACTGTCATCGATCTTCCTTTTCTTACTTTTTCCCTTAATCTGCTCTTTTCCAAAATCATTTGGAAAGTCCTTCAAAATAAGAAAGATGTTTTTACCTGTTAGAATTCTAGGCATCTTTCCATCCTCTATAGTGTTATCAAACCAAGCTTTTTTTTCCTCAACGGATGTGAAATAGACAAAAATCTTCTATGACCCATATAAACATTCTTTCGACTATATTTCAACCATCGACGATGAGTATTGACACCACATAATGGACAAGCCTTTTTACCCTTTACACAACATCTAGCAAGATTACCATAAGCTGGAAAATCATTTATCATCCATAATAAAATAGCTCTCATATTAAAAAGTGTCTTACTAAATGCATCGTACGTCTCAACTCCACTACTCCACAAGTAATGCAAATCCTCTACTAATGGCGCCATATATACATCAATATCATTCCCCGGTTGCTTTGGACCTGGAATTAGAAGTGTTAGCATAATATTTTCCTTCTTCATGCACAACATAGGCGACAAATTATATGTCACAAGCATTACTGGCCAACAACTATATTTGGAACTCAACATGGAAAATGGATTAAACCCATCTGTAGCAAGACCAAGTCTGAGACTACGTGGATCGGCTGAAAATGATTCCCAATTTTCATCAATTGTGCTCCATGTTACAGAATCTACGGGATGTCGCATCTTTCCATCACTGCTTTTATTATTGAAATGCCACCTTAATGCTTCTGCCATCTTTTCAGATCTGAACATTCTTCTGAATCTTGGAATTATTGGAAAATATCTCAACACCTTAACCGGGATACCCTGCATAATCTCATTTGTATCCTGATTCATTTTCCATCTTGAGGAACCACATTTCGGACAGTCATTCAAATTTTTATACTCTTTACGAAAAAGACAACAATCATTCTCACATGCAAGAATCTTTTCAAACCCCATATCAAATAGTTTGAGGAATTTCTTTACTTCATATAAAGTCTTAGGAAGTACATTATTCTTTGGCAAAAACAGTTGTTGCACATTAAGAAGCTTATCAAAACCAGAATCGGATAATCCAGTTTCGCATTTAAGGTTATACAAAATAGTGATGGCAGATAACTTTGTATGATCTATGCAACCAGGATATAATGGGGTTTCTGCATCTTCCAAGTTCTTAAGTAAATCATCGTGTCGTCTCTGTGCATCATCCTTATCTTTATCATCATCAAAAAAATTATGATTAAAGTAGTCTTCATCTTCATAGTGAATTGCTTTGAGTAAGTCGTACGCCTCACTCTTTTTATTATTATTTTCAACATCTACTTGCTCGCCATGATTATACCACCTACCATCTTTGTACTTAGGATCCATTCCCTATATAATTAAATGCTCAATGACGGTTTCACCATAATGATGACTAAGATTTCGACAATCTAAACAAGGACACAAAATTTTCTCTACATCCCCTAACTTTTTCTTCGCAACACGTACAAAATTTTGAGCTCCTTTTCCATACTCTTTACTGGTTCTATGTTTAAAATTGAAAGCAACAAGAATGTTAGCTTTCATTTTCAAAACATGTTAAGTCTAAAGTTATGTGTAAATTTACTTGTATATGATTACCTGTGTAGACGCAACCAGTCTTTCTCCATCATCATATATAATATGGAAGCAATCAAGTATCTAAAATTCAAAATAGTAATTGGAAATTAGACTATTTAAACAAGTAATGTGTAAGGACCCAATTCTTCGACTTTCGAAAATCGACATCGATACGTTCACTGTATCAACTGCCGAGCAAACGAATGCCGGACAATCGAATTCTTAGGGTTTAAAAGAAGAGGTAGAAGAAAAGATAGAAGAAAAAGAGAAGAAGAACAACAGAACCATATCAGAAACGAAAACAATATCAGAATCTCACATATCGCAGCGGAACAATATATAATAGATAATCACTAGTCTTTTAAAACAAAGAGCTATATCAGTTTATACATACATCAATCAGAGTCAATATACAACAATGGACAGTTATATAAACTTGTCTTCATACAGAATACACAGCGGAATAAATACTATCAGATACAAATACTACGTCTCGTCATCCAGCTTATCTTCAAAGCTCCAGAATATCCAGAATATCCTGATAACATAACTCTAGACTGCCCGTGTGGAAATTGGTGGGCACCCAGAGTTTAGAAGGGAAACAATAAACTCCAGGTCAGTCATGGTGACTGGTGTGAGATCGTAAAACAGTTTATTTTTCACAAAGAAAATAAAATAGATTCGCAATGCTTTTTGGAAAATGAGACTACCATAAGACCTCCCACCACACACACAATGCAAACGAAGAATTGGAGGAGATTTCTTCTTATGATAGTCAAAGATGCTTACTACGCAAATCATTGGATTATTATTATTAATGTCTAGTGTAGAAAACATTTCGAAAGTATAATATTAATCTTAGCCAGCATAGGCATTCCGCACTTATGCCTACTATAGCTACTATGTTCAATAGCAGGTTACCGCCACATTCCATAGCAGGTAATACAATTGCAATCGTAAGGGTTCGTATTGTTTCTTTGGATTTTCCAACAAATGGTCAGGCTAAGGAACTTCCTTTCCTCCTGCCGAATGGGATCGCCTCTGGCTGGACGTCCCGAGAGACAAACTGCTCTCTGCCAAACAAGGCCGGGTTACCCCTGTAACTCGGTAACCAACATCACACATCATAAAGAAAGTGTATCCACATGAGTAAGTATCTAGGCTCCATACCATGATACCACCCCTTTCCAGAAGGAAATGACATACCCTAAAGGGCGCGACCCTCATAACCTTGCCGCAACATTCCTGTTTCGACCATTTCCGGGTTGTTGAGGCCCTGAAGAAGTCTCATCCACAAAGCTACGCTTTTTCAAAAAGCCACGCTTTGGGTCAACAGATGATCAACCTATGATCACAAAGATAAATGATCAAACAAATGATCATATCACAAATGATCAAACACCGATCATCACACAGCAACACTCAGCATGCCACATTACCAAATTGGGAATATATCGCTGATAACTTCAACTACATAACCTCTGAGCTCGTACGTCTCAGAGAAGGGTGTTAAGCTAAGAGAATAAATTCTCCGCCACCAACAGATATGTATTTGAAAGAAATCAGCTTTATATCTCAAAGTGTAATGTCAGACACACAATCCATACAAGTCTGTTCCGGGATCGAACAAAACCGAAGGCACTTCTCACGAAGCCCTTGCAAATCCGAATAATTTCCAATCACGTCCGGACTTCCCATCACTAAGGGTGATAAAACCTCTAAATCGGAGATCAACCGATGTAGAGTAACTCGACGGTAATCCTTTCGTTTTCAAAAATATCCGGTCTTCAACACCAGTCATCAAATGCGATTCATAACGACGTATCACATATTCGGAATGGGTTATACGATCCCATGGTCCTTTCCCGGCTAACCCGAATAGTGAGCGCTTATTTAGAAATAAGTGTGGCATTCAAATTCATCCAATTCACAACAAATACCCATTCAAGGTAATTATTGATAGTCAGTTATTTAACCATCAATAAAGATGCGCAACATCATCAGATTCCAAATAATTTTCCAAATTATTTATTTTCCAAAATATCTTTACTAGATATACAATTTCCACACTTAACCGTTTGAAAACAAATTTCAAGTATTCACCTTTCAATTTATCTTCAAAAGATAAAATTTCAAACGCTTCGTTTCATATTGGAAAACCATTTCCATACTTATTTAATTATAAGTAATTCACAAACCTATTTATTTTCCACATTTGAAAATATTCGATATACTTAAATCAAGGTTAAGTATATATTTCATTCTTTAAGGAAATCATTCTTTTAACACATTTATTTGGGTCAAAACGAATGTTGCGTAAAACATCGTTACTACGATCCAAAATCACTAGTATAAGGATTCAGAATTAAGATAGATGTATAAATCCCAATACTATATAAAACATCCCCTTTCAGAAATCATTTACTATAACAACAGTGTTATAGTCCACCATTTCCTTATTTCTCGAAAACGTCTATTTCAACAATGAATGTTGAAATCTATGGTTTCGATATTTAACATATTTTAAAACATCGTTAAATCGTTTTCATTCTATTCCAATATCACTTTCCCAAAACATATTCATTTTACTTAATAATATATTCACTGTCCCAAAATCGTGAATATACTTCACTAACCACATTTCAATCTTTTCTACACATTTATAGTTTCAAGAATTATCCACTATCCAAAATCGTGGATAAAATTCCCTTAATAATCTCTATATTTAAAATCAATCAAATTTGATTTATTTTCGAATTTATAAAAACAACGTTTATAAATTCTATTTCCATTTTATAACAACTTCGATTTATAAATCTTCTTTAATGACCTATTCAATTTATAACTCAATGTATATACCAAAGGTCCATCTTATAAGTTAATATAACTTATAATTCATTTATTTTAAAAGAAATCGTTCTTTTAAACTTCACAAAATTTAAAACTTTCAGATTTCATTAACTTATGAAATCCCATTTATACTTCATTTTAACACTTATAGAAACTTGTCTTATAATCCCAATATTTCAAATTTATAAATATCCATTTTTGTACATCTTTTAAATAAACCGTTTATAATACTTTAGAAATCCCAATTTAAACCATTTCATAAATTTCTTAACTTTTATTTCAAAAATCACACTTTGATTTTATTTCACAAAAATCTTAACTTTTATAACTTTAAAATTTTAGACGTTTATTTATTTGAAATAAATCAATTCAAAAATTCAATAAAACGTCTACTTTCAAAAATCACTTTAAAATCCTTTTAAAGTAAAAGTCGTTATTTTTAAACTTCAAAACTTGAATCCGATGATGCAACAACACCAATTAGTCAATCACAACAACAACCATCATATATCAATATGATAACAGAATATTCATCAATATCTGTAAATAAATAAATACTGGTGAGGAATCCAGTTAGATCCCTCCAACCTGTTTCCCTGCATCCACAAACGTTAGCACAATACCAATTCCACTTCGAGGTGGAATATCGCGGTATATGGGTTTTATAAAAATCATCCGCTTACTAACGACGCAATAGGGTCTCATCCGCTATACGAGGCGGGAAATCAATCAATCCAATATATACATATGCCAATATGTATATATTGCTATATATACATAGATATATCCTACTATATCTAATATCACATCCAAACAACAAGCAATCAGTCAATAACTACAAAATTAAATTTTCCTTCGAGTGAGAAAATCTCACCTTCGCTTTTATTTCCGTTTGCCATTCACTTAATCCTGATTTGGTTTTCCCGGTTTGACCTTGTATAAATAATTTATACAATTCATTAATATTTGAACCAATTAAATAACCAATTTTTTTCCTTTAACAAATTTATCTAACTAATTATTAAATTTCTCTTTTTAAATAGATTTATTTAATTTAAACTAATACCTTTAATTCTCTAAATCAATCATTTTTTTTATAAATTGATTTAACTTAAAATTAAATTTTAAAACTAAATTTCTTTTAATAAAATCCATTTTGAAAATATATATATATCAAAACAAATACCTATGTAAATTCAAAATTCTTTGCTACTTTTAAATTCCAACAGAAATAATTTCCTTTTCGTCTTCTATTTCGTATACTTATAAAATCTGAAAACTGCATTTTCTTACTGTGATTTTATAATTTAATTAACTTGTCTTTCTGGTATCAAAATAAATAGAAGTAAATTTAGCTCGAATACCTCGTTTACAAACCCAGATCGAGACCCAACTTGTCGAAGCTCAGTCGACACTCGCGTGCGCTCGAGCCACCATAACTCGACTTCGATTCATTGCCTCGCAGTTGACAATCCACTACCGAACTTCACGGCATTGCCTCTGCCTTCTTTTCGACCCACCCAGCATGCCTTTATTGATCGCGAGCCCACATACGAGACGACAACGCCGAGCTTGATTATCGCGAGCCTCCATCATCGCGACGAGCTTCCAGATCCAAGCGAACTGCCTCCGGTCCTCGCAAAACCCCCAGCCTCCTACTGCCATCGCCATTGCCTTGAACTCGATTCGAGTGCGACTCGAACTCGTCGCCGCCCATCCCCTTCGTACGTGCCCACTCGCGAGCTTGGTGATTGACGAACGAGAAGGGTTTTGATTTTGATTTTTTTTATTTCTAACTGAGGGATTTTAATGAAGAGGGGAGCGGCCATTGTTTTTGATTTCGTTTTATTTTACTTTCGTTTGAAATGTTTTGAACAGATAAAGGAAGAGGACTCGGTTGAAATAGAAAGGGAAGACAGTGTACGTGATTTAACAGGGATAAAGGATACACGACCATGCTCTGAGATGAAGGGGTATGTCGCGTGTACGAGTGGGGGACAAGAAAACGTGGTGGTGTTGACCAAATATATATTTAAATTCAAATTGAATTCGATAAAGATTCAATGCGTTTACTCGTCGTGTGCTCACATATAAACACCGAAAAATACGATATTTGAAATCCGACAATAATTCAATATTCCGGATCCAATGGGACTGGTTTCATCGAATTCCGAGACTGCGCCTCGGACGGCTATTTTTAAATATCGATACGAACGATAAATTTCAAAACTGATCAAATCAATTTCAAATTCGATTCAGAAGCTTCTATTATCTGAAGTGTTATCAATATAAATTTTAAAAAGCTTTTGAAATATTTTTCTTCAGCTTAAAATTGAAGATTCAAATTTTTTATTCAGCATTCAATAGATTAAATTTTAAAGTTTAATCGCAAATTTCAAAGTTATATCGGGGATTCAAATTAAATCACTGTTCAAATATTTAAAATTAATTAAATATTTCCAATTTAATTTGTTCAAAATTCTAGGTCGTTACAAACTTCCCCCCTTAAAAGAATTTCGTCCCGAAATTACAAGTTAGAAAAAAAAAGTCCTTAACTCGTCTACTATTTTTCACTATCCAATAGTTTTATCAATTTTCAAAACAAATCTTTTTATTAAAGATTCATTATTATTTCAACTAACTTTCCAATTCCAATTATAAGTTTCAAACAACATTGTTTACTTCAAAATTCAAATTTAAATTCAAATTCAAATTTCAACTTTCAATTTTTTCTCAAAATTTTCTAACACTCGAAATTTTCGAAAAATTTCGCCAGCGTCTCCTTTGCGCGGCTAATAGGGTACGACTACAAAACGTCCCTACGGACCCTCAGATTTCAAAAAGAAAAGAAAAAGCCAAGCGGCTTGTAACGACCCGCAAATTTCAGTTGTTTTATTTATTTAATTAATTGAATTTGTGTGAAATTTTTGACAGTAAAATTTTGAAATATAAATTTGATATTTGGAATGCGTCTAATTAAACATAGCAACTGGTAAATTTTCGTCCGAAAATATGAAAATTTATTTCGCGCGTAAATTTACTTCAATTTAATCAGTTGAAAATAGGTGATAATAAAATATTTTCCAAACCTAAATATTTTTACATAGGAAATTTGTAAATCATCTTCTAAGTGAGATGTCATCTTTCGTTTCGTCAAATTTGGAATTCTGTTGCTCCGTTTATCTTATTTCTGGCAGAATAGCAGTATTTCTGGTACCGGTTATCGACTTTTGATCGGATGACCGTACCACTGCTATCTGTGTACCGTTTTGATCGTCTCGTTGCGCTGATCTCTACGGTATATTCAACTCTGTATTTTAAGGTCCGGTACGCGACAGAAACAATGAAACAGTGCGTCGTACCGGTACCCTGAATTGTAAACGTATAAAGTTGAACGGGTCTTTTTTTCTTCTCCTAGCATTTATTATAGCATTCAAACTTTGTGCGTTTCTTCCTCATCAAGCTGAACAGCCACTTTATTTACCTTTTACTGTCATTTAATTTGTAAAACAAATTCCTCCCCATCTTTGCCTTCTATGTTATATTTTACTTTCCAACTTGTTCCTCCTCGAGCCGAAGCAACCTCCTCGACAGCCTGACAGCCCGCCTTTGTTCTCCCCTGGCCAAACACCTATGCCACGTCACCTTGCTACTCGAGCCCTTCCCCAACGTTGTTCCATCCTCCCAGTCAGAACCGAGCCCAACCATTTTTGCAACAGCGCTCAAGCCTCCATTGCCTAGCCTACAGCTGTCAACCACCCTTGCCATTTTCTCCTCCGGCCTCGCAACCGATTCATGTGCCACCATTTCACTTCATGACAGCAGCCCTGACCCATTTTTCACTCCACCTGTTCCGCCACGTTCTCTCCGACATCAACCCATGTTTTCCCCACGCCTCAACCTGCGCTCGTCTCTACCCACTGACCCCAAAACTCACCAAGCAGATCCACATCTTCCCACTTCCCTCCCTGACGCAGCAGCACCACGTACGCCCAGATCTGTGCCTCCACCCAGGCAACCGTCACCCTCCGCCTTGCAGCCTACCGCCACCCTGTCTCGGTCCCCAGATCCGCCTCCTTCCAGCCACCATGTTTCCTCCTTCCTCTGCCCCTCCGCCATAGTCTGCCGTGCCTTTTTCTTCCACCCTCTCATCTTCGCAACCTCGTGCGTCACAATAGCTGCTGAGGCAACCTCTTCCTTTTGTTAACAGAAAACTCCACTTCGCGCATAGCCAGGTCTTCATTTTGAAACTAGGTTGTACATTTTGATTTATATATATATGGAAACTGTGATATATATTGGTTATATATTAGCTTATAAAATATATATGCTTTCCAATATTTAGTTCGTACAAATATCCTTGGCCATGATCTATATACATCGGTTTGTTTTAGAATAAATATTCGTATATATATATATATATATATATGTTTAGAGACTTATGCTTGCCGCAAGCTATCTTGTTTATATGTTAATCTATAGGGGTTTCATATTTTGTTATAGTTGAATTTTTATTTTGTTATGTTTGTATATAAAAGTTATTTTATGTTGTATAGCCTATATATTTACATATGTCTGTTATATAAACGTATTTATTAAATAAGCATGCAGTACAGTATTATATACATGTATAGTTGCAGGGCAGAATGTAGGCTTGCTGGCTATTATTTTATAATAGTGTGTACAGTTTTGTAATTTATATAGTTTAAAGTATATAACATTATCTATTTTTACAATGGTAAAATATTAAATATAGTTATATTAGTGGTATATTAGTGGTTCGGCTATATACAAGTTAGTATCCTTTATTTTATTTTAAAGTGTATATACAGTTCGTCTATTATAGTTTATATATATTATATACCGGGTTTTTCATAAGTTATGTATTTTACGTGTCATATATATGATCTATTGTTAATATAAATACAAGTTCACAGTTCCTATAGGATTGTTAAATGGTAAATCTCACATAACAGTATATGTATTAGTATGCTAAAACTATTAGCTTTTGCTTATGTAGTTTTGTATATGTATGAAGGGTATATAAGTGGTTTATTTTATATGTATAATACATATACTAGTCTGCATGGGTTAAGTTTATATATATTTATGGTATATTGGTTTTATCAATTTTGTTTTTATATAATAAGTATGTAAGCTTATATATATTCACATATTAGTATATAAGGATATATAAGCTTGGTCCAAGCATCTATATAGAAATTTTATTTTGTATGGGTTCGAATTAAATATGGATTTGAAATTTTATGTTTTGGAATTTATCTTGGAAACAAATAAAATAAATATATATATATTAAGTTATATTGATCTTTTCTAATTATTGATTTTTAAATATAGTATATATATCTTCCATTTATATTAAGTTGATCTGATCAGTTTCCATCAATTCTTGCCCATCAGCTTTGATCGTTGAATTCGTGCCGATTTTTGCTTTGCTTTGAGATTTGGTCATTTGGATTAGTCGATCGTCAAGTCCGTGATCCAATCTGTAGCTTGTCGTATTGTCCAATTTCTCTAGCCTCGAAAGGTGAGCAATCACTCACGATTAATGTTCTTATATTTATTAAATTTGATTTCAATTGAACTGCCAATTGAAATATGCTGCTGTTTGTTATTTAGATTGCTATATATGTCATTATCTGTATCTGTTCACCTGTGACATCTGACACCATTATCTGTTATTTATATTGTTGATATATGCCTGTTACTATTGTTATTTTATTTTCATATCTGTTATCACTCTGCAAGTTCCCTGTTAGTATAGAATCACTATGGGTTGAAATGATACATACCCGAACGATCTGTAGAATAGGAGAAAATCGTTATGGGTTGAAATGATAAACCCAAGCGATTTTCAATTGAATTGAATTTGGGATTTCGGGTTGAAAAGATATATACCCGAATATGTTTTAAATTGCGGATTGAAATGATAAATATCCGTATCACTTGACCATAGGATAGAAAATTATATACAGGCACCGTTGGTCTATATATATAAACGTTTTGAAATGATTTCTATGGTTTTGAAAAGAAATATATGGTTTTGATAAATATTGATTTTAAAGATTTATTAAAGTTGATTTAATAAAGTTGATAAATAATGTGTTTAAGTATTTAATATCTATATTTTAAATATAGAATTTGTAATGATTTGAAATTGATTGAAATTGTATTTATTTAAGAATTATACTTAAATAAGTCTGATTTGAAATGTATTGAATTGGAAATTTAAAGAAGTGATTTACAACTTGAAATTAGAAAGGGTGACTTAAATGGATATTTTAAACGTATAAATATTTGAATGAGATATTTTGTTTATTTAAAATTGTAAATTGAAATTGAATTTAAATGTTATGGAAATGATTAAGTTAATATTTCAAACTAAATAATTGTAAAGGGAATCTGATATGTATATAAATTTATCAAATTTAGTTTTGAAATGATGAATATTTAAAGCTTTGAAATATATTAAAATTGAAATGACCTATTTTATGGTTCAGATATGTATTTGAAATCGATAATTTGAAATGTTTTATTTAGAAGCTGAATCGAGTTGAAACTGATAATGTGAGATTTGATTAAATTAAATTTTTGGAATTCGAGTAATTTGAATCGATTTGTGAAATTTGAGGAAACTAATTTATTTTATAACGAAATTTTAATATCTAAACTATTTAAAAGGAACGTGTTATGATTTCCAAAATACTATGATTTCCAGACTATGATTTCGAAAGCATTATAACTTTGGAAAGTAATATGATTTTGAAAATGGATATATTTGAAATGAAATGATATCATATTAAATTGGGTTTTGAAATGATAATGATATATTTTGGTTTTGAAGTATAAACTTTTGCGAAATGACCACGGTGTTATAATAACGATTGGTTGGCAAAGAGACCGGGATCGGATATGGACATACTCTCTGTCGATACCGAAAACCACTTTGACAACCGTGTACGTGGTGGAGATTCCAGAATGAAGTAGGATGGTGGCGGCGTTCTTAAGGTATGTTACGTGGACCCAACTCCCGTGAGTTGGCATAAGGTGGCTAAAACAGGAGCGATCTCGGACCAGTGAGGTAGCACCTCTTCTCAGACGCATTTCTTCGATATTATACTCTTACTTGTGATTTGACTAGATGGCCATCCTCCGATTTGGGAATGTTGTTCGAGGTGGAACGGTAGTGGCTGCTATGCGTATCCATCAGTCCGTGTGCGTAATTGGTATATCTACCCTGGCATTGCCTAGTTGTGCCGTGTCACCTACCATACCGAGCTTTACTACGATTATGATTTTAAGATCCGACCGCGTTAAGGTTCTCCATCCCCTTAACGCTATTTTCCGATATGATTATACTTTACTTATTTAGACACTATTATAATAGCGAATATTACTACATAGTAAATAGTTTAACGGATCCTTAGGGGATGGTTATCCCAAACATCCTTTAAGTTACTTGTATTTCAGTTGATATTTCACTTGAGTTGGATTTATTAATATAAGAATGTTAATCCTGACTCGAGTGTTTTGTGTTTTGCTTTACGCTCGGGTCAGACTGAGTGATACAGCATTGGAGACTCACCTTTGGAGTTGGAGCTTCGCTTGGAGATCCAGCTATCTATCGATCCTGCTTTCAGTTATTCTGTTGATCCAGTGATGTATTCAGATCTGGTATTTGATTATTGTATTGAGACATCTATTGTATTCGAGACCTCTGTTGTATCTTGTTTAACTCTGTTATATATATATAGTAGCTTCATGAACTACTATCGTTTGTTTCCGCTGCAGTATTGTTATATTACTCTGTGTCTGTGATCTGTAATTATTTTATTTACTGTATATGATGAGTTTTGCCAAATTTTATTTACAACGCGGTATTTTGAGCAATTCAACTCCGGCATGAGTGTCTACCTATACACTTATAATGGATGCGAATGGTTGAAAATAACGGGTCGTTACAGTTGGTATCAGAGCTCTGGTTTTAGGCAAACTCAGCATATGTAGTAAATTCAATTACAGAATCACTTTCGTTCGAGCTTGAATTCCTTCTTCTTTGACTCGGTTCCTTTGAATTTTGGAACGTTCACTTCGGTTCCAAAGTTCACTCGTGTCTCCCCTATTTGTGTCTTCTTATTTCTAGAGTATCCCATAACTCCACTTCGAATGATCTCTATAATAAATCGGCGGTCTCGCCAATCTTCGAATAATTTGTACTGGGGTGAAACTCCTTTACAATCGGTATTGATTCACCGGAGATTTCTGTATCCTCGGTTTACGATGCTGCTATCTTAAGCTATACCCGAATTCTACCTCTGGTAATCGAATGTCGATTTGCTTCAGAATTCTACATCGATCTTATCTATGAAGTCACGGTTGACCCGGTTAAGGTTGCCCGCGATTTATACAACTTTATCCATCTTCCTGTTTGAAATGCAATCATCTAACCTTCGTTTCGAGCCAATCTATTTTAGATTAGAATTCTCTTTGATTAGAGTCCCTCTATATTTGGATCTCTATCCTTGTGTTGGAATCCAATTCTGGAACCATCGTGTGAGGGAGTGTATTTGTAATTATTATAAAATAGTTTAGGTATAGTGTGTTGTTTGAGTTGTTGATGTTGATTTGGGTTTTCGATCGATTCGTCTGATCAACGCTATCGATAGGATTTCCAAAACACTTAAACAGAGCAAACTGACACAATATAATTTTCAAATTTGATAAATGAAATAAATTTGTATGATTATATTAAATATATAAGAAACATTTTCTGGAATTAAAAGTTAAATAATTTGGTTGTTGAAAATGATAATATTCGATTATCATTTTATTGTTTTGTAAGTCATTGACTATTGCAAAGTGACTGTTGTTTTAAATTTATTTGGAATTGGAATGAATTTAAATTGAGAAATTTAAGAATCAAATTTCTGGTGATTTCAAACTTTGTTTTAAAGCCTTAAAATGTATATTATTTAAAGTATTTTCGAATAAAATGGTTTTCAAAAGAATTTTAAATGTTTAAATCAGTGCTCTTCTCGTTGTCGCTGGAAAATAATTTCGGTGATGACGGCCGCATCATCGACATTCATTTTCAAGTTTCGAAGAGGAGAAACCATTCTGTAGCTTTGCTACGGTTTTGTTTTGAAAAAAAAATATACTTTGATTTAAATTTCTTCAGTATAATTTGATTTATATGTATATATAAGTATCTTATTTTAAAATTTAATTTTATATAAATATTATTATATATATATCTCTAAATTGTTTGGAGTAAATCGGAGATTTAAATTCTTAAATTTTGGATTAAAGATGATTTCAATTATAAACTAAAGTCAAAATTCTTGGATAAATAATTTAACTAGGAATAACTGAATTGTAAAATCTTATTTGTATAATACTCAATTACATCTCAACATAACTTACCTAAAATTCAGAAGTTAAAAATGTAATTGGATAATACAATATAAAATGACTTTATAAGGAAAGATTTGAGTGTTATAGTAAATGTTATACACCTAATTTTATTATAAAGATGTTAATAGAGATAAACAGAATAATAAGTTAATTAAATAATAGATGAGACAAATAAATTGTTTTGAAGGAACTAATAAGTTGCAATTTGATTAACTTATGGAAATACCTTGAATTTAAAAGCGATTATTGAATATAAATTAATTTAAATCAAAAATTCATATGGTTTAGATTAATTTATATGGTTTAAATATATGTAATTAGATATATATTAAGTGAAATAAACTTAATAATGATTTGGAATAAAAGAATTTAATTTGTCGAATAAAACATGAGTATAATAAATGATGATACAAATTTGATGACTTAGAAATTGTTAATTGAGGATGACTAGACATAAGGTAATGAATTCAGAAATAGATGAATTGATTTAACTTAAGTGAACTTAGTGGAATAAATCAAATTGTTAAATATTAATTAGTTTAATTTGAGATTATATGGTTTAAATTAATAGTCTTATCTTATCTTTTAATCTATCTTTCTGTTGGTTGCTTTTACTCTCCTACCTCCTTCCTTTTCGGGGACGAAAAGTTTTGAGTGGGGGAGAGTGTAACGACCCGCAAATTTCAGTTGTTTTATTTATTTAATTAATTGAATTTGTGTGAAATTTTTAACAGTAAAATTTTGAAATATAAATTTGATATTTGGAATGCATCTAATTAAACATAGCAACTGGTAAATTTTCGTCCGAAAATATGAAAATTTATTTCGCGCGTAAATTTACTTCAATTTAATCAGTTGAAAATAGGTGATAATAAAATATTTTCCAAACCTAAATATTTTTACATAGGAAATTTGTAAATCATCTTCTGAGTGAGATGTCATCTTTCGTTTCGTCAAATTTGGAATTCTGTTGCTCCGTTTATCTTATTTCTGGCAGAATAGCAGTATTTCTGGTACCGATTATCGACTTTTGATCGGATGACCGTACCACTGCTATCTGTGTACCGTTTTGATCGTCTCGTTGCGCTGATCTCTACGGTATATTCTACTCTGTATTTTAAGGTCCAATACGCGACAGAAACAATGAAACAGTGCGTCGTACCGGTACCCTGAATTGTAAACGTATAAAGTTGAACGGGTCTTTTTTTCTTCTCCTAGCATTTATTATAGCATTCAAACTTTGTGCGTTTCTTCCTCATCAAGCTGAACAGCCACTTTATTTACCTTTTACTGTCATTTAATTTGTAAAACAAATTCCTCCCCATCTTTGCCTTCTCTGTTATATTTTACTTTCCAACTTGTCCCTCCTCGAGCCGAAGCAACCTCCTCGACAGCCTGACAGCCCGCCTTTGTTCTCCCCTGGCCAAACACCTATGCCACGTCACCTTGCTACTCGAGCCCTTCCCCAACGTTGTTCCATCCTCCCAGTCAGAACCGAGCCCAACCATTTTTGCAACAGCGCTCAAGCCTCCATTGCCTAGCCTACAGCTGTCAACCACCCTTGCCATTTTCTCCTCCGGCCTCGCAACCGATTCATGTGCCACCATTTCACTTCATGACAGCAGCCCTGACCCATTTTTCACTCCACCTGTTCCGCCACGTTCTCTCCGACATCAACCCATGTTTTCCCCATGCCTCAACCTGCGCTCGTCTCTACCCACTGACCCCAAAACTCACCAAGCAGATCCACATCTTCCCACTTCCCTCCCTGACGCAGCAGCACCACGTACGCCCAGATCTGCGCCTCCACCCAGGCAACCGTCACCCTCCGCCTTGCAGCCTACCGCCACCCTGTCTCGGTCCCCAGATCCGCCTCCTTCCAGCCACCATGTTTCCTCCTTCCTCTGCCCCTCCGCCATAGTCTGCCGTGCCTTTTTCTTCCACCCTCTCATCTTCGCAACCTCGTGCGTCACAATAGCTGCTGAGGCAACCTCTTCCTTTTGTTAACAGAAAACTCCACTTCGCGCATAGCCAGGTCTTCATTTTGAAACTAGGTTGTACATTTTGATTTATATATATATGGAAACTGTGATATATATTGGTTATATATTAGCTTATAAAATATATATACTTTCCAATATTTAGTTCGTACAAATATCCTTGGCCATGATCTATATACATCGGTTTGTTTTAGAATAAATATTCGTATATATATATATATATATATATATATATATATATATGTTTAGAGACTTATGCTTGCCGCAAGCTATCTTGTTTATATGTTAATCTATAAGGGTTTCATATTTTGTTATAGTTGAATTTTTATTTTGTTATGTTTGTATATAAAAGTTATTTTATGTTGTATAGCCTATATATTTACATATGTCTGTTATATAAACGTATTTATTAAATAAGCATGCAGTACAGTATTATATACATGTATAGTTGCAGGGCAGAATGTAGGCTTGCTGGCTATTATTTTATAATAGTGTGTACAGTTTTGTAATTTATATAGTTTAAAGTATATAACATTATCTATTTTTACAATGGTAAAATATTAAATATAGTTATATTAGTGGTATATTAGTGGTTCGGCTATATACAAGTTAGTATCCTTTATTTTATTTTAAAGTGTATATACAGTTCGTCTATTATAGTTTATATATATTATATACCGGGTTTTTCATAAGTTATGTATTTTACGTGTCATATATATGATCTATTGTTAATATAAATACAAGTTCACAGTTCCTATAGGATTGTTAAATGGTAAATCTCACATAACAGTATATGTATTAGTATGCTAAAACTATTAGCTTTTGCTTATGTAGTTTTGTATATGTATGAAGGGTATATAAGTGGTTTATTTTATATGTATAATACATATACTAGTCTGCATGGGTTAAGTTTATATATATTTATGGTATATTGGTTTTATCAATTTTGTTTTTATATAATAAGTATGTAAGCTTATATATATTCACATATTAGTATATAAGGATATATAAGCTTGGTCCAAGCATCTATATAGAAATTTTATTTTGTATGGGTTCGAATTAAATATGGATTTGAAATTTTATGTTTTGGAATTTATCTTGGAAACAAATAAAATAAATATATATATTAAGTTATATTGATCTTTTCTAATTATTGATTTTTAAATATAGTATATATATCTTCCATTTATATTAAGTTGATCTGATCAGTTTCCATCAATTCTTGCCAATCAGCTTTGATCGTTGAATTCGTGCCGATTTTTGCTTTGCTTTGAGATTTGGTCATTTGGATTAGTCGATCGTCAAGTCCGTGATCCAATCTGTAGCTTGTCGTATTGTCCAATTTCTCTAGCCTCGAAAGGTGAGCAATCACTCACGATTAATGTTCTTATATTTATTAAATTTGATTTCAATTGAACTGCCAATTGAAATATGCTGCTGTTTGTTATTTAGATTGCTATATATGTCATTATCTGTATCTGTTCACCTGTGACATCTGACACCATTATCTGTTATTTATATTGTTGATATATGCCTGTTACTATTGTTATTTTATTTTCATATCTGTTATCACTCTGCAAGTTCCCTGTTAGTATAGAATCACTATGGGTTGAAATGATACATACCCGAACGATCTGTAGAATAGGAGAAAATCGTTATGGGTTGAAATGATAAACCCAAGCGATTTTCAATTGAATTGAATTTGGGATTTCGGGTTGAAAAGATATATACCCGAATATGTTTTAAATTGCGGATTGAAATGATAAATATCCGTATCACTTGACCATAGGATAGAAAATTATATACAGGCACCGTTGGTCTATATATATAAACGTTTTGAAATGATTTCTATGGTTTTGAAAAGAAATATATGGTTTTGATAAATATTGATTTTAAAGATTTATTAAAGTTGATTTAATAAAGTTGATAAATAATGTGTTTAAGTATTTAATATTTATATTTTAAATATAGAATTTGTAATGATTTGAAATTGATTGAAATTGTATTTATTTAAGAATTATACTTAAATAAGTCTGATTTGAAATGTATTGAATTGGAAATTTAAAGAAGTGATTTACAACTTGAAATTAGAAAGGGTGACTTAAATGGATATTTTAAACGTATAAATATTTGAATGAGATATTTTGTTTATTTAAAATTGTAAATTGAAATTGAATTTAAATGTTATGGAAATGATTAAGTTAATATTTCAAACTAAATAATTGTAAAGGGAATCTGATATGTATATAAATTTATCAAATTTAGTTTTGAAATGATGAATATTTAAAGCTTTGAAATATATTAAAATTGAAATGACCTATTTTATGGTTCAGATATGTATTTGAAATCGATAATTTGAAATGTTTTATTTAGAAGCTGAATCGAGTTGAAACTGATAATGTGAGATTTGATTAAATTAAATTTTTGGAATTCGAGTAATTTGAATCGATTTGTGAAATTTGAGGAAACTAATTTATTTTATAA
Organism: Allium fistulosum; assembly: GCA_030737815.1. Lineage (NCBI taxonomy): Eukaryota > Viridiplantae > Streptophyta > Magnoliopsida > Asparagales > Amaryllidaceae > Allium > Allium fistulosum. The sequence continues at coordinate 1,041,944,893 of CM060902.1, read as the reverse complement.
CGAAATTTTAATATCTAAACTGTTTAAAAGGAACGTGTTATGATTTCCAAAATACTATGATTTCCAGACTATGATTTCGAAAGCATTATAACTTTGGAAAGTAATATGATTTTGAAAATGGATATATTTGAAATGAAATGATATCATATTAAATTGGGTTTTGAAATGATAATGATATATTTTGGTTTTGAAGTATAAACTTTTGCGAAATGACCACGGTGTTATAATAACGATTGGTTGGCAAAGAGACCGGGATCGGATATGGACATACTCTCTGTCGATACCGAAAACCACTTTGACAACCGTGTACGCGGTGGAGATTCCAGAATGAAGTAGGATGGTGGCGGCGTTCTTAAGGTATGTTACGTGGACCCAACTCCCGTGAGTTGGCATAAGGTGGCTAAAACAGGAGCGATCTCGGACCAGTGAGGTAGCACCTCTTCTCGGACGCATTTCTTCGATATTATACTCTTACTTGTGATTTGACTAGATGGCCATCCTCCGATTTGGGAATGTTGTTCGAGGTGGAACGGTAGTGGCTGCTATGCGTATCCATCAGTCCGTGTGCGTAATTGGTATATCTACCCTGGCATTGCCTAGTTGTGCCGTGTCACCTACCATACCGAGCTTTACTACGATTACGATTTTAAGATCCGACCGCGTTAAGGTTCTCCATCCCCTTAACGCTATTTTCCGATATGATTATACTTTACTTATTTAGACACTATTATAATAGCGAATATTACTACATAGTAAATAGTTTAAAAGATCCTTAGGGGATGGTTATCCCAAACATCCTTTAAGTTACTTATATTTCAGTTGATATTTCACTTGAGTTGGATTTATTAATATAAGAATGTTAATCCTGACTCGAGTGTTTTGTGTTTTGCTTTACGCTCGGGTCAGACTGAGTGATACAGCATTGGAGACTCGCCTTTGGAGTTGGAGCTTCGCTTTGAGATCCAACTATCTATCGATCCTGCTTTCAGTTATTCTGTTGATCCAGTGATGTATTCAGATCTGGTATTTGATTATTGTATTGAGACATCTATTGTATTCGAGACCTCTGTTGTATCTTGTTTAACTCTGTTATATATATATAGTAGCTTCATGAACTACTATCCTTTGTTTCCGCTGCAGTATTGTTATATTACTCTGTGTCTGTGATCTGTAATTATTTTATTTACTGTATATGATGAGTTTTGCCAAATTTTATTTACAACGCGGTATTTTGAGCAATTCAACTCCGGCATGAGTGTCTACCTATACATTTATAATGGATGCGAATGGTTGAAAATAACGGGTCGTTACACGGCTAGACAAGAAAATCATCAAATCTCATATCGAAATTTAAATACTTACCTTTTGTCGAGCAATTCAAATTTATCTTTGAAATCAAATTTCCAATTCCTTCAATACACCTGTATATCCTACTAGCCATAATATCTAGTTACAACATTCAAATCATTTTGCAAATTCTATTACAAATTTTTCAATATATGCTCCTTATACATCTTTACTTCACTATTGAAGTTACATATCTATTTTTCATTCAATTTTACATTCCAAATTCATTTGAATTCAATTCCAACATTTAATTCAATTTGGATTTAGTTTATCTTCTGAATATTGAATTTTATCGATTATCTTTAGTTCACTTCAAACTAATCTTGAAACTTCATTTTATTTCGCACAATTCACATTTGTTTTCAACATTCAGTTTCAATTTCCAGTTTTATCTTTATTCAATCATCACTTAGAATAATTTCAATATCACATTTACTTAAGAATTTCACACTTCTTTTCTTAGGTTCAATGTAAATATTCCATATACACATTATATTTATTTTCAATTTACCACTTCGGTTAAATCTACTGACATTTAAACTGGATTTCAAATTCCATATGAATTTTAATTTCTCTTTCAATTCATATTTATAATTATTCAATTCAATTCTATTGCTTAGAACTTCAAAATGAATCTCAATTTTCAATTGCACTTTCATTTATTCAAATTTATTCACTTATACTTCTTTAATTTAACTCTATCTTTTAAGTTAAATTTATTCTATCAAAAATTCAAATTGTATAAGTTATCAACTTAATAATATTTCATAAATATTTTTATATGGTATTCCAGAGTCTTTTCAACTTTTTCAAAACCATTTTGAAAACAATTCAAATTATCCTTTCAATTTTCTAAAACAATACCCAAATTTTCAAACAACTTCCATTTAAAACAAATTTGGCAGCAATTCCTCTTTTGGAAACCCGAAAATGAACACCGATAGTGTCGCGATCACCAATCAGAATTATTTTCCAGCGACCGAAAAGAGTTTAGAGCTTTTCATTCCTTCAAAACATTTTTCCAAAATCCTTTGAATTTTCTTTTCAAATCAATTAGGATTTTAAACTTTCCAAACCTCCAAAATTTTCAAATTCTTTTCAAAACCTTTCCAAATACTTCTCTGGAATTCTACTTCCAATTATAAGTCACATTTATAATTTATATTCTCAAATTTCATTTGTACACGAATTCATTTCCTTATGCTTCAATTCGCATTTATAAATTTCATTTGTTAATTGAATTTATCTCCAAATCTTTGGTTATTATTTTAATTTCTCATTCCATTTCACATAACAATGATAATAATTCAATGTTATTGTTTTATAACAACCAAACATCCATATACTATGATAATTCACAGAAAAATCATTTCTTTTCTATACAAAAATTGTTTTGGGTAAAATTATTTCATTCACCCTATTTAAAACAATACTGTGTCGGTTTATCTTGTTTAAGAGTTTAGAAACCCCTATCGATTACAGTTAGCTAGACTGCACCGACCAGAATCTATAAACAATCAACCGATAAGTCAACACAATACAAACAATTTCATATTCACTAACAAATACGCACTCGTATCTATTATTACACTCAACTCATTCTAGAGTACTACTGACTCTATCTCTAATAAGTAACACCTAACAGAGCAGGGTTGTCGCTTAACCATATGCTCTGATACCACGCTGTAAGGACCCAATTCTTCGACTTTCGAAAATCGACATCGATACGTCCACTGTATCAACTGCCGAGCAAACGAATGCCGGATAATCGAATTCTTAGGGTTTAAAAGAAGAGGTAGAAGAAAAGATAGAAGAAAAAGAGAAGAAGAACAACAGAACCATATCAGAAACGAAAACAATATCAGAATCTCACATATCGCAGCGGAACAATATATAATAGATAATCACTAGTCTTTTAAAACAAAGAGCTATATCAGTTTATACATACATCAATCAAAGTCAATATACAACAATGGACAATTATATAAACTTGTCTTCATACAGAATACACAGCGAAATAAATACTATCAGATACAAATACTACGTCTCGTCATCCAGCTTATCTTCAAAGCTCCAGAATATCCAGAATATCCCGATAACCTAACTCTAGACTGCCCGTGTGGAAATTGGTGGGCACCCAGAGTTTAGAAGGGAAACAATAAACTCCAGGTCAGCCATGGTGACTGGTGTGAGATCGTAAAACAGTTTATTTTTCACAAAGAAAATAAAATAGATTCGCAATGCTTTTTGGAAAATGAGACTACCATAAGACCTCCCACCACACACACAATGCAAACGAAGAATTGGAGGAGATTTCTTCTTATGATAGTCAAAGATGCTTACTACGCAAATCATTGGATTATTATTATTAATGTCTAGTGTAGAAAACATTTCGAAAGTATAATATTAATCTTAGCCAGCATAGGCATTCCGCACTTATGCCTACTATAGCTACTATGTTCAATAGCAGGTTACCGCCACATTCCATAGCAGGTAATACAATTGCAATCGTAAGGGTTCGTATTGTTTCTTTGGATTTTCCAACAAATGGTCAGGCTAAGGAACTTCCTTTCCTCCTGCCGAATGGGATCGCCTCTGGCTGGACGTCCCGAGAGACAAACTGCTCTCTGCCAAACAAGGCCGGGTTAACCCTGTAACAGGTAACTCATGAATATGTCATCACCCGGTCCTTTGGGACCTTTATCCGAGCGCTCGGTAACTGACATCACATATCATAAAGAAAGTGTATCCACATGAGTAAGTATCTGGGCTCCATACCATGATACCACCCCTTTCCAGAAGGAAATGACATACCCTAAAGGGCGCGACCCTCATAACCTTGCCGCAACATTCCTGTTTCGACCATTTCCAGGTTGTTGAGGCCCTGACGAAGTCTCGTCCACAAAGCTACGCTTTTTCAAAAAGCCACGCTTTGGGTCAACAGATGATCGACCTATGATCACAAAGATAAATGATCAAACAAATGATCATATCACAAATGATCAAACACCGATCATCACACAGCAACACTCAGCATGCCACATTACCAAATTGGGAATATATCGCTGATAACTTCAACTACATAACCTCTGAGCTCGTACGTCTCAGAGAAGGGTGTTAAGCTAAGAGAATAAATTCTCCGCCACCAACAGATATGTATTTGAAAGAAATCAGCTTTACATCTCAAAGTGTAATGTCAGACACACAAGCCATACAAGTCTGTTCCGGGATCGAACAGAACCGAAGGCACTTCTCACGAAGCCCTTGCAAATCCGAATAATTTCCAATCACGTCCGGACTTCCCGTCACTAAGGGTGATAAAACCTCTAAATCGGAGATCAACCGATGTAGAGTAACTCGATGGTAATCCTTTCGTTTTCAAAAATATCTGGTCTTCAACATCGGTCATCAAATGCGATTCATAACGACGTATCACATATTCGGAATGGGTTATACGACCTCATGGTCCTTTCCCGGGTAACCCGAATAGTGAGCGCTTATTTAAAAATAAGTGTGGCATTCAAATTCATCCAATTCACAACAAATACCCATTCAAGGTAATTATTGATAGTCAGTTATTTAACCATCAATAAAGATGCGCAACATCATCAGATTCCAAATAATTTTCCAAATTATTTATTTTCCAAAATATCTTTACTAGACATACAATTTCCACACTTAACCGTTTGAAAACAAATTTCAAGTATTCACCTTTCAATTTATCTTCAAAAGATAAAATTTCAAACCCTTCGTTTCATATTGGAAAACCATTTCCATACTTATTTAATTATAAGTAATTCACGAACCTATTTATTTTCCACATTTGAAAATATTCGATATACTTAAATCAAGGTTAAGTATATATTTCATTCTTTAAGGAAATCATTCTTTTAACACATTTATTTGGGTCAAAACGAATGTTGCGTAAAACATCGTTACTACGACCCAAAATCACTAGTATAGGGATTCAGAATTAAGATAGATGTATAAATCCCAATACTATATAAAACATTCCCTTTCAGAAATCATTTACTATAACAACAGTGTTATAGTCCAACATTTCCTTATTTCTCGAAAACGTCTATTTCAACAATGAATGTTGAAATCTATGGTTTCGATATTTAACATATTTTAAAACATCGTTAAATCGTTTTCATTCTATTCCAATATAACTTTCCCAAAACATATTCATTTTACTTAATAATATATTCACTGTCCCAAAATCGTGAATATACTTCACTAACCACATTTCAATCTTTTCTACACATTTATATTTTCAAGAATTATCCACTATCCAAAATCGTGGATAAAATTCCCTTAATAATCTCTATATTTAAAATCAATCAAATTTGATTTATTTTCGAATTTATAAAAACAACGTTTATAAATTCTATTTCCATTTTATAACAACTTCGATTTATAAATCTTCTTTAATGACCTATTCAATTTATAACTCAATGTATATACCAAAGGTCCATCTTATAAGTTAATATAACTTATAATTCATTTATTTTAAAAGAAATCGTTCTTTTAAACTTCACAAAATTTAAAACTTTCAGATTTCATTAACTTATGAAATCCCATTTATACTTCATTTTAACACTTATAGAAACTTGTCTTATAATCCCAATATTTCAAATTTATAAATATCCATTTTTGTACATCTTTTAAATAAACCGTTTATAATACTTTAGAAATCCCAATTTAAACCATGTCATAAATTTCTTAACTTTTATTTCAAAAATCACACTTTGATTTTATTTCACAAAAATCTTAACTTTTATAACTTTAAAATTTTAGACGTTTATTTATTTGAAATAAATCAATTCAAAAATTCAATAAAACGTCTACTTTCAAAAATCACTTTAAAATCCTTTTAAAGTAAAAGTCGTTATTTTTAAACTTCAAAACTTGAATCCGATGATGCAACAGCACCAATTAGTCAATCACAACAACAACCATCATATATCAATATGATAACAGAATATTCATCAATATCTGTAAAGAAATAAATACTGGTGAGGAATCCAGTTGGATCCCTCCAACCTGTTTCCCTACATCCACAGACGTTAGCACAATACCAATTCCACTTCGAGGTGGAATATCACGGTATATGGGTTTTATAAAAATCATCCGCTTACTAATGACGCAATAGGGTCTCATCCGCTATACGAGGCGGGAAATCAATCAATCCAATATATACATATGCCAATATGTATATATTGATATATATACATAGATATATCCTACTATATCTAATATCACATCCAAACAACAAGCAATCAGTCAATAACTGCAAAATTAAATTTTCCTTCGAGTGAGAATATCTCACCTTCGCTTTTATTTCCGTTTGCCATTCACTTTAATCCTGATTTGGTTTTCCCGGTTTGACCTTGTATAAATAATTTATACAATTCATTAATATTTGAACCAATTAAATAACCAATTTTTTTCCTTTAACAAATTTATCTAACTAATTATTAAATTTCTCTTTTTAAATAGATTTATTTAATTTAAACTAATACCTTTAATTCTCTAAATCAATCATTTTTTTTATAAATTGATTTAACTGAAAATTAAATTTTAAAACTAAATTTCTTTTAATAAATTCCATTTTGAAAATATATATATCAAAACAAAAATCTATGTAAATTCGAAATTCTTTGCTACTTTTAAATTCCAACAGAAATAATTTCTTTTTCATCTTCTGTTTCGTATACTTATAAAATCTGAAAACTGCATTTTCTTACTGTGATTTTATAATTTAATTAACTTGTCTTTCTGGTATCAAAATAAATAGAACTAAATTTAGCTCGAATACCTCGTTTACAAACCCAGATCGAGACCCAACCTGTCGAAGCTCAGTCGACACTCGCGTGCGCTCGAGCCACCATAACTCGACTTCGATTCATTGCCTCACAGTTGACAATCCACTGCCGAACTTCACGGCATCGCCTCTGCCTTCTTTTCGACACACCCAGCGTGCCATTATTGATCGCGAGCCCACATACGAGACGACAACGCCGAGCTTGATTATCGCGAGCCTCCATCATCGCGACGAGCTTCCAGATCCAAGCGAACTGCCTCCGGTCCTCGCAAAACCCCCAGCCTCCTACTGCCATCGCCATTGCCTTGAACTCGATTCGAGTGCGACTCGAACTCGTCGCCGCCCATCCCCTTCGTACGTGCCCACTCGCGAGCTTGGTGATTGACGAACGAGAAGGGTTTTGATTTTGATTTTTTTTATTTCTAACTGAGGGATTTTAATGAAGAGGGGAGCGGCCATTGTTTTTTATTTCGTTTTATTTTACTTTCGTTTGAAATGTTTTGAACAGATAAAGGAAGAGGACTCGGTTGAAATAGAAAGGGAAGACAGTGTACGTGATTTAACAGGGATAAAGGATACGCGACCATGCTCTGAGATGAAGGGGTATGTCGCGTGTACGAGTGGGGGACAAGAAAATGTGGTGGTGTTGACCAAATATATATTTAAATTCAAATTGAATTCGATAAAGATTCAATGCGTTTACACGTCGTGTGCTCACATATAAACACCGAAAAATACGATATTTGCAATCCGACAATAATTCAATATTCCGGATCCAATGGGACTGGTTTCGTCGAATTCCGAGACTGCGCCTCGGACGGCTATTTTTAAATTTCAAAACTGATCAAATCAATTTCAAATTCGATTCTGAAGCTTTTATTATCTGAAGTGTTATCAATACAAATTTTAAAAAGCTTTTGAAATATTTTTCTTCAGCTTAAAATTGAAGATTCAAATTTTTTATTCAGCTTTCAATAGATTAAATTTTAAAGTTTAATCGCAAATTTCAAAGTTATATCGGGGATTCAAATTAAATCACCGTTCAAATATTTAAAATTAATTAAATATTTCCAATTTAATTTGTTCAAAATTCTAGGTCGTTACATAATGAATGCTAGAAGAGTTTCTGGGCGTTTTAGTTAGCTTGTTTAAATGTGAATACTCATTATGAGTTTCTTCTTGAGACGTATAGAAAATAATATACACATCAAGAAATACTTCATTAATATACACATCAAAAAATGGGGAGAAGAAGATGAAAAAAAGGACAGAAACCTAGGTTCTTCAAGTCGTCATAAGCTTCAAATATATGTTGTAAAATATCGGCTTATCATTTTAACATTTTAATACAATCAACCGACGATGCAAGGATAAACACAAGAGCTCAAAGTACTAAAGTGTGTAGAATTTGTTTATTTGATTGAATTTAAGTAAAGCAAAGTAATCAAAATTCGAGGATGCAATCTAATGTAGCAATTATTTGATACTATGTAACCAAAAATAAAGAACAAAAACTGAAAAAAGAAGTAATTAACTTTAATTGATTACCTTTAAACATCATAAATGAACAATTAATTAACTTTAAACCATCGTTAAAGTAATTAAATATCTTTACACAAGTCATTAATAAAATAATTAATTAACTAATTTCAACCATAACTAAAACGATTGATTTTTTTTGGCAGGGCCAGCCGTTTTTTATTGTGGACCGTCCACTTTTATCACAACAAAAGTACTAAATACGTATTAAAAACAGGAGTTAGGTCGATTGTCTGAATGACTAAACTTACTCAAGCACCACGTATGGTGCAACATACAAACCAGGTTGCAAAAGAAAACGCATATAAGCTCCACGCTGGAAGCAACTCGTAGAAACAAACGTATCTAACAAACTTAGATACGATAGGACACTACTATCTATGAAAATTGACCCAAACCAACTACAAATTTCCAACACAGCTAGCTAAAAAATATAGCCTAAGCTAGCATTCAGAAGACAACCAGATTGCCAACAAGCAACAGAACATATTTCATAGAGATGCAAATTTCAAAGATGGCCAGGGAAGGCCATAACCAAATGCAGCAACAAAAAAATTGCAAAACAAAAGATTAAACCATAATCATCACCTAGATCAAGTAGAGATTACCGATACCAAATCTAGTAAAAAAATGCATAAATTTCCAAAGCACGCATCACCAACAAACGAGTGTAACACTGCGACATGACAATAGGAACATGAAGCCAGAAACATAAAACATACAAGTAACCAACAGAGGCATGACACAACTAAAATGCATATACAACGATTCAAAATGTATTGGTTAACGCGTTACCTTCTGACATTTAGTTGTTATGTATAAACATTGTAAAGCTACACTGGGAAACATCCACATGAATTTAGGCCACAAACCAAAAGGAATTATGTAAGCCAAACTGTTTCCAAAAAATTTGCCATTACAACGGCGCTATTTTGTAGCACCGGAGTAATGTCTATGCATTACCCCTCTCCTGATACTTGGCTTGCGCCATTAACAATAAATTTGGTTCCTGATACTTGATGTCAGTAAAGAGTCTGATCATTTGCTTCCATTTACATAATTCTTCATTAATGAACCCTTTGGTTGAACATCATCAAAAACTTTAAGCAAGTACTTTTTTTCTAAAAATCCAAAATATACGTATTGCCACTATCACACGTTGGCAAACCTACAATAATACATAAATCAATATCAAACATTATGTCAGATCATCCAAAAGGACGTCATGCATCCAAATGAATTCAACATCAGGTTATAGCAGGTCAACAGTTGCCTCCCTGAGCAACTCTCGACTGTTCTTTACCTTCTGCTGATGTACAGAAAATCACCCTACAGTTGCTGCTGTTACATCAGGCAATTCACTTGCTTGGAATGTTTGCCCTTGCACCTTCAGCCATCCTCTCATAGTCTAATGGCTTACTATTTGCCCGAACCTTCCCACATCCCCATTCCAGATGACAGCATCATCTCTGATGCTTGTAACTGCCGCCAGGCTCTTTCTAGCAAGTAGCATCACTTTATTGCACTCTTACGCTACCTGAATCGCCACTACACTATTCCTTCCAGCCAATTTAATGATCCATTGGCTCATTGTTTCAGCACCTGATCCATTTCACTCTAGTTCATTTTCAATAACCTGCTAACAGCCTGGCCCTATAAGTAGAGGCATCATCACACAAATATTCTCCTTGATAGTTACTCATGCATCTCTAAGGCATTAGCTCTTTCATCGATCTCTCACAGCCTCTTTCAGTAGTTTTCCATTATAAATAATTGTAAATATATTTATGTTTTGCTCTTCTAGTCTTGTTTGTTGATCATCGCAATTATGATCATGTATATTGATTTTTGTTGTACCCATCAGACACTTGAACAAATTTCAGGTTATTAATTAATAAAATTATTCATGCTCTCCTCGTAAGAGGACCACTCTTTCACCAAAAAAAAAAGTTGCATCGATGTTACGTTTCATAAGGTACATGAAGTGGCGACATCGCTATCTATAGGTTTAAATAGACAACCTCTTTAATGAGTCGGTCAATGGCTTGTAGTAAAGCCATTGAGTTGAATTCATGTATGCATTTGCATTGCATGTATCTAATGGTAAGGTAACGGTCATAATATATTTTTCTAGAAAATTGATGTGCTGCAAATTGCATATAACGAACTTAAATATACAAATAGAGTGTTGTAAATTCAGTATAATGGGAACTACATATATACAAAGAGTGGTTTTTGCATTTCCCCAGCTAGACTTAGTAAGGATTTGTTAGAATTAATTGAAATACATTCTAGATCATTTAATATAAATGACTACATATTAGGCTCAATATATCATACCATGTATCATACAACACATGTTAAGTAGTCCTAAATTTTGATAGACAAAATGGTCACTTTATAAATGAAAAGGAGACAATTATACAAATCTATAACCTATTTTATGATTTTTAAAAAATCTGATGCTCTATCATGAATGAAGAATTTAATTTAATTTTTTTAACATATACCAATCTTCAACACTTTTCATAAGTGCTTTCTACAACCGTTTTGATTCACCGTTGGCTATAATGGATTATTGTGTACTAATAAAATAGGCAATTATGTGTTTGTCGTACATCTCATTTCATGAGCTTAGATGAAATGATCAGGTTCATTTTATGCCAAATGATTTCAAATGAGCATGAACTTGCAATTGATATTGGCTTATATAAAACCATCATACATGCAAAATAAATGGTAGAGAAAAACTGAAAACCATATATTATTAGATACAAATCATGAAAACCAATAATAAATATTTAAAATTTGTGAGATTACCTTGTAAGAGGAATTAATCATAGAATAAAACTTCTATGCATCTTGTTTCTTTTCTTTTTATTCATTTTCATTACACTTTACAATTTTGTTAACCATTTACATTTTGTTTTTCATTTTCCCTGGCCTCAATTCACCCTGTTTTACATTCAATGCTCCTTCTCTTTTACAAAACTGTCATCCTCACAACACTGTTGCACTGCCACTACAATTTTCCTTCAACCATTACCCACACCAGCTCCTCGCTGCCTTACTGCCAGTACAAGCATAGCCTTACTTGAAACATCGATCCCATAACATCTCACTAACCACCACTCTGCATACCAGTGCCTCCGCTACAAACTACTGCAACAGACCACATTCACATCCCCTACAATTTTCATCCCAGTGCACATTCACATCCCCGGCAATATTGACCCTGAACCACCCATCAGCAATACCATCTCACTGCGCCAATACTCTAGCAAGCATTCTAACACACTACTACTGCCACCATTCCTACTATACACATTCAAACCATCAACAGCCATTGTACAACTCCTATTGTACATCAATTACGGCTACTGACCATCAGACTTCACCAGTTCATCCACTTCGTTCACCAATTCACATCTTCCAATCTCTGTTCAAACTGTCACATAACCACTGTCTACATGACTCTGCACTTCCACCATCAGTCTTGCATCAGACCACATCTACATATTCACTTCATTAACTTCCCACATAACCACTGTCTACATATCAATAACTCTAAATCTATATTAAACAACTCTAAATCAACATCAGACCGTCGAGATTTGACCGTATATAAACAACTCTAAATCTATATTTTTGATGTTATAAGAAAACTTCAAGCTGATTTGCGTTTTCTAATTTAAAAAATTTAGAATCTGAATTATATATTTATTTCTATAGGGATTTTTTTGTAATAACATTAGAGATAAAAATCTGATGTACAAAGCCCCATTTCACAATTTTAATTTTAATTATTCTTTGAAGCAATTGTCTTAAAAATGCCATTTTTATTTTATTTTTCCTTCTACAAATTTAAAGATAGAAATAAAACTTTTCGTTCCATTTTAACACAAGTCCTCACATACTTTTATCCACTTTTTCGAAGTTATTTATAATTTTTATTCTTATTAGTGAGTTGATAGCTATCATTTATATCCAAAAGTTATTTGTAGGCATCAACAAACACTTTTTACTTTGTATAACTTTTTATATTATTTTTGAATTATTGAAAATTACCAAAAGTGAGTAAAATCAACACCAAATAATAAAAGTTTAGCTCGACCTAGAAAAACTTGAGTAGAAATGAAAATTACTATTGAGTTTGAAATATTAGAACAGTTTGAATAATATTTACACAATTGAAAGAGATAAAAAAATTAAATCATGCATAAAAAATGTATTATTGACAAACTGTTTTAATAAGCAATCAGCATTCCCAAAAAGCAAAAATTTATTGCTTATTCGTTATGCTGAATAGGAGGTAACCAGCATCACTTTTTTAAAACAAACAGTCAAATAACCCTTTTTCGCTTATTCTATTAAGTGTTCAGCTATTATTTTAGCAAAACAAACAGAGCCTTACTTTTTTTATGGACCACTGACTTCATCCACGTTCATCTTTAGTTATTTTTTTTTCCTTCTCGATCTAATAACCGAAATCGTTTGAAACTTTAAACTTGATCAGATAAGCAAGATATGATACTTTGCAATGTTTCAAACTTAACTGAAAACTAGGGTTAAGAAAAAACGCTCACCAGTTCCACCAAGTTTAGGGCAATCAATTCCAAATCGATGCTGATAGAAGAGCCGGCGACAGAGACGCTCAATCAAAATCGACACGGAAGATGAACGATGCTGCAATCTGGTGGTAGGAGAATTGAAATCGAAATGGACAGTTGGAAAAATGAAAAACGATGGAGAGGGAAATGAATTATTAAGAGACGAGGGAAAATGAATTTTCTTTGGAAGTAAACACATGAGTTGGCGGCAAACCAAAATAAACACAGCGACACTATTTTCAGCGTATATCTTCACGAATAACTCTCTCAGAAACATTTACTACAGCATTCAATGTTTAAACGCTGATAATAAATGCTGTCAAAACAAACTTTTGTTGTAGTGTAACGCCCCACCTCTATACTCATGATACTACCCTTTTCCAGAAGGAATGGTGTAACGCCCCACCTCTATACTCATAATAACAAAGAGTATTAAAAGAAATACTGTCTATTATTACGAAGAATAAGACTGGATAGGAGCGACCATCCGTAGTTGGCTTTACACTAACATTGGCTATCTCGATAGGAGTGGTATATACTTTTTATTTTTCTTCTATTATTTATTTACTCCCATCGACATACCCAATTCTAGTACAAAACAAACTACGACGGTTCATAATAGTTTAGGACAATATATATAAAAACAACACAGATACAAAAAGAATGCGGAACACAAATAACAGAATCTCATATATATATAACTGATGTCAGTTACAACATAGTTGACACAATACATATGATACAACTACAACTGTCGACTCAAGATGTTATATATACAAGTACATTATCGACTAATATACATGAATACATATAAACTCAAAACAGACACACTGACTACAAAAACAAGACGAAGACCACTTCAACAGATGTGAAAAGTCTTCATAACTCAAACGGCAACTCAAAGCAGGAAATCTACAACCTGAAGTAACTCGGGTCTGACCCGAGTATTACATTCAAAAGAAAATAATACACGGGTCAGTCTAATTCAAACTCAGTTATTAGTGTATAGTAGCAATAATAATCAGATAGTCAAATAGACGACAGTCACAGAAATCACGTATATCCAACTTCTCAATCAGAGAATCAGGTAACGGTAGATATAACACTAAACAGTGTAAATCAACAAATCAGCAATCTCAAAACGATCAGTCAAATCAAATTTCTGTGTGGCTGCAGTACACGCACGCGTGAACTGCCTCGCCACTACAAAACAACTCAAAACAATACTAAACAAGATCAGAGGCATCAAGTGAAACAAGTTCAACATGTCACAAAGCAAGGCACAGTGAATATAGCAACTGAAGGTGAGAGCACCAGGGATATGGCACTACAACACATAAATACATGAGTAAGTGATACAACAAATAAATGAACAAGTAAACACAAAGGCTACAGGTTCGAAACCAACAGGCAGTGGCAACATAGAGTATACCAGTGTGAAAGAAATATCACTGGAACATGCACCAGTGACACATGTCAACAGCCACAACAGAATGATAGCACCCAACACGATTTCAACATGACAAGTCCAATATGTAACTGTTTACATATACTCAAGCAAACTCAAGTAACAAAGTATAAAATAGAATGAGGGAAGGCACCAAAAGATACGACCTCACGGTAACAAATTCAAATGACAATGCCTCACAACAATACTTCATATACATGAAATACAACTAAATCCAAGTGGATAAAACAGTGCAGACTTGACTGCCACAACATGATGAGTCAAATACAAGAAACAGTCACTGGTTAGACTGGTCAGGTATGTATTATATGCAAATTGAACAAATGGGAGCAACAGGTCAGGAGCAATTATGTGTGCCTAAGGTACAACATGTATGCAACTGTAAGACTGAAAAATGCAAGCACCAGACTCGAATGCAAAGACTACAAACTCAAGTGCAGTGAAGTCAATTATAAACTCAAGCATGGATGAAACCACAATGCAGCTTCAAATGAATCAAGCAACATTGCAACTTCATTCACGTATATATGACTAAAATCACAAAGCCACTGTTCAACTAAATTCCAAGTCATGACCAGATAGGAGCAAGACCAGTGAATATAAATGGACGACAAAGAATTCCATATATATGCATATGTATTGAAAGCCAGTAACATTGAAGTGGTTTGAACTGCAGCCAAATATATGTATGTGCATGTTCAGTACAAACTCAAAACTACAACAGTGCAAGCTACAAATGCCATCCAGACTAGTTCAGGTATGAACATACTCAAAACTCAACCAACAATGTATTGTAATTAAACAACATGACACTACAAATCAAAGAAGCAAACTTATTCAGGTAGTACAAATGCAAATAAATATGGTCAGAATCACAAATGCAAGTGAAGTCAAAGACATAAGCATCACTGATACACAGGAATGAATCAGGACGGCAACCAGACAGTATTAATGACAAGCACAAGCAAAGTGCTTGCAAAGTCGAGGTAATGTGGCTACTAAATATACTGTGAAACAAGTATATCAAGACTCAACCCAGACAAGATCAACTCGAAGCAACTGACCACAAAACAGTAGGCAGTGACAGTAAGGAATGTATACAACAATACAACCATGGAATGGAATGCAACTACAAGGCATGAAACCATAGTGAAATAGATCAAGCGACAACATGAAGCAGTGCGGACTACCATGAACAAAGTGCAACGGAATAGATGGCCAGAGACGAAGCTCACAGGGTCACAAAATTAGTGAAGCCAAAAATTCACAAAGTGGTCACAGTCATGAAACAGCAGGTGAAGACAAACAAGGTCGATAAAGCTTCCAGAGGTGATAAACAAAATAGCCAAAGTCGAATAAAACAACAATGTCAAACTCAGATCGAAAATCATCAAAGCCGGAAATTCATCAATATCAAAATCAAATATCACAATCAAAGTCAACAGAAAATCGATCAGAGATGAAGCCATGGAAATCAAAACCAAACGACTAAATAAACAACCCCAAACATCCCCGATTGGGTGTGAGCAAAGAGAAACCCAAACCATCATTAACAGAGACCAAGCAGGAGTAATCAATTTAAGCAAACAAGTTAAAACGAGCAGAAATGAGTACGAATTAGATGTGAGTAAGTCATTACTCACCTTTGCCACGGAAGTGAAGACGAAGCTGTAGCTTCAAATAAGAATCACCAAAAGCAAACAGCAAAGCCGAAGCCAGAGACGAATTTAATCAAGCAGCCGAAGAAGCAACGGAGAAGCAATCGATCGAAGTTACTCGCGATTATTCACGCGATCCTTTTCTTGATCGAGCAAAACGATATCACGAAGTCGAACGAAGGAAGATTGAGCCGCCATTATTTTCGTAAGTTGATTAGGGGTTTTTTTCGTTTCAGAAGTGAGATGGGAATGGGTTGCGAACCAATATCAAAGGGAATGAGTACAACCATAATCTCGACAAAATGAAACGGGCTGAATTAATAGAGAAAAGCCCGTTTAATTCTTCAACTAATTTTTCAAAAGGATTTCAACTAGATTTAAATCCCAACAGCAATTAGTTATTAGATTAACCGTTTAACGACGATTACAAAATGGTGCAAAACCCCGGGTTGTTACAGACTCCCCTCCTTATAAAAATTGCGTCCCCGCAATTTTCATAATTAAAGTTGTCAATAACAATTATTTTTCTAACATAAACAGGTTAATGCTAGAAAATAAAGTCGGGAATACAAACGCCAAAGAAATCTTTTAATTCCTTAAAGGAAATTCGCAATCTTCAACAAAATCTAATTATCAAGTAGACAATCAGAAAACAACAAAGCTGAATAAATGCAATCATCAGCAATATCAAATTACCAATTAGATATTCAGAATTATAGAAATCACACAACAGCAATATCTAATTATCGATACGATAATTAGAAAACAACAAAGATAATTATCAACAAAGATAATTATGAAACACAAATCACAAATCGTAAACTGCAAATATCTAGTTATCCAACAAATAACTAGAAAACACAAATTCCATAACCAACAAACTCTAACTATTACAAAGATAGATAGAAAATAGCAATTCAATAAAATCAACATAATCTAGACTAATTTAGAGACTAGAAAATCTCGTATCAATAAAATCAGCTAACATCCAATGATCTAAATGATAGTCAGAAAACAAATCAACAAATATTCGATTATCAAAAACGATAATCAAATTTCAAATTCAACAAATATTCGATTATCAAAAACGATAATCAAATTTCAAATTCAACAAATATTCGATTATCAAAAACGATAATCAAATTTCAAATTCAACAAATATTCGATTATCAAAAACGATAATCAAATTTCAAATTCAACAAATATTCGATTATCAAAAACGATAATCAAATTTCAAATTCAACAAATATTCGATTATCAAAAACGATAATCAAATTTCAAATTCAACAAATATTCGATTATCAACAACGATAATCAAATTTCAAATTCAACAAACATTCGATTATCAAAAACGATAATCAAATTTCAAATTCAACAAATATTCGATTATCAAGATAATCAAATTTCAAATTCAACAAATATTCGATTATCAAAAACGATAATCAAATTTCAAATTCAACAAATATTCGATTATCACAAAACGATAATCAAATTTCCAAATCAACAAATATTCGATTATCAAAAACGATAATCAAATTTCAAATTCAACAAATATTCGATTATCACAAAACGATAATCGAATTTCCAAATCCAACAAATATTCGATTATCACAAGCGATAATCAAATTTCAAATTCAACAATTATTTAATTATCAAAAGCGATAATTAAAAGCAACAAATATCCGATTATCAAAAACGATAATCAGAACTCATATCAACAAATATCTAATTATCACAAGCGATAATTAGGAACAACAAATATCCGATTATCAAAAACGATAATCAGAACTCATATCAACAAATATCTAATTATCACAAGCGATAATTAGAAACAACAAATATTTAATTACCGATACGATAATTAAATCTCATAACATCGGATATCTAATTACCTGCAGATAATTAGAAACAACAAATATCTAGAAATCAATTAAGAAGACTAGAAAATCAACATAAAAGCTTGGATCGATCCCATCAGATGGCGAGTTTTTAATTCGCCGCACGTGCATCAACAAATGGCCGAAGCCTACCAAGTACTCAACATAATTTTGGCGCCCAACAAATGACCCGAAGGTCTGCAGAGTGACCCGAAGGTCTAGTACTGGTATTTGACCCGAAGGTCCATCATATGACCCGAAGGTCCAACATAGTGGCTCGAAAGCACACGAAAGCATCAAATATTTCAATTAACGAGTCCGGAATTAACCGAAATAGCAAACGCACATGTCCCATACCACGTGTTTTACTAAATCATTTGATTCTCTTCATCGTTTCCTTGAAAGTGCAAAATTCATCAAAATCATCAAAACAACAGATATTCAATTAACGAGTCCGGAATTAACCGAAATAGTAAAAGTGTGGTTCCATACTCCACACTTTTGCTAAATCGTTTAAATCTCTTCATCGTTTCCTTGAAAGTGCAAAATTGTGTATTTTGTAAAAATACACTTTACATTCTCAAACGGACAAGTCCAGAATTAAGCGAATCAGTAAAAGAAAGGGGTCATAGTCCTCGATTTTGCTGAAACGTTTAAATCGCTTCCTCATTCTTTTGAAAGCGCAAACTGTTAAATTCCTGAAAACAATTTTATTTATTTTGTAAAATAACAATTCACATTCTCAGCTGGACAAGTCCGGAGTTAAGCGAAACAGTAAAAGAAAGGGGTCATAATCCTTGATTTTGCTGAATCGTTTAAGTCGCTTCCTTATTCTTTTGAAAACGCAAACTGTTAAAAATTTATAAAACAATTTTCATTTTAAAAATGATTTTCCAATCACGTGATTAAAGCAGCAAATCAGTAACAATTTCGATAAAGAAATTGTACTTCTCAAAATACCGAAAAATCGTATCTCAAACTCAACATTGCGGAATAACCGCTTGAAAATCCACTTTTAAAATTTGACGGTTACTGAAGCCAAAGCGACAGTAATTTTAAAACGTCAAAATCACATCAAAACAATTTACATCAAAATGTAATATCAGCGAATTTTCATTCATCAAAATGCCACAAAACACCGTGCTTCAAAATATAGCATTGGTGTAAAAATTCCGTTATAAAAACAACGGCAACAAAATACGTTTCATAACCAAATATCAGTTCAACGTAAAATAAATGCAGTAACGTGCAATTCATATTTGCACGCACACTACAATATAAACAAAGAAATCATTCGAATGTATCTTCAATGAAGACAATTCAAAACAACAAAATCTAATCAATAGATGATTAGTACAAAAGAAAGCCAGCGGAAATTTCAACAAAAATCACATATCTGCAATTTCTTCGAATCCTCAATTCGGATTCGAAATTCTCAAAGAAACAAAATAATTACAGCTATGTAAACAACAAATGAAATTCATATCAATTTCGTATTTTGATTTTTAAATCAAATAGATTATCAGTTGTACTCAGCGAAGACAGTTTCACTGCTTCCGCTGCGCACTCTGATAAACAGTACTCAAATCAATCAAATCATCAGAAAACAATTTAATCAAATCAACAAAACACAGTTTCACTTTTATTTTTAAATAAAGATATTTAAAAATTTACATCTAAATTTCAAAACTTTAGTTTTGACTCAAAGCACAAATAAAACATCGTCCAATAGTTGTAACATATGTTCCATCTAAGTTATGTTTTATATTATGTCCATAAACCCCAAGCTCTGATACCAACTGTAACGCCCCACCTCTATACTCATAATAACAAAGAGTATTAAAAGAAATACTGTCTATTATTACGAAGAATAAGGCTGGATAGGAGCGACAATCCATAGTTGGCTTTACACTAACATTGGCTATCTCGATAGGAGTGGTATATACTTTTTATTTTTCTTCTATTATTTATTTACTCCCATCGACATACCCAATTCTAGTACAAAACAAACTACGACGGTTCATAATAGTTTAGGACAATATATATAAAAACAACACAGATACAAAAAGAATGCGGAACACAAATAACAGAATCTCATATATATATAACTGATGTCAGTTACAACATAGTTGACACAATACATATAATACAACTACAACTGTCGACTCAAGATGTTATATATACAAGTACATTATCGACTAATATACATGAATACATATAAACTCAAAACAGACACACTGACAACAACAACAAGACGAAGACCACTTCAACAGATGTGAAAAGTCTTCATAACTCAAACAGCAACTCAAAGCAGGAAATCTACAACCTGAAGTAACTCGGGTTTGACCCGAGTATTACATTCAAAAGAAAATAATACACGGGTCAGTCTAATTCAAACTCAGTTATTAGTGTATAGTAGCAATAATAATCAGATAGTCAAATAGACGACAGTCACAGAAATCACGTATATCCAACTTCTCAATCAGAGAATCGGGTAACGGTAGATATAACACTAAACAGTGTAAATCAACAAATCAGCAATCTCAAAAAGATCAGTCAAATCAAATTTCTATGTGGCTGCAGTACACGCACGCATGAACTGCCTCGCCACTACAAAACAACTCAAAACAATACTAAACAAGATCAGAGGCATCAAGTGAAACAAGTTCAACATGTCACAAAGCAAGGCACAGTGAATATAGCAACTGAAGGTGAGAGCACCAGGGATATGGCACTACAACACATAAATACATGAGTAAGTGATACAACAAATAAATGAACAAGTAAACACAAAGGCTACAGGTTCGAAACCAACAGGCAGTGGCAACATAGAGTATACCAGTGTGAAAGAAATATCACTGCAACATGAACCAGTGACGCATGTCAACAGCCACAACAGAATGATAGCACCCAACACGATTTCAACATGACAAGTCCAATATGTAACTGTTTACATATACTCAAGCAAACTCAAGTAACAAAGTATAAAATAGAATGAGGGAAGGCACCAAAAGATACGATGAAACAGCAGATGAAGACGAACAAGGTCGATAAAGCTTCCAGAGGTGATAAACAAAATAGCCAAAGTCGAATAAAACAACAATGTCAAACTCAGATCGAAAATCATCAAAGCCGGAAATTCATCAATATCAAAATCAAATATCACAATCAAAGTCAACAGAAAATCGATCAGAGATGAAGCCATGGAAATCAAAACCAGAAGACTAAATAAACAACCCCAAACATCGCCGACTGGGTGTGAGCAAAGAGAAACCCAAACCATCATTAACAGAGACCAAGCAGGAGTAATCAATTTAAGCAAACAAGTTAAAACGAGCAGAAATGAGTACGAATTAGATGTGAGTAATTCATTACTCACCTTTGCCATGGAAGTGAAGACGAAGCTGTAGCTTCAAATAAGAATCGCCAAAAGCAAACAGCAAAGCCGAAGCCAGAGACGAATTCAATCAAGCAGCCGAAGAAGCAACGGAGAAGCAATCGATCGAAGTTACTCACGATTATTTACGCGATCCTTTTCTTGATCGAGCAAAACGATATCACGAAGTCGAACGAAGGAAGATTGAGCCGCCATTATTTTCGTAAGTTGATTAGGTTTTTTTTTCGTTTCAGAAGTGAGATGGGAATGGGTTGCAAACCAATATCAAAGGGAATGAGTACAACCATAATCTCGACAAAATGAAACGGGCTGAATTAATAGAGAAAAGCCCGTTTAATTCTTCAACGAATTTTTCAAAAGGATTTCAACTAGATTTAAATCCCAACAGCAATTAGTTATTAGATTAACCGTTTAACGACGATTATAAAATGGTGCAAAACCCCGGGTTGTTACAAATGGCCATACCCTAGGGAAGCTACCCCTGAAACCTTGCTGCATCTTTCCTGTTTCGATCATTTTCGGGTTGTGAGGCTCTGACGAAGTCTCGTCCACAAAGCTACGTTTTTTCACAAAGCCACGCTTTGATCACAAATGATCAAATAAATGATCATCACACAGCAACACTCAGCATGCCACATTACCAAATTGGGAGTATATCACTGATAACCTTCAACTACATAACCTCTGAGCTCGTACGTCTCAGAGAAGGGTGTTAAGCTAAGAGAATAAATTCTCCGCCACCAAACAGAAATGTATTTGAAAGAAATCTGCTTTATATCTCAAAGTGTAATGTCAGACATGTAACCATACAAGTCTGTTCCGGGTTCGAACAGAACCGAAGGCACTTCTTACGAAGCCCTTGCAAATCCGGATAATTTCTAATCACGTCCGGACTTCCCATCACAAAGGGTGCTAAAATCTCTATACCGGGGATCAGCCGATGCTGAGACAATCGATGGTAATCCTTTCATTTTCGAAAGTATCCGGTCTTCACCACCGGTCTTTAATACGATCCATATCGTCGAATCACTTATTCAGAATGGGTTATATGACGCAAATGTCTTTTCCCGGCTAAACCGAATAGTGAGCGCAACATTTAAAACATATATATATATATGGGATTTCAATTAAGTCACAACTTATTACCCAAAACCTTTATTTTAAATGGTTAAACAAATTACCATTTTAAATCTTTAAACCAAAAGATTCATTTCACAAAGTTCACCCCGTTTCAAAAAGATCCATTCATAGAATTTCAAAACAATTTCTATTTCAATTAGGATTAACTCATCTAATCTTTAAATTAAAGATTTAACTTATAACTTTCAAACTGTTTTCATAACTTGGAAATTATCTTCATTTCAAACTAGAAATCATTTCAACACAAATTGGAAATTCATTTCTTATATGAAAGCTTTTGTTATTTGAAAACAGGTAGTTTTCGTTTCAGAAAAATCCAATTATATTTGCTCGAGTTAAAGCCTTTGAATTTAAATTCAAATTCCCAAATCAGTACTTTTAAAATAGTTTAACCCATATAACTGGTATAACATCTTTAATCCCTAGTTTCAAATCATAGAATTCAATTTGAATTTAAGTTTAAAACAAATTATTTAAACTTCAAACTTTATCAAGTTATTCAAAATAAATTTCATCTTTGAAATTCCATTTCAAAAGTTTTTCACTTTAAACTCAATCTCATTTTCAAACCATTTGAATTTAAAAATTCAAATTCAAAACTATTTTCAAAAATCTGTGACTTAATCGATTTCCTCGTGAAATCCATATTTGTGTGTGTATGGTGTGGTTCAGGGGTTTCACACAGTAGTGCAATAGCATTCAATCATCACAGATAAGATACAGAAATATAGTTGATAAGTGGTATAAACTATAATGCTTATCTTTCACATACATATCACAGGTATATGTATCACAGATAATAAATTACATTAAACACAGCTCAAATCAAAATAAAGCATTACATAACGGGGATATCAAACAATCAAATCATCTAATAGAATCCAAACATCCATAAGTAGGGTCAATTAACTGTCTGATTAATTCAAATCAGATTAATGAATTAGTTAAATCTCTAGTCACTAAATAAATAATCCCCTAACTATCCAATTATTATTTAATTAATTACCTTTAATTAATTTCATTAATTAATTACAAATCATTTTAATTAATTATTGTTTAATCATTTATTAATTAACCCTTAATAATAAATTAGTTAACCTTTAATTAAAATTCATCAACCCTTAATTATTAAATAATCAACCTTTAATTATTTCATTCACCATTTAATTAATTATCTTTAATAAATTAATTAACCCATAATTAATTACCATTAAATTTATTATCCTTAATTAGTTACAAAAATTTGATTAACCTTAAGTTAATGACAAGATTAATTAATTCCTAATTAATAGTATCCCTTAATTACTTTCACTAATTAATTATTCCTTAATCAATTGCATCGGGTAATTTCCCTAAACCTCTTAATTAATCAACACAAATCATAAATTTAATTATTTTTAATTAATTAATCATATTTTAAATAATTAATTACTTTTAATCAATTAATTAACCCTTTAAAACAATCTTTAATTACTCAAGATTTAAAACTAAATTATAACCTGATTATCCATTCAACTACATCAATTAACTACGTTTGAAAAACTATCAGTAATCTAATTTTAAATTAACACATCAAATTATTTTCAAATCATACTTGAATTAAAAATTCAAATTTGAGACTCGTTTTAGAAAACTTATTAAAAATTTACTTTTAGATTTGTATTGCTTTTGAAAAACTTATTTCATTTAATCTTTTTTTTAAAACCCAAAACCTGCCTATTCACCAGCTTCCTTCACCCTTAATCTCGACGCCCAGATCGACGTGGGTCGCCTGAAATTGACCCAAATATAGTTTTCGTTCAACTCGAGATTTCGCATCCAATAATGAACTAGAAATCCTGACGTTTCCCTCAAAAATCTTCATTTTTAAATATGAATCAATTTATATAGTCAAATCGAGGAAACTGGATGATCAAAATTTTGGGATATTTTGAGTTTTACTGTTCTTTCCAGATTTCCAATGGCATTGTTTGCATTTGATGCTTCCAATTGATTTTAAAATCTTAATTAGGTGAATACAACTAAATTTTGTTTAAATACCATTGCCTAAATCTTTGTAGATTTTGAGATATCAGTTTTTTTCTCTCTTGAATTCTTTGTTATTTTGTTTTCAAACAGAACATTGCCTATATGGTTATACAGGCATGCAATTCAATCCTATATATATATATACACAGATATACAGAAATCATATAACCCATAATAATCTTCAAAAGAAAATAACAAGTTCAATCATAAGAGGATGGTTTGCTCACTTTAATCTAAACAAAGCTAGAAACAAACGGATTTGGGGTTTGACAGGCTTTTATATCTTGAAGCTAATAGGGATTTACATCCCTGTACAATCAACATGCACAGGCCAAAACTCATTCATATACTCAAGATTCTTGCATGCAAACCAAGTTTTAAACTTTCCTAATCATTCAAGCATTCACACAACAACAATGATTAAAAGAAAACAGGGGTTTACTCACATTGATGGGTTTGATGAAGAAAGATAGAGAACAGGAACAGAGGAATGAGCTTGTTTTGATATCTTGCTTTCAGATTTTTTTTGTTTTTGGTCTGCTTTTGATTCAGGTTAGCAATTGATCTCTAACTTGCTTGATTTGATTTTTATTTGTTTCCAGTTTTGAACCTTTGCATTCTGTAACGACTCGGGTTTTGCCCGCTCGAAAATCAACATCCGTACTTCACATTGTACTAGAATGCCGCAGATTCGACCGTTCAAATCCGATTCGCCGGAGCTATAACACAATTAAGTAAATAACACAGCGGAAGAAAAGAACAATACATTGATATATATTATCTGTTACAACAGAATGATACAATGAATATCAATATACATCAGAGATATGATACAAGAAATAGCAGCGGAAAAGAAAAGATAACATCAGCAGCGGAACAATACCAATAGAAGTGATAACTCCAAAATGATCTTCAGACAAGAATGAATCCACAACTCCAAGATAAGAAACTCCGATGAATGAACTAGCTCCAGATAGTCTACTAAACCTGAATATCTGAAAAGAAACCCAACTCTAGACTGCTCGTGTGGAAAATTATGAGCACCCAGAGTTTAGGAAAGGAACAATAAACTCCGGATCAGTCATGGGACTGGTGTGAGCAACAAAAACAATTAAACTTTAAACAACAGCAAAAGGTTTTAAACATTGAAATCCGCAATGCTTTTTAGAAAATGAAACTACCATAAGACCTCCCGCCACACACACAATGCAAACGCAGAATTGGAGGAGATTTCTTCTTATGATAGTCAAACATGCTTACTACGCAAAATCATTGGATATTATTATTAGTGCATAGTGCAGAAAGCATTTCGAAAGTATAATATTAATCTTAGCCAGCATAGACATTTCGAACTATGCCTACTATAGCTACCATCTAAACAGTGGGGCGCCACCATAAGTAGATGGCAGGTTCTACAACTAAAACCGTACAAGTTCCGTATTGGAGAAATGGATTTCCAACAAATGGTCAGGCTAAGGAACTTCCTTCCCGCCGCATGGGATCGCCTCTGGCGGGACGTCCCGAGAGACAAACTGCTCTCTGCAAAACAAGGCCGGGTTACCCCTGTAACAGGTAACTCACGAATATGCCACCTCCCGGTCCTTTGGGACCTTTATCCGAGGCCTCGATAACCAACATCACACATAATAAAGTGTATCCACATGAGTAAGTATCTGGGCTCCATACCATGACACCACCCTTTTCCAGAAGGAAATGACATACCCTAAAGGGCGCGACCCTCATAACCTTGCCGCAACATTCCTGTTTCGACCATTTCCGGGTTGTGAGGCCCTGACGAAGTCTCGTCCACAAAGCTACGCTTTTTCAAAAAGCCACGCTTCGGGTCAAACAAATGATCAACCTATGATCACAAAGATATAAGATCAAACAAATGATCATATCGCAAATGATCAAACACTGATCATTTCACAGCAGCACTCAGCATGCCACATTACCAAATTGGGATATATCGCTGATAAATTTCAACTACATAACCTCTGAGCTCGTATGTCTCAGAGAAGGGTGTTAAGCTAAGAGAATAAATTCTCCGCCACCAAACAGATATGTATTTGAAAGAAATCGGCTTTATATCTCAAAGTGTAATGTCAGACATACAATCCATACAAGTCTGTTCCGGGATCGAACAGAACCGAAGGCACTTCTCACGAAGCCCTTGCAAATCCGGATAATTTCCAATCACGTCCGGACTTCCCGTCACTAAGGGTGATAAAACCTCTATATCGGGGATCAGCCGATGCAGAGTAACTCGACGGTAATCCTTTCGTTTTCAAAAATATCCGGTCTTCAACACCGGTCTTCAAATGCGATCCATAAACGACGTATCACATATTCGGAATGGGTTATACGACCCAAAGGTCCTCTCCCGGCTAAACCGAATAGTGAGCGTAATATTTAAAAACATATGGATATGGGATTTCAATTAAGTCACAACTTAATAATTCAACTTCTTTTTAAATGGTTTCAATCGATTACCATTTCAAATCTTTAAACAAAAAGATTTATTTTAAACAACCTTCAACGGTTTAAACAATTTCCACATTTTAATCTTTTAAATAAAAGATTCATTCACAGATTTTCCAAATTAATTTCCATTTCAATTTGATTAACTCGTTAAATCTTTGAGATTTAACTTATAGCTTTCAAAACAATCCCATTTCAAATGATTTAAACTAATCATTATTTTAAATCTGTTAAAGATAACAGATTCAAATCATAGCTTTCAAAAAGAATTCATTCTTAACTTGGAAAACCATTTTCAATTCAATATTGAAATTCCTTTAATTAAACTGGAATTTCATTTCTTATCTGAAAGCTTTTATCTTTTGAAAACAAACAGTTTCATTTCAGAAAATCTGATTCATTCATACGAGTGGAAATCCTTGGGTTAAATCCAAATTCTCAAAATTATACTTTTAAATGGTTCAATTTTATATAAACACATTTATAATATCTTTAATCCCTAGTTCCAAATCATAGGATTCAATTCCAAACTTGAATTCAAATTTAAATCAAATTATTTAAATTTTCAAAACTCGATTAAGTTATTCAAAATAACTTTTATCTTTGAAATTCTATTCCGAAAGCTTTTTTACTTTAAACCCAAATTCCCAATTTCAAAATCAATTGAAATTAAAATTTCAATTTCAAAAACATCAAATTTACATTATCTGTGACTTAACCGATTTCCACGTGAAATCCATATTTGTGTGTGTAAGAGTGTGGTCCAGGGTTTTACACACAATAGTGCACATCATACAATCATCACAGATCAGAATACAGAAATATAATTCGATAAGCGGTATAAGAACAACGCTTATCGTTCATTCACAGATCATAGATATATAAAGGTCACAGATAAGTAAACTACAGATCACAACATAAATCAAGGTGTATCACAAACAATTCAAGAATCTCATACGATAAAATCATTCATAAGTGAGGTCAAGCATTCAAAATTAATCATAGATAAGATTAATTAATTATTTAACCCTAATTAATTCCATTTATTTCCAATTAAATTAATTGCTTATGAATTTGTTATCAGATCTTGATGAATTAATTACTAATCATTTGATATTAAATTAATGTAATTAATCAACCTTAATTATTTATCTTAATTAATTATCTTCATTTAATTAATTATTCCTTAAGTAATCACATTAAGTTAATTATTCTCTTATTAAGTACTTTAATAATAACCTTTAATTATTAAGTAATTAACTTTTAATCACTTAATTATCTTTTAATTAATTAACCTTAATTAATTTCCACTTTAATTAATTATACTTAATTAATTACATAAATCAATTTACCACTAATTAATTATCATTTCTTAATCACTTTAATTCCTTAATCTTCAAATCATCATTTAATTAACTTTAATCATTAATTACTTTTAATTATGTAATTATTTTCAAGAAATTAATTACCTTTAACTCCTTCATCACATAAAACCATTATTCTTTAATTAATTCCTCGATTAATCAAGATAAGTTCTTATCTTAACTGATCACTATATATTTTAATATTTAAATCTCATTTAAAATTTAAAAGCTTGAAATTGATTCATTATAAATATAAACTGAGATCTTTTATTAAAATAAATGTTTTTACCTTTAAATCACTCACCTAATTCAAAAATATTTAATTTTTAAAACATTTTAACTTTGTAACTTACTTTACCACTTAACTTTGAACAGGTTATATTTTCACCTAAGCAAAGAACTGATAACATACAAACATAAACCCAAGCCCATACGATGTTTTCCCGAGTCAAACTAACCCCTGCTTCGAGTGAAATACTCGAGTAACTCGAGACAATCTCGAGTACCACTTGCTTCGTCCCAGGTTTATCAAAATGCCCAGATCACCAAGCTTTGTGCACGTGCACGGCTCGTTTCCGCCGCCGCTACCTCTGACGACCCTCCAGCCTCATCAACGATCCTCCACCAGCACGATCCCGACCCTCCAAACTGTGCCACGAAGTCCCAGACGAATTCGAGCACTCTCGAACTCCACCTGATAAAACAACCCCGGCCTAAACCTCCTCGTCCAGGCGACTCCGACTATCAGATGACGCGAAAATTCACCCACACCTCGACGAACTCCCCCGCCACCTTTCCTCAACGTTTCGTCGCACTCGATCAACCATGCCGGCCGTGGTGATCATACTTTCCCTACTCAGAAAAACTAGGGCTCCAGGAAGAATTCCATCGCCCCATCTTCCATGACGAAATTCATCACACTCCAGTATTTTTCCCGTGAGCTACGATCACTCCTCCATCGATATGCAGAACCCCGACCATCATAAGTCTTCCAGCCGCCTGAAATTGGTCAAAAACCAATTTCCGTTCAACTGAGAGTTTCTCACCCAATACAACATTAAAATTTATGGTTTTCTTTTTAAAAATCATGTTTTCCTAAGACAATTCAAGATATATACTTGAATCAGCCAATTACATCATTTGGTTATATCATGTTATTAAGAATTGCTACTGTGTTTCTTGTTCCAGAGGAATTTCAAAACTTTGAATACTTAAACATGTTTTTAAAACCTAAATTATAATTTCACAAACTTGTCTTGTTTAAAACTCAAAGTCTAATAGTAATTAGATAAGGAGTTTTGTGATTTTGGTTTGTTTTTAAACTCTGTAATTAGAAACAGAGCTGATATATGTTATTAACAGACATGCATACAATATTATTATACATATATACATGCCCTCATCCCTAAACCAACAGGCAAACAAACTACTCATCATATTTTCAAGGATTATTTCATGCATTCACACATACAGGTAGATCAAGCTTAAAGATAAAGGTTACTCACCTTTTTCCAGGAAAAAAAGAAAAAACAGAGAAGCTTGAAAAATGGTTGAACTGGAAACACTGAATTTGATCTTGTGCTTGAAGTTGAATTAGTTACTTTGCTCTTGATTTCCAGGTTTGAAGACTTTGAATTGCTTTTGTTTTTAAGTTTGAAAATGAACGAATGGATAAGAGTTGATATATGGAAGGCTTGATAAAGAAAATGAGTTCACTGGGTATTCATTTGTACAGGGTGTTAAAATGTAGTTTGTACAAAACAGGACAGGGATATTTTTTCCTTGTTTCATAATTTATGCAGATTTTCTTAGCTCTTTGGCGGCTGAAAACATTTTGTATATGTGATATAATTGCTTTGTACAAGTTGTTTATGCTTGCCTACATTTTTTTTAGCTCGGCTGATGGATATGGCATTAATTGCACTTGTACTTCATGTTCCTACTTATCCTATTTTATAAAGATATTTTACC
Organism: Allium fistulosum; assembly: GCA_030737815.1. Lineage (NCBI taxonomy): Eukaryota > Viridiplantae > Streptophyta > Magnoliopsida > Asparagales > Amaryllidaceae > Allium > Allium fistulosum. The sequence continues at coordinate 1,041,914,186 of CM060902.1, read as the reverse complement.
TATTTCTTACTTCTTGTTTCGGCTGGAAATGATATTGAGGAGATTTTTGTGGTAGCTTGTTTGACTTGGCTGATGATATTTTCCTTTCTTGTTTTGTATTTTATTTTGTTTGAGACTTGTTACTTACATATACACATGTTAATAGTATATATATATTTAACTTTGTTTTAGTATGCTAGTTTGATTTCGGCTGAGATTATATTTGCTTTGCCTTATTATTTTTGTTACATGAAGATTAAGTCTGGTTTTAGCCTTTAGAAATGTACACATATTTTCTTTTATTTGTTTTGGCCTTAATACTTTGAAACCAAATAAAGTTCTATTTTTATTTTATTCGTTATAATTTTACAAATTTGTTCACTCTATATTTTATATAGTTTATCTTATATTTATATGTATATATTTCTATTTCAATTTTTAACTTAAATATTTATTAATAGAATTTTGTTATACTTACACAACTTCTAAAATCCATAGATTAAGATTGAATTCAAATACCTTTACGTTATTTATAACTCCAATTCAATTTTTATTCGAATACATTATTTCCAATAATTCATAATTAATCCATAACTTAACTTAATCAATATTGATTACTAATTAATTAAACAATTTAAATTCAAATCAAATATATATATCTATATATTTATTATTTCAAATTTAGTCAGATATGTTCAAATACAGATATATATTCACATATATACAAGAATTTAAATTTTTTAAACAATTTATACAAATATACTTGGATATCGGGGAAACTCGCTCCATTTTATCGATTTATTTTACTATTTTTATTCAAAAATAAATTAAATTATCAATTTAAATTAAATTAAATTTCGGGGTCGTTACAGACTTCCCCCCTTAAAAGAATTTCGTCCTCGAAATTACCAAGGAGATACAAAGATAGATGAAGAATATTTCATCAAATGAACATCTGTTCTGCATTTGGCTTACCAAATCAGAACATCAATAACAGATACAAGAACGAATCTGTTTAACACTTCACAAGATACTCGGGTTATCCAGATCTACGAAATATACAGTGGCATCGGTTAGTTCAAAAGGAATAACTAACCATTCGTAGAATATATCCGGACCCAAAGAATAGATAGATAGATGGATACAATTTCAAAACTTTTAGTTTAGAAACTAAATTATACCTATCAACTATAACAATCAAAGCAAACAATACATCCAAACAACAATTTTGGCCTATCTGGAGTTTATGTCCCATATTTATATATCGAATCTCCTTCCTGGATCTACCAGAAATAATCAAAGAATTGAGAAAAGATGTTGAACAAAAGAGATTGATAGAGAAAAGATTGTTTCCTTGTTGTTACAGAGTATCGACCATTTATAGTCGTATTCCCCTGTCCCCTATCTCATCCTCTTCTTGCACTCATACTCACTATCGCGGAATAGTAAGAGAATTTACTGAGGCTTTCGAACGGATATCTGAGGATACTCATTCTAGAGTTTACTTCACTCTATCTCTAATGAGCTACTTAACGTGTTATACTCCTGAGCTAAAGTTCAACCTTAGCTCTGATACCACATGTAAGGACTCGGGTTTTGCCCGCTCGAAAATCAACATCCGTACTTCACATTGTACTAGAATGCCGCAGATTCGACCGTTCAAATCCGATTCAGCATAGACATTTCGAACTATGCCTACTATAGCTACCACATGTAAGAGTCCAAAAACTCGGCCTTCGAAAATCGGCACTCGTACTTCACTTGTACTCAAAATGCCGTAGATTCAAACGCCGAATCTGGCTTCCCGGAGCTATAACACAATTAAGTAAATAACACAGCGGAAGAAAAGAACAATACATTGATATATATTATCTGTTACAACAGAATGATACAATGAATATCAATATACATCAGAGATATGATACAAGAAATAGCAGCGGAAAAGAAAAGATAACATCAGCAGCGGAACAATACCAATAGAAGTGATAACTCCAAAATGATCTTCAGACAAGAATGAATCCACAACTCCAAGATAAGCAACTCCGATGAATGAACTAGCTCCAGATAGTCTACTAAACCTGAATATCTGAAAAGAAACCCAACTCTAGACTGCTCGTGTGGAAAATTATGAGCACCCAGAGTTTAGGAAAGGAACAATAAACTCCGGATCAGTCATGGGACTGGTGTGAGCAACAAAAACAATTAAACTTTAAACAACAGCAAAAGGTTTTAAACATTGAAATCCGCAATGCTTTTTAGAAAATGAAACTACCATAAGACCTCCCGCCACACACACAATGCAAACGCAGAATTGGAGGAGATTTCTTCTTATGATAGTCAAACATGCTTACTACGCAAAATCATTGGATATTATTATTAGTGCATAGTGCAGAAAGCATTTCGAAAGTATAATATTAATCTTAGCCAGCATAGACATTTCGAACTATGCCTACTATAGCTACCATCTAAACAGTGGGGCGCCACCATAAGTAGATGGCAGGTTCTACAACTAAAACCGTACAAGTTCCGTATTGGAGAAATGGATTTCCAACAAATGGTCAGGCTAAGGAACTTCCTTCCCGCCGCATGGGATCGCCTCTGGCGGGACGTCCCGAGAGACAAACTGCTCTCTGCAAAACAAGGCCGGGTTACCCCTGTAACAGGTAACTCACGAATATGCCACCTCCCGGTCCTTTGGGACCTTTATCCGAGGCCTCGATAACCAACATCACACATAATAAAGTGTATCCACATGAGTAAGTATCTGGGCTCCATACCATGACACCACCCTTTTCCAGAAGGAAATGACATACCCTAAAGGGCGCGACCCTCATAACCTTGCCGCAACATTCCTGTTTCGACCATTTCCGGGTTGTGAGGCCCTGACGAAGTCTCGTCCACAAAGCTACGCTTTTTCAAAAAGCCACGCTTCGGGTCAAACAAATGATCAACCTATGATCACAAAGATATAAGATCAAACAAATGATCATATCGCAAATGATCAAACACTGATCATTTCACAGCAGCACTCAGCATGCCACATTACCAAATTGGGATATATCGCTGATAAATTTCAACTACATAACCTCTGAGCTCGTATGTCTCAGAGAAGGGTGTTAAGCTAAGAGAATAAATTCTCCGCCACCAAACAGATATGTATTTGAAAGAAATCGGCTTTATATCTCAAAGTGTAATGTCAGACATACAATCCATACAAGTCTGTTCCGGGATCGAACAGAACCGAAGGCACTTCTCACGAAGCCCTTGCAAATCCGGATAATTTCCAATCACGTCCGGACTTCCCGTCACTAAGGGTGATAAAACCTCTATATCGGGGATCAGCCGATGCAGAGTAACTCGACGGTAATCCTTTCGTTTTCAAAAATATCCGGTCTTCAACACCGGTCTTCAAATGCGATCCATAAACGACGTATCACATATTCGGAATGGGTTATACGACCCAAAGGTCCTCTCCCGGCTAAACCGAATAGTGAGCGTAATATTTAAAAACATATGGATATGGGATTTCAATTAAGTCACAACTTAATAATTCAACTTCTTTTTAAATGGTTTCAATCGATTACCATTTCAAATCTTTAAACAAAAAGATTTATTTTAAACAACCTTCAACGGTTTAAACAATTTCCACATTTTAATCTTTTAAATAAAAGATTCATTCACAGATTTTCCAAATTAATTTCCATTTCAATTTGATTAACTCGTTAAATCTTTGAGATTTAACTTATAGCTTTCAAAACAATCCCATTTCAAATGATTTAAACTAATCATTATTTTAAATCTGTTAAAGATAACAGATTCAAATCATAGCTTTCAAAAAGAATTCATTCTTAACTTGGAAAACCATTTTCAATTCAATATTGAAATTCCTTTAATTAAACTGGAATTTCATTTCTTATCTGAAAGCTTTTATCTTTTGAAAACAAACAGTTTCATTTCAGAAAATCTGATTCATTCATACGAGTGGAAATCCTTGGGTTAAATCCAAATTCTCAAAATTATACTTTTAAATGGTTCAATTTTATATAAACACATTTATAATATCTTTAATCCCTAGTTCCAAATCATAGGATTCAATTCCAAACTTGAATTCAAATTTAAATCAAATTATTTAAATTTTCAAAACTCGATTAAGTTATTCAAAATAACTTTTATCTTTGAAATTCTATTCCGAAAGCTTTTTTACTTTAAACCCAAATTCCCAATTTCAAAATCAATTGAAATTAAAATTTCAATTTCAAAAACATCAAATTTACATTATCTGTGACTTAACCGATTTCCACGTGAAATCCATATTTGTGTGTGTAAGAGTGTGGTCCAGGGTTTTACACACAATAGTGCACATCATACAATCATCACAGATCAGAATACAGAAATATAATTCGATAAGCGGTATAAGAACAACGCTTATCGTTCATTCACAGATCATAGATATATAAAGGTCACAGATAAGTAAACTACAGATCACAACATAAATCAAGGTGTATCACAAACAATTCAAGAATCTCATACGATAAAATCATTCATAAGTGAGGTCAAGCATTCAAAATTAATCATAGATAAGATTAATTAATTATTTAACCCTAATTAATTCCATTTATTTCCAATTAAATTAATTGCTTATGAATTTGTTATCAGATCTTGATGAATTAATTACTAATCATTTGATATTAAATTAATGTAATTAATCAACCTTAATTATTTATCTTAATTAATTATCTTCATTTAATTAATTATTCCTTAAGTAATCACATTAAGTTAATTATTCTCTTATTAAGTACTTTAATAATAACCTTTAATTATTAAGTAATTAACTTTTAATCACTTAATTATCTTTTAATTAATTAACCTTAATTAATTTCCACTTTAATTAATTATACTTAATTAATTACATAAATCAATTTACCACTAATTAATTATCATTTCTTAATCACTTTAATTCCTTAATCTTCAAATCATCATTTAATTAACTTTAATCATTAATTACTTTTAATTATGTAATTATTTTCAAGAAATTAATTACCTTTAACTCCTTCATCACATAAAACCATTATTCTTTAATTAATTCCTCGATTAATCAAGATAAGTTCTTATCTTAACTGATCACTATATATTTTAATATTTAAATCTCATTTAAAATTTAAAAGCTTGAAATTGATTCATTATAAATATAAACTGAGATCTTTTATTAAAATAAATGTTTTTACCTTTAAATCACTCACCTAATTCAAAAATATTTAATTTTTAAAACATTTTAACTTTGTAACTTACTTTACCACTTAACTTTGAACAGGTTATATTTTCACCTAAGCAAAGAACTGATAACATACAAACATAAACCCAAGCCCATACGATGTTTTCCCGAGTCAAACTAACCCCTGCTTCGAGTGAAATACTCGAGTAACTCGAGACAATCTCGAGTACCACTTGCTTCGTCCCAGGTTTATCAAAATGCCCAGATCACCAAGCTTTGTGCACGTGCACGGCTCGTTTCCGCCGCCGCTACCTCTGACGACCCTCCAGCCTCATCAACGATCCTCCACCAGCACGATCCCGACCCTCCAAACTGTGCCACGAAGTCCCAGACGAATTCGAGCACTCTCGAACTCCACCTGATAAAACAACCCCGGCCTAAACCTCCTCGTCCAGGCGACTCCGACTATCAGATGACGCGAAAATTCACCCACACCTCGACGAACTCCCCCGCCACCTTTCCTCAACGTTTCGTCGCACTCGATCAACCATGCCGGCCGTGGTGATCATACTTTCCCTACTCAGAAAAACTAGGGCTCCAGGAAGAATTCCATCGCCCCATCTTCCATGACGAAATTCATCACACTCCAGTATTTTTCCCGTGAGCTACGATCACTCCTCCATCGATATGCAGAACCCCGACCATCATAAGTCTTCCAGCCGCCTGAAATTGGTCAAAAACCAATTTCCGTTCAACTGAGAGTTTCTCACCCAATACAACATTAAAATTTATGGTTTTCTTTTTAAAAATCATTTTTTCCTAAGACAATTCAAGATATATACTTGAATCAGCCAATTACATCATTTGGTTATATCATGTTATTAAGAATTGCTACTGTGTTTCTTGTTCCAGAGGAATTTCAAAACTTTGAATACTTAAACATGTTTTTAAAACCTAAATTATAATTTCACAAACTTGTCTTGTTTAAAACTCAAAGTCTAATAGTAATTAGATAAGGAGTTTTGTGATTTTGGTTTGTTTTTAAACTCTGTAATTAGAAACAGAGCTGATATATGTTATTAACAGACATGCATACAATATTATTATACATATATACATGCCCTCATCCCTAAACCAACAGGCAAACAAACTACTCATCATATTTTCAAGGATTATTTCATGCATTCACACATACAGGTAGATCAAGCTTAAAGATAAAGGTTACTCACCTTTTTCCAGGAAAAAAAGAAAAAACAGAGAAGCTTGAAAAATGGTTGAACTGGAAACACTGAATTTGATCTTGTGCTTGAAGTTGAATTAGTTACTTTGCTCTTGATTTCCAGGTTTGAAGACTTTGAATTGCTTTTGTTTTTAAGTTTGAAAATGAACGAATGGATAAGAGTTGATATATGGAAGGCTTGATAAAGATAATGAGTTCACTGGGTATTCATTTGTACAGGGTGTTAAAATGTAGTTTGTACAAAACAGGACAGGGATATTTTTTCCTTGTTTCATAATTTATGCAGATTTTCTTAGCTCTTTGGCGGCTGAAAACATTTTGTATATGTGATATAATTGCTTTGTACAAGTTGTTTATGCTTGCCTACATTTTTTTTAGCTCGGCTGATGGATATGGCATTAATTGCACTTGTACTTCATGTTCCTACTTATCCTATTTTATAAAGATATTTTACCTATTTCTTACTTCTTGTTTCGGCTGGAAATGATATTGAGGAGATTTTTGTGGTAGCTTGTTTGACTTGGCTGATGATATTTTCCTTTCTTGTTTTGTATTTTATTTTGTTTGAGACTTGTTACTTACATATACACATGTTAATAGTATATATATATTTAACTTTGTTTTAGTATGCTAGTTTGATTTCGGCTGAGATTATATTTGCTTTGCCTTATTATTTTTGTTACATGAAGATTAAGTCTGGTTTTAGCCTTTAGAAATGTACACATATTTTCTTTTATTTGTTTTGGCCTTAATACTTTGAAACCAAATAAAGTTCTATTTTTATTTTATTCGTTATAATTTTACAAATTTGTTCACTCTATATTTTATATAGTTTATCTTATATTTATATGTATATATTTCTATTTCAATTTTTAACTTAAATATTTATTAATAGAATTTTGTTATACTTACACAACTTCTAAAATCCATAGATTAAGATTGAATTCAAATACCTTTACGTTATTTATAACTCCAATTCAATTTTTATTCGAATACATTATTTCCAATAATTCATAATTAATCCATAACTTAACTTAATCAATATTGATTACTAATTAATTAAACAATTTAAATTCAAATCAAATATATATATCTATATATTTATTATTTCAAATTTAGTCAGATATGTTCAAATACAGATATATATTCACATATATACAAGAATTTAAATTTTTTAAACAATTTATACAAATATACTTGGATATCGGGGAAACTCGCTCCATTTTATCGATTTATTTTACTATTTTTATTCAAAAATAAATTAAATTATCAATTTAAATTAAATTAAATTTCGGGGTCGTTACACATTCCATCTTCATTTGAAATTTCTAGGTTGAATTTTGTTTTAGTTTTCAAAATGATGTTTTCCTTATATTTTCTCAGCTCGAACTAAAATGAGGATATATGGAAAAGAAGGTGACTGGGTTTACAATACTTTGTACAGGGTGATGTTGTATTTCTTTGTACTAAAGTTATGGGCTGAGATGTTTTGTTTATACTTTAGGTTTTCATTTGCAAGCACTTTCTTTACATGCTCCATACTTATCTTTTTTTTATTTTATTTGTTTTGTACAATCAAGGACAGAGATATTCTTTTCAAATAGGAGGCTAAACAAATTTAGTCATGGGCTAGAGATCTGATATGATCTAAGTTGTGTTGGAGGTGATATTGTGTACTAAAGATATGTTGCATTTATTGCTTAAGTACTTGTATCACTTTTCTTTGTTCCTTATTTTACTTTGTTTATTTAGCTCGGCTGATATGATTATGTGAGATATTTGATGTGGCTTCACTTTTTCTTTTCTCTTGTTTACTTGTTCTATCTTGTTTCATGTTTACATATGTATGTTTCATATATTTTTTTCTTTCCAAGTGTACATGAATATGTATTTTGTTTGGTCCTATAATCTGTAATACAAGTAAACTTCTATTTTTATTTTACTTTACTTTTATTATTCATTGTATATACATAGATTTATATTTTATAAATATACTTTGTTTGTAGTTCATTTTACTTATATATTAAATTCTAATTTAACTTAAACATTTATTTCTAGAATTTTATACGTTCATTTCAGATTTGATATAACTATAAATTTAGTGCTAATACTTATTTAATTTCTTTTAAAAGTTTAACTACCCATCATTTAATCTCTTATTTATTACTTATTATAAATCCCAATTCAAATACAAATTCAATATTTCAAATTCAGATTCCAAAGTCAAAAATCAAATTTTAAAACAAATAAGTATATATTTCATATTAAACTTGAAAAATTCACACAATTTCACAAATTTGAAATCAAAAATTAATTTAATTATCAATTTAAAATAAATTAAAATTCGGGATCTTTATAGATCACAAACACAGGGTAATAAATGCAGCGGAAACAAAAGATAGTAGTTCATGAAGCTACTATATACATATCAGAGTTAAATAAGGTACAACAGATGTCTCGAATACAATAGTCAAATACAAGAATCAGAATACAATCACAGGAATCAACTGGATATCTGAAAGTTGGATAGATAGCTGGATCTCCAAGCGAAGCTCCAACTCCAAAGGTGAGTCTCGAATACAGGTACACTCAGTCTGACCTGAGCGTAAAGCAAAACACAAAACACTCGAGTCAGGATTAACATTCTTATATCAATAAATCCAACTCAAGTGAAATAGCAACTGAAATACAAGTAACTCAAAGGATGTTTGGAATAACCATCCCTTAAGGATCCGTTAAACTATATACTATGTAGTAGTGTACATGTTTAAAGTATATTCTACATTCATTTACAACATATATATATCGCTATAAAATGAGTAGATACAATAACGCCTATTTGCTGCCATCCTTGACAGTAACCTCATACATTGCATTATCTTTTTATAGCACTTATGTCTATAGTTATAACACTTTTTAGGAGCTATGCTTTATTTTACTATATATTTGATGCACCCCACTATTACATTTTGGTAATAACAATCAAAATGAATCTTCTTTAAATAGATAACAATTTGAACAATGTATGAACGAAAAAATATAATAATCAGCAAATGTAACGAATATTCATGATAACAAAAAAAAGTATCAACTAACAAAAAATAATTTCAATACATGAGTTACCAAATTCAATACATATTCATGATAACAGAAGACAACATAGTTCAAAGTTAATGTCTACAAGTACTAAATGCATCACTAAGAACTTGAACTGCTCAAAGCCTTTCTTCATGCATGTCTTCATACTGGAATATATCATTCACACAGCCAAATATTAAAATAATTTTTTTTACAAGCCTTAACATATACAATGGAAGAATTATTTATTAGCAGGGAAAAAAAAGTAAGTATACCATAATTTGCGGCAAATTGTTTTTATCAATGTCATTTCCGACCCTTTGAAGAATGCAAGCGAGGAGATCTGCCAAATGCTGGGTCTCTGAGATGAAACTTAGCGTAAGTTGGATTTGTGTAGAAAAATAAAATTTTATAAAACAAAAGAAGATCTATACCGCAATTAAATCTGTGATTTCTTCCCATTCTGTCCATAATTTTGAAGCCAAAAGCAGAGTTTGATCCAAATATAGATGACCTCCCTGCATCTGTTTCTGTTGCAAGCTTCAAGGACCCTTCACTGAAATGACACACTCATTTGGTTAGATTTGTACAATATCACTGCTAGAATCAGTAACAGCAGTTTAAATACTGGTATAATATTTGAAGGAAGAACTACTTAAAAGTTGAAATATGTATGTTACATAACTTCCTTTCAATAGTATATTTCATAAATAATAAAAATTAACGTAGAATTAATATACTTACAACCTTATTAATTTTAGTATAATGATGAAAGTAATTTCATGTCTAGACCTTTGATTACAAGTTTATGATATGTTGTAAATTTATAGGGCATTGTTCAAGAAACTCCAGTTTTGGATAAGATGAGTCATTTTTTAAATATTCTTAAAATTGTTACGAGGGGTACCAAAAAATTTAGCCCCCTCATAACAATCAAATATAATTTTGTTATTACCTCTGTTATGCTAGTTTTCGATGAATCCCCACCATTTTATGATATTCTTCGAATTTAGTTTTTGGTGAACCATCTATCGTTTGTCTTATTGTTTTTGACCAGATATTGCCAAATTTGCTTTAAACGAGGGTAAAATAGCAAAACGCTTGATTTGTTTCTGCTTATCATGTCCCTACCATATCAATTTTATTTTAGGATGGAGTCCTAAATTTTTACCTCCTTATCAAAAACTGGAGGCTCTTTAACAATTCTCGATTTGTATACCAAAAGATATATTTTGAACTTTCAAAGAGGCATATTGTAAATTGATAAGAAAAAATGAAGTCAATTATGGTATGTTTGGCTTGAAAATGAATTATGTGTTTTGTGTTTTCAATATGTATCAAATGGCGTAGAAGAGAAGGAGATGGAAGAAAATCCTAGTCCTTATAGAAAAGGCGAGAATGAGAAGGAAGAAGATAGTTTTCTATAATTCCCAAAAGGTGGAAAACATAAAAAACAAAATCATTTTCAATTTTATATGTTAAAAACCATTTTCCAAGTTAATCGTTTTCTACCATCTTCTCCTCTCTCATGCATTTCTAAATACACATTGAAAATGCAAAACACAAAAGTCGTTTTCAAACCAAACGGACTTTTAATTTTAGCTCAATGTTTTGAACTGATTATTTTTTCAGGAAAACAACTCAAAAACTTCCATGTTAGCAAAATTTATGAAGGATAAGATGTTATGTATTTAAGTTAGCTTACCTTCTAGAATCATCATCATTTTCAAGAGGCTCAGCCAGAACTGTATCCCAGAACCTCTGCATCATAGTAGTTGACTCCACTCCAGTTCCTCCCGAACTCCATGTAACAAAACACAATTAGTCAAGGACTATAATTACATTGAATGACAAACAATGTACAGCGTTTCTACATGCATAAGTTGCCAAACAAGAAAAGTGCCTTTATGCTAGCAAGAAAAGTTACCAAATGCTATTGAAAAGAACTTGTACAAAAATATGCAAGCAAGTAAATCGATACTAATTGCCAATATGGCCTCTAAAAAATTAATAGTGGTAATAGAAAACTCACTGACCATCAGATTGAAGTTACATGTAGTGACTTACTATAGAAACTGCAACATGAGCAATGTGAATCACGTCAATAATCGCCACAAAATTCCCATCTGTAACAAGAGAAAGATATGAGTCGAGGAGTAAGTTATAGAATTGTAAGACTGACTGCATAAAATATGTAAATTTTTGTACAAGTACATACCCTTATCGACAATGGGAAGATGTAGAAATCTTCCATCGTGCATGGTGTGTAGATCAACGACAATTGGTGTATCAACTATTACACATTAAGGGTCCAGAGTCATCACCTGCATACCATGTAGGGGCAAAATGTCAAACTTAATTGTTGAAGCATTGAATGTCAATATAAGATACTGAGGAAAATTTTGATGCTCCATATGTGTAACATAAGAATCTTGTCCAAAGTCCAAAATATGGTTTGCAAACATAGGGAAAAAAAAGACAAATACATAAGAGAAAGCCAGTATTTCTATCGTTGAAATATGTTGCCAATTAAATATGATACCTTTTCAACAGGAGTGGATTCAGGGGGAAGATTTTGAACAATAAGTCGCATTAGAATATCCTTAGAAATGAAAAAACAAGGCTTGGCACAATAAGCATAAATAAGGAAAATCATATTGATATATTTATAGCAAATCAATAGCTTACGTAAGTATGCCCCTGAGCTTATTATCAACTGTAACCACGGCAGAACTCCTTTTACATTCAAGCATTTTCTTTGTTGTAGTTAACACATAATCGGAAGGAGAAAGTACCATGGACCTAAAAAAATTGAATAAGTTTTCGAATATAAATTTTACAGCTAAAGGATCCGTTGTCGAGGAAAATATGAAGGAAAGAATATTACCTACTTTAAATTATCTTGTAAAATGGTAGAAACCGCAGGCCTGAACATCTGCTCCTTTAGTGCTACAATAAAAGTATTAGGGCCTGCACAAAAATAATAATTTCCAGACAATCTCATATCATAGCACCAACTATATATCTAATTAACTGTGTTTACTCTCTGAAGTTTCCTAACTTGCAAGAACATCCTCACAAAGTATCAACTAACACATACAATTACAGAAAACATGGACGCAATTCATTAAAATTGACTTTCATCTATAGATGCAACATCTATCATTTTTATTCATTGCACTATGTTAGAGTCTACAATCGATAGTAATCAATTATAGGATAACTAGATTATAAAAGTGGAGCACTCTCATCACCAACCCAAACACAAGAGGTAATTTTAAGAAAAGAATATTCAATCAATAAGCAAAAACAAAGTTGGATATTTTAATTGCAAAGCTCTCAACTTTTGGATTTGGCCATAATATTATATCACATATTTTCAACAAAATTAACAACGCTATCTAGTCATTTCTATTATTGGTGAAGATGAGGACCATGACGAGGCTGTGCTCAATGCCTTACTTCAGTTTGTCTATGAGCTGACGATCACAATGCAATGTCCATAGAATACAAAGAAGTCTATTTTCAGTTCCTGTAACCAGACTCTGGTGTTTTGTTACATTTTGCGTCGGTTCAGCTCTTCCTTAGCACAGATATGTTGTAATTTTAGTTACGTTCGTTTAGTAAAATTGACCGATTTTCAAAAGAAAATTAAATAAATCATAATGTATGTTTACGCACATATATAGTATGCATTCAAAATCAAAGGCAGTAAGTTTAGTAATTATTTTATTTCAATTAAAATTTTGTTATGTACGATTTTATTTACTTTTATTTTGTGTTTTACAAAAAGATTTGTAGTTAGTTCAATTTCTGTTGATTTGTACTATAAAAATTATAAGATAGCTTTAATTCTAAAATGTACAATTGGTTTATTTGACAAAGGCTATGATTTGAAGAATATGGTGTAAGTACAAACCCGGTCCTTTTCAATTTGTTCTAAATAACGTTGCAGTACAAATTCCCAATTTTTATTCATATTTTGTTTTATAATATCATTGCTCAAGGTCCAATCCATATTTATATTGGACCAGCCCTGAGTACAACCATATATTAAACTCTACTGTTTATATTTTACATATTAAATCAGCTTCTTTTAGAGTATCTATGTATAATTTTCGTCTTTAACTACACAAGTATAAAACATGAATAATTCTACTATCTATATTTCACTAATGGTAATACAATTATAAATTTAATAACCATTGACAAAAAAAATGATATTGAAAGGATTCCTTAGACAGACTCTAAAGAAAGAAAACATATGCATTTGAAAAATAAATTTAAAACTGATGTGAACGCAAGTCTTAAGCGGTTACAAGCATACAAAGAGGAAGGATATGAGACACAAACTTTGACATATACACACACAAACTTGCACATATAAATATGTTCATATGAAATTTTCTCTACATTTTCAAATCCGAAGGATAAAAACAAACATAAAGTGTCAACCCGAGGTCAACACAAGCCACACTGCTGTGCTTGCTTTCCACTTTAATACATATTGATAAATTGATTGATGCAACTGAGCAAAGTATCTTAAACTATGTATATAAGAGTCTGCAAAAAGAATGCAGAGAACAATAAAGAAAACTAAAGATTGTTGCGTAGATGAGGTCCACCCGATGTCATCCACAATTTCCCTGATGCAACCAAGACTCCGCCATCTTTCTTTCTTATATCTACAATAACTAATGTCACCCTACGGTTCCCTTTTTCCCCTATAACTTTTGCATCAATCTCCACCTCCTCCTATATCAATAGAAATTTTAATTCTATTAGCAGTTTCTGTGATTCATTGATCCCATATAGGAGTATTCAATTTGTTATCATGAAGTTGAGCCAAATAGAGTTTTGATTTGTGAAACGACCAACAAGTTATTCCATTGTTATGATATTAATTATTTCACTAGGGCATATACCTGTTGAATTTCATTACCGACCTACCTCCAAAGTTAAGCAAATGGAAATTTTCTTTTCAGTAAAGGCAATGTATAGGTTGAAGGACTCCAATTATAAACCTTCATATCAAGTCATTCTAAGACTTATAAACCATGAAGCATCATTTCCAGTTTGGGCTCCCAAATACATGTCGTTAGACGACAAATTATTTATAGACCATCAATATTTGTAGGAACAACCCGAAAATAAAATAAGATGAACAAACAAATTAGGATTTTGTGCAATTTTTGGGCTTAATATAAAGGAATAAGTTATAATTGATAAATCGTTATATCTCTTATCAAAGAGAATCAACATAACTGTATGTCATTTTCGAGAATATACAAGATTATACAATAGTAACACAAAAGTTGGAACAAATGAAAAAATAAAAATACATACATTGATTTTAGCAGGAGGGAAATAGGAGATGGAAAGGTCAACGGAGACTGTAACGACCCGTATTTTTACGGATCAAAACATTGTAAAACAGTTGTTATTTGATCGTAGTATGGTTAAGTTGGTCAGAGCCTAGGTCGTTCGGAGCTTAGGTCGTACAATAGTTAGGTCGTAGACGACTTATAGGAGTTGGTGACCTAAGGAAGTTAGTGGTAACAGTTAACGACTTAGGGACTGGATGAGGTAAGGCTTAGATCGTATGATAGTTAGGTTGCGTAGTGGTTTAGGTCGTATGTTAGTTTGGGACGACCTATAGGATTTGACCGACCTAAGGAAATAGGCGACTTAAGGAAAGACAGCGACCTAAGGAACTAAGCGAGTTAACGACCTAAGAAGGTTAGGTCGTGGATGAGCTAAGGAGATAAGTGGGATGAGTCGTTAGGTCTCGTGGATGTTAGGTCGTATCCTAGTTAAGTTGTTAGATCGTGTAGTGTTAAGTCACGCAAGGGCTTAAGTCATAGGTCGCGCATAAGTGTTGAGTCTTAGGTCGTGATATTATAGGTCGTGGAAGCGCATATGCGGTAGGTCGCTAGGTCATGCGCATGTGTGTGTGGTTAAGTCGCGTGAAGGCTTAAGGGGTTAGGTCGCTGAGTGTTAGGTCGTGAGCGACCTAGGAGCGAGCTAAAGTTAAGTCGTATGGACGTTAAGTTGTTGAGTCGAGTGTGTGCTAAGTCGCAAGTCGTTAGGTCGCGCATATGAGTTAGGTCGTGAGCAACCTATGATTCAGTTAGGTCGCGCACTTGTGTTAGGTCGTTAGGTCAGGGTTTTAGGTCGGCAACTGTTAGGTCGTGGACGACCTAAGAGCGAACGACCTAAGGGAAATCAGCCTATAAATAGGCGGGTTCTTCTTCATTTTTAGGATCCGGATTTTGAAGCGACGAAGTGCTGCCATTTTGAGAGCTCGAGTTCTACACTTCTTCACTTATTTTCTCCACTCTAATCTTGTGATTCCTTCCATCCAAATCGAAGATCAAATCGAAGATCCAAGAGCTTAGATTGAAGATCTTTATCCATCGAAGAGAGATTTCATCGTTTGAAGTGGAGTTTTGATAGATCGAGTTAGATTCTTCGCTATCCAGATCTGAAGTGTGTTGCTTTTGAGGTGTTTAGGTGATTTGGTGAGTGGTGATTATCTCTCACACGGATCCAAAGGAGTATATCAGATTGATGGCTTGATTTGGTGTTAAAATAGTGATTTCCATGCATTTTCATAAACTTAAGTATAGATCTATTGTTCATGATGATTTGACATCCATTTTACTATATGTTAACATATGCAAGTTCATTCATCAAGTTGTAGAGATGTTGTTCGTGATTCATGCTTGTTAGATTTAGACTCTTTAATTACAAGATTGCCATTATTGTTAAAATTGTTTATTTGATCATGTTTGAATGCTTGATTACTTGGATTAATGTTTGACTTGATTGATTGTTGTAAATTAGTTGATTGATGATTTGATTTGGACAAGTTAGTCGAAGATGATTCAAAAGCTAAGGGAAAGGCTCTTGAATTGGAAAAGCTGCTCGTGGCATATGTGGCGGATGATGAAGGTCATATGGATAGTTTTGATGATGTTGATGTTGAGATGAGGCTTTGCTATGATGAGATGAAGCGAGGCATGGTATGAGATAGCCTTGGTTTAATCCAGACGGGATCATTCCAAGCATGTTGATAACTCGGTGAAATGGTTCGAGTTGAGGATAATGGTTTGCTCGAGAGGCGCTTGAGCTAGTATGGAAATAGTCGTCGAGGAGGATGACTAGAAGGCTGAGGTTTCATCGTTATTGAAGGTTCTAGCAGATTCAAAGCAAGAGTACGTTGGGCAGATTCGATAGTCCCTAAAGGCTATGATTGTAGTCGAGTACTCTGGGCAGATTCGATAGTCCTAGGCACGGGCTGCGACGACGTGCAGAGTTATGTCTAGAACCGGGGTTGCCATTAACCCTTGACGGAAGGCTGAAAGAATGTGTCGGTCATTCAATTAACGGTGGTATCGAAGCAATGATAACAGTGATAGCCAGAGTCATGGATGTTTGGTTGTATCGTCATTCGGTCTCAAGAGCGATGTTTTCTGGGTGCTTACCTGATCTTGGTTTAGGCCTTGGGGGTTTGTACTTAGAAAACACCGACCTTGACTCGAGTGATAATTGCTTTACTTTAAATGTCTGCTTTGCTATGTTTATTTCTGTTTAGTGTGTCTAGGGGCTATCACTGTAGAAAGAGGTGGAGTGGGAGGTTTGGATTCCTATTCCATTTTCCTTTATGCTCTTTTGGTATGTTGTTAGTTAATTTACCGCTCACTAAGACTATTGTCTGACTCAAGGCTTTATGTTTAACTCTTATTGCCTTGGGCTGTTCATCTGCTTTGGGATGGGCAGACTAGGTAGCAGGTGACAGGTGCTGTTCTTAGTTTCCGACGATGCTGATGACGAAGACGAGCTGGAGCTAGGCTTGCATATTATTTTCTTACTATATGTACCGGATGTTCCGCTGCTTGTATATTCTCTGAGTGATATGTAGTGAGGCTTGATGTATTGACTATTCAGATGTTTGTACCAAACTATTATGAAGTTTAATTGAGATTCTGTTCTGTAAAGCTTCACTATATATACTTTCTATTGTATTTTATCCATGCACTGTGAGTTATACGATAGATTCTGTTGTTTTAATTTAACCTTGGCAACCGTCCATGGCTACCTGGTACACTTTACAGCGCACTATTCCTATGTTCAGTGCAGGGGTCATGGGCGGTCGTCACATTTGGTATCAGAGCATTGGTTAATCGATTTTACCCAACGCTCGCTGACGTAACTACGTATGAGAGACGTAATTGTATTTTGATGGATGATTACTATATATAATATAGTAGTTTAGAAGGATTTGAATTCCTTATGCAGTTGTTTCTCAAGGTGTATTAATCATTCCTTTTTATAGATATTGAGAATGAGTCGAAGAGGGAGACCAGCTGCTAGGGAAGGCCGTGCTACTGAGGGGGCTGCTGATTATGCTGCTATGTTCGAGGCTATGATGACTTCGATCATGAGAAGGATGCCAGCTCCAGGGCCATTAGTAGATGTTGGAGTTCAAGTTCAAACTCCAAAACCGGTGGATTTTGCTAAGCTGTGTAAAGATTATACTGCTCTTGGAGGAAAGGTTTTCTTGAGGACAGAGTCAACCATCGAAGTTCAGAGATGGATAGATGCTTGTAGAAGGATCTTTGGTGATTTGGGAATCGAGGATGCAACTAAAAGGAAGCTTGCATCAAGACAGCTTCAAGGGAGAGCTTCTGATTGGTGGAACTCTATCACCATTGATACTCCGGAGGAAGAGATTACTTGGGAACAATTCCAAGCCAGATTTGAAGCTAAGTTCATTTCTACTACTCAGAAATATGTTCTGTTCAAGAAATTTGTGGAGCTCAAGCAAGGTGGAAGACCAGTTCTTGAGTATGTTTCTGAGTTTGAAGCTTTGTCCAAGTATGCCCGGTCGTATATTGAATCTGCATATCAGAAGAATGAGAAGTTTGTGACAGGCTTGGACAGTTATCTTGGGAGGCAGTTGGTGGATCATTTGGATGATTCATTTGAGAAGCTTGTGGAGAAGGCTCTCAAGCACGAGAATCTGTTTCCTAAAGAAGGATCTGTTGTTGCTGTAACCAAGGAAGAGTCTAAACCACAACAGAGTGGAAACAAGAAGAGGAAGCAGCAGCAGCATAAGGGTAAGGATGGCCAGAAGAGACCGAAGGGCGAAGTGACTTGCTACAATTGTCAGCAGAAGGGCCATTTCTTTAGAGATTGCAAGAATCCGAAGGTGCCGGTTAAGTGCCACAACTGTGACAAGCCGGGGCATATCAGGAAGAATTGTCCGGAACCGCGGAAGGACAAGAAGATTGTGCAAGCTTATGCTTTGGGGGCTGTTCCATCATCTTCGAAGGCTCCTACCGCTGAAGAGAAAGGAAAGAGTGTGGTGGTTCAAGGTACTCTTTCCATATGTGGTGTTCCAGTTAGAGTGTTATTCGATACTGGGGCGTCGCATTCCTTTGTTTGTAGTGAACTTGTAGGCCGGTTGGGTTTAGAACCAGATATTGTTGATAGGCCATTGGTTGTGACTAATCCAGTTGGGGGTTTGTCTTGTTTGTGTATGCTATGCCGTGGTCTGATTGTATCGAGTCATGATTGCTCTTTTGTTTGTGATTGTTTTGTTCTGAACTTTGCGGGGTTCGGAATTATTTTGGGTATGGACTGGCTTAGGAAGTATGCGGCAAAGGTTGATTGTGAAAGGTTGGAGGTGATAGTCGAGAATGTGGAAGGGCGAAAGGTTGTGATACAATGTAAGCATGAGGAAGGCGTCTTCATGAGCTTAATGTATTCGCTGGTTGTTCCACGGGATGGACTGTCATCGGTGCCAATCGCTAATGGATTTGAGTATGTCTTTGATGAGGTCAAAGGGTTACTGCCGCATAGGGAGATCGAGTTTCGTATCGATTTAGTTGAAGGAGCCAGACCTGTTGTGATGCCTCTTAGGCGGATGGCGCCTAGGGAACAGCAAGAGTTGAGGGTGCAAGTTGATGATCTTTTACAGAAAGGATTCATTCGGCGTAGTGTGTCCGAATGGGGTGCACCAGTTGTGTTTGTAACCAAAGCGGATGGATCGTTGAGGTTGTGTGTGGATTATCGTGAGCTGAATAAAGTGACTAAGAAGAACAAGTATCCATTGCCAAGAATAGACGACTTGTTTGATCAGCTTCACGAAGCTAAGGTGTTTTCTCAGATGGATTTGGCAACGGGATTTCACCAGTTAAGAGTGGCTAAGGATAGTGTGCCGAAGACTGCTTTCAGGACACCATCCGGTTTCTTTGAGTGGCTGGTAATGCCGTTTGGATTGACCAATGCACCAGCATATTTTGTGGATCTTATGAATAGAGTGTTCAGAGATCAGTTGAACAAGTTCGTACTAGTGTTCGTGTATGATATTTTGATTTATTCCAGAACTGAAGAAGAGCACAAGACGCACTTGCGTATTGTTTTGGAAATCTTACGGAAACATCAGCTGAAGGCTAAGTTTTCGAAGTGTCACTTCTGGAAGAACGAAGTGAGGTTCTTGGGCCATATTATCTCTGGAAGCGGAATAGCGGTTGATCCCGCCAAGATAGCAGCAATCCAGGATTGGGGTAGACCTAAGAATGCATCTGATGTGAGAAGTTTTCTTGGATTAGCTGGATACTATCGTCGATTTATCAAAGACTTTTCCAAGGTGGCTGCACCGTTAACAGGATTGACGAAAAAAACCAAGTATTCAGATGGGATGCTAAGTGTGAGCAAGCTTTCGGAATCCTGAAAGAGCGATTGACAAGTGCTCCTGTTTTGACTATTCCAAGTGGAAATGGAGAGATGGTGGTTTACACCGACGCATGTGGTACTGGACTTGGAGCAGTGCTGATGCAGAAGGGTAAAGTTGTTGCATATGCAAGTCGACAACTGAAGCCGCATGAAAGGAATTATCCGACTCATGATTTGGAGTTAGCGGCGATTGTTTTTGCTCTGAAGATATGGAGACATTATCTATTGGGAGTTCGATTCGAGTTGTTTACAGATCATAAGTCGTTGAAGTATCTTTTCTCCCAAAAGGATTTGAATCTTAGGCAGCAACGATGGCTAGAATTTTTAGCATCATATGATTTTGGTATAGCCTATACTCCGGGAAAGGGTAACGCAGTGGCAGATGCGTTGAGTCGAAGACATGCAGGATTGGGAGCCATGTTTTCAGAATGGAAGAGTCTCGAGTATTTGGCTGGATTTGACTTCAGGCCTAGATGTGAATTGGAACCTGAGATGTTGGCAAACTTATCGATAAGACCGACTCTTGTGGAAAGAATTGGCGAGAGCCAAAAGCGAGACGATAAGCTTGTCAAGATTATCCGTGATTTGGAATCTGGGTTGGACCCAGAGAAGGATAAAGGATTCGAGGTCGATCGAGAGGGTTGGCTTCGGAAGCAAGGACGACTAGTTGTTCCCGATATAGATGAATTGAGAAATGAAGTTCTGAAGGAAAGTCATCACTCGAAGTTGACAATTCATCCAGGTGGAAATAAGATGTATCGGGATATGAAGAGAACCTATTACTGGGAAGGTATGAAGAAGGATGTTGGAAATTTTATTTCCAAGTGCATGAACTGCCAGTTGGTAAAAGCCGAACAGAAGAAGCCAAGTGGATTGCTTCAGCCATTAGAAGTTCCTACATGGAAGTGGGAGCAAATATCGATGGGTTACCTAGAACCAGAGCGGGAAATGAAGGGATTTGGGTCATCGTAGATCGTTTGACTAAAAGTGAAAGATTCATTCCTGTTCGATCAACTAGGACTGCATCAAAGTTGGCTGAGCTGTATGTTAAGTGGATAGTTCGATTCCATGGTATTCCGAAGAGTATAGTGAGCGATCGAGACCCATTGTTCACTAGTGGATTTTGGAAGAGCTTCCAAGAAGTTTTGGGAACTGAGTTGTGTTTGAGTACAGCTTATCATCCCCAAACAGATGGTCAGACCGAGAGAGTCAATCGAGTTTTGGAAGATCTCCTTAGAGCTTATGTTTTAGATTTCGGAGGATCATGGGAAGATCATCTTCATTTGGTGGAATTTTCGTATAATAACAGTTACCAGTCAAGCATTGGTATGGCACCGTATGAGGCATTATATGGAAGACCGTGTAACTCTCCGACATGTTGGTTAGAAACTGGAGAAAAGCTGATACTTGGGCTAGAAATGATTCGACAGACTTCGGATTGCATAGAGATCATTCGGCAACGAATGAAGGCAGCCCAAGACCGTCAGAAAAGTTATGCTGATAAGCGTCGTAAGGATTTGGAATTCGACGTAGGTGATATGGTTTTTGTGAAGATTTCTCCACTGAAGAATGTTATTCGATTCGGGAAGAAAGGAAAATTGACTCCGAGATTTGTTGGACCATTCCCGATTATCGAGCGAATTGGAAAGCTCGCCTACAGATTGAAGTTACCAAAAAAGATGGCGGGTGTGCACAATGTTTTTCATGTATCGTATCTATGGAAGTATGTGCATGACTCGAATACAGTAGTTTCTGCCGATAGCTGTGAAGATTTTGAGGTAGATCCAGTTGTTGAGAGACCTTGTAAGCCGCTTCATGTTGTGGAAACTGACACGAAACAGCTTAGGAGGAAGGTAGTTAGGTTGCTCAAGGTACAATGGAGTGATGATGATAACGACTGTACATGGGAGATGGAAGAGAGGATGAAGGCAACTCATCCTGAACTCTTCGAGGTATGGCCATAAGGTGTCGTGTCATCTCACGACATTGTAACTTGTTCTAGTTTTGGAATTCTAAATGCTAGGCTAGAATTGGATGCATGGTTTGTTGATTGCTATGGATGATAGGCATGCAGAATAGTTTTGATTGCTTTTTTTGTTTGGAATTCCGGGGGCGATATTCCTAAGGGGGAGAGAATGTAACGACCCGTATTTTTACGGATCAAAACATTGTAAAACAGTTGTTATTTGATCGTAGTATGGTTAAGTTGTTCAGAGCCTAGGTCGTACGGAGCTTAGGTAGTACAATAGTTAGGTCGTAGACAACTTATAGAAGTTGGCGACCTAAGGAAGTTAGTGGTAACAGTTAACGACTTAGGGACTGGACGAGGTAAGGCTTAGGTCGTATGATAGTTAGGTTGCGTAGTGGTTTAGGTCGTATGTTAGTTTGGGACGACCTATAGGATTTGTCCGACCTAAGGAAATAGGCGACTTAAGGAAAGACAGCGACCTAAGGAACTAAGCGAGTTAACGACCTAAGAAGGTTAGGTCGTGGATGAGCTAAGGAGATAAGTGGGAAGAGTCGTTAGGTCGCGTGGATGTTAGGTCGTATCCTAGTTAAGTTGTTAGATCGTGTAGTGTTAAGTCGCGCAAGGGCTTAAGTCGTAGGTCGCGCATAAGTGTTGAGTCTTAGGTTGTGATATTTTAGGTCGTGGAAGCGCATATGCGGTAGGTCGCTAGGTCGTGCGCATGTGTGTGTGGTTAAGTCGCGTGAAGGCTTAAGGGGTTAGGTCGCTGAGTGTTAGGTCGTGAGCGACCTAGGAGCGAGCTAAAGTTAAGTCGTATGGACGTTAAGTTGTTAAGTCGAGTGTGTGCTAAGTCGCAAGTCGTTAGGTCGCGCACATGAGTTAGGTCGTGAGCGACCTATGATTTAGTTAGGTCGCGCACTTGTGTTAGGTCGTTAGGTCAGGGTTTTAGGTCGGCAACTGTTAGGTCATGGACGACCTAAGAGCGAACGACCTAAGGGAAATCAGCCTATAAATAGGCGGGTTCTTCTTCATTTTTGGGATCCGGATTTTGAAGCGACGAAGTGCTGCCATTTTGAGAGCTCGAGTTCTACACTTCTTCACTTCTTTTCTCCACTCTAATCTTGTGATTCCTTCCATCCAAATCGAAGATCCAAGAGCTTAGATTGAAGATCTTCATCCATCGAAGAGAGATTTTATCGTTTGAAGCGAAGTTTTGATAGATCGAGTTAGATTCTTCGCTGTCCAGATCTGAAGTGTGTTGATTTTGAGGTGTTTAGGTGATTTGGTGAGTGGTGATTATCTCTCACACGGATCCAAAGGAGTATATCGGATTGATGGCTTGATTTGGTGTTAAAATAGTGATTTCCGTGCATTTTCATAAACTTAAGTATAGATCTATTGTTCATGATGATTTGACATCCATTTTACTATATGTTAACCTATGCAAGTTCATTCATCAAGTTGTAGAGATATTTTTCATGATTCATGCTTGTTATATTTAGACTCTTTAATTACAAGTTTGCCATTATTGTTAAAATTGTTTATTTGATCATGTTTGAATGCTTGATTACTTGGATTAATGTTTGACTTGATTGATTGTTGTAAATTAGTTGATTGATGATTTGATTTGGACAAGTTAGTCGAAGATGATTCAAAAGCTAAGGGAAAGGCTCTTGAATTGGAAAAGCTGCTCGTGGCATATGTGGTGGATGATGAAGGTCATATGGATAGTTTTGATGATGTTGATGTTGAGATGAGGCTTTGCTATAATGAGATGAAGCGAGGCATGGTATGAGATAGCCTTGGTTTAATCCAGACGGGATCATTCCAAGCATGTTGATAACTCGGTGAAATGGTTCGAGTTGAGGATAATGGTTTGCTCGAGAGGCGCTTGAGCTAGTATGGAAATAGTCGTCGAGGAGGATGACTAGAAGGCTGAGGTTTCATCGTTATTGAAGGTTCTAGCAGATTCAAAGCAAGAGTACGTTGGGCAGATTCGATAGTCCCTAAAGACTATGATTGTAGTCGAGTACTCTGGGCAGATTCGATAGTCCTAGGCACGGGCTGCAACGACGTGCGGAGTTATGTCTAGAACCGGGGTTGCCATTAACCCTTGACGGACGGCTGAAAGAATGTGCCGGTCATTCAATTAACGATGGTATCGAAGCAATGATAACAGTGATAGCCAGAGTCATGGATGTTTGGTTATATCGTCATTCGGTCTCAAGAGCGATGTTTTCTGGGTGCTTATCTGATCTTGGTTTAGGCCTTGGGGGTTTGTACTTGGAAAACACCGACCTTGACTCGAGTGATAATTGCTTTACTTTAAATGTCTACTTTGCTATGTTTATTTCTGCTTAGTGTGTCTAGGGGCTATCACTGTAGAAAGAGGTGGAGTGGGAGGTTTGGATTCCTATTCCTTTTTCCTGTATGCTCTTTTGGTATGTTGTTAGTTAATTTACCGCTCACTAAGACCGTTGTCTGACTCAAGGCTTTATGTTTAACTCTTATTGCCTTGGGCTGTTCATCCGCTTTGGGATGGGCAGACTAGGTAGCAGGTGACAGGTGATGTTCTTAGTTTCCGACGATGCTGATGACGAAGACGAGCTGGAGGCTTGCATATTATTTTCTTACTATATGTACTGGATGTTCCGCTGCTTGTATATTCTCTGAGTGATATGTAGTGAGGCTTGATGTATTGACTATTTAGATGTTTGTACCAAACTATTATGAAGTTTAATTGAGATTCTGTTCTGTAAAGCTTCACTATATATACTTTCTATTGTATTTTATCCATGCACTGTGAGTTATACGATAGATTCTGTTGTTTTAATTTAACCTTGGCAACCGTCCATGGCTGCCTGGCACACTTTACAGCGCACTATTCCTATGTTCAGTGCAGGGGTCATGGGCGGTCGTCACAGAGACCCCAAGATTCCAATCAACTATTTTTATGGTGCCTCCCTTGTCCATAAGGGTTGCACGAATTATCTGCACATGCATCGAGATTTCTTCATGCACAAGTCATAGTGACATAATTACGGCAAAACACAAAACTATCTTATGGCATTTCCCACCAACAGAGAAGTCACCAGTCCATAAGACACTTCAACTCATAGTGATCCAACTACTTTAATATAGAGTACTTTCACTCCAGAATTTGAAGGTCCAGCTAATTTCATGATTACTACTTACTTTATTGTGCCTTGAACTTATTTAAAATGTTATTTCAATGCAGGTTAATAACAGTACTCACAATTGTTAGCTACACTAATCTACTCAACTTATCAAACACAAATATAATAACTCAAATAATAAATCTGATTTTGAAACTTCATTACAGTAAAAAGGCACTTTATATTCAATTTGATATGGTCCAATAAGGGCCAAAGGCATCATTAATATGATAGTTTATGCTAGTTCCTGTTAATTCCCAGACAGTATCAAGAAATTTCAAAGGCTGCATAAAAACAAATTTTTGTTTGGCTGAAATACATACATTACACTTTTGTATGTACAAATTATGTTACATTATAATCTGTATGTGTACAATTTTTACCTTGTGCTGTAATATACTATCCTTAACCTTTTTAAATGTAAAATAAAAATAATATAACAATCAATGAAATAATCTCTGTTACCAGAATAGGAGACATAATTGCCTATTTTTCAAACACAAGATTGCACTTAATTGATTAATTCATAACTGGTTTGAGTGTGCGTTTAGAATCCCGATCATCAAGATAATCAGGTCTTGCATTGGCAGTTAACAATTAGCAAACAAGGCAAAATAAAGCAGCATCAAGAGCAAAAAAGGACCACCACCAAATAACCTAGTTTTCGCTGTAGGGTAGTCTGTCCCAAGATCGCAGTGCACATTCTGACTGTGATGGAGACCTTCGGTTATAGCCACCCATAGCAGCATCGCCTCTGCAAAAACAGAGATAGATTATGAATATGAAATAATGAGATGATAGATCTTTGAAACTATATCATTTAGTATATATTCTATACAGTATAAAATAGCAAATCCCCAAACAGCAACACGATGACCCCATATGTATCCGGCTTTAACATAGCAGGATAGCCTTATTTTTTAAATTTCAACCAATAACATCTCATTTCATGGGTGTAAGAAGCACAAACATTTCATTCTAAAAATAAAGTGACAATGTCAGTGTACATAAATTTCCCCAATGGTTGAAATATAATTATATATGATTGATTCAATGATCTACGTATGAGCTTGAAATTGTGCTCTGCTTATTCTACATGGTGTAAGAAGCACAAACATGGGACACACCAAATACAAAAACAACACAAGGATGATGTATGAATTGTTTTAACTTATACGAACATTCTCATTACAAATATTTTTTATTCGCAACAAAAGTATACAATATAATTTATATTAAGAAAACTTAATAATGTAACTTCAATCCCATAAATATGTTGGAAACAAAACCAACCTACTCCTCTGTGAAAATGAAATTCCTATCCCAAGTTTCGTCTTCCAATATTTCCTTGTTAAGTTTGCTATGCTCTTAGATATAAGTCATGAATGTTCAGAGGTGTTACAACTACTTTTAAAACAATAACTGGAATGGTAATCAACTATGATAGCAACTAAAAGGTATTCTTCGATAAAGCTTAAATTCATGAAGTAAGCATGAGAAGAGATTAAAATGATCTTAAGCTATATGTATAAACTAGTATTTACTGTATTTAATAATATTATGTTCTTCAACAGTTAAATGTAAGATCTTTGAAACTAAACTGTATATAATATTAGAAAAAATGAACTATTAGATAACTGATCAAAAACCATACATCTATATATCCAAAATGACCACTCAAAAATGATTGCAAAAAACAGTATAATACCCATGTACAGTGTTATGTGATGCCTATTTTCTTATGACTATTCAGGTAAGTAGTATTTTGGCTCATGCAATCTATATATTTTTGTTCAAAAAGAAAAAAACTGATCTAAAATAAGCTTTATATAGATGATAACGATGATGATGAGGACGAGGAGGACGGACATATTGTTTCAACGTTTCAAAGTGGTTTTGAAACAACTTATGTTTAGTTTGTGCTTTTTTCATATATTTATTCTAGAAGAATAATTGTTCATTATGAACAAAAATGTTTTTGTGCAACGATGAAATATATGTTCAATACCAGTAGATGATTAGATACTTTTTAATAATTATGCTTTTCTATTTCATTTAATCTTACAAATAAGAACTATAGGCCCTGACACAAATTAAGTTCCAATATCAAATCCATAAAGATACTGAAAAAAGGTCCAAAAGGGGCCAAAAAAAACAGAGAGGGAATAGTGCTGCAATATTAAAGCTAATATTGCAGCCCTTCCCAAAATTTAATACTTAAACATAGCATAACACATCAAACCATGTCAAACAACAATATTATCAATTCAAAAATCAACACGTTAGCATTTGAATTAATTGAACAATAAATATAATGAAATAGTGAAGTATATTATATATGTCACTTGGTACCAATTAAATCAGTTGATTTTGGTTCACAATCTTCTTTTTTTCTTGGCCCATATATAGTATAACATATTGTTCTATGAACAAGAGGATCATTCCCGCTAAACTTCCAAAACCGAGAAATTGATCCAGAACAAAAGAAAATGAAATAGCAGAAAAAAATAGCTTGTACTGGATTGAATATTGGCACCAAGATTAATCCTTTATTGTTTACATACCATGTTTGGAATCCAACACAAACACTAGACACTCATGCACACGCATGCACCATGTTTGGAATCCAACTACAGAAGTGTTGGTAGGCTAATGCTAAAGAGCTAATTATAATTTTTCCTTCCATTAAAAATTGTATCAAAGCGCCGACTAGGGATGTTGATAAGCATTCACAACACATAAAGTTAGAGGTGCAGGAATTTCAGCACCGCTATAGCCTGCAACACTGTTGAAAGAGAGAAGAATAACTATGTAGAGCAAATAAAAGCAGCCTAACATCCATGTTTTGTTCGCTGACACGGTTAAATTAGAAGGAGTAGGACTCATCAAGAAGCTCATTATAATTGCTCCTCCCAGGCACAGCATGGTACCTATTACCTTTACTCTATTGTACTTGCACCATAGTGAAAATTTCTCAAACCTGACAGAAGCAGCAAAGATAAAGATGACCCACTAACATTAAAATTTGAAATGAAACCCCGTTCAATTCGTATTTTAGGTTTAAATTTATTTTTATTTACTATTTAAAAAGTTATTAAATGCTATTCATGTCTAAATTAAAATCCCTCAAATGACTTATTGGACAATGTAACAATTCTGGATGATATAGGAAACTGGCAATTGATTTCAAACCATTTCAATTAAAAATATATAGAAATATTTACTTAATTATAGCTTCTAATTTTATAAATTGAAATTCATATACAAAATAAAAACTGCATACAACATCTATCCAACTGCCACTAGAAGTTCCATTGACATTTATGTTTTTTAATTTCAAATATCATACTTTACTCTTTCTTTTAACCAAAAAAAAATTTAATCTGGTTGGTACAATAATTCAAAAAAAAAATATTCAATGTAATGAAATGAATAACTACTTGAGAGATTCTATACCCTGCCGTAGAAACTAGAACTATTTAAACTATCAACATGAAACTTAATCTTCCTGACCATATGCTCTTTTCAAACACAATGGAAAATGAAAGAAAGAGAAGACTAACCAAACCACCAAAAATGATAAGGGAAAGAGAGTTGACACCAAGAGCCAAAAAATCATGCAAAAAGAACATATAAATTGCTAATATTACTTGGATATCGATAAGCCCAGAGATGATTAATTGCTCCTCAATGTATCTTTGGACTGTTCAATGCAGTCGATGGGTCAAGTTTCTGATAAGGTTCCTCAACAGACCTGACTTTCCAGATACAACCAAGTTTGACTGTGGCAACATCAATTGATTATCTCAATCAAAGAATTCATCAACATATATGTTCCAATGAATTAGTTGATTTAATCAAAGAATTCATCATATATATTGATTATTTTGCATATACATCAATCCTTTATAATTTGCACAGTTAAAGTTTTGTAGAAGCATTTTCCAATGATACTAAGGATGTTTGTACACTCGATTATATTTTAGTTTAGCAATTTTATACATAATTAACTCAATTTAGCAATTTTTAAAATCTTAGTGAACTCAAAATGTACCAATTCTAGCAGTTCTAAACAACTCGTGCATAATAGAAGTTTAGTAATTTTAACTAAACAATAATGGAAATTTTCAGATGGTAATTAATGCAACTACAAAGTCATGGTGATTATCAGCTCAATTATTAGATAAGCAATGAACAAACATAGGAGGCCTAGAGGAAGTATAGAAACAAATAAAATTAGTTCAATTACTCAAACATCAATTCAGCAAATATAATTACATAACTCGAATCATAATTTTGATAATTTAAGCAACTCACATAAAGATACCTCAGGTAATATGTTAGGGTGAATGAACCAAAGAAGGGAGGAATCAGAGGGTCGACAACACTGGTGGGAAACAACTCTGTAGGAGATATACGAGTGTGGTAAGAGACAATGAACCCTAGCTTCAAAATCGAAGGAGTTTGCTTTCTTCGACAAAACTTGAGAGGTTTCTGCTTTCTTCGAATCGCTAACGTAATTTGGAGGAGGGAGCTGTGCGCGTTTTGGAGTCTTCGAATCGCTAACGTAATTTGAAGGAGGGAGATGCGCGCGTTTTGGAGGGAGGCGGAATGGTTTTGGAGGGAGAGGGAAAATAATTTGGGAAGTTGGAGGGAGATGTTTTGGGGAAGCGTTACACGTGAAGGGGAAGGGAGATGCGCGTGTTACACCTGTAGGGAGAACAAAAATCAATGGTAACTAGATAATTAAGGGTCAATAATAACGCTTCAGAATAACGCGTTATTAAATAGCGTTATTAATATCATATTTTGTTGTAGTGTGGGTTTACAATACTTTGTACAGGGTGATGTTGTATTTCTTTGTACTAAAGTTATGGGCTGAGATGTTTTGTTTATACTTTAGGTTTTCATTTGCAAGCACTTTCTTTACATGCTCCATACTTATCTTTTTTTTATTTTATTTGTTTTGTACAATCAAGGACAGAGATATTCTTTTCAAATAGGAGGCTAAACAAATTTAGTCATGGGCTAGAGATCTGATATGATCTAAGTTGTGTTGGAGGTGATATTGTGTACTAAAGATATGTTGCATTTATTGCTTAAGTACTTGTATCACTTTTCTTTGTTCCTTCTTTTACTTTGTTTATTTAGCTCGGCTGATATGATTATGTGAGATATTTGATGTGGCTTCACTTTTCTTTTCTCTTGTTTACTTGTTCTATCTTGTTTTATGTTTACATATGTATGTTTCATATTTTTTTTTCTTTCCAAGTGTACATGAATATGTATTTTGTTTGGTCCTATAATCTGTAATACAAGTAAACTTCTATTTTGATTTTACTTTACTTTTATTATCTTGACTTCATTCTATATACATAGATTTATATTTTATAAATATACTTTGTTTGTAGTTCATTTTACTTATATATTAAATTCTAATTTAACTTAAACATTTATTTCTAGAATTTTATACGTTCATTTCAGATTTGATATAACTATAAATTTAGTGCTAATACTTATTTAATTTCTTTTAAAATTTTAACTACCCATCATTTAATCTCTTATTTATTACTTATTATAAATCCCAATTCAAATACAAATTCAATATTTCAAATTCAGATTCCAAAGTCAAAAATCGAATTTTAAAACAAATAAGTATATATTTCATATTAAACTTGAAAAATTCACACAATTTCACAAATTTGAAATCAAAAATTAATTTAATTATCAGTTTAAAATAAATTAAAATTCGGGATCGTTACAGACTTCCCCCTTAAAAGGAATTTCGTCCTCGAAATTCGCCAGAGAGAGATAACGAAGATAGATGAAAGATAGAGAAATATCCTTTCAGATCAAACTGGATATCAATTCTGCATTTGGCTCGCCAAATCAAAATATCAACAATAGATACAAGAACAAATCTATTTAACACTTCACAAGATATTCGGGTTATCCAGATCTACGAAATATGCAGGGGCATTGGTTAGTTCGAAGGGATAACTAACCATTCGTAGAACATATCGGGATTCAAAGAATAAATAAGTTCAATCTTTACAATTTCTTAAGCACAAGATATGGATTCCAAATTCAAGTCGGAATACCTCAAAATATATACCCATTTGTCCCTCTTCGGACTTCGATCTACCTAAGCAATTACAATAGAATCGTTTTATTGCTACAATTCAAATTTAGCTTCATATTATATTAATCAAGCTAACTCAATTTAAAATTTTCCAATTTATTCAAAATTTTCAATTTCAAATTTCAAATTTCAAATTCATATTCATTAAAGTTTAAAAACGAAAAACTGATAAGAAAACGATGAAGATACTAAGTAAGGATCTTCTACAACGATTCGTAGAACCATCATCACACCGAAACTTCTTCTTGTAGCTGATACGAAGCAATCAAAAGAATTTTGGAAACGAATCAAAAGAGATTGATAAGAAAGTTGTTTCCACTATTGCAGGGTATTGACCATTTATAGTCGTACTTCCCTGTCCCCTATCTCGTCTTCTTCTTGCACTCATACTCACTATCAGTGGATAGTAAGAGAGTTTACTGAGGCATTCAAACAGATATCTTAGGGATATACTCATTCTAGGGTTTACTTCACCCTATCTCTAATGAGCTACTTAATGTGTTATACTCCTGAGCTAAAGTTTAACCCTCAGCTCTGATACCAAATGTAACGACTACAATTTTTTCGCGTTCGAAAATCGACATCCATACTTTACATCGTACTCGAATGCCGTAGATTCGACCGTTCAAATCCGAGTCGCCGGAGCTTATAACACAGTTAAGTAATAACACAGCGGAAGAAAAAGAATAATACATTGATATACGATATCTGATACAATATCTGATACAACAGAGTGATACAATGAATATCAATATACATCAGAGATATGATACAAGAAATAGCAGCGGAAAAGAAAATAGATAACACCAGCAGCGGATAATCTCCATCTCCAAAATGCCAATCCAGAAATAGCTTGAACTCTCAATAACGATGCACCAAGATAAGCAAGTGCAGTCCGATCCAAAGACTGAACTAGCTCCAGAAAATCTACTAACCTTGACTATCTGAAAACCCCAACTCTAGACTGCCCGTGTAGAAAATTTTGAGCACCCAGAGTTTAGGAAAGAAACAATAAACTCCGGATCAGTCATGGGACTGGTGTGAGCAACAAAAACATTTTATCTTTAAAAACGAACAACAAGAGAATTTTTAAAGTCAATTCGCAATGCTTTTGGAAAATGAAACTACCATAAGGCCTCCCGCACACACACACAATGCAAACGCAGAATCGAAGGAGATTTCTCCTTATGCACACACACACACAATGCAACCGGTAGGCTTTGCAACCATCCCAGCCCCACCGTGGCTTACACTGGCACCTCGCATTTACTATTACGGCCAGCCTCTCGACTGTCACAACCAACCCATCCCACTCAGGGACATGTAGGGGTAAGTGTCTCCCGTTCGCCACCAAACTGCGAAGCGAGAACCCCCCCATCATGCTGTAATATAACAAATGCAATCCATATCGTCGAATCACTTATTCAGAATGGGTTATATGACGCAAATGTCTTTTCCCGGCTAAACCGAATAGCGAGCGCAACATTTAAAACATATGGATATGGGATTTCAATTAAGTCACAACTTATTACCCAAAACCTTTATTTTAAATGGTTAAACAAATTACCATTTTAAATCTTTAAACAAAAAGATTCATTGCACAAAGTTCACCCAGTTTCAAAAAGATCCATTCATAGAATTTCAAAACAATTTCTATTTCAATTAGGATTAACTCATCTAATCTTTAAATTAAAGATTTAACTTATAGCTTTCAAACTATTTTCATAACTTGGAAATTATCTTCATTTCAAACTAGAAATCATTTCAACACAAATTGGAAATTCATTTCTTATGTGAAAGCTTTTGTTATTTGAAAATAGGTAGTTTTCATTTCAGAAAAATCCAATTATATTTGCTCGAGTTAAAGCCTTTGAATTTAAATTCAAATTCCCAAATCAATACTTTTAAAATAGTTTAACCCATATAACTGGTATAACATCTTTAATCCCTAGTTTCAAATCATAGAATTCAATTTGAATTTAAGTTTAAAACAAATTATTTAAACTTCAAACTTTATCAAGTTATTTAAAATAAATTTCATCTTTGAAATTCCATTTCAAAAGCTTTTCACTTTAAACCCAATCTCATTTTCAAACCATTTGAATTTAAAAATTCAAATTCAAAACTATTTTCAAAAATCTGTGACTTAATCGATTTCCTCGTGAAATCCATATTTGTGTGTGTATGGTGTGGTCCAGGGGTTTCACACAGTAGTGCAATAGCATTCAATCATCAGAGATAAGATACAGAAATATAGTTGATAAGCGGTATAAACTATAATGCTTATCTTTCATATACATATCACAGGTATATGTATCACAGATAATAAATTACATTAAACACAGCTCAAATCAAAATAAAGCATCACATAACGGGGATATCAAACAATCAAATCATCTAATAGAATCCAAACATCCATAAGTAGGGTCAATTAACTGTCTGATTAATTCAAATCAGATTAATGAATTAGTTAAATCTCTAGTCACTAAATAATTAATCCCCTAACTATCCAATTATTATTTAATTAATTACCTTTAATTAATTTCATTAATTAATTACAACTCATTTTAATTAATTATTGTTTAATCATTTATTAATTAACCCTTAATAATAAATTAGTTAACCTTTAATTAAAATTCATCAACCCTTAATTATTAAATAATCAACCTTTAATTATTTCATTCACCATTTAATTAATTATCTTTAATAAATTAATTAACCCATAATTAATTACCATTAAATTTATTATCCTTAATTAGTTACAAAAATTTGATTAACCTTAAGTTAATGACAAGATTAATTAATTCCTAATTAATAGTATCCCTTAATTACTTTCACTAATTAATTATTCCTTAATCAATTGCATCGGGTAATTTCCCTAAACTTCTTAATTAATCAACACAAATCATAAATTTAATTATTTTTAATTAAGTAATCATATTTTAAATAATTAATTACTTTTAATCAATCAATTAACCCTTTAAAACAATCTTTAATTACTCAAGATTTAAAACTAAATTATAACCTGATTATCCATTCAACTACATCAATTAACTACGTTTGAAAAACTATCAGAAATCTAATTTTAAATTAACACATCAAATTATTTTCAAATCATACTTGAATTAAAAATTCAAATTTGAGACTCGTTTTAGAAAACTTATTAAAAATTTACTTTTAGATTTGTATTGCTTTTGAAAAACTTATTTCATTTAATCTTTTTTTTTAAAACCCAAAACCTGCCTATTCACCAGCTTCCTTCACCCTTAATCTCGACGCCTAGATCGACGTGGGTCGCCTGAAATTGACCCAAATATAGTTTCCGTTCAACTCGAGATTTCGCATCCAATAATGAACTAGAAATCCTGACGTTTCCCTCAAAAATCTTCATTTTTAAATATGAATCAATTTATATAGTCAAATCGAGGAAACTGGATGACCAAAATTTTGGGATATTTTGAGTTTTACTGTTCTTTCCAGATTTCCAATGGCATTGTTTGCATTTGATGCTTCCAATTGATTTTAAAATCTTAATTAGGTGAATACAACTAAATTTTGTTTAAATACCATTGCCTAAATCTTTGTAGATTTTGAGATATCAGTTTTTTTTTCTCTTGAATTCTTTGTTATTTTGTTTTCAAACAGAACATTGCTTATATGGTTATACAGGCATGCAATTCAATCCTATATATATATATACACAGATATACAGAAATCATATAACCCATACTAATCTTCAAAAGAAAATAACAAGTTCAATCATAAGAGGATGGTTTGCTCACTTTAATCTAAACAAAGCTAGAAACAAACAAATTTGGGGTTTGATAGGCTTTTATATCCTGAAGCTAATAGGGATTTACATCCCTGTACAATCAACATGCATAGGCCAAAACTCATTCATATACTCAAGATTCTTGCATGCAAACCAAGTTTTAAACTTTCCTAATCATTCAAGCATTCACACAACAACAATGATTAAAAGAAAACAGGGGTTTACTCACATTGATGGGTTTGATGAAGAAAGATAGAGAACAGGAATAGAGGAATGAGCTTGTTTTGATATCTTGCTTTCAGATTTTTTTTCTTTTTGGTCTGCTTTTGATTCAGGTTAGTAATTGATCTCTAACTTGCTTGATCTGATTATTATTTGTTTCCAGTTTTGAACCTTTGCATTCCATCTTCATTTGAAATTTCCAGGTTGAATTTTGTTTTAGTTTTCAAAATGATGTTTTCCTTATATTTTCTCAGCTCGAACTAAAATGAGGATATATGGAAAAGAAGGTGACTGGGTTTACAATACTTTGTACAGGGTGATGTTGTATTTCTTTGTACTAAAGTTATGGGCTGAGATGTTTTGTTTATACTTTAGGTTTTCGTTTGCAAGCACTTTCTTTACATGCTCCATACTTATCTTTTTATTTTATTTTATTTGTTTTGTACAATCAAGGACAGAGATATTCTTTTCAAATAGGAGGCTAAACAAATTTAGTCATGGGCTAGAGATCTGATATGATCTAAGTTGTGTTGGAGGTGATATTGTGTACTAAAGATATGTTGCATTTATTGCTTAAGTACTTGTATCACTTTTCTTTGTTCCTTCTTTTACTTTGTTTATTTAGCTCGGCTGATATGATTATGTGAGATATTTGATGTGGCTTCACTTTTCTTTTCTCTTGTTTACTTGTTCTATCTTGTTTCATGTTTACATATGTATGTTTCATTTTTTTTTCTTTCCAAGTGTACATGAATATGTATTTTGTTTGGTCCTATAATCTGTAATACAAGTAAACTTCTATTTTGATTTTACTTTACTTTTATTATCTTGACTTCATTCTATATACATAGATTTATATTTTATAAATATACTTTGTTTGTAGTTCATTTTACTTATATATTAAATTCTAATTTAACTTAAACATTTATTTCTAGAATTTTATAAGTTCATTTCAGATTTGATATAACTATAAATTTAGTGCTAATACTTATTTAATTTCTTTTAAAATTTTAACTACCCATCATTTAATCTCTTATTTATTACTTATTATAAATCCCAATTCAAATACAAATTCAATATTTCAAATTCAGATTCCAAAGTCAAAAATCAAATTTTAAAACAAATAAGTATATATTTCATATTAAACTTGAAAAATTCACACAATTTCACAAATTTGAAATCAAAAATTAATTTAATTATCAATTTAAAATAAATTAAAATTCGGGATCGTTACAGACTTCCCCCTTAAAAGGAATTTCGTCCTCGAAATTTCAAACTCAATTATTAATTAAATTTAAAACAATGTTCTTTCATCAACTACTATGTTAATCTTTGATCCAGATTATTAAATATTAACATTTTCCTTCATAAAAATTAAATTTCCAACTTCATTTCAAACCTTATTATTTATTCAAATAAAATCTTTATTTTATTTTTAAATCAAATTATTGACCAATCGGGTTTTATTTAATTTTCTATCCTAGGTCAAAGTTTAATTTGGGTATTTATCATTTCAACCCGATTCCATTTCAATTCACAAATAAAAGCATAGCAAAGGGAACTTGCAGTGTGATAACTGAGATAGTGTCAAAGTAAATAAACAAGCAATAACAACAATCAATAACCACAATCCAATAATTAATTCAAATAATCCCGAAATAATCGTATTAATTCACATTGTTGTTTGTGCAAATTAATATAATTATTTCTAGAATCTACACTATCATTTCATGTAGATTAAAGATTATTCCACTAGTATTAATACGGTTCTTCATTTGATATCAATTATTCAATTTCATACTACATAAATTTTACAACGTACATTCAAAGGTTCAAGGTGTGCTTAACCAAGTTTCTACGTGTCAAATAATTTAAACATTTAAAGGGGTCATATTATGCAAATGTCATCTAATCAAATTTAACACATATATCAAATCTAACTATCCTACGTCGATTTCAATTTCAGATTATTTATCACTTTCAACATTAACAATTTAACATCCAATGTCAACATCAACAATCAATCATTTATCAACCAAACTGGATTATCATTGTATAAATAACAGACAATGGTGTCAGATGTCACAGGTGAACTGATACGGGTAAAACATATATATAACAGTGTAGATAACTAACAACAGCATATTTCAATTGTCGTTTCAATTGAAATCAAATTTAATAAATAAAAGAACGTTAATCGTGAGTGATTGCTCACCTTTAAAGGCTAGAGAGATTCGAGAAATGAGACGAGTTACGAGTCCAAGCCCGAATTCCAAAGCAAAGCTAAATTGGCACGAATTCGACAGATAGAGCTGATAACAGAAATTGATGACAACAAATCAAAATTTGTTTAACATAAACTAAAACAAAATAAGTATTATATCCATATATATCCCTTTCTAAAATTAATATTCAATTTTAAACTCATATTTAAAATAATATATTTATATATTTCTAAAGAAAAATCCAGTTATCGATGTTTATTATGAAATCAACATAAACAATTTATTATAATATATATCTATAACCAAAAGATGAACATAGACTAATCTATGTAAACCTATATATCTTATGTACAAGTTATAATTTAAAATATGTGTACATATATATATACATAAAAAAGTCACTATATATGTGCAAACTATATAACTTATACACTGCCAAGTATACTTCCATAACTACAGATTCAAAAAAAAAATTATAAACTAATATTTACAGAAATCATAATATAAACTATAACACATGTTTTACAACATATAACTAACTTATAAATGCAGACAGCAAATCACATATGCCTTATAACTTAAAATATAAAAACTGACATATACACAACGATATATGTATTACCTAATATAAAATCTACACCCTTTTAAACATATATCTGACACACATTAACATTTCAAAACAAACCCATATCTTGTACTTAAAATCACACATGCATATGCTTATATACTAATATACGATCTTATATACATATTATATTAAAATCAGTATTATAAAACCAAAATAACTCGCTTTATTATAATACCAGAATATACTCAGATAGATCAACATAACCCAGCTTTTAAAACATCATATTTTATAAAAGTATATGCAGACAAACACGTGTATAAAATGATGTATATTATAAACTAACTAACATAATATATATAACTTCTTTTATAAAAATTATATATATAAGGCACTTTTATACAGCAAACCATAGTAAAATGAATATATACCTTAAACACATATATGCAGAAAAGTATATACACGTGAATAAATATATATACATATTTATACATATCATCATAACTTTAAAACATAAGGAACTGTATAGCCGAGACCACTCTCCAAATATATACACTTAACAGATCAATTAAGACTTATATTTAAAACAACAAAGTAAATATATAATCGACAGATTTAAGACTTTTATAAACTATATAAACTTTATAAACCATATATAATATATATAGCACTTAAACTAGATATATTGAAACATATATACGCTTACACGGTTACACCTATACAACAGCAGAGAGGAGGGGTGGAGAAGCTGCGGTGACGAGGAGATCAAGGTGGAAGAAGATGGGCTGAGGCCGTGACTGGGCTGTGAGCAACTAGCGAGGTTGTGCTCGGGTGGCGTTGGATCCAAGGCGAGCCAGGTGCTTGGCACCATAATGGAAATGGAGTTCGGCCTCAAGTGTGTTCGGTGGCGAATGGAAACTAGCACGGAGGAGGGGAAGAGCAGGTGGTGAGGCAGGTTGAGGCTTCGACTGGAGTGGAGGAGCGGCCATGGGTGTTTGATGGAGGAAGGCTCCGGTCAGAGAAGGAGGGGACGTGGAGATAGCCTTCGGTTGTGAACGTGTGAAGGTCAGCAAGCTACGGGAGAAGAGGAAAAGAAGAACAACAGGCGAATGGTGGAGATGCAATTCCAACAGCAAATCTCTTCTATTTTTTTATGAAGGCATAGAACGAAAATGAAGGAAGAGAGATAAATAGAAATGAATAACAGCTAAAATGTTCATTGGAACTCGGGAATAACAAAGGTCAAAAGGCTGGAAAATATTAATGGTTGGTGACCCCGTGATTCACGGATGAAAATGAAGGAATGGAGTTATTAAAGCAAAAATGAAAATTGAACCGTTGCCAAAAAGGAATAAATGTATACAAATTCTATACGTTTTGATTTCCGAACAGGTTATGGGAAAAGTCTATTCGTGAATTGGAAAATTTATTAAAGCAATTAGTTGTTGCTTGGATCACACAGAGGAAGTTTGAAATTCCAAAGAACAATGGGTCACGGGTTAGGCACTGATACGGTTACCGGTTTCGCGAGTTCCGCTGTGTACCGGACCTCAAAACACAGAATTGGATATACCGTAGAGATCAGCTCGACAAGACGATCAAAACGGTATACAAATATCAGTGGTATGACTGAATTATAAAAATTCGAATTTTCTACTAGCGGAAAATGCAGTAAAAACGCAGGAAAATAAGATCGACGGAGCTAAAGAAGTCCGAATTTGGAAAAACGAAAAATGACGTCTTGCTCAAAAGATGATTTAGAATTTTTCTATGTAAAAATATTCAGGTTTCGACAACATTTTATTTTCATCAATTACTAACTGATTAAATTGAAATAAAATTACACACGAAATAAACTTCCATATTTTTGGATGAAAATTTACAGTTTGCTATGTTTAATTAGACGCATTTCAAATATCAAATTTTTATTACAAAATTTTATTATTTAAAATTTCACAAAATTTCAACTAATTACGTTATTAAAACAGTTAAAATTTACGGATCGTTACACTCTCCCCCACTCAAAACTTTTCGAACAAGCAGAAAGAAAATAGATTGGAATACAAGTAAACAATTAATTTAAACCATATAAATTTCAATTTAAATTAATTTATATTTAACAATTTGGTTAAATCCCTTTGAGTTCGCTTAAGTTAAATCAATCTATCTATTTCTAAATTCATTATCTTGTTATCCAATCGTCCTAAATTAACAATTTCTAAATCATCCATTTGTGTAATCATATATTATACTCATATTTTATTCAACAAATTTAATTCTTTTATTCCAAATTATTATTAAGTTTATTCCACTTAATATATCTTATTACATATATTTAAACCATATAAATTAATTTAAACCATATAAATTTCAATTTAAATAAATTTATATTCAATAATTGGTTTAAATTTAAGGTATTTCCATAAGTTGATCTAATTTCAATTTGTTAATTCTTTCAGAACAAAATTATTATATTAATCTCATTCAATTAACTAATTATTCTATCATCTTTATTAGCATTTTTTTATATAATTAAAATCTAAGTGTATAATATTTATTAAAAACACTCAAATTTTTATTTATAAAATCATTTTATATTGTATATTATCCAATTACATTTTAACTTCTGAATAATTTAGGTAAGTTATATTGAAATGAAATTGAGTATTATACAAATAAATTTTTTTTTTACAATCCAGTTATTTCAAGTTAAATATTTATCCAAGAATTTTGACTACAGTTTATAATTGAAATAATCTTTAACCTAAAATTTAAGAATTTAAATCTCTGATTTACTTCAAACAATTTAGAGATATATATAATATATTTATATCAAATCAAATTAAATTTTAAAATAAGATACCTATATATATATAAATCAAATTATACTGAAGAAATTCAAATCAAAATATATTTTTTTTCAAAACAAAACCGTAGCAAAGCTACAGAATAGTCTCTCTACTTCGAAACTCGAAAATGAATGTCGATAATGCGGCCGTCATCACCGAAATTATTTTCCAGCGACAAAGAGAAGAGAACTGCTTTCAACATTTTAAAATTCTTTGAAAAAGGTTCCTATTTGAAAATACTTTAAATAATATACATTGAAATGCTTTGGAAACAAATTATAGTCAAAATACCTTTAAATAATGTGCATTTTAAACCTTTAAAACCATAGTTCGAAATCATTGGAAATTAAATTCTCAAATTCTTAATTAATTTAATTTCAAATTCTAAATAAGTTTATAAACCAAGTTTATAAATTCATTTATCGAACAATAGTTGAAAATCAAATATTATCATTTCAAACAACGAATTAATTAACCTCTTCTTTTTTTTTCTAGAAAAATTTACTTATATATTTATAATATAATCATACAAAATTATTTCATTTACCAAGTTTGAAAACAATATTGTGTCAGTTTGCTCTGCTCAAGTGTTTTGGAATCCTATCGATAGCGTTGATCAGACGAATCGATCGGAAACCCAAATCAACATCAACAACTCAAACAACACAGCATATATTAAAACATTTATACATATTAGTTTATAAATACATTTCTTTGCTCGACGATACATAAATGAATTTTCAGACAAGGTAGGGTTTCAAATTTGATGGACTCAAATCAAAGAGAAATTTGATTCGAAGATAAGTTCGAAACAAAGATATGATGATTAATAACAAAGTAGGAAGATTGATAAATTTATATAAATCGCGGGCAACCTTAACCGGGTCAACCGTGACTTCAAAA
The DNA here is from genome assembly GCA_030737815.1 of Allium fistulosum. Lineage (NCBI taxonomy): Eukaryota > Viridiplantae > Streptophyta > Magnoliopsida > Asparagales > Amaryllidaceae > Allium > Allium fistulosum. Next base: position 1,041,872,114 of record CM060902.1, on the reverse strand, counting down.
ATAAGATCAATGTAGAATTACGAGGCAAATCGACATTGATCTCAAGAGATAGAATTCGGCATAACCGAAGATGTCAACATCTAAACCGAGGATATATGAATCTCCGGTGAATCGATGCTATCGTAAAAGAGTTTTACCCCTTTACAAATCAATTTGAGATTGGCGGGACCGCCAACTCATTATAAAGAACATTCGAAGTGGAGTTATGTGATTGTGACGCCCCACCTCTATACCCACGCTAACCAAGAACACTACGATGTAGTGCTGTCAATTAGCACGGAGAATAAGGCTGTGGAGGAGCGACCATCCATGTAACTTCTTTGTGCGAGCACCAATATGTCAGATAGAATAGAATGCATATCATTTAAGGAGGAAATTCGACATACCGATACAAACTCAAAGCTATCACACAGTGGCTATATATAATCTTCGGAAACAAACATAGAAATAATCATAACATAAATCAGTCACATACATCCATATCACAAAGGCGGAAAAAGATATGAATATATATATATATATAACACATGAAAGTGTACATCAGAGTAGTGGTCAGAAAGATCCACGATAATACAAAAAGAATAGCAACATGTGCTATACAAAAGAATAAGTACACAACATAGAGTCTATATCTCAAATGTGTACATCCAAAAACTACTAATCTATGTAGTTAGCCAAAAATCAGAATAATCCTGAAGAGAAGTCAAGCAGAAGCACCTGTAACATCTCGGTCTGACCCGAGTATTATTTATAAGAAAATAATAAACGGATTAGTCTAGCTATAAATATCAGATGATATGGTATAAAGTAAAAGACATGGCATGAACATGTAATAACCATAATGGCATACTACTATAAGTATGTAATTGAAAATCAACAAGAGATTAATCAATATCACAAGAATCTTCTCAAAGATAAAATAGGGTATCATACCCTAAACTTGTATTCATAACAAGTCAATGACACACGAATTCACCAATGCACAAAAATTGATAAACATATCAATAGAAATCACGAAAATTGGTGAAGCACAAAATTCCAGAAATCATCACAAGAAATCCAGAAATCACAAGAAGGGGGGAGGCCTATCACAAGACGAGAGTGTAACAACCCGGGATTTGCATTACCAATTAATAAAAAAAAGTTAGGATTTTTATTTATTTTAATGAAGCATAAAAGGATTTGGAATAACAAAATTAATTTGAAAAGGGCTATTTTAATTAAATGGGAAATATGGGATTTTAAAATGAGGATAAAATGTTATTTTTGGAAAGTTAAATATTTTAGTAGAGATTTTAAAACGGGTTTGGATAAGAAAAATGAGTTTTATAAACATATATGAACACTTAGACTAATTGTTGGAAACATGTAAATAACTCTCTTCTTATTGGGTTACTAAACCTAGCCCAATAACCCACCCTAAACCTCCTCTATAAATTATCTCAAACTCTCCTAACCTCATTCATTCATCACTAATCAAAACCCTAATCATTTCCTAAATCTTTCATAACAAAAATGGCCTCTATCTTCATCTCCTTCTAGTTTTAGCTTATGCAAGTCATTCTATGCAAAGGTAATACAAATACCCACCTCAAATCCATTTTTATATCTTTCTTATTTCTGAAATTGATTTGGTAACACATGTTTTATGTGTTTTTTTTATCTTATAGCCTCCTAATCATCTTTTGCTAACTTGGGTTGATGCTATAGTAGTATTTGTTGCTTTCTAGAGAGGTATATTGCTAAAACCCTCTTCTAATATGTGTTTAATCATCTTTTGATTTCGGTAATCAGTTAGTAACACATGTTTTATTATGTAACATGTGAATCATAGCTCCTTGATCATCTTTGTTTTCATTTTGGGGTGTGCACATAAGGTACTTGTAATATATGCTAGCTGAAATTATAATTATTGTATTGCTGTTAGTAAATTAGGCATATCTCATTCATCTTAAATCGGAATTAAGATTTTCTTGAAGTCCTGGAAATCTTATTCTGTACCCTGAAACTTTTATGTTTTGTGATTTGCCTAATTTTGAGGTTTGAATGGTCGAAATCATGCTTGTTTGTCGCTGACCTGACAACAAACTACAGGGTTGATAAAATAAAAACCTGAAATTGATTTGGCCATAAGTTACTCGTTTCTTATCCAAATCTAATAATTTTGGATTTTATGGAAAGCTTAGATTTAAAGCTAAAACTTTCATGTTTTGAGTTTCATGAAATTTCGAAGTTAATTTGGTCAAAACTGTGCATTCTTACCACTGTCCCGAGAGCACAACGACAGTGATATAAAATTTAGATCTGAGAATTGTTTTAGTCATAGAATTTTCATCTCTGGTCGGAATTTGACGATCTTGGTCATTCCGGAAAGCTTAGAAACTAAGATACAACTTTCATTTTATTCATTTTGCCAGAATTTGAAGTTTACTATGCCAATATTGTGGTTTTTCATCTCTGGCCAGTTAGTGCATAGCTATAGGCCTTAGTCTCTTTTCTCCCGTTGTTTTCAACGTAGAACCCCGACTTTGCGACGCCATCCCGGGCTCGTCCTTTGTCGGATTTCATCGTTTTTGGTCACGTTAAAAAGATGAGATCGAGATCTTTAACCATGCAAAGTTTGGTTTAGATCTGGGTGCATTAGATACTTCGTTTCTATTGCCGAATTAGCACCCAGAAACTGTTTTACAATAGTGATCATTTTCAGTTATCGTCGGACCAACTTTGAAACATTTTAGTTTCTTCGTTTCAAGTTGAAACCGAACGATTCTTGTTTCATATCAAAGTAGGAGTACTTTACTACGCTCCTAAAAATTTTCATCAAGATCTGAGTTCATGTGACCCTTCGACCATGTCGTCGAAGTGGGACCTTTACACTATTTTGACACAGTAAAGTTTTATGATTTTTGTCCGACTTTGAGACGACGCCGTTTCTTCGTTTCAAGTCGGAATTTCCCGATTCTTTATGCAGTTTGGAGCAGGGATGTTGGACTATATGCCTACCAATTTTCATGCCATTCAGATTCAGTTTGCTAGTCCGAATAATTTTCCGAACTTGGGTTCGCGTTATTTTTGGACTATTTTCCAACACTTAGAATATTTTCAGTGATTTTCTGGTTTTATTGATTTCTTTGAGATTTGTCTCTAGATTTCGTACACGGGTTTTATGAATTATTTTCAAAGGATTCTTCACTCCTAAATGGCTTTCGAAATTATTATATAATATTATTTTTAATTATTAAATTAATTACTCCAAAATAGGAGAGTTTTCAAAAGCCGTTTTAAAGTGATTTCAAAATCAATTATAAATCCGTTTCGCACCATTATTTTCTATAATAAAAATCTCACGCTCACTTTTTAGCACGTCGAGCGAAGTGGAAAGGTGCTTAAACGGTTAGGAAATCTCCGGCCTATGGAACCGTGTGTATTTTCTTTCCAGTTAATCCCCGACCTATTCGATTGATCGTTTTGACCTTTGGGTCTAGTTTACCGATGATACGAGGTGGACTTTTTATTGTTTGGAGTGTGAGCTTGCTATTGGTTAGTAAACCATTTAGTGCGAACGTGGGGTATGGGACTCATTGTTGACACATTACGGGTTCCTCTCCAAGAAGTTTGTGACACATTAGCCTCTGGGCGGCCAGTACTGGACCTCTGGGTCACCACGCCTCTGGGCAACCGTCTCTGGACACCTGCTCCATGGAGCAGTTTATTTTTTGGCATGCGCCTCTAGGCCTTTATCCTTCTGGGAAGGATCTCGCCGTCTCGCGCGTTCCGCATCTGTGCGAGTGATCGATCACAACTCTACAGTACTTGGCAATAATGACTCCGGTCGGTGCACGTGCTATACTTGTATTATCTGATGAATTTATATCCATTCGAGTACCGCCATTCGGTGTTGGTTCTATGGAACCATACGATGTAAGTGCGATTACCTTGTGGATTCACAGTGTCTCTGGACACTGCTTTTCAGTGTTTGATTTCATTGACTTTTCAGTATATCCCCATTGCTCTTTGGAGCATCGATCTTTCCTTGGGCATTGATTACAGACTCTGGTCACTCTTGGGATTATTGCCTATGGGCAACTTTATATAGCTTTGGCTACGCCGATGATATGAGGCGATTTTATTTATTCAACACGTTGGTGCTGATATTCTCTTTGGAGATTTTTACTGTTGATTGATGATTAGGGACCGTCATTATATTCATGTGGTCCAAAATACTCTTCTCTTAGGAAAAGTACTATTTTATTTATGTACTGCATTATTATATATCTCAGTTATTACTGATTGTTTAGCTAGCCTGACCCGAGTGTTTTCGCTCGGGTCAGACCGAGTTGTTTTAGGTTAGGTCTCTGGACTTAGCTTCTGTGCTTCCGCTTGGACATTATCTGCTATGCTGATAGATAGCGCTTTTATTTGTCCACTATTCCGCTACTCTGTTATTATTCAGACTTTGATATGTACATATTTTTGACTCACTTGTGTGGGCAGTGGCTTTGTACCCACTCATAGTATTTGGATCTGTATTGACGATGTATTGTTCTGAGACTCTGTGCTGTTATGTGATACTGTTCTGTGATGCTATTTCATTATGTTATTATGCTTTGTCCTGATAGATCTTTAGCCATTTTTAATTTCGTTATAAGTATTTACCGAATATGTCGAACCACTTGAGAAAAAAATATAGATACCATCCTTTCGACGTATTCAGTAGATAGTTATAGCTTGATTACAAATGGTCGCTTCCACTATACTCTATTCTTCGCTTTAACAGACAGTATTACTCCCGTAATACTCTTTGTTACATTGGGTCTCAAAGTGAGGCGTTACAGCTTGGTATCAGAGCCAAGGTTCAGAATTAAGCATAACAAACACAGAACAGACACGTAGTACAATACATTATAAAACGATCCAAATTGAACATATCCACCTTTAGATAAATAAGTTAGGAATATGTGTAGGAATCTATTATATTCCGTAATATTCCTTAATGAATTATCTATCTTTGAATCGTGCTTAACTAAATCTACCGATCATATGTTTAAAGAGTGTCCCAAGCCTCTTATTTGCTGCTATTGTAAGAAGGAGGGTCATCATTATTCCACTTGTCCTACTGCACCTCCTAGATCTGGCAAGCTTAATGCTGCCAAGGCTCCTAAATCTTCAGCTCATCCTCGAGGTACACATCCTTCCGTTCTTGAAGGCTCTATTTTATTTCATGGTAGATCTATTAGAGTTCTTTTTGATACGGGTGCCTCTCACTCATTCGTATCAAAGGAACTAGTTGATACTTTATCTTTGGATGTTACTTGTTTGGTTTCTTCACTAAGGATTGTGAATCCCATCGGCGGATCCACGACCCTTAGCTTGCTTTGTGAGGATATAGATATTGATCTTTGTGGATTTTCTTTCCGTGCAAATCTCCACGTTATGGAGTATTTGGGCTTTGATATGATTCTTGGCATGGATTGGCTCGTTCAGCACGACGCCAAAATTATTTGTTCGGAGCGGATATTATTCATTCATCACCCTGACTCGTCCTCTCCGTTGGCTATTGTTCTTCAAGATGTTGGGCTTTCTGATGTTACTTTATTTTCTCTAGATTCACGAGATGATGAGGTAGACATATGTCGTATTCCAGTTGTTCGGGATTTCCCCGATATCTTCGAGCCAGTATCTAGTTTACCACCAAAGCGAGCTATTGAGTTCCGCATCGATCTCATTCCAGGCTCTCATCCAGTTGGGCGTCCTCCTACGAGAATGTCTACCAAGGAGAATGAGGAACTCATGAAGCAGTTAGTTGAGCTTGAAGCGAAGCAGTTCATCCGATCCAGTTCTTCGCCATGGGGTGCTGCTGTGGTCTTCATTAAGAAGGCTGATGGCTCTCTTAGGCTTTGCATTGACTATCTCAAGCTCAATGAGCTGACCATCAGAAATCGCTACCCACTTCCTCGGATAGACGACATGTTTGACCAATTGAGCGGTGCGAAGGTCTTCTCTCAGCTTGACCTTGCCACCGGATTCCATCAGCTAGCAGAAGACAACATTCCTCTTACAGCATTTCACACTCGTTATGGTTCTTTTGAGTGGTTGGTCATGCCATTCGGCTTGACGAACGCACCGGCTTTCTTCGTCGATCTTATGAATTGAGTATTCCGGGAATACATCGATAGATTCGTTCTGGTTTTCATCGACGATATTCTTATTTATTCTAGATCCGAGGCAGAGCATGCTCATCAATTGCGGATCGTCTTGGATACTCTTCGTCAGCATCAGCTTAGGGCCAAGCTCTCCAAGTGCCATTTCTGGGAGAGTAAGGTCAAGTTCTTGGGCTATATTGTATCATCTGAGGGTATTTCTGTCGATTCTGCCAAGATCGAAGCTATTCAGAATTGGAAGCAGCCTGAGAACGTTCATGATATTCGCAGCTTCCTTGGTCTGGCGGGTTATTACCGTTGATTTATCAAGGATTTCTCTCGTTGCACTTCCCCTCACGACTCTGACTCGTAAGGGGGTTCGCTTTATTTGGTCTGATAAGTGTGAAGTTTCTTTCCAGCGATTGAAGGAACTTCTCACTCATGCTCTTATCCTTGTGGTTCCTGAGAGTAACCAGGATCTTGTTGTTTACACCGACGCTTGTGGTAGCGGCCTCGGTGCTGTGCTTATGAAGAAGGATCGGGTAGTTGCTTATGCTTCTAGGCAGCTACGTCCGAATGAGGTTCGCTATCCGACTCATGATCTTGAGTTGGCAGCTATCGTCTTTGCTTTGAAGACGTGGCATCACTTTCTATTAGGCGAACACTTCACTCTTTACACCGATCACAAGTCGCTGAAATATTTATTCAGTCAGAAGGATCTCAATATGAGGCAGCAGCGATGGCTCGAGTTTCTCGCCTCATATGACTTAGATATTCAGTATACCCCTGGCAAGGGGAATCGTGTTGCAGATGCGCTCAGTCGCAAACACTCGGCAGTTGTTTCTATGATGATAGCCGAGTGGGATATTCTTGAGACTCTTTCTATGTCTGATATTCGAAATCTAGCTCCGTCTTCGGATCCTCAGATCTTGTTATTCAGCTTGGAAGTTCGACCTATTCTATTGGATCGCATTGCCCATGCTCAGCGGTAGGATCCAGACTTGTTGCGATATATTCATCTCCTTGATTCGGGATCTAGTGATGAGACATTGTCAGATTATTCTATTGATTCTCATCGGTGTCTTCGCAGGAAGAACCGTATTTTGGTACCATCTGATTTATCACTTAGGCGTGACATTCTAGACGAGTGTCATCGCACTAAGTACACTATACATCCCGGGTCGAGTAAGATGTATGCCGACATGTGTCGCCTATTTTATTGGGAGGGCATGAAGTGTGATGTTGCAAGTTATGTAAGCCGTTGCATGACTTGTCAACAGATCAAAGCTGGGTATCAGCGTCCATCTGGTCTTCTTCAGCCACTAGAGATTCCAGTGTGGAAATGGGATCAGATATCCATGGATTTTATTGACGGTCTGCCTCGATCGAGGTCAGGCCATACTTCTATTTGGGTCATAGTCGATCGCTTGACCAAATCAGCTTATTTCATTCCTATTAAGTCCACTCGGACTGCTCCTCAGCTTGCCAAGCTATATGTGAAGGAAGTCGTTCGACTTCATGGCATTCCTAGCTCTATCGTCTATGATCGAGACACTATCTTTACTAGTCACTTCTGGAAGTGCCTACAGTCAGCTTTGGGCTCAAAGCTGAATCTCTCGACTGCTTATCATCCTCAGACCGACGGTCAGACGGAGAGGGTGAATCGTGTTTTAGAGGATCTTTTGCGCTGTTGTATTCTGGATTTCGGAGGTAGTTGGGAGGATCACTTACCGCTTGTAGAGTTCTCCTACAACAACAGCTTTCAGTCTAGTATTGGCATGGCTCCTTCCGAGGCTCTTTACGGAAGGCCATGTCGTTCTCCTTCGTGTTGGTTAGAATCTGACGAGAAGCTCCTTCTTGGTCTAGATTCAGTTCGGGAATCTTCTGAGAAGATTATTCTTATTCGTCAGAGAATGAAAGAGGCGCAGAACCGTCAGAAATCCTACGCGGACAACCATAGGAAGCCTCTTGAGTTCTCCATTGGTGATCATGTCTTTATTCGGATATCTCCTATGAAAGGGGTTGTGCGTTTCAGCTCTACAGGAAAGTTGGCTCCTCGCTATGTTGGACCATTTCCTATTACGGAACGCATTGGCCCCGTGGCTTATCGTGTGGCTCTACCTGCTCACTTCTCTGGAATGCACGACGTGTTCCATGTTTCCCAGCTTCGCATGTGTGTCCGCGATCCTGATTCTATCATTGAGCCGCATGATGTGCCTGATTTATAGGTCTTACCTGATTTATCTTTGGAGCAGCAACCTCTTCGTGTGCTTGATTCGGAGGTTAGACGCCTTCGCAGCAAAGAGGTTCCACTCGTGAAGATTCAATGGTCACCGAATCCTAAGGACTGCACTTGGGAGACCAGAGAATCTATCGAACGCTCTTATCCTGGCTTTCTCCCATCTTCTTCTGCGGGTGAGAATTCTCTATTTTATCTCTATCACTTCTTTTGTGGATTTGACGTTATAGACGACATCTATCTTAAGGAATTGCGGGGACGCAATTTTCTTAAGGGGGGGAGTCTGTAACAACCCGGGATTTGCATTACCAATTAATAAATAAAAGTTAGGATTTTTATTTATTTTAATGAAGCATAAAAGGATTTGGAATAACAAAATTTATTTGAAAAAGGCTATTTTAATTAAATGGGAAATATGGGATTTTAAAATGAGGATAAAATGTTATTTTTGGAAAGTTAAATATTTTAGTAGAGATTTTAAAACGGGTTTGGATAAGAAAAATGAGTTTTATAAACATATATGAACACTTAGACTAATTGTTGGAAACATGTAAATAACTCTCTTCTTATTGCGTTACTAAACCTAGCCCAATAACCCAACCTAAACCTCCTCTATAAATTATCTCAAACTCTCCTAACCTCATTCATTCATCCCTAATCAAAACCCTAATCATTTCCTAAAGCTTTCATAACAAAAATGGCCTCTATCTTCATCTCCTTCTAGTTTTAGCTTATGCAAGTCATTCTATGCAAAGGTAATGCAAATACCCACCTCAAATCCATTTTTATATCTTTCTTATTTCTGAAATTGATTTGGTAACACATGTTTTATGTGTTTTTTTTATCTTATAGCCTCCTAATCATCTTTTGCTAACTTGGGTTGATGCTATAGTAGTATTTGTTGCTTTCTAGAGAGGTATATTGCTAAAAACCTCTTCTAATATGTGTTTAATCATCTTTTGATTTCGGTAATCAGTTAGTAACACATGTTTTATTATGTAACATGTGAATCATAGCTCCTTGATCATCTTTGTTTTCATTTTGGGGTGTGCACATAAGGTACTTGTAATATATGCTAGCTGAAATTATAATTATTGTATTGCTGTTAGTAAATTAGGCATATCTCATTCATCTTAAATCGGAATTAAGATTTTTTTGAAGTCCTGGAAAGCTTACTCTGTACACTAAAACTTTTATGTTTTGTGATTTGCCTAATTTTGAGGTTTGTATGGTCGAAATCATGCTTATTTGTCGCTGACCTGACAACAAACTACAGGGTTGATAAAATAAAAACCTGAAATTGATTTGGCCATAAGTTACTCGGTTCTTATCCAAATCTAATAATTTTGGATTTTCTGGAAAGCTTAGATTTAAAGCTAAAACTTTCATGTTTTGAGTTTCATGAAATTTCGAAGTTAATTTGGTCAAAACTGTGCATTCTTACCACTGTCCCGAAAGCACAACGACAGTGATATAAAATTTAGATCTGAGAATTGTTTTAGTCATAGAATTTTCATCTCTGGTCGGAATTTGACGATCTTGGTCATTCCGGAAAGCTTAGAAACTAAGATACAACTTTCATTTTATTCATTTTGCTAGAATTTGAAGTTTACTATGCCAATATTGTGGTTTTTCATCTCTGGCCAGTTAGTGCATAGCTATAGGCCTTAGTCTCTTTTCTCCCGTTGTTTTCAACGTAGAACCCCGACTTTGCGACGCCATCCCGGGCTCGTCCTTTGTCGGATTTCATCGTTTTTGGTCTCGTTAAAAAGATGAGATCGAGATCTTTAACCATGCAAAGTTTGGTTTAGATCTGGGTGCATTAGATACTTCGTTTCTATTGCCGAAGTAGCACCCAGAAACTGTTTTACAATAGTGATCATTTTTAGTTATCGTCGGACCAACTTTGAAACATTTTCGTTTCTTCGTTTCAAGTCGAAACCGAACGATTCTTGTTTCATATCAAAGTAGGAGTACTTTACTACACTTCTAAAAATTTTCATCAAGATCTGATTTCATGTGACCCTTCGACCATGTCGTCGAAGTGGGACCTTTACACTGTTTTGACACAGTAAAGTTTTATGATTTTTGTCCGACTTTGAGACGACGCCGTTTCTTCATTTCAAGTCGGAATTTCCCGATTCTTTTTTCAGTTTGGAGCAGGGATGTTGGACTATATGCCTACCAATTTTCATGCCATTAGGATTCAGTTTGCTGGTCCGAATAATTTTCCGAACTTGGGTTCGCGTTATTTTTGGACTATTTTCCAACACTTAGAATATTTTCAGTGATTTTCTGGTTTTATTGATTTCTTTGAGATTTGTCTCTAGATTTCGTACATGGGTTTTATGAATTATTTTCAAAGGATTCTTCACTCCTAAATGGCTTTCGAAATTATTATATAATATTATTTTTAATTATTAAATTAATTACTCCATAATAGGAGAGTTTTCAAAAGCCGTTTTAAAGTGATTTCAAAATCAATTATAAATCCGTTTTGCACCATTATTTTCTATAATAAAAATCTCACACTCACTTTTTAGCACGTCGAGCGAAGTGGAAAGGTGCTTAAACGGTTAGGAAATCTCCAGCCTATGGAACCGTGTGTATTTTCTTTCCGGTTAATCCCCGACCTATTCGATTGATCGTTTTGACCTTTGGGGTCTAGTTTACCGATGATACGAGGTGGACTTTTTATTGTTTGGAGTGTGAGCTTGATATTGGTTAGTAAACCGTTTAGTGCGAACGTGGGGTATGGGACTCATTGTTAACACTTTACGGGTTCCTCTCCAAGAAGTTTGTGACACATTAGCCTCTGGGCGGCCAGTACTGGACCTCTGGGTCACCATGCCTATGGGCAACCGTCTCTGGACACCTGCTCTATGGAGCAGTTTATTTTTCGGCATGCGCCTTTGGGCCTTTATCCTTCTGGGAAGGATCTCGCCGTCTCGCGTGTTCCGCATCTGTGCGAGTGATCGATCACAACTCTACAGTACTTGGCAATAACGACTTCGGTCGGTGCATGTGCTATACTTGTATTAGCTGATGAATTTTATATCCATTCGAGTACCGCCATTCGGTGTTGGTTCTATGGAACCATACGATGTAAGTGCGATTACCTTGTGGATTCACAATGTCTCTGGACACTGATTTTCAGTGTTTGATTTCATTGACTTTTCAGTATATCCCCATTGCTCTTTGGAGCATCGATCTTTGCTTGGGCATTGATTACAGACTCTGGTCACTCTTGGGATTATTGCCTATGGGCAACTTTATATAGCTTTGGCTACGCCGATGATATGAGGCGATTTTATTTATTCAACATGTTGGTGCTGATATTATCATTGGAGATTTTTACTATTGATTGATGATTAGGGACCGTCATTATATTCATGTGGTCCAAAATACTCTTCTCTTAGGAAAAGTACTGTTTTATTTATGTACCGCATTATCATATATCTCAGTTATTACTGATTGTTTAGCTAGCCTGACCCGAGTGTTTTCGCTCGGGTCAGATCGAGTTGTTTCAGGTTAGGTCTCTGGACTTAGCTTCTGTGCTTCCGCTTGGACATTATCTGCTATGCTGATAGATAGCGCTTTTATTTGTCCACTATTCCTCTACTCTGTTATTATTCAGACTTTGATATGTACATATTTTTGACTCACTTGTGTGGGCAGTGGCTTTGTACCCACTCATAGTATTTGGATCTGTATTGACGATGTATTTTTCTGAGACTCTGTGCTGTTATGTGATACTGTTCTGTGATGCTATTTCATTATGTTATTATGCTTTGTCCTGATAGATCTTTAGCCATTTGTAATTTCGTTATAAGTATTTACCGAATATGTCGAACCACTTGAGAGAAAAATATAGATACCATCCTTTCGACGTATTCAGTAGATAGTTATAACTTGATTACAAATGGTCGCTTCCACTATACTCTATTCTCCGCTTTAACAGACAGTATTACTCCCGTAATACTCTTTGTTACAGTGGGTCTTAGAGTGGGGCGTTACAGGGAGTATGAAAACTCACCAACACGTGTAACACAAGATGAGATGCTATCTCATGGTAGCTAACCATTAATTTTTGAGCCGAATCTCCACAAGAATGGCCCGAAGACCGTGGGGCGCTACCCCACATATGTGATGGTGAAACATCACACAAACGGGGTTTAGTCTCCCTCGTAGACAAAGAGACATCGCACAATTGCTAGTCTAAATCAAATCACAAAAATGATCGTCATGATCATCAAGAAGTGTCAATCACACCAAGCTAGTAAATATATGAGTTTAGCTTCATGTCCCATAACTACTTGCTTAACTTAAATATTTACGAACAAGATGTGAATCTTTACTAGAAAATTGTCACAAGAGGTTCAATCGAACAAGTTCATAAATTAACCGACGAAGTAAACGCAAGCGTTTCATACCACTTGTTTTGCTAAGCCGTTTAATTAGATTTTCTCATACGAATGAGGTAAAGGTTTGTATATAGTAATAGATTGGAAAACGGTTTTGAAAACAAGCTTTATATTTAAAAATAGATTTGAAATCGTCTTTGCAAAAGAGTTCGAATATTTACTACTAGTATAGAAAACCTTTATAATTTTAAAGTGACAAATCACAAAAACGATTGTAGAAACAATCAATCATCAAGATTCACATTCGAAGACGTGAATCAAATCCAATTAAACCGATAAAGAATCCATCGACGTGGATATTCAAAAATCCTGAAAAAGGAGTCATCAAAGTCATAATAAATGATAACAACAAATAGGATCATCACGAATCGATTAAAATTGGAAATTCAATCCAAAAAGGCAAACTGGACTGAAACAGCAGGTTTAGTCGACTGAACATAGTTTTCAGTCGACTGACCCTGTACCTGGAATTTGTCCAGGTTCAGGAAACTTTCTGTTTCCAGGTTCAGTCGACTGAACAGAGTTTTCAGTCGACTGAATCATGCCTGGAAACTTTCGGGTTCCAGGTTCAGTCGACTGAACAGAAAATTCAGTCGACTGAATCATGCCTGGGCTGTTTTTCAGCCTATACAAAATGAAGAGAAAACTCTTCCAAAATGCAACCGGACGAACATTGGCTCTAAGGGTTTATGCCAATCGACAACCCGACCCTATATGCTCCTAGGTGCATCACCAAAAGCATGATCAAACATCCATAAAAGGATTTTCACATAAATTTGACTTCAAAAATCAAAAATTGGAAAATTCACAAAACCAATCCAAATCAAGAGCAAATGCACATGAAGAAGTGTTAGGAATTCATAACTAGCCACCAAAGATAATTATAGTCATAGATGTGAGATAAAAATCTCACCTTTAAACCCAAAACAAATGAAGAAGAAGCTATAGAGCAATGGCAAGAGCAAGCACACTTCAATTCCAACTCAACAACCTTGAATCTAGGCTAAAAAGAGAAACATTTCCTAAGTTAGGTTTAGGAATTTCTGAAATTGATAAGAGAATGAGTTGGAGAAGAAGAAGAGGAGGCTTACCAAAGCTTCTTCTATTAGTTTGGAGCTAGAACTTGATTTGCAAAAGGAAACTAGGGTTTGGAGTTTTTAATTTCCCATTCCTCTCTCCATTGTTGTAAAAGCTTGAGTATAAGGAAAAAGAAGTAAGGTAATGAAGAGAGGAGGGGGTTGGGACTGACTTAGAAGTGGTTCAGCCCAAACCAAAAGCTCAAAGCAAAAAGTGACGAAAATTTCACTATCTCCAAACATATCGAAGTTTACACTCAAAAAGATCGCAAACGTCATTTTGAACTCAATGGAGGTGGTCTCGAGTTCTAATTTGACCGTATGCAAAAAGTAGCTTTTCGGACTAACATCCGACTATCGTTAAAATATTTAAATAAAATATTTAAATATAAAATCGATAAATATGAGGGTTGTTACAGACTCCCCTCCTTAAAGAAATTGCGTCCTCGCAATATATAAGATGGAAATAAGAAGTAACAACCATAAAAGCATATTAACACAAAAGAAATTTGAAATAAGAAGTTCACCTTAAAGAGCATGAGAAAGTAAGTCCAGATGGGTACGCTCGATGAATTCTCTAGATTCCCAAGAGCAATCCTTAGGATTTGAGGACCATTGAACCTTTACAAGCGGAACATCTTTATTTCGAAGTCTTTTAACCTCCGAAGCAAAAATTCGAATAGGATGCTGCTCATAAGTTAAATTCGGCGAAACTTCAATTTCTTCCACAACACCGGGCTCAAGAATAGAATTGGAATCTCGAAGGCATTTTCGTAATTGGGAAACGTGAAACACGTCATGAATAGCAGAAAATTGAGCCGGTAATAAAAGGCGATAAGCCATGGAACCAATACGTTCGGTGATAGGAAATGGCCCGATATATCGAGGCGCTAACTTTCCCGATCGACTGAAACGTACAACACCCTTCATAGGGGAAACACGAATAAATACAAGATCTCCAACAGAAAATTCTAATTTCCTTCTTCGATTATCGGCATTGGATTTTTGTCTACTCTGGGCTTCTTTCATCCTATGACGAATAAGTTCAATCTTTTCTGTGGAATCACGAATGAAATCTGGACCTAAAACCAGCTTCTCACCGGTCTCAAGCCAACAAGAAGGAGATCGGCATGGCCTTCCATAGAGTGCCTCTAAAGGTGCCATACCAATACTAGCTTGGAAGCTGTTATTATAGGAAAATTCAACAAGTGAAATATGATCTTCCCAACTTCCACCGAAATCAAGCACACAAGAACGAAGAAGATCTTCAAGAGTTTGATTCACACGCTCGGTTTGTCCATCGGACTGGGGGTGATAAGCGGTGCTAAAATTAAGCTTCGTTCCCAAAGCTTTTTGAAGACTCTTCCAGAATCCACGAGTAAACAATGGATCACGATCACTAACAATGGAAGTAGGGACTCCATGTAATTTAACAATTACTTTGATGAAGAGTTTGGCCAGAAGAGGAACGGTTCGGTTCGACCGAACGGGAATGAAATGGGCAGATTTAGTAAGCCTATCAACAATCACCCATAAGCTATTATGACTCGAACGAGAACGAGGAAGGCCATCAATAAAATCCATGGAAATTTGATCCCACTTCCAAACTGGAATTTCCAATGGTTGCAATAACCCACCGGGCCTTTGATGTTCAGCCTTGACAAGTTGGCAAGTCATGCAACACTTAACAAAGTTAGCAATATCAGATTTCATTCCCTCCCAGTAATAAAGTCGTTTCATATCCGCGTACATTTTACTACTACCGGGATGAATGGAATATTTGGAACGATGAGAATCTTCTAGAATATCCTTTCGAAGATCACTAATATTTGGTACAATAAGTCTACCAAATTTTCGAATGCCGCCACGAGAATTAATATCAAAGTCTTTCAGACCTTCGGTATCAATTTTATCCTTAATATTTTGGCCAAGAAGAGCCAATTCGGGATCTAGCCTTTGAGCTTCAAGAATGCGGTCTAAAAGAGAAGGATGAACCTCAAGGCTACATAAAACAAGAGATGAACATAAATCGAAAACACGATCTCGAATTTCACAAGTGGATAAAACTTCGAGGTCATTCCATTCAGATATCATCATGGAAACAACTGCTTGTTGCTTGCAACTAAGTGCATCAGCAACTCGATTTCCCTTTCCGGGAGTATAAAGAATGTCAAGATCGTAAGAGGCAAGGAATTCGAGCCAACGCTGTTGACGCAAATTAAGTTCCTTTTGAGAAAATAAATATTTCAAAGACTTATGATCAGTATAAAGTATAAACTTTTCTCCCAAAAGATAATGTCGCCAAATTCGAAGGGCAAAAACGATAGCCGCGAGTTCTAAATCATGTGTGGCATATCTAGTCTCAGCCGGCTTCAATTGCCTAGAAGCATAAGCAATGACACGTTCTTTTTGCATAAGAACGGAACCCAAACCAACGCGACTAGCATCGGTATAAACGACAAAATCTTGGTTCCCTTCGGGAATAACAAGAATAGGAGCATCAGAAAGGAGTTCTTTTAATTTCTGAAAAGAAGTTTCACATTTGTCCGACCAAATGTATTTAACACCTTTCTTTGTTAAGCCAGTAAGAAGCACGGCAATCTTAGAAAAGTCTTTTATAAAACGGCGGTATTAACCTGCCAATCCGAGAAAGCTACGGATTTCAGTCACGCTCTCCGGTCTCTTCCAATTTTGAATCGCTTCAATCTTTGAAGGATCCACTGATATTCCGGATTCGGAAATAATATGACCGAGAAACTTCACACTAGATTTCCAAAAATGGCATTTAGAAAATTTTGCCTTTAATTGATTGCTCCTAAGAGTTTCCAATACCATCCGAAGATGCTTTTCATGTTCCTCCTCGGTTTTAGAATACACAAGGATATCATCAATAAAGATGAGTACAAATCGATCGAGGAAACCTTTAAAAACTCGATTCATGAGGTCAACGAAATAGGCCGGAGCATTCGTTAAACCAAATGGCATAACTAGCCATTCATAAGATCCATATCGAGTACGGAACGAAGTCAAAGGAATACTATCCTCTGCAATGCGAAGCTGATGAAAACCGGTAGCCAAGTCCAATTGTGAAAAGACTCTAGCACCACTAAGCTGATCAAATAGATCATCAATCCGAGGTAAAGGATATTTATTCTTAATAGTAGGATCATTAAGCTTGCGGTAGTCGACGCAAATCCTAAGTGTACCATCGGATTTCTTTATGAAAATTGCTGAAGCTCCCCAAGGCAAGGAACTAGAGCGAATAAATTGCTTAATCTCCAATTCAGATAATTGTTTGCGCATCTCTTCATTCTCCTTATTGGACATGCAATAAGGAGGACGAGTAATTGGTTGAGCTCCAGGTGTAAGATTAATTCTGAACTCAATTGCTCGCTTAGGCGGTAATCCTAAAACGGGCTCAAATATGTTGAAAAATTCACGAACGACGTGAATACGAGAAATGACATCTTCCTCATCATCATTATCATCATCGCGAGGATTTAAAGAATATAAAGATGCAGCCAAAGTGGAATCTGAATCTTTAAGAATAATAGAAATCTGCTTAACAGATAGTGGATGTCGAAGATAAATAGTTCGCTCAGGACATAGGATATGAGCTTCATAATGGCTAAGCCAATCCATACCCAAAATCATTCCAAAGCCTAAATAACGCATGACATGCAAATCGGCTAGGAAAGGAAAATCACACAAAACAATCTCCACATCTTTACAAAGCAAACTAAGGGTTGCGGGTCCACCAACCGGATTCGCAATTCTTAAAGAAGTCATTAAAGCAAAAACACTTAAGGAAAAAGTATCGACAAGTTCCTTTGATATAAAAGAATGGAATGCACCCGTGTCAAAGAGAACTCTAATAGGTTGATCACGAAATATAATAATGCCATCAAGGACGGAATGAGACATACCTTGACCGCGAGATGTGTTGCCAGGGGCTTGAGCTACATTAAGCTTTCCCTCCTTATTGCCTTGACGTCTGGGGCATAAATGTATATAATGATCCGGGCTCTTACAATAGCGACAAGAACGTGGCTTTGAACACTTGTTTGCAAAATGGTCCTTAGAACCACAGTTATAGCATTGCCCGCTACTAGGGGTAGAAGTAATTGCTGTCGGAGGTGCAGGTTTACCCTTTTTGATGGGATAAGGACCTTTGAATTTGTTTGGCCTCTTCTTGTTGTTGAAGTTTGGTTTTGAAGCCACCACTTCAACATAACTGTCCTTATCAGCCTCTTCAAGACGAAGAGCGATATCAATGAGTTGATCGAAAGAAACTTCTAATTTTAGCAGTAATGGCTTCTTGAGATTCTTGTTTAAGCCATAGACAAACCTTTGATTCTTCTTCAAAGGGGTGTTGATGTATTCAACCCCATATTTAGACAGTGACTCGAAGGATGCGACATAATCTGTCACGGATGATTCACCTTGAACAAGGTCTATGAAACATCGAGCCAATGTCACTTTCTCTTCTTCTGGGATAAATTTTAATTCGAAGCGTTCCTGGAATTGCTCCCAGGTGAGATCAGCTTCATTAATTTCAGAAATAAGAAGTTCGTACCAATCCAGTGCTCTCTCTTGGAGCATACTGGAAGCCACCTGAACGCGGTGAAGATCGATAAGATTCATGCGAGAAAAGATTCGATCGCATGTTCTTAACCAAGCCTGGACCTCAATAATAGTTTCGGAGCCTTTGAATGGTTTCCCACCCAAGTTGGTATAATCGTTGCACAAGCGTGCAAATCCAGACTTAGGATGAGTAGGTTCCTGATTAGGACCCGCTGCTTGAGCATTCTTTACTAAATCAAGAAGCTGTTGAGCGGTCACAAAAACTCCATCCTGGGGAGTAACAGTAGATGGTCGGCTCTGGGACGGCTTGGTCTAGACATTCTCTTCTTTAAGAAAGAGAAAAGAAGAAAAGTTATTCTCCAAATAATTATCAAGCAAATCTTGATAGATAAAACAAGGATACATAAAAGGAAATAGGATGAATCGGTACGAAGACTCGAATTAAATCCTAAGGCACGACTCCTAAGTCGGACTTAGGACGATGATCCTTGTTAAGTTAATCTACATTGTTCCGAAGTTTGGCTTCGATACCAAGCTGTGATGCCCCACCTCTATACCCACGCTAACCAAGAACACTACAATGTAGTGCTGTCAATTAGCACGGAGAATAAGGCTGTGGAGGAGCGACCATCCATGTAACTTCTTTGTGCGAGCACCGATATGTCAGATAGAATAGAATGCATATCATTTAAGGAGGAAATCCGACATACCGATACAAACTCAAAGCTATCACACAGTGGCTATATATAATCTTCGGAAACAAACGTAGAAATAATCATAACATAAATCAGTCACATACATCCATATCACAAAGGCGGAAGAAGATATGAATATATATATAACACATGAAAGTGTACATCAGAGTAGTGGTCAGAAAGATCCACGATAATACAAAAAGAATAGCAACATGTGCTATACAAAAGAATAAGTACACAACATAGAGTCTATATCTCAAATGTGTACATCCAAAAACTACTAATCTATGTAGTTAGCCAAAAATCAGAATAATCCTGAAGAGAAGTCAAGCAGAAGCACCTGTAACATCTCGGTCTGACCCGAGTATTATTTATAAGAAAATAATAAACGGATCAGTCTAGCTATAAATATCAGATGATATGGTATAAAGTAAAAGACATGGCATTAACATGTAATAACCATAATGGCATACTACTATAAGTATGTAATTGAAAATCAACAAGAGATTAATCAATATCACAAGAATCTTCTCAAAGATAAAATAGGGTATCATACCCTAAACTTGTATTCATAACAAGTCAATGACACACGAATTCACCAATGCACAAAAATTGATAAACATATCAATAGAAATCACGAAAATTGGTGAAGCACAAAATTCCAGAAATCATCATAAGAAATCCAGAAATCACAAGAAGGGGGGAGGCCTATCACAAGACGGGAGTATGAAAACTCACCAACACGTGTAACACAAGATGAGACGCTATCTCATGGTAGCTAACCATTAATTTTTGAGCCGAAGCTCCACAAGAATGGCCCGAAGACCGTGGGGCGCTACCCCACATATGTGATGGTGAAACATCACACAAACGGGGTTTAGTCTCCCTCGTAGACAAAGAGACATCGCACAATTGCTAGTCTAAATCAAATCACAAAAATGATCATCATGATCATCAAGAAGTGTCAATCACACCAAGCTAGTAAATATATGAGTTTAGCTTCATGTCCCATAACCACTTGCTTAACTTAAATATTTACGAACAAGCTGTGAATCTTCACTAGAAAATTATCACAAGAGGTTCAATCGAACAAGTCCATAAATTAACCGACGAAGTAAACGCAAGCGTTTCATACCACTTGTTTTGCTAAGCCGTTTAATTAGATTTTCTCATACGAATGAGGTAAAGGTTTGTATATACTAATAGATTGGAAAACGATTTTGAAAACAAGCTTTATATTTAAAAATAGATTTGAAATCGTCTTTGCAAAAGAGTTCGAATATTTACTACTAGTATAGAAAACCTTTAAAATTTTAAAGTGACAAATCACAAAAACGATTGTAGAAACAATCAATCATCAAGATTCACATTCGAAGACATGAATCAAATCCAATTAAACCGATAAAGAATCCATTGAAGTGGATATTCAAAAATCCCGAAAAAGGAGTCATCAAAGTCATAATAAATGATAACAACAAATAGGATCATCACGAATCGATTCAAATTGGAAATTCAATCCAAAAAGGCAAACTGGACTGAAACAGCAGGTTCAGTCGACTGAACAGAGTTTTCAGTCGACTGACCCTGTTCCTGGAATTTGTCCAGGTTCAGGAAACTTTCTGTTTCCAGGTTCAGTCTACTGAACAGAGTTTTCAGTCGACTGAATCATGCCTGGAAACTTTCGGGTTCCAGGTTCAGTCGACTGAACAGAAAATTTAGTCGACTGAATCATGCCTGGGCTGTTTTTCAGCCTATACAAAATGAAGAGAAAACTCTTCCAAAATGCAACCGGACGAACATTGGCTCTAAGGGTTTATGCCAATCCACAACCCGGCCTTATATGCTCCTCGGTGCATCACCAAAAGCATGATCAAACATCCATAAATGGATTTTCACATAAATTTGACTTCAAAAATCAAAAATTGGAAAATTCACAAAACCAATCCAAATCAATAGCAAATGCACATGAAGAAGTGTTAGGAATTCATAACTAGCCACCAAAGATAATTATAGTCATAGATGTGAGATAAAAATCTCACCTTTAAACCCAAAACAAATGAAGAAGAAGCTATAGAGCAATGGCAAGAGCAAGCACACTTCAATTCCAACTCAACAACCTTGAATCTAGGCTAAAAAGAGAAACATTTCCTAAGTTAGGTTTAGGAATTTCTGAAATTGATAAGAGAATGAGTTGGAGAAGAAGAAGAGGAGGCTTACCAAAGCTTCTTCTATTAGTTTGGAGCTAGAACTTGATTTGCAAAAGGAAACTAGGGTTTGGAGTTTTTAATTTCCCATTCCTCTCTCCATTGTTGTAAAAGCTTGAGTATAAGGAAAAAGAAGTAAGGTAATGAAGAGAGGAGGGGGTTGGGACTGACTTAGAAGTGGTTCAGCCCAAACCAAAAGCTCAAAGCAAAAAGTGACGAAAATTTCACTATCTCCAAACATATCGAAGTTTACACTCAAAAAGATCGCAAACGTCATTTTGAACTAAATGTAGGTGGTCTCGAGTCCTAATTTGACCGTATGCAAAAAGTAGCTTTTCGGACTAACATCCGACTATCGTTAAAATATTTAAATAAAATATTTTAATATAAAATCGATAAATATGCGGGTTGTTACAGTGATACTCCAGAATTCAGAAGAATACGAATAGTGAGGGACAAGAATGAATTTCGGAACCGCAGGGAATGTTCCAAAATTCAAAGGAATCGAGTCAAAAGGGAGAGATTCAACTCGAATGAGAGTGATTCTGTAAATACATTTACCCTATATGCTAAGTTTTGCCTAGAGCTACCAAAGCTCTGATACCAACTGTAACGACCCGCTATTTTGCACTATTCGCATCCGCACATGTCGGACTTGAATAATTCAAAATACCGAATTGTTAATTTAAATTTGGCAAAACTGAGCATATACGGTAAATAAATAGAACACGGATCATAGACACAGAGTAATAAATGCAGCGGAAACAAAAGATAGTAGTTCATGAAGCTACTATATACATATCAGAGTTAAATAAGGTACAACAGATGTCTCGAATACAATAGTCAAATACAAGAATCAGAATACAATCACAAGAATCAACTGGATATCTGAAAGCTGGATAGATAGCTGGATCTCCAAGCGAAGCTCCAACTCCAAAGGTGAGTCTCGAATACAGGTACACTCAGTCTGACCCGAGCGTAAAGCAAAACACAAAACACTCGAGTCAGGATTAACATTCTTATATCAATAAATCCAACTCAAGTGAAACAGCAACTGAAATACAAGTAACTCAAAGGATGTTTGGAATAACCATCCTTTAAGGATCCGTTAAACTATCTACTATGTAGTAGTGTACGGTAAATAGATAATGCCTATCAGTAATATAAAGTATCAAAATAGTGTTAAGGCGTTACCATTATCCCCCTTAACACATTTTATATAAACGTTATAGTCCATGCAGCACTATAAACTCCACCGTAAACTAGTGGGATATCAGGGAGTACTCCATAGATATAACGCAAAACAAATCGTAGTGGTCGCGTATAAAGGGATACAAGTATGATAAGGTACATGAGGCAATACCCAAGGTAGTGAAACTACCATTTGCCTGATCCGGACTAGTGAGAACGCATCGCCGCAGTGATCGCAACACCGCGAAACAACACTCCCAAATCAAGGGTGCACCAATCGACAACAAGTAATGAGTAGTTTTCGAAGAAGTGTGTTCGCTCGAGGTAGCTGACCCCATTTGGCCCGGCACGGCTCCTGTTTTAGTCATTTCCAATTTGACACAGGTGTCAAGGCTATCCATTATCATTCTCTTTCTTCAATCATCAACGTACATCATTCCAACCACTTCATTCTGGATCACACTCCGCGTATAGTTATTAAAGTGGTTTTCGGTTTAGACAGAGAGTATGTCCATAACCGATTCCGGTCTCTTTAATAACTTTCGTGATTATTACACCGATTGGTCGTTTATAAATTTCAAAACCAAATCATTTACAATTTCAATTAGAATTTGTAAACCAACATTTCATTTGTCTTTCTACATCAATTTCCATAATTTACATTTCAAAATTTCCAAATTACCATTTCGAAATCTTATAATTCAATTTCAATTTTTATTTAAAACAATTCAAATATTGATTCAAGTTCGTATATAAGTTTCACTTCGAAATTATTTAAATTAATTTACTTTATCATTCAAATCAATTTAAATTCATTAATCGATTTCATTCAATATCTGTTAAGTTAATTTATCATTCAAAACAATTTCTATTAAATTTCCACTTCATTAAATCAATTACTTAAATTCAACTCCATTATATCAACATATAAATTTAATTAAATTAGATTCATCAAATCAAATTCTTTAAATTATAAGTCTTACACTAATTTCAATAAATCCCATTTTATTTCTTGTTAAAGAAATTCAATTTCACTTATTAAAGAATTCAATTTTATTTAATTATTAAATAATTTCAAAACTTAATTATTAAATAATTTCAAACACAATTATTAATTAAATTTAAAACAACGTTCTTTCATCAACTACTATGTTAATCTTTGATTCAGATTATTAAATATTAACATTTTCCTTCATAAAAATTAAATTTCCAACTTCATTTCAAAACCTTATTATTTATTCAAATAAAATCTTTATTTTATTTTTAAATCAAATTATTTACCAATCGGGTTTTATTTAATTTTCTATCCTAGGTCAAAGTTTAATTTGGGTATTTATCATTTCAACCCGATTCCATTTCAATTCACAAATAAAAGCATAGCAAAGGGAACTTGCAGTGTGATAACTGGGATGGTGTCAAAGTAAATAAACAAGCAATAACAACAATCAATAACCACAATCCAATAATTAATTCAAATAATCCCGAAATAATCGTATTAATTCACATTGTTGTTTGTGCAAATTAATATAATTATTTCTAGAATCTACACTATCATTTCATGTAGATTAAAGATTATTCCACTAGTATTAATACGGTTCTTCATTTGATATCAATTATTCAATTTCATACTACATAAATTTTACAACATACATTCAAAGGTTCAAGGTGTGCTTAACCAAGTTTCTACGTGTCAAATAATTTAAACATTTAAAGGGGTCATATTATGCAAATGTCATCTAATCAAATTTAACACATATATCAAATCTAACTATCCTACGTCGATTTCAATTTCAGATTATTTATCACTTTCAACATTAACAATTTAACATCCAATGTCAACATCAACAATCAATCATTTATCAACCAAACTGGATTATCATTGTATAAATAACAGACAATGGTGTCAGATGTCACAGGTGAACTGATACAGGTAAAACATATATATAATAGTGTAGATAACTAACAGCAGCATATTTCAATTGTTGTTTCAATTGAAATCAAATTTAATAAATAAAAAAACGTTAATTGTGAGTGATTGCTCACCTTTCAAGGCTAGAGAGATTCGAGAAATGAGACGAGTTACGAGTCCAAGCCCGAATTCCAAAGCAAAGCTAAATTGGCACGAATTCGACAGATAGAGCTGATAACAGAAATTGATGACAACAAATCAAAATTTGTTTAACATAAACTAAAACAAAATAAGTATTATATCCATATATATCCCTTTCTAAAATTAATATTCAATTTTAAACTCATATTTAAAATAATATATTTATGTATTTCTAAAGAAAAATCCAGTTATCGATGTTTATTATGAAATCAACATAAACAATTTATTATAATATATATCTATAACCAAAAGATGAACATAGACTAATCTATATAAACCTATATATCTTACGTACAAGTTATAATTTAAAATATGTGTACATATATATATACATAAAAAAGTCACTATATATGTGCAAACTATATAACTTATACACTGCCAAGTATACTTCCATAACTACAGATTCAAAAAAAAAATTTATAAACTAACATTTACAGAAATCATAATATAAACTATAACACATGTTTTACAACATATAACTAACTTATAAATGAAGACAGCAAATCACATATGCCTTACAACTTAAAATATAAAAACTGACATATACACAACGATATATGTATTACCTAATATAAAATCTACACCCTTTTAAACATATATCTGACACACATTAACATTTCAAAACAAACCCATATCTTGTACTTAAAATCACACATGCATATGCTTATATACTAATATACGATCTTATATACATATTATATTAAAATCAGTATTATAAAACCAAAATAACTCGCTTTATTATAATACCAGAATATACTCAGACAGATCAACATAACCCAGCTTTTAAAACATCATATTTTATAAAAGTATATGCAGACAAACACGTGTATAAAATGATGTATATTATAAACTAACTAACATAATATATATAACTTCTTTTATAAAAATTATATATATAAGGCACTTTTATACAGCAAACCATAGTAAAATGAATATATACCTTAAACACATATATGCAGAAAAGTATATACACGTGAATAAATATATATACATATTTATACATATCGTCATAACTTTAAAACATAGGGAACTGTATAGCCGAGACCACTCTCCAAATATATACACTTAACAGATCAATTAAGAATTATATTTAAAACAACAAAGTAAATATATAATCGACAGATTTAAGACTTTTATAAACTATATAAACTTTATAACTTTATAAACCATATATAATATATATAGCACTTAAACTAGATATATTGAAACATATATACGCTTACACGGTTACACCTATACAACAGCAGAGAGGAGGGGTGGAGAAGCTGCGGTGACGAGGAGATCAAGGCGGAAGAAGATGGGATGAGGCCGTGACTGGGCTGTGAGCAACTGGCGAGGTTGTGCTCGGGTGGCGTTGGATCCAAGGCGAGCCAGGTGCTTGGCACCATAATGGAAATGGAGTTCGGCCTCAAGTGTGTTCGGTGGCAAATGGAAACTAGCACGGAGGAGGGGAAGAGCAGGTGGTGAGGCAGGTTGAGGCTTCGAGTGGAGTGGAGGAGCGGCCATGGGTGTTTGATGGAGGAAGGCTCCGGTTAGGGAAGGAGGGGACGTGGAGATAACCTTCGGTTGTGAACGTGTGAAGGCCAGCAAGCTATGGGAGAAGAGGAAAAGAAGAACAACAGGCGAATGGTGGGGATGCAGTTCCAACAGCAAATCTCTTCTATTTTTTTATAAAGGCATAGAACGAAAATGAAGGAAGAGAGATAAATAGAAATGAATAACTGCTAAAATGTTCATTGGAACTCGGGAATAACAAAGGTCAAAAGGCTGGAAAATATTAATAGTTGGTGACCCCGTGATTCACGGATGAAAATGAAGGAATGGAGTTATTAAAGTAAAAATGTAAATTGAACCGTTGCCAAAAAGGAATAAACGTATACAAATTCTATACGTTTTGATTTCCGAACAGGTTATGGGAAAAGTCTATTCGTGAATTGAAAATTTTATTAAAGCAATTAGTTGTTGCTTGGATCACACGGAGGAAGTTTGAAATTCAAAAGAACAATGGGTCACGGGTTAGGCACTGATACGGTTACCGGTTTCGCGAGTTCCGCTGTGTACCGGACCTCAAAACACAGAATTGGATATACCGTAGAGATCAGCTCGACGAGACGATCAAAACAGTATACCAATATCAGTGGTATGATTGAATTATAAAAATTTGAATTTTCTACTAGCGGAAAATGCAGTAAAAACGCAGGAAAATAAGATCGACGGAGCTAAAGAAGTCCGAATTTGGAAAAACGAAAAATGTCATCTTGCTCAAAAGATGGTTTAGAATTTTTCTATGTAAAAATATTCAGGTTTCGACAACATTTTATTTTCATCAATTACTAATTGATTAAATTGAAATAAAATTACACACGAAATAAACTTCCATATTTTTGGATGAAAATTTACAGTTTGCTATGTTTAATTAGACGCATTTCAAATATCAAATTTTTATTTCAAAATTTTATTATTTAAAATTTCACAAAATTTCAACTAATTACGTTATTAAAACAGTTAAAATTTACGGGTCGTTACACCTGTACAAACTTTCAATGATATCCCGAGTGATAACCTAGAAAGCAACCAAGCAACCATAGCATCCATCAAACAATCCCTACAATCACTCTTCCTCTATGCCCTGAATATATGATAACTCATATAACCTCCTTGGTGGCAGGGACTAATGGAAAATCTCAGTTCTCCATTGTACTCTCGTATCTCGCAGCCCAAAGATGGATACATGTCTTGTAGCCCAAAGCTAGACATTAGACCTAAATGGTCTAGGGTATACAGGTCCCTCGTTTGATCCATGGGCGTCCCCACTTACAATACCTTTGCTTCGATTACAACAAGAAACAATTCGAGTTAACAATGATTCCTTGGCACTTTCAATCGAGCCCTTCTTTTCTCCTTTTTGGACACCAAGCCCTTCTTGCTCAATCCAGTTTCCATTTCCAGGAACCCACCATGTTCCTCCACTCCACAGCTTCCAATACAAGCCCCTTCGATACCTACTCCCTGCACGAATCACAAACCGAAGGTTATGGAGTCCTCGGTTTTTGACACCTACTCCCATCATGATTCACAAAATGAAGATTTATAGCCTTCATCGTGCTTTTACATCGTCATCCAATTTGATACGAACAAGCCATAAGCTCCAGCACGACCTATAGAACCTCAACAACGGTCCCTAAAAGTTCCACCATTCCTAGGCTCACCACGTGAAGTCGGTGCCAACCTCTCAACTCCGTGCCGACATCTCCACTTAGCCTCTCCACGGCTAAGTTTCCTTCCACTCCTTCCTTGCTTCTAGTACTTCATCCCTAGGTGCTTTGACCCCGACCTCTCTACCTAAAACATGTCATCACGGAGCAAGTACATTCCTCAAAGCGACCAACTTCATATCCTAGAAACAAGTCATCATAGCTTCAAGCACTTAACCAATCACCGATCCAACACTATAGGCAAACATCACTAGCAATACCATTGCACTCCCTAAAGTCGCCACCATCATGGACTCACCCTTCCATGTCAGTACCGACCTCACATGTCGGTTTCGACCTTTCATGTCTGTGCCGACATGTGTACTTAAAGAATTAGAGCTCGCGATTTGGACCCCGAGCTCTTCCTACACTCTAAAGCCTGCCCTCCAAGTCCAATTCCGACCATCCTTGCCTCCGTTATACTCAATCCTCCAACATGCCTTCCTATGCAATCACAACACTAGCAAACAACATGAATTCATACTATCCAAACATAGAATAACAAGTAATTTCATCCAATCAAACATGCAATCCATCAAAGCAAGACACACAAGTCAATTTACAATATAGATCTACATATAACATGAATATATGAGCATAAGCAATGGTAATCTAACCAATCTAGATCATTTTCATGTAATAATGTTAGAAAAGATTTTCTGGCCAAAAAGTGATTTAAAACATGTTAAGTTCTACAATTCTACCATTTATACATGCATAGTATAGTGAGAAGGCATAAACCACTCACCAATTACCAAATTCAACTAATATGGGTATAGATCTAATCTGAACAGCAAACCAAAGCAATGCAATTCAGCTAAATAGATGATCTCATTCTTTTAATTGATGATCTATTCGCCAATCTCTAATCCAGTTTGATTTAGAGAGTAATTTGGATGATTTTGGATGAAATTAGGATGAAATTAGAGTTAATTAGGGTTTAGACCTGATTTAGAATGAGAGGGAAAGTTTTCATTTGACTCCTACAGCCCCTATTTATAGTGATTCTCTAATTAGACTAATGTGCTAACTAATGAGCTTCACTAGTTACACACTAATCTTGACCAGTAGTTCTTAAAACTTAAAACAGCCATAACTTTCTAAGCGTAACTCTGTTTTTCTATTTTGACCACTCTACGGAAGGGAAAACCATCATCTAGAAGAAATGGAACTGGTTTGAGATCCTAATTCAACTTCTATCAAAAGTTATGTCCCAAACAATGTCATATTACAAGTGTGTAAAATATCCCCAATAGTCATATTACAAAATTATAGAATCATACGACTACATATGATAAAATAAAAATATTTTATGATCCTTCGATACGTAAAATATGGGTCGTTACATTCTCCCCTCTTTAGGAATTTCACCCCGAAATATCCAACAAGCCAAAATGTAAGCAACCATAGTTATCCTGCATGCCTATCAATCATAAGTAACCATCACTTAAATCAATCATCCAACCATGAAACCAATGGTAAAAGTGATATATCTTAGCATGTGGAATACTAGCCTATCAAATACAACATACAATGGCAAAAGTAGATACTGTAAACAGTGGATCTTACGATTCAAAGAGCTTGGGACATGTAGTCCTCATGCTCTCCTCCATCTCCCACGTACAATGAACTTCACTTTCACTTCATTGTACCTTTAATGGCTTCACCATCTTTCTCCTAAGATTTTTCGTATCGTGCCCAACATTAAGAAGCTGTAACAACCCTGTATTTTGTGATTATTTTAATTGTATATTTTAATTATTTTAAATTGAATTTCCTAATTTGAAAACTTTATTTTATTTATTTAAATGGATAATTTTTGTTATTTTAAATATAAATTTTGATTTTGATGTGAACTAGAATTCCAAACATGACTAAATAGAATATTTTCCGGAAAAGTGAATTTTGGTCGATATGGTCAAACTCTGACTTTTAAATTTAAAATTTTGAAAGTTTGAAAGTTTGAAAATTTGAATTTTATCTTTTATTATGAAAGTAAATAAAATTTTAAGAATAATTCTTTTCGTTTCGTTAAAATCTGATTAATATTGTGAAAGTTATGCCTTTTTAACTATTGAGTGTAATTTGATGTATTTAACAAAATTGTTTATTTTAAATTATATAAATAATATTTTATTTGGTCATGTAATGTTCTAATTTACATTTATATGGGCAAAATAACATGTTATGTATATATTTTGGTTTTAAAAACATTTTTAAAAGTGTAATTGACATTTTCCAGTGTCAGTTGTATTTTGTTTACAATTTCTAATTTCCAGTTTCAATTAATTAAAGAAATTCTTTATTTATTTTCTATTTTCTTAAGACCTTATTTTATTCTCATTTCCACTTTATTTTTTCAGCATTTATTTTTATTTTACTTGACTTTTATTGGTTTAGAAGTATAGTAATAATTTTCCATAGTTAATGGTATTTTATTTGTAAGTTCTAAGTCTTGCTTCAAATTTATAAACTATTTCTTTATTTCTTTTTCTATTTTTCTTAAAATTATTTATTTATTTCAGTTTATTTTATTTTGCTTCCTTTTTCTAATTCATTTACTGAAATTTTATTTGTTTTATTTGATTTAATAGAAATGGAAATTTGAAGAGGCTAAAGTTTTAAAACATATGACTTCTCATCTACTAGACTTTTCATTTCTTTGACTTTTCAATTGCCTCATGTTTTGGCCGTACTATCTATTGTGTAGCCGTGAGTTTCTAAACTCACATTCACATGAAAAATACTCTTTCCCATCTTCATTCTCACGGAAAAAAGAGATGGTAATGGCCTCCTCTTTTTTTTCTACTTTTTCTTCTCCTTTTTGCCTTGTTTTGGCCATGATTTCTTCACATATTTGCATGCTCTCCACTCTAGTTGCCTAGGCCATCACCTCCACCACCTCCTCCTCTTCACCATCAACCACCTACCACCTCCTCTGACCAGATCTGGCCATGAACTTTAAATGAAGACAAACAACTCAAAAGTTGCACAAAACCTTCCAAAATGCATGCTAGCCTAGCCTAGTTGCTTCACCACCTTCATACATCACCTTGGCCACCCCCTATTGCTCCACCACCACCATGATATGACCACCACACATCGACTTAGCCTCTGTCCAAATCTGAAACATGTATGGCCGAGCCAAGCAATGCATGTGGCCGAGCCTTGTGGTGCACCAAAACTCCATTTAGTGCCTTGTCCTTTTGTCTTCTTCATGTTGTAGCCTCCACTCTTCATCTTCATGTTGCCTTGCTAGTTTAGGTCCAAACCCAAGCCATTCTAGTCCATGTAGTCGTGCTATATTAGGTCCAAACCCGAGCATTTTAAACCCTTAGGTCGAGCACTTGATGGTTGAAAGCATGGCCAAAGCAATTGTGTTCATTTGCTTTTTATTTCAAAGATCATCTCAATATATGTTGTATTATATTTATGTTTATATTTTGTCTTGTTTATGGGTTGTTCACAAGATTAATAGCTTGGTTCTCTTCCCACTTGAGTCTATTGCCGTGTCATCATGCTTTCTGAAATTCGTTTGTGTCATTTGATTTGCTAACTCCAGCATAAAAATGTGAGTAAATCTCACCTGACATTTATACTTATGCAAATGTGAATTGCCAACAATTGAATGTGCAGTACTATTATGTTATGTTATCCCTGTCTGTGATTATTAATTATATGATGTTAACCTGTTTATTTACCTGTCATCTCATGTTACTAATATATGTTGTTAAACTGTTCATTTATATCTATTTATCACACTACAAGTTCCCTGTAGATTAGATCACTATGGGTTGAAATGATACATACCCGAACGGACTTTAGAATAGGGAAAAATCGTTATGGGCTGAAATGATAGGAATGAACGATTTTTATTTATTTTATTTTACTTGGGATTGCGGGTTTGAAATGATAGAACCTGGATTTTTATTGTAAACTACGGATTGAAATGATATATATCCGTATCACTTGACCTAGGTTAGAAAACTATATACAGGCCCGTGGTTATTTTATAAAGTATTTTGAATATTTTAAATATGTTTAAGAGTGTAAATATATGAAAATTTGATTTAACTTGGATTTTTAATGTTTAAATAAAGAAATTTTGATTCTTCTATAAGTTAAAAATGTAATTAAATGAATGGTTAATTTTAATTATTGAAATATAACTTAAGTCTGGAAATTTGGATTTTTGGGTTTAAAAGAAAATATTAGTTATATAAATAAAAATGGAAATTTAATTATATTGGAAAAATGGAAATAAAATTTTAGGTGTTAAGTTTAATTGTTAAAATGAAGAGAATAGAAATTTTACACTTAAATTTTATTAAGTGAATTCTTGAAAATTGGTTTTATTTATAAGAAAATTTATTATAAAAATCATAAGTTAAAAGTATTTTAAATGAACATTTTGAATGTTAAATTATGGTTTTTATAATGTTTAATGGTTTAAATTTGGATTTATTGTTTGCTGGAAATACATTAAAATCTAGAAATACTTTTAATAGTACTTCAGAAATGCTACCGTTTCGGAAATGAACTAAAACTTAAATAAGAGGCTATTACAGCAGTTCTGTAAATGCTGTAGTTGCTGAAGTAAACTAAAAGGCTAAAAACTTAATAAAGGGCTATTACAGCAGTTCTGTAAATGCTGTAGTTGCCTGCTGTCTTTGCTGAATTTAATGAAAACCTTTATTATGAAACCTGAGCTATTACAACATTTCTGGAAATGCTGTTTTTGCTAAATTGAACTAATTTTCAACTAAAATTGAGATTTTACAACAGTTTTAAATGCTGTGTTTGCTGAATAATAATGTTTTCAAGTATAACTTATAACAGCTTTTTCTAAATGTTGTGAAAGGCTGAAATTTTCAATGTTTATGGTTTTTAATTAAGTAAATGAACTCAGAATGGTCTAAACTTTAGAAATTGAATACTTGAGTTGAAAGTATAATAACTTCACTTTTAGATGGTTTAGATGAATTAATTTGATTGGAATATAAACTATTAAAAAGGTGATTTGAAATGAGAATAAATGAATGATGTTTTAGAATTTAAAAGGTATTTAAAGTTAAATATGGGCTTTGAATTCAAATGATGATTGGATAATGAAGTTTTTGAAAGATATGATATTTTGAAATATTGAAATGGTTTAGAAATGATTTAACCTTTAATTTGATAAAGATTTGAATTTGAAATGATATTTTGTTTTGAAGTATAAAATATTATTTTGGAATTTTATAACCACGGGTATACTTCTCTGTATGTCATTTGATTTCCTGGTGATGGTTTGATGCACATTAACACTGTTAGTTGCATGGTTTACTTCGATATGGACATTTCTGTGATGTTGTCACTACTGTTTAATTGATGGTTGTATGGATCTTCAAAGGATGGGCGATCCCAAGCATCATCTAAGTTATTATGCATTGCTATTACAGTTCACTTGAGTTGGTTTACATTG
Organism: Allium fistulosum; assembly: GCA_030737815.1. NCBI lineage: Eukaryota > Viridiplantae > Streptophyta > Magnoliopsida > Asparagales > Amaryllidaceae > Allium > Allium fistulosum. The sequence continues at coordinate 1,041,838,733 of CM060902.1, read as the reverse complement.
TATAAGTATATATGTCCTGACTCGAGTGTTTTGTGTTTTACTTTACGCTCGGGTCAGCCTGAGAATCACAGCTTTGGAATTTATCTTTTGGAGCTAGAGATTTGCTGGAGCTTATCTGTCCATTTGTTATTTCTTATCTTCTAATCCAGTTATTTACTATTCGATATTGCTTTTGCATTAGTGATTTATGTATCCTGACTTCTATTGTATCCATTTTTAAACTATGATATTTTATATATGTTTTGAGAGTTGTATATAGTAGCTTCATGAACTACTATGGTATTTATTTCCGCTGCGAGTTATTCTGATTTTCTGTGTCTGTGATTCTGTGTTTGATTTTATTTGCTCCAAATTTTATTACAATCTATTATTTTGAATTATTCAAGTCAGACATGTGTGGATTATTGTCGATTTGAATGGTCCAAAATAGTGGGTCGTTACATTTGGTATTAGAGCTTTGGTTTTAGGCAAACCTTAGCCTGCGGAGCAAAAACTCATTAGAGATAGGGTAGAAATACCCTAGAATGAATGAAATCAATCTCAGAATCATTTCTTTGTGAGAGAACGTATTTTCGAAGTATAAAATGATTTTCAAATGATTTTCTTAAGAATTTTCAAAGATTATTTTGATATAAACTTTCTTGCTTTGAAAGTAAAATTTTCTAAACTTCATTCCTTTCGTATCCACCTTGTTAGTAATTTCTTTGATTTGGATCCTCTAAAATTTTGAACTTCTCTCTTGATTGATTTAGATCCATTGTTGATAGGAATCTCTTTTGGGTATGGCAAAATCAGTCGTTTGTTAGGTTGTTGTATCTTTTGCTTAGCTGAAGTTGTCCAACTAAAGATATTTATGCTTCTGTTTTCGTATGTTATGAATTTGAGTCTTTTCCAAATTTTGAATGGGAATTCTTTTGTATTAATATAGGTTATGTATCTCTAATCTTGGTTTGGATTCTTATCGATTAGGATTCCTTTGAACTCGGGAATGCTCCCACTTGTTCTGAAATCCATTCATGTCTCCCCTATATGTATTCTTTTGATTCTGGAGCATTGCATAACTCCACTTTTAATGACCTCTAGAAAGATTAGTGTTTCCGCCAATCTTTGAATGATTTGTAAAAAGGTGAAACTCCCTTATAATTGGCATTGATTCACCGGAGATTTCTGTATCCTCGGTTTACGATGTTTTCTATCTTCTACTATACTTTAGATTCTATCTCTGGCGATCGAAGGTCGATTTGCCTTAGATTTTCGCATCGATTATATTTCTGAAGTCACGGTTGACCGGTTAAGGTCGCCCACGATTCATATAGGCTTATCCATCTTCTATTTGGTAATTTAATTATCTTATCTTCGTTTGAGCCTATCTTTGAATCAGAATTCTATTTGATTAGAGTCCCTCTAAATTTGAATCTCTGTTTTGCTTTGAAATCCATCCTTGAATCATCCCTTGAAAAATTTGTGATTGATTGTCTTTTGAAAATTGTTTATTAATCAAAGTTATTATTTTGATAAGGATGACCATATTTTTATATAAAGATGAAATGTTTTCGATAAGGATTATATACCAGTAAAAAAATGAGAATTTGAAGTTTCAAAAGGATTTGAAATTGTGAAAATTTTATAAGAAATGGTTTCATATAAAATGATTTATAACTGAAGGTTTTGAATCTGAATTTCAGTGATTGAACTCCAGCATTTTGGAACTAGTTTTAAGATTTTGAAATAATAAATAATATGATTTGAAAGTATTTTCCGAATATGAAATGTTTCAAATGATTTTAATGAGTTTCAAATGATTTTAAAGAAATTTCAAAAGAAGTTTGAGAAAATAGAAGTCCAGAACCCACTTATGTCGCTGGAAAATAATTTCAGTGATGAATGCATGCATCATCGACATTGATTTTCGAGTTTCTGAGTGGGGGAGAGGCCCCTTCGGTAGCTTTGCTATGCGATTGATTTTTGAAACCAATTTTTGATTTCAAATTCCGAAGTGTGATGTGATATTCGAAAGATATATGTATATATATTTGAACAATTTGAAATGAGCCGGTGTTCAGTCCTTGAGTTTTGGATCTGATTTGATATAACCCTATCTTTTGGAATTGATTTACCGATTTGTTGGTGATTTCCAACTCTTGGATTAAAATATGATTTCTTTGACTATTTTGAAGGTTCGAGCACTTCCAAATCAAAGTTAACTTTTCAAAAGCTAAGAAATTTTGAAGTATATAAGTTTGGTATGTATGTTTAAAGTATGTAGTAATATGATTTAAATAAGTTGAAACTATTTTGTTAAGTAAATGAATAAGGCTATTTTGAATTTTTCTAATATGAAATTTAGATTTGAAATGTTTTGAAAAGAATTTGGTCTTCAAAATATTTTGAATAAAATTTAGTTTAAATGTTTTAACGTAGTAACTTCTTTATAAACTATATATTGAACAAGTTGGAATAGATACATAAGTTGTACGTATGCTGTTTTATTCGCCTAATTAAATTGATCCAAGTTTGAGTACACAAGTTTGAGGTGAATTACACCATTTCGTGTTAGGATTTTTCATTTGATTCTTGATGGCGAATATTTGATATGGATTTTTGGCTTGATTCTAGAATTCTCTATCATAGTATATGGCTATGCAAGGAGACTGATGGTTTCTAGTCGAGAAACCATATCAAAATCCGCATTAGGGAAGTCGAATGGAAAATACTAGTTCGAAAGCGAACTTGTGTGATCGAGCGAGCGATCGAATGTGATTTTGCGAAATGATGACATATGTACATCTTATATTCTAATATCATTGATATACTTGACGCTGAAATTGGAAGTTGTTGGGTTGGATATCTTTGTAATTTAATTGAAAATTTTCCTTTATGAAAAACTACTATCAATTTAAGACCATTTTTCAAAACTACTTTTCTTTTATTCTTCTTAAACAAACTGTTCTATTCTATTTTACATACAAACTATTTTACAAACCATTTTTATTTACAAAACTATTTTACAAACTATTTTTTTTATACAAAACTATTATAAATTAAAAATCTTTCAGTAAGCAAAGATGTTCAATCCCATATGGCTCTTCATGCAGCGAAATTTATTTTTTTGAAATTTTGATCCTTATATAAGATAGACTTTATGTAAATATAAGATGATTTTGGAAATGAATTGTTTGACTTAAATTATATTGATTTGGAAATTTGGATTTATTTTCTAAATTTATTATTTTGGAAACCTTGGAACTTAAGATATTTGATTTGGAAGAACAATTTGGTGAAAGCGTATATGATTTTTAAAATTGTATTGATATTGAAACAAATTGAAATTTGAGAACCTTGTGTTACTAAATACTTGATTTGGGAGTTGTCGAACTTATATAAAATTTGCTTGTATAAGTATGATGTTGATTCGAAAACTATGGATTTGAAAAGGTACTCAATTTGAAAAGTGAAATATTATATAATTGAAGTCTATATAAGTGTGATTTGATATACTATTGATTTTGGAAAGTATTTGATTTGAAAATGAAATCTTATATATAATGGACTTTATATAAGTATGATATTTGAAAGTGATTTGAAAAGGTACTATATGATACTTATTTTCGAAGTAAAGATATGGAAAGTGCCTTCTTCTTGATATCCGCTTTGTGGCCACATTGTGGATTCATTCTATCGATATTTCTCTGATTTTTGGTTTTCCGGATATGATACTCGAGTGTCCATCGAATTCCATGGCGTTACCCATGGTCTTACGAGCGCGACTGCATAGCGTAATTCACCTGGCTGAGATGGCCCAGGGGTACGGATGTTTCTTGCGGGATCCAGTCATAACCTTTGTGTAATCTGTGATCTATGTAGGTCGTATTAGTAGCGAAATCCGCAGGGCTGAGAAAGCTTACGGATACGGATGTTTCCTGGGGAATCCAGGCGTAACCTTTGTGTATCTGCGGTCTACTAGTCATCATGGCGTAATTCGCAGGGCTGAGAAAGCTTACGGATATAGATGTTTCCTAGGGGATCCAGGCGTAACCTTTGTGTATCTGCGATCCATGGTTAGACAAAGGTTTTGTTTGTTTTTTTGTTTGGATTGTACTTTCCATATCTGTTTTTAAAAGTTTTCCAGTATTTTCACTGGGTGTTGAAACAAGTCTATTAAGTACCTGGAGAATTCTAGCTTTGCGCCTGATCAACGCACTGCCAGAGTCTGTAGGAACGAGGATAAACTTGTTAAGACATCAAGTTATAAAAGTATTTTGACAAAGTATTATATAAAGGATATATTGATCAGTTATTTTCCTTTCTAAAAGATTTTAAAGTGTTTTAAATATTGTTTACCTCTTTAACCAACAATTTGAATTAATGGCTCATCCTTGTCTTTCGTCCTATTTTCCCTTCTAGTTATTCCTATTCTCCACCTTGTTAAACTTACCTATAACAACAGTTATCAGGTGTAATTTTAATCTTCTTGTCATCTTGTCTTAATCCCATTCCATTCTATCTTTTCTGTGTTTTCCGTACCTCATTCCTTTTCGAGGACGAAAAGATCTGAGTGGGGGAGAGTGTAACAACCTTGTATTTTGTGATTATTTTAATTGTATATTTTAATTATTTTAAATTGAATTTCCTGATTTGAAAACTTTATTTTATTTATTTAAATGGATAATTTTTGTTATTTTAAATATAAATTTTGATTTTGATGTGAATTAGAATTCCAAACATGACTAAATAGAATATTTTCCGGAAAAGTGAATTTTGGTCGATATGGTCAAACTCTGACTTTTAAATTTAAAAATTTGAAAGTTTGAAAATTTGAATTTTATCTTTTATTATGAAAGTAAATAAAATTTTAAGAATAATGCTTTTCATTTCGTTAAAATCTGGTTAATATTGTGAAAGTTATGCCTTTTTAACTATTGAGTGTAATTTGCTGTATTTAACAAAATTGTTTATTTTAAATTATATAAATAATATTTTATTTGGTCATGTAATGTTCTAATTTACATTTATATGGGTAAAATAACATGTTATGTATATATTTTGGTTTTAAAAGCATTTTTAAAAGTGTAATTGACATTTTCCAGTGTCAGTTGTATTTTGTTTACAATTTCTAATTTCCAGTTTCAATTAATTAAAGAAATTCTTTATTTATTTTCTATTTTCTTAAGACATTGTTTTATTCTCATTTCCACTTTATTAGTCAGCATTTATTTTTATTTTACTTGACTTTTATTGGTTTAGAAGTATAGTAATAATTTTCCATAGTTAATGGTATTTTATTTGTAAGTTCTAAGTCTTGCTTCAAATTTATAAACTATTTCTTTTTCTATTTTTCTTAAAATTATTTATTTATTTCAGTTTATTTTATTTTGCTTCCTTTTTCTAATGCATTTACTGAAATTTTATTTGTTTTATTTTATTTAATAGAAATGGAAATTTGAAGAGGCTAAAGTTTTAAAACATATGACTTTTCATCTACTAGACTTTTCATTTATTTGACTTTTCAATTGCCTCATGTTTTGGCCATACTATCTATTGTGTAGCCATGAGTTTCTCAACTCACTTTCACGTGAAAAATACTCTTACCCATCTTCATTCTCATGGAAAAAAGAGATGGTAATGGCCTCCTCTTTTTTTCTACTTTTTCTTCTCCCTTTTGCCTTGTTTTGGCCATGATTTCTTCACATATTTGCATGCTCTCCACTCTAGTTGCCTCGGCCATCACCTCCACCACCTCCTCCTCTTCACCATCAACCACCTACCACCTCCACCCCCTCTGACCAGATCTGGCCATGACCTTTAAATGAAGACAAACACCTCAAAAGTTGCACAAAACCTTCCAAAATGCATGCTAGCCTAGCCTAGTTGCTTCACCACCTTCATACATCACCTTGGCCACCCCCTATTGCTCCGCCACCACCACACATCAACTTAGCCTCTGTCCAGATCTGAAACATGTATGGTCGAGCCAAGCAATGCATGTGGCCGAGCCTTGTGGTGCACCAAAACTCCATTTAGTGCCTTGTCCTTTTGTCTTCTTCATGTTGTAGCCTCCACTCTTCATCTTCATGTTGCCTTGCTAGTTTAGGTCCAAATCGAAGCCATTCTAGTCCATGTAGCCGTGCTATATTAGGTCCAAACCCGAGCATTTTAAACCCCTAGGTCGAGCACTTGATGGTTGAAAGCATGGCCAAAGCAATTGTGTTCATTTGCTTTTTATTTCAAAGATCATCTCAATATATGTTGTATTATATTTATGTTTATATTTTGTCTTGTTTATGGGTTGTTCACAAGATTACTAGCTTGGTTCTCTTCCCACTTGAGTCTATTGTCGTGTCATCATGCTTTCTGAAATTCGTTTGTGTCATTTGATTTGCTAACTCCAGCATAAAAAGGTGAGTAAATCTCACCTGACATTTATACTTATGCAAATGTGAATTGCCAACAATTGAATGTGCAGTACTATTATGTTATGTTATCCCTGTCTGTGATTATTAATTATATGATGTTAAACCTGTTTATTTACCTGCCATCTCATCTGTTACTAATATATGTTGTTAAACTGTTCATTTATATCTATTTATCACACTACAAGTTCCATGTAGATTAGATCACTATGGGTTGAAATGATACATACCCGAACGGACTTTAGAATAGGGAAAAATCGTTATGGGCTGAAATGATAGGCTTGAACGATTTTTATTTATTTTATTTTACTTGGGATTGCGGGTTTGAAATGATTGAACCCGAATTTTTCTTTGTAAACTGCGGATTGAAATGATATATATCCGTATCACTTGACCTAGGTTAGAAAACTATATACAGGCCCGTGGTTATTTTATAAAGTATTTTGAATATTTTAAATATGTTTAAGAGTGTAAATTTATGAAAATTTGATCTAAATTGGATTTTTAATGTTTAAATAAAGAAATTTTGATTCTTCTATAAGTTAAAAATGTAATTAAATGAATGGTTAAATTTTAATTATTGAAATATAACTTAAGTCTGGAAATTTGGATTTTTGGGTTTAAAAGAAAATATTAGTTATATAAATAAAAATGGAAATTTAATTATATTGGAAAAATGGAAATAAAATTTTAGGTGTTAAGTTTAATTGTTAAAATGAAGAGAATAGAAATTTTACACTTAAATTTTATTAAGTGAATTCTTGAAAATTGGTTTTATTTATAAGAAAATTTATTATAAAAATCATATGTTAAAAGTATTTTAAATGAACATTTTGAATGTTAAATTATGGTTTTTATAATGTTTAATGGTTTAAATTGGGATTTATTGTTTGCTGGAAATACACTAAAATATGGAAATACTTTTAATAGCACTTCAGAAATGCTATCATTTCTGAAATGATCTAAAACTTAAATAAGAGGCTATTACAGCAGTTCTGTAAATGCTGTAGTTGCTGAAGTAAACTAAAAGGCTAAAAACTTAATAAAGGGCTATTACAGTAGTTCTGTAAATGTTGTAGTTGCCTGCTGTCTTTGCTGAATTTAATGAAAACCTTTATTATGAAACCTGAGCTATTACATCATTTCTAGAAATGCTGTCTTTGCTGAATTGAACTAATTTTCAACTAAAATTGAGATTTTACAACAGTTTTAAATGTTGTCTTTGTTGAATAATAATGTTTTCAAGTATAACTTATAACAGCTTTTTCTAAATGTTGTGAAAGGCTGAAATTTTCAATGTTTATGGTTTTTAACTAAGTAAATGAACTCAGAATGGTCTAAACTTTGGAAATTGAATACTTGAGTTGAAAGTATAATAACTTCACTTTTAGATGGTTTAGATGAATTAATTTGATTGGAATATAAACTATTAAAAAGGTGATTTGAAATGAGAATAAATGAATGATATCTTGGAATTTAAAAGGTATTTAAAGTTAAATATGGGCTTTGAATTCAAATGATGATTGGATAATGAAGTTTTTGAAAGATATGATATTTTGAAATATTGAAATGGTTTAGAAATGATTTAACCTTTAATTTGATAAAGATCTGAATTTGAATTGATATTTTGTTTTGAAGTATAAAATATTATTTTGGAATTTTATAACCACGGGTATACTTCTCTGTATGTCATTTGATTTCCTGGTGATGGTTTGATGCACATTAACACTGTTTGTTGCATGGTTTACTTCGATATGGACATTTCTGTGATGTTGTCACTACTGTTTAATTGATGGTTGTATGGATCTTCAAAGGATGGGCGATCCCAAGCATCCTCTAAGTTATTATGCATTGCTATTACAGTTCACTTGAGTTGGTTTACATTGTATAAGTATATATGTCCTGACTCGAGTGTTTTGTGTTTTACTTTACGCTCGGGTCAGCCTGAGAATCACAGCTTTGGAATTTATCTTCTGGAGCTAGAGATTTGCTGGAGCTTATCTGTCCATCTGTTATTTCTTATCTTCTAATCCAGTTATTTACTATTCGATATTGCTTTTGCATTAGTGATTTATGTATCCTGACTTCTATTGTATCCATTTTTAAACTATGATATTTTATATATGTTTTGAGAGTTGTATATAGTAGCTTCATGAACTACTATGGTATTTATTTCCGCTGCGAGTTATTCTGATTTTCTGTGTCTGTGATTCTGTGTTTGATTTTATTTGCTCCAAATTTTATTACAATCTGTTATTTTGAATTATTCAAGTCAGACATGTGTGGATAATTGTCGATTTGAATGGTCCAAAATAGTGGATCGTTACAGAAGCGGCCTACGAGATTTTGAAACTTCCGGTTCTACCTCAACATATTCTATCTGATCCAGTGTAATCTTATGCCTAAGTCGTGCACAAACTTCCATAGATAAGAGACATGAAAAACATTGTGCATGCCTGCCATATTTTGATGTAAGTCGACCCTATATGCTAGTCTTCCAATTCTCTCCATTATCGAAAAGGTCCTATAATTCTTGATGCCAACTTCCCCTTCCTCCCGAATCGAACCACATTCTTAAGAGGAGAAACCTTCATGAATACATATCTTCGATAGAAAACACTAAACTTCTTCATCTCTTGTCAGCATAGCTTTTCTGCCGATCTTTACCAGCTTTCATTCGTTGCCGAATGATCTTAATCTTCTCCGACTTTTCTCTTATCATATCTGGCCAAACTAATGATTTGTCACCCACTTCCACCAACATGAAGGAGTGCTACATGGTCTTCCATACAATGCTTCATATGGAGCCATACCAATACTCAACTGATAACAATTGTTGTATGCAAAATCCACCAAATGCAAATAGTTATCCCACGGTCCACTAAAGTCTATAATGCATGCTCGCGAAAGGTCTTCTAGTATACGATCTACTCGATCGGTATGCCCATCCGTTTGCAGGTGATAAGCTGTACTAAGATGCAACTCCATCCTTAATGCCTCTTGTAAGCTCTTCAAACTAGTGAACAATGGGTCTGGTCGCTCACAATGCTCTTGGCACACTGTGAAATCGTACTGTCCACTTTACATATAACTCTGCCAGCTTGGATGCCATTCTACTTGAATTGATCAGTATAAATCTCGCACTCTTGGGCAACCGATCTACTATGACCCAAATGTCATTGTACCATGCTCGAGTCCTCGGCAGTCCATCTATAAAATCCATTGATGCTTATTCTTACTTCCACCCAAGAATATCTAGCGGTTGCAACAGTCCACTCGGTTTCTTCTGCTATGCTTTTACCATCTGGGAGTTCATACACTTCAAGATGAATGCCCCATCATCCTTCTTCATGCCTTCCTAGTAATAGGTTTGCTTCATGTCACGATACATCTTATTACCACTAGGATGAATAGTAAATATGGAATGATGATCCTCTCTTAGCACTTCGTCTCATAATGCATCGACATTGGAAACAAATAATCTTCCATCCTTACGAAGCCAACCTTCTCGATCGAGCTCATATCGCTTCATATCTTCAAACTCTACTCCTTCTTCTATCTTTGCTATGATCTGCGCTAGCCTTGTATCTTGCTTCCGGCTAGTACCGATCCTTTTGATTAGATTTGGTCTAATCGATAAGCTTGCCAACATTTCATGTTCTAGCTCGTAGTGAGGCCTAAAATCAAATCCAACAATATACTCCATTTGCTTCCATTTTGAGAACATTGCTCCCAACGCAACATGTCTTCTACTCACGCATTGGCGACTACATTCCCTTTTTTGGGGTATAGGAAATACTAAAATCATAAGAGGCCAATAACTCCAACCATCGTTGTTGTCGAAGGTATAGATCCTTTTGAGAGAAAAGGTACTTCAGGATTTATGATCGATAAACAGCTCAAACCTGTAATGAACCGTTTTTCCGTACCCTTTGAATCAATAATAAACCACACATGTCCAACTCAAATTGCACGAATAAGTGGATCATTAAGAGTAGAAAGAAAATAAAGATAGAACAGAATCTCACACGAAGGGAATAACATATATTATTTCAATAATAATCTTTACAGCGGAAAATTTTAAAATACAATATCAGAGTCTAACCTAGATTCAGCCTGGATAGTTATAACACCTGCCCTTACAAATGCTGACAAACAACAAAACAAATACAATAGATGCATCGGATGATAGAATACGTCCATACGATGATGAAGATCTCTAGCTCTCCTCTGGAAACTCCAACCGTCTTCGACATAACCTGAAACTACTCGGATCTGACCCGAGTATTAAAAATACCCGGATCAGGCTTGATAAACCAGCGTGAGATACTCGAAATTCAAAATGACTATGTTATCAAAAACCTTTGAAAAGAAGGGTATCTCATAAGACCACGCCCACACATAAACACGGACAGGTTTTTACCTTATGATAACTAAAACAATTTTATATCAAAACATTTGATATTATTTTTAATGACATCTCTTTGAAAACATTTGCAAATAAACTTATTAATCTTATCCGAAATGGTTACCCATATAGCATTTCGAGGCTATTCATTATGCCAATACAAACAAAACCGTAGGTTCTTATTGGAGAATGGATTTCCATACAAATGACCAGGTGAAGGATCTACCTTCCGAATGGGTACACCTCTAGATGGATGTCCCGAGGCACAGAACATCTGCCCTCTACCAACACAAGACCGGCCTACCTCTGTAACTAGATAGTACCGAATATGTCATCCCTCGGTCGTTACCGACCTTTAACCGAGCGCTCGTTTTCCATACACCACATTAATTTACATCCCGAACGTCATAGCGGGAAGAAATATATCTAGAAGGGGATGATCATACCCTACTTGGGAATGACCCACTTAGCCTTGCCGCATTTAATCCTGTTTCGGTCATTTCCGGTTTGATGAGGCTTGAGGCAACGATTACCTTTTCACATAGCACATCTTCTTTCACTTTGAATGCCACACTTCCATTCCTTTGATTACTATTTAACTCCCACAAGTATACAACCTCTGAGCTCGTATGTCTCAGAGAAGGGTGTTAAGCTAAGAGAAGTTGCTTTATCTGCCACCAAGAAGATGTACATTTGTAAAAGTCAAACGTTGTATCTCAGAAATGCAACTTCGGACATTCGTCTATAAAAGTTCGTTCTGGGACTGAAAGAAACTGAAGGAACTTTCCTCGGCCATTACTAGGCGAGAAGCCCTTGTGGTTTTAAGGTTTTTCATAATAAAGAGAGCACTACTACAATATAGTGAATTGGGAGTTTATCCCCAATTAATCAACAAGTAGTCCCTCGTTATTATTCGTCTCAATATCTCCGTCTTTAAATATCTTCATTCTTCGAACACGTAAACTGGTTCGAAGTGGCTTTCGGATAGGAATTTCCCAAATCCGACTCCGGTTCCTTCGAAGCCAATCATCGCTTTAAAAGATTTTAAGTTCATATGTGGATATCAATCATCAATCAATCACTTCATCTTTTATTTAAATCAAATATCTTTCTTAGATATATTCTCTTCAATTTATTCTATTTTCTTTTTCAAAGTATATGGAATCATTATGCCTCATTTATCAAATCATTTGGTTTATTTAAACCTTTCTTAAACCTTGGAATAATTCCAAATCATTTTCTCTTTTACTTAGGAAAACCTTTCCAAATCATTCTTTAAATCTTAGTCAAAGATTTCTTATATTCAAGCTATAACTTTTAACTTAGGGAAAATATTCCCAAATAATTTATTAAACCTTAATCAAAGATTTCTTATATTCAAGTTATAACTTTTAACTTAGGGAAAATATTCCCAAATCATTCATTAAATCATAATCAAAGATTTCTTTTTTAACTTCAAATCATATTCTTGCAAATCGAAGATTTTCGTAACAGAGTATTACTGCCACCTTAGATATGGTAAATTTCACCTCCAGAGACTAATGGCAAGTAATCCTACATCATGAAGATCTTTGTCATCAATAATCATTGTCTTCAATATGTTTTATTTCGAAAATTAGTTTGAAGGGGTTTTCGGACAGGAATCACCCAAATCTGATCCCGGTTCCTTCGTGCTAATCATCGATAAAAAATGTTAAGTGGTTAAATAACATTCAAAGAATCTGTTTCTTTTCTTTTATTTTGGAAAAAATTAAATATGATCTTTTAGAGCATCCGGGCTTTCCTTTCGATCTATTTCACCCCTCGCCTAAAAAGAGAAAACATAGGCCAGGTAAGTTCAGGGCACTGGTTGCTCCATCCCTAACCTTAGTTAAACACCTTCTTTTATCTTCCCAGATCTCACAGGCGGGACAAATGTACTAGTCGTTTCCGCATACTCAGTTGGTTATTACATTCAATATTCTTCACTTTTTTTGTTTAAGTGGTATAAACAATTCCTCTTAACCATTTATTTAAACTTTTATTAAAAATTCCAAATCATCTTTACATTACTTAATTATTCTTTTAAAATCATTCACAAAAGATTTAGGAAAGAACTGTTACGCTTAAAACTCATATTCAAAAGGTTATAGAATTCGCAGCATAAAAGTGCTGCGGAAAGTGTTATATAAGCTTATTTGATTTAAACAACTTTTCAATATTTGAAATTCATATTTTCTATTCCAAATCTCTTTTAAACCATTTTAATAGATTTATCAAATTTATTTCATATTTTAAAAACATTAAAAATATCATTTTTAAAGAAATCCCTTTTTGGATTCCGAACTGCAAAACCGCGATGTTTTTAGAAAATTGTTTTGGACATATTTCAAAATCTACTTGATGAAATCTTGTTTTTCTTCCTTCATTGGAAAACTATTATCATTGTGGACCAAATAATTTTTATTTCAAAGAAATCCGACTTATAAATTATCCTCTATGCTAAGTTGAAGTTACGGGTCGAAATTTACGAACTGTCGCTACGCGACGAGCTCGATTTTGACCAATTTTGTGAATTGCTTTAGAACTTGTCAGAAACACTTCAAATTTGTTTTAAACCATATTTAAACTATTTTAACTCATTTATAATCTTTAAGAGGCTAAATAACTTCCATACACACATTTATATGGATTTATTTCTCATTTAGTTAACTATGGTTAATTACTAATCATTTCTCTTATCATTTATCAAACAAAGTTATCATCCATATCACAAACATATAATCAACCATAATATCAACCAAGTTATCATCCATTCAATCATCCAACATATACTAAACTTTTAAATCATTATACTTGAAATAATTTATGAATTTATTAGTAAATATGAGTACTCACCTTTAACCAAATTGTTTTAACTTCCTACCAACATTCATTTTCCAACACTTTACTATTGTTTTCAACTTTAACCAACTTCGGAAAATTCGGCAGAGCTTTCGTGGCACCTTGAATTTGCTTCTAGTTCCTTGAAATGAAATCGGCGGCACTTCCTTCTCTTTTTCTTGCTCTGGAGCTTCACGACTTGCTCCACTTCCTTGATAGGTTCGGTCATGCCTTATTCCACTCCTTCCTCCACATTTCTTCACTTCTTAGATGCTATATCATGTTCTAATGGTATTCTAAGGTCTTTGGCAAAGTTTGGTGGTGTTTGGAGTTGATTTGATATGGTTTTGAAAAGGTTAGTAAGGAAATGGAAGAAGAAGAAGAAGTAGCCATTAAAGAGAGCTTCAAGGAGGAAGAAGAAGAAGGTAGAAATGTGTAAAGAAAGTGGAAGAATGGTGGTTTTATTTATAGAAAAGTTTTTGGATTAAAATAATATTTTGTAAAAAGACCAAAATACCCTTACTTACTTATAAAGTAATCTTATTTTTTTCAACACTTAACATCACATTTCAAATCATTAATTTATGTCATTTTCACTTAAGTATTAAGTAAAGAAAGTAATGATTATGTTTCTTTGATTTGATGTTTTACTTTTTGCTTTGAAATGACATTTTTGTCTTTTTGTGCTTCTTTTTCTTAATTATATTCTAGAATTTTCTAAGTAGGTTTAGTAAAAGTAAACTTGATTAGTGAATTAATTAATACTTATACTATTTGAATATATGTTTCTATATAAGAAAATAAAGGTGCGACGATGTTGCGACAACTTTTAATCGACAAAACGTTGATTTTCGACAAAATGTTTTACGGTCACATTTTGATGTTTTAGTTAAACTATTTATTTATGTAAATCAAATTTAAAAATAAATTTGTATAATGTTATTTAAAAATATAAACACTCATAAATTAATTAAAATAATTTATTTAACCATTGAAACTTACTTTTCTAAAATCAGCATTTTGTCACTTTTGTCGATATAGGCAAATGTTACTATTTTTGTGTATACTTCTCTTTCCAAATCCTATCTAATATTGTTTGAATGATATAACCTTACTTAATTCATATTTAAAATCACTTTAAATAGTATATTTTAAAGTGGTCAAATTCTGGGTCGTTACAAAACCTTTCTCCTAACAAATAGTGCCTCATATCTTTAAAGAAAAAAATCGCCATCTACTCCAAATCATGAGTTGGATAATTCCTTTCGTGTGGCTTTAGTTGTCAACTAGCATAAGCAACAACTTTTCCTTTCTGCATCAAAACCGCTCTTAATCTAGTCTACATGCATCTATATATATCGTCAATTCTTCATTCCTACTTGAAAGGGTCAACACCAGTGCACTCGTCAACCTTTCCTTTAGAATCACAAATGCATGCTCACACTTCGCATCCCATACAAAGGTCCGATTCTTCTTTGTCAAATTGGTCAACAGTGCCACTATCTTCAAGAAGTCCTTTATGAAGCATCTGTAAATCCCCCTAATCCTAGAAAACTCCTTAAATCCATTGCATTCTTAGGTTGATTCCAACCTTGGACCACTGCGACCTTTGCAGATTCCACTGCTACACCTTGTCCCAAAACGATGTGGCCCAAGAATCTCACTTCTTCTCTCCAAAAGTGACATTTTAAGAACTACGCTCTCAACTTATGCTTTATTAATATCTCTAGCACAATCCTCAAGTGCGTCTTGTGCTCCTCTTCAGTTCTGGAGTAGATCAGAATATCATCTATGAACATAAGCATGAACTTGTTCAACTGTCTCTAAAAAATCGATTCATGATATCTATAAAGTACGTTGGAGCGTTGGTCAATCCAAATGGCATCACCAATCACTTACAGAAACCCAACGGTGTACGAAATGTAGTAATAGGCACACTCTCCTTCGCTACTCTAAGCTGGTGAAATCTCATTGGCAAATCCATTTGAGAGAAAGGCTTCGCACCGTGCAGCTAATCAAACAAGTCATATATACGCGGAAGTGGGTACTTGATTTTCTTCATCACTTTATTCAGTTCACGATAATCCATACACAACCTCAAAAAGCCATCTACCTTATTTCGGAATACAACAGGCGCGCACCACTCGGATATGCTTCTTCGAATGAACCCCTTCCTCAATAAGTCAATCACTTGCACCTCCAATTCATTTTGCTCCCTGGGTACCATAGGCCTTAAAGGCATAATGGCTTCCTTCACCAAGTCTATCTGAAACTCCATCCCTCTTTGCAGCAGCAATCCAGTCACTTCCTCATAGACATCGGGACACTCTATGGCGATAGGCATTTATGACAACCCCTCTTGTGGAACCTCCAGTGAATATAGAAACTTGACCATCACCCAATCCTCTGGTAGGCAGCTAACCACCACCGTTCGCCCATCCACATCCCTGATAGTCACCAACAGCTTCTTGCAATCTACCACAACTGCATACCTCTTTAGCCAATCCATTCCCAAGATAATCCCAAACCCAACGAAATTCAAAACAAAGTAATTACAAGCAAAAGATCATCCATGAATCGATAAGACTAAACCGTTACAAACCATACACATTCTAGTCGAGCCTCCAACTGGGTTTGTTACAATTAAGGGCCGGTCTACTACCTCTGGTATCAATCACAATCTGTCTACCAGGTCACTACATATGAATGAATGCGAAGCGTCGGTATCAAACAAAATTCAAACAAGAACATCATCAATAGAAAGCATACCTTAAATGACAACCCCTTTCCCCTTCTCCTTCGCAAAGGAAGCCGTCGATGAAGTTGGGACTGCATCCAAAGCATACGCCATCACGATCTGCTTATCTTTTACCGGTTTTGGACAATTTCTCTTCAAATGCCCAGCCTAGTCGTAGTTGTAGCACTTCTTCTTAACACTCACTTTGCAATCCTTGATCAAGTGACCCTTCTCGTTACATCCATAACGAACAGGCTCCCAGTTACGCTTCTTCTTTCCACCTTTTCCCTGGAATTTCTTCCTCTTCCTGTTCTACTTCTTCTTGCCTTCACCGCCTTACTGCGGTTTTGGCTCCTCCTTCTCAATAGAAACAGCAGCAGTAGTCTTAGCCTTAGGATATAGATTTTCATGGCGAAGTGCCTTCTCTACCAGCTTCTCAAAAGGCTCCTCAATATGATCCACTAGCTTCTCTCCAAGATAGTCATCCAACCTAATGAAGAACTTCTCATTCTTTCTCAATGGAGTGTTAATGAATGACATCCCATACTTAGATAGAGGATCAAATTCTACCACATACTCAGAAATAGACATTTCTCCTTGCTTGAGATCAGCAAATTTCCTAAACATGATCGACTTTTGAGTAGCTATAATAAACTTCTCCTCAAATCTTGCCTTGAACTGGTTCTAACTAAACTAATCTTCCAAGGTAGCAATAGCAATCGCAATCCACCAGCTCACAGTTCGGCCTTGTAGTTGCCTTGAAGCCAACTTTCTTTTCATAGCATCTTCCACCTCCATGTCCCTGAAGATGTTCTTACAAGTATCAATCCAGTCATGGACTTCTATGGCTGATTCCATCCCTTGGAATGGCTTCCGTCAAAGAGTAGAGTAATCCTCGCTCAGATTGGCAAAATCAGCCCTAGGAGCTTGCACCGGAGCACCTTCACCAATTCCCACCCCAAGAGCATTCCTTATCATGTTTGCCATCATAGCATTGAACATGGCTTGGACATCAGGCATATCAGCTCCTGATCCCTCTCCTTCCTCTACTCCTAAAACATAATTCCTTACAGCATTTTTGTATGCCGGCTCATTCTTATCTGTAACAGGAATGATCAGTCTTTCATAAAATAAAACTGTGTTTATAGTGCTCAAGTGCATGCGACTTATACTATACTATTATATAGTTTTGAAAACCAAACTTATAACAAGTACGCACTATCTCGTATACATATATACTCTCGACCCAGTCTAAGGTGATATCACATAGATCCCGCTCCTTCCTCCACTCCTAAAACACAATTCCTTACAGCGTTTCTTGTATGCTGGCTCATTCTTATTTGTAACAAGATTGATCAGTCTTTCATAAAATAAAACTGTGTTTATAGTGCTCAAGTGCATGCGACTTATACTATATTATTATAAAGTTTTGAAAACCAAACTTATAACAAGTACGCACTCTCTCGTATACATATATACTCTCGACCCAGTCTAAGGAGATATCACATACCCTATCTCTATTGGATCACGGCGTTAACTCCAGTTAATCATGTAACCAAAGCTCTGATACCAAATGTGACAACCGCCCTATACCACCGGCACCAATATAACTAAATAATGCGCTGCAAATGTGCCCGGACGATACAGGATGACCATCTAAGTTGAAATAAGCAAATGCAAGACATAACCTATCATATATCTCACAATGCAAAATATAATATCACATATAAAATAGAAGAGACGGTAATAAAAATGTGAACAAATTATCATCAGAGTATAGTGTCCACAGAGTTATACATCAATAGTAGAGTTTATACAATGAAATCAAACTCAACAAGTGTCTCAAACACAATAGTAAACAGAAATAGGCAAGCACTATCACGGCTCCACAGTTTTGCTCTGTGAAATAAGCGTAGACTCCATATATGTATATAGTACGTGATAGCTCCATCAAGCTCATCCTCCAAACAGCTAATGCATCACCTAGACCTGTTATCTACTCTACTCATTTAAGAGTACCCGAGATAATGAGAAGCAAAGCATAAAACCTCGAGTCAGATAACAGTTTGGTATAAGCAATAAATTTATCTCAAAATTCTATACACATAAATATGGTAAGGAACAAGAGTACACAAACCATATCTAACCTATCCTGGCAACCAAAGAGTTAGCAGATAACAGTATAATATATTACTATATGATATCATAAAGGTACGGTTCAACGTACAATAGTGGATGTCCCAATATCCCTATCACATGTACCTACTTCCAGTGATATCCCGAGTGATAGCCCAGAAAGAAACTAAGCAACCATAACATCCATCAAACAATCTCTATGGTCACTCTTCCCCTATAAGCTGAATATATGATAACTCGTATGACCTCCTTATAACCAAGAACTAATGGAAAATCCCGGTTCTCCGTTGTACTATCATATCTCGCAGCCCAAAACTGGATATGTGTCTCGCAGCCTAAAACTGGACACTAGACCTAAAAGGTCCAGGGTATGCAAGTCTCTCATTTGACGCATGGACGTCCCCACTTACAATACCCCAACTTCAAGTACAATAAAAACACTCTGAATTATCAATGTTTCCTTGGCACTTTCAATCGAGCCCTCCTTTGCTCCTTTTTGGACACTGAGCCATTTTTGCTCAATCCAGTTTCAATTATCCAGGAACCTACCATGTTCCTCCACTCCACAGCTCCCAGAATGAGCATCTTCGGTACCTACTCCTTACATGAGTCACAAACTGAAGGTTACAGAGTCTCAATCTTTAACACCTACTCCCATCATGAGTCACAAATCGAAGATTCATAGCCTTCATTGTGTTGTTACATCGTCATCCAACCTGATACGAACAAGCCATAAGCTCCAGCACGACCTACAGAACCTCAACAACAATCCCTAAAAGCTCCACCATTCCTAGGCTCACCACATGAAGTCGGTGCTGACCTCTCAACTCGGTGTCAACATCTCCACTTAGCCTCTCCATGACCAATTTTCCTTCCACTCCTTCCTTGCTTCTAGTACTTCATACCTAGGTGCTTTGACCTTGATCTCTCTACCCAAAACATTTCATCATAGAGCAAGTACATTCCTCAATGCAACCAACTTCATATCCTAGAAACAAGTCGTCATAGCCTTAAGCACTTAATCAATCACCAATCCAACACATAGGAAACCTCCAC
Source organism: Allium fistulosum (assembly GCA_030737815.1). NCBI lineage: Eukaryota > Viridiplantae > Streptophyta > Magnoliopsida > Asparagales > Amaryllidaceae > Allium > Allium fistulosum. Next base: position 1,041,819,124 of record CM060902.1, on the reverse strand, counting down.
TAGCAATACCATTGCCCACCCCAAAGTCGCCACCATCTAGACACGCCCTCACATGTCAGTACCAACCTCTCATGTCAGTGCTGATATGTGTACTTAAAGAATTAGGGCTCACAATTTGGACCCCAAGCTCTTCCTATACTCTAGAGACTGCCCTCTAAGTTTCATCCAGTTTTGACCATCTTTGCCTCCGTTATGCTCAATTCTCCAACATAACTTCCTATACAATCACAATATTAGCAAAAAACATCAAATCATATCATCCAAACATAGAATAACAAGTAATTTCATCCAATCAAACATGCAATCCATCAAAACAAGAAACGCATGTCAATTTACAACATAGATCTGCATATAACATGAATATATGAGCATAAGCAATGGTAATTTCTAACCAATCTTGATCACCTTCATAATTTAACATGTAACTAAAGTTAGGAAAGAATTTATGGCCAAAAATCGATTTGAAACATGTTAAATCCTACAATTCTACCATATAAACATGCATAGTATAATGAGAATGCATAAACCACTCACCAATTACCAAATTCAACAAATATGGGTGTATATCTAATTCGAACCGCAAACCAAAGCAATGCAAATCGGCCAAATGGATGATCTCAATCTTCTAATTGACGATATACTCGCCAATCTTTGATCTGGTTTGATTTAGAGAGTAATTTGGATGATTCTGAATGAAATTAGGATGAAATTAGGGTCATTTAGGGTTTAGACCTAATTTAGAATAAGAGGGAAGTTTTCGTTTGACTCATACAACCCATATTTCTAGTGATTCTCTAATTAGACTAATGGACTAACTAATGGGCTTCACTAATTACACACTAATCCTGGCCAACAGTTCTTAAAATTTAAAACAGCCATAACTTTCTAGCCGTACCTCCGTTTTTCTATTAAGACCACTCTACGAAAAGGAAAACCATCATCCCAAAGCAATGGAACTAGCTTGAGATCCTAATTCGACTCTTATCAAAACTTATAGCTCAAACAAGGTTTTCAAGGTAAAAATTGTCACATAGAAATTTGGAAAAATTACAAGTGTGTAAAATATCCCCAAGAGTCATATTCCAAAATTATAGAATCTTACGACTTCATATGAATAAAATAAAAATATTTTACGATCCTTTGATAGTAAAATACGAGTCGTTAGAAACAGGTTGCACCTTAGAATCAAGTCTATTTAGAATTAAATCGCTCTTCCAAGTGATAATCTCATCACTGGTTCTAATAAACATCTTCAAATCCTCGAACTACTAACACTCCATCTTTCTCATCATCAATAGTTTGTAATACAAATATGGAAGGTTAAACTTCTTCAATATATTTAATGCTACCATAATCCTTTCTCCTTCTTCTGGATGTTATAGGGTAATAACTCCATCGGTGCAATAAATTCTAGCATCATTATTTACAAACCAGTCCATGCCCAAAATAACCCCTATAATGTAGGATATCAAATGCATATTGGTTACAAGAAAATAGGTATACAAAAAAAACTTTACATTGGTGCGCCCTAATTTGAAAGTAGCATAGCCACTAATCCGATTAACCATATGCAAAGATGTAACTACAAATGTAATATATAATCCAGGTTTATCTACTAAATCTTTTGAAATCAAATAACGTGTAGCTCGAGTATTAAACAAAACTCTAACTAAAATACCGGATATCGAAACCATACCTCCAAATAGTACAACCTTCCTGTGTTCCTCAGTAGATGGTCTGGTGCTGAACCTTCCAATGCATAAACTTTCGCATGTCTCAAATCTAGATAGTCCTTCTTCTTATGGCAAACTTGTTGCAGTTAAAGCACTTGGCCTTCCCCTTATTCTTTGGCATGGTACACTTAGTTGAATAATGACCCTTCTACCCAAAAATTAAAGCAAGTAACATCAACTACTTTCATTTGTAAACTCCTTCCCCTGAGGTCTTTCCTCCTTTCTATAGGTTCTTATTCCCCTTCTGATATGGGTTAAACCTCTCGTTGGCCTGCCCTTAGGTCTAACATCAGCATTTCTCATTTCTTCATACAATCAGTTGTACCTCCTTGCTATCTCTATAACTAACTTGGAGGGAGATAACAGATGTGTCATGACTTTATATCTTCCTTAAACCTTCAATGAACTTCTCATTCTTCTTTAGCAGAGTTGGATGTGTTCTCCTTTATACTTCGATAGAGCATTAAAGCGTTGAATATGTTCTATCAACCTCAATATCTCCTTGCTTCAATTTCAAAAACTCCGGACACAAAGCATCCTTCAATGATTCAAGAATAAAATGAGCCTTGATTTGCTCCTTAAATTGATCGCATGTAATCTCCTTCTCCAGGATCCAGAAGTCAATGCCTCCCACCGGTCCAAATCATATTCTAAAAGCTTATAAGAAGCCAACCTTCTTTTTTATCATCATCATCTCCCATATCTTCAAATATATGCTCACACACTTTCAGCCAAATCAGCACTTACAAGGTAGGTTCCTTCCCAGTAAACACCTTTCCTCCACACTTCTTATAGTTGGTTCATCTTATAAAAATCTCCTCTAACTGCATGCCTCAGCTCAACACTTTAGCTAGTTTTTGCTTCATCATCACCATCATATAATGCCAAAAGAGAGTGTTCATTTCCATTGCTCCAACTTTCGAGGCAGGCACCTTAGCACTAGTCTCAACATTGGCATTTGAGGCTACCTCCCCTCCTTGGCTATTTGTCTACGTACTTGTAGTTCACCCATTAAGATTTTACTTAGCACTTTCTAACATTAGTCCTCCACCTACATTTCAATATCAAAATACAAGTGCAATATATATATATAGACACACACACACACATATACATATACAAGGTGTTTGTTTTCAACTATCTAGGTGGAAAACCTAGACTCTTGCTATGCTTTATTTAATTGTCCCCTAACCTAAGCTCTAATACCACATTGTAACATCCTCCATTTTAAGACCCAAAAATGAATGCCAATGATGCTGTCTTTACCGTGAGAATTATTTCCAAGCAAAAAATTAGGATTGTTTCTTCAATAATATTATGTAAACAGAGTAGCTAAATACATTTTTATTACACAAATTTTCTTTGCAAATTTATTCCCAAAATGCACCCATGTACAGGTAAATATAATAAAAGGATATATAATAGTGACATGCTCGACATATTAAAATGCCATCATGATCAAATAACTAGTTTGGCTTTACAACAGCTAAATAAAAGCAAAATACTAATAACTAATAAGCCTCTTGCTTTGTTTTCAAGATAACCTAGATAATCCCATAAACTCAGCCTACTTATATGAGTACCCATGCATTTATGGGAAAATAATAATAGAAATATGGGTCAAGCATAAAGCCTGGTTTGAATAATACTTCTCTCTAATCACAAAATACAACGAGACCACACCGCTGATCGGAAAAGGTTCTAACAATTACATCATATCATGTAATATTAAAATAATTATATAATAAGCATCATCATATAAGAAACAATTTAATCATAAGTGTACCCTATACTTAGCATCCTATTATGAACCATGCCATACAATCATCAGTTTTAGCATAAGTATCACCTATACTTTTCAACATCTCACTATGAACCCCATAATCTTTTTATCACTCAAATGCATATGCATCATATATATGCTTATTTAGGTGTTATTTGTAACAACTCACCCTTATGGACAAATCGATACAATACCTTGAAGCGATGTTCGAACTCGCGTCGTGCCAAGAAGGACGGATCGTTAGGTTGAGATAACTTGTATGGTACAGAGATAAATATAAATTTCGAACATCTATGCTTTCAAATCACACAGCTGAAGGAATAAAACATATATAATAGAAATATGTCAAATATCTCTGCTTAAATAAATAGTAGCCAAAAACAGGAAACAAACTAGGGAAGATTCTTGATAAATAAATGAAATGACAACTAAATATCAATCTAACTAGTATAATAAGATGTAGGTGGAATGTTGGAAGAAAATAAATCTAACATGCATGGTCACCTTCTCCATGTATCTTATTCTAGTCACACCACCCTGCTACCTTATGAACCGTTAAAGTAGGCATAAAGAGGAAAAAGAGATGGGGTCAAACATAGTCTGGTAAGTAAGAAATATCACTAATGGCATGATGCTAATAGGTAGATAAATTATCATTTATAGTCTACATACATCAGGCAAGTTATCAAATTTTGTTTATCGAAACATGTCTACATACATCAGACAAGTTAGCCAACTTATATAAATATAGGACAATAACCTATGTTATGCACACAATCTGATAACAACCTGCATGGATTCCACCTGAAGGTCGAATGTCCCCAAACCTAACAATATATCGAGTTTATAGTATCGCTAGTATACTGGTTATACGATGTATACAATGCCAATGGTAAACAATCAGTAGAACTACAATACTGCATCCTACACTCACTATTGTGAACCAAATAGTTCGTAAGTACATCGATTGACATGACGTAAACCCCACCATAATGCATCCCTCTTCTCCCAACAATCCACATACTAAAATGAGCGACTCGTGGCACTAACAATAACAATAGGTGCAATATAAATGTGATACAACTGCACGTCTAAGCCGAGTGTCACATTATACAACAACAAGATGTCATGTGGAATTCCAACACGTTGAACAAGTAGAGAAAACTGACTCCAAACCCATTATAAGCACCGCACTAGGCCTAGTTTAAATTGTGCTAATTATAGGCATTTGGTTGACTGTTTAAGATCAACAAGTGTACCATTCATCTGTATAATTTTTTCTTCTTAGCACATCAGTCAACAGTCAACATGGGCCAGTCAATTATTCACCTTTTTAGTCAATCTCAGAGGATTCTTCCATAATTGACTATGGTAAAAGAGATTTCGAACTGATGACCCTTATTCAGCCAACTATTCTACCGCCTTTTACACTATTTCTTTTGGGTTTCTACTGTCCAAATCTGTTGACTGATGAGCTTCAATCAATTGACCATTTGCCAACTATTGCATTTTAGCACCCCATATTCTATTATTCATATGATTTTCCCGTTTTATCGTTCTTTCACCTCCTTTGTCTTCAAGCACGACTCCTATTTCCTTATTGGTTCATGTTAACACTCATTCATGTTCATTAACATCCTTTAACCCACTTCATTAATTATAATTTTAACTCATTTTCAATGTTAATTGGTCGATAACAACACATATATCATACCATGGTCAATATTTCTATTAAATTACTTTTATTCATCACAAATGAATGTTTAAGTACATTACTGATCTATTTTACACAGTTTTACGTGGATTTATATATCTAATTAAGCCTCCCTAATTCATGTTAGTTTTTCTTATTAACATAACGATTTAGGATTCCTCCAATTATCAATGTAATTATAAATAACAAATAAAGCTTCAAATCTATCATTAATTACATTATTGAACCTTAATAAGATATATAAATGAAATTTATTACATATCTAGCTACATAACCCTTTGTAGATAACCTATTTCACCTAAAATTGCCGACTTATTGAATTTGGTTGAAATCTCAAAGCTTTCTCCTCCTATATAATTTTCCTTGGCGATTCTCCCCATTAATTTGATTCGATATTGATTAGATTGAGTTACTCCTTTTATTTTTGCTTTGATATATATATATATATATATATATAATTGATTTGGAGTTGATTTGATGTAGAAAAGTGAAATTTTAGCTATATATTCTTGTGGCTGCAATGGGATGAAGAAGAAGATTATTAGAATGAAAAGGTATGTAATTTTCCACCTTTAAAACCCTTAACCCTGAAATTGATCCCCTGGCTTAATTGGACCATCGACCTATTCGGTCCGTAATGTATGTTTCGGTAAACAATTTATATCTCACTCATCCGTTATTTGTTTCTAATGTTTTGTACATGAATTTGGGGTAGAAAAATCTTGTTAATGCGATGGAAAAGTCATATTTTTCAAATTCCTTAATTTATAAAAATTATATTCCTACATTTTGTGTAAAATTTCTAAAATTCACTTTATAGATAAATTATTTATTTTATTAAATATCTATAGTAATATATATTTTACCAGTTATCATTTGCTTTACTCGGTGATTACCACACAAGGTTTATCTATCACTTAGTTCACCTTTCTTGAACGTCACCAGTGAAGTGGTCACACACCCACCTTAGTAGCCACCCTGACTTTCCTAGGGGATTGAATGTAAGCACCATAAGTACATTCTAGTAAGCGTTCTTACTAAGCATCATTAGCCTCTCCTAGTCCTAGAAACACTTTTGTTTCACATTGTTGATTCATTTATTTACTCATTACATCTATTTTGATGTTATTTACTGACACTGGAGTTATTTTGCTAAATATTGACACCATGTCATATACCCATTGAATTTAGACTTCACTATGGCATCCTTCCATTCAATGTCTCCAAGGTACATTTAAATCTTGTGTTCAATCCATTTCTTAAGTTTGTTAATTGTGTATGCCATGCATTCCATAAACCCTCTTATTTAGGTCAAATCCTTCAATACTTTTAAATAAAAAAAAATATCTTTCATATTAGATAAATGATACAACTTATCATTTCTTAGATTATCCTAAGATATAGACATTTCTACCTTTACATAAGTTAATATGTTTCTAACTTATTTTTATAATTTCACATGTTATAAAATTCAGGTTAAATATAACAATCTTGCTTTCTACGTCGTAATAATAAATAAATTTAACTAAAAATAAAAGTGTGAATTTGATTTTAATAACTATTATTTTCGAGAATAATTTTACTTAATTAAATTCTATTTAATTGTTATTTAAGAGTGTAAATAAGGTATGTGAATATAAAATATTTTAAGAGTGTATATAAGTTATGTGAATATAGTTGTGAAAAACAAATAAGCAAACATCGAATTGAATAAAATTGTCCAATTATTGATATATATCTTGTAAAATGAAGTATAAATTAATTAAATTAAATTGAAATAAATTTGCAAATAAATTGAAAGGGTTACTTAATAGAAAAAATGGAAAATTAGTTAATTAAAATCAAAGCCCAAATTTAGGTCCAAGTCCACACTTCTCTTTACTTCAAAACCCATTCTTTTTTTCTCTTTTTAAAAAGCCCATACCTCCACCTCATTTGTATTACTTGCCCTAATCTCTCTCTAGATCATTCCCAAAAATAAAATCGTGTTAATTTAAAAAAACAAAAGAAAGGAAATTGCGTGAGCCGCTCAGGCGTCGTGCCCGAAGTGAACATCAGGAGGGGGTGGGCTTGCGCTCGTGATTAAGGATAAGAGCCATGACTAGGTATTGCAAAAGAAGCAGGCATGTAAAGCTGACAAGCTAGAGGTGGGTGCGGTGTGGCTAGATCAGCTTTAGGCATTCGATTAAGGCATGGAAGGAACAACAATGCAAGGGCGTGTAGGCTTGATGAGGGACAATGTTGGCGAGAAGGACGCAAGTTGTTGAAGGTGATGGTGGCTACGGTGCACAGTAGTTTCTAGGCTGTAGAGTAGGCTCTAGACGCGATGGTTGATGGCGACAATAGGTGATGCAAGGGCGTGCAATCCTGTAGCGACGATTGGGTCATGTGGTAAGGGTAGTGCAGCAGAGAAAAAATGTAGACAGACGCTATTGTAGAACTAGTACGTCGTTTCGATGAGTTTTGGTGAAAGATTTACGTCTATTCATCCTGTTTATTATTTGAATTGCTTAAGTGAATTAGACTAGTTGAGATTAATTGATGTTTGGAATGTTTATTGGTTGTGCTGATTGAAAGTGTTAATTTGCAAATGAAATTCCATCTGAATGCAAATTGAGCACACACACACACATATGTATGTATATATATGTTATCCTGACTTTTGGCAAGGCCGTGACACCAAGGAATTGACTAGTAACTAATGACGGTCCGTCCTAGAGATCGGTTATACATAGGCTCACTATGGATATCGATGAATTTTGTCCGAGTCCGGATTGAGCTAAAATTGATATGACAGGACAAGCGACGCTATGAGAAACAATGTTCCAAATTTCAGGTCTATCCGAGTTCATATGCTCAAGTTACGATCGATGCAAAATTGGATAAAAATGGCCTTGCGTTCGAACCCATTGAATAGCCTCTGTTCGACTCGCTTCGCATCCATCAGAGAGCATCTGTTCGACTCGCTTCACATCCATCAGAGAGCATCTGTTCGACTCGATCCACTTCGCATCCATCAAAGAGCATCTGTTCGACTTGCTTCGCTTCTAACAGAGAGCATCTGTTCGACTCGCTTCACTTCCATCAGAGATCATCTGTTCGACTCGGTCCGCTTCGCATCCATCAGAAAGCCACAGTTCGACTCGATCATCCAATGTCCACTTCGTATCCACATAACAGAGCATAACCATCGATGCGAACGGTGAACCTTTCATCGATATGAACGAGCCACCTCCATCGATTCGAACAAGGCACGCTATAGATTGATGCGAAGGAACAAGTTATAGATTGATTAGAACTTGGCAACAGACTTCGATTCGAACAAGGCAAGGTCCAAGAATGACTTAGCCAACTCGGCATCAAAGGCGGAGTAATCAAGAGATTCAAGCGCCACGTCATCGAGTCGAATAGGATCGAGTCGAAATGAGAAAGTCGAACGAAACAGCCAACCGAAGATCCTAATTCGTATCGATCATATCTCCTAATCTACAAGTCCAAATGCTATGAAAGTTTCATAGAAGCTTACGTGCATGCTAAGGAGTGTCCATGCCAAATTTCGACTTCATCGGACGCAATCTTGATCGATACGAAATCCGTTTGTATCGATCACGGATCGGACCGAAACTTTGCGGGCTTAGGCGCGCGGGCCTAGTCACGTGCCAAAGGGGGTCTCCCGAAATCTGAGCGAAATATCAGCTTCCTACACCTATAAATAGACTCCCAAAGCCAACATAAAAAAGGATCTTCTTCTTCTTGGAGCTCTCCAATGCCCAGACTCTGCCGGATCTAGATCTAAACTCCATTGCTGCTGCTACCAACGAATTTCACTGCTGTAAATCATAATTATCTGCTGTAACTCGCTAAATTCACTTGTAATCATCAAAGAAAGATCAATAAAGCAAACAACTTCATAGTGGACGTAGGCAATATGCCGAACCACTCTAAATTCTTGTGTCTCTGTGCATTTTAATTGCTATCATATCTTTAATTTGGAGTTTTTGTTAGATAATCTTCTTTTTCCATTTAATTTCTTCACTTTATCTCTTCAAAAACTTCCGAAGAGTATTGTGCCCAATTTTGGTACAAACACTTTGGTGCTTTCACTGAGAAAAAACCCAATTTTTCTCCTGCTCTTTGGATCTCCTATCTATATCGAATTGCACAAATCCAAGAAGAAGATCCAGATCTAGAACTTTGAAGCCCTTCTATTCTATTCAGATCTGCATCAGATCTTGGAAAGGACTTTCATTAATTCACCATGGTAAGTACACGAACTACCTCTACAGTTGCTGATCAAGGAGGATGGGACAGGCAGAATCCCGCGCAATTGCCTCCATCAAACCAAGATGCCGCCGGACCTTCAGATCCAGCAGGCTCGGTTACCAGACAAGAGTTTCAGATGCTGCTCCTGGAATTGACCCAGAGTCGACAACAGCTAACTGAACAATTGCGCGCCAACATGGAGCTGACCAACCAGCTAAATCGCCAAGGGCGCAGAAGATCCAGAAGAGACCAAGGTCCTTATTCTTCCACAGAGAGTTCAGCCTCATCTGATGGTCATCACCGATCCACACGCCCACGGCTGGGTGTGAGCTACACCCATGCTACAGGACACCAACATGCCTCGAATCTTGGGCAACCCAGAACTGGACCATCCACTAGTCATCATACAGGACCTTCATCCCGAAGAGGTGCTGCCCCTTATCATGTCACAGGCAATATTGCTACCACCACCACAACTAAACAAGGGGTTGATGCTAGAAACCAAGCTGATCCTCATCGTAGCCAACGAGAGCATACTCCAGAGCCTTATGTCCCAGAAAATGTTGAACCAAGGAGGCGAGACACGGATCGTCGACCATGTCCGGTCCAGACTCGCGCTGTGGAACCTGACCACACCTTAGCACAGCATTCTCCTAATATCTGAATGCTGGATATACCAACGATGATCCGCCAAATGATCCGTGAAAATCAGGATCTCTCTAATGACGACTAGGGAATCTCCCAGAGTCATACCCCTTTCATCGATGACATATTGTATGCTGAACCACCTCGGCGCTTCAGGATGCCAACTTTGCCAGTTTATGAAGGAAGTTCTGACCCCAATCAACACATCTTGAAGTATGAATGGCTAATGAATGCCGCGAGAGCTGATGATGCAGTAAAGTGCCATAGTTTCCCTATTTCCCTAGGGGGCATTACCACCATCTGGTTTACTCGTTTGCCACCACGATCCATCTCTAACTTTGACCAAATGGCCACCAAGTTTGTTGAACAATTCTGTATGCACGTGGTGAGGCCTAAAGACGTTAACACTCTGTCTAGTGTTACACAAGCTCCCAAAGAAACACTTAGACGTTACTTGGAGCGATTCCATGATGAATGTGTAGAGATAAGCAATCCCAATGATAACTCTATCCTGATGGCATTGACTAATGGGATTGATGCATATTCCAAGTTCGGAAATTGGTTGGCTGGGAAGCCACCTGCGTCATTGGACCATTTCTATTCCAAGGCAATCCAATTTTTGAGAAGGGAGGATGCGAAACAATCTAGGAAGCAGGATGACGCAGGGCCCAACATCTAAGGAATTTAGAGTAACATCATCGTTAAACAATCCGGAGAGAGCTTTGGGAAAGTGCAGTTGAACGTGCAAAATAAACAGAATCAGCAGAGGGACAATGGAAATCAGGGCAGGAAGCGAGATCAGAATCATGGTCCATGACGTAGGGCTCCCATGTACGATAACTATACTCCATTGAACACGTCGTTGGAAAATGTGTATTTGCAGACTTGTAACACCATGTAATACAAAAAGCCTGCCCCGAAACCGTCAACAGAAAGACAAGTTCAGACTGGGAAGTTTTGTAGATTCCATGAGAGTTATGGCCATAACACAAACGAGTGTCGTCATTTACAAGATCTCATTGAGAAACTGATACGTGAGCGGAAGTTGGATCAGTATGTGCAGGCACCGCAGTCAGGTGGTGCGGGCCCATCGAATCAGAATCGTGCGCCAAATCCGAAAAGGCAAGAGGAACCCGCTCATACTGGCGGGAGGTTGGTTATTAATACGATAAGTGGTGGTCCTCACCCAGCAGACTGAAGCTGGAAGGAAATGGAGTCGTATGCCAGCTCTATCAGGCATGCAGACTTCGAGTGCTATAGTAGTCTTGATGAAGGGGCTCCGGCCAAGCAACAGAAGATGATGACAGAAGACATCGTGTTCAGAAATAGAGACGCTGATAAAGTCGAAGCCCCCACTATCGATCCACTGGTCATCTCAGCTCAAGTAGGTCCTGCTTGGATGAAGAGGATCTTAGTTGACAGTGGAAGCTCAGTGAATATTATGTTCAAGAGAGCGTATGATCAAATGAGAATGGAAGCCACGGACTTGAAACCTTGTCAATACTGAATCCATGGTTTCAACGGAAGTGCTACTATACCCACTGGAATGGTGGAACTGCCAGTAGAGTTGGGAGTTGGAGAACGTCGGAGAGTACGGATGTTACAGTTCATTGTTTTGGACATAGACTCCCCTTATAATGCTTTCCTGGGTCGACCGGCCCTCACTGAATTCAGGGCAGCCATTGCCCCGTGGTGTTTAACTTTAAAGTTTCCCACTGATCATGGAGTGGGAATCATTCAGGGAGATCAGGCTGCTGGAAGAGCATGTTATGTCGCAGAGCTGCGGGAGGCGCAGCGGAAGGAGAAAGGAAAGGGCGTAGAGGAATCTCTCTGTGTCCGCTTTACTGATAATTGACAATTAACGCCCGGGCCTAGGCCCGGGCACCCCAGCCAATTCCAAAGGGATCTTGACCCAAGAGAAACCGAAGACGAAGAAGAATCTAAAGAAAATCAAGCATCCCCGGCCGAACTGACGATTGATGTCCCAATTGACGATGACGATGATTCAAAAATGATAAAGATTGGGTCTCAGTTAGGCCAACAAACTCAAGAGGAATTGGTTGAATTTCTGCGGTCGAATCTTGATGTATTCGCCTGGACGCATTCTGACATGTGTGGAATCTCGCCGGACATCGCAAGCCACACTCTGAATATTGACCCGCGGCATGTCCCGGTCAAACAGAAAAGGTGTGGTATGGATCCAGAGAGATCTGCCGCCCTTAAAGAAGAAGTAGAAAAGCTTAAAGCAAACGGGTTCATTCGAGATGCACTATATCCTGAATGGGTGTCGAATCCCATGCTCGTCTGAAAGCCGAACGGAAAATGGAGAACGTGTGTCGATTACTCCAATCTGAATAAAGCTTGTCCCAAAGACAGTTTCCCGCTTCCCAGAATTGATCAGCTAGTAGATTCGACAGCTGGGCATGAGCTCCTATCCTTCATGGACGCGTATTCTGGCTACAATCAGATACCGATGCATTTACCTGATCAAGAACATACCAGCTTCGTAACCAATTTGGGACTTTATTGTTACAAAGTTATGCCATTCGGACTCAAGAATGCCGGGGCTACTTATCAACGATTAGTCAATCGAATGTTTTCCAATCAAATCGGGAAAACAATGGAAGTATATGTAGACGACATGCTTGTGAAGTCACGATTTTCCACTGACCATGTTAAAGACTTGGAAACTATGTTCAACATACTTTGAGAATACAGAATGAAGCTCAATCCACTGAAATGTCATTTTGGAGTTGCATCCGAAAAATTCCTTGGGTTTATCGTCAACGCTCGGGGAATCGAAGCTAATCCTGAAAAGATTTGGGCAATCAAGAATCTTGAAACTCCAAAAACTATAAAGCAAGTTCAGAGTCTCAATGGGAAAGTAGCGACACTGAGCAGGTTCATTTCATAGTCCACAGACAAATGCATTCCCTTCTTCAATCTAATCCGAAAAGGAAAATGGAACTTTGAATGGACCACGGATTGTGAGGGCGCTTTCCAAGCACTAGTTCAGCATCTATCGACACCACCTATCCTGTCAAAGCCCATTGATCATGAGAAGTTGTACATGTACTTGGCGATATCAGAAAACGCTATCAGCGCTGCCTTAGTTCGAGAAGAAGATAGGATACAGAAGCCAGTATATTACGTCAGCAAGCGATTGACCGGGGCTGAAAGGAATTATCCGAAATTGGAGAAGTTGGCTTATTGCCTTGTTATTGCATCAAGAAAACTCCGGCCATATTTCCAGGCACATCCCATTATCGTTTACACCGACCAGCCGTTACGACAGGTCCTTTCGCGGCCTAAGACGTCTGGTAGGTTACTTAAGTGGAACATCGAACTGAGCCAGTTTGACATTACTTACACTCCAAGACGAGCCATTCAAGGACAAGTCCTAGCCGATTTCATAGCTGAATTTACCATTCCAGAGGACTTGCCTGAAACCAATGAATCTGGAAGCTTTATACCGACGGTGCATCAAACGACCGATGTTCGGGCCCTGGTGTTGTACTTGAAACTCCCGAAGGCCGATCTATCTGTTATGCTTTGAAGTTCGATTTTCATGCGACCAATAATGAAGCTGAATATGAAGCCCTCTTAGCTGGTTTAAAACTTGCTAGAGATTTGAGAATTATCGGTGTAGAAATTTATTGTGATTCACAGTTAGTTGTGTGTCAAGTACGGGGAGAGTATCAAGCGAGAGATCGAAGGCTGGCTACTTACTTAGCTCGAGTTCAGGAAGTACTGAATCAGTTTGATTATTATGCCATTTTTTGTATACCTCGAGAACGCAACCAAAAAGCCGATTCATTGGCGAAGTTGGCCAGCACAGGTGAAGCTCAGCAAATGGGACTCGTTCTCGTAGAGACGTTATCTTCCCCAAGCATTGACCGTGCTGAAATAGACTGGGTATGCGAAACCGTCCTCGAAAAGGATTCATGGATGACTCCACTCAGAAATTACATTGAGCACGGAACCCTGCCGGAGCGCAGGAGTGAAAAGAGACAAGTCCTTAGGAAGGCCTCACGATTTACCATCCAGAATGGAATCATGTACAGAAGAGGGTACTCAGTCCCTCTACTTCGGTGTATCGCTCACGATGTGGCGATCACACAGGGGGGCAAGCACTTGCCAAGAAAATACTTCGATACGGATATTACTGGCCGACCGTGAATCACGATGCATCGGATTATGCAAAGAAATGTGATAGGTGCCAGAAATATGCTCGAATTCCTAGAGCTCCTCCTACCGAGATAACGCAAATGGTCAGCCCCTGGCCGTTTGCAATGTGGGGCATCGACATCATTGGTGCTCTACCTCAGGCAAAAGGTGGTGCGAAATACGCCATCGTTGCAGTTGATTACTTTACAAAGTGGGCTGAAGCCGAAGCTCTTGCTACCATCACGACGAAGAAAGTAATTAACTTTGTAGTTCGCAACATCATTTGTCGATTCGGTCTCCCACACACCATTATTACGGACAACGGAACCCAATTCGACAGTGCTGAATTTAAAGATTTCTGCAAACGATTTTGCATCCAAAAGAAATTCTCTGCAGTTGCACATCCTCAGGCAAACGAACAGGTCGAAGCGGTTAATAAAGTTATAAAGTCCATTCTTAAAAAACGACTGGAAAAGGTCGGGGGCAAGTGGGTCGATGAACTTCCTATGGCTTTATGGGCTTACCGAACAACCCACAAGACCGCGACCGGTCACACTCCATTCTCTCTCTCCTATGGTTCAGAAGCCGTTATTCCAGTTGAGCTAGAAGTACCTTCTCATCGTGTGACATACTATGTTCCAAAGACAAATGCTATATTGCTTGCTGAATCTCTCGAGCTACTAGATGAGAAGCGTGAAGAGGCTGATTTGAGGGCAGCCGCGCATCGAAGTCGAGTCGCCCGATTGTACAAAGCCAAGGTCCGCCCGCGAACCTTTGAGCTAGGCGATCTCGTCTAGAAAAGAATCTATCTGGTTCCTTCGCATATGAAGCCAACATGGGAGGGACCATATGTTATTGAACGAAGACTCGGAGATGGCACATTCAAATTATCAACCGTTGACGGTCTTACTTTGCCAAGAGCCTGGAATAGCGAGAGTCTTCGTCGCTACTACACATGACAGGCTATGTTTATTCATTTAGTTTATTTCCCATTTTGCAATTTGTTTCTGCATTTCGAAATTAGAATTTGTAATAAGGCAACTGACTTTGCCATATTTTCTTATTTCAGCAATAAAATGCAATCTCTTCGAGTCAGAGCTATGATTTACTTGAAATGCTTCATATGGTCATCACAATGCATGGAGAGCTAAGTTTCACCATACGGTGGAATTTATTCAAATAGGGAGTGACTGCGATGCGACCGGTCACTCACTAAGTGAAACCCGAGCTCATGGACAAGCCATCAGATCAAGGCCAAAAACGGATTGATACACGACAATCCCTCACTTAACTCCTGGTTCCCAGAGTGCGAACTGGAGTACTAAAATACGTCTACGAAGAGGGTGGATCCGTCCACCTAACGACTTCGTCCGTATCTGCACCAAGTTTGAGGAGGATGGACCCGTCCATCTAACGACCTCACTTGTTAACTCAGGGTGGATGTGATCCGACTATCCATGATCCTGATACACCTTTCGTTCCCAGAGTGTGAGCGAAATCCAAAAATATACAGTAGATGCGACTGACCGTCTGCTTATCAACTTAGAATTCCCAAAGTGCGAAACGGAGTATAAACAACAACTCCGAACTCCCAAAGTGCGAGTCGGAGTATAAACATTAATTCCGAATTCCCAAAGCGCGAATTGGAGTATAAGCACCAACTCCGAACTCCCAGAGTGCGAGTCGGAGTATAAACATCAACTCTAAATTTCCAGAGCGTGAATTGGAGTATAAACAATAACTCTGGATTCCCAGAGTGCGAAATGGAGTATAAACATCAACTCCGGATCCCCAGAGTGCGAAACAGAGTATAAACAATAACTCCGGATTCCCAGAGTATGAAACGGAGTATAAACATCAACTTCAAGTTCCCAGAGCATGAATTGAAGCATAAATATCAACTCCGAACTCCCAGAGTGCGAATCGGAGTACAAATGTCGATTCCAAGTCCCCAAACCGCGGACGTATGATTTAAACTTAAGCCGGCATGACCAACCGCCCATGAACAAATAAGAATCCCCGGAGTGCGGATATAATCGTCAACGATCGGGAAAGCGTGAACAAACCGCTTAATCTCCGCCCGTCTCAAGCATTCATTCGGTGGCACTAGACTCAACATGTTATAAGTGAGAAGCAATCGCTGATTGATGATCCACGACTCATCCCTGAGACTTGGGAGCAGGACTTAAGCGTCGACCATTGACTGAAGCGATACGACGTCGAAATTCAACTCGCTTCCCAGTCGCGAACCATATCCGCAGTTTCAGGACTTGGTGCAAAAAAGACAAACTTGACTCGGAAGCTGAAACTTTACAAATGTGTTTCAAACATTGAAACGCTTAAACAAATGCACAAAGAAGCTCAAAAAGAAAAAGTTTCATTTCTACTATGCATGAAAGAAATTCGTGTACAAGTTTGTTCCAAAAAATTCCTACTAGTAGGGGCCGAACCCGCATCTATACATGGCCAAAAAAATGCAAGTCAAAATAAACCAGGGAAGCGTATCTAATCTTTCTTCTTCCTTGGCTTCCTTCTCGGTGTAGACCTGCTGGAGCCGCCACTATTTTTCCTCTTTGAGCCTTTGCCTTTTGGTGGTCGGTCTCCAGGCGATGGCATAATCTCGACATCCTCCTCCAAGCTCGAGTGAATAGGAACGTTTCCTGCGGGCGGAGTCAGAGGAACAGGATCAAGTGAAGAAGGCGGAATGGGCACGCTGGTGATGAAAATAGTGCCGCCATGAGATATCATTCTAAGTGGAGCTGGTCCCGATGCTGCCATCCCACCTCCAAAACTGCCACCATGAGCCGCTGCTGCCATTTCAGCGTCGATTTGGGCAAACATCTCCTCTTCAGTAACTGCTCGAGCCCCGCTGGGGGCATCAGTAGTCGGCATTGAAGATCTTGTAGCAGGAGCGCCTCCACCCATGACAAATGGCAAGTCAGCTAAAGGATCGCCATGACGGCGAAAGAGTTCCTCCATCAACTGCTCATCAAACACAATCGTGCTTCCCTGCATATCGTTAAGTGGGGCAGTTGTGGCTGTGGTGATCGCTTCGGTAACGATAGCCTCCTGTGTCTGATGTGGTTCTTGAGTAACAGGAGGCCCGACATGTGCAGCATCGATCACTGAACAAAGAATAAGAGAATTGTCAGAATTTAATTCAAATAAAGATTCCGACCTAAGGCAGATATGTGGAATGTTCAGAATACCTTCCTCAGTTTGACTTGTCGGCGGTAGAACGGCTTTAGTAACTTGCTCGGTAGCCGAAGACATCTGCGGATGATCCGGATTGTAAGCAGGAACATCATGGGGATCGACCGCAGACGAGGATTCGGGCTGGGTTGACACTGGAACTTCAAGACTCACCTCATGATGTTCAACCCCTGAACCCTCTCCTATTTCGAAGTGCTAGGCACCGAGTCTTTCCTTTTCATGCAGAATCATTGACTCATGAAGAATCTTCCTTTCATCTTCATTCAGAATGTGATTCTCGAGTTCAAACTCATCCACAGACTCACCCAGATGCGCCTCCTTCTCTTCTTCAACTAATCGTCCCCAGGCGTTGTATAAATGCGCCGGATAATCATCGAGCCAGGCTAGACCCCTGTGCCTTAGCACATTAGCGTTGTAAACAACGAGAAGGTCTTCGATATCAGCCTCTAGCTTGGACTCGGCCGACTTCACTTTCTCCTCGACCTTAGTCTCCACCTTGCGGACTTTAGCCACAGCCGCATCCCGTTCACCCCTAAGCAGAACAGTTTGTTCGCACGCCTCCTGGGCTGCGTTGTTCGCATCGTCCGTTTCCTTGGCCATGTCGGAGAATTTAGCCTTAAGCTCATTGACTTCCTTGACCGCTGCATCCCGCTCGGCGGTAACTGTAGTATTCCGATGGCCCATCTCCTCCACCAAGGCAACATGTGTTTGCCTCAACCTCTCCATTGCCACGTTCGCTTCGTCAGCTTTATTGGTGGCCTCAATTTCAGATTTCCGAGAAGACTCGACCTCAGCAGTGAGCACTTGAATGATCCGGTCTCTTGAGCGAGTTCGGTCTCCATTTTCTCAAGCGCTTTTGCTCGCTCAAAGGCCACCCTAGAAGCCTTCTCTGCAGCCTTTACCCACTCTCTATACTAGGTGTAAATGTCATGAACGTAATCATGCATCGTATTTTCCACTCCAAATGGAATTCTTTTTAAGTGTGGTGGGAATACATAGCCATCGAAGCAAATATTCGGAAAATCCTTCCTCATCCGAGCCAATTTAATGGCCCCTTCTCCGGTGTGCTCAGTGGGGACCTTCTCTGCAATTATGGACGCCGTGGTCACAACTCTCTGAAGATGAGTCTCGGATCTAGAAGTATGAGAAGATGGCCTGTGACGAGGAGGCTCTGGTGGATGTGGAACAAGAACGGGAGGTGGAGATGGGAGTCTAAGAGGAGGAGAGTGTGATCTAGAACGATGTCTGTATTCTCTGTTCCTTTCACGCCCGTACCTATCTTGGTTAGAGTACTTGCGATCGCGGTCTCTATCTGAGTCCCTCCTGCGGGAATCATAATAGGTAGAAGACTTTCGGGCCGAGCGAAGATTCTCGAGCATTGATCCTCTTCCGGACATCGTACCTGAAAATGAGAGACGAAGGAAAAGTTAGTGGTTTCTTAAGTTGGACGATTTATAGTTAGGAATCATGTAGTGCAGTGAAGTGTATGCATGTGCAACCCCCCGACCAACCGGAAATGTCGGCCGCATTCATAGCAAGCGACCCGCTCAGCTCAAGAGCATTGTCAAGCTCCTCCATCCAGGTGTCGTGTTGAGACGACACATAATCCGGAATCGGAATATCAGCAAGCCCTTCAAAAGGATTCTCTACTGGCGGGGGAGGAGCCTCCGAAATTCTAATCCCCGGGACGGGAAAGGACACAACCACAGATTTTAATCTCTCGGATTTAGAACGCTTGTGAGCAACAGCCTTGCCTTTTCTCCTTCCTCCTGAATCCTGGACGTTGGAAGAAGGCCCAGCTTGGAGCTCGTTATCGGTATGCGTTCTCTCCGGATCAACTTCTTCGGCTATTACGACTCCGGGCGCTTTGCGCTTCACCCGTTTCTTCGAGACCACTCTAAGTGTCCCTTCCAGCCGTATACTTTGCCTCTGTTCAATTAGCCCGACAGTCCTCAAGTTTCTGTCGGTCAGAACCAAGTCGATATGCCTCTCTTTGCCCGGAACCGCTTGGAGGATCCGAACTAGCTCTCTAAAACATCCACCATCGGGTCGAGAAATTGCGGCTGTAAAAGAAGAGAAGTATGTCAGTTTTGAAGTCGGTTATTATTATCTCGCTAATTCAAGAGAAAGATGGCAACACTTACGTCTATCCAACCATCGCCTGGCAAATCTAGGGGGGCACTGAACGTAGAACCATTTAGTCTTAAAGTAACTTAGCCTTCCCCAGGAGCCCATTACAATGTGGCAGTTCCTGATCACTTCCAAGAAGGTGAAAGAAGGGCTATCTCCACGACCCTTAACGTTAAATAGATATCTGATCTCGATCGGCTTTGGCGGTCGAAAGAGAATCTCCATAAACAGAATGAAGGTGCTATTCAACAAAGCGTACCCGTTGGGGTGTAGCTGGGATGGAGCTATTCCAAGAAATGATAACATCTCCCTTATATATTGATTGAAAGGAGGAAGTGTTCCCGTCGTACACGCATGACGGTTAAAAGAAGTAAACCCCTCCAGGGGATCATGTGGCCTATCATTTGGCCCAGGCAGTAACACGTCGTCAAGCGACAAGCCGTGCCTTAAACAAATCTGTCCCAGCATATCTTCGGAGATACCGGACGGCACAGAATCTTGTGGACGACCAATGAACCGGGCACCTGGATGCTTGTCTGGAGCTGGGTCTATAACTTCGGCTTCAATGACCGGTATATCGATGGTTGAAGGAATTGAACTTGGGAGTTCCTGCTGCTGTGAACTTGAGGGTTCCATGACTAACTAGCTTATGAAAAATCATTGTTAAACAGACAATAACGCTCGTGCATCCCCTGGTGTAAAGTGTGTGAGTGTGTTGTGCAATGCAGTACTGTATATCACTTGAGAAGTTCTACAGAATTGAAGAAAGCATGTAAACGACGAGACTTTGAAATTCAGTCGGAATGACCGTCATCGCTGACCATCACAACCGTGCCATCCCGAAATTAGCAATTAGTCCAAGTTAAAATTTGTTATAATTTTGTTAAGTTCCAGTTTCGTCGACAAGCTTCGATAGGCAATCAGATATGCGGTGAAACGATTAAGTCCAAATTATGCAAGTTTGAAGCTCGTCGGAGTCAGTTGTTCGAATGTGCAAGGAATTACAAATTTTTTAACGTTCAATTCGAATCGATCGACAGAGCCATGTTCGTATCGATAGTTCATATTCATCTGCGTGCGAGTTTGACTCGGTCAAAAGGCAGAAGACTTCGAATCGATCCAGGGTGAGTGTTCGCATCCATCAATTGGGTCGCCGTCGTATCGATCCCTGGTGCGTAATTCGAATCGATCGAGAACCCTGGGTTTCGAATCCATCGGATGCAACCCCTTCGCATTGATCAACACGCTCGAGACAATCGCATCGATCATCCCGACTCGATGCGACAGCTTAGCCATCGATCGATACGAAGGCCTCCATCTCATCATCTCGAAGCCCTCCAGATCGACACGAAAACGAGGACCAAGCCATCTTCCTCCACACTCCTTTTACCCCAGATCGATTCGAACTCCATCTTCTCCTTCCTCGACCTTGCGCAATATCTACTTCCCCAAACCACGTCTGGACATGGATTCGAATGGAAGGGAATGAGAATTTGAATCTAGTCATTTCAGGGGTGACTTTGTTCAATCATTTACCTGATTTTGATAGCTGGTTAAAGGGTTCTGAATCGATTCGAAGACAAGGGTTTTTCTTTTGTGAGGCTCTGGAGCGATACGAAAGCTGGGCACGAAAGTAGAAGAGTAAAAAAGTGGAAAATGACTAAGTCCACGGTATTTATATGGACTCGAAAGCAAAGGCAAAAATCGGTTCACATCCCGGTGGATTCGACCGATTACAAGACATCACCACAGATCGATTCGAATAAGCCATTCGAATCCATCAACACGAGTTTTTATCGATACGAAGTTGCCAACGAAGGATTTTCTGAGTCACCCAAATCCATCAATACGAAGCCACAGTTTGTACCGATCGCCTTCGACTCCATCTCCTATGCAGTTCGAATCCATCGAATCATGGCTCTCAGAGGCCAACTCCATCGATACGAATTGTCTGTTCGTATCCAATGACTCCAAATCAATCGATTCGAAGTGCACAACATGGGCTATTCAGAAGGCATTGAACTCTATCGATACGAATGACCATTTCGTATCCATCAAACCCCACATCCATCGATTCGAAATGCTCATTTCGTATCCATCAATGCAACGAATACTGATGCAAAAACAATGCTTTAACCTTCTACACCGATTCAGGAGAAGATCGATACGAAGGAACATTCAAAAACGACCATCGAGCGTTGTTACGATTCGAATTTCATGCCGTTTCAGGAGAGGATCAATACGGAATTCAATATGAAATAAACTGATAACGACTCGGGAACGTTAGCGAGAGTCAGATTAACGTATATGCATATGCGTCGGACTAATACTCAATATTCCAGATTTACAGGAATTGGAAACTCATTTGATAACGACTATAACAATAAACGGCTAATCACTAGCATACAGCAATCAGTTGCAACAATACAGGGTACAACAGTTAACAGTTAACAGTTTACGTTATCAAGAAAATCAGCCAAAGGTTACAACCTTCGTCGAAAAAACGACAACTATTCAGAATGAAGATTACAGCATTTCAAAGCACGTCATGTTTCCACAAGACGTACTTTGGGGGACAAATGTTATCCCGCCTTTTGGCAAGGCCGTGACACCAAGGAATTGACTAGTAACCAATGACGGTCCGTCCTAGAGATCGTTATACACAGGCTCACTATGGATATTGACGAATTTTTTCCGAGTCCAGATCGAGCTAAAATTGATATGACACGACAAGCGATGCTATGAGAAACAACGTTCCAAATTTCAGGCCAATCCGAGTTCGTATGCTCAAGTTACGATCGATGCAAAATTGGATAAAAACAGCCTCGCGTTCGAACCCATTGAATAGCCTCTGTTCGACTCGCTTCGCATCCATCAGAGAGCATCTGTTCGACTCGCTTCACATCCATCAGATAGCATCTGTTCGACTCGATCCACTTCGCATCCATCAGAGAGCATATGTTCAACTCGCTTCGCTTCCATCAGAGAGCATCTGTTCGACTCGTTTCGCTTCCATCAGAGAGCATCTGTTCGACTCGATCCGCTTCGCATCCATCAGAAAGCCACAGTTCGACTCGATCATCAAATGTCCACTTCGTATCCACATAATAGAGCATAACCATCGATGCAAACGGTGAACCTTTCACCGATACGAACGAGCCACCTCCATCGATTCGAACAAGGCACGCTACAGATCGATGCGAAGGAACAAGTTATAGATCGATTCGAACTTGGCAACAGACTTCAATTCGAACAAGGCAAGGTCCAAGAATGACTTAGCCAACTCGGCATCAAAGGCGGAGTAATCCAGAGATTCAAGCGCCACGTCATCGAGTCGAATAGGATCGAGTCGAAATGAGGGAGTCGAACGAAACAGCCAACCGAAGATCCTAATTCGTATCGATCATATCTCCTAATCTACAAGTCCAAATGCTATGAAATTTTCACAGAAGCATACGTGCATGCTAAGGAGTGTCCACGCCAAATTTCGACTCCATCGGACGCAATCTTGATCGATATGAAATCCGTTCGTATCGATCACGGATCGGACCGAAACTTCGCGGACTTGGGCGCGCGGGCCTAGTCACGTGCCAAAGGGTGTCTCTCGAGATCTGAGTGAAATATCAGCCTCCTACACCTATAAATAGACCTCCAAAGCCAACAGAAAATGGGATCTTCTTCTTCTTGGAGCTCTCCAACGCCCAGACTCTGTCGGATCTAGATCTAAACTCCATTGCTGCTGCTACCAACGAATTTCACTGCTGTAAATCATAATTATCTGCTATAACTCGCTGAATTCACTTATAATCATCAAAGAAAGATCAATAAAGCAAACAACTTCATAGTGGACGTAGGCAATACGCCGAACCACTCTAAATTCTTGTGTCTCTGTGCATTTTAATTGCTGTCATATCTTTAATTTGGAGTTTTTGTTAGATAATCCTTATTTACCATTTAATTTCTTCACTTTATCTCTTCAAAAACTTCCGAAGAGTGTTGTACCCAATTTTGGTACAAACAATATATATCGATGTGTGTATTTTATGAAAGATCAGAGTTTGATAGAACTTGACTTGGGTCACACGATATATATATTTATAGTGATGATTGGTTAATATGTTTATAGAGTAATTTTACTCTATAATTTATATATTTATTTATTTTCTAGGTTTAAAAGATTTTTGAAAAGCTTTTGGAAAATTATTTAAGGGTTTTAAAAATATTATAAAAGTATTTTATAAATAATTAGTAATATGTTACCTCATTTAATTATTTTTATATTTAAAATTTTATTTTTAATTATATATTTAGTTTTCTTTCGATTACAAATTTTTAAAAAAATCACTGTTATTATTATATTATAAATTTAGAAATTTTTTTAAAGGTAAAAATTATAATATATTATTATTTTACAAAATATATTAATAAAGCAACTAAATTATTTTAAATATTTTCGGATGAGATTTCAAGCTTTTAAACATAAAGTAATCGTGTTTATGAAATAACTATAAGGTTTTGGATAAATAAAAATCTTGTTTTATAACATGAGAAGTTTCAAATATGGTATGAATTAAAGGAAAATATCCTATTTCTAATTAGTTTGAGTATAAAGTGAAGATTTTGAATTATATTCTATTGTTTGAAATAAATATAGTTTATTTGGAAGTTTATAATATATATATATATATATATTTAAAAATTGTAATTAATTATATAATATTACGGAAAATTTTGTAAAAATGATATTCAGTTCGTAAAGCAATCTTGAATGTTTTAGATATATGAGTAAAGATTTGGAAGTGAATGTTTATATTTAAAGCTTTATTTTGGTATTATATAGATAAAGTGTATATACTATTATATATATATTTAAAAATTGTTATTAATGATATAATATTATGGAAAATTTTGTAAAAATGATATTCAGTTCGTAAAGCAATCTTGAATGTTTTAGATATATGAGTAAAGGTTTGGAAGTGAATGTTTGTATTTAAAGCTTTATTTTGGTATTATATAGATAAAGTGTATATACTATTTAATATATAATATTTTTTTTTAAAGATTCTTTTTATTTTCAGAATATAAAAATTGATTTAAGAAGTTTTATTATATTTTCATAAATATAATCTCTTTCCTAATTTATATTTGAATGTTTTGATTTTTTCATTCCATGTGACGAGAAATTTGAATAAATGGGGTTATAATACTGTTTGGGATGGGGCATTCGGTAATATTTCTTCGGTTATTCTTTGGACTCATTGTAACGACTTGGAAATTTTAACGATTTTAAATAACGTAATTAATTAAATTTTTCTTGAAAATAAACGATTGAAATTTTAGCAATGAAAATTTGATATTTGGTATGCGTCTATTGAAGCATAGCAAGTGGCAGATTTTCATTTGAAAATATGAAAGTTGGTTTGGTTGTGAATTTCAATTTAAATTTAAAATTAGTTAAAATTAGATAGAAATAAAATATTTTTGAAATCTGGATATTTTTATATAATAAAATTGTAAATCAATTTCTGTGTGAGTCATCATATTTCGTTTCGCTAAATTTGGACTGCTCTAGCCCCGTTTATCTTATTTTCAGCGAATTAGCAACAGTTTGGCAGCGAAAATCGAGTTTTGATAGGATGGTCGTATCTTTAATATCTATGTACCATTATGTTCTCGTCATGCTGGTCTCCGTAGTATATTCATTTGTGCATTTCAGTGTCCGTTACGTGGCGAAATCTACGAAATGATTAGCCGTATCGATACCCATTTTTGAACCTTTTGGGTTTTCTTGTGTCCATTCAATCGTCCATCGGTTGAAAGCAAATGGCCACTACCTTTATTATTTCCAGAAATTAATATTTGACTTTCCCTATTCCTATTTTCAATATTTATTTTGTTCGTTCCTTTATTTTGAGGCTCTCCATTTCTTTCTCTGTTCACTCTCTTTCATTATGTTCTGGAAAAAAAAATTATATATAAAGTTCACATTTAAGTTTGCATGTTTATAGTTTGTGACCTGTTCACCTTCCCTTTTTCCATAGCCGAACGAGCTCAACCCCAAACAACACCTCGCCTTCACGCCTGACATCCCCTTCGCCCTGTGCTGCCACCCACCTTCCCCACTGCAAAGCCGCACACCTAATCCTCCACCACTTCCCCTTTAGTCTCCCTCTCTCAGCCACGCAAGCCTCCTTCCGAGCTCGCACCTATAGTCGCAACTACCCCGGCAGCCGTTGACCTCCCTCAAACCCTCCTTTTCCACAATCAAGTCAGCCATTCCTCCACCAAACTCGATAACCCAACACCTACCGCAACACCCCTCCTCAGCATCACAGCCCTCGGCCTTTGACCCGCCTTCCACTGCCATGTTTTCGCCTTGTGCTTCGACCTGCCTTCCATCTTCACCTGACCCGAGCACGTGGCAGCCTTCGACGGCCCCACACCTACCCTCCAACTCACTCCATCGCCTCTTCCCATCATCTACCACCCACTTTAGTGCCAAACCCGAGTACAACTCCAACCTTTAACTGACATAGACCCCACCTACCCACTGCCACAGCCCTAACCCAATCAGCCTTCCACCTACGACCACCAACCAGCCTCGCCCGACCCCCTAGCTTTCATTCTTCCAGTTTGCTTATATAAAAGAAAAGTTTATATATTATAAAGTTTGCATTTTGGCCTGAGAGTTTGCTTTCTCTCCTCTTCTTTAAGGAAAGGTATATATTTTGTTTCCATTTATATTTCATATATATTTTGTATATATATATATATTGTTTCCATTTATATCAAGTTAGTTTTGATTTGTTTCATCGATTCCAAGTTATCAACCTTTCTTTGTTCGTCGAATTCATGTTGACATTGCTTTGCTTTGGAAATTGTCATTTGGATTGGTCGATTGTCGAGTTCGTGATTCAAATCGTAGCTTGTTGTGTTGTCTATTTTCTCTAGCCTGAAAAGGTGAGCGATCACTCACGATTAACATTCTTATGTTTAGTAAATTTATTTCACATGAAATGATGTTTGAAATGTGTTGTTAAAATTTACTTGGTTAGTAATTGAATTGTTAAGTATGATATGTTATCATTTAAATTTGTTTACCTATGACACATGACACCATACCTTGTTGTATATATTATATTTAAAATTGTTAATTATGATATATTCTTGCTATTGTAATGTATGTCATTTTATATTATTATTCTATTGTTCTCACTGCATGTTCCCTGTTAGTTTAGGAAATCCCTATGGGTTGAAATGATACATACCCGAACGATCTTATAGATTAGGGAAAATCGTTATGGGTTGAAATGATAGACCCAAGTGATTTTATTGAATTTGAATTTTTTGGGATTACGGGTTGAAATGATATATACCCGTAAATAGTAAATTATTGCGGATTGAAATGATAGATATCTGTATCACTTGACCATAGGATAAAAAACTATATACGGACAAAGTTGGTCTATTTTTGAAAAATGATTTCCGGGGTTTTGAAAGGAAATATATAGGTTTTAATAAATATTGATTTTAAATATTATATAAAGATTTATTTTAATATGTGTGTAAATTTAGATTTTTAAATTATATGTTTGGAAATTTTAAATTATAAGTTAAGTTTTGAAAAATGTAAATTTTAAGATTTTACTTATAATTTTATTATTTTTAAATATATAAAATAAGGTTTAATATAAAATAAAATTTAATAAAATAAGATTTAATTTAGTAATACTTAATATAATAAAATTTAATAAAAATTTAATTTAATTTATATATATATATATATTTAATATGTTTAAACTATTTATTTAAAACTTATATTAATATTTTAAAAATAGATTTTGTAATAACTTTAATAAATTAAGGTTGGAAAGATATTGAAATTGATTTGAAATTTAATCTACTTAAGAATTGTATTTAAATAAAAGTTGATTCGAAACTTATTAATTTTGAGATTTTAAAGATATGATTTTTATAACTTGATAACTGGATTTTGTTAAAGGTAATTAAATGAATATTTTCAAATTTAAATAAAATTGAAATTGAATATTTAATATTGATTTAAATTTCTAATTTGATATTTTATTTAAATGTTATTAAAAAATGATTAAGTGAATATTTTCAAATTAAATAAAATTAAGTTGAATTTTGAAATATAAATGAAATTTATCAAATTGAGTTATTGTAAATTGTTTGAATATTTAAACTTTGAAACCTATTGAATTGGAAGTGGTTTAAATTTTTAGTTCAAACTTGGATTTAAAATCGATATAAATTAATAATGGTTTTAACAAGAATTTGAATTGAACATTTAACCTTTTTAATTGAAATTGTTGAACTGAGATTGATTTAAATTGAATTTTGGAACTAAAGTTGATTTGAATTGGTTTGTGAAATTGGAAAAAACAATTCTAATTTGAAACTATTTTCGATATAAACACCTTTAAATCTATAAACTATTTTTAATATATAAACTATTTTAATCTATAACCTATTTTAAATATAAACTATTTTTAATGTATAACTATTCTAATATATAAACTACTTTCAATATTCAAACTGTTTAAGTTGGAAATGTTATGATTAAGATTTAATGGATTTAAATGCGAATACTTTGATATGATGGTTTAACCTATTTTGTGGTTTCGATTTTGGAAATGAATATGATTTAAAGTGAATAATGATTTTGAAAGTGAATATGATTTCGAAAGTGATATGATTTTGAAATGAATATGATATTTTTATATGAAGTATGAACCGTTTGAAATGAAAATAACCACGATGTGAAATAAGCGTTTGGTTGTTAAAGAGACCGGGATCAGATATTGTCATACTCTCTACCAATACCGAAAACCACTTTAACAACTGTGCATGTGGTGGAGAATCCAGAATGAAGTAGGATGGTTGGTGAACGTCTGTATGAGGTATGAACACAGCCCCGATCCCTTCGGGTCGGCTTGATGTGACTAAAACAGAAGCCACGCCGGGCCAAGTGAGGTCGCACCTCCGATCAAGCATGCTTCTTCAATACCATTCTATTACTTTGTGATTTGATTGGGTGTACCTTTGATTATGGGAGTGTGTCTCGAGGTGGGCGGTAGTAGCTGCTATGCGTTACCACCAGTCCGGATCCGCAAAATGGTAGTATCCTACCCTGGGCATTGCCTCACGTGCCTTGTCACATGCCTTATTGCGCCCACTACGAGTTTGGTTTGTGTCGTACCTATGGAGTGCTCCCTAATAGCCCACCGGTTTGGTGGAGTTTACAGTACTGTATAGACTACGACACTTTTATAAAATGTGTTAAGAGGGATATGGGTAAGGCCTTAATGCTATTTTAATATTTTACTTTACTGTAGACATTATCTATGTAGCGTATTTTATTATGTATGTAGATAGTTTAATGGATCCTTAAAGGATGGAATCCCAACATCCTTTAAGTTATTTTCATTTCACTTGGACATTTCACTTGAGTTGATTTACTTGGATAAGAATGTTAATCCTGACTCGAACTTTTTGTGTTTTGCTTTATGCTCGGGTCAGACTGAGTGTCACAACATTTGAGGCTCACCTTAGAGCTTGGAGCTTTGCTTGGAGATCTATCTTCTATCTATTCAGCTTTTCGGTTATTTCATTATTTCCTGTTGTTTATGTTCAGACTTGTCATTTACTTTTTTATTTGAGACTTCTATGTAATTGGGATTTCTGTTGTATTTGCTTTAGACTCTGATGTTTATGTAGTAGCTTTTTGAACTACTATTTATCTATTTCGCTGCTTATTATTGTATTACTCTACGTCTGTAATTCTGTGATTGATTTATTTACTGTATAAGCTAAGTTTTGCCAAATATAAATTAACAATCTATTGTTTTGAACAATTCAAGTCTAACATGTATGGATTATTGTCGATTTTAATGGTGAGAAATGACGGGTCGTTACACTCATTATATAGAATATTGTGGAGATTGATTGTGGTTTATGAGCAGTGAATAAACGATTGAGTATCATACGGTGGTATGAGACACTGTTGTTATATTTATTCGGTTATTCAACATAAGTAGATGGCACTCACGTGACGGGAATGGTATTATGAGATTGTACTTACGTGAGGTGATGCTCATAGTTCAGGGTAGGTGCTTTTATATTTATTGATATTATGCGCCACTATCATGATGTACTCCTCGATTATTGGCGAGAGAGGACAAGATGGCTAAAATCCATCCTAGTGGCCTGATAGTAAGGTCACTCCCAAGATTTGTGACACCTTGAAAGTGTATATATATATATTCGGTTATGTAACCCATAAGGTAGGTGCCCTATAGCCCGTATCCCTTAGGCCAACGGTCTGTTGCCTATAGGGGCAAGTGTAGGGTCATGGCAGAGTGCATCGCGTAGACGAGCAATAGGTGGATATTCATCACGATGACCATCAAGGTAATCAAAGATTGTAAAGTTGAATTAGGCGACCCTACCCCTAGAGCTGGCATATGGCCACCAGTCTCCCTATTGGTTCTAACGGAGCGGTAGATTAGAAAATACTATTGATATACCTCATTTAAGTATAGATATGGGTTAGGTGACCCAAGGTAAGGTGACCCAAATATTGACGTATTTATGACTCTACTTGGGACTTCATGTCTGTTGTACATTTATTCCTCATCAAGAAATATTCTGATTTATTTATAAATGAGGAGATGAGATTATATATGGATATGTGTCTAGAGTATACTAGATTCTCACATCTTTTATTATATATGATTTCTTTGATAGACGGCTTGTATTTATATTGATGTTGGTATTTTATTACTTAAGATTGAGAGATATACTTAGGCATTGCTGCGAGCTAGCCTATTTATACTTGATGACATCTCATTATTGATTATTTCTGGATTTTGATGTTGATTTCTGGATATGGATGATTCACCCATTTGACGTTGATTACGAGATTTCTTATTTGATGTGTTTTTATATAGGTGATAACATATTTTTATATAGTTTTGAGATATTTGACGTTTTGTGATACGTTGAGAATTGTTTATGATATTATGATTATATATTACACATTTAATACTATATACATATACATTGGCATATGGGTTTCCTGGTAGTTACCTTTTTGATATGCTTCAGTTAATCGTGTTATTGAATTTCTCTTTGTATATTATATATGAGAAACCTTTGAATTAGACATAGTCTGACCCATGTGTTATTTACATAATACTCGGGTCAGTCCGATACTTCAAGTACAGAGATAGTATGACCAGCTTGTGTTTTCTAGGCATAAAGGAGACTAGTATATACTATTGTAATATAACATTCGGGTATTATATAGTTTCATGTATATGTATCCTTATATAGTATATTAATTATACCTTGTATATTATGTTATAAATATCGCTGTAATTATGACTCTATGTTCTTTGTGATTTACTATATATTGTAT
Organism: Allium fistulosum; assembly: GCA_030737815.1. NCBI lineage: Eukaryota > Viridiplantae > Streptophyta > Magnoliopsida > Asparagales > Amaryllidaceae > Allium > Allium fistulosum. The sequence goes on along the minus strand of CM060902.1, from coordinate 1,041,788,033 downwards.
ATTGTTCTATCTTGAAGGCACACATGTGTATTTCTTGTGCCGATATTGTGTACATATAAGTGAGTTATTTATTCGATGTTTAAATACATACCAATGTTAGCCCAAGAGAATATTCATGTGTGTACCCCATATCGCCTCATTCTTCGTATTATTTGATAGTATTACTTTGTAATACTCTTGGATAGCATGGCTATAGAGGTGGGAGTGTTTCATTAAACATCATGAAACTAGCTTCTGAATAATAATACCCTTATTTAACTATCAAATTCATAAACTAATAGTTAAGGAATGTATGAATGTTTAGCTACATATATAAGATATCGTCTCTATAGCTATTAGACTTATAGGATATCTTATGTACAATCTATTGTTACTACCATTATTGATTTCGAAGAATGGAAATGGCATATCATCGATACTACTCTACATCAATAAAGCCACCTATTATCAATGTTGTGCCTTAAAGATATTGCATGTCATCAATGCAGCATATAATATCGTGTGTCACCAACATGAGCAAAAAAGTTGTATGGAGATTGATGTTATTGGTTAGTTACAAGGTAGAATGCCGCCCATTATCAGTATGAAAATAAATATTGAGGGCATACAGTAATGCCACATACCATTAATGCCATCTAACATCAACAAAGGCTAATGGACAATGTCGCTTCACCTTTATGCTGCATCTAGTCAATATCGCATCCCATTAATACTGTGTTCCATCAATGTCGCACTTCACCCATGAAGATAGAAGGATTAGCATCTCCTCTGTTAATACCGCATATCTTCGACGATCATTTCAAAGCTACCTCCCTCTGATGTTGTCCTACGAATGACTGCAATACCGAACCTCATGTGATGCCACTTATCACCAATGTCGATCCTTATTGATGCCGCACTTCATCAACCAACAATATACTTGGGGCAGTGTGCCATAAGCCATCAATATTACTGCGGCATGGTATATTATCAATGTCGTATCAAATTGATGTCGGATCTCTTCAATGTCGCATCAAACAATATCACAAGGCAGCAATAATATTGAGGATCATCAACCCAGTATGATGCTGCCCATTAGTGTCGTAATTCACCAATGCACCAAAGAATGTCGTAAACCATTGAAACAAGGCATGATAACAGGTACCGTTAAGATGAACCTTTATGCCAAAGACCAAGCATGCTGCATAACATCAATGGCGCACCTTATTACCCCTATAAATATGAACCTAGGACATAGAGGAGTAGCGGATCATTCTTTTCTCACCTCTTATGCTTTAAACTTTGTAACCCTAAATGAAATTGGGGATTTTGGTACCAATTGTACTTTTTGACCAATCGCACATAAGTCCTTGCATATTTAGCCATTGCATAGCATATGAATAAAGATATTATGACCGAAAGCTTGATTCGAGTTCCAAAGCACTTACGATTTTTAAATTATAACTTGCTTCGAATTCTTAAACATTCATAGTCTACTTGCATGAGATTGTTCTACATTGATTAATAACTTAAACATAGGTTTAAGCATAGCTTTGTCAGAAACAATTTATGACTTCATTATCGACTTGAACGTACTAAACCAATTCACCTAAGCCCTTTCTCAACCAAGTGTCGCTTTTTCTAACACTCGTTGAGGTCTATAAGGTTTAATCAAGCCTTCTCTCAACCAAATTCTTCTTTCTTTACACTTTTTGGGTGTTAGCAAAGAAATTCGTTAACATTTTGGTGCTAGAAGGAGGGCTTGAACCTTCGATTTCGCATAACCCATAAGTGGAACTATCTTAACCAGCATATATAGGGCTTAAAGGATTATCCCTACCAAACATATCCCATTCCAAATCCTATCCATCCTCATTTGGACAACAGCTGTTTGTGAACAAGGATCCTCCGAACCTCAAATGATTAAGCCAACCAACCAAATTATGAGTGATCCTCGGCTTCATTAAGAACAAGTATTAAGATTCATAGCACTACAAATAATGAGGGACAAGAAGAGACAAGTGCCACCTTATAATCAAGAAAAATGGAATCTGAATCCATTCCATATGGGGCCGACACAAATCTTTGCCCTAGGAAGGAAGTACAAAAGAGATAGCATCTTCGTAAAAATGAGAAAGGAAATCCAACTCTAAGCTAAGGGAACTATCTTCGAAAAGGAAATAGAAATTGATTTTGATCAGTTTACTAGAAAGTGGAGGAATATGCTTAATCGATCTCACAAGACAAATGAAGCACAAAAATCAATAAAAAGGAAATTGGTATTGAAGATGAGGAGCCCGTTACAAGCAACAAAAGATTTAAACGTTGTTATCTGGCCTATTGACTCGGCTATATCCAGACTGATTAGACAAGCTAGATTAGACGAGACGAGGCAAATAGTCTAGAAGTATGATCATGGAGACTAGAGATCAATCATAGACAATGGTATGAAGCAACGATCAAGTGAGACCACGAGATGGACTCTTTGGAATATTCTAAGTATGGATTAGTGCTTCCTCTAGGCAGGGGATCGGTACCTATCCCTTCCCTTATGTAGGGTATCAGATTGTATCACTTCCACTAGGTAGGGGATCAGATTGTATCACTTCCCCTAAGTAGGGAATCAGATCGTATCAGCCTAGTAGTTCAAATCAACAGAAGTCGATAAATATCTCCAAAATCATGAAGGCAACTATGCAAACAACTTTAGAACTATGAACCTAGCATCAAGACGGACCCACAAGAGGGATTGCATGAGTCCACAAGGTTATCTAGATCGATCGACACAGATCCCCTATCCTTGGGAGTTGGGCTACGAAACTTTTTGGTTGACCTCGTCTACATCGTGAGATTCTACCTGTTGAATTTCAGGAAGATATTCAGTCGTCTTCCCCTATAAATACAGCGACCATTCTTTATATTGGATCTTTTTCTTTCAGAAGCCAAGGCTCTGCCCTTACTATTCTTATTCTTGTACCGCTGGATCTCAGCTAATCCAAATCTCTTGTAATCAAACAACTATTGCAAAATCAATAAAAGAATCAAGTGGACGTAGGCTAAGATTGCTGAACCACTACAAAAATTTATGCCTGATTTACTTTTTCTGCTTTGTTTTAATTTATGCTTCAATTAATCTCTACTGGAACTCTATTGGGTGTTTATGACCAATTTTTATGCAAACATTTTGGTGCTTTCACTGAGAACGAATTCTCATCTTGATTGGATCTCATCATCAACTTGTGGATTCCTATATCCGTGAGATAGATCTAGATTTCTGCCGACAAGTTTCTGTTTCTACTCAGATTTGAAGAAGATCTAGAAGGAAGCTATCTACAATGCCTCCTAGAAAGGAAAAGGCCATTGCTACCTCCTCACGACCTGTCGACGAGGCAGTAGAGAACACGGAGATCGCTCTTCTAGATGATGAAGCGTAACAAGGAGTCCCTAGCATACAGGCCCCTTCTGATGTGGTCACTAATGCTGATATAAAGAGACTGTGGAGAGAGCTCCATGAAACTCGTGCAGAATCACAAAAACAAATCCAAGAGAACAAGGTTCTCATAACCCGCCTCAAACAGTCCCCTCGATCTGACTCATCGTCACCTACTATGCCTCTCGAACTATAACTATCCATCATCAAAGTCGTACTTCCCATCCTTGAACTCCCTTCGTCGAGTCATGAGTGGTCATCGTCTAAAACTCACTTCAGGGTTGACCCAAAGTTAGACCCGAAGTAATCACCCATTTGACTCGAAGAAAATTCTAGAAATTATGGTCTGAAGTTAGATGCAAGTAAAACCAAGGTTTTCTCCAAGCAAACCCCAATTTGACTCTAAGTATCATTCATCACCGAACCATACCCATGGTTCAGTACTGAACCCCAAGCTAACATGCAAAATACTCCAAGCACCATTCGTCACCAACCTAGCACTTCAAATTTATATGACTCCAAGCAAACCATGTGCTGACTCTAAGCAAATAGCAAATTTTCTTGGGTCGGACTCCAAATAAATTACCACCGATCCATTAACACCGATCCATCTTATTTTGCCCATAACTCTAGCATATGAACTCCAAATGACTTGAAATTTGAAACATGGCCTTGTGGGGCCTTCCTTGTCAGTGCATATCAATCTCACCCTGTTTAGGACAGAATTAGGGATAGGTATCGATCCCTCTAATTGGGGATCAGCCCTTTCTCTGTCGGGATGATATGCAGCTCCTCCGTTTTGGATTCGGAACTCAACTTGAAGACGGTGCATTCTCTCTGCTCCCCGTGACAGACTAGGGCACCGAGAACCAAGCGGCAGCTGTTGAACTGCTACTAAGGATCAAACAAGGAACTGCTACTCAAACAGTACTCCCAAAAGCCGCAGAACCAAGGCGATATGGAACAAACTGGGATAAATTACCGGGCCAAGCTTCCAGGATAGATGATGACTACTCCCAACTAACCAGTTTCCAATCACCTGAATTGGTGGCCATAGCACTACGGCTCGTGAGAGAAAGACAAAATCAAACTGATGATGATTGGGGAAAGTCCTAGAGCCATAATCTTTTTACTAAAGCCATTCAGTGTGCATGGTATCCTCGCAAATTCAACATGCCAACCATACCATCATGCTTAAGGAAAGCCCACCCTGGACTACATCTTATGAAATATGAATGACACATGGATTCCGCCAGAACGGCGACCACAATCAAATGCAAATGCTTTCCCGTCTTTCTTGAAGTAGCAGCGACCATATGGTTTACACAACTATCGGCCATGTCCGTCTCCTTGTTTGACCAACTAGCGCAAAACATCATCGAGCAATTTCTAATACAAGCGACTCGCTTCAAGCATGTGATGTCATTATTAGACCCGATCTAGGCGCCGAGGAGGCGCTCAAAGACTTCTTGCAAAGGTTCAACGCTGCCATAATCGAAGTGAATAATCCCAGCGTTACCAATGGCGTTGATAAGGGGAATCGACCCTAAAACTAATTTTGGTGATTGGTTAGAGTGAAAACTTCCAACTATACTAGATCATTTATATGACAAAGCGGCCCAATACTTGCGGAAAGAGGAAGCTAAACGGATGAGCGTCAAAAGCGACATGTCTCGAATGACTGTTGTCATTCTAACTAACATAGCTAAGATCCAGTCCCGAGCGAGCTCCGAAGGCACAATAGTGGAGTATAAAATTAGGGCGACACTGAGACCCGAGACGAGACCTCGGACTCTGGAAAGTGACCGAGAATCCTAATATTTGACGGGTACACCCTGTTGAACACTCCAATTGAATATATCTACTTGACTACTCGTGACTCGAAGCCGTATAGGGAGCCAACCCCAAGAGAGTCCACCGAAACCAAGAAGAAATCCGGGAAATGTTGCATATTTCATAAGCCATATGGCCATAACGCTGGCGATTGAAGATACTTCCGAGATATGATCGAAGAGCTGATCTAGAAAAGAAAGCTTCGATAGTATATGCAAGCCTGGCAGGATGGTGGGTAGGGAATGACCGACCCTTATCAATAGAGACCTTTGGTTATCGACTGGACTATCGACGGTCGACTTCCAACAGAGAAGGGTTGGAGCAAGTTGGCTAGAGGTAGGCACCGATCAACCTCCACAAACCATGATTGGACCTTTGAGTATCAACCAGGATGAGCATAATTCAACCGTTCATCAGCTTCCATATGCCCCTAACTTGAGGGCAAGAACTCAAAACGGAGATTGGGTGTGACTCGACCATCCACTTCCTATTCCGTGCTTCAGTTCCGACAAAACATTTATGCTTTGCTCAGAGCCCAACAAGGTCAAACTCCATTGCAGCATGGATGCGACTGACTATCCACTCATCGACCTCCATGTTTAACCCGGGCAGCCAAAGAAAGACTTAAAGTGTATATGATCTGACCATCCACTCCAAGCTCATGTCCAAAGTTTGGCAAAACAATCATGCCTTGACCAGAACTCATCAAGGCTAGAGTCTGATTTAAATGGGCATGGACTGACCGCCTACTCGCTAACTATTAAGAGCCATCATTTCAACTCTCTTCCTCGACCCAACCGAAAAAGCGCAAACCATAAAATGGATGTGACTCTACCTTCTGCTCTCCAACTCTTGCCCCTAACATGGGGCCAAAGACATGATTCAAAGTGGATGTGGTCCGACCATCTACTCCCCTACTTGAGCTCGAATTTTGCCGGAACACTCATCTTACTCCCAAAGCTCGGTAGAAACGGGATCCAAATGAAAGTGGATGCGATACGACCATCCACACGTCGACTCCTACCCTGGATGCAGATGGCAGTTTGAGAACCCAAGCTTAAACTGGACATGATTCGATCATCCAATCCAAAGAGGATGTGATCCATCCATCCATGACCTTGCTCACGCCTGAAGTACGACGAATTATTCAAGCCTTGCCCGGACATCGGCAAGCCCAAAATCCAAGCCAAAATATGGACGTGGTTCGACGGTCCATCGATTAACTCTGGTCCCCCAGTTTGGATTGGTGCATATGCTCCAAATGGGCGTGGTTCAACTTCCCATCACCAATTCTAATCCCCTGGTGTGGACCAGAGTATAAACGACAAAATCAAATGCGACCCGATCATCTGATATAAAGTGAACATGACATGACCATCCGTGCGTTGATTCTTGTCCTCGGTGCGGGACCTATAGCATAAATTCATGCGAATGCATTCTGACCATACATAACTAAATTTCTTCCTTGATTGGAGAGGAAGAGCTAGAGTCGCAAAACGGACGTGACTAAGTGTCCGATTCTAAATGCACGTGACCTAACTGTCCAACCTAAGCATAGATGAAATCCGACCATCCATCACTTACTCCCTTCCTTGACTTGACACGAGAAGCTATAATCACTAAGTAGATGTGAATCGACCATCCATTGGCCAAATTTTGTCCTCGGCGTTGGGGGCAGAATTCCAACTCATGAATGAACATGACTCGACCATTCATTCGACAATTATTACCTTGAATGACAGGTGGAGTATAACTCAAAAATGGGTGTGACTGACTATCCATCGACTAACTCTAGTCCCCTACCATGGACTGAAGTATAGATTCAAAAAAATAGATGAAGTTCATCCGTCCATCGATCAACTCTGGTCCTCCAATGCGAACTGGAGTGTAAATACAAAAATAATAGACGCGGTTCGACCGTTAATCGATAACTCTAGTTCCTAGAGAGAAAGCTAAAGTAGAAACACCAAATGGGTGCGATTGACCTCCCATCAACAAACTCTGGAACCCAGAGCACAGATAGAAGTATAAATAGCGAATAGATGTGACTCAACCATTCATTCATCAACTCCGACCTGAACCCGACAAGAGGAGTATAAACTCAAAAGGACGTGACTCGATCGTCCAGTACTAACTCCGCTAACCCAAGACTGTAGGCAGGAGAACAAACTATTGAAGCTGACTAAGACAGCTCAATACTATGACTCATGCCTAGTGTTTACAATGGCTCAAGGTTATGACCGAAAGGATGCCTAGATATAGGATCGTCAAATCGGCGCCCAGGCTTATTGTCGACTAGCTATCATTCCAACCCGAACGGCGAGTAACGGATCGTGAGTACATTGAATGAAAAGCTCGTTACTCGAATACACAAGCAGATTCAAACTTAAAGCAATAACCAACTATGCAGCTGCACGCAACACAAGGCTGAACTCTACTCGGCATTTGATTCGACATGCCTACAAGCCTAATCTTCGATCATTGCAGATAATCGCTCAAACCATCTAGAACACCCAGTATCAGACGCAACAGCTCATGACGAGATCTGAAATTTCGACTGGAGCGACCATCATCACATACCATTCTAACTGGCTTTTATGCCATTGACTGTGCATTCGAGAAATACCCGAACATGGGATCAAAGTCAAATCCATTTGCCAATCTCCATGCTTATATACACCACCAAAGTGTTGAAATCACAAGACTTGCCTAGGCAAGAGATCGGCACCGATCTGATATCCTAGATGACTTTGCACACCCAATTCAAACATCCTCGATATGTTACAAGCGATCCTTTCGTTCACTCAAATGTATTGCCACCGATCCAAATACCCTCATTAGTTCTCGTTCCTCCAAGAATACAGCATCCTCAAGTGTATTAGGAACCAGCTTTGCAATATCATATACTCCCAAATTTTGAGGATTTCCTTATGAATGATGTGAGCTTTCAGGTTGTTCTTATTGTTGGCTCGGAGTATATCGAACAGAAAGAGTCGCTGAACTCGACGTAGCATCTGATTCAGCATATGTAGCAATTTGATCGCCAATCATTGCATCTAAACGCTCGGAGTGCCTAGAACCCATAACTATCAAATTCAACAAATAGTCCAGGGTCATACACATGCATACGTCAAAGAAAAATACCCCTAGTCAACAACTGATCTCTCTGCTTGCTCATCACCTTCTAAAACTATAATCAGGAAAACACACCCAATCCCTAAAAATCAACACGTGCATATGAATATGTACATTGTCTTCTCCAAATCTATATCATACAAGCAACTTCAGAACTACTTCGTTGGATATGAATGGGCAGATGACAAACGTAGAAGCGATCAGAAAGAATTACTTTATTTCGAGTTCATAGGCATAGTATTACAAGCAAATATAAAAGAAAAACTAAAATACACCGATCCCTTAACCTACTACCGACCTCTATGTGTTCTTCTTCTCAATTCAATGCTGATCCCTATGCTCCTATGCCTACTGCCGATCCCTCTATCCACATCAATACAACATGCAAATAACCGACCCCCTCACTACTCCTCCACAACCTCCAACCTAAAATTGATTCATCTCTAATTCACACAGTCCAACACTAATGTGAAACCAAGACTACATATGCATTCAACTAGATCAAATATCGACCCCTAAACCAAAATCTACCAACGCGAGTTCACACGACAGCCTTGCTATATCCTTCATCACTCCAACCCTCCACCTACCTATATGTGTGCGAGCACGATCGATTAAGATTTGATCGGAGTCCAAGTGCAGATAAACATCGGGCTTCGAGATTCGAAGGGGCTCGACCCTCAAATCTAGGCAATCGGTATGGGAATTGATAGATTTGGAGTGTGTACAAACACCGGTGATGTAGGAGGTGAGGATCGATTTAATCGAATTAGAATTTGGAGGTGTTGGAGGCTTGGAAATCATAGTGATAGTATTTGCCTAGTTGCAAAATAAATGAACAAATGAAAAAGAGGGATCAGTGAAAAAATGTGAAAAAAGAATGAAGGGAGAAGGTGAAGTAATTCCTTAAATACCCTTTAGTGCCTTGACAATTAGCTAAAATCCACTAAGAGCATCTCCAATCCTTGTCTAAATACAATGTAATGTCAATTACACATCATCAAAACATCAAATTATTTAAATTGTGTTCTCCAATGCTAATGTTAATTAGAATGTCATGTTGACTTGGCATAAAATTAAATAGACATTGTCAAGTGAAATGTCTAGTTTTAGACATTCCACTTCACATTGTGAGCAATAAAATATAAATAAAAAAATATTATTTTACAAATAAATTTTATTTATCTATAATATAATTGGGACATGTAGGCAAAGTTGTTTCTACAAAGAAGTTAACATTGGAGTGTATGTTTTATTTTCAATGCCATGTCTAATTATTTTACCCACACAATTGTGAACAATACTTGACACATAGGATTTAGTTCATACTACAAGCCATTTGGGTTGGAGATGCTCTAAGTATGCTAATACGAATGGACAGAACTAATCCCTTCCCAAGGGATCGGTAACGAACCCCTTTATACAAAGAAAAATTGCAAATGATTGAATTGCATTTCATTAAATTGGTAATGACCCATGAGTGTGTGAACGTATTTGGGAGCCAATGACTAAAGTGTATATATGAACGTACGAGTGTGTGTGTACACTCGACATTCGATTTTCTAAATCAACGAAAATTAAACTTTTATCTTGAATTTTTAGAAAAAAAACCAGTTCAAATAATCGAGGCCTACTAACTTGATTGACAAGCTCAACGGAACTGAGCATAGGCAAAGATTGGCTATTACATTCTGGATTTATACTGACAAATATCGATGAAGCATCGCGACAAACAGAGAGAGATATGACTCTTTGGGAAGACAACTCGATGGAAGGATAACGACTATTCGGAAAACTAAATGGAATCCTTTCCAGCAGCTCTAACTTTCTTCGATTCAATGCCCGTCATGTTTGGAGCAAGACGTGCATTTGGAGGGCAAGTATTATCCAGCCTTTTGACCCAGATATATACAGACTGATTGGACAAGTTAGAATCGATAATAGATAAGGAAAATAGTCTAAAGGGATGATCATAGAGTCTAAAGATCAAGCACAGACAATGGTATGAAGCAACGATCAAGTGATACCAAGAGATGGACTCTTCGGAATATTCTAAGTATGAATTAGTGTCTACCTAGGCAGTGGATCGGTACCTGTCCTTCCCCTATGTAGAGGATCAGATCGTATCACTTTCCCTAGGCAGGGGACTGGATCGTATCACTTTCTATAAGCAAGGGATCAGATCGTATCACTTCCTCTAGGTAGGGTATCAGATCGTATCAGCCCAGCAGTTCAACTCATCGAATCTGGATCGATATATCTAAAATCATGAAGGAAACTATGCAAACAACTTTAGAAACATGAAGCTAGCATCAAGACGCCATAGGATGGATCGCACAGGCTCATAAGGTCATCTAGAATGATCGACATCAATCCCCTATCCTTGGGAGTTGGGCCACGAAACTTTTTAGGTGACTTCGTCTACATTGTGAGATTCTACCTGTGAAATTTTAGAAAGATATACAGTCGTCTTCCTTTATAAATACAACGACCATTCTCCATAAGAGGATCTTTTTATTTCGGCAGCTAAGGCTCGTGTCTAATTTACTTTTTCTACTTTGTTTTAATTTTATTCTTCATTTAATATCTACTAGAACTCTGTTGAGTGTTTGTGACCAATTTTGGTGCAAACAAGCGCCAATCCAGAGGATCGTTCTCTAAAATATCATGGCTTTCTTAGAATTACTCTCTTACTACTTCTTATGAAAATATCTACCTCTTAACTGAAGATAAGCTCAACTATTATCCTTCTTAAAATAAGCAGCTTCTTATGAGAGAAATCTTAGAGGATTATATTGTTAGTATCATCATTCTAATGGGCACGACACGAATCAATGTCGAAGTTTGGAAGGGATGATAAATAATTTCCTCAGACAAGAACAGCTTGAAGAGTTTGTAAAGACACATTGAAATTGACAATAAAGGAAAATTTCTCAAGTAGTTCCACTGGATCAATCGTAAAAAGGAGTAAGATTCTCCTAAAATAAAGAAGTACGCCTTTAGTACTGCCAGAAATGGCCCGACCAAAGCATTTTCACACCTTTAGTACAACCTACAAGGCCTGACTGAAGTGCCTCCTAAAGGGAGGATGGAATAATCTTTTGGTACCTGGCCAAAGCACTGAACCAGCCTTTAGTACCGCCTACAAGGCTTGATTGAAGCGCCTCCTAGAGGGAGGATGGAGTAAGCCTTTGGTACCTAGCCAAAGCACCGAACCAACCTTCAGTATTGCCTATAAGGCCTGACTGATGCACCTCCTAAAGGGAGGTTAGGTAAGTCTTTGGTTCTGCTTAAGATTTCTGACCAAACACACCAGATGAAATCAATAAAGTCAATCGCACTCTATCCAAAAGTATGGATCAAATCCATCTACTAGAGGAAGATCAATAAAAAATGAGCCATTTGTGCTCTAAAAGCAAAAGTAATCTTCTAAAGGAAGATCAATCAAAAATGAGCCATTTGTGCTACAAAAGTAAAAGCAATCATCTAGAGGAAGCTCAATCAAAAATGATCCATTTGTGTTCCAAAAGCAAAATCAAGCAATCTTCTAGCGGAAGATCTATCAAATATAAGTTGTGGTGCTTCAAAGAAAAGAAAGCAGGATTTCTCCGTTAACATATAAGTAATTATTATTGACACACGGTTTTCTGGTCTTCTATTCAAATTATTATTGCCAGAAGGATTTTCTGGTCTTCAATTCAGATTATTTTGCCAGATAGATTTCTAGTATTCTATTTAGATTATTATTGCCAGATGGATTTTCCGGTCTTTTATTATTGCCAGATAGATTTTCTGGTCTTCTAGTCTTCTATTCATATTATTGCCATAATGGATTTCTGGTCTTCTATTCAGTGAACATTATTCTGCCAGATGGTTATCTAGTCTACCATTCATGATTCTGTAATGGACCATATCAAAGTTGAAGAGTATATTTGCCTTAAATCAGCATGTCAATCGTCAAACAGTTTCAAAGACAAACCAGTGTTTGGTTCAAGGCTACATATCATACTATTGGAAGGCAAGTTAAATATCTAATTCAGCAAACTCAAAAGGAAAAGTATATACGGTACATTCAAGGTAACATTCCTTCAAGTACAAATTTATTTACAATTTAATGTATTATGCACAAAAGTTGCATGAACAAAAGATTGGACGATAAGATAATCTAATTAAAAAGACTACAAGCTATGAGTCAAAGCTTTGAGCCAACCTCCTTAAATATTCAACGACCAAGGAAGAATCGGTAATGTGATGAATTGCTAAATTTAAAAGCTATTTAGGGTTCATTTCCTTCTACTAAATAGTATTTGTTTCATTAATCGATGCAGTCTAAATATTCAATGCATGGTCAAGAGTTTTAGTTGTTCCCTTCAAAATATTGATCTTACCTTTCAATTTCTCAATCTCTTAATCAGAAGTGCATCTTTCATGCTCAAGTTACCCAACCTTAGCTTTATAAGCATTAAGATGAGTACAAACCTTATCCCTCCACTATTCGTTCTGAAATTGCATACATACAAACCTAACTTTTTAACTCCATTTGGTAATTTCATTATCATCCAAGCCCAAAGGAGGGTTTAACAAGGTAGAGAACTTTTTTTGACCAATCAAAGGAGTAGGAATAGGAAGGGTGGAATCGCCTCCACTTATAATAAGTTCCAAAGATTGACAATTCACTTGACTTTTTAATAATTCCATCTCGAGATCCGTTATCTTTTGGTGTAATCATGCAATTTACGCATCAGCTTCGACACTTTGGATATAGGCTCTGGATTGGATAATTGTGTCTATCTTCCTTTTAGTTCCTGGATCCTTCTATCCTTTTCTTTAATTTGCTTTTCCAAATCAGAAGTCGTTTCTCTCAAACCTCTAAATGCTGACCTTAATTTGTAGTATTTTTCATGCCAGTTTTGTGCATCGGGGTTATTTGGAAATTGTTAGGCCAAAGTGCCTTGAGAAAAATGTTTCTTCTCGAGTTCTACCATAAGCCTACCTTTAATAGAATCAAGTCAGGCAAGGATATCCGAGCTGCTAGACGCAAGTATCAGTTGTTTTTCTAAACATATAAATAGGAAAGAAAATCATTACATAAAAAGAATTCTCCTCATTAAATGATAAAGGTTTACAACTTAAGCAAATTTAAAATTACATCAGTGCCATATATAGTTAATGAAAGTGCAATGGATCGTATATCATGACTTGTATGTTAATATGTGAATGTACATCAATATGTATACTAAATGGAACAACATAGCAGATTATAAAAGTAATGAATAAATGTAATCACAATATAGTTTTATGAAGGTTCGGACCTCCCATCCTACATTCAGTCTCTAAGCTTCCCTTTGGTATTTCACTAACCAACAATCCTTGCTTCTCTCTAAGGAATAGGCTTATACAAAAGTATATCTTTGACAAGCTTGTGTTCTATATAACACGGATATTGACTACTAGTACAATGCTTCCTATAATCTCCCTTGAGTGTTTGTTGGTGTAAGTTCCTGGATTTGTAGGAATTAAGTTTACCAAAATATAGATTTTGGTTATAATTGATTGAGAGTATGAAATCAATAATAGCATAAGAGAGTTTAATTACTTATAGAAAATAAAGAGTGATAGTAGTTGTAAGTAAGTCTCAATCTCTATCGTTTTATATATTTATAGACAACAAAGAGTTGTATTTCAAAGAGTATGTCTTCTCGAAGAGCTTCCTTTTGATCAAGGGTTACAACTATGGAGGAGAAGACATGAACGTTTAATTTGAAAAAGAAGTGGCCATTCAAAATTGCAGTTGCAACAGCGTCAGACATCTGGCATTATGTCCCAGACGTTGAGACCTTTTAGAGTTTAAAACCCAAAAACTCTGCTAGATGTTTGAGCTTATATGCCTCTGAGCCTGTGTTGTTTGTAAAACTGGAGAGTTTTTATTAAAATTTTAGGTAAGTGTTTTCGTATGTGCTATGATCACTTAAGGAGATTGTACAAAAAATCAACGACTATTATATAAATATATGACTTTACTTTCAATAGTATGATCCATCGTTCATTACGATTGTCTTCGAGGCGTGATATTGGTGAGCAGAGTGACGTCTTTTATATACTTCTAAATAGATGTAATATATATTGCATACATGATTGTATAGTTGTTGTCATTAAAATCCCAAAAGAGAGGTTTTAACATTCTCCCCTTTTTGATGATGACAACTATACAATCTTTTGTAATGGTACTAAAAATAACTCTCCCTGAATATGCTATCTTCCCCTATGTATATGCACACAAATGTTCTCTCTCCCATAGTCATTATCAAAAAGAGCAATGTATAATGCGCAGAAATAAAACATAAGAAACACGAACATCATAGCTCATAATCACATTACGAAAATAGTATATAATTCAACTTCACAACAGCAGTTTTATGAACATCACAAACAGAAATGAAAGTGCATAGTATGAGTCAAAATAAACATGATGAAAGCATAAACATAACTATGCAGATAATTGGAAAGTAATTTATTGATATCCTTGGTAGTCATTAAAAGAGAAGGTGTCACAATTTTCATAGTAGTCGAAGTAGGCAGAACGATCTGTTTGATAGTCTCCTTGCCAATGATGCATCGAAGTACGATACTCCTCATCTTCATTAATTGATAGGGCCTGAAAAGAGGCATAGTGCACGTGTTTAGGTGACAGTGGATTAGACCAAGATTCCTCTTCCTCCTCTTCTTCTTCTGGTTGTTCCTACAGAATATTTTTGCCTCTATCATGATTAGAAGTTCCAGCACTATGAGATGACCCATGAGGCCTACAGACATGAGTATGTGGTGGAGGGGTGTAGAAGAAGGAGATAACGATAATGTAGAAGAGGATCAACCGTGAACTTTTCTCATAACCTTGCCCAAAGTAGATACAACTTTTTCCATAGTCCTCTCCAACTTGGTCATGCATGTTGAAAAAGATCTTTCCAAGCCGACCATCTTCCATTCTAATTTCCTTTGATTCATCGTGATTGTTCATTGATTTTGAAGTGTTAAGTCTCGTATAGACTCATTTGGAATAGTTTCAATCTGGGCTTCAAAAATCTCGGATTAGGAATGGTATTTGGTATCATGGTGAGAAGAAGCAAACGGTTGTGGAAGAGGAACTTAAGCTTGTTGTGGAGGCACTGGATGTAGTTGTTGTTCTTGTTGTGGTTCTTGTTGGGCAATCCATTGAGTAACAGAAATGTGAGGGGGTAGTGTTTCAGGGAGATGCATGGGATGAAAAAAAACTTATACGATCTTCTTTAACTGGAATCTCTTCAAAATGAGATATATAGGTAGGCACATCGATAGCTTACAAGAGGCGCATGATGTATGGTGCATAAATAATAGTTTATCGATAATGAATCCAAAAAAAAATTATTTCATTATGAACAAATTTTGTCCAGTTGACTTGAGTTCTACCAAACATTACATGTAAGGCCTTATGATTATTGTCATAAATTTGTTCTTGGCTTCCTAAGTGGGGTATTATTGTGTTAATGGTCATTCTATTCAATAATCTAGCCCGTGGATGAAGATGTATAGGATTCCATTGAGGCATTCTATCCTCCCATATCTGATGTGTAATTTCATCACATTGTAAATTCCTATGATCAGCAATATCCTCTAAATTAATTCTGGTAGAGGAACAATCAAGTAATCAACCTAGCGTGTTTACACTAATTTTCAAAACTTTTCCATATACACTAGTCCATAACCAACCTTCTTTATTTTTAGATGTCCATATATCGTTACTACATAGGTTAGCATAGAAGAGAAAGATGGCTAGTTGACCAATATTTACCTCATTCTCTTCAAAATTGATTAGTGTAGGACATCCAGAGGCAATTGTGAGTTCTTGAAGACGATATTCTTCAAATCTGGATAGCCGATAGAAAGGACCGGTATGAAGTTTCTTAATTTTCAGATCTTTAAATCTTTTCATAGCATTTGGACCATAGCGAAGCCACTGTTGGCTGTGTGAACTGGTGATAGTAGTGGATTGAGAGGATGAAGATTGCCCTTTCTTTGATCTCTTGTTGAATGGGGCTTTGGATTTGGGTGCCATTGTCGAAGAATTGGAGTTTTCGAGGAAGCTAGGGTTTTTGATAATTGAAACGATTTGGGTAAAAGTGAAGAGGTGGGGGAAAAATATATAGTGATGCAGGAATGGACAGGCCGAAAATTGTCTCGGACGTCTAAGGATAGGTGCCAAACATCTGGGAGTATTCAGAGAATTTTCCCGGGTATTTTACCAAACATCTGGCATTTTGCCTCAGATGTCTAAGCTCTTTTATTTCTTTATTTTTAATTTGAAGTGTATATGATGAATATGTTTTTTTTAAAATATTATTTCATCTTCGATGATTCTGCGTTCTTATGCTCAATTAGATCCCAAGAATTTGTGTTAATTTTAGTTTGCTCATTTGAAGTCTTAAGTGGAGACCAATTTGGATGAACTGGAGTGTGATTCCAGTCTTGGTTTGATGACTTTGCTTCCCACAAGTTTCTTGGAGTAACGTTGTGAGTTTTTACAGGGATCTCTATTCAATAAGGAGATCTTTTGTGTAAGTAATCCTTCGTTGGTGAATGTCCACAGATTGGTAGAATATACCATTTGAGAAAGTTAAGATGGCTTCCTTGTCTTCGTTTCTCGTAATACATTTCTCTTTGAACTCCCATCATTTCTGGTTGATAGTGAAAAATTTGATCAACTTTAGTATTGATAGACGATGGTTCAAGATTACTTGCTCGTTTGACTATCTTTCTCTTTGGAGAGTAGCTAGTGTGATATGTAGTTGATGCTATAATATTTAGTGAGGATGATTTATTCAATGGAGGACTAGATTCTATTGGTGATACATATGCACTCTTAGATGAGGGTGAGCTAAAATCAATTGTTGAGTAAGCAGAGTCGTGGTCGGAAGACATTTTTAGATCTTCTATTGTTATATTAAAAATATTTATGTGTATTTTTCTTAAAAAATGGCTAAGTATATAAGTAGAGCATACTATTTGTTTGTAGTAAATAATTTGTAAGGACAAAATTTATCTAACCATAAAATTGTTAAAAGTTTAAGTTATGGTAGTTTAAAAATTAAACTAAAAATAACTATACTGAAAAAAATTTGATATGAATAAAATTAGAGTTTAATATTCATGACAATTATCAGTTAATGTTTATGAAATTGATTCATTAAGTGAACGTATACCAAGATCCCATCTTAGTTTTATAAAAATTGATTCACATAGTTGTTTAGTGAAAATATCAACAGTCTCATTTTCCGTGTTAACAAATTATAGAGTGACGATACATATTTCAACACTGCCTCTCAGAAAATGGTGGCGAATATCAATATGTTTTGTTCGAGAATGGTTAATTATAATTTTAGACAAATTTATAGCACTCGTATTATCACAATATATAGGAGATTTATTTATAATTTTTCCAAAATCTTGAAGTGTTTGTTGCATATAAATTACTTGAGCATACGCTAAGGCAGTGGATATATACTCTGCTTCACATGTCGAGAGGGAAACACAATTTTTCTTTTTACTAAACAACGAAACCGAAGGTTGATCAATAAAATGACATGGGCCACTTGTGCTTTTTCTATCCGTTTTGCAACCACTGAAATCTGCATCATTATATGATACGAGTTCGAAGGAGCTAGCTTTGGGTAAAAAGGACAGTAATCTTTGGTGTTGGTTAAGTATCGCAAGATTTTCTTAATCGCTCGATGATGTGATTTCTTAGGTTGTGCTTGAAAACATGCACATAAACACACACTCATCATTATATCAGGTCTACTAGCCGTTAAGTATAATAGAGGGCTTATTATACTTTGGTATAATTTTTGATCAAAATCTTTTCCATTTTCATCTTTATCCAAATGTAGACTAGTGCTCATTGGAGTTAGTTTACTAGATGTATTATCTATTCCAAAACATTTTATTAATCCTCTATAATATTTTTCTTGGTTTATAAAAATTTCATTTCCTAATTTTTTTATTTGTAATCCTAAGAAAAAATTTAATTCTCCCATATGAGACATCTTGAACTCGTTTTTCATTATGTTTGAAAAATTATTACATATTTTCTCGTTGGTTGATCCAAATATGATATCATCAACATCAATTTGTACAGTTAGTATATTGTTATTTTCTCTTTTTATAAATAAAGTTGTATCAATTTTACCAATTCGAAAACCGGAATTTACTAAATGTGCTTTTAGTCTTTCATACCAAGCACAGTGTGCTTGTTTTAACCCGTATAATGCCTTTTTAAGTTTGAAAACATGATCTGGATATTTTTCGTGAACAAATAAAGGTGATTGTTCAACGTAAATATTTTTCTTTATAAAACCATTTAAAAATGCACTTTTAACATCCATTTGAAAATATGATGACACGCAAAGGCGAGTAATGTTCTTATAGCTTGAAGACGTGCTACATGGGAAAATGTTTCTTTATAATCAATTCCTTCTTCTTGATTATGTTCGTGAACAACTAACCTTACTTTATTAAGAACTATGTTTCCATTTTCATCGGATTTATTTTTAAAAACCCATTTTGTTCCTATTACGGATTGATCATTTGGTCTTGATACGAGTTCCCACGCATCGTTTCGATCAAATTTATTTTGTTCCTCTTGCATTGCTAAAATCCAAAAATCATCTTTTGAAGCCTCTTTATAGTTTTTAGGTTCGAAGTTAGATATGAAGGCTACATGACGCATGTCATTTAGTTGATTTCTAGTTGAACCTTTAGTGTTTATGTCACCAATTAAATTATTAATCGGACGATCTTTTAAGATTCGAGGTGGTGATCTTAAAAGAATATTGTTATTGTTTATGATATTATTTTCAGGTACAAGAGCATCATCATCATCATCATTATTGAAAACTTCTTCATCATTATTATTTTTGTTCTTCTTAAAATCTTCATCAAAGGAAACATGAAGACTCTCTTCTATAGTGTTAGTTTGTTATTAAAAATTCTATAAGCTTTACTACGATCTGAATAACCAATAAAAATTCCTTCATTGACTTTTGGATCGATTTACCAAGATTATCTTTAGTATTCAAAATAGAGCATTTAGAACCAAAAACACAAAAATATGATTCTTTAGGTTCTTACCAAAAAACATTTCATAGCATGTATTCTTAGTATTGGTCAAAGTGTTACATGATTTAATACATAACTTGCGGTAGCAACGACTTCGGTTCAAAAATTCTTTAGTACACTACTGCTACTTAGCAATGTTCGTGCATTCTTGTAGTGTTTGATTTTTTCTTCCTACTGCACCAGTCTGTTGTGGTTTCCATGGAAATGAAAAATTATGACTATTCCCTTTTTATTGCAATTTTTTTCGAAAATATCATTTTCAAACTCTCCGTCACGATCACTTCATACACTTTTGATTTTTAAGTTCATCAAATTCTTAATTCTTTTAGCGAAAATTTTGAACATTTCAAATGTACAATTTTGTATTTAAAAAACAATGTCCAAGTGTATCTTGAAAAATCATCATTAATCACAAAAACATATCTATTATGGTTTATCGATCGTACTTGAGTCGGACCGAATAAATCTAGATGAAGTAGTTCGAGTGGTTGTTTTGTAGAAATTTCCTTTTTAGATTTAAATGAACTTTTCTTTAATTTTTCAAGTTGACATGCATCACATAAATTTTTAACTTTATAATTGATTTTGGGTAATCCTCTTACTAAATCATTTTTTGCTAATTTATTTATATACTTAAAATTTGTATGGCAAAAGTGTTTGTGCCATAGCCATGGGTCATTATGATTTGTGGTTAAGCATAAATCACTATTGTTTTTAATATTGATATTTAAAATATATATTTTTTGATTTCTTAATCCTTCAAATATTAAATTTTAACTTTGATCAAATATGCTACATTTATCTTTTTCGAAGTCGATTTTAAATCCTTTATCACATAATTGACTTATACTTAATAAATTGTGTTTTAAATTCTCTACAAATAAAACATTGGTATTATGGGAGTAGTAGATATATTGATGCTGATGAATTCTCCAATGCCAATGACGAGTCCTTTTGAATTATCTTTGAATGTCACAGTGTCGCCATCAATATATGTTATATTTAACAACATGTGTGCATCTCCTGTCATATGCTTGGAGCATCTGCTATCAAATATCCATTTCTCCTTACTTTAACTTTTTTTGGACCTACAAAATAGTAAGAGTTTAATTGGTACCCACTTCCTCCGTTAGGGTCCTATGTGTTAGTGGGGGAAGGTAGCCATACCAAGAGGGTTTGGGACCTTTAGAATGTAATTGTCATTATAGACAACATATTTCAAGTATTCATCTATGTGTTTCTACCTAATTAATTTGTTATTGGTTTTAGGAATCCATATTTTAACCATATTTAAGTTTGAAGCTTTGATCTTAGTCTTGGATTTTGGCTTCTTGAACTTGATATATAGTGAACTATAGTTCTTGAGCTTCTACTTACTATTAAAATCTAATCCTTTTGGTTTTCTGATGGTTTTGATATTTTAATCAAATTTTCTAAGATTGTTTTCCCTTATTAAATTTTGAAACGTTATTGGTAATTTTATCTAATTTATTCTTAAGATCAAAAATTTCAACATTGGGAGAATCTAAGCTTGTTTTTAATTCAAGCTTTTCTTTTCAAGATTATCATTCTCTCGTTTGCTATTTTCTAAATCATGTAAAGTAGCATATTGAGAAGACAATCTTTTAGATTCCTTTTGTGCTATTTCTAATTCCTCTTTTAAAATTGTTTTCTCATCTTTTAATAAACCAATTTCTAGCTCTGCTCTATTCAAGTTTCCTATATATTTTTAGTTTCTTATATTCTCTATACTTATTGCCCAATTCTATGCCAATTTCTAAAATTTCATCATATGTTAATTAGTTTAGGATGTTCCTCATCTATTCTAGCTATAAAAAAGACATTTGTTTATTCTGAGTCGCTCTTACTATCCGATGAGGAGGACGAGTTAGAGTCATCCCAAGTTACTTGAAATGCTCCTCGCTTTTTATTGAATTCCTCAAAGTTGTTTTTCTTTTTGTCATTATTGAGTTGTGGACACTCTTTCTTCATATGGTTGAATTTGTCACATCCATAATATTTGATTGATGTTGAATTTGATGAATTCAGATTGCCACTATTTGGAAAATTTGTCATCTTCTTGAATTTCTTAAATTTGTATAGTTCTTGGCGATAAATACAATTTCATCTTCTTTTAAGTCGGAATTATCGTCATTTAGTTAAAAGGCAATATTCTTCTTTTCTTGATTTTTCTCCTTCCTAGCCTGCAAGTTAGCTTCTTACGACATCAACTTTCCTATTAATTCTTCAACTTTGAGTTGAGAGAACATTAGGCTCTTTGATGGCTAATTTTATTCCCATTCATTAGTCAAGGAATTTAAAATCCATGTGACTGGATCAAAATCAGTGAATTTCACCCCAAGTGCCATCAGATTGTGTCGTATAGTTTGGAATCTAGCATACATGTATATAATCGATTCATTTGCTTTCATTTTGAGGTGTGCAAAGCATAACTCGTGAAAAGTGCACCATATATCATATGCGGGTGTGCAAAGCATAACTCGTGAAAACTCATTCAAGTGACCAAAATAATACATTCATGGCCTTAGCGTTATTGGTTATCGTGTTCTTTTGTACATCAGTCTAAGTGCTTATATCAGTGGTAGGTGCTTCGTATCTAGTTTGGGTAGTTTGTTAGATTTCTAAACTATTAGCTTCCATAAAAATTTGCATACGTGTTGTCCAGTAAGCATAATTAGACTTGGTAAATAGTGAAGGACGAGCAGTTGATTGACCTTCTTGAAATGTACTTGCCATATTACAAAAAATTCAGTTACATGTTACGGTAAAATGAAACGGCCTTGCTCTGATACCAAATTAAAGTGCAGTGGATCGTATCATATGACTTGTATGTTAATATGTGAATGTACACTAACATATATACTAAATGGAACAATATAGCAGATTATAAAAGTAAAGAATAAAAGCAATACACCATAGTTTTATACTGATTCAGACCACCCATCCTACGTCCAGTCCCGAAGCTCTCCTTCGGTATTTCACTAACCAGCAATCCTCGCTTTGCCCGGAGGAATAGGCTTATACAAAAGTATTTCTTTGACAAGCTTGTGTTTTATACAACATGGATATTGACTGCCAGTACAATTCTACATATAATCTCCCTTGAGTGTTTTTGAGTGTAAGTTCTTAGATTTGTAGGAAGTTAGTTTACCAAAATATAGATTTTGGTTGTAATTGATTGAGGGTATGAAATCAATAATAGCACAAGAGAGTTTAAGTATTTATAAAAAATAGAGAGTGATAGTAGTTGTAAGTAAGTCTCAATCTTAATCGTTTGATATATTTATAAGTAACAAAGAGTTGTATTACAAAGAGCATGTCTTCTCGAAGAGCTTCCTTTTGATCAAAAGTTGCAACTATGGAGGAGAAGACATGAACATTTAATTTGAAAAAGAAGTGGCCATTTAAAATTACAGTTGCAACGGCGTTAGACGTCTTCCATTATATCCCAGACGTCTGATACCTTTCAGTGTTTAAAACCCGAAATTTATGCCAGATATCTGAGCTTATATGCCAGATGTTTGAGCCTGTGTTGTTGGTAAAAACTGAAGAGTTTTTATTAAAATTTTAGGTAAGTGTTTTTGTGTGTGCTATAATCACTTAAGGATATTGTACAGAATAATCTATTATTATTATATAAATATACGACCTTACTTTCAATAGTATGATCCATCGTTCATTATGATTGTTTTCGAGCCATGATATTGGTGAGCAGAGTGATGTCTTCTATATATCTGTAAATATATGAAATATATGTTGCATATGTGATTGTATTGATATTGTCATTAAAATCCCAAAAGAGACATTCTAACAATTAATGCTTAAAGTTTTGAGATAACATTTTTGGCCTTTCCGAGTGACCTAACAGACATTGTAATGGTAGAATCGAAAGTAACTTTAATCCCTCCTAGGGTATTGACTGGAGGAAGTTAACGATAGTCCCATTTTCTGGCTAGAGGGCTAGTTTGACCACATATCAATCTAGCGTGATTAGTTCGAATTTCATTAAGCAGTCTATCCTTCTCATCACCTAAGAAATCAAAATGAATGTGGGGAAATTGTGTATAAACTTCCTGTAGATCTCTAGGAAAACAATGTTTTGCTAGTTGTGATATTCTGAGAGTTAAGGAATTCTCTTTAAAATATCTCTTTAACTTGATAAATTTACTCAAGAATTTTATGGAAATAGGGCTACATGAGGATTTCTTAATCTGTACAATATATGAAAATAAACTAAGAACAGAGAAATAAAAGTGATAAAGTTTATAAGCTACTTGAATCACATATTACATTCATATAATCATTTAGATTCATACAATATTGATTCCTTATAAAATTCAGAAATCAATCTCTCCTTTCTATAATTAATCTTATCGGGGGAAGACAGTAAGGTGAAAGTGGTATGATTGCCACCCTGGGAAGGTTCCAGTAATCCTCAGGATGAGAATCAGACCCATGTTCGTCCAAGTATATTTTATGACGATGCCTAATTAGACCCCCACTATTCTCACCTAAGTAAGAAAAGTAAAAAAAATTGCCCCTGGAATAAACCTTATAGAGAAACTCTACCAAAGCACTTCTATCATCGATTAACATCCAAAAAAAGTCATTAATTCTGCATTCTCTTTTATAATTTTGTCCCAATGAAGGCGAGCTCTTTTCAAGCAAGGGGCAGCCTATTTTTCCTTAAAAAAATTAACTACGCAACATTATCCGAAAGGCTCTTATATTTGTCAGCAGCTTCGTAAAGGATCTCGTAATTGTGTATGTTCGTTTTCCTTAACTTAAATAGTAAGCTCATCAATTAAAAGCTAAGAAGGTAGTCTTAAGCTTTTAAACAAGAACTTCATACCTGGGAAGCCGGAACTTGAGAAATGGAACTCTAAGTTTTCTCCTTTGGCTGATGACTGGGTGGAGCGTTATCTTTTAGGGGAGAGTCCTCCTTTATAATGTCTTGAGGATCAGGGAATTCGGTAAAGTCTGCATCGTGAGCAGATGGGTCTAAGTTAGCATCACTTGATCTATTTCCCCCGTCTTTTGGATCCGAAGGACCTTTCCTATTGCTATCACCATCGTCGTCGTCATTATCATAGCCATCGTCATCATCATCATCATGGCCATCATCATCATTGTCATCATTATCTCCTTCTCCATCAGACTCTATCTCCTCATCGAGTAGGGGATCGTCAAAGGTAAGCAACTTTTTAGGGTTGACCTTTTCCTCGGCAGGAAACTGTTCTTGAAGGGACTTTTATCTTTCCTCAGCATAAGACTAAACTTTCTTTTGAACTTTTCATTCCAATCTAAAAGGGATGGAAAGCCTGGGCATCTTTGAATGTCATCGGCATATGCCATGAACAAAGCAGTTTCATAGCACTTCTCGGTAATCTTTGGTAGAACTTTTTGAGGAAAACGTTAATTTTCTCCTGGGCGTCCCTGATAATATTATTGGAATAGGTCAAAATGTCAGTTTTTCTTTGTAGCTTTTTATTTAGAGATTTATTCTTAACAGCTAACTCAGCCTTCTCTTAGTTGGCCTTTTCATTCTTGTCAGCTAGCTCAGCCTTCTCTTTGTTAGCCTTTTCAAGATATGCCTTTAATTTTTTCACTTCTTCCTCTAATAATTGCCTGCCTTTATTTTCTTCATAAAGAGAAGAAGTAAGTTTACCTTTTTTAGAAACAGCTTCATTCCTTACTGTAGTGATATCAATTATACTGTTGTTAAGCGAGGAGATTTGACCCCTAAGTTTGGCCACTTCATAAGAAGGCCCTTAAGAAGCCTCTTGAAGGAAGAACATATGCTTGGCCACTTAAAATGTTTGGTAGATATAAGTCATAATAGTATACACAGAGCTAAAAGATTAGATTAATAAAAAAAGAATGTGCACCAACAGGAGCTGCTTGAGAATGACACTAAGATGGTCTTTAGAGTAGACCAAAGGCTGCGGTGGCATGAGCGAAGTCAAAGAGGGAGATTGAGAAACTAGATGGAGAAGATCTTCAAAACTTACAACGGGAGACTGGGCCTGAGCCTTTGAAGGAAGAGGGTCATTTGGAGAAGTAAACAGACCAAGATCAACACACATGCGACTGATGGCTGTTGGGGAAGAAAAAAGGAAAATATTTAGGAGGCACTCGGAAGTATGGGCTCCTTTGTTTGCTTCTGGGCTTAGTCTAAATTTGCCGCATCAGGGCTTGAATCAATAGTCACATGTACTTCTTCATCCACAACATAAGTAGTAAAATAACCCATGAGTTTAGCCTTTTTGCTCAAGGAAGGAGATGGAATATCAGCAGGAGCATCATCACTTGCTTTCCCGTTTATTGCCTCAATTGCATTGGCATCGGAGTCCTTAATGGAAATAGGTTTGCTCAACTGAGACGGGTTGGGAGCTTCATCTTTATTTCCCCTCCCTTTGGAAGCATCATCTTTAACTTTCGCCTCTTTAGAAGCAACAATAAGAGCAGATGTGACGACTGTCCTATACCACTGGCACTAATAGTATATAAATAGTGCTATATTGTCATGCCCGGCCGATATAGGATGGTCATCAGGGTTTAGAATGAACCAATATAACCTGTCATATCTCACAGTGCATGGATATAGATATAACAGAAGAGACAGTAATAACAATATGAACAAATCATCATCATCATCGAAGTATAATATCCACAGAATTATAAATCAATAGTAGAGTTTATACAATGGAAACAAACTCAACAGAAATCTCTAATATAAATAGTAATAAGAAAGCACTATCATGGGCTCCACGGCATTCCTCGATAGAATTAGCGTAAACTCCATATATGTATATAATACGAGATAGCTCCATCTAGCTCATCCCTTGAACAACTACTGCATCACCTAGAGTAGTTATATAGTCTACTCATTTTAGATTATCCGAGATAATAAAAAGCAAAGCATAAAACCTTGGATCAGACAACAATCTGATGTGAGCAGTAAATGAGTCTCAAAATACTAAATAGGTAAATATGGTAAGAAACAAGAGTACACAAACCATACTTAACATGTCCCTGTAACCAAAGAGTTAGCATACAACACTACAATATGCTACTCTACAATATCATAAAGATATACCACAAACCAGATAAAGGATATCAGTCTTCCAGGTATTCCTATCTACAATACCAACTTCCTTTGATACCTATGAGTGATAGCCTACTAAAGAGAGCAACCAAAGCAACCATAGCATCCATCAAACAATCCTAACTATCACTCCATGTACTATGAATATATGATTAGCTCGTATGGCCTCCTTTCTACCATGGACTAACGGAAATCTCAGTTCTCCATTGTACTCTCGTATCTCGTAGCCCAAAGCTGGAACTAGACAGAAGGCCATAGGTTCAAGGTATACATGTCCCTTCATTGACCCATAGGCGTCCCCACTTACAATACCCCTGCTTTGAGTATAACGGAAAACACTTCGAGTATCAACGATTCCTTAGCACATACAGCTGAGCCCTCCTTTGTTCCATTTGAATACTGAGCCCTTCTTGCTCAATCCACTTTCCATTATTCACGAGTAACACTTCCACATTCCCGGATTCTATAGCTCACCCCCTTTTCAAGCCGCCATCTTTGAAACTTACTCCCAATACGAGCCAACATTCGAAGACCATAGCTTTTCATCATGATGTTATATCGTCATCACACCTGATACGAATGAGCCAACACCTCTAGCATGATCTACAGAACCTCAACTTCACTTCCCAGAAGTTCATCCCATTTGGTCCTAACCCAAGAAGTTGGCATCGACCTTTGAACTCGGTATCGATCTCTCCACTTGGCTAATTCATGGCTAAGTTTTCTTCCACTCCTTCCTTGCTTCTAGTACTTCATGCCCACATGCTTTGACCCTGACTTCTCTACGCAAATCAAGTCGTCATAGAACAAGTCCTCTCTTTAAAGCATCCTACTTCATATTCTAGAGACAAGTTGTCATAGCCTCCAACCAATCACTGATCCATTACCTCAAGCAACCTCTACTAGCAACATCCTTGCTATCCCCAAAATCACCACCACCATGGATTAACCCACAGAACTCGATAACAACATCTCGTATCGGTGTCGACTTCTGTACTTAGACAATCTAGACCCGTGACTTGAACTCCAAGCTCCTCTCATACCCCAGAGCTTCCCTTCTAAGTTCCGTCCAATTCCGACAAACTTT
Source organism: Allium fistulosum (assembly GCA_030737815.1). Classification (NCBI taxonomy): domain Eukaryota; kingdom Viridiplantae; phylum Streptophyta; class Magnoliopsida; order Asparagales; family Amaryllidaceae; genus Allium; species Allium fistulosum. Next base: position 1,041,760,292 of record CM060902.1, on the reverse strand, counting down.
GCCTCAAATTTGCTCAATTTTCCAACCTAACTTTCTATGCAATCACAACACTAACAAACAACATCAAATCATATCATCCAACAAAGAATAACAAGCAATTTTATCCTATCAATTATGCAATCCATTAAAATTAGACAAACAAGTCCATTTCTAATATGGACCTACATATAACATGAATATATGAGCATGAGCAAGGGTGATTCCTAATCAATCTAAATCATATACATAGTTTAACATGGAATTAAAGTTGGAAAAAAAATTTATGGCCAAAAATCGATTTAAAACATGTTAAATCCTATGATTCTACCATATAAAGATGCATAGTATAGTGAGAATGCATAAACCACTCACTAGTTGCCAAATTCAACCAATATTAGTGTAAATCCAATTTAGACAGCAATGGAATGCACTTCATTAAGCAAAACGATGATTTCTATCTTTTAGTTGATGACTAATCTCTAATCCACAATCTTTTTTTATTTAGAAAACAATTTAGGTGATTTTGGATGAAATTAAGATGGGTCTAGGGCTAATTAGGATTTAGACCCGATTTAAAAATGGGTGGAAAAGGTTTTAACTTGACTCTTCAGTCCTCTATATATAGTATTCTCTAGTTAGATTAATAGAGAAACTAATGAGCTTCACGAATTACACAATAATTTTGGCCAGCAATTTTAAAAACTTAAAAAAGGCATAACTTTCTAACCGTAATCCGTTTTTCTATTATGACCACTCTACTAAATGAAAAACAATCATCCTGAAGCAATGAAACTAGTTTGAGACCCTAATTCGATTTCTATCAGAAGTTACAGTCCAAACTTGACTTTCAGGGTCAAAATAGTCACATAGAAATTTGGGATAAAACAAAGGTGTGTAAAATATCCTTAAGAGTCATGTCCCAAAATTATAGAACCATATGACCTTACACGAATAAAATAGAAATATTTTACGATCCTTTGATATGTAAAATACAGGTCGTTGCATTCTCCCCCCTTTAAGAATTTCTCCCCCGAAATTCCCAAAGAAGCTAAAGTATAAGCAACCATGGTCATCCCGCATGCCTATCAATCATAAGAAACCGTCAAACATCTCACACAAGCAGCCATGCAATCAATAGTATAGTGACCTATCTTAGCATGCGGGATAATAACCTATCAAATATAGTATACAATGGTGAAAGTAAATACGATAAACGATGGGTCTTACCATTCAAAGAGCTCCTGATAAGAAGTCCTCATGCCCTCTTCCATCTCCCATGTACAATCATCCTCGCTTCCACTCAATTGCACCTTAACTAGCTTCACCGTTTTTCTCCTAAGATGTTTTGTATCATCCCCACCAATACAAAGCAGCCTACGAGATATAGAAACCTCTGGTTGTACCACATCTTTTAGCTGATTCAGTGTGATCTTTAGCCTGAATCATGCACAAACTTCTATAGATAAGAGACATAAAAAACGTTGTGCATGCTTGCCATCTTTTGGGGTAAGTCAACTGTATATGCTAGCTTCCCGATTCCCTTGACTATCGGAAAAGGTCCTTAGAATCTCAATGCCACCTTCCCCTTTCTACCTAATCAAACTACATTCTTTAGAGAAGAAACCTTTACAAATAGCATATCTTCGATAAAAAACTCTAAATCCCTTTTTCTCTTATTAGCATAGCTTTGATGACGATCCTGAGCAGCTTTCATTCGTTGTCGAATGACCTTAATCTTCTCTGAAGTTTCTCTAATTATATCTGGTCCAAGTATCGGTTTCTCGCCCATTTTCCACCAACATGAAGGAGCGTTACATGTTCAGCCATACAATGCTTCGTATGAAGCCATACCAATACTCGATTGATAATTGTTATTGGAAGCAAACTCCACCAAATGCAAATGATCATCCCATAATCCACCAAAGTCTATAATACATGCTCGCAAGAGATCTTCCAATATACGATTTACTCTTTCGGTCTGCCCATCCGTTTGCGGATGATAAGCTGTACCAAGATACAACTCAGTCCCTAGCGTCTCTTGTAAGCTCTTTCAAAATCCACTAATGAACAATGGGTCTCGGTCGCTTATAATGCTCTTTGGCACACCGTGAAATCATACTATCCACTTTACATACAACTCCCACAGCTTGGATGTCGTTCTACTTGACTTGACACTTATAAACCTTGCACTCTTAGTCAACCAATCTACTATGACAAAAATGCCATCTTACCTTACTCGAATCCTCGACAATTCATTAATAAAATCCATTGATACATGTTCCTATTTCCATTCAGGAATCTCTTTGAAACAATCCACAAGGTTTCTTCTACTCTGCCTTCACTAACTGACAGTTTATACACTTCGAGATAAATACCCCAACATCCCTTTTCATACCTTTCAAGTAGTAAGTCCGCTTCATATCTTGGTGCATCTTGTTACCACCGAGATGAATAGTCAATCTGGAATGATGACACTCTCTTAGCACTTCATCTCTTAATCAATCAACATCAGAAACAAATAATATTCCATCCTTACGAAGCCAACATTCTCGGATGAGTTTGTATTTCTTCATGTCTTCAGGATCCACTCCTTCTTCTATCTTTCCTATGATCTCCGCTATCCTAGCATCCCACTTCTGACTAGCACAGATCCTTTCAATTAGAGTGGGTCTAATTGACAAACTTGCCAACATTTTAGTTTCTAGCTCACAGTGAGGCCTCGAATCAAATTCAGTAATATATTCTATCTGCTTCCATTCCAAGAACATTGCTCCCAACCCAGCATGTCTTCTACTCAATGCATCGACGACTGCATTTCCTTTTCCTGGAGCATAGGAAATACTACAAAGAACTCTCCAACCACCATTGCTATCGAAGGTTGAGATCCTTTTGAGGGAAAAGGTAATTCAAGGATTTGTTGTCCGTAAATAGCTTAAACCTTTCTCCCAACAAACAGTGCCTCCACATCTTCAAAGCAAAAACGATTGCTGCCAACTCCAAATCATCGGTCGGATAATTCCTCTCGTGCGGCTTTAGTTATCGACTAACATAAGCAACAACTTTCCATTTTTGCATCAACACCGCACCTAATCCAGTGCCACAAGCATTGGTGTATACTGTCAACTCTTCATTTTCACTTAGAATGGTCAGCACAGGTGCACTCGTCAACCTCTCCTTTAGACTCACAAATGCATGCTCCAACTTTGCCTCGCATACAAAAGTATGATTTTTCTTCATCAAATTGGTCAACGGTGTCGCTACCTTCAAGAAGTCCTTTATAAAGCATCTATAGTATCCCGCCAATCCTTGAAAATTTCTCACATCCGTAGCATTCTTAGGTTGATTCCAATCTTGTACCGCTGCCACCTTCGCAGGATCCATTGCTATACAATGTCCCGAAATGATGTGACCTAAGAACATCACTTCTTCTTTCCAGAAGTGACACTTAGAGAACTTTCCTCCCAATTTGTGCTTCCTCAATATCTCTAGCACGATCCTTAAGTGCATCTTGTGCTCTTCTTCGGTCTTGGAGTAGATCAGAATATCATCCATGAACACAAGCACAAACTTATTCAACTGGTCTCTGCCAGAGCGTTGGTCAATCCAAATGTCATCACCAACCACTCATAGAAACCCAACGACGTACGAAAACACAGTAATAGGCACCCTTCCCTTCTCTACTCTCAACTGGTGAAATCCCGTTGCCAAATCCATTTAGGAGAACACCATCGCACCGTGCAACTGATCGAACAAGTCATCAGTGTGTGGGAGTGGATACTTGTTCTTCTTTGTCACTTTATTCAGCTTATGAAAATCCACACACCTCAAAGAGCCATCCGCCTTCATTGCGAAGACTACAGGTGCACCCCACTCAAATATGCTTCTTCGAATGAACCCTTTCCTCAATTGGTCATTCACTTGCACCTCCAATTTCTTCCGCTCTCTGGGTCCAATATGCCTCAAAGGCATAAAAATCGGTCTAGCTTTCTTCACCAACTCTATCTGAAAGTTGATCTCTCTATGCGGTGGCAATCCAGTTACTTTCTCGAAACATCTGGACACTTTCTAGCGATAGGCATATATGACAATCCCTCTTATGGAGCCTCAAGCGAATATAGAAAGCTAACCATCACTCCATCCTTGAGTAGGCAGCAAATCACTACCGTTCGTCCATCCACATCTCCGATTGTCACCAACAACTTCTTGTAATCCACTATGTCCACATAATTCCTAAGCAGTCCATACTAAGAAAATCCCGAACCCAACAAAATTCAAAAAATAAGCAATCACAAGCTAAGGAACAACCAAGACTCGATAAAACAAGGCCACGCCAAACCATGCAAAGACTAGTAGAGTCTCCAACAGGGTTCATCAGGATTAGGGGTCGGTTTACTATCTTAGATTCTAACCCCATTATATCTACTAGGTCACTACAAATGAATGAATGAGAAGCATCGGTATGAAACAAAACTCAAACATGAACATCACCAATAGAAAGCATACCTTGAATAACGACTCCCTTCCCCCTTCTCCCTCACCGATGGAGCACTCGACGAAGTTGGGACTGCGTCCAAAGCATATGCCTTCACCACCTACTTATCCTTCATCGGTTCTGAACAATTCTTCTTCAAATACCCAGGCTTGTCATAGTTGTAACGTTTCTTCTTCTCACTCATCTTGCAGTCTTTAATTAGATGACCCTTCTCGTTGCATCTGAAGAAAATAGGTTCCTATTTACCCTTTTTCTTGCCACCCTTACCTTAAGATTGCTTCCTCTTTCCATTCCACTTCTTCTTGCCTTCACCACCTTGTTGCAACTTTGGCTCATCTTTCTCAGCAGAAACAACAATAGTAGTCTTAGCCTTAGGGTACAAGCTCTCATCGCGAAGCGCTTTCTCTACTAGATTTTCAAATGGTTCTAGTCCACTAGCTTTTCCCTAAGTAGACATCCAAGTCAATGATGAATTTCTCATTCTTCCTCAATGGAGTGTCAATGAATGACATACCATATTTAGACAAATCATTAAATTCTACCACATATTTAGAAACTGTCATCTCTCCCTGCTTGATATCGGCAAGTTTTTGGAATCTAACCGACTTCTGAGCAGCTAGAATAAACTTCTCCTCAAACCTCGTCTTAAACCAATCCCAAGGAAACTGGTCTTCTAGAGTAGTTATAGTGACAACATTCCACGAATTCATAGCTCAGCCCTGAAGCTGTCTCGAAGCCAATTTTCCCTTCATATCATCTTCCACCTCCATATCACCAAAGATGCACTCACAAGTATTTAACTAATCTTGCGCTTCTATGGCTTACTCCGTCCCGTGGAATGGCTTCCCTCCAAAGGTAGATTAATCTTTTCTCAGCATGGTGAAATCAGCCCTAGGCTCCTGCACAGGAGCACCTCCAACTATCACCACTCCAGGAGCATTCCTCATCATATTAGCCATCATAGTATTGAACATGGCTTGGACATCAGGCGTAGCAGCTCCTGATCCCGCTCCTTCCTCTACTCCTGAAGTAGAATTCCTCACAGTGTTCCTTATATGCTGGCTCATTCTTATCTACAACAAAAATGATCAGTCTCTCATAAAGAAAACTGTGTCTATAATGCTCATGTGCATGCGACTTATACTATTAATATATATATTACTATATAGTTTTGAAAACCAAATATATAACAAGTACTCACTCTCTTATACATATATAGACTCTCGATCTAGTCTAAGGCGTTAAAACCTTCCCTATCACTACTGCATTACGGTATCAACTCCAGTTAATCCCGTAACCAAAGCTCTAATACCAAATGTGGCGACCGCCCTTTACCATCGGCACTAATAGTATATAAATAGTGCACTACTGTCATGCCCGGTCGATATAGGACGATCATCATCGTTTAGAATGAACCAATATAAACTATAATGTCCCACAGTGCATGGATAAAATATAATATCACAGACATAACAGAAGAGACAACAATAACAATATGAATAGACCATCATCATCAGAGTATAATATCCATAGAGTTATACAATAGTAATAGAGTTTATATAACAAAAACAAACTCAACTACTATCTCTAGTACAAATAGTAATAAGCAAGCACCGTCATAGGCTCCACAGCATTGCTCGGTGGAATAAGCATGGACTCCATATATGTATATAATATGAGATAGCTCCATCCAGCTCATCCTCTGAACAGCCACTGCATCACCTAGACCTGTTATCTAGTCTACTCATTTAAGAGTACCCAAGATAATAAAAAGAAAAACATAAAACCTTAGGTAAGGCAACAGTCTAGTGTGAGTGGTAAACGAGTCTCAAAATACTAAACAAGTAAATATGGTAAGGAACAAAAGTACACGAACCATACCTGACATATCCTTGCAACCAAAGAGTTAGCATACAACACTATAATATGCTACTCTACAATATCATAAAAATATAACACAAACTAGATAAAGGATATTAGTCTTCCAGGTATTCCGATTTCTAATAATTACTTCCCCTGATACTTATGAGTGATAGCCTACTAAAGAGAGCAACTAAAGCAACCATAGCATTCATAGATTCCATCAAACAATCTTAACTATCACTCCATGTACTCTGAATATATGATAGCTCGTAGGGCCTCGTTTCTACCAGGGGCTAACGAAAATATCGGTTCTCCATTGTACTCTCGTATCTCGCAGCTCAAAGTAAGATACGTGCCTCGCAGCCTAAAGCTGGGCAGTAGATCCAAAACCACAGGTCCAGGATATACAGGTCCCTTCATTGACCTATAAGCATCCCCACTTACAATGCTCCTACTTCGAGTACAATAGAAAACACTCTAAGCATTAATGATTCCTTAGTACATACACCCAAGCCCTCCTTTGAACAATTTGGATACCGAGCCCATCTTTCTCAATCCAGTTTCCATTATTCACGAGTAACCTTTCCACATTCCCCAATCCTACGGCCTACGCCCTTTGTGAGCTGCCATCTTCGGAACCTACTGTCAACACGAGTCAACATCTGAAGACTATAGTTATTCATCATGTTGTTATATCGTCATCCACTACAAGAAAACATGTTATTAATAACGCCATTTAATAATGCATTATTCTAAAGCGTTATTGTTTACCTTTAAGTATTTGTCCTTTCGTTTTGTACGGTACATGTGTAACGTTTTGGCCCCAAAATTTGCGTCTCCCTCCAAAAACACTTGACCAATTTGGTCTCCCTCCCAAATAACACTTAACAATTTTCATCTCCCTCCCAAAACAAAATAACCCTAACCGACGTTCTCTTCCAATCCCCATCTCTAGTTACCGAACTTCAGCCGTTCTACTCCATATCCTAAGCTTTGATTCACATTTAATTGCATGTTTTACGATCCCAAATCCCGAATCCCAAATCAACATGTGCTGCGTCTCTACCTTCATCGCGACTTGCTTCTCGGCAGTGGCTCAGCACATGTGCCACTTTTTCAACTTCGTCAACATCAAAACCTGGCGGCTAGCACTCTTCTTCTCACTTGTCTTCCCTACGGCGGCTCAACATCATGGCCAATTTAGTGAGGTATTCTCGTGAATCGCAACTTTCATTACATCAAGTTTCTTCCTCGTTTCAGAGCGCACTACTGCCTTAGCCAGTAGAACATTCTCTCCGCCACCGCTGATGCCATGGGCAAGCTCGTTTTGTTTTTCGAATTTTGATTTAGTTACAAACTTTCTCCGACTGTTGATTCTTATGCTTCTAACTTTTTTTTGTTCATTTGTTCGTTAATATCCGTAGATTGTTGTTCATGAAGGTGTTGAAAGTATAGATATTGAATAAAACATAGCATATATTTTAATAGAAACTACTGTGGAAATAGACAATAGGGAACTAAGAATCATAAATGTGGTGAAAGTGCTTATTATTGTGATGTTGTATCCTACTGAAGGGTTATACTGGTTTTCTTTTATTATGATACTAGAAATAGACAATAAGAAGCTAGAAATTACCGGCTTATATTGTTTTCTTCTACAATGGTGAAAGTATCTGATGGATTATAAAGTCTTAACTGTACCTTGTTTGTTACCAAAGATTGAAGGGTTATTAAGTCATTATTATTCTTACTCGTGAATTTTTGCAAGAGTGTTCTAATTTTTTTTAATCTACCCTTTCCAGTTTTGCAAGAGAGTTCAAAATTTAGCACATATAACCATTTGCTTCACTAAATACGAAACGCATGGTTGTATGCTGTACTTGTATGCGGAGAACAACGCATCATCTCTTTTCATTTTTGGACTTTGCATGTTTTTATTTATTCTTTTGATTGTAAGAAGTAAACAGACTTGTATTTGCATTAGGTTCGATTTGAACCTATTGTTAACTAGATTTAAAATCGAGTTCAGTCGTGCTAAAAGTTTTATCTTCTTCATTTGCATGCTCATGTTGTGTTATCTTATAAATATCAAACGGCTTTATTCTTGCTTATAATATTATTATTTCCTAGATTGTGAAATATGAAGATTTTTTTTAAATTGTGTAAAATTATGCATTGGTTTGATAACATGTATTTTAGATGAATCAGATTGATTCATGTTACTTCTATGATTTATTTATGAATTATTTCTAAGCAGAGGACATGATTGGGTTACATATAATGGAGGAGTTTTCTCATCACTAAGGAATAGACATAACATAACAGTAATTAAGGCAACTCCCAATGTAAATTACAGAAACATTATATATTAGGAAACAGCTTCATGCATCCAGTAAGTGACTTGGTCTAGAGTTGCAAGACGAGTCTGAGCACCATTGTAGTACCATATAAGCAACTAGCACTATATTTGTTGAATGATTTATTAAAGGAAAATAAATCAATTACAACAACACAAAACGTAAGATTTTAAATTTTCTCATAGACAAAAATTTACGTCTTGTTTACGTTCCTCTAGTTTCTAAAGTCAATTTATAATTTTGAATTGGTATTTCAATACGTACAAAGGTACAAATTATTTATTTTCCTTTTCAGTTATTATATTCAGTAAGTGGCTATGCACAAGGTTGGTTCTGCACAAAATGCGTGGATAATCAAGGCATGAGGTTAGATTTATCTTCCAAAATTTTTATAATGGTTTTTGGTGAGTCTCACGAGTTAAAGTACTTACTCATACTACTATCAATGAATGAGATACTTATATATATATATATATAAGGAAATTAAACATATAAACAATTTTGATTTAGATAGAATTTAGCTGAATGCTATGATGAATATCTAAAGTGGGGCTAAAACTGGTTGAAATCAGACATGGATGCATGGGGATGGCTGAATATTTCATAAACAAGTTTGGTGAAGAAAGAGAAAAGGATTTGGCTTTGTCACTCCATTATTTTGCTCTTCTTTAGATGATGAGAAAAATATAGGTTAGTACCACGTCAAGATAGTAGCTTCATTTCTCTAGTCTTTCAAGATGAAATTAGAGTTCCTTATTTGTAGTGTTTTGTTGGGTGAAGTTGTGTGTATGGTTTTTTTTGATTGAATGGAATTCTAACCTAGTTTAGAATATTTATGCAAAAGCCAAAGAAATTGGTATATGTTCTTCTTACGATATAGTGTATATGTGACTTTAACTATTTTACAAATCTTATTGTTTAAAGTGAAAAAAGGTCCATGGACACCGGGAGAAGATATAAAACTAGTTTCATATATGCAGAAGCATTGTCCTAGGAACTGGAAATACGTTCCTACAAATGTTGGTTAGCTTCTTATATGTTTCAACATTTATTTCTTTTTTGAAGTTTCAATTTTTTTTATGTTTTAATTTTCAGTCATCATTCTCTAACAATAGATATTAATTAATCCATTGATATTATTCCAGGATTAATGAGATGTAGCAAGAGTTGCAGGCTGAGATGGAAAAATTATTTAAGACCAGGGATTAGACGCAGAAATTTCACGGATCATAAAGAATAACTAATTATCCATCTCCAGACATTATTGGGAAACAAGTAAACATTATTGCATTCTGACGATAATAATAGAGAATAGCGAGTCCTTGTTCTAACTATAAACACATATGGTATAACTGAATATTCTTTTACTTTCTTTGGTATTCAATTTTGAAATAAGATGGTTTATATTCATTTCTTGTGTAACATATGATCACAATACTTCATAGCGATGATAGGGAACAATTATGGTATGAATTAGCTACATTTATTTTTCATTGTAGAAAAAATTTATGAATCAACTCAATGTAGAAAATAATGCTTTTAAGTTGAAAAATGACAAAGTATAAGTGGATTCATGTACCTGACATGGACTCGAAATCCAAAATATTCATTTTGGGTAATCAACAGCAGCATATTAAGAATGAGGTATCATTGACATTTGTCACTGAGTTGAATGGTATAACTTTGTCAAATTACTATGACTTAAATGATTATAGAAATTATGATCAAATGTAAAACTCGTAATAAAATTACAGAAATGGTGTAAATAATCAAAAAAATTATGTGGCCTGTACATACTATTATTAGCTTTAATTTAATTCCTTATCTCGTGTTAACTTATGTATATAATCAAAAAAATTCAATCCAAAAATGATGAACTAAATTCATACTGAAAAGAGATAATATGACACGTGAGATCCATGTGTTAGTTAACAATTACTAATTACTAATTACTAATTATAAAATATTAACCAAGTTGAATTAGTTTTATAAAAATTAACTAAATTTACACAATAATAATAAATTAACTAAGTTTATAAAAATTAACTTCGTTAATTAAGTTTTATAAAAAAATAATTAAGTATATAATAGTAATAATAAATTAGAAAAGTTTATGATTAACTAAGTTAATAATAATAAAAAAATAATTAATACTTTTACATCTAATTAATTGTATCGATGGTACCTATGATTTACGAGTGGAAATGAAATGTTATATGTTATTGGTTTCGTAATTCTCAAGTTGTTCTTTTTTTCCTTTGTTTTTTGTATCGATGGGAGTTTTACAGAGTTTAGTAAAGCAAGAATGAAAAAAATGGGTGTCCAATGGTGTAAATGTTAAATATGAGATCAGGGATAATAGATATGGATACAAAGCAGGCGCCATGAAAGAAGGTATGAAGCATTCATATGTGGATAAATGTGAATTTATAGCCATTTTCGATGCAGATTTTCAACCTGAACCTGACTATTTGATGCGAACTATTCCATTTCTGTTCCACAACCCAAGTATAGCATTAGTTCAAACTAGATGGATTTTCAGTATGCAGTAACAACTTTTATTGAAATCGTAGTAATATGTTAATGATTAGTTTGATCATTCTCTCATGCTGAAGTCTGCACTTAATGTTTAACTCTGTAGTCAACAACAATGAGTGTCTAATGACTAGAATGCAAGAGATGTCAATGGATTATCACTTTAAGGTTGAACAAGAAGCCGGTTCTACATTGTGCAACTTCTTTGGTTTCAATGGTGAGCAAGAAATATACAATTTTTTCATATTGGGTTAAACAATGCAATTGATTAGTTTGACAATATAACAGGAACTGCTGGTGTTTGGAGAATCTATGCAATGAATGATGCAGGAGGCTGGAATGAACGAACAACTGTTGAAGACATGGATTTAGCAGAAAGAACAAGTCTTAGAGGTTGGAAATTCATTTATGCTGGCAACATTAAGGTTAAAAGCAAATTGCCCAGTTCATTCAAAGCTTTCAGAAACCAACAGTATAGATGGGCTTGTGGCCCTACTAACTTATTTAGAAAAACTTTTGGAGAGATCTTAAGAACTAAGGTTAGCCTTCTTTCTAAGGCAAAAAATTTGCAATTTTCCTGGAAATTAATGTTTTTATGAAGCAAAACCATATTCATCTCTTCTTGGTGTAATAGTTACCCTAATTAAAAGATCTTTTACATGAAACAAATTTGAGTAAAATATATATTGAATCGTTATAATTAGTAATATATCCATTTATAGGTGAACAAATGATAAATTGATAAAAATTCAAAATAAATACTGAATATAATAATTGAAGCAAGCTATAAAACATTGATTATGTTACCTGTTATGTAACCATGAATATTTTTTCATTTTACATACTTGACAAATAACCATTTTACAGAAATAACTTTATGCAGTTTATATTAAAATAACTGAAGAAATACCTATTTAGCTTAGGAGAAGCTGAGAGATAAAGTGCGCGTAGGTGTCGCAATGAAGAAAAATCAAATTCACACCTCCTCAGCATATTAATTACCTTGTTAAAAAATTCGGGTTCTTCCTTCTTTGTTTGCTTAATCCTCTTTGATTCATGTACCTATAATAAATCATTTAAATATTCTGTATCTTTACAGTTAATTTGTTACGTATGTCCAAAAACATTGCAAGAAATTTCCTACATCAACTGCACCTCCACATGTTCGAAGAACTCGGAGTTCTTCGACCATCCCATAATGTGTTGTGAATCAAACGGGAGATGAATGTTGCTGACAGGCATTCATTCTCCCTGGAAATCCACACTTTCTTTGTGGTTTTGTTTGGGAACCATTGTAGATAACACTATATGTATGTGTATGTGTGTGTGTATAGTGTTTCGTGGCTTGCTTCTTTCAGGATGTTGGTCTGAAACTGACTTGAAAGTGGATGGCAACAAGTCTTTATTTATCTCTTTATTTGGTGATGTGGATAGTTTGTACAAGTTAACATGGTATACACAATACCTGCTGCTTATATGAATGTGTATTACCACATACAACATACTTTGGGGTATATGCAAGAAAGTACACTACATGTCTGAAGCATTTTCTTGCATTAGAAGTTGTTGAGTTTGAAGCTCCTCCCTAATCTTATTTGAAAGAAGATTGCCTTTGCCGAATTTATCTTGAGACCCGTCTCTTAATTTCCTCCTAAAACATCGGATTTGTTAATATTCCACAAGAGAGTGTAGGGGTATGGTGGTGGTAGACAGTGTAGGGGTTTGTGGAATAGTGAACAGTTGAATGAGTTGTGGCAGTTGAATGAGTTGTAGTCACTGGTGGCTGTTGGAGCGGTTGCTGCAGCAGATGGTTGGAGAAATGTATGGCAAAATGTTGGAGTGTTAGAAATGCTTCAACAGATGGTTGCTGCAACTGAGAAAAGTGAGGTTAACATTGCTTTAATCTATTTTCCATATTGGGAAAATAGATCAGTAGAAATAATCAATTGTAGTTTCTAGTTCATGCAGTTCATGCACTTGCTTTAATGTTTGTACACTGTAATGAAAAATATATATCACATTTCTATCTGAGCATGCACTTGTTTTAACATTTTCTGTTTCTTTGTGTTAACTTCGTAGGCTTATTTGGAAGGAAGCAAGGTCCTTAGTACGCAACTAGATCAGATCTTGCATGTTGGAACTCTGTAATGTTTGTACTCTGTAATATTTGGAAGGATTGCTTTAATGTTTCCACTCTGTAATGTTTGTACACTTATTAAATTGACATTATTTTCTGTTTCTTTGTGTTAACTTGGCTACAGGCTTATGTTTTATTCAATGGTTATGCACTTGCTTTAATGTTTGTACACTGTAATGAAAAATATATCACATTTTTTTCTGAGCATGCTCTTGTGTTATATTTGTTGATTATAATCTTTATTCGTTTATGAAGATTTAGTTTGATTGCTATTATTAAAATGTAATATATAGGTATAGCTCTTGAAAAGTGTATCTACGATTTTTATAGCGGCATATATGAGCTGTAAAAGAATTTATCAATACTATAACATGTTGATTTAATAGCGTGAAATGACCGCTATTGAATAAATATTTTATAGCAGCAAAATGGTGTTATAAAGATTTCCAATTCCGTTGAGATTTAGCTGTATTATAGCGGCTATAATGAGCTATTGAATAAATATTTTATAGCGGCAAAATGGTGTTATAAAGATTTCCAGTTCCGTTGAGATTTAGCTGTATTATAGCGGCTATAATGAGCTATTGAATTAATGTACCATAGCGGCGAATTTGCGTTATAAAACTAAGCTCAACCATAGCGGCATATTTTGTGTTATAAATATTCAACAGTTTTTTATAACATGTCGATATACAACGCTTATCAAACCGCTATGGTTGTGATTAATAGCGGCTATATGCCGCTACAAAAGACACTTTTTGTTGTAGTGATCCCACCTGATACGAACAAGCCAACACCTCTAACACAATCTACCAAACCTCTACTTCACTTCCTAGAAGTTCATCCCATTTGGCCCTAACCCAAGAAGTCGGCACCGACCTCTGAACTCGGCACCGATCTCTCCACTTGGCAAATTCATGGCTAAGTTTTCTTCCACTCCTTCCTTGCTTCTAGTACTTCATGCCCACATGCTTTGACCCTGAATTCTCTACACAAATCATGTCATCATAGAACAAATCCTCTCTTCAAAGCACCCTACTTCATATTCTAGAGATAAGTCATCATAGCCTCCAACATTTAGCCAATCACCGATACATTACCTCAGGAAACCTCTACTAGGAACATCCTTGTTATCCCCAAAATCGCCACCACCATGGATTAACCTACAAAACTCGGTACTAACCTCTTATATCAGTGCCGACTTCTGTATTTAGAAAATCTAGACCCGCGACTTGACCAAGCTCCTCTCATACTCTAGATCTTCCCTTCTAAGCTTCGTCCAATTCCGACCAACTTTACCTCCAATTTTCTCAATTATCCGACCTAACTTTCTATGCAATCACAACACTAACAACAACATCAAATCGTATCATCCAATAAAGAATAACAAGCAATTTTATCCTATCAAACATGCAATCCCTTAAAATAAGATAAACAATTCAATTTCTAACATGGATCTACATATAGCATGAATATATGAGCATGAGCAAGGGTGATTCCTAATCAATCTAAATCATATACATATTTTAACATGTAACTAAAGTTGGAAAAAGTTTTATGGCCAAAAATCAATTTAAAACATGTTAAATCCTATGGTTCTACTATATACACATGCATGTATAGTGAGAAGGCATAAACCACTCGCTAATTACCAAAATTCAACCAATATGAGTGTAAATTCACTTCGAATAGTAATGGAATACACTTCAAATCAAGAAAAACAATTATTTCTATCTTCTAGTTGATGATCTAATCTCTAATCCGCAATCTAGTTTGATTTGGAGAGCAATTTGGATGATTCTGAATGAAATTAGGATGGATTGGGGCTAGTTAGGGTTTAGACCTAATTTAGAATAAGAGGTAAAAGTGTTAACTTGACTCTTTAGTCCTCTATTCATAGTATTCCCCAGTTAGATTAATATGTCAACTAATGGGCTTCAATAATTACACACTAATTCTGGCCAATGACTTTAAAAACTTTAAACAGAAATAACTTTCTAACCGTAAGTCCCTTTTTTATTATGACCACTCTACGAAATGGAAAATCATCATCGTGAAACAATGGAATTGGTTTGAGACCCTAATTGGACTCCTATAAAAAGTTATAGCCCAAAAAAGACTTCCAGGGTCAAAATGATCACTTAGAAATTCAAGAAAACTTAAAGGTGTGTAAAATATCTCTAATAGTCATATTCTAAAACTATAGAATCATATGATCTCACAAGAATAAAACAGAAATAGTTTACGATCCTCCGATACATAAAATACGGGTTATTACAGCAGATGAGCCTAAAACAAAGAAAGAAGTTAATAAGATATCAGGAATTTCATACAAGTTATATTAAAAACTTACCATTGGGTTCAAGTTGAACTGAAAAAGAAGCAGAGAAAGTGTTTCGGTTGCCGATAACCAATGAACACTTCCCTTGAGCGTTTCCTTTCACCATTGGAGGTTCTCCAGGTATTATATGGTTGTCTAAAATCAAGGAGTATCGAAGATTCACTTTCGTTAAAAGTATAAGCATATCTCCCACATCTCGGATGCCAGAGTCAGGGATTTAACAACACCATCAATAGAGGAGCTTGATTGTTTAGAAGCAGAATCTGAAAGAAAACACTCATCATAAGAGAGTAATTGATACGGCATAAATGATAGAAAATAGAAACTTACTGATAATAGAGAAAGTTCTCCTAATCCTCAAGTAGCATTTGACATAGAAAAATTGGGTTTCCTATTCCTTCATCTTACTGAAAGGATTGGTGATTAAGCTTTTTGAAAGAGGACGACTGTGATATAATGGATTATCCAACTACTCACATATTCTTGCAGGGCTAGCTATAATATGGAGGATTTTAGCACTTAGAGAAGAAAGTTTGGCCGCTCTAGCAAGAATTTCTAAGCAAGTCAAATAACTGTACGAGTTCGAAGACAGTTGGATTAGATCGATTTTTAGGTGTTCCAGGAATCGCAAGAGAAAGTTAGGAAAAGGAAGATATCCTGAGTGCCATATGTGAATTGGTGTGAAGGCAAAGAACCCTTCTGGAGGGTTTTCTATCATACCAGAAGGACTGGCAAGCCTGGCTTCTATGCTTATGATACCAAATTGCTTGAGAGTCCACTTCCTCTTGAGTGCTAATATATGACACTTTGAAAAGATGAGACCCTTTCTTAACAGATGTAGAAGATTTAGGGCCTTTACTGGACTTTTTGATTGCTTTCTTGTCTGCTTTGTTACCTTCCATTTGCATGCTAGGTGAATCATACCAAATCAGAAAAATATTATATATTTTATGAAATTCAGAATGTTCATGATATAAAAAGGCTATTATATGCTAAGACAAAGGATAGCATGTCAACTATGAACTACCCAAGTCATAACATAAAAATGTCCAAGTCTTAAGTCCACTATAATATTTACAACAAGTCAATAACCACAGAGTAATCTATGTCGACATTCCTAAAATGCTTAAAATTTTAGCCAAGTTAAAGTACGAAAATAAATGTTAGAATTATGATGAGGGAATAAATTTATGGTTATTAAATAAAAACTTGAATTAAAACCGTCCTAAATGTATCATGAATCTTATGCTGAATCAATAAAATTAATGTCGAATAAGTAGAATAATATCGAATGTTGAATTAAGGATGTTATTAAAAACTATAGTATACTGTCATAACAATGCTCAATATCGAGACAAGAAATAATCGAAATCAATAAGTAATGCCAAAATAGTTCAAAAATATTCTCATAAAAAGAAATTAGTGTATAAGTAATCCATAATTCTGCTACAACGACGATGCCACGAGAAAACAATGTCGTATAAGGTTTAAATAAGAATGTTGGAAATGATTGCTAAAGAAGAGTAATAACATATAGTAAGATTATCGGTATCATAGAATAAACCCATAAATCAATACCGAATTCAAACAACAATACTTGTAACTAATGTTGAATTCGTCTATGCTGCACCTATAGCTAGTGACCGACATAAAATTTCGTATGACAATAACACTTAGGTTTTGAACTGGTCGCCACGCCTTTGTTTGGTTATTAATGATATAAATATCTCATGCTATGATAATTCCTAACTTTTACTCCGATTGACCAAGCAATAAATGAAGGGTAAATTAATTAATGTCGCACATCATAATGATGTCACAGGGCATCAATTTCATAATAAAGTGGAGTAATAACGGGTTTTGGGTTTAATAAATCCTCCACTTTGTTACAAACTAGAATCTCACAGGCATCCAAATTAATTTTTCCTAACCCTAACTGATTTAATAAAATTTTCAACAACTCGGAAATTCAAAACTAACGCCTTCATAAGAATAACTGGTTGTCAGTTTAACCTATAATTTGAGGATTAACAATCTAGAATTAATGTCAAAACTTTGTGTCTAAACCCAGGTGTCAGTTTGAAATGGAAAAACACAAATAAAAACCTAATAATGATTCATGTATAAAGATACTTAATTCAGGACAATCAATGAAGTAAAAATTGAAGATAGTACCTTAGTATTAACTCGGGTTTTTAAGGTTTAAAGTTTTGAATGATTTTGAGAATTTGAAAATCTTTTTTTTTTGCTTGAGTTGATTCGCAAGTAAAAGAAGAATGAAGAAGAAGCCTGAATATTTATAGGGAGGAAGAAGGTGAACTGATGCCGGTAGATCAAATTTAAATAAGCAGTTGGATCTACACAAAATAGCGAAAGGCGGCAAGCGCCATTACCAAGATATTGACTTGAAAAGTCAATGCTTCCTTCATACTAGGGGGTAAATGTTACTACCATTATTGATTCCGAATAATGGAAATGGTATATCATTGATGCCACTCTCCATCAATAAAGCCGTCTTTTATCAATGCCATCTATTATCATGACGCGCCTTAAGTATATTGCATGTCATCAATGCAGCATGTAATATCATATGTCACTAACAGAAGAAAGAAAGTTATATGGAGATTGATGTCATAGGTTAACTACAAGGCAGAATGCCACCCGTCATCACTATGAAAATCAATACTAAGGGCATACAGTAATGCTATATACCATTAATGCTTCCATCGACAAAGGCTAATGGACAATGTCACTTTACCTTTATGCCGCATCTAGTCAATATCGCATCCCATTAATACCGTGTTCCATCAAGGTTGCACTTCACCCATGAAGACAGAAGGATTAATATCGCCTCGGGTTAATACCACATATCTTCATTGATCATTTCAATGCCGCCTCCCTTTGATGTTGTCCTACGAATGACTTCAATACCGAACCTCGTGTGTTGCTACTAATCATCAATGTCAAACCTTATTGATGCCACACTTCATCAACCAAGAAGATACATAGGTTAGTATGTCGTAAGCCATCTTATTGCAGCATGATATATTATCAATGTCATATCATATTGATGTCGCATTTCTTCAATTCTTCATCAAAGAATATCACAAGGCAACAATAATATTAAGGATCATCAACCTAGTACGATGTCACCCATTAATTTTGTAATTCATCAATGCACCAAGGAATGTCGTGAACCATCAAAACAAAGCATGATACCAGGCACCATCGAGATGAACCTTGATGCCAAAGAACAAGCATGCTGAATGATATCTATGCCGCACATTACCACCCTTATAAATACAGACCTAGGGGCATGGAGGAGTGGTGGATCATTCTTTTCTCACTTCTTATGTTTTAAACTTTGTAACCTAAATCAATTGTCAATTGTACATTTTGACCAATCGTGCATAAGTCCTTGTATATTCAACTATTGCACAGCATACGAATAAAGATATTATGATCGATAGCTTGATTTGAGTTCCAAAGCACTTTTGATTTTTAAATCATAACTTCCATCAAATTCTTAAACATTCATAGTCACAATTTCTACTTGCATGCGACCGTTCTATATTGCTTAATGGCTTCAACATGGGTTTGAGCGTAGCTTCGACATAAACAATTTATGAATTTATTATGGGCTTGGACGTACTAAACCTATTCACCTAAGCCCTTTCTTAACCAAGTGTCGCTTTTGCTAACACTCATTGAGGTCGATAAGTGTAATGATCTACCTTTCTTATGCCTAAAGGCGACACTTAATACATCCTTAGTATTCGTGTGCCGATCATTAAAGTGTCCGAAAGACATGTCGTTTGGGGTGAAAGAAAGAAAAGATAGAATAGAATCTCACAAAACGTGACGAGTAATATAATATAAACAACTCTTTATAAAAAGAAATCATCTTTATTGTACACAACATCAGAGTACATTAACATATTATTAGCTGGACAGTTATAATAGCCCATCCTTACAATCTGATAAATACAACAAACACACATCAAGAGCAATTAAACAACGGAAGAATATAAGATATGTGAATACGTCATGGAGAATCCAACTCGTCCCTAAAAGTTCCAAAAGAATCCAGCTAAATTTGGAAAATATGCACGAGCTGACCCGAGCATTATAGGAAAACAGTGCCCGGGTCAGTTTGGTAAATCAGCATGAGAAACTCAAACCACAAGGAATTTTATTTATTTAACTTGTAAAACCCTTAAAATCAAAGGTATCTTGTAAGACCACACCGCACATAAACACGGACGGGTTTTTACCTTATGATAACAAAAACATTTTCTATAGAAAATATAGTGATATTATAATAATGTCTAGGTTTAAAGTAAATATTGAATCATAGCAGAAATTGTTACATTAATTAAATTCTAGCATAATAGATATAAAATCAAGTCCGAAGGCTCGTATTGGAAAATGGATTCAAACAATGACTAGGTAAGGGACTACCTTCCGATGGTACACCTCTAGAAAATGTACCTGAGAGCTACAGATGCATCTACCCCTCTGCTACATAGAGCCACCTACCCCTTTAACATGACCGGCCCAATTACCTCATCCCTTGACACTGAGGCTGTAAACATTGCTCCTCGATGCTTGTGCGCAAAACAGCTCTAATGGGACAATCTAGAATGGGATGACGATTCCTAATGGTAGCAAACAACATAGCTCTACTGCCTACCCTATTTTAGCCATTTTTCTGGTTTGTGAGGCTTGAGGCTATGCTTTTACCTTTTCTACTAGCAGACCATCTTGGAATGCTAACACTGCCCTCCACATAGAGATGCAATGCCAGCATTCGTCTGAAAGTTGTTCCAGGATCGAACAAATATTCAAAATTTACTATCTTCTATTTTAAAATCACCTTCAGGGAGAATAGATTAGCATCGTAGCATACTTTATCACAAACATTATTAGTTTGAAGTGGTTCGAATAAATCTAGAAAACAGGTGTCTCCAAACTAGGCGATAATTTCAGGCTAACTCAATTCTGGTTCTTTGGAAGTATGCAACAAGCATTCGAGTCCTCAGTTGGGAATTCAAATATACAATCATACTTCTTAAGTCAAAACATGTCATGATTTGATAGTCGGTTATTTAATGATCAAATAATTAAACAACAATTCAGAGATTTAATTACCCATAGCAACCACTAAGCCTCAAAATAAATCTTTCATTTATTTTAAATCTCTTTCCAAAATACTTATTGAAATATTCATATACTTATCCCATTGGCATAAGTATATTTACAAAACATTTGTAGAAGATTTCTTATCCCAAAATCATATTAGAAGGATCAAACAAGGGTTATTTAAACTAGCGGTAAAGATAACCCCAAACACTATTCCTTCGGTGTTAAGCATGGAACAAATGTCCATACCACCATAATTAAGAAGGTCAGTTAAAGGAAATCACGTCTCAAATTCTTTTATAATTTACTTTTGAAAATCCTTTTAATAAATCTCTTTCATTTAAACTCCACATCCATTTATAAAACACTTTATAAATCTTCAAGTTTATTTATACAACTCTTTTATAAATATCCAAAATCATTTATAAAACTTCATTTATAAATTTTCTTTATCTAAAACAAAACTTCTTTAATAAACTTTAATCAATAAATTTCCTTTGATAAACAAGGGAATTATTCAAAACACCTTTAAATAAACAAGTTATTATTTGAACATTCTTCATAAATTTATCTTTACTGCATTATCAAAATAATGACTTCAAACAAAAATTAAAAAGTATTGAATTACTTCAAAACATCTTTAATAAAATAATTGCTTCAAAATGAAAGCACCAGTGTTTACACACAGATCCACAATATCCAAGCACAGATCTCAGATCTAGATAAAGTAGAGAATAAAAGTGAAGAAATAGCAAAATTAAAATGAGCAAGAAAGTAAAGAACACAAGGTTTATAGTGGTTCGACTAACTCCGGCCTACGTCCACTTTGAATTGATCCTTTAATTCCTTTTATATTGAGATTACAATTACAAGCCTTGGAAATCAGTAAACAAAATGGCAGAGTTTCGCCAAGAAAAGCAGAAGAAGTTCCCTTTTAGCTGCAATAGATCTGCTATTTATAGGTGTAGATCTGAAAATATCCGCCTCAAAACCAGGAATACCTCTTCTCATGCGCCGGTGGGCCCACCAGATTGATCCGGGGTCGTTTGGGATCGATCCCGATCGATCCAAAGATGGTCCAATCAAGCTGAGATCGATCATGAACATTCTTGAGTGCATAAGGAAGTTTCTATGAAAATTTCATAACATTTGGATCCATGGTTTGAGAGTTATGATCGATCCAAGTTTGTGTTTTCCAATGTAGGCTGAAAGCTTCGGATCAACTCGTCTCCATCAATTCGTATCCACCGCCTTCGTATCCATCGGTGTCCATGCTGTTCGTATCCATCCACCATCCCTTCTTTGTATCGATCCCCTGCTTGCATGCTGCCTTCTTCGTATCCATCAGCCGCTCTCTATCTCGTATCGATCCCTGAATACTTTCCTTCTTCGTATCCATCAAATGCTGCCACCCTCGTATCCATCCTTTGCGTCTGTCCTTCGTATCGATCAACACTTGATCGGTACGAGATGCTCATCCAAAACCCCTGTGACCACTGCTCCATTATTCGTATCGATCCTAGCCTTGATCGATACGAAGTATGCCGCAAACCTTTTGCCGTGTCCAACCAAATCAATGCGCATTGCATCGATATGAAACCTATCGATTTGAAGTCCATGTCCATTTTGATCGATACGAAACCATCGATGTGAACCAGTTTTCCATGAATCTTGATCCATCCATAACTCGACCATACGAACTCCGTTTGACCTAAAATTTGAAACGTACCTTCTCCAAGCCTTGTTCATAATTCCCAATCGATCCCACCTTGATTAGAGCTTGGTCCAATTTCGATGGTATCAGTCATAGCCTTATTTCTAATCGATCTCCAATCCTGATATCCATCCTTTTTCTAGCCAGTTTGTTGATATCCCGGCTTTGTCCAAAAGGCGGGGTAACAATTATAAATAGTAATAACTTTACTTTAAAACCATTATTGAAAATATATTTAAAATGATCGATTTCACGAAATCAAAAAGAGGCTTAGTGACCACAATGGTTTCCATTTAATTCAGTTTAACTTTCCAGTTATAACGTGGATATTTACATAGCAAGCAGATACACAAAGGAAATTAGCCAATAATAATCTACCGTCATATAGGCAAATGTCCAAGTTATCAAAATAGCAAATGGGGAGTTGTTCTGCTAAACACATGTCCAAGTTAATATAATAGCAGAATGGGTTTTATTCTGCTTAGATAAATGTCCACGTGATCTACTTGGTGAATTATGGTAGAACTTTGATTTATTCTTCCAAACAGATGTCAAATACAATTCAATTAGCAGAATGGTGATTTATTCTGCTAAATAGATGTCACTGGGTTTCATATCCATTTGAAGTTACTTAAGAATAGTCGGCAAAAAAAATCTCTTGGATTAAAATCTTCCTTAAAAGATAATTGCTTTAAAACAAAACCAATCTTTAAAAATAAAGCGGTTTAAAACTTTTATTTAATAATTAAATAACATTTAAACACTTTATTTAATAATAATTAAACCTTTAATTAATAATTTAATAATAATTAACTATTAAACAAATAATTATACCCTAATTGATCTTTAATTAATTATTAAAGAATAATTTTAACTTTTAAATAATAATTAAATATTAATTAAGTAAAAAATTGTTAATTAATACTTAAATAATAAATTAAACCTTTATTTAAAATAATTAAATCATAATTAAATTTTAATTAAATATTAACTTAATTTAACTTGATTAATAATTAAACCCTTTTATAAATAAATAATTAATTAAAATAATAATTAATTCTTAAATAATTAATTAAATAATAATTAACTTTTTAATTATTTAACAACTTATAATTAACTTACTTGATTAATATTTAAGTACTAATTACCTTAATTAATTAATAATTATAATCACTTTTAATACTTAAAATATGTTTTGAAACACTTTTCAGAAATATCCAAGATGAAAACAAAATTTTAATTTACAAAAAGAGTTCGTTCTTATGAACTGCGTTTATAGCAACTATTGGTGTATAACCCATAAATTTCAAATCTTACTTTATATCTCAAATCACTTTCAAAACCCTCTCCTTCTACACTTTGACTACTTTATAAATTTTAGAATAAGGTTTTGGAAAAACAAAAGCAAGGAAACTTTATAACAACTTTTCGAGAAAGTAAAGTTAGGAAACAAGTTCTTAAATTTAAAGGATTTCGATGTCGCAACCAAACTATCTCCAAAAACTAACTTTTCCTTTTACATATACAACATATGCATAAACACAACTTACATACATACCGTCACAATATAAAATTAGTAAAGAACCTAACTTTCAATTTACTAATTTTATATCTCATTTTCTAAGTCTAAAATCAATATTACATATACTCATACATAAGCCATACACAACATTATTGATTTCAACCAAACATCCAACATATTTAAGAACCAAGATAACACTATAATAAACTTTAAAACTGTATTCAAAGGAGTGAGCAATAACTCACCATAAACCTTAGCAAATCTCTTTAAAACTTTGAAATGAAACTCTAGAACTTGATTTCCAAAAAAACAAAACTTGATCTTTCGCCAAGAAAAAGCCAAGTAGGCTCGGCCATGGAGGTGAGGAATGATGATGGCTATTTTTGTGAAAGAAAATTGTTGAAATGGAAGAAGGTAGCTTTAGACAAAGATTTAGAAGTCTTAAAAGTGATATAAACTAGGTTTCTAAACTTAGGAGTTTCTTTTGGAAGCCATTAAGAGTTCATGAAAGGTTGGAGAGGACTTAGGAGATGAGAGTGAAGTTATAAAAAAGGAAAAATTATGAAAATTGATTTTTATACAAAGTACATAAACTAAATTACCATTTTAGCCTCATGGTACATACCCTCTACTTCCAAAATGCCACATCACCAAGCTTGCCTTCCCCCCTTGGCTCACGCCCCCATATTGTAACGACCCATAAATATATCGCTTTAAATAAATGATCGTTTAGCCTTATCGATATAACAATAATTTTGTAAATAATTATTAATAATTTATATGGTTTAATAAATAAAATAAGATCATTTTTATTAGTAAAGAATGATAGAAAAAATTATTTTCAAAATTTTCTTACAAAAATATGCATAAAAATTTAAAAGGGAAAATACGACCGAAAATCGGAATCGGGATTTGTAACGATACAACGTGCAGAAGTTGTGCAACGTTGTAGGGATATGTTACAAACACATATACATGTACATATGCATACATGTAACATGCACCTAAATATATATATATATACCAAAATATATAAATATAAAAGTATAATATACAATGTATAAGATATTTTAAGCAAACTTGCTCCTTAAGCTTTTATAAGTCAACATATGTACACATGAGAAGATGGAAGTGATGTGCACATGGGGGGGCCTTCTTGCCGTTCTTTGGAGGAGGGGAGGTGTGCAGGAGAAGCCTTGAAATGGTGATGCAAAGGTGATGTGTACATGTCTTCCTTTATACTCTTCTTTTTCCTATAAATACCCTACCCTCTTGTCTTCTTTTTCATTCTTCTTCTTCATATTCTCAAGCTTTTGCTCCTCTTTAATGGCTTCCATACAAAGAGAAATAATGTCAAAAATTATTTCAAAAGGAAACTAGAATTATAATATATAGTTATATATAGTAAAACTCCTCAAAACGGTTCCAAAACTCCTCATTTCTCTTTGTTCTTCACAAACTCCTCTTCACTCTACCCTAAACCAAGCCTACTCACCACTACACCCTAGGCTGTGCACCCCCTATCCTTCTCAAGACTTGGTCGAGGCATTTAGGAGCTAAAATCCAAAGAATAGTGAGCTTCAGAACTCAAATAGCGAAGCTATAGCGAATTTTTAAGTAAATTGTTTAAAATCCAAGGTGAGAACTCCTAAAACTATTATACTATATGTTGGATGATGATATGATGTTGCAAATGGAAGTTTATTATGCTTTTATCATAAAGTTTGGTTGTTTTCATATGAATGTTGAATATACATGCAAGTCACGAATATACACGTCGATAAACACAAAGGAAATCACTTTCCTTGAATTAATGAAATGGTGTATGTGGAATTTTTAAACCTTTTAAAAATAGTTTGAAATGTATTTGAAATGTTTATAAGCATTTAAAAGTGTTTTGGTGAAGTTTGAAAAGAAATGGAAAATTTAGTTAAAATTAAGCGTGTCGCATAACTACAGTTCGCGATTTCCCGCTATAAAAGTCAAACTAGTATAAAAGTTGGAATATAGCTCAGAATTCTTCAAGATAAGAATTTTCCAAACTATTTTATCCATAGTTTTCCAACGAAGAAAGAAAATCGAGATTCCGATAACTAACAAGTTTTGGAAAAATCCCGATTTTGCAGTTCGAATCCAAAACTAGATTTCTTTGAAAATGATGTTTTAAAATTGTTTAAAAATAGTAAATCTTATAAATGTTTTAAAAGTGATTTGAGTCATAAAAATTAATTTTCGAATAGTAAAAAAGTCGTTTTGATCGATATAGCTAAAAAGGCATTTTCCACAGCACTTTTCCACAGCACTTTTCTATAACTTTTGAATTATAGCTTTAAACTTAAAAATTCTTTTACAAATCTTTTATAAATGTTTTTAAATGGTTTATGAAGTGTTTTAAAGATGATTTGAAGAATTTTTGGAGTGATTAAAGATTTAGAGTCGATCAAATAACTTGACCGCCTTACGGGTGTCATAGAGATAGTGTCTAGGTTTGAATTTGGAAAACCAGTTTCCTGCTCTCCCTGGCTATCCGGACTGGCCCGACAGAGGAGATGGTAAATTTGGTTTACTTGGATTAATATCTTCCTAAATAAAAATGAAACCATTTCGAATTGATTCCTAGTAAAAAGAAGTTTAAAATATTATCAAGGGATTTTATAAGAGAGGTTTAATATTTCCGTATATACCAGAAAGAATGTTTTATAAATGTATATCTCCAAAAGAGATTTCGATAAAAGAACTTAATCAATTAAAGAATGATTCCCTATTCACTTGACCTCTTTTATCGATGATTGGTTCAGAGAAACCGGGGTCGGATTTGGATAATTCCTGTCCGAAGACCACTTCGAACCAATTTACGTATTCGAAATGAAGACATGAAGATAATTATGGAAGATGGAATGTAGGGCTACTTGTCACTGACCCTCGGGGAAATTTCCCATATCATATTATGTGGCAATAGTTCTTCATTTAAGATCTTCGATGCAAGAACTTCTTGCTACTAATCCTACGGATAATTCCCGATAGGATGTGGTAGGAGAGTGCCTTCGGTTTCGTTCAGTCCCAGAACGAACTTGTATGGATAGATGTCTGAATTTGCATTCTTGAGCATCGTTTACTTTTATAAACATATATCTATTTAGTGACGGAGAAGGCAACTTCTCTTAGCTTAACACCTTTCTATAAGACATATGAGCTCGGAGGCTGTATGTTTGTGGAAGTCAATAGTGATCGATAGAATGGCAATGTGGCATTCAAAGTGAAATGTGCAAAGTAAAAGGTAATCATTACTTCAAGCCTCACACCCGGAAATGGCCGAAATAGGGTAGATGCGGCAAGGCTATGTGGTTCGCAACCATTAGGGTATGATCATCCCCTTCTAGATATATTTCTACCCGCTATGGCGTTCGGGTTTAAATTATTGTAGTGTATGCTAAGAGATGTTTCGGATAGGTCGGTAATGGTCGAAATGATGACATATTCGCTAAGAGGTAGGTTGGTCTTGTGTTGGTAGAGGACCATCTGTTGGGCCTCAGTACATTCCTCTAGAGATGTACTGCCGGAAGGTAGTCCCTTCACCTGGTCATTTGTATGGAATCCCATTCTCTAATAAGTGCTTGCCATTTGGTTTATAGAGCCTAGTATGCTGAATTTAATAATGGTAACAATTTCGGCTAAGATTAATAAGTTTATTTGCAAATGTTTTCAAAGATATGTCGTTAAAAATAATATCAAGTATTTTGACGTAAAATGTTTTGGTTATCATAAGGTAAAAACCCGTTCCGTGTTTATGTGCGGCGTTTTCTTATGTGATACCTTTTGTTTTCAAAACACGTACTTTAGGTTCTCACACCAGTCTCATGACTGACCCGGAGTTTATTTTGTTTTTCCTTTAAACTCTGGGTGCCCTATTTTCCTGGACAGCCAAGTAGTCAGGATTCTGTTTAGAGTATTTTGGGGAGGAGCATGCTGGAAGAGATTTTTGGAGCATGAAGCTGGAGCACCTGATGGGGATATCTATCTATTTTTTTTTCCACAGTGTCTAAGTTAGTTAATGCCAGCAAGTGTAGGAGCAGGCAGTTATAACTGTTCCCGGCTGGGTTAGTGCATACAAAAAAAACTCTGATGTACCCTAGTGATGGGGATTGTATGTACTATTTATCTATTTGTCGTAATGTGAGAAATTGTGTTTCTATCTTTTACCTTACTTTACCCTTAAAAATCTGCCTCCCCGACACTTGGATTTACGGCACGTGAATACCATGAATGTATTAGTGCCCATTTTCGAGAGTTGAGGAGATGGGTCTCCACATTTAGTATCAGAGCTGAAGGTTAAGTGAGAAACTTGGCTTCGGTGGGGTATGACTAATTAGAGATAGGGTTAGTAATACCCTAGAATGAGTTTAATCTTTGAGAGTGCGCATTTAGAATCCTTATTTGAATAAAAGTTGTGCTATATACCCATTTCCAAAGATAATTTCGTCTTTATATTCTAAAGTTATCTTACTAAATTTAGATAGTAAGACATGAGTACTCGTAGAGGACGAAGGAGGGGAAATAGCAGCACCACAACAACTAATGGTCAAGCTCCAACCCCCGCTGCAGAAGAAGTAGCTCCCGTACAACCCCAGGTTAATTTTGCTACTCTGTGCAAGAATTATACCAGCTTAGGGGAAAGACCATTCAAGGGTACATAAGCTATCATTGAAGTACAGGCTTGGATTAAATCATGGGAGAGGATCTTGAAGGCATTATGTAACGACCTAGAATTTCAGTCATTCGGAATTCGTATATTTAATTGATTTTGAATATTCACAAGTAAAATTTATAAGCTGAATAATTTATATTTCGAATATAGTGATTTAATTGGATAATTAAATTGTTAATTTAATATTTGAAATTGTGTAAATAATTGGAATTTGGATTTAATATGAATAAAAATGATTTATAAAGTTGAATTAAATCATATTTGAATTAGAATGATGTTAGAGAACTTTTGAAATTGAATTAAAAGTTAATTTGTAGAAATTGAATATTTTAATATTTAATTAACGTGTAAAAATAGCCATTTCTCAAACAGTATCGGATTTCAATGAAACCAGTTTCATTGGATCCGTAATGTTATTTTATTTTAAAATTTCAAATTTCGTGTCAATCGGATTTACGGTTTGTCCGGGGCAAGCTAAAACGCGTAGAAATTCGTTTAAGTAAATTTTAAATTAAAATAATTCGATTCGAAAACCTATCTTCCAAATACGATCGAATTGGCTCTCGATATATATTCCATTGTGTTCGTAATAGGGGTAAAACATTATAAACGCCAGGCGGCACGCTTCATTTCGAGTTCGAAAAGTTTTCGGATGAATAATGTGCGTAAAATTTTCTATAAAAGCCCTTGATTTTCTTCATTTGCACAAATCCTTAGATAACTAGGGCAGGCCGCCACTAAGAAATTCAATGGCCGAAATCTCATCTTCTTCTTCCCTCGATCTCTTCTAATCAAGTCAGTTTCATCAAAAATGTTCAACTACAAAGATGTAGAGGGCGACGAGACGAATAACTTCAACGGTGGAGATCGTTTAAAATGAAGCGAATCAACGACAATTTGTGCGTGAAGGACCGACGTTCAATCGCATTTTTCGAGTGGAATATACGACCGAGCTCGATGGTGTTGAGGCCGTAGGTAGAGGCGAGGAAGGGCTTTAGCACGGTGGTGGCCGATCGTCGTTGAAGTCGACGAGGAGATCTCGAAAATTCGAGAAGAGTGGCGGATAATGGGTTTTCTCACATTCGAAGAAACCTTGGAAGGAGAAGCATAAAAGCACGGCCAGATTCTCAATTTTGAAAAAGAACGGCCCAGATCGAGTTAGGTTAAAAAATATAAAATATAAATTGTAAATTGATTTATTTAAATTCGTATTAACTTCAAAATTGCATAACTTCTTCATACGAGGTCCGTTTTTGACGAAACGAATTGCATTGGATCCGTATTGACGAGCACTACATTTTGGACCTAGTTTGGAGTTGATTGGAGCTAGTGTGAATTTTGGGTAAAATTAAACGCCTGTTTAATTTTATTCGGAATAAAACATTGCAACTGCTATTGGAAGCAATGTGAGTACAACTCACTCTTTCTGCCTCACTGATAATTTTATATAAGTGAGAAATAATTTATTTTATGATGATTGATGATTGTTTGGATGATATATGATATATTGATTGGTATTTGGATATATACCTGCCTATTGGATCAGATGACCCTATACGTTCCCGTGTATGAACGGATGACCCTTTGTACGCGGGTCTGCCTCGAAGTGGACATTGTACATATATTTCAAATATGTATATTTGTTGCAGATGACAGGTTGGAGGGATCCAACTGGATTCCTCACCACTGTTGATTTATTTATAGATATTGTGATATATTCTGTTATGATGTGATATGTGATGATTTGGATGTCGTGATTGATGTATTTAGTGTTGTTGCAGCATTGGGCCTATTTTGGAAATTTAAAAATGTTAAAGTGATGAATTCGAATTTAAAAGGATTTAAAAAGTGATTTTGAAGATATACGTTTTATTGAATTATTATAAATGGTTTATATATAAGATTTATAAAATTGAATATTTTATAAATCAAAGTAATAGAATTGTAAAGGAGTTTTAAATGTTAAATTGGAGTTATAAATGGATTTTATAAGTCAATAAGATTTATAAATTTGTGAAGTTATATAAAAGAATGATTTTGTAAAATAAACAGAATTATAAGTAATTAACTTATAATTTGGATGTTGGCATTTAAACGAGTTATAAATGGAATTGGTTAATAAAGGAATTTTGTATATGAAAGTTTTTATAAATAGAAATGTGAATTTATAAACACTGTTTTATAAATGTGAAATCAATTGAAATTGATAAGTTAAATATAGAGTTTATTAAAGGAGATAAATTCACGATTTTGGACAGTGAATTATCCTTTAATTAAATGTTGCAATAATAAAGAATTTGGTTAGGCATTATATCCACGATTTTGGACAGTGGATTATCCTTTAATAAATGTGTAGGAGTATTGAATTTGGTAAATGAAGAATATTCACGATTTTGGACAGTGAATAATATTTTAAATTGAATAAATGCTTTGGGAAGTGACATTTTAAATGGATTTAATTGTTTTAAAGATGTTTTAAAATGTGTTTAGTATCAAATACATAGATTTCAACATTCATTGTTGAAATAGACGTTTTCGAGAAATAAGGAAATGATGGACTATAACACTGTTATTATAGTAAATGATTTTCGAAAGGAAATATTTTGTATAGTATTGGGATTTATATATCTATCTAATTTTCGAATCCCTATACTACTGATTTTGGGTTGTCGTAACGATGATTTACGCAACATTCGTTTTGACCCAAATAAAGATGTTTAAGAGAACGTTTTCCTTATAGAATAAAATATATACGTGATCCTAATTTAAGTATATGCAATATTTTCTAAGTGTCGAAAATAAAGAGATGTGTGAATATGGTTATATTGTTTAAATAAGTATATGGAAATGTTTTCCAATATAGAAAGTTGAAATGGTTTGAGATTATATCTTTTTAAAGATAATTTGAAGTGAATATTTGGCAATTGATTCAATTGATAAAAGATTAATTAAAGGGCCTAGTGATTGTATATGGTGCTAAATATTTGTTTGTTTGCTTTGATAGTTAAATAACTGACTATCAAACTTGGCCAAATGTTAGTTCCTCGACTTGATGTGGGAACTATTTAGTTGTACACTTAGTACGTAGCCTTCTGTGTAGGCTTGATTATCGTTTGTGTTGAGGATGTTGATACGTGTAGTGCGGAGTATTACTCCAATCTATCGAGCTTCCTTCTTGGCCCGAAGGATAGCAAGTTGAAAGTTGGAAATGTGATAAGTCTATGAGACTTAGTTTCTGTGTGAGGTTGAGAAACGCTTTTGCGTTGTTGGTGCGAAGAGACCGGGATCGGTTTATCTGAAAACCACTTCGGACCAACGTATATGCGACGATTTGTGCAGGTTGCTTATGATGATATTGATATTTCGGAGTTTCATAGTGGGGACTGCTTGTTGATCGTTTGGGGTTAAAATCTCAATATACATCCAGTAGCAGTAGTCTCTTCATTATGGAATATCCAATGCGAGGACTATTCGCTACTAATCCTAGGGATTTTCCCGATAGGATGTGGTAGGAAAGTACCTTCGGTTTGTCCTGTTCCTGGACAACTTGTATGGATGTTTGTCTGACATTGCATTTCTACAGATTACGTACATTGGTTTTTACAAACGTACATCAGTGGTGGCGGAGAAGGCAAATTCTCATAGCTTAACACCCTCCTTGAGACGTACGAGCTCAAGGGTTGTATTTTTATGGAAGGCAATTAGTAGTCAAAGGAAATGGCCGTGTGGCATTCTAAGTGATGTGATATGTGATTGTGAAAGGTAATCGTTACCTCAGGCCTCATCAACCGGAAATGACCAAAACAGGGTTAGATGCGGCAAGGCTAAGTGGGTCGCCCCCAAGTAGGGTATGATCATCCTCTTCTAGATATATCTTTACACGCTATGACGTCGTGTATCTGATTATTATGGTTTGTATGCTAGAGGGTCCTCGGTAAAGGTCGGTAACGACCGGAGGATGACATATTCGGTACCATCTAGCTATAAAGGTGGGCCGGTCTTGTGTTGTTAGAGGGCAGATGTTCTGTGCCTCGGGACATCCATCTAGAGGTGTACCCCTTCGGAAGGTAGTCCCTTCACCTGGTCATTTGTATGGAAATCCAAATCCCACTACGAGCTGCGATTTTGTTTGTAAAGGCGTAGTGAATAGCCTCGAAATGCTATATGGGTAACCATTTTGACTATGATTAATATTATTTGTATATACTAGACAATAGCATAATATAAGAGGATTTGATATGAAATGTTTTAGTTATCGTAAGGTAAAAACATGTCCGTGTTTATGTGTGGGCGTGTCTTACGAGATACTTTTGTTTTGATAAAGGAAAAGTTTGGTAATTTAATAAATTCAGTTGAGTGTGTTTCTCACGCTGGTTTACCAGACTGATCCGGACGTTCTTCCCTTTCAATGCTCGGGTCAGACCGAGTATATTTACAGGTTTAGATTGGTGCTTTTGGAGCTTCAGCGGGAGAGCTGGAGATCTTCATTTCGTATAAACGTACATGTTTTGCTTGATTATCCGCTGTGCTTAGTTGTTGTATATTGTCGGCATTTGTGAGGACAGGTTATTATAACTGTCCAGACTGATGATTATTGATTGATTGTTGTACTCTAATTGATGTATGTATATACAGTTTCCATTTTGTAAAGATCATTGATATGATATTATATGTTTTCCACTGCGATGTGAGATTCTGTATTGTTCTGTTTGGTTCTATCTTCTCTCTTTCTTCTCTTCTCTTCTTCTCTATTCTTTTCTTTCTCTTGACTTTCCATAAGTCTGTGCTTTTTGGGTCAGACATGTGTGGTTTATTGTCGATTCAAAGGGATCGGATTTGCGGGTCGTCACATTTGGTACCAGAGCTTAGATTTCCATTTTCCTATGCTTTGTTGTGTACTCAGTGTAGATAGGGACAGTAGCAGCCTAGATTGAGTTGAGTGTATTATATATATGAGCGCGTATTTGTTAGTGATATAAAATGTTTTATATTGTGTTTTCTTATCCGTTGAGCTGTTTGTGAATTCTGGTCGGTATGTGGGGCGCCATATTATCGATAGGGATTTCTAAACACTTAAACGAGGCAAGTCGACATAGTATTATTTTAAAAGTGGGTAAATGAAATAATTTTACCTCGATTATATTTTATATGTAAAGGATATGATTTTTCAGAAATATTATACTGTATATAAATGAATTGTTTGGTTGTTGAAAATGTAAATATATATAAGTTAATAAAAGATGTTTGAATAATCCAAATAAAAGTAACAATTGTAAAAGAATAAATTATTTAAGCAAATGAATTATAAAGTATGGAATTATAATTAAAATGAATTACAATTGTAAAATAATCTTATATATAAGAAATGAATTTAAACTAAGAATTCGAAAATTTGAATCTTTGTTGATTTTGAAAATTGTTTTTCAAAGTTAAAGATGTTATATTGTTATAAATATAAATAAGATAAATGAATTTGGAATAGATCTTATGTAAGTAAAGTAAGATGGTGAAATTATATAAGTAAAAGAGTTTATAAATGTGATTTATGAATAAAAGGAATTTTTTTGAAAGAATATAAAGCACTGAATTCACTATCGTTGCTGGGAAATAATAAGGGTGATGACTGCAGCATCGTCAGTATCATTTTCGAGTTTCTGTGTGATGGATTTGCTACCAATAGTAAATTGAAATTGAAGTTTTGTTGTGATAAACAAATTTGAATTTAAAATCCAAGTTGAAATTGATAAATATAAGTGAAATGAGTTTTGGACTTATAGTATGAGATAACAAATTTAACTTTGGTAAAGTTGAAATAAATTTGAGTAGCATAATAAAATATATGATTTGAAATTTAACTAAAGGAAGTTAAATAAATTGAATTAGATTTGAACTAGATTTGATAAATTAGTGAAATGGAAATTAAACTGAAGTGGTAAGTGATTATATAACATGAATTTGAAAGTTTAAATAAATAAGTTGTATAACTTATAAAATGAGAAAATTTAAGTAAAAACAATTGTTAAAATGGTTAAACAATTTTGTTAAGTAGAACAAAATCTGAATTTTGAATAGTGATATGAAATTTGACTTAAGTAAAAGTTAAATAAAATGACTTTAGAAATGAAATCTAAGTTAAGTTAAATAAAATAGAATTTGAATTAAACTAGTAGTAAACTTAAGTTGTATAGTGAAGATAAAATGCAAGTGAGAATAAAATGAAATTTAACTTAAGTAATGTTGAATCAAGTTGATTTTTGTATCGAAGTAAATTAATAAAGTGAGTTAAATGAATTTGAATTTGAGTTATGTAATAAAATTCAACTTTAATTTTAAAAGTGAATTAGTGAATAAACATGGATTAGAAATGTTGTTGTTAAGAGTTGAATAAAACTGAAGTTAAGAAGTTGTGAATTAATAATAATATTGGAAGTGTATTATAGAAATGTGAATATAGTGAATACTAGAATTCAATCCAACTTAAATATTAAGCCAATTGGAAATTGAATGAACTCAATTGAATATTGAACTAATTGAAATTAAAAGTGTTAAACCAAATGGAATGTAAACAAAGTAAAGTAAATTAAATAAAATTTGGTAATGTTGGATATGCATTGGTTGTTTAATGGTTGTTAGTTGATTGAATAGAAATTCATTAAGTGTTAATGAAGTTGAGTTAATGAAATTGAAAACTAAATAATTGAATCCAAATTGATAGTAAGTAAATCTGAATATAATTGAATTTGATTTGATTTGAAAGTGAACCAACTTGAATATAATTAGTGAATGTAAACTAATTGAATATGAATGAATGAATGTTAGTAAAATCAAATGTGAATGAATTGGAAAGTCAATTCAATGAAAATTAATGAGAAGTGAATGTATATTGATTTGGTATGAATTTGATTGGATAGATATTTGATTTGTTGGATGGTTGGATTTGTTGTTTTGTTGCGTTTGTTATAGTGGCATATATAGTTGTTGTATTGGATATGTTGTATGTTGATATTAATTTCATATATACATGTTTCTCATTGTTGATTGAGTTTAGTAGGTGCGGATGGCGCTTGCTTCGTATTTGAGCTCGCTTTCGTGCTATATTAGCAGTATATTCTCGCTAATAATATATAAGGTACATATCTCGGATTACATATCGTACTTTTATACTTTTTTTCCCTACGGGATGCCTCATCCTCGAAGATGAGATGTATATTTGTGATATATATATATGTTGTGATCCTACTAAAATCGAACCGCGCAAAGGAGACTATGGCAAAAAATTTTGAAAATTTAAGGCATTAGAAAATTTTTGAAAAAAGGAGAAAATTTTGATATTGAGTTATAAAGTTAAACGATATTAGTTAGTTTTGAAAAAATAACTAAGTATGGATTTGAAAACATAGTAAAGTTTTTATAAGAAGTTTAACTAAATGATTTTGAAAAAGTTAAAAGGTTTAAATAATGTTGATATCTAGTTTGAACGAATTGTTCTGAAAAGTTAATGGATTTTGTGACTTTTTCTTACTTGGTAATTTCGAGGACGAAATTCTTTTAAGTAGGGGAGAATGTAACGACCCAGAATTTCAGTCATTCGGAATTCGTATATTTAATTGATTTTGAATATTCACAAGTAAAATTTATAAGCTGAATAACTTATATTTCGAGTATAGTGATTTAATTGGATAATTAAATTGTTAATTTAATATTTGTAATTGTGTAAATAATTGGAATTTGGATTTAATATGAATAAAAATGATTTATAAAGTTGAATTAAATCATATTTGAATTAGAATGATGTTAAAGAACTTTTGAAATTGAATTAAAAGTTAATTTGTAGAAATTGAATATTTTAATATTTAATTAACGTGTAAAAATAGCCATTTCTCAAACAGTCTCGGATTTCAATGAAACTAATTTCATTGGATCCGTAATGTTATTTTATTGTAAAATTTCAAATTTCGTGTCAATCAGATTTACGGTTTGTCCGGGGCAAGCTAAAACGCGTAGAAATTCGTTTAAGTAAATTTTAAATTTAAATAATTCGATTCGAAAACCTATCTTCAAAATACGATCGAATTGGCTCTCGACATATATTCCATTGTGTTTGGAATAGGGGTAAAACATTATAAATGCCAGGCGGCACGCTTCGTTTCGAGTTCGAAAAGTTTTCGGATGAATAGCGCGCGTAAAATTTTCTATAAAAGCCCTTGATTTTCTTCATTTGCACAAACCCTTAGATAACTAGGGCAGGCCGCCACTAAGAAATTCAATGGCCGAAATCTCATCTTCTTCTTCCCTCGATCTCTTCTAATCCAGTCAGTTTCATCAAAAATGTTCAACTACAAAGATGTAGAGGGCGACGAGACGAATAACTTCAACGGGGGAGATCGTTTAAAATGAAGCGAATCAACGGCAATTTGTGCGTGAAGGACCGGCGTTCAATCACGTTTTTCGAGTGGAATATACGACCGAGCTCGATGGTGTTGAGGCTGTAGGTAGAGGCGAGGAAGGGCTTTAGCACGGTGGTGGCCGATCGTCGTTGAAGTCGACGAGGAGAAAATTCGAGAAGAGTGGCGACTAGTGGGTTTTCTCACATTCGAAGAAACCTGGGAAGGAGAAGCATAAAAGCACGACCAGATTCTCAATTTTGAAAACGAACGGCCCAGATCGAGTTAGGTTAAAAAATATAAAATATAAATTGTAAATTGATTTATTTAAATTCGTATTAACTTTAAAATTGCATAACTTCTTCATACGAGGTCCGTTTTTGACGAAACAAATTGCGTTGGATCCGTATTGACAAGCACTACATTTTAGAGCTGGTTTGGAGTTGATTGGAGATAGTGTGAATTTGGGGTAAAATTAAACGCCTGTGCATGAGCGGATGACCCTTTGTACGCGCGTCTGCCTCGAAGTGGACATTGTACATATATTTCTAATATGTATATTTGTTGCAGATGACAGGTTGGAGGGATCCAACTGGATTCCTCACCACTGTTGATTTATTTACAGATATTGTGATATATTCTGTTATGATTGTATATGTGATGATTTAGATGTCGTGATTGATGTATTTAGTGCTGTTGCAGCATTGGGCCTATTTTGGAAATTTAAAAATGTTAAAGTGATGAATTCAAATTTAAAAGGATTTAAAAAGTGATTTTGAAGATATATGTTTTATTGAATTGTTATAAATGTTTTATATATAAGATTTATAAAATTGAATATTTTATAAATCAAAGTAATAGAATTGTAAAGGAGTTTTAAATGTTAAATTGGAGTTATAAATGGATTTTATAAGTCAATAAGATTTATAAATTTGTGAAGTTATATAAAAGAATGATTTTGTAAAATAAACAGAATTATAAGTAATTAACTTATAATTTGGATGTTGGCATTTAAACGAGTTATAAATGGAATTGGTTAATAAAGGAATTTTGTATATGAAAGTTTTATAAATATAAATGTGAATTTATAAACACTGTTTTATAAATGTGAAATCAATTGAAATTGATAAGTTAAATATAGAGTTTATTAAAGGAGATAAATTCACGATTTTGGACAGTGAATTATCCTTTAATTAAATGTTGCAATAATAAAGAATTTGGTTAGGCATTATATCCACGATTTTGGACAGTGGGTTATCCTTTAATAAATGTGTAGGAGTATTGAATTTGGTAAATGAAGAATATTCACGATTTCGGACAGTGAATAATATTTTAAATTAAATAAATGCTTTGGGAAGTGACATTTTAAATGGATTTAAATGTTTTAAAGATGTTTTAAAATGTGTTAAGTATCGAATACATAGATTTCAACATTCATTGTTGAAATAGACGTTTTCGAGAAATAAGTAAATGATGGACTATAACACTGTTATTGTAGTAAATGATTTTCGAAAGGAAATATTTTGTATAGTATTGGGATTTATATATCTATCTAATTTTTGAATCCCTATACTACTGATTTTGGGTTGTCGTAACGATGTTTTTCGCAACATTCATTTTGACCCAAATAAAGATGTTTAAGAGAACGTTTTCCTTATAGAATAAAATATATACTTCATCCTGATTTAAGTATATGCAATATTTTCTAAGTGTCGAAAATAAAGAGATGTGTGAATATGCTTATATTGTTTAAATAAGTATATGGAAATGTTTTCCAATATAGAAAGTTGAAATGGTTTGAGATTATATCTTTTTAAAGATAATTTGAAGTGAATATTTGGCAATTGATTCAATTGATAAAAGATTAATTAAAGGGCTTAGTGATTGTATATGGTGATAAATATTTGTTTGTTTGCTTTGATAGTTAAATAACCGACTATCAAACTTGGCCAAATTTTAGTTCCACGACTTGATGTGGGAACTATTTAATCATACACTTAGTACGTAGCCTTCTGTGTAGGCTTGATTATCGTTTGTGTTGAGGATGTTGATTCGTGTAGTGCGGAGTATTACTCCAATCTATCGAGCTTCCTTCTTGGCCCGAAGGATATCAAGTTGAAAGTTGGAAACATGATAAGTCTATGAGACTTAGTTTCTATGTGAGGTTGAGAAACGCTTTTGCGTTGTTGGTGCGAAGAGACCAGGATCGGTTTATCCGAAAACCACTTCGGACCAACGTATATGCGACGATTTGTGTAGGTTTCTTCTGATGATATTGATATTTCGAAGTTTCATAGTGGGGGACTGCTTGTTGATCGTTTGGGGTTAAATTACCAATATACATCCAGTAGCAGTAGTCTCTTCATTATGAAATATCCAATGCGAGGACTATTCGCTACTAATCCTAGGGATTTTCCCGACAGGATGTGGTAGGAAAGTACCTTTGGTTTGTCCTGTTTCTGGACAACTTATATGGATGTTTGCATGACATTGCATTTCTACAGATTACATACATTGGTTTTTACAAACGTACATCAGTGGTGACGGAGAAGGCAACTTCTCTTAGCTTAACACACTCCTTGAGACGTACGAGCTCAAGGGTTGTATTTTTGTGGAAGGCAATTAGTAGTCAAAGGAAATGGTCGTGTGGCATTCTAAGTGATGTGATATGTGATTGTGAAAGGTAATCGTTACCTCAGGCCTCATCAACCGGAAATGACCAAAATAGGGTTAGATGCGGCAAGGCTAAGTGGGTCGCTCCCAAGTAGGGTTTGATCATCCTCTTCTAGATATATCTTTACACGCTATGACGTTATGTATCTGATTATTGTGGTTTGTATGCTAGAGGGCACTCGGTAAAGGTCGATAACGACCGAAGGATGACATATTCGGTACCATCTAGTTATAGAGGTCGGCCGGTCTTGTGTTGGTAGAGGGCAGATGTTTTGTGCCTTGGGACATCCATCTAGAGGTGTACCCCTTCGGAAGGTAGTCCCTTCACCTGGTCATTTGTATGGAAATCCCAACCCCACTACGAGCTGCGATTTTGTTTGTAAAGGCGTAATGAATAGCCTCGAAATGCTATATGGGTAACCATTTCGACTATGATTAATATTATTTGTATATACTAGACACTAGTATAATATAAGAGGATTTGATATGAAATGTTTTAGTTATCGTAAGGTAAAAACATGTATGTGTTTATGTGTGGGCGTGTCTTATGAGATACTTTTGTTTTGATAATGGAAAAGTTTGGTAATTTAATAAATTCAGTTGAGTGTGTTTCTCACGCTGGTTTACCAGACTGATCCGGGTGTTCTTCCCTTTCAATGCTCGGGTCAGACCGAGTATATTTACAGGTTTAGATTGGTGCTTTTGGAGCTTCAGCAGGAGAGCTGGAGATCTTCATTTCGTATAAACGTACATGTTTTACTTGATTATCCGCTTTGCTTAGTTGTTGTATATTGTCGGCATTTGTGAGGACGGGTTATTATAACTGTCCAGACTGATGATTATTGATTGATTGTTGTACTCTAATTGATGTATGTATATACAGTTTCTGTTTTGTAAACATCATTGATATGATATTATATGTTTTCCGCTGCGATGTGAGATTCTGTATTGTTCAGTTTGGTTCTATCTTCTCTCTTTCTTCTCTTCTCTTCTTCTCTCTTCTTTTCTTTCTCTTGACTTTCTGTCAGTCGGTGCTTTTTGGGTCAGACATGTGTGTTTTATTGTCGATTCAAAGGGATCGGATTTGCAGGTCGTCACACATTAGATATTAGTAATGAGCAAAATAGTTTCTTGGCCTCATGGAAGTTACAGGAAGAAGCTTTGGCTTGGTGGGAGTCCACTACCCTAAGTGAGTCGGAGGACACTTTGTCTTGGGAAAAATTTAAGGAGCTTTTGGAAGAGTAGAACATGCCAGCATCCAGGAAATCTCGTCATTACAGAAGCTTTATGGATCTAAAGCAGGACGAAATGACTATTGAGGAGTATGCGAATAAGTTCAACAGAATTATCATGTTTTGGGCCGGGTCTAATCGACACGCCTTTAAAGAAGAATGAGAAGTTCATTTCTAGGATGAATGAGAAATACCCGAGCAGGATGACTGCCCATGTTAAAGGGTCATTTATAGTTTTGCTGGATATGGGATTCCGTTATGAGACATTGGACAAGACGAAGCCGGTAGTAGCTTAGACCAACAACAACAACAACAACAACAACAATAATAACACCAACAATTGGAAGAAGAGGAATTTTAATCAAAATGGGAAAAAGCCAGGTCAAGGAAAACCTGAAGGAGGAGCCCAAGGTAACTATTTGAAAGAGGCTACGTGTTACAATTGCCAACAAAAGGGCCACCTATCGACTCATTGCAAGAACCCCAAGGTTCATAGGCCACCACCAAACTGCTATAATTGTCATCTGCAGGGATACATGGTTAAGGATTTTTCGATTATGAGGAAGGGAGAGCAAGCCCGAGTCTATGCAATTAAGGATGAGCCTTCAACCTCTCAAGATGTGAAGGACAAGGGAGTTTTGGAAGGTGATATTTTTATCGAAGATGTTTTAGTTAGAGTATTGTTTGATACAGGAGCTTCTCATAGTTTTATTGCTAAGAAAACCGTAGAAGAATTAAAATTTTAACCTAAGTTAGTTGATACCCCTATTTATGTGACAAATCCTATAGGTGGTACCACTAACCTTTGTATGAATTGTGAAAAAATCATAATTTCCCATTCTTCCCATCAATTTCCTTTTGACTATTTGTCTTGGATTTTATTGGATTTGAAATTTTGCTCGGTATGGATTGGTTAACTAAGTATAAAGCTGTTCTCGATTGCGTTAATAGGACGATAACCTTATGGACCAATTTCGGGAAGTTTATAGAAATATCTTATGAAGATCCTAGTCTAAGGAAGGGAAGTTTCCTATATGCATTAGATTCATCTCAAGAAGGATTAGGGACCATGCCTGTTGTTAAAGAATTCCCAGATGTTTCTGAAGAAGCGAAGAGTTTGCCCCCACATCGAGAAATCAAATTTCATATTGACTTAATTTCCGGTGCGATGCCAATTAAACAACGAGACCGAAGGATGGCTCCGAAGGAGAGAGAGGAGTTAAATAACCTAACTCAAGAGTTATTAAAGAAAGGGTTAATAAGACCAAGTCGATCAAGTTGGGGATCGGCGGTAGTTTTTATGGCCAAGTTAGATGGATCTCTAAGGTTGTGCATAGATTATCGAGATCCGAATAAACAACCGATTAAGAACAAGTATCATCTACCTCGAATAGATGATTTATTTGAACAGTTACATGGTGCTCGGGTATTCTCGAAAATGGATCTAGCCACAGGATTCCATCAGTTGAGAATTGTAGAAGAATGCATCCATCTAACTGCGTTTAAAGGTCCAAACACTTTCTTCAAGTGGTTGGTTATGCCTTTCGGGCTAACCAATGCACCCGCTTATTTCGTAGACCTTATGAATAGAGTATTTAGAGATGTACTCAATAAATTCGTGTTAGTCTTTATTGATGATATCCTTATTTATTCTAAGACAGAAGAACACAAAAGGCATCTAGAAATTGTGTTAGAGATATTGAGAAGTAATGTGCTTAAAGCCAAATTCTCAAAATGCCATTTCTGGGAAAAGGAGGTAAGATTCCTTGGACATATGGTGTCAAGGGACGGGATTTTAGTGGATCTTGTAAAGGTTGCGGGTGTTCTAAATTGGTAGCAATCACAAACTCCTAAAGAAGTTTGTAGCTTCTTAGGTTTGGCAGGATATTACAAAAGATTCATTCAAGACTTCTCGAAGATTGCCAACCACCTAATGAAGTTGACTATGAAAGATACCAAATTTATCTGGACCCCTAAATGTGAATCAGCATTCCAAGAACTAAAAATAAGGTTAACAACCGCTCCAGTCCTAGCAATTATAAATGGAAATAATGGATTAACTGTTTATACTAATGCTTGTGGAGAAGAAGTGGG
Source organism: Allium fistulosum (assembly GCA_030737815.1). NCBI lineage: Eukaryota > Viridiplantae > Streptophyta > Magnoliopsida > Asparagales > Amaryllidaceae > Allium > Allium fistulosum. Next base: position 1,041,717,122 of record CM060902.1, on the reverse strand, counting down.
TGTAGTTCTGATGCAGAAAGGGAAGGTGATTGCTTATGTGGGTATACAGCTGAAGGTTCATGAGAAGAATTATGCAACGCATGACTTAGAATTATTAGTCGTGGTGTTCGCATTAAAAATATGGAGGCACTATTTTCTGGGTAAGAAGTTTTCATAGTTTGTTTCAATTAAAACTTTGAATCGACCTTAGTAAATAAAATTCCTCTTTTAACTAGGTGAAAAGTTTGAGCTCTTTACGGATCATAAATTTTTAAAGTATCTTTTCACTCAAAAGGATTTTAACATGAGGCAACAACGTTGGTTGGAATTTTTCGCATCTTATTATCTAGATATTTTACACGCACTCGGGAAAGCCAACGTAGTAGCTGATGCATTAAGTAGGAAGTATCCTGTTGTTTCTTATTTGATAGTAACTCCAACTCTTCTAGAAAGAATAGCCAACAAACAAAGGGAAGATAGACAATTTGAAAAGTTCATTAAGGCAACTGAGGAAGGAAGAAATTCAAGCTTTGAAATAGATAGCCGCGGAGTATTACGATTGAATGGGCGAATTTTTGTTCCAAATATGGAAAATCTTAGGCAGGAGGTGTTAGCTGAATGTCACAAATACAAATTTAGCATTCATCCGGGAGTTTACAAATTGTACTAGATATGAAGCGCACATTTTGGTGGAGAAGTATGAAAAGGGACATATCCATTTGTGTTAGCTGATGTGTAAATTGTCAACAAGTCAAAAGCGACCAACAGAAAGTTGCGGGGTTACTTATGCCGCTGGAGGTTCCAGTTTGGAAGTGGGATCAAATATTAATGGATTTCATTTATGGCTTGCCTCGAACGAAGAAAGGGAACGAAGGCATTTGGGTTGTCATAGATCAATTAACTAAAAGTGCACACTTCATTGCAGTTAAGTCAGCAAGGACCACTACAAGCCTGGCAAATATATATACGAAGGAGATTGTACGATTGCATGGAGTTCCGAGCAGTATAGTGAGCGACCGGGAACCAATTTTTACTAGTCAATTTTGGGAAGCATTACAGACAGCTTTGGGAACAAGGCTGAATATAAGCACTGCCTATCACCCCCAAACTGATGGACAAACAGAGAGAGTTAACCGCGTTTTGGAAGATCTTCTGAGGGCATGTATTCTAGACTTTGGAGGCTCCTGGGAAAATCATTTGCATTTAGTAGAGTTCTCTTATAACAACAGTTATCAAACTAGTATCGGCATTGCACCGTATGAAGCTCTATATGATCGTCCGTGCAGGTCACCAGCATGTTGGATCGAAACAGGGGATCAGTTAGTACTTGGTCCTGATATGATACGAGAAGCTTCAGAGAAATTCGATGTAATTAGAAAGAAGCTAAAGGAAGCCTAAAGCAGACAGAAAAGTTATGCGGACCAAAGGCGTAGAAATATGGAATTCTCAGTTGGATATCCAGTCTTTTTGAAAGTCTCTCCGATGAGAGGAGCTGTGAGGTTTGGAAGGACGAGGAAGTTAGCACCTCGATATATTGGACCATTTCCCATTCTTGAACGAATTGGCCCACTAGCTTATCAACTGCAATTGCAGAAAGGTTAGCAGGAGTGCACGATGTCTTTCATGTGTCTCATTTAAGGAAACATGTGCATGACCCAGAGCAAATCATAGAAACAGCTGCTTAGGTAGACTTGGAGGTGGAACCGAACTTAGCGGTTATCAGACGACCTATTCGAATCATTGATCGTGATGAAAAACGATTAAGGAGGAAGGTGGTAAGGTTAGTCAATGTTCAATGGAGTGGAGATGCTGAGGATTGCACTTGGGAAACAGAGGATAGAATGAAAAACACATATCCCGAGTTTAGAATTGAAGAATGAACTGTATCATTATAGTGTACTCGCCGCCTATGGTGTAGTCACTTATTCGTACTTTTGTATATGTTCCATCATATCGAATATATTTCCTTTTGAGATATTCTCTCTTATCTTAATTTCGAGGATGAAATTCTTTTTAGGAGGGGAGTCTGTAACGACCCGTAAGTATATCGCTTTAAATAAATGATCGCTTAGCCTTATCGATATAACAATAATTTTGTAAACAATTATTATTATTAATTTATATGGTTTTATAAATAAAATATGATCATTTTTATTAGTAAAGAATGATAGAAAAAATTATTTTCAAAATTTCTTTAAAAAAATATGCATAGAAATTTAAAAGAGAAAATATGACCGAAAATTCGGAATCGGGATTTGTAACGATACAACGTGTGGAAGTTGTGCAATGTTGTAGGGATATGTTACATACACATATACATGTACATATGCATACATGTAACATACACACACACACACAGATATATATATATATATATATATCAAAATATATAAATATAAAAGTATAATATAAAATATATAAGATATTTTAAGCAAACTTACTCCTTAAGCTTTTATAAGTCAACATATGTACACATGAGAAGATGGAAGTGATGTGCACATGGAGGGGGCTTCTTGCCGTGCTTTGGAGGAGGGGAGGTGTGTAGGTGAAGCCTTGAAATGGTGATGCAAAGGTAATGTGTACATGTCTTCCTTTATACTCTTCTTTTTCCTATAAATACCCTACCCTCTTTCCTTCTTTTTCATTCATCTTCTTCTTCATATTCTCAATCTTTTGCTTCCTCTTTAATGGCTTTCATCCTAAGAGAAATAATGTCAAAAATTATTTCAAAAAGAAACTAAAATAATATATAGTTATATATAATAAAAATCCTCAAAACGATCCTAAAACTCCTCATTTTTCTTTCTTCTTCACAAAATCCTCTCTATTCTACCCTAGGCCGAGCCCACTCATCACTACACCGTAGGCCGTGCACCCCTAGCCTTCTCAAGACTTGGTCGAGGCATTTAGAAGCTAAAATCTGAAGAATAATGAGCTTTTGAACTCGAATTTCGGTGCTATAGCGAATTTTTAAGTAAATCATTTAAAATCCATGGTGAAACTCCTAAAACTATTATACTATATGTTGGATGATGACATGATGTTTAAAATGGATGTTTATTATGCTTTGATCATCAAGTTTGGTTGTTTTCATACGAATGCAGAATATATATGCAAGTCACGAATACACACGTCGATAAACACAAAGGAAATCATTTTCCTTGAATTAATGAAATGACGTATATGGAACTGTTAAACCTCTTAAAATGGTTTGAAATGTTTTATAAAAATTTAAAAGTATTTCAGTGAAGTTTGAAAAGAAATGGAAAATTTAGTTAAAAATAAGCGCATCGCATAACGGTAGTTCGCGATTTCGCGCTATAAAAGTCAAACTAGTATAAAAGTTGGAATATAGCCCAAAATTCTTCGAGATAAGAATTTTCTGAACTATTTTATCCATAGTTTTCCAAAGAAGAAAGAAAATCGAGATTCCGATAAGTTGATTTTGAAATATGAGTAAAACAAGTTTTGGAAAAATCTCGATTTTGTAGTTCGGAATCCAAAACTGGATTTCTTTGAAAATGATTTTTTAAAATTGTTTAAAAATACGGAATAAATCTTATAAATGTTTTAAAATGTTTTAAAAGTGAGTTGAGTAATAAAAATGAATTTTCGAATTGTAAAAAAGTCGTTTTGATCAATATAGCTAAAAAAGGCACTTTCTTCAGCACTTTTCCACGGAACTTTTCTATAACTTTTGAATTATAGCTTTAAACTTAACAATTCTTTTACAAATCTCTTATAAATGTTTCAAAATGGTTTATGAAGTGTCTTAAAGATGATTTGAAGAATTTTTGGAGTGATTAAAGATCTAGAGTCGATCAAATAACCTGTCCGCCTTACGGGTGTCAAAGAGATAGTTTCTAGGCTTGAGTTTGGAAAACCAGTTTCCTGCTCTCCTGACTATCCGGACTGACCCGACAGAGGGGATGGTGAATTTGGTTTACTCGAATCAATATCTTCCTAAATAAAAATGAAATGATTTCGAATTGATTCCTAGTAAAAAGAAGTTTAAAAGATTATCAAGGGATTTTATAAGAGATGTTTAATATTTTCGTATGTACTGGAAAGAATGCTTTATAAATATATATCTCCAAAAGAGATTTCAATAAAAGAACTTAATCAATTAAAGAATGCTTCCCTATTCACTTGACCTCTTTTATCGATGATTGATTGGAGAAACCGGGGTCGGATTTGGATAATTCCTGTCTGAAGACCACTTCGAACCAATTTACGTATTCTCGAAGTGAAGAGATGAAGATAATTATGGAAGATGGAATGTAGGGCTACTTGTCACTGACCCTCAGGGGAAATTTCCCATGTCATATTATGTGGCTATAGTTCTTCATTTAAGATCTTCGATGCAAAGACTTCTCGCTACTAATCCTAGGGATAATTCCTGATAAAATGTGGTAGGAGAGTGCCTTCGGTTTCGTTTAGTCCCAGAACGAACTTGTATGAACGAATGTCTGACAATGCATTCTTGAGATTTCATCGTTGACTTTTATAAACATACATCTGTTTGGTGGTGGAGAAGGCAACTTCTCATAGCTTAACACCCTTCTCTGAGACGTATGAGCTCGAAGGTTGTATGTTTGTGGAAGTCAATAGTGATCGATGGAATGGCAATGTGGCATTCAAAGTGAAATGTGCAAAGAAAAAGGTAATCTTTACCTCAAGCCTCACACCCGAAAATGGCCGAAACAGGGTAGATGCGGCAAGGCTATGTGGTTCGCAACCATTAGGGTATGATCATCCCCTTCTAGATATATTTCTATCCGCGATGACGTTCGGGTTTAAATTATTGTGGTGTATGCTAAGAGACGTCTCAGATAGTTCGGTAACGACCGGGGTGATGACATATTCGATACTATCTAGGAAGTGGTAGGCCGGTCTTGTAATGGTAGAGGACCATCTGTTGGGCCTCGGTACATTCCTCTAGAGATGTACTGCCGGACCCGGAAGGTAGTCCCTTCACCTGGTCATTTGTATGGAAACCCATTCTCCAATAAGTGCCTGCCATTTTGTTTGTAGAGCCTAGTATGCTAGAATTTAATAATGGTAACAATTTCGGCTAAGATTAATAAGTTTATTTGCAAATGTTTTCAAAGATATGTCATTAAAAATAATATCTAAGTATTTTGACGTAAAATGTTTTAGTTATCATAAGGTAGAAATACGTTTCGTGTTTATGTGCGGCGTGGTCTTATAAGATACCTTTTGTTTTCAAAAAGCGTATTTTGAGTTCTCACACTAGTCCTATGACTGACCCGAAGTTTATTTTGTTTTCCCTTTAAACTCTGGGTGCCCTATTTTCCCGGGCAGCTAAGTAGTCTGGATTCTGTTTAGAGTATTTTAGGGAGGAGCATGCTGGAAGAGATTTTTGGAGCATGAAGCTAGAGCACCCGATAGGGATATCCATCTATCTATTTTTTTCTGCTGTGTTTAAGTTAGTTAATGCCAGCAAGTGTGGGAGCAGGCAGTTATAACTGTTCCCGGCTGGGTTAGTGCATACAAAAAAAACTTTTTATGTACCCTAGTGTGGGGATTGTATGTACTATTTATCTATTTAACATAATGTGAGAAATTGTGTTTCTATCTTTTACCTTACTTTACCCCTGAAAATCATCCTCCCCAGCACTTGGACTTATGGCACATGAATACCATGGATGTATTAGTGTTGATTTTCGAGAGTCGAGGAGACGGGTCTTCACACATATTGTCCCCCCTTTCATTTCCTAAGCCATCTTGCAATTTATTCACATATGTACTTATGTTTTCTAAAGATGTGATGTTTACTTTTTCACTTTATTTTATATTATATTTCATAAAATGTTGCATCCCACTTATATATAAACATAACTAAACATATATATATATATACATTATATTATTCTAACTTTATTTATAAATGAATGTATATATACTTAAACTAGAGTGTACAACATTCCCAACAGCTTTTATCCGACGAAAAGCCGAAAATTCAGAAAACTATTTCCGATCACATTTTAGATTTTTTTTCAAACTGATTATTTTTATAAACTAATTTTGAAAACTATTTAATCATTATTCTTTATTATTTAAAGGAATTTTATTTTAATTATAAAATCTATTATTTGAATATTTAAAATAAATTAAATATTCGTAAGTCAAAGCGGTGAAATTTTGGGTTGTTACACTCTCCCCCCTTAATAGAATTTCAACCATGAAATTAACCACAATCCTATTCCAGAATACTTACCACTGCTCATTAGTCTCTATGATGTACATTGATTATTCCTAAGCAAATCTGATTTGATCACTCACTCGAATATATAACCTTACTTCCGAACAAGTATCGGTCACCCGACTTCCTAGTGCGGACTCTAATTAGGCTTCTTAATTAGAAACCTCTGTTCTCCTTCCATAGCTGTAACAATCCATAATTTTACCATTTTGAAAATAAAAATATTTAATGAAATATTCAGATATAGAATTTTCAAAGTTAAATAATCATGTTTGATGTGATAAATAAGAATGGTGAACTTATTTTTAGAATTTGATTACAAAATCAAGAAGTTTGGATTTTCATCGAAAAGTGACAAAAGCTGATTTTCGATAAAATTGGATATACGTTCATTTGTAGTTTTTAATGATAAATAATTTGTTTTAAATTGTTATGTAGTGATAATAATTGGTTGATAAAAGTTTTATAACTTTATACTTGTTTAATAATGATTAACAAATTTCGTCGTACTTCGACCAATCGACGTCATATTTCTACAATTGGATTTTAATATTATTTAATATGGTTTTATAGCTTAAATGAACATATTTTAATTAATTAAAGATGATAATAAATCGATTATCAAGTTTTGTTGAAATAAATAAATAGTTTGGTTAAAAACAGAAAATGTGACCAGAAAACGTTCTGTCAATAATCAACGTTTTGTTCAATATAAGTTATGTAAAAAATTTGCAACTTGAATAGTTGTTATATAAACACATTAACAAAGAAATAAACACCTCACTTATATTAACTAAGGATTAATTAAGCTAAGTGTTTAATTAAGTAATCAAAAGTATAAAAAGAAGATATTTTCACTAAATCCAACACAAGTCAAATCAAATCACATCAAAATCGAAAAAAATCTTCACTTTAATCCACTTTTCCATCCAAATACATCCCTTAAGTATTAAGTAAATATGACATAAAGAAATGGTGTGATGTAAGGATGGTAAGTGTCGAAAAAGTATGTTTACTTAAAGGTTAAGGAAGGGTATTTTTATCAAATTACATTCCTTAAAGGCTAAGACTTCTAAGACTATAAATATGGACCTTATGCTTTCATTTCTTCACACTTACATTCATTCTTTTCATAGCTTCTTCATCTTCTTCTTCTCTTCTTTAATGGCTTCTTCTCTTCTCTTTCCTTACCAACTTTCTTAAAAACATATCAAATCAACTTCAAACTCCACCAAACTTTGTCAAAGATCATATAATATAATTAAAACATGGTTTAGCATCTAAAAAGTTGAAGAATGATGAAGGATGGGGTGGAGTAGGAGGAGGCCGAACCTAGGGGAAGGTGGAGGATGGCTATGACCGAGATCAAGAAAGGAGGAAGGTGGCCATGAGTAAAGAAGGGAATGAGGTCATAGGCATGTAGTTTAAGAGGAAGAAAGGATGGTTTTAGTGATGTTAGGTTGAAGTTGAAAATGATAATGAAGTGTTGTTATAATGAATGTTGGTAGAAAGTAAAACGATTTGGTTACTGGTGAGAACTCAATTTAAATACATACTTCTTATAATTTGAAATTAATTATAAAATAGTTAGCATGAATATTAAAAGTAATTATGATGTTTGGTTGGTTAACTAATGATGTTTGATGGTTGCTTAAGAAGTAAGAAGTAATATATATAATTAAACATGTCAAATGAAAGTGAGCTCCTTTGTTTTAAATTCTATTCCTGCTTATTACTATGATAACCATGAGTATATCCTATGATAATATGTTGATTTAACACCATTAAGTTGCATGGATGCTTGAATGAATCTGATTGTATGGATGAATGTATGGTCGTAAATGTTGATTTTATCAACATTACAATTAAATTTAGTTATGACTACATTATTAGTCATAATTAATTTTAATTGATTCAAAACACACTTCTTTTAAATCCTATATGGTATACAAAGGATAGTTAAGTCTCTTTTTAGTTTAGTTATAGGAAAAGAATTCATTTTGAAAAAGATAGAAATTTGATTTGAAAACGAGAAGTAAAAAATAAAGTTTGAATTTTTTTTGAAGGGAAGTTAGCGTTTTAAGATTTTAAAGTTAATGAATCGTAAAGTTTTAGAACGTGGAAAAAAATAAACAGCTTATGATGTAAGAAGTTTAAAAGATAGAATGTTAATCGTTAATGAAATATGAAATATTTTGGAAATAAGGTGAAAATAAGTTTTAAATGAATAAATTAGCAAAGTATTCATTTAAAATGTTTTACAAATGTTTTATAAATTATGAAATGCAATATGAAGAAGTTTTGGAAAATAATTAAAAAACAAGTCAATATAAGGCACGTCGCGTAACGGTAGTTCATGATTTCGCGTCGGAAAAGCTAAATGATTGTACAGGATAGCAACGGAGTCGAAATTCTTCGAAATAAGAATTTTAAGGATCCTTATAACCGTAGTTTTCAAATGAAAAGGAAAAACCAAGATTTCGTCTTGTAGATTTTAAGATATGATCAAATCAAATTTTTAGGAAAATCGCCCTTTTGTAGTTAAGTGACCAAAGTGTAAAATTATTTAAATGAATACTTTAAAATGTTTAAAAATATAAAAAATAAATTTGATAAATATGTTAAAATATTTTAAAAGATATTTGAATTATAAATATGGACTTCGCGAATGATAGAAAAGTTGTTTTATTCAAATAATCTTGTAAAACACTATCCACGGCACTTTTCTACAACAATTTTAAGAAGCGTTTAAATAAATGGTTAAGAGAAATTGTTTATAACACTTAAACAAATAGTTAAAATCATTTCCTTCAATGTAATAACAAACTAAGTATGCAAAAATGACTAGTACATTTCTCCCGTCTGTGAGATCTAGAAAGGTAAAACAAGGTGCGTAACTAAGGTTAGGGATGGAGCAAACGGTGCCCTGAACTTACCTGGCCTATGTTTTCTCTTTCTAGGCGAGCGGTGGAAGAGATTGAAGGGAAAGCCCGAATGCGCTTTAAAAAATTCTAATTTAAGTTTTTCCAAAAGTAAGAAATTTTCAAAGGAGTTAATTAAACTAGATTTTTAACAGTATAAGGAATACTCTAGTCAAACTCTGCATTAAGTTCCGAGGAGGGAATATCTACTTTCAGTGTGAATTTAAAAGATAATTTCACTGTTATTCCACGAATAGTATGAGTTGAATAGGGAAATTAATCTAGGTATGATTAGTCTAACCTTTTGCTCAATGTGACTGGTTTAGGTTTACAATAAACGATGTCTTAAATAACACTATTTTTGACCCAATTAAGACATGTTTCAGAAGACGAAATTTTTTATTAGAATAGAAATTAAATTTTCCTAAGTAAACGACTTGATGATTTCGACAGTTAAAAGGGTTTTGATGAACCGGTAAAAAGTTAAAATGAAAAGAGTTGTAACAAATCTTGTATACACATATTTACATTTTTATCGATGATTGTATTTCGAAGAGACTGGGATCGGATTTGGGTGATTCCTATTCGAAAATCACTTCAAACCAATTTACATTTTCGAAGTAAAACATGTTGAAGACAAAGATCATTGCAGATGAAGATCTTCATGATGTAGGGACACTTGCCACTAGATCCTCGATGAAATTTATCATATCATATAACATGGTGGCAGTAGTGCTTTATTATGAAAATCTTCGATTTGCAAGGACTAATCGCTACTATCTTAGGTGTAATTCCCGACAGGATGTGTTAGGAGAAGTGCCTTCGGTTTGTCCTGTTCCTAAACAACTTGTATGGACGAATATCTGACATTGCATTTTAAATCGCAGTGATTGATCTCTATAAACGTATCATCTGTTTGGTGGCGGAGAAGGCAACTTCTCTTAGCATAACACCCTTTCCTGAGATGTACGAGCTCAGGAGTTATACGTTTGTAGAAATTAGTTTGTGATTATGGAATGGAAATGTGGAATTCAATGTGAAAAGTTGATGTTCTATGAAAGGTAATCGCTACCTCATGCCTCGGTCGCGGAAATAACTAAAACATGATAGATGCAGCAAGGCTATGTGGTTTGCAACCATTAGGGTATGATCATTCCCTTCTAGATATATTTCTACCTGCTATGACATTTGATTTTAAATTATGTGGTGTATGCTAGAGTGCGCTCGGATAGGTCGGTAAAGACCGTAGTGATGGCATATTCTGTACTATCTAGTTAGAGGTGGGTCGGTCTTGTGTTGGTAGAAGACCATCAGTTGGGCCTCGGTACATTCCTCTAGAGATGTACTGTCGGAAGGTAGTCCCTTACCAGGTCATTTGTTGTAAATTCATTCTCCAATACATGCCTGCCATTTAGATTGTAGAGCCTAGTATGCTGGAATTTAATAGTGGTAACAATTTCGGCTATTTGAATATATTTACTTGAAAAGTGTTTTCAAAGAATGTCGTTAAAAATAATATCAAATGAATTTATAAAAATGTTTTAGTTATCATAAGGTAAAACCCATTCGTGTTTATGTGCGGCGTGGTCTTATGAGATACTCTTTCTTTTCAAAGAGTTTTTGTCACCAATCTCTGATTTATGACACTGTCATTTAAGATTCTTGTTTCTTACGCTAGTTTGCCAAATTGATCCGGATATTTTTATTCTCAGGTCAAATCCTAGTAGTTCCAAGATTAGCTGAAGATGCTTGGAGTTCCCAGAGGAGAGCTAGAAATCTTCATTAACGTATGGACATATTCTATTTTCCGTTGCACTATGTTGTTTGTTTTTCAGCAAGTATAAGGACAGGTATTTTTTTTTGAGCAAGACGGTTCTATACAGCCGGTTAGATAGCATAATAATGTGTAAATAGTACGATCAACAAGCCTGATCGCTGGCCCAAATGGGAGAATACTGCACAACAAACACTACATAGCAGAGTCTTATATACATAACAGCTTAGTACATATATTATAAATAAAATAGATAAGTACAGCAGAGTGATCAGCAGTGGTGTCCAGGCTGCTATCTGGAAGGAGCTACGCATGAGCTGCCAGGTATTATAACTGTCCAAGCTGAATATGGTTAGACTCTGATATATGTATTTTAAAATTTTCTGTTGTAAAGATTATTATTCAATAATATATGTTATTCCATTCGAGTAAGATTCTGTTCATTCTTATTTTTCTTTCTACCCTTAACAAGTTATCTTTCCGGCACTTGGGATTGTGGCACATTAATACCGTAGATGTATTAGTGTCGATTTCTGAGGGTCGAAAAGTAAGGTCGTCATAGCGTGGTATCATACCTTAGGTTGAGCGAACACTTGAGCTTGGTAGGGGTAAAGACTCATTAGAGATAGGGTTAGTATTACCCTAGGATGGGTAACTCATTAGAGATAGGGTAAGTGACTCCCTAGAATGAGTTGAGCGCGTATTTGTTAATGTTATATAAAATGACTTTTATTTTGAAATAATTGGTAAATGAAATAAATTTACCCAGGATTGCATTTTGGATATAAAAGATGTTTTCAAAATGATATAGTTTTTTTTTGAATACTTGGTTATTAAGGAATGATAATATTCAGTTATTATAACTAATTGATTTATTGTTTGATTAAAAAGCACGAATATCTTGTAAATTAAGTTTCACAATTTGACTATAAGGTGTTTGATAATAATATTGGTTTAAGGTTAATAAATTTGTTTTAAGATAAACAAATTTATGAGCGTGTTTTACAAATAAAACGATTTTGTAAATGATAAATGTGGAAGGTATTTTATATAAATTTTAAGAATTTAAATCATGGTATTTTGGAAAAGAATTTTGAAAGTTTAATATGATTAAAAGGAAGTTATTTAATATAAGACGATTTTAAGAAATAGATTTATAAACGGGGTTTTTATAAACAAAAAAAGTAATAGTAAATAACTTGTAAAAAAATACGTATTATATTATTTTAAATAAAGAATTTGAAAAGAAGTATCTTAGGATAAATAGTTCGAGTGCTTCAAAAGTAACAAAAAAAATGGGCAGGATATGTGTTCGGATGGTAAACACTTCTCTTAAGTATTACCCTTCTAGTTAAGAGGATATATGATACTATTGATAGTACCCAGTTCCTTGGTATCATTTTGGAGTTACTCGATCTACATAATTTTCCTAAGATTAAGAGATAATGTGAATCATTAATTAATAAATTGATTAGTAATAAAGAAGCATCTTTATAAAAATGTTTAAACCAAAGATAACTTTGTATCACAAGTTGATGGGATAAAATAGAATTTTCGGCGATTTCGGACAGTTAGGATTTCCAAAATTCGATATGGAAATGGAAGTTAAGTGTTTTATAAAAATATAAGGAATAAGTTTTAAAACTTATGAATTTGAGATGATAGTAAATTATAACAAGTTTTAAATTTGTTAAACACCCTGATTTAAGTAAAACCAATTTGAAAATTTAGGATTTATATGTATACTCTTAGGATGTAAAGGTGTATTATACAAATATAGATTTAAGTCATGAACTATTTATACACTTAAGAAATGTTATAAGAGATAATTAAAAGAAATGGATTTAGTATGAAGTGAATTGTTATAAAACACAAGTTTTAAAGTATTGATTAAATCAAAGTTATGTTTGTAGGTGTTTATAAACTTAAGTAAAATTTTAGGGAAGGGTTCCTAATTGTTATTAGTACCAAAGGAAATATACTAAGAAAAAAATGAATGCAGATAATAAAGGATGTGAATAAAAAGACTTTGTTATAGTTAAGAAAAAAACCAATAAGAATAAATATGTAAGTTATATGTAGATCATTTCGTCACACAAATTTGATCTAAGATTCGAGTACGGAACTTTAACGTGTTTACACTGGTCTAAAAGATAATTTATCACTCGATTCTTGACGGCGAACATTGATGAGGGTTTGTGGTTGGGTACTTGATTTTTCTTTCATAGTTGAGAGCTATGCATAGAAAATAAAAGTTTCTAAGCTTGATCAGAGTCTGCACTAGAGGATCAAATACTAGTTCAGAAGAAAAGTAGTGTATTAGAATAGAAGAGTGAATAAGATATTTCATGCAAATGATCTATGTATATCCAATGAAATTGAGTTCAAAAATAATACTTTGGGTAAACTTTTGTTTGGGGTTTAATTTCAGGGATGAAATTCTTTTAAGGAGGGGAGTATATAACGACCTGTAATTTTACCACTTTGAAAATAAAAACATTTAATAAAATATTCAGATATAAAATTTTCAAACTTAACAATACTTTACCAAATCTTTTATAAATGTTTTCAAATGAATAATTAAGTATTTTAATAATGATTTGGAATTTTTGTAGTAATTTGAAAAGAATTTAAATAAATGTTTAAAGAAAAGCTATTATAATTAAATGGTTTAATCTTGGCTCTAAAAGCCGATGAGTAGACTGGATTTTTCTATTCATGAGATCTGGATGTGAGGTGCTTAAACAAAGGAGATATTCAGGAGAAACCAGTGCCCTGGCTCACCTGGCCTCCCTTGGGCGAGGGATAGATAAGGTCGAAATGTCGATAACGAGTTAAGTATAAAAAGATTTAAAATTTCCAAATTTAAATTAAACACAACCTTGATTTTATAGAGATGATCTTCTTATACTCAGTGTTAAAGCCCGAATAGGGAACTCATACTATTCGTTGAATTTAAAAGGTGGTTTCGCCGTTATTCCATCCATAGTATTTGTTGAATACGGGAATTGATATTGAGTAGAATTAGATGATTTCTATAGATTCTGCTCATTTAATATTTACTGGTTTTGGATTCACATCCTAGATAACATGGTTTTAACTCAATCAGAATTATGAGTTTTGAATTAAGAAATCGTTGTGAAGATTTAAATGAAATAATTTGGAAAATTTTTCCTAAGTGAAAAAGATGAAGTGATTTGGAATTATTCCAAGATTAAAAAACTTTTAAGTAATCAAAGGATTTAATAAGAAAGGTTTAATGATTTTGTATATACCAAAAATAATGTCTTAGAAATATATATCTCCCAAAGAGATTTCGATAAAAAGAACTTAATAAATTAAAGAATTAATCCCTATTCACAAAACCTCTTTTTATTGATGATTGGTTCGAAGGAACCGGGGTCAGATCTGAGGTAAATTCCTATCTGAAAACCACTTCGGACCGATGTATATGTTTGAAAATGAAGACATGATAAAGAAAATGAAGGATGAAGACCGAGGATTTTTGAGGTGAAAGGACTTTGTTGATAATTCTGGTTAGCTCCCAAAAACTAAAGTAGCAGTGGTCCCTTCATTTCTGAAACTCTTTGGGTTACAAGGACTTTTTGCTACTAATACTACGGATAATTCCTGATAGGATGTGGTAGGAAAGTGCCTTCGATTTCATTCAATCCCAGAATGAACTTGTATGGATGGATGTCTGAAATCGCATTCTTGAGATTTCATCGTTGACTTTTATAAATATACATATGTTTAGTGGCGGAGAAGGCAACTTCTCTTAGCTTAACACCCTTCTCTGAGATGTATGAGCTTGGAGGTTGTATGTTTATGGAAGTCAATAGTGATCGATGGAATCGCAGTGTGGCATTCAAAGGAAGATGATGTGCAAAGTAAAAGGTAATCGTTACCTCAAGCCTCGCACCCAGAAATGGCCGAAACATGGTAGATGCAGCAAGGCTATGTGGTTCGCAACCATTAGGATATGATCATCCCCTTCTAGATATATTTCTACCCGCTATGATGTTTGGGTTCAAATTATTGTGGATGTATGCTGTGAGGGCCCTCGGATAGGTCGGTAACAACCGGGGTGATGACATATTCGGTACTATCTAGTGAGAAAGGTAGGCCGGTCTTGTGTTGGTAGAGGGCAGATGTTCTGTGCCTCGGTACATTCTTCTAGAGATGTACTGCCGGAAGGTAGTCCCTTCACCTGGTCATTTGTATGGAACTCCATTCTCCATTCTCCATGAATGATTTGGTTATGATAAGGGAAAAACCCGTTCTGCGTTTATGTGCAGCGTGGTCTTATGAGATTCCGTTTTGTTTTCAAAACGCGTATTTTGAGTTCACACACCAGTTCCATAACTGACCCGGAGTTTATTTTTCTTTTCCTTAAACTCTGGGTGCCCTAATCTTCCCGGGTAGACTAGTAGTCAGGTTTAGTTTGGAAGAAAGCTGGAGGGAGCTCGAAGCATGGAGTTAGAAGATTTTTGTCTATCTCTACCACACTCTTGTACTATAGTATTCTGCATTTGTAAGGACAGAAATTTATAACTGTCCATGTTTTGACTCTGATAAATGTATTTTAATTTCCACTGTAAACTTTTTATTGAAATAACATATGTGAGATTTTGTTCTATCTTTATTTTCTTTCTTACCCTTAAGAATCCGCTTCTCTGGCACTTGGATTTACGGCACGTGAATACCGAGGATGTATTAATGTCGATTTCTTAGAGTCGAAGAAACGGGTCCTTACATCGTGGAATCAGAGCTTAGGTTGAGCGAATACCTGAGCCTGATAACGGTAAACGACTCATCAGAAATAGGGTTAGTAATGCCCTAGGATGAGTAACTCATTAGAGATAGGGTTTGTAACACCCTGGAATGAGTTTGAGTATATATGAGTGTGTATTTGTTAATACATATACAAATGAATTTGGTTTTATATAAAATAATTTTACCTAAATATATATATATATATATATATATGCATATATGTATATATGTATTTGAAAAGGGAAAGAATATTTTGGTAAAATTTTCAGAGGATTTTTGAAATAATAAAATATTTTATACAAAGAATTTTAAAAGCTGTCTTTAGACATGAACCTCGAAACACTTTCTGAGTATTAACCAAACCTCTCTACCTAAGAATACGCTAGCAATTACCTACTACTTGTGTCTAAAAGAATAGTTTTTAAGTAATATAGTTATTTGATTGAGGAAGATAATACACAGTTATTATCATTGACTGATCGGTTGCTTAATTTAAAAGTATAAGTGCGAACATCTCATGAATTTAATTTCATAATTTTACTATAAGGTATTCGGTAAATAATAAATGTTTATTAAAGGAATTTATTTACGATAAATAAATCTTATAAATATGTTTTATATAAGTGATTATATAAACTGGATTTATAAAACATGCTTTATAAAGGAATTTTTGAGAATTTAAGGTAGTGTTTGGTTTAAAAACAAATTTTGTGTTTTCGGTTTTTAATATGTATATCAAATATAAGAAGAATGGAGGGACGGCAGAGGGGATGAAAGAAAGACGGATGGAAGGACGAAGGGGATAAAGGGACGACGAATGAATGGATTGTTTCACGTGCTCATGTTATTTCTCAAAACACGGAAAATAAAAAAAAGTTGTTTTCTATTTTGTATATTAACTTCGTTTTCTAAATTAGTCGTTTTCGGCAATATACATGCGTCATATGCATTTTTGTATGGACGAAAACCCAAAACTAAAAACAACAAACCAAACACTACCTAAATTTTGGCATTTTGAATGGAATTTCAAATGATTTTTTGGAAAAGGAATAATAATAGTATTATTTCTAAAAAGGGATTTTGAAAACGAAAAACAATCTTATGATTAATTGATTCGGGTGGCTCGAAAGTAACTAAAAATAGGCAGGAGATGTGTTCGGATGGTAAACGCTTCTCTTAAGTATTCCTTTCTTGCTAAGGAAATATGCGATTGTATTGGTAGTATCCAGTTCCTTAGTACCATTTTTGAGTTACTCGATCAATATAATTTTCTAAAGTAAAACGAATAATGTGAATCATTAATTAATGAGTTAATTGATGATTGTCAATTTTTATCAAAGTGCATTATTTTAGTTGATAAGCATGGGTATGCTTTGATCTTTAAAAGAAATAGTTAAAGTTAATAATGAACGGTTTTGGGTTTATAGTAAACGATGTTTTAGCAACATTTGTTTTTAAACCCTTGAATGACATTTTGGAAGAAATCTTATGAGTATATTTAGATCATTAATAATGGGATTTTAAAGATAATAACAAGTATTAGATTCTATTATAAAAAGATGGAAAATATTATAATTAGCATATTATAAATAGAGAAGTTTATTTTAACAATGTTTTGGTGGTAGTTGTTTTAATCTCTTTGATTATATTATAAAGGAAAGAGAAAAAAACTTGTTAAGTAAATTATGAATATACTTAAAACATTTGAATAACTATATAAATACATTTTAAGTATTAAAACCGGTATAAGTAAAGAGAATATATATAAAGGAAGTTTTAATTAATAAAGGAGTGTTAGGTTATAAAGAAAGTTTTAACTAAACAAAGAATGTTTTCACATTTGATATTAGTTAAAGGAAGTTTATGGTGATGTATCAATTTAATGAATTATTTTGAAAATACGTTTTCTAGAAAACCAATAAGATATGTTTAGAAATGTATTATAATAAAAAGATAGTTATCTTTTGAAAAGAAATTGTTTTTAAGAAGAAATATTTGGAAAAAGAATATATAAAGTGATTATATATGAAGAAGTATCTTTATAAAAAGTTTGAACAAAGAATGGAAGTTTTGTGAAATGTTTTCATAAAAGTTTTTGAAAGGTTATATGAAGTATATGGATTATTTCATCGCATGATTTAATTTATGATCGAATGCGGAACTTTGAGGTGTTTTACACTGGTCCGAAAAAGGATTTATCGCTCGATTCTTGACGACGAACATTGATGAGGGTTTTTGGTCAGATACTTGAATTTTCTATCATAGTTGAGAGCTATGCAAGAAAAACTAAAGTTCTGATCAAAAAGCCTGGTTGGAGTCCGCACTAAAGAATCGGGGCATCGGTTCGAAAGTAAAATTGTGAATTCGAATAGAAGATCGGATCAGATATTAAGTACGGATGATTTATATACATCGTACGGAAGTGAGTTAAAGAAATAAATATTTTGGATGAACCTTTGGGGGTTTTTGGGTAATTTTGGGGACAAATCTGTAACGACCCGCCAATTTATCACTTTGAAAAATTGTATTTATTTTTAAATTTATGCAAATAAAAGGTTGATAATACAAATAATATTGTTTTAAGTGATAATAAGTAATGGTAATCTTATTTTGAACAAATATTTACAGAAATATTTTCCTTGGAATCTAAATTGATAAAATGGCTGAAAATTGTTTTATCAATAACCAGCTCTATAATCATAAAACGTCGCGCACAAAGCTAGATACATGCACTTGTTTTTATAGTTAAACAAGAATATGAAATAAAATCAATTGATTTGTTTTTGAAAATTTAATGTGTTATAACATTGTTAGTAATGCCCTTAAATATGATAATTGATTTATTAAATTAAATTGAGATTTAATGATTAAATAATTATTCAAGTAATTATTTTAAATCATGAAAATTCATTTTTAATAGTTATAAAGTGATAATAAATCATTTATAATAGTTTTATAAAGAGATATTTTTTATTTGAAAATATAAGGAAAAATCGATATTGTTTTATCGATATAAAGGCAATTTTTGTAAATAATTTATAATATTAAGTTATATGGTTTTATAATTCAAATGAGATATTTTTAATTAGTTTAAAATGATAAGAAATTTATTTTTTAATTTTGTTTACAAATATATGTAGGTTAATAAATAAGTGAAAATGTGACCGATAATAGGTTCTCCGGATTTCAACGATTTAACGAACGAAAGTTGTTCGAAGTGTTTTGCACCTACACGTACATACATATATATGTTACATGGACATGACAACATGCACATATATACATGAACACATATATAAATATATATATCACAAAAATGATTAAATAATTCAAAAACTTAACCTTTAAGTAACCATAATGCAACCATCACTTCACAACACCACACCATCACCTCACATCAACCATCACATGACTTTGGGGGGAGGGGAGTTGTGCGCTAGGGGCTAGGGGGTGTGGGCTATGGGAATTTAGGTAATTATGCAATATAATATTTTATTCTAAGGTTTTTCTTATAAATACCACCTCTCTTCTCACAAAAAATCCTAATACCATTCCACTTCTTCTTCCTCTTCTTTTCAAGCTTTCTAAAAGCTCTCTAATGGCTTCTTATTCAAAAAAAGATAGAAAAAAATACCACAAATAAAAGAAGAAAACGATATATACTAGTTTATAATATCAATCCACTTCAAAACTAGTCTGAAACTCCTCAACTTCTCTTCCAAAGTCAATGACCACTACCCCACACCACCTTGGCCATGAGCACCATCTCCACAAAGACTAGGCCGAGCTCCTCCTTGGGTCGTAGGCTTGGTTTTGTTTTCTTTGGTTCAACCGTAGCGGAGTTATATCCGATTTTCTATTTTGCTCGAAGGGAAAATGAAGGTGAGAACTCCTAAACTATTATATTATATTTTGGATGATGATATGATGATTTAAATGGATGTTTATTATGCTTTGATCATCATGTTTGGATGTTTTCATATGAATGTTGAAAATATATGCAAGTCACGGAAATACACGTCGATAAGCACAAAGGAAATCACTTTCCTATATATATTAATGAATTGGTGTGTATCGAAGGTTAAATCTCCCTAAAAAGGTTTTAAATGAGTTTGAAATGTTTTATGAACATTTAAAAGTATTTTGGTGAATTTTGAATGAAAATGGGAAATTTAGTCAAAAATAGGCGCGTCGTGTAACGGTAGTTCGCGATTTCGCGCCATAAAAGTCAAGTGTAAAAGATGGAATATAGCTCAGAATTCTTCAAGATAAGAATTTTCCAAACTATTATATCCATAGTTTTCCAACGAAGAAAGAAAATTGAGATTTTGATAAGGGATTTTGAGATACGAGTAAAACAAGCTTTTTGAAAAATCGTGGTTTTGCAGTTCGGAATCCAAAACAGGATTTCTTTGAAAATGATATTTTAAAATTGTTTAAAAATATGGAATAAATCTTATAAATCTTTTAAAATATTTAAAAGTAATTTTAGTAATAAAAATGGATTTTCAAATAATAGAAGGCCGTTTTGACTAATATAGCTTAAAAGAGCACTTTCCGCGGCACTTTTCTCTAACTTTTGAAATATAGCTTTAAACTTAACGATTCTTTTCCAAATATTTTATAAATGTTTCAAATGAATAATTAAGTGTTTTAATAATGATTTGGAAGTTTTGTAGTCATCTAAAAATAATTTAAATAAATGTTTAAAGAAAAGCTATTATAATTAAGTGGTTTAATCTTGGCTCTAAAAGCCGACGATTAGACTGGATTTTTCTATTTGTGAGATCCGGATGTGTGGTGCTTAAACTAAGGAGATGTTCACGAGCAACCAATGCCCTGGCTCACCTGGCCTCTTCCCTGGGCGAGGGATAAATGAGGTTGAAATGTCGGAAATGAGTTAAGTATAATAGGATTTAAATTTTCCAAATTTAAATTAAATACGACCTTGATTTTATAGAGATGATCTTCTTATACTTAGTGTTAAAGCCCGAACAGGGAACTCGTACTATTCATGGAATTTAAAAGGTGATTTCGTCGTTATTCCTCCTATAGTATTTGTTGACTACGGGAATTGATATTGAGTAGACTTAGATGATTTCTATAGATTCTGCTCATTTAATATTTACTGGTTTTGGATTAACATCCTAGATAAAATGGTTTTAACTCAATCAAAATTATGAGTTTGGAATTAAGAAATCGTTGTGAAGATTTAAACGAAATAACTTGGAAATGTTTTCCTAAGTGAAAAAAAATGAAATGATTTGGAATTATTCCAAGATTAAAAGGGTTTTAAGTAATCAAAGGATTTAATAAGAGAGGTTTAATGATTCTGTATATACCAGAAAGAATGTCTTAGAAATATATATATCTCCAAAAGAGATTTTGATAAATAGAACTTAATCAATTAAAGAATGATTCCCTATTCACAGAACCTCTTTTTATCGATGATTGGTTCGAAGGAACCCAGGTCGGATGTGGGGAAAATCCCTATCGGAAAACCACTTCAAACCGATGTATGCATTCGAAAATGAATACATGATAAAGAAATTGAAGGATGAAGATCGAGGATTTTCGGGGTGAAAGGACTAATTGTTGATAATTCTGGTTAGCTCCCAAATACTAAAGTAGAAGTGGTCCCTTCATTTATGAAACTCTTTGGGTTACAAGGACTTTTCGCTACTAATCCTAAGGATAATTCCCGACAGGATGTGGTAGGAGAGTGCCTTCAGTTTCGTTCAATCCCAAAACGAACTTGTATGGATGGATGTCTGACATCGCATTCTTGAGATTTCATCATTGACTTTTATAAATATACATCTGTTTGGTGGTGGAGAAGGCAATTTCTCTTAGCTTAACACCCATCTCTAAGACGTATGAGCTTGGAGCTTGTATGTTTGTGGAAGTCAATAGTAATCGATGGAATGGCAGTGTAGCATTCAAAGGAAGATGATGTGCAAAGTAAAAGGTAATCGTTACCTCAAGCCTCGCACCCAGAAATGGCCGAAACATGGTAGATGCAGCAAGGCTATGTGGTTCGCAACCATTAGGATATGATCATCCCCTTCTAGATATATTTCTACCCGCTATGACGTTTGGGTTCAAATTATTATGGATGTATGCTGTGAGGGCCCTCGGATAGATCGGTAACAACCGGGGTGATGACATATTCGGTACTATCTAGTGAGAAAGGTAGGCCGGTCTTGTGTTGGTAGAGGGCAGATGTTCTGTGCCTCGGTACATTCTTCTAGAGATGTACTGCCGGAAGGTAGTCCCTTCACATGGTCATTTGTATGGAACTCCTTTCTCTAATAAGTGCCTGTCTTTTTTTTGTAGAACCCACGTTTGTGGCTAGTATGCTGGAATTTAATAATGTAACAATTTCGGCTAAGATTAATAAGTTTACTTGCAAATGTTTTTAAAGGAATGTCATTAAAAATAATATCCCTTATTTTTACGTAATAATGATTTGGTTATCATAAGGGAAAAACCTATTCCGCATTTATGTGCGGTGTGGTCTTATGAGCTACCTTTTTGTCTTTAGAACGCGTATTTTGAGTTCTCACACCGTTCTCATGACTGACCCAGAGTTTATTTTCCTTTTCCTTAAACTCTAGGTGTCGTAATTTTCCTGGGCAGCCTAGTAGTCAGGTTTAGTTTAGAATAAAGCTGGAGGGAGCTCGAAGCATGGAGTTAGAAGATTTTACTGAAGATTTTTTTCTATTTCCACCACACTCTTGTACTATAGTATTCCATATTTGTAAGGACAAAAATTTATAACTGTCCATGTTTTTAACTCTGATAAATGTATTTTAATTTCCGTTGTAAAGTTTTTATTGAAATAACATATGTGAGATTCTGTTCTGTCTTTATTTCTTTCCTACCTTTGAGAATCCGCTTCTACAGCACTTGGATTTACGGCACGTGAATACCGAGGATGTATCAGTGTCGATTTCTGAGAGTCAAAGAAACGGGTCCCCATAATAAATATGGACCTTTATGCTATCATTTCTTTACACTTCCATTCATTATTTTCTTAGCTTCTTCATCTTCTTCTTCTCTTCTTTAATGGCTTCTTCTCTTCTCTTTCCTTACTAACTTTCTTAGAAACATATCAAACCAACTCCAAACTCCACCAAACTTTGCCAAAGACCTTAGAATATCATTAAAACATGTTTTAACACCTAAAAAGTTGAAGAATGATGGGGGAAGGGGTGGAGTAGTAGGAGGCCGAACCTAGGGGAAGGTTAAGGATGGTTATGGTCGAGAGCAAGAAAGGAGGAAGGTGGCCATGAGTAAAGAAGGGAAAGAAGGTGATAGACATGTAGTTTAAGAGGAAGAAATGATGGTTTTAATGATGTTTGGTTGAAGTTGAAAATGATAATGAAGTGTTGTTATAATGAATGTTGGTAGGAAGTAAAACAATTTGGTTAATAGTGAGAACTCAATTTAAATACATACTTCTTATAATTTGAAATTAATTATAAAATGATTAGCATGAATATTAAAAGTAGTTATGATGTTTGGTTGCTTAGCTAATGATGTTTGATGGTTGTTTAAGAAGTAAGAAGTAATATATATAGTTAAACATGTCAAATGGAAGTGAGCTCCTTTATTTTAAATTCTATTCTTGCTTGTTGCTATGATAACCATGATTCTACGCTATGATAATATATTGATTTAACACCATTAAGTTGTATGGATGCTTGAATGAATTTGGTGGTATGGATGAATGTATGTGATTTTATCAACATTGCAATTAAAGTTAGTTATGACTACATTATAAGTCAAAATTAATTATAATTGACTTGAAACCACACTTCTTTTAAATCCTATATGGTATACAAATGATAGTTAAGTCTCTTTTTAGATTAACCACAAAAAAAGAATTCATTTTGAAAAAGATAGAAATTTGATTTGAAAACGAAAAGTAAAAAATAAAATTTTCAAATTGTTTTAAAGAGAAGATAGTGTTTTAAGATTTTGAAGTTAATGAATTTTAAAGTTTTAGATTATGGAAAAAAATAAGTAGCTTATAATGTAAGAAGTTTAAAATATAGAATGTTGAATGTTAACGAAATATGAAATATTTGGAAATAAAGTGAAAATAAGTTTTAAATGAATAAATTAATAAAATTTTAATTTAACATGGTTTATAAATGTTTTATAAATAATAAAACGCAATTTGAAGAAGTTTTGGAAAATGGTGAAAAATAAATCAAAATAAAGCGCGTTGCGCAACGGCCGTTCGCGATTTCACGTCGTAAAAGCTAAATGAATGTACATGATAGAAACAGAGTCGAAATTCTTTGGAATAAGAATTTTCTGGATCCTTATAACCATAGTTTTCAAATGAAAAAGAAAAACCAAGATTTCGTCTTGTAGATTTTAAGATATGACCAAATCAAATTTTCAAGAAAATCGTGCATTTGTAGTTAAGTGACCAAAGTGTAAAATTCTTTACAATGAATATTTTTAAATGTTTAATAATATAAAATAAATTTAATAAATATGTTAAAAGAATTTAAAAGATATTTGAGTTATAAATATGGATTTCCGAATGATAGAAAAGTTGTTTTATTCAAATAAGCTTGTAAAACACTATTCGCGGCACTTTTCTACCATAGTTTTAATAAGAGTTTAAATAAATGGTGAAGAGAAATTGTATATAACACTTAAACAATATAATTGAAATTATTTCCTTGAATGTAATGACAAACTGAGTATGTGGAAATGACTAGTACATTTGTCCCGCCTATGGAATCTAGAAAGGTAAAATGAGGTGTGTAGCTAAGGTTAAAGATGGAGCAAACAATGCCCTGAACATAGCTGGCCTCAGTTTTCTCTTTCTAGATGTGGGGTGGAACAAATCGAAGGGAAAGCCCGGATGCTCTAAAAAAAGATCTCATTTAAGTTTTTCCAAAGTAAGAAATTTTCAAAGGAGTTAATTAAACCAGGTTTTTAAAGTATAAGGAATATTCAGGCCAAACTCTACATTAAGTTTCGAGGAGGGAATTTGTATTATCCATGTGAATTTAAAAGGTGATTTCACTGTTATTCCACGAACAGTACGGGTTGAATACAGAAATTAATCGGGGTATTATTAGTCTAACCTTTTACTCAATATAACTAGTTTGGGTTTACAGTAAATGATGTCTTAAATAACATTGTTTTTGACCCAGTTAAGACATGTTTTAGAAGATGAAATTTTTTATTGGATTAGAAATTAAATTTTCTTAAGCAACTGACTTGAAGATTTCCAAAGTTAAAAGGGTTTTGATTAACCAGTAAAAAGTTAAAATGAAAAGAGGTGTACCAAATTTTGTATACATATATTCACATTTTTATCGATGATTGGATTTCGAAGAGACCGGGATCGGATTTAGGCGATTCCTATCCGAAAACCACTTCGAACCAATTTAAGTTTTCGAAGTAAAACATGTTGAAGACAAAGATCATTAAAGATGAAGATCTTCATGATGCAGGGCTACTTGCCACAAGATCCTCGGTGAAATTTACTGTTCATATATTATGGTGGCAGTAGTCTCTGTTATGAAAATCTTCGATTTGCAAGGACTAATCGCTACTAATCCCAGGGGTAATTCCCGACAGGATGTAGTAGGAGAAGTTCCTTTGGTTTGTCCTGTTCCTGGACAACTTGTATGGATGAATGTCTAACATTGCATTTCAAAATCGCATTGATTTATCTCTATAACCGTATCATCTGTTTGGTGGAGGAGAAGGCAACTTCTCTTAGCTTAACACCATTCCCTAAGATGTATGAGCTCAAGAGTTATACGTTTGTAGAAATCAGTTGTGTGATTATGGAATGGCAATGTGGCATTCAAAGTGAAAAGTTGATATTCTATGAAAGGTAATCGCTACCTCAGGCTTTGCACCCGGGAATGACTAGAACAGGGTAAATGCAGCAAGGCTATGTGGTTCACAACCATTAGGGTATGATCATCCCCTTCGAGATATATTTCTACCCGCTATGATGTTTGGGTTTAAATTATGTGGTTTATGCTAGAGCGCGCTCAGATAGGTCGATAACGACCAGGGTGATGACATATTCGATACTATCTAGTTAGAGGTAGGTCGGTCCTGTGTTAGTAGATGACCATTAGTTGGGCCTCGGTACATTCCTCTAGAGATGTACTACCAGATGGTAGTCCCTTACTTGGTCATTTGTTGGAAATCCATTCTCCAATACATGCCTGCCATTTTGATTGTAGAGCCTAGTATCCTGGAATTTAATAATGGTAACAATTTCGGCTATTTGAATATATTTGCTTGAAAAGTGTTTTCAAAGCATGTCATTAAAAATAATAGCAAATGATTTGATAAAACTGTTTTAGTTGTCATAAGGTAAAATCCCGTCTGTGTTTATGTGCAGCGTGGTCTTATGACATACTCTTTCTTTTCAAAAGGTTTTTGTCCCAATCTCTGATCTAAGACACTGTCATTTAAGATTCTTGTTTCTCACTGGTTCGCCAGACTGATTCAGGTATTTTTATTCTTGGATCAGATCCGAGTAGTTTCAGGATTAGCTGAAGACACTTGGAGTTTCCAGAGGAGAGATAGAGATCTTCATCAATGTATGGACGTATTCTATTTTCCGCTGCATTGTGTGTTGTTTGTTTTTCAGCAAGTGTAAGTGTAGGAAATGCGGATTATGGATCTTAAGGCAAAATTAACACTAGAGGGGGGTGAACAGTGTTTAATTAATTTTATGAATCTTTTTGAAATCTTTTCAAATTAAATCCAAACAGATGCAATTCACAAACACAGAAAAAATCACAGAATCAGACACAAATTCAAATAGTAAATAAAAGTAGTAAAGGAAAGAACACACTAGAATTTTATACTGGTTCGGAGTTACCCTACATCCAGTCCAACACAATTTCTTGTGCAGATTTCTTTTCAAATATAATGTCGATATTACAACCTCGATTTCAAGGCCACGAGATACACCCTCCTGTCTCCAAGTCCATGGCAAACTCTCTTGATTTAACTAGGCTACAAGATCACCTAATTGATTTACGGGCTACAATCACACCCAATTGATTTATGGGCCACAATCACACTGTTTCCAATCACACTTTGATAGAGAGAGACTCAATACACTTCGATCTTTGATTACAAATGATCCTATAACTCTGAATAGCACTGAGATCTTTGAGAGAGAGTGACAGAGAATCAAACTAGAGACGATCAAGTTTGATTCACTTAGAATTTCGATAGAGTTTTGTTAAAGCATTTGAAATATAAGAGAATATTTGAGTGCAGAAGGAGTGAAGAAATGAAGAAAAACTAACTTGTAATTCATTGAAAACAACTGGTATTCATATAAGAACAACAGTCACGTCCATTCGCGAAAGGTTATGACGAATAGACACTTCTTTTGAAAATTTGAAATTTTAAAATCTACGGCTACCGTGTCGACATGGGGTAGGGGCATGTCGACATCCCCTAGTATATTTTGAAAATTGATTTTTGTTTTAAAAGTGATTTTCTTTCTAAAGTTTGTCAAAACAATCTTAGAACTTTGTAAACTATTTTGAATATACTTTTTGATTATAAAAGTAATTAGAACTAAATATATAAATATTTTGAGATTAAAGCTAAAACATTAAAACCAGGAGATAGTTTAAAAACAAGAAATGATTTTGAAATTAATATAATTAAAAATAGTTTTTGAATTAAGGATAAAATATTTAAACCGAGAGAAAGATGTCTTTTTAAAAAGATAGTTTTGAAAAAATCTAAAAATAAGTCATTTTGAAAATTTCATGGATTCCATTCCACTAGAGAAGGCCGTGGTTTCATCCCACCATTAAAGCAAGAAGGTGGATTCCATTCCATAATTAAAATTTGAATAAAGATTGTAGTGCTATTATGAAGTTTTAACATAAATCTAGACTCTATTACTTATCTTGATATCTTGAACTCTTGAATTCTTGATAATCTTGATACTCATGAGTCTTCAGTCTTGATTTCTACAATCTTGAATTTGTTAGTCTTGAATCTCTATACTATACAGTCTTCATTCTCAATACCTGCATATATATATATATATATATATATATCCTGCATATAAATATATCTAGACAAGAATATAAGTATTTATATTTTATAACAAGTCCTAAGGTTGTTGTCATCAAAACCATCATCACAGGAACTAACAATCTCCCTCGTTTTTATGATGACAACCTATGTTTATAAAATATACTCCACCAAACTCTGATTCTACTCTGACTCTCCCTTATTCCAACAACTCCCCCTTATATACTAACTCCCCCTTAATCTAAGCCTAACTAACAGCCTAACTATCCTATTTTATAATTCTCCCTATTTGTCATCAACAAAAACTAAGCCTAAACTACATAAATCCCCCTTAAACTATGGAACTAAATGCTAATAACGAAGTATAATAAGCGAAACATAAATCTAATTTTATTATATATGATGTTACATTACACATATATATGAAACATATACACAAATATATACAAGTACACAAAATATAAAAACATTAATATAATAACAATATAACGAGAGTCCTTGAAAATTGGAGGCTTGTGAATCGAATAATTAGGGTAATGGAGACAAAAGTTTCCATGTTGTTCGACCAAATTACCATTTTTTTCAAAACAGACTTCTCCAACGCAAATAACTTTATCGTCCTCATCCATTTACGCTTCTTCCTCCTCCTCCTCCTCTTCTTCTTCTTCTTCTTCTTCGTCCTCTAATGGATTATGAATACGTATGTCAGAGGAATCATCTTCAATCACAATAGGGTCTGCATGATTATCCATTAGAAATTTTTGCAAATTTCTAAGAATTTTGCCTTGTTTCTCTTGGTCCTTTGCCATCCTTATTTGCATGACTTGTAATTTTGTCAGCATTTGCAAAGAATCCTTCATAGTTTCCTCGATCTTCATTACTCGAGTCAATGTAGTACGTTGAAATGGACCAGAATTAGGAGAAGGGAAGGAAAAGGTTGCATTTTGATTTGATTTAGAAGAGGAGGCCATTTTTTTATATTTTCAGAAGTTTATTACATAGAAAATGAAGTAAGAAGACAGAAAAATTCGAAATGTTGTAATTATATAACCACCAAACTGATTTTAGTGGGAAAATTAAAATTTCAAATTTTTCCGTTGTATGTTGACATAGGGGGTAGAGGCATGTTGACATCCCTTTGAAAATTTTGACAATTTTGTTTTTCTTTATTTATTTAAATATATATGTTACTATATCTATATTATATATCTCAGTTATAGAACAAATACCTAGTTCTCTTCTTAATTTAATAAAAGTTGATTAATTCAAGGGTTTGGTCAGAATATCAGCTATTTGATTCTCAGTGTTGATAAATTCAAGAGAAATAATCTCTTTACTTATATTATATCTGAGAAAATGATGTCTGGTATCAATATGTTTTGTTCTGGCATGATGAGTAGGATTTTTAGATAAATTTATTGCACTTGTATTGTCACAATAAATTGGTGATTTTGAAATATTTAATCCAAAATCCTTTAGGGTCTGTTGCATATAGATAACTTGTGAACAAGCCAAAGCAGCAAAGATATATTCTGCTTCAGTTGTTGATAGTGAGACAGTATTTTGCTTTTTACTAAACCAGGAAACCAGAGAATGTCCTAAAAAGTGACAAGTTCCACTTGTACTTTTTCGGTCTGATTTACAACCAGCAGAGTCAGCATCACAATATGAGATTAAATCAAATGAATCATTTTTAGGGTAAAATAGGCCATAGTCTAAAGTGTGTTTAACATATCTTAGGATACGTTTAACAGCTTTTAAATGGGTTTCTTTGGGTTGAGATTGGTACCTTGCACAGAGACAGACACTATGCATGGTATCAGGCCTACTCGCAGTTATATAGAGTAGTGATTCAATCATCCCCCTGTATAGTTTTTGATCAACATCTTTTGACATGTCTTTTTTATTTAAGGCTTCATTGGTTGTCATAGGAGTGGGTTTTCCACTCGTAGTGGTCATACCAAACTTACTAACTAGATCCCTAGCATATTTTTCTTGACTAATGAAAATACCACTATCTAATTTTTTTATTTGAAATCCTAAAAAGAAAGTAAGTTCACCCATATGACTCATCTCAAACTCTTTTGTCATTATTTTAGAAAACTCTTTGTTTATTTCATTGTTTGTTGATCCAAAAATTATATCATCTACATAAATCTGTACTAATTGGATATCATTTTTGTTTCTTTTAATAAAAAGAGTATTATCTACTTTACCAATTTCAAAATTTGATTGTAATAGGTAAGATTTTAGTCTATCATACCAAGCTCTAAGAGCTTGTTTCAGACCGTATAAAGCTTTCTTTAATTATTAAACATGATTTGAAAACTTTTCTTCTTCAAAAAGTGGAGGTTGTTCAACATAAACATCCGCTTTAACAAAACCATTTAAAAAGGCACTTTTGACATCCATTTGAAATAATTTGAAATTATTGTGGTTTGCGAAAGCAAGTAGAATTCTAATGGCTTCAAATCTTACTACGGGTGCAAAGGTTTCATCATAGTTTATTCCATCTTCTTGACAATAACCTTGCGCGACTAACTGAGCTTTATTTCTAACGACCTCACCTTATTCATTCATTTTATTTTTATAAACCCATTTAGTTCCTATTATAGTTTTGTCCTCTGGTCTAGGAACAAGTTCCCATACATCATTTCTGGTGAATTAATTCAGTTCTTCTTGCATAGCAAGAATCCATGAATCATCAGATGATGCTTCCTTTGGATTTTTGGGTTCAATATTTGATATAAAAGCTACATTACTCTTCTTGTTTAGTTGATTTCTAGTTCTAACAGCAGATTCAATATTTCCTAGTATATTTTCTATAGGATGGTCTTTTAAAAGCCTGATCCTTTTATTAGGATGAATAGTTTCACAATTTGTTTCATTTGATTCATTATTTCAAGTAACAAAATCATCTTTATCATTTATTTGAACAGAATCTTTGAAATTTTCTTCAAAAGGTATATGCATTGTTTCTTCGATGGTGTTAGATTTTAAATTGAAACTCTGTATGCTTTACTTCTATTAGAATATCCGATAAAGATTCCTTTGTCGGATTTAGGATCAAATTTATCCAAATTGTCCTTTGTATTTAGAATAAAGCATTTACTTCCAAAAACTTTTAAATAAGATACCTTTGGTTTCTTATTGAAAAGAAGTTCATATGGTGTTTTATTGGTTAGAGGTCTAATTAAAATCCTATTCAAAATGTAACATGCTGTAGCGACTACTTCAGCTCAAAATTTTCTTGGTAATTTACTATCTGAAAGCATAGTTCTTGCACATTCTTGAATCGTCCTATTTTTACGCTCTACCACTCCGTTTTGTTGTGGAGTTCTTGGAAAAGAAAAATTATGAGTTATTCCATTTCAATTACAGAAATTCTCAAAATTTTCATTTTCAAATTCTCCACCATGATCACTACGAATAGTTTTTATTTTTAAAGAAAGTTGATTTTGAATTCTTTTTGCAAAAGTTTTAAATAAATCAAAAGCACCACTTTTATGTTTCAGAAAAATTGTCCACGTAAATCTAGAATAATCATCTACAATTACAAAAACATACTTACTGTGATTTATTGGCTGAATTTGAGATGGACCAAACAGATCTAAATGAAGTAACTCAAGAGGTTTTGAAGTTGAAATCATATCTTTCAATTTAAATGAACTCTTTCTAAGTTTTCCTAATTGACAAGCATCACATATACTATCTACTTTAAAATCCATTTTAGGGAGACCTCTTACTAGATCAAGTTTTGAAAGTCTAGATAAGAGTTTGAAATTCAAATGCCCAATTCTTTTATGCCAAATCCAAGGGTCACTTGTATTAGCCAAAAGACATAGGTTATCATTTGAGATTTTCATACTGAGAATATAAATATTTTTCTTCCTAATTCCTTCAAAGATAATATTTGATTTATTATCTTCGATGTGACACTTATCCTTTTCAAATTTAATTTTTGTAACCCTTGTCACATAGTTGACTTATGCTAAGTAAGTGTTGTGTTTTAGATTCCTCACTAACAGAACATCAGAAATAGTAGGAGTTTTAGAGTTACCGACATTGCCGATGCCAATCACATATCCTTCTGAATTGTCTCCAAAGTTGACCATTCCTCCATTTTCATAAATTATGTCATTCAGTATCTCCGGATTACTAGTCAAGTGTCTTGAACATCCACTATCAAGTATCCATTTGTTTTTCTTAATTTGCACCATTTGTCCATTGAGTGTTGATTCTTCAAAAGCCAAATAATACATCTGTTCCTGCACAACACACCAATTCAGTAGATGACTTGATTTTCTATATTAACAATATGTAGACTTATGAGATAATGATGATTTGGACAGTTTTGAACTAGTGTTAACAGAATCTCAAAAAATTGCCATTTTAAACTTTTTCAAAATTCAGATTATGATAACTTTGAAACCAATGCTCTGATACCAAATGTAGGAAATGTGGATTACGAATCTTAAGGCAAAATTAACACTAGAGGGGGGTGAATAGTGTTTAATTAATTTTATGAATCTTTTTGAAATCTTTACAGATTAAATCCAAACAGATGAAATTCACAAACACAAAAACAATCACAGAATCAGACACAAATGCAAATAGTAAATAAAAGCAATAAAGGAAAGAACATGCCAGAATTTTATACTGGTTCGGAGTTACCCTACATCCAGTCCCACACAATTTCTTGTGCAGATTTTTTTTCAAATATAATGTCGATATTACAACCTCGATGTCAAGGCCACAAGATACACCCTTCTGTCTCTGAGTCCAGGGCAAACTCTCTTGATTTAACCAGGCTACAAGATCACCTAATTGATTTACGGACTGCAATTACACCCAATTGATTTACTTGATATCTTGAACTCTTGAATTCTTGATAATCTTGATACTCATGAGTCTTCAGTCTTGATTTCTACAATCTTGAATTCGTCAGTCTTCATTCTCAGTACCTGCATATATATATCATGCATATACATATATCTAGACAAGAATATTAGTATTTATATTTTATAACAAGTCCTAAGGTGGTTGTCATCAAAACCATCATCTTAGGAACTAACAGTAAGGACAGGTGTTATAATTGTCCAAGCTGAATCCAGGTTAAACTCTGATATATGTATTTTAAAATTTTCTGCTGTAAAGATTATTATTCAATAATATATGTTATTCCATTCGAGTAAGATTATGTTCTTTCATCTTTTTCTTTCTACCCTTGACAATCTATCTTTCCAGCATTTGGGATTGCGGCACATGAATACTGTGGATGTATTAGTGTCGATTTATGAGGGTCGAAAAACTAGGCCGTCATAATGGTCATATACTATGATAGAAAACTTTTGGTTCCACATTAAGAACCATCACCAAGTGTTCGCCGTCAATAATCGAGTAATAGATCCTTATTCGGAATGGTGTGGAGCACCTCAAGTCATGTACTCGAATCTTGGATCAAGAATTTTGGGGAGAACAGAAAATGATCTACGTACATCTTACGTATTTATCTTATTGGTTCTTACTGCCCAACTACTCTTATTCTCTCACAAATATTTATGAAAACATCTCATAAAAATTTCTACTTGGGTTCAAGCAAATTTAAATGACACAACTTATTTATGAAACCTTTTATAAAATCATTTTACTTTATTAACTTGTATAATACTCTCCTACATCCTAAGAGCATATAAAACATCTAATTTTTAATTTTTCTTACTTTTAACTATTCAGATGTAGGCTCAAAATAATTTGGGTCTTAAAACTGAATCAACAAATTCAACCTCTTTACCCAATCGGTCTGGTAAGTAGCTAAGAAGAGTAGGATGTTGGTATCCAAACTCCATCCTAGAGTCTACTTTTTCTTAGACACCTCTAAGGTAAAAAAAATATTAGCTCGTCCAATAACATCAAATAAATATATTTTTTTCACTTTCTAGATGTTAGAATCAAAAGACACGGTTTAAATAAACAAAGCTTACTAACCTCCTTATTAAATTTAATCCAAATAAATCTTTATTTATTAACCCACTCTTTAATCAAAATACCTGTTTTTTAATTTTTATTTTTTAATTTTTTTAGTTTTGAAAAATTAGGAGCCAAATACCCAAGTTTAATTTCAAAAGCCTTTTTGAAATGATACTTTATATTTAACCCTTAGAACATATATATAGCTCTCCAAAATGATATCAAGGAACCGGGTGCTACCAAATAGTATCATATATCCCCTTACCAAGAAGGGTAGGGCTCAAGAGAAGTGTTTACCATCCAAACACATCTCCTGTCCATTTTTATTTATTTTCAAGCTACTCGAACTAGTTAATCATAAAAATATTTCTCTTTTTCAAATCCCCTTTTGAAACAATAATGCATATATTTCCATCTAAATAATTTTTAATAAAATATTTACCATCCACTTGCTTTGGATTCATTTGAATTCGAACTTGTTATGATCGTTCAATGACAAAGAGAATAATTTACTAAGTGCACTACCACATTCACCTAAGCAAACATCCGATTGTCACTTAGAATATTATTCTGATCATCACAAAGCAGATCGAGATTCATTCCTCGAACTGTCTAAAGAAAATTCTTATTCTCAAATTCCCTTTCAAAATATTTATAATTTCAAAGATTTTCTAGTAATACTACTTTTCCAAGAATCATTTGAAAATTTAATCAAAACCGCCGGGATTTAAATTCCCCGAAAATCCATCTTATTTTAAAAACATATTTTATAATCCTGATTTATACAATTTACTATTTATAAAACCATCTAAAATATTTCTTTTAATAAACACCTTTTATTAAAACCCAATTTTAACTCAACATTATCAACGAACACCTTATATTCAAATTGTGAAACTTAATTCACAAGGTGTTCGTTTCAATGTTCCCACAAATACTATCTGCCCAACCCATAGTATACTAAGTAAAATTTCTTATGAGCTATTCAACAATAGTTTATGCTCAAACTAGACTAGCATAACTAAACAAACCTTAAATGATAATAAGAAAATATTATCATCTCCCAACAATCAACATATTAATATAACTATATTGATTTTGGAAATCATTCTTTTTTACATATAAAATATGTTCCTAGGCAAAATTATTTCATTTACCACTTTTAAAAAAAATATTATGTCGGTTTGCCTTGTTAAAGAGATTAGAAACCCATATCGATACAGTTGTTCCTTCTGTACTGACCAGAATTCATAATCCACTAAACAGATAAATCCACACAATATAAAATATTTTTATAGCTCTAACAAATACACACTCTATATATATACTCAAACTCATTCTAGGATATTACTAATCCCATCTCTAATGAGTTACTCATTCTAGGGCACTACTAAATCTATCTAAAATGAGTTTACCCCATCAAGGCCTAGGTGTTCGCTCAACCTAAGCTCTGATACCATATATATATATATATAGTGTAAAAATCTGCCTTTCTTGCACCTAAAGATGACACTTAATACATCCTCGATATTCGTGTGCAGATCATTTAAGTCTCTAAGAGATAAGTCGTTTGGAGTGAAAGAAAAAACAGAATCTCACAAAATATAATGAGTAATATATAATATGAACAAGTCTTTACAAAAAGAAATCATCTTTATTATACACAACATCATAGTACATTAACCTATTATCAACTGGACAGTTATAACAGTCTGTCCTTACAATATGATAAATACAACAAACAGACATCAAGAACAATTGAACAGTGAAAGAATATAAGATACGTGAATATATCTTAAAGAATCCAGCTTGTCTCCTGAAAGCTCCAAAGAATCCAGCTAAATCCCGAAAAATATGTTTGGGCTGACCCGATCATTATAGGAAAACAACGCCCGTCTCAGTTTGGTAAAACCAGCGTGAGAACTCAAACCACAAAGAATTTTACTTATTTAACTTGTAAAACCCTTTAAAATCAAAGGTATCTCATAAGACCACACCGTATATAAACACGGACGGGTTTAACCAAAACATTTTCTATAGAAAATTCAGTTATATTATAATAATGTCTAGGGTTAAAGTAAATATTGAATCATAGCCGAAATTTTTACAGTAATTAAAACCCAGCATAATAGATATACAATCAAGTCCGAGGCTCGTATTGGAAAGTGGATTCCAACTATGACTAGGTAAGGGACTACCTTCTGATGGCACACCTATAGAAAATGTAGTGCTTAAGGGCTACAGACGCATCTGCCCCTCTGATACACAGAGCCAACTGCTCCTTTAACATGATAAGCCGAATTACCTCATCCCTTGACATCAAGGCTACAACATTGCCCCTCGATGCCTGCATGCGAACAACTCTAAAGGGACAATCTAGAATGGGATGATGGCTCCTAATGGTAGCTAAACACATAGCTCTACTACATACCATATTT
This sequence comes from Allium fistulosum, assembly GCA_030737815.1. Classification (NCBI taxonomy): domain Eukaryota; kingdom Viridiplantae; phylum Streptophyta; class Magnoliopsida; order Asparagales; family Amaryllidaceae; genus Allium; species Allium fistulosum. The sequence goes on along the minus strand of CM060902.1, from coordinate 1,041,680,972 downwards.
TAGCCATTTTTTCGGTTTGTGAAGCTTGAGGCTATGCTTTTACCTTTCTACTAGAAAACCATCTTGAATTCTAACACTACCCTTCAAGCAAAGATGCAATGCCGGCGTTCATCCATACAAGTTGTTCCGAGATCAAACAAATATTCAAAATTTACTATCTTCTAATTTGGAATCACCCTTAGGAAGAATAGTATAACTCCATAGCATACTTCATCACGAACTTTATTAGTTTGGAGTGGTTCGGATAAATCCAAAAAACTAGTATATTTAAACTAAGCGATAATTTCTGGCTAACTCAATTCCGATTCTTTGGAAGTATGCAATAAGTATTCCAGTCCTCACCAGGGGATTCAAATATACAATCATACTTCTGGAGTCAAAACGGGTCAAGATTTGATAGTTGGTTATTTAACTATCAAATAATCAAACAACAATAATTCAGAGATTTAATTACCCATAGCAACCACTAAGCCTCAAAATAAATCTTTCATTTATTTTAAATCTCTTTCCAAAATATTTATTAAAATATTCATATACTTATCCCACTAGCATAAGTATATTCATAAAAAATTATGAAAGATTTCTTATCCCAAAATCATATTAAAAGGATCAAACTAGGGTTATTTAAATTAGAGGTAAGGATAACCCCAAACACTATTCCTTTGGTGTTAAGCATGAAACAAATGTCCACACCACCATAATTAAGAAGATTGGTTAAAGGAAATCCCATCTCAACTTTTATAATTTACTTTTGAAAATACTTTTAATAAATCTCTTTCATTTAAACTCCAAATCCATTTTAAAACCACTTTATAAATCTCCAAGTTTATTTATATAACTCTTTTATAAATATACAAAAACATTTATAAAATTTTATTTATAAACTTTCTTTATCTAAAACAAAACTTCTTTAATAAACTTTAATCAACAAAGTTCCTTTGATAAACAAGGAAATTATTTAAAACACCTTTAAATAAACGAGTTATTATTTAAACATTCTTCATTAAATTTATCTTTACTACATTATCAAAATAATGACTTTAAACAAACAATTAAAAGTATTAAATTACTTCAAAACATCTTTAATAAATAATTGCTTAATTATCCTTTAAATATCATATTTAAAATGGTAATAAACTTTAAGCATTATAAATAAGTAATAACTTTACTTTAAAAGCTTTATTAAAAATATGTTTAAAATGATTGACTTCATAAAATCAGAAAGAGACTTAGTGACCACAATGGTTCTCATTCAATTCAGTTTCACTTTCCAATTATAACATGGGTATTTACATAACAAGCCGATATGTAAAGGAAATCAGCCAATAATAATCAACCATTATATAGGCAAATGTCTAAGTTACCAAAATAGCAGACATGGAGTTGTTCTGCTAAACACATGTCTAAGTTAATATAATAGGAAAATGAGTTTTTATTCTGCTTAGATAGATGTACACATAATCTATTTAGTGAATTATGGCAGAACTGTGATTTATTTCGCCAAACAGATGTCAAATACAATTCAATTAGCAGAACAGTGATTTATTCTGTTAAACAGATGTCATTGGGTTTCATATCTATTTGAACTTATTTAAGGATAGTCAACAAAGAAATCCCTTGGATTAAAGGCTTCCTTAAAAGATAATTGCTTTAAAACAAAGCTAATCTTTAGAAATAAAGTGGTTTAAAACTTTAAAACTTTTATTTAATAATTAAGTAACATTTAAACACTTTATTTAATAATAATTAAACCTTTAATTAATAATTAAACAATATTTAACTATTAAATAATTAATTAAACCTTAATTAATCTTTAATTAATTATTAAATAATAATTTAAATTTTAAATAATAATTAAATATTAATTAATCTCAATTAATTAATTAAATAATCCTTAATTAAAACTTAAATAATAAATTAAATCTTTATTTAAAATAATTAAATCTTTATATAAAATAATTAAATCTTTATTTAAAATAATTAAATCATAATTAAGTTTTAACTAAATCTTAACTTAAATTTAACTTGATTAATAATTAATTAATAATTAAATGCTTTTATAAATAAATAATTAATTAATAATTAATCTTTAATAATTAATTAAAATAATAGCTAATCTTAAATAATTAATTGGATACTAATTAACTTTTTAATTATTTGACAAATTATAATTAACTTACTTCGTTAATATTTAAGTACTAATTACCTTAATTAATTAATTAATAATTATAATAACTTTTAATACTTAAAATATGTTTTGAAACACTTTTCAAAAATATCCAAGATGAAAATAAAAATTTAATTTGCAAAAAGGGTTCGTTTTCACGAACTACATATATAGCGATTATCACTATATAACCCATAAATTTCAAATCTTGTTTTATATATCAAATCACTTCAAAACCCTATCTTTTTATACTTTGATTACATTATAAATTTTAGAATAAGGTTTTGGAAAAACAAAAGCAAGGTTTTGAAACTTTATAAAAACTTTTCGGGGAAGTAAAGTTGGGAAACAAGTTTTTAAAATCCATAGGATCACGATGTCGCAACCTAACTATCTCCAAATACTAACTTTTCCTTTTACATATACAACATATGCATAAACACAACTTGCATATGTACTGTCATAACATACAATTAGTAAAGAACCTAACTTTCACTTTACTAACGTTAGATCTCATTTTCTAAGTCTAAAATTGATATTACATATACACATACATAAGCCATACACAACAATATTGATTTCAACCAAACATCCAACATATTTAACAACCAAGATAAAACTATAATAAAATTTAAAACTTTATCCAAAGGAGTGAGCTTTAACTCACTATAAACCTTAGCAGATCTCTTTAAAACTTTGAAATGAAACTCTAGTACTTGATTTCCAAAAGCCAAACTTGATCTTTAACTAAGAGAAAGCCAAGTAGGCTCGGCCAAAGGGTGGATGTAGGCTCGGTCATGGATGGTGAGGGATGATGATGGCTATTTTTGTGAAACAGGTTTGTTGAAACGGAAGAAGGTAGCTTTAGACAAGGATTTAGAAGTTTTGAAAGTGATATAAACTAGGTTTCTAAACTTAGGAATTTCTTTTGGGAGAGAACTTAGGAAATGAGAGTGAAGTGATAAAATAAGGAAGAATTATGAAAATTGATTTTTATACTAAGTGCATAAACTAAATTTCCATTTTAGCCACATGGTACATACCCTCCTGTAACATCCCCCTATTTGGAGGCCCAAAACTAACGGTTAAGGATGTTGCAGTCATCTATAGTTTTAGTCCTCGATGACCAAACACGGCGATATTACATACATTGATACACAGAAACATAAGAATATGAAAATAAAATTAAATAGCAAAACAAATTCCACATTCCATTTCAAAATATTCCAAATTGATTACATAATCTCAATTCGCAAACCATGTTCAGATAATATATAATTATTACAAAATACGCCAAGAGCGACATATGAAGATGCCCTCTTGGTAGATCAAAATATATAGATAGACAAGAAAACAATTTGCCTTTACAAACAAAACACACAGCGGAAATAAAAGAACTCTATTAACAAGTTTGCCTCTGCACGTCCTTGGAAGCTTTATTCTTCTAAAAGAACACCTGGAAACGTTAACTCTCAACCTACTCAAAATCAATTGAGTACCCGAGAGTTTAAGGGGAAAACAAAAACTTCGAGTCAGACATAAAGCCTGGTATGAATAATAATTTACCATCTCAAACCATTTGGATATCTAGTGAGACCACGCCGTTTAGCGGAACGAGTTTTCCCCTCATTAGTATCCTAAAACATTTATAAAACCATATAATGTGCTCCTGCATCCACAATGGTTAAAACGTAGTATTTCAAAACATTATGATGATATGCAAAACAAATAAATCAATTCTGGATTACCCATCCACATTCATTCTGACTATCTATCTCAATTATAGTTTCTAGGGTTACTATTAACCTGTTAAAATGTTAAGGACTATCTGTCCAATTACTTAGTTTTCATGGGATCACTAAGAACCTATTGGTAACTCCAATATCTTATTTCTTATCCTAGTTTTCATAGGCTAACTAGGAACCTATTGGCTGACTGCCAATTATGAGAAATGCGGATTAAGGATCTTAAGGCTAGAATTAACACTATAGGGGGGATGAATAGTGTTTTAAGAAATTTGTTAATCTTTTTGAGTTTATCTTACTTTGTTAACAATGTATACACTAATCAGACACAGATATGAACACAGAATCAAACACAGATGCAAATATAAAGTAAAAGCAGTAAAGGAAAGAACACACCGGATTTTATACTGGTTCGGAGTTACCCTACATCCAGTCCCGCACAACTAAGTACGGATTTCCTTTCAAAATCAATTCAACAATTACAACCCTCGGTTTCAAGGCTACGAGGTACACCCTCCAGAATAACAATCCTCTGGGTAGAGATACTTGATTTCCGGGGCAACAAGTTCACCCAATTGATTTCCAGGGCTACAATCACACCTTCTCTCGCTTAATTGATTACAAAAAGTCTATAACTTAGATTAGCACTTGGATCTTGTAGAGATAGTGGAGAGAATCAAAACCAGAAATTATCTAGTTAGATTCGATATTGATTTCGGCAGAGTGATGGTTGGATTGTTATTTTTCAGTGATTTACTGTTGAGATTTTTTTTTTTCCAAACCAAGTGATCACTTCTTTAATTTCATTTTCCCCAAGATCCAAATTCTTACCAATATAAAAATATTAGTATATAAGTCAATTCAAGTCATTTATATATATGAAGATATATAAATGTTTCCTTGCTTATCAGAGTATTAAAAATTAACAAGGAAAATTCAATCACACAATATTTCTCATTTTTCAGAGAATTGGTGTCACATAGCCATTTCTATCTTTTCATTCCCCTTTTTGATCTCAAGCTTGATTAATAATAAATTCGAATATTGCCACTTATAATTTTCTTGCTTACTTCTCAAATTAATTGGTTTCTTGGTTTACAAGCCATACATTTAAATTCCGGAATTCTTTTGTGATTTGGTACTTATCATATGAATTATGAGGTGATAAACTAGGTTGAAGTCTAAGCAGAGAAAAACAACACATGTGATCAGGGTTTAGACACAACGAGCACAAACCAATCATGACAGACAAAATACATATTTCCTGGTTAACTGAGCAGATAGTCATCACATGAGTGATGGTGTTGTGAGCTACTTTATAAATCACACAACTTCTTATATCTGGAGCTAGAAAAAGTGTTGAATCCGGTGTCTTACCACTTAGTATCAGTTTTGAAGCTATAGTATCAGATTTTCCCAACCTAGTATTAGATCAGTAGTTATAGTATCAGAAATTTCCTACCTAGTATCAGTTTTATAGTATCAGAGAAAAGTGATTAAAAATTCATTGAAACTGACCCCTATTTATAGAAGAACAACAGCCACGGCCATTCATGAAGAGTTATGGCGAATAGACACTTCTTTTGAAATTTGAATTTTGAATCAAACTGACACCATGTCGACATGGTACCTATAGGCATGTCGACATCCCACAGCCTTTTTTGATGTTTTGAGTTTCTTTGAAAATAACATTTATCTTATATAAAAACTATTTTAAACTTTATAAATATACTTGACTTTAGTTGAAATTTATAAGTAAATATAAAGAACAATATATACCTAATTTAACTATAATTTTATATTTAAATCTAAGTATAAATATTTAAAAGTTAAATATATTATTTGAAGATAGTTTAAAATCGGGAGTAATTTGACTTTGAAATTAAAGATGTTTTTGAGGCTAAAATTATTTAAAATCAAGATAGAGAGTTTTGAATCTTTTAAAAGGAAAGTTTTGAAATCATTTTGAAAACAAGATAATTTTGTAAAATCATTTGAATTAAAATTAGTCGATACAAAACAATGTCCCACTAGATTTTCGTAGGTTCCATCCTACTTAGGGTTCCATCCCTTTAACGGGCTCGAAGTGGATTCCATTCCACGAATAAATTGGATATTAAGATGTCAGTGCTTTTCTACGAGTTTTAACAAATATTCCTAATAAAACAAACTTAACCTTGAAATCTTGAACTCTTGATAATCTTGATACTCATGAGTCTTCTATCTCTATATCTTGAATCTCTATACTGTACAGCCTTCATTCTTGGTACCTGCATGGTTAGATCCTGCATATACATATATATCTAAACTTGTAATGTTAGTATTTATATTTTATAATCTATTCTAAGGTTGTTGTCATCAAAACCATCATCTCATGGACTAACAATCTCCCCATTTTTGATGATGACAACCTTTGTTTATAAAATATTCCTTTTATCCTAATAACTCCCCCTAAAACTAACAACTCCCTCTTAATCTATGCCTAACTACCCTATTTTATATTTCTCCCCCTTTGTCATCAACAAAAAACTTACTCCCCCTTATTCTTGAACTTCAGTACCTGCATTGATAAACTATACAACGGAATATATAATATATAGATTAAGAAATAATGATACTTATGAGCATAATAACTTAATTAAAGACTATATTCATTTCAGTGTATATATATATATATGTTTTACACACCAAACTTCAAACCAAATAAAATCAATCCACACAAAGTATCAATTCAAACCAAATTAAATCAAACTAATTAATTCAAACAAATCAAACAAAGAAAGAAAATTAAACATTACGAGGAACATCTACCCATCCATCTTCTCCAAATATAGGGTCTGCTTTAATTGCATCCCAATTCTCATTGTCATTGGTGAGAGAGACAGGAGGATGTGCTTCATTATCATCCTTGTGTAGAGAGGAGATCATCCATCATATTGCATCGAAGTGTCTTTCTTGTTCCTTGATCATCTGCATTTGACTCAATTCTAAGTGTCGCTGGTTACGAAGAATGAACGAGAGAATATTCTTGAATGAATTGAGTGTTTCTTCAAGATTTTCAGATAGATTGTGAATAGGATTGGCCATAATTGAATTAGAGAAAGAAATGAAGGATATAGATAATGAGAAATAAATTTCAGTGAAGATTTCTAGAAGAAAAAGGTATATATAGGTGTAGAAATTCGTTTGAGAAGAATAGACATTTGGTAGTTATTCAAATTTCAAATTCAAAATCAATAATCACTTCTGACCAGTATATGTCGACATGGTCTTCTAGGGGATGTCGACATGTGTTAGTGAAAATTTATGACAACTTTGATTTTGTGAATAATTGTGTGTATGTATATATTTATATAATATACTAACATTTATTCTAGAGATAAGATAAGATAGATAACAGAAAGGAAATTTCATTTCATTGCATAATACAAAGATTAAGCATAATGAACTACACGAACATTCGAAAAAACAAACTAAGACAAATACAATAAGATATTAAAAGATAAAACTAGTTAGAAGATGAAGATGATGAAGATAATCCAAGTTTCTTGCTGACTTTTGAAAAGAACTTGTTCATATTCGAAGAAATGTTATCCAACTTCTTACTAACGGATCGTTTTAAAATCCGTTGATTCTCCACAATTATCTTTTGGTTTTTGAGAAGGGTTTTGTTGGATGGATTGGAAGTATATTCGATGCTTTCCAAAGAGGTTTCACCTTCTTCTTCTTCTTCTTCAATTTCCATTTCATCCCTTTCTTCTTCTTCTTCCTCTTCCATTTCTTCATGAGCCAAACGCTCTTCCTTTTCGGCAAGAGTCTCATAAGGTTGAAAAACATATGGGATTTTCATGAGAGAAATGTTTGAGATATTAAAAACTTTTCTTGAAATAAATTCTTCTCCTTTGAAATTTACTCCAAAATAGTTGAAAATCCGAGTAAGGTAAATTCCATGATATAAAATCTTTTCTCCCATTTCCAAGTTTTTAGGACGAAGTTCATCCAAAATAACTTGCGCCCAATTTGATATCATAATTTCTGAAAATAGCAAAAAGTGCTTTGCACACTTTTGAAGTAGGATTGTTAAAATTTCCCGATCTTGGGGTCAAAGTATATTGTAAGAGAAGATTGACAATTCTTGCTTTAGGACGAAAGTTTCGGTTTTTAAATTCAAAGTTTTCATCTCCTTCAAAAATATGATGAAATGTCTCACGATCATGTTCATTGATTTGAAAACTAAAAAGATCCATTCCCGTGCTTTTGCAATTGAGAATGGTACCCAAAAGATCACAATTCAAAACAATTTGAGTGCCTTTGACACTACTCCAAATTTCATTCTCATTTCCAATATAAAAACCACGGTTTAAATTAGCATAGAAGATTTTGACAAGATTATGATAGCAAACAAAACCATTTTGAGAAGAGTCAATAAGACTTAAAACACCATTGTTTGCAAAAAGAGAATCAATTTCATAAGAAGAAAAATCTTGAAAAATAGCAAATTTTCCGGAATGGACTTTGGCATAATTAGCATAATTGATGTATGCTTTAATTGCCTCCGGATCATTGAATAATTGCTCTTTGATTTTTCTGGAAATTCTCATGGTTGAGGGGTTGCTTGAAGAAGCCATTAGAGTAGAGAGTAGAGAGCTTGAAGATATGAAGAGAGAGTTTGAATTTGAAAATGAAAGTGAAAAGATATGATAAAAGATAGTGAATAAATAGACTTTTAAAGGAAATATTCTCTGGTCAAAAGGTATCTTTTCAGAGAAATAAATGAAGTGAAAAGGTGGAGGGAAATTCAAACATTTGAATTCAAAATTTGAAATTCAAATTCAGGTAGGCATGTCGACATCATGGTAGGAGCCATGTCGACATGTGGCTTTGAATTTTCATGACATGATTTTTCCTAAGTTATCTAATATACATATATATAAATATTATTATTAATGTCTATATTTCTGAAATATTATTGTACTTATAATATATTTCAAAATGTGTCAAAAATAATAAAAATAATAATAAAATAATAGTAAAAATAGAAAATAAATTTTAAAATTCAAACAACATATCAATTCAAAATCAATCAATCAATCAATTCAAAATCAACCAATGTATTGTAAACGTGTACCTTTTTCAGATTCCGTGTCTTTGGTATAGACTAAATCGAGAATTGTTGTGAAACACAGATTTGAATTATCTTTCTTCTGTTCATCGTTGCTGGAGGATGAGTCAGAGTCATCTAGAGTAGCAATGAATGCACGTTTCCGTTTCTTTGCAGAATCATTGTTTGTAGGAGGTTTTGCTTATCTGGATGGGGACAGTCTCTTTTGAAATGACCTGGTTCGTCACAATTGAAGCATTTGATAAAGTTTGGTACTGTAGTCTGATTACCGAAATTCTTAAAGTTGTTTCTCTTGGAACTATTCAATTTTCTGTACTTCAGGAATTTCCTAAAATTCCTGGTCATAAATGTTATCTCTTCATCATTATCACTGTTTGAGTCTGATTCGTCGATTAATGCATTGAATGCCATTGATTTCTTTTCAGATGCTTTGCTTTCTCTTCTCTCGATCATTTGAACTTCAAATGACATTAGATTTCCAATCAATTATTCTATCTTTAAAGTACTGATGTCATTTTCCTCTTCAATTGCAAGTGTCTTTTGATCCCATTCTGGAGTGAGAGAATTTAAAAAATTTCTGACTTGATCTTCTTCCGAAAATTCCTTTCCCAAAGATATTAAAGAATGCACAATATCTTGAAATCGACTATACATATCTAAAATAGACTCATTTGTATTCATTTTAAATAACTGAAACTGATTTGTGAGCATGGAAATTTTGGTCTGTTTAACTTTGCTTGTTCCTTCGTGAGTTACTTGCAAAGTTTTCCAGATTTCATATGCAGACTTACAAACTGACACTCTATTAAATTCATTTCTTTCAAGTGAACAAAACAGAATATTCATTGCTTTTGAATTATTTTGTGCAACAGTCTTTTGCTCAGTGGTCCACTGTGCAAAATTAGTTGTGGGTTCAGAATATTCAGTTTGTGTGATATTCCTAGTATCTAATCCTACAGATTGTAAATATATTTTCATCCTACATGCCCAATATGCATAGTTACTGCCATTAAAAAGTGGTGGTCTGGCAGTAGACTGACCTTCTACAAATGAACTAGTGTTGGTGGTAATAGCAGTACTAGTGTTAGTAGCCATTTTGAAATTTTTCAAAATTCAGATAATGAAACTTTTAAAAACAAGGCTCTGATACCAAATGTGAGAAATGCGGATTAAGGATCTTAAGGCTAGAATTAACACTATAGGGGGTGAATAGTGTTTTAAGAAATTTGTTAATCTTTTTGAGTTTATCTTACTTTGTTAACAATGTATACACTAATCAGACACAGATATGAACACAGAATCAAACACAGATGCAAATATAAAGTAAAAGCAGTAAAGGAAAGAACACACCGGATTTTATACTGGTTCGGAGTTACCCTACATCCAGTCCCGCACAACTAAGTACGGATTTCCTTTCAAAATCAATTCAACAATTACAACCCTCGGTTTCAAGGCTACGAGGTACACCCTCCAGAATAACAATCCTCTGGGTAGAGATACTTGATTTCCGAGGCAACAAGTTCACCCAATTGATTTCTAGGGCTACAATCACACCTTCTCTCGCTTAATTGATTACAAAAAGTCTATAACTTAGATTAGCACTTGGATCTTGTAGAGATAGTGGAGAGAATCAAAACCAGAAATTATCTAGTTAGATTCGATATTGATTTCGGCAGAGTGATGGTGTAATTTGTAAATAAGAAAGTGGAGAAGAAGAAGAGAAGATAAATCAGAGAAAAGTGATTAAAAATTCGTTGAAACTGACCCCTATTTATAGAAGAACAACAGCCACGGCCATTCATGAAGAGTTATGGCGAATAGACACTTCTTTTGAAATTTGAATTTTGAATCAAACTGACACCATGTCGACATGGTACCTATAGGCATGTCGACATCCCACAGCCTTTTTTGATGTTTTGAATTTCTTTGAAAATAACATTTATCTTATATAAAAACTATTTTAAACTTTATAAATATACTTGACTTTAGTTGAAATTTATAAGTAAATATAAAGAACAATATATACCTAATTTAACTATAATTTTATATTTAAATCTAAGTATAAATATTTAAAAGTTAAATATATTATTTGAAGATAGTTTAAAATCGGGAGTAATTTGACTTTGAAATTAAAGATGTTTTTTAGGCTAAAATTATTTAAAATCAGGATAGAGAGTTTTGAATCTTTTAAAAGGAAAGTTTTGAAATCATTTTGAAAACAAGATAATTTTGTAAAATCATTTGAATTAAAATTAGTCGATACAAAACAATGTCCCACTAGATTTTCGTAGGTTCCATCCTACTTAGGGTTCCATCCCTTTAACGGGCTCGAAGTGGATTCCATTCCACGAATAAATTGGATATTAAGATGTCAGTGCTTTTCTACGAGTTTTAACAAATATTCCTAATAAAACAAACTTAACCTTGAAATCTTGAACTCTTGATAATCTTGATACTCATGAGTCTTCTATCTCTATATCTTGAATCTCTATACTGTACAGTCTTCATTCTTGGTACCTGCATGGTTAGATCCTGCATATACATATATATCTAAACTTGTAATGTTAGTATTTATATTTTATAATCTATTCTAAGGTTGTTGTCATCAAAACCATCATCTCATGGACTAACACCAATATCTTAATTCAGATATAGTTTTCATGGGCTAACTACAAACCTACTGGCCCCTGCCAGTATCAAATCATAGTTTTCATGGGCTGACTATGAACCTATTGGCCCCTGCCAATATCATATAGTTTTCATGGGCTTACTGCAAACCTATTGGTCCTTGCTAATATCTTTAACTAAAAATTTAACATCTGTTAAGTTATATTCACTACTGGGTCAACCTAACTGGTTATTCTGCCCTTCTCCCAAAATACAGTTATGGGTTAATAACAATGTGAATAATATTTCCAAAATCTTTATTTATGCCATGGTTATTACTTTAAATTGAGATTGGGTTTATGTTTCGAAACCATAAAAACATCTCTTTCGAAACCTCTGGATAGCCTCCTTCGAAAGCAAAGACTTCTTTTCAAGATCCACCAAAGTCCAATACACAAGCTCTCAATAAATCTTTGAGTACCTTATTGACTCTCTCTGTCTGTCCATCTGCCTGAGGATGATACGCAGTAGCTTGGTACTCATCACTTCCTATAGACTCTTCCAAAATTCACTAGTGAACAATGCATCTTTGTCACCGACTATACTACTATGAACTCCATGCAGTCTAACTATGTTCTTCAGGAACAACTTAGCTAAAACAGGTGTCGTTCTAGTTGACTTAACTGGAATGAAATGGGCACTCTTGGTCAATCTATCCACTATAACCCATATACTTTCATTACCTCTATTTGACATTGGCAACCCATCTATAAAATCCATGAGTATCAAATCCCATTTCCAAACTGGAATCTCTAAAGGCTGTAGTAACCCACTTGGTTTCTGATGTTCAGCTTCACTTGTTGACGGTTTGCACACTGTTTAACCCACAAGCCAACATCCCTCTTCATGCCTTCCCAATAGAAGCTCCTCTTCATATCCCGATACATCTTGGTTCCTCCAGGATGAATCGTAAACTTGGATCGATGACATTCTCTAAGAACTTCTTTCCTTAGATCCTCCATATTCGGAACACACAACCGTCCCTTCTTTCTTAGCCATCCTCTCTGGTCAAGGCTAAAATCCTTTAAATCATCGATCTCTATTCCAACCTCAAGTCTTATGATCCTCTCTGCTAATGCTGGATCCTCCTTCTGCTTAGAAGAAATTCTCTCAATCAACACTGGTCGAACTTCTAAACAAGATAGTCTAGCGGAACTCCGACTAGAGCCAGCAGTTGATCTTAACTGCACACTGTAACTAGCTAAAGCTTCTGAATCTTTCCACTCTGCCAACATAGCTAACACCACATTTTGATGTTTCCTGCTAAGGGCATCTGCCACCTTATTACCTTTCCCTGGTGTAAATTCTATACCAAAATCATATGCAGCCAAAAACTCCAGCCATCTCTGTTGTCTCATTGAGAGAATAAATACCGTAAAGACTTATGATCGGTATATAACTCAAATCTCTTCCCTAAGAGATAATGTCTCCAAACTTCAATGCAAAGATCACAGCTGCTAACTCCAAATAATGAGTAGGATATCTAACTTCATGCGGTCTAAGATGCCTAAATGCGTAGGCAATGACTTTACCACTCTGCATCTACACCGCTCCTAATCTAGTTCCACATGCATCAGTATACACCACCAATCCTTGGTTTCCATCTTCAACTACTAATACTGGTGCATTGGTCAACAAATGCTTTAACTTAAGGAATGCCTCCTCACATTTGTCGGACCAAACAAATCTCACCTCCTTCATGGTTAGCTTAGTTAAGGGTGCTGCTACCCGCAAGAAATCCTTAATGAATCTCCGGTAGTAGCCAGCAAGTCCAAGAAAACTCCTGATCTCGGTCACTGTCTCTGGTCTCTTCCAATTATTCATAGCTTTGATCTTATCTGGATCGACTGACAACCCTTTCTCTGAAACCATGTGACCAAGAAACTTTACCTCTTTCTTTCAGAAATGACACTTGGTAAACTTTGCCTTTAGCTAATTCTGCCTCAGCGTCTCAAGCACCACTCTAAGATGAACTTCATGCTACCTCTCTCATCCTTAGAGTATACTAGAATGTCATCTATAAATACTAGTACAAACCTATCCAAGTACTCTTGGAAAACTCGGTTCATAAAATCTACGAAGAAAGCAGGTGCATTCATAAATCCAAATGGCATTACCAACCACTTATATGAACCATATCTAGCTCGAAATGCTGCCAAAGGAATACTGTCCTCCGCCACTCTCAACTGATGGAAACATGTCGCCAAATCCAATTGGAAAAACACTCTGGCTCCACTCAACTTATCAAACAGATCATCTATTCTTGGCAAAGGATAATTATTCTTAATTGTCCTTTCATTTAACTTACGATAGTCAATACACATCCTTAACGACCCATCTGGTTTCTTCATGAACACCGCGGCCGCTCCCCAAGGCGAACTGCTTGTTCTAATAAAATACCTTTCTTCTGGATCCACTAGTTGCACCTTCAATTCCTTTATCTCAGTTGGTGTCATCCTGCTAGGTGGTCTACTTACAAGTTCAGCTCCTGGCATAAGATCTATTCTAAACTCAATAGCTCTTTTCGGGGGTAGTCCAGTGACTGGCTCAAAGACGTCTGCAAACTTCCTTGCTACGCGAACCTGACTTAACTCATTTCCTACCTCCATAGCATTAAGCATAGAACTAACACTCCGGTCAGTATTCTCTACTGAGAATATCACTCGGTTATGACTATCTGGGTGTCTCAGTGATATTTCCCTATCCTGGAAAAATATTCTAGCCTCATACCTACTCAACCAGTCCATACCCAAAATGATCCCAAAATCTACAAAATCAATAACATATAAACTGCAAGCAAACTTATGACCTAACAAGTCAAGTTCTAACTGGTCACATCTCAACCCTAGAGTTGCATACCCTCCTATTGGATTCGCAACCCTTAAGGAAGTAACAAGGTAGGTGGTATCTAGACATAATATATCAACCAAACACTAAGATATAAATGAATATGATGTACTGGTATCAAAAAGTACTCTAACTGAAATACTCTGAATCAAAAGCGTACCCTCCATCACGGTTTTTCCCTTATCTGCTGTAGTAGGCCTAGCTGGTCCTATAGCAAAAACTTATCCTTTGTCCTCCCTAACTGCCTTTGGATACTGATTCTTGTAATGCCCAACTTGATCACAGTTGAAGCATTTCATATTCTTCTTAACTGCAGCCTTCCTCCCATTTACATTCATTAGCAAAGTGACCCTACTTGTCACACTTATAGCAAACTACCTCAGCATTTGACTTCTTGGCAGTATCTCCCTTCTGGGTTCCCTACTTCTTAAATAACTTCCTATTCTTCCCCTGAGAACCCTGTGTTTCAACCGACTTCTCTTTAGCTAAATCAACAAGTAACTCCTCATGGCGAATGACCATCTCCACCACTATATTACAAGGGTCTCGGACATGTGTCATAGTCATTCTAGCAAGGTTGGGCCTCCATCCTCGAATGAACTTCTCATTCCTTTTGATGTCAGTATCTATAATAGCATATCCATATCTAGACAGCTCTTCAAACTTAGTAGCATACTCAACTACTGACATCTATTCTTGTACTAAATCCATAAATTTCCTCATCAGCTCAGACTTAACAAACTCAGATACAAACTTCTTCTCAAATCTTGTTTTAAAATCATTCCAAGTTAACTGCTCTTCCGGCACTCCGATAGTGACACTATTCCACCAATGCAGTGCTGACCCCTGCAACTGTCTAGAGGCCAACCTCCTCTTTGTCCATCATTCAGGCCTAAATCAGTAAAAATTCGCTCATAATGCAACATCCAGTTCTGAACTTCTATGGCACTCTCCGTTTCCAAGAATTGCTTCCCACCCAAACTGGTGTAATCTCTACTCAACAAAGCAATATTCCCAACTAGAACCACGGGATTTGCTCCTCCTACATTTCCAGCAACCCCAGCAGTAGCTCCAGCTTGCATCAAACCGGCTAAGAACTGATACATCGCCTCCATATCTACTGGTGGATTCCTAGCACCCACATTGGCTTCAGCATTTTGGTTACTAACATTAGCCGGTCGACCCGGGTTTCTCGTGGTAGTGGATCGAGCATTTCTATTAGTTGTGGTGCTTCCTCCACCGAGATTTCCTCTTTTGTTTCCTGCTTCCATATATCCTTTCTCGTAAATCTACATACGAGCCTTAGTAAGATACAGAAGAACGGTGTAAGAGAACGGGGGATACATACTTATATATATATATATAACTATATATAGAAAACACAAGTACGTTACTATAGCATTAACCCAAACCCTAATCTTATTATCTAATTCATTGGATTATGTTTGGAAAAATCTTTTAGGATTAATTTCTTTTAAAGTTTCATAAACCTATGCTCTGATACCAACTTGTAACATCCTCCTATTTGAAGGTCCAAAACTACCGGCTATGGATGTTGTAATCATCCATAGTTATTAGTACTCGGCGACCAAACACGGCGATATTAGATACATTGATACATAGATACACAAGAATATGGAAAAAATATAAACAGCAAAACAAATTCCACATTCCATTTCAAAATATTCCAAATTGGTTACATAATCCCAATTCGCAGACCACGTTCAGATAACATATAATTATTACAAAATAAGCCAAGAGCGACATATGAAGATGCCCCCTTGGTAGATCAGAGTATATAGATAGGCAAGAAAAAAATTTGCCTTTACAAATAAAACACACACCGGAAATAAAAGAACTCTATTAACAAGTTTGCCTCCTGCACATCCTCGAAAGCTTTATTTGTCTAAAAGAACACCTGGAAACCTTAACTCTCAACCTACTCAAAATCAATTGAGTACCCGAGAGTTTAAGGGGAATATAAAAACTTCGAGTCAGACATAAAGCCTGGTATGAATAATAATTTACCATCTCAAACCATTTGGATATCTAGTGAGACCACGCCACTTAGAGGAACGGGTTTTCCCCTCACTAGTATCCTAAAACATTTATAAAACCATATACTGTGCTCCTGCATCCACAATGGTTAAAACATAGTATTTCAAAACATTATAATGATATGCAAAACAAATAAATCAATTCTGGATTACCCATCCACATTCATTCTGACTATCTGTCTCAATTATAGTTTCTAGGGTTACTATTAACCTGTTAAAATGTTAAGGACTATCTGTCCAATTACTTAGTTTTTATGAGATCACTAAGAACCTATTGGTAACTCCAATATCTTATTTCTTATCCTAGTTTTCATGGGCTAACTAGTAACCTATTGGCTAACTGCCAATATCTTAATCTGGATATAGTTTTCATGGGCTAACTACAAAGCTACTGGCCCCTGCCGGTATCAAATCATAGTTTTCATGGGCTGACACGAACCTATTGGCCCTGTCAATATCATACGCTTTTCATGGGCTTACTATAAACCTATTGGCCCCTGCCAATATCTTTAATTAAAAATTTAACATCTGTTAAGTTATATTCACTACTGGGTCAACCTAACTGGTTATTCTGCCATTTTCCCAAAATACAGTTATGGGTTAATAATAATGTGAATAATATTTCCAAAACCTTTATTTATGCCATGGTTATTACTTTAAATTGAGATTGGGTTTATTTTTTGAAACCATAAAAACATCTCTTTCGAAACCTCTTGATATTCTCCTTCGAAAGCAAAGACTTCTTTTCAAAACATTGTATACATACCTTTCGAAGCCCTTAGTAAACATTCTCTTTCGAAACCTATTATACCTTTCGATGGTATCAAATTATCTTTTTTAAAATATAGAGCTTTGAAACAAATGAAAATACCCCTTTCGAAAGCATTGGGTTTACTCTTTAAAAACATCATTTGGGTCAAAATGGTTATATACGAAAGTATCTCTTTTGAAACCAACAAAAATTAGTTTGGGGAAAATTTGATGGAGTCGGAACCATCTTAGTCGAAAGCAAAGACCTTTAAAATCAAAACCTTGAAGGACAGAGTCGAAACCCCCTTTCGACTCCATCACCTTCGAAATCCTCAACTCCTTCGAAAGCATACAGGAAAAAGCTTAAGAAAAACAGAAGTAACCCCCTTCAACAACATAGATGACTTCAATGCAGTTGAAAGGAGGATTAGCGGCTTGGTTTCGACTTGGTTGAAACCTACCCGTTCGAAAGCAATTACTTAAAGGAAAAAGGTACCCCTTCTAAAGCAAATATTTTAACACGAGATGACAGCCTCCTTCAAAAGCTAATTATAAAATCTTTTTGAAATCATATGTTTCGACGGTGTCGAAAGCTTTAGGTAAAACAAGGCAAGGCTTTAACTTTTGAAAACAAGGCAGGGTTTAAACCCCATCGGAAGCTACCCTTTCGACACCAAGGTTTCTGCCTTCCTTCCAATCCACTGCATACCATCTGAGTGATATCTTGTGTTTTGGTTTCGACTATGGTGGTTTCAATTGTGTTGGTTTCAACTGGGACGAGGCGGAATCAAAGGAGTCGAAAGGTACTTAGGCGGAACACCTATTTCTGATTTAAAGGCTGAATCATAGCAACTTTTAGTAATTACTTTCTAACGACTTGCCTATTTGTAAACTATTGATTGGCTATCATAAAAACTTTTCAAATACTTTACCTTTTTAAAATTGCCGCATTTATTCAGATCCAAATTAAAGGAATTTAAAGTTAAAACCCTTCCATATAACAAAAACCAACATTTGCAAAAAAGCCCTTCTTTTAAAATAATTTATTTCCCCTAGTAAATCAATTGGGGAAAATCCCCAAAAATCATAGAAATTCAATTCCATCATGTAATCAAACATATTAAAATTTTAGACCCAATTTCTTCTTGAAATTCTCGAAATAAATTTTAAACCCAATTACATCATATTTTTCATTAACAATTCATAATAAAATTTCCACGGCTTGGAAAATTCCGAAAATTAAAACCCATTCCAAAATCATGTTTTACTTAACATAAAAATTTTCCATGGCAATTTGAAATCATATATTCTCGGTTTTATGTCAAAATCGTGCAAATTCATATGCGTATGAATAAAAATAAATCAACATAATATAGCTCAAGCATATCATCATCCATTTTATCGAAAAAACGAATTTAAATCATAAATTCAAAATCATATAATTATAGAATAAAAATAGAGATGGTAGAAGATTATTATTCACCTTATTCTTGATAAGGAATTTGAGATTTGTTGTTGATTAATCCTCCCTAGCTTTTGATCCTTAACTTTAGATTAAAATTCTTCCTTTCTTCCTTGGTAATGGTCGGCTTTGGTTTAGTTTTTTAGAATTTTCGTTTGTGAAAGTGGAAATGAAATGTGAATGGGAAATTCTAAAAAGATATAGCCGTGTATAATAAATTGGCTAATTTACTAATATGCCTATGTGTAGTTTAATTAACCTTTAAACCAATTTAAAGCCCATTTACTTTGTTAATAAGCACGGCCCTATTATGTAATTTATTCAAATCTCAATCTCCTTATCATCATTATTCTATTTAATTTATCTAATTAAATCTTCTGATTAATGTTATAAAAAATTAGGGATGTTACACCTCCACTACCATAATGCCACATCACCAAGCTTGCCTTCGCTCCCCCTCCCCCCGGCCCTTAGCTCATGCCCCCATCTTGTTCCCCTTTCATTTCCTAAGCCAACATGCATTTATTCACCTATGTACTTATGTTTTCTAAAGATGTGATGTTTACTTTTTAACTTAATTTTGTATTATATTTCATAAAATGTTACACCCCACTTTATATATAAAAATAACTAAACATACACACACACACACATATATATATATATATTATATTATTCTAACTTTTTTATAGATGAATATGTATATACTTACACTAGAGTTCACAAGTTCCCAACAACTTTTAGCCAACGAAAAGTCGAAAATTCGGAAAACGATTTCTGATCACATTTTTTATTTTTCTTCGAATTAATTATTTTTAAACTAATTTTGAAAAATATTTCACTGTCATTATTTATTATTTAAAAGATTTTCATTATAATTATAAAATCTATTATTTGAATAGTTAAAATAAATTAAATATTTGCAAATCAAAGCGGTGAAATTCTGGGTCATTACATAAGGGTCAATAAAGCCTTCTCTTATCCAATTTCTTCTTTCTTTACAATTTTTTGTTGTTATTTTGAAGAAATTCGTTTATAGCTATTATATAAATAGGTTATCGACTTATAGTTATCGAATGTACAAGCCATCAGGTTTACACACTTTAGCTATCGGGTTTCCATTATTTAGCTATCGAGCTTACACATTTTAGTTATCGAGTTTCCATTATTTAGCTATCAGTCTTACACACTTTAGCAATTATATCTATGCGTTATCATGTCTATGTAATAAGAAGCTATCTTTTTAATAGGCTATCAAATTTTTTTTATCATATTTACAAACTTATTATTGAAGCATATATGATATCGGGGTTATAGCTACTGCATATTTGCTATCAGTTTTATAAGCTAACGTTACAGGGGTTATAATTATCGAGCTATTGTGTTTACAAATATCGATTATAGCTATCATGATTATAGATATAAGTTTACAATGGAAAATTCATTATTAAGTGGAAAACTGATATATTACTTAGCACAATAAATGCTTTCTGACCTAGTCTTTAAACATGTCACATTTTCATTTGTTATATCCATATTTGTGGCGGAAATTTCAGAATCAAGCCTTTATTAACTCCCTTAATTATTTCTTAATTTATTTATTACTTTAATTAATTCATTCATTAAGGTTATTTTTTCCTTTGCCATTTAATTCATAATAATTTGGAAAATCATAGGAAAATTCCTTAAGATTCATGGAAAATCATTAGAAATATTCTTTACCTTCGATAAAATTTTCAAACAAATGTATTAAATTTATACATTTTTAAACATTATTTTACATCCAAAACTCCCCAATTTCATCTTAGACAATTCATAATTAATTACTTTCTCATCTAGAAATTATGAAATTTAAAACTCATCTCCGATGTGATGTTATAAACATCATGCCAAAATTTCAATTCATTTGAAGGTAATTAACTCATTTTTTTTTCGAAAATTGGTACCTTATTCCTGCAACATCATATACTTCAATAATATGCCTCATCAAAACCTTACAACTCCTAACCTAAGTGGATGTCTTACAGGAAAAAAAGTACATACTATCTCCATATATTAGCATACAAAATAAGCATGTCTATGAACCAAAACATGTAACCTCTAGGCTAAGGAAAAATTACCCGCACTCGTAGTTTACCTTCATACATATCATAAACAATACCATTAATTAACTTTGACGTATGATCGTTTCAATATTATCAAAACATGTTTAGCATTATTACGAACAGTATCCAAGTCTTAAAAGTTTTGGAAAATAGCGATAATATTATTCACCTAAGTAAATAGCATGATTAAATTTCTTAATTCCTTTAGAAAATAATCTTGAACCTTGTCTTTGATTTATTTTCATCTTATTTCTCCCTTCTAGTAATAACGACCAAGTTTATAGGTTTTCTTATTTTTATGAAATGAAGGAATGAAGAGAGTAATGTGTTTTGGGGGTTTAAGGGTTAATAATTTAGGCTTGGGCTACCTCGTTACCTAATCTTATTAGTTCCATAATCCCTTGTTATACAAGATCCCTTCATCTATTTAATCTTTTATGACTAAAAATTATATACGATAGTAATTACACTTTTTTCAACTCGATTTTCTTTTAAGCATCCCACAATTGATTAATTAAATGCCCTATCAAGTAATTTCTTTATTAAATTCCTTTAATCGATATTTAACTGCTCTTATTATTAATTTAAGCTTATACAATGGCACTTTAAAATATGGGGTGTAATAGACATGTTCAATAATTATATCAAAAAGAAAGAATTTGCAGAAGTAAAGAAATAGTGTAATGTTAACAAGAATGAAGTAATGACACTTGCAGTATCAAGCAAAATATACCTTTCGTTGGAGATTGTGATCAATAGTAACTCAAAAGATAAAATTCACAGGAAAGAGAAGGAGCATTTGCAAATAAAGGAAAAAAGTGCATCAAAACATTCGTGTGCATTCAGTGTTCAATCCTCAGACACACCAATGAAGGAGGGATGATAGATTCAACGACACCATTGGAGATCGCCGCTACAACTATAGAAGTCAAAACTATTTTTGTAGGAGCAACCATCTGAACTACAACAAAATAAATAAAATCAACTAATCCAACATTTATTAACCTTAGTCAAGAGTCCTCATTGGAATTATAGCCATGCAGATAGAATCGTACTTTCTTACTTACTAATGAATATTTTACTGGTAATGATACATCTAATAATACCATAAAACAAATATAACTAAACTATTTAAATACATGTAGGTGCCTGAGAACCCCTCAGTTAAGCAAATTTTTGGAAGTGTTAATATCAGTCCATGCAGTAAGTATGATCAACCATAATCATCCACAAATCCTTCTCAATAACCTCAACAGATCATCTCTCCTCATAAGATCCTTGCCGGGGCTATAAACAAAGCCAAAAGTGTCAAGAGAGAACTTCTCATAGATAAAAATGCCAAGTGTTAGGACAAAAACTAAACTAAAGTGACTATTTCCAATTTCTAAGCAAGGAAGAGAACTACGCAGCAAAAATAAGATAAACAAATGATATTCATGTGCTAGAGTGTAAGGAGTTTGTGTAAACCCAAAATAGTTTACATATTAAAAATTATGTATAAAAATAATGTTTTGTGTTTTGGGTTATTGGAAAACAAACTTAGAGCTGAGGAAATTGATAGTTTCAAACTTTATTTTGATCAAAATGGATAGTCTTTAGCAATGTCGAATGTCACTTTAAGTGTAGAATACTTATACCTATGAACAGTGAGGTATAAAATTCTGAAAAAATTAGTATGGGTGACCACATTCTAGCTATGAAATATATTGGTGGAGCTTTGTATGTATGCACATTTATGCACAAAATTTTGACCGTCTTAGAGAAACTCTATAGATCAAGATGTTATCTTCATCAAACTCCCTTGGCTGCTCTTAGGAGAAATCGATTATATCAGACATATTAGAGAAAATAGTGTAGATAGTAAGGTATATTTTAGAAAATTTTAGAGTTAGGCAGATGCATGTATATATATGATTTAAGTGAAATTATAATTCCTAATTTTCAATATCTATGGTGGTCTAGGCCTAACAAAAATATTGTATATAAATTAGATAAATTGCTAGCTAATCCTGATTGGCTAAGAACTTCCTCAAAATGTAATGCAATATTTCTACCACCTTGTTAAAGTGACCATAACCCCATGGTCTTCCTTTAATGATTAGTTGCATTTAATAATGTCAAAACCATTTAAATACATGAGTAATTTGCATATGTTTAAAGATTATCATGCTAATGTTGTAGAAGATGGGTCTATGAAAAGGAAGATTACTCGTTATATAAACTAATCAAAAGCAGAAAGAAGTGAAAAATTCATCCAATGAGTGGAGTAGAAAAAAACAATTCAAAATGAGAAGAGAAAGAAATGAGAAAACCGTGTGGTGAGTTACAAAAGCTAACTTGAAAAAGGCAATAACAATGAAAATTAAACAAAACTCTAACTTCAGACTTCAATTCAACAAGAATATCTTGGCACAAAGCAAAAGACCAAATTTGATTGCTTGCTACTTAATGATGAAGCTACAACATTTTCCATACCAAAATATCAAACGGAAAGTGTAGAAATAACACAAATTAAATGTTTTCAATTAATGGAAAAACCTGTAATGATGTAGACAAATTTAGTGAGAAAGCAATTTAATACTTCATATACTTATATAACCAAGAAAGCAGTCAATTTCATTTCCCGAAAGCTATTTGCAAAAACATTATCACTAAATATAGGAAAACTATCTGAATAATATAATCAACCACGATGAGGTGAAATGTGTAACCTTTAGTGTCAAAGATAGTACTATTCCTAGTCTAGATGGGTACAATTAAAAGTTCTATAAACATCTCTGGGAAAATGTTCAGTATGAAGTATATGAGGTAGTCAACCATGTGTTTGAAACATGTAAATTTTGTAAAAGAAATTAATCACACATTCATTGGTTTAATTGCAAAATCAAGAAATCCAATAGAAATAAATGATTTTACACCCATATCATGTTGAAATGTTATATATGAAGTTCTACACAACAAAATCAAGATGTTCGTGAATGAACTCATCTCTGAAAATCTATGTGCTTATACACTAAATAGAAGTATTGGAAATGGAATTCTAGTCGCACATGAAGTAGTAAGAGGGTTTTAAACGATAAACAATAAAATGTATGCATCGATGTTGACTTAAAGAAGGAATATAATTTAGTGAGTAGAAAGTTTGTCTTGGATATGATGTAAACGATAAATTTACTTCCAGATAGCACCATGAGAAAAAATGAATCAGACGACATATGTGCTCCGTTGTCTGAATGAATACCTATCTGTCGTCTATTTCTGTGCGGTCTTATTACATATCAGACCACAGATATGCTCCGTTGTCTGATGTGTTGTTCTTGTTTTACAAATAGTAGAGATGAATATTATATGTTGTTTGAAAGTTAATAAAATAACAGTTTTACGTTGTTTGATGTTATAGCATCATTTCCAGAATTTACTATATATGCATACCAATTACAATTATATTATATATTTGAAGAATGAAATAAATGAAACGCAATTTTATTCAAACAAATATTTTATTTCAAATCAAATTCACATACAAAACAACTTTCACTATACTTGCACTTTCAAATACAATACAACTTTGACTATTCTTACATTTTCAAATACAATACAACTTTCACTATCACTCTCATCTATACAACTTTTCTCTACACTCTCATATAAAACTTTTTTTTACTAGCACTCATTTACACTCACTCGAGTTTATTTTTGATATTGATCTTCATTTTCTTGCTCCAGCTTGTGTCCAGTCATCTCTTATACCTGTCAAATAAACAACGCAGTAAAATGGAAAAGGAAACGAACCTAGATTGCAAAAATAAAATTAAATTTGAATATTAATATTGCTTCAGTTTATGGGTTTGTTTTCTCTTCATGTTTTAGACATGGCCGGACAAATATATATGTGCACGGACAACTTATGATATGCACAATGTATCACTATGAATATCACA
The DNA here is from genome assembly GCA_030737815.1 of Allium fistulosum. Lineage (NCBI taxonomy): Eukaryota > Viridiplantae > Streptophyta > Magnoliopsida > Asparagales > Amaryllidaceae > Allium > Allium fistulosum. The sequence continues at coordinate 1,041,656,109 of CM060902.1, read as the reverse complement.
AGGCCGGACATCGATTAAATCTCACAGACTATTACAAAGGTCAAGCCTGAAGGCTCAACATAGTGCAAATGTGCACAAGGTCAAGCCCAAGCCTCATCGGGCTCAACTCAGGTGCATAATGAATGCAACTCAAACCAGAAAATCAAACCAGAAATATACAAACCAGAAAATCAGACTAGAAAATCAAACTCAGATGCACACTCAGATATATACAATGTCACAGCAGCAGTTCTACTAATGAACACATAAACAATTCAAAAGCAGCTCAAGACAATTCAAAATATGGTCAAGTATGAATATATAATAGTATGTACAAGTATGTACCGAGGACTTAAAAGTGTAGATGTGCGGTTCAAAAATCCATGTATAAGTGAAAAACAAGTACACATGCATATTTCATTTCGGTTCAAAACAGATTGCCAAACCATAGAGCATCAAAAGTATATGTGAGCAACACACATATAGACATGTACAAAATACAAAAGATGCTAATATTTCACACATATATACATACATATGTATGTGTGTGTATACATGGAAGTAACAAGCAAGAAGACCGCATATAGCAGTAACAAGCACACTTAGGTACCAAAATCAAAATGGTTCAGAAAAACAAGTTCAACTAGGCAAGAATTCAAGATAGTGCACATAAACAAGATCAGACAAAACAACAAGTGCCAAGGCACATAAAATGGTTCAGAAAAAACAAGTTCAACTCAAAATGGTTTAGAAAATCAAAATGGTCCAGCGGTTTAAATTGATTGCCACTACGAAGGGGGTCCAAAGGGGGTGGAAACCCCCCTAGGTGGGGGTGCGGGGGCAACGCTAAACAGCAAAAGGGTATACATATAGAACCATAAGCACATATTCACACAAGCAAGCATGGTGCATACATATATGTATATACATGTATACATAACTAGCAACAAGCAAGAAGACACTTCAAGCATCAACTTGTTCAACAACAACTAGCACTAATGCAACAGGTTAGCATCAACTAGTTCAATAGTGATGATTTGATACAATAAGTGAAAATTCCTTTTCAATCGGAAATTTGCAAGCCTCAAGGGATAAGCAAACCAAACAGCAAGCTTTAGAGCACAAATTAGAATCAAAAGGAAGAAATCACCAAATCAGGCAAGGCAGCATAAGCAAGGATCATCAACCAAGATCAAGCAACAAGGTGCAAGCTCCACAAAGTCACAAAGTAAATTGCAAGCAGAACCAGGTGCAAGCTCAAGCAAACATCATGATGTAGATAAATAGGCAACATATACATGTGCAAACATCATGATGGATACATAAATAGGCAACATATAAATATGCAGATGCAGTAATCAAGAGTAAGGGCCCAAGCAAATGCACACAGAACAGGTTCATGAACACAAGCATTTCAGCAAAGAAATCAGGAATTTCGAAATTGAAATCTCAGGAAATAAAGTAAAAAATGAATCTGTTCAAAATTGAAAATCGAAAAATTAAGGCCAAAGTTAGTAAAATCAATGTCCAAATTATATTCGAAATAGATTCAGGAATTTCAAAATGAAAATATAGGGATTCACACCCTATAAGTTAACCCATATCATCATCGGCAAATTTAACCTGGTTCGAGCATAAAATTGAAAGAGGAAAAATTGCTAAACATACCAAATCGATAGCAATCAACTTGACAAAGAAAGCAACCACGCAGCAATCACGGCTAATGGAAGTGTGCAAGCATCAAAGAAGAAGGAGTATCATTCGCACTTCAAATTCTAAGCGGCGGTTTTCGATCTAGAAACCATATATCAGAACGAAAAGGGAACACGACCATTAATTTATTGGGAGTGAGAAAAGAGGGAAGAGGGAACGTGGTCGATTTTGTTATGCCGATTTGGTTTTAAGAGTAAGATACTGATTTAGTTTTGAGAGGCAGAGAAGAGGGAACGCAAAATATTGAGAGGGAAATAATTTAAGGAACGCGGCCACCAAAATATCAGAGGGAAAAGCCACCGAAATATTTAGAGGTAAAAAAAAGAGACAATTTTTTTTTTGATAACTTCAATCAGACAACAGATATATTAGAGGGAAAATATGCGGCCACCAAAATATATAGAGGGAAAATATGGAGCCAAAACTAAATTTTTTGATAACTTCAATCAGAAAACAGATAAGATGTTGTCTAATTGACAAGCACGAACATTGAGATTTCAGGAGCTATTCAAACAACAGAGTATTTTTTCCATATGTTGTGTGAAACAGTGGAAAATGTTAGAACAACAGCAAATCAACCTTATGTTGTGTGATCACCGTTGTCTGATTCACTTTGTGACATAGTGTAGCTAAAGAATATTGATGAAATGATCTCTTCGCCTAGCTTCTCAATAATTAATCAAGGTGCAGCTAAAGGGTTTTTTTGGTAGTGACTATGGACTGAAACAAGGGAATCCCCTCTCCCCTTTGCTATTTACTATAGTTACACAATACTTTACTAATGGATGAAACGCAAAAAGGACAAACGAGAACAATAATGAAAACCAAAATCACATTTACACATCTTATTTTTGGTGATACTGATGTAAAAATTTCACGTGCTATCAAAGAAGTATTTCATATGTTATCCATAACTACTATTCTAAATGTAAGCATTGAAAAGTCAAATACCTTTTTTGCTAAAGGACGCAACAACAAAGAAACATTTTGCAACATACTAAACATTCATGAGGGACAGTTATCAATCAAGTATTTGAGTATGCCACTTTCAAGCATTAACACCACGACAAGTAATTACACAACATTAATAGAAAAATTAAATATAAAATAGAAGGAAGAGAAAGCAAGTTACTCAGTCTTACTGGTAGAATAGATTGGATCAAGTCAATCATACGTCCAATTGTTTGATTTTGGTTGCAATGTTTTAAAATCCCAAAAGCAACTTTAAATATATTGTGCATTATGCTCCAAATATTTATGGAAGGGGATAAAAAGTAAAATTAATTGGGAAATTTTGTGCAAAGATAAGGGTGAAGGTAGAATGGAATTAAAAAAATTAAGGACATCAATGAATCTCCAAGCATTATGTTCATCTAAAATCATGAATAATCTAGACATTTGGGCAGAATGGATGAAGGACAATCCATAAAAGATTAGTCTTTTGTGAAGAACAAACAATGAATTTTCAATTACTTGGAAATTCCTTCTCGATATCAGTGAAAAAACATTAAAGTGATAGGTATTAAAATAGTTGATGGTAAAAGCACATCGCTATGGTTTGACCCTTGGGTAAAGGGTAGGATGCTTATTAACAAAATAAGGATTGAGATTTTGGTCAAAGTTAGGGTAGAATAACTTCTAGTTAGTAACATACAGAAAGTGGTGAATGGAAAAATGATATATACAGTTCTATTAATAGCACCAAAGATGATACTCAAAGAACCATTATATTCTCAGATCATTCACAAGATCATCTGACATGGTTATGCACCCCAAATGGTAAGTACTTGTTTAAATCAGTATTGAATTCCATTAGAACTCAATAAAATAATGTTACATGGACAGACATAGTATGAGATAAAATACATAATTTAGAAATGGATGTGTGCTTATTCAAAGGCATTGTTAAACTTCTTTTAACTATAGATATTTTTAATTCAAATATACATATAAGTTAGTACTAGTAGTGTATTATGCAATCGACAATCACAATGTGTGCAATGTTTGTTCTCCAAATGTAAATATAGCATATATGTTTGAATGTGGTGCAAAATTAAACTACAATGTATACTTTCACAAGAAAATTTATTTATAAAAGATCAATTCAAACATAGTGGGTTTGGTAGAGACATGAAAAGTGGTTTATCTACTTGTATTTGGTTTATATGGATGGAAAGAAACAAGAGAATTTTTAGTACCAATAAAGCTATATATGAAAGGAAATTATGTGACAAAATTGTTGATTATGTTAGAATCAATCATAAATCTAAATTTAGAGATCACTCTAATAACCAGTTGAACAAATTGTAGAAGAATGGCTTTAAAAAGTTTTACCTAACTTACCCAATGTTATCCTTATATTATAATTGATGATGGATTATGTAACGTCTCGGCTCTAATGACCAAAACATCAGAGGGAGTTTACCATTTGATAATTCAGATCAGCGGACATGAAAGAAGCGATCTCTTTTATACACTACTTCGGGTCAACATAAATGCATTCAATACCTGAAAATGTCTAAAATAATAAGTATCTCGTCTCGATGCAAGGCAATGTGCATGAATTATAGAATTGAATAATATAGTTGTAGAGACAATTAAAAACTTCCCAACTAACAATCGGAGTGAAAAAACATACTTAATATCATATCCAAAAATCTGATATATTATTTTCATATACACAACTCATCGCATAAATAAATCACATCGACCAATACAAAACAGAAGCAGAGTAAATACTCGCCAACATCATTTGCTCCAAATCCATATCACAGCCCACAAAATAAATACATTCATACCGATGACCTGTAAAACAACCTCAGTCTGACCCGAGGTTGTTAAGTACATAACAAACCCCGAGTCAGGCTAGAAATCTAACTGTGAGCATAGCAAAATAATAAATAATAAATGTGCAATGCCGAGTTTAAAGGTGACATTTTCAGGCACACGGATGTCACTTACACCATAACAAATCACGGAAATAATTTATTTTCACAAATAGTGATAACACACGTGCACAGCTCTGTTCATCGTGATTCACAGCTGCAACTCTAAACAACTAAGATGTCACAATCTATCCATATTATATGAGTTGCTTTTTGGTTGTATAAATTCAACTTATTAATTCAAAATAATCATTTTGTAAGGTCGACATTTCTAATTATACTTATGAGAAGGCTAAATCATCTTCTTGAAATTTTGAGAAGGCTGAATCATCTTCTTGTCCGTGAGTCCCACCAGGATATCACATTGATAAATTTCCTTAGTGAATTTACCCTTCACATAGACTATGTTCCCCAGCAAGTCATCATGGTCTTTTCATCTATATACTTCCGATTAGTTGTGGTTGGCCCTTACATGATCCCTTTGTTATCGTACCCTTCAAGTATCAGGAGATATGATAAATTTTATTTGTGCGTAGTCCAGTTCATCATAATATCTCCATCAGGTAGCACTACTTCTATTTGTTTACATTATGCCTTCTGCTATCTTCAATAACTTCATATGTCCTGGCAACATATCATTTGGACATTGTAACGAGGGACAAGGTCGTCACGATTTGGGTTGCGATACTCGAATTAGTCTAATAGGATGGAAACTAGAAGTCTAATAGTCAATACCTCATACCGTTCCCATTAAATATTAAATTTATTACTTTCAAAAACATTTGACTTTCATTAACGTCAATGTTCCCAAATGAGTTTATATCCTATTTTCATCAAATAAACATCGTGTACATGTATTTCATAACATCATATTATAATGCATCATAAATGGGTAATTTAAACACAACAATTCATATATTATTATCAAACATCACATGGGATATAATAAACTTGCACTTATATATCATGGGTGAATCAATCATCATATTTACTTATGTTTAAAAATCAAACAAGTATTCAAAAGCACCCATAGTCATTCAAAGCACATAATTCATCCAATTTATTTGTAGTTCATTCATAATATACTAGGCAATTCATTAAACACTCGGTATACTTGACATATCAACCAAAGCCAAGTATCATTCAATTCAAATCCAAATCAAAGAAGCATTTCATCACTCAATTAGACATGAGTATATTTGCATAGCAGGGTTAAAAGACAAACATTCAATCACTTACGTCAAAATTAAACAAACTTTCAAATCACCCAGATTTATATTCATACTTCACATTTCAATATATATACTCCTATTTTTTAAAATAAATATACTTGACATTCCTTTTCCAAAAGCATACTATAGCTATTTAATAAATCAAGTATTTATTAATACTAAAAAGTAAACCCGAAAACTTTGCTTCAGCTCTCAAGAAAATGGCGTCTTCATACTTTGCTTCTTGCTCTCAAAAATATTCTTTCACGCTACAATCCAATTTGCAATCGAATTTGTTTACGCTACAATCCTCTTTTCCTCTTCGAGATGCTTTCCCAAATCGATCTTACGCACAAGTTGTTAAAGATTGTTTGCCATCTTCTCTGTCTCTTAATTCGATATATCGAATTCCTAAGAAAAACTGAATTGATGCAAAGAGAGGAAAGAACTTCTGTTACAGATGTGGGGATAATAATCATTTTGCAAATCAATGTCGCGATCCAATTAGGTGCTTTGCGTGTGGAAATTTTGGGCATAAAAAGAGTGACTGTTCGACAAAATCAAATTTTGTTTCTTGCAAATCCGTTCCTTGTCCTTCGTTGGTTGATCATGGATTTCAATTCGTTCTAAAATGTATGTTGTTGAAGGGGATATTGCTCGATCATCTTTGGTAAAAGAGGAATGAGGGAATTAAGTATTTGGAAGATTTTTTTGTTCATTTTGATGTAATCAACTCGCCTAATATAGGTAAGGGGTATAGAGACAGATTTGGGGATCCAGAAGAGTATTTTGGAAAATCTGAATCTTCTTTTAACTATTCGGATACAAAAGATGATAGTGATAATGGTTCAAATAAGGTATATGGCTGTGTTGACACTGATTTTCTTGCCACTGCTATGAGAGAAGAGTTTCATGGATTTGATCCTATTCTATCTGACCCTGCTGTTAATCATTGTATTGTGGATTCTTGTTTGTCAAAGGCAAGTGTTTTGATTGAAAATGCAGTCTCATCCACGAATGATCCTGGGAATGGTACAGAGAATAGCGAGTTAAACAATTGACTCATTCATTTAAATAATAAAAGAGTCAGAACAAAATCTCGTGATATGGGTAATTTCGAGTTAACTGCTGCCAACAGATTTGAGTGTCTTGCTTCTTTGTCAGTATCTGATCTACGTTCTGAAAGGTCTGGAGTTGACTGCGGTGTAGAATGTCATTCCTCTTTTGTTAGTTCTACCGAGAAACATTTGAAGATAGTAAGTGGAAGTAAAGTATTTTCTAATGCAAGGAAGGATGTTAATTTTGATGATAGTAATCTCTCAAAGGATGCTATGGTGGAATGGTCAGGTGTTAAAGGTATGGTGGATAAGGATATTTTTGCCCAGAAAATCATGTTAGCTGATAATAGAGATTCTGATATTCGACTGACTAATTCTTTGATGAGTATTGACGAAAAACTAGGGGCTGCTAATGTTAATTGTGTAGACAAATTGCTGGATACTTCGGGTATTGAGAGTTCGATCATATCTCTTGTTGATGTTGCTGGTGTCAGTGTGCATGGTGCACACAATTTGCAAGTATCTGATGATAAGCTATCTTTAACTCTAATTCCTTATTTTGATAATCATACTGAATTGGTTGGAGTTTTTGATGATACGATTGAAGACCCTTTGGCTGTTGATTACACTATTTATAATGGCGACGATTTTAATGGTAAGCTTGGAGTTTTATTTGATAAGGATGTGTCTTCAGATTTTCCTGTAACCGGAGATGTTAGTATGGAGAAGGAGGGTATTGAATGTATGGTGAATGATTTTGTTGTTGGTTCGAACAGAGGAGTAGTGAATAATTTGGGTTCAACTGTTATGGTAGGGAAAATTGAGAAAAGTGATGCTTTAAATAAACACGTGACTGATGGCCTCCATTTGGTAGCTAGTGGAACAGTAGATAACGTGGATTTTATTAACGTGAATAGAGATTTAGATAATACTATGATGCGGAGCGCTTGTCTTTTAGCAAATGTTCGAACTAGTGAGATGGGCAACAATTCTGCTTCTTGTTCTTCTTCATCGAGAAGAGGTAGACGTAGGAAGTCTGTGGCTGTTAGCGGATCAGTTCGACGTAGTGCCAGGATCCATTGTAGCCATTCTCAGTCTACGGGTAAGTTACCTGATTCGAGTGCCACGAGTAGTGCTACGAATTCAGGCTCGGGTATGTTCTCTGATTTGGGTAGTACATATTCATCATATGTTTTAGGTAGTTTGTCTTCTTCTGAGTTTAGTCAGTTAGCTAGTGATACCGCTTTTATTTTTTCTGATGTTGAGGTAGATCTAGAGTATATTAGAAGTGGGGAATTTGATAGGGCTAGAACTATTGGTATATGAGGATTATTAGTTGGAATATCAGAGGTTTGCACGATTTAAATAAGTGTGACAAAGTTAGAGCTTTTTTTTAAAAACTATTCTATAGACATTGCACTCTTACAGGAAACTAAAATTGAATGTCCCGATATTCGTTTTTATAGAAGATTAAGTGGGTATCATTTTAGGAAATGGGTTTATTTACCTTTTGTAGGTGCTTCTGGGGGTTTACTGATTGGGTGCCGGGATAACTATTTTAAACTGCTCCAATGTATTTCCAAGCAACATTCTCTGCATATTATTCTCATTAATCTTAGTGATAATTATTTTTTAAATATTTCTAATGTTTATGGGCTTAACTCAAAAATGGGTCGTCGGATTCTATGGAATGAATATCTAGAGTTTAGATCTTTAGCTCCTGGTTCTTGGATTTTGGAGGGTGATTTCAATGTTAAACGTTTTATAGGAGAGCGTTCACCACGGGAGGGTGATTTCTTTGCTATGGAGGAATTTGATCGATTTATTATTAATTCTAATTTGATTGAAATTCCTCTTTCTAATAGAGAATTTACTTGGAGTAATACTAAGGAGTCTCCATCTATGGCTCTTCTGGATAGGTTTTTCGTTAGTGATAAAATTGAGGATAAATTTCGTCTTTGTACAGTGTCCGGTTTGCCTTGCACTTATTCTGATCATTGTCCTATTATTCTCACTTGTGAATAACATAGAGTTATTAATAAATCTTTTAAATTCGAAAAAATGTGGTTATTAGAATCCAATTTTTCGAATTTAATTAAAAATAAGTGGATTTCTATGAGTTTTTATAATATTAGAAATAAGGATAATTCTGCTAAAAATTTTGTTTTAAAACTAATGGATCTTAGGAGTTTTCTTAAAAATTGGAGTAAGAATGTTTTTGGTAGTATTAAAATTAAAAAAGAAAATATACTTTCTAAAATGCTTAAAATAAACAAGATAGAAGAAACCAGACAACTAAATCTAGGTGAGCGTAACATTCTCGCTAATCTAAAAGAAGAGCTTAATTCTATTTTAGAAAAAGAGGAGGTTATGTGGAAACAGAGATCCAGAATTCAATGGAAAAATGAAGGTGACAATAATACCAAATTTTTCCATAATATGGCTAATAGTAGAAAACGTATTAATACAATTAATTCTATTTTTTTGAATAACGAAGAATTGGTCGATCAAAGAGATCTTAATAAGGCTTTTACAGACTATTATAGAGATATTTTTGGTAATAAAAATAAACATAGAATTAATGCTAGATGGAATGATCTTTATCCTTCTGATTCTAATGTTGATCTTTCTGAGTTAGATAATCCTTTTACTGAAGAGGAAATTTGGAAAGCTATTAATGATATGCCAGGTGATAAATCCATGTGTCCGGATGGATTCCCTATTTTCTTTTACAAAACATTTTGGGATGTTTTAAAATTAGCTTTAATTAGCATGTTTAACGAATTCTATAATGGAAAATTGCAATTAGGAAGATCTAATTTTGCAAATGTTATTTTATTGCAAAAAAAAGTAGGTGCGAATAATTTAAAAGATTTTAGACCTATTTCATTAATTAACTATTCCATTAAAATTATTTCAAAAGTTTTAGCTAATAGATTTAGTATAAGAATGAATGATCTAATTGACTGTTCACAAACTGCTTTCATTAAGGGGAAAAATATCACTGATGGTGTGGCTGTTGTTCAAGAATACATTAATCACTATTGTAAGAATAATATAACTTGTGCGATTCTAAAATTGGACTTTACAAAAGCTTTTGATTCGATTGATTGGAAGTTTCTAGTTGATATGTTTCATGCTAGAGGTTTCATTCATAGATGGATTAGCTGGATTATGAATTTACTTAGAACTGGTAACTCTAGTATTATGGTTAATGGTATTTTAGGTAATAAAATTCAATCTAAGCGAGGTTTAAGGCAAGGTGATCTTTTATCACCTCTTTTGTTTAACTTAGCCGCAGATGTTTTCGCTAAGATAATTAAAAAAGCGATTGATAATGGATCTTTGGGGATTGTTGGTAACGATATCTCGCGTAACGGTATATCTGTCCTTCAATTTGCAGACGATACCTTACTTTTTTCCTCCCATTTGCCTAGACACGTTATTACTCTCAAATTTATTTTATATAGTTTTGAACTACTATCAGGTTTAAAAATAAATTTTGATAAAAATTCAGTTTTAGTTTTAAATGATTTTGAAAAGGTTGAAAATTTAGTTGCTAATACGCTTAATTGTAAAACTACGAATTTTTCATTTGATTATCTTGGTTTTTTTATTAGACCTACTAAATTGAAACATGATGATTGGTTTATTATCAAAGATAAAATCAAAAATAGGATTTCTAATTGGAATGAGAGATTTTTATCGAGAGCGGGTAGACTAGTTCTTATAAACTCTGTTTTACCAGCTCTCCCGATCTATTGGATTTCTATGCATCTTTTTCCAGATTGGGTGATTAACAAAATTGATAAAATAAGAAGGGACTTCTTATAGAGTGGGGAAAATTCTAATAGCAGTATTAAATGTTTAGTTAATTGGGAAACTGTTTGTAAATCTAAAACAGAAGGTGGTTTAGGAGTTATAAATTTGTGTAACATGAATTTATCCTTGTTAGGGAAATGGTTATGGAGATTTAAAGATATTAATGATAATCCTATTTGGAAAGAAATCATTTCTAAATATTACTATAATGATAGTTACAATTTACATCAAATTACTCCTATAGTTATAAGTAAATTGTCCAACTTTTGGAAATCAATTTTAAAATGCCATGAGATTTTTAACCTAGGTACTAATACAATAGTTCATTCAGGTAATAATACTTCTTTTTGGCATGACCGTTGGATTTCTGTTATCCCTCTTAAGATAGAATTTAAGGACCTCTACGATATTTGTAACTTTAAGAATGCTTTAATTTTGGATGTTTTTTCTCCCGAAAATGACCTCTTTTGGAATTTTAGTTTTAATATAATTTTAGTAGGTACTTCTCTTAGGCAGCTTACTTTACTTTATGCTAAATTGAGTCTTTATAATATCGATAATGAAAATGATAATATTAGTTGGGAATGGGATAAGAGTAAGAATTATTATTCTAATTCTTTTTATATATTTCTTAACTTTTCAGGTGTAGCTAATAACTCTTTTAAATTTATTTGGAAAACAAACGCTCCTACTAAATCAAAAATTTATATGGGGTTAATCATGCATGGAAAGCTAAAAAGATAAAATATGTAAATTGATAATAATTGTTATTTCTGTAATATGCATGTTGAAAATATTAAACATGATACTATGATTGCTTAGATACTTGCCATATTCTAAATAATACTCTTAAAATCTTTAACTTTAATCCTACAACTAAAATTTCGGATTGTGATCACTATTGGAATGATTTTAGATTTAAGTTTAAAATGGAAAATAGAGTTTTACTTGACACTTTATTCGCTATAATTTGTTGGTATATTTGGTTCAAGAGAAATCAAAGAATCTTTAATAATAATAATAGTCAATTTAACAAATTGATTTTTATAATTTCCTCATTTTGCTTTAATTGGATTTCATATTCAAAATATAAATTAGCTAAAAATAATCATTTCAAAGAATATCTTAATAAGGTTTGTAATAATATTAAATTATTTAAGCACAAAAACAATATTTTCGACATTAATAATTGTAGTATTAACATTTTTCAAACTTAACTGATGATTTCACTATGTATCATAATATCCTTATAATCAAAGGACCATAAGGATCAATTTTGATTTGCAGTAGTTTTTGTTTTAGTTTATTTTTGTTTAGTTTAAAGATTTTTAACTTTTTTGGATCATGGTTTCTTTTTAATCTGCTTTTCTAAATTTTTATTGTTTTCGGTCCTATTTTCTTAGCTTTTGTTTTTTCTTTTATTTTATTAATATATATATATATATATATGTATATAAATTTCATTTATATACATATATATGTATTATTCTTATATTCTTCTAGTTATTTTTACAGATACAGGTTTTGGCTAGATCAGATTCTTTTGAGTTTGTAGCGAGGAGTTCTTCTGAGTTATTCTACAGCTACATTATGGCGTTTTACTCTCTGGTTGCTACACTTTTCAGCGGGACGCTCTCTCTTGTTCTATCGACTCTACAGAGTGGCGATTTCCAGTCCAGATCATTAGCATTTCCATTTCTTCCGAGTCTGCAGAGTGGCGTTTCCTTCTTAGATGGAGCTGGCTTCTAGCATCACTGGCGCTGGGATGTTTCTTAGTTTAGCAAGTACTTCTAACATCTCAATACCAGACGGTGGCCTTGCCGGAGCTCGATATTGGGGTGTAATGGACGATGGCCTTGCCGGATCTCATTCTAGGAGTACTTAAGTTATTTTTATTGTATTTGTACTTTGATTAGCTACCTGCCAGGCGTGTTGGCAGCACATTGTCTTTTGTGATATATACATATTTACATGTGTGCTCTCCTCTATTTTAGAGGATCGCACATTTTTCTCAAAGTATTTATTAATACCGCTTGGTATTTATATCATTTTATGCTTTTATAACTTGGTAAATATAACACACCAACAAAACGATCATTTTATAGCAATACATATGGGATACATAATTCAAGAGTATATAACATGGGTAAGAAATAAAAATTCAATCATCAAATCCCAAGAATTAAACAATCATTAAAATTAACCAAAAATATATAAGCATTTTAGCTTATATACTCATGATTTATAATACAAATTATTTTTGGATCTCATATTCCAGATCAAACCTTTATTCATAATTTAACCTAGTTTTAATTAAATTCGACTTGTCCTTTATTTCCTTTAGATCTTTATATTTAAACCATCACATAAAAACAATTAATACATTTAAAAATAGAATCAACTTCCTTTGCCAAAATCATTTGATAGTGAGTTCAAATTCCATTTATAAAATTTTACAATATCAACCAAATTCAATTCATCTTTCAAATTACTTATAAACTCCAAATATCCTTGCCTTTTTAACCCATTATTTCATATGTTAATTAAAGTATTTTTCATTCTATATATAATCAATTCAATAATTTGATCAATAAACATATATTTTATTTAATGGCATTGTGATACTCATTTATTCAAGCAAATAATCATCAAATAATATCAGCATATACACTTATTTCTATAACAAAGTATATACCTGAATTGTCATATATTGGCTTGAAAATTCAAATCTATATCAAGGGTTTTATGTTAACAGAAATTATATATTCATCAAGCTACTCCACCATTAATTTCTAACCAAACATCAACTTCTATTGGAAGTAACTTAAACATATCATGCTACCAAGCCATTACCACCTAGAATGAAATCAATTTAAATCAGATTGTACTCAAAACAGTAAAGATTATTCAATGTAAAAGAAAGAAAGGTAGGATATACTCATGTAAATTCACTGTTAACCTCCTACCAACGTTCAACTTCACTGCCTTAGCTATCGTCGTCAGCCCAACGTCTATGACGCCTCCTCCATTTGTACTTCAAGAACATACATCCAGAACCCTAAAAATAGTCATGCACGTCAGCTCCACCACTAGAAGAGAAGCCACTATCTCCTGTCATCGATCGTATTTCACATTAATTCGTGTGCTCACCTCCACCTCAACACCATGCTCCAGCCTCGTATCCAAGCCGTCGCTACCCTCAACTCATCGTTGTTCTTCCTGGACGCACGCACACCCATGACCAAGCCAACAGCCGACATCACCCACCTCAATCACACCCATCTTCTTCCTCTCTCTTGGCAAACCCACGTCACTTTCCACCTATCATGCACGATGTAATATTTTTATTTTTTTTATTGCATAGAAATTTTGGGCAGGGATTGGACTTTGGTCGGGTTTTTTTTCTTCTCTTATTGAAGGAGGAGGAGATAAATGTTAAGGAGGTGGAAGGATAAGTATCAGATGGGGATGGATATCATTGGGTAAAAATCAGGTTAGTGGCTATTGCTTTAGATTAGGTAATGATCTTAGGTACTTCATTAGGCCTATTTATGTAAATAGAATTTATTTTAAACGTTTTCCCTTTTTTATTCATTTCAACTTGTTTTAATCATTTAAACATTAAATAAATTCATTCAAGTCAATATAATATTTCTCACAATTTTATTCTTACCTGAAATAATTTTTCATTACTTAAAATACCGCTTTTAACCCTTAAAATAATCATTTGATTCTCAAAACAATTTCGAAACCTCACTATTATTTTTCATTTAGTCAAAATAAATTTTCAGACAACTTTTGGACTTTAAAAACAATATTTCAAATTTGAACTTTGAAATTTGAAAGTTAACTCAATTACTTTCTTTTTATTATTAAATAATCCAAAAATTCAATTTATTAAATTCAATTCAATAAAATCTCAAAAAAATAACTTTTTAACTTTTTTTTAACTGCATAAACACTTTCATTATTTAAAACTTAGTTTAAATCTCAATTCCAAACTTTATATTCAAATACTTGGATTACAATTCAACTATCCAATTAAATTTTCAAAAACCCATTCTAATGTATTTATTTTAATTTCACTCTGAAACTGGTTGTTACAGACTACTTCCACTTTTAATAGCTTATGTTGGAAGGTATTCTTATCCTTTCATATGCTTATATTCGCCTTTTCTTGTATTTTAATACTAGTGTCAAAAGTTCCTGTAGAGAATTAAATAATGACAAACTATTAAGGTGGAGCTAACAGGATTAAAAACACAAATAGATAGAGATTTTCTACATGCAAATAAAGTCACATTCTGGAAAATTCACAAGTACATCGGTAAGCAAAGCAGTAAGCTTTGGTTTGGAGAAGTCTTTGGCAGTTAAGAGAAGTAGTATATCGACTAACTTAAACACTAATACCTCGAAAAAACTCATTTGTTAGATTAAACTACGGAATGATGTAAATATGGAGATGAAAGTGGTTACACTGAAGTGAATCCACTGTATTCCACTCAGAAACCGAGAAGAATCAAATATTTTGATGATTTCATAAGTTGCTACCATTAACCACTGAAGAGAAAATATGAATGTTTTAGTTAAAGTGATAATGTTGGTTAGGGTTAGGCTGATCTTTCTAGACTTGTATCGTGGGCTTTATTTGCTCGAATTTACACATTGTATTTTATAATAAAGGAATTTTAAAGCTTGTTAAAAAACAAAACAAAAAAATTAAATAAAATAAAATAAATGAGGTTGATCAATTTCAATATAATGATGAGGGTGGTAGGGAAAAGATGGGGTTAATAGATTTAGCTTGGTAGTACCAAACCTCTTTGGTAAAATCCAAGTAAATAGTAAATCAAAAATCAATTCACTCTATGCACCGTTATGCCTCCACAATCCATACTGGTATGTGGTCCGTGCTTCGCACAGGGCACATGGAACTCGATTGATTATTTAGTATATAGTAATTTTATGGTATCTTTAACATTTACAGTGTCATTTTATGTCGTGCTTAAGTTTGATTAAGATGATTTTGATTTCTAGCCTAGTGCATTACTTAGTCTTGAATATTACATCCATGTTACTTTGTTTGTTTACAACTAAAGCAAAAGTACATAAGTCAAATACAAGTACAATCCTAAAAAGAAAAATATAATGAAAAAAAGGGGAAAACGGTTCACTAAAAAATAATCAAAACAAATGGAAAGAAGAAAATGACAGTTTGTCGAGCTTAGTTTCTCTGTCGCTTTTCTCAAATTTTATTCGCACTTAAGGCCGGGTTAGCTGTTTCATCAACATCATGTGATAAGCAATAAAATTTTGGGTTAGTATGAGACTAGTAATTAAGTCGATATGTAAAAAATACTTTTTGATATGTTGAAGATTTCAATTTATTAAATACTAACTATTTGCTTCCTTAGTCCAGTGTAACACACAAATTGTTGAACATACAGTACTAATAATAGTGTGGTTTGATAACAACAAAAAGGACATAACTGAAACCACAGTTGTTGAATTTTTTTAGAAGAAAATAAAAGATCACTGAGACATTGGACTTGTAATTTCAATCTTTTATGTTAATAATCGTTAGTTTAAGTGGCAAGTGGTATAACGTTGTAGACTGAAGTCCTAAAGGTCATGGATTCGAATCTCAATACATAAAAAATGAGTAAGTTGATAAGATAAAGTACCACTCTTGCTATTTTACAAAAAAAAAAAAAATCCTTTATTGGTTAATCATATGATCAAAAATATAGTTTAGTGGGATATTATGTGACAGTTTCAAGTGGAAAAGTGTTTTCATTTGTAATCTGATGAAAGCATTCCCAACAACAAAAGTTAGTAACGCTATTAAACAAATATTACTTTTACCGACCCACACTAATCTATCCCCAACAATGCACAACTTTATCTGGCATTCATAATGTGAACAAATATGTATGGCCAAGATTACGGTCAACGTGATCAGAATTTATCCCAGCCACATATTTAGTTGGGATTAATAATGCCAGATAACTCATTGACTGCCAAGATCACCAAAGCGACATTGACAGTCACTAGTGAGTCTGAAATTGGGCTTACTGTCCCCCTGTTGGGGGTCAGTCACTAAGTGACTGATTCCCGGTTGGGGATGCTCTAGCAATGTATAATTTCACTGTCCGACTACACTCAGTAACAGCAGGAAATACTGTTTGCTTCTTCCAATTCAGTTGATGTAAAAGTATGCTAGTTTTAACTCATCCAAATACTTGCACTTGATCATCTAAGACAACCTAACTACTGATTATGAACTGTAATGATGTAAACAAATTCTAAAACATAACAAAACGTTTCAGGAATTTTTTTCTTCCAAAAAAAGGGGGTTGAAATAAACTCACATTATCAGTTTCGGAACATGCTAATAGGTCACTAGTGTACATCAGTCTTTAAAATGTTTTACGCATCCAAACATGCATCATAGCTTGTAAATAAAAATCCAAAATGTAACATACACCTTAAATATGAACTCTGTTTGAACTTGTAAGGCTATGTGTACCTTGATTTTTCATTTAGCTACAGTCAGTTGTGCCTTCAGAATCGACTGATGGATCAGTTTTCATTTTTTAGCATCCACCAGCTCTACTGTCAAATTTGCAGAGTATTAAACTTTGGCAAGTGAAGAAAACAACTGCTGACGCAAAAGCAATCTATGTTTCTTCTGTTTAAACTATCATTTCTCCTAAAAATGGTGTAAAATATTATGTTACATTAAAGAAAAATATTTCTTCTATTCAATTTCTACTGTTATACAGGAAATTAAGGACAATGAACTATGCAGAAGTTGATGGTATGCATAATATACTGTTTCAAAAGCTATTTTTTTGCTTTTTCATACGTTAAGAATTTGCTATGACAGTACACATAAACTAAAAAAAATCAAGAGTAATGCATAAGAAAAACTAATAAAAGATATAACAATATGTTAAATGTGCATCGATGGAACCTCGCCTATCTAAGTCAAGCCTTGCTGCTACAATGATAAGATTATCATACGGTAGTGGCTTGTCTTATACATCCTACCACCAAGGTGTTTACAGTGGATAATACACAGGAACTGAAATCGATGCCTTCTTCGTACCATTCCTGAGGTAAACAAATAAGATCGATGAAATAATATCTTCCTAGGTAATGTGAATAGAAATATGTCCCTATATGAAGTGGAAGGTTTAAAATTTTCAATCTTTCAACTCGATAAAGCAAAAATAACTCTAAATGATCAGTTAAAACACTTTCAAGGGTATCGTTATTGTAGGTAAGATAAGGAATACACAGATGTTCACCAGGGTCCATGTTATTGTAATTTTGTGGTTAGAATCATTGTTACATTTTGTTACCCAAAGAGTTAAAACTGAAAGCAGCTAAAGTAATTGCTTTAACATACTAGTTATACATGAATATAAAGGTACATAACTGTAACCACGCCAATGACACTAATGCTGTGTGGAAAAAAAAAAACTCCATTACCGATTACATTAGCAGAGAAATTTACCGGTAATATTCGTGTCGTGGTTGTATGATACTTGTGTGCAATATATAGTACCTCCTGCCTCTCGTCATTTATGCATGTATTATACGTAGTCGTATGTGTTAATGTGGAACTGCAAAGAAGTATCAATATATGGGGGACTCACATAAAAACTTTTTATTGTGCTTCCAAACTGCAAAATTCACACAACTTAACTTCACCAACCATCCGATGACAAAAAAAAAAGTATGAGCCATTAATACTGTATAAATCGATACAAAAACATGCTTACCTTTAGTATTGCAGCAGCCATTAATGGATTAGAATGAAAGGTATCTTTTTAGATCAAAACATGACTAATTTATACTAAGATACTTTTATAAGTTGTTAGCAATTTCATTTGACAATGGTTGAAGGACGAAGCATTTATGCCTTTTTTTTTATACAAAACTTGAGTTAACCATTACCAGTTTATTCAAAAAATAAGGTAACTTGTTAGTATATTTAAACAGATGTTAAATATTTAAAACAACTTAAAAAATGGAGCAATAAAATGCAGGATACACCCACAATATAAATTAACCTAGACCATGAATAATTGGGAATTTATCAAATCAAATATGCATATACTTTAAAGTTTAAACTATGAATACAGATATAGGGAATAAAGATGGAATCTAGCCCATACTAAAATGAGGAAACGAAATGGAGGACCAAGAAAATAGAGAGTATTGAAAAACATGCGAATGTAAAATTTCTTCACTCTTCGCATGTTTCGATTGCACCCACCTTTCCTTTCATGTCTCTGTTGTTTCACCTTTTATACGTCAAAATAGTAAAATGCATTCATTCAGTGTACTGAAAATAAATAATTGTTGGCTTAGGAAAAATTATGCGTAAGAAATTCAAATATAAGAGGATTTTGATATCTCAAAACAATTAAATTATAACAAAGATTTGCCTCAAATGGATTGACCACCTTTGAATCATGAAGGATATAAACCATCATAAAGAAATCAATTGTGGTTAAATTCATGATCGAAGAACACAAGGTCAGAAATTAAATATTTTTGCATGTTTGATCGTTAGAAGTTGTTTGTCAACTTTCAAATTTACATACCAACTGTGTTTTATGTTGATACTAGAAATGAGAATGCGTAACAGGATTCAAATGGGAGACCTGCGCAAAGATTGATTATAAAATTATTTAGCACAAAGGTTTGTGTATGATGATATGCAATGTAGTTTTGGTCGAAAAATAAAATAGAATTCAGCATATGGAACATACATTACAGAAATAAAATTAAATTTGTGTGTTAAGTGAAATTTAATTTTGGAGTAAGCAATGAATCTCCACAATCAATCGGTATCAAAGAAAAACAATTCCTTTATTTACTTGTTGATGAATAATTAGGTCTGTGTGAATATGTGGTTTTATATTAAGCTACCGCATAATGTAATATAATAGGCAATATGAAAACAGTAAAAATAAAAGGGCCAAACAAAATGAACAAAACCCAAAAAAGGTATTATTCCTCCAATACGTACAGAGTTTTTTCTCACATCGCGATGCAATTAGGGAAAGGCGGGGGCTCTTCTGTCCCTCGCGGCCAGGTCGGCGGTGTAGCCCTCTGTACTCGGCGACCTGACTGAAAATGGAGTCTACAAGAACCGCTAACATCGAGGTGACAATTAAAAAGCTTTTTTAAGCTCTCAATTTTCAAATGGTTCCTCTGTAATTGAAAGATTACAGGTTTTTTGTGCGATTTGGGGCAAAAAATTGCAATCAAATGAGTATGTAGGGATATGTATGGGTGAACGGTTTTTTAGGAGGTTTAAAAAGGGGAACGCGCACAGAGAGGGATTTTAACATTAACATGCAGGAGCACAAACTGTGCACGAAAAGCTCTCTCGTCCTTCCAATAAACAAAACAACTGCCAACGAATTTCGAATCAAATCGTACATGAAAATTCGCTTAAATTATTATGATTAATTCCTTTATAATAGTCCTCGTCTTCCTTTTGTTATTTGCAATCGCCGCATTGTCGTTTGAAGTATCAACAATATCTTTTGATGATGGCTTCGTTCCGCTATTTAGCGAACACAATTTGATCAAATCCGATGATGGAAATTCCGTGTCCCTCATCCTCAATCGCAACTCCGGTACATTGATTGCGGTTTAATCGGCACTCTTGATATTTTTTATTGTTGAATTTTGAGTGCAATTATTTTTATCGTATGAAATTTGATGATTAGGGTCGGGATTCATATCAACGGACATGTATCAATATGGTCTCTTCAGCGCGTCGATTAAATTACCGTCTGATTACACGGCTGGTATTTGCGTGGCCTTTTATGTAAGTTATCGTGCATTGCTTCTTTTTTGGGTATAGTTAGCGTTATGATCCTGGGTTACACGTTGAATTTGTTCTGCCCTAGAAATTACTTGGTTACATCATACATCTTTATTCTTACTTTTATTAGAGAACCATAAGACTGCACTAGTAGCGGTTATTCTCAATTCATCAAATTTGAAGTATTTTAAAATGATCTAGTTTTTTTTTTCAGTTATACTAGTAGTAATCATATCGAAAAATTAATCCCAACGTTCAAAACTGGTGTATGTTAAACTTTTATGAAGAACTTCTAAAATCTGTAAATATTAAACTTTCAAGCATGTATTGATCTGCTATAACAGCGCTTTTTATAAACCAACTAAAATCATTACGGTCATTAACGATCAAAACTAATACTTTTAGAATCACTTCTAATTGATACTACAAAAACTTCTAAGGAAAAAGTTACGTGGGGCGACTTTTAAGAGGAAAGTGAAAAATAATAATTTGAAAACCATAAGATGAGAACTTGTAATCTTTCATAGGATCGGTGGCATTCCATTACTATTAACCAAAAGCACTTGCTATTCTCCTCCTAACACTTAAAAAACCATCATCTTTTGAATGAAAACAACAATTATTTAATGATGCTTATATCATAATTTTTTTGATAATTTAAGAATTCACGTATGAATGGTGGAGCCTTGATGCAACGGTTAGGTCATCCGTATGGTGATCTACGTGTCCAGGTTCGAGTTTGGAAACAGCCACTAACCCGTTATCGTGCGGGAGCCTCGTGCATTGGGTTCCACCTTTTACCTTTCCCTTTAAGAATTCACGTATAACTAAAGTCATCATAGTATATACTGATGTATACGAACTATAACTCATAAATGTACAAAATCATCCCATTGTATATTGTTAGAAATTAAACTTGTCAAGGTCTGTGTGGCGTCAAATACATAATACCCTAACCCACTGATTGTTAAAAATTATCAAATACTTAATGTTGATCTTCGTACATTGTATATTGGTTGCAAGTATTAGTTGACAGGTTATGTGTGTAATTTTATTAAATATTCACCAGGGAAAAATATTGAACTTTTGGTTTTTCTTTCAGTAACATCTGTTTTCAAAATTAAACTTTTGTTTGCTTTCCTTATCCTTTTCATCTCCCTCTCTACGTAATACCCTAATAATTGTAGGAACTAATGGCATCATGATTTACACCCTTTAATCCCATATGTAAAACACATTAGCCACGAACATGCTTCAACACACTTATTATAATCATAAACACCATTTTCTAAACGGTTATCACTTATGCAGTCTCATCAAACTTCAAAACACCTTAGTTGAATTGATGTTTTTTTGTTCAAATTTTAATGTAAACTGCTACTATACATAAAGGGACCACTTGAGAGTTTTGGAGTAATGTTTGTTATTTGGAGTCTCCTTTTCAATCGTTGATGAGCATACTTGTTTTGAAATGTTTCTACAAGTGGTACAATAATTTGTAGAGGTCATGCTTGAGTTTAATTAAAGAGCTTTTAAAAACGTCATTTTATAGATGTTTTTAAAGAGGAATTGGCTACACTATAATATGAATAAGTTAACCTTTTTTGTTTAGAAAGGCCAAGTAGATTTAATTTTGGAAATATGCCAAAATATTGAAAAGGTAGTATCCCAATGTTATAAATTAGCTTTCTCATGATAAACTATATATTAGAGAAATTACATTATAAATGAAATCAGTTTTCAATAAAAAAAAAAGATAGAATAAAATAACTACAGTAATTATATTTAAATTAAATTTAACTTTTTCTAAATTTATTCTGTGAGTTAATTAGATGTCATCTTTATGAAATGATTATTTTATTAAGCATTTTATTTTAAGTAAAAAAAAAAGGAGAGATGAAGCTAAATTATAGAATTAGATAGGAAATGTCAGAAGATAATTGTTTTAAAGTGTGCAAAGGCTCAAAATTAATAGAAACAGTTAAAAGCCACCCATGTTGTCAAGTTAAAGAACACAGTCAAAATTACATTTTGCAGGTTTGAACGATTTTTAAAACATTTAAGCTTGGGTTTTTGTGCTCATAAATAAAACTGCCTAAAAGCAATCAAATCCAGTGGAAATAAACTCTTGTGTGAAGCTTAAGTATCTCTGTTAATGTAAATTTAGATGTGCAATAAGTTAACTAGGTCGGATATTGTTAACACAAGCTTTCACTCAGCAGCGTATTACCACTCAATATATTATTGTTACATTAAGTTTTACAAAACCAAGTAGTTTAATGGTTTTTGGTAAATGTATTTAAATTAGTTTATCGTATACTGCTTTTATTTTTGAAAGAGGGTTAACGAAGGAGGTTTCAAGATGTATATAACAACATTTATTTAATATTCCACCAAAATTTCCTTATGGTTCTTGAACTTTCCATCTGCATCGATCCAGTTGCAACCGATGAGTTTTACCCATAGGGTACATTTTCCAAAGTCCAAACTTTGTCCTTGTACATGGAATCCATTTTGGATTTCATTACATCAAGCCACAAGGCAGAGTCATGTTATTTTGATAACCATAACATGCTATTATGAAAAACAATAATTGATTTTGTTTTGTTATTGGATGATGGTATCAAGAACTGTAAATCCTGATGCTCCTGGAAGCACACTGTTAATTGAAATTATATTCAGTTTCATGATGAGTTAGCTTATGCTTATTAGCATTGACTCACTGAGGATACTACATCCAGTTGCAGTGCATACTAAGATTGGCAATTATGTCAAAGTTCATCAAACAGAGATTCTTATCAGAAATGTACAAGTGAGATATATATTTTCTATATACAGTAGAACGGGCCCTGGATAGCTGTCCTTTTTTCAACCTAGCTAAGCAAGGGCCGGCCTGTTCTCTTTGATGCATCAAGCATACCATATAAGATTCGATTAAGATTTAGACCATTGGTCTTAGGAGCTTAAGATTCTTGTTTTTGGATGTCTCTGCTTTGTTTTTATCAAAGAAGTTGATCGGATTCGCTTTGAATGAACACACACCTTACATATATAAGGCGTGTGTGCATATCACTTTCTTAATCTGTTATGTTCAAAAAGGTGCATCCAATGAGCAAACTTAGTCTAAAGAAAACTGCAGATTTGTATACTACCAAGCATGCTTGCATTCTTTTCTTTTAAAATTTAAATTTTCAGCTTAAATGGTGTCCAGATATCCATTATAAGGCTATTTCGTAGAAGCATGGACCTTCACATCGTAACCCTTAAGATTACACTTTTTTATGCAATTTGTTCATTTATGTAGTTCAAAACAAAGATTGATACTGAAAGATCTTTTGAATACTGTGATAATATATTGAGATGAGTCTAAAGCATTATTTAATGCAACTTGCTTACATTCTTTAAGCAACATTCTTTGTATTCAACTAGGATTACCAACGTTAAATCTGTTGTACGTCTAGTATATCAAAACAGAGACTAATCAATAATAAAATCGTCTCACAAGTTTACAAATCAGATTTCCACTACTTTGAAATTCTGTATTAGCTATTTATAACAATAAGTATGTTGTAATTAATTACAACAACAAACTAACAACTATAGTAATAATAACTATAGCGATAAATCAAACGTTATACTATTTAAAAATTAGTACAACGTAGAAACGAAAATGATATATATATATATATATATATATATATAAATGAACTAGAAATCTAACCGGTTGAAGAAGGAAATTTCGTCTGAGGTTTGTCGTAACAATTTCCTTAAGACTTTATTCAGAGTCTCCCAAGATACAACAGACGTAAGCTGCTCGAGATCGTAATGTGTATGATCTTTTGTGTGATAGGACTGATTATGATTTTAAGAAATGAAGATAAAGAAGAGATAACTCGGTTTTAAAATTAAGTGAGTAAAGTGATCAGGTTTCCTCCTTATTTATAGCCGAATTCCCAATGGCTACACCCATTGAGAAAAGTATCATCCATTTATTTGCAACGCCAAAAAGTGTTACTGTTCGCAACATGCACTTCCTTTCATTTGCAACGTCAAAACTGTTGCTGTTCGCAACAGCCGCGTCCGTTCGTTTGCAACGGTTCAGAACTGTTGCTGTTCGTTATAACGGTCATTTGAAAAATCACGTCTCTTCATCAGTTTGCAACGGTCACGTTGGAAAATCCGTATCTATTTAAACACACTTCTGTTTTAAAATCAGTCCATTTTTTAGGTAGTAAAAATATATGACATAGCCCAATCTTGATGGGCACAGCCCAGCCGGCGGCACGCGCGCGCGTTAGTCCATGGTCATATAGGTCTTCCCCCTCGCACAAAATTACTTGACCCTAAGGGCCAATACAGGGATTGAGAGTACACTATATAAACAAGAAAATAGACTTATTTTTAACGATGTGTGATATATCTCATTCACTATTTTTGAGAATTTTAACAAAATCCTAGTTTATTATAGCTATTATGCATATTTACTCAGGTTTATAGTTTATTTGCAGACTTCAAACGGAGACGTATTTGAAAAAAATCACGATGAACTAGATTTTGAATTCCTAGGCAATGTGCTAGGAAAGCCATGGCGAGTTCAAACCAATATATACGGCAATGGAAGCACTAGTCGGGGCCGTGAAGAGCGATACATCTTGCCATTCGATCCTACCAAGGAGTTCCACCAATACTCCATTCTTTGGACCACCGACGAAATCATGTAACTTCTCACCACAGCATTAATTATTTCGATATTGCGTCTTCAACAAAATTACAGTATTTTTTCTCAGAGATAGTAGTAGTAGTAATAATAAATTTTGGTATTTTTTTCAAAAAGGACATGCATACGATTATTTTCTTAGAAAAATTTTGAATCGGTCTTTTATTAATCGAAATTTAACGGATGACATTTTTCAGAACAAAGTATACATTTTCTCGTTTAGAGTTAGAAAATGACATTTTATACTGTGTATATTTGCAGCACTATCATGAAGTATTTTAAACAATGTCAGTACTATATTCTTTTGGATAAACTGTATCGATGAACACTATGAAATAACCTCATTATAAAATTTCGATTCTTTGACTGCATTGACGTGAAGTAGTATATCTAGATAGTTTTAAAATTTGTTAAGATAAGAAATATGTTTTTTTTTAAAAATTGTCTAAATGAGTAAGAATCCAAAAACAACAAGAATGGTTTGCAATATTGTGTTGTGAATTGTTCCAGATTTTACATAGACGACACGCCAATCCGCTACGTGAAGCAAAGTGCAGCAATGGGCGGGGACTACCCAACCAAACCAATGTCTCTCTACGCAACAATATGGGATGCATCCAATTGGGCCACGAACGGCGGCAAATACAGAGTCAACTACGAATACGGCCCATTCGTATCTGAATTCAGAGACCTGGCCTTGGTCGGATGCAAATCCGACCCCATCGAACAGATGCTCACGTCTACCGTCGAAGATCAATGCATCAACGCCGATGATGAAATTACAAATTCAGGGTTGGCTAAAATGACCCCAGAGAAAATTAGTAGAATGAGGGAATTTAGGGAGAAGTATATGGTTTATTCGATATGTTATGACACGTTGAGGTATCCGGTTAGGATGCCTGATTGTGAAATTGTGGAGTCGGAGAGTGTTAGGTTTAAGGAGTCTGGACATTTGAAGTACAGGAGGAAACCGACTAGGCGTCGCCGTAGTAGGATTAAGGGTAGTTTGGTGTGATTTGTTAGTGAATTAATTGATACATGTATATCATTCAATATAGAGGTTAATAAAATTAGTGAAATGGGTTATGGTAGCAAATATATTTTCTTTTTCTGACACAGGATTACAACGTGTTGAAGTAGTAGAGGCTAACAAGTTTGACCACTTTATCATAGGTTTTGCTTTACAGTGATCACTGAGTGTGTCACGATGAATGATTTACATATATTCATAATTGCTAATTTGAATTAATGTCATCAGAAGATAGTAGGACTTATACTGAGTTTATAATGGGGTACCGAATATGTCTCGCAATCAATTTTACTATATATGATCTACTTTTAGCAGACAAAATGACCAGTGGTGATTATCTTTTTTATGATAATTTTGGTTTTACTTTTTCCAGCATACATTGAGTTGCATTATTATATTTTTTGGCGAAATGATCAGTGAAAAAATCCATGGCACCTCACGCCCCTTTAGCATTCCTCTCCTCTTATCTTAAACATTTTAAGGTTTTGCATATCTATTCGTACCAAACTTAACATTATCAAATGTTAAGCTCTTTTTAGTATCTATAGTATAATAATAGTGGAAATTTATGGAGAGCCCTTACATATAGTATATACTTAAAATTTAGGTCCTACCATTTATTCTATTAAAAAAAATTACATCTTTTTCAAACTAGGCTCTATAATTAGAAAATATCTATACATTATATATTTGGAAAGACAATTATATC
The DNA here is from genome assembly GCA_030737815.1 of Allium fistulosum. Classification (NCBI taxonomy): domain Eukaryota; kingdom Viridiplantae; phylum Streptophyta; class Magnoliopsida; order Asparagales; family Amaryllidaceae; genus Allium; species Allium fistulosum. The sequence goes on along the minus strand of CM060902.1, from coordinate 1,041,629,132 downwards.
ATTCATTTAAAAAACATTTATTAGGTCAATTAAGAATATCGATAATGATTTAAATAACATCCTCCATTTAAGAAACATTGACTATGTCAATTAATTTTCATTTAAGAAACATTTGTATCTCACGATACATTTCTCCTCTTCACTTGCCGCTTGCATCTTCTATTGAAAAAAAAAAATCTTTCCTTGCACGAAGTTTATCAAAAATATCTAATATGTGCAGTAGATGTCGGCAATAATGGAGCATCAAATCGACGAAAGGTAATTTATATCTTTTACAAATTCTTCCTATATTTATTCTTACGAATATTCAATTCTATGTTAGTCCATAGTAATTTTATTTTATTTTTAAATTTTCATTTTAGTAAATTTAGAATATACTTTCTTAGATTAAATTGACATAGAGTTTGGGTTTAAAATATTACACTGTAGTAATGTTCTTGAAATAAAATTTTAATGTATCAATTTTGAAAACGATATAGCACTTTATCGGTTTTGAAAACGATATAGTACGGTATTAGTTTTTCAAAACGATACATTATTGTATCTATTTTGAAAACAATTCAGTATTGTATTCGTTTTAAAATATTAGACTTTTATAAGTTTTTAAACAAAGTTATTTTATACCAATTCAACACTTATACGTTACTATATCATATTTAAATTAGTCATAAATTTTAATCCTATTATTAATCTTCAAATAAAATTGACCTTTTGAAAATGATTTTTTTTATTCATGGTATTTTGCTTAATTAACTAGTTATATATTTAAATTATTTATTTTTTATATCATATGTATTTCACTAAAATTTATATGTTAAAGTATGATGGTTATTTGGATTTTTTTGATCTTAAATCTAAACACAAAACTACTAAACCTAATAAATATGTGTATGTATGTATGTTTAGTGAGTGTTGTTTTTATTGTACAGACTTGCATCATAAATTGGTATTGGTAGCAATGTGCAAGTTTTATTTCTTAGAGGAGAGTGCAGCAAAAGTTTGTCCATCTCTATTGATTGTAAATTTTATAAACTGAAGGAAATGTTATGTGATTTTTTATTAGATTTAACTCCTAACACCATTGAACTTTCTTATTCTATCGAGTCAAAGAGTTCTACTGTAGAAACGAACACAGAATTACAGTCAATTTTGTTTTTGTTAAAGGTACTTTATATATAAATAGAAAGGCACAAAATTCGCTCTTGTTCCAAATGGGTGCAGGAGTATCAATTTATCCCACTCATAAACACCCATACGACGAAACACGATACAAAAGTATGTAGTATTAAGCTACTTAGGAAAATACAAGTAAAAAGCAGAAACATAGCACAGCTGTCAAGCACAACAAACAACAAAGACCTCTCTTCACCATGGGAAAGTTCAGTATACTTTAATCAACAGAGTTTCCAATACTCGAGATCATCACTAACTCTTTCACCATCTACAATCGCAGTTGAATGGAAAAAACACATTTGATTTAAATTTATCACAACTATCAATGGTCTTGTGTGTGTCAAATCAACGGTCCAAAAACAAATTGCTATGGTCCATTTCTCAAGCTCATTAGATACAGGGTTGTTGCGGCATGGTTCGATCAGGTGGTTGCAAATCAAGAACAGCGAAGCCAAAATTTTCAAGCACAACTTGAACTTTGATGCGAATCAAAAAAACAAATTGTTGTTTTGTAGTTACGGGGGGAAGAATATTTAATTTTAAATGTGTTTTCTAAGAAATCAGTTGCTACGGATTCGAGCTACGATAGTTCTTCAACTACATTTTCTGCTTCAACTTTATCTCATACTACTACTTTGAAAGAGTTGCTGTGAAAAGATAACAAAATAGAAATTATTACAGGTGTTGGTCAAAGATTTTCCAATGCAAATGAATTTATAGATTTTTTGAAAGTCTATTCGTGCGAACATGGATTCACTGTCAAATATATTAAAAATGCTCCAAGTAAAATAACAGTAGTGTACTCAAGACGGGATGATCTTAACTGTAAATTCAGGATACATGCATCAGCTGTTCGTGAGCAATCAGATCATTTCGTAATTAACACAATGGTCGACAAACATGATTGTGGAGCTAGTGTAATTAATGTTCACAACCCATAGTTTTTTTTAATTTGAAGCATTTCTAAGAAAAAAAGTTTAGTAATAATGATAGTGATATCCACATTCTATGATATAGACTATTCAAAAATTATTGATTATATTTATATGTACAAGTATTTGAACTTATGCATATGTATATAATTATTACAACTTACAAAGTTTGTATTATTAATTTTTTGGTTTCATCCAAATTTGTAAAATCTTTGGTTATTTATGAGATACAAGATGAGCCTATGAAAAAACCTAAAGGTATCATCAACCAATTTAGATGGGAGTATAATAGGCCGTTAGCTGCTATTTTGCTTATTCGGAGAAAAAGCTAGCAATTGAAAATATTCATGGTGATGATAAAAAATCATATAATGACTTAGTATGGATTTTAAAAGCAGTTAAAAATACAATTCCTAGTAGTCATGTTAATATTCAAGTTATTCCGGAAACCAATCAATTTGAGAGGTGTTTTATTAGATTCGAAGCTTATAAATTGGGATTTAAACATTGTCGTCCTATGATATTTCTAGATGGAACATTTTTGAAAGGAAGGCCTGGATGTATTCTATCCGCAACAGCAAAAAATGGCAATCGAGTTATTATTTTAATCCACTTAATAGTGAATAAAGGTATCAATATCGCTGCATGTATATTTAATTAGTATCATTCAAGTTAGCTTGTATGTATGTGTGAGCATGTGTGTACATATAATTATCAGCTACCTTTTATTTTTGATAGATATTATTTTCATATCTATTATGACAACTATAAAAATTTGTATAATGTTGTATTATGATATATATATATATATATATATATCAGTACTAGTTTTTACTTGGTACATATAAGCATCATTATCTGTTCCATTTGATACTTATATGTACTATTATTCTTTTCTTTTCACCATAATCCGCTAGAAATATTTTTTCTAGGTTTTTACCAAGTGGCAATGGCAATTGTTTTAGGAGAAGACACAAACTATTGGTCTAGGTTTTTAGAACAACTGAAAATTATGTTAGAAGAAGATGGAGCTTTGGTATTTATTTCAGATAGACATTGTGGACTTCTTGCTAGTGTTCATATATTTCTAACTTTGTCCCGCTCGACATGTGTTTATTATATGAGAAAAAATTTAGAAGCAAAACTTAGCGGACATCGTAAGAGGAATTGGTTGGTTAAACTATTTCTTTCATGTGTTGAATTATCTTTAATTCACGAGTTTTGTAAATTAATGAAGCTTCTACGAGATAATGGTGGTGATATTGTTTTAGGTTTTCTTACGGATGCTACTTATATACTATGGTCTAATATATTTTTTCTAGACAAAAGATATGGTGAGCTATTTTCAAATATTTATGAAAGATTTAATGCATGGATTTTGCAAGAAAGATTTCTTTCGATTACTGGTTGTCTTGATACTATAACATCAAGACGTCTAGAAGATTCACATTATTGGAATACTGGACTTTTTTTGGTCATGGAAAGTCGAATGACTGCATTAGTTTTAGAAAGTGAAGGCTCAATGCTTCTAGTGATTTTATTTGTGAAGTTCAAGATGGGAATTAGAATCATAATGTTGATTTACAAAGTAGGACGTGCACATGCAGTAGATGGAGTATAACAGGCTTTCCCTATATTCATGTCATTCGATCTATTTTAATAGACCATGGAAACATTTGTGATTATGTTGAGTACCATTTTACATCAAATGCTTTTCGTGCCACTTACTCTAATTCATTTTTTCCAATTTCTAATTCGAATAAGGATGATGATGCTAACGATGTTGAAGATAAGGTTCTACCACCAAAATATAGACGAGGAGCTGGAAGGCCTAGCATTAAAAGGAAAGATACTCTGGGATTTCATGAGAAGCATCAAAATAAATGCGGAAAGTGTGATATTGCTTGCCATAATAGAACAAACATTAATAATTATGTTTGATAGTTGTTATTAGTTTTTTTGTTAGATTTAAATATTTAGTTTTATATTTCGAATAATTTAAGAAATAAATTTAATTAGTGTTTTTTATTATCAAAAACTATTATTGTTCGAAGATAATGACTTAACAGTTGATGTTGTGTTACTTCTTTATGTTTTTATTCATTTAAACTTATTACAAAAACCATCCCAACATAAAAATTGGTTAAGTTCTTTATAATCATTGGCAAACATTGATTTTTTTAATTACATTTGTCTTTAATTTGTATTGAAACATATGTTACTCATTATAAGTATGCATTTCAGGACTGATATATATCAAGTAACCGACGGATACATTAAAACTGATATGTGTGTGTGTGTGTGTGTCATATAACTGACATATATCGGTGTGTATTTACTTATATATGTCATACGACTGACATATGTCATTATATATGTATACACACACATATACATACATGTATACACACACACATACATACATATACATATACATATACATACATACATACATACATATATATATATATTATAACTAATCTATGACGACCCACATTTTTTTCCGATAATTAAAAATATTAAATTAAATAAGATTTTGAAATCTAATATTGTGAGAAATTAAAAATTTATGATTTATTAATGAGAAAAATAATTTGAATATGATTTAATAATAACTGTTTGAATGTTTTGACAATTATTTTAATGTTATTTCAATCAATTGAAATAATTGTAAAGTTAATTTGGGTATAATTATAAATAAGGAATTAAAATTGGTAATTAATGGAATTAAGGAAATTGAACTATTATAATTAATATGGTAAAAATGATAACTGTAAAATATGAATACAATAAAATGTAAACCAATGTTAATTTGATCCATAAGGTGGTAGTTGATTTAATAATAAGAGTGGAAATCAAATAAAGGAATTTATTTGGATATAAAACATAATTAACTAGGATTTTATTACAATGTAATTAAACGTTGAATTAATGAAATATTTTAAGAGTGAATTTAACAAAGAAGTTTATTTTGATAGATTATTAATTTCTATGAAATCTAGAATGATGAAATTGTTAACTATTAAATTTGAATTTAAAAGTGATTAAATTAATTTAATAATAAATTATTTAATTAACGTGAAATTAGTCATTTTGGCCACTGTCTCGGATTTCAACGAAAATAGTTACATCGGATCCGTAACTGTGAATTATTGTAGGATTTCAAGTTTCGTAGCGATCGGACTTGTCGTTTGATCGTGCGAGCTCGAAACGCGTAGAAATCAATTAAGAGAATTTAAATGAATATAATTCGATTTTGAAAGCTAACTTCTGTATACAATGGAATTGGGACTTGAAACTAGTTCCATTGAGTTTAAAATTATCGAAAACCTATATTTCGATGTATTGAATAACCCATTTTCGTTTCGAAAACGAAACGGGCTTTTCGGGTCGTCGTTAACGTTTCGACCTAATTCAATATGTCCATTCATTCTTATCTAGCTTTGTCCATATAAATATATTTCTTTTCTAAAACCCTAGCAGCTTTTTCTTATTTCTGTACGTACATTTCCATCTGTTTCTTCCTTCCTTCCCAATGGCAGAAACCATAATTCCCAAATTAATTTCAAATCAAAATCAAATCGAAAAATTTTAACTCCTCAAAATATGTCATATTATATATCGTTGGAAATCTCTCGACGAGCGCAATCTACTGCAGCAATTATTTTTCAATTTGGTGCATCGTTTGGCCAGAAATCTGCAAAGAAGTTTCGGCCGTCCGTTGCTAGGGTTTGTTATTCGACGGTGGATCGTCGTCCGATCGACGATCGGAAGGCACTGCATCATAGAGGGCGTCGAGGGGAGTCAATCAGTACGGTTCATTCATTTTGGAGGTTGCCAAAAATCGCCAGAAATGGGCGAGAGCGTGCGGTGGCGGCGTTGGCATTATGGGCGGCGGAGGTCTTGTGGTAGGGTCATGTGGGGTGGTGGAGCTCGGCCTGGCATGGGCGTCATGGACGTGGCCTCTGATCAGAGTGAAGACAACGTAGGTGGCCTGCGTTTGTGGTTGAACGATGGCGGCCGGTTTTGGGTTGAGAGTCGCGTGCTTCAAATAGGGTTTTGGGTGAGGGTATTTACTATTTTACCGCTGTAGTTTTTTATATTTAAATTTACATTTCTAAATGTTCTAACTCGTATAACTTTTTCATACGAGCTCGGATTCACGTGCGGTTTCTCTATTGCGATCGTATCGAAATTCCGGACATTATAAAACTAGTTTAGTTGGATTCTGAGACTGTTATAATTTCAGGCTTTATTTCGATTTTAAATTGTCGATAAATCAAAGGTGAGTGATTTAACCCACTCACAACTACTAAACCATCTTATGTTAGTTAAATTAAATTTATGGTGTGATTAAAACTTTATTGATGACTGTTTGATATATTTAAATTGTCATTCAAATTTAATTTGAATTTATATTGAATTTAATTGCCATTTGATTTAATATTGAATTTAAATTATTAATTAAATACCTGATAATGATAACCAGTTTATTTGTTGTGATTATTGGTTGATTTGAATGATGATCGTGATGGATGCTTATTTGTTGATATTTTTGGAGGATTGGATGTATGTTTATTTATATGTTGTTATCACAATGCAAGTTCCCTTAGTTTGTTGTTAGGAAAAATCACCGTGGGTTGAAATGATACATGCCCGAATGGCCTTACAGATTATGGAAAATCATTATGAGTTGAAATGATAAACTTGAGCGATTTTATGGATTTTGAATTTTACTCGGGAATGCTGGTTGAAATGATATATACCCGTAAATTTAAATTATTGCGGGTTGAAATGATATATATCTGTATCACTTGACCATAAGGTAGAAATTTATATACGGACACCGGATTGGTTAAATTAAATGATTTTAAATCCTTAATTTCTGAATCCAGTTAAATGATATTATGAAATAAAATTAGATTTATATGAACTGAATTATTTTCAAAATCCAAGCTTTAAATGTTGAAATTGAAATTGGTTTAAAGAAATTGTTTAAAGAATTTAAATTGAAATCTTAAAGTTGAATTTTGAAATATAAATTGAGTTATTGTAAATGTTTGAAAATTTAAACTTTGAAACCTATTGAATTTTGAAGTGATTTAAATTTGTAGTTCAAACATGGATTTGAAATCGATATAAATTGAAATGGTTTTAATGAGAATTTGAATTGAAACCTTTAACCTTTTGAACTAAAATCGTTGAACAGAGATTGATTTAAATTGAATTTTTGGAACTAAAGTTTATTTGAATTGATTTGTGAAATTGGAAGAAATAATTCTAATTTGAAACTACTTTCGATATAAACTTGTTTAATATACAAACTCTTTTGACATATAAACTATTTTTCTCATATAAACCATTTTAATATATATCATTTTAAGTTTATAAACAATTTTTAATACATTAACTTTTTTTAATATATATCTAATTTTAATATATAAACTATTTTTAAAATATAAACTATTTTAATATATATATATATATATATTATTTTAAATTTATAAACAACTTTTAATATATTTTTAATATATAAACTATTTCTAATATATATGTACTATTTTAATCCATAACCTATTTTTAAAGAATATAAACTATTTTTAATGTATAACTAGTCCTATATATAAACTACTTTCAATATTCAAACTGTTTAAAGTTGAAATTTTTATGATTTAGATTTAATTGATTTAAATGTGAATATTTAATATGATGGTTTAACCTATTTTGTGGTTATGATTTTGAAAATGAAAATGATTTAAAGTGAATAATGATTTCGAAAGTGATATGATTTAAGGTGAATAATGATTTCGAAAGTGAATATGGTTTCGAAAGTGATATGATTTTGAAGTGAATATGATATTTTGATATCAATTATGAATCGATTTTAGAAATGTAAAAGAACCAACCGGTGTGAAATAAGCGCTTGGTTGTTAAGGAGATCGGGATCGGATATTGTCATACTCTCTGCCAATACCGAAAACCACTTTTACAACTGTGCACATGGTGGAGAATCCAGAATGAAGTAGGATGGTTTAGCGAACGCTACTGGAATGAAGTAAGAGAATGATGATGGATAGCCTTGACTTTCAGGTCATAATTAAAATGACTAAAATAGGAGCTATACCGGGCCAAGTGGGGTCGATCCTCCTATCGGGCACATTTCTTCGATTATATTTATTACTTTGTGATTGATTTGGTAGCCACCCCTCAATTTGATTATGGGAGTGTGTTTCGAGGTGGGCGGTAGTAGCTGCTGTGACGACCGCCCATGACCCCCGCACTAAACCTAGACATAGTGCGCTGTAAAGTGTGTCAGGCAGCCATGGACGATTGTCAGGGTAAAGTTAAAACAGTAGAATCTATCGTATTACTCACAGCGCATGGATCAAAAATACAATAGAGAACATATATAGTAAAGCTTCACAAATGAATCTCATCAATTAAGCTTCACAATAGTTGAATACAAACATCTGAATAGTCTATACAACAAGCCTCACTACATATCACTCAGAGAATATACAAGCAGCGGAACATCCAGTACATATAGTAAGAAACAATATGCAATCCTCCAGCTCGTCTTCGTCATCAGCATCGTAGAAAGCAAGAACAACACCTGTCACCTGCTACCTAGTCTGCTCGTCCCAAAATGGACGAACAGCCCAAGGCAATAAGAGTTAAAACATAAAGCCTTGAGTCAGACAACAGTCTTAGTGAGCGGTAAATTAACTAACAACATACCAAAAGAGCATAAAGGAAAAAGGAATAGGAATCCAACCCTCCCACTCCACCTCTTTCTACAGTGATAGCCCCCAGACACACACTAAGCAGAAGCAACCATAGCAAAGCATACAACTTAAAGTAAAGCAATTATCACTCGAGTCAAGGGCGATGTTTTCCAAGTACAAACCCCCAAGGCCTAAACCAAGATCAGATAAGCACCCAGAAAATACCGCTCTTGAAACCGAATGACGATACAACCAAACATCCATGACTCTGGCTATCACTGTTATCATTGCTTCGATATCATCGTTAATTGAATGACCGGCTCATTATTTCATCCGTCCATCAAGGGCTAATGGAAACCCCGGTTCTAGACATGACTCCGCGCGTCATCGTGACCCGTGCCTAGGACTATCGAATCTGCCCAGAGTACTCGACTATCAATCAATAGCCTTCAGGGACTATCGAATCTGCCCAACGTACTCTTGCTTTGAGCATGCTAGAACCTTCAACAACGATGAGATCTCAGCCTTCTAGTCATCCTCCTCGACGACTATTTCCATACTAGCTCAAGCGCCTCTCGAGCAAACCATTATCCTCAAACTCGAACCATTTCACCGAGTTGTCAACATGCTTGGAATGATCCCGTCTGGATTAGACCAAGACTATCTCAAACTATGCTTCGCCTCATCCCATCATAGCAAAGCCTCATCTCAACATCATCATCAAATCTATCCATATGAGCTTCATCATCCGCTACATATGCCATGAGCAGCTTTTCCAATTCAAGAGCCTTTCCCTTAGCTTTTGAATCATCTTTGACCATCTTGTCTAAATCAAATCATCAATCATCTAATTCATAACAATCAATCAAGTCAAACATTAATCCAAGTAATCAAGCATTCAAATATGATCTAATGAACAATTATAACAATAATGGCAATTTCGTAAATAAAGAGTCTAAAGTCTAACAAGCATGAAAACATGAGCAATATCTCTATAATATTGATGAATGAACTTGCATAGGTTAACATGTAGTAAAATGGATGTCAAATCATCATGAACAATGGATCTATACTTAAGTTTACAAAAATGCATGAAAATCACTACTTTACGCAAAATCAAGCCAACGATCCGATATACTCCTTTGGATCCGTGTGAGAGATAATCACCACTAACCAAATCACCTAAACACCCCAAAAGCAACACACTTCAGATCTGGACAGCGAAGTATCTAACTTGATCTATCACAAATCCGCTACAAACGATGAAATCTCTCTTCGATGGATGTAGATCTTCGACTTTAGCTCTTGGATCTTCAATCTTGGATGGAAGGAAGTACTAAATCAAAGTGAAGAAAAGAAGTGAAGAAGTGTAGAACTCGAGCTCTCAAAATGGCAGCACTTCGTCGCTTCAAAATCCGGATCCCAAAAAAAATGAAGAAGAACCCTCCTATTTATAGGCTGAAATCCCCCTTAGGTCGTCCGCTCGTAATTAGGTCGTCCACGACCTAAGAACCCACGACCTAAAAACCCACGACCTAACAAATGCGCCTCTACGACCTACGACTTAACACACGCGCTTCTACGACCTAACAGATGCGCTTCTACGACCTACGACCTAACACAGACATGCGCATCCATGCGACCTACGACCTAACCCAGACATGCGCATCCATGCGACCTACGACCTAACACACACGCGACCTAACATCTTAGGTCATCTAACGACCTAACTACGCTAACCTGCTAACTCCTATACCGTTAACTCTTAGGTCGCTAACAAATAGGTCGCTAACCACTAGGTCGTTGCCGCTAACTTCCTAGGTCGCAAACTTCCTGCCGCTTCATTCCTTAGGTCGCTCCACTTCACTAAGTCGTCTACTCCTTAACTCGCCAACTTCCTTAGGTCGCTCCAAACTCTCATACGACCTAAGACTTAGACTCTGGACAACTTATCAACAACACTAACAGTCTAATAATAACTGTTTTACAATGTTTCGATCCGTAAAAATACGGGTCGTTACATTCTCTCCCCCTTAGGAATTTCGCCCCCGAAATTCCAAACAAACAGAGCAATCAAAGACTATTCTGCATGCCTACCATCCATAGCAATCAACAAACCATGCATCCAATTCTAGCTTAGCATGCAGAATTCTAAAACTAGAACAAGTTACAATGTCGTTAGATGACACGACACCTTAGGGCCATACCTTGACGAGTTCAGGATGAGCTGCCTTCATCCTCTCTTCCACCTCCCATGTACAGTCGTTATCATCATCACTCCATTGTATCTTGAGCAACTTAACTACCTTCCTCCTAAGCTGTTTCGTGTCGGTTTCCACAACACGAAGCGGCTTACGAGGTCTCTCAACAACCGGATCGACTTCTAAATCTTCACAGCTATCAGCAGAAACCACTGTATTCGAGTCGTGCACATACTTCCGTAGATACGATACATGAAAAACATTGTGCACACCCGACATCTTCTCTGGTAACTCCAATCTGTAAGCGAGCTTTCCAATTCGCTCGATGATCGGGAATGGTCCAACAAATCTCGGAGTCAATTTTTATTTCTTCCCAAATCGAATAACATTCTTCAGTGGAGAAATCTTCACAAAAACCATATCACCTACGTCGAATTCCAAATCCTTACGACGCTTATCGGCATAACTTTTCTGTCGGTCTTGGGCTGCCTTCATTCGTTGCCGAATGATCTCTATGTAATTCGAAGTCTGTCGAATCATATCTGGCCCAAGTATCAACTTTTCTCCTGTTTCTAACCAACACGTAGGAGAGTTACACGGTCTTCCATACAATGCCTCATACGGTGCCATACCAATGCTTGACTGGTAATTGTTATTATACGAAAATTCCACCAAATGAAGGTGATCTTCCCATGATCCTCCGAAATCTAAAACATAAGCTCTGAGGAGATCTTCCAAAACTCGGTTGACTCTCTCGGTCTGACCATCTGTTTGGGGGTGATAAGCTGTACTCAAACACAACTCGGTTCCCAAAACTTCCTGGAAGCTTTTCCAAAATCCACAGTGAACAATGGATCTCGATCGCTCACTATACTCTTCGGAATACCATGGAATCGAACTATCCACTTAACATACAACTCAGTCAACTTTGATGCAGTCCTAGTCGATCGAACAGGAATGAATCTTGCACTCTTAGTCAGACGATCTACGATGACCCAAATCCCTTCATTTCCCGTTCTTGTTCTAGGTAGTCCATCAATAAAATCCATCGATATTTGCTCCCACTTCCATGTAGGAACTTCTAACGGCTGAAGCAGTCCACTGGGCTTCTTCTGCTCGGCTTTTACCAACTGGCAGTTCATGCACTTGGAAATAAAATTTCCAACATCCTTCTTCATACCTTCCCAGTAATAGGTTCTCTTCATATCCCGATACATCTTGTTTCCACCTGGATGAATTGTCAACTTCGAGTGATGACTTTCCTTCAGAACTTCACTTCTCAATTCATCTATATCGGGAACAACTAGTCGTCCTTGCTTCCGAAGCCAACCCTCTCGATCGATCTCGAATCCTTTATCCTTTTCTGGGTTTAATCCAGATTCCAAATCACGGATAATCTTGACAAGCTTATCGTCTCGCTTTTGGCTCTCGCCAATTCTTTCCACAAGAGTCGGTCTTATCGATAAGTTTGCCAACATCTCAGGTTCCAATTCACATCTGGGCCTGAAGTCAAATCCAGCTAAATACTCGAGATTCTTCCATTCTGAAAACATGGCTCCCAATCCTGCATGTCTTCGACTTAACGCATCTGCTACTGCGTTACCCTTTCCCGGAGTATAAGCTATACCAAAATCATATGATGCTAAAAAATTCTAACCATCGTTGCTGCCGAAGATTCAAATCCTTTTGGGAGAAAAGATACTTCAACGACTTATGATCTGTAAACAACTCGAATCGAACTCCCAATAGATAATGTCTCCACATCTTCAGAGCAAAAACAATCGCCGCTAACTCCAAATCATGAGTCGGATAATTCCTTTCATGCGGCTTCAGTTGCCGACTTGCATACGCAACAACTTTATCCTTCTACAATAGCACTGCTCCAAGTCCAGTACCACATGCATCGGTGTAAACCACCATCTCATCATTCCCACTTGGAATAGTCAAAACATGAGCACTTGTCAGTCGCTCTTTCAGGATTCCGAAAGCTTGCTCACACTTAGCATCCCATCTGAATACTTGATTCTTTTTCGTCAATCTTGTTAATGGTGCAGCCACCTTGGAAAAGTCCTTGATAAATCGACGATAATATCCTGCTAATCCAAGAAAACTTCTCACATCAGATGCATTCTTAGGTCTAACCCAATCCTGGATTGCTGCCACCTTAGCGGGATCAATCGCTATTCCATTTCCAGAAATAATATGGCCTAAGAACCTCACTTCGCTCTTCCAAAAGTGACACTTCGAAAACTTAGTCTTCAGCTGATGTTTCCGTAAGATTTCCAAAACAATACACAAGTGCGTCTTGTGCTCTTCTTCAGTTCTGGAATAAATCAAAATATCATCCACGAACACTAGCACGAACTTGTTCAACTGATCTCTGAACACCCTATTCATAAGATCCACAAAATATGCTGGCGCATTAGTCAATCCAAACGGCATTACCAGCCACTCAAAGAAACCGGATGGTGTCCTAAAGGCAGTCTTCGGCACACTATCCTTAGCCACTCTTAACTGGTGAAATCCCGTTGCCAAATCCATCTGAGAAAACACCTTAGCTTCGTGAAGCTGATCAAACAAGTCATCTATTCTCGACAATGGATACTTGTTCTTCTTAGTCACTTTATTCAGCTCACGATAATCCACACACAACCTCAGCGATCCATCCGCTTTGGTTACAAACACAACTGGTGCACCCCATTCGGACACACTACGCCGAATGAATCCTTTCTGCAAAAGATCATCAACTTGCACCCTCAACTCCTGTTGTTTCCTAGGCTCCATCCGCCTAAGAGGCATCACAACAGGTCTGGCTCCTTCAACTAGATCTATACGAAACTCGATCTCTCTATGCGGCGGTAACCCTTTGACCTCGTCAAAGACATCCTCAAATCCATTAGCGATTGGCACCGATGACAGTCCATCCCGTGGAACAACCAGCGAATACATGAAGACGCCTTCTTCATGCTTACATCGTATCACAACCTTTCGCCCCTCCACATCCTCGACTGTCACCTCCAACCTTTCACAATCAACCTTTGTCGCATACTTCCTAAGCCAGTCCATACCCAAAATAATTCCGAACCCCGCAAAGTTCAGAACAAAACAATCATAAACAAAAGAGCAATCATGACTCGTTACAATCAGACCACGGCATAGCATACACAAACAAGACGAACCCCCAACTGGATTAGTCACAACCAATGGCCTATCAACAATATCCGGTTCTAAATCCAACCGGCCTACAAGTTCATTGCAAACAAAAGAATGCGACGCCCCAGTATCAAATAACACTCTAACTGGAACACCACAAATGGAGAGAGTACCCTGAACCACCACACTCTTTCCCTTCTCTTCAGCGGTAGGAGCTTTTGAAGATGATGGAACAGCCCCCAAAGCATAAGCTTGCACAATCTGCTTGTCCTTCCGCGGCTCTGGACAATTTATCCTAACATGCCCTAGCTTGTCACAGTTGTGGCACTTCACCGGCACCTTCGGATTCTTGCAATCCCTGGAGAAATGGCCCTTCTGTTGACAATTGAAGCAGGTCACTTCGCCCTTTGGCTTCTTCTGGCCATCCTTACCCTTTTGTTGCTGCTGCTTCCTCTTCTTGTTTCCACCCTGCTGTGGTCTAGACTCCTCCTTGGTCACAGCAACAACAGATCCCTCTTTAGGAAACAGATTCTCATGTCTGAGAGCCTTCTCTACAAGCTTCTCAAATGGATCGTCCAAATGATCCACCAACTGCCTCCCAAGATAACTGTCCAAGCCTGTCACAAACTTCTCATTCTTCTGATACGAAGATTCAATATACGACCGGGCATACTTGGACAAAGCCTCAAACTCAGAAACATACTCAAGAACTGGTCTTCCATTTTGCTTGAGCTCCACAAATTTCTTGAACAGAACAGACTTTTGAGCCGTAGAAATGAACTTAGCTTCAAATCTGGTTTGGAATTGCTCCCAAGTAATCTCTTCCTCTGGAGTATCAATGGTGATAGAGTTCCACCAATCAGAAGCTCTTCCTTGAAGCTGTCTTGACGCAAGCTTCCTTTTAGTTGCATCATCGACTCCCAAATCACCAAAGATCCTTCTACAAGCATCTATGCATCTTTGAACTTCTATGGTTGATTCTAATCCCAAGAAAATCTTTCCTCCAAGAGCAGAATAATCCTTACACAACTTAGCAAAATCCACTGGTTTCGAAGTTTGGACTTGAACTCCAACATCAACTGTTGTCCCCGGAACTGGTATCCTTCTCATGATTGAAGTCATCATAGCTTCGAACATAGCTGCATAATCAGCAGCCCCTTCAGTAGCACGGCCTTCCCTAGCAGCTGGTCTCCCTCTTCAACTCATCCTTAATATCTATAAAAAGGAATGATTAGCATACCTTGAGAAACAACTGCATAAAGGACTCACTTACTTCTAAGCTACTATATTATATATAGTAATCATCCATCAAAATACAATTACGTCTCTCATACGTAGTTACGTCAGCGAGCGTTGGGTAAAATCGATTAACCAATGCTCTGATACCAAATGCGACGACCGCCCATGACCCCCGCACTAAACCTAGACATAGTGCGCAGTAAAGTGTGCCAGGCAGCCATGGACGATTGTCAGGGTAAAGTTAAAACAGCAGAATCTATCGTATTATTCACAGCGCATGGATCAAAAATACAATAGAGAACATATATAGTAAAGCTTCACAAATGAATCTCATCAATTAAGCTTCATAATAGTTGAATACAAACATCTGAATAGTCTATACAACAAGCCTCACTACATATCACTCAGAGAATATACAAGCAGCGGAACATCCAGTACATATAGTAAGAAACAATATGCAATCCTCCAGCTCGTCTTCGTCATCAGCATCGTAGAAAGCAAGAACAGCACCTGTCACCTGCTACCTTGTCTGCCCGTCCCAAAATGGACGAACAGCCCAAGGCAATAAGAGTTAAAACATAAAGCCTTGAGTCAGACAACAGTCTTAGTGAGCGGTAAATTAACTAACAACATACCAAAAGAGCATAAAGGAAAAAGGAATAGGAATCCAACCCTCCCACTCCACCTCTTTCTACAGTGATAGCCTCCAGACACACACTAAGCAGAAGCAACCATAGCAAAGCATACAACTTAAAGTAAAGCAATTATCACTCGAGTCAATGGCGATGTTTTCCAAGTACAAACCCCCAAGGCCTAAACCAAGATCAGATAAGCACCCAGAAAATACCGCTCTTGAGACCGAATGACGATACAACCAAACATCCATGACTCTGGCTATCACTGTTATCATTGCTTCGATATCATCGTTAATTGAATGACCGGCTCATTATTTCATCCGTCCGTCAAGGGCTAATGGAAACCCCGGTTCTAGACATGACTCCGCACGTCATCGTGACCCGTGCCTAGGACTATCGAATCTGCCCAGAGTACTCGACTACCAATCAGTAGCCTTTAGGGACTATCGAATCTGCCCAACGTACTCTTGCTTTGAGCATGCTAGAACCTTCAACAACGATGAGATCTCAGCCTTCTAGTCATCCTCCTCGACGACTATTTCCATACTAGCTCAAGCGCCTCTCGAGCAAACCATTATCCTCAAACTCGAACCATTTCACCGAGTTGTCAACATGCTTGGAATGATCCCGTCTGGATTAGACCAAGACTATCTCATACTATGCTTCGCCTCATCCCATCATAGCAAAGCCTCATCTCAACATCATCATCAAATCTATCCATATGAGCTTCATCATCCGCTACATATGCCATGAGCAGCTTTTCCAATTCAAGAGCCTTTCCCTTAGCTTTTGAATCATCTTTGACCATCTTGTCTAAATCAAATCATCAATCATCTAATTCATAACAATCAATCAAGTCAAACATTAATCCAAGTAATCAAGCATTCAAATAGGATCTAATGAACAATTATAACAATAATGGCAATTTCGTAAATAAAGAGTCTAAAGTCTAACAAGCATGAAAACATGAGCAATATCTCTATAATCTTGATGAATGAACTTGCATAGGTTAACATGTAGTAAAATGGATGTCAAATCATCATGAACAATGGATCTATACTTAAGTTTACAAAAATGCATGAAAATCACTACTTTACGCAAAATCAAGCCAACGATCCGATATACTCCTTTGGATCCGTGTGAGAGATAATCACCACTCACCAAATCACCTAAACACCCCAAAAGCAACACACTTCAGATATGGACAGCGAAGGATCTAACTCGATCTATCACAAATCCGCTACAAACGATGAAATCTCTCTTCGATGGATGTAGATCTTCGACTTTAGCTCTTGGATCTTCGATCTTGGATGGAAGGAAGTACTAAATCAAAGTGAAGAAAAGAAGTGAAGAAGTGTAGAACTCGAGCTCTCAAAATGGCAGCACTTCGTCGCTTCAAAATCCGGATCCCAAAAAAAATGAAGAAGAACCCTCCTATTTATAGGCTGAAATCCCCCTTAGGTCGTCCGCTCGTAATTAGGTCGTCCACGACCTAAGAACCCACGACCTAACAAATGCGCCTCTACGACCTACGACTTAACACACGCGCTTCTACGACCTAACAGATGCGCTTCTACGACCTACGACCTAACACAGACATGCGCATCCATGCGACCTACGACCTAACCCAGACATGCGCATCCATGCGACCTACGACATAACACACACGCGACCTAACATCTTAGGTCGTCTAACGACCTAACTACGCTAACCTGCTAACTCCTATACCGTTAACTCTTAGGTCGCTAACAAATAGGTCGCTAACCACTAGGTCGCTAACCACTAGGTCGTTGCCGCTAACTTCCTAGGTCGCAAACTTCCTGCCGCTTCATTCCTTAGGTCGCTCCACTTCACTAAGTCGTCTACTCCTTAACTCGCCAACTTCCTTAGGTCGCTCCAAACTCTCATACGACCTAAGACTTAGACTCTGGACAACTTATCAACAACACTAACAGTCTAATAATAACTGTTTTACAATGTTTCGATCCGTAAAAATACGGGTCGTTACAGCTGCGATGCATTACCACCAGTCCGGGAGTGCAAAAGTATCCTACCCTGGGCATTGCCTTGCGTGCCTTGTGATATTTATCCTAATCGCACCTACTACGAGTTTGGTTTGTGTCGTACCTATGGAGTGCTCGTTGATAGCCCACCAGTTTACGGTGGAGTTTACAGTACTGTATAGACTACGACATATATATAAAACGTGTTAAAGGGGATATGGGTAACGCCTTAATGATATTTTAATACTTTACTTTACTGTAGACATATTATAATAGCGTATTCTACTACATATAGATAGTTTAACGGATCCTTGGGAAATGGAATTCCGAGCATCTCTTAAGTTATTGCACGCATGTTAGACACTGGATAGGAGATGTAAAATCCCGTAAACATCTTTGAAGCCATTGCACTCATATTTACCTATTTTGATTTAACTTACATAAGATCTTTTATTTTTGACTCGAATATTTTGTCTTTTCATTATGCTCCGGTCAGTCTGAGCTTTTTAGTATATTGAAGACTATTTTTTCTGGAGGACGAAGACGAAGATTTAGTATACTATTACTATTTATTATATTTATTCCACTACATCATGTTGTTCCGCTGCATTATTTATTTATTCCTGCTGTAGGTATAACTCTGATTTGTATTGTAGAAGTGTAATCAAATATTATTTGTAAAACAACATCATGAACTATTTATTTGATTATTATATTTTGTCATTCCCCTATGAGATTCTGTGTTTTGTTTTTTCTTCCTTTTCTCTTATTTTCTTATTTACCCATTAACAATCCTTCCTTTTGAATTGTTTGAGTTGACATGTGTGGTTTATTGTCAATTTAAACCATCCAAAAAGGTGGATCGTTACATGGTATTAGATCTTTGGTTTAACGATACCTTAGCTTTGTAAGGTTTGACTCATTAGAGATAGGATAGAAATACCCTAGAATGAGTATGTCTGAGTGTATATATATGAGAGAGCATACTTGTTAGTGTTATAAAATGTTTTATATTGTGTTAATTTGTTCTGTTTAGTATTTATAAATTTTGGTCGGTACATAGGACGCTATGACATCGATAGGGATTTCTAAACACTTAATAGGACAGACCGACACAATATTGTTTTTGAAATATAGGTAAATGAAATAATTATAGCTAGTATTATATTTTGTATATAAAAGAATAATTTTTATAAATGGATATAGTTGTATTTGATATGTTTGTTTGTTAGGAAGTGGAATTTTATAAATATTGGTTGAAAAATAAAATTTACAAATAAAGAAAATATAAATTAGAAATTTGAGAACTTAAGTTTCGGGATATTTGAAATTGGTTTTCAAAGATTTTGGAATATAATATCAGTATTATTTGGAAGTATTTTTGGATATAAATATTTTCAATGTGATTTGAAAGAAATGTTCTAAAGAATTTTAAAAGGAAATAAGTTCTGTACTCCCCTCTTCTTTTGCTGGAAAATAATTTCGGTGATGACGGCCGAATCATCGACATTCATTTTCGAGTCTTAAAGTGGGGGAGGCCACTTAGTAGCTTTGCTACGCATTTAGTTTAATAAACAGATTTTGATTTAAAATTTCTAAGTATGATTTGATATATATAAGATATGGGTATATATATATTATTTTAAATGATTTGAAATGAACCCAGTATTTAGTTCTTCAATTTCTACAGATTAGGGATTTCAATTATTGTAATGAAATGAAATCTTAACTATTTTAATAGTTGGAAACTTTTAAATTGAAAAATAAGAAATTAGATGCTAAGTGATTAATGAAATATATAAGAAATTGGAAATTTGTAACTTGTAAATCAAACGATATGAAAATTTAGAAGATGTACAAGATAGAAAATTATATACGGACACCGGATTGGTTAAATTAAATGATTTTAAATCCTTAATTTTATAATCCAGTTAAATGATATTATGAAATAAAATTAGATTTATATGAACTGAATTATTTTCAAAATCCAAGCCTTAAATGTTGAAATTGGTTTAAAGGAATTGTTTAAAGAATTTAAATTGAAATCTTAAAGCTAAATTTTGAAATATAAATGAAATTTATCAAAATTGAGTTATTGTAAATGTTTGGATATTTACATTTTGAAACCTATTGAATTTTGAAGTGGTTTAAATTTGTAGTTCAAACATGGATTTGAAATCGATATAAATTAGAATGGTTTTAGTGAGAATTTGAATTGAAACCTTTAACCTTTTGAATTTAAATTGTTGAGCTGATATTGATTTAAATTGAATTTTTGGAACTAAATTTTATTTGAATTGATTTGTGAAATTGGAAGAAACAATTCTAATTTGAAACTATTTTCAATATAAACTCTTTTAATATACATACTCTTTTAACACATAAACTATTTTTCTCATATAAACCATTTTAATATATATCATTTTAAATTTATAAACAATTTTTAATACATTAACTATTTTTAATATATATCCTATTTAATATATAAACTATTTTTAAAATATAAACTATTTTAATATATATATATATATATATATGTTATTTTAAATTTATAAACAACTTTTAATATATATTTTAATATATAAACTATTTCTAATATATGTAATATTTTAATCAATAACCTATTTTAAAAGAATATAAACTATTTTTAATGTATAGCTATTTCTATATATAAACTACTTTCAATATTCAAATTGTTTAAAGTTGAAACTGTTATGATTTAGATTTAATTGATTTAAATGTGGATATTTGATATGATGGTTTAACCTATTTTGTGGTTACGATTTTAAAAATGAATATGATTTAAAGTGAATAATAATTTCGAAAGTGATATGATTTAAGGTGAATATTGATTTCGAAAGTGAATATGATTTTGAAAGTGATATGATTTTGAAGTGAATATGATATTTTGATATCAATTATGAATCGGTTTTGGAAATGTAAAAGAATCAACCGGTATGAAATAAGCGTTTGGTTATTAAAGAGACCGAGATCGGATATTATCATACTCTCTGCCAATATCGAAAACCACTTTAACAACTGTGCACATGGTGGAGAATCCAGAATGAAGTAGGATGGTTTGGCAAACGCTACTAGAATGAAGTAAGAGAATGATGATGGATACCCTTGACTTTCGGGTCATAATTAAAATGACTAAAACAGGAGCTATACCGGACCAAGTGGAGTCGCTCCCCCTATCGGGCACATTTCTTCGATACCATATTTATTAATTTGTGATTGATTTGGTAGCCACCCCTCGATTTGATTATGGGAGTGTGTTTCGAGGTGGGCGGTAGTAGCTGCTATGCGTTACCACCTGTCCGAGAGTGCAAAACGGTAGTTTTCTACCCTGGGCATTGTCTTGCATGCCTTGTCATATTTATCCCGATCGCGCCCACTACGAGTTTGGTTTGTGTCGTACCTATGGAATGCTCGCTGATAGCCCACTAGTTTACGGTGGAGTTACAGTACTGTATAGACTACGACATTTATATAAAATGTGTTAAGGGGAATATGGTGTAACGACCCGGATTTTCGGACCAGTTAAAATCGTCGAAAAATCCGTCCGTTCTAAAACTACTAATGAAAACTACCAACTTAATATACCATATTTGATAAATATTCAACATTACTAAATGTATAGGATACAATTTCAATTATACAACTTATCAGAGTAATTTATTTATTTATTAATCCTACAAAGTGTGCTTTAATACATACCAAATACAATGACTATAAATCTACCACTGTACAACTCTGATGAGAGAGACATCACTATCCTTACCTGCGAACTCAATAAACAATGTAAATGCGGAATAAAATAGTAAGCAGGAAAGATACAATAACACAAGAAAAACAACAGCCAATAACAGATAAACATGAAAGGGTTATTTTATTTTAGGGGCTGCATCACTACCACTTGTGACTGCCTACATACCCCTATCTAATTTTGTTTGAATCATATAACCTTACTTGATTCATATTTAAAATCACTTTAAATAGTATATTTTAAAGTGGTCAAATTCTGGGTCGTTACATATGGGTAACGCCTTAACGCTATTTTAATACTTTACTTTACTATAGACATATTATAATAGCGTATTCTACTACATATAGGTAGTTTAACGGATCCTCAGGAGATGGAATCCCGAGCATCTCTTAAGTTATTGCACGCACATTAAACACTGGATAGGAAATGTAAAATCCCTTAAACATATCTGAAGCCGTTGCACTCATATTTACCTATTTTGATTTAACTTACATAAGATCTTTTAGTCTAACTCGAGTGTTTTGTCTTTTCATTATGCTCGGGTCAGTCTGAACTTTTCAGTGTATTGAAGACTATTTCTTCTGGAGGACGAGGACGAAGACGAAGATTTAGTATACTATTACTATTTATTATATTTATTCCACTATATCATGTTGTTCCGCTGCATTATTTATTTATTCCTGCTATATGTATAACTCTGATTTGTATTATAAAAGTGTAATCAAATGTTATTTGTTAAACAGCTCCATGAACTGTTTATTTGATTATTATATTTTTTTTTATTCCGCTGTGAGATTCTGTGTTTTGTTTTTTTCTTCCTTTTCTCTTATTTTTTTATTTACCCCATTAACAATCCTCCCTTTTAAATGGTTTGAGTTGACATGTGTGGTTTATTGTCAATTTAAACCGTCCAAAAAGGTGGGTCATTACATAATTTATAATCATATCAGTTCTGATATATGTAATGGCTATTATACATATCAGATGTCTGAACCAAAGGGTTAGTTGTCTTACTATAGTATATTTAAAAACTTTTAAAAATAGGAATAGACATTCGAAAATTAGGGTCAGACGTCCGAAAATATTCTAGAACAGAATACGTTCATTATTTGTCTAGTTCAAACGTTTGGCCTTTAGGTTTAGACATCTGGCCATTATGTATATAAAAATGCTTAGTTCATGGTCATACGTCTAACTTGATAGCACAGAAGTTTGAATGGCTTCAGGAAATAAAAATTAAAAGTACCTCAAACGTCTGATTAAATGGGTCAGATGTCTGATTAAATGAGTCAGACGTATGTCTTTTTGTAGGGTTTATTCCCGAGAGTTTATAGGCTATTTTTGAATATTTCAAACGTTAAAAATTCATTTATACATCTGAACTTGTATAAGAATTTTATATTTTCACCTTCTTAGACGTCGAATATAATAAATCAGACAACTGACTTCTGGTTTTTCTGGAAAGTGATTTAGACTTTGAGAATTTTATTTTTGATCGTTTTTAAAAAGATTTTTCAGTGTGTGTGAACATCAAAGGATATTGTACAAGATTTCCAGAATAACATGCAATGACTCATCTAAGATATGGTCTTCCTTGGTCATGCTTATCAACTATAGTCATTTTCCTTAGTCTGCTCATTTGTTATAGTCGTTTGCTTTAGTTTCATGGTTTGATTTCCTTGAAATGGTCAACTTGTACAATATATTTGAAATGTAGTTGGCACTTCAAAACTAGGAACGTAGGTTCTAACAATTGTCACACCACGAGCTAAGGTGACATATGAACATCAGTATTTGAATTGTCTAAATACTGACTGCTGACTAAATCACACCTTTGAGTTTCATAACCAAATCTAATTAGTCTTTGAAACACTGATTGATTTAATTGATTTATAACAGCTATATATTAACTTAATATTTTTGAAATATTAAATGTTATTCTATTTATATTTTATAGGGTATGTTTAGTAAAATGGAGTGGCATCTAAAATTGTTTAGGGTGGTGTTAGTAATTTATTGGGTGCGTATATAAAAGTCATATACGCATGTATCGATATACGATACCTGTAACGATTTAAACTGAATTTAAATTAAATAAACTACTAAGGAGATTTATATAATTTTTGTCTATATTTGAATGGGTATATGGCCGGCCTAAAATGAGAGGAAGAGGGAGTCTTGGTATTTGAATTTGTAAGAGAGAAACATGTAGATATCTCCGTCTAACTCGTTGTACAAATTCAAGACCAAATCTCCACTTTGTTTATCTACCTTCCGGCTCCTCTCTTCCCATTCTTGTTTGAAAATCCCCATTAACCGCACCTTCATTATTCGAACTCTAATCCAATCAATTAAATACAACTATATCCAATAGTGAAGCATTGATTGCTAGCAACAATGGTGCTGATTCTGAACTTAGGAGACCGATTGATCAAGGTGTGGTTCTAACGTAATTTCTAAGAAGAAAATCTTCTATTTTTTGTATTTGTATGTTACTAATGCCATTATAATAATTTTATATGTGTGATTTTACCTACCATAAATATTAATGATTAAACAATTTTAAACAGTTAGTCTGTATGAAACTTCTGTTTTAGAAATCTAAAATTTTAAAATAAAATTCAAGTAGATTAATTTTCGGCCCTATATCCTTTTGTATATGTACATAATATTTTGCTAAAGAAAGAATTAGGGAAAAGGACAAACTTTGAAAAAAATTACGTTGAAAGACATGAAGTTTTATTTTTAGGCTGAAGGACAAATGCTAGTTATAATTAGCATTATATTCAACTTTTACACTATACAAAATGCTAGTTATATCTAGCATTATATTCAGTTTTATACTATACAAAATATTAGTTATAACTAGCATTGTCCTTCAGCCTAAAAAATCAAACTTGTTGTCCTTCAGCCTAAATTTGTTCTAAGTTTGTTCTTGTGCCTATTTTCCTGTTTTCTAAATACCATAAATATTAATTTATTGTTTTTAAATGGATATTTACTATAATTAAAACCTTAAAATAATTTAACCAATTTTAAAACATATTTATATATTTATTAAATTATTAAATTTTTATGGAAATATTAAAAAATTAATTTGTATAAATGAAAACAATTTATAATATATTGTATATATTTACTAAATATTATTTAATACAATGTTTACTTTAATATTATTAAACAATATATCTAACCAATTTCTAAGTTGGATTTCAGATTTAAACCAATTTCTAAGTTGGATTTCAAATTTAAAAAAAGAAAATTGGTTGAGTAACATTCATATATATTTTTAAAAATTTTAAATTTATTTTATGAATATGTATAAATTATAAATTCATTTTGCATGATAAATTATGTTATGTGTTTAAAAATTATATATATATATATATATATATACACATACATATATATATGTATGTATGTATAAATTATAAATTCATTTTGCATGGTAAATTGTGTTATATGTTTAAATATTATATAAATGTGTGTGTGTATATAATATTTTTGTAAAAACATTTATTTTGTAATACATTACACATTTAAAATCTATAAATATTTTAGTTAATTATCTTAAGATCCAAATTTGAATTTAAAATGTTTTACTAAGTCTTAATTAGATATTTTAATTATAAAATTTTAATTTAAAATTTAATTACTTAGTTAAAATTGGATTAGATATTTTATATGGTAATACATATAAATAATTTCAAATTTTACTTCAAATTTATTGATAATATAAATATATTAAATATTATTTTATGAAAATCATCACATATATAAATAGCAAATGTATACCATATATATGGAAATTCCAACATTTGTATATGTTATATGTATACGTTAACTGTGTACATTCTATGCTATGTTGCACATGTATGTTATACGCATATGAGTATATTATAATATACTCATAAACTATATAAAATCCTTTTAATCAAATTCATTAAAATTAAATTAGGAAAATTAAATAAAATACAATTTTATTTAAATTTATTAAATTATGTCCAATACAACCCTTTAGACTTTATAGGTCCAATATGACCCAAAATAGAAAATAAATTGAAAAATAAATGTTTCATCCGGTGCAAACCGACCTGGCCAACAATCAACTCATAAACTTTAAGAAGGTCAGGTCACAAATGATTTAGAAGAAACTTAAACAAATATCTGATTCTCCTAATAGTACTAAAGATACAATAAAAGCTTCCTTAAATGAAAATATACTAAATAATAATGAGGTCTCAATATTTTATATGACTTATGGAGAAATCTAGGATTGAAGTGAAGCAGTCAATAATACACATTCGCATTCGTAGTAGCTACTAAAATAACTGAAATTCATGACTATAACGAGAAAGCTGATACCAAACCAACTAGTATAAATGAATGTCAATGAAGACGTGATTGGCCAGAATGGGAAGACGTTTAAGTTGAATTAGATTTTCTTGAAAAACATGACGTGTTTGGAGCAATAAAGAAAACATCGAAAAATATTAAACGTGTAGGTTATAAATGGTATTTGTTAGAAAACGAAATGATAAAATGAAATCTTAGGGTAAAAGGCATGACTTGTTGCGCAAGGTTTCCCATGGAGACTAGACTTTGATTTTAAAGAAACATACTTCTGTATTATGGATGTAATAACATTTCGATATTTGATAAGCCTTTGATGGATTGTGTTGTGATGTTCTGTATTGATTACAGATTGTTTTGAGAAATTTTGTTTGAGAATTTGGTTTGTGGAGATTATTCAGGTTTGAGACAAATGATTTCTGGTTTTGGTTTCTGTCTTTGAAAATGTGAGAATTAAACAAAGAAAATGGAGAAGAGGAAACATATAGGCTTATATAGATTTGTTTTAAAATTAAAGAAAATAAATTTTGAATTATGACACTTGTCATTAAAATCTCAATTATCTTACACTTGTATGTAAGTTGCATATAAAATTAACACTTGTAATTATTTATTTTTATTTTATTTTTAAATGATTTAAAAGCTTTTTGAATTAAATTTCCTAATTAATAAATATACTTTAAATGCCCTATCTAATTTATATAAATAAAACTTTTTAAAAGAAATAAAATATAAACCAATTTATAATTTAAATAAAATCATATATAATATACATTTAATCCATTTTTAAATGCTAATATAACTTTTGTATTTATTTACTATTAAATAAATATTTTCTAAATTTATATACATAATCTCTTTAAGGAAAACAAAATAAAACAAAATCTTATTTTAAATAAAAACTTTATTCATATCAAAATATATTAAAATACTTATCTTTAAAGATTCAAACTTAAACCTAGATTCAAATTCAAATTTTACTTTTTCAAAAATCCAATTTAAAAATCAACTCAAACATTTATATTTTTAAACAAACACATTATTAAGTTTGAAATTGATTATTTCATTTAAAAACAACTCAAGACACATATATATATATATATATATATATAAACAATACTTATTAAATTTAAAAATGATAAGTCTATTTAAAATCAAATTTATAACACAATTTAAATAATTATTCTTATTAAAAATCAATCTATAACCATAATTAAAACAGCACATTATTATTATTTGGTTATTTATATTTGAAAATAACAATTTTATCCCAGAATTTCAAGGAATTTAAAATGTGAGTTTCCCATAGAGACTAGACTTTGCTTTTAAAGAAACATACTTCCGTATTATGGATGTAATAACATTTCGATATTTGATAAGCCTTTAGTTTCTAAAAGAACAAGATATAAGTCTAGCGGACGTAGTTCCGACTTACCTTTTTGGTGTAATAGATACCGATATTTACATGAGAATCCTTTATGGATATAAGCTACCTGAAGCAAAAATGAAGACTAGGCACTCACTAAAACTAAGGCATCCATTATATGGTCTAAAACATTTTCAAAGAATGTGGTATAACCTTAATAGTGAGTATTTAATAAAAGGCGGATATGATAAAAATCTCATTTGTCCATGCGACTTCATAAAAGAATCGACGAACGATTTGGTTATTCTAGCAGTTAATTTTGATGATATAAACCTAACTAGAACTTCATACGAGCTTGATAAAACAACCAATTATTTAAAGAAAGCATTTGAAATGAAAGAGCATGGGGAACTCTATACAGTCTTAGCTTGTAGTTCGAGCGTAGTGCTAACGGCATAATGATTCATCGATCAAACTATATTGAGAAAACCCAAAGCGTTTTCAAATGGATAAATCATATTACCGCCCTGAAGAAGATGATGAAAACATACTTGGTTCAAAAGTACCATATCTCGGTTACGTTGGTGCATTATTATATTTGGAAAAGTGCACGAGACCAAATATTGCACTTTTAGTCAATCTTCCAAAGGTATTTCCAAACCAATGCAAGGGCATTAATGCTATAAAGCATATTATGAGATACCTTCGTGCAACTACTTATTTAAGCTTATTTTACTCTAACATGGAAAATGACCCAAATTTTGTATTGGCGATTTACAAATAGTAATGCAGCTATTTCACAGCGATTTACAATGCAAACTTTAGATGTACCTCACTTGATTACTTAGAAATATTGGCGCTACACGAAGCATGTCGAGAATATATTTGGAAAAGGTCATTAATTAAATACATTCGAAATGCTTATCAACTCCCTTCAACTATAGAAGAACTAACTTTTATTTATTAGGGTTGTTATGGTAATATTTGTCTTTATCATTTTAAACACGGTTACAGCCGTTTTTACCGATAAGCTAAAATAGTTTACAGTTTTCATTATTGATTGGCCGGTATATCAATAATCCGGTAACCATTATATTGATAATGGTAAATTATCGTTTTTCGATAATCTAACATATTTTTGCGCCGTAACGATAATCTAACATAATCTAACATAGTTTCCAATAATATAATTATTATGTCTTTAAGCAGTGTGGCTGTAAATAGTAGTTATAAATTATATATAACAACAATCAAGTTGTGATAAAATCATTGTCAATATTCAATAAACTCCTTTTCATACAGGTATATATGAAACAAAAAGGGAAATTACAAAAAATGGGTGGTGGTTCGCCTGGTAGAAGGCTACATTTTTCACTGGGGTTAAACTTGCCTATATGATAAAAGGAAGTAGGAAAATGAGCATATTTATTCGAATCATGTTTGGCAGGACAAAGTAAACCAGTTTCTACACATTATTTTACTCAATCTGGATAAAACCAACCAAGAATATGATATAAGAAGATCTTTCGTTTGTGGTGCCTTTCATTTTCAAAATGAGCTGACGAAAGGCGTACTGAGATTATAAGTGAGCTCCACCACTACCTAATCTACAACATGATGCATGGCTGTCCCATCGGGGAAGTCTGCCATGTTTTGACACTTGTCGTCATAATAAGCCAAGGGGGTGAACTTATACACGTTAAGGTACATTCAAATTTACTGTCATCCAACGAAGATTAACTGCAATTAGTACTGTCAATGAAGAAATAGTTAACTTATTAGAGCCCAGTTCATCCACGATTCAAATGAATTTTAACAACGACAGTGCCAAACGCTATGTAAAAGGAGTGTTCAAATCCACTACTCTCAATATAAAAAGCTGAATCTTATCTTTCTAAAGAAAATAGGCTTTACCACTGACCCTACAACAATTGTAAGATATATCTGCAATTCCTTTAAAGAAAATAAGCTTTACCTCCCTGTAAAAAGTAGTGCAGATGTTTGAAAGATGATTACGAAAGCGTTGGTGCGCGATGCAACTTGAGTCTTTATCTTCCTTTTCTGACTCTTCATATATCATCATGCATAAAATTTGCAACGATATCTTGTGGCCACAATCTAACTTTTCCTCATATGCTATCATCTTCCAACAAGTACTATACCATTTTACTTTTACAGCGAAACGACGACATTTCTCTATATTTTACGTCATTCGCCACAAGAGTTTTAAAGTGGCCCTAATTTTTTTTTACTGTGAACGATATTTATAGTATTAAGACATTAATTTGTTACCGTACAAATTAATGCAAAAAAGGATTAAACTACAAATTTACTCTTGATGTCAAAATTATTACTTACGTGCAATATGGACGCATAAGTAAATGTAAAAAGTTGCATATTAACGTTTTGAGTTGGCTGAAAACGATATTTTTAATTAATGATTGCTGGATATTTTCGAAATATTGGTTTTTGATTAATTTGATTAATTGTTACGGAAGAAGGAAGAAAAGGAGATGGGATGTTAAGTCCTATGGTCTCCTATGTTTTTTAAAATATTGGATTTTATGAAAAGGTTGGACCATTTGGAAAATGTTTTCACTTGGAGTTAGGAGACATGTCATGCATCTTAACACACGCACATGCTTCCGTCAGATTTGGTTTGGATACATATTATATTTTTGGACATTATTTTGATGAGTTTTTCAACCCTTTTCAAAGCCCAGAAGTTCGGACACTACAACAAACAACATATTACAACATCTAAAAAAGTTGTAATATTTGCTTCGCGATGTTTTTGCAAATATTGTTTTAGGCGAATTTGTAATAGGATCGACGATTTCTACAATATTTTCTAAATGTTTCAAAAAAACATTGCAATAGAGTAAACTACAACTATTTTTAAATGTTGTATAGAACCAACTATAACTATTTTTGAATGTTGCGGAGTATGTTTACAACTTTTTTACAGGTCACGAATCTGAGTATTTCAAAAATATAGAGCAAATGACTTGACATGTCATGTAGTACATGAGATGAGATGTTATTTGAATTCAGACATAACTTGAGCATTCTTTGATAGAAATGACAAAATATAACTACACATGAAGTAGACAACAGAATACCCATGCATAAAAACATCCTTGCTAATAAAATAAGCGAGAATAAAAATATCCAATAACCATGTTAAAATAACATAAACAAGCGCTGTATCAAGTAATTATTTCATACGTCCCACATTTATGTTTATGTTGTGAAAATAACTCATTTGGACCCTCGTTAAGCCCAACTGAAAAATTAACCCTGATTCTTTTGCTGCTCAAACTATCGAGCCCTTACTTCCATCCCCTCCAACCCATATGAAGGTCATTACAACTTCAACAGCTAAAGCAGTGCATCGTCAATCAAAACAAGCAATAGTACAAAATATGCCTGTTGGATACCCTCATTTATTTCGGTTGTGCTCACAGCCGATACAAATTGTAACGATCCGTAATTTTATCATTTTAAATATGAGTATTTGATTAATTTTAAATATTCAATATATTGTTTTAAATGATTCATTTTAATTATTATATAATGATAATAAGTGATTTATAATGATTTTATAAATATATAAACTTGTTTTATAAAGATATATAAACTTCATCGCATTCTGCTAGTTCGATGTCATATTTTTATAAATGGATTTTAATAACATCTCATTTTCAAGTTTTGTTTATATAAATAAATAGTCTGATTAAAAACTGAAAATATGATCGGGATTCAAATTCCGGGTTATCAACGGTTTAACAAATAAAAGTT
The DNA here is from genome assembly GCA_030737815.1 of Allium fistulosum. Taxonomy (NCBI): domain Eukaryota; kingdom Viridiplantae; phylum Streptophyta; class Magnoliopsida; order Asparagales; family Amaryllidaceae; genus Allium; species Allium fistulosum. Next base: position 1,041,597,782 of record CM060902.1, on the reverse strand, counting down.
ATATTTGAGTATTGCAACGTTGAAAGTTAAAATGACATATATATGCACATATAACAAATTAATAACATATAAGTTAACCATACTTAATTAAAACTAAGGGTTATTAGTAAAAGTAAGGAAGATATTTTCCACAAAAGTTAAAATAAAAAAGCAAACTTAAAATCAACTCATCATCACTTACTCACGTGCACACCTAAGACATCATGAAGTGATGGAAAGGAAAGGGAGGGGGCGTGCATAAGCATGATGAGGGGAGGGGTATTTTGGTCCATTTGCAAGCTTAAGGACTATGGCTTCTAACCCTATAAATACATACCCATACTTTCACTAATTCATTCATTCCATCTTCATCTTCTCTTCTTCTTCCTTACAGGGCCGGCTCCAGGGCTAGGCGGAGCAGGCCGTCGCCTAGGGCAACCCACCTCAAAGGGGGCAACGATGGAAGAAAAGCATGGTACATGTGAATATTAAGTTGTGAACAAATATGCGTTGATGACTTTCGATTTGCAAAGGTTCAATAGCTTGGATGGTTGTACACTTGGACCTCACGCTTGAGGTTATTAGTTCGATTCCTACTGCTGATAATTTTCCCCCACATCCACCTTTTTTTACCCTTTGCCTAGGGCAGCCCATGCTATAGAGCCGGCCCTGCTTCCTTATACTCTTTAATGGCTTCCCTCCTCTAAATGAAGAAATAAAAATATATATTTACATATAATATCATTCCAAGATCAAAACAAGTATAAACTACCTCCTCTTCTCCCATATAGTGCACGACCACTCCTATCCCCACCTTTGGTCGAGCAACCACCTCCCCAAAAGGCAAGGCCGAGCATCCCTAAGTGGAGAAGCAAGCTTCCATAAGCTTCGGTGCGGAGAGAGAAGTTATTTTGTCGATTCCGGAGTTCTTAAGAAAGGAAAGCATGAAAGTGAGAACACTATTTTCATCTTATTTAAAATTATCTATGATTTATGCTATTGAAGTATACTTGGTTGATTAGCATAGTTTGAATGCTAAAATGATTGATTATTGGATGATTGGTTGATAATATGCTTGCTTGATACGCAAATGATTCACGGTAAAATACACGTCGAATTTACGTAAAGAAATCATTTCCCTTTATAAATTATAATGGTATATATAACATTGTTAGCCTCTTTAAAAATGGATAAAAATGGTTTATAAACATTAAAACTCATTTCGACAAAGTTTGAAAAATATTGAAAAATGTAGTCAAAATAAGCGCATCGTATAACGGTAGTTCGCGATTTCGCACCGTAAAAAGTTAAATTCATTTATAGAATGAAATACGAGTAAGAATTCTTTGGAATAAGAATTTTCTGGATGTTATAACCATAGTCTACAAATGAAAAGGCAAATTTGAGTTTTCATTTAATAAAGTTTGAGATATGACTAAATCAAGTTTTCAAAATAGTCGTGTTTTAGCAGTTCATAAATCATGGTTTTCAACCTTTTAAAATTTGGTATTTTTAAATCTTTAAAAATATGAAATAAATTTCATAAATATGTTAAAATGTTTTAAAAGGGTTTGAGTTATACAAATGGACATAAATATATAATGGAGTAAGTGTTTTGATCTAAAAGCTTTAAAACCACTATTCATCAGCAATTTAACAACTGAATTTGGCAATTTTTGAATAAATGATTTAAATTTGGATTTCTCTTCCCGAATCTTTTGGAAATGTTTTCCAAATAACAATATAAATATTTTAAAGGATTAGAGTCGATTAAATAACCTGACCGTCTTATGGGTAACAGAGAGGTAGTCTCTAGGTTGGAGTTTGGAAAACCAGTTGCCTGCTCGCCCAGCTATCCGGACTGGCACGACGGAGGGAATAGTTAATTTGATTTACTCGGATCGTATTTTCTTAAGATAAAAGAAAAGGGACTTGGAATTTTCCACAAAGTTGAACAAGATTTCAAATAAGGTTTTCAAGGTAAAGAGAACGTTCTAGTTAAACTCTGTATTAAATTCCAAGGAGGGAACTCATATCATCCGCGTGAATTTAAAAGGTGATTTTACCGTTATTCGATGAATAGTACAGGTTGAATACGAAAATTAGTATTGAATATATTAATCTAAAATCTATGAATCTTTTTTACTCAGTACTAATTTGTTTGGGTATACAGTAAACGATGTCTTAAATAACGTTGTTTTTAACCAATTAAAAGATAAGTATTGAAAACAAGTAATCTCCATTATGATTGAAATTAAAGAAGATGGAAATAAGTAATTTAAAGGAAATGATTTGGTGTTGCCAAAGTTAAAAGGATGTCTAATAAATCTACCAAGAAGAAAAGGTTTAAAATATATCTCTAAAGATATTTTATTAGATATAAAGATATTAATTGATTGAATGATCACCAATCACCCACATACTTAACATCTTTTCATCGATAATTGATGTAGAGAGACCGGGATCAGATTTGGGTGATTCCTATCTGAAAACCACTTCGAACCAATATACGCCTGCGAAAGTGAAGACATATTGAAGACAATGATTTAGAAGACGGAGATCTTCATAATGTAAGGCTGCTTGCCACTAACCTCTTGATTCCCATATTATATACATATGGTGGTAGTAGTACCTTTGTTTTGAAATCTTCAATGCAAGAACTGCTCGCTACTAATCCTAGGGATGATTCCCAAATAGGATGTAGTAGGAGAACCTTCGGTTTGTCATGTTCCAGACAACTTGTATGGACGAGTGTCTGACATTGCATTTCTGAAACTATGTACATTAGTTTTTACAAACGTACATCCGTTTGGTGGTGTAGAAGGTAACTCCTCTTATACGTAACATTCTTCCCTGAGGCGTATAAACTCGGGGATTGTACTTTTGTGGAAACCAATTAGTGTGTCATCGGAAATGACAATGTGGCATTTAAAGTGGGATTTGCTGTTTTGAGAAAGGTAAAACGTTACCTCAAGCCTCACACATCGGTAATGGTAAAACATGATAGATGCGGCAAGGCTATGTGGATCGCACCCGTTAGGATATAGTCATCACCTTTCTTGATTACCCTCTATATTTTGGGTTTGTTGTGTATGCTGCGACCACGGGTAGGTCAGGACGAACGGGGTGATGGCGTATTTGGCACTATACAGGAAGGGGTGGGCTGATCCTGTGTTGGTAGAGGTTGGAGTCTCGGTACATTTTTCTAGAGATGTACTGTACGGAAGGTAGTCCCTTACCTTGTCGTTGTTAGAAATCCATTCTCCAATACATACTTTTACGGACTTGATTGTATACCTAAATATGCTGTCGAATTTAGCAAATGTAACAATTCCGGCTATTTTAGTATATTATTTGAAAGTGTTTTCAAAGCAATATCATTAGAAATAATATCAAATGATTTGATAAAAATATTTTAGTTATCATAAGGTAAAACCCGTCCGTGTTTATGTGCGGCGTGGTCTTATGAGATACTCTTCTTTTCAAATGTTTTGTTTGGCATCAAAGTTGATATATGACACTGTCATATATATTTATGATTTGCGTTTCTCACGCTGGTTTGCCAGACTGATCCGGGTATTTTTGATACTTGGGTCAGATCCGAGTAGTTTCAGGATTAGCTGAAGAAGCTTGAAGTTTCCAGAGGAGAGCTGGAGATCTTCATCAACGTATGGATGCAGTTTACTTTTCCGCTGTGTTTGTTGTTTTTTAGCATTTGTAAGGACATGTATTTATAACTGTCCAAGCTGATCTTAGGATAGACTTTAATATATGTATTTAAAAGTTTTTCCGTTGTGAAGATTGTTAAAATAATATATGTTATTCCATTCGTGTGAGATTCTTTACTGTCTTCTTTTTTTCTTTTTACCACTATAATCCACCTTTTAGTTCAATTTGGGTTGGACATGTGTGGTTAATTGTCAACCTGGAATGTATGGAAGTGCAGGTCATTACAGTTGGTATCAGAGCTTAGGTTGAGCGAACACCTGAACCTGGTAGGGGTAAAGTTTAGTCACACCCTAGGATGAGTAAGTCATTAGAGATAGGGTAAGTGACTCCCTAGAATGAGTTTGAGCGTATTATATATGAGTGTGTATTTGTTAATGTTATATAAAAATGATTTTTATTTTAAAAAATTGGTAAATGACATAATTTTACCTAGAATTATATTTTGAATATAAAGAAATATCTTTCAAATGATATAGTTATTTATGTAGTGTTTGGTTGATAAGGGAATGATAATATTCAGTTACCATCATTAATTGATTGGTTGTTTGATTTAAAAGATTAAATACGAACACTTCGTGAATTTAGTTTCACAATTTGACTATGTGGTATTCGATAAATAATATTGGTGTAAGATTAAAGAAATTTATTCAAGATAAGCGATTTTATGAATGTTTTATAAAAATAACTAATTTTATAAATTGGATTTACAAAACGTGTTTTATAAAGAGATTTTTGAGAATTTAAATCCCGGTATTTTTGAAAAGAATCCGATGATTAACTAGTTCGAATGGCTTGAAAGTAACTAAAAATGGGCATGAAATATGTTCGGATGTTAAACACTTCTCTTAAGTATTTCTCTTCTTGTTAAGGGAATATATGATACTATTGATAGTACCCGATTCCTTGGCATCATTTTTGAGTTACTAGTTTTATATAATATTCTAAAGTTAAAAAGATAATATGAATCGTTAATTGATAAATTAATTTGTGATTGTTAATTTTTATCAAGATGTTTGCATTTAATATTGGTTAAGGGAGTATATTGTAATATAAGGAGTTTATTATAAAAAAATAATTTATCTTTTAAACTGAAATGGTTTCTTTGGAAAGAAGATAGAAATTTTTGATTATATATAAAGAAGCATCTTTATAAAAATGTTTGAATAAAAGATAAAAGTTTTATGAAATATTTTCATAAATAAATTTGAAAAAGGAACTTGATATAACTAAGTACATATGAGATATGTAGATCATTTCATCGCACGATTCTGATCTAAGATTCAAGTACAGAACTTTGACATGTTTACACCGGTCCAAAAAATGATTTATCGCACAATTCTTGACGACGAACATTCATGAAAATTTATGGTTGGGTACTTGTGTTTTCTATCATAGTTGAGAGCTATGTAAGAAAACGTAGGTTTCTGATCAAGAAGCCTGGTTAAAGTCTGCACTAGAGGATCGAGGGATCAATACTAGTTCAAAAGTAAAGTTGTGCATTCAAATAGAAGATCGAATCAGAAATTGCATATGGATGATCTGGGTATATCATACGGAATTGAGTTTAAAGATAATATTTTGGGTAAACTCTTTTGGGTTTGGGATCGCTGTGTTTGTTGTTTTTCGGCATCTGTAAGGACATGTATTTATAACTGTCCATGCCGACCTTAGTATAGACTCTGATATATGTATTTAAAAGTTTTTCCGCTGTAAAAATTGTTGAAATAATATATGTTATTCCATTCGTGTGAGATTCTATTCTGTTTTCTTTTTTTCCTTTTACCCCTAACAATCCACCTTTTCGTTGAATTTGTGTTGGACATGTGTGTTTTATTGTCAACCTAAACTGCGTGGAAGTGTAGGTTGTTACACAAATAGTGTTATTTGCTTCGGTTCCTTTGGAACCGATGCAAATGCACCGAAGCAAATAGTGTGATTTGCATCGATTCCTTAGGAACCGAAGCAAATGCACCGTAGCAAATAAAGTTATTTGCATCAGTTCCTTAAGAATCGAAGCAATTGCAATTATTTTAATCGGAGCAAACACACATATCAATAGCCATAAATAACAGCTTACATATGTCATTATTTATAATTTATTATAATTAATTATTATCAATAAATAATTTATAATTGCTAGTTATTATAAAAAATCAATAATTATTTTTATATTATAATATTATAGTTAATTATTAATAATTAGTAAATTATAGTTAATATTTATTAATTACATTTAAATTAATAAAAAATTAATAATTAATAATCAATATTTAATGTTTAATGTTTAACATTTAATATTTAATTCAAAAGTAATATTTAATAATTTAGAAGTAATCTTTAATAATTAATTTTTAATAATTACTATTAAATAATTAATAGCTAATAATAAAATTTGATACTTATGAATTGATATTTAGTATTAATAATTAATTTTAAATAATTATTAATTAATAACGACTGTTGAAAAATTAACGATTAACAAATAATCAATAATTCAAAAATATATTTAACAATTCATAATTAATGAGAAATATTAATAATTGAGAAGTAACATTTAACATTTAAAATTTTATAATTATAACTAATAATTATATTTAATATTTAAAACATTAAAAAATTTAAATTAATAAATAATATTTTCTATTTAAAAAAATTAACATTTTGAAATTAATAAATAATAATTTCTATTTAAAAAAATTAAAAACTTGAAATTAATAAATAATTATTTCTATTTAATATAAATTTACTGTAATAAAAGTTGTTTTACTCATATGTTGTAAAACTCTTTGAAGCAACAATAACTATAAGAAAAGGCTGAATTATTGTAACCAATAAATGTTTTTTATATTTAATAATTTATTATGGTTAATTATTAATAATTAGTAAATTACAATTAATATTTATTTACATTTAGTAATTAATAAATATAATTAATATTATACAATTAACAATTAATATTAAATAGTACTATTAAATAATTAATGCTTAATAATTAATATTTAATTATTAATGTGTAATATTTAACATTTTATCTATTTATTATAATTTAATATTTAATAATTAATAATAATATTTAATAATTGATAATTAATAATTAATAGTTATTGTTGGTGATTGATAATTACTAATATACACATAATAATTAGTATTTAATAATTAATATTTAATTATAATTAAGAAGTAATAAGTAACAATTGATAATTAATAATTTATAAATAAGAAGTAAAATTTAATAATTAATAATTATAAATTGTTATTAAATAATTAATACTTAATAATTAAGACTAATATTTAATAACTAATAATTAATTGGTACTTAGAATTTAGGAGGAACGGATAGCCAAAAAAGTCTTTCTTAAATTGTAGTTTATAATTTACTCACTATTATAATCAAGGAACCCAAAACAAAATTCTTCTTTATAAAATTTGGCTGTTACTACTGTTCCTGTTACATAAAAATATAGAAAATGCTCCATCAAATTGAAAAAACAAAGCATTGAAATCACTATAAAAATGACTAAGTAAGCTTAGTTTCATCAAATACAATCAAGAAAATATAGGATGCGTTATTGGGACACACGAAAGGGGTATTTGAAAGAAAGACGAATACGTTCTTGTGTATGAAAGATGCATTAATTGTTTTGTTAAAAATAATTATTTTTGTTGCTATTTTATTCAGTTTTATTTTTTTAAGTAATACAGCAAATGAATTTATATTATTTATAAATTATGAAGTGCTAAAAATACAAAAAAAAGAACAATTTTATTACATAATAGTAGTTTGGAACACAAATAAAAGTCTACAGTTCTCTCATAAATCTCGACACTAGATAGCTAACAAGTTGTCTAAGCTGTGTAGAGTGACTCACCGTTGGTCAAAATATATGTGATTTTTTATTCGAAAAATGAGTTTGTCTCCTATGCACATCCATTATTGGTCTCTTTCATCTCATCCTCACGAGACGAAGCTCTACTCGGCTAACATTTACTAGAGGAAGTAGTAGCTGAACGTTGCAGATGTGCAAAGGTTAATCGAAGAGTACGAATGCGTTAAAGACAGCAATGATATCGAAGTTCCAATTATCAACCCGATCTTTTGAATTGCTATGTGTTCGTATCAATATCTATAAATGCCAACATCATTTTCTCTGTCCAATCTACGATGTGGCAAGTAAAGTTGTAGTATGTCGACCGTCTGTATAAAAAAAATAAAAATGAAAGTCGGGAAAAATGGGGGAGGTATAGTAATATGAAAAACATAAATAAAAAACAATTTACCTCAAAAACTGAAAGTAGAATTTTTTTTGAACATAGTTTGAAGAATCCGACGAATTGATAAACTCATAAGAGAAATTAAATTGTGTCTAAAATTTTGGATTAGGGAAGGAAAGCCAATGAAGAAAATGAAGGAGAAGGGAAAATATATAAGTAGAAATTGAGTCAAACGTTGGGAATAATATATATTATATGTACATGAATGGATATTCACTGCTCAAACTACATTACACATACGTATAGGTAGAAAATAGGAAACTTTTGACTCGCATCCCTCTCTCTAAATCAAATTAGACCAACATTCATCCATACTTTAAAATACAAATTACATCTCTGAAATTAATTATCCTATTTAACGCTCTTTCGCATAGGCAATTATGTGAAGTTAAATTGTAATATTAAAAACATGATATCTTTCAGTAGATTTATTAGATTTCAATTTCGTTTCCACCATTAAATTACAAATTTTATTATCTTTCTATTAAGATTCATATGTCACATCTTTTGACGATCTTTTTTATAGGGACAAATATTTGCCTGGAGAATTCAATTTGCCTGCCAGACAAATATTTGCTCGGGAAAGTTCATGCAAACATTTGCCCCCCTCCCAGGCAAATATTTGTTTGGAGAAGTTCAAGCAAATAATTGTCCGACATATTCAGACAAATATTTGTTGGAGGACAAATATTTTTTACCGTAAATTTACTGAAAAATATCACTTTTTAATATTGCAAATATTTACGTAACCATGTTGTTTAGTTATAAAGATCCAACAATGATTAGACTAAATAATCTCAGAGACGTAATTTGTATTTCAAAGTGTAAAGGGATGTGAGCCTAATAAAGTTTAAAAATAAGTATATGTGTGCTTAATTTTCACTAGAAATATATTAGTTCGTTAACCTTGCCTCAAATGGTATATTTTATGGGCTCTAGAAAACATATTGATTTTTTAAAGGTTGACTCGAATGGTGTATGTTATACGCTCAAACCACGCACCCAGTAGTTGCAGCACATAATCTATTGATCCGCTTTATAAACGAAGAAAATGAATAAATTGCAAAGCTTCTTCGCAAAAGAATATTCACCAATAACCTACACTAAATTGACTTATAACAACAATTGCTCGTTCACACAAATTAAATTCTTTGAGAATCGTTGCTTTTGTAAAAATGGAAAGAATAAGCTCCTTTTAAAATCAAAATATTCAAAGCTTTCCTACTACTGATGGATGCCATTCGCTGCTCCAATATTGAATTACAGATTATATTAACTCATTATTAACCATTTGTGGACTTTCTTTAGGTTTCGCTTGTGAGTTTTGTGGTACCGGTTATAGAAGGTTTTAAGAGTACCGGTTTTGATCGTCAATGATTGTAGTTTTGATTGGTTCATATGAAGTATTGTTACAACCGATCAGTACATGTTTGAAAATTTATAACACATCGGTTTTAAGAGTTTTCCACTAAAATAACCTTACATATGCATCCTTATATTTTGAGAAGTTTAATTCTACAATATAAACGGTGAGTGCATAATTGAAAAAAAATTATAATCCAACATAATACCCTAATTTGATGGTTTGAGAATTGACACCGGCTTTTATTGGTTTTATAACTAAAGATTGTTGTGGAAAAAAAAAAAAAAAACTTACAAACAAAAATTATGATAACATCTGAAATACAGAACCGTTCGCCTTATTGATAAACTCTTGTTTTCTACTATTCTAAGTTGAAATGACTAGGGATAAAAGGACCACAGTTATCGCTTTTTTATAAATGCTGCGTGTTAAAAGATCTAATATTATGTTCAACTCTTTGTTCAGCCAAAGTTAACATCAGGCAAAGTTAACAAGCTAAGCAATTGAATCTTGTCCCCTCAAAATTGAACGTTTGACATCAATCCGCTATATTATCTTTTTCTTACTTTTCTTAGGGATTCAGTGAGAAAAGAAGAACCAGTGGGTGTTAATGTATCTCTTTTAAGGAAAGCTGATGGAGAAAAAGGCTTCTCTTTATTCGAAATTTGCTCTGTTTACTTGACTGGTGCACTGCTAATAGACTCATAGTCAGTGAAATACAAATATAAGAAAGATATCACCTCTTTTTCTCTGATATCAACTTTTTTCCCCCTTTTAAGTCGGTACCTCCAGGATAAAATACATGTGCCGTTATTTTGTCCTTCAAACTAAATTTTTGACGGGTCCTTAAATCAAAAAATTATACGCTGTTTCCATAAATAATAGGGGGAATTAATTTAAAGGACAAAGATTTGTATATTTTTTGCCTCAAGGACACAACCTCAATATTTTTACCACAAGGACAAAAATTGTTCTAAAAATTATTCATAAGGACAAACATTTTTCAAAATTATTCATAAGGACTACAAAACTGCTACCAAGCTAAAAACTGATACCTAAAAACTGCTACCGATAACTACAAACTGATACCTAAAAACTGCTATCAATGACTAAAAACTGATACCTAAAGAAAGTTGTCATTCAGGATAAAATATTGAAGGCATGTCCTTGAGGCAAAAACGTTGAGAAATTTTGTCCTTGACAATAATTTCCTGTAAATAATATTCCTCTTTTTATTAAAATCATTTTAGTTTCTTTGAAAAATAAATATAACTAAATTTCATACAAATTATTTATAACAATGTGATGCTGCATTCTTTAGGGTGCTATTGAACGCTCCCCGTACATACACATATATGTATATACATACACACATAACTCTGCATACATACATACATACATACAACTACCTTTATTTAGCATCATTTTGTAGTCCTATGATTTCAGACATAAATTTTTATTTATATAGAAGCTTGTAGCCGATATTAAAGGGCTACAAAATGATGCTAAATAAAGAGGGCCATGTTATGTATGTGTGTGTGCTTGTCTGTAAGGAGCGTTCAATGACACCCTTATATGTGTGTGTCTATAATATTATTTAAATCAGATTTTGTGGTAGAAATCAAGTGGCATAAGGATGCTACAAAATAAGGATGTCATTGAATGCTCTTATACACACATATGTGGTAAAGATCGACTACACCTAAAAGGGCATTTGGGGTGCTGCACTGTTTGACGTACCATTGAACGCTTCTTATATATACATACATATTTATGTGTGTATAGCTCTACACGCATACATACGTCATTCTTTATTTAGCATCATTTGTAATCTTCTGATTTTAATCACGCGTGTGTGCATGCATATATATATATATATATATATATATATATATATATATATATATATATGGGCGTTCAATAACACACCAAATGCCTCTTGATTTCCACATATTTCGATTTAAATGATAGCGGTGGTGGAAAGAGAGAACGAACTGTTATTTAAATCGGAACTTGTGGTGGAAATCGAAAGACATTTGGATACGATTGAACGTTTCTTGTGTGTTTCTTGTGTGTATACACATATGCGCGCTATTTGAACATAAAATAAAATGAAATTTAGTTGGAAAACTAACAAAATAAAATATTTTTGTTAATTGCTTCGCTACTTGAAAAGCAAACAATACACAAATCTGAAAAGCAGGAAACTGCTGAATATGGAAGAGATAGACTATCCTCGCAATCAATTTTTATAAGTCATATTCCAAAAGCAAACATACATAACATTTGATATATTATCTCTTTTCACGAGCTACAAAATATAGATAACCACTCATCTTTTAAGCCAATACCTTTTTAACACTATTTTGATAAACAGAAGCACCGAATATCAAAAGGTGTACGCTTAATAAAATAAGGAGAAGGCTAATAATCACACATATGTTATGGGCATTATGCTGTCATGCCTATGATTATAAACTTAAAGACAAAGGAACTTCCATTAACTGATACTCCATATAGAAAATATTTATGAACATGACTAAAGTGATTAACAAATGGAAAGGACAAATTCTGAACTGTGCATTGTTCCCTAATCGACTAAGTGTCAAATCATGACAGATAATTATCATAATCACATACATAAACAATACACTGAAAGCAAACCTTTATATACCTTTTGTTTTATTTTCTAAACTTGCACTAGTATACTATTACCAACAGATCGACCATTGCCAAGAAAAAAAATTGCATAGCTTTTTATCAGTGATAGATCTAGGCTATTGGTTGGCCCATCTGGGATCAACAAACAATTTTAAATCATTGTTTTCGGATTTTAAGGTCAGTCTGCTGTCTACGATAATTTCATCTGGCTGTCAGGTGACGTGGAACCTAGTTAAATGGTCCTTTGGTGGACAGTTCAAAAATCAATGGTTGGCTTCGGACGGGTGAAGCCAACCATTAATTACTTCAAATGTCTAATTACTCTTCTATAAATCATCCTCCTCGGCTCCATTTCCACTCCGTCTCAATTCCAACATTTACTTTATATTCACTCTATCTAGAAGCAAAAAATATCGATGACCGAACTGTACAACGGAGTGATCGTTTAAATTCTAAAGTCGAAGATTTGACTGATATACAAGCTATGAAGAAGATTAAAGAGCTATAAAAGCTCTAATGGACCGAATTCATACTTCCCAATAGAATTCACTGGATTAACGAAATATTGTACGGTTATGCAAAACATTCTAAACGAAACTTCCAAATTAAAAGATTTTGTTTTCTGGCATTGTATGAGCGATTGGAATGTTACAATTTGAAGTCAACGTCCAATGTGTATATTAGAAAAATGGTAGCCAACTTCTATATGCAATTGTTTTGACTCTTCCTACACGGCAGATTGCAGAAAGATCTCAACGATCGAATAACATGGTTTGTGTTTATTTTCTCTAAGGATAGTATTAGACCGCTAGACCCTCAATTTAATAGTCCCAAAACAAATTAGGATATCAAATTGATATTGCTAATTTTTAAAAAATTATACTGGGCTATTGATGATGGACATGTAGTTACACATGTGCATGCTGCAAAAATATAACGAATTCTATGACAACCGTTCGAGATAACATATAAAATGAACTAGTTGCTGTTGGATTATGTTATGAACTCTTTACATTAACACTAGTAATTTGTATTTTGTAATTACACTTGTATCGTTATTGTATCTATAACTCGAAATTGTTTTACAAGTATAATTACACTTGTACCATTATTGTAGTTAAATTATTAAATTTTCGTATTTAATTACATTCTCAACATTTATATGTTTAAAAACAATACAAATACGTTAACAACATAATTACTAATAACAAAATTAATAATATATGTTCGTGCCCTTTCAAATACCTCTTTCTAAATGCCCCTTTCGCAACACGGATACGCATTCACCTTAAATTAAACGATCTCCTTTCATGCTCATCAATATAATCACCACACCTTTTGCAACACGGATACGCATTCATCTTAAATTAAACGATCTCCTTTCATGCTCATCTAAATGCCCCTTTCGTATGCCAAAAGAACGCACCCACGATATAGATTTCTGTTAACAGTCAGAATCGGTCATCTTGTTATGAATGTATACAAAATCAAGCGAAATCAAATTGTAAATCATAATTCATAATTATACCATACCAAATTTTAATTATAGATGGTAGATTCAAACAATTCATAATAAAAAAAGTGTATAAATCTTAAATAGTGTAACACTAAAAGTTGCATGGTGCACTATGGGGAGTCGCACAAAAAAAAAAGAACTCTATGCGCACGCAATAAACATCAATGGCATCCCTCTTTGGGTGTGCAAAAATCAGTGGTGTCCATCTTTCCGAGTATCCATTTAGCACATCTAACATATGTATGTGTGTAGAAACTCTCCAATACGAAGGAACTCCGAAAGAGACGGAAGACCGATTTTGATGCTTCAATTTTTATGTTCCTAAACATAAATCTTAATCATTATTCCTTCTGTACTTTTGTCGGAACAGAATAATTTCAGAAGTAAATTCAAATAAGTACTTTGAAAATTTTAATATCAAGACTGATTGTATGATTTTTTCTCACTTGCAAGTTGAATTGAGTTTTCAACCAAACTTGAAAAGAATGTTTGAAATATGATTCAAATTGTATGACTTTAAGATCTTTAAAATCACGGCACAGAATGGTTACGAGTTCAAAATATTCCAAGGCATCAAATGCTTTTATGTAGTTAATAAACTTTATTCCTCTTAACACATTCATCAATGCATTTTCCCTAAACATCCAAATTTGTAGGATGAAAACAGGTTAATATTCATTATAAGGAAACAAAAAAGAAATATGAACCTGCAATTAGGATATATAAGCTGATGACTAATATAGCTCAAATCATGAAAAAACTTCACTCATAGTCAAATCATGAAAAAACTTTATTCATAGTCCCAAAAAAACCTATTTGAATTTGTATGGTTAAAAACTTTTTACAAAAATATGCTTCTTTCTTAATATAAGAACACTTCATACATGCACAATTTGATTTTGCAAATACAAATTTTCTTTTCATAAAATTACACGTGCAGTTTGAATTTGTGCAGGCACAAATTTTTATTTTTTCAAAAATTATAGTTGCGCAAGTGCTAATCCCGATCTCGTGGACACAAGCCTATTTTTGTAATAAGTTTTGACTAAGGTCTTTAAAGCTAAAATATGTTTTTTCTTGGTCGTACAAACAAAATTTGTCCTTCAAATCATGTGTTATTATCACCATTCTTCCGAAGGTGCCATGAACACTAAGAAATATGAACCTGCATTTAGGATATGATAACCTGCAGGTGGACATGATAAGCTGGTGACTAATTTCTTCGTGCGCATGCATAACTTTGAGCTGAAAATGTACATATTAACGTGAGGAATCGGAAGGTGTCATCTCAACTTTAGGAATCAATTTGAAAAATAATTTTAGCATGCAAAATGGAAGATGTTTTTCTGTTTTTGTTTTTTTTCCTCCATCTTTTGAAAAACATCAAAAATTATTTCTCTCTTTTATTGAAATGACTACAATTTTTCAACTCTTCTTTCTCTCCTCGTGAATTTAATGTCTGAAAATGCAAAAACAAAACTCGTCGAACCAAACACCATCTAAGTGTTTAACTTGGTTGAAAAAAAGTTAAAAACAACGTAGCCATCAACCAAAGACAAGGAGGAGCACTAGGACACGCCAAAGTCCCTTGCAAGTATAGCATAGAAAGCGAAAACATTCCCATCCCCATCATTCATGAAAAAATAGTGAAAAGATCTTTGAAAAACCAATGAATGGTGAGAGGGACACAGATTTCATGTAAACCATTGGCTTAGTCTTCAATTTGAAAAAAATTCAGTTTCCCCTTCCTTTCCTCTTTAAATTAGCGAAATCCAAACCACTGGCAAAGTATTATAACAGCATATGATATTGGTTTCAAAGAAAGCATTTTTGTCTTCATCTTTTCTACACAACCATGGCAAACTTAAGGTAAACAAACCAAGCCTATAAAGAAAACCTAAAATTAGTTCATACAAAAAGTATACATAAATGTAGAAATAAAAACATTATCTCAAGATCAAAAGTTTACCCCTCAAAGTGCTGGTGTACTCATACTCATGCAGCCTATATTAAAGTACACCATCAAAACTCAAAAGCACCAACTCAACCTCTCTTAAAGATATCATTTAAAAATATTTCTTAAATTTTCCATTATTGCACAATACTCATAACTAAGCATGCTCGCTCTCCTTAATGCAAAAGTGATCGCAACCATTAAAATGGTGGGGTCTCTCCATGCTTATATATACTTGAACATGCGTTTATAGTTCTTGCTAAACTCTACTAAAACCAGTTTCACTAAGCATAACCCCATTGCTGCCACCACAAAATAAATAAAAATAAATCATGCTATCGACTGAAGACGCAATGAACACAGCTGTTGTATCATACCCAGCAATAAGTCCAAATCCTGATCAGAAACTTCATGCGGGGAAAGTGTACCCAGTCACCCTAAAGGTAACATTTTACTGTAGAAACTGCATTACCAAAAAATAGTGATGCAAGTCTAACTTCCTAACTTTGTTTAGTTTGAAGAAGTGGTTTACAAAGTAAGACTTACCTATCAAGGATCCTGGACATGCTGCAGTGGACAAGAATCGGGAAAGAGCATAAGCGAGAAAACAATACTCAATGGTGTGACAGGGCTAGTCTGCCCTGGTGAAATTTTGGCCATGCTAGGTCCTTCAGGTAGCGGTAAAACCACACTTTTAAATGCACTTGGATGCCGTCTAGCCAAAAACAGACTCTCTGGTAAGATTACCTACAATGGGCTTCCATTCTCAAGCACAATCAAAAGAAAGATTGGATTTGTAGCTCAGGACGATGTGATGTATCCTCACCTTACCGTAAGTGAAACACTGATTTTCACTGCACTTTTACGACTGCCCAAAACACTGTCAAAGGCGGAGAAGGTGCAACATGCTGAGCATGTGATGGCAGAGCTTGGTCTAACACGTGTAGCCCACAGTGTTATTGGTGGCCCCTACCTTAGAGGTGTATCAGGAGGTGAGAAGAAAAGAGTGAGCATAGGACAAGAGATGTTAGTCAACCCCAGTTTGTTGCTGCTGGATGAACCGACTTCCGGGTTAGACTCGACCAACGCTCAAAGGATAATGACAACCCTAAAGAGACTGGCAGGAGGAGGGAGGACAATAGTCACTACTATTCATCAACCAGCGAGCAGATTGTATCATATGTTTGATAAAGTTGTACTTTTATCCGAGGGGTGTCCGATATATCATGGAAAAGCATCGGATGCATTGGGATACTTTGATGCCATCGGCTTTACTTCACCTCTTTCAGTAAATCCAGCTGATCTTCTCTTAGATCTAGCTAATGGTAAGTAGTACCCTTTGTTGAAATAAATTATTGGAAAGAATATTTTGTGATATTATACACCATGAGTTTGATGAGAAAAGGCCTTGTGCATTTTAGAGTAGACAAAAATATCATAAAGGTCCACATTAGTACCACTAGCACTTAGTAATGGTAGAATAATGCCACATTTAGCTGTCTATGTCAATAGGCATATAATCTAGATATCAAAGAAAAGGGATATGATTATCAGAATAAAGTTGATTTTACTGAACTATACGTCCAGAAATCAACTCATATCTTTGGTTTTAAGAGTAAGCACTGATGGCGACAAAGATGATCATTAAGAATTATATTAAGATATATTGGTTGAAGTAAAAAGTGCATCAGATGCCAATATATGGTAGGGTCCTATATTTTAACCAATTTGTCTCTGATCTTTAAACCACCAATTAAAAACTTTGCTGACATGTTTAATATTGAAATAGCATCCAAAGAGAAAATATATCTACTGTAACAGTAAAAGGATATATACTGTGTACAGTTCCCTCACCTTTGATTACAACAATCACACAGGCATTGCTCCAAACTCTAAACAAAATCCAGAGGAATGGAGAAGCATGGCAGAAGAGCAGAAGGCTGTCAGAGAGAAACTCATATCTGCATATGACAAAAACATAGCAACAAGGTTAAAAGCAGAGCTTTGTGGACTTGCAATGGACCACAGCAATAGTAATTACAGTCACAACAAAGGTTTGTGCCACTGTGTTATAAATAATAACTGGTTTGTGTGCTAAGCATAAATGATTATGCAGTAACAATGAAGAAGGAGCAATGGTGCAATAGCTGGTGGGGACAGTTTAGTGTACTTTTAAGAAGAGGAGTGAAAGAAAGAAGGCATGAAGCATTTAACAAGCTAAGAATATTTCAGGTTCTTAGTGTCGCTACATTAGGAGGTCTATTGTGGTGGCATACACCAACGTCTCATATACAAGACAGGGTAAACCTTTTATTGAATCTCTGTGATCCATAGTGTAGTTGTATATATTACATATAGATGTTGTAGTCTTTAAATACACATATCACATATGAAACGCACGATATCGGTATTTGACTTCAAGAACAAGATGTTCAAAAACCGATATCCATTGTTCCACAGCAAAATTCTTTTTGGGTAAACCCATGTAACCATATCATTGAATTGCTCCCACTCTTCAATCACTTTACACAATAACGCAGACCTAGTACTGTCCAGGAGGGTAGAATTTCTTTTCAGCAAAAGTTAGGGTCCTATGAAATGCATATAAAAATTTTCCAATATAGAAAGCTTAGTTTCATGGCATAATAATCCACTGCACTTCACTTTAAATTGCTTATACCTCTTTAGTAAATTCTAACCACACTAATCCCTTCAGGCTTCAACATTTCCACTCCAAGACTTTATGTGCAAATAAATTTGGTTTTCATATGATTTAGAGGATCATATCTCAAAAATGCAGTAGAATAACTTCATTGGAATAATACAAACAATCTAATACACAAATTCTCCATCATACATGATGTGTCTGTGTCACATCTGATACATGTCTTCAAAAAGCGACATGATACTCTAATGTACCCAGGGGACTCCAAATATGACTACTTTCAGTAACATCTTAACTTCATGTAAAAGGTACAAGGCCACCCACTATATAGGGGTTTAGGAGGAGTCACTGCAGCAACATGCCTCTACATGAAATAAATGTTCCCAGAAACATTATTAGTTACTCAAACCTAGAACTGGTAGGTATATATTTGTTTGTTGTATTGTGATGCCATGTGTGTTGCACAACCTTCATATTCAGTCCATGTATATGTAACAAAATGTATGATGATCCCAGTACAAAATTCATACATAACAATTCTGACATGCATCTCACTGAACCTGCAGACCTCATTGCTCTTCTTCTTCTCAGTCTTCTGGGGCTTTTACCCTCTCTACAATGCAGTATTTACATTTCCCCAAGAAAGATCAATGTTAATTAAGGAGAGATCTTCTGGAATGTACCGTCTCTCCACATACTTTTTAGCTCGAACTGCTGCAGACCTCCCCATGGAATTAGCCCTACCCACTGCCTTCGTGATTATAATATACTGGATGGGGGGTCTGGACCCCAATCTGTTGACTTTCTTTCTTTCGCTCCTGGTAGTTCTTTACAGTGTTTTAGTAGCTCAGAGCCTTGGTCTAGCAATTGGAGCTATTCTCATAGATGATATTAAGCAAGCAACTACTCTTGCTTCAGTTACTACCCTTGTATTTCTAATAGCAGGTGGATATTATGTGCAGCAGATTCCAGCTTTTATTGTGTGGCTTAAATATTTGAGCTACAGCTTCTATTGCTATAAGTTACTGATTGGAATTCACTACCATATCGATGATCAGTATGAGTGTGCACCGGGTAAAATGTGCAGTGTGATTGAATTTCCCGCAATTAGGTCGGTTGGGCTTGATAACGTATGGGTGGATGTATGTATTATGGGGTTAATGCTTGTTGGGTACCGCCTAGTTGCTTACTTTGCACTACACAGAATGAAACCTAGGTAGACAAACCATTTAAATGTTTATTTTCCTTTAGTAAGATATTGATATTTGTTGATCCTAAAAAGCAGTGTTGCAAGAAATTACAAAGATCAACAGATTTCTACAATGAATATTGGTTATAAGACAGAGTTGATGAAGAAAATGTTCTTTTACAATTACCGCTCTAAGGCAAGAAACGTGGAATGAATGATCATACCTGCTTCTTTCAAACTTGCCATATGCATCTTGTTTTGGTTCTTTTGAAGTACCTTGCTTGTAAGGTTGCTGCAAACAGGACCTTTACTCAAAATATTAGTTACATGAAAACAATGGTTTTATTGCAGGTTAGAATCTGTAATATCTGAGCAATATAACAATAATAGAGTGGAACGTGGTTTGTAGTACAGTAAAGTACTATTACTACAATTTATTTCATTATTCTGTCAGGGCCTTCAACTTTATTGTTTTGTTTATATCAGACCAAATTTTATTTTTTTTCCCTATTCAACAAAGTAACTGAATAGGTACAATGTCGCATTGAGATAGTAAAGGGAGAGTATCATAATTGGTGTTTTTCTAAGTGTTTCTGTAAATAATGAAACAAATTAAAAAAAAGCACACAATAATTTGTATCAAAAGGGGGGGGGGGGGGTAAATTATAAAGTACCTGATTCAGCAAGAAAAGATACAGTGCAAAAATATGAGCTCCAACTACTACTCCAAATTATGATAATGGATTAAACACTTATTATATATATATTCGCATGTGTGCTCTCCTCTATGCATAGAGGATCACACATTTTTCTCAAAAAAAGATAATGGATTAAACACCTATGCAAATGCAGCTTTTGAGCTTTGCTTTTATAATACCAACAAGACTAAACAGGATTTTGGTGTTTTTCTAACAGAACCAAAACGGCAATCAATAGTAGATTAATATTTCAGAAGAATAAGAAACTAGTTTATTCTATACAAGAGAGAATAAATAATGCTTGGGCAAATATATTATAATGTGCAATACAAAACTGGTAGGCAAACGCTTTTGGGGAGATATTAAAAGAATACTTGCCTCAGATATAAACAAGAGAATAAATAATGCTTGGGCAAATATATTATAATGTACAATACAAAAATGGTAAGGAAACGCTTTTGGGGAGAGTATTGAAAGAATACTTGCCTCAGATATAAGGGAACGGTAACCAGAAAAGACCCTTAAGACAATAAATACTGCTGCAAATTCTTAGTTCTCTTCTTATTTTTTAGTTTTCTAAATGCACAAGATTCAATTTGTCTAACTCTTTCTCTACTCACACCCATCAACTCTCCTATTTCTTGTAAAGTTTTCATTCTTCCATCCTCAAGACCAAATCTCCATTGAATAACTTGCTTTTCTCTTGGATTTAAGCTATCTAAAACTTTCCTAAGATCCTGCTTCATGAGTTTCTTCACAAGTATTTCTTCGGTGGTCAATGCATCAGGGTCAGCTATAACTTCCTATTCAAATAAAACACATTAATACATTCTTACTAACTGAGAAAAATGGAAAAATGGCATATTGCAAATGAGATGTATCGTTTTTGCCAGATTAGCAAGATAAAAACACCATCTAGTTATATGTATAATTAAGTGATTCAAAAGCAGATAATGTGTGTATTCTGTGTGTTGTGCATGTGCGTGAGAAACAGAGAGGCTTCTAAAGTAGTGTACTAATAGCGAGCCTTGAAAACTATGGAGTATTCTTATTCTGTGCAGCAATGAAAATTCAATATAGTAAATATGTGCTAGATAAATTAGATATAATGTTCTTATTCCACAATTGGCACAATTATTTGGTTCATTATTTCCAGCTTTATGGCAAAAAATGATAGTATTCCCGCAATTTCATTACGGTGTGTTTAAGTCTAAAGAAGCAAACCGAAGCTTTCATAGTCTGATTGATCCCAATCTTCTGCTCTAAAGATCTAGGAGCTTTAGGAGCTAGATTGACGGCTGTCACTCTTTTCATAGTCAACCCAGTTGCCTCTGCAACTTGCTCATCATCTGGGTATCTTCCGTTTTCACTATAAAGTTGTTTTCTAGCTTCTCGCACTCGATAAGTTGCCTCCACCATGTGAAACTGTTCTCCAATAATAATAATAATAATAATAATAATAATAATAATAATAATAACAACAACGGATTTAAGTTGAATATAACAACAACTTGATAAATCAGTTGTGTATCGTTTCTCTAACAAGAAAACTAATGTTGTTAAAAATTTCAATCAATAATGAAGTGTCTAAATATTATGGAGCAAGCATGGTTTTCTAGCACATAGTATCCATGTGATAATTATTCCATTAGCACTACAGACTATTTTAAATAAAACATTATTTCAAAGCAAATGCATCATAAAGTATAATTTTTGTTTAGTGGAATTCTTACAGGTAGGCGAATTGTCCTAGATTGATCTGAGAGGGATTTTCGAACAGCTTGTTTAATCCACCAGTGTGCATAAGTTGAAAACTTAAACCCTTTTGATGCATCAAACTTTTCAGCACCTTTTACTAGGCCTCGACATCCTTCCTGAAAGAATTCTTAATAACTTCACAAACATGCATAACTTAGAGCATCCCAATGGGGATAAGTCAACGAACCAATCATAATTCTTATTTTGTGGACCTGAAATTGTTGCGAAATACTTCTAATGAATTACGAGAGGGTATGTATGATGCCACCTTATAGTTGTGTTTATCTAGCTATTAGTTTTGCTGGTTACACTTTACGGTGATTTAAATAACTACATTCTTTTTCTCAACTCCTTTTTCCAAATACCTCATCATAAATATAAAAAGTAATCACTCAATAAAACAAACTTAAGTTAATTGAACATTTTTTAGTAGAGGATTGGAAACAAACTTTACTTTTCTGATGTGCTTATACCATTATAGGTAAAATGGCATTTAAAAACCAAATGTAGCTCAGAAAGATAGAGGACCCTTGTATAAACCCCAAATCCAAGATACAGTTTGTCCAACAATTGAATCTTAGTGGAGCGTTAATGTAATGTACCTGGACAAGATCTTGAAGGTTCATTCCAGCACCTTGAAAGTTTTTGGCAATAGATATAACAAGGCGTATATTGCTTTTGATCATTTTATCCTTGCAACATCTCCCATAATCTATGCGTTTCTTCAGAGTTTTCAAGTCTACTCCTGCTGCTTTTGCCCATTGAGCAGCAGTAGGCGGGCTTCCATTTCTTTCAGTAAGTTCCTCTTGGAGACTTTCTAGTTTGATTAAATCCTACATGGCAACCAATTTAAATTCATAATATTAGCAAACCAAAAATGAATACTAATTTCCAACCAGGGGCTAATCTTTATATCATGATCGTAGATGTCAAACTTCAGTTTTAAACAAAATTGCACGGTTATATACTTATACGTAGGTCTATCAATTGGCTGGGTTCTCAAGTAGCTTAAAACCTGGAACTGAACCAGGCCCGAGCTCATTGGAAATTTCAAACCATTACTCAAGCTCGATCAGTTGGGTTTGTAAGCCCAAATGGTAAAATAACTGTATATACTCAGTCTGAAATATAACCCTATGATCATCCTTTTACCTCACAACTTTATAAAAATGGGACACAAACAAAGTTTACAAACAAATTGGATAGTGATGAGATCAGGTTCATAAACAAATTACACCAAAAATCCTACATGTAAAATGGTACACAAACAACATACACACTTAATTTGGTGCAGTGGTCAAATAATAATCGGAAGGAACCTAAACTGGGTTGGATAGTGATGAAACCATACCGGCCCCTAACAATTATCTGGTCGAGCTCTGGTCCAAGCTTGGGTAGTCAAGCTAAACCCATACCCATTATAACAAGGCAGATTCAGACAGAGTTCGGACAAAAACTCGTAACATTGATATGCCTACTTATATGTACACAAGAGGTCTAGGACAACTACCATAGTGGTAAGCCCTCTTGAGTGTAGATCAAAAGACTTGGGCTCGAGCCACGGACTATGGTTATCAATTTTCAAGAAAAATGATGTATTTATAGTCATCATTTAGTATTACATAAATATGTCATGGGATACAGACTAAAAAGGAAAAAAAAATCAGATCAGGACTAAACTTTTCAAAAATCATGATCTGAGATGCCAAATTCGATTTTAAGCTAAATTACATTGTTACATGTGCATATGTGTACACATAGATGATATATTTATTAAGTTAAAGATGCAATTACCAAGTTATCGTTTAGTTTACATAAATATGTCAGGGAATATAAACTAAAAAGAAAAAAATCAGATCAGCATTCTGATGTACATTTGCACACTTGAAACTATCACTTGTACAATTATGTTTTATTACATCATCATCACTGTTATGTACAAGCGCGGGCACACACATCAAAGTAATATAGTTTTCATGTGCATTTAATTGTACGTTAACTAGTAACAGACTCCTAGTTTTGTAGAAGTTAGAAACAGAAGGACATTAGGGAAGTTGTGTAAAAACAATGCGAGTATAGTTTTCATGTAGTAGAGTGATTTTTGTGCAGCATAATATTTGTGCACCCTAAAAGCAGCAAGTAAGCATAAATGTTCAAAGAGTCCAAGTTATAGGACTCCATCAGAACGGTGGTCCACATCCCTTATATTTCACCCAAAAAAAACCAGGACCAAAACACTATCGTCGTTTTGTTTCTATTTCCCTTTTTTGTACTGTCAATATTTGCTTTACCGGTATTCTCTTAAAAATACAAGTACTCCTTCATTGTTCAACATAAATACTTTGATTACAAAATGTGAGTCAAGATACCCCTAAAAACAAGCTTTATAGCATAGAGAGAATTCAGATAGATTTTTCGAATTCCAACACTTTGATTACAAAAATACACCCAGAGTTTAAGAATAGCAATTCGCATTGACAAGAGATTTTACCTGAATTCCTTCAGATAACTCTAACTCTTCACTAGCGGTTAGAAGTTTTGAAGTACTTGTTGTTCCTCTCAAGTAACGCAATGGATCTGAATAATCTATCTCCTGAACAGCATTACGTTTTTTCTTGCTAGATGATCCTGATTTCAAAGACATAACACTATTAACAGCCTTTTCTGATGTCTTTGCTCTTTTAGCTCGTCTCTCCCTTTGCTTCTTCGACCTTACAGCTATTCCTTCATAATCTTGCAATTCTTCAATAAGACCATCATTGGATTGAACCGGGATAATTTTCACTTCTTGATTTTCATTTTTATCTTTGCTAGAATTGCTCATCATGTCAAGAAGTTCTGATTCATTAAAATATGGGAACTTTTCTGTTTTTTCTGATTTTTCTATTTTGATGGGTGGTGCCTTTCTGATCAATTGGGCAGCATCCTTTGCAACTTCAACTGCAGCTTTAGCAATAGCTAAAGCTTCAGCAGCAGTTGCAGCTATTGTAGCTTCTTCATTCGTGTAAA
This sequence comes from Allium fistulosum, assembly GCA_030737815.1. Taxonomy (NCBI): domain Eukaryota; kingdom Viridiplantae; phylum Streptophyta; class Magnoliopsida; order Asparagales; family Amaryllidaceae; genus Allium; species Allium fistulosum. Next base: position 1,041,572,989 of record CM060902.1, on the reverse strand, counting down.
GATTTTCCTTAGGCCATATTGCTTCGTAATCTATCTAAACAACTAAACAGGAGCAAACTTAATAGAAGGTACAGATATGTGTCATGGTATTTCTGGATTTTGGTTAATACAAGGAAGCGAAGTAGTAACTGTAACACTTGAAATAAATGATAAACTGAATTATAGATGGGCATTGCCAAAACCAGCAAGTCATGAAAACATAAGTTCATTGCATGCCATGTATTTTATCAAATTATACAGAAAGATTGTTGTTCCCTTCAAAAATGAATTAATATGTCAACCTAATGAAATGATGATGCACACAGAGAAATTTTAAATTGTTAGCAATTGCTCTCAAGTTCCTTGATTGCATAACACAATTTATAAGCCTTTTTCCAAATATTTATTGAAATTCTTTTTTCATGGAAACAACCGTGCGTTACTTGCGTATGCTTTAGTGTGCTTTTGTAAATCAAGAATCATAATATCAGATCATTCCAATATTTCCAATAGCTTTTAAAGCTACAGTTCATTCTCTACGATGACTTTAAAATACATAAAAAATACAAGTACTCCTAATCATCGGAATGGGAATGGGAATGTAATGTACTATATATAAATATTATAACGTCGATGAAGGTTTGAGTAAATATTTATAAATAGCTGGCATATAAAAATAGAAACCTCTTCAGCACAATAGCAGCCAGGAATGCAGTTTATTGTGCAAATAACACACAATATAATTCAAAAATTCTTGCAATTGTGTCATGAATGATGAGATAGAGGGAGATATATCCTTTTTAACCTAGCCTATATGATTTCCAACACAGCGAATCATCTACCATTAACGTTCAGAGTACTTAATCAATTCAATATTAACTTGTTAAAGATATTCAATGTATTAGTAGCTATTCACTTACCGTGTCATTTTCAACAACAAAAAAATGACATAATATATTTCCGTTTAGGCTCGACTATTTTCAAAACACTGCATAAGACTCCTGCAATTTATCTCAATTTATTACCGCTCATTTCCACCCTTTACAGAAAGTAGAAATCAAAACTTAACTAAATAAATAAATCCTGACCTTGACAGGTGGGCCAATGGCTCCAACGTAGTCCAAGGCTCTTGAAACTGCTGAAGAAGTTGAATGACTTTCTAAAGTTGGTGCATAAGTTTCATCGATATCAATCACTGTAGTCATCCGAGATGAAATACATTGATATTTAGATTTAATAACAAATTTAGATCTCACTGCAAAATATGAAGAAAAGGTGAGCAATTGACATATAGGCGAACTGTAATGAATTGACAATATAGAATACTAATAAGATTCTTGGGAAAATTTGTAAAATACCCTTTTAAGTTTCAAAATACAGAGCTGTCCCTCCTCAAAAAAAGTTATAAAAAAACACATATTTTTAAGTTTCAAGATATCTGCGGAAAGCTCTGCAAATATTTGCAGAGTAAAGTTTACGCTCCGCAAATATTTGCAGAGAACTCTGCTAACGGTTTTAAAAAAATTCAAAAAAAATTGTTTTGATTATAGAATCATGCGATTACTATTCAGATTTAACTTCCGACAAAAAACGATTCTTTTTACCGAAATTAAAAATAGGAGTGTAATTTAAAACAAGTTTTTGAGAAGGGTTTTTATGTATAAAATTTGAAAATAAGGGACGGATCCAAATTTTCACAAGATTCTTTATACTCAACTCTATCCAAGTCACTGAGTTGAACATGCAACCATATCAATGTAAGAATCTAACCTTGTAAGAATCTAACCTTGTATCTTATATGAAATTATATTATACTTTGTTAAGGTATTTAAAGTTTCAAACTATAAATCTATGCAACCATATCAATGAAATTTGTGTTTCAATGCAAATTTATTTGGAATTTTTATCATGTAGGTTCACTTTTTCAAAGTTATTACAAGAATATCCATGTTCTAATACATACCAGGTTCACTTTAGGCCATATTCTGTTACATAGCCAATAACAATAACAATAACAATAACAATATGCAATAGCACAATTTGACAGCACTCCATTATTATTTTTTATTGCCGGTTTTTCTACAATGTGGCAAAAAGTGGACTATTGTGTCTATATCTATTATAACCGGGACCAATTCCTCAGTCTCCAAACTTGGATGCCCTCTGTCTCCATCAAATCTACTCCATTTATTTTGCATGAGGAACCACTAATTAATTTTCTAAAGAAATAATGAAAGGTTGTGATTTCATTGGTCACGTGGAAGTTTGGGATAGAGGAATTCATCCCATTGTAACCCCTATAAAGTGATCTATAGTGATTATAAGATATTTAAAAAAATGTATTTGTTCATGGAAATTTGCCAAATTAGGCTAATTTTATATAAAAAAAAAAAAATCATATTTAGCCCAGTTTCAAACAATATTACAATCATAGGCCACTTCTGGCCACATCAGCGCCTAGCTGAACAAAGCGGTGAAGGCGTATTTTGCAAATTCGCCTTTGTAAATATCGCCCGTTTGAAAATTTCGCTAACTGGTTACAAAGAGAAATTAAACAAAGGCGAACTTTGAAAAATCGCCAACATGCGACATTTCAAAATGCGCCTTCACCCCGCTTTATTTAGCTAGGCGCTGATGTGGCCAAAAGTGGCCTATGCTTGTAATATTGTTTGAACTAGCCTAAATATGAAATTTTTAAAAAAAAAATTGGCCTAGTTTGGCAAGTTTATATATTTATTTCAAAGTTCAACTTCCCGAATTTGCATTGTAAGCTGTATGAGTGTCATATCGCAAAGCCAAATGAAGTAAGCGGCTACAATCTTCCTAAATGGTGTTTCATAAGCTAACAAAAACATGTACCCTAAGACGCATTATCACAAATACATGCTGTGCATTGCCTCGAAATGTCAGCAAAAAATTGCAGCAAACAAAACCTACAAAACCTAATCAATTTCAAACAATTAAAAAGGAGTATTATTTAAGTGTACATTTTCATGAAACAGATTAATTGGCAACATATCAACCTAATCCACAAACCAATTATTTAAAATAATCGATAGGGACTAGAACGAAAGAGATACCTCGAATAAACTGAAAATGAAATGATGGGAATTTGAGTTCTGGCACAAATAAGCAAGCCATTGAAATTTAAGTTTTGTATGCGTTGAAAGAGGACGAAAGGGATAGGGATTAGCGAAAAGTTGGATAAGGAACATGACTCTAATTGGACCGGGCTTAAAAACGGAGTTGAATCGCTGACTAAAATGACGTAAAAAGATTAGCAATGGTATACTTGCTAGAAGGGTAAATAAAAATTAACTAGCACTACCAGGATCCGTGGTGCGAAACCGATCGTTTGATTATATAAAATATTTATTGTAATTTTAGTTGTTTTAGTTAAACACGAGAATGGTATGTTTGAAGAAAAACATTGTTAAAAAGACTCCAAAAATAAATAAAAAGATGTATTTTAGTTTATCGTTTTAGGAAACTCTATTGTAATGTAGATTGCTAGAGGGTATTCAAATTATAGTTAAAAACTATTATTTAACAAAACATGTCATTTTGTCTCGTCTCTGCTCTCAAATTCAAATTTCTCTTTCAAAACATAACTATAGAATTCGAACCCTTCAAAAAACCTAGCTGTCGAAATTAAAAACAATAAGCAATGGACGGGAGGAAGCAACTGAACATTTGAGCTGAAGCTGGTGGTGACACGGTGAGCAAAGCCTGTGTGGTCAGAGGAGACGTCGATGAAGAGAAAATGCAATTTTTCTTCTCTGGTAGTATTATGTCATTAATTGTATTTGAATAGGTGTTCGTTCTATAAGCATAGAAATTGCATTGAAATTTATTAGCTGCGAAACATGTATTGATTTTTTTTTAATGCTTGAATTGTTGTCGAATAGTCCAAATTCGATGGTAATTGTCGAAATTATGGGAAAACAATTGGTCATCTTGATTCGATACCATTTCATCGATTTATTAATTATGTGTGTAGATATGTCTGTTTAAAATCAGAAGTACGACAATGAATCATCATTTTTCTCTAAAAATATCGTTTCGATGGGATTTTGACAAAATAGGTTAAACTTTTTGGTATGTTATTGCCGTACACTTTATATTCAACAGGGTGTTGTCAAAATAGGTTAGGTTATTCGTTGTGCTGTTAGCTTATATCAAATTTTAATAACTTACGGGAAATATTTGTAAATTCTACTGCCGATTCAAAATATATTTATCATTTGCAGTAAATCTTCATCAAGCATAGTAAGTAAAATGGTGGATGAAGAAGAACATTATGAACTACGGGGTCTAATTGGAGGAAAAAAGCAGTCGAAAGAAACAAAACTATTAACGAGCAATACGAAGCCGTGCCTTCAGAAAATTTCACAGAAGATTACAAAATTGAAGATGATAAAAAGGAGGAACGGGTTGGTGAAGAAAGTGGTGATGCTGAGAGGTGCTACTAAATATAATGGTGAGGAAAGCGGAGATAACGAGAGTAGTGGTGAGAAGGATAGTAGTGATAATGGTAGTGAAAAGCAAGGTGTAGCTCATGACAGTGGGAAGGATGTTCATAGAGGAGAAAATGTTTGGATTGAATATAGAGGAAAAGATTCTCCATAGGAGTCAGACGATTCAAAAGAATCGTAAGAGAATGTTGACGAAGAAGAGGTTCCTCCTTTGGTGAGAAAGGAAAAAGTAAAAATGAAAAGCACCCATTTAAGATTTTGAAAGTAAGGAGCAACTACCGTTACTGTTCGGCTACAGAGATCATATAGCTAGTCATATTTGATCTGTTATGGCAAGTTTGTTATTTAGGTTGATTTAAATAGTTTAATGCATTGTAAAATAAATCTTGTTATTAATTAACATTGTGTAGGTACATAGAGCTAAAATTATAAAGCTCCATACTCATGTTGGAACCCATAAACTCTGGATTTTGAAAGAGGAACGTCCGTTATTGAGGGATGTAGTGGCTTCTTGTAATATTATAGGTATGATCGAAGAACCACGCGAAAAAATTTATGAAGTTCTTATTGATGCTTTTATTGAACAATTTTACCATTAATCCAATACATTTTCATCTCCCATTCTGGGAAACAACCATAACTACAGATGAAGTGGTTCGCTTACTAGTATTTTTGTTGTTGGAAAAACTGTGAATGATCTGCTATGTGGATCAAGCGGTATTTCATATGATAATGTATACGAATTGTTGGATGATGCCTAAGATTGAAAAAAAACAGGTTAATGATGTGTTGGGGTAAGAAAAAATTCATTTAGAGTGAGTGGTTAAGGACAAATTATTTGAGGCCGAAAGAATCGGATAACATGGAACGTAAAAGACATTATGCTACTGCTAATTTGTTGTATACTATTTGCATATTGGTATGTGACGATAAATCTTGGAATAAAGTATCGGTTAATTTTTAACAACGTCTTTGTCATTTACGTCAAGTTGATACTAATTTTTGGTCCACTTCTTGTTTAAGTTGGTCATTCTACAACTTAGGACAAGGTACGCGAAAGGGTGTACAATAAATTGTTGGTTGTATAACATTATTATAGGTTTGGATGTATGAACATTTCCCTATATTACGACATCATCATTGGATAGTGGGAGTTAATAAATATGAGTTGAGAGCAGCATTCTATTTTGCATGGGTGTCTAGTACTAATTTTGTCTACAATCAAGTTTCTATGCTTTGTACAGCGGGTCTATAGTATGTGCTTTGAAACCATTGAACTTTATCTTACATGAAGAGTTCTTCTTCAATTTTAATATGTGCAAACAATCCCAACATCCATATTTGTACTTCAAACAAAGAAGTTGAAAATGTCGGTTAAATCGTTTAAGGTGGCATACTCGAACCTTGATGAAATTAGTTGGAATGAATGACAAAATCATCTTCTTATTAAAAGCTTAATGACAAACAAAGTCAACTATCCTTCGGAATGTGATGTTAATTATATGGAGTGGTATAAGACCGTGTCTCGTCCAATTATCGCTAATCCTTCTTGTAAATTTAATGAGCACATCTGATCAAATTGTGGTGTACCAAACCAAATTCCATTCCACATTATAAGTAAAGCAATCTTTTACTCTAAAAATTCTCATTGAATTATGACCGAGTTACAATTATTTTTAAAATGATGAGTTTGATATGCTGCGGATTATATTAAAACTTCCAAACCAAATGCATCCACATTGGCGCATGTACCGGAGTATCGAATATGTTTAGGATGAGCAACCGCTAGCTTTGTGTGATGAGAATTTGCTAACGGAAGATTAACCTGAAGCTTCAAAGATTATGAAGAAGGATAAGGGAACAAGTTAAAGCGGCGCCAAAAAGAGGAGTGGAAAAGGATACACGTGAGAAGAAGTAAAAATGTATGGCTGTGATTTCATGTATTGACCGTTGTGAACTATATTGTTGTATTAAACTATGTGGTGGCATTTCTATTTGTTGGATGACGACGACTGTGATTTAATATATTAAACTATGTGGTGGCATTGTATTGAATGTTTTGTTGATTGTTTTGTTGTGTAATTTGTTATACGATGGGTTATTTCATATGTGTTGTTTGAGTATGTGCCGATTGTTTGAACTTAAGTCTTCAATTGAACCACTGTCTCTATTTTCAAAAACGGTGAGGTGATGTCGAGTTTAATTCGACAAAAGAATGGCCGAAAACTAAAAAACTTAGATATATGACCCTTTTTGTCATATTAAAATATCGAATACAACATGCTTGGGCCGAAAAATCGACTAACTTTCGAGTTCGACTTGTCAATGCCGTTTTGAAGCCAAATAGACGACAAGACTTCATCAAAAATGTAGAGCCCCTTAAAACTGGTACCCTTTAGTTTTTTTCTATTTAAATGATAATAAATACTTCGACCTGCCTGAGCCAAATTATCGACAAACTTTTGGGTTCGCCATGTCCACGTCGTTTAGAGGAAAAATAGTCGACAATCATCCATCGAAAATGTGCAGTCCCTTTAAAACTGGTACCCTGGTTTTTTTTTCTACTAAAAAGGATGATAACTATTTCAACATGCCTGGGCCGAAAAATAGACCAACGTTTGGGTTGACGTGTTCTCGCCATTTTGAGGCAAAACAATAGGGGTGGGCACGGTCGGTTAACCGACAAAATCGGTTAACCGACAAAATCGGTTAACAAATTCGATTAACCGAAAATATTAATCGGTTCGGTGAACCGGTGATCGGTTAAGGTGGTTATCCATCCACTGACTGAACCAGCCGCGGTTAACCAGTTAAATTAACCGATTAACCGACTAATTTAAACTATTAACCGTTGACTGTGTTAACCGATTAAATTAATTAGTTAACCGGTTAATTTAACCGATTAACCTTTGATTGGTTAACTATCATACATGTCAAAAGCCACACCAATATAATATATGAAATGTGAACATCACAGCATTAATATAAGCATCAATTCATAAGCATTAATATAAGCATCAATTCATAGTATATAGTATATGACTATATGCAATCTATAGCAACCATTATAGCAGCCATACAACTGTTGTAATCATTAATTCACTATAGCAACCATTTAATCCATTGTAGCAAAATCGCAGCGTTATAATAATAGCATTATAGTCTGTACTTAAGATATAATATATCACAATTCAAAGTTTTAAACGCCAAAGTCCAAACATAAATAAAAAAACATTAATATAACTACAACAACAAAGGTTCCACATCAAATAACATAAAACTAGCAGAATAGACTGCCATATTGCAACTTTCTGCCTCCAAATTCCAAGTCTCTATTAAAAAAGTAAACAGATATAAATTAGCTGAAATGAAATGAAGCATGCATATTATATGCATATGTGTTAATGCAAGAGAAATTGTACATGAAACTGAAACGAGGAACTGAAATGAAGCATATATATTATATGCATATATGTGTATTACTCAAGGTTTGAAATTCCGTTTTCCGTTTCCGTTCCGGTCACTAGAGATTTTCAAACTTTCGGTTCCGTTTCGGAAAATCCGGATATTCCGTTTAAATTCCGGTCTAGCTCTCGTTCCCATTTAAACTACATTTCTTTGCATAAACATGTTGATAAATAAAATGCAATAATTGTGATTATAATTGTATGATTGTGGTTATGATTCAACAAATATAATTGTATTTGAATATGCAACAAGTTATATTTCTGATAATTTAAGAAAGCCCAATTCCTTCATAAAACAAGCCCTAAAGTTCTATTTTAGTTATGTTCTAATTTTAATAATGACCCAACAACCCCAATAACTCAGATGACCCTACTTCATCAAAATATCCTCTTTTTTATTGGATTTCTCTTACTTCACTTTATTCTCTTTCTCCGTGCTTCAGCCATCATCTCTTCCACCAAACCTACTCCTTCAAATAAACCACAAAATTGAGCCAATTTCTTTTGCTTATGCTTGCGCTTGGCTTTCTCTAGGTAATGCTTGATACTTGCTGCCCTAGATGTCGCTTTTGTACAATAGGTAGCTGTAAATAGTGTTATTTTTTATTTTATTTTAATGTGAATTGCCGGAACGAAAATTTTGGTAGATCCTAACCCGGTCTACGTCGGAACCGGGCCGAAGTGGCCGGAATTCCGACGTACCAGCCGGAATCTCGAACCTTGGTATTACTGCAACATAAATTGTACATGAAAATCAAAATGAGAAACTGAAATGGAGCATGTATATATATATGCATATGTGTATTACCGCAACAGAAATTATACATGAAAACTGAAATGAGGAACTGAAGTGAAGCATTTATAATTTTCGCTTATATGAAATTAAAACAAGCATTTATATATGAAAATTGTTATAAACAAGCATTTATAATTGTACATATGAAACTAAAACAAGCATTTATAATTGTACATATGAAATTAAAACAAGACTAAAATGTACATGAAAATTGTTATAAACGAAAATTGCTTATTTATAAAATGAAAACTGCTTGTTAACAGTTTATATGATTTGCTCTTATAGTCAGTTACTAACTTGCTGTGATATAACAGTATACTATATTTCATATATTTAACCCATCAAATTATAATAGCATTGAATGTTCACAAGATGAACTAACCATGGTGAAAACAGCGATGGCGAAGATGGACTATCCATGATGAAAATAAAAGATGATGGCGACTCAAGTTGACATCCATGTACAAATTCTAAATGGCAAACAAGTTAGTTAGAGTATTATATTCAAAATCAAACAAATGAGGAACTAAATTATTTTATGAAAGCTAATATCACCTGAGAGGACTTCATCATAAAAAGAATATCATCCACAACTAATTTCCCATTACTCATGTCAATAAATGGGTGCTAATGCTTGTATTTGAGTGTAGTAAGTCATAAGGCAAGACTGAGATAAGTAACAGGATAGGAATCAATTTTAATTTTGGAAGCTAGCTATATCTAAAACTAAGCTAGTCTAAGATAAAAATATATGGCATTTCATTGTTATACTATAAACATGTTATGTTGCTTAATGTTTCACATTTATTATATGTTAGTTTATTATTTTAATGACAACTTCAAAACAAGACAAATTATTTTATAAATTAAATTAACAATGTTGGATTAAATATAAACATTGCTTTGCTGAAAAGATGGTAAAATTGTCTTTCCTCTCAATTTCTCTTCTTATTTCTATACCTTGGCTTTACTGAAAACATTGCTTTACCAAGAGAATATTGCTTTACCCTAAGAGAATTGCTTTACCGAAATAAGCATGGCTTTACCTTAAGAGAATTGCTTTACTGAAATAAGCATGGCTTTACCCTAAGAGAATTGCTTTACCAAGAGAATATTGCTTTACTCTTAGGGTGAGAAAAATAAGTATGGCTTTACTGAAAACATTGCTTTACTAAGTCGGTACATAATTCTCATTCTCTGTTCAAAATACAGTGCCGTCATGTACATATGGAAACAAAGAAGAATGCACTTGCTACAACAACAGGAAGAATGCAGAAGTCAAACCTAAGTGTCCTTGAATGATATTATACTTCTGTTGTTACATAACCATATTAATTTAATAAAGGTTGAAAAATCTGAATGAACATAACTTTTGATTATATAAAAAAAATAAAGAACACAACTTCAAAACAATAAATTTCTTTTAAAAACAGTTTATACATTGTTAGAGTGTATATATACATTACTCAATAAAATTTTACAACTAAAATACAGCTTCTTGTATTTGTATTCTTAAATATCATTGAATCATATTAATACTAAACATCATTCCTTAGTAGCAGCAGAAAAATAATATTGAACGATCCTTATGACTGCAACTAAAAGCATGTCTAATTAATCATATAATATTTCGATTCTTAAGCAAACATCAAAATAATACACATCAAGCATCAAACTAATATTATTATAATATTATTATATATCAGTTCAAAATTGAAGATAAACACTAATACTACACACAATAAATAAAACCCACATTTTTCCTCTTCCCGTGTGATGATCTTTATACTTGGCAACTTGAGCTCTGGTATCGGCCATGATATAATGGGTGGAAATGAAGGTTTCAGATGATGTATATTACAGAAAAGAGGAAGGTGGTGATTGCAGAAGATAAGGACAGGGGTGAAGAAGTACTATGGCAATAATATAAAAGAAATGCATATACCAGAAGGGGTGAAGTCAAATTAAAGAAGAAGGAATGAATAACAAGAAGTATTAAAAGGTGGTGAGAACAAGAAGAACATAGCATACACAAAAATAAGGTGAAATTGATATTTTTATTTATTATCTTCATTCTCATATCCTTTACGTGCATTCATTCATCTATATATATAGCTATAAACAACTAGCCGTTATACATATACCAGCTCATCATAATTTAATTACTATTTTATAATTTATTAAATTACAACCAGCCTACATTTTCATATACATGTGTGCACGTGCACACATGCACAAGTGCACGACTTCAAATCTTCTTTTCCAAACACAACTGAATGCTTCCACTTGCTTTATCCTCTATCTGCAGCATCTCTAAGCCCATAGAAGCTATTGAATTAACTACAAGTGATTGGAGTGGAGTAATCTTCTTTACTGCTGAAACTGTTTGTTGAAATGCCACTATATCTTGATGTCGACCAGGTGTTTGATACAATGTATGACCGTAACAATTCCATCCCCCTTTAAAAAGGGACCTTGTCTCAAGGTCCAACGTTGGTAACTTTTTTACTATAGTCCAATAATCCTTCCAAGTTGCATCGATAGCTGGTTTATTTTTCTATTCGATTAAAGCTTGTACAACTGGCTTGTTATTTCGAGGAATAAGTATTATGTCCAAAATTCTTTTTAGTTCTTCGACTAATTGTTCTTTGTCTGATGGTAGCTCATGTTGTATAGTAATATGTGAGCCTACTTTCTTTTTTAATTGACCAATGTGAAATACTGGATGTATTTAGGCTGAGGTTGCTAGCTCTAATTGATATGCAACTTCACCCATCTTCTTAATTATCTTGAATGGTCCATAATATTTTGGTGAAAGTTTTTAGTCTTTGTTGTGCTGACTGATATATGCCTATATGGTTGTAGCTTCAAGTAAACCCAGTCATTTATAGAATAATGTCTTTCTGTTTTTTTTTCATTTGTGAATTTCTGCATTCTTTCTTGAGCAAGTTGTAGGTCGTCTTTAAGAAATTGCAGAGTAATGTCTCTAGAGGATAAATGTTGTTCAACTTCTTCTACCTTAGTAGTGTGGGGAACATAAGACAGAAGGGTTGGAAGTTGTTTGCCATATTATATTTCATATGGTGTAAGTTTTGTTGGTTCTTTCCAAGATGTGTTAAACCAATATTCAGCAAGTGCCAACCAATTAGCCCACTCACAAGGATGATGACAAACAAAGCATCTTAGATAATTCTCCAGAACTTTGTTCGTGATCTCAGTTTGGCTATCTGTTTGTGGATGGTATGCTGAGCTAAACTTTAGTATGCATCCTTGTAAATCAAATAATTCCTTCCAAAAATTGCTTAAGAAGATGGAGTCTCTATCACTGATGATTGACGTGGCATGCCATAAAGCTTAAAAATCCCATCAAAAAATACTTTTGCAACTTGTTTAGCTGTGTAAGGGTGCTGAAGTGGAAAGAAGTGAGAATATTTTGATAATCTGTCTACCACAACATAAATTACAGTTGCATTGTTGCTTTTAGGCAAATGAGTAATGACATAGTAATGTTAGTCCAAACATGGTTAGGTATAGGAAGAGGCTGTAGTAGACCATGAGAAGGAATGTTTTCTGATTTAGCTCTCTGGTAGTTGTCACACTATTGGATATAAGTCTCTATGGATTTTTCATATGCCTCCAGAAGAAAATTTTTTTCATTTTTTTCATAGTTTTCCTGACACCAGCATGGCCTCCTAATGGTGAAGAATGAAAATTCAAAAAGAGTATGAATGAGAGAAGTTTGGTCAGGATCTTATAAAATTCTCCCTTTGTAAAAAATGAGATCATCAACAATCTTATATTTTTCAAGTGGAAGAATGCCATGTAGAATTTGGTTTTTTTATTTCATAAAATGTGCCGTGTTTTAATTCTCTTCGAAGTTCTGAGATCCAATCTGCTTGTAATATTGAAATTGCTTTTATGCTTGGTTGTTCATGAGCTCTTGATAAACTATCAGCAATTATATTTTCTTTTCCCTGTTTGTATTATACCTCATCATCATATCCATGTAGTTTTGCAAGCCATTTTCCTTGAATTCCTGTGGTTAGCTTTTTAGATAGAAGATGTTGTAGACTCCGATGATCTGTTCGTATTATGAATTTTCTACCTAACAAATATTGAGACCATTTTTTTGTTGCATGGATTAATGCTAACGGTTCTTTTTCATATGTTGAGAGTTGCAGACTTCTTCCATGCAAAGCTTGGCTTATGTAAGCTATTGGTTTGTTCCTTGGAGTAGCACTGCACCAATACCCGAGCTACATGCATCACATTCCACTATAAAATCTTTATTAAAGTTTGGCATAGCTAGTATTAGTGGATTTATGAGGCAAGACTTGAGTTTATAAAATGCATCAGTGGCTCCTAGTGACCAGCAAAAGGAATCCTTCTTGAGCATTGAGGTTAGTGGCTTTGCTACCATACCATACCCTTTTATGAACTTTCTATAATACCTAGATAAACCCAAGAATCCTCTCAATGTTTTAATGTTATGTGGTTGTGGCCATTCAAGAACTGCTTTAGTTTTCTCTTTATCAACAGAAATGCCATGTTCTGAAATAATATGACCAAGATACTTCAAGTTATCTTCAGCAAATGAGCATTTGGAGAGTTTGATGACTAGCTTGTTATCTTGCAAAATCTGAAGTGTGATTCTTAAGTGGTCTAAATGATCATCCCATGATCTGCTATAAATTAAAATGTCATCAAAAAATACCAAAATAAAATGTCTTAATTTTTTTTAAATATTGAATTCATTAGAGCTTGAAATGTTGAGGGAGCATTAGATAATCCAAATGGCATGACTAAGAATTCATAATGTCCATCATGAGTTCTAAATGTTGTTTTATGAATGTCATCTTCATGCATCCTAATTTGATGATATCCTCATTTTAAATCAAGTTTTGTAAAGTATTTAGAACTATATAACTCATCTAGTAAGTCATCAATGAGGGGAATAGGGAATTTATCCTTAATTGTTAATTTATTTAATCCCCTATAATCAATACATAATCTCCATGAACCATCCTTTTTTTACCATGACAGCAGGTGCGGAAAATGCACTAGTGTTATTTCTGATAATACCCATATCCAACATTTCTTTAATCAACTTTTCAAGCTCATTCTTTATATGATAAGAATGTCTATAAGGTTTCAGACAAACTGGTTTTGAACCATGTTGCAGTGAGATTTTATGATCACATTCTCTTTTGGGTGGTAGAGAGTTTTGTGGTGATGTTACTGATTGAAAATCAGTAAGCATATGAACAATGTCAGGGTGGATACTTTGAGCAAAGGGAATAGTTGTAGTAGTGGATAGTAACATAAATTTTAAGGAAGAAGAATTTAACACTTTTGAAATGTTTTTATCATTTAAATGTTGGATCTGAGAATTTGTTAAACCTTGCCACATAAATTCTCTTCCATTATATTTAAATCTTACCTGTAGCTTTCTAAAATTGAAACAAATTTCATTAAACTCTCTCATCCATTGAATTCCCTAGATAACATCACAGCCCTCCAATGGTAGTAATAATAAATCTACGGGCATTTTGCATCCCTGGCAAGTAAGTAAAATTTGAGAACACATTTCATTACCTTTTAGCTTTTGACCATTTGCAACTTGCACTTCATAAGTTTTTGTTTGATGTTTTGGCAATTTCAATCTCCGTGCTAAATTGCTATCAATAAAATTATGAGTAGAGCCTGAATTAATGAGCAATATAACTGATTTGTTGTTGATGCTACCTTTTATTTTGATAGTGTGTAGTGTAGGAATTCCTAATAAGGCATTAATAGATATTGAAAATAAAGCTTTGTCTTGCTCCTGTTTAATTTCTGGGTCACTTAATTTTAAATTATCATCTGATGAAACTTCATTAACATCAGTATTATTTTCCATATCAATAATTCCCTCCATGATGTGAATTCGTTTTACTTTGCACTTATGACCATAGTGGTATTTTTCATTACACCCATAACATATATTATTCTTTTTCTTATCTAAAAATTCTTCAGGTGAATGCTTTTTGATTTTTGCCAATTTATCAGAAGTTTTAAAGACAGTTTTTGTGAAGAGGATTGGTTATTTTCAAAAAAATTCTTGGAAGAAGAAGAATTAAATCTTTTTTTGTTTTTTTTGTTTTAAAAGCCAACTTGTTTCAAATGTTTTGGCTAAAGAAACTACTGCATCAAAATCTGTGGGATTTGCAGCTATGACTTTATATTTAATTTCTTCTTTTAAACCTCCTGAATTTTTTTGTAAAAGATGAGTGGGTGTGATGTGTTCTATTAAGCCCTCTAATTGTTCAAACTAATTAACATAATGCATGACAGTGGTTGTTTGTTTTAGGGAAGAAAATGTATTATAAGGACTGTCTAATTTATCACTACTAAATCATACCTGAATGGCTTTGTGGAAGACTGACCACTGGTCATAATCTGGGACATTATGTGAACATTTGTAAAACCACTGAAGTGCTTCTTTTTTGGGATGGTATGAACATATGCGAACCCATTCTTGGATGTTTGTATTGTTGTATGAAAAGAATTGTTCCACTTGCCGAAGCCAGTCAATTACCCTATCCTCTCCAGTGAATTGTGGAAAATCCATTTTTATCTTGACCTTTGCAGTATCCTTTGAGTGATTAAATTGACGATAAGATATTTTGGACGGAGAGTTATCAAGGTTAATGGAATCAGGTCTTGGTAACAGTGAGGGTCTTTGGTTAGGTGGCACGTAAACATTTGATTTATATTATTGAGTTGAAGATTGCGGAAGTGATGTAGATCTATCGATATCTATTCTTGAACTCCCTTCATTTTGTTTTTGAGATTTAAGTTCTCTGAATTCAGAAAAAATTCTTACCAATGATCTATCAAGTGTTTCTTGAATTTCTTGAAGGCCTTGAGTGTTTCTTGCTATATTGATTGACATGTCTTGAGTTGTTTTTTCCAATTTCTTAAAAGATAAAGCATTCCTGTTGTTGATAAGATCTTTCTTCTGCCACCTCTCTGACTGTGATAACTCATCCAAGTTGACAGAATCGATGAGTGAAGAAGTATCTCCAGGATCACTATTGTCAGGCAATGTCGGATCTTTGTGGTGAGGTCAGTGCCAAGCTCACCATGATGCTTCGATACCATAGTGTGATGATCTTTATACTTGGAAACTTGAGCTCTGGTATTAGTTATGATATAATGGGTGGAAATGAAGGTTTCAAATGATGTATATTACAGAAAGGAGGAAGGTGGTGATTGTAGAAGATAAGGACAGGGGTGAAGAGGTACTACAGAAGCAATATAAAAGAAATGCAGATACAAGAAGGTGTGAAGTCACATTAAAGAAGAAGGAATGAATAACAAGAAGTATTAGAAGGTGGTGAGAACAAGAAGAACACAACATACACAGAAATAAGGTGAAATTGATATTTTATTTATTATCTTCATTCTCATATCCTTTACATGCATTCATTCATCTATATATATAGCTATAAACAACTAGTCGTTATACATATGTCAGCTTATCATAATTTAATTACTATTTTATAATTTATTAAATTACAATCAGCCTACATTTTCATATACATGTGTGCACGTGCACGGCTTCAAATCTCCTTTTCCAAACACAACTAAATGCTTCCACTTGCTTTATACTTAAAAAGCAACATCTCTAATCCCATAGAAACCATTGAATTAACTATAAGTGATTGGGGTGGAGTAATCTTCTTCATTGCTGAAACTGTTTATTGAAATGCCACTATATCTTGATGTCGACCAGGTGTTTGATACAGTGTATGACCATAACATCATACTAGCATTCACATCGCTCAAAATTCAAATCGACGATCCAAATAGCAAAAAATGAAAACCAAGGAGGCAGAGGATGGATTTGTATTTGGATTCGAAGGTGTTTGTACCAAAATTGGGCACAACACTCTTCGGAAGTTTTTGAAGAGATAAAGTGAAGAAATTAAATGTAAAAAGAGGATTATCTAACAAAAACTCCAAATTTCAGATATGAAACCAATTAAAATGCAAGGAGACACAAGAATTTAGAGTGGTTCGGCGTATTGCCTACGTCCACTATGAAGTAGTTTGCTTTATTGATCTTTCTTTGAAGATTACAAGTGGATTCAATGAATTACAGCAGAGAATTATGATTTGCAGCATTAAATTTCGTTGGTAGCAGCGGCAATGGAGTTCAGATCTGGATCTGGCAGAGTTCGGGCGTTGGAGAGCTCAAAGAAGAAGAAGAACCCCTTTTCTGTTGGCTTTGGGGGTCTATTTATAGGTGTAGGAGGCTGATATTTTGCTCAGATCTCGGGAGAGCCTCTCTGGCACGTGACCAGGCCCGCGTGCCCAAGCCTGTGAAGTTTCGGTCTGATCCGTGATCGATACGAACAGATTTCGTATCGATCAATATTTCATCCAATGGAGTCGAAATTTGGCGTGGACATTCTTTAGCATGCATGTAGTCTTCTGTGAAAATTTCATAGCATTTGGACTTGTAGATTAGGAGATATGATCGATGCAAAATGAGATTCTCGGTTGGCTGTTTCGTTCGACTCGCTCTGTACGACTCGCTTCCGTTCGACTCGGTGACGTGGCGCTTGAGTCTTTGGATCACTCTGTCCTTGATGCTGTTTTGAGCGAGTCGAAGTGTGTAGTGATTGAGCGAGTCGAAGTGGAGCGTCCTGAGGGATTCGAACAGTGGCTTTGCCAATGAAGTCGAACTCAATGGAGTCGAACAGTGGTTCGAGCAGAGCGAGTCGAAGAAGGCATCTGATGGAGGTGGAGCGGAGCGAGTCGAAATAGTCACTTCTGAGGGTTGTGAAGCGAGTCGAATCTGAGCGATTCGAAGTTGGCTTCTGATGGTTGCGAACGGAGCGAGGCGAAGTATGGCTCGAAGCGGAGTGAGTCGAAGTATGGCTCGAAGCGAAGCGAGTCGAAGTGTGCACTTCCAATGGATTCGAACTGGAGCGAGTCGAAGAAGGTTATTCTTAACCAATTTTGTATCATTCACAACTTGAGCACACGAACTCGGATTGACTTGAGATTTGGAACGTTGACTCTTATAGCTTAGGTTGTCATGTCATATCAATTTTAGCTCGATCCGGACTCGGACAAAATTTGTTGATATCCATAGTGAGCCTGTGTATAACTGATCTCTAGGACGGGCCGTCATTGGTTACCAGTCAATTCCTTGGTGTCACGGCCTTGCCAAAAGGCGGGATAACATTTGCCCCCCAAAGCACGTCTTGTGAAAACATGATGTGCTTTGAAGTGCTGCAATCTTCATTCTGAATAGTTATCATCTTTTTGATAAAAGCTGTAATCTTCGACTGTTTTTCTTGATAATGTAAACTGTTGACTGTCAACTGTTGTACCTTGTATTGTTGCAACCGATTGCTATATGCTAGCGATTAGCTGTTTGCTATTGTAATCGTTATTAGATGAGCTTTTGATTCCTGTAAATCTGGAACATTGAATATTGGTCCGACATACATGCATATATGTTAACCTGACTCTCGTTGACGTTTGCACGTTCACGAGTCGTTGTCAGTTTATTTTATATTGAATTATGTATCGATCCTCTCCTGAACCGACGTGAAATTCGTGGTAACAACGCTCGATGGTTGCTTTTCGAATGTTCCTTCGTAACGACCCTCTCCTGAATCGATGTGAAGGGTTGAAACATTGAAGACGATTTTTATCGATTTTAGGGATGCGAAATGAGCATTTCGAATCGATATAGAAGGAGTCACTGGATACGAACATGCAATTCGTATCGATGGAGTTGGCCTCTAGAAGCAGTGATTTGATGGAGTCGATCTGCACATGAGACGGAGCCGAAGGTGATCGATACGAAGTGTGGTCTTGTATCGATGGAGTCGAACTAGATAAGGGATGGAGTCGAAGGGGAGACGGAGTCGAGATGATTGCTTGTTTTGCTGCATCGGAGACGGAGTTGAAGACAAGCGATACGAAGGGGAGCTTCACATCGACGCACTGGAGAGGGAGTCGAAACGCGTGTTCGAATCCACCGGGATAAGAATCGTTTATTCCTTTTGCTTTCGAGTCCATATAAATACTTTGTACTTAGCCATTTTTCCACTTTTTACCTTTCGCTTTCCTTCCTTGCCTTCGTATCGCTCAAAAACTCGAGAAGAAAGAAGAAACATTCTTGCCTTCGAACCGATTCATACCTTCAATCATTTGAACTAACTGACAGATCTAGGTAATCCAATAAGTGAATCCACGCATAAACGATGAGACTCGAGTTTTTAACACCAAATCAATTAGAGTTGTGATCGATCGAAAATTCCTTGGCCTCAGCTTCGCGTCGATCTGGAGTGGGGGTTTCGAGATGATGAGGCGGAGGCATTCGTATCGATCGATGGTGGAGCTTCGCATCGAATCGAATGCTTTGAATACGTGGATCGATACGAAGGGGTTGCGTCTGATCGACTCGAAATGATGGCCTTGGGTCGAGTCGAAGTGGAGTGCCTTGGAACGAGTCGAAATGGAATGCCTTGGAGCGAGTCGAAATGGAGGTTTGGGAGCGAGTCGAACTGCGTAGTCTTGGGAGCGAGTCGAACTGCGTAGTCTTGGGATCGACTCGAACTGGAGGCTTTTAATCGATTCGAAGTGTCGCGCTCTGATCGATTTGAAATTCCCAGCCTCTTGATCGAGTCGAACTTGCATGCCAACCTTCTGACCGAGTTTAACTCATACGCAGATGACCATGACTTATCGATGCGAACACGGCTCCCGTGAGCGATACGAATTGATCATTAAAATATTTGAGACTCCTTGCACATTTAAACAATTGACTCCGACGAGCTTCAAACTTGCATAACTGGACTTAATCGTTTCACCGCATATCTGATTGCCTATTGAAGCTTGTTGATGAAACTGGAACTTATCAAAATGATAACACACTTTAACTTGGACTGATAGCTAATAACTGGATGGCACGGTTGTGACGGTCAGTGATGACGGTCCTTCCGACTGAATTCCGAAGTCTCGTCGTTTACATGCTTTCGTTAATCCTGTAGATCTTCTCAAATGACATACAGTACTGCACTGCACAACACACATTCACACACTTTACACTGGGGGATGCACGAGCATTATTGTTTGTTTAACAATGATTTTTCATGAGCTAGCTATTCATGGAACCCTCAAGTTCACAGCAGCAGGAACTCCCGAGTTCTATTCCTCCATCCATCGAGATACCGGTTATTGAAGCCGAAGTTATAGATCCAACCCCGGACGATCGTTTAGGGGCTCAGTTTATTTGTAATCTGCAAGACTCTGTGTCATCGGGTATCTCTGAAGATATGTTAGGACGGATTTGTTTAAGGCATGGTTTGTCGCTTGACGACGTGTTACTGCCTGGGCCGAACGACATGCCACATGATCCCTCGGAGGGGTTTACTGCTTTCAACCGTCACGCTTGCACAGCGGGGACACTTCCTCCCTTCAATCAATATATAAAGGAGATGTTATCGTTTCTCAGTATAGCTCCATCTTAGCTACATCCCAACGGGTATGCTTTGTTGAACAACACCTTTATCCTGTTTATGGAGATCCTCTTTCGACCGCCGAAGTCGATCGAGATCAGATATTTATTCAACTTCAAGAGCCGTGGAGACAGCCCTTCTTTCACCTTTTTGGAAGCGGTCAGGAACTGCCACATTGTACTGGGCTCCTGGGGGAGGCTAAGTTATTATAAAACTGAATGGTTCTACGTTCGGTGCCCCCCTGGATTTGCTAGGCGATGGTTAGATAGATGTAAGTGTTATTATTTTTCTCTTGAATCATCGAGATATTATTAACTGACTTCAAAACTGACATACTTCCCCTCTTTTATAGCCGCAATCTCTCGACCTGACGGTGCATACTTCCGAGAGCTAGTTCGGATCCTTCAATCATTTCCGGGCGAAGAGAGGCATATCGACTTGGTTCTGTCTGACAGAAATTTGAGGACCGTCGGACTGATATAACGGAGGCAGAGCATACTGCTGGAAGGGACACTCAGAGTGGTCCCGAAGAAACGGGTGAAGCGCAAAGCGCCCGTAGTCGTGATAACCGAAGAAGTTGATCCGGAGAGAACGCCTACCGATACCGAGCTCCAAGCTGGGCCTTCTTCCGATGTCCATGATTCGGGAGGAAGGAGAAAAGGCAAGGCAGCTGCTTACAAGCATTCTAAATCCATGAGATTAAAATCCGTGGTTGTGTCATTGCCCGTTCCGGGGATTTAGAATTTCTGAGGCTCCTCCCCCGCCAGTAGAGAATCCTTTTGAAGGGCTTGCTGATATCCCGATTCCGGATTTTGTGTCGTCTCAACACGACGCTGGGATGGAGGAGCTTGATGGTGCTCTTGAACTGAGTGGGTCGCTTGCTATGAGTGCGGCCGACATTTCTGGTTGGTCGGGGGGTTGCACATGTATACACTTCACTACACTACATGATTCACAACTGTAAATTTTCCAACTTAGGAAATTACTGACTCTTCCCTCGTCTCTCATTTTTAGGTACTATGTCTGGAAGAGGATCGATGCTCGGGAATCTTCGCTCGGCCTGAAAGGCCTCTTCTTACTACGATTCCCGCATGAGGGACTCAGATAGAGATCGCGATCGCGAGTACTCTAACCAAGATAGGTACGGGCGTGATAGGGACAGAGAATACATACATCGGTCTAGATCACGCTCTCCTCCCCCTAGGCTTCCATCTCCACCCCTATTATCGTTCCACACCCGCCAGAGCCTTCTCGTCATAGGCTATCTTCTCATACTTCTAGATCTGAGTCTCATCTTCAGAGAGTTGAGACCACGACCTCCATAATTGCAGAGCAGGTCCCTACCGAGCCCACATGAGTGGCTCAGATGCGGAAGGACTTTCCGAACATTTGCTTCGATGGCTATGTCTTCCCATCACACTTGAAAAGAATTTCGTTTGGAGTGGAAAACACGATGCATGAGTATGTTCATGACATCTACACCCAATACAGAGAATGGGTTAAGGCTGCGGAGAAAGCTTCTAAGGTGGCTGTTGAGCGAGCCAAAGCACTCGAGAAAATGGAATCCGATCTTGCTCAAAGGGACCGGATCATTCAAGTGCTCACTGCTGAGGCCGAGTCTTCTCGGAAATCTGAAATTGCGGCCACCAAAAAAGCTGATGAAGCGAATGTGGCCATGGAGAGGTTGAGGCAGACACATGTTGCCTTGGTGGAGGAGATGGGCCATCGGAACACTACAGTCACCGCCGAGCGGGATGCGGCGGTCAAGGAGCTCAATGAACTCAAGGCCAAATTCGCCGACATGGCCAAGGAAAGGGATGATGCAAACAGCGCAGCCCAGGAGGCGTGCGAGCAGACTGTTCTGCTTAAGGGTGAGCGGGATGCAGCTGTGTCTAAAGTCCACAATGTGGAGGCTGAGGTCGAGGAGAAAGTGAAGTCGGCCGAGTCCAGGCTAGAGGCTGACATCGAAGACCTCCTCGTCGTTTACAATGCTAACGTGCTGAGGCACAAGGGTCTAGCCTGGCTCGACGATTACCCAACGCATCTTTATAACGCTTGGGGACGACTGGTTGAGGAAGAGAAGGAGGCGCATCAGGGCGAGTCTGTGGATGAATTTGAACTCGAGAATCGCATTCTGACTGAAGATGAAAAGAAGATTCTTCACGAGTCAATGATTCTGCATGAGAAGGAAAGACTTGGTGCACAGCAGTTTGAAGTGGGAGAGGGTTCAGGGGTTGACCACCATGAAGCAAGTCTTGAAGTTCCCGCATCGACCCAGCCCGAATCCTCATCTGCGGTCGATCCCCAGGCTGTTCCTGCTTACAATCCAGATCAGCCGCAGATGTCTTCGGCTGCAGCGCAAGTCACTGATGCCGCCTACGAGTCAAACTGAGGAAGGTATTCTGAACATTCCACATATCTTTCTTAAGTCGAAATCATCGATCGAGTTAAGTTCTAACAGCTCTCTTATTCTTTGTCCAGTGATTGATGCTGCACCGGCCATGCCTCCTGCTACTCAAGAATCATATCATATGCAGGAGGCTATCGTGACCGAAGCAATCACCGTAAGTGCAGCTGCCCCACCCGACGATGCTCAGGGAAGCACACTTGCATTTTATGAGCAGTTGATGGAAGAACTCTTTCGCCGTCATGGCGATCCTTTAGCCGACTTATCATTCGTCATGGGCGGAGAAGTTCCTGCCACAAGCTCTTCGATACCGACTACTGACGCTCCCAGCGAGGCTCGTTCGGGTACTGAAGAGGAAATCTTGGCACAAATCGCCGCTGAAATGGATGCCGCAGCGCATGGTAGCAGTTTTGGAGGTGGGACGGCGGCACTTGGTCCAGCTCCGCTTAGAATGATATCGCCTGGCGGTACATTTTCTGACACTAGTGTGGCCATGCCATCTTCCACATTTGATCCTATCCCTCCGACTCCGCCCACAGGGAGCATTCCTATCCATTCGAGTTCGGAGGAGGATGTTGATATAATGCCTTCGCCCGAAGATCCACGCCGAAAAGCAAAGGCTCGAAGAGGAATATTAGCGGTGGTTCCAGCGGGTCTACACCGAGAAGGAAGCCAAGGAAGAAGAAAGATTAAACATGCTTCCCCGGTTTATTTTGACTTGCATTTTGTTAGCCGTGTATAGATGCGGATTCGGTCTAGTAGGAATTTTTGGAAACTTGTACACGAACTTCTTTTATAAACAATGGAAATGAAACTTTTTTTTTGACTTCTTTTCTGTCATTGTGTAATTGCTTAAGTGTTTCAATATCTGAAATGCACTTGTGAAGTTCCATCTTCCGAATAAAGTTTGTTTTTGTTCGCCAACTTCGGATACTATGGACATGGTTTGCGACCGGGGAGCGAGTTGAATTTTTACGTCGCATCGCTTCAGTCGATGGTCGATGCTTAAGTCCTGCCCCCCCCCCCAGTCTCGAGGATGAGTTGTAGAACATCAGTCGGCGATTGCTTCTCGTTTTCGCCATGTTGAGCCTAGTGCCACTGAATGGATGTCTGGGTCAGGTGGAGACCGAGTGGTTTTTCCACGTTTATCTGATTGCCGATGATCATATCCGTACTCCGGGGATTCACATTTGTTTACCGGCGATTGGTCACGCCGGCCTAAGTTTTTATTACATGTCCGCGATCTGAGGACTTGGAATTGACACTTGTACTCCAACTCGCACTCTGGGAGTTTGGAGTTGATATTTATACTTCAATTCATGCTTCGGGAACTTGAAGTTGGTGTTTATGCTCCGTTTCACGCTCTGGGAACTCGGAGTTGATGTTTACACTCCAATTCGCGCTCTGGGAATTTGGAGTTGTTGTTTATACTCCGCTTCGCACTCTAGGAATACGGAGCTGATGTTTATACTCCGCTTCGCGCTCTGGGAATATAGAGTTGATGTTTATACTCCAGCTCGCACTCTGGGAGTTCGGAGTTGATGTTTATACTCCGACTCGCACTCCGGGAGTTCGGAGTTGATGTTTATACTTTGGTTCGCACTCTGGGAACTCAGAGTTGATGTTTATACTCCGCTTCGCACTCTGGGAATACGGAGTTGATGTTTATACTCCGACTCGCACTCTGGGAGTTCGGAGTTGATGTTTATACTTCGGTTCGCGCTCTGGGAACTTGGAGTTGATGTTTATACTCCGACTCGCACTCTGGGAGTTTGGAGTTGATGTTTATACTCTGGTTCGCACTCTAGGAACTCGGAGTTGATGTTTATACTCCACTTCGCACTCTGGGAATACGGAGTTGATGTTTATACTCCGCTTCGCACTCTGGGAATACGGAGTTGATGTTTATACTCCGACTCGTACTCTGGGAGTTTGGAGTTGATGTTTATACTCCGGTTCGCGCTCTCGGAACTCGGAGTTGATGTTTATACTCTGCTTCGCACTCTGGGAATACGAAGTTGATGTTTATACTCCGACTTGCACTTTGGGAGTTCAGAGTTGAATGAAGGATTGTCGTGTATCAATCCTTTCTTGACTTTGATGTGATGGCTGGTCCCCGAGCTCGGGTTTCACTTAGCGAGTGACTGATTGCATCGCAGTCACTCCATATTTGAATAAATTCCACCGTATGGTGAAACTTAGCTCTCCGTGCATAGTGATGATCGTATGAAGCATTTCAAGTAAATCACAGCTCTGGCTCGAAGAGATTACATTTTATTGCTGAAATAAGAAAATAGGGCAAAGTCAGTTGCCTTGTTACAAATTCTAATTTCGAAATGCAGAAACAAATTGCAAAATGGAAAGTAGATTAAATGGATAAAGATAGCCTGTCATGTGTAATAGCGGCGAAGGCTCTCGCTATTCCAGGCTCTTGGCAGAGTAAGACCGTCGATGGTTGATAATTTGAATGTGCCATCTCCGAGCCTTCTTTCAATAACATACGGTCCTTCCCATGTTGGCTTCATATGCGATGGAACCAGATAGATTATTTTCAAGACGAGATCGCCTAGTTCGAAGGTTCGTGGACGGACCTTGGCGTTATACAATCGGGCGACTCGACTTCGATGCGCAGCTGCCCTCAAATCAGCTTCTTCACGCTTCTCATCTAATAGATCGAGAGATTCAGCAAGTAATATTGCATTTGTCCCCGGATCATAGTATGTCACACGATGAGAAGATACTTCTAGCTCGACTGGAATAACGGCTTCTGAACCGTAAGAGAGAGAGAATGGGGTGTGACCGGTCGCAGTCTTGTGGGTTGTCCGGTAAGCCCATAAAGCCATGGGAACTTCATTGACACACTTGCCCCCGACCTTTTCCAGTCATTTTTTAGAATGGACTTTATAACTTTATTAACCGCTTCAACCTGTCCGTTTGCCTGAGGGTGTGCAACTGCGGAGAATTTCTTTTGGATGTGAAATCGTTTGCAGAAATCTTTAAATTCAGCACTGTCGAATTGGGTTCCGTTGTTCGTAATAATGGTGTGTGGGAGACCGAATCGACAGATGATGTTGCGCACTACAAAGTTGATTACTTTCTTCGTTGTTATGGTTGCAAGAGCTTCGGCTTCAGCCCACTTTGTAAAGTAATCAACTGCGACGATGGCGTATTTCGCACCACCATTTGCCAGAGGTAGAGCACCAATGATATCGATGCCCCACATTGCAAACGGCCATGGGCTGACCATTTGCGTTATCTCGGTAGGAGGAGCTCTAGGAATTCGGGCATATTTCTGGCACCTATCACACTTCTTTGCATAATCCGATGCATCGCGATTCACGGTTGGCCAGTAATATCCATATCAGAGTATTTTCTTGGCAAGTGCTTGCCCCCCGGTGTGGTCGCCACATTCTCCCTCGTGCACGTCGTGCAATACTCGTTTAATTTCATCATGAGCGATACACCGGAGTAGAGGGACTCAATACCCTCTTCTGTACATGATCCCATCCTGGATGGTAAATCGTGAGGCCTTCCGAAGGACTTGTCTCTTTTCGCTCCTGCGCTCCGACAGGGTTCCGTGTTCAATGTAATTTCTGAGTGGAGTCATCCATGAATCCTTTTCGAGGACGGTTTCGCATACCTGGTCTATTTCTGCCTGGTCAATTCTTGGGGAGGATAGCGCTTCTATGGGAATGAGTCCCATTTGTTGAGCTTCACCTGTGCTGGCTAGCTTTGCCAATGAATCGGCCTTTTGGTTGTGCTCCTGAGGTATAAAATAAATGGCATAATAATCAAACTGATTTAGCACTTCCTGAACTCGAGCTAAGTAAGAAGCCAACCTTCGATCTCTTGCTTGATACTCTCCCCGTACTTGACACACAACTAATTGTGAATCACAATAAATTTCCACCGCGATGATTCTCAAATCTCTGGCAAGTTTCAAGCCAGCTAAGAGAGCTTCATATTTAGCTTCATTATTAGTTGCATGAAAATCGAACTTCAAAGCATAAAATATAGATCGGCCTTCGGGCGTTTCAAGTACAACACCAGCGCCCGAGCACCGGTCGTTTGATGCACCATCGGTATAAAGCTTCCAGACGTATTCGGGGGATTTACTGGTTTCAGGAAAGTCCTCTGGAATGGTGAATTCAGCTATGAAATCAGCTAGGACTTCTCCTTGGATCGCTCGTCTTGGAGTGTAAGTAATATCAAACTGACTTAGTTCGATGTTCCACTTGAGTAACCTACCAGACGTCTCAGGCCGCGAAAGGACCTGTCGTAACGGCTAGTCGGTGTACACAATAATGGGATGTGCCTGGAAATATGGTCGGAGCTTCCTTGATGCAATAACAAGGCAATAAGCCAACTTCTCTAATTTTAGATAATTCCTTGATACACATGTTCTCCACTTTCCGTTCGGCTTTCGGACGAGCACGGGATTTGACACCCATTCAACATAAAGCGCATCCCGAATGAACCCGTTCGCTTTAAGCTTTTCTACTTCTTCTTTAAGGGCGACAGATCTCTCTGGATCCATACCACGCCTTTTCTGTTTGACCGGGACATGCCGCGGGTCAATGTTCAAAGTGTGGCTCGCGATGTCCGGTGAGATCCCATACATATCGGAATGTGTCCAGGCAAATACGTCAATATTTGCCCGCAGAAATTCAACCAATTCCTCTTGAGTTTGCTAGCTTAGCTGAGACCCAATCTTTATCATTTTTGAATCATCGTCATTATCAATTGGGACATCAATCATCAGCTCGGGCGGGGATGCTTGCCTTTCTTTAGATTCTCCTTCGTCTTCAGTTTCTCTAGGGTCAAGATCCTTGAGGAATTGGCTAGGGTGCCCGGGCCTGGGCCCGGGCATTAATTTTCAATTATCAGCAAAACAGACGCAGAGAGATTCCTCTACGCCCTTTCCTTTCTCCTTTCGTTGTGCTTTCCGCAGCTCAGCGACATAACAGGCTCTGGCAGCAGCCTGATCTCCCTGAATGATTCCTACTCCGTGATCAGTGGGAAATTTTAAAGTCAAACACCACAGGGCAATGGCGATCCTGAATTCAGCGAGGGCCGGTCGGCCCAGGAAAGCATTATAAGGCGAGTCTATGTCCAAATCAATGAACTGCAACATCCGTACTCTCCGACGTTCTCCGACTCCCAACTCTACTGGCAGTTCCACCATTCCAGTGGGTATAGTAGCACTTCCGTTGAAACCATGGACTCGGGATTGACAGGGCTTCAAGTCCGTGGCTTCCATTCTCATTTGATCATAAGCTCTCTTGAACAAAATATTCACAGAGCTTCCACTGTCAACTAAGATCCTCTTCATCCAAGCGGGACCTACTTGTGCTGAGATGACCAGTGGATCGATAGTAGGGGCTTCGACTTTATCAGCGTCTCTGTTCCTGAACACGAGGTCATCTATCATCGTCTTCTGTTGCTTGGCCGGAGCAGCTTCATCAAAATTACTACAACACTCGAAGTCTGCATGCTTGATAGAACTGGCATACGACTCCATTTCCTTCCAGCTTCGATCTGCTGGGTGAGGACCACCACTTATTGTATTGATGAACAACCTCCCACCTGTACGAGCGGGTTCCTCCTGTCTTTCCTGATTCGGTGCACGATTCTGATTTGATGGGTCCGCACCACCAGATTGCGGCGCCCGGACATACTGATCCAACTTCCGTTCACGTATCAGTTTTTCAATGAGGTCTTGCAAGTGACGACACTCATTAGTGTTGTGGCCATAACTCTCATGGAATCTACAGAATTTTCCTGTTTGGATTTGTCTTTCAGTCGGTGGTTTCGGGGCAGGTTTCTTGTACTGCATGGTATTACAGGTCTGCAAATACATGTTTTCCAACGACGTGTTCAACGGAGTGTAATTATCGTACATGGAAGCTCTACGCCGTGGACCACGAGTCTGATCACGTTTTTTGTTTTGATTTCCATTGTCCCTCTGCTGATTCTATTTGCTTTGTACGTTCAACTGAATTTTCCCAGAACTATCTCCGGATTGTTTAACAGCGATGTTACTTTGTATTCCCTCGATGTTGGGCCCTGCGTCATCCTGCTTCCTAGACTGTTTCGCATCCTCCCTTCTCAGGAATTTGGCTGCCTTGGAATAGAAACGGTCCAATGACGCAGGTGGTTTTCTAGCTAACCAATTTCCGAACTCGGAATCAACATCAATCCCCTTAGTCAATGCCATCAGGATAGAGTTATCATTGGGATTGCTTATTTCTGCACATGCAGCATGGAATTGCTCCAAGTAACGTCTAAGTGTTTCTTCGGGAGCTTGTGTAACACTAGACAGAGTGTTGACATCTTTAGGCCTCGCCACGTGGATGCGGAATTGTTCAACAAACTTGGTGGCCATCTGATCAAAACTAGAAATGGATCGTGGTGGCAAACGAGTAAACCACATGGTTGCAATGCCCCCAAGGGAAATGGGGAAACTACGGCATTTTACTGCATCGTCAGCTCTTGCAGCATTCATCGGCCATTCGTATTTCAAGACGTGTTGATTGGGATTAGAACTTCCTTCATAAATTGGCAAAGTTGGCATCCTGAAGTGCCGAGGTGGTTCAGCATATAATACGTCATCGGTGAAAGGGGTATGACTCCGGGAGATTCCCTAGTCGTCATTACTGAGACCCTGACTTTCACGGATCATTTGTCGAATCATCGTTGGTATATCCGGCACTCGGATACTTGGAGCATGTTGTGCCAAGGTGTGGTCAGGTTCCACAGTGCGAATTTGGACCAATCGCGGTCGACGGTCTATGCCTCGCCTCCTTGGTTCAACATCCTCAGGGACATAAGGCTCAGGAGTCTGCTCTCGTTGGTTACGCTGAGGATCAACTTGGATTCTAGCATCACCTCCTCGTCCGGCAGTGGTGGTAGTAGCAATGTTGCCCGTGACATGGTAAGGAGCAGCTCCTCCTCGAGTTGAAGGTTCTGTACGGAGACTGGCGGATGGTCCAGCTCTAGGTTGCCCAAGATTCGAAGCAGGTTGGTGTCCCGTGGCTTGGGTGTAGCTTACACCTAGCCGTGGGCGTGTGGATCTGGTTTGGCCATCGGAGGAGGCTGAACTCTCTGTGGAAGAATAGGAACCTTGGTCTCTTCTGGATCTTCTTCGCCTTTGGCGATTTAGTTGGTTGGTCAACTCTGCGTTGGCGCGCAGTTGTTCAGTTAGTTGTTGTCGACTCTGGGTCAATTCTTGGAACAGCTTCTGGAACTCTTGTCTGGTAACCGGACCTGTTGGATCTGATGGTCCGGCGGCATCTTGATTTGATGGAGGCAATTGCGTGGGATTCTGTCGATCTCGTCCTCCTTGATCAGCAGTTGTAGTGGTAGTCCGTGTACTTACCATGGTGAATTAGTGAAAGTCCTTTCCTAGATCTGATACAGATCTGAATAGAATGGAAGGGCTTCAAAGTTCTAGATCTGGATCTTCTTCTTGGATTTGTGCAATCCGATATAGATAGGAGATCCAAAGAGCAGGAGAAAATTTGGGTTTTTCTCAGTGAAAGCACCAAAGTGTTTGTACCAAAATTGGGCACAACACTCTTCAGAAGTTTTTGAAGAGATAAAGTGAAGAAATTAAATGTAAAAAGAGGATTATCTAACAAAAACTCCAAATTTCAAATATGAAAGCAATTAAAATGCAAGGAGACACAAGAATTTAGAGTGGTTCGGCGTATTGCCTACGTCCACTATGAAGTAGTTTGCTTTATTGATCTTTCTTTGAAGATTACAAGTGGATTTAATGAATTACAGCAGAGAATTATGATTTGCAGCAGTAAATTTCATTGGTAACAGCATCAATGGAATTCAGATCTGGATCTGGCAGAGTCCGGGCGTTGGAGAGCTCAAAGAAGAAGAAGAACCCCTTTTCTATTGGCTTTGGGGGTCTATTTATAGGTGTAGTAGGCTGATATTTTGCTCAGATCTTGGGAGAGCCTCTCTGGCACGTGACCAGGCCCGCATGCCCAAGCCCGTGAAGTTTCGGTCTGATCCGTGATCGATACGAACAGATTTCGTATCGATTAAGATTTCATCCAATGGAGTCGAAATTTGGCGTGGACATTCTTTAGCATGCACGTAGTCTTCTGTGAAAATTTCATAGCATTTGGACTTGTAGATTAGGAGATATGATCGATACAAAATGAGATTCTCGGTTGGCTATTTCGTTCGACTCGCTCTGTTCGACTCGCTTCCGTTCGACTCGATGACGTGGCGCTTGAGTCTTTGGATCACTCTGTCCTTGATGCTGTTTTGAGCGAGTCGAAGTGTGTAGTGATTGAGCGAGTCGAAGTGGAGCATCCTGAGGGATTCGAATAGTGGCTTTGCCAATGAAGTCGAACTCGATGGAGTCGAATAGTGGTTCGAGCGGAGCGAGTTGAAGAAGGCATCTGATGGAGGTGGAGCGGAGCGAGTCGAAATAGTCACTTCTGATGGTTGTGAAGCGAGTCGAATCTGAGCGATTGAAGTTGGCTTTTGATGGTTGCGAACGGAGCGAGGCGAAGTATGGCTCGAAGCGGAGCGAGTCGAAGTATGGCTCGAAACGAAGCGAGTCGAAGTGTGCACTTCCAATGGATTCGAACTGGAGCGAGTCGAAGAAGGCTGTTCTTAACCAATTTTGTATCGTTCACAACTTGAGCACACGAACTCGGATTGACTTGAGATTTGGAACGTTGACTCTCATATCTTAGGTTGTCATGTCATATCAATTTTAGCTCGATCCGGACTCGGACAAAATTCGTCGATATCCATAGTGAGCCTGTGTATAACTGATCTCTAGGACGGGCCGTCATTGGTTACCAGTCAATTCCTTGGTGTCACTGCCTTGCCAAAAGGCAGGATAACAGAAGGTTTAATAGAAGGGGTGAAAATTTCGTAGGTTAGTGTTTTTTTTGTTTTTTTGGAATGAAAATGAACGAATTTAGGAACGAATTGTGAACAGCGGCTGATGGGAAGCATGATTCCATTTCGATTAGGGTTAGGGTGAAATGGGTAGGCCGGGTTGCGAAAGTATTGTATCTGGGCTTTTTTTATAATTGAAAAAATAGGTTCAGTCAACTGTTAACCGATATATGAACCGTGGTTAACCGTTAACTGACCCGATTTTGGTCGGCTAACATCGGTCAGTTAACCAAAAGTTCGGTTAACCGATTTTTTTGGTTAAACCGGTTCGATTAAGGTCGGTTAACTCGATTAAATGCCCACATCTAAAATACAGTCAGCGTGGCACCATCGAAAATGTAGAGTCCCCTTAAAACCGACACTCTATTAGTTTTTCTCTACTAAAATGATAATAAATAATTCGACGTGCCTAGGATAAAAATTTGTTCAACTTTCGGGTTTGACATATCAACACCGCTTTAAGGAAAAATAGTCGATATGCCTGGTTCGAATATTAATTAAAATTTCGGGTTCGACTACTTCGGCCATGTTTATCAAAATAAAGATTATACATGTTTATTGGATAAATTTTTTGGCATATCATCATCGTTTTCTCTTATATTTTTTGTTCTTGTTTATCATAGTTGCCATGTTATCTAACATCCATCACATACAAATCCACAAGGGTTTAGTGGTCTCTGTCATGCAAATTCAATTGTTTCACAACAACCCAATAATCGAAATTGCCACCTCTAGGCAAGTCCTCCATAACAACAATGGATGACCTAATAACTTAAGGAATATGCATTGATAATGATCAATAACTTGATTACTTTCGGATAATTTTTTTTATTTCGAGTTCTGTAGGAGATCTTAGTAGTAGCATTTGATGAACACGATAAAGAAGCCTTGACATGCTCAAATAGTGATAGGTCTCTTTTTGTTGACTTTGATTTTTTGGATGGTCTACCCCTAGTATTTTTTCTATAGGTGGTTCTAACAATTATGTTGTTGGAGAAAAGGCTACCGCTTTTAAGTCATTTTGTAACATAACATTCTCATTATCTAGATCTTTTCATACATAGGTTTTATTACTTGAATTTTGGGTAAGTCTATGAAATCAAGAGTGACACGGTTTTTAATCGAATGAGTGCATGAAAGTTTCTTCCAAAAAGAATCAATTAACTCAAGAGGTATACGACCGATAGACTCTTTAAATTCCATAACCATATGCGTACAAAGAAGGTCATTGACTTGCTACAATATATATCCATAAGGTTACATGCTACAACTGTGTTTTTTAGCTCTAGTAAAAGTATATCTAGTGCTTTATGAGAGAATAATCCAAAAAGATGTTGAAATATTGGTTCTTCTCTAAAACAGTGCATAGGTTTTAATGAATTTGATTAAACTACAAGCACTATAGCAACAAGCTCATTTTCAACGTATAAATGAGCGTTTGTCCAACATTATGCAAAACTTCCTGCCGATGAATCAAAATATAGTTTCAAGCGACTATGAGCATTTTACACAGTATTAGTGTAAACATCATCATAATGTCTAATTTTGTTAGTTCACGCTAAAACAAACATTTTCTTGTACTTAGACAACCAATTTTTCTCCTAATATGTCTCTGACCTTTTCTGCTTCGAAATCCAAGTGTCACATAAAGCATTCAAATTACAATAATATTCTTCTTCAAAAAGAGTGAATAACTATAGCCCAATCATCGACAAAAAAAAGTACTCTTTCCTTCTTCATCGTCTGTAACACCACACCTTTATACTCATACTATCAAAGAGTATTACTAGATAATACTATCTGATAATAAAAATAATGAGGTGATACTGAGCTATCACATATGAATATTCCCTTGGGTTAACATGGGTACGTATTTCAAAATCATATACTACTCATATGTATGCACTCGATATCGGCACAAAGCAATAAACATGTGTGTTTCCGAGATAGAACAACACACAATATAAAACAAATCACATAGAACAGAGTCATCAATGCAGTGATAACATATAATATAAAACATACACAAGTCCAAGCGGGTCTACAAAAATAGTCAAATGCCCAGTATCATCAAAAATATACATAGCATGTCCAATATATACATATCAACAACATATGCATACATGTAGCTACAAATATACAAAATGATACTCAACTCTATAATATATAACTATCCTCCTCTATACCCAACAATCAAAAGTCGGTCACTTCGTCACATATGCGAATATAGATGTCAATATAGCAATTAATTTTAAATATAATTCGATCTAAAAAGCTATCTTCTGTATATAATCGAATTAGGCCTCGAGACTAGTTCCATTGTGTTCAGAATAGGGGTATAACATATAGAATGCCAGGCGGCACGTCTCGTTTGGAGTTCGAGATTTTTGGGTATGTTATGTTGAATATTTTAGAATAAAATAAAAATAATATATATAAATCCTATTGTTTATGGCCATACCCAATCATCTCAAACCCATACCCATGTTTTTGGCCCATACCCTGTGCGTGCAATCGATTCCCTCCTCCTTCCCTATTTTAAAGTTGCCTGTAAACTAAAACGAGGCTCTTTCAAATTTCTAAATTCAAAATTAAATAAAATAGGCAATTGAAAATCATGAAATAAGTTACGTTAAGATTGTTTAAGGGAGATCTACACCTATATTCGCATACGAATGGGTTCAGCCTCGTATTCACGGGCTCAACCATTTACAGTGAAGCTTGTTTAACTAAGGTTTGATTTTGTTTGAATTAGTGATGGAGTTT
Source organism: Allium fistulosum (assembly GCA_030737815.1). NCBI lineage: Eukaryota > Viridiplantae > Streptophyta > Magnoliopsida > Asparagales > Amaryllidaceae > Allium > Allium fistulosum. The sequence goes on along the minus strand of CM060902.1, from coordinate 1,041,538,640 downwards.
GGGTATTTGGATGTTGTATTTGGGTTCGGAATTTTGGAGAGCAGCTTGTAACCGAAATTTTGGGATGTGTGGTGGTGGAATGGGGATCGCGTCATGTGTGCGGATGCGAGAGGAGGTTGATGGTCGCATTTTGTTTGGGGCATGGGGGCGTTGATTCGAGGTGTCGGGTAGGTCGAGTTCGTCGAGAGCAGCACATTGCCGAAGACGGATTTGAATTCCATCGAGTATTTCTCCGTGTCACTGCATTTTCATGCACGATTTTTTGGGTTTTAGCTATGCATGTTTGAGGAGAGGATGGAAGAAGATGATTAGTTTGAGGGGTAATTAAGTTTAATTATAATGAGTGATTATTAATTATAATTTAAAAATCCGAAAACTTATAATTTGAATAACTTTTGCATATGAGGTCGGATTCGAATGCCGTCTTTTGTGTTGGACTCATAGCGACGATGGCTAAGCAATGGAGTTTGTTTGGTTGGATTTAGTGCTGGTGGGATTTTTGGCTAAAATCGAACGCCCATTCGGTTTTAGTTCAAAACGGAACGTTTCGGCGAAAACTAAAAATCAAAGCGAGTTTAACTCACATTCTACTTTACTATATCATATCCATGATGCTATAAACTATTATTGATTTCTTGGATGTTTGTTAAATTATTTGATTGATTGTTTGGTTGAATTTTCGATTGGAAAATGGATGACATATTAACTTGATTGTTATAAACCCATATGATTATATATATTATCCGTAACCATTGTTTTGCAGGGAAAATCTGTAGAGAGACCCTGAGGGGTTTCTCATTGATAATTATTTATTTACATCCTTATGCCATTATATTGATGGTTAATTGAAATAAATCTTGATATTCCATTTAATTTGTTAAGTGTCATTATAGCGATTTTGCTATATCATCATTTACTAATTTTCATCCCCAAAACCCTGCCGTATGTTTTTGAACTTGAGCTTGTGTTTTCACTAAACAGATTGTTAAAATTCATTAATCATTTTCATTAATGATAATTTAAAGTAATTAATCATTTAACTAATGATTTTGAAATTAATTAACCAATTTAATAAATCATGTTTAAAATCTGTTTATCTTTGATTTAAATGAGATTGGATTTAATAAATCATTTGACTAATGATTATTTGAGTTTAATCAATTATTTTAGTTGTTGAAAATGGAGTTTAAATAATCACTTTAATTAATGATATTTGAAATTAATAATCATTTTAGTTAATGATATTTAAAAGTAATTAATTATTTTAATTAATATATTTGATTTTAATTAATCATCCTAATTCCTGATATTTGAATGTAATTAATCATTTTAATTAATGGTTGTTTTAAATTTAATTAATTGTTTAAAACTAATGACTTTTGAAATTTAGTTAATCATTTTAATTGATGATGGTTTATAGTTAATTAATCATTTTAACAAATGATGTTTTAATTTATCATTTTAGCTAATATTGTTTGAACTTAATTAATCCGATTAATAAACGATTACTGGAACTTAATTAATTGTTTTAGTTAATGACATTTAAAAATTATTTAATCACTTTAATTAATGATGGTTGAGGTTAATATTTCATTCTAATTAAAGATTCTTTGGATTTAATAAATCTTTTTAATTAATGATATTTAAAGTTAATTAATTGATTTAATAAAAGTGATTAAAGTAAATCAACTAATATATTAAAAGTGTTTTAAGTTAATTAACCGATTTAATGTTTTTAAAGTTAATAAACTGATTTAATAAAGATTTTAAAGTTAATTTACTAAAGACATCAAAGTATTTGAAAATTAACTATTCTATCAAAGATAATGGATTTGTTTATTTAAAATGGATTATAAATGTGATTAATTATCTTTTGGGATTATTACTATTATTTTAATTTTATAAAGGTATTTAAATCATTTTATTTTCTTTAAGGTAATAAATGATGTTTTAAATTCACAAATGATGGTTTTAAATGAGAAAATCCTTTAAAAGGAATTATTTATAAATAAAGCTAAGTGTAAATTATTTTAGGCTTATAGTAAACAATGTTTTAACGACACTTGTGTTTTGACCCTTGTTTTAATACATTTAGTATTACAAATTTTGTCTTATAAAAGAACATTTTAAAAGAGTATTTTCCAAAATGTTTTTACAAATACTATAATATGGAAATCAAGCACAAGTTTAGTTTTTAAAAGTAAAGTTCGAATTCGATTATGGAAAAATAGTTCCATAATCGATATCGCTTATATGGAAAAGATTTAGTCATACTTTTAACTCTAAACGTTGAGGCTTGGACTCGTTTCTATCTTGAAAGTTAAAAATGTCATCAAGACGATACCTATAAGTAACATGTAACATCCCGAAAATTTTCGACTTTCGAAAATTCAACATCGATACTCGCTTTATCGACTGCTGAGCGATCGAATGCCGGAAACCCGAAAAGTTATGGTTTTAAGAAAAAGAAAAGAAGTAGAAGAAGAAGATAGAAGAAAAAGAAAAGAAAGAAAGAAGAACAACAGAACAACAGCAGAACAGAACACAATATCAGAATCTTACACATCGCAGCGGAACAATATATAATAGATAAACACTAGTCTTTTAAAACAAAGAACTATATCATTTTATACATACATCAATCAGAGTCAATATACAACTCAATACAATACATCACATCAATGGACAGTTATATAAACTTGTCCTCATACAGAATACACAGCGGAATAAATATATCAGATACAATTACTACGTCTCGTCATCCAGCTTGCTTCCAAAGCTCCAGAATATCCAGAATATCCTGATAATCTAACTCTAGGCTGCCCGTGTGGAAAATAGTGGGCACCCAGAGTTTAGAAGGGAACAATAAACTCCGAGTCAGTCATGGTGACTGGTGTGAGATCGTAAAACAGTTATACTTTAAAAATAAACAACAGGATAATTTTAAAGTAAATTCGAAATGCTTTTGGAAAATGAAACTACCATAAGACCTCCCACCACACACACAATGCAAACGCAGAATTGGAGGAGATTTCTTCTTATGATAGTCAAAGATGCTTACTACGCAAAATCAAATCATTTTGATATTTTTATTAGTGCATAGTGTAGAAAACATTTCGAAAGTATAATATTAATCTTAGCCAGCATAGGCATTCCGCACTTATGCCTACTATAGCTACCATCCAAACAGTGGTGACCACCATAAGTGAATGATAGGTTCTACAACTAAAACCGTACAAGATCGTATTGTTTCTTTGGATTTCCAACAAATGGTCAGGCTAAGGAACTTCCTATCCACGATGGGTACGTCCCTGGAATAGACGACCCGAGAAACTAACGTTACGGTTAGATCTCTGCCAACACAAGGCCGGGTTACCTCTGCAAAAATAGGTAACTACTGACACGCGTATGCCATCCCCCGATCGTCACCGATCTTCCCGAGGATCCCCGATTTCCAACAAACCACAAAGTAATAATAACTGTGCAGCAACCACAGAGGTTAAGTATCTGGGCTCCATACCATGATACCACCTTTATCCAGAAGGAATGACATACACTAAGGGGCGCTACTCCCTAGAACCTTGCCGCATTCGTCCTGTTTCGACCATTTCCGGGGTGTGAGGCTCGATGAAGTCTCGTCCACAAAGCTACGCTTTCTCAAAAAGCCCTGCTTCGGGTCAAACAAAATGATCAACCTATGATCACAAAGATATAAGATCAAACAAATGATCATATCACAAATGATCAAACACTGATCATTTCACAGCAACACTCAGTATGCCACGTTACCAAATTGGGATATATCGCTGATAAATTTCAACTACATAACCTCTGAGCTCGTACGTCTCAGAGAAGGGTGTTAAGCTAAGAGAATAAATTCTCCGCCACCAACAGAAATGTATTTGAAAGAAATCAGCTTTATATCTCAAATTGTAACGTCAGACACACAATCCATACAAGTCTGTTCCGGGATCGAACAGAACCGAAGGCACTTCTCACGAAGCCCTTGCATTTCCGGATAAATTTCTAATCACGTCAGGACTTCCCGTCACTAAGGGTGATAAAACCTCTAAATCGAAGATCAGTCGATGTAGAGTAACTCGACGGTAATCCTTCCGTTTTCAAAAATATCCGGTCTTCAACACCGGTCTTCAAATGCGATTCATAACGACGTATCACATATTCGGAATGGGTTATTCGACCCCATGGTCCTTTCCCGGTTAACCCGAATAGTGAGCGATTATTTAAAAACAAGTGTGGCATTCACATTCATCCAATTCACAACAAAACATCCATTCAGGGTAATTATTGATAGTCGGTTATTTAACTATCAATAAAGATGCGCAACATCATCAGATTCCAAATAATTTTCCAAATTATTTCATCTTCCAAAATATCTTTACTAGATATAAAGTTTCCACACTTAACCGTTTGAAAACAATTTCAAATTAATTTCCACATTTCATTTTATCTTTGAAGATAAAATCTCAAAACAGTTCATTTCATATTGGAAAAGCATTTCCATACTTATTTAATAATAAGTATTTCACAAATCATTTATTTTCAACATTTGAAAATATTCGATATACTTAAATCAATATTAAGTATATATTCATTCTTTAAGGAAATCATACCTTTTAACATTTATTTGAGTCAAAACGGATGTTGCGTAAAACATCGTTACGACGACTCAAAATCACTAGTATAGGGATTCGGAATTTAGATAGATATGTGAATCCCAGTACTACATCAAAACATTTCCTTTCGGAAACCATTTACTATAACAACAGTGTTATAGTCCATCATTTCCTTATTTTTCGAAAACGTCTATTTCAAAAATAAAAATGTTGAAATCTATGATTTCGATATTTCACACGTTTTAAAACATCTTTTAAAACAATCACTTCATTTCAAATATCGCTTTCCCGAAACATATCCATTTTATTTAATAATATATTCACTGTCCAAAATCGTGAATATACTTCAATAATTATATTTCAATCTTTTCTACACGTTTTATTCCAAGAATTATCCACTATCCAAAATCGTGGATAAAATTTCCTTAATAACTTCTATATTACATTCATCAAATTTGATTGATTTCAAATTCGTAAAACAACGTTTATAAATTCACCTTTATATTTTCTAACAACTTCGATTTACAAAATTTCCTTTTATTGACTTCTAAATTTACTTATCAAAATAAGTGATTTTAGATTTATAAACAACGTTTATAAATCACATTTATACTTCATAACAACTTCAACTTATGAAATCATTTCATTTGGCAATTTCTATTTATATCCTAATTACGTGCAAAAATCTAATTTATAAGTAAATTACTTATAAATTGTTTATTCGACAACATCTATTCACTTTATAACTTCACGTTATAAATCTATTTATTTCATTCACTTATGAAATCCTTTTTATACTTCTTTTTAACACTTATAAAAATTCGTTTTATAAGTCCAATATTTTTTTATTAATAAAATATCCATTTTATAAATCTTCCTATACAAATCGTTTATAGTTATTCAAAAATCCTAGCTTAAACCATTTTATAAATAAATCGACTTTTATTTCAAAAATCACCTTACGGTCATAATTCACAAAAATCTTAACTTTTATAACTTCAAAATTCTAGACGTTTATCTTTCTGAAATAAATCAATTCAAAAAAATCGATAAACGTCTACTTTTCAAAAATCACTTTAAAATCCTTTTTAAAATAAAAGTCGTTATTTTTACATTTCAAAACTGAATCCGATGATGCAACAGCATCGATTAGTCCATCACAACAGTCAATATCATATATCATCATATGATAACAGAATATATCAAAATATCTGTAAATAATCAATACGGTGAGGAATCCAGTCGGATCCCTCCAACCTGCTTCCCTGCATCCACAGATGTTAGCACAATACCAATTCCGCTCCAGTACGGAATTATCGCGGTATATAGGTTTTTATAAATCCGCTTACTAACGGCGCAATAGGGTCTCATCCGCTATACGAGGCGGGAAATCATCAATCCAATATATACATATGCCAATATGTATATATTGCTATATATATAGATATATATCCTACTATATCTAATAGCACATTCAATAGAAATCAAACAGTCAATCAAATCAATAACTGAAAATTTCCACTTTTCAATGTGAGTGAGAAGATCTCACCTTTGCATTTTATTTGCAATCCATTTCCTATCCAGTTTGTTTTTCTTGATTTCACAGGTTTTGACCTTGCATAATCAATTATATGATTTTATTAATATTCGAATATAAATCGAACAATCACTTATTATTAATAATTTAATTAATTGACTAACAATTTTATCATACTGAAAATTTTTTCTTAATAAACTTTAAATAAGTTAATTAGACAAATTAGTCCCCTTACCCGATTATTTTAAAAATTTAAACTAGTGGTTTAAAATATGTATCTTTACTTTATTTTCCCCTTTTTAAACTGTTTACAAAAAGAATCAATACCCCTTAAATGAAAATATATTTCTGTTTATATTTTGTAAATGGGAATATATGTATGTATATATATTATCAGGCTTTAAAAAAACGAATTTTTGAATTTGAATCTACCTGCAGTGATATGTATGAAAAAAATAAATAAATAAAACGTATCGATACCTCACTGACAATCGCACGAACCCAGACTTGGATGAACTCCATCGCGATGCAGTTCTCCTCCCCACGGCCCTCATTTGATTTCCATCAACCCGAGACCGAGCTTGCCTCCTTCACCATCGAGACGATGCCGCGATCAAAAACCCACTGCCTCCAGTCGAACGCGAGCGCCGCGCTCGTGCCCACGCCTTCGACTGCCTCGTTCACGACATGAACGCCAAACCCAGCTTTTCTTCGAACAAGCGCCACCGTGAATCCTATTGTCGAAGTCGAGATCGACTTCGCCATCTCCACGTTCCCCCATATGATTGAATCGCGATCCGTTTTCCAACCCAGGTCGCGAGCTCGACCTTGCGAAAAACCCTAGCTTCGAACTGCTATCGAGTGTGGCCGCCCCTGTCGCGATGCAGATCTCACAGACCTGCCAAACTCCATCTTCGAACAACGCGCCTTCGATTCACGGAAAGAGGCAAAAAGAAGATTCGCGATTTAAATGGAACGAGATTTCGATTTTTTTTTTGTTTGAAGGAGGAGGAAGCAGTGGACTTGCGATTCAAATTTGTTCTCCCCCCAATTCTTCTTTTAGACGAAATGTCTGTTGCCATTTTATTTCATTTGGGAAGGACGAGATTTTGTTCTGGAATTTTTTCATTTGCTTGGGGATGTTCGGCCATTGTTATTATTTTGAAGCTTCTGTTTTAAATTGAACGAGATGTTGTTTTCTTTGAATTGCTCGCGTGATAAAGAAACAGAAGGGGACAGAGTACGTGATGTTTCAGGGAATAGGTCGACGCAAAGACTAGGGTGGCTGATGATTTGAGGGTATAAATTTTTATATTTAAATTAAATCGATTAATTGTTGTCCAGACGTTTTAATCTCGTACGATCACACAATGAATCCGAATGCTACGAAATTTGAAATCCGTTAATAACTAACTACTACGGATCCAATGGAACTGGTTTCATCGAATTCCGAGACTGTTTGAAAAATGACTATTTTATAAATATCGGTTCGAACGATCTAATTTCAAACTGAACAATTTACTCCTAAATTCGATTCTGAAGCTTCTGTTATCTTCAGAAATATCAATACGAATTTTAAAAGCTTTCAAAATACTTTTCTTCAACTGTAAATTGAAGATATAAATTTTTATCCAACTCTCAATTGATTAAATTTTATAATTTAATCGCCAGATTCAAATTGAAATCGGGGATTCAAATTAAATCATCGTTCAAATATTTAAAATAAATTAAATATTCTCAATTTAATTCGTTCAAAATTCTGGGTCGTTACAAACTTCCCTCCTTAAAAGAATTTCGTCCTCGAAATCACAAGTTAGGAAAAGTGGTCCTTAACTCGTCTACTATTTTTCAACATTCAATAGTTTTATCAATTTATCAAAACAAATCTTCCTACTAAAGATTCGTTATCAATCAACTAGTTTTCCAAACCTTTCATAATTTCCAAACACATTGTTTACTTCAAAATTCAAATTCGAGTTTAAATTCAAATTTTAAACTTTCAAAATTTCTCAAAAATCTTCTAACACTCGAAATTTTCGAAAAATTTCGCCAGCGTCTCCTTTGCGCGGCTAATACGGTACGACTACAAAACGTCCCTACGGACTCTCAGATTTCAAAAAGAAAAAGAAAAAGCCAAACGGCTAGACAAGAAACCATCAAAAACTCATATTCAAATTTAAATACATACCTTTAGTCGAGCAATTCAAATTTATCTTCGAAATCAAAATTCCAATCCTTTATAACACCTGTATATCCTACTAGCCATAATATCTAGTTGCATACATTCAAACCATTTCGTACATTCAATTACAAAATTTTCGATACTTACTTCCATATCATCTTTAATTCACTATTGAAGTTATATATTCAATTTCGTTCAATCTTTACATTTCAATTCCATTTGAATTCAATTCTAACATTTAATTGGATTCAGTTCAATTTCTGAATATTGAATTTTATTGATTAGCTTCCATTCATACTGCACCATTTTAAATTAGTTTCAGTTACTAATCCATTTCCAATTCTAATTCACTTATTCAAATTCGGTTTCAACATTCAGTTTTAATCTTATTCACTTCATTTATTCAAATTTATTTACTCATTCACACATTCTTTCATTTTCAATTTGAATCTCATTTCTATCAAATTCCAAATATTTTATAAGTCTTCGACTTATCTACATCTTGATTTATAAAATCATCGATACATTCATATTACTAATTCTATTCCTTTATGAATTTTATCTTCAAATATTTTTCTGGAACTTTATTTCAAATTATATCTCACATTAATATTTCATAAATATTTCTACATAGTATTCCAGAGTTTACCAACATTTCAAAAACCATTTTCGAAAACAATTCAAATTTATCTTTTGAATTTCAAAAACAAAATCCAAATTTTTCAAACAACTTCTATTTAAAACAATTTGGCAGCAATTCCTCTTTTGGAAACCCGAAAATGAACACCAACGATGCCGCGGTCATCATCGAAGTTATTTTCCAGCGACCGAAAAGAGTTTAGGGCTTTCAACTCTCCAAAACATTTTTCAAAACCCTTGAAATCCATTTTCAAATCAAAAAGATTTAAACTTTCCAAATCTCCAAAATTTTCAAATTCTTTTTAAAACATTTCCAAACTTCTCTGGAATTCCGTTTTAAATTACAAATCACATTTATAATTTACATTCTTTAAATTCATTTGCGTGTGAATTTATTTCTTAACTTTGGAGTTATGATTTCAATTTCTTATTCAATTTTAATGATAATAGATTAACATTATCACTTCTAACATCCATGCAACCATATACTATAGTATTTTATAGAAAAACATTTCTTTTCTATACAAAAATAGTTTTAGGTAAAATTATCTCATTTACCCTATTCAAAACAATACTGTGCCGAATTGTTCTATTCAAGTGTTTAGAGATCCCTATCGATAGAGTTGTACGGACAATACCGACCAGAATCCATATACCACTCAACAAACCAATCATCACAATATAAAACAATTTTATATTCACTAACAAATACGCACTCATATCTATTATTACACTCAACTCATTCTAGAGTACTACTGACTCTATCTCTAATGAGTAACACCCAACAGAGCAGGGTTGTCGCTTAACCATATGCTCTGATACCAAATGTAACATCCCGAAAATTTTCGACTTTCGAAAATTCAACATCGATACTCGCTTTATCGACTGCTGAGCGATCGAATGCCGGAAACCCGAAAAGTTATGGTTTTAAGAAAAAGAAAAGAAGTAGAAGAAGAAGATAGAAGAAAAAGAAAAGAAAGAAAGAAGAACAACAGAACAACAGCAGAACAGAACACAATATCAGAATCTTACACATCGCAGCGGAACAATATATAATAGATAAACACTAGTCTTTTAAAACAAAGAACTATATCATTTTATACATACATCAATCAGAGTCAATATACAACTCAATACAATACATCACATCAATGGACAGTTATATAAACTTGTCCTCATACAGAATACACAGCGGAATAAATATATCAGATACAATTACTACGTCTCGTCATCCAGCTTGCTTCCAAAGCTCCAGAATATCCAGAATATCCTGATAATCTAACTCTAGGCTGCCCGTGTGGAAAATAGTGGGCACCCAGAGTTTAGAAGGGAACAATAAACTCCGAGTCAGTCATGGTGACTGGTGTGAGATCGTAAAACAGTTATACTTTAAAAATAAACAACAGGATAATTTTAAAGTAAATTCGAAATGCTTTTGGAAAATGAAACTACCATAAGACCTCCCACCACACACACAATGCAAACGCAGAATTGGAGGAGATTTCTTCTTATGATAGTCAAAGATGCTTACTACGCAAAATCAAATCATTTTGATATTTTTATTAGTGCATAGTGTAGAAAACATTTCGAAAGTATAATATTAATCTTAGCCAGCATAGGCATTCCGCACTTATGCCTACTATAGCTACCATCCAAACAGTGGTGACCACCATAAGTGAATGATAGGTTCTACAACTAAAACCGTACAAGATCGTATTGTTTCTTTGGATTTCCAACAAATGGTCAGGCTAAGGAACTTCCTATCCACGATGGGTACGTCCCTGGAATAGACGACCCGAGAAACTAACGTTACGGTTAGATCTCTGCCAACACAAGGCCGGGTTACCTCTGCAAAAATAGGTAACTACTGACACGCGTATGCCATCCCCCGATCGTCACCGATCTTCCCGAGGATCCCCGATTTCCAACAAACCACAAAGTAATAATAACTGTGCAGCAACCACAGAGGTTAAGTATCTGGGCTCCATACCATGATACCACCTTTATCCAGAAGGAATGACATACACTAAGGGGCGCTACTCCCTAGAACCTTGCCGCATTCGTCCTGTTTCGACCATTTCCGGGGTGTGAGGCTCGATGAAGTCTCGTCCACAAAGCTACGCTTTCTCAAAAAGCCCTGCTTCGGGTCAAACAAAATGATCAACCTATGATCACAAAGATATAAGATCAAACAAATGATCATATCACAAATGATCAAACACTGATCATTTCACAGCAACACTCAGTATGCCACGTTACCAAATTGGGATATATCGCTGATAAATTTCAACTACATAACCTCTGAGCTCGTACGTCTCAGAGAAGGGTGTTAAGCTAAGAGAATAAATTCTCCGCCACCAACAGAAATGTATTTGAAAGAAATCAGCTTTATATCTCAAATTGTAACGTCAGACACACAATCCATACAAGTCTGTTCCGGGATCGAACAGAACCGAAGGCACTTCTCACGAAGCCCTTGCATTTCCGGATAAATTTCTAATCACGTCAGGACTTCCCGTCACTAAGGGTGATAAAACCTCTAAATCGAAGATCAGTCGATGTAGAGTAACTCGACGGTAATCCTTCCGTTTTCAAAAATATCCGGTCTTCAACACCGGTCTTCAAATGCGATTCATAACGACGTATCACATATTCGGAATGGGTTATTCGACCCCATGGTCCTTTCCCGGTTAACCCGAATAGTGAGCGATTATTTAAAAACAAGTGTGGCATTCACATTCATCCAATTCACAACAAAACATCCATTCAGGGTAATTATTGATAGTCGGTTATTTAACTATCAATAAAGATGCGCAACATCATCAGATTCCAAATAATTTTCCAAATTATTTCATCTTCCAAAATATCTTTACTAGATATAAAGTTTCCACACTTAACCGTTTGAAAACAATTTCAAATTAATTTCCACATTTCATTTTATCTTTGAAGATAAAATCTCAAAACAGTTCATTTCATATTGGAAAAGCATTTCCATACTTATTTAATAATAAGTATTTCACAAATCATTTATTTTCAACATTTGAAAATATTCGATATACTTAAATCAATATTAAGTATATATTCATTCTTTAAGGAAATCATACCTTTTAACATTTATTTGAGTCAAAACGGATGTTGCGTAAAACATCGTTACGACGACTCAAAATCACTAGTATAGGGATTCGGAATTTAGATAGATATGTGAATCCCAGTACTACATCAAAACATTTCCTTTCGGAAACCATTTACTATAACAACAGTGTTATAGTCCATCATTTCCTTATTTTTCGAAAACGTCTATTTCAAAAATAAAAATGTTGAAATCTATGATTTCGATATTTCACACGTTTTAAAACATCTTTTAAAACAATCACTTCATTTCAAATATCGCTTTCCCGAAACATATCCATTTTATTTAATAATATATTCACTGTCCAAAATCGTGAATATACTTCAATAATTATATTTCAATCTTTTCTACACGTTTTATTCCAAGAATTATCCACTATCCAAAATCGTGGATAAAATTTCCTTAATAACTTCTATATTACATTCATCAAATTTGATTGATTTCAAATTCGTAAAACAACGTTTATAAATTCACCTTTATATTTTCTAACAACTTCGATTTACAAAATTTCCTTTTATTGACTTCTAAATTTACTTATCAAAATAAGTGATTTTAGATTTATAAACAACGTTTATAAATCACATTTATACTTCATAACAACTTCAACTTATGAAATCATTTCATTTGGCAATTTCTATTTATATCCTAATTACGTGCAAAAATCTAATTTATAAGTAAATTACTTATAAATTGTTTATTCGACAACATCTATTCACTTTATAACTTCACGTTATAAATCTATTTATTTCATTCACTTATGAAATCCTTTTTATACTTCTTTTTAACACTTATAAAAATTCGTTTTATAAGTCCAATATTTTTTTATTAATAAAATATCCATTTTATAAATCTTCCTATACAAATCGTTTATAGTTATTCAAAAATCCCAGCTTAAACCATTTTATAAATAAATCGACTTTTATTTCAAAAATCACCTTACGGTCATAATTCACAAAAATCTTAACTTTTATAACTTCAAAATTCTAGACGTTTATCTTTCTGAAATAAATCAATTCAAAAAAATCGATAAACGTCTACTTTTCAAAAATCACTTTAAAATCCTTTTTAAAATAAAAGTCGTTATTTTTACATTTCAAAACTGAATCCGATGATGCAACAGCATCGATTAGTCCATCACAACAGTCAATATCATATATCATCATATGATAACAGAATATATCAAAATATCTGTAAATAATCAATACGGTGAGGAATCCAGTCGGATCCCTCCAACCTGCTTCCCTGCATCCACAGATGTTAGCACAATACCAATTCCGCTCCAGTACGGAATTATCGCGGTATATAGGTTTTTATAAATCCGCTTACTAACGGCGCAATAGGGTCTCATCCGCTATACGAGGCGGGAAATCATCAATCCAATATATACATATGCCAATATGTATATATTGCTATATATATAGATATATATCCTACTATATCTAATAGCACATTCAATAGAAATCAAACAGTCAATCAAATCAATAACTGAAAATTTCCACTTTTCAATGTGAGTGAGAAGATCTCACCTTTGCATTTTATTTGCAATCCATTTCCTATCCAGTTTGTTTTTCTTGATTTCACAGGTTTTGACCTTGCATAATCAATTATATGATTTTATTAATATTCGAATATAAATCGAACAATCACTTATTATTAATAATTTAATTAATTGACTAACAATTTTATCATACTGAAAATTTTTTCTTAATAAACTTTAAATAAGTTAATTAGACAAATTAGTCCCCTTACCCGATTATTTTAAAAATTTAAACTAGTGGTTTAAAATATGTATCTTTACTTTATTTTCCCCTTTTTAAACTGTTTACAAAAAGAATCAATACCCCTTAAATGAAAATATATTTCTGTTTATATTTTGTAAATGGGAATATATGTATGTATATATATTATCAGGCTTTAAAAAAACGAATTTTTGAATTTGAATCTACCTGCAGTGATATGTATGAAAAAAATAAATAAATAAAACGTATCGATACCTCACTGACAATCGCACGAACCCAGACTTGGATGAACTCCATCGCGATGCAGTTCTCCTCCCCACGGCCCTCATTTGATTTCCATCAACCCGAGACCGAGCTTGCCTCCTTCACCATCGAGACGATGCCGCGATCAAAAACCCACTGCCTCCAGTCGAACGCGAGCGCCGCGCTCGTGCCCACGCCTTCGACTGCCTCGTTCACGACATGAACGCCAAACCCAGCTTTTCTTCGAACAAGCGCCACCGTGAATCCTATTGTCGAAGTCGAGATCGACTTCGCCATCTCCACGTTCCCCCATATGATTGAATCGCGATCCGTTTTCCAACCCAGGTCGCGAGCTCGACCTTGCGAAAAACCCTAGCTTCGAACTGCTATCGAGTGTGGCCGCCCCTGTCGCAATGCAGATCTCACAGACCTGCCAAACTCCATCTTCGAACAACGCGCCTTCGATTCACGGAAAGAGGCAAAAAGAAGATTCGCGATTTAAATGGAACGAGATTTCGATTTTTTTTTTGTTTGAAGGAGGAGGAAGCAGTGGACTTGCGATTCAAATTTGTTCTCCCCCCAATTCTTCTTTTAGACGAAATGTCTGTTGCCATTTTATTTCATTTGGGAAGGACGAGATTTTGTTCTGGAATTTTTTCATTTGCTTGGGGATGTTCGGCCATTGTTATTATTTTGAAGCTTCTGTTTTAAATTGAACGAGATGTTGTTTTCTTTGAATTGCTCGCGTGATAAAGAAACAGAAGGGGACAGAGTACGTGATGTTTCAGGGAATAGGTCGACGCAAAGACTAGGGTGGCTGATGATTTGAGGGTATAAATTTTTATATTTAAATTAAATCGATTAATTGTTGTCCAGACGTTTTAATCTCGTACGATCACACAATGAATCCGAATGCTACGAAATTTGAAATCCGTTAATAACTAACTACTACGGATCCAATGGAACTGGTTTCATCGAATTCCGAGACTGTTTGAAAAATGACTATTTTATAAATATCGGTTCGAACGATCTAATTTCAAACTGAACAATTTACTCCTAAATTCGATTCTGAAGCTTCTGTTATCTTCAGAAATATCAATACGAATTTTAAAAGCTTTCAAAATACTTTTCTTCAACTGTAAATTGAAGATATAAATTTTTATCCAACTCTCAATTGATTAAATTTTATAATTTAATCGCCAGATTCAAATTGAAATCGGGGATTCAAATTAAATCATCGTTCAAATATTTAAAATAAATTAAATATTCTCAATTTAATTCGTTCAAAATTCTGGGTCGTTACATAACACTACCTCAACTTGTCTGGCTTCATTTTCAACCGAGAGATAGCACTTGTTTGGAATCCACGTGTAGTGTGAAATATGTTATTTAATTTCCACATACGATCATTTTAATTATCCCCGATAGTTGATTTATTAATTATCATATTCGGCTTTCTTCATGGTTAATCGTCACCTTAAAAACGATTTGCTGCTCTTTTGAGCTTTGTTATCCTTTGTCAGTATATGACTGAACCCAAAGCGCGAAAGGATGTCTAGCTATGTGGGGTTGCTCCCATTAGGGTATTTCACACCTCATCTAGATTTTGGTGTACCTTCACCTTAAAACGGTTAAAATTTAGATGTGAAATATTCGGATTGTCGTTAAGGTTTGGCAGGGTCCGACTGGTACATTTTCGAGAAGTGTCACGGAGTATATGAGCTTCTCAGAAGTATATTACTAGAGGTATACTTCAAGGGTGGTGCACCATCCTAGTCATTTGTTGGAAATATTCCTTTCCTTACTTGATTCGAACCTTTGAATCTGTTTTTCTTTAATTGCAACGGGAAGAGTCAATCACTCTTTACGGTGTTTAATTATTGGTATTTGTCCATTCTATCAAGTTTGAACTGTTACCTTATTTTGTCCATTCTATCAAGTTTGGACTGTTATCTTGTTTTATTCATTCTATGCAGTTTGGATTTTGCTCGGATTATTTTCATTCTTTCAAGTTTGGTTTTTTATACTATTTATGTTCAATCTTATTTGGATTTGTTTCCTGTTGTTTATCTCTACTCTTTCCTGTATAGATGTTGTTCTTGTGAGGTAAAAACCTATTCCGCATTAGCGGTGTGGTCTCACAGAACTTTTATATGTTCTCCATTATTTGGGTTTTCTCACGCTAGTATTTCCAGACCGATCCGGGTGTTATTTTATTATAATGCTTGGGTTAGACTGAGTATTTTCCCAGATTGGCTTCGGTGTTATAGAGAGCTTGGAAAGGAGCTGGAGGTTCACCTATCGTAATGTTTTATTTTCCGCTGTATAATATAGTATCCATATCAGCAATTGTAAGGTTGGGATTTTATAACTGTCCAACTGATAAGGTTTGTTTTTAACTCCGATATACTCTGTATTTTGGAGTGATAGTTTTTACTGTCCATGTTATATTATATGTTGTCGATTCCGCTATGAGATTATAATTTTCTCTGTTCTCTATTCTTTTCTTTTATTGACCCTAATAATATGCCCTTTTGTCGATTGAATGCTCGACATTTGAACACAGTGGTGGTATTCGGTGTCGACTTTCGATGGTCAAAAAGGCGGATCGTTACAACACCCATAGTCTTAGTTACCCCAATCATTATGACACTTCGTCCATCTAAATACAATCACAAGCCCACTACCCTATGGTATTAAACTGTATGGCTATTGTGGCATCGGGACATATCATCACACAATCTAGATATCAGCACATATCACGTATAATAGTGATGCCACAGATCCAGGGTGTGACCCCACGATCAGCCAACTAGGATAGACTATAGTCTATCTGGATAAATAACACACAACATGAATTGACACATAGCCAATAGACATACTTAACCATTTGGCTTACAATAATGGTAACATGCAGCTACCACACCTCATATATGAGTGACAATCACATTCAAGAGGCAATCAAATAAATAGTCGCTCGAGCGTTCCATACCACTCGATACTAGTCACCCATTTACCAAATGTTTGTGAATCCCACTCAACCAAGCATAATACTCTATATAACAAGTCCAAAGAATAACTGAAAAAACATTATCGAATGTCCCATTCTAGAAGGAATTATAACTCCATTTTTTAAAATTCCTCGTTATATAGAAACAAATCCAATATATAATTATATATTCCATGCAATGAGTTAAATGAGTAACTTGAAAAATATTAACGAACGTTGCATATCATCCAGTATTACCAATCCACTTACTCAAAATTCTCATGATATAGAACTTCAAATCATTCAATTGATTATTGATTAAAATAAGTGTTATTGAAACTTACTCATTACCAAAATCTTTGTATTAAATTTCAAACATCGAAATAAAATTTCAAAGAGGTTTTAAATTTTGAAATCCTCATTCTATCCAAAAATATTTATTTGATCCCAATCGTTATTATTTTAAAACTTCTTATTTAATTACAAAGAAAATATCCTTTTAAAGCCTTATTTAATTTCAAAATCACCAAACTACTTCTCGGAACAATTCACACAACATTAAACCAACCTCTAATAGTTCGAAGCATTTTTAAAGGAGGTTTACAATCTAAAATTCCTTTAAAGCCCCAAATTCAAATTATACTATCATTATTATTTTCACAAAATGATCTTAACCCAAAACATTTCCAAATCTCCAATATTCAATTATCCAAAATCAGTATTTAAAATCTTTATTCACTTCCTAATATTTTTGAATAATTTATTAAACTAATATCTTCCTTTTCTTATTTTTAAATAATACCAAAAGGGCTTTCTAAATGGAAGTTCCTTACTAATTTATTTATAAAAGAATATTCTTTTAAATTCTCTTCAGAAATGAAATTCCATGTTTTAAATTCTCTTTATAAAAGAACATTCCTTTAAATATTCCTTTTAATCATAAGAAAATAAATATCTATTCATAAATTAATTTATAAATCTATTTCTCTTCTCTTTATTTTATACCAAACATCCTAATACCCTCAAAATAGTTTACATAAAATATAGCTTTAATGATAAAACTTTATTTCTATTTAAACTTAATACTAAAATATCAATTTTCAAAGATAATTTAAATTTCATAGATTTAAGAATATTTGTTTCAAAAAGTTTTCCACTTTTCTTCATTTCTACATCAACTAATTAAATTCATCACCACAATCTATTTAACTCTTTCCCTTTTATAAAGAACATTGATATAGTTAGATTCTAAAATTTAATCCTTCGAAAATAATATGTACACTTCAAATAAGTTTATATAAATATTTCCAAATAATTTAAACCAATTTCCCCTTTTTTAATCAATTTCGGATACAAATCTAGTTAAATCTATACTACTATAAAACAATTCATTGCGTACAATCGATCAATAAAAATATCCATAGCAATTACGTCATATACCAATAAACCAATTGACCACTTTAACCATAATAACATCAATATTAACTAAATTCACCAACATCAACTATACTAAGGCATGCAAATCAAAGATTTTAAGCTAGAACATAGATGTGAATAAGCAAACTCACCAAAATAACGCAATTAAGACGGATTGCATCTCAGCCTATTGTTATAGCCATCACGAACTTCGTCAATTCCGACCTCCAACCTCATCAATTCCAATCTCCAACCTCATCAATTGTCGACTTCATGCCTAAGTTGCTATTGTCTCCTACATTAGCCAGCAACCGCATCAGCCAACGTGGACAACACCGGCCTCGCCTTCGACGTCATGCACTCCAACCACTATCACATCCAAGCTCGAGTTCTCCTTCGTCTATTGAAGCCACCGGCACCTCATCATGACTACAACCACTCGTCGTAACCAAGCTTCATGCCCCCAACCTTGCATCATGACCTCCTCCCTTCGCTTGTGCATCAAACGCCGTTGTTAGGCTGCCATCTTCGAGGCGTGGTTGTCGTGCCTGCCTTCATGCGACCGCGATTTCATTTTGTTTTTTACGATGCGTGAGTTGAGTTAGGATTATACGATTGAGATGGATTGATAGAGGGGTTCAGGCTTGCCTACGAAGTAGAAAAAGGAGGTTTTTAGAAAAAGAGAGAAAAGAACGAATTAAAATGGGCTTGGGCTTGAATTTCTTTGGGCTCTTTTAGTTTAATTTTTCTTTTACTTTTAAATAATTCATGTATTTATTTGTAAATAAAATTCCAAACTAATATAAATTGATTTACACTTCATTCTACGAAGTATAATTTGATAACTACATAATTCCATTTAACTCAATATTCTTTCGGTCTATTTAATTATTCAATATATTGACACAAATAAATTTATTTTTCCACTATTTCAATGATGTAAAAATTATTTACAGTTCAAAATATTTTATATTAATTAAAACATTTTATTCAATTTTAGTATATTATCTGAAAGGAATTTACTAATTTAATTCAATTTAGTAAAACAAAATCTTTTATTAAATAAACTTCAATTAAGTAAAAATATATTTTAAAAATAATAATTATCAAAAATGGAATTTGACCATTTTTATTTTAATTAAATTTACATATCATTACGGCATAGAAAGCAGGCTTGTTACAGACTTCCCTCTTATAAAAATTTCATCCTTGCAATTTCTTATAAGGCAGTGTCATATAAAACTCATACCTTGACTTTCTTCATAATCTACGGTCTTCTACCAAACTTAAATCACACAATCCTCTATGTGGCTATCCCTTCTCCTTATGTAACGACCCGGATTTTCTGTCGTTTGATCTTGAATATTTAAATGGTTTTAAATATTGATTTGGAATATAAATTGATTTTTGAATATGAAGATTTTGGTTGGAATTATATAATGAATTTAAATTTCAAATATAGCGATTTATCGTAATACAGAAATGGTGAATAATTGAAATTTTAGTTGAATATGAATCAAAACAATTTCTAATGTTGATATAAATTCTATTTGAATTAGAATTGAGTTAATAAGTTTTTAAAACTGAAATTTCAAGTGATTTCGTCAATTTTTGAGATCGTCGATTTAATCAACGCGTTAAAATAGCGATCTGAAGCACAGTCTCGGAATTCGACGAAACCTATTCCATTGGATCCATAATAGTGTATTATTATCGGATTTCAATTTTCGTAGCGTTTGGAGTTACCGTTGGGTCGTACGGGATAGAAACATGTTGAAATTAATGTTGAAAATTTAGTATAATAATTGGATTCAAAAGCTATCTTCCACATACGATTGAATTAGGTCCTAAAACTTGTTCCATTGCGTTTGGAATAGGGGTATAACATTAGGAACGCCAGGCGGCACGCCTCGATAGGGGTTCAGGATTTTAAGGTGCCATAAACGAGATATTTTGGGAATTTAATAATATTATTGACTGCAAAAGTCAAACCATAGCCGACCTAGTATGCCACCCTTCCTGTACATTAGCCGCCTTCTTCTTTCTAAATCTTGTTATTCCTTTCTCCTTTTCTGTTCGAAGCACGAAAACAAAAGAAGGAAATAAAAATCGAACCAGTACAAAATCGATATATATATATATATATATATATATATATATATATATATAAATCACGCGATAAAAATCGCGATGGTGCACGTAAATTGGAGGCGCGATGAATTCTGGTGGAGGGCGGGGTAGGTGAGGGCAAAGGTATAGGCTTGGTAGTTGTCGAGGGAAGCATGGATGTCGCGACATGGGAGGTGGAGCAGCGGAGCTGCTAGTTGAGGCAAGTCGCGTTTTAGGTTTAAGGGTTCTTTTGATTTAGGACTGCTAGTGTCGTGGCACACGAGGTGGAGGTCATGTTGCTGGAAAGGGGCGAGCGGAAGTTGATCGGTGGGGGTTCGTTCCAAGTGGCAGTCGCGATTTGAAAGAGGTGACCGGAGTTGGCATAGCGATGCTCATCGGATATGGTTCGCGAAGTGGAAACGATTGGGGATGGTGGCGACGTTGATTTATGGTCGAGGCGGGAAGGAGCAGTGGTTAAACCAAGGTCAAGGGCTTAGTAAGGAAACAAGCGGCAAGCAGTTGAGGAAGAAGGTTTAAAACATTTAATTTTAAAGTTCATTTCATAATCTTTTTATTAATTTATAAATCACAATCGATATTTATAAAATTCATAATTTATTCATACGAGGTCCTAAAATTTTGGAATCAGCCACGTTGGATTCGTAGCTGGAAAATCCACAACCTGGAATTTATTCGGAGTCGATTTGAGATAACTGGAATTTTAGGTTAAATCGAACGGTAGTTCGATTTAATCTAAAATGAGCATTTGGCAAATAAAAAATCAAGGTGAGTAAATATCACTCAATTTGGTTGACTGGTTTAATTTATAGCAATTAAAAATTAATTGTTCGATGATTGGTTGAATTGATATATTGCTATCAGTTGGATGTTATATTATATATAGTAGAATATATATTAGTAGTTGGTTATATTCCCGCCGATTAGAGCGGATGAGACACTATGCGCCCCGCATAATAGCGGATGATCCTATATTATCGCGATATCCCGCCTCGAAGTAGGATTGGTATTTTATGTTATATAGCATCTGTGGATGCAGGGAAACAGGTTGGAGGGATCCAACTGGATTCCTCACAATGTTGATTTCATATATAGTGATATATGATGTGTTGAATAATTTGTTATAGATTATGATGTGATTTGATTGATTGGATGCTATAGTAGCACTGGCCTAAATTTTGGTATTATAAATACCATAAATAATATTTTTGAATTTAAAAAAAAAAGAAATTCAAAGGCGATTTTGAAATGGAAATATTTATATAAAAATTTTAGGATTAAAAAAAAAGAATTGATTAGATAAAATAATTAATTTGATTTTGGATATTTAATTAGCTATTTTGTAAAATGGTTTCAAATGGAAATTTATTAATTTGAGTATTTTTAAAATGATGGATTATTAAATGAGGTTTCTTTAAATATGGAATGGAAGTCGGAATCGAGATTTTTTAAAAGGAAGTGGAATATAGTTTGGATTATTTAAGAAATAGATTTCTAAATGAAATTTTAAATAGAAATCGATTTATAAATGGAGTTTGTTTAATATTAATTTGTTGTGAACAGAGGAAAACCGGAAATGAGTTTATAAATTTATAAACGACATTTATAAATGAACTGAAATGATTATCAGTTGGTAAATTGGAAATATAAATTTACAGCATGAATTTATATCGAGATATGGATATCGGTTTTTGGAAAAATAGTGGATTCTATTTGTGAAATGTGAGAATGGTTATGAAATTGAAATGTAGTCGATGTGACATGAATCGAGAGGGATTTATAAATTGAAGTTGGTAATATTGGATTTTAAAAATATATTTTTGTCGAGAAATTAAAATTGTTTTAAAAATGGGATTTTTATTATTAAACTATATGGTTAAAGCTGTTTAGTATTAAAATATTTCAAAAAGTAGATTATTCAAATATTTAATATTTATTGAAATGAATTCACATTTTTATAATAAGCTTTATAAATTGATTAGTTTTATTTAAAAATTAGTTGGAAATGAGTTTCCGATGTTTATTTAGAGTGCTTTGATATTTTAAATAATTACGTAAACGTGTTTTAAAAATAAATTATTATTCTTTAAAAATGCTTATCATATTATATATAGAGTTTTGAAAGTGATTGAAATTTATTTATAAATCCTCTCGAGATTTGTAAATGAGGTTTATTTAACGGATATGATTTTTATAAGAGAAATCTTGTAATGGAATTCTAGAAACTTAAGGAAACTTCCAAAATGTTGAAATACGAGAACTTCGAAAATGAATTAGAATTCATAAAAGAAGTTAGAAATGGGTAGTTGGAATTATAGACAAGTGTAATCGATCTTGGAAATTTTAAGGGAAATTAATTAATGAATTCCGGAAACTTATAGAATCCGTTATAAATGGGTTAAGGAATTTACAAATAAATTGTAAAGGATTTTGAGAAATAGGAATAAATGGAATATTTCCTAAGTATTTGGAATAAAATGGTTTTAGGAAACTACTTATAAATATTTCCTAAGTATTGGACTGGAAGGATTTGAAATATTTTTACTACAAGATTATTATTATAGAAATATTTTCAAAGTGTTGAATTATAAATGGATTTGGAAGAAAATATTTCTAAGTATTGAGATGGTTCAAATAATATCCTGTTATGGATATAAGTATTTGAAATTGTTTTCAATTATTGAATATACTGGAAGAAATTTGAATATATATCTTGGTAAATATATTTTGAAATGAATGTTTTGAAAGATTTATAAAATTAGGTCTAGTGACTGCTTATGTGTGAAATTTGATAGTTAAATAACCGCTTATCAAATCTGGCCAAATTTGTCAATCGTTTCGGAGAGACCGGGATCAGATTTGCTTGGTGATAGGGGGTTATCGCTTCTTGTTAGGTGGCGAACGGATGACCCTTACCCCTACATGTCCCTGAGTGGTTGGTTTGCTAGGTACTTACAGTCGAGAGGCTGGCCGTAAAAGCAAATTCGAAGTACCAGTGTAAGCTACGGTGGTGTACCCACTGTCGATGGTTGAAAAGCCTAGATCTTTACACTTGGTATCAGAGCTGAAGGTTAAGCGAGAACCTTGGCTTTGGTGGGGATTACTCATTAGAGATAGGGTCAGTAGTACCCTAGAATGAGTTTGAGTGTATTATAGATAAGAGCGCGTATTTGTTAGTGAATATAAATTGTTTTATATTGTGTTGACTTATCGGTTGAGTGTTTATGAATTCTGGTCGGTACGGTCTGGACAACTGTATCGATAGGGATTTCTAAACTCTTGAACTAGGCAAACCAACACAATATTGTTTTAAAAGTGGGTAAATGAAATAATTTTACCCAAATTATATTTTGATATAAGAGAAATAATTGAAATTATTATAGTATTAATGTGTTTGGTTGTTATTATTATAATCAAAACAAGATTATAAATTTGAATGGTCACATATAACCAAATTTAAAAAAAGTATAATTATGAATTATAAAAATGAGTTAAAACTAAAATTAGATTCAAACCAAAATTTGGAAATTTAAATCCTGGAAATTTTGGAAACGTTTTCCAAGTGTTTTGAAATAAATAATGGTAATATTATTAAGGAAATGTATTTGAATAGAAAATGTTTTTAAATGGATTTTGGAAGTAAAAAAGCACTTCAGTCGTTGGAAAATAATCCTAGTGATGACTGCGCAGCATCATCAGTATTCATTTTCGAGTTTCTAAGCGACGAATTGCTACTGTGATTATTTGGCTTCAGAATTATTTTGGTAAAATCAGGTTTTGATTTAAAAATTCCAAAAGCAAGATTTGGTATACAGAAAGGAATATATATGTAGCGACCCGAGATTTTCGACCCTCGAAAATCGACATCAATACGTTCACTGTATAACATGGTGAATATTCAAGTGCCGGAAATACCGATTTCTAGGGTAAAGAAGAAAGAGGTAGAAGAAAATGGAACAACAATACAGAATCTCATAATCACAGTAAAACAAAATATGATATATAATAACAGATTTTTTACAAAGAATCTATAGCTGTTAATATATATATACACACACACACACACACACAATCATCAGAGTACAACAATCAACAGTCAATCTAGACAGTTATTATAACTTGTCCTCACCAGTGCCGACTATATAGTCTACACACACAGCGGAAAATAAATCAAGTACGTGGAATACGCCTGAGTCTCCTCCAGCTCGTCCCTTGAGCTCCATAGCATTCTAACCTGAATTTGTAATACTCGGTCTGACCCAAGCATTATAATAAAATAACACCTGAGTCAGTCTGGAAAACCAGCGTGAGTAAATACACTCAATTTGAATTATTAAAGTTATCAAAATCCTTTAAAAGCAAAGGTATCTCGTAAGACCACGTCACACATAAACACGACGGGTTTTTACCTTACGATAACCAAAACATTTTATAATAAAATCGTCTGATATTATAATAATGTCTATGGAAAGTAAATTATAAAATAGCTGAAATGCTTGCATCTCACGTTTCAACATAGTTGGGCACAATCAAAACCTTACAGGCTCATAGTGGATGTTGGATTCCATACAATGACTGGGCTACTGGGGTACCGCCCGTCATTGTACACCTCTAGAAAAATGTACCGAGGACCTCACTGGGATCCCTTTCCAACACAAGACCGGCCTACGCCTAACCTGGATAGTACCGAATATGTTATCACCTCGGGTGTTCCCACCCTTATCGAGCGCTCTCTTTTCCATGCACAACCATATCCATAATTTATAATATATCCGAGGGTATCTAAAAAGGTGATAACATACCCTAATTGGGTCCGACCCACTTAGCCTTGCTGCATCTTCCCTATTTTAGTCATTCCCGGTTGATGAGGCTCGAGGCTACGTTTACCTTTAGAATAGCATTCATTCTTGGAATGTTAACACTGCCTTCCAGGCAATGATGCAATGATAACATTCGTCCATACAAGTTGTCCTGGGTCTGGACAAACCGAGTTGTCGTCTTTACCATCTTCACGATATCACCATTCGTAACGTTCAAACCGGAACGAAGTGGTTTTCGAATAATTAAATCCGATGCCGTCTCTTCGAAACGATCAACGAAATTGGCCAATATTTGATAGTCGGTTATTTAACTATCAATATAACATCCATAAGCAGTCACTAGGCCCATATTATAATTTTCCAAAATTTATTTTCAAAATATCTTTATAAGATATATATTCAAATCCCTTCCAAATTTTCAATATTTGAGACAACTCAAATACTTATATCCATATCAGGTCAAACCATCTCTTATTTCAACACTTAGAAAAATATTTAAAAATATATTTTTCTAAACCCCTTACATCTAGACACTTAGGAAAGTTCCATTTATTTCTATTTTCTCAAAATCCTTTACAATTTATATTATAAATTCCTTAACTCGTTTATAACGAATTCTATGAGTTCCGGGATTCCTTAAATAATTTCCTTTAATATTTCCAAAGTTAAATACACTTATTTATAATTCCAAATATTCATTTCTAACTTCTTTTTTGAATCTTAATTCACTTTTCGAAGTTCACTTTTTATTTAACTACTTCGGAATTATTCTTACATTTCCCCAAATTCCATGTTGAGAATTTCTCTTATAAACCCCATTTACTGAATAAACCTCATTTCTAAACCTCGAGAAGATTTATAAATAAATTTAAATCATTGCAAAACTCTATATATATAAAATAAGTATTTAAAGAATAATAATTTATTTTTAAAACATGTTCAAGTAATTATTTAAAATATCGAAACTCTTTTTATAAACATCAATAACTCATTTTTAGATAAACAAATCAATTTTCAAAGCTGATTTTAAAAATTAGGATTTATTAAAATAAATATTAAGTTTTTGAAAAATTCACTTTTCGATTATTTCAATTCTACTAGTTCAAAATTACATAGTTTGATAAATAAAACTTCCCTTTTTAAAAAACAACTTAATTCCTTAGTAATAAAATATGTTTTTAAAATCTCAATAACCAATTAATTTATAGATTCCTCTCGATTCACGACCCATCGATTTCATTCCGATTCTCCTAACCATTTCCACTTTTCAAAAATAGTATCCACTATTTTCCTCAATCCTGTTTCCATATTCTAATATAAATTCACCCTATGAATTTTATATTCCTAATTTAGCAACTTCTATCATTTTCCCTTATCTATAAACATCGTTTTTAATTTATAAACTCATTTGGGTTTTACTTATTTACGAATATAATCTCATTTATAAAATTCCATTTTTATAAATCCATTTCTTTATAAGTTTCGTTTATTGTTCAAATCTATTTTAAATATCTATTTTTAACTTCTTCCCATATTCTTCCCAGAAATCTCATTTTTAAATCCATATTTAAAAATCCTTTATTTTTAAGTCTCTATTTAACATATTTTTACGAATAGTTAAGTACAAACCCCAAAATCAAATTATTATTTTATCCAACTCGATTTCCTTTAAAATATTCCAAATTCCAATATAAATATTTTTATATCCAAAACTTCCTTTTAATTCCTTAAAATTCAAAATAATATTTATGGTATTTAAAATACCAAAATTTAGGCTAGTGCTATTATAGAATCCAAATATTCAATCCACACAACAACCTATAACAGATTATCCAATTTCCATCATATATTACTATATATGAAAACAATTAATATATATATTTGAGGAATACAATAGGATCCCTCCAACCTATTTCCCTGCATCCAAAGATGTTGGATAACATAAAATACCAATCCCACTTCGAGGGGGATATCGCGGTATATAGGGTCATCCACTATTATGCGGGGCGCATAGGGTCTCATCAGCTCCAACGACAGGAAATACATCCAACTGCTAATATATATACTTCTATATATATATATACTATAACATTCAATAGATAAATATTTATAAATTCAACCAAGCATCCAATAATTAATTTTAATTATTTTAAATTAACTCCAGCAATCCAAAAAGTGTGAGATTTACTCACCTTGATTTTTAATTGCAATCCGTTCCAATTTTAAATTAAAATGAACATCGTTCAATTTAATTTAAAATTCCACTTGCCTCCAAAAATCTCCAAACAAATTTTGTTTCGTAGCCTACGCCATTCGAATGCAACGCCACCTGTTTCATGATTTTTAGATCTCGTATGACAAGTAGTTGCATTAATAAGCATTCGAATAATTAAAAACTTCAATTAACTTAAATATAAACTTATTAAATTATTTAATCTTACTGTTCTCCCCTCCCTCACGCTGTTGTGTTCAGCCCATCGCGACTACACTAGAATCTTGCTCAGCAACCAAAACAACCAACTCAGGCTCAAAAACAGTCACAAAAGAAACAACCAATTCATTCATTGCATAAACAAACCCTTCATCTCCAGTTCAATTCGGCAAAGGCACATTCAAATTATACCCAAACACTTTACCTTCTCCAAGTTCATCGATACTCCCAAAACATGCTTCCAGGCGACCAAAAGAAACAGAGCTCGACTTCCAGAACCGTGCCTAAGCACATCACCATCGACGAACACCTCGCCTTCCCCTCCCCTTCATTTTAGCTGATACAGTTTTAGCAGGTGACAGACTGGGGCTATTATTTGCGACTATGCTATTTTCTCTTGTTTCTTTGTGACAATCTTTATCTTCTTCATTTGTGCTTTCGTGTCTTCCTCGATGTGAACCAAACGAATCACCTTCCTTATCACCGTGACACTCCCCTCCTCCCGCGTTCGTACCAGAGGACGGAACCACGTCTGATGCGCCTCAGTCCTTCTCTCTTCGGCCGTAGCTGCCAGACACCTCGCCAAACCCAATACAACCTCTGATTCAATAAATCCTCCTCCATTATACAAGATCGAACCCTAGCCCTAAGGTTGCGACGCTGCTATTGAGCCTTCCCTCAACTTCGATCGAGCACTTGCCAATGCGTTTCACTCGTGTGAATTTATTTTTCTTTTTCTGAATCGATTTCGTGATTCGACTTCGAATTTTTTTTCTTTGTTGATTTCGATTTTGCACTGGAGAGGAAGGAAGGCACGTTCATGATTTAAACTGGGGAAAAGCTGCTTTGAATAAGGGTGGCGCAAGTTAAATCATAGGGTGGCTGTGTGAGATAGGGTTTGATTTTGATTTATGAATTTTTATATTAAAAATATCTCATATTGGGTAACTAAAAATCTACAATCCCTATCGAGGCATGCCGCCTGGCATTCCTAATACTATACCGCTATTCCAAACCCAATGAAACCAGTTTCGGAACCTAATTTGATCTTATGTGGAAGATAGCTTTTTAAATCGACTATTTAAATTAAATTCAATTAAATCATTTTTAGGCTTTTTCAGATCGCACGACCAAACGGTAACTCCAAAAGCTATGAAATTTGAAATCCGATAATAATACACTATTACAGATCCAATGGAACTGGTTTCGTTGAATTTCGAGACAGTGCCCCGGATCGTTATTTTAACGCGTCGATTAAATCGACGATTTCAAAAATTGACGAAATTACTTGAAATTTCAGTTTTAAAAACTCACTAACTAAATTATAATTCAAATAGAATTTATATCAACATTAGAAATCGTTTCGATTTATATTCAACTCCAATTCAACTATTTAAACGATTTTCAATTATTAATTCAATAATTTAAATTTATCCAATAAATCGTCATATTTGGAACTCAAGTTTTTATTCCACTTATTTGATCGATAAACTTCATATTGAAATCCATTTACATTTCAATTTCAACATTTAAAATAAATTAAATGTTCAAAATCAAACGACTAAAAATCCGGGTCGTTACATTCCTTCCACATTAAAAGAATTTCGTCCCCGAAATTAATAAGGTAGGACGAATGATCCAAACCCATTACTTATCAAAACCCCACTTAGTTAACTTGCTATTTCACATTTCTAAATCTTAGTTTCAACCCTAACAATTAGTTTCCATTTTTAATTCAAAACTCTCAATTTCAATTTCAATTCAAAAATCAACTTTTTAGTTAACAAAAATTTTCCAAAAATTTCTAACACCCTAAATTTTTGAAATTTTTTGGCAGAGTCTCCCTTGTATGGAGAGCCTTTTACAATATGACAAGAAAGATAAAAATATATACATCGACCCACACGGTCAGAAAACACAGTATATATCAATATTTATATTTTTGCGGTATTTAATCCGAAAACGTACCTTTATTTAACGTTTTTAAGCGAGCGAGCTTATTTAATATGCAATTACGCAACCCAAATCTAGCCTAATAGCCTTCGGGTACCTGTATTTACTCAATTTAAATACGTAAGTCCCAAAATATGAAATTCAATAAAATTTCATTCATTTAATTAATTAAACACATGAATTTCATAAACTACATGCTAAACATATATTTATAAGCAATTATAAGGTTCCAATACTAATTTAGCTACTTCCATTTATGTCAAACAACAAATTTTTCTACGCAAGATCGGTGATATTCATTTAATAAAATAACCACTTAAGCTTATAGCTATTTTAAATTGATTCCAAATCAATTTATATTTATTCCATTTCAAATCGATTCTCGATCAATTCATTAGCATTCCATTCATATCCACATTCATTATATTCAAATTCATTTAATTTAGCTCAGAATCATTCCATGCTAATTTATTAAATAACCATTTCATGGATTTACTTGAGAATCATTTTATAAAATATATTAAGATTTTATTATAACCTTTTATAACACACCTATATTCATTTCCACTTCAAAACTCAATTTCATACTCGAATTCATTTAAATAATATCCCAAAGCCATATTCAATTTATTTACACCTAAATTGAATTTATTTATAACCTAGGTCATCACTATTTCAATCCATTTCTATTTTATTCGACATATTTCAAAATATATTTAATTCACTTATTTTTTTAAGTTGAATTTTAATTTATAACTCATGTTCCACATTCAATTTCAATTTCAATTCACAATTAATTTTACTTAACCAAGTCAAGTTTCATTCCCATATTCAATTAACTAAATAATTCATCTAATTAGTTCACTTCCAATTTATAATTCAATACCTGATTTTTATTTCAAAAATCACTTCATTTAAGTTACTTGAGTTTAAATTCATTTTTATAATTCAAGTTTGGATTTTATTTCCTTCACCAAAATATCAAACCAATTTATTTTGGGTTTTCTATTTCACTTTTCAATTTTATAAGTTACACAACTTATTTTTCACATTTCCCACAATTCTATACTCGAGAATATTCACATTTTATTTTTAACTCAAGATTATACATCACTTATAGCTTAAATATATATTTATTCCACTAATTCCAATTTTGTAGGCTATTCAAACCTATTTATTCACAATTCCAACAATTTCCATACAAAATTTATAACTTATAGTTATATTGTCATTTTACAACTCAAATTTTATATTCAATTCCATTCGATATCATTTCTAATCCAATCTAATTTTATTTAACTTAGCTTGAGTTAAATTCCAAATCATAAAATTCTTTTTAACTTACTTAAGTTAAAATTCAATTCCACATTCAATTTTCACGCTTTGTTTCCTTATTAACATCATTCTCAATTTATAAGTTCAAAACTTATTTCCTGATATTTTCCTAAAACATTTAAATAAGGATTTCAAGAATTCAAACGCCTGGTATTTATTTCAAATCATTTTGAAAAATAGATGTATAGCCCTTTTGGTTTAACAAACCATTCCTTTGGAATTTTCAAAATCCACTTGGTTCCATTCCAAAATAATTTCCCCTCGGAATTTCCAAAACAACCTTGTTTCCAAACAAAAATATCCATATCGAATTATTCCGATAGCAATCCGTCACTTAGAAACTCGAAAATGAACACTAATGATGGGGCCGTCATTACCAGAGTTATTTTCCAGCGACTGTAGTGAGTTCAATGCTTCATCACTTCCAAAAATCCATTTAAAACCAATTTTCTTTTCAAAAACAATTCACAATAATATTGCCATTATTTAATTCAAAAATATTTCCAAAATAACACCAATTCATTTCCATAACACTTCTGAAAATATTTTCCAAACCTTCTGGGATTTAAATTTCTGAATTCTATTTTGAATCCATTTTGATTAAAATTCATTTGTATAATTCATACTTATACAATTTAATTTGTTTTTTTATAAACCATTTCCAATCTTATAATCTTGTTTTGATTATAATAATAATAACCAAACACTCCAATATACTATAATAATTTCTAGAAAATTATTTTTTCATATCAAAATACAATTTGGGTAAAATTATTTCATTTACCCACTTCAAAACCATACTATGCCCGTTTACCTGGTTCAAGTGTATAGAAACTCCTATCGATTTAGTGGCATCCCATTACTCGACCAGAATTTATATGTCACTCAACAGATAAATCAACATAATAAAAAACATTTATATTCACTAACAAATACACACTCATATCTACTATTATACTCAAACTCATTCTAGGGTACTACTAACCCTATCTCTAATGAGTAATCCCCACCAAAGCCAAGGTTCTCGCTTAACCTTCAGCTCTGATACCAAGTGCAGCGACCCGGGATTTTCGATCCTCGAAAATCGACATCAATACGTTCACTGTATAAAATGCTGAATATTCAAGTGCCGGAAATACCGATTGCTAGGGTAAAGAAGAAAGAGGTAGAAGAAAATGGAACAATAATACAGAATCTCACAATCGCAGTGGAACAAAATATAATATATAATAATAGATTTTATACAAAGAATCTATAGCTGTTAATATATATATATATACAATCATCAGAGTACAACAATCAACAATCAATCTGGACAGTTATTATAACTTATCCTCACCAGTGCTTACTATACAATCTACACACAGCGCGGAAAATAAATCAAGTACGTGGAATACGCCTGAGTCTCCTCCAGCTCGTCACTTGAGCTCCATAGCATTCTAACCTGAATCTGTAATACTCGATCTGACCAGAGCATTATAATAAAATAACACCCGAGTCAGTCTGGAAAACCAGCATGAGTAAACACACTCAATTTGAATTATCAAAGTTATCAAAATCCTTTGAAAACAAAGGTATCTCATAAGACCACGTCACACATAAACACAACAGGTTTTTACCTTACGATAACCAAAACATTTTATATCAAAATTGTCTGATATTATAATAGTGCCTATGGAAAGTAAATTAGAAAATAGCTGAAATGCTTGCATCTCACGTTTCAGCATAGTTGGGCCCAATCAAAACCGTATAGGCTCGTAGTGGATATTGGATTCTATACAATGACTGGGCTACTGGGGTACCGCCCGTCACAATACACCTCTAGAAAAATGAACCAAGGACCTTGCCAAGATCCCTACCAACACAAGACCGGCCTACCCCTAACCTGGATAGTACTGAATATGTTATCACCCGGATGTTCCCACCCATATTGAGCGCTCTCTTTTCCATGCACAACCATATCCATAATTTATAATATATCCGATGGTATCTAGAAAGGTGATAACATACCCTAATTGGGTGCGACCCACTTAGCCTTACTGCATCTCCCCTGTTTTAGTCATTCCCAGTTGATGAGGCTTGAGGCTACGTTTACCTTTAGAATAGCATTCATTCTTGGAATGCTAACACTGCCTTCCAGGCAACGATGCAATGATAGCATTCGTCCATAAAAGTTGTCTTGGGTCTGGACAAACCGAGTTGCCATCTTTACCATCTTCATGATATCACCATTCGTAACGCTTAAACCAGATCAAAGTGGTTTTCAGATAATTAAATCCAATCCCGGTCTCTTCGAAACAATCAACAAAATTGGCCAATATTTGATAGTCGGTTATTTAACTATCAATATTATATCCATAAGTAGTCACTAGGCCCATATTATAATGTTCTAAAATTTATTTTCAAAATATCTTGATAAGATATATATTCAAATCCTTTCCAAATTTTCAATATTTGAGACAACTCAAATATTTATATCCATATCAGGATATTTCAAACCATCTCTTATTTCAACACTTAGAAAAATATTTAAAAATATATTTTTCTAAACCCCTTACTTCTCAACACTTAGGAAAGTTCCATTTATTTCTCTTTTCTCAAAATCCTTCACAATTTATATTATAAATTTCTTAACTCGTTTATAACGAATTCTATAAGTTCCAGGATTCCTTAAATAATTTCCTTTAATATTTCCAAAGTCAAATACACTTGTTTATAATTCCAAATATTTATTTCTAACTTCTTTTATGAATCCTAATTCATTTTTCGAAGTTAACCTTTTATTTAACTACTTCGGAATTTTTTTACATTTCCCCAAATTCCATGTTGAGAATTTCTCTTATAAACCCCATCTACTGAATAAACCCCGTTTCCAAACCTTGAGAAGATTTATAAATAAATTTAAATCATTGCAAAACTCTATATATATATGTAAAATAAGTATTTAAAGAATAATAATTTATTTTTAAAACATGTTCAAGTAATTATTTAAAATACCGAAACTCTTTTTATAAACATCAATAACTCATTTTTAGATAAACAAATCAATTTTCAAAGCTGATTTTAAAAATTAGGATTTATTGATAAATATTAAGTATTTGAAAAATTCACTTTTCGATGTATTTCAATTCTACTAGTTCAAAATTACATAGTTTGATAAATAAAACTTTCCTTTTTTAGAAAACAACTTAATTTCTTAGTAATAAAATATATTTTTAAAATCTCAATAACCAATTAATTTATAGATTCCTCTCATTTCACAACCCATCAATTTCATTCTGATTCTCCTAACCATTTCCACTTTTCAAAATTAGTAACCACTATTTTCCACAACCCTGTTTCCATATTCTAATATAAATCCACCCTATAGATTTTATATTCCTAATTTAGCAACTGCTATCGTTTTTGCTTATTTATAAACATCATTTTTAATTTATAAACTCATTTGGGTTTTACTTGTTTACGAATATAATCTCATTTATAAAATTTCTTTTTTTATAAATCCATTTCTTTATAAGTTTCGTTTATTGTTCAAATCTATTTTTAACTTCTTTCCATATTCTTCCCAGAAATCTCATTTTTAAATCCATTTTTAAAAATCCTTTATTTTTAAGTCTCTGTTTAAAATATTTTTATGAATAGTTAAGTACAAACCCCAAAATCAAATTATTATTTTATCCAACTCGATTTCCTTTAAAATATTTCAAATTCCAATATAAATATTTTTATATCCAAAACTTCCTTTTAATTCATTTAAATTCAAAAATAATATTTATGGTATTTAAAATACCAAAATTTAGGCCAGTGCTACTATAGCGTCCAAAGATTCAATCCACACAACAATCTATAACAGATTATCCAATTTCCATCATATATTACTATATATGAAAACAATCAATATATATATTTGAGGAATCCTGTTGGACCCCTACAACCTGTTTCCCTACATCCACAGATGTTAGATAACATAAAATACCAATCCCACTTCGAGGGGGATATCGCGGTATATAGGGTCATCCACTATTATGCGGGGCGCATAGGGTCTCATCCGCTCCAACGGTGGGAAATATATCCAACTACTAATATATATACTACTATATATATAATATAACATTCAATAGATAAATATTTATAAATTCAACCAAGCATCCAATAATTAATTTTAATTATTTTAAATTAACTCCAGCAATCCAAAAAGAGTGAGATTTACTCACCTTGATTTTTAATTGCGATCCGTTCCAATTTTAAATTAAAATGAACATCGTTCAATTTAATTTAAAATTCCACTTGCCTCCAAAAATCTCCAAACAAATTTGTTTCGTAGCCTACGCCATTTCAAATGCAACACCACCTTTTTCGTTATTCTTGGACCTCGTATGACAAGTAGTTGCATTAATAAGCATTCGAATAGTTAAAAATTTCAATTAACTTAAATATAAACTTATTAAATTATTTAATCTTACCGTTCTCCCCTCCCTCACGCTGCTGCGTTCAGCCCATGGAGACTACACTAGAATCTTGCCCAACAACCAAAACAACCAACTCAAGCTCAAAAACAGTCACAGAAGAAACAACCAATTCATTCATTGCATAAACATACCCTTCATCTCCAGTTCTATTCGGCAAAGGCACATTCAAATTATACCCAAACCCTTTACCTTCTCCAAGTTCATCGATACTCCCAAAACATGCTTCCGGGTGACCAAAAGAAACAGAGCTCGACTTCCAGAACCATGCCTGAGCACATCACCATCGACGAACACCTCGCCTTCCCCTCCCCTTCCTTTTAGCTGATACAATTTTAGCAGGTGACAGACTGGGGCTATCATTTTCGACCATGTTATTTTCTCTTATTTCTTCCTAACAATCTTTATCTTCTTCGTTTGTGCTTTCGTGTCTTCCTCGATGTGAACCAAATGAATCACCTTCCTTATCACTGTGACACTCCCCTCCTCCTGCGTTCGTACCAGAGGACGGAACCACGTCTGATGCGCCTCAGTCCTTCCCACTTTGGCCGTAGTTGCCAGACACCTCGCCAAACCCAACACGACCTCTGATTCAATAACTCCTCCTCCATTATACAGGATTGAACCCTAGCCCTAAGGTTGCGGCGCTGCTATCGAGCCTTCCCTCAACTTCGATCGAGCACTTGCTAATGCGTTTCACTCGCGTGAATTTATTTTTCTTTTTTTGAATCGATTTCGTGATTCGACTTCGAATTTTTTTTTCTTTGTTGATTTCGATTTTGCACTGGAGAGGAAGGAAGGCATGTTCACGATTTAAACTGGGGAAAAGCTACTTTGAATAGGGTGGCGCGAGTTAAATCATAGGGTGGCTGTGTCAGATAGGGTTTGACTTTGATTTATAAATTTTTATATTAAAATTATCTTGTATTGGATAACTAAAAATCTACAATCCCTATCAAGGCATGCCGCCTGGCGTTCCTAACATTATACCGCTATTCCAAACCCAATGAAACTAGTTTCAAAACCTAATTTGATCGTATGTGGAAAATAGTTTTTTAAATCGACTATTTAAATTAAATTCAATCAAATCATTTCTAGGACTTTTTAGATAGCACGACCAAACGGTACCTCCAAATGCTACGAAATTTGAAATCCGATAATACACTATTACAGATCCAATGGAACTAGTTTCGACGAATTCTGAGACTGTGCCTTGGATCGCTATTTTAACGCGTCGATTAAATCGACGATTTCAAAAATTGACGAAATTACTTGAAATTTCAGTTTTAAAAACTCACAAACTAAATTCTAATTCAAATAGAATTTATATCAGCATTAGAAATCATTTCAATTTATATTCAACTCTAATTCAACTATTTAAACGATTTTCAATTTTCAATTCAACAATTTAAATTTATCCAATAAATCGCTATATTTGGAACTTAAGTTTTTATTCCACTTATTTGATCGATAAACTTCATATTGAAATTAATTTACATTTCAAATTCAACATTTAAAATAAATTAAATGTTCAAAATCAAACGACTAAAAATCTAGGTCGTTACAATATTTTTATATATGGGATTTCAAAATGATTTGAAATAGAACCGGGTGATTGAATTCTAAAATTTCCAATTAATTTAGAAGTGAAATCAAAAGAGAATAAGTTTTTGAACTAAAACTTAGGAAATGTGAATTTCAATATGAAATTAAAATTTAATTTATGCATATTTAATAAATTAAATTTGTAAAAGGAAATTGTATGGATTTGAATTTAACTTAAGTTAAGTTAAATAAAAATCGGATTGGTTTGTTATTGAATATAACAAGATTTCATGATTAAACGAAATGAAAATCGTTAAATTGTGAATGGACTTGAGTAAGATTTATGAATTTGAAGTAAATAAGTTGTATAACTTATAAATTGAACAGATGGAAAGCAAACCAAATTGAATAAATGGTTAAACATTCGTGTGAAACAAACAAAATATGGAATTGAGTTATGCGGTGTAATTTAACTTAAGTAGTTAAATGAAATTGAATTTGACTTGGGATAAATAAACAAATTGAATGTAATTGACCTTGCAAAGAAGATTTAACTTAAAATGAGTTAAATGGAATGGAATTCAAGTCAAGATAACTGAAGTGATTTTTGAAATAAAAATCTAATTGTGAAGTGGAAAAATGGAGGTAACTAATTAGTGAATTGAATGTTGGAAATGAGAATTGAGTTATAAATGGAATTCGACTTAAATATAAGCGAATTAAATATATTTGGAAATGTTGTCAAATAAAATAGCAATGGATTAGAATGGTGATGACCTAAGTTATAAATGAATTCAATTAAAGTGTAAATAATTTAATATGGTCGGGAATATTATTGATAAGAATGAAATTCAACTTATGTAACTAGTTTATGAAATGTTTCATAAATAAACTGGCATGGATTTGTTGTTTGTTAGAAAGTTAAGTGAAAAAAACTTAGTGAATCAAATGAAAAGCGAATGGAAGAATAAGATGTCAATTGATTTAAAATGGTTGAAGGTGTTTGGAACGTTGTTGAGTGAAATGGAATCGATTTTAATTTGATTATGAATCAAATTTAAAATGAATATCGGTTTGAAATTTTGATTTGATAATAATGAAATGAATGGATATAAATCAAATTAATAAATTGAATGTGAATATGAAATGGAGTGAAAATAAAATTTGTTGTGAATCATTCAAGTGAAATAAATGGAAGAGA
Source organism: Allium fistulosum (assembly GCA_030737815.1). Lineage (NCBI taxonomy): Eukaryota > Viridiplantae > Streptophyta > Magnoliopsida > Asparagales > Amaryllidaceae > Allium > Allium fistulosum. The sequence goes on along the minus strand of CM060902.1, from coordinate 1,041,500,250 downwards.
GTAAATTGACGCACATCAATTTAAACAAATAAATGGAAACTTAAAGAAATGGAAATGTATGTAATGGGTGTAAATATAGATTAGATGCAAATGAATTGTTGTGAATGAATTTGAAATCGAATAAATGGTATGTAAATCAACTTGGAAGTGAATGATTAAATGATGGAACCTTGTATTTGCATGTACATGCTAGATATATGTATTATAGCGTGTTTTGTTTGTAAAATTGGTTATACATCCATGATATAACATGTTGGTTTATGAAAAAAAAATGTGTTTAACTAGCAGAAATGAATATAATGCTATTAAATTTCATATATATGAATATGTTGGAATTTATTTAAGTAAGTACAGGTACAAGGAGGCTATTGGGCTAGATTTGAGTTGCGAAATTGCATATAAATTGAGCGAGCTCGCTTAATAACGCTAAAATAAGGTACGCTTACGAATTTAGCGTGCGAAAAATATAAATATTATTATATATTGTGTTTTCCAGCCATAAGAGCCGATGTATATCATTTTATTATATTTTTCATATTGCAAAAGGCTCTTCGTACAAGGGAGACTCCACCAATTTTTTTTGGAAATTTAGGTTGTTAGAAAATTTTTGAAAAATTTTGGTTAACAAAAAAATTGATTTGAAACTTTAACTTGAAATAAGAGGTTTTGATATAGAAATGGAAACTAATTGTTTTGAATGAACTTAAAGATTTGGGAAAATGAAATATCGAGTTTCAACTAAGTGGGTTTTAACAAGTTAATGGGCTGGTTGCATTTTTCCTACTTAGCAATTTCGGGGACGAAATTCTTTTAAGGGGGGAGGAATGTAACGACCCGGATTTTCCGTCGTTTGTTTTGAATATTTAAATGGTTTTAAATATTGATTTGGATATAAATTGATTTTTTAATATGAAGATTTTGGTTGAAATTATAGAATGAATTTAAATTTCAAATTAGCGATTTATCGTAATACGGAAATGGTGAATAATTGAAATTTTAGTTGATATGAATCGAAACAATTTCTAATGTTGATATAAATTATATTTGAATTAGAATTGAGTTAATAAGTTTTTAAAACTGAAATTTTAAGTGATTTCATCAATTTTTGAGATTGTCGATTTAATCGATGCATTAAAATAGCGATCCGGGGAACAGTCTCGGAATTCGACGAAACCAGTTCCATTGGATCTGTAATAGTGTATTATTACTGGATTTCAATTTCCATAGCGTTTGGAGTTACCGTTGGGTCGTACGGGATAGAAACACGTTGAAATTAATATTAAAAAATTAATATAATAATTGGATTCAAAAAGCTATCTTCCACATACGATCGAATTAGGTCCCGAAACTTGTTCCATTGCATTAAGAATAGGGGTATAACATTAGGAACACCAAGTGACACGCCTCGATAGAGGTTCGGGATTTTAAGGTGCCATAAACGAGATATTTTGAGAATTTAATAATATTATTAACTGCAAAAGTCAAACCATAGCCGACCTAGTACGCCACCCTACCTGTACATTAGCCGCCCTCTTCTTTTTAAATCGCGTTATTCCTTTTTCCTTTTTTGTTCGAAGCACGAAAACAAAAGAAGGAAATAAAAATCGAACCAGTTCGAAATCGATTTATATATAAAAAAAATCATGCGATCAAAATCGCGATGGCACGCGTACATTGGAGGCGCGATGAATTCTGGTGGAGCGCGAGGTAGGTGAGGGCAAAGGTTTAGGCTTGGCAGTTGTCGAGGGAAGCATGGATGTTGCAACATGGGAGGTGGGGCGGCGGAGCTGTTGGTTGAGGCGAGTCGTGTTAAGTTTTAGGGTTCTTTCGATTTAGGGCTGCTGGTGTCGTGGCACGCAAGGTGGAGGTCATGTGGATGGAAAGGGACGAGTGGAGGTTGATTGGTGGGGGTTCGTTCCAGGTGGCAGTCATGATTTGAAGGAGGTGACCGGAGTTGGCATAGCGATGCTCATCGGATCGGGTTCACGAAGTGGAAACGATTGGGGATGGTGACGATGTTGATTTATGGTCGAGGCGGGGAGGAGCAGTGGTCAAACCAAGGTCAAGGGCTTAGTAAGGAAACGAGCGGCAAGTAGTTGAGGAAGAAGGTTTAAAACATTTAATTTTAAAGTTCATTTCATAGTCTTTTTATTAATTTATAAATCACAATCGATATTTATAAAATTCATAATTTATTCATACGAAGTCCAAAAATTTCGGAATCAGCCATGTTGGATTCGTTGCTGAAAAATCCACAACCTGGAATTTATTCGGAGTCGATTAGAGATAACTGGAATTTTAGGTTAAATCGAATGGTAGTTCGATTTAATCTAAAATGAGCATTTGGCAAATAAAAAATCAAGGTGGGTAAATCTCACTCAATTTGGTTGACTGGTTTAATTTATAGCAATTAAAAATTAATTATTGGATGATTGGTTGAATTGATATATTGTTATCAGTTGGATGTTATATTATATATAGTAGAATATATATATTAGTAGTTAGTTATATTCCCGCCGATTGGAGCGGATGAGACACTATGCGCCCCGCATAATAGCAGATGATCCTATATTATCGCGATATCACGCCTCGAAGCAGGATTGATATTTTATGTTATATAACATCTGTGGATGCAGGGAAATAGGTTGGAGGGATCCAATTGGATTCCTCAAAATGTTGATTTTATTTTCATATATAGTGATATATGATGTGTTGAATAATCTGTTATAGATTATGATGTGATTTGATTGATTGGATGCTATAGTAGCACTGGCCTAAATTTTGGTATTATAAATACCATAAATAATATTTTGAATTTTAAAAAAAAGAAATTCAAAGGCATTTTGAAATGGAAATATTTATATAGAAATTTTAGGATTTAAAAAAAGAATTGATTAGATAAAATAATTAATTTGATTTTGGATATTTAATTAGCTATTTCGTAAAATGGTTTCAAATGGAAAACTTTTAATTTGAGTATTTTTAAAATGATGGATTATTAAATGAGATTTCTTTAAATATGAAATGGAAGTCGGAATCGAGATTTTTTAAAAGGAAGTGGAATATAGTTTGGATTATTTAAGAAATAGATTTCTAAATGAAATTTTAAATAGGAATCGATTATAAATGGAGTTTGTTTAATATTAATCTGTTGTTAACAGAGGAAAACCGGAAATGAGTTTATAAATTTATAAACGACGTTAATAAATAAAGTGAAATGATAATCAGTTGATAAATTGGAAATATAAATTTACAGTGTGAATTTATATCGAGATATGGAAATCGGTTTTTGGAAAAATAGTGGATTCTATTTTTGAAATGTGAGAATGGTTATGAAATTGAAATGCAGTCGATGTGATAAGAATCGAGAGGGATTTATAAATTGAAGTTGGTAATATTGGATTTAAAAAATAGATTTTTTTCGAGATATTAAAATTGTTTTAAAAATGGGATTTTTATTTATTAAACTATATAGTCAAAGCTGTTTTAGTATTAAAATATTTCAGAAAGTAGATTATTCAAATATTTAATATTTTTTGAAATGAATTCACATTTTTATAATAAGCTTTTTAATCGATTAGTTTTATTTAAAAATGAGTTGGAAATGAGTTTTCAATGTTTATTTAGAGTGCTTTGATATTTTAAATAATTATGTAAACGTGTTTTAAAAATAAATTATTATTCTTTAAAAATACTTATCATGTATATAGAGAGAGTTTTGAAAGTGATTGAAATTTAATTATAAATCCTCTCGAGATTTGTAAATGGGGTTTATTTAACGGATATGATTTTTATAAGAGAAATCTCATAATGGAATTCTGGAAACTTAAAGAAACTTCCGAAATGTTGAAATATGAGAACTTCGAAAATGAATTAGAATTCATAAAAGAAGTTAGAAATGGGTAGTTGGAATTATAGACAAGTGTAATCGATCTTGGAAATTTTAAGGGAAATTAATTAATGAATTGCGAAAACTTATAGAATCCGTTATAAATGAGTTAAGGAATTTACAAATAAATTATAAAGGATTTTGAGAAATAGGAATAAATGGAATATTTCCTAAGTATTTGGAATAAAATGGTTTTAGGAAAATATACATATAAATATTTCCTAAGTATTGGACTGGAAGGATTTGAAATATTTTACCTACGAGATTATTATTATAGAAATATTTTCGAAGTGTTGAATTATAAATGGATTTGGAAGAAAATATTTCTAAGTATTGAGATGGTTCGAAAAATATCCTGTTATGGATATAAGTATTTGAAATTGTTTTCAATTATTTGAAAATCGAACAAATCATTTGAATTGTTTTCAATCATTTGAATTGTTATGGATATAAGTATTGAGATGCATATGTTCCTAGCTCTCCAGAATTGGCAAGTTCGTCAAAATCGGACAAATCATTTGAAAATTATGGTCGAATGAAGTCGGTGTTGTTTTGAATGGTTTCACTTTCAAGATTACGAGTTACTTAATTTTTAATTCATGTTTCAACCATAATTAATCTCTAAATTTTACATTGCACTTCAAAAATAATAATTTCCTAATGGCACAACATTTTAACAAATTTAAAATCGTCAAAAATGGATTAACAATTGAAGATTTATAATCAAAATAAATCATTGTTTTAATCCAAAATTTTCTATGTTTTGTCAAAACCATTCATTCAATTAAGGCAACACTTTATCATAGTTAATTTTCAAATTTGATTTTTGTTCCATACTGTTCGTTAAATATTATTTTTTCTATCCAAAAGAAAAATCATAAGAATGCAATGACCAATCAACTTTCAATTTTCATTTTAAATTTTCCACTTTGAAATCGAGAATTAAAAAAAATTTCATCTACTAATAATAGATGATGTACATAAAACAAAATGAGATTTTCTTTTCTTTAAAATAAAACATTTCCATCTTTCCAGACTTCATTTTAAATTCAATATATATCTTTATACCAAAATAACAATTTTCTAAAAACTTGTTTCTCATGAATCACATTTATAAATTATTTTGATGAGAATATTTACTAACACTTATCAATAATAATACACGCTTCTATTGAAAATTCTTTTTAACCCAAAGCATCAAATTCATAAAATTTTACTTTACAAGAATATTTTTTATTTACAAAATCAAAGCATTCAAAATCATTACACATATATAAGTTTATTCTAACTTTCTCTTCAATGAAAAAACACATATATACAAGTTTATTTCTCACTACACACTACTACATCCATATTTTAACATCCATAGAAGCCACACTGGTCATACAATCATCCAATATTTCACACATAATTTATTTCTAACATACACCATATTTATATATTTCAAATTTACAAATACTCTAAAATATAATTTATCGATATTGCATTGCCATTGATTCTAGTGACTTACTTCATCAATTGGCTGAAGTGTTGACTATGTGATTAACATTGTCCCTTCATCGACCCAGCTATCCACTAATGCTCGATGGTTGCAATCCTCATATAAAATATCTAAACACATTTTACCTTAATTATTTATAAAACAATTCATTACTTTACCATAATAGTACTCACATTCATATACATACACATACATACATACATACATACATACATACATACATATATTCTCAAGTCAAACCAAGTCCTAAAACTTCAGAATATTTTACATGTCTTCTTGTCACCAACTCTACTAAAACAACATTATCTATTTATTTTCAAAAAAATAGCTTATCTTTTTCAAAAACATTACTTTCATGTCAAAATATTCTTTAAAAACATTCTCCTTTTCAAAATCTCGAACATCACCTAAAAATATAATTTTCAAAACATTGATTTTAATATAGCTTAAAATATTTTAATTCTTTTTAAAGTATTACATTCCTTTTCAAAACTTTAGATCCATAAGTCTAATCCTAGTGCTTAGGAATCCCTATCGATAACATTGATTAGGCGCATCGATCAGAATTCTTAGAGCGTTCAACGGACATATTAACACGATATAAGTTTCAAAAATTCCTTTAAATATTCACTTGTAGATACACTTTAAACAATTTAATCTTTATAAAAATAATCACTTGCTTTTAATAAAACTTCATTCCAAAACTATATATATTCCAATAAACTTGCTTCACACGGGAATTATTTAATTATATTAAAGCATCATCTAATACCACACTTATATATATACCCATTCTTTTTACCAAAAATATTTTTAGTCCTGCTATGCTTGCTTGTATATAGAAAATATTTAGAAATAATCTTTATAACCAAAATCAAATAATAACTCATATACACAATCTAAACAACCACTCATCAACCATTTGTGGATAAACAAACAACTTTTCTATTTAAATGTTTATCTCAACATATTCAATTAAGTATTATTTTATTATACTTTATAAGTAAAGTGATTTCTTTTTCTTCACTTACGGTTACTTCTTTATCGAAGACACCGTAAGGTTCAAATCATCAAAACTCATATGGCAAACTAAACTTGAGTGATCACTCCAATTGATGACTTCACTCAAGATCGATCCTATAAAGATTAATCAATCAAAGCATTTATACAGTAAAAAATAAACATTTATCGATAGTATCATATTGCATCATACAACATCACATGTCAAACATAAGAAATATATTAATTTTATTCATACACCTTCTAATCCTTTGTGCATCTTATAATACGAAAATAATTCCACAGGCAGATTGCACTTTTGACTTTTCTTTTCCATGTTTAAACAAAAAATACACATATTATAAGTCATAGTAACCAATTAATATTTGGAGTAGACTGTTAAAATATAGTATGATTGTTAATCCGAATTCATTCACTATTTTGCTATAAGAAAAAATATTATCAAACAACCTATTTTGCCACAAATTTCACAATCAGAATAAGAAAAACATATCTTATGTAGACAGTAACACATATAGACCTTTTAGAATTATCGAGAAGTTTTTACAAATCAACATATACCATTGAAAAAAATGAAAAATGAGGGATTTTTGTAAAGAATAATTATTGGTTTTGTTTATATGATAAAAAACACATTAACTTATATTAGCTTTTTTGCTTTGTGATCCAAAACTTGAATATGTCAAATTACTTATTTGATAAGCTCCAACCAATAATTGAAGATGTTTTACTAATCTTCAATAGAGGCTGCTATCTCGGTTGATAAGGTGGTGATTTGAGAGGCAGCTAGGTAAACTAAGGAGGTGCTGATTTCACTCGGTGCCCTAGAATCCATATCGTGCTTTAAATCCATGAAAATAGAATTAAAACCCGCAAAGATGAGAATTTATGTTCAAGAAAGATCGATAGTGAAGGAAGATGGAGGAATCAATTATGAAAGAATTGATGTTGGATTTGGGAGAGTAAAAGTCTTGTTTTAGGGGACATAACTATTCAATTAATAAATGGTAAAAATTGTTGATATATGGGGAAATTATTTGAGACTTGGGATGCATTCTCGGACAACACAAAAGAGGCACACGAAAGAGGCATTTACAAAAGAAGATTGGTTTGCGAAAGGGAAATGTGTTTTTTTGTACGAAAAGGGCATTTTGAAAGGGGCATTTTAATTGTTTTATTGTTAATAATTATTTTTGTTATTGTATTTTTGTTTTAATAAATTATTAATTATGTAGTTAAATAATATAATTGAATAAGGAAACTTCATTAATCACTACAAATTGAAATAAAAATACAAATAAAACTAGAAATACAACATAATACAACTAGAGCACCGGTAGGTAGGCAGGTGGATGTTCCATCATGAACTGTCGATTTCTGATTGCATGTTGCGAATGGTCTATCTCCAACCACAACCAATTCTGGGCTTCGTTATCTTTCAAATTAGAAAAAGCATTCATGTTCTCTTGAATCTTGAGTAGTGATATGACTTCAGAAAGATGAATTTTTTCAAGGTTCCTCACACAATCAATAACATCCTTGAAGGTCGTAGACGGACAAGGGATGATACACTTGGAAAAGAATTAGGGGAGGAAGTAGTATATTGGGTGGGACTAGGATTAGAGGATGAAGTAGTATATGGGGAGGGGCTATCTGTTTCAGAATGAGTTTTCTTCAAATTTCTTTGATATATTATATCAATAATACCATTTATCTTGTCATCATTCTCCATTCGCCATCTCCCACTATGAGCTTAGGAAGATGAACCTTCGCCACACATTGATGTAGGATGTTGTGTTTGATGTCTTCAGTGGATTATGAAATTTATCAATTTACCATGTTGCATCGAACAACACGTTGGCGGTTTGTTATGGAGGAGGTGAATGCACTTGCTCTTCTATAGCACTAAGTGTGAATGCACGTGCTCCCGTTGCGATAGTACCTTGATAAATCTGATGCATCAACTCCATATGGGCTATTAGTGTTCCTTATAATTTAAAATTATGGAGTTGAATTCCTAAAAAGAAAAAGGAAAGAGGGATTTTTTTAGTAAAACTCGTAAAAAAAAGAGACCAAATTTAACTTCACACGATCGGCCTGCCATTGCCCGCTTTCGCTAACTGTTCCACTTACTGAGTCCATCTTGCACCCATTTTATTTAACAAACTCTTCCATATAGACCATTGTTTCTTTAGTCCATGTACTTGTAGTAATTTAATCGTTAGTTATCGGTATTTCAGTCGAAATAGTCGTCAAAACCTCATTTAATGCAACTCCCTAAGCATCGGTGGCATAATGTAAGAATAACATAGTAGCATGTTCAAACCAGTTCTTTAGACCTTGATGAGAGGTTTTCCGAACTTTTTCGGCCATTCTGTAACTAAAAAGACTCAAAAAAATTTAGAAAAATATGTAAAGTTAACGGAAATGATATTGAGATGAGTATATCAAAAATTACCTTAATACATGATAATCTTTTGCGGATTTTTTATGTTAAAGTTGGATAGATGTTGGTGAGGAGGAAGAGGAGAAATGAGTGGTAATATATATGAGATAATTTGAATGTTGGGGTTGAATTTACCATGGACGTCGGAGGCGTCTGACACAAACCAGTAGATGGGTCCATTGGAGCAAACGATCCAAATGAGTGGGTCCCACTTGATATGCGTCAGACGCATCACATGCATCCAACTTGACGTGAAATTAAACCTAGCAAAAAATGGCTGCGAATGCGCCCTTGGTTGAGACATGTGGAATGCTTAGAGGAGAGAAAGGAAGAATTAAGGAGAAAGCACGATTGTAAACTAATCTTTAGTAGTATTGTACAGACTTTTTCTTCCATTCATGCTAAAGGCCAAATCTATGCGCCACTAATGAGAATCCTTCACTATCATTGATAACTAATGGGTATGTGGTTAATTAGTTCATTGATCAAGTATCAAATTATAATTTGAACACATTAAATGAAAATATGATGTTGTGTGATACATAAATCAACACATGTAATGTTCGGAATTTTTTTTCTTGTTATATGTTATAGTTCTTAGTAAATAATATGTAACACCCTATAAATTAATAAATAAATAATCAAGTAATTAATTAAGTATAGGAACAAAGAAAATTGAAATAATGAAAATGTGTGAATGTTCATGGGAAGCTTGGTTACTCATTATACTTGGATGAATCAAGTGATACTAGAAAAATCTTAGCTAAAAATCTAAGTTAATAAGAATTTAAGCAACCGTCAAAGTTAACTAAATTATAAGAAGAGGAGATGGTGGACCAACTGCCCAATTATTCTCTTAGCATAAAAATAACCACCTCCCTCTTTTCATCTATTACATTTATAACTAAAAATAAAAGTTTGAGCTCTTCAGTTGTGCTTGCAGCCTAAACAACAAGATTAAGAAAAAAGGAAAGATTAAAGCTAAAGGAACTAGAGAATTCATCAACTAAAGAATATAGGTGAGTAGTATATTCTTTAATCCGTCTTTCTTCTTTGAATCTCCCATGATTAATTTTTTGTTGAATGTTTTCATATTTCTAGAAATCTTTAAGACTTGAGAATTTAGTATGATAACAGAAACATGTTCTTAGAGATGGGTTTTGGGTTATATGATTTTTTTCATATGTAAACAAAGTAGTATGAACTGATAAAGGCCGCATGGAGTAGAAAATAGTTAGAAATGAGAAACATGAGTAAATAGAATCAAATCATAATTTATTTTACTGTGATTTTCCAAGGACGAATTAAGTTGTTTTTGGAATAAATTAAGTATGGTCGAAGGGCCATAATGGGGAGCCAAAAGGCAAACAATTGATGTTGGAAGGTATATTAATGTAAACAAGTAGTAAATATTGGATCAAGGAACCAAATCCACATTTTGTGATGAACGAGTTAGTTGATGGTTTGAAATGACTAAGTAGAATGAATCAGAAGTCGACACATGGAAAGTCAGTGGCATATGTGCAGGAAAGGTTTTCAACGTGTACCAAAGGGCAACGCTGGAGGAGGTTGAGCTGAACCGAAAAGTTAACAAAACCAAAATCTTTAAACGGCTTAAGTAGAAATGCTAAGACAAGCAAAGTTTGAGGCAATGGTTGACAAACCGAAGGTATTAACCGAGGACCAAAGGTGGTCGGTTAATGTGAGTAGAGGATGTGATTTCAGATAAATTAAAGATTAATTTCACAAATCACTAAAACTAAACTATAACATGCTTCCCTAGATGAGACTGAGGGTAGTGACCGCTGAAATTAAAGCAACCCCCGTTAGAGAGTGTAAACTAAGACTAATGGCTTCTAGAGACTATAATGGATACCAAGTCTTAAGATGGCCGAGATTAGTATTGGACACATGGATGATATGACAATCATTATTAATAATGGAAAGACGGTTAAGTGAGATGTCAACTCCATAAATAGCTAAGTGAAAAGTCTAAAAGTAAATAATTTAGTAGAACGCTCGGTGGATAACATAAGGCCTTAGGTGGTAGTTGAGACCGAAAGCATAAGCGTAAGGTCTATGTGGAAACCAAAATATGAAAGAGTGGGTGTAAGGCCTGTATGGCAATCGAAATACGAAAGCGTAGGTGTAAAGCCTGTGTGGCAACCGAAATATGAAAGCATGGGTGCAAGGCTTGTGTGGAAACTGAAATACGAAAGCAATTTTTGTAAGGCCTATGTATCAACCAAGGGAACAGTGGAAGATGTAAGTCCAAGAGTAGTAGTCTAGAAACCGAATGTGAAGTAGGTGTAAGGCCTAGGGTGGCAATCGAGATATGAAATCATTGGTGTAAGGCTTAAGTGGCAACCATGAACGATGAGACATAAGGCCTTAGTGGCAGTTGAGAAACAATGTAAATGTATATATTATATTGGCATAAGGACTTAGTGGCAGTCGAGAAACAATGTAAATGTATATAATATATTGACATAAGGCCTTAGTGGTAGCAAAGAAACAATGTAATTTTATACAGTATATAAGTGCAAGGCCATGGTGGTAGCCGAATGGTAGAATTTTAATGATGTATATCTATCGTAAAAGTACATAAAGCCTTAGGAGTATTCGAGTGTAAGGTATTTTAGTTATATTGAAATGTCATGGTATTTCTATGAAACAAATTGAGGGATTGCTTTTAGTTATGGCTTCACGGTTTTGCTTTGATATTGAATTAAATAAACTTATAATTGCGCTTTATTTATGAATTAGTTAATTTATTTATTTGGTATTTTAAAAGGGAAAACCCATCCCATATATTAGCAGAGTGGTCTCTTTATTTCTTGTCTAGGGTAATATGTTACTTATACCAGACTTTATGTCTAACCCATGTTTTTTTCTTGTTTTTTTCAATAAATTCACCGGAGTTCATTTAAGTAGGCTGAGCTTACGGGCTTGGACAGGTCGCTTTTGGTTGGTCGAATAATGCAGGCTGAAGATGAAGCATGATGCTCAGGTGTTATATTTATGTTTATTTCCGCTTTATCTAATGCGCATGCTCGCATCTTCATATGTAGTGCATGACACTAATAGCTATGTTGTACTATATTTTCAACCCCGTGTAGGCAAGACTTTGGGATGTAAAGACAATTGTTAAACTAAATCTGTAATGATGTGTTTCATTTTGTATATCTGCTTTATTGCATAAGACTGTATAATATAACCAATCTCATCTCTATCATCGAGAGATAATTCCAAGGTGATTGCAGCGGAAGCGAAGTGCCTTTAACTTTGGTAAATGAGGTTGTCCCACTGGTTGTAGGAATGGATGTGGATGTTTTGTTATGATGGTTTATGACATAGATGATGAAAGAAGATATGTTGGAAGTGATTAGGCCAAGAGCAGCGGTGAGAGAAGACTTTCCGAAGTTAAATCAGGATTACCGAAACTTATGAGGCACGGTGTTTACGAGAAAGGGCCAAAGGTGGAGGTGTTAAATTAGCTGAAAGTAAGTGAGCATATCTCCAAGACTTTGGGCTGAATGAGGTATAGAAGAGGTGGCTAGCCAATAGGCAGTTGCATGAAGATGCCTTAGAGTGGTGGGAACTGTGACCGCTGAAACATTGAAAGACCAGATTACTTGGGAACAAATTGGAGAGAGGTTCGAGGCTCAGTTTATCTTGGAGTCAAAGAGGAGTGTTTTGTTAAGAGAGTTCCATGATCTTAAGCAAGGAGAACTTTCTGTATAAGACTACATTCAGAGGTTCAATGCCTTGGCAATGTGTGGACGAGAGTTGATTAACACCTCGATGAAGAAGAATGAGAAATTTATTAGGGGTTTAAAGCAAGGTTTTGATCATAAGGTGATGGTGCGCTTGACATCTCCTTTTGAATTTGTTGTTGATATGGCGAGGAGATATCATAATATGTATTTGGTGCAGAGGAGAGTGGAGGGGAAGCCCAGGCTAGAACAAAACTAGAGTTTCACTCCTTACTGGAAGGGAAAGAAATGGCACCAACCAAACGGGAAGGTTCCGGAAGGGGGAAGCTGAAAGGACCTTTCGGAAATTACTTGTTACAACTATAGATAAAAGGGGAATTATGCATCAAAGTGGTCACAATCACAAATGGTGGCTAAGGTTATACGCTTCCACTATGATTGACTAGCCATAAAAGAGGGATTGCCCATAGCTGAAGCAAACAAGGCTATTTGGCTTGGAAGGGCCAAGAGTAGGACCTTCTGCCAAGGAGAAAGGCAAGAATGTTTTATTGGAAGGTATGATTTCCATTTCTAGTTTTTCAGTTATAGTTCTCTTTGATACTAGGGCTATTCATTATTTTATTTCTAAGGATGTGGTTGATGGAATAAGATTAAATTTAACCTACTTAGCTACTTCTTTGTGTATAGTTAATCTGATCGGTGGGTATGTCACCTCATGTTAAGGTGCATCGATCTAGAGTTTATTCTATGCGACTATTTTTTTGAGTGACCCATTTATGTTTGACTTCGAGGGTTATGGACTGATTTTGGGTATAGATTGATCAGTGTAGTACGACACACGAATTTGTTGCACTGAAAAAATCATTTCTCTATGGAACTCGAAGATAGGAGACAAAATTCTAGTACCTTCGGATGAGGAGAAGGGGATATTTAGGATTTTGTTATGTGCCTTAGAAAGTCTAGAAAAGGAAGTGGATAAAAAATTTGTAGTTGGGCAATTCATTTATAATTTTGAGCCTATGATGGGTCAACCTCCGAGAAGGGCGACTAAGTTTCACATTGATTCGGTGCATAAGGCATAACCAATTAGTAGACCACCTAAAAGAATGCTACCTAAGCAGATGGAGGAATTGAAGAAGCAGTTAGTGGAACTTGAGCATCAAAATTTCATTAGACCGAGTAATTCACCATAGGGAGCTTTTTCGGTATTTGTGAGAAAGTCGGATGGATCCCTTTAGATTTGTATTGATTATAGGTAGATAAATTAGATAACAGCAAAGGATCCTTACCCATTGCCAAGAATAGATGATTTATTTGATCAATTGAGTGGAGATAGAGTATTTTCACATTTATATTTCGCTACGGGTTTCCATCAACTAAGAGTAGCCGAGGAGAGTATTCCTTTGACTGCATTTAGGACAAGATATGGTTTATATGAGTGGTTGGTTTGGCTTTGCCCTTTGGGCTAACCAATGCCCTGATATTCTTTATTGATCTTATGAACTGAGCTTTTCCAATCTGTTGGATAGGTTTGTGTTGGTCTTCATAGATGATATTTTGATGTATTCTAAGGATGAGCGGGACCATGAAGTTCATCTTAGATTGGTATTAGAGACCTTGAGACAGCATAAGTTGAAGGCAAAGTTTTTCAAGTGTCATTTTTGGAAATAAAAATTGAAGTTCCTAGGCCAAGTTTTTTGAAGGAGGGATTGGCAGTAGATCCTTCGAAAGTCGAAGCTATAAATGATTGGAAGAGACCAAATATAGTTACCAAGATAAGAAGTTTCTTGGGGTTGGCTGGATACTATTGGAAATTTATTAAGGACTTCTCTAGAATAATAGCGCCATTAACCAGACTTACCTGAAAAACTAAAAGGTATGTTTGGATGAGAGAATATGAAGCGGTATTCCAAGATTTGAAGCTTCAACTGATAGAGGCTCCGGTGTTGGTTATGCCAGAAGGAAATGGGGTATGGTTGTGTACATATATGCTTTGGGTTCAAGTTTAGGAGAGTGCTGATGCTGAAAGGCAGGGTTATATCATATGCATCTAGGTAGTTGAGACCCCATGAAGTTCGGTATCCAATCCATGATTTAGAATTAGAGGTAGTTTTCTTTGAACCAAATATTTGGAGGCATTATCTTTTGATGAGAAGGTTTGATTTGTATGCTGACTGTAAGTCCTCGAGATATTTTCTCTCTCAAATGGAGATGAACATGGGACAATAAAGGTGATTAGAGTTCTGGGCATCGTATGATTTCAGAATAGATACACCCTTAGGAAGGGAAACAAAGTTGCTGATGTCTGGAGCCGAAAGCTGTAGAATTGTGTTTTGTCTATGATTGAAGAGTGGAATGTCTTTGAAAAGTTGGCTTATTGTGAAGTGAAATTTCGATCGAATGCTGGTCTGAGTTAAAACTCAGGGATGTTGCCTTGCTTAGAAATTCATCCAATACTTGTAGAGAGGATTGCTGAAAGGTAGAAGGAAGATCCACTATGTGCTAAAAGGATCAATGGATTGAAGAGTGGTGCTAAGACCGAAGAGATGAAGGGCATCAGTATTAATAAGAAGGGTTGGCTTCAGAAGAAGGGAAGGTTGAATGTCCTAGATAATGGAGACCTTCAGAAGCTGGTCTTGGAAGAACGTTACCGTTCCAAGTTTATTATTCACCCAGGAATTACCAAGATGTACCGAAACATGAAGAAAAGCTTCTATTAGGATGGAATGAAGGGAGATGTTAGAGAATGTGGAGGGGGATGCCTCACATTCCAATAAGTTATGGCGGAGCATTAGAAGCTAAGTAGTCTTTTGCAGCATTTCGAAGTTTTGATATAGAACTAGGATTTAGTTTCGATGGACTTTATTGATTTTTTTCCAAGGATGAGAGGATGGAATGAGAGTAATTTATAGGTTAACTAAGAGTGCTCATTTCATTCCAATAAAATCCATAAGAATGACAGCCAGTTAGCCAAAATATATGTTAAGACTATAGCGAGACTTTATGGAATTCCAAGTACTATAGTGAGTGATTGAAACCCATTGTTTTCCAGTGAGTTTTGGAAAATCCTATAAAGTGAGTTGGGCTCGGAGTTATGTATGAATACCACCTACCATCCGTAGACAAATGGCTAGACTGAAAGGGTCAAGTTAGTGTTGGAAGATTTGCTAAGAGCGTTTGTGTTAGACTTCAAGGATCTTGGGAAGATCATCTGCACTCAGTAAAATTTTCATAAAATAGTAATTATCAATACAATATTGGGATGGCACTTTTAGAGGCAATGTATGGAAGGCCTGGTAAGTCGCTAGTAAGTTGGTGCGAAACGGAAGACGAACTCGTGTTAAGTCCGGATCTGGTAAGAGAAGCTTTAGATAAGGTTGAATTGATTAGGCAAAGGACGAAAGTTGCCCAATCTAGGGTAAAAAGCTGTGGCGATAGAAGGCATAGAGACCGGGAGTTTGGTCTAGTAGACTATGTGTTTATGAAGGTGTCATCTATGAGAGATACTATAAGGTTTGGAAAGGCCGGAAAGTTGGCACCGAGATATGTCGGTCCATTTCAGATACTTGAGAGGATCGGTAAAGTAGCTTATAAATTCGATCTATCAAGTGCTTATGTCGGGGTCCATAATGTGTTTCATGTATCACATTTATGGAAGTGTATCCAAAATCCCAAGGATGTTGTTGATCTGAGAGCTATGGAAGACTTGGTATTTGAGCTAGACGTGACCTATGTGAGAAAACCTATTCAAATTGTAGATCGAGATGTCAAGAAGCTTATGAATAAAAAGGTAAAGCTTGTTTGAATCCAGTGGAGTGAGGACCGGGATGATTGTACATGGGAAACGACGGATAAAGTCAAGAGGGCTTATCCAGAGTTGTTTATATAGCACGGCATGTACGTTTGCTGGGTTCATTTTGTGCTATGTATATGTGTGATATTATAGTTGAATTTATTTGTACTGGTAGAAGCACTAATGCATTTTTGATTGGGATACCTAAGTGAAGAACTCATGGGTGTGCAAATTAGTGTAAGCATACGAAAGCCTACAATTTATTATCGTCACTTGTTTGAATCTCCAAGACGAAATTACTAGGAAGGGATGCCTATAATGTAGAATACAATAATAGCCTATGATTTTTGTTTGATGATAATAAACATATATATATTTGTTTTGAATGTATTTTTTATTGTACATGGAAGCAAGCACTCGAGTAATACAGTAGTGGACACAACAAACAACTCAAATCAGTAACAAGTGCACAAGACCAGTGTGTACACACAAAACAACATACAACACTTCAAACATGCTCAGGTGAGTTAACATGAAGACTTAAACATCATATGAAACCAGACAAGTTCAAGGACAATGGATTAACATGTGGAACCAGAACCAGTAACATGAAAGCAGACCATCATAACCCATGCACATGAAAACAAGTCTGACCACAAAATGTACAAGGCAACAAAACTTCAAATGGAACAAGACTTCAAATGAAAACAACAACACACAACAGAACATCAAAACATGCAACTACACCAGACAGAATGAAGTACATAGGAGCTCAAAGCAAATGAAGACCAACAGACCAGTACAACCAGACCAACCACATACAACAAGCTAGAATACATATATACACACGTGAACACACATATATACATGCAGTGACAACCGGACAGAATCAACTTGAAACAGACTTCAAATGAAAACATGTGGAACCAAACTACAATGACCAGGGCAGTGCATCAGACTTACTCTAGTGGAACAGGACATAAACAAAGTGCAGACCAACCATGTGCAACCATACAACTAGGCAACAATGCACCTATTTTAAATAGGCAACGGAGTGTAGACTCAAAGCAATATGAAGACCAGACCAATGAAGCCTACATTCACATGTAACCAGAGAAGACTACAAGATCAGAGGCAAGTCAAAACAACAAGCCTATGTAACAGAGCAATAACAAAGTCAGGGTCAAGATCATGTTTCAAAAAATAGTGAAGTAGTTTACATGTTTCAAAAAGACATGGTCAGAAGTTTACGTGAAGTCGTGGGTCAAGAGGGTATGATGGTGAAATTATATCAGAAAATGGTTTAATGTCGTAGGGGATTTCAAATAAACAAGTCAAGTATATTCAAATGCCAAAGTCATAGGAACCGACTCAAAGCAATTTGAATATATCAACTAAGAACAAGTCAGAATTATCACCATCTTTTAATCAATAATCTAATGGCCGAACAAAACATTTGAAGAAATCTAATAAAAATATACAAACTTAAATATATGGAATTTATCCCTATTTAACCCATTATCATCATCGACATACAATAATTCGAGTTCAAGCAAATTTAGAGAGCAAGCACCAATCCAGAACTCGAATCGAGTTCGAGCATAATCAAAAATTCGAAAAGGGGAAAACACGTACCAATTTAAAGCACCGATATTCGAGCTCGACATTTGGAGCCGCCGCAAGTTGATAAGCGAAGAGATCAATTGACAAAGCATTTCAACTCAGAATCATCACTTCAATCGATAAATTCAAGCGGCGGTTTCAGTTAATCAAAACCCTAATTTTAGAAGAAAGGAAAAAAGAACGGCCGAACAATTTACAAACAAAAGGGGAAGACATTCTCTTCTTTATTTAATTGGGCCAGTCCTTTGTTACTTTAGATTGGGCTTAATATATAATAGGGTTTTGTGTTTGCAATTTCTAGTTTTATTTTGTAATTTTCTTTCTTTTAAAATTTGAGTCAAACTCTAGTTGTGTAACTAGGTACGAACTACGGTTTTGTAGTTAGAGAATTCTTAACTCAGTGGCTGAGTTGTGATAGGGCTTTGAGCTTAGAGTTAGGTTAGTCAAGTTAGCGGGTGTCGCAAGTTTGCATGTGTTTGTAAGCGTCTGACTACTTAATTTCTAGTAGAAACCTTGGGGGCAGCACGTAGGCAGGGTTTTGCCGAAGCTGGGTAAATTTGTGTGTGCTCTTCTGCATTACTTTCTGTTATTATTTTTTTATTTCCACATTAATTTTTTATTATTATTATCACCCTATTCACCCTCCTCTAGGGTGAAAACGATCCTACATATAATACCACATAAATTAATAAATAATCATAAGTAATTAATTATGGGAATAAAGAAATTTGAAATAAAGAAAAGTGTGAATATTCATAGGATGCTTAGTTACTCATTATACTTGGATGAATCAAGTAATAACAGGAAAATCCTAGTTGAAAATCTAAGTTAATAAGAATTAAATGCAATCGTCAGAACTAACTAAATTATAAGGAAAGGAGATAGTGGGCCGGTGGCCCAATTATTCTCTTAGAGTAAAGATAATCACCTCCCTCTTTTCATTCATTACCTACTACCCATCAATGGAATCTCACTAACGGTTTGCAACCTCCACCGCCATCCTATTCGTGACCATCCATCAATAGAATTTCACTATCAATTTGCATCAAACACTACCAACAAAGCTGCATGAAATAAAGGTGTTGTGATCAACAAAGCTTTTGCTTTTATAGCTGTTGGAACCAGGCCAACTCACAACGGAAGGAATATGTGAATTCCAAAATTTACAATTTTGGATCTTTATTGGGCCTATGAAGTCTAATTCATTTAGAACATTTCTTAGTTTCTTTTAAAATAACATCATTATTTTATTTGAATTTATATATCATTTTATGTTATGTAATTAATATTGTATTATATATACACGTGTGTTATATACATATATGTGTGTATGTGCAAGTGTAACATAACAATCCATGCAAGGTTTGATATGCCCGTATATAAGTGCTGAGATTTACACCGCAATGGACATGTTAGCCCCTTTAGTATATAAATATATCATCCAAATATGCTTATGTATTTAAATCCATATATGTAAAATATTACACACACACACATATATATATATATCATTTTTGAATAATTATATACATATACAAGGAATTTTTAAAATATGAAATTACATGTATTTGTATAAATGTAAATAAATGCATAATCATTTTAAATAAAAGATTAAAAATTACTTTTTTATAAAATCCAAATACAAAATTTAATTTTTTTTAAATGTGTATATATGTATATAACACACACACACATATATACATATATATATTCTTACAAATAATTTGCTAATATATATATCAATATATAAATAATATATATATATATATACATATAGAAAATATATATACACTCCTAATAAACCTCCCAATAATTTTTTAATAATATTTATTAAAATAAAATTTTGTTCGAAATTAAAAAAATTAAATTTTTTTTTTCCAAACATAAAATTTTGCATAACAATTATTTTATGAAATCCTAAGCAATATTTTAACATTTAAATGTATATGTATATATCTTATAATTTAGAAATCAATCTAAACTTAACTATTAATTTTGATTTAAAAAAATAATTTTTTATTGTTGAATCTTATTAGTATAGAATTAATTTTATAAAATTTAGAACGTATCTTATATGATATATTTATTAATTTTTTGGATTTATGGAATTTATATGATTTAAATAGTATTTAAATTATATATATATGAGTGTGTATGTATGTATATGTATATGTATAAAAAAATCTCGAAATCATTTTAGATATAAAACTTATTTTATAAAATTTTAAAACATAATTTATATGATATAATTTTATATCTAGATTTTGAAACATATGTGATTTAAATAATATTATTTTAATATTAAATAATTTTTATTTAAATTTTGTCGTGAGTATTATTAAGTATGTATGTTGTATAAATTTTTTTATATGAACATATAAACACACAACCATGATAAATGTGACGATATACTAGATTCGTCACCTATCAATCTAAACTTCATAATATATAAATAATAGAACATTAATTTATAATTATAGATCAGAAACATACCATTACCAAAGCATATTGAATACGTGTAGAAACAAAGAGATCAACTCCTTGAACTAGTTTCCAATTCAGTAAGGTTCTTGCTTCTGAACTTACCACCGTCGACGATCGAAATGAAGTAGAATTTGACGTATTTTAGTTTGGGATTTTTTGGTAATGGGGGCTTGATGATTTCGGTTGTACAAGGTAGGGTTACAAAATGAAAATCTAATTTCCAAAAGGAAGAAGAGTTGTTTAAATAAAGGAAGAGATCATGGAGAGAAAGGTGGATCTGATCCTTTTATTTCTCTCTTACTCTTTCTTTCCTTTAACTAAATCAACATACCCCCTTTAACTAACCCATACCCAGCTCCATATAGCCTAGACCAGCCGACTGAGCCCCATGCCAAACCACAATGCATTCTAAACCCAAATAAACAAAATGTTATATTTAAATCCGACTTAAACGTGTACCGATATCGTATATTGGTCAGTATATTTATAACTATTATAAATGCACTATTTAATATTATTTAATATATTAAATAAAACTTTATAATTAATATTTCATAAATATTAATTAATTTAATTAATTTATAACAATTATAAATTAATTAAATCATGCAGTAAAAGGGGTATTCAACGTTTCGGTTGTGTGACTCTTTAGGTGTAAATTCGGTCAGCGATTAATATCGAACTATTCGAATATTAACATTCACATGCCACTTAGCAGGCGATGTGACATTTTGGTCAAATTTACCGCTTACTTGGTTTGGGTAAAAACCAAATTTTACTTAATTAAGTGTTACCCAGTTGTGACAACACCAATTCTCTTCGTCAAAATTATATCACTTTTGACTTATGGAATTTGGTAATGGCCAAAATCCCAATATCATCCATATTTAACTCTATAGTCCAAACACAAAGTCCTTGGTTCAATAATAACAATTATCATTAATCGAACTGCTCTGGCCAGAGACTTTGACTTTGAATTGACTTCAATTGACCATGATACTAACCTCATATAACTGAGGAGATGAATCCTCTCTTGAATAGTGTTTCACTTCCAATGCTTCCACTTGACCCAACTATAGTCGTTCGATGGATGTTGTGCATTGATTTAACTATAATCCAAGTGGAGCTTCCACATTGAAGATCAACAATATTCTCAAGTCAAGAGAACTATGTAATTTTGTCACATCGATATTTTCTATTTGACCTTAGTTGTAACGACCCGGTATTTCGAACCATTCGCATCCGCACATGTCAGACTTGAATTGCTCAAAATATCGGATTGTTAATTTATATTTGGAAAAACTCAGCATATATAGTAAATAAATCAATCACAGAATCACAGATACAGAGTAATATAACAATAAGCAGCGGAATAGATAAATAGTAGTTCATGAAGCTACTATATAAACAACAGAGTTTGAAATAAAATACAACAGAATATCTCAAATACAATGTAGTCTCGAATACAAACAGATGACAAGTCTGGACAAACAACTAGATAACTGAAAGCTGAATAGATATAGATGGATCTCCAAGCGAAGCTCCAAATTCCAAAGGTGAGTCTCAGATGCTGTGACACTCAGTCTGACCCGAGCGTAAAGCAAAAACACAAAACACTCGAGTCAGGATTAACATTCTTATATTAATAAATTCAACTCAAGTGAAATGTCAACTGAAATACAAGTAACTTAAAGGATGTTTGGGATTTCCATCCTCTAAGGATCCGTGGAACTATCTACTATGTAGTAATATACGCTATTATAATATGTCTATAGTAAAGTAAATTATTAAAATAGTGTTAAGGCGTTACCCATATCCCCCTTAACACATTTTTATATATTCCATAGTCTATACAGTACCGTAATTCCTCCGTAAACTGGAGGGCTATCAGAGGGCACTCCATAGGTATGGTACAAACCAAACTCGTAGAAGCCGCGATAGGGCATGCGACAAGGCACTCGAGGCAATGCCAGGGTAGATATACCGTTTGCGTATCCGGACTGGTGGTAACGCATAGCAGCTACTACCGCCCACCTCGTGACACACTCCCAAATCATAGGGTGCACCCAATCAAATCACAAAAGCAATAGAATGGTATCGAAGAAATGTGCCCGATCGGAGGAATGACCTCACTTGGCCCGGCGTGGCTCCTGTTTTAGCCGCATCAAGCTGACTCACGGGAGTCAGGGCTACGTAAATACCATATAGAACCGTCACCAAACCATCCTACTTCATTATGGAATCTCCACCACATACACAGTTGTTAAAGTGGTTTTCGGTATTGGCAGAGAGTATGACAATATCCGATCTCGGTCTCTTTAACAACCAAACGCTTATTTCACACCATGGTCATTTCATTTCAAATAGTTCATACTTCATATCAAAATATCATATTCATTTCAAAACCATATCAATTCGATATCATTATTCACTTTAAATAATATTCATTTTCAGAATGTAACACTTTCAAAATTTATAACACTTCCGAAATCATAACACTTTCCACCTAAACAGTTTAGATGTTGAAAATAGTATATATATTAAATTAATTTATAAATTAAAATAGTTTATGTATATAATAAAATACTTTATATAATAAAATTAGTTTCCTCCAATTTCGCAAATCGATTTAAATCATCTTAAATTCAAAAATTCAATTTAAATCAATTCCAATTTAACCATTTCAATTTAAAGTTCAAAGATTCAAGTTTAAATATTCAAACATTTACAATATAAATTTCATTTATTTCAATATTTAACTTTAAATTTATTCAAATTGGAAATTATTCCCTTAACCATTTTTATAACAATTTATTTAAATCCCAATTTATATATTTAAATCAATATTAAATATTCAATCTTAATTTTATTCAAAATTGAGAATATTTATTTAATCACTTTTTATCAAATCAAGTTATAAATCAAGTTATAATCATATCTTTTCAAAATCTCAAAACTAATAAGGTTAAATCAATTCTTTCTTAAATTAAATTATTAACCAATTTAAATTCCAAGTCAACATTAATTTATCTTTCCAACCTTTATTATTAAAGTTATAAATCTATTTTAAAATAATAATATAAATTTTAAAATAAACATTTTAAAACATATTATATACTAATTAAATTAATTTTTATTCAATTAAATCTTATTATTAATTGTATTTTGTATTAAACCTTGTTTTATATATTTTTAAAATAATAAAACTATAAGAAAATCTTAAAATTTATATTTTTCAAAACTAACTTATAGATTAAAATTTCCAAAACATATAAATTTAAAATCTATATTTTTATACATATATAGATGTTACATTTATAAATATTATATAAAACAATATTCATCAAAACCCATATATTTCCTTTCAAACTTTGGAAATCATTTTTCAAAATATAGACCAAAGGTGTCCGTATATAATTTTCTATCCTATGGTCAAGTGATATGGATATTTATCATTTCAATCCACAATTTAAATATTTACGGGTATATATCATTTCAACCCGCAATCCTAAAAATTTAAAATAAATGAAAATCGCTTAGGTTTATCATTTCAACCCATAACGATTTTCTCCTATTCTACAAAATCGTTCGGGTATGTATCATTTCAACCCATAGGGAATTCTAAATTAACAGGGAACTTGCAGAGTGAGAACAAATGTGATAATAATAATAATATCAACAACCGACATATATCATCAGTAACAAATTAAATATATCCAACAGGATATGGTGTCATACATCACAGGTGAACAATTGCAGATAATAATGGCATATCATATTTAAAATTTAAATAACTAACAATTCAAATTTAACAGCATATTTCAATTTGTCATTTCAAGTGAAATCAAATTTACTAGATATAAGAATGTTAATAGTGAGTGATCGCTCACCTTTTGTAACGACCCCAGATTTTTAATTAATTTAAATTGATAATAAAAGGAATTTTTGAATAAAAATTTGTCAAATCTATTATAAATGGACTACGAGTTTCCCTGCCATGAATAAAATTAGAATAAATCATTTAAATTTAATAATATTGTAAATATTGTACATATATGTGAATATATATGTATACGTGATATATGAGAAAATTTGAAGTTAATTTATATATATATATATATAGATAATTTGAATTTAAATATCTTTGATAATAATTTGAGTTTGTAAAATAAAGACAAGAAGTAAGAAATACAAATAAATATCTATCAAACATAAACAACAAAGTAAGCCAAGAAAAAAATAAAATAAGGAAAATGTAATATAAAATTTATTTGAAAGCTTTTGATTCATGAGAAGCACAAGTGTATAAAGTAAAACCAGGTAAGCTTGCATAAGAAGCTAGAAAGTATAAGGAAACAAGAAATATACATCTCAGCCGAAATGAAGGTAAGGCAAGTAAAATAAGGTACAAGCATTTATATCACTTTGTACAACATAATTAATGCAAAGACATCTTAGCATACAATATAGATGCATGCAGCAGAGCAGCCCCATAAGCAAATAAAAATCTCTGATCAAAAATTTAATAATCTAGTACCAGCCTGCATTTGTTTTTATATGTCAAACTTCTTTTCCTTTTCGTTCAAAACAATGCAAGCCAGAGATTATCAAACCTGAAAGTTTTCTCCTCAAAACTCAAACCTGTAAACTTTCTTCAAAACAACTCAGTTCAAAATCAAAAGCCTATAACAAATTATTAAAGTTCAAGCAAGATAAATCAAAACAATTCAGTTTTCAAAGTCTTCCAGTTCAAAACCAATCAAGGCTTCAGCAATTTAAAGTTTCCAGATTCAAGCATTTATCAATTTTCCAGTTTAAAGTCTCTGCTTCATCTTTTCAAAAGGTGAGCAACTCTTCCTTTAAAAAACCTGCTCTGTTCTTTCTTCTTGTCCAAGAGGTAAACATTTAAATCTAAAATCTAATAAGTAAATGATGGTTGCTTGTGAAATCTTTGTGATGATATCTTGCATATATCTATATAAGTATATGATTCTGTTTATATATAGATATGAATGTGCTACAGGTTTGCTATGATTTAAACTGTGCATGTCTGGAACAAGAGACTACTCTGTTCCTTGTTCTCAGGTTATAAATTTTTTAAGAAAAGCAACTGCTCTTCCTCTGATCTGTTATGTGTTAAAATGTCTAACCAAAGTTGTTTAAAACATCAAGATTTAGACTTTAAAAATATTTAAAGTAAGAATTGATAATGATATCCAACAGTATATGAATTTTTACAGTAAAACTTAGAAAGTGTCAAAATTTTATTTCAAAAATTTAATGATTCATGTATATATCTGGAATCACCTTTGAAAGATAGGATTTTTAAGATAAAAATCATGATTTTTAGTTTGAGGTACTGTGAGAAATCCTGGGTTCACCAGAAAATGGTTTTTGGGTGATTACTGGTGATCGGCATAGTGCTAGGGGTCGAGATTAGTGGTGAAGGTGGCTGGAACATTGGGGTTTCCAGGAAAAATAAGGAAAGAATTTTCTGATGATGGTGGTGGCCACGCGAGGCCAATTTAGGGTTTTGGGAGCTAGTTTAGTCGACGTTGATTTTTGAGTTCGTGCGACGCCATGGGAAGGCCGGAGTGAATCGCATGAGGGGGAGTCGTTGCGTCATGTCGTGGAGCAGCTCTGGGAGGATGGGCGAGTTTTCTGGTGGTCGAGTTCGTCGTTGGCGAGTAGTTTAGTGGATTGGGTTCGGTTCCAGTTTTGGCTCATTCGAGTTCGAATTCGTTTTCGTGATCGATTTGAAGTTCTGGGTGGACGAGGTAGATGTCGAAGTCGATGTCGTCTTGTTGAAGAGCAGCAAGATGATCGGAGGGGACTGGAGTT
Organism: Allium fistulosum; assembly: GCA_030737815.1. Taxonomy (NCBI): domain Eukaryota; kingdom Viridiplantae; phylum Streptophyta; class Magnoliopsida; order Asparagales; family Amaryllidaceae; genus Allium; species Allium fistulosum. The sequence continues at coordinate 1,041,473,937 of CM060902.1, read as the reverse complement.
GCCGTGCACGTGCACATGTGCATCGGCGTATCTAGTAGTTTGGGGAAGACGAACTGCTCGTGTGTAGTGCTCGAGTATCTGGAGAGGTTACACGAAGTTAGGCTCGGGTGATTTCATGATTTGCCTCGAAGTAAAATAAGGGAACTCGAGTTGTTTGTTTTACAACATTTAACAGCGCCCAGTTTAAACTCGAGTACATGCTCGGGAAAATAGAGGGGAAACTCGGGTCTAGTCTCGGGAGAATGACGGGTTGGCTCGGGTTGTTTTGAGTATTTGACGTTACAGTTTTAAAAACTTTAAACAAAACCAAGTTAAACTTTTCTTAACAAATTCCTTTAAAAATAATTATTTGTTTAAGTTTGAAATTAGTTAAAGGTTTTAAAATGAATTATATTAAAGTAATTAAGTTTAAAGTGGTTTAATATATATAACCGTTATTTTAAAATAAAACTTGAACTTGATTAAGGTTGATTAATTAATTTATGTGATTAATTAATAAATGTGATTAGTAAATCTATGCGATTAATTAATTAAGGTAATTAATTTGAGAATAATTAATTAAAGGTTAGTCAGTTAAGTAAAATAGTCAAAAGGATAATTATTAAATGATTAAAAGTTGATTAATTTATAATTAAAGGTTAATAAATTCATTATTGAAGGGTAATTAATTATATTGGTTTGTAATTAATTAATGATTAATTAACCCGGATTAGAAATTCATAAGTAATTAATCTGATTTAAATCTCTCAGATAATTAATTGATCTTACTTATGGATGTTTGGATTCTATTGGATGACTTGATTGTTTGATATCCCTGATATATGATGCTTTGTGATATACCCTGATTTATGTTGTGATCTGTAGTTTACTTATCTGTGACCTTTATATATCTATGATCTGTGAATGAACGATAAGCGTTGTTCTTATACCGCTTATCGAATTATATTTCTGTATTCTGATATGTGATGATTCATTGTGTTGCACTATTGTGTTAAACCCCTGGACTACACTTTTACACACACAAATATGGATTTCACATGGAAATCGGTTAAGTCACAGATAATTTAAATTTGATGTTTTTGAAATGGAAATTTTAATTTCAATTGATTTTGAAATTGGAAATTTGGGTTTAAAGTGGAAAACTTTTGAAATAGAATTTCAAAGATAAAAGCTATTTTGAACAACTTAATCGAGTTTTGAAAATTTAAATAATTTGATTTAAATTTGAATTCAAGTTTGAAATTGAATCCTATGATTTGAAACTAGGGATTGAAAATGTTATAAATGTGTTTATCTGAATTTAAACCATTTAAAAATGTAATTTTGAGAATTTGAATTTAACCCAAAGACTTTAACTCGTATGAATGAATCAGATTTTCCGAAATGAAAACTGTTTGTTTTCAAATGATAAAAGCTTTCACATATATAAGAAATGAAATTCCAATATAAAGGAATTTCAAGTACGAATTGAAAAATGTTTTTTCCAAGTTATAAATGAATTCTTTTTGAAAAGCTATGAATTAAATCTGTTTATTTTTAACAGATTTAAAATGATGATTTATTTAAACCATTTGAAATGGAATTGTTTTGAAAGCTATAAGTTTAATCTTGATTTAAAGATTTAACGAGTTAAACTGAAATGGAAATTGATTTAGAAAATCTATGAATGAATCTTTTATTTAAAAGATTTAAATGTGGAAATTGTTTAAACCATTGGAGGTTGTTTAAAATGAATCTTTTTGTTGAAAAGACTTGAAATGGTAATCGATTGAAACCATTTGAAAAGAAAGTTGGGTTTAAGTTGTGACTTAATTGAAATCCCATATCCATATGATTTTAAATTGCGCTCACTATTCGGGTTAGCCGGGAAAGGACCTTTGGGTCGTATAACCCATTCCGAATATGTGATACGTCGTTATGGATGGCATTTGATGACCAGTGTTGAAGACCAGATATTTTTGAAAACGGAAGGATTACCGTCGAGTTACTCTGCATCGGCTGATCCCCGATATAGAGGTTTTGTCACCCTTAGTGACGGGAAGTCCTGACGTGATTGGAAATTATCCGGATTTGCAAGGGCTTCGTGAGAAGTGCCTTCGGTTCTGTTCGAACCCGGAACAGACTTGTATGGATACATGTCTGACATTACACTTTGAGATATAAAGCCGATTTCTTTCAAATACATCTCTGTTGGTGGCGGAGAATTTATTCTCTTAGCTTAACACCCTTCTCTGAGACGTACGAGCTCAGAGGTTATGTAGTTGAAATTTATCAGCGATATATCCCAATTTGGTAATGTGGCATGCTGAGTGTTGCTGTGTGATGATCAGTGTTTGATCATTTGTGATATGATCATTTGTTTGATCTTATATCTTTGTGATCATAGGTTGATCATTTGTTTGACCCGAAGCATGGCTTTGTAGAAAGCGTAGCTTTGTGGACGAGACTTCGTCGAACCTCACACCCCGGAAATGGTCAAAACAGGAAGGATGCGGCAAGGTTCTAGGGAGTAGCGCCCCTTAGTGTATGTCATTCCTTCTGGATAGAGGTGGTATCATGGTATGAAGCCCAGATACTTAACCTATGTGGTTGCTGCATTATTACTATGTGGTTTGTTGGAAATCGGGGATCCTCGGGAAGATCGGTTACGATCGGGGGATGACATACGCGTGTCAGTAGTTACCTATTTTTGCAGAGGTAACCCGGCCTTGTGTTGGCAGAGATCCGGTTAGGTTCTCGGGTCGTCTATTCCAGGGACGTACCCATCGTGGATAGGAAGTTCCTTAGCCTGACCATTTGTTGGAAATCCAAAGAAACAATACGTGACGTGTACGGTTTTAGTTGTATTACCTGCTATGGAATGTGGCGGTAACCTGCTATTGAACATAGTAGCTATAGTAGGCATAAGTGCGGAATGCCTATGCTGGCTAAGATTAATATTATACTTTCGAAATGTTTTCTACACTATGCACTAATAATAATATCCAATGATTTGATTTTGCGTAGTAAGCATCTTTGACTATCATAAGAAGAAATCTCCTCCAATTCTGCGTTTGCATTGTGTGTGTGGCGGGAGGTCTTATGGTAGTTTCATTTTCCAAAAGCATTGCGGATTTCAATGTTAAAATCCTTTGTTGTTGTTTAAAGATAAACTGTTTTTGTTCTTCACACCAGTCCCATGACTGATCCGGAGTTTATTGTTCCTTTCCTAAACTCTGGGTGCTCATAATTTTCCACACGAGCAGTCTAGAGTTGGGTTTCTCAGATATTCAGGTTGAGTAGATTATCTGGAGCTAGTCAGTCCTTGGACGACTGACCTTGCTTTTCGCTAGCTATGGATTGGAGCATTCTATTGGAGATATTCTATCCGTTGCTGTTGTTATCTTTTCTTTTCCGCTGCTATATTTGTTGCATCATCTCTGATGTATATTGATATTCATTGTATCAGATATTGTATATCAATGTATTATTCTTTTCTTCCGCTGTGTTATTTACTTAATTGTGTTATAGCTCCGGCGAATCGAATTTGAACGGTCGAATCTGCGGCATTCTAGTACAATGTGAAGTACGGATGTTGATTTTCGAGTGGGCAAAACCCGAGTCGTGACATGTGGTATCAGAGCTAAGGTTGAACTTTAGCTCAGGAGTGTAACACGTTAAGTAGCTCATTAGAGATAGAGTGAAGTAAACTCTAGAATGAGTAATTCTCAGATATCCGTCCGTACGCCTCAGTAAATTCTCTTACTATCCACTGATAGTAAGTATGAGTGCAAGAAGAGGATTGGATAGGGGACAGAGAAATCCGACTAGAAATGGTCAATACCCTGTAACAACAAGTAAGTAATCTTTTCTCTATCAATCTCTTTTGTTCAACGTCTTTTCTCAATCCTTCGATAGTTCCTGGTAGATCTAGAAAGAAGAATTTGATATATTAATATGGGACATAAACTCCAGATAGGCCAGACTTGTTTGTTTGGATGAATTGTTTGCTTTGATTGTTATGGTTAATAGGTATACTTTAGTTTAAACTAAAATTTTCGAAATCGTATCCATGTATCTATCTATTCTTTGGGTCCCGATATATTCTACGAATGGTTAGTTATCACTTCGAACTGACCAATGCCACTCCATATTTCGTAGATCTGGATAACCCGAGTATTTTGTTGATTGTTAAACAGATTCGTTCTCGTATCTGATTTTGATATTCTGATTTGGTAAGCCAAATGCAGAATAAATGTTCAGTTTGATTAGATGAAACATTCTTCATCTGTCTTTGTTTTCGTGCCTGTGAATTTCGAGGACGAAATTCTTTTAAGGGGGGAAGTTTGTAACGACCCCAGATTTTTAATTAATTTAAATTGATAATAAAAGGAATTTTTGAATAAAAATTTGTCAAATCTATTATAAATGGACTACGAGTTTCCCTGCCATGAATAAAATTAGAATAAATCATTTAAATTTAATAATATTGTAAATATTGTACATATATGTGAATATATATGTATACGTGATATATGAGAAAATTTGAAGTTAATTTATATATATATATATATAGATAATTTGAATTTAAATATCTTTGATAATAATTTGAGTTTGTAAAATAAAGACAAGAAGTAAGAAATACAAATAAATATCTATCAAACATAAACAACAAAGTAAGCCAAGAAAAAAATAAAATAAGGAAAATGTAATATAAAATTTATTTGAAAGCTTTTGATTCATGAGAAGCACAAGTGTATAAAGTAAAACCAGGTAAGCTTGCATAAGAAGCTAGAAAGTATAAGAAAACAAGAAATATACATCTCAGCCGAAATGAAGGTAAGGCAAGTAAAATAAGGTACAAGCATTTATATCACTTTGTACAACTTAATTAATGCAAAGACATCTTAGCATACAATATAGATGCATGCAGCAGAGCAGCCCCATAAGCAAATGAAAATCTCTGATCAAAAATTTAATAATCTAGTACCAGCCTGCATTTGTTTTTATATGTCAAACTTCTTTTCCTTTTCGTTCAAAACAATGCAAGCCAAAGATTATCAAACCTGAAAGTTTTCTCCTCAAAACTCAAACCTGTAAACTTTCTTCAAAACAACTCAGTTCAAAATCAAAAGCCTATAACAAATTATTAAAGTTCAAGCAAGATAAATCAAAACAATTCAGTTTTCAAAGTCTTCCAGTTCAAAACCAATCAAGGCTTCAGCAATTTAAAGTTTCCAGATTCAAGCATTTATCAATTTTCCAGTTTAAAGTCTCTGCTTCATCTTTTCAAAAGGTGAGCAACTCTTCCTTTAAAAAACCTGCTCTGTTCTTTCTTCTTGTCCAAGAGGTAAACATTTAAATCTAAAATCTAATAAGTAAATGATGGTTGCTTGTGAAATCTTTGTGATGATATCTTGCATATATCTATATAAGTATATGATTCTGTTTATATATAGATATGAATGTGCTACAGGTTTGCTATGATTTAAACTGTGCATGTCTGGAACAAGAGACTACTCTGTTCCTTGTTCTCAGGTTATAAATTTTTTAAGAAAAGCAACTGCTCTTCCTCTGATCTGTTATGTGTTAAAATGTCTAACCAAAGTTGTTTAAAACATCAAGATTTAGACTTTAAAAATATTTAAAGTAAGAATTGATAATGATATCCAACAGTATATGAATTTTTACAGTAAAACTTAGAAAGTGTCAAAATTTTATTTCAAAAATTTAATGATTCATGTATATATCTGGAATCACCTTTGAAAGATAGGATTTTTAAGATAAAAATCATGATTTTAAGTTTGAGGTACTGTGAGAAATCCTGGGTTCACCAGAAAATGGTTTTTGGGTGATTACTGGTGATCGGCATAGTGCTAGGGGTCGAGATTAGTGGTGAAGGTGGCTGGAACGTTGGGGTTTCCAGGAAAAATAAGGAAAGAATTTTCTGATGATGGTGGTGGCCACGCGAGGCCAATTTAAGGTTTTGGGAGCTAGTTTAGTCGACGTTGATTTTTAAGTTCGTGCGACGCCATGGGAAGGCCGGAGTGAATCGCATGAGGGGGAGTCGTTGCGTCATGTCGTGGAGCAGCTCTGGGAGGATGGGCGAGTTTTCTGGTGGTCGAGTTCGTCGTTGGCGAGTAGTTTAGTGGATTGGGTTCGGTTCCAGTTTTGGCTCATTCGAGTTCGAATTCGTTTTCGTGATCGATTTGAAGTTCTGGGTGGACGAGGTAGATGTCGAAGTCGATGTCGTCTTGTTGAAGAGCAGCAAGATGATCGGAGGGGACTGGAGTTGCCGTGCACGTGCACATGTGCATCGGCGTATCTGGTAGTTTGGGGAAGACGAACTGCTCGTGTGTAGTGCTCGAGTATCTGGAGAGGTTACACGAAGTTAGGCTCGGGTGATTTCATGATTTGCCTCGAAGTAAAATAAGGGAACTCGAGTTGTTTGTTTTACAACATTTAACAGCGCCCAGTTTAAACTCGAGTACATGCTCGGGAAAATAGAGGGGAAACTCGGGTCTAGTCTCGGGAGAATGACGGGTTGGCTCGGGTTGTTTTGAGTATTTGACGTTACAGTTTTAAAAACTTTAAACAAAACCAAGTTAAACTTTTCTTAACAAATTCCTTTAAAAATAATTATTTGTTTAAGTTTGAAATTAGTTAAAGGTTTTAAAATGAATTATATTAAAGTAATTAAGTTTAAAGTGGTTTAATATATATAACCGTTATTTTAAAATAAAACTTGAACTTGATTAAGGTTGATTAATTAATTTATGTGATTAATTAATAAATGTGATTAGTAAATCTATGCGATTAATTAATTAAGGTAATTAATTTGAGAATAATTAATTAAAGGTTAGTCAGTTAAGTAAAATAGTCAAAAGGATAATTATTAAATGATTAAAAGTTGATTAATTTATAATTAAAGGTTAATAAATTCATTATTGAAGGGTAATTAATTATATTGGTTTGTAATTAATTAATGATTAATTAACCCGGATTAGAAATTCATAAGTAATTAATCTGATTTAAATCTCTCAGATAATTAATTGATCTTACTTATGGATGTTTGGATTCTATTGGATGACTTGATTGTTTGATATCCCTGATATATGATGCTTTGTGATATACCCTGATTTATGTTGTGATCTGTAGTTTACTTATCTGTGACCTTTATATATCTATGATCTGTGAATGAACGATAAGCGTTGTTCTTATACCGCTTATCGAATTATATTTCTGTATTCTGATATGTGATGATTCATTGTGTTGCACTATTGTGTTAAACCCCTGGACTACACTTTTACACACATAAATATGGATTTCACATGGAAATCGGTTAAGTCACAGATAATTTAAATTTGATGTTTTTGAAATGGAAATTTTAATTTCAATTGATTTTGAAATTGGAAATTTGGGTTTAAAGTGGAAAACTTTTGAAATAGAATTTCAAAGATAAAAGCTATTTTGAACAACTTAATCGAGTTTTGAAAATTTAAATAATTTGATTTAAATTTGAATTCAAGTTTGAAATTGAATCCTATGATTTGAAACTAGGGATTGAAAATGTTATAAATGTGTTTATCTGAATTTAAACCATTTAAAAATGTAATTTTGAGAATTTGAATTTAACCCAAAGACTTTAACTCGTATGAATGAATCAGATTTTCCGAAATGAAAACTGTTTGTTTTCAAATGATAAAAGCTTTCACATATATAAGAAATGAAATTCCAATATAAAGGAATTTCAAGTACGAATTGAAAAATGGTTTTTCCAAGTTATAAATGAATTCTTTTTGAAAAGCTATGAATTAAATCTGTTTATTTTTAACAGATTTAAAATGATGATTTATTTAAACCATTTGAAATGGAATTGTTTTGAAAGCTATAAGTTTAATCTTGATTTAAAGATTTAACGAGTTAAACTGAAATGGAAATTGATTTAGAAAATCTGTGAATGAATCTTTTATTTAAAAGATTTAAATGTGGAAATTGTTTAAACCATTGGAGGTTGTTTAAAATGAATCTTTTTGTTGAAAAGACTTGAAATGGTAATCGATTGAAACCATTTGAAAAGAAAGTTGGGTTTAAGTTGTGACTTAATTGAAATCCCATATCCATATGATTTTAAATTGCGCTCACTATTCGGGTTAGCCGGGAAAGGACCTTTGGGTCGTATAACCCATTCCGAATATGTGATACGTCGTTATGGATGGCATTTGATGACCAGTGTTGAAGACCGGATATTTTTGAAAACGGAAGGATTACCGTCGAGTTACTCTGCATCGGCTGATCCCCGATATAGAGGTTTTGTCACCCTTAGTGACGGGAAGTCCTAACGTGATTGGAAATTATCCGGATTTGCAAGGGCTTCGTGAGAAGTGCCTTCGGTTCTGTTCGAACCCGGAACAGACTTGTATGGATACATGTCTGACATTACACTTTGAGATATAAAGCCGATTTCTTTCAAATACATCTCTGTTGGTGGCGGAGAATTTATTCTCTTAGCTTAACACCCTTCTCTGAGACGTACGAGCTCAGAGGTTATGTAGTTGAAATTTATCAGCGATATATCCCAATTTGGTAATGTGGCATGCTGAGTGTTGCTGTGTGATGATCAGTGTTTGATCATTTGTGATATGATCATTTGTTTGATCTTATATCTTTGTGATCATAGGTTGATCATTTGTTTGACCCGAAGCATGGCTTTGTAGAAAGCGTAGCTTTGTGGACGAGACTTCGTCGAACCTCACACCCCGGAAATGGTCAAAACAGGAAGGATGCGGCAAGGTTCTAGGGAGTAGCGCCCCTTAGTGTATGTCATTCCTTCTGGATAGAGGTGGTATCATGGTATGGAGCCCAGATACTTAACCTATGTGGTTGCTGCATTATTACTATGTGGTTTGTTGGAAATCGGGGATCCTCGGGAAGATCGGTTACGATCGGGGGATGACATACGCGTGTCAGTAGTTACCTATTTTTGCAGAGGTAACCCGGCCTTGTGTTGGCAGAGATCCGGTTAGGTTCTCGGGTCGTCTATTCCAGGGACGTACCCATCGTGGATAGGAAGTTCCTTAGCCTGACCATTTGTTGGAAATCCAAAGAAACAATACGTGACGTGTACGGTTTTAGTTGTATTACCTGCTATGGAATGTGGCGGTAACCTGCTATTGAACATAGTAGCTATAGTAGGCATAAGTGCGGAATGCCTATGCTGGCTAAGATTAATATTATACTTTCGAAATGTTTTCTACACTATGCACTAATAATAATATCCAATGATTTGATTTTGCGTAGTAAGCATCTTTGACTATCATAAGAAGAAATCTCCTCCAATTCTGCGTTTGCATTGTGTGTGTGGCGGGAGGTCTTATGGTAGTTTCATTTTCCAAAAGCATTGCGGATTTCAATGTTAAAATCCTTTGTTGTTGTTTAAAGATAAACTGTTTTTGTTGCTCACACCAGTCCCATGACTGATTCGGAGTTTATTGTTCCTTTCCTAAACTCTGGGTGCTCATAATTTTCCACACGAGCAGTCTAGAGTTGGGTTTCTCAGATATTCAGGTTGAGTAGATTATCTGGAGCTAGTCAGTCCTTGGACGACTGACCTTGCTTTTCGCTAGCTATGGATTGGAGCATTCTATTGGAGATATTCTATCCGTTGCTGTTGTTATCTTTTCTTTTCCGCTGCTATATTTGTTGCATCATCTCTGATGTATATTGATATTCATTGTATCAGATATTGTATATCAATGTATTATTCTTTTCTTCCGCTGTGTTATTTACTTAATTGTGTTATAGCTCCGGCGAATCGGATTTGAACGGTCGAATCTGCGGCATTCTAGTACAATGTGAAGTACGGATGTTGATTTTCGAGCGGGCAAAACCCGAGTCGTGACACCTTTCGAGGCTAGAGAACACGGAATGAGAAGCAACTGATACGGATATGCACATGGACACGAGCACGACATGGGACACGACAAACTAGCAATTGCTGCGATAGATCGATATTGAGATGGTAAGTTAAGATGGACAAGAGATCGATGAAACAAAGTATATATATATATATATTTTCTAAAAATCAATTTAAAACATATATTTAAAATAAAATATATATATTTATTTTCAAATCAATATTAAATCCTAATCCATAAAGATGTTCATATATAATTCAAAACCAAATTCACATATACTTACATATAAACTAATGTATATACACATATATACAACCTACATACATGTTATATTTTTAAAATCAATATTGTTTAACATACTTAAAAAAAACCAATACTACTATAACATATATACAATACAAACCTATATATAAACATATATACTTATACACATATTATATTTAAAAAGTCAATATTTATTTAAAAATCAATATAAATTTGCTTTATTTCAATACATATAAACTATCACTTTATATATATATTAGAACCCACATATTACAATAATATGTTTTCATATACATAAATAATTAAAAATCACATTTACCTTTCAACCCGTCATAAAAAAATTCTATATATATTATATATATAAAACTAGAGATCAAAATGGGTACAAGCTTTAATATATATACTCATATATAAAGAGAGTACGATCAAGAATGCAAGAGTGAAGGCACTGCAAATAAAACCAGACTATACTACAATATATGGGTTCCTCAAAAGTGTGTGCAGATCAAAATATAACTCTTATATATAAACGTACATATATATACCTCTGTAACCAAAACATATGCATATGATATAAAATCGGTTGTACATAAAACTGCAAGCTTGAAAACTCTGATATATATATATATATTCAAGTAATATTTAAACAATAACAGAAAATGTAAATTATTATACATATGACCCATGTAAACTTATATAAATATCTGTACAAACTAATATATATAGTTAATATATAAACTGACATACATGTGTATGTATATAAACTAATATAAGCCTTTATATTATAACTTCTATAACTAAAATATTATAAAATCTATATAAACTAACATAATATAAACTATAACAATATATGTGACTGACATAAACATACATACATATATAATTGACATGCCATAAATATATATACACAACATATGACTTACCCGAAGCAAGGCTGGGTTAAGATGGCTGGAAGTTGAGTTGCATGGAGTCGGAGGGGAGGAAGCATGCGGCCACTGGAAACGAGCGGCTGTGCTCGCGAAGAGGGCTGTGTGGCAGTGCTGGGGTTAGGGGATAGAAGCTTAGGCGAGGCTGGGTTTGGGAGGACATGCAGGCTGGAGGTTGACTGGGATCGGGATGATGGCGTTGTGTACGGTGGTTGTGAGGATCAAGAGGGCGGTGTGGCCGTGAAGGGTGCGTGGTGGCAGCGGTCAACGGCATGGGTTGAGAGAGAAAGGTGGAGGTGGTAGGCGCCGATGCATATGGTTTGGCCGAAGGGGGTTCGGGGTCTGGGAAAAGAAGGGGCGGAGGAAGATGATTCAAATGAAGATAAAGTTTTGAAGAAATTAAGCAAGCTTTCAAAATAGGATGCGAACTGTTTGTACCAAAAATGGGCACAACACTCTTCGGGAGTTGTTTGAAGAGATAAAATGAAGATTATAAATGTAAAACAGAGATTATCTAACAAAAACTCCAACAAACAGGAATGTAAAGTGCATAGACAAGCAGTTTAGAGTGGTTCGGCGTATAGCCTACGTCCACTATGAAGTTTTGATGATTTTATTGATCCTCTTTCAATGATTACAAGCGTTTACAGCAATGAACAGCGGATTACAGTTTAGAATTCGAAATTGACAGCAAAAGTAGGATGCAAATCTCAATCCGGCAGAGTCTGGACGCTTCAGAGAAAAAAGATCCTTTTTCCGTTGATTCTGGGGCTCTATTTATAGGTGTAGGAGGCTTGGATTTCGCTCAAACTCCGGGAGACTTGGCCTGACATGTGAGGGGACCCATTCGACCACTTCCAGAGAGTTTCAAGTCAATCTGTGATCGATACGACGTCATTTCGTATCGATCAAGATTACCTCCAATTGAGCTCAAATTTGGTGGACACGATCCTCAGCATGTATGCGAGCTTCCCTTAAAATTTCATTGGATTTGGATCAGTAGATCACGAGATATGGTCGATACGAACATAGATTCCTCATAGGCTGTCTGGTTCGTCTCCATGAATTCGACTCCATCTGTTCGCTTCGCTGGCTGCACGTGCTCTTGAAGTGAGGTGGCGCGCGCGCTTCGTCTCGATCCGGTCTTTGCGCCGCATTGATTGCTTCGACTCCAGGCATCTCGCCTCGTTTACTTCGATGGACGACACGTCACCCTAGTTGGTTGACCCGTTGGATGTGAACAAGTCATGGGTCGCGGGTTCGAAGCAAGGCCCTCTAGTGGATACGAAGCGTAGCGCCTAGATGGACACGAAGTGTAGCGCCTCGATGGATACGAAGCGTAGCGCCTAGATGGATACGAAGCAGAAGTTGGCTGAAGGATACGAAATGCTTCAACTGCTGATGTGTACGAGGTCCATCGATACGAGCTCGATGGATACGAAGGAAATCAAGTCAAACCTGGGTACCTCGATGGATTCGAAGCTGATTGGTACGAAGCTTGATGGATTCGAACTAGGGCTTCGGTGATGGATACGAAATTGCCCAGAGTGATGGATACGAAATCTGGGCTTTTCCCTCCAATTTGACTCGATCATAACTTGAGCGTACGAGTCCGGATTGACTTGAAATTTGAGGTGCTGATCTCTATGGCCTTTCTTGTCATGTCCTATCAATTGTAGCTCATTCTGGGCTCGGACAAAATTCAGTGATATCCGTGGCGTGCTATCCTTGTTCTCTAGTCGGCTCCTTGGTGTCCTGGCCTTGCCAAAAGGCGGGATAACATTTGCCCCCCAAAGTACGTCTTGTGAAAACATGACGTGCTTTGAAAAGTTGTATGTCTTCTTTGAATAATTTGAAAGCCGTACTCTTTAACCATCCTTATGTATCGGTCCTCTCATGAATCGATGCTAAAAGTTGGAAAGCTTCTCTTCGCATCGATGCGGGTCATCTTGATCGATACGAAATGGATTCGTATCGATGGTCGCAAGCCATGGTGGATTCTGTTTCGGATTGGCGACATCTGATGGATACAAATTGATTGTTCGTATCGATAGGTCTGCATTGTTCAAGGGTCGATTGTTGAAAAATTGTTATTTTTGAATCGATTAGTATCACAACGCCTCGTATCGATGGATCCTGTTGTCGATTTGGCTTCGAAGGAGGCAGAGTCCCCAGGATTCGAAACTGGTATTCGCATCGTCCCTTGGATTCGAAATCGGCATTCGCTGGACTGGTTGTGACCGGTCAAAATGACTGGGAGACGAAACGGCCCGATCTTCCTTTACCCTTCATATAAATACCTGGGACTTAGCCCATTCTCACTTTTTTACCTTTCTACTTTTTACTGTCACTCCCTGTTCTGTTTTTCTACCTTCGTATCGATAGACTGAGAGATACAACTACGAGCTTTCGAATCGAACCAAACCTTCGATCCTCTGTGTGTAATCGCAAAAATCAGGTAATTAATGGATAGAATCGTATAAATAATGACGAAACTCGAGATCTCAATCGTTCTTCTTGCTTCCACGGCCAGTTGTGATGAATCTGAGATCTGGACGAGAAAAAACGAGATTGGGGGACAGAGCGTGGCCATGGAGTTGAGACCCTTTTGGGGAAGAAGGAGCCACAAAGGAAATCAATGTTACCTCATTTCGTATCGGCCTGGATCGGGAGTGTTCAAATCGATATGGACTGCATACGTTCGCATCGATGTGGAGACGAAAGCGGCGATAGACGCGAAGCCATTGTTTTCAGATCGATGCGAATTTGGCAGACCTGATCGACGCGAACTGGCTCGCCTTTGATCGATACGACATGTATCGATTCGAATTCGATCGCTACGAAGCATCCTCACCTCAGCCTGATCGATACGAACGCATCAGCCTGAACTTGATCGATACGAAGCACTCTCCCTCCAGCCCGATCGATACGAAACATTCCTATCCCAAGAAGATCGATACGAATGCATCGATTCGAATGTGGCCAGGATGAACGGCGTGATCCCCCTGAACTGATACGAAAACAAAGTGCAGCGATCGATTCACGAACTAAATCTTGACGAACTTAGAGAATTTCTGAATATTTGAACACTTGATTCCGACGAGCTTCTGCCTTGCATAATTGAACTTGATCACAGAACTGCATATTTGACAGACTTTCGAAGCTCGTTGATGGAACTGCTATTTAACAGAAAAGTACAACGAACTCTTTAATCTTGAATCGATCGTTATCATCTGGAGGGCGCAGTCGTGACGGTCAGCGATGACGGTCATGCCTGTCTGACTTCCAGAATCTCGTCGCTTGCACATTTTCTTTAACTCTGCAGAATTTGCTCAAGTCAGGCACAACACTCGCACTGCACAACACATTCATGCACTTTACACTGGGGAATGCACGGGCTTTTTGTCATCTAATGATGGTTTCTCGTGAGTTAGCTAGTGATGGAACCGTCAAGTTCGCAGCAGCAAGAAACTCAGAACCCTGTCCTTCCCAGAATTGAGATTCCGGTCATCGAGACCGAAGCTATTGGTCCAGCTCCGGACGAGTTACCCGATGCGTCCTTCATTAATAGTCCACCTGATTCCGTCCCATCCAATATCTCTGAAGACATGCTAGGGAGAATATGCCTAAGGCATGGTCTATCTTTGGATGAGGTATTGTTGCCTGGACCGGATGATAGGCCACATAATCCCCCGGAGGGGTATACTGCTTTTAACCGGCATGCGTGCGCAGCCGGCACACTTCCTCCATTCAACGACTATATAAGAGAAGTGTTGGCTTATCTGGACATCGCTCCGTCTCAATTGCATCCAAACGGATATGCCTCACTCAACAGCTTGTTCATTGTATTCATGGAGTACCTCCATCGTCCTCCCCGTATGACCGACATAAGATACTTGTTTAATTTCAAGAGTCGGACTGACAGCCCATCTTATACGTTCTTGGAGTCTGTAAGGAACTGCCAAGTTATCGCGGGGTCGTGGACTAGGCTAAGCTATTTTAAGTCGGAGTGGTTCTATGTCCGATGTCCTCCGGGGTTTGCCAGAAGATGGCTGTTCAGACGTGAGCATTGTCTTTTTTTTCAATTAATTGGCAGGGCAATTTTCGGAGTGAAATTAAACTTACGTCTTCTTCTCTTTTTCTTTCAACTATCATCCAGCGGCCTGAGGGTGGCTACTATAAAGAGATAGTTCGGGTCCTCCAAGAGATTCCTAGCGAAGAAAGGAATATTGAACTGTTATTGACAGATCGGAATCTTAGAGTCCTTGGGCTGATCGGCCGGAGGCAGAGCATAAGACTCGATGGTGCATTAAAGACCGTCTCCAGGAAAAAGGTCAAGCGGATGAAGCCCAGGGTTGTGATAATCAAGGAACCTGATTCCGAGAAAACTCATACTGACGAGGAACCGTTGGTCGGACCTGCTAATGCAACCCCGGAGTCCGATGCAAAGAGGAAAGGCAAAGCAGTGGCCTCGAAACAGCCTAAGTTTGGGAGGCGGAAGTCTGTGGTTTTGCACCGTCCTTTGCCAGGAGTTAAGATTACGGAGGCATCTTCCCTGCAAGCTGAAGATCAACTCGAAGGGCCTGCTGACCCTCCAATCCCGGACATCGAGCCGGAGCAACACGATGTTGGGTCGGGTGGACCGCGACATATCGTCGATGTTAGCGAGTCTGAGCTTGCCAGTGCGATTGACACTTCTGGTTGGTCCGGGGGGTTACACATTCACACACTCTTCACGGCACAACACACTTTCCTAACCATAAACAACACATCGCAAACGGTTACTGATTCTTTGTGGTTTTCTTTTCAGGTACGATGTCTGGGCAAAGCTCTGTGCTTGGTAGTTTGCGTAATAAGCGCCGTTATCATGAGCCACGCAGGAGAGAGGGCGAGAGGGATTATGACACGGGGCACTTTGGTCAGGAGAAGTCTGACAGAGATAGGGGGTATGTTCGCCGATCCCGATCTCGCTCTCCTCCCCCCAGGACCTCTGCACCTCCTACGGCCGCAGTTACTCGTCCTCCCGAAACTTCACGGCCTAGGCCGCCTTCTCAAGCTTTGAGGTCCGATCCTCCGCGCAGGACTGAAATAGCCACCTCTTCGGCTACTGTGTCGGTCCCGACCGAGGCGTCTAGCGAAGGAGCGCTTAAATTGGCACAGATGAGGAAGGAATTTCCTGACATCTGTTTTGATGGGTATGTCTTCCCTCCGCACCTGAAGAGAATCCCGCCAACCGCGGAAACCACTATCCATGATTATGTTGCGGACATCTTTTTCCAGTATAGGGAGTGGGGACGGGCCGCGAGGAAGGCGTCTAAAGTGGCATTCGAGCGGGGCGTCACCATCGAGAAGCTCGAGAAGGAGCTGGGTCGCAACGACCAAATCATAAAAGCGCTCAACTCGGAGGCTGAGTCTTCCCGTAAGTCTGAAATGGAGGCTTTAAAGAAAGTTGATGAAGTGAACGCTGTCATGGCCAGGATGAAGCAAGAGCACTATACTGCCATCGAGGACATGGGTCACAGGAACACTTCCATTACCGCCGAGAGGGATGCCGCTCTGAAGGAGCTTAATGAGCTGAAATCAAAGTTTTCAGAGATGGCGAAGGAAAAAGACGCAGCTAATGTCTCTGCGCAGGAAGCCTGTGACCAGGCAGTGACACTCCGAAAGGAGAAGGAGGCGGCTATACAACAAGCCCATGAAGCTGAGGCTGGGGTTGACGAGAAGGTACGGCAGGCGGAGGCCAGGATTGAGGCCGAGGTGGAGGAGCTACTCGTCACTTATAACGCCAACGTGCTAAGGCACCGAGACTTGACATGGCTTGACGATTACCCTACACATCTCTATAACGCCTGGAACTTACTGGTTGATGAGGAGAGATCTGGGCACCCTGATGAAGCCGTTGATGAGTTCGAGCTGGAGAACCGCATCCTTAATGATGACGAAAAGAGAGTTCTTCATGACTCCATGATTTCCCATGACAAGGTGAGGCTTGGTGCCCAGATCCAGGAAGTTGGAGAGAGCTCTGGTGCAGAACACCATGTTACGAGTTCTGAGATAGTCGTGTCATCTCAGTCTGAGCCAACTCCGATGATCTACTCCCAGCCTATCCCGGCGTATGACCTAGATCAACCGCATTTATCTCCTATTAAGGAACATCCTCCTGAAGTAGTTCAGACGACCTCGAGCCAAACCGAGGAAGGTACTTTGAACTAACTTCTAGTATATTTGGATTGAAGAACCCGTGTTGAAATGTTGCTAATGACATGCCTTTTCCTTTGATCAGTGACAGGGGTTGTACCAGCCGCGCCTCTTACCATCCAAGAATCAGGTCAAGCACCAGGAGCCATCATCTCTGAGGCGACCTCCGTCGCGGCACTGGCACCAGTTGGAGTGACGCAGGGGAGCTCACTTTCTTTCGACGAGCAGATGATAAACGAGCTCCTTGGCCGTCAAAGTGATCCTTTTGCGGACTTTCCATTTGGCTTGGGTGGATTCACGGCTACTTCTGACACCTTGTCCCAGACTACTACGGCCCCTAGCGAGGCCAGGGCACGGCGAGAAGCGGCGATGTTGGCCGAAATTAACGCCGAGATGGCGGCCTTGGCGCATGGTGGTGAAGCTGATGGCGGAGCAGCAGCCCAGTGCCCTACTCCTCTTATGACTGTGTCTCCTGGGGGCACACTTACTGATACTAATGTGCCTGTCCCTCCTCCAGCTGCCGAGTCTGTTCCTCCCACTCCTCCTTCGGGAAGTATCCCTATAGAGTCCAGCTCAGACGAGGATGTTGACATTATGCCTCCACCCGAAGGGAGCTTGCCTAAGGAGAAAGGCTCCAAGCGAAAGGGCACTGGTGGCTCCAGTAGCTCCTCGAGGAAGAAGAAGCTGAGGAAACAGAAGGATTAGACACTCTTTTCATAGGCAGTTAGGGACTTTTGTTATTTTTCCTGCTTTTCCCTTTTGTAGGCCGTGTTTAGATGCAGGTTCGGCCCCTGCTAGTAGGAATATTTTGGAAAAAACTCATGTATGAACCATTGTTCTTGAGTTAGTTGGAATAAAATGTTGTTTTCTAGCTTCAGCTTGTGTTCCTTTCTATGCTTGAATATTGCAGTGTTCGGACTTTGGTCCAGTGTACTTGCATTACCTGATTGCTTCAAGAATAGCTCATTTTACTTGTTAAGTGCGGAAATCTCAGACTTGAGTTGTGATAGGGGATCGTATCAGAGCTGAGCATCGCATAGTTTCGGGTAATGACTAGCATTCGCCTCTGCCCCCAGTTCCGGGGTCAAGTTGTGATGATCAGCTTGTGATGACACCAAGCGAGGACTGAGTGGTCGAACTACGCTCGTTCTCTTATGAATCGTTCCATCCACACTTCGGGGATATGCGTCATCTCCTAAGCGGTTGTTCGCACTCTGGGAACATGTAGTTGATTGTTTATACTCCGCTTCGCACTCTGGGAATGCGGAGTTGAATGTTTATACTCCATTTCGCACTCTGGGAATATGGAGTTGACTGTTTATACTCCGCTTCGCACTCTGGGAATGCGGAGTTGAACGTTTATACTCCATTTCGCACTCTGGGAATATGGAGTTGACTGTTTATACTCCGCTTCGCACTCTGGGAATGCGGAGTCGAATGTTTATACTCCATTTCGCACTCTGGGAATATGGAGTTGACTGTTTATACTCCGCTTCGCACTCTGGGAATGCGGAGTTGAATGTTTATACTCCATTTCGCACTCTGGGAATATGGAGTTGACTGTTTATACTCCGCTTCGCACTCTGGGAATGCGGAGTTGAATGTTTATACTCCGCTTCGCACTCTGGGAATGCGGAGTTGAATGTTTATACTCCGCTTCGCACTCTGGGAATGCAGAGTTGAATGTTTATACTCCGCTTCGCACTCTGGGAATGCGGAGTTGAAATGTTTATACTCCGCTTCGCACTCTGGGAATGCGGAGTTTAATGTAGGATTGTCGTGTATCAACCCTATTAATGTCGGTGTCATGGCTTGTCCCCGAGCTCGGGTTTCACCTAGTGAGTGGCCGGTCATATCGCAACCACTCTCCATTTGAATAAGTCCCATTGTACGATGGGATTTAGCTCTTCGTGCATCGTGATGTTGTATATCGTACATAATGAATCACAGCTCTGGCTCGAAGAAGTGGCATTTTATTGCTGAAATAAGAAAATGTGGCAAAGTCAGTTGCCTTATTACAAAATTCAAATTTCGAAATGCAGAAACAAATTGCTAAATAGAATGAAATAAATAAAGCCTGTCATATGTAGTAGCGGCGGAGGCTTTCGCTGTTCCAAGCCCTTGGTAAATCGAGACCGTCAACAGTCGACAGCTTGAATGTACCATCTCCGAGCTTTCGTGTAATTACATACGGTCCTCCCCAGTTCGGTTTCATCTGTGATGGAACTGGGTAGATTCTCTTGAGCACGAGGTCGCCGAGTTCAAAGGTTCGAGGTCGAACTCTGGTGTTGTACAATCGGGCGACCCGGCCTCGATATGCGGCTGCTCTCAAATCAGCCTCTTCCCGTTTCTCATCCAAAAGATCCAAAGACTCGGCCAAGAGTATGGCATTTGTTTTTGGATCATAATAAGTCACGCGATGAGAGAGTACTTCTGTCTCGACCGGAATAACGGCCTCTGAGCCATAAGATAGGGAAAATGGAGTGTGTCCGGTCGCGGTTTTGTGGGTCGTTCGATAGGCCCATAATGCCATAGGAAGTTCATCGACCCACTTGCCCCCAGCCTTCTCCAATCGTTTCTTCAGAATCGATTTTATAACTTTGTTGACAGTTTCAACCTGTCCATTCGCTTGGGGGTGTGCGACAGCCGAGAACTTTTTGTGGATATGAAACCGTTGACAGAAATTCTTGAATTCCGCACTCTCGAATTGGGCTCCGTTATCAGTGATGATAGTATGCGGGAGTCCAAATCGACAAATGATGTTGCGAACCACGAAATTTATCACTTTCTTTGTCGTAATGGTTGCAAGGGCTTCGGCCTCAGCCCACTTTGTGAAGTAATCGACGGCGACGATGGCGTATTTCGCACCGCCTTTTGCTAAAGGTAAAGCGCCGATGATGTCAATGCCCCACATTGCGAATGGCCAGGGACTGACCATTTGGGTTATTTCAGTTGGTGGAGCTCTCGGAATTCGGGCATGTATTTGGCATTTATCGCACTTCCGGGCGTAGTTTGCCGCATCTCGGTTCACTGTCGGCCAGTAGTACCCATATCGGAGTATCTTCTTAGCGAGAGCTTGCCCTCCGGTGTGATCGCCGCACTCTCCTTCATGCACGTCATGTAACACTCGTTTGATTTCCTCGTGGGCAATAAACCTGAGGAGAGGAACGGAATAACCTCTCCTGTACATGACTCCGTTTTGGATGACGAATCGCGAAGCTTTTCGCTGAATTTGTCTCTTCTCATTTCTGGGTTCAGGCAGCACCCCATTCTCAATGTAATTCCGATACGGAGTCATCCAAGATTCCCTACTAGGAGCGGTTTCAAATACAGAGTTCATTTCCATCCGATCGATGCTCGGAGTGGCCAAAATTTCGACGGGGACAAGTCCCATTTGTTGCGCTTCACCTGTGCTGGCTAACTTTGCCAGTGAATCGGCTTTCTGATTGCGCTCCCGAGGCACATAATAGATGGCATAATAATCAAACTGGTTTAGGATTTCCTGAACTCGTGCCAAGTAAGCGGCCAGTCTTCGGTCTCTTGCCTGGTATTCTCCTCGCACCTGGCATACCACTAACTGCAAATCGCAATAAATTTCTACAGCGATAATTCTCAAATCTCTGGCAAGTCTTAGGCCGGTTAGGAGGGCTTCATATTCGGCTTCATTATTAGTTGCACGAAAGTCGAATTTAAGAGCATAACATATGGATCGGCCCTCGGGAGTCTCAAGTACAACCCCAGCGCCCGAACACCGGTCATTTGACGCACCATCAGTATACAGCTTCCAGATGTATTCGGGAGATTCACTGGTTTCGGGTAAGTCTTCTGGAACGGTGAATTCGGCTATGAAATCAGCCAGGACTTGTCCTTGAATGGCCCTCCGCGGAGCGTATGCGATATCAAATTGGCTTAGCTCAATGTTCCACTTGAGTAACCTACCGGACGTCTCAGGCCGCGTAAGGACCTGTCGTAACGGCTGGTCGGTGTACACAGTAAGCGGATGAGCTTGGAAGTAAGGACGGAGCTTCCTTGAGGCAATGACCAAACAATAAGCCAGTTTCTCCAGCCTCGGATAATTTCTTTCAGCTCCTGTTAGTCGCTTACTAACATAGTAGACCGGGTTTTGCACTTTGTCTTCTTCCCGGACTAGAGCAGCACTGATCGCATGTTCCGATACTGCCAGGTAGAGATATAGTTGCTCGTGGTCAACCGGTTTTGACAAGATCGGAGGTGTGGAGAGATGTTGAACTAATGATCGGAACGCGCCTTCACATTCCGTGGTCCATTCAAAGTTTCATTTGCCCTTCCGGATCAGGTCGAAGAAAGGAATGCATTTATCGGTGGACTTTGAAATGAACCTGCTCAATGCTGCGACCTTCCCGTTAAGACTCTGGACTTGTTTTATAGTTCTAGGGGTTTGCAAATTTCTAATAGCCCGGATCTTCTCAGGATTCGCCTCTATTCCTCGAGCGTTGACAATGAACCCAAGGAATTTTCCGGATGCAACGCCAAAGTGACATTTGAGTGGGTTGAGCTTCATTCCGTACTCCCGGAGGATGCTGAACAATGAATTCAAATCTCTGACGTGATCGGTGGAGAATCGGGACTTCACCAGCATGTCATCCACGTAAACTTCCATGGTTTTCCCAATCTGATCAGCGAACATTCGGTTGACCAAGCGTTGGTATGTTGCTCCAGCGTTCTTTAGACCAAACGGCATGACTTTGTAACAATAGAGTCCCAGGTCGGTCACGAAGCTGGTATGTTCCTGATCAGGTAAATGCATGGGTATCTGATTGTAGCCGGAATAAGCGTCCATAAAGGATAGTAGTTCATGTCCGGCCGTCGAATCTACGAGTTGATCGATTCGTGGAAGTGGGAAGCTATCTTTTGGACAGGCCTTGTTTAGGTCAGAGTAATCAACACAGGTTCTCCACTTCCCGTTTGGTTTCCGAACTAGTACAGGGTTGGACACCCATTCTGGATACAAGGCATCTCGAATGAACCCATTCGATTGTAGTTTATCAACTTCCTCCTTAAGGGCGGCAGATCTCTCTGGATCCATACCGCGCCTTTTCTGCTTTACTGGGACATGTCGCGGATCTATATTCAGGGAGTGACTTGCAATGCTCGGCGAGATCCCGCACATGTCAGAGTGTGTCCAGGCGAAGACGTCGAGATTCGCCCGAAGAAATTCGACCAACTCCTGCTGTGTCTGCTTGTTTAGTTGGGACCCAATTTTCAGCATCTTTGAATCATCATCCTCACTGATTGGGACGTCCACAGTCAGTTCGGCTGGAGAGGCTTGACTCTCCGTTGATTCGTCTTTATCCTCGTTGTCCCTGGGGTCCAGGTCTTTCAGGAATTGGTCGTGGTGCCCGGGCCGAGGCCCAGGCATCAATTGTCAATTATCGATAGAACGGACGCAGAGAGATTCCTCTACGCCCTTCCCCTTCTCTTTACGTTGCGCCCCGCGCAGCTTAGCAACATAACAGAACCTTCCTGAGGCCTGATCTCCTTGAACAACTCCAATCCCATGATCAGTGGGAAATTTCAGAGTCAGACACCATGGGGCGATCGCCGCCCTGAACTCGGCTAAAGCTGGTCGACCCAGAAACGCATTGTATGGCGAATCTATTTCTAGCACAACAAATTGTAACATTCGGACCCTCCGGCGTTCTCCAACGCCTAACTCGACTGGGAGTTCAGTTATTCCGATGGGTATCGTGGCACTTCCGTTGAAACCATGGATTCTGGATAAACAGGGTTTCAAATCCTTTGTCTCCATCTTCATTAGATCGTAAGCCCGTTTAAGCAAGATGTTCACAGAGCTCCCACTGTCAACCAGGATCCTCTTCATCCAAGCAGGACCTACCTGGGCAGATATGACTAGTGGGTCGATTGTAGGGGCCTCGACTTTATCGGCGTCTCGGCTCCTGAACACGATATCATCGGACATTATCTTTTGTTGCTTTGCCGGGGTTCCATCCTCGCAATTACTATAACATTCGAAGTCCGCATGCCTGATAGAACTGGCATACGACTCCATTTCCCCCTAGCTCCTGTCTGCCGGATGGGGACCACCACTAATTGTGTTGATAACTAATCTCCCGCCCGCACGAGCGGGTTCCTCCTCTCTTTCCTGATTTTGTGAACGATTTTGATTCGAGGGGCCCACTCCGTCAGACTGCGGCGCCCGTACAAACTGATCTAGCTTCCTCTCTCTAATCAGCTTCTCGATGAGGTCCTGTAAGTGCCGGCACTCATTGGTATTGTGTCCATAGCTTTCATGGAACCTACAGAATTTTCCTGTCTGAATCTGTCTCTCCGACGAGGGCTTCGGAGCAGGCTTCTTATACTGTACAGTGTTACAAGTCTGTAAGTATACGTTTTCCAATGACGTGTTTAGCGGTGTATAACTGTCAAACATCTGAGCTCTACGTCGTGGACCTCGGTTCTCATCTCTCTTCTTATTCTGGCCATTGTTTCCTCTCTGCTGGGTTTGCTTGTTTTGTATATTCAGCTGAACTTTCCCGGAACTCTCGCCGGACTATTTAACTGCCACATTGCTCTGTATTCCCTCAATGCTGGGCCTCGCATCGTCCTGCTTCCTAGACTGCTTTGCATCCTCCTGCCGCAGGAATTGAGCGGCCTTGGAGTAAAAACGGTCCAACGACGCGGGCGGTTTTCCAGCTAGCCAGTTTCCGAATTCAGAATCAGGATCAATCCCCTTGGTCAGAGCCATTAAGATTGAATTATCGTTGGGATTGGTGATCTCGACGCATGCTGCGTGGAACCTCTCCAAGTAACGCCTGAGTGTTTCTCCAGGAGCTTGAGTGACGCTGGACAAGGTGTTGACGTCTTTTGGCCTAGCAACATGCATCCGGAATTGTTCCACAAACCTCTTGGCCAATTGATCGAACGAAGAAATTGATCTAGGTGGTAGGCGGGTAAACCACATTGTCGCGATTCCTCCCAGAGAGATGGGGAAACTCCGACACTTCACTGCATCGTCGGCCCTTGCAGCGCTCATCGACCATTCATACTTCAGAATATGCTGGTTGGGGTCACTATTCCCTTCATACATCGGGAGAGTCGGCATTCTGAATCGCCTAGGGGGTTCGGCATGTAACACTTCGTCTGTGAAAGGGGTATGACTACGGGAGATCCCCCAGTCATCATTAGTGAGCCCCTGACTCTCGCGGATCATTTGACGTATCATGGTTGATATATCCGAAACGGGCAGATTTGGAGCGTGATGAGCTAAGGCGTGGTCGGGTTCCACGGTGCGAGTTGGGATCGGGCGCTGTCGACGATCCGTATCTCGCCTCCTTGGCTCAACGTCTTCTGGGACATAAGGTTCAGGAGTATGTCCTCGTTGTTGATTGATCGGCTCAGATTGATTTCGGGTATCGACCCTTGTCTCTGTTGCGGCGGTTGTGGCGCGGTTATCCGTGGTGTACTGTGGGGCAGTACCTCCTCGTGTTGAGGGACCGGTTTGGAAACTGGTCGACGGTCCTACCCTCAGTTGCCCAACAGTTAAGGCGGGCTGATACTCAGCATCTTGAGCGCGACTCCCCTCTAGTCGAGGACGGGTAGTTCGGTGGTGATAATCAGATGAAGCTGAGCTTTCAGTAGACGCTCTGGAGACATCATCTCTCCTGGACCTTCTGTGCCCCCGGCGATTTAGCTGGTTGGTCAGCTCGATATTGGCGCGTAACTGTTCTGCCAACTGCTGACGGCTTTGGGTCAGCTCCTGGAGCAATACCTGAAACTCCTGTCGGGTGACTAGCCCTGTTGAGTCTGAGTGAGTGGTATTGTCTTGATTGGAAGAAGGCGGCTGTGCGGGATTCTGCCTATCTCTGCCTTCTTGCTCTGCAGCGGTAGCGCCAGTTCTTGTGCTGACCATTCTCGGTGGTGGAGTCCCTTCCTAGATTTTGAGCAAATCTGAATAGAATGGAAGGATTCCGGACTGGATATCTGGATCTTCCTCTTGGATTTGTGCAATCCGGTATCGACGGCAGATCCAACGAGCAGGAGAAAAAGCTGGTTTTCTCAGTGAAAGCACCAAAGTGTTTGTACCAAAAATGGGCACAACACTCTTCGGGAGTTGTTTGAAGAGATAAAATGAAGATTATAAATGTAAAACAGAGATTATCTAACAAAAACTCCAACAAACAGGAATGTAAAGTGCACAGACAAGCAGTTTAGAGTGGTTCGGCGTATAGCCTACGTCCACTATGAAGTTTTGATGATTTTATTGATCCTCTTTCAATGATTACAAGCGTTTACAGCAATGAACAACGGATTACAGTTTAGAATTCGAAATTGACAGCAAAAGTAGGATGCAAATCTCAATCCGGCAGAGTCTGGACGCTTCAGAGAAAAAAGATCCTTTTTCCGTTGATTCTGGGGCTCTATTTATAGGTGTAGGAGGCTTGGATTTCGCTCAAACTCCGGGAGACTTGGCCTGACACGTGAGGGGACCCATTCGACCACTTCCAGAGAGTTTCAAGTCAATCTGTGATCGATACGACGTCATTTCGTATCGATCAAGATTACCTCCAATTGAGCTCAAATTTGGTGGACACGATCCTCAGCATGTATGCGAGCTTCCCTTAAAATTTCATTGGATTTGGATCAGTAGATCACGAGATATGGTCGATACGAACAGAGATTCCTCATAGGCTGTCTGGTTCGTCTCCATGAATTCGACTCCATCTGTTCGCTTCGCTGGCTGCACGTGCTCTTGAAGTGAGGTGGCGCGCGCGCTTCGTCTCGATCCGGTCTTTGCGCCGCATTGACTGCTTCGACTCCAGGCATCTTGCCTCGTTTACTTCGATGGACGACACGTCACCCTAGTTGGTTGACCCGTTGGATGTGAACAAGTCATGGGTCGCGGGTTCGAAGCAAGGCCCTCTAGTGGATACGAAGCGTAGCGCCTAGATGGACACGAAGTGTAGCGCCTCGATGGATACGAAGCGTAGCGCCTAGATGGATACGAAGCAGAAGTTGGCTGAAGGATACGAAATGCTTCAACTGCTGATATGTACGAGGTCCATCGATACGAGCTCGATGGATACGAAGGAAATCGAGTCAAACCTGGGTACCTCGATGGATTCGAAGCTGATTGGTACGAAGCTTGATGGATTCGAACTAGGGCTTCGGTGATGGATACGAAATTGCCCAGAGTGATGGATACGAAATCTGGGCTTTTCCCTCCAATTTGACTCGATCATAACTTGAGCGTACGAGTCCGGATTGACTTGAAATTTGAGGTGCTGATCTCTATGGCCTTTCTTGTCATGTCCTATCAATTGTAGCTCATTCTGGGCTCAGAAAAAATTCAGTGATATCCGTGGCGTGCTATCCTTGTTCTCTAGTCGGCTCCTTGGTGTCCTGGCCTTGCCAAAAGGCGGGATAACACGAACTTTGTATTAAAATAATATAAAAATTTTCTTTGAAGAAAACAGTGAACCACAAGGAAATGAAAGGACTGAAGAGAATATATATTATCAAATGGGAAAGGAAAGGTCACGCTTGAATTCAGGTAAAATAAAAGCACATGTCCATCTGTTGTTTAAAACGGTGGACAACGAATGGTCACAAAGAAACCAAAAGGCGTACCGTTACGGTTAACCGTTTGGTGTGTTTCACCGCGTACCGGACACCAAAACATACAAATGAATATATTATGGAGATC
Organism: Allium fistulosum; assembly: GCA_030737815.1. Taxonomy (NCBI): domain Eukaryota; kingdom Viridiplantae; phylum Streptophyta; class Magnoliopsida; order Asparagales; family Amaryllidaceae; genus Allium; species Allium fistulosum. The sequence goes on along the minus strand of CM060902.1, from coordinate 1,041,446,950 downwards.
AGCATGATGAGACGATCAGAATGGTACATAGATATCAGCGATACGATCATCCTATCAAAAGTCCATATCCGGTACCGAAAATGTTGCTAAAACGTCGAAAATAAGATACACGGAGCAATAGCAGTTCAAATTTGGCGAAACGAAATATGCCGTCCCACTCAGAAGATGATAAACGTTTTATTATATAAAAATCTTCAGATTTCGAAAACATTTTAATTTCATCAAATTAACCGATTTAAATTGAAATTGAAAATTACACAAGAAAACCAACCTCTATATTTTCCAATGAATTTCTACCATTTGCTATGTTTAAATAGACGTATTTCAAATATCAAATCTTTATTTCCAAATTCAATTATTTAAAATTTCACAAAAATTCAGTTAATTACGTTATAAAAACCATTATAATTTACGGGTCGCTACATTAGTTATATTAACCAATAGCTAACTATCAAGTGAGTCATTCTATATTTATCCAACAACTATCAGTATGTAACCCCTTGGTGCCCCAGCAACTATGAGTAATACAATGCCAACATTTGGAGAGCATTACGTATTCTAGTCTCCACGGATGCATAGATATCCAATCTTAATACAACTTGACTTGGAATATTTAAAATGATATATTTATTTTATTATGATAAATCACTCATGGTTACTACACATTGTAACTACTATCACAAAACATACAATTTATGGATTTTCTATTAAATGTGCTGTTAAAATTAAATTAAATAATTAATAATAACACATTATATCAAGTTTTTAATAGAAAGAAAACACCTTTTATTTCGAACAAGATTGATTATCGAGTTAGTTGTATGTAACAATTACATAATTACCCTTAGAGCATACCCTAACTCTATCAACCTATCACTTGCACTTGGGGCCAATTATGGAATCTCAATTCCATCTCTTCGATCAATTTGGTGAGAACTAATCGAGTTAGAGCACTCATGAATGGATCTGATGTGTTGTTTAATTATCTACTATGTCAATCAACTCTCTTCGATGATGATAAACTACCTTTATCACGTTGGACAATGCTGAATATGTTTCTCGACCTCTAATGAGCTCTTATTATTACATTTTATCATATAACAATGATTAGTATTCTTAATGCTTGGAATCACCCATAGCTCAGCTATAAATTTATGCATTTATATTTATACATTGTTGTATCATGATGCTATTCAAGCCAATGTACTTATCCTTTTCGTTAAATTAGCCACAATGTTCTATTTTGAACATTTCCAACTTAAATCTTCTTAATTAAGGTTTGAACTTGAATTTAATATTGAAATAGTATAATCAATATCACTCATTAAGTATGAGTTTGTACACTCCTTCATAAGGAGTCGTTTATATAAATAATTCTTTAGTATTTCTTAAATACTCGAGAATACTCTAAACTACCATTTAGTGATCTTAATTTGGATTTGATATTTTCTTCATGTATCAAATATATAAGCAAATTACAATATTGTAGACAATACAACATATATGATAATTCATATTGCTAAAGCAAAGAATCCATCTTACATGTTCCTTGTTAAACATTTTAATAAGGTGTCTTTGCATGTCATTTGAGACATTCCCAATATCCTTTATACTTGCTATAAAAGACATAATTTACAAATTCAATATCAAGTATTAAAAAAACAAAGCATTATTGATTTTAACATAAGTACATCTTTAACAATCAGCAGTTTGTTGTTTATTTATAGTCAAGAAATATCTATGTACCGTTTAGTGGTTCTTTTTTATGAACACATGCTTCCTCTGCATTTTGACTCAAAACCAAAACATTCGATATTTCAATCAAAATACTTATTCAATTTTGATGCTTATAAAATGATACTTTCGTACCATTTTTTGGATCATATTCTAAAACCCAAAAACTTAATATCACTCCCATCGACTTCGAGACACTTTGATTGTCATCGGCAAATAGTCCATTCTAAATCATTATTTAGTATTTTCCATTTTATCATATATGTATCAATCATAAAGTCATACCAAGCGATATTTTTTGTGAGTAAATCCAAATTAACTTTGGCCTGTTGAATAACAAATCTGTTATGCCAATTTTAATAATTGAAATTACGATGTTATTCTTATTAACGTTGCTCATTATATTCCAATTGTGTTTGTCTTGCTCTTGAAGACTCATTCGCCACCGATGGATCATATCACTTTAGGTAAAACTACCAAAATCATATTTTGATAACATACTTAGAATCCTTTTCGGATTTGTGCATCATACCATATCGTAGAGTCAATACTCTTAATGGGTTAACTGAAAACTGAGGATTATTTATTGTCAATATTGATAAGAAAATCATAGTTTCCCTTCAACGTGTGAGAATACTTATTAAGCACTCGAATACGATGTGTTCACTTAGGTTAGGTTAATTTCATTTTATCCCACGTAATCAAATTTATCTTTGGATCACATCTAAAACCATTTTAATACCAATAATTTCTCAAAGAAATTTCTTTGCTATGAAGTTGGTATTTTTTGAAACAATAATTGTTTCTTAGTGCAATAGAATAGGTATTTATAAACACTTTATAAATTGCCTTATATATAAAACTGATCTGGCTTTTAGATTACAAAACTTTTGTTCACAACATAAATTGGTCATCCAATGATAGTCGTTCCCAAACTCCTTATGGAGCGATTCATAAAAATCCCCCCACGAACAATTATTACGTGTAGTCTTTCAACTTGCACAACCTGCCGACTTCTTGGCTTAGGATATGTTGGGGTTTCTTATGAACCCTTATCTTGTATGATTTTGTAAACCATTCTTTAGATGAAATTAATTTTAACATCATATACTACTCTTAAGTATTATAGAAAGAAGTTAACTCAACTCCACTCATAATTAATCATGCTTCATTCAACAAAGTTCGATTACTCTTATTGATATATCATTATGTACCATAGGGAGGAGTGACTTTTGAGGTTGAATCATTATTCATTTTTAGATACGTTCAGTACTCCTTCCAATATACTCATCTATTTGATCAAATCAAATCATTTTATTTTGGTTGCATGTTATTTTATTTACTTTCATTTTATACTCTTTGAGCTTATCATAGACATACTACATGTGTATCAAATACACATATCCATGTCAGTGATAACTCATCGGTGAATATAATGAAGTATGTGGAACTATTTTGGTATTAATAAACTTGCAATTGCACCCATCAATATGTATCAATCCGAAGAGTTCATCAACTCTTATGATGCTCCAACTAAATGAGTGTTTTGCCCCTTAATTGTTTGAGATATAATTCACTAAACCATATGATTCACAATCATATAATCAAAGAATTATTTCTCCATACCATGGCTCAGCCCATAATTCCAAAATAATTGCAAATAAATTTAGATACTTCTGTATTTTCCAATGCATCGTAAAAACCACTATTATAGTTTAATTTATAATGAATATTCATAATATTCATATTTAAATAAAACTATGTCGATTTTTCAGTCAATACTGAATCATTTATTATTACATGAATAATGTTTGGTATATTTTACAAAAACAATTTTCGTAGCTTGATGCAATTAATAAGTGCTATATGGCATGCTCCAACTATTTCTACCATTACTATAATAGCGTATGAAATATGAAGTTCCATTCAACCACTTAATATAAGGTATTCATTCCAACTATTGTAACCAGTTTATAATCGAGAGTTTTCGGATTAAATATCTTAAACTTAAAGAAATAAATCTCATTGAAAACAATTTTTTATTTGAAAATACATTTTGGAATAGAATCACATCTCTCATTCCAATGTTAAGTTGATTTATTATTTTAGAATTCTCATTTTCGAATTTCCTTATGAAGCAGAAATGACCATTCACTCTCTTTATCCCAACTTTGCCTTAGGTTAAATCCACTCTTATACATTTGATTTCCTTTCTAACGGTCGAAGCATTCAAAGGAAATCCTTACTACGATATCGTAACAAATTCTTTACAAAAGTGCATTTGATCATCCTTAACTTTTAAGGATATCAAAGAAATTGCACTTTACATAAATTGATCAAACTGAAATTTTAGCGATCGAATTCTTCAATCTATCTTGTAGCCTTTGGTCCTATGTTACATTTGACATAACAAGACCATTATTGTAATCAATTGTAACGACCCGGAATTTTCACTACTTTGATTTGCGAATATTTAATTAATTTTAAATATTCAATATATAGGTTTTATAATGAAAATAAAACTTTTTAAATGATAAATAATGATGGTGAAATAGTTTTTAAAATTTATTTACAATAATATTTGGTTCGAAGAAAAATCGAAAATGTGACCGGAATTCGTTTTTCGAATTTCGACTTTCCGTCGACTAAAAATTGTCGGAAATATTATAAACACTAGAATATAATGTACGTACTCACATCTACAATTAGTTAAGGTATGAATATATATGTTTATGCATATAGTTAAGTTAACAAAATAAAGTTAAAAGAATATTCCACGAAGATACCATATGAAACATTTTTAAACATGAAATGACAACATTACAAACATAAGTACTAAGAGATATTAATGCATGTTGGCAAGGTGTACAAAGGGGGGACATGAAATTTCGTGAATAATGAAGGGAGGGGGGACATACATCATGAGGTGGCAAGCATTTGCGGAGGGTAAAGTACATAGGGCATTTTGGTAATTTAATTTATGCCCTTTATATAAAAGCAAATTTCTTTATTTTCTATTCATTTTTCACCATTTCCATTCCTATTTTTATAAACTCCATCTTCTCCCTAAAGTTTTTCTTGGCTTCTCTTTTAGTTTCAAAAGTTTTAAAATTTTAAGTTTTTTCTTTTGAATTCATTTCAAACTTTGTTTCAAAAACTTCTCCATTTTACCTCCTCTTCCTTCTATCCATCTTCCTAATTTCCGACCCAAATGGACATTTTATTTTTTTCAAACCGTACGAAATTCCAGTGGCTACAACTTCTATTCTACCACATTTTTAAATTTTGAGTGTAGGTATGTCAAAAATGCATTTCTTTCAGACATGTTTTTGGACTCAAAGATCCAAGTCCAAAAATGTTCCTTCTTATTTGGGCCATATCTTCCTCAAAAATAACTTAAATTGAGTGTTTCTTTTTTCAAAAGTGTACAGAAAAGAATTTCCAAAACTATTCTACTAATCACTTTTCCAAAATCCGAGAAATACATGTCCAAAAGTCAAGGGGAAGTTGACCTATGTTCGAGTGGATTTTGTCGTTTTCTAAGCTTTTAGAATTCCAAAATGTATCAAGTTTTCAAAGGAATTCTGGTGAGTAAATTATTTAACTTTTGGGAAAGTTTTATCTTTATATGTATTTAATATTGGATGGTAAAATAAGTTGGTTGTTTGGTTGGAATATTATATTGTTTGAATATATGTATATATTGCTAGTTGTGGTTTGGATATTGACTTGTGAATCAAAAGCTAAAATGTCGTGTTTCATTATAAAGATGTGATTTATGGGTTTGTGATATGATGGTGATATATTTATGGATGTTTAGGCATATGTATGTGATTTCATGATAAGGAAGTGGACACTTTGATATGGTATCGACGATTGGATTTCTCTGTGGAAAAACTAGTGTTTAGTTTAAAGGAAATTGAAAATCATTTCAAAGTTTTCAACTTTGTTTTCTTATGCAAACTTTTATGCTATGTTTATGATAAGTTTGTAAGAATTTAAGTGTTGAGGTTTCAATGAGGAAAGTGAAAACATTTTCATGTTATGGTGTCCATAGCGATAGTCGCTATGGGTGCAGTTTCGATTAAAAAGTCAGTTTTTTTTTAAATTTAGTTTTCATACTTAAAAGTGTCTTTAAAATGTTTTATAAACTTAATAATGGTGTTTAGAAAGTTAATAATAATTTAATAATTAATTTTTAATTAATTAAGTTTTGATAATTAATACTTAATTAAGTATTAAATAGGGTTTATTAATTTAGGTAAGTGAAGATTAACTACTAATTAATTATGTTTTAAAAGTAAGATTAATTTTAATTAATTTTTGATTAAGCAAGATTAATTCTAAATTAATTATGAGTTAAATACAAGATTTATTTTTAATTAATTATTAATCAAATATAAGGTCAATTATATATTTATTTAATTAATCAACTGTTAACTATTTTTAATGATAAATTAATTAAGGTTTCAGTTAAAGTAAATTATTTATTAAAGTTTTAATTTGTTATTTAAGTTTTAATCAAAGATTAATTAATTAATATTTAATTATTAATGGAGGTTTAATGAATTTTTAAATAATTAATAAAAGATTAATTATGGTTTAATTAATAGTTAATAATTGTTTAATTATTTAATTAAATTCAGTTAAGATTCATTTAAGATTAATTATGATTTAAATAAGGATTTGACTTATAATTAATTATTTTAAAAAGAGTTTCAAAGTTTTAACTCCTTTGTTTTTCTCAGAATCAAATTGTTTTAAAGGAACTTCTTTTTCAAAGATGGTTTTGAATTCAAGGGATTCAATTGTCGATACCATTAAGAAACCATATAACCGTGAATGAGTTATAATATAGATCGTTTGATTGTTTGGACATATGTCAGCAAAATAAATCCCCGCTATAAATTAATGGAATTGTTTGGAAATCTATTTAGCAGGACAAATCAACATCCTGCTATTATGTTATATGGACATGTTTATACTGGTTAGTTCATATTGACATATTATTTCTTGATTAGGATATGAAGTGTATTTATATATATGTTGACTTATGTAAGTAAATCATTGAATGACTTGAGAATGAAATTGAAATAAAATGGTAACTTAAATTTGTACCATTGGGATTAATAAGCCTCCTTTTGAATTTATGAAGTATGATTTTGAATTAATTTCAATTCTTTAATCAGTTTGGGGTTTTAAAGTTTATAAATGAACGTTATATATTTATTTTAAAAAGATATTTATAAATAATAACTTGTTTAAACTAAAGGGTTTTACTAAAAAAAAGGTTTATTTAAAGTGATTTAAAATGAGATTTTGTAATGTCAAAGATATTTTATAAAGGAAATTTTATAAAGAGTTTTATTTATGGTAATAGAGTTTACAAACCATTTTAGAGATTTTAAAAAGAAGTTAAATCTAGTTTGAAGATTTATAAGGAGGTTTGAAATATGAAGTGAACTTATAAAAGGAATTTTTATATGGGATAAGTGAATGGATTTTATAAAGTGAATGATTTTATAGTAAGTGATGTTTTGAAAAAGGAATTTCTTGGCCATTTAATATGGAACTTGAAAAGAAGGAAACTTTTGTAAAGTTTGGTAAATATACTTATACCATTTGCATAAGTATATAAATGTAATTTTCCAAGTATAAAAGGGTTTTGGGAATAGTGTTTTAAAAAGTTCTTTCAATCAAGTTTTGCAAAGTGTTTTAATTAATTTAAGATTAATATATAAAGACTTAGTGGATCCCATGTGGAATCAAATCAATGTTAAATGATTGTTTATTTGATAGTTAAATAACCGACTATCAAATCTGGATCTAAACGTAACTTTGGAAATATCTAGGAGAAACATGTGAGTTATATGGCACAGTCATCCCCAATGATGATGCACTATGCGTATAAATCTCATTTCGTTCTTCTAGGATAAATGATAAGGAAATCCGTCCACAAACGGTTAGAAGGTGAACTCTGCCCTTATCTTTGTCTGTTTATTTCCTAAAGAACCGGGGCTGAGTTTACCGAGAACCATCGAAAGTTGTTTCGAAGTGACCGGGATCAGATATGTTATCCGAAAACCACTTCGATCCAACTGCACTATGCGTATAAATCTCATTTCGTTCTTCTAGGATAAATGATAAGGAAATCCGTCCACAAACGGTTAGAAGGTGAACTCTGCCCTTATCTTTGTCTGTTTATTTCCTAAAGAACCGGGGCTGAGTTTACCGAGAACCATCGAAAGTTGTTTCGAAGTGACCGGGATCAGATATGTTATCCGAAAACCACTTCGATCCAACTGCAGTGTTTTGAACTGAAGACATCTTGAAGAATATGGAATCGAAGACGGAGCATTGAAGTGCAAGGGCTACTTACTACTATTCCTGAAGGTGATTCCAAAATGGATGTAGTAGAAGTAGTGCCTTCGGTTTGTCCTTATCTTGGACAACTTGTATGGATGAATGCTGGCACTGCATTACTGCATTGATGGCAGTGTTAACATTCCAAGTGGGATTTCTATTCAAAAGTTAAGCGTAGTGTAACAACCTAGTTGTTAATTGCCTAATTAATTAAGTTTAATTGGGGAAAATTAATTTATGATTGCGTTTTTGAAATTAAACCAAGTTTTGTGAATAATTGAATTAATTCAATTAAGAAATGAGTTTCACTTCTTAAAAGAGAATTTCAAATTCTATTTGAAATATAATTAAACCAATTGTTTATATTTGGTATTTAAGGTTATTTAAATTTTAGATTTTTGGAATTTTATAATCCATCTTTCTTTAAAATGACAGTAATTTGTATTTCATTAGAATTGAATTGAATTTATGCAAAACTTTTTTTATATTGACTTATAATGATAAGTTTTGGCATATTATTAATTGTCAAACTTTGCGAAATTATATTGTAAATTATAGATTTTTTTTATAAAGTTAAATGGTATGTTTTAAGTGATAACAAAGCCAAAATAATTTGTAACACTTCTTTTATAAAAGAATTTGCAACACTTGTTATTGGGTTTAGAACCATACCCACTTAGCCCATGAAAATTAGAATAAGGCGAGAAACATATACGTACACTCTCATTCTCCTTATTCTCAAACCAGAAAATAAAATTCTATCTTCTCTAAAACCCTAGAATCTAAATCAACCAAAATCTAGTGCAAATCAAAGGGCTTTTGTTCTATAATAGAAAGTAAGTATTCTAAACCCTATCTCCATCTTTTAGGAACATAAAAGAGTGATTTTGATCTTGTTTTAATTAGAATTGTTTGCTGGTTGGTTTTTGTTTTTGGGTTTTTAGACAATTTTGGTGAAGTTGAAGGTATAGCAAAGCCTAGGCAACGATTTGCAAGCTATAGGATGGCATTAAAGATGAGTTAATCACTCACATACCTATTTCTAAATCTTTGTTTACCGCACATAATTGTTTGAATGATTATTGATTGAATTGTTTGCTATTTGGTTGAAAACTTGTGTGATTATTATGTTATTGTTTGCTGAAAATTTGGTGAAAAAAAATCACTACAGTAAAACAGCGATAATATATACTAAAATAATCCAAATTAACTCAATCATTTTGTCGTATAAAGTTCTTTCAATTAGCTACAAGTTTTCTTTTAATCATGTTTAGAAATTTTGTTGTTTAATGGGTTGAAATTGAGTTTGAAACTAATGTTATAGCACAGCCATATAAAACATTTGTGAGTTAATATCTGAGAGTAAAATGTACATAACTTTTGATTGATAAATCTAATTGTGTTGAATATTTTTGCAGTAGAAAGATAATTTCTTAATGAAGAACTTTTGTTTTAATTACTTTCTCATATTTTGAAGATTTCTTGGTAAAAATCGGGTTTTTATCAGAGTAATATTCTCTGCCCCGTCAAATTTTCTGTCCTTAACATTGTTAGTAATTTAAGCATAACTTTCTCATTTCTTATCGGATTTCAATAATATTTAAAGTTCTGAAAAGGATAAACTTTGTGCTACGACTTTCATGTTGTAAGTTTTCTAAAATTATGTGATTTAAAGGGTCGAAATTGCATTTTAAAATTGAAACTTGTGACTGAGTTGTAATTGGTGAAGCGGTTTAGATGACTGGTGCATTCCCGACCCATTGCTTGAACCATTTGAGTGTTGTCGTGTTTGTAATGTTGTGCCCAGATGTTGGAGTGATTATTTTGGTAGTTGGTTATATATAAATATATATTTACAATAATAAATTTATATTATAAGTTTGATTTGGTATATTGTTAAGAGTTAGAATTCTACGGAGTTAGTTCACGACTAAAATCTTGTGATAATCTAATATTTAGTCATAATAAATCTAATGTGTTTGTGGATTTTGAATCATTTGATTCAAAGCTTTGGACTTAAACAAAGATATATCTATTTATTATATAGATAAATATTTAGTTATAAACACCAATAATTTGGTAAGGAGAGTTTATTAAAGTTATAAATATTAAACTTGTTTTATAAATTGGCCTAATCTCTTTTATAAATAGTTTTATCAAATATTTATATTTATATTAAGTATTACTAGTATAAATAGTTATGGAATTAAAAATATGTTTTGTGAAATATAAATTTAATTTATTAAATAAATTGTTATGAGATTTAGAAACATGGTTTTGAAGTATAAACATAAGTTGTTTTATACCAGTGTACAAATACTAATTTGGACATTTCTAAGAGTAATAAATCGGGTTTTAGAGAATAAGTGATTACTTATATATACATATATATGATTTTAAAATATGATTCGTGAATAATACAACTTTATGGAAATTTAAGTATCATTATGGTTTCGGAAAATGGAAAATCTTAGTTCACAAAATAAATAAAATTGGAACAATTTGGAATAATGGAAAATTTTAATAAGTGACAAATTAAATAAATGTTTTGAGAACCTTAATTCTATAATTTGGGAAGTACTAATAATCGATATAGTGTTATCGATTGGTTTAAATGCTTTCGAATAACACTTTATTGATTATGGTATAACTCATTGAATAGAATGTTTGAGTGGAATTTACTAACTCATTAGCGAATACATGAATTTCACCGGGTAGTATGGGATGCTTGGGTTAAGTTCTTGTGATCGAATTGGGAAAGTACTTAACACTTTAGAGTTGTATTCTCTTCTGGCGTGCGACAAGTGGTTGCCAGATCCTTAAGAGAATACGGATCAGGTTTTCCAGTGGCATCCGTAATAAGTGATATTTACTAGCTTTTCGTAAATACTTGAGTTTCACCATACGGTATGGGACGTATTGGTTAAATTCTAGTGATTACTGAAGGTGATAGTATTTGGAACTTTAGAGTTTACTCTCTTTTAGTGTGCGGCAAGTGGCTGCTAGATCCTTAAGAAGTTTATTCCAGGATTTCTTTTCAAACAAAATAATTTAATAATATTAAATAAATGTGGAATTATCGAGTCATGGTTTTTACGATCACCGTGATTGGTATGGACTATCCTTGAGATCATTCTGTGATTCTGTCTTCCCGGTCAGAGTATGATCCTTGGTATCAGATCGGTTCGAGTGATACCAATTTGTTTGTTTGTTTGCCACGGGTTTTGAGTACAATCACTGCGATTGTTTTGGACGATCATTACGATCGGTTTGGATTAAGATCTCTTGGATTCTGGGACTGTTCTATGTTCGTGAAATATGTATATATTCTTGTGTCGTGTATTCGTGAAATAAATATACGTTTTTATGTCTTGTGATGGATGTTAAGTTAATTCTAATATTTTGTGTTTAGTGACTAGTTCGTGTTTGTGACGCAAACTTATAACCTTGTACCGAGTTAACCACTGATATTTGCGTGCTTAGAGATATTGTGTTTTGTTCTGTGAATTCAATCCTGAACATCTGTATTTACTTATATGTTGTTTGTTCTTGTGATATATCTTGTTCTCACCCTACTGGATATTTAGAGATAGTCTGACCCGGGTGTTATTTTGCTCGGGTCAGGCCGAGACTTTTCAGGTTACAAGACAGGTTGACCTTTGAATGGTTGTGCTAGAAAGGAGATAAACATTTGGACTTTTAGTTTATCCCATTTAGGAATTTGGACCTTGTATATAAAATGTATAATTGAGATTAGAGAATTGTTAAATTTGTATAACAATCGAGTTTAGTATTTCATTTTGTAAACTAAATAATTTGTATTGTATAAGTTGAGATTTATTCAACTATGATCTATGACTGTTATTTATATGATATATTGTTCTGATTCTGAGAAATCGATGTGTCTATTTCCTTGTATTAATATTGTACACGTCAAATTTAGTTCAGATATTAAGTGAAAAGGTATAAATGACGTGTCGGCATTATTATAAAGATATATTCACATTCGATCGCCCTTAACAAGCCGTATTCTCCGGATTAGCAGACAGCATTACTTGTAATGTTCTTTGCTAATCTGGTTATCGCGGTGGGGTCGTTACACGTAGCCTCAAGCCCCATTAACCGAGAATGATTATAATCAGGGGAGATGCTGCAATGCTAAGTGGGTCGCTCCCATTAGGGTGTGTCATTACCTTTCTAGATACATCTACATATTTATGGATTGGTTGTGCATGAGATCTCAATAAAAAGGGTTGTAGAGCAACCAGGATGATGACATATTTGGTACTATCCAGTCAAGGGTAGGTCGGTCTTGTGTTGGCAGGGGATCCCGACGAGGTCCTCGGTACATTTTCTAGAGGTGTACCGTGATAGGTGGTACCCCGATGCCTTGTCATAGTATGGAATCCAATTTCCAATATGTGCCTTTACGGTTTTGATTGTAGAACCTAGTATGTTGGAATTTAATCAATGTAACAATTTCAGCTATGATTAATAAGTATTTGTACTCTATACATTATTATAATATCACTGGATTTTCTATAAAAATGTTTTGGTTATCGTAAGGTAAAAACCCATCCGTGTTTATGTGCGGCATTGTCTTACGAGATATCTTTGATTTTAAAAGGGTTTTAAACATAATAATTCAATTGTTTGAGTTTACTCACACCAGACCCATGTTTGACCCGGAGTTTTATTTTCTTTCCATAAAACTCTTAGGTGCTCAAATTTTCATGGGTAGCTAAGTAGTTCAGGTTTCCCATGGATGCATCTTGGAGGAGCTAGGAGTAGGAGGCTTCATAAATATCTAGTTATTATTTTATTTCTGCTGTATTATATGTATCTTATATCAGTTAGGTGGGGATAAGCTGTTATAACTGTCCAAGGGTAATATTTTATTAGTATGACTCTGATGTATCATTTTTGAAATGGCTTTGTAAAGGAATATGTTGATTAATATATGTTATTCCGTTGCGTGTGAGATTCTATGATTGTTTAGTTTCTTCTTATCTTCAATATTCTTTCTTTCCACTAACGATCGGTCTTTCTGGCACCTGAATGCTTGGCACGAAATATATCGGACGTATTAGTGTCGATTTTCGTGGGTCGAAAATCTCGTTCGTTACATTTGATATCAGAGCGCAATGTTAAGCGAGAACCTTGGCTTTGGTGAGGTAAATCATTAAGAGATATGGTAATGGAATGACTTATTATGAGTTTGAGTGTATTATATAAGAGCACGTATTTGTAGTGGTATAAAACATTTTGTATTATGTTGATTTATCGGTTAAGTGGCTTATGAATTCTGGTCGATACGGAATGTACACCCGCATCGATAGGGGTTTCTAAACATTTAAACTAGGCAAATCGACATAGTATTGTTTTGGAAATTGGGTAAGTGAAATAATTGTACCCAAAAATATATTTTATATATAAAAGAATGATTTTTTAAAATTGTATGGTATTTTAGGTGTTGTTTGCTAAGAGATAGTAATATGTTATCATTATCATGTAGGGTTGTTTAGTCATGCTCGTCCAGTTTGAGCATTGACTATTGTTAGTGTGTATAGGTAGCTTTCCTTTTTAAGATTTGGGTTGGGCAAGTGGAAATAGGAATAACATTGAAGCGAACACCTTATGAATTAAGTTTCACAATTTGACTATAATCCGTTCGATTTATAGTGTTGGGTTAAAATTGGGTTTAATATAAGGTGTTTATTAAAAAGAAATATTTCACTTGATTTTATAAATCATAATTTTAAAATATATTTTGAAAATAAGATGAATTTTCAAAGAATTTAAATCCTGATGCTTTTGGAAAATGATTTGCAAGGTTTGGGAAAAACAAAATTTTTTTACTTTAAAATACTTTGAGGTATAAATATTCTAAGAAAAAAAAGGAAATTTGAGAGTAAGATTTATTTTTGGACGGTTTGGGAAATGAGTCTCGATATGTTTTGTGATGATCTGAATAATCTTCTAAGGGACAATCGAATGTTTGCTTAGACAAATGTGATAGCGCACTTAGTAATTTATTCTCTTTGTCATAGTATGATCGAAATAAGTTCGAATCTGAATGAATTCGAAGAAAGTGGATGATAAATATTTTGTTAAAATCGATTTAGTTGGAAATATATGTATATATATATAGTATTGTTTTGAAAATGGATTTGAAAAGGAAGAAGTATTTTTATGATTAACTAGTCCGAGTGACTCGAAAGTGACTAAAAATGGGAAAGGGTTGTGTTCGGATGGTAAACACTTCTCTTGAGTATTACCCTCTTGGTAAGGATATATATATACATACATACATACATATATATATATATATGATACTATTTGGTAGTACCCAGTTCCTTGATATCATTTTGGTGTTACTCAGGCTATATGTATATTTTCTACAGGTTAAAAATAAAGTATCATTTTAAAAAGTTTTTGAAATAAAACCCAGGTATTTGGCTCTTAAGTTTCCAAAATAATATGGTATCTTTATTTTACATGGGTTAATTAATGAAGTTAAAATTAATTTAATAAGAGGGTTTATGTGATGCCCCATCTCTATACTCACACTAGCCAAGGACACTACGGGGTAATGCCGTCGACTAGCATGAAGAATAAGGCTGTTGAGGAGCGACTATTTGTGTAATTGCTTTGTGCGAGTACTGATATGTCAGGTAATATAACTTACATTTCATTTCAAGGGGAAATCCGACATATCAAATACAAACTCAAAGCTACAACACAGTGGCTATGTGGGCTTCGGAAACAAATATAGAAGTAAGCATTACACAAATCAGTCACATATATTCATATCACAAAGGCGGAAACCGATATGAATATAACACATAAGAGTGTACATCAAACTAGTGGTCATACAAGATCCACTACATAACAAAAGAATAGGTACAAGTGCTAGCAAAAGAGTATGTATACATTAAGGAGTCTCAATCTCGAATGTATAATAACAAAAACTACTAAGCTAAAGTAGTTAGCCAAAAGTCCGATGACGGACCCTGATAAGAAGTCAAGCAGAAGCACCTGAAATACCTCGGTCTGACCCGAGTATTATTTAAGAAGAAAATAATAAACGGATCAGTTTAGCTATAAATATCATATAAAATGAGATAGGATAAGAGATATGACAAAAATGTATGATAACAAAAATGCCATACTGTGACAAGTATACATAAGGTAACAACAAAAATCATACAACATCTCAAATCTTCTCGAACACCAAAAAGAATGTCATATTCTATAGATTATTCACCAAAACACAAATGTTGACAAAACATATCAATGCCAATCGCAAAAATCGATGAAACACAAATTCTAGAAATCATCAACTAGAAATCCAGAAATCACAAAAAGGGGAAGGCCTATCATAAACGGGAGCATGAAAACTCCCCAACACGTGTGTCACAAATGGAACACTATTCCATGGTCGCTAACCATCAAGTTTGAGCTGAAACTCCACAAACGGCCCGAAGACCATGGGTCGTTACCCCACCAATTTGAGTCGAAGCTCCACAAACGGCGCGAAGACCCTGGGTCGCTACCCCACCAATTTGAGCCGAAGCTCCACAAACGGGGTTTAGTCCCCACACAAACAAAGAGACATCGCACATCGCTAGTCTAAATCTCAAAATGATCATCAATGATCGACAAGTGTAAATTACACTAAGCTAGTAAATAAATGAGTTAGGCTTCATGTCCCATAACCACTAGCTTAACTTAAATATTTACGAACAGATTGTAGACTTCCACTTGAAAATAAGTGTAAGTTACACTAAGCTAGTAAATAAATGAGTTAGGCTTCATGTCCCATAACCACTAGCTTAACTTAAATATTTACGAATAGATTGTAGATTTCCACTCGAAAATTGTCACGAGAATTCAACCGAACAAGTCCAAGAATTAACCGATGAAGTAAACGCAAGCGTTTCATACCACTTGTTTTGCTAAGCCGTTTAATTAGATTTCTCATACGAATGAGGTAAAGGTGTGTATATACTAATAGATTGGAAAACGGTTTTAAAAACGAGCTTTGTATTTAAAAGTAGTGTTGAAATCGTTTTAATGAAAGAGTTTGAGTATTTACTACTAGTATAAAAACCTTTGTATTTTAAAGTGACAAATCACACAAATGATTGTAAAAACAATCAATCACCAAAAATTCACATTTGAAGACGTGAATCCAAACCATAGAAATCGATACCAAATCCATCAAATGGATATTCCCGAAAATCCAAAGAAAGAAGTCATCAAAGTCGATAATAAGTGATAACAACTAACCGGATCAACAAAATCGATTAAAATTGAAAATTCACTAAAAAATCCAAAATAGGCAAAATGAACAGTTCCAGACGTTTGTGGGTTCATCCAGACGTCTGGATTTGTGTTCTGGAAATATTCAGAAACCTTCCAGACGTCTGAACCATAATCCAAACGTATGAGAACTAACCAGACGTCTGGTAGGTTTGGACCAAATGTCTGGTCCAAGTCTCTGCTTCTATTTTTTTTTTCTTTTGGCCGTATATTTTTTTCTTTTGGCCGTATATTTTTTCCTCCAGGTCTATAACCAGATGTCTGGACTTGATAACCAGACGTCTGGTCACCTGGTCTGGGCAGCAGTTTGCCTAGGCCATGATGGCCAAAACCATTCGGGAGCGATCGGACGAGCAACGAATACTAGGGATTTATGCCAAGCGACAACCCAGCCTTATAGGCTCTTCGATACACCCCAAATAACATGTCCATACATCCATAGTAGGATTTTCATAAAAATTGGACTCCAAAACCAAAAATTGAAAAATTCACCAAATCAATTCAAATCAAAAGCAAATGAACATGAATAAATGTTAGGAATTCATACCTAACAACAATGAGAGTTATAGACGTAGATGTGAGTTCAAAAACTCACCTTTAAAACTCAAAGACAACGAATGAGAAGCTTTAAAACAAAGCAAGACCAATTCCTCTTCAATATACCTCTAGAATCTTCAATCTATTATCAAAAGTGAAGTTTTTCCTAAGTTAGGTTATAGGAATTTTTGTAAATTGAAGAGAGATAGAGATGGAGAAGATGAAGAGGATGCTTACCTAAGCTTCTCCTTGATTTTGGACTTGAATTTGTATTTCCTAATCAAACTAGGGTTTAGGAATTTCTATTTCCCATTCTTTCCCCCATTTATCTTTAGCTTGAAAGTGTTAGGAAATGGAATGAATGAATGAAGAGGAGTTGAGTGGAGTTAGGGTATTATGTTGGGTTAGTGGGCTGAGACCCAAACCCAAAGCCCAAAATAGAAAAATAGCAAAATTCTACTCAACTCCAAACATATCGATGTTTATACTCAAAAAAGTTGTAAATGCCATTTTGGACTCAATGGAAGTTGTCTCGAGTCCCAATTCGACTGTTTACAAAAAGTAACATTTCGGACTTTAATCCGATTAACGATGCTATATTTAAATAAAACATTTAAATATACAATCGTAAAATATGCGGGTTGTTACAGTTTAATAAATTTGGTTTCATTTAACAGTGTCTTTTGATTTTAACATCTAGAAGGTGAAAAATTATTTGATGTTATTGGGCTGGCTAATAAATGTCATTACCTTAGAGGTGTCTAAGAAAAGGACTCTAGGACGAAGTTTGGATACCAGCATCCTACGCTTCTTAGCTAATTACAAGACCGATTGGGTAATGAGGTTGGATTGGTAGACTCAGTGTTGAGACCCAAATTATTTTGGACCTACAATCTGAATAGTTAAAAATTTAATAGAATTAATAATCAGATGTTTTATATACTCTTAGGATGTAGAAGAGTATTATACAAATTTAATAAAGTACATAATTTTATGAAAAAGTTTCATATATAAGTTGTGTCATTTTAAATTGTTGAACCTAAGTTTAAATTTCTATGAAATGTTCCATAAATCATTTGGGAGGGTAAAAAGTAATTAGGTTGTAAGAACCTTTAAATGAGTATGTAATTTGTACGTAGATCCTTCCTCTTTTTCATATAATTCTTGATCCAAGATTCGAGTACATGACTTCGAGGTGTTTCACACCATTCCGAATAAGGATCTATTGCACAATTTTTGATGGAAAGCACTGGATGAGGATATTTGATATGGGACAAATGTTTTTTTTATCATAGTTACAGCTATGTAAGGAGAACAATGGTTCCAAAACAAGGAGCCTAATCAGAGTCCGCACTAGAAAATCGGGCGAGCGATACTAGATTAGAAGTGAAGTTATGTATTCGAGTAATGATCGAATCATATTTTTGTATAAGAACGATCTATGTACATCATACGAATTGGTATATAGTGCTAAGTGTTTTCAAGGATAGGTTGAGGTGTAATTTCAAGGAAGAAATTCTTTTAAGAGGGGGAGAGTGTAACGACCTGGAATTTTCACTCCTTTGATTTGCGAATATTTAATTAATTTTAAATATTAAATATATAGGTTTTATAATGAAATTAAAACTCTTTTAAATGGCAAATAATGATGGTGAAATAGTTTTTAAAATTTATTTACAAAAATATTTGGTTCGAAGAAAAATCGAAAATGTGACCGGAATTCATTTTCCGAATTTTGACTTTCCGTCGACTAAAAATTATCGGAAATGCTATAAACGCTAGAATATATTGTACATACTCACATTTACAATTAGTTAAGGTATGCATATATATTTTTATGTATATAGTTAAGTTAACAAAATAAAGTTAAAAGAATATTCCACGAAGATACCATATGAAACATGTTTAAACATGAATTGACAACATTAAAAACATAAGTACTAAGAGATATTAATGCATGTTGGCAAGGTGTACAAAGGGGGGCATGAAATTTCGTGAATAATAAAGGGAGGGGGGACATACATCAAGAGGTGGCAAGCATTTGTGGAGGGTAAAGTGCATAAGGGCGTTTTGGTAATTTAACTTATGCCCTTTATATAAAAGCAAATTCCATTATTTTATTTTCATTTTTCATCATTTTCATTTCTATTTTTATAAAATCCATCTTATCCCTCAAGTTTTTCATGGCTTCTCTTTTAGTTTCAAAAGTTCTAAAATTTTAAGTTTTCCTTTTAAATTCATTTCAAACTTTGTTTCAAAAACTTCTCCATTTTACCTCCTCTTCCTTCAATCCTATCTTCCTCATTTCCGATCCAAACGGAGATTTTATTTTTTTAAACCGTATGAAATTCCAATAGCCACAACTTCTACTTGTACCACATTTTCAAATTTTGAGTCTAGCTATGTCAAAAATGCATTTCTTTCAGACATGTTTTTGGACTCAGAGATCCAAGTCCGAAAATGGTCCTTCTTATTTGGGCCATATCTTCCTCAAAAAACTTAAATTGAGTATTTTTTTTAAAGTGTAGTAAAATAATTTCCCAAAACTTTTCTATTGACCACTTTTCCAAAATCTGAGAAATACATGACCAAAAATCGAGGTGAAGTTAACCTATTTTCGAGTGGATTTTGTGGTTTTCCAAGCTTTTCGAATTCCAAAAAGTATCAAGTTTTCAATGGATTTTTGGTGAGTAAATTACTTAACTTTTGGGAAAGTTTTACCTTTATATGTATTTAATATTGGATGGTAAAATAAGTTGGTTGTTTGGTTGGAATATTATATGGTTTGAATATATGTATATCTTGCTAGTTGTGGTTTGGATATTGAGTTGTGAATCAAAAGCTAAAACGTTGTGTTTCATTATAAAGATGTGATTTATGGGTTTGTGCTATTATGGTGATATGTTTATGGATGTTTAGGCATGAGTATGTGATGTCATGCTAAGGAAGTGGACACTTTGATATGGTATTGATGATTGGATTTCTCTGTGGAAAAACTAGTGTTTAGTTTAAAGGAAATTGAAAATAATTTCAAAGTTTTCATCTTTGTTTTTTTATGCAAACTCTTATGCTATGTTTATGATAAGTTTGTAAGTATTTAAGTGTTGAGGTTTCAGTGAGGAAAGTGAAAACATTTTCATGTTATGGTGTCCACAGCGATAGTCGCTATGGGTGCAGTTTCGATTAAAAAGTCAGATTTTTTTTTAATTCAGTTTTCATACTTAAAAGTGTCTTTAAAATGTTAAAAAACTTAAACAGGGTTTATTAATCATAAGTAAGTGAAGATTAACTACTAATTAATTATGTTTTAAAAGTAAGATTAATTTTAATTAATTTTTGATTAAGCAAGATTAATTCTAAATTAATTATGAGTTAAATACAAGATTTATTTTTAATTAATTATTAATCAAATATAAGGTCAATTATATATTTATTTAATTAATCAACTGTTAATTTTTTTTAATGATAAATTAATTAAGGTTTACGTTAAAGTAAATTATTTATTAAAGTTTTAGTTTATTATTTAAGTTTTAATCAAAGATTAATTAATATTTAATTATTAATGGAGGTTTAATTAATTTTTAAATAATTAATAAAGGATTAATTATGGTTTAATTAATAGTTAATAATTGTTTAATTATTTAAGTAAATTCAGTTAAGATTCAATTAAGATAAATTATGATTTAAATAAGGATTTGACTTATAATTAATTATTTTAAAAAGAGTTTTAAAGTTTTAACTCCTTTGTTTTTCTGAGAATCAAATTGTTTTAAAGGAACTTCTTTTTCAAAGATGGTTTTGAATTCTGGGGATTCAAGTGTCGATACCATTAAGAAACCATATAACTATAAATGAGTTATAATATAGATCGTTTGATTGTTTGGACATATGTCAGCAGAATAAATTCCTGTTATAAATTAATTAAATTGTTTGGACATCTATTTAGGAGGAAAAATCACCATCCTACTATTATGTTATATGGACATGTTTATATTGGTTAGTTTATATTGACATATTATTTCCTGATTTGGATATGAAGTGTATTTACATATATGTTGACTTATGTAAATAAATCGTTGAATGACTTGAGAATGAAATTGAAATAAAATGGTAACTTAAATTTGTACCATTGGGATTGATAAGCCTCCTTTTGAATTTATGAAGTATGATTTTGAATTAACTTCAATTTTTTAATCAGATTGGGGTTTTAAAGTTTATAAATGAACGTTATATAATTATATTAAAAAGGTATTTATAAATAATAACTTGTTTAAATTAAAGGGTTTTACTAAAAAAAGGGTTTATTTAAAGTGATTTAAAATGATATTTTGTAAATGATATTTTGCAATGTCAAAGATATTTTATAAAGGAAATTTTATAAAGACTTTTATACATGGAAATAGATTTTATAAACCATTTTAGAGATTTTAAAAAGAAGTTAAATCTAGTTTGAAGATTTATAAGGAGGTTTGAAATATGAAGTGAACTTATAAAAGGAATTTTTATAAGGGATAAGCGAATGGGTTTTATAAAGTAAATGATTTTATAGTAAGTGATGTTTTGAAAAAGGAATTTCTTGGCCATTTAATATGGAATCTGAAAAGAAGGAAACTTTTGTAAAGTTTGTTAAATATACTTATACCGTTGAAATAAGTATATAAATGTTTTCTTTCAAGTATAAAAGGAATGTAAAGGGTTTTGGGAATAGTGTTTTCAAAAGATCTTTCAATCAAGTTTTGCAAAGTGTTTTAATTAATTTAAGATAAATTAATAAAGGCTTAGTGGATCCCATATGGAATCAAATCAATGTTGAATGATTGTTTATTTGATAGTTAAATAACCGACTATCAAATCTGGACCTAAAACACCTCACACCCCTTAATATATACCCAAAAGGACACAGTAAAAGGCGTGTGCGTTGTAGGTATAACTAAAACTAACAGAGACTAAGATTCACAAGACAAAAATAGGTAAAAATCAGCGGAAACTTTAAATAATAACTTAATTAAAACAGAACTTCATAATTGCTTCATAAATAAGTCAAATACCAAATACCACATACATGTGTAAAAATCCAATATGTCTCATGAAACAAAAACTCATAGTCTCAAAAATCAGAGCATATAATATCCCTCATAATTAGCCAGTACATAGAAAGAACAAAAGATAAAAGAAAGGAAATAGATGGTAGCAAACTCCTCCAATAAATCTCCAAGCAACTGCAATCTACTGTCCTCTCCCTTGATTGCCTAAGGGGGAGGGGGGAAGGGGAAAATAGAGGAGTGGGTCAGACTAAAAGTCTGGTGAATGATAGTAATTATTAAAGTCTTCAAGCAAAGTAAAAGTGATAGACTCTACAACAGTTCTAGTATATAAAGAGGAAACAAAAGAGATAGGAAAGAGATAAGCTGGAAATAAATACGATTAACTATAAGATAGGTTAACTTTGATTGCTTGCACTTGTCCTTGATTTCTGCTTTGATTAGGCTTAATTCCTAATCATGTAATTAGGATGTAACCCTAATTCTACCCTTTTTGATCGGCCTGCTACTCCATAGACCTTACTGCGGACCGGCCGCTATATAAGTCCCTACACAGCAGCCAATGGTATCTACGAAACACAGAGCAACCACTATGAATCCGGATGACATATAAAGCTCCCTACACAAAAGGCAATGGTGTCTACGAAAGACACCCATACTAAGTGCTTGGAACTCATAGCTATTACTGAGCACCCGAATGGAAGTCGCACGTGTAACTGCCACCATGTCCATGCTACCTTTTACTCCACCTATTGGGTCTTCTTATTACCTCAACATCCAGCATAAGCGTGACCCTCATCCCACTTCAGGCTAACGTGAGATCACCGTGTGTCCATAGAAAATAGGGGTAATGTTGTTGGTACTTGCCCTTTGTCCAAACAATATCTAGTCGCGCCCCTTATCCAAATCCCCTGTGATTTGGACTTCTATTTGACCAATTATTACCATTCTTAGCATAAGCGTGCCCTCGTCTCACTTTAGGCTAATGTGAGACCACTGTTTCGTCTAATAGGGAATGCTATTTGATACAGGTCCTACTTTCATCTTTGCTTATTAACTTAGATAAATTATTTAAATAAGCCTTTATTATCATCTTTACTTTCTACACTTATTAATTTATCCCAGGTCTTAAAATAAGCCTTATTCTATTCTTTTTCTTATTATAACCTACGTTATAATCATGCTCATTACTTAACCCAAGGTTTAAGTGTGAAAATAAGCTTCTTTCATCTTTTAGTTACAATTCTACGTTATAACTAAGCCAATCAATTAGTCCAATTCTAATCATAATTAGGCATAATTTCAGTCCAATTCCATTTATATTACAGTCTTTATAATTTACATCTCATAATTATAAATAGGCCAATCTCTTTGATTCAGTCCAATTAATATCATAATTAGGCATAATTTCAGTCTTAATTCCAATTTATTACAGTCTTTATAATTTACATCTTATCTTTCATTATTTCAGAATTCTTATAATTTAATCCAATTTCACGTTAATTCTATTCTAATCCATACGCGAAGAAGAAGGGGAAATAAAAGAAAACTGAAAATAGAAGAAAATCCAAACCGTAGAAAGAAGATTCAATAACGTATAAATAACAGCAAATAAACTAAAATACTGTAAATAACTGTAAATAAACGAAAAGCTATAATTAACAAAAATAAACTAAAATTGCTGAAAGAATAGCTGAAAGGAAATAGACTGAAAATAATTTTAAAAACTGTAAATAAACTACTGAAAAGGCTATTCCAAAAATCATAGTAAAACTACAACTATTGGAAACCCTATTATTTTGAATTACTTAAAGAAATCTTAAAATAATTACAATCACACACCTCCGGTCCTAAGCTCTTCCTTTAGTCTTCCTGGATCCACTTGGAGTTGTAAAATAATTTTTATTAAAAAGATTCTCTCCTTGGAAAATTATTCCTTTTAGGGTCCTTCCTAAAAAGGTGAACCCAAGCAGAGAAAATCTAGAATGAGAAAAAGTATTAGGCCTAGGGTCTTATTTATAGGGGTAGAAGTGGATCTCAGACCGTTGGATTTGGAGATTGAATAAGATGCAACCACGTCTAGGCTAAATAGGAGCCATCGGATGTAGAAACGGAAGGACCTGATTGAATAAAAGAGTGCAAATGACGCGTTAAAATCATACAGCACGAAGAAGAAATCTTCTTCGCTTCATACATTGGGCGGGTTGACCGCCAGGTCGACCTTCACCCCCCTAGGTCGACCGGTCGGTCAACCTAGGTGATGGTTACGTCGAACTCCTGGTCGACCTAGCCCATATAATTTTTTTCCAATTTCTTGTTTATTTAATAACTCGTTCATATTAGCTCGAATTCTGACGTTCTATATATAGAAATTGACCAGAAAATTACCACGGACAGAATGGTGCAACTCCCGTGGCTCAATTATGATAATTTCATAATGTTATTTTATTATTTAGTTAATTAACGAATTATACATTACGGTTTGAATTTCGGGTTGTTACGTTCTCCCCTCCTTAAGGGATTTCGTCCTCGAAATTTCTAAGGATAAAAGAATGTACTAAATGTTTTCATCCAATTCTACAACCAACTACTCAATCATCAACCATTCATCCATTGTCCTTAAGTTTTTCTAATGCAATTTACGATACTTATGTAATTACGGTAGTGTAAATGTCCCTAACTAATGCAAAAGATTAGGTGGTTTACTCATTCAGTTGACCTCCTTTTATGCAATCATGTCCGTGCCATGTATCCAAATGAATGCAAAAATTCCTAATGATAACTGATAGTTCTATATGCGTGCTACAACCAATATCCAAATGCAACAATCATGTGATAAACATCCATTTTGGACAACCATGGAAATAAAGTAAAAATGCGCACACATCCAAATGCATATGCTCTAGTGTCCTAATGAGGCCGATCCCTAAAGAATAATAGTGCCTAATGTACCTATATGTGTCCATTAGCATCCACTAGCAAACACTTGCAATCACTAGCATACATCATTCATAACATGTTATATTAACATGTTTGCATCAAATCCTACCATCCATAGGTTAAATCCTAAGTTCTACCCTACCAAAGGATAATAAAGGAAAGAACCTATTCAAAACTAAAAATGGAAAAAGTAAATTCTAAAAGCTATTGTCAAAGAGACATGGATATGAGATACGAATTTTCTCCTAATCAAATTAGTCTTCTCTGAAATCTCTCTAATCATGTCGGAACTAAGAAGCAACCTTTCCGTAGACTCCAACCAACATGAAGACGTCTTACATGGCCTTCCCAAAAAGAGCTTCAAAAGGTGCCAGTCCAATGCTAGCTTGAAAACTACTACCCTATGAATTCCACTAAAGAAAGATGC
Source organism: Allium fistulosum (assembly GCA_030737815.1). NCBI lineage: Eukaryota > Viridiplantae > Streptophyta > Magnoliopsida > Asparagales > Amaryllidaceae > Allium > Allium fistulosum. Next base: position 1,041,421,582 of record CM060902.1, on the reverse strand, counting down.
TTTTCCCAAGTTCTTCCAAAATCAAGAATACTCATTCTCAACCATGCTTGTCTTAATATCCTACTAATTTCGTTTTACTGTTCTTCATGAATCAACATTCCTAGGTTCTTACTAGTGTCCTATACACTTTACGGAAACTTCCATTATTACTTCTAAGAGTAATTACTGCTATCTCCTTACACCTTATCCGTTACTCCTAGGAAATGATTCTTATCTACTCTACATTTAAGAGTTTGGTTTGGTATTTATCACCTTGTTTTAAAAACTAAGGTTTCTAAAATTTTTAAAACATCAAATCCCAAAATCTTTGTCTTTAAAAGTGTTATCTTTTCAGTTTCAATTAATTTCAAAAATACTTGGTCACTTAATATTATTTCCCAAACCTAGAGGGGAAAACTTCCAAATTTTTAAGTCTAAAACTTATATCTCTCTTTCTTTTAAAGAACTTTACAGTTTTCTATAAAAAATTGAATTTTCAAATTTTACTTTTATTAAGTTTTTCATTTCAAAAACTTATTTACTTTTTCACCAAACCATTTTCTTTTAAAATATCTTTATAACATCTTTTATGTGTTTTCAAAACAGCTTCTTATTACACCTAACAGTCTCATATCTTAATGTATTAGAACTACTTTCTCTTATGAGAAGTTATTAACGCTAAAATCTTCTATGAACCTTTTAAAGGAGAATTTCATGTTTTATGTGAAATTACAAGGAACTTATTTTATATTTTTCGAAATAGGCTACACAAAATATGGTGCTTTTCATACCTTGTATATCTCTTTCATGTATTCCTTGTAACTTGCACAAAACGTTTTTATCAGTTTCATAGAAAATCATACCATTATTCTTTTCATTCCAATAGATTAAAATATGTTTAAATTACATTCTTCCATGATAAATATTTTCTAATATCTAACTTACACATTTTCCTTTTAGAAAGACTCATCTTCAAAACTGTTTTAATTTTTCCATAACTACAAAAACACTTCCTTATACTTATTAAAAATAAGTGTACTACAAACCATTTTGTTCCTATACTTAGAAATTACCTTTTAAAATAAATTTTTATTTGGGTTAAAACGGATGTTGCATAAAACACCGTTACTACAACTCAAAAATACTAGTGTATGGATTCAATTAAATAAATACCAATAAATCTCCTATACCTATGTAAAAATATTTCTCTTGAGAGCCACTTACTATAACAATAGTGTTATAGCCTATGCTCCACTTAATTTGCACGAAAACATTTTTTACAACAATAGTAGTTGTAATCTTCGTTTTTGATACTTGATACACTCTAGGTTTTTATGTTTAAAATCTTTGTTTACTTACAATGAAACTAGTGAGTTATATATATACCCTATAATTCTTCAAAAAGAATTCCAATTTTTCATTATATAAAAACCAACTTAAATTTCATACCATTCTTCAAAAACCCCATGTTTATTTTCTGAAAGAAAATAATAACAAAGAGATCTTCCAATTCCAACAATTAATTTTTTTCTTTCAACTTCTTGAATTTCTAAAATTTCATTTTATTGGGCTTAGCATAAAGTGGGTCTTCCTACTTACTACTCTCGGAGTACTTTTCCTAAACTAAAGGCTTTTGCTCCTATTCCTCTTGTATACTCATATTTATTCTAAGGCATCGTCATCAAATCCACTTGTCCGAGACAATTATAATTTCTATAATTACCTACACATGGACTTTCTTCTTTGCTTATCTACTGAATTTTATTGTACATCTCTAACCTTTGCCTACCTCTCTTTGGATTTCCATAATCCCAATCCTAAATGTACAAAACCGTTTCTTAAATCCCTATCATGTGTAGACATTCTCTATGCCCCAATAAACACACTTCAAAAGTGATACTTTAAGAACTCTGCTCTTAACTGACGAACACGAAGCATACAAAGAACCTCCTTTAGATGAATAACATGCTCTTTCATACTTCTTGGAAAACACCAAAATGTCGACCACGAATACCACCACGAACTTTATTTTAGGACCTCTCTAAAAACATAGTTCATCAAATCTATAGAATAGGCTGGGACATTAGTCAGCCCAAAAGTCATGACCAACCACTCAAAGAATCCGTCTGATGTCCTAAATGCGGTCTTATCAATGTTACCATCAACGACCCTTAGCTGATGAAATCCAGTGGCTAAATAAAGCTGGGAGAATACTAAAGAGCCAACTAACTGGTTGAAAAGATCATCCATCCTAGAGAGTGGATAATGGTTCTTCTTTGCGAGCTTATTCAATTCTCTATAGTCAATGCAAAGTCAAAGAGAACCACCTGCTTTGGTAGCGAAGACGACTGGCGCTCCCCTATTCTGATGTGTTTCTTCTTATGAAACCTTTCTCCAAAGCTCACTGATATGCTTGCTCAATCCCTTCCTTTCCCTAGGCACCATATGCCCTACGGGTAATGCTACTGGCTAGCCAAATAAATCCTGAAGTCAATCTCCCTCTTAGGGGGGTAGTCCCTAAACCTCCTCAAAGATGTCTGGAAAAATCTCTGACGACAGGAACCGAATCCAACTCCGATGATGATGAATCGATGAAATAAAGGAAGCTCAACATAACCGACCCTTACAGGTCGCAAGAAATCTCGACAGTCCTACCGATGCATGTCTCTAGTCTAACGACTCTCGTTTCGCAATCTAATATAGCTCCATATATGGATAGCCAATCTATTCCCAAAATCATCCCATACCATGAAAATCCCAAAATATAGGCGTCATAGTCAAATTCTACGCCTAGGATATAAATTTTCAAACCCCTACAAACCATAGACAAGAGTGTCGATCCTCCCATGGGGTTTGAAACAACATGGGGTCTACTACTAAAGAGATGTCTAAGTGCAAACAATCCACCAAAGAAATAGAGATAAAAGAGTGTGATGCTCTAGGATCGAAATAGTCTGAATGGAAAAATCAGAAATAGAAACCAAATTTTCCTACCTCGATCCGGTCCGCTATTGGAAGGTGTTTCATCCAAAGCCTGAGTCTGCGCTTTAGGTGCACTTGCTCCCTGCCCCATCTTCTGAGGACAAAACTTACTAAGATGACCGGGTTGTTCACAGCTGTAACACTTCTTCCCCTTCTCTCTCTTGCAGTCTCTTGTGTAATGACCAGTCATTCTACAACGGTTACATTTCCCACTTTTCTTGATTCGCTTCAAAGGGCCTTCCCTTTCTTTCCTCTTGCCCTTCTTGCCCTTCCACCATGGCTTCTTAGAGCTTGTAGGAACCGCCCTAAGCTCTTCTTCCAGCTACCAAGATATAGGTTGACCACTCTGTCGGTCCTCCAAGCCTGACCGCCTAAACTTTCGCTCCATATCTCCCAACCTAGCTTGTGTCTCCTTGAAATCCTTCATGCCAGAAAATGTTCCGCCCCCTATGCTAGTGAAGCCCTTGCATAGCTCAAAAAAATCGGCTGGTGTAGGTGGATTAAAGGGATTTCCACCTACCGGTGTTGTATTGGGTGCTAGCCCTTGCACCTCTGGTACCGTAGCTCTACGGAACCAGTCAGCCATGATATGCAAAGAAAAGGAAACTTAGGCTTGAAAGAATCGAAAGAAGGTTGAACTGGACTTTGAGGGTTTTTTTAATAAAAAATCTTTTATACTTAAAAACTATTTCTAAGAGTTCTTTTCTGAAAAATACTTTTAAACCAAGTTATTTTGGAAAATACTTTACTTTTAAAATAAATTTTTAGGAATCCTGTAACCTTAGGCTCTGATACCAAGTGAAACACCCCACACCCCTTAATATACCCTAAAGGACACATTAAAAGACATGGCATGTTGTAGGTATAACTGAAACTAACAGAGACTAAGATTCACAAGACAAAAATAGGTAAAAACAATAGAAACTTAAAATAATAACTTAGTTAAAACAGAACTTCATAATTGCTTCATAAATAAGTCAAATACCAAATACTACATACATGTCTAAAAATCCAATATGTCTCATGAAACAAAAACTCATAGTCTCAAAAATCAGAGTACATAATATCCCTCATAATAAGCTAGTACATAGAAAGAACAAAAGCTAAAAGAAAGGAAATACATGGTAGCAAACTCCTCCAAGAAATCTCCAAGCAACTGCAATCTACTATCCTGTCCCTTGATTGCCTGGGGGGAAGGGGAAAATAGAGGAGTGGGTCAGACTAAAAGTCTGGTGAATGATAGTAATTACTAGAGTCTTTAAGCAAAGTAAAAGTAATAGACTCTACAATAGTTCTAGTATATTAAGAGGAAACAAAGGAGATAGGAAAGAAATAAGCTGGAAATAAATATGATTAACTATAAGATAGGTTAACTTTGATTGCTTGCACTTGTCCTTGATTCCTGCTTTGATTAGGCTGAATTCCTAATCCTGTAATTAGGATGTAACCCTAATTATACCCTTTTTGATCGGCTTGATACTCCATAGACCTTACTGTGGACCAGCCGCTATATAACTCCCTACATAGCAGCAAATGGTATCTACGAAAAATGCACAGAGCAACCACTGTGGATCCGGACGACATATATAGCTCCCTACACAGAAGGCAATGGTGTCTACGAAAGACACCCATACTAAGTGCTTGGAACTCATAGCTATTACTGAGCACCCGAATGGAAGTCGCACATGTAACTGCCACCATGCCCATGCTACCTTTTGCTCCACCTATTGGGTCTTCTTATTACCTCAACATCCAGCATAAGCGTGCCCCTCATCCCACTTCAGGCTAACGTGAGATCACCGTGTGTCCATAGAAAATAGGGGTAATGCTGTTGGTACTTGCCCTTCTTCCAAACAATATCTAGTCGCGCCCCTTATCCAAATCCCCCGTGATTTGGACTTCTATTTGACCAATTATTACCATTCTTAGCATAAGCGTGCCCTCGTCTCGCTTCAGGCTAATGTGAGACCGCCATTTCGTCTAATAGGGAATGCTATTATTTGGTACAGTTCCTACTTTCATCTTTGCCTATTAACTTAGATAAATTTTTTAAATAAGCCTTTGTTATCATCTTTACTTTCTACGCTTATTAATTTATCTCAAGTCTTAAAATAAGCCTCATTCTATTCTTTTTCTTATTATAACCTACGTTATAACCATACTCATTACTTAACCCAAGGTTTAAGTGTGAAAATAAGATTCTTTCATCTTTTAGTTACAATTCTACGTTATAACTAAGCCAATTAATTAGTCCAATTATAATCATAATTAGGCATAATTTCAGTCCAATTCCATTTATATTACAGTCTTTATAATTTAAATCTCATAATTATAAATAGGCCAATCTCTTTGATTCAGTCCAATTAATATCATAATTAGGCATAATTTCAGTCTTAATTCCATTTTATTACAGTCTTTATAATTTACATCTTATCTTTCATTATTTCAAAATTCTTATAATTTAATCCAATTTCGCGTTAATTCTATTCTAATCCATACGTGAAGAAGAATGGGAAATAAAAGAAAACTGAAAATAGAAGAAAATCCAAACCGTAGAAAGAAGATGTAAATAACGTATAAATAACAGCAAATATACTAGAATACTGTAAATAACTATAAATAAACGAAAAAGCTATAATTAATAGAAATAAACTAAAATTACTGAAAAGAATAGCTGAAAGGAAATAGACTGGAAAATAATTTTAAAAACTATAAATAAACTACTGAAAAGGCTATTCCTCGTAGTAAAACTACAACTATTGCAAACCCTATTATTTTAAATTACTTAAAGAATCTTAAAATAATTACAATCACTCACCTCTGGTCCTAAAATCTTCCTTTGGTCTTCCCGGATCAACTTGGAGTTGTAAAATAATTTTTATTAAGAAGATTCTCTCCTTGGAAAATTATTACTTTTAGGGTCCTTCCTGAAAAGGTGAACCCAAGCGGAGAAAATCTAGAATGAGAAAAAGTGTTAGGCCTAGGGTCTTATTTATAGGGTTAGAAGTGGATCTCAGACCATTGGATTTGGAGATTGAATAGGATGCAACCACGTCATAGGCTGAATATGAGGCATCAGATGCAGAAACGGAAGGATCAGATTGAATAAAAGAGTGCAAATGACACGTTAAAATCGTTCAGCACGAAGAAGAAATCTTCTTCCCTTCATACATTGGGCGGGTCGACCGCCAAGTCGACCTCCAACCCCCTAGGTCGACCGGCCGGTCGACCTAGGTGATGGTTAGGTCGACCTCCTGGTCGACCCAGCCCATATAATTTTTTCTTCAATTTCTTGTTTATTTAATAACTCGTTCATATTAGCTCGGATTCTGACGTTCTATATATGGAAATTGACCAGAAAATTACGACAGACACAATGGTGCAACTCTTGTGGCTCAATTCTGATAATTTCACAAAGTTATTTTATTATTTAGTTAATTAATGAACTATTTATTACGGGTTAAATTTCGGGTTGTTACAGGACCTAAACGTAACTTTGGAAATATCTAGGAGAAACACGTGAGTTATATGGCACAGTCAGCCCCAATGATGCTGCATTGTGCGTATAAATCTCATTTCGTTCTTCTAGGATAAATGATAAGGAAATCCATCCACAAACGGTTAGGAGGTGAACTCTGCTCTTATCTTTGTTTGTTTATTTTCTAAAGAACCAGGGTTGAGTTTACCGGGAACCATCGAAAGTTGTTTCAAAGAGACCGGGATCGAATATGTTATCCGAAAAACCACTTCGATCCAACTAAAGCATTTCAAATTGAAGACATCTTGAAGAATATGGAATCGAAGACGGAACATTGAAGTGCAAGGGAAACTAGTCCTGAGGGTGATTCCAAAACGGATGTAGTAGAAGTAGTGCCTTCGGTTTGTCCTTATCCTGGAAAACTTGTATTGATGAATGCTGGCACTGCATTACTGCCTTGAAGGCAGTGTTAGCATTCCAAGTGGGATTACTATTCAAAAGTTAAGCGTAGCCTCAAGCCCCATCAATCGAGAATGACTAAAATCAGGGGAGATGCAGCAAGGCTAAGTGGGTCGCTCCCATTAGGGTGTGTCATTACCTTTCTAGATACATCTACATATTTATGGATTGGTTATGCATGAGATCTCAATAAAAAGGGTTGCAAAGCTACCGAGGTGATGACATATTCGGTACTATCCAGTCAGGGGTAGGCCAGTCTTGTGTTGGCAGGGGATCCTGGCAAGGTCCTCGGTACATTTTCTAGAGGTGTACCGTGATAGGTGTTACCTCGGTGCCTTGTCATAGTATGGAATCTAATCTCCAATATTTGCCTTTACGGTTTTGATTGTAGAACATAGTATGCTGGAATTTAATCAATGTAACAATTTCGGCTATGATTAATAAGTATTTGTACTCTAGACATTATTATAATATCACTGGATTTTCTATAAAAAAGTTTTGATTATCGTAAGGTAAAAACCCATCTGTGTTTATGTGCGGCATGGTCTTACGAGATACCTTTGACTTTAAAAGGGTTTTAAACATAATAATTCAATTGTTTGAGTTTACTCACATCAGACCCATGTCTGACCCGAAGTTTTATTTTCTTTCCCTAAAACTCTTGGGAGCTCAAATTTTATGGGCAGCCAAGTTGTGACGACCGCCCATGACCCCTGCACTAAACATAGAAATAGTGCGCTGAAAGTGTGCTAGGCATCCATGGACGATCGCCAAGGTTAAGGTAAAACAGCAGAATCTATCGTATTACTCACAGCGCATGGATAAAATACAATAGAGAATATATATAGTGAAGCTTCACAAAATAGAATCTCATCAATTAAGCTTCATAATAGTTGAATACAACATCACTACATATCACTCAGAGAATTATACAAGCAGCGGAACATCCAGTACATATAGTAAGAAAATAATATGCAAGCCTCCAGCTCGTCTTCGTCATCAGTATCGTTGGAAACCAAGAACAGCACCTGTCACCTACTACCTAGTCTGCCCATCCCAAAATGGATGAATAGCCCAAGGTAATAAGAGTTGAACATAAAACCTTGAGTCAGACAACAGTCTTAGTGAGCGGTAAATTAACTAACAACATACCAAAAGAGCATAAAGGTAAAAGGAATAGGAATCCAACCCTCCCACTCCACCTCTTTATACAGTGATAGCCCCCAGACACACTAAGCAGAAATAAACATAGCAAAGCAGACATTTAAAGTAAAGCAATTATCACTCGAGTCAAGGTCGATGTTTTCCAAGCACAAACCCCCAAGGCCTAAACCAAGATCAGATAAGCACCCAGAAAATATCGCTCTTGAGACCGAATGACGATACAACCAAACATCCATGACTCTGGCTATCACTGTTATCATTGCTTCGATACCACCGTTAATTGAATGACCAGCACATTCTTTCAGCCGTCCGTCAAGGGCCAATGGTAACCCCGGTTCTAGACAGAACTCCGCACGTCGTCGTAGCCCGTGCCTAGGACTATCGAATCTGCCCAGAGTACTCGACCACCAACTGTAGTCTTTTGGGACTATCGAATCTGCCCAGCGTACTCTTGCTTTGAGCCTGCTAGAACCTTCAACAATGATGAAATCTCAGCCTTCTAGTCATCCTCCTCGACGACTATTCTCATACTAGCTCAAGCGCCTCTCGAGCCAATCATTATCCTCAAACTCGAACCCTTTCACCGAGTCATCAACATGCTTGGAATGATCCCGTCTGGACTTAACCAAGGCTACCTCACATCATGCCTCGCTTCATCTCAACATAGCAAAGCCTCATCTCAACATCATCATCAAATCTATCCATATGAGCTTCATCAACCGCCACATATGGCACGAGCAGCTTTTCCAATTCAAGAGCCTTTCCCTTAGCTTTTGAATCATCTTCGACCATCTTGTCTAAATCCAACAACTAATCAACTAAATCATAACAATCAATCAAGTCAATCATTAATCCAAGTAATCAAGCATTCAAACATGATCTAATAAACAATTATACTAAAAATGGCAATTCTGTAAATAAAGAGTCCAAATCTAACAAGCATGAAACATGAGCAATATCTCTACAACTTGATGAATGAACTTGCATAGATTAACATGTAGTAAAATGGATGTCAAATCATCATGAACAATGGATCTATACTTAAGTTTAAGAAAATGCATGGAAATCACTATTTTAACACCAAATCAAGCCATCAATCCGATATACTCCTTTGGATCCGTGTGAGAGATAACCACCACTCACCGAATCACCTAAACACTTCAAAAGCCACACACTTCAGATCAAGACAGCGAAGGATCTAACTTGATCCGCCAAAATTCCGCTTCAAACGATGAAATCTCTCTTCGATGGTTGAAGATCTTCAATCTAAGCTCTTGGATCTTCGATTTGGATGGAAGGAATCACAAGATTAGAGTGGATAAAAGAAGTGAAGAAGTGTAGAACTTGAGCTCTCAAAATGTCAGCACTTCGTCGCTTCAAAATCCGGTTCCCAAAAAGTGAAGAAAAACCCCCTATTTATAGGCTGAAATCCCTAAGTCGTCCGCCCCCTTAAGTCGTCCACGACTTATCTCTTCCGACCTACGACTTAGCAGATCCTCTGACTCAACCAACCTCTTCGACCTACGACTTAACCATACACGCGACCTAACGACTTATCATAAGTCACGACCTAACTGGACACGGCCTAACGACCTAACACTAAGCCAAGTCCCAACGACTTACGACCTAACACACATATGCGACTTAGCAACAATGCCGACCCCACGACTTAACTGGAATACGACTTAACGACTCAACACACTGCCGCATTTCCACCTAAGTCGTTTGGACGACCTAATAACTTACGACTCATCAACTCAACGACTTAACGACCTTGGGACTTAACGCTACACGACCTAACTACCACATCAACCTGATATAGGTCGTCTCACGACCTAACTACACAGACACAGGGTCTCACGACCTAAACTTTAACGACTTATCCCATAATCCTTAAGTCGCTCGAACGACCTAGCTTCCTTAAGTCGTTAACCCGCTTAACCCCCTAGGTCGTTAACCTTCTTAAGTCGGTCAATTCCTTAAGTCGCTCACCTATGCCACTAGTTTCCTTAGGTTGTCTAAACCCTTAAGTCGCTCCACGACCTAACCTCCTTCACGACCTAAGCTCCAACACGACCAAACTCCTTAGGTCTCTTCTATCTCTTAAGTTGCTCCATGACCTAAGCTACCACACGACTTAAGCTACAACACGGCTTATCTCCAAACGACCTAACTTTTACACGACTCAAGCTCTAGTCGACTTAACCTATGAACGGTCTAACTTATGGATGATCTAATTCTGAACGAATCAACAACACTAACGTCCTAATAACACCGGTTACAATCATTCGATCCGTAAAAATACGGGTCGTTACATTCTCTCCCCCTTAGGAATTTCGCCCCCGAAATTCCAAATAAACAAGAGCAATCAAAAACTATTCTGCATGCCTACCATCCATAGCAATCAACAAACCTTGCGTCCAATTACTAGCCTAGCATGCAGAATTCTAAAACTAGAACAAGTTACAATGTCGCGAGATGACACGACACCTTATGGCCATACTTTGAAGAGTTCAGGATGAGCTGCCTTCATCCTCTCTTCCACCTCCCATGTACAATCGTTAACATCATCACTCTATTGTATCTTGAGCAACCTAACTACCTTCCTCCTAAGCTGTTTCGTGTCAGTTTCCACAACACGAAGCGGCTTACGAGGTCTCTCAACAGCTGGATCTACCTCAAAATCTTCACAGCTATCTGCAGAAACTACTGTATTCGAGTCGTGCACATACTTCCGTAGATACGATACATGAAAAACATTGTGCACACTCGACATCTTTTCTGGTAACTCCAATTTGTAGGCGAGCTTTCCAATTCGCTCGATGATCGGGAATGGTCCAACAAATCTCGGAGTTAATTTTCCTTTCTTCCTGAATCGAAAACATTCTTCAGTGGAGAGATCTTCACAAAAACCATATCACCTACGTCGAATTCCAAATCCTTACGACGCTTATCGGCATAACTTTTCTGACGGTCTTGGGCTACCTTCATTCGTTGCCGAATGATCTCTATGCAATCCGAAGTCTGTCGAATCATTTCTGGCCCAAGTATCAACTTTTCTCCTGTTTCTAACCAACATGTCGGAGAGTTACACGGTCTTCCATACAATGCCTCATACGCCATACCAATGCTTGACTGGTAACTGTTATTATACGAAAATTCCACCAAATGAAGGTGATCTTCCCATGATCCTCCGAAATCTAAAACACAAGCTCTGAGGGGATCTTCCAAAACTCGATTGACTCTCTCAGTCTGACCATCTGTTTGGGGATGATAAGCTGTACTCAAACACAACTCGGTTCCCAGAACTTCCTGGAAGCTCTTCCAAAATCTACTAGTGAACAATGGGTCTCGATCGCTCACTATACTCTTCGGAATACCATGGAATCAAACTATCCACTTAACATACAGCTCAACCAACTTTGATGCAGTCCTGGTCGATCGAACAGGAATGAATCTTGCACTCTTAGTCAAACGATCTACGATGACCCAAATCCCTTCATTTCCCGCTTTGGTTCTAGGTAGTCCATCGATAAAATCCATCGATATTTGCTCCCACTTCCATGTAGGAACTTCTAATGGCTGAAGCAATCCACTTGGCTTCTTCTGTTCGGCTTTTATCAATTGGCAGTTCATGCACTTGGAAATAAAATTTCCAACATCCTTCTTCATACCTTCCCAGTAATAGGTTCTCTTCATATCCCGATACATCTTATTTCCACCTGGATGAATTGTCAGCTTCGAGAGATGACTTTCCTTCAGAACTTCATTTCTCAATTCATCTATATCGGGAACAACTAGTCGTCCTTGCTTCCGAAGCCAACCCTCTCGATCGACCTCGAATCCTTTATCCTTTTCTGGGTCCAATCCAGATTCCAAATCACGGATAATCTTGACAAGCTCATCGTTTCGCTTTTGGCTCTCGCCAATCCTTTCCACAAGAGTAGGTCTTATCGATATGTTTGCCAACATCTCAGGTTCCAATTCACATCTGGGCCTGAAGTCAAATCCAGCTAAATACTCAAGATTCTTCCATTCTGAAAACATGGCTCCCAATTCTGCATGTCTTCGACTTAACGCATCTGCCACTGCGTTACCCTTTCCCGGAGTATAGGCTATACTAAAATCATATGATGCCAAAAACTCTAGCCATCGTTGCTGCCTAAGATTCAAATCCTTTTGGGAGAAAAGATACTTCAACGACTTATGATCTGTGAACAACTCGAATCGAACTCCCAATAAGTAATTTCTCCACATCTTCAGAGCAAAAACAATTGCTGCCAACTCCAAATCATGAGTCGGATAATTCCTTTCATGCGGTTTCAGTTGTCGACTTGCATACGCAACAACTTTACCCTTCTGCATCAGCACTGCTCCAAGTCAGTACCACATGCGTCGGTGTAAACCACCATCTCATCATTTCCACTAGGAATAGTCAAAACATGAGCACTTGTCAATCGCTCTTTCAGGATTCCGAAAGCTTGCTCACACTTAGCATCCCATCTGAATACTTGGTTCTTTTTCGTCAATCCTGTTAATGGTGCAGCTACCTTGGAAAAGTCTTTGATAAATCGACGATAGTATCCTGCTAATCCAAGAAAACTTCTCACATCAGATGCATCTTTAGGTCTAACCCAATCCTGGATTGCTGCCACCTTAGCGGGATCGATCGCTATTCCATTTCCAGAGATAATATGGCCTAAGAACCTCACTTCGCTCTTCCAGAAGTGACACTTCGAAAACTTAGCCTTCAGCTGATGTTTCCGTAAGATTTCCAAAACAATATGCAAGTGTGTCTTGTGCTCTTCTTCAGTTCTGGAATAAATCAAAATATCATCCACGAACACTAGTACGAACTTGTTCAACTGATCTCTGAACACTCTATTCATAAGATCCACAAAATATGCTGGTGCATTGGTCAATCCAAACGGCATTACCAGCCACTCAAAGAAACCGGATGGTGTCCTGAAAGCAGTCTTCTGCACACTATCCTTTGCCACTCTTAACTGGTGAAATCCCGTTGCCAAATCCATCTGAGAAAACACCTTGGCTTCGTGAAGCTGATCAAACAAGTCATCTATTCTCGGCAATGGATACTTGTTCTTCTTAGTCACTTTATTCAGCTCACGATAATCCACACACAACCTCAACGATCCATCTGCTTTGGTTACAAACACAACTGGTGCACCCCATTCGGACACACTACGCCGAATGAATCCTTTCTGTAAAAGATCATCAACTTGCACCTTCAACTCTTGCTGTTTCCTAGGCGCCATCCGCCTAAGAGGCATCACTACAGGTCTGGCTCCTTCAACTAAATCGATGCGAAACTCGATCTCTCTATGCGGCGGTAACCCTTTGACCTCATCAAAGACATCCTCAAATCCATTAGAGATTGGCACCGATGACAGTCCATCCCGTGGAACAACCAGCGAATACATGAAGCTCATGAAGATGCCTTCCTCATGCTTACATCATATCACAACCTTTCGCCCTTCCACATTATCGACTGTCACCTCCAACCTTTCACAATCAACCTTTGCCGTATACTTCCTAAGCCAGTCCATACCCAAAATAATTCCGAACCCCACAAAGTTCAGAACAAAACAATCACAAACAAAAGAGCAATCATGACTCGATACAATCAGACCACGGCATAGCATACATAGACAGGACGAACCCCCAACTGGATTAGTCACAACCAATGGTCTATCAACAATATCCGGTTCTAAACCCAACCGGCCTACAAGTTCATTACAAACAAAAGAATGCGATGCCCCAGTATCGAATAACACTCTAACTGGAACACCATATATGGAAAGAGTACCTTGAACCACCACACTCTTTCCTTTCTCTTCAGCGGTAGGAGCTTTTGAAGATGATGGAACAGCCCCCAAAGCATAAGCTTGCACAATCTGCTTGTCCTTCCGCGGTTCTGGACAATTCTTCTTAATATGCCCCGGCTTGTCACAGTTGTGGCACTTCACCGGCACCTTTGGATTCTTGCAATCTCTGGAGAAATGGCCCTTCTGCTGACAATTGTAGCAGGTCACTTCACCCTTCGGCTTCTTCTGGCCATCCTTACCCTTTTGCTGCTGCTGCTTCCTCTTCTTGTTTCCACCCTGCTGTGGTTTAGACTCCTCCTTGGTCACAGCAACAACAGATCCTTCTTTAGGAAACAGATTCTCGTTCCTGAGAGCCTTCTCCACAAGCTTCTCAAATGGATCGTCCAAATGATCCACCAACTGCCTCCCAAAATAACTGTCCAAGCCTGTCACAAACTTCTCGTTCTTCCGATAAGGAGATTCAATATACGACCGGGCATACTTGGACAAAGCTTCAAACTCAGAAACATACTCAAGAACTGGTCTTCCACCTTGCTTGAGCTCCACAAACTTCTTGAACAGAACAGATTTCTGAGCTGTAGAAATGAACTTAGCTTCAAATCTGGCTTGGAACTGCTCCCAAGTAATTTCTTCCTCCGGAGTATCAATGGTGATAGAGTTCCACCAGTCAGAAGCTCTCCCTTGAAGCTGTCTTGATGCGAGCTTCCTTTTAGTTGCATCCTCGATTCCCAAATCACCAAAGATTCTTCTACAAGCATCTATCCATCTCTGGACTTCAATGGTTGACTCTGTTCCCAAGAAAACCTTCCCTCCAAGAGCAGTATAGTCTTTACACAGCTTAGCAAAATCCACCGGTCTTGGAGCTTGAACTTGAATTCCAACATCAACTGCTGGCCCCGGAGCTGGCATCCTTCTCATGATCGAAGTCATCATAGCTTCGAACATAGCCGCATAATCAACTGCCCCCTCAGCAGCACGGCCTTCTCTAGCAGCTGGTCTCCCTCTTCGACTCATTCTTAATATCTATAAAAAGGAATGATCAGCACACCTTGAGAAACAACTGCATAAAGAACTCAAATCCTTCTAAGCTACTATATTATATATAGTAATCATCCATCAAAATACAATTACGTCTCTCATATGTAGTTACGTCAGCGAGCGTTGGGTAAAATCGATTAACCAAAGCTCTGATACCAAATGTGACGACCGCCCATGACCCCTGCACTAAACATAGAAATAGTGCGCTGAAAAGTGTGCCAGGCAGCCATGGACGATCGCCAAGGTTAAGGTAAAACAACAGAATCTATCGTATTACTCACAGCGCATGGATAAAATACAATAGAGAATATATATAGTGAAGCTTCACAAAATAGAATCTCATCAATTAAGCTTCATAATAGTTGAATACAACATCTGAGTGGTCAATACATCTAGCCTCACTACATATCACTCAGAGAATTATACAAGCAGCGGAACATCCAGTACATATAGTAAGAAAATAATATGCAAGCCTCCAGCTCGTCTTCGTCATCAGCATCGTTGGAAACCAAGAACAGCACCTGTCACCTGCTACCTAGTCTGCCCATCCCAAAATGGATAAACAGCCCAAGGTAATAAGAGTTGAACATAAAACCTTGAGTCAGACAACAGTCTTAGTGAGCGGTAAATTAACTAACAACATACCAAAAGAGCATAAAGGTAAAAGGAATAGGAATCCAACCCTCCCACTCCACCTCTTTCTACAGTGATAGCCCCTAGACACACTAAGCAGAAATAAACATAGCAAAGCAGACATTTAAAGTAAAGCAATTATCACTCGAGTCAAGGTCGATGTTTTTCCAAGCACAAACCCCCAAGGCCTAAACCAAGATCAGATTAGCACCCAGAAAATATCGCTCTTGAGACCGAATGACGATACAACCAAACATCCATGACTCTGGCTATCACTGTTATCATTGCTTCGATACCACCGTTAATTGAATGACCGGCACATTCTTTCAGCCGTCCGTCAAGGGCCAATGGTAACCCCGGTTCTAGACAGAACTCCGCACGTCGTCGCAGCCCGTGCCTAGGACTATCGAATCTGCCCAGAGTACTCGACCACCAACTATAGTCTTTTGGGACTATCGAATCTGCCCAGCGTACTCTTGCTTTGAGCCTGCTAGAACCTTCAACAACGATGAAATCTCAGCCTTCTAGTCATCCTCCTCGACGACTATTCTCATACTAGCTCAAGCGCCTCTCGAGCCAACCATTATCCTCAAACTCGAACCCTTTCACCGAGTCATCAACATGCTTGGAATGATCCCGTCTGGACTTAACCAAGGCTACCTCACATCATGCCTCGCTTCATCTCAACATAGCAAAGCCTCATCTCAACATCATCATCAAATCTATCCATATGAGCTTCATCAACCGCCACATATGCCACGAGCAACTTTTCCAATTCAAGATCCTTTCCCTTAGCTTTTGAATCATCTTCAACCATCTTGTCTAAATCCAACAACTAATCAACTAAATCATAACAATCAATCAAGTCAATCATTAATCCAAGTAATCAAGCATTCAAACATGATCTAATAAACAATTATACTAAAAATGGCAATTCTGTAAATAAAGAGTCCAAATCTAACAAGCATGAAACATGAGCAATATCTCTACAACTTGATGAATGAACTTGCATAGATTAACATGTAGTAAAATGGATGTCAAATCATCATGAACAATGGATCTATACTTAAGTTTAAGAAAATGCATGGAAATCACTATTTTAACACCAAATCAAGCCATCAATCCGATATACTCCTTTGGATCCATGTGAGAGATAACCACCACTCACCGAATCACCTAAACACTTCAAAAGCCACACACTTCAGATCAGGACAGCGAAGGATCTAACTTGATCCGCCAAAATTCCACTTCAAACGATGAAATCTCTCTTCGATGGTTGAAGATCTTCAATCTAAGCTCTTGGATCTTCGATTTGGATAGAAGGAATCACAAGATTAGAGTGGAGAAAAGAAGTGAAGAAGTGTAGAACTCGAGCTCTCAAAATGTCAGCACTTCGTCGCTTCAAAATCCGGATCCCAAAAAGTGAAGAAAAACCCCGTATTTATAGGCTGAAATCCCTAAGTCGTCCGCCCCCTTAAGTCGTCCACGACTTATCTCTTCTGACCTACGACTTAGCAGATCCTACGACTCAACCAACCTCTTCGACCTACGACTTAACCATACACGCGACCTAACGACTTATCATAAGTCACGACCTAACTGGACACGGCCTAACGACCTAACGACCTAACACTAAGCCAAGTCCCAACGACTTACGACCTAACATACATATGCGACTTAGCAACAATGCCGACCCCACGACTTAACTGGAATACGACTTAACGACTTAACACACTGCCGCATTTCTACCTAAGTCGTTTGGACGACTTAATAACTTACGACTCATCAACTCAACGACTTAACGACCTTGCGACTTAACGCTACACGACCTAACTACCACATCAACCTGATATAGGTCGTCTCACGACCTAACTACACACACACACAGGGTCTCACGACCTAAACTTTAACGACTTATCCCATAATCCTTAAGTCGCTCGAACGACCTAGCTTCCTTAAGTCGTTAACCCGCTTAACCCCCTAGGCCGTTAACCTTCTTAAGTCGGTCAATTCCTTAAGTCGCTCACCTATGCCGCTAGTTTCCTTAGGTCGTCTAAACCCTTAAGTCGCTCCACGACCTAACCTCCTTCACGACCTAAGCTCCAACACGCCCAAACTCCTTAGGTCTCTTCTATCTCTTAAGTCGCTCCACGACCTAAGCTACCACACGACTTAAGCTACAACAAGGCTTATCTCCGAACGACCTAACTTCTACACGACTCAAGCTCTAGTCGTCTTAACCTCTGAACGGTCTAACTTATGGACGATCTAATTCTGAACGAATCAACAACACTAACGTCCTAATAACACCGGTTACAATCATTCGATCCGTAAAAATACGGGTTGTTACACAAGTAGTTTAGGTTTCCCATGGATGCATCTTGGAGGAGCTTGGAGTAGGAGGCTTCATCGATAGCTAGTTATTATCATGTTTCCATTGTATTATATGTATCTTATATCAATTAGGTGGGGACAGACTGTTATAACTGTCCAATGGTAGAATTTTATTAGTATGACTCTGATGTATCATTTTTGAAATGGATTTGTAAAGAATTATGTTGATTAATATATGTTATTCCGTTGCGTTGCGAGGTCCTGTGATTGTTTAGTTTCTTCTTATCTTCTATCTTCTTTCTTTCCACTAATGATTGGTCTTTCCGGCACTTGAATGCTCGGCACGAAATACAGTGGACGTATTAGTGTCGATTTTCGTGGGTTGAAAATCTCGTTCGTTACATCAGTCATATTGAATACACGATCTCAAACTAAAGTTTACTTACTTATTTCAACGAACATATTTCACTAAGGTTTCGTGCATTACAAATTGCGACCGTTCACCATATAACATTTATATGTGATCTTATATGGTATCCATATTATTTTATTGCTTTTATAGTTCGAAACTCATTGAAGACAATACATAGTCTCAGGCAAGTAAACTCGTAAGCAACCCAGTTATGCACATATTTAGTGGTTGTGTAATTAGGTGCTTATGTCGGTCAACATACCAAAATTTACTGGTAAGTATATTTTATATTTATATTTGTCAATATTAATTTAGTTCATGTATTTTATCAATTATATTAGTTGCATAAATTTATCAATGTAGATTATTATAACTTTGTATAGCAAATGTTCCTACAATATTAGAAAGGTTAAATGTTACCATTTCATTTTTCTAATAAGGCTCCTACTAGTCTTTTACGTTTCTCTAAACCCTAGGACGAAACATAGAATCTTTTAACTTCATTGGTGGGTGTTAGGACTCATCTATCTTGAGATTCTAACATTGAGTTTGCTTAACAGGTCATAGCCCCACAAACGATGGATAACTCATTATCGATTGTAGCATATACAACTCCTAACCCATGGTTCCTTGTCCTAATCTCATTTCGACCTTGAGTATGCTCAACAAATCAAAAGAAAGTATTCACTTACCTACAATTTCACGATGGCCTAAGTATATTTTATGTACCTTGAGTTTGCGCAACAAATACATATAGTTATCTTACCTCTTCTAGTCAATATATTAATAATACTATACATAACATCTCTAGCTTAAGTTTTCTCAATAACTAGAGAGTATGCAAGTGATTTATTAATATATAAATGGTAGAGGACAACACTTATATTAAAGATTCATGACCTTTAATATATTTGTTTGAATGATATCGACTTATGGAATTATGTATTTCTTACGAAATACCCTGGTGATTCAAGTGTCGGGCATATCGGAAATCACGGTATATGTACTATACACATGTATTTATTCCTTAAGTCTACTTGGGTTTCTTACTATTACACCTTTTATTATACACTCATATTATATAAGTTTTAAATATTATATAACTCTTATAATTGTAATTTACTTATATCTAATAGTCTTATTCATCACATTATATTAATTAAATCTTATTTAATTAATTTAATTAACTAACATTTTAATTAATTTCTATATTATTCAATTATAAAATATTATTTGAATATATATACTATAACCTTTATAGTAATATACATATATCTCATATATATATATGTATTTTAATTTATTAATTAACTTTTATTTAATTAATTAAATTTTATTAATTTCAAAAATTCTTTTATACACATTTGTATATTCATATTGTCTTAAACAATTCAAGACAATATAACATATATCATTATATATTATACATGTATATATATTTAATTAATTAACTTATTTAATTAATTCATTTATTTTATTAACCTTATTAATAAATAGTATTTTCCAACTTAATTTTATAACATTTTCAAACATTTTGAAGATTTATATTATAACTTTTATAATATGTGTTTTGTTTTAAATTTAACTTTTAAATTTTAATTTCCAAAAAAATTTGAAAATCTATATTATAACATTTATAATATTTTTCTTATTTTAAATTTAACTTTCAAATTTAAAATTTTATTTTAATTTCAAAACAATTTTGAAACTAGCCCAAGGCCCAATTCAAATTGGTCCTTTTTTATTAGGGGCAACCTTTAGGCTTACATAACTATTCGAGCTAGGCCGGTTGCCAAGTAGATTAGGATACTTGATTACCCAAAAACCCAGCGCAGACATTACATTTCTTATACACTCTACTGATTAGGCCGTAAGCTTAATTAGTTAACCCTAACATGACTAGTTTAAACTGCATAGGCTCTGATACCACAGTTGGAACTGGGCTAGCCCACAATGAAAGCAATAAGTGGATTAGTGTGTGTGCAAGTGTAACATAACAATTCGTATAAGGTTTGACATGCCGGTATATAAACGTTGAGATATACACCACAAAAGACATGTTAGCCTATAACGACCTGGAATTTCACTACTTTGATTAATGAATATTTATTTAATTTTAAAAATTCGATATGTAGGTTTTATAATGAAAATAAAATCATTTTAATTAATTAATAATGACGGTAAAATCTTTTTCAAAATTTGTTTACCAAATTAAATAGTTCGTAGAAAAACAGAAAATGTGACCGAAGAACGTTTTCCGAAATTTCGACGTTTCGACACCGGAAAGTGGTCAGGAATGTTGTTCTTCTTTATGCACCATATATACACATATATAATAGTTAATTAGCTAAATAATAATATATTTAAGGATATATTACCTTATATTAATTTTGTTTAGGAAGTGATGTGATGGTTCATAAATTTAAAAATAATAATCTTATATATATGTGTATATTCCTCTCTTGTCACATCTTAGATTGTAACCATTAACCATCATTATCTCTTATCAAGTTTAGATTTAATTAACAATTATATATATATATATAAAGAAAGTGACGTGACTAAACATAATAGTTATATATATATATATAAAAGAAAGTGATGTGAGTAAACATGATAATATATATATAAGAGTGACGTGATTAAATATAATAATTATATATATATATATAAAAGATTGATGTGACTTGACAAAATGATGAGGTGTGAGATCTTGCTTATAAGTAGCCCATATGTTTCTCCATTTTTCTTCCTCTTTCCACCAACCTTTTCTTCCTCATTTCTAACTCAAATGGATTTTTTCTTTTTTTTCAAACCGTGTCAACTTTTAATGGCTCCAACATTCTAGTTGACCACTTTTTCAAATTTCTAACATAGCTATGTCAAAACATCAATTTTTTACAAAGAAATTTTTTTACCCAGAATTTCAAGTCCGAAAATTACCCTTCTTCTTTTGATCATAACCTTTAAAAAAAATCGAAAATGAGTGAATCTTTTTTTGAAATGATATAGAAAAGAAATTCCTACAATTTTCCTTTTGACTAATTTTCCATATCACATGAGTTAGTGGCACAAAAACCAGTGGGAAAATGACCTAATTTTGGGTTCATTTTCGACAAATCGATGATAACCCGAAGCTCCTCTACCTTCAAGCTACTATCCCACATGCACCCCCACACCTCTGGCAGAGCTTACATATACCTGGTTCAAGCCCATTTTGAGGATTGCTAGCACCTAAAGCCTTCATCTTCAACGCTAGGGAGTCGTTGGCAAGTTTAGCTTAAGTTTGGGTAGCTTTTGCGGAAGATTGGTGAGTAAACTACTCATTTTTTTTAAAATGGTCACTTTATTTATGCCACTACATATGGTGATTATATAGTGTAGAAGTTGAATGATAATCATGTGGTTTGATTATGATTTGGATGGTTGATTTTAGTTTGATTTGGTTATGGAAATCGATGTTGTATTATAAAATTAGTAAGCATGTATATATGGACGTATACTTGCAATCTATGATGATAATGGTTGGTGTTAGTAATATCTTGATTGTAAAACATGAGCTATAGCATGAGGTTGGTAAACAAAGTTAACTACTTTGTGTAATAGCGACGGTTATGAGATCCGGTTGGAATCGAAGTTTGTTTTCGAAGTTTAAAGTTTTGAAATGGATTAAAGTTGTAACTTTAGTTTTAAAGTTTTTTTTATAAAACTTTCTAAAGTATGTTTCAAATCATGAAAAGTAAGGGTTTGTGAAGTGGTTCGCTAAGAATATGTTAGAGCGAACTGCGCCCATAGTGATAGTCACTATGGATGAAGTTCGGCAAAGGTTTGAATTTCTATTTCAAATTTGTTTTATTTTGAAATTAGTTTACTAAGTTTTTTAAACTTAATTAGTAATATTAAAAATTAATCAAGTTGTAATAAAATTAATTAATTAGTTAGTTAATTAAAAGGTAATTATCCCAAATTGGTAATTAAGAAAGTGATTAGAGGTGAATCATCACTTAAGTTAAGTTAATGACTATTAATTGATTTATAAAGTTTTAATTAGTGATTAATGGGGTTAAGAAGTAATTAAGTGATTTATAATTATTTAATTAAGATTAATGGTCAATTATTTATTTAATTAATGGGTTATTTAATTAATATTTAATTGATTATGGTTTAACTCTTAAACAATTTGGTTTAACCTTAACCAAGTTGCATTAGGAAGTTAATTAGTACTTAATCAAGTTCATTAAGCCTAATTATAGTTTAATTATGATTTAATCTTGATTTAAATTGGATTAATTAAGATTTAGTTAGGGTTTAGCTAATTAAATACACTTTTAACTTTTCAAAGGTGATTTTAAACTAAACAAAATGTGTTTTAATCAATTTTCTTTTTCAGAGTAACTCGATTCCATATCAAATGATCTCTTGTCCAGACCCTTAAGTAACCCATATGATTAGGAGAATTAAATGACATCCGTTAGCGGAACAAAACACAATTCTGCTATAATGTAAGTGATTTGATTATGTGGACATGTGTTAAGCAGAATAAATCTTCGTTCTGCTTTAAATTAATTGAATTGTTTGGACATCTATTTAGCAGGATAAATCACCATCCTGTTGTTATGTTATTTAGACTTGTATATGCCAACCGGTTATATTGACGTGTTATTCCCTGATTGGATATGAATTGTATTTACATACATGGTAGCTTATGTAAATAATTGTTAAGTGACTTGGGAATCGAATTGAAATTGAACGGTAACTTAAACTATTACCATTGGGACTGCTAAGCCTCTTTTCGAATTTGCAAAAGTGTGTTTTGAATTGACTTAAATTCTTTAATCAATTTAGAGTTTAAAGTTTATAAATGATTTCCAACTTATGCTATTATGTTGTAAAGTTACTTATAAGTAATAACTTGTTTATAAAGAGGGTTTTTACTAAAGGGTTACTTTAGGAGTTTTACAAATGATATTTATAAAGGAGTATAGAAAGGTTTATATAAAGAGTTTTAAAAATAGGAAAAAGGTTTATAAATCATTTCAGAGGTTTGAAAAGAGGTTTATAAATTAACTTAAAGGTTTATAAAAGTGGGCTATAACTTTATTTTGAAAGTTATAAGTTAATTGAAATATGACGAGCTTTTAAAAAGGGAATTTTTGATAAAGAATAAGCGGAATGTTTAATTTGGAAGAAATATTTGGTTATTTAATATGGGATTTGGAAAGAAGAAAACTTTGAAAATTTTGTAAATATACTTATACGGACTAGGTAAGTATATAATTTTGTTTTCAAGGCATGAAAAGTAAAATATTTTAGTAATATACTTATACTATTGAGATAAGTATATAAATGTTTCCCAAGTATAAAGGAAATGTAAGGGGTTTGGAAATAGTGTTTTGGAAAGATCTTTTGATCAAGTTTTATAAATTGGTTTTATTAATTAAAGAGAGTTAATAAAGGCTTAATGGATCCCATATGAAAACCTAACCATGATTGGATGTTTGTTTATTTGATAGTTAAATAACCAACTTTCAAATCTGGACAAAACGTAACTTTGGAAATATCTAGGAGAAACACGAGGATTATATGGTACAGTTACCGTCGAAGGTGCTATACTGTACGTATAAACTCGTTTCGTTCTTCTAGGACGAATGATAAGGAAATCCATCCACAAACGGTTAGGAGGTAAACTCTGCTCTTGTCATTTGTCTGTTTATTTCCTAAAGAACCGGGGTTGAGTTTACCGAAAATATCGAAAGTTGTTTCGAAGAGGCTGGGATCGGATATGCTATCTAAAAACCACTTCGATATAACTCAAGCATTTCGAAATGAAGACATCTTGAAGCATGGGATCAAAGACGGAGCCATTGAAGTGCAAGGGTTGCTTGCTTCTAATCCTGAGGGTGGTTCCAAAATGGATGTAGTAGAAGTAGTGCCTTCGGTTTGTCCTTATCCTGGACAACTTGTATGGATGAATGCTAGCATTGCATTGACGCCTGGAGGGCAGTGTTAGCATTCCAAGATGGATTGCTATTCAGAAAGGTAAAGCGTAACCTCAAGCCTCACAACCGAGAGGAATGGAAAAAGCAGGGCATGCTGCGGAGCTATGTGGTTAGCTACCATTAGGAGCGGTCACCCCATTCTAGATGTCACTTTCAAAGTTGGTTTACGTGCAAACACCATGGTAGTATAAGGCCTCGGTGTTAAGGGGGTGTGGTAATCCGGTCTGCCATGTTAAAGGGGCAGCCGACTCTGTGTTAGCGTCAGTGCATTTTCTAGAGGT
Organism: Allium fistulosum; assembly: GCA_030737815.1. Lineage (NCBI taxonomy): Eukaryota > Viridiplantae > Streptophyta > Magnoliopsida > Asparagales > Amaryllidaceae > Allium > Allium fistulosum. The sequence continues at coordinate 1,041,396,977 of CM060902.1, read as the reverse complement.
GTATCATTGGAAGGTAGTCCCTTACCTTGCCATTGTTGGAATCCGATCTCCAATACGTGCCTTACATTTTTTATTGTAGAGCCTAGTATGTTGGAATGTGAGATGCAAGCATTTCAGCTATTTTATCTATTTACTTTAAACCTAGATACTATGATAATATCACTGGATTTTGATACAAAATGTTTTGGTTATCGTAAGGTAAAAACCCATCCGTTTTTATGTGCGGTGTGGTCTTATGAGATACCCTTTGTGAAAAGTTTTCAAATATAGAAACCAGTTTGGTTGTTACTTGTTTTCGAGTTTTACTCACGCTGGTTTACCAGACTGACCCGGGCGTTATTCCATGTAATGCTCGGGTTAGACTGAGCATGTTTTTCCTAGGTTAGCTGGATACTTTGGAGTTGGAGAGGAGCTAGATGGTCAAGACGTATTCATTTATATTTTTCTTCCGCTGTATTATAGAGTATGTATGTTTGTCAATATAAGGACTGGTTTCTATAACTGTTTAAATTTAGGATAAGTCTTGTGTACTCTTGTAACACCCCATATTTTTGGTAACATTATTTAGGATAATTAATTAATTAAATTAAATAATGTGTTGATTAGGGGATTGAGATTTGGTTTAAGTAAAGGGTAGCCGTGCCATTTAATTATGAATTAAAATAAGAGTTAAATTGAAATAGAGGAAGGGTAAAATAGGAAAGAGGCCATTCCTATGTCCCTTAAACTTGGTCGTGTATTCCCCTATACACGTTCATTTCATTTTATCAAATTTTTTAAATAAGAGGCCGGCCACCATTAACAAGAGAAAGAGGAAGAATATAGAGAAAAGCTAGGAAGAAGCTTAAGCAAATAAAATCCATTCACATCTCAATCTCTTTAATCTCTAAAGCTAAGGTGAATAATGTTTACATCTCATATTTTATTGTTTCTGGTTTTAAGATGAATTCCGAATATTTTGCATTGACTTGCCATGTTTTTGAATGATGGAATGGTTATATATACTTGTTGATGAATTATGGTTGTTCATATTGAATTTATGATATGTTTTAAGATGAAAACCCTATTGAATGACATCCAAATGCCTTTCCAATATTTATATAGACCAGAAATATTATTTTGGAGATGGGTATCAATTTTCAGAATTTTTGTGGAATTTATATGAATTTTCTAGTAAAGAAGAGGTTGATTTGGAATATAAATTATTTATGGTTCAATAATAAAAGGTTTGGGTCTGAAATTTTTATGTATTGGAAAACATATTAAAAGAGATTTTCTTGAATTTTTGTAGAATTTTCCTAAGTGTTTTAAGGATTATATAAAATTATTTAAGGTATGGGACTTAAATGTTTTATATATTTATAAAAGGAGAAGGGGCTTTTTACAAATAATGCAAATAGTTAGTTATGAAAATAGCAGCACTTTTTAGTCGTAAAGAAAGAGGCAACCAATCAAAATTTGACACGTAAAGCAGGTTAGGTGAAAAAAACTATTTGCTACATGCTTTTTACCGTTTCAATGCTTTCGGCACCAGGTTATGCCTCCTTAGCTTCGCATCCGACATAGTCGAAACCAATGCACATGGTATCAGGGAACTGGTACGTAGTGAATTGGATGTAGGCGGTAGGTATGGGGTCGAAACCAGGGGTTCCGAAGGGATTAAGGTAGCACTTTGCTTTTAAATTAAAAATGTGCCTACTTGCTTTCGACTAAATGACTTTCGACTGAGTAGCTTTCAACTTGGTTAGCTTTCGACTAGGTCAAATGGATGTAGAGAAATAGTTTCAATTAGGTTGCGCTTTTATTTTAAATGATTGCTTTCGACTAAGTCGAAACCTTTTGCTGCCGCCTTTTTACCTTTCGACCCAGATGGTTTTGAAGGGGTACTTTGTTTTCTATAATTTGGCCACTTCTCCAATGGTTTCGACACCACCACTTCTTTACTTAGGAAATGGTTTCGAAACAGATGCTTTCAACTTAAATATTTTAGAGACCCATTTTCTATGATTAAAGAAAAACCCAAATGGTATCAAAATAGATGCTTTCGACTTCAATGGGTTTCTATTCCTTTTGCTCTACTTGAAAGCATAATCCAAATGGTTTCGACCAAGACGATTTTCAAAGGTTTCGAAGGGGTAAATTTTGTAATGGTTTCGAAATGTTTCCACATGTTTTAAATTGAACCCAAAGGCTTTCGAAAGGTTTAGTATTTTAATGTTTTCGAAAGGGTTTTAGTGAATGGTTTCGAAGGGATGGTTCCCCAAGGTTCCGAAAGGGTTGAAAGGAAGGGTTTTCCTATGTTTTCGAAAGGCAATATTTAAAGGTTTTAAAAGAAGGATGTCTAGGATTTTAAAGGCTTTTGAAGGAAAAGTTTTTATGCTTTCGAAAGGAAGAATTTAAATGGTTTCAAAAGGAAAGATTTGGCCTTTCGGCCTAGATTAAGTAAAGGGGTTTACTTGGCTTCAAAAGGGTTACTTTCAAGGGTTTCGAAGGGGTTGTTTAAAGGTTTTAAACAAAGGTTACGAATGTATTAACTAGGCAATATAGCCTAAGTGTTTTCAATTTAAAAAAGGTTTTAACTTGTTTTGAAAGGATAGCTAATCCTTATTAAAATTCATCAACCTTATTTTGAGTAAAGTATATATAACATGGCAAAACAACTTAGAGTAAAGCTAAGAATATATTTTCCTTGTATAAGTATGATTTAAAAGGTTAAATCATTTTGAAAAGGTTTTCAAGGAAAAAGTGAAGCGTAGTTAACCCTGAGAAAATAATTCGGACAGATAGACCATTTTGATTTGGACAGTTAGTCCAGTTTGCGGACAGTTAGTCCAGTTTGCAGGCAGTCAGCCCAGTTTTCGGACAGATAGTCCATTCGTTACTTTGGATAGATAGTTCATTAGTTACTGATTATAGCTTAATGGACTTTGTTATTATTATCATTTTTATATCAGTTTTATTAACTAGTTTGGTTGGAGGAAAGGATTTGCAAAATATATATTTTAAAGAGGGTATTAGTGAGGGGAATCCCGTTCCGCTAAGCGGCGTGGTCTCACTTAATATCAGTAAACCGAGATGTAAAAGTATTATTCACACCAAGCTTTATGTCTGACTCGAAGTTTTTGTTTTCCCCTTAAACTCTCAGGTGCTCAAAATTGATTTGAGTAAGATGAGGGTTAAGGTTTTCAGGTTTAGAAATTTTGGCAAATAAAGCTTTCGGAGACGAGCAGGTGGCTGACGGATAACTAATTAGGAGTCATAGTTTTATCTTGTTTTGATTCCGCTGTGTATATTAAGTCAGATATGACTATATTGACTCTGATCAGCCAAGAGGGCATCATCATATGTCACTTTTGGCGTATTTTTGTAATGATTATAATTGATCTTTACGTGGAAATGATTTTGGGATTATGTAATTTGGATATGAATTTGTTTTGAAATGTAATCAGTAAAATGTTGTTTTTGGAAATCTGTGAATTTGTTCATATTCAAGTACTTCTGATATTATGGATACCATTAGCATTACCGTATTTTGTCACCAGAAGTTAATACTATGGATGACTACAGCATCTGTAGCGCTTAGCTTTTGGCCTCTAGATACGGGATGTTACAACTTGGTATTAGAGCATAGGTTTATGAAAAACTTTAAACTAAAAATGGTTTTTAAAACATAATCCTAAAAATTAGAGTAAGATTGGGGGTATGGGATAACGCTATAGTAACGTACTTGTATTTGCTATATATAAGTATATGCTTTATCTCTAGTCTCTTATCTTTGTTAGGTTATTTTCTGTATCTCATGAGGTTTGAATATAGATATGGAAGGTAGAAGAGGAAGAGTTAACCCAGGAGGGGAGGGCACTGATGGGAATGCCCGACCTAATGCGAGGAGGACCCAAGTTCAGCCATAAGCAGAGAATGTAGGTGTTGGAATCTCGCAAGTGGACATGGGAGCTATGTATCAGTTTTTTATGAATATGATGCAAACTGGAATAACAGCTGGAGTGGTAGGAGGAGATGTTGCAGGAGCAGGAGTTCCGGAAGTTCCGGTAGTTAACTATTATGCTAAGATGAGCGGAGATTACGCTAAGCTTGGAGGGAAGCCATTTCTGGGGACAAAGGGTGCTATAGAGGTGGAAAATTGGTTACTGCACTGTGAGAGAATCTTTGTAGACTTGGGGCTCAATGATGACCAGAAAAGGAGGCTTGCTTCCAGATAGCTCCAGGGAGCAGCTTTGTTTTGGTGGAACATCATGACGGCTAGTATGGATGAGGAAACCTTGACATGGACAGATTTCAAGGGGAGGTTCCAGGAGAGGTTTATGTCTGCGATGGCATAGTCTGCTTTGATCAGAAAGTTTGCTGAGTTAGAGCATGGAGAGATGTCTATTTTGGAGTATGCTAGAAGGTTTGAGGAGTTGGCCAGATATGGGTATGCTTCAGTGGATACAGTGATGAAGAGGAATGAGAAGTTTATCAGGGGGTTGAAGCCTGAGTTAGCAAGGGCTACATACTCATATTAGAGATCCTTCTGATTTTGCAGTGGAGATGGCCTTAAGGCACAAGGGGATGCTTGATTCTCTAGAGAAGAGTAAGGCTGAAGAAGTCCAGATTAGGTAGAGTCAGAAGAGGAAGTTCTTTCCTAAAAAAAGGTGCTCAGAAGGGTGGAGCAGCTAAGAAAGGGAAGTCTGAGATTGTTTGCTTCAAGTGCGACAAGAAGGGGCACTTTGCTAATGAGTGTCGTACTGGAAAGGCAAAGGAAGTGGCTGGAAAGAAGAATGTCAGGTGCTTCAACTTCGACCAGATTGGCCACTATAAGAACCAGTGCAAGGAGCCTACTAAAGATGGAAATGGCAAGGTGTATGCATTGGAGTCTGCTACTTCGAAGCCAACAGCTCAGGAGAAAGGAAAGACAGTTTTGGGAGGTACGCTTTAGATTCATGGTATGCTTGTTAGCGTTCTATTTGATACTGGTGCATTGCATTCTTTTATATCTAGATGTTTGATAGATAAGCTTAACCTAGAACCCACATATTTAGTTACTTTCTTACGAGTTGCGAATCCAATAGGGGGTATGCAACTCTAGGGTTGAGGTGTGACCAGTTAGAGTTTGACTTGTTAGGTCATGCTTTTGTTTACAATTTGCATGTGTTTGATTTTGTGGGGTTTGGGATTATTCTTGGTATGGATTGGTTAAGTGAGTATGATTCTAGGATATTTTTCCAGGGTAGGAAAATATCGCTTAGACACCCTGATTGTAGCGACCGGATTGTTTATACCGTAGAAGGTTCTAACGGTGAGGTGAACGCTTTATTGGATGTTATGGAATTAGAAGATGAGATGAATCGAGTTTTCGTGGTTAGAGAATTCGCAGATGTTTTTGAGCCTATAGTTGGATCACCACCGAAACGAGCCATTGAGTTTTGGATAGATTTGGTTCCAGGAGCATAACCAGTGAGTAGACCACCGAGCAGGATGACCCCTACAGAGATGAGGGAGTTGAAGGTGCGGTTGGTGGATTTAGAAGGCAAGAATTTTATCAGACTGAGTAGTTCGCCTTGGGGGGGGGCAGCCGTAGTGTTTGCTAAGAAGCCGGACGGATCGTTGAGCCTATGTACCGATTATCGTAAGTTGAATGAGAGGATGATAAAGAATTGATATCCATTGACGATTTGTTCGACCAGTTGAGTGGAGCGAAGATAATCTCGCAGTTAGATTTGTCTAAAAGTTTCCATCAGCTCAGAGTAGCAGAGGATAGTATACCTTTGACAGCGTTTAGGACCAGATATGGGTCGTACGAATGGTTAGTTATGCCGTTCGGATTAACTAATGCACCAGCTTTATTTGTGGATTTGATGAACCGGGTTTTCCGATAGCACTTGGATAGGTTCATATTGGTTTTCATAGATGATATCTTGATATACTCTAAGGATGAAAGAGAGCATGAAGTTCATCTTAGAGTGGTGCTTGAGACGCTGAGGTAGCATCAACTGAAGGCGAAATTTTCATAGTGTCATTTCTGGAAGAAAGAAGTGAAGTTTCTGGGTCATGTAGTCTCAAAGAAAGGGTTGTCAGTAGATCCGACTAAGATTGAAGCGGTGAATAGTTGGAAGAGGCCTAAGACAATGACCGAGATAAAGAGTTTCCTTGGGTTGGCTGGTTATTATTGGTGGTTCATTAAGGATTTCTCGCGGATAGCAGCACCGATGACCAAGCTAACGAGAAAGGATGTAAAGTTTGTGTGGACCGATAAGTGTGAGGAAGCATTCCAGAGTTTGAAACATTTATTGACCCGTGCACCTATGTTGGTTGTTCCAGAAGGGAATTAGGATTTGGTGGTTTATACTGATGCATGTGGAACGGGATTAGGAGCTGTGCTGATGCAGAGAGGTAAAGTGATTGCCTATGCTTCTAGACAGCTTAGACTACATGAGGTTAGATATCTGATGCATGATTTGGAATTGGCCGCAGTAATTTTTGCATTGAAAGTGTGGAGACATTACCTTTTGGGAGAGAGGTTTGAGTTATATATAGATCATAAGTCTCTGAAGTATTTGTTCTCTCAGAAGGAGCTGAACATGAGACAGCAGAAGTGGTTAGAGTTTATTGTCACTTATGATTTTGGGATTGAGTACACACCAGGGAAAGGCAACAAGGTTGCATATGCACTTAGCAGGAAACATCAAAATGCAGTGTTAGCGATGATTGCTGAGTGGAAAGATTTGGAAGCATTAGTAGATTGTAGAGTGCAGTGGAGATCTGAGGCTGGGTCAAGCGGAGAAACCGTAGTCTTATCTTGTTTGGAAGTTTGACCATTAATGATAGAAAAGATTGCTTCTAAATAGGAGGAAGATCTGGTATTAGCTGAACGGATCAAGAAGTTAAGAGATGGAACCGAGAACGATGACTTGAAAGATTTCAGTCTTGACCAGAATGGGTGGTTGAGAAAGAAAGGGAGATTATGTGTTCCGAGTGTAGGAAACATAAGGAAAGAACTCTTGGAGGAATGACATCGTTCGAAGTTCTCTATTCACCTAGAAGGAACGAAGATGTATCAGGATATGAAGAGGAGTTTCTTCTGGGAAGGTATAAAGCGGGATATTGGCTAATGGGTAAAGCAATGCTTGATTTGCCAGCAGGCAAAGGCTGAACACCAAAAGCCAAGTGGTTTGTTTCAGCCATTGGATATTCTGGTATGGAAATGGGATTCTATATCTATGGATTTTATTGATGGGTTGCCAAGGTCGAACAGGGGAAATGATAGTATATGGGTCATAGTGGATAGACTGACCAAGAGTGCCCATTTCATTCTAGTTAAGTCAACCAAGACGACACCTGTATTAGCGAAGTTGTTCATGAAGAATGTGGTTAGACTGCATGGAATTCCTAGTAATATAGTAAGTGATAGAGATTCCTTATTCACTAGCGAGTTCTGGAAGAGTGTACAGGAAGTTTTGGGAACCAAGCTCAAGATGAGTACCGCTTACCATCCGCAGACAGATGGGAAAACAGAAAGAGTTAACAAAATCTTGGATGATTTGTTAAGAGCTTGTGTTCTAGATTTCGGGGGATCATGGGAAGACCATCTGCATTTAGTCGAGTTTTCGTATAACAATATTTATCAGACTAGTATTAGGATGGTACCGTTTGAAGCTTTGTATAAAGGCCATGCAAATATCCCGTATGTTGGTTAGAGGCTAGGGATAGGTTGGTTCTTGGTCCAGATTTGGTCAGAGAAGCTGCAGAAAAGATCGAGGTCATTCGGGCTAGAATGAAGGAGGCTCAATCTAGGCAGATGAGTTATGCTGATAAAAGAAGGAAGGATTTAGAGTTCTGAGTTGGAGACCAGGTTTTGTCAAAGTGTCACCGATGAAGAGTGTGATTAGATTTGGAAAATCAAGAAAGTTAGCACCGAGATTCGATGGACCTTTTTCCTATTGTTGAGAGGATCGGGAAACTCACATATAGAGTTGAGTTATCGAGCAGTTTGGTAGGAGTCCACGATGTTTTCCATGTTTCTCAAATCAGAAAGTGTGTTAGAGACCCGGAGACTACTATTGCACCGGCCATGCTAGATGATTTAGTAGTAGAACTGGATTTGATTATAGTGAGGAAGCCTATTCGTATTGTTGCCAGAGACGAGAAAAGGCTTAGAACCAAGACAGTCAGATTAGTCAAAGTCCAGTGGAGTGACGATGACATGGACTGTACTTGGGAGATTGAGAACATGATTAGAGATACTTATCCTGACTTATTTGATGGTATGTTTTACCTCTTTGATTAATGTGTTGTGTACCTTATCGTAATTTCAAGAACGAAATTCTTTAAGGAGAGGAGATTGTAACGCCCCATAATTTTGGTAACATTATTTAGGATATTTAGTTAGTTAAATTAAATTAAATAATGTGTTGATTAGGGGATTGAGATTTGGTTTAATTTTAGGGTAGCCGTGCCATTTAACTATGAATTAAAATAAGAGTTAAATTGAAATAGAGGAAGGGTAAAATAAGAAAGAGGCCATTACTATATCCCTTAAACTTGGCCATGTATTCCCCTATACACGTTCATTCACCATTAACAAGAGAAAGAGGAAAAAGATAGAGAAAAGCTATGAAGAAGCTTACGCAAATCAAATCCATTCACCTCTCAATCTCTTTAATCTCTAAATCTAAGGTGAATAACGTTCACATCTCATATTTGTTTTGTTTCCGGTTTTAAGATGAATTCCGAATATTTTGCATTGATTTACCATGTTTTTGAATGATGGAATGGTTATATATACTTGTTGATGAATTATGCTTGTTCATATTGAATTTATGATATGTTTTAAAATGAAAACCCTATTAAATGACATCCAAATGCCTTGCGAATTTTTATATAGACCAGAAATATTGCTTTGAAGATGGGTTTCAATTTTCAGAATTTTTGTGGAATTTATATGAATTTTCTAGTAAAGAAAAAGTTAATTTGGATTATAAATTATTTACGGTTAAATAATAAAAGGTTTGGGTCTGAAATTTTTATATGTTGGAAAACATAATAAAAGAGATTTTCTAGAATTTTTGTAGAATTTTCCTAAGTGTTTTAAGGGTTATATAAAATTATTTAAGGTATGTGACTTAAATATTTTATATATTTATAAAAGGAGAAGGGGCTTTTTACAAATAATCCAAATAGTTAGTTCTGAAAATAGCAGCATTTTTTAGTGGTAAAGAAAGGGGCAGCCAATCAAAATTTGACACGTAAAACAGGTTAGGTGAAAAGAACTATTTGCTACATGCTTTTTACTGTTCGATGCTTTTAGCACCAGGTTACGCCTCCTTAGCTTTGCCTCCGACACAGTCGAAACCAATGCACATGGTATCAGGGAATTTGTACGTAGTGAATTGGATGTAGGAGGAAGGTATGGGGTCGAAACCAATGGTTTTGAAGGGGTTGAGGCATCACTTTGCTTTTAAAGTAAAAATGCGCCTGCTTGATTTCGACTAAATGACTTTCGACTGAGTAGCTTTCGACTTGGTTAGATTTTGACTAGCTTAAATGGATTTAAAGAAATAGTTTCGATTGGGTTGCGCTTTTGTTTTAATGATTGCTTTCGGCTAAGTCAAAACCTTTTACTGCCACCTTTTTATCTTTCGACCCAAATGGTTTCAAAGGGGTACTTTGTTTTCTAAAATTTGGCCACTACTCCAATGCTTTCGAAGGGATGGTTTTGACACCATCACTTCTTTACTTAAGAAATGGTTTCGAAACAGATGCTTTTGTCTTAAATGTTTTAAAGACCCTTTTTCTATGATTGAAGTAAAACCCAAATGGTTTCGAAAGAGACAGTTTTAAATGGTTTCGAAACTGATGCTTTCGACTTTAATGGGTTTCTAATCCTTTTGCTCTACTTGAAGGTATAATCCAAATGATTTCGATCGAGACGATTTTCTAAGGTTTCAAAGGGGTAAATTTTTGAAAGGTTTCGAAAGGTTTCCACATGTTTTATTGAACCCAAAGGCTTTCAAGAGGTTTAGTATTTTAATGCTTTCGAAAGGGTTTTAGTGAATGGTTTCAAAGGGGTGGTTCCCTAGGAGTTTGAAAGGGTTGAAAGTAAGGGTTATTCCTATGTTTTTAAAGGAAATATTTAAAGGTTTTAAAAGAAGGATGTCTAGGATTTTAAAGGCTTTCAAAGGAAAGGTTTTTATGCTTTCGAAAGGAAGAATTTGAATGGTTTCAAAAGTAAAGATTTAGCCTTTTGGCCTAGATTAAGTAAAGGGTTTTACTTGGTTTCGAAAGGGTTACTTTCAAGGGTTTTGAAGGGGTTGTTTAAAGGTTTTAAACAAAGGTTTCGAATGTATTAACTAGGCAATATAGCCTAAGTGATTAACAAGTTAAAAAGGGTTTTAACTTGTTTTGAAAGGATAGCTAATCCTTATTAAAATTCATCAACATTATTTTGAGTAAAGTATATATAACATGACAAAATAGCTTAGAGTAAAGCTAAGAATATATTTTCCTTGTATAAGTATGATTTAAAAGGTTAAATCATTTTGAAAAGGTTTTCAAGGAAAAAGATGAAGGGTAGTTAACCCTAAGAAAATAATTCGGGCAGATAGACCATTTTGATTTGGACAGTTAGTCCATTTTGCGGACAGTTAGTCCAATTTGCAGGCAGTCAGCCCAGTTTTCAGACATTTAGTGTCGATTTTTGAGGGTCGAAAATCTGGTTCGTTACATTTGGTATCGGAGCTGAAGGTTAAACGAGAACATTGGCTTTGGTGGGGTTAACTCATTAGAGATAGGGTAAGTGACACCTTAGAATGAGTTTGAGTGTATATATATGAGCGTGTATTTGTTAGTGATTATCAAATGTATTATATTGTGTTGATTTATCGGTTTAGTGGCTTATGAACACTGGTCGATACAGGGTGTACAATTGTACCGGTAGGGGTTTCTAAACACTTAAACTAGGAAAATCGACACGGTATTGTTTTGGAATTGGGTAAATGAAATAATTTTACCCAGGGTATATTTTATATATAAAAGAATGATTTTAACAAATAGTGTAATATAGTTGGTTGAGGTGTTAGGAGATAATAATATGTTATTATTATCATTTAGGGTTTGTTTAATCATGCTCATCTAGATGACCATTGACTATTGTTAGTATGTTCAATTTTTAAGATATGGGTTGGGTAGATAAGGATTGGGAAAAATATGGAAATGAACACCTTGTGACTTAAGTTTCACAGTTTGACTAAAGGGCGTTCGATGTTAATATTGAGGTAGAATTTGATTTCAAAGTTAGAATATTTTGAGATAAATATTTAAAATTGATTCAATAGAAGTGATTTATAAAATGGGTTTATAAAAATGTATCATTTAAGTTGGAAGAAATTTAGGTTGAAAACTTGAGACCTAAATCCCGGTGCTTTCGAAAAATGATTTTCAAGGTTTTGGGAAAATAGTAGTAATTATATTTGAAACCAATTTGGTTTAAGTACAAATTTTTGGGTATAAAAGTGTAAGTAAGAAGTTTTATCTTTGGATTGGTACGGGGAACAAGTCTTGATTGTTTTGTGATGATCAGAATAATCTTCTAAGTGACGATTAGATGTTTGCCTAGGTGAACATTGTGGGGTACTTAGTTAATTATTCTCTTTATCATTGTACGATCGAAACAAGTTCAATCCGAACAAACCCAAAGTGAGTTGGTGATATATGTTGTTGGAAAATGTGAAGTATTGTTCCCAAAATGAAAATTTGGAAATAAAAGGAATATTTTTAAGTTAACTAGTTTGAGTGGCTCGAAAATAACTTAAAATTGGGAAAGAGATGTGTTCATATTGTAAACACTTCTCTTGAGTATTACCCTTCTTAGTAAGGGAATATATGATACTGTTTGGTGATACCCAGTTCCTTAGTATCATTTTGGAGTTACTTGGGCTATGTCTATATATTTGCATGATTTAAAGTATAGAGTTCCATTTCAAAAAGTTTTTGAAAATAAAAGTCGGATATTTGGATCTTGAATTTTCTTAGGAAGATAAAAGCAAAATGGAATAATGGAAGCAGATAGTGATATATTATCTTAGGATGTAGTGGAGTAGCATACAAGTTGAACCTGAGAATAGTTTATGAAATGTTTTCATAAATAATTTGGTGGAAATATAATTGGTATCAGGGAGAACCAATTAAGTAAGTGCATAAGTAGGACTGAAATCATTTCTCTTTCCATATAGAGCGATCCAAGATTCGAGTATATGACTTTAAGGTGTTGCAACGTTCCGAATAAGGATCTATTACTCGACTTTTGACGGCGAGCACTTGATGAGGGTTCTTGGTGTGGGACTAAGGTTTTCTACCATAGTTAGAACTATGTAAGGAGAATAGAGGTTCCAAATCAAGTAGCCTGATAGGAGACCGCACTATAGAATCGGGTGAGCGATACTAGTTCGGAAGGAAAGTTATGTATTCGAGTTGAGATCGAATCAGATTTTGCATAAGAATAATCTATGTACATCATACAAGATGATGTATAGTGTTAAGTGTTTTCTGGGATAAGTCGAGGTGTTATTTCGGGGACGAAATTCTTTTAAGGGGGAAGAATGTAACGACCTGGAATTTCATTGCTTTGATTAGTGAATATTTATTTAATTTTAAAAAATCGATATGCAGGTTTTATAATGAAAATAAACTTATTTTAATTAATTAATAATGATGGTAAAATCGTTTTCAAAATTAGTTTATCAAATTAAATAGTTCGCAGAAAAACGGAAAATGTGACCGAAGAACGTTTTCCGAAATTTCGACCTTTCGACACTAGAAAGTTGTCGGGAACGTTGTTCGTCTTTGTGCACCATATATACATATATATAATAGTTGATTAGCTATATAATAATATACTTAAGGATAGATTAGCTTATGTTAATTTTGTTTTTGACAAGTGATGTGACGGTATATAAATTTAAAAATAATAATCTTATATATATAAATATATATATATTCCTCCCTTGTCACATCTTAGATTGTAACCATTAACCATCATTATCTCTTTTCACGTCTTAGCTTTAATTAACAATTATATATATATATATATAAAGAAAGTGACGTGACTAAACATAATAATTATATATATAAAAAAGAAAGTGATGTGACTAAACATAATAATTATATATATATATAAAAGAAAGTGATGTGACTAAACATAATTATATATATATAAAAGAGTAATGTGATTAAACATTATAATTATATCTATATATATGTATGTGTATATATATATATACATAAAAGAGAGTGACGTGACTTAACAAAATGATGAGGTGTGAAATCTTGCTTATAAATAGCCTATATGTTTCTCCATTTTTCCTCCTCTTTCCACCAACCTTTTCTTCCTCATTTCGAACTCAAATGGAGTTTTTCTTTTTTTTTCAAACCGTGTGAAATTTTAATGGCTACAATACTATGGTTGACTACGTTTTCAAATTTCTATCATAGCTATGTCAAAACATAAATTCTTTACAAAGCAATTATTTTACCCAGAATTTCAAGTCCGAAAATTACCCTTCTTCTTTTGATCATAACTACTTCAAAAAAAACTGAAAATGAGTGATTATGTTTTTTTAAATGATAAAGGAAAGAAATTACTATAACTTTCCTTTTGAATATTTCCAAATTCCATGAGTTGGTGGCCCAAAAACCAGTGGGAAAATGACCTAATATTGGGTTCATTTTCGACAAATGGATGATAACCCGAAGCTCCTCTACCTTCAAGCTACTACCCACATCCACCCCCACACCTCTGGCCGAGCCTACATACACCTGGGCCAAGCCTATTTTGAGGGTTGCTAGCACCTAAAGCCTTCATCCTTCAAATCTAGGGAGTCGTTGGCAAGTTTAGCTTAAGTTTGGGTAGCTTTTGCGGAAATTTGGTGAGTAAACTACTCGTTTTTTTTGAAAATGGTAACTTTATTTATGTCAATATATATAGTGATTGTATAGTGTAGAAGTTGAATCATAATCATGTGGTTTGATTATGATTTGGATGGTTGATTATAGTTTGATTTGGTTATGGTAATCAATGTTGTATTATAAAATTAGTAAGCATGTATATATAGATGTATACTTGCAATCTATGATGAGGATGGTTGGTGTTAGTAATTTCTAGATTGTAAAACATGAGCTATGGCATGAGGTTGGTATACAAAGTTAACTACTTTGTGTAATTGCAACGGTTATGAGATCCGGTTGGAATCGAAGTTTGTTTTCAAAGTTTAAAGTTTTGAAATGGATTAAAGTTTGTAACTTTAGTTTTAAAGTTTTTTTTAAAAACTTTCTAAAGTATGTTTAAAATCATGAAAAAGTAAGGGTTTGTGAAGTGGTTCGCTAAGAATATGTTAATTTGAACCGCGCCCATAGCAATAGTCACTATGGATGCAGTTCGGCAAAGGTTTGAATTTCTATTTCAAATTTGTTTTATTTTGAAATTAGTTTACTAAGTTTTTTAAACTTAATTAGTAATATTAAAAAGTAATTAAGTTGTAATATAATTAATAAATTAATTAGTTAATTAAAAGGTAATTAGTACCTAATTGGTAATTAAGAAGGTGATTAGAAGTCAATCATCACTAAAGTTAAGTTAATGACTATTGATTGATTTATAAAGTTTTAATTAGAGATTAATGGGTTTAAGAAGTAATCAAGTGATTATAATTATTTGATTAAGATTAATGGTTATTTATTTATTTATTTAATTAATGGGTTATTTAATTAATTATGGTTTAACTCTTAAACAATTTGGTTTAACCTTAACCAAGTTGCATTAGGAAGTTAATTAGTACTTAATCAAGTTCATTAAGCCGAATTAGAGTTTAATTATAATTTAATCTACATTTAAATTGGATTAATTAAGATTTAGTTAGTGTTTAAGCTAATTAAATACACTTTTAACTTTTCAAAGGTGATTTTAAACTAAACAAATGTGTTTTAATCAATTTTCTTTTTCAGAGTAACTCGATTCCATATCAAATGATCTCTTGTCCAGACCCTTAAGTAACCCATATGATTAGGAGAATTAAATGACATCCGTTAGCGGAACAAAACACAATTCTGCTATAATGTAAGTGATTTGATTGTGTGGACATGTGTTAAGCAGAATAAATCTCCGTTCTGCTTTAAATTGATTGAATTGTTTGGACATCTATTTAGCAGGATAAATCACCATCCTGTTGTTATGTTATTTAGACTTGTATATGCTAACTGGTTATATTGACGTGTTATTCCCTGATTGGATATGAATTGTATTTACATATATGGTAGCTTATGTAAATAATTGTTAAGTGACTTGTGAATCGAATAGAAATTGAATGGTAACTTAAACTAGTACCATTAGGATTGCTAAGCCTCCTTTTGAATTTGTAAAGTGTGTTTTGAATTAACTTAAATTCTTTAATCAATTTAGAGTTTAAAGTTTATAAATGATTTCCAACTTATGCTATTATGTTGAAAAGTTACTTATAAGTAACAACTTGTTTATAAAAGGGGTTTTTACTGAAGGGTTACTTTAAGTGTTTTACAAATGATATTTATAAAGAAGTATATAAAGGTTTATATAAAGAGTTTTAAAAATAGAAAAAAGGTTTATAAATCATTTTAGAGATTTGGAAAGAGGTTTATAAATTAACTTAAAGGTTTATAAAAGTGGGGTTTAACTTTATTTTGAAAGTTATAAGTTAATTGAAATATGATGAGCTTTCAAAACGGGAATTTTTGATAAAGGATAAGTGGAATGTTTTATTTGGAAGAAATGTTTGGTTATTTAATATGGGATTTGGAAAGAAGAAAACTTTGAAAAGTTTGTAAATCTACTTATATTGACAAGATAAGTATATAATTTTGTTTTCAAGGCATGAAAAGTAAAATGTTTTGGTAATACACTTATACCGTTGAGATAATTATATAAATGTTTCTCAAGTATAAAGGAAATGTAAGGGGTTTGGAAATAGTGTTTTGGAAAGATATTTTATCAAGTTTTATAAAGTGGTTTTATTAATTAAAGAGAATTAATAAAGGCTTAGTGGATCCCATATGGAAATTAAACCATGATTGGATGTTTGTTTATTTGATAGTTAAATAACCAACTATCAAATCTGGACAAAATGTAAGTTTGGAAATATCTAGGAGAAACACGAGAACTATATGGTACAGTCACCGTCGAAGGTGCTATACTGTACGTATAAACTCGTTTGGTTCTTCTTGGACGAATGATAAGGAAATCCGTCCACAAACGGTTAGGAGGTGAACTCCGCTCTTGTCATTTGTTTGTTTATTTCCTAAATAACCAGGGTTGAGTTTACCGGAAATATCGAAAGTTGTTTTGAAGAGACCGAGATCGGATATGCTATCTGAAAACCACTTCAATCCAACTCAATCGTTTCGAAATGAAAACATCTTGAAGCATGGGATCGAAGACGGAGCCATTGAAGTGCAAGGGCTGCTTGCTACTAATCCCGAGGGTGGTTCCAAAATGGATGTAGTATAAGTAGTGTCTTTGGTTTGTCCTTATCCTGGACAACTTGTATGGATGAATGCTGGCATTGCATTAACGCTTTGAGGGCAGTGTTAGCATCCCATGATGGATTTCTATTTAGAAAGGTAAAGTGTAGCCTCAAGCCTCACAACCGGGAGGAATGGAAAAGCAGGGCATGCAACAGATCTATGTGGTTAGCTACCATTAGGAGCTGTCACCCCATTTTAGATGTCACTTTCAGAGTTGGTTTGCGCGCAAACACCCCGGTAGTAGAAGGCCTCGGTGTCAATGGGGTGAGGTAATTCGGTCTGCCATGTTAAAGGGGCAGCCAACTCTATGTTAGCATCAGTGCATTTTCTAGAGGTGTATCTTCCGAAGGTAGTCCCTTACCTTGCCATTGTTGGAATCCAATCTCTAATACGTGCCTTACGTTTTTGATTGTAGAGCCTAGTATGTTGGAATGTGAGATGCATGCATTTCAGTTATTTTATCTATTTACTTTAAACCTAGAAATTATGAAAATATTACTGGATTTTGATATAAAATGTTTTGGTTATCATAAGGTAAAAACCAATCCTTTTTTATGTGTGGTGTGGTCTTACGAGATACCCTTTGTGAAAAGTTTTCAAATATAGAAATCAGTTTGATTGTTCCTTGTTATCCAGTTTTACTCACGCTGGTTTACCAGACTGACCCAGGCGTTATTTCATGTAATGCTCGGGTCAGACCGAGCATATTTTTTCCAGGTTAGCTGGATACTTTGGAGTTGGAGAGGAGCTGGATGGTCAAGACGTATTCACGTATATTTTTCTTTCGCTGTATTATAGAGTATGTATGTTTGTTAATGTAAGGACATGTTTCTATAACTGTCTAAATTTAGGATAAGTCTTGTGTACTCTGATGTTATATAAATAAACATGTTTCCTTTTTCTAAAGATCATTATTGTATTATATATTATTCGCTGCGTTGTGAGATTCTGTGTTGTTTAGTTTTCTTCTATCTTCTACCTTCTTCTTTCACCCTAACAAATCGTTATTTCTGGCACTTGAATGTTCGGCATGTGATACAATGGACGTTTTAGTGTCGATTTTTTAGGGTCGAAAATCCAGTTCGTTACATAGCCTCTCTAGTGTATATATATATCGTCTAAATGTACGCTTATGTGTTTAAATTCATATATGTAAAATATTACAAATATATATATATATATATATATATGTGAGTGTGTGTGTTTGTATGTATGTATGTATGTTTCTGTACAATTTTATATATATAAGGAATTATAAACTATGAAATTACATACGCACACACACACACACATAAATATATATATATAAATGTAAATAAATGCTTATCATTTTAAATAAAAGATTAAAAACTCCTTTTTTTATAAAATCCAAATACAAAAATTATTTTTTGTTAAATGTATATAACACACACACATATATATATGTATATACTTACAAATAATTTGCTAATATAAATAAATAAATAAATAAATAAATATATAATTAGGTTTTGGGGGAAGGTCTTTCTCTTGCTACGAAAGGTGATGATAGAGTCAGCAATAAGTCACTTTTGGAGGATGTTTCATGGGACATGAAATACCTATATAGTTGTGATTTAGTGGATTATGTCCATAACCTCGCAGCACTATTTTTAAGGTACATTCATGTTACTGGACCCGATTCTGTGGATGAGGGTTGTGGCTACTCTTCTTTTGAAGGGGAATGGTTTTTTTAATTAGCAGTTTAGGTAGTGTTGCCTAATTCCTGTACTTCTCGTTTCTTAGCTATTCCAGTGCATATGCCGAAAACCTATTATAAATTTATTGTTATAAAAGTGGATGGTCCAATTTAAAGCCGGCTAGCCTTGCTAAAAATATACAGTATATATGCACTCCTAATAATGCTCGTAGAAAAAAAATAATTTTTTGTAATAATATTAATTAATTTAAATTTTATTCAAAATTAAGAAAATTATTTTCGAACATAAATTTTGTATAATAATAATTTTTATAAAATTTTAAAAAATATTTTAACATTTAAATATATATGTATATAGCTTATAATTTAAAAATCAATTTTAAACTTAATTATTAATTTCCACACACACACACACACATATATATATATATTTAATTTAAAAAAAAATTTACTACCAAAAGTTTATTAGGTATAGAATTAATTTAATTAAATTTGAAAAATATTTTATATGATATATTTATTGATGTATTGATTTATGAAATTTATTTATTTAGATAATATTAATATATATATATATATAAAAAAGTTCAAAATCATTTATGATATAAAATTTATTTTATAAAATGTTAAAACATATTCATATGATATAATTTTATATTTATATTTTGAAAAATATGTGTTTTAAATAATATTGTCTTAAAATTAAATTTTTTTATTTATATTATTTTGCGAATATTATTAAGTATGTACGTTGTACAATTTTTTTATATATATAAACATAAAAACATACAACCATCATAAATGTGATGATATATCGATCTACTAGATTCATCACCTATCGATCTAAACTTCATATGATTAATAAATAATAGAACATTAATTTTTAATAATAGATAAGAAGCATACCATTACCAAAGCCTATTGAATACATGTAGTAATGAAGAGATCAACTCCTTGAACTAGTTTCCAATTCAATAAGGTGCTAGCTACTGAATTGATCACCACCGACGATTGAAATAAAGTACAATTTGATGTATTTTAGTTTGGGATTTTGTGGTAATGGGGGCTTGATGATTTAGGCTGTATAAGCTAGGGTTAGAGAGTGAAAATCCTAAATTCCAATAGGAGGAAGAGTTTTTTAAATAAAGGAAGAGACCATGAAGAGAAAGTGGATCTAATCCTTATATTTCACTCTTACTCTTTCTTAACTAAATCAACACACACCCTTTAACTAACCAATAAACGGCCCCATATAGGCTAGACCAGCCGCCGAAGCACCTATGCCTAGCCACAATGCATTCCAAACCCAAATAGAATAATGTTACATTTAAATCCAATTTACGCGTGCTGGTATCAAATATCAGTTAGTATATTTATAACTATTATAAATGCACTGTCTAATATTATTTAATACATTAAATAAAACTTTATAATTAATATTTCATAAATATTAATTAATTCAGTTAATTTATAACAATTATTAATTAATTAAATCGTGTGGTAAAATGAGTATTCAATGTTTTAGCTGTGTGGCTCTTTTGGTGTAAATTCGGTAAACGATTAATATCGAACTATTCGAATATTAAAATTCGTTCATCACTTAGCAACTGGTGTGACATTTTGACTAAATTTATCTCTTACTTGATTTCAGTAAAAATCTAATTTTACTTAATTAAGCATTACCCGATTGTGATAATTATTTACTCTTGTTCTCTTCATCAAAACCATATCACTTTGGACTTATGGAATTTGGTAATGGTCAAAATTTCAATATCACCCATATTCAACTCTATAGTCAAACATAAAGTCCTTTGTTCAATAATAACAATGATTATTAACCGTACTACTCTGGCCATAGATTTTGACTTCGAGAGATTTTCACTTTGAGTTAACTTGAGTTGACCGTGATACTATCCCCATATAACCAAGGAGATGAATCCTCTCTTGAATAGTGATTCACTTCCAATACTTCCACTTGACCCAACTATTGTCACTCGATGGACGTTGTGCCAACATTTAATTGTAATCAAAGCTGAGCTTTCATATTGAAGATCGACAGTAATCTCATGTCGAAAAAACTATGTAAATCAGTCACATCAATATTTTTTGTTTGACCTTAGTTATATTAACCAACAAAAAATATCGTGTGAGTCTTCTATAGTTATCCAATGACTACCAGTATGTAACCCTTTGGTGCCCCCTACAACCATAAGTAATACACTACCCAATATTTGGAGAGCGTCACATACTCTTGTCTCAACGGATGCATCGCTATCCAGTCTCGATACATCTTTACTAGGAATATTTAAAATGGTATGCATATGTTTTTGTGATAAATCACTCATGGTTATAATGCATTATTACTACTATCACAAGACATACCATTTATGGATTTTCTATTAAATATACTTTTAATTAAATTAATTAATATATATCATGTTATATCAAGTATATAATAGAAAGAAAACACCTTTTATTTCGAACAAGATTGACTATTGAGTAAGATATATGTAACAGTTACATAATTGCCTCTAAGGCATACCCATAACTCTATCAATAACATACATTATTTTATTAAATAAAAAGTAAATCTTCCTAACTATTAGATACATGCACATGAGATTTGCACTTAACTAAAAATAAAACTTTGAGTTTTTAAATGGTGCTTGCAGCCTATCTACAAGAAGAAGAAAAAGGAAAGGTTGAAGCTAAGCCAATTAGGGACTTTATCAACTAAAGAAAATAGGTTTGTAATATATTCCCCAATCCATCTTTCTTCTTTCAATCTTCCACAGCCAAGTTCTTAGAGATAAGTATTGGATTAAATGAATTTTACATAAGTAAACAAAGTAGTATGAAAGTAATATAAGATCATTTGAGGTAGAAAATGGTCAGAAATGAGGAACCTGAGTAATTGCATAGAAACAAATCAGGATTTATTTTGATTATCTGAGAACGAATTAAGTCATTTTCAAAGGAAATGAAGCATGGACAGAGGGCTACAATGGGAAGCCAAAAGGGAAATAATTGTTGTCTGGATGTATATTAATATAAACAAGCATTAAATGTTGGGTTAAGGGACCAGATCAATATATTTTATCCTGAACATGTTAGTTAACAGTTAGAAAGGAAAAAGTTAAATGAATCAGAAGTCCACACGTTGAAAGTTAGTGGCAGATGTGTTGGAACGATTTCCAATTTGTACCAAGGGCAATGTCAATGGAGGTATAGCCGAATCGAAACTTTAATAAAACTGAAATCTTAAATATAACAGCTTAAGTGGAATGCTAAGACAAGAAAGGTTTGAGGCTAATATTGCCAAAAGTATTAACAAGGACCGAAGGCGGTCAACAGTTCACAAGGAAATATGATTGGAGGTGGTGATTTATGATAAATTAAAGATTAATTTAACAAATCACCAAAACAAAACTATAACAGACTTCCCTAGATAAGACCAAGGGTAGTGACTGCTGAAAGTAAAGTAACTCTCAATAGAGAGTGTAAACCAGGACTAATGAATTCCAGAGACTGTAATGGATGTTAATGCTTAAGATGATTGAGACTAGTATTAGACACATGGATGATAATATGACAATCAATATTTATAATAGAAAGATGATTCCTTGAGATGTTAACTTAGCAAATAACTAAGTGAAAAGAATAAAAGCAAATAACTTGGTAGAATGCTCGATAGATGACATAAGGCTTGAGGTGGCAGTCGAGATCGAAAGCGTAGACATAAAGCCTGTGTGTGGCAACCGAAATATGAAAGCGTAGGTTTAAGGCTCGTGTGACAATCGAAATACGAAAGTGTAGGTGTAAGGCATGTGTGGCAACTAAAATACGAAAGCGTAGGTCTAAGGCCTATGTGGCAACCGAAATACGAAAGTGTAGGTGTAAGGCTTGTGTTGCAACCAAAATTCGATAGCAATTGGTGTAAGACCTGTGTGGAAACCAAGGGAATGGTGAAAGATGAAAGGCCAAGAGTGGCAGTCTAGAAATTAAAAGCGAAGTAGGTGTAAGGCCTAGGGCGGCAACTAAAATACGAAACCATTAGTGTAAGGCCTAAGTGGCAACTGAGAACGATGACGCATAAGGCTTTGAAGAAGCTGAGAAACAGTGTAAATGTAATAGTATATTAGCATATGGCCTTAGTAGTAGTTGAGAAACAGTGTAAATGCATATAATATATTAGCATAATGCCTTACTGGCAGCAGAGAATAGTGTAAATGCATATAGTTTATAGGTGTAAGGCTTTGGTGACAGCCAAATGGTAGAATTTTAATAATATATATATATATATATCTACCGCAAAAGTACGTAAAGCCTTAGGAACAGTCCGGTAAAGTATTTCAGTTATATTCAAATGCCGAGATATTTCTGTGAAACAAACCGAGAGATTGCTTTTGGTTGTGGCTTTATAGTTTTGATTTGATATTGAATCAAACCTGTAATTTTGATTTATTTATGAATCGAATAATTTACTGCTTTGGTATTGTAAAGCGAAAAACCCACCCCATATATTACTAAAACTGTCTCTTTATTTCTTGTCTAGGGTAATATGTTACTCATACAAGAATTTATGTCCGACCCATGTTTTTATTCTTGTTTTCCCTATAAACTCGTGGATACTCATTTGAGTAGGATGAGTTTATGGGCTTAGACATATCGCGTTTTGACCGTCAAATAATGTAAGCCAAAGATGAAGTATGAGGCTTAAGTGTTATATTTATGTTTATTTTGCTATATCCATTGCTTGTTCTCACATCTTTTTATGTGGTGCATGACACTAATAGCCATGTGTACTATATTTTTGACCCCACGATGGAAATTACTTTGGGAAGTAAAAACAATTATTGAAATAAATCTGTAACGATGTGTTTCATTTGCATATCTGCCTGTTTACTTAAGACCGTATAATATAACTGATCTCATCTTTATCGTCGAATGATAATTTCAAGGTGACTGCAGCACGTTAGGGTTCCATCCTTGGGTTTAGGAATGAGACATGTTACATAATAGATCTTATTGCTTGCATATATTACTTTAAACCTGTACAAAAATTATCGTCTTAAGTGGTTTCCCAGAATGATAAATTTATGTCATTATTTAATATGCTTATGAATTTTCCTTTATACCATTTTGTCGCTTTGCTACACAATATCCCTCAGCCATCTTACAATCTAATGAGGTAGCAGGAGTCATGAAGCTACACACAGATCTAGTTATGAACAAATCATATATGTTGATAAATGTACAATACTAGATAAATATTTGAAAGTGAGTGGGATTTATACTAATATGAATCTTGGTACTTGTATATATGCATTGGTAGATAGCTAAGTAAATAATCACAGAAAACAAAAGGATAAATAACATAGGGATTTTATACCTGTTCGGACCTCCCGCCCAACATCCGATCCTTAAGCTCCACTTTGGAATTCCACTATCAACAAACCTCACTTCACCCGGAGGAATAGTTTTAAAAATATCGCCCGAGCGCACGATCATGAATTCCACCAATTACAAAACAAAAAAGCTTTAATCATCGACTTTGATGTGTTCTCACTAACACAAATAATCCACACTTTAGTACACCTTTCCTATATTATCCTTTGATGATTGTGAATTGTATGTGCAGCTTTATAGGAAGAAACTATGAAGAATTTGATTGCTTTAGAAATCATAGAGCAATAGATATAATACAGATTTTAGAACAAGAATTTGATGATTGCAATCAATGAAATTGGTCTATATTTTTAGAGATGAAAAGGTCTGTCGAAAGGTGATGATCATTCAAGAAGTCACGACTTTATACGGACAAACGCCCCTTTTCAAAAATAATTGTCTATTCAAAATATAGTTGTTTTCCATTTTCCAAACATTTGAGTTGAAGGATCGGCCATCTAATTAGCTATACAAAAATTGTTTAGAAATCATAGAGCAATAGATATAATACAGATTTTAGAACAAGAATTTGATGATTGTAATCAATGAAATTGGTCTATATTTTTAGAGATGAAAAGGTCTGTCGAAAGGTGATGATCATTCAAGAAGTCACGACTTTATACGGACAAACGCCCCTTTTCAAAAATAATTGTCTATTCAAAATATAGTTGTTTTCCATTTTCCAAACATTTGAGTTGAAGGATCGGCCATCCAAAAAGGAATACATTTAATTTGAACCTAATTTAGACATCTCGTCGAGAAGTTAAGACGTCCGAGTTATGTTATTTAAAAATAGAATTATAAAGGGTTAGACGTCTGATAGGTTTAATTAGACTTCTAACATCCTCATCAGGTGTCTAGTTGAACTATCATATGTCTGACTTAATTTATGAAATAAAAATATATAAGACCTTGAACGTCTAAATAATCGATTCAGATGGTTGAATCTATGCAGGGTATCATCCCGAGATATTTCAGGCTAAATTTGAATTTTTTAGACCTCTAGATTTTAATATCAGACATCTAGATCAGTAAAAAAATTTAATCTATATTTCTATTCAAACACCTAGTATGATCTGTCAAACGTCTGAGTTCTGCTATTTTCTTAAAAAACCGAATCTTGTTCTTGTTTGAGAAGCTGATCATTTTAGATATTTTTCTATCATGCTCAAGTATGTGTAATTATCAAAGGATATTGTACATATGTTCAAGCCTTACAAAGACAACATTACTTTGACAATATGATCTTCAATCTTGATTTTATCAGCAAGTTGTCTTCTTATCGAAAATATCCTGTAGAAAATAAATAACATAGTGATATATATATATATATATATTGTTCAATCATCAAAACTCCAAAAAGGCAGGATTCAACATTCTCCCCCCTTTTGTCGATGACAACTATATATATATATATAATATAATGTATACTCCCCTTATTAATGTGCCCTATATTATTCTCCCCCGTTGTCATTGTCATAAATACGTAAATTTATACGAGCACGACTGATGTAGATGAATATCATAACAGTAAACAAACAACATAAACACAAACATCAACCAATATTTTTCATCAAGTACATAAGCAAACAAACCACATAATTTCGAAACCCATATCACAAACATAACAAATTGTCTTAGAGTTACAATAACAATGTTTTTAATGAGTACTACTAATACGAAGATTAACAAACAACATCATGAACTAGCATATGAAACTAAATCTTGGAGGCACCCAGCCAGGCCCGGTCCTAGGAGTTTTGATACCTAAAGCCAAAAGCAAAAAACAAGGCCCTTATACAGAAACTAAAAGTATTATGATAACAAAAAAAAATATTTTCAATATAATAACAAAAGTAACATCGAATAATATTCTTATATTAACAAAACTAATGCTATTAATATTGTATATTAATAATTATTATAATAACAAAAATACTAAATTATGAATGTCCAATCTATTAGTTATAATTTATCAAAAATATTTTCAATCCTTGTGACCATAGCCACCTTGGATAAACTAACTAAAATTACTATGTTGAATTGACATGCTAACAATTGAAATTGGCAAATAAATATCAAAGGCTTGATAGACTTCTGCAGAAGCCTCAATATAACATCAGAATTGAAGAACAAAAGGGAAAAAACAAACAAAGAGTACGAACCAAAATTAATTACCTTTTTAACAACAAGCACCAAGCAGCCAGCAACCGAAGATGGAAGAAGATTGGAAGACCGAAGATGTATGTTCGATTTTACCATAGTTGGAAAATGGAATTTTATGTTGCCGTCGAAATCGAGTCGCTTCCTAGTCGTTATCGATTGGAGTCATCGCCTAATCGCTGTCGTAGTCGAGTCGCCACCATTGTCGTCGGAGTTTGGAGTCGCGAATTTGATCGCGTTATTTTGTTTTTCAGTAGATCGGGATGGCGATAACTATTGTTCTCTCATTTTCAGGTTGTTCGTTTGGTATATCGGTGAGTTGAAGTTGGTGCCTTCCAATTTACGTGGCCCAAAGCCATTGCTTTGCTGGCTTTACCAAAAGGCCGGCCCTGCACCCAGCTCGTTTCCTGAGGCTCCAAAGCATCCATAACTAAATTTGGAAATATGCTCAAGCTGACCCGAGCACTATAAGAAAATAATGCACGAATCAGGCTGGTAAACCAGCGTGAGAAACTCAAATTACCGGATTGTTGTATTTATAAAACCCTTCGAAAATAAAAGTATCTCGTAAGACCACATCGTACATAAAATCGGACGGGTTTTTACCTTACATTAACCAAACCATTTCTATAAGAAATCTTATGATATTATAATAATGTCTAGGATTTAAAACAAATATTGAATCATAGTCAGAATGGTAACATTAATTACATTCCAGTATATTTAGTATACAACTAAGTCCGTAATGCACGTATTGGAAAATGGATTCTATCAATGGCAGGGGTATTGAGGTACCGCCTGTCACGGTACACCTCTACAAAAATGTGCTGAGGTTACAAACCTTGCAACCCTTGCATGGCAAGACTAGCCTAACCCTTCTTGGATAGTACCGAATATCATCATCCCACCATATTGGGCCTTGAAGCATACATCCAAAAAATGATATTAATCTAGATCGGGGATGATCATACCCTAATTGCAGCGAACCACATAGCCTTATGGCATATCCCCTGTTTTTGTCATTACCAGGTGTGAGGCTTGAGTTTACGTTTAACCTTTTTAGCAAATTCCACTTGGAATGCCATGCTATCCTCCAAGCAACAATGCAATGCTAGCATTCATCATACAAGTTGTTTAGGATATGAACAAACCAAAGGCACTACTCTTTCTACATCCTTAGGATAAGTAGCAAGTAGCCCTTGCACTTTAAAGAACTCCGTCTTTGGTCATTTTCAAGATGTGCTAATTCGAATGATTTTGTCGGTTCGAAGTTGTTTTCGAATAACTCATGCTTATATGATCCCGGTCTCGCCGAACCAATCATCTATAATTTCAAAATTGGCTAAGATTGGATAGTTGGTTATTTAATTATCAAATAAACAAACAATCTAATCAAAGATTTAACTTCAATGGAAACCAAGCATGGTTGAGCATATAAGCAGCAACTAAGCCTCTTTAATTAATCCTTTCATTAATTAAAATTACTTTGCAAATACTTATATCAAAATACTCTTACAAAGATATACAAATGTATGCTACTCAATCACTAATCATTTATACTCTTTCAATGCTTCGAAAAATATCCATATACTTATCTCATCGGTATAAATATATTCACAAAACAGTACACTTTCAATACTTAGAAAATGTAACCATATACTTATCTCAACGTTATAAGTATGTTCACAAAATATTAAGAAAGATTTCACTTCCAAAACCATACCACTACAAGAAAAGTTTATTACCTTAGCACAAAGGTACGGCGTTTTTTATTGGATTGCCATTAGAAACAATAATTTGACGGTAAATTTCTTTTACCCTACGTTGTGTATGCTGTCAAAAACGAAAGGAGCTAAATTTATTTCCTTCCCTCCATTTCTACAAATTCCGATTAAATAAAAACTTCCCCAAAATTTCAATTATTGGATCCAAATTTAATTACAAAATATTCCTCCTTCGGAAAAAAGTTTCATCGCCAGTAGCTGTAACGACCCAGAATTTTTGATAATTAAAATTCGAATATTTAATTAATTTTAAATATTAATAAATGAATTTAAGAAGTCGAATAATTTATTATTCGAATATTGGATTTAATTTGGTCAATTAAATCGATAATTTAATGATTGAAATTCCAGAAATAATTGAAGTATGGGTTTAATGTGCTGGAAATGATTTATAAAGTTATATTAAATCATACTGGAGTTATAGAAAGGTTATAGAACTTTCAGAATCGAATTTAGAATTAATTTGTGAAAATCGAATATTTTAATATTTAATTATCGACTGTAAAAATAGCCAATTTTCGAACAGTCTCAGAATTGAACGAAACCAGTTCCAGTGGATCCGTAATAGTTAGTTATTATCGGATTTCAATTTTCGTAGCAATCGAAGTTATCGTTTGACCGTGGCAACTCGAAACGCATCGATATCGTTTAATTTTAAATCGTCGAGTTAAAATAGTCATTTTTCAAACGGTCTCGGATTTCGATGAAACCAGTTTCATCGGATCCGTAATGTGATATTATTGTAAGATTTCAAATTTCGTAATTTTTGGATTTATCATTTGTCCGGTACGAATTAAAACGCCTCGCAATCGATTTAAATCGGTTTAATTTAAATTGATCGTTTCTTGTCATATCTCACACAGACGATCGAATTAGCTTCCGAAACTTGTTCCATTGCGTCCGGAACGCGGGGTAAACCCCAGAAACGCCAGTCACCGCGCGTAAATCGGAGTTCGGAAAATTTCGATGAATAGTAAATTGGGCAATTTTCTATATAAGCACCTCAATATCTTCACTTTGCAAAAGAAGAAAAGCTAGGGTTTCAATCCTCTTCAGCCGCCGCCTGTGATATATTCAATGGCTGAAAAACAATCATCTACTTCTTCCATTTTCTTCAAATCCACTAATCAATTCACGAAACTTTCAACTGGAAAAATATTGAGCACTTCGAGTTCTATCTAATCAACGGGTATGATCGAAATATACGTTACGGATCGACGGCAAAACTCAGTTGAACGTGGCGCGTTCAAGCACGAATCCCTACGCGTAGACGTAACCGAGCTCCAAGCAATTCTGGTCGATGGTAGGGTTTGTCGAGGCCTACGTGGTGGCGTTGCCTGATCGATGTAATAATGCTTGTATGGTGTCGCGGCACTAGGGTTTAGAGGCGGCATGTTGGGTTCTCGCGTGAAGAATGCCTGGAGACGAACGGAAGGGAAGAAGCAACCATCGGCCCAGATTTTCTTTTGTTAAGATCAACGGCTGTGATGTGGGTTTGGAAAATAATTAAATAAAAGATGTAAATTTATTTATATAAATCGTGTAAACTTTAAAATGTAATATCTTTTTGCTGCGTGATCAGAAAATGACGAAACAAAGTTCGTTGGAATCGTCTCGACATGTACTTCGCAATGCAACTAATTTGGAGTCGTTTGGAGCTAGTTTGAATTTCGGGTAAAATTAAACGCGTGTTTAATTTTATCCGAAATAAACGCTGGAACGGAATTTAAAATCACGGTGAGATCTTCTCACTCAAATGAAAGTGGATTTTCTTTTGCAGTTATTGATTGATTTGATTGCTATTGGATGTGATATTAGATATAGTAGGATATATATCTATATATAGCAATATATACATATTGGCATATGTATATATTGGATTGATTGATTTCCCGCCTCGTATAGCGGATGAGACCCTATTGCGCCGTTAGTAAGCGGATTTTTATAAAACCTATATACCGCGATAATTCCGTACTGGAGCGGAATTGGTATTGTGCTAACATCTGTGGATGCAGGGAAACAGGTTGGAGGGATCCAACTGGATTCCTCACCAGTAGTATTTTTTTTTACAGATATTGATGTATATTCTGTTATCATATTGATATATGATATTGACTGTTGTGATGGACTAATTGATGCTATTGCATCATCGGATTCAGTTTTGAAATGTAAAAATAACGACTTTTATTTTAAAAAGGTTTTTTAAGTGGGTTTTGAAAATATACGTTTTATGGAATTTTTGAATCGATTTATAAACGTAAAATTTTAAAGTTATAAAAGTTATAATTTTTAGTGAAATATAACCGAAGTGTCGTTTTTGAAATAAAAGTCGATTTATTTATAAAATGGTTTAAGTTGGGATTTTGAATAACTATAAACGATTTGTATAGAAAGATTTATAAAATTGATATGTTGTAAATCAAAATATTGGACTTATAAAACAAATTTTTATAAGTGTTAAAAAGAAGTATAAAAGGATTTCATAAGTGAATGAAATTAATAGATTTATAACGTGAAGTTATAAAGTGAATAGATGTTGTAGAATAAACGATTTATAAGTAATTTACTTATAAATTAGATTTTTTGCACTTAATTGGGATACAAATAGAAATTGCTAAATGAAATGATTTCATAAGTTGAAATTGTTATGAAGTATAAATGTGATTTATAAACGTTGTTTATAAATCTGAAATCACTTATTTTGATAAGTAATTTTAGAAGTTAATAAAAGGAGAATTTTATAAATCGAAGTTGTTAGAAAATATAAAGATGAATTTATAAACGTTGTTTTATGAATTTGAAATCAATCAAATTTGATGAATGTAATATAGAATTTATTAAGGGAATTATCCACGATTTTGGATAGTGGATAATTCTTGGAATAAAACGTGTAGAAAGGATTGAAATGTAATTATTGGAGTATATTCACGATTTTGGACAGTGAATATATTATTAAATAAAATGGATATGTTTCGGGAAAGCGATATTTGAAATGAAGTGATTGTTTTAAAAGATGTTTTAAAACGTGTGAATTACCGAAATCATAGATTTCAACATTTATTGTTGAAATAGACGTTTTCGAGGAATTTAAGGAAATGATAGACTATAACACTGTTGTTATAGTAAATGGTTTCCGAAAGGAAATATTTTTGTATGGTATTGGGATTCATATATCTATCTAAATTTCGAATCCCTATACTAGTGATTTTGAGTCGTCGTAACGATGTTTTACGTAACATTCGTTTTGACTCAAATAAAATTTGTGAAAGAGAATGATTTCCTTAAAGAATGAAATATATACTTATTTTGATTTAAGTATAACGAATATTTTCAAATGTTGAAAATAAAAGATTTGTGAAACACTTATTATTAAATAAGTATGGAATGTTTTCCAATATGAAATGAACGTTTTTGAGATTTATCTTCTTAAAGATAAATCGAAATCGAACATTGAAAACGATTTGAAAATCATATATCAGTAGATATTTTGAAAGATATAAATTCACTATGGAATTTATAAAGGAAAGGGAAACTGTTTAGAAAAATAAACGTTGATTTATTTTTGAAGTGTGGAAATTTTTATATCTAGTAAAGATATTTTTGAAGATGAAATAATTTGGAAAATTATTTGGAATCTGATGATGTTGCGCATCTTTATTGATAGTTAAATAACCGACTATCAATAATTACCTTTAGATAGGTATTTGTTGTGAATTGGATGAATTTGAATGCCACACTTATTTTTGAATAAACGCTCACTATTCGGGTTAGCCGGGAAAGGACCATGGGGTCGTATAACCCATCCCGAATAGGTGATACGTCGTTATGAATTGCATTCGAAGACCGGTGTTGAAGACCGGATATTTTTGAAAACGGAAGGATTACCGTCGAGTTACTCTACATCGGCTGATCTCCGATTTAGAGGTTTTATCACCCTTAGTGACGGGAAGTCCTGACGTGATTGAAATTATCCGGATATGCAAGGGCTTCGTGAGAAGTGCCTTCGGTTCTGTTCGATCCCGGAACAGACTTGTATGGATTGTATGTCTGACGTTACAATTTGAGATATAAAGCTGATTTCTTTCAAATACATTTCTGTTGGTGGCGGAGAATTTATTCTCTTAGCTTAACACCCTTCTCTGAGACGTACGAGCTCAGAGGTTATGTAGTTGAAATTTATCAGCGATATACTCCCAATTTGGTAACATGGCATACTGAGTGTTGCTGTGAAATGATCAGTGTTTGATCATTTGTGATATGATCATTTGTTTGATCTTATATCTTTGTGATCATAGGTTGATCATTTTGTTTGACCCAAAGCAGGGCTTTTTGAGAAAGCGTAGCTTTGTGGACGAGACTTCGTCGAGCCTCACACCCCGGAAATGGTCGAAACAGGAAGGATGCAGCAAGGTTCTAGGGAGTAGCGCCCCTTAGTGTATGTCATTCCTTCTGGATAAAGGTGGTATCATGGTATGGAGCCCAGATACTTAACCTCTGTGGTTACTGCATTATTATTATCTATGTGGTTTGTTGGAAATCGGGGATCCTCGGGAAGATCGGTGACGATCAGGGGATGGCATACGCGTGTCAGTAGTTACCTATTTTTGCAGAGGTAACCCGGCCTTGTGTTGGCAGAGATCCGGTTAGGTTCTCGGGTCGTCTATTCCAAGGACGTACCCATCGTGGATAGGAAGTTCCTTAGCCTGACCATTTGTTGGAAATCCAAAGAAACAATACGAGACTTGTACGGTTTTAGTTGTAGAACCTGTCATCTAATATGGCAGCTATAGCAAGCATACTATAATGGTACCTATGCTGGCTAAGATTTATATTGTACTTTCGAAATGTTTTCTACACTATGCACTAATAATAATATCAAAAAGAATTTGATTTTTGCGTAGTAAGCATCTTTGACTATCATAAGAAGAAATCTCCTCCAATTCTGCGTTTGCATTGTGTGTGTGGTGGGAGGTCTTATGGTAGTTTCATTTTCCAAAAGCATTTCGAATTGACTTTAAAATTATCCTGTTGTTTATTTTAAAGAATAACTATTTTACGATCTCACACCAGTCACCATGACTGACTCGGAGTTTATTGTTTCCCTTCTAAACTCTGGGTGCCCACCAATTTCCACACGGGCAGTCTAGAGTTAGGTTATCAGGATATTCTGGATATTCTGGAGCTTTGGAGATAAGCTGGATGACGAGACGTAGTATTTGTATCTGATAGTATTTATTCCACTGTGTATTCTGTATGAGGACAAGTTTATATAACTGTCCATTGTTGTATATTGATATGATGTGATGTAATGTAATAACAGATATAATTCTTTTGTTTTTAAATGATATTCATTTATCTATTATATATTGTTCCGCTGCGATATGTGAGATTCTGATATTGTTTTCTGTTTCTGTATCTGATGTTGTGTTGTTGATCTTCTTTCTTTTCTTCTATCTTCTTCTTCTACCTTTTTCTTCTTTCTTAAAACCATAACCTTTCGGGTTTCCGGCATTCGATGGCTCAGCAGTCGATAAAGTGAGTATCGATGTTGAATTTTCGAAAGTCGAAAATTTTCGGGATGTTACATTTGGTATCAGAGCATATGGTTAAGCGACAACCCTGCTCTGTTGGGTGTTACTCATTAGAGATAGAGTCAGTAGTACTCTAGAATGAGTTGAGTGTAATAATAGATACGAGTGCGTATTTGTTAGTGAATATAAAAATTGTTTTATATTGTGATGATTGGTTTGTTGAGTGGTATATGGATTCTGGTCGGTATTGTCCGTACAACTCTATCGATAGGGATCTCTAAACACTCGAATAGAACAATTCGACACAGTATTGTTTTAAAATAGGATAAATGAGATAATTTTGCCCAAAACTATTTTTGTATAGAAAAGAAATGTTTTTCTATAAAATACTATAGTATATGGTTGCATGGATGTTAGGAAGTAATAATAGTAAATTATTATCATCGAAATTGAATAAGAAATTGAAATCGTAACTCCAAAGTTAAGAGATAAATCCATATACTAATGAAATTTAAAGAATGTAAACTGTAAATGTGAATTGTAATTTAAAATGGGATTCCAGAGAAGTTTTTGGAAATGTTTTGAAAAGAATTTGAAAATTTTGGAGATTTGGAAAGTTAAAATCTTTTTGATTTGAAAATGGATTTCGAAAGTTTGAAAAGTATTTTGACGGAATGAAAAGCTCTAAACTCTTTTCGGTCGCTGGAAAATAACTTCGATGATGACCGCGGCATCATTGGTGTTCATTTTCGGGTTTCCAAAAGAGAAATTGCTGCCAAATTGTTTTAAATAGAAGTTGTTTGAAAAAATTGGGTTTTGTTTTGGAAATTCCAGGATAATTTGAATTGTTTTCAAGATGGCTTTGGAATGTTGGTAAACTCTGGAATGCTATATAAAGATATTTATGAAATATTACTAAGTTGATAACTTATACCAATTGAATTTTGGTAGAATAAATTTAACTTAAAAGAATGAAGTTAAATCAAAGCAAGTATAAGTGAATCAATTAAATGAAAATGAAATTGAAAGTTGAAATTCATTTCGAATTTATAAGCAAATAAATTGAATTGAATAATTATCAATGAAAGATAAATTAAAATTCGTATGAAATTGAAACGGAATGTTGAAAATGAATTAGAATTTGTAATGAATTAGTAATTGAAACTAATTTAAAATAAGCAGTTGTAAACGAAAGTTAATCGATGAAATTCAATATTTCAGAATTGAAGATGAATAGAATTGAAATTGAATTGAAATTGTGAATTGAATTCAAATGAATGTGAACTGTAAAATTGAAGGAAAATGAATAGGTGTAACTTCAACAGTGAAGTAAAAATGATATAAGAAGTACATATTGAAATTTTGTAATCGAATTTGCAAAATGTTTGAATGCTGTAACTAGATATAATGGCTAGTAGGATATATAGGTGTTATAAAAGGAATTGGAATTTTGATTTCGAAGATAATTTGAATTGCTCGAAAAAGGTATGTATTTAAATTTGAATATGAGATTTGATGACTTATTTCTCTAGCCGCTTGGTTTTTTTTTTCTTTTTCTTTTTGAAATCTGAGAGTCCGTAGGGACGTTTTGTAGTCGTACCGTATTAGCCGCGCAAAGGAGGCTATGGCAAAAATTTTCGAGAATTTAGGGCGTTAGAAAAATTTTTGAGAAAATTTCAAAGTTTAAAATTTGAATTTAAACTCGAATTTGAATTGAGAAGTTAAACAATGTTGTTTGAACTTATAGTTGAAGTTGAAATTTAGTTGAATTAATAATGAATCTTTAGTAGAAAGATTTGTTTTGAAAATTTATAAAACTATTTAGATTGTGAAAAATAGTAGACGAGTTAAGGACCTTTTTTCCTAACTTGTAATTTCGAGGACGAAATTCTTTTAAGGGGGGAAGTCTGTAACGACCCAGAATTTTTGATAATTAAAATTCGAATATTTAATTAATTTTAAATATTAATAAATGAATTTAAGAAGTCGAATAATTTATTATTCGAATATTGGATTTAATTTGGTCAATTAAATCGATAATTTAATGATTGAAATTCCAGAAATAATTGAAGTATGGGTTTAATGTGCTGGAAATGATTTATAAAGTTATATTAAATCATACTGGAGTTATAGAAAGGTTATAGAACTTTCAGAATCGAATTTAGAATTAATTTGTGAAAATCGAATATTTTAATATTTAATTATCGACTGTAAAAATAGCCAATTTTCGAACAGTCTCAGAATTGAACGAAACCAGTTCCAGTGGATCCGTAATAGTTAGTTATTATCGGATTTCAATTTTCGTAGCAATCGAAGTTATCGTTTGACCGTGGCAACTCGAAACGCATCGATATCGTTTAATTTTAAATCGTCGAGTTAAAATAGTCATTTTTCAAACGGTCTCGGATTTCGACGAAACCAGTTTCATCGGATCCGTAATGTGATATTATTGTAAGATTTCAAATTTCGTAATTTTTGGATTTATCATTTGTCCGGTACGAATTAAAACGCCTCGCAATCGATTTAAATCGGTTTAATTTAAATTGATCGTTTCTTGTCATATCTCACACAGACGATCGAATTAGCTTCCGAAACTTGTTCCATTGCGTCCGGAACGCGGGGTAAACCCCAGAAACGCCAGTCACCGCGCGTAAATCGGAGTTCGGAAAATTTCGATGAATAGTAAATTGGGCAATTTTCTATATAAGCACCTCAATATCTTCACTTTGCAAAAGAAGAAAAGCTAGGGTTTCAATCCTCTTCAGCCGCCGCCTGTGATATATTCAATGGCTGAAAAACAATCATCTACTTCTTCCATTTTCTTCAAATCCACTAATCAATTCACGAAACTTTCAACTGGAAAAATATTGAGCACTTCGAGTTCTATCTAATCAACGGGTATGATCGAAATATACGTTACGGATCGACGGCAAAACTCAGTTGAACGTGGCGCGTTCAAGCACGAATCCCTACGCGTAGACGTAACCGAGCTCCAAGCAATTCTGGTCGATGGTAGGGTTTGTCGAGGCCTACGTGGTGGCGTTGCCTGATCGATGTAATAATGCTCGTATGGTGTCGCGGCACTAGGGTTTAGAGGCGGCATGTTGGGTTCTCGCGTGAAGAATGCCTGGAGACGAACGGAAGGGAAGAAGCAACCATCGGCCCAGATTTTCTTTTGTTAAGATCAACGGCTGTGATGTGGGTTTGGAAAATAATTAAATAAAAGATGTAAATTTATTTATATAAATCGTGTAAACTTTAAAATGTAATATCTTTTTGCTGCGTGATCAGAAAATGACGAAACAAAGTTCGTTGGAATCGTCTCGACATGTACTTCGCAATGCATCTAATTTGGAGTCGTTTGGAGCTAGTTTGAATTTCGGGTAAAATTAAACGCGTGTTTAATTTTATCCGAAATAAACGCTGGAACGGAATTTAAAATCACGGTGAGATCTTCTCACTCAAATGAAAGTGGATTTTCTTTTGCAGTTATTGATTGATTTGATTGCTATTGGATGTGATATTAGATATAGTAGGATATATATCTATATATAGCAATATATACATATTGGCATATGTATATATTGGATTGATTGATTTCCCGCCTCATATAGCGGATGAGACCCTATTGCGCCGTTAGTAAGCGGATTTTTATAAAACCTATATACCGCGATAATTCCGTACTGGAGCGGAATTGGTATTGTGCTAACATCTATGGATGCAGGGAAACAGGTTGGAGGGATCCAACTGGATTCCTCACCAGTAGTATTTTTTTTACAGATATTGATGTATATTCTGTTATCATATTGATATATGATATTGACTGTTGTGATGGACTAATTGATGCTGTTGCATCATCGGATTCAGTTTTGAAATGTAAAAATAACGACTTTTATTTTAAAAAGGTTTTTTAAGTGGGTTTTGAAAATATACGTTTTATGGAATTTTTGAATCGATTTATAAACGTAAAATTTTAAAGTTATAAAAGTTATAATTTTTAGTGAAATATAACCGAAGTGTCATTTTTGAAATAAAAGTCGATTTATTTATAAAATGGTTTAAGTTGGGATTTTGAATAACTATAAACGATTTGTATAGAAAGATTTATAAAATTGATATGTTGTAAATCAAAATATTGGACTTATAAAACAAATTTTTATAAGTGTTAAAAAGAAGTATAAAAGGATTTCATAAGTGAATGAAATTAATAGATTTATAACGTGAAGTTATAAAGTGAATAGATGTTGTAGAATAAACGATTTATAAGTAATTTACTTATAAATTAGATTTTTTGCACTTAATTGGGATATAAATAGAAATTGCTAAATGAAATGATTTCATAAGTTGAAATTGTTATGAAGTATAAATGTGATTTATAAACGTTGTTTATAAATCTGAAATCACTTATTTTGATAAGTAATTTTAGAAGTTAATAAAAGGAGAATTTTATAAATCGAAGTTGTTAGAAAATATAAAGGTGAATTTATAAACGTTGTTTTATGAATTTGAAATCAATCAAATTTGATGAATGTAATATAGAAGTTATTAAGGGAATTATCCACGATTTTGGATAGTGGATAATTCTTGGAATAAAACGTGTAGAAAGGATTGAAATGTAATTATTGGAGTATATTCACGATTTTGGACAGTGAATATATTATTAAATAAAATGGATATGTTTCGGGAAAGCGATATTTGAAATGAAGTGATTGTTTTAAAAGATGTTTTAAAACGTGTGAATTACCGAAATCATAGATTTCAACATTTATTGTTGAAATAGACGTTTTCGAGGAATTTAAGGAAATGATAGACTATAACACTGTTGTTATAGTAAATGGTTTCCGAAAGGAAATATTTTTGTATGGTATTGGGATTCATATATCTATCTAAATTTCGAATCCCTATACTAGTGATTTTGAGTCGTCGTAACGATGTTTTACGTAACATTCGTTTTGACTCAAATAAAATTTGTGAAAGAGAATGATTTCCTTAAAGAATGAAATATATACTTATTTTGATTTAAGTATAACGAATATTTTCAAATGTTGAAAATAAAAGATTTGTGAAACACTTATTATTAAATAAGTATGGAATGTTTTCCAATATGAAATGAACGTTTTTGAGATTTATCTTCTTAAAGATAAATCGAAATCGAACATTGAAAACGATTTGAAAATCGT
Source organism: Allium fistulosum (assembly GCA_030737815.1). Lineage (NCBI taxonomy): Eukaryota > Viridiplantae > Streptophyta > Magnoliopsida > Asparagales > Amaryllidaceae > Allium > Allium fistulosum. The sequence continues at coordinate 1,041,358,648 of CM060902.1, read as the reverse complement.
ATATCAGTAGATATTTTGAAAGATATAAATTCACTATGGAATTTATAAAGGAAAGGGAAACTGTTTAGAAAAATAAACGTTGATTTATTTTTGAAGTGTGGAAATTTTTATATCTAGTAAAGATATTTTTGAAGATGAAATAATTTGGAAAATTATTTGGAATCTGATGATGTTGCGCATCTTTATTGATAGTTAAATAACCGACTATCAATAATTACCTTTAGATAGGTATTTGTTGTGAATTGGATGAATTTGAATGCCACACTTATTTTTGAATAAACGCTCACTATTCGGGTTAGCCGGGAAAGGACCATGGGGTCGTATAACCCATCCCGAATAGGTGATACGTCGTTATGAATTGCATTCGAAGACCGGTGTTGAAGACCGGATATTTTTGAAAACGGAAGGATTACCGTCGAGTTACTCTACATCGGCTGATCTCCGATTTAGAGGTTTTATCACCCTTAGTGACGGGAAGTCCTGACGTGATTGAAATTATCCGGATATGCAAGGGCTTCGTGAGAAGTGCCTTCGGTTCTGTTCGATCCCGGAACAGACTTGTATGGATTGTATGTCTGACGTTACAATTTGAGATATAAAGCTGATTTCTTTCAAATACATTTCTGTTGGTGGCGGAGAATTTATTCTCTTAGCTTAACACCCTTCTCTGAGACGTACGAGCTCAGAGGTTATGTAGTTGAAATTTATCAGCGATATACTCCCAATTTGGTAACATGGCATACTGAGTGTTGCTGTGAAATGATCAGTGTTTGATCATTTGTGATATGATCATTTGTTTGATCTTATATCTTTGTGATCATAGGTTGATCATTTTGTTTGACCCAAAGCAGGGCTTTTTGAGAAAGCGTAGCTTTGTGGACGAGACTTCGTCGAGCCTCACACCCCGGAAATGGTCGAAACAGGAAGGATGCAGCAAGGTTCTAGGGAGTAGCGCCCCTTAGTGTATGTCATTCCTTCTGGATAAAGGTGGTATCATGGTATGGAGCCCAGATACTTAACCTCTGTGGTTACTGCATTATTATTATCTATGTGGTTTGTTGGAAATCGGGGATCCTCGGGAAGATCGGTGACGATCGGGGGATGGCATACGCGTGTCAGTAGTTACCTATTTTTGCAGAGGTAACCCGGCCTTGTGTTGGCAGAGATCCGGTTAGGTTCTCGGGTCGTCTATTCCAGGGACGTACCCATCGTGGATAGGAAGTTCCTTAGCCTGACCATTTGTTGGAAATCCAAAGAAACAATACGAGACTTGTACGGTTTTAGTTGTAGAACCTGTCATCTAATATGGCAGCTATAGCAAGCATACTATAATGGTACCTATGCTGGCTAAGATTTATATTGTACTTTCGAAATGTTTTCTACACTATGCACTAATAATAATATCAAAAAGAATTTGATTTTTGCGTAGTAAGCATCTTTGACTATCATAAGAAGAAATCTCCTCCAATTCTGCGTTTGCATTGTGTGTGTGGTGGGAGGTCTTATGGTAGTTTCACTTTCCAAAAGCATTTCGAATTGACTTTAAAATTATCATGTTGTTTATTTTAAAGAATAACTGTTTTACGATCTCACACCAGTCACCATGACTGACTCGGAGTTTATTGTTTCCCTTCTAAACTCTGGGTGCCCACCAATTTCCACACGGGCAGTCTAGAGTTAGGTTATCAGGATATTCTGGATATTCTGGAGCTTTGGAGATAAGCTGGATGACGAGACGTAGTATTTGTATCTGATAGTATTTATTCCACTGTGTATTCTGTATGAGGACAAGTTTATATAACTGTCCATTGTTGTATATTGATATGATGTGATGTAATGTAATAACAGATATAATTCTTTTGTTTTTAAATGATATTCATTTATCTATTATATATTGTTCCGCTGCGATATGTGAGATTCTGATATTGTTTTCTGTTTCTGTATCTGATGTTGTGTTGTTGATCTTCTTTCTTTTCTTCTATCTTCTTCTTCTACCTTTCTCTTCTTTCTTAAAACCATAACCTTTCGGGTTTCCGGCATTCGATGGCTCAGCAGTCGATAAAGTGAGTATCGATGTTGAATTTTCGAAAGTCGAAAATTTTCGGGATGTTACAGTAGCCCTAGTTCCGACTGTAGTCAATTAGCCCCGTAGCAGGCTCGTCCCCGTTTGTAGTCGTCCCTGTCCCCGTTGTAGTCGTCTCAATTGTAGGCTCGTCTCCTGTGCCCTCATCCCTATCCCTCGTTGTAGGCTCGTCACTTGAAGCAAATGTTAGCCCTAGTTCCCACTACTGTCCATTGTCTCGTCACTGGACGCGAATCGGCAGCCATCATCACCAACAGTCCTTTGTCCTCGAAATTTCAAAGTAAGTTGCAGCCGTGCTTTTGCCTTTATTTTCTATTTTCAGAGCAAGTGATGAGTGGAGTCTTAACTTCAAGTAATTGGTTATTGTTGAAAATCATAATGGAACTCGAAACTTAATTTATGTAGTCAAATTAAAACTCAACCTTAACCAATAAGTAGAATTGTGTTTGTTGATATTTAGATAATATTGCCAACTACAAATAAAACGACCTAATACAAAAACCTGTAATCCAGAAAATTCCAAAACTCTAGCAGTAAGCTATCCAAGAATATTCAGTTGAGCAATATCTTTACTGTGTATTCGATACTTTTTTGTTATTTCTGGCAAAAAATTTCAAGTTGCAAAGTTCTATGAATATGTTATGGCAATGGAAGATGTCCTAGAAGTTTTCAGGTCTTGATGGCTCTCTTTTTGTATCCTTTTGTAGATCTTAAACCTGTCCATGTCTTTATGTAATATGGAAAACAGTCTACTATTAGGTGACTGATTAATGACACTGAGAATTAATAATGACTCATGTGTTGTGCGGAGTAAAAATGATTAAAAATTAATCAAATGAATATGCATATTGTTGTGACTCTTTGCTACATATCCTTATAAAGTCAAGGGTGTATTGAAAAAATCAAAAGCTATATAGGAGTAAATGAAAAACAATACGGTCTTTATGGTTTGCAGAAAAGGGTATAAGTTTTTTAGTGTTATACCCAATAAGTAGATATCAATAAGACTTTTAGCACGAAAGCGTTTAATGCTTTTATGTTGCAATCATATTCATGCACTACAAGAAAAGTGCTAATTAATTGCATTTTAAAACAGCGTTTGAAAGCACGATGCAGTCTTAGTCTGCATGCTAATAAGACATAGAAAAAATGTAAGCGTTGATTGGCTGTTGATGAATTGGTTATCAAAGATAGGAGTTTAAACATTAATGAAAATTTTGACTTTGTAGATTGTTGAACTTATTGGTCGGAAATGCTTGGCTAACTTGTTTATGTAGTTTTTGTTGATAGAAAAGGAAGTTAAATAATAAGTTAATTAATAAGTTAAATTATAAGTTGAATAAAAGTAGGTTGAGGTCAAAAGTTGACTCATTTTTTCTTTTACATGAACATGGGATATCCCTGTCAGTATATATGTACAAATTACATATGTTGGAGATAACATGATTAATAGGATTATGCGCTTGTTATTAGAATAGTTACTTCAAAAAATGAAAATGGATGTTGGATTTAATAATTTATATTCAAGTACTATTTTGTTATTTCGATCTTAGACAGTGCTGAATATGTTCATCTTAAACAATTCCCTTAGACAATGTTGAATCTGTTCATCTCAGATAATGTTGGATGATTGAATGATAGAATTGGCCGAGTGTACCGTCTGAATGATTAAGCTGAATGAGCAGGCTAACTGATGATGTAAAGTGCATGATGACTTGCACAGAAATATATGTGAACTGTTGAAGTTGAATATGAAGCTGGCTGGCATTGCTGAAGGCAGGACCTGATGTACTAGCTGAAGCTTAAATGAAGTGGTGAAGTAGGATTAACTTGAGTTTGGTACATTAACTTAAAGCTGGAACTAAGCGGTTACAGAAGCAAAGTAGAACCGGTGAACACCATTAATAGGTGCCTCAGTTTCGACAACTCCAGGTAATTTAGTATAAGATCTAAATTTGCCTTATGCGATAAATTAACATCAACAGCTTCAGAACAAATCACATAACACCATTTTGTAGTCTCGAGCGTTAGGTATGATTCGATCCCATGTGCTTTCAGTTCTGAAGAATGCTTCTTTCCAGGTATTTTCTTACAGCTTTAAATTTATAAATTAAAACCTTAAACCAATTGCTGATGTTACTGCTTGTCATTAGGTGCAAACAGTTATTCGAGACAATAGCTCAAGCAAATCATCCTTTTTAGAGGGTGTTGAAGCATCTATTATCTATGTTCGCTTTGAGGCGGCAGCTAGTGATGTATGTGTTATAGCTTTATTGACATTCTTCTATGCTTTAATTCAGTATTTTAGTGTGATCAGTGATAATACATCAATTGCTGTCTATACACCAATACAATAGCTGTTTTAATTATAGTTTATGTCACTGGTCACTATCATCATCAGTCATCACAACACTACTGAAAATAGTGCCCAACCTGAACTAGTTAAATTCTACTGAAAATATTAATATTTAATATTAGGCCATAGCTTAGATGATAGATCAGCCATAACTAGTCCAGAAAAATAAATTATGAAGCCACTATTAACTCTAACAACACTACTAGTACTTCTATAGCTGTTTTTTTATTCACTTTCTCTGCCTTATAATATTGGATTGAACAATCTATCAGTATTTTACTTTAATATTCTGTAGTTCTTACTTTGTAAATTTCACATTTTCTTTTATACATCATAATCATAATCCCTTATTAAAATATGTAGAATCCCAATTTCTTAAAAAAAGATCGATATAATATACATAGAACTGTATTGGAAACAAGATTGGTTTTAAAATTCAAATTTTGAATATGTAATTTATTCTGAAAAATGTATTGTTTATGAAGGTTATGATGCTGTTCATTTGGATGTATTCCTTATATTCCATTTTCTTCTTTCTTTCAGAGATCTCCTTCCTATTTATTTATATTATGTCCTATTTTATTCCCTTGGCTTAAATCATTTCCTTGAATCAACAACATGATAAGTTTTATAATTGTTCATCCTATGATAAGTTTTTCACCATGCGACCTATGTTTTAATCATTAAGTCCTGTTTTGAATCATTGAAGCCGTGTTAGAGTTACATACGCATATCTTGGTCTAAACTAAACTCCGGTATTACATCAATAAATTCTTAAATTACCTGTGTGTTATTTACTATCCAACTATTTCAACTAACAACCCATCATTTCCTTCTTTACATAAATAATCAATTAAAAAGCTTTGAAATTAAAGCTTAGAAATGATTGAATTATTGAATAAAGGTAGGAATATCACCCACACATAGGCTAGAGAATAGAACGAATGAGAGTCAAGGGAGATCGCCCGTAACATGCAACAGTTTCGGCTGAAACTGTTTTGACGACTCCTTGTGGACCGATGAAGAACAGTGCTGGAGCATAAGCTCCTGTACCTATGCATGCATCGCTCGAGCATGAAGGCCAACGTACCAGAGTTGTATTTATGTGTGTGTGTTACTTCATTTGTAAGTGACTGTATTCCTATAGATAGTAATATGTGCATTCGTCTAGTAATAAGTCTGCTCGTCCCTATACTATGCTCTGTTGATATCATGTTCAAGTATCTAACTTTGTATTAGAGTGTGTTCCATATCTCAATCTTTTGTATAATCATTTGGGGCTTAAAACTACTATACCTTGGCATTTTACTTTCGCATGTGTGTTTTGGCTAGAGAGTTTGTGAGGTCGGCTGTTAACTAAATTTATATGAACTAATTATAAGCTTTGAATAACCAATCTTTTGTTGTTGCATAAGCTTCTAAATATTAGTCTTAGTAAATTAATTATTTTACTAATACCATGTCACTGTTATTATATATTATACAACAATTAAAAAAAGTATCACTTCCTATATATGCATGGGAATTGTATATGAATGGATTGTTCAACTGGTTTCCTACATTAAAGTTAACACTGATACGATGTCAGCTTCTTAAAGTAAAACACTGATAGATATTGCACTTAAAATTAACAAAGTTTCCTACATTACATGTTCAACTGGTTTCCTATTTTACATTAATAAAGAGCACGAATGATTTTTGTATATAACTTAAAATTAACTTAAAATTTAGTTTCTGTTCTTATTGCTTCATATATGATATTTTAAGGACTTAATTATCTTTTTTCTGATATCAGTTTTCTAAAGTAATTGTTTGTCCAATAATTTCATGACAATTCTTAAACAGGATCTTATGGGTAGCATTATTCCAAATCTACAACTTCGTTATGAATTATTAATGTTCCAAAATCAAGATAATAACATATTGACAGTATCAGCGAGCCTAAGCTGTGTTGTTCAGAGCCTAAGCAGAGCTGTAGGTAATATAGTTACAACAGTGTAAATGGATACAGCTTAACCATGATACTAATTTTAGCGAACTCAAATGTAACTAGTTCTGTTATGTATACGGAACTACATCTATTCTGAAAATACACACAAAGAATTACCTGAAACAAATGTTATTAGCAGGCAAACTTAGAAGTCATGGTTTCACAATATAAATCAACTTCTATTACACAAACAATATGTATAGATAAACATGTAAGTGATTTTTTCACAATGTAAATCCCTTCATAGTTCATGCTTCCTATAAAGCAGAAACATATGTTATCGGGTTGGGTTGGATCACAAAATTCCTAACTTCTAGGTTAAATAACAGTTGATTTTGTATTTGCAGAATTTACAAATTCATTACTCAGACGTTTTCTTTCTCTGAAATAGTGATGATTCTTAAAGTTTGCATAAGAATGAATAAACAAGGCATGCTTACAAAGTTATACTTTTGGCTTTTCTTCTTAACTTGTACTTTTCATAGCATGCGACTGATTATATTAACAATCTCATTTAATCCTTACAGCCGAATTTTAGGTGGCTAATGTTCATTTAAGAACTGCGAAATTATAGGTTGTTGATGTAAGAAAAAGAATACGCATACATGATGTGGAAGGAGTAACTTCAATAATGTGCTTCTTAACTATTCCTATACTACTATTAACACTAGCTATAAACACTGATCAAAGCATGTTATTTTTTAAAGTTTATTCTTTATCACTCAATCTTGTGTACCTTCTTGATATCTCAAAACAATGCACCTCAACCATAAACTCAAATGAGCTCTCTTTCTATTTCGTTTTTGTCATTATAAGGTTAGTACCGTAAAAATATGCGTTACCCTTGTTTGATGGATATAAGACTAATTCACATGCAAAAATGAAAAAACAATTTTCCCAACATCTTCATCTGTTGATTTTCACATACAACATTTCCATGTATGAAATGTACCATTCATTTTCCTGAAATGTTTTTGTAGATTTATGAATACTCCTGGAAGTGATCTTAGTCTGTTCAACAAGTGAAAATTAATATCTTCATACTTAATTTCTAAAATTTATTATTATTTTATTTGTTTCTATTGCAAATTTTAAATTACAAAGATAACATTGTCGTATTTTTCTACACGAAATATATCACTCTTTAGCTTGAAATTCTGAAAATTGGTTTTGTTACATTCAGAGCCTATAGTTGTTTTTCATCAGAAAATTAGTTACAAAGTTTAAGTTAGCCTATAAAGGCATTACATACAAAAAGAAACTATACATAACACCAAAATAACTCCATACAAAAATAGCTATATCAACAAAAATAAAAAGGATTCAAAAATCAATTCAAATTGTAATAATAGAAAATAAAGTTCTAGGACTGACAATGTAGAAACCCAGGCATCAAATCGGTTTAAAAAATTATTTTTTCCTTTATAGCATAAAAAGCTGAAAGTAAGAGGTATTAACTCTTAAGAAATCGGCAATTTATTTTCCTACAATTATTTTTGCATGGATGACTTTCTATTTATTCCATTTTATCCTTAATTGAATTCAGTTGTGGTATTCTTAATACTCTGGATATTTGAATACTTTATATCACTATCAATATATCAATCAGTATTATACATCCTTTTTACCACTTCTTTATGTCCATATGGATAACTATGGTCAACTGAAATAGATGCAATATATCCATTTCTTCTTCTTCTTCTTCTTCGTTTTTTAAACAAAATAAAATAAAAAGATTTTTTAATCCAAATTTGTATGGTATCATTCTGCGTACTAAAAAAAGAAGTAAGTTTGTAACACATCCTTTGTGAATAAATTGAAATGAGCTTAATTATAGCATTAATTGTAACAAAGGAGATTACTAGTTTTATATCACAAACTTTTATTATCAAGATATCATACCAAAAAATATTACATACAGCATTAAAAGCAGGCAGCAAAGATGGAAAAATCAAAAGGAAATTTATTTGTGACCATGACTAAATAAATGACTTTAAGTTTTTATGCATCACTCCCATCTCTGTCCTTATCCTATGTCATTATTTTTGACTCAATTGTCTTTCATCTCTCACTTCCAAAAGTTACATAATATTTTAGTTCAGGAAAACATAAACATTCTTTGATATTTTCTTGATAGTTTGATGAACTTTGCTCTTATATTAACTATGTTTCATCAATATGAGGGGAAAAAATGAAGTATGATTAGTCTATGTTGCAATTTTGATTACCAGTTTGATAAGTAATAACCAGTAAGTATGCAACATGCTTACTGTAATTTAAACTATACTAATGCAAAAGAATGTTGCGTCTTACAACCCAGCTATTTATTCTCAATGCATATTCACAGGCAACTGAAGTTGCAGCTAAATAAAGCACACTACCCCAAACTATTAGTCAAAAATACACTTTTCTACCTTATATTGTGATCATTTGGCAAATGCGTTATCATAAATGTCTTTAACTGAAGATACCTAATTTTGTTGACCTTTTTGCTTATCAAACTAATTGGTAGAGATGTATATCTTATCCATGAAAGTCTAGTCAAGTGAACTTGGTCGAAACCTTTAGTTCTGTAATTTAACTAAGAACTATGAAATCAATTTTTTATATATAAAATCTTTATATTTTACCATCTGTACTAGTTTAAAACTGATTTGAAGAAGGTTGTGCAAATAAGTTGAAAACCAATTTTGCTTAATTAGAAAATTATTATTTGGTTGTTATTTTTCTAAAAGAAATATGTATAGCAGATCTCAATTATCAAACTGAGAGTGATCAAAGGCTACAAGTTGTGAGTGTTGAGTGATCAAAGGTTACAAGTTGATGTACCTTTATTTGTTCCATAAATATGATGTGCTATGCTAAAATTACCTTGTCAATCAAAATTACGTTAAAATCCTTATTTGACCATGTATATTTTACTACTAGGACGAAGCTCAATGGCTTGTGGAACTTGATGATCTATTTTCAATTATAACTAAAAGGTAATATAGGTATATCAATTTATATTTGTATCATTCATGTGCCACTTTTTATGCTAACAACTGTATTATTTTTTATGGTAGAATGTCACTTAAGGATTCAGTTTACTAGGATATTGGATGTTAACAGAGCTAATATTGGATATGTCTGCAGGCATATAGTGAGTCCTGTTTTAGCTCTCGAGAATGTAGTGGGATGTTTCTGAGATCACATCCAGTAAGTTACCACAAAACATAATATAATTGGCCTTTTATCCTCGGTAGGGTATCATTTGCTAGCAAAGAGTGAAATTATATATGTGATTTTACAGGTGGGTATACCATCATTATGGTACTATGCTCATGGCACTTGTCAATCTTACTTCACTCAGGCAATGAACAACGAAAAGCTTTTGCATACTTCTCGATTGCTTTTTTTATTTTTTCAATTTTTTTTTTCACTGCACAGGGTTCAACTTAAACTTTCTGGACAGTTGGTAGTCTGTAGAGCAAATACATGTGAGTATGTTCTCCATCATTATGGTACTATGCTCATGGCACTTGTCATTTTTATTTGACAGGTTCTACGTGATTTGTGATACTTATTCAAGGGCAGAAGGTTGAAGATAATATGGTGGTTGAGAATGGTTGAAGAGATGTTGTCATACTTGATGAGGTACGTTCTACTGTTGTCATTATACTTTTGCATTATACTGTTTTGTTCATACTCCCAGTCCATTGATTATATTAATTTGCAAAGCTAAAATTAAAGAAAAATTCAAACAAATTCAGACTTCAATATTTTGTAGTGGAAAAACAATGAATAAAGAAATGCAAAACAATTATCAACTAGTAAAAAGGTAATTGTTTTAAAACTTTAGAAAAAATACTTTGCAGGATTATCAAAATCATTAGCAACTCACAGTTGGGTCCATACTTACGGATTGCTATCCATCATCGATGATAACAAATTTAGGAGGAATCCTACGTTTTTCTAAGTTGAAAGAATAAACAAATGCTTAATGGTTCTTACTGGACGACTATATCTGTAAAAAGTAATTCTTAAAGTGAACAATAAAGCACCATTCTGATCCACTTTTAACACCGTCTGCAGTGACATTAGCATAAAATGCATCCTCTGTACACCGACCAAACAAGTTTAATGCATCTAGCATCTGTCATATAAAGATAATTGAGTATTTTATCTATAATCAATGCATAAATATCGGGTGTCTATCACAGATAAATGGACATAAATATTAGTTACGTTTTCAGAAAAGAGAAACTCATGTTTTCTATCATTATATCCCAAATGAACTAATAAACCAAAGTACATAATTAATTTAAACTATATAAATTAACAACTTTAAGTGAACATATGTATATTATTAAGATTCTTTTGCTAATGCATATATGATCTTAAGAGTTCAGTAAGCTGGATTGAAACCATACATCTGATCATATTTACACACACAATATATAAATTCATCTATATACAGTATACCATTACAAACCTATACTAACATGATCATAACATGTACAAACCAATCAAATTACCATAATATATGACATTGGTAACAGGAAAGCTAAGAAGTTTTCATGTACTAACATGATTTAAATCATTCATCCTCCTTGTACGATTCATCAACCGCCACAGGGAACATGCAATGGGACAAAATAAATGCGTCCACTCGTATCGTTTTCTATGTAAAAGCTGCAATAAATATAATTTAAGTGACTGCCTTTTCTTTGATGTACGTTGTTCAACTGTTGTAGTAATATTTCACGCCACTAATATAGTGTCTACGATCGTAACTAGTTAACAGAATTCGAGCATAGAAAATGACATATATTCATTTTTCTCTCGACATAAACAAGTGACTGTCATTGCAACAAGTCATACATATAAGTTCAGCTTAAACCGACGGCTTATATCATGTTCCAAAGCAACATAGAATCGTATTTGCATTTGTCCAGTTGGGCATATGGTCCTTTCACGTTACAGTGACCTTTCATTTACTATTATTGACCTTCATTTAAGTTTTTTTTGTTTTAAATTTTATAGCATGTTGTATACTTTGTATTAGTCAATCGCCTACTGAAATAGTGTGATGAATATTTAGTGCTTGCATTATGAATCCGATTTAACTTTGTGTACACTTTTTTGATGAATTGATTCTCAAGCATTACTTTTACTTTACAGGTAGATAGATGACTGTGATGCAAAAAAAGGTTGCAACGAGTTATGGATCGAAGTTATTTTTGCTGCTAGAACTACTTTTTTGGTTTTAACGTATGTACTACTTGCTTTTGTTTTGCTATTGCTACTTGTTCTATACTTTTTTTTGAACAATTGATGAAAAACTATTTATGTTTGGTGTAAGAATATTGTGTATTTTGATTATGAAATTTCATACGTTGGTTATCAAATATGTGTCCAAAATGTGGTATTGATACAATATGCTAATTTTGAAATGTGATATTGATATAATATGCTAATTTTGAAATGTGGTATATATACACATTATGGCGGATGTTTACTGAAATGGAATTAAAACATTCCACAACGTTTTTAAAACGCTGTTAAAACATTCCACATCGTTTTTAAAACGCCGTTGAAACATTCCACAGTGTTTTTAAAACGCCGTTGAAAGTTTTAACAGTGTTTTAAAAATGCCGTTAAATTGTATCTAAAAACATAAAGCACGATTTATTGCAACAAGGAAACGCTGTAAATAAATACCACAACATTGAGAAAACGCTATAAAATCTTATCTTAGCACGAAACAAACGCTAAGAAAGATCTCTAACTGCACCCAACCAAACGCTGTTAAATGATTTCATGGCACCAGAGAAACGCTGTTAAAAAGGACATTTAACAGCGTTTATTTCTTGTCATTGTATATCTCTGACATATAACTGCATGTCGATATACAACATATGTAAAAACGCTGTTAATATCTTTTATAGCGTTTTTAAAACGCTGTTAAAGGTCCTGTTTGTTGTAGTGTACTTATTTAGGTAAACAAATGTCACTTAAAACATAGATTACAATAAACCTAAAACACTTTTGGTGTAAGTAAATAGATCGTATGGAAGTTAAACCAAGTGTACATAACCCCACTTTCCGATTTCAAACTTGTACTATCCCTTGATGAACAATGTACTCAGACAAGTTAGCGTACTATCCTTGTCTCGACATACATTCTTAATTCTCAGGATAGGGACAAGTTTCCCTACCTTGAAATTTGGTGTTAAGTATGGAAAGAATACTTTCCATACCACCATAATTTAAAATGATCATTTATAGAAATCAAACCTCATTTTTTATAAAATTCCATTTTATAAATCACTTATATATTTACAAACTTCATTTATCTTCTTTATAGAACTCCATTTATAAATTTCCATTATAAAACTCCTTTTATAATTTTCCTTTATAAAACTCCCTTTTATAAATCTCCATTTTATAAACTCCTTTCATAAACTCCCAAATTTATTTACAAAACTCCTTTTATAAATCTTCAAATTTAATTATAAAACTCCTTTTATAAATTCCCAAATATATTTATAAAAATTATTTTATAAATCTCCAAATTTAATTATGAAACTCCTTTCATAATCTCATTTCTATTTACCCAACTCCTTTTATAAATCTCCTTTATTTTATAAAACCCCTTTTATAAATCTCCTTTGTATTATATATATTCCTTTTATAAATCTCCAAATTAATTTATAAACTCCTTTTATAAATCTCATTTACTTATCACAAACCTTTCGGTTTAAAGATAAAACCAATTTTTTTTCATAAAATGATCATTCCAAATATCACTGTAAATTCGCAAATGTGATTTATTATTCCAATTTATCAAAAACGACATCATTTCCCCTTTATAAAATACAATTTATAAATGTATCCTTTTTATTTATAAAATACCAATTATAAAATTATCCTTTTTATTTATAAAATACCAATTATAAATCTATCCTTCTATAAAACATTTTATATAAAGCGATTCATAAATATTTATTCTAAGATATTTCTATCTTCTTTTAAAACGAAATCACTTTATTATAAAGGATAAATTCCCTTTATTTTCCTTTAAAATAAAAATTCATTATTGTATTACCTTTTATGTAAATAAATACTTTCCAAAATACTTTTTAAAACATTTCCATATAAATTAAAAGAGACAATAAAAAAAGGTAAAGTAAAAAAGTTCGAAAACCATTTCTAAACAAAATACCATCGAAAATTCCACAAATTACCTTTGAAAATCATTCTCCGAATCAAAAAGCATTTCTCAAATCAAAATAGCAAATAATGGTATTTCAAAATACTACAATCAGGACAATAGCTACTTAGCACTTAACCAATGCTACTACTACCTTTATCACTAAAAAGGTTTAACTTTTAACATATATCAATGTCACTTCCAATACTTTAGCATTCAACAATTTATGTAACAAGTATCTAAATGAAATTAAAATCAACAGTGGTGTGGAATCCAGATCCCTCTACAAAATTCCTTGTATTTCATTTTATACATAATCCATTTTCTAAAATGGGAATACAAATAAATCATTCATGCATGAAAATAATAACTTGTATCTACTACATACATTATACCATGTTTATCCAAAGGTAAGTTAACTCATCGAAATTCCAGTTGATGCTTAAACGTTCTAGCTCAATCTAAAATCGAACGACGCTCGATTTTAGCTAAAAATTCTACTTGCTTCAAACTTGATGAAACCGGTTCCAGTGTATAGATAACATTCCTACGAGCACAACCAAAAGATCGCATCTCGATTGAAGCTCGTATGAAGTTATTAATTTTATAAGTTTTGAGATTAACCAAATTAATTAATTTCTTAATTAAATATTAATTACCTATTAACCCTTAATCTTCTTCTCCTCCATCTTTGCACACTCCCTGTACACAGATGTGCACACCTGATACCCGTGCCGCATATTTCCCCCATCAATTACTCCCTCCTCTCTCCAGGAAACACCGCACTATCGATTCCATTCAACTTCTCTTCGCCTAAGCTCCGCGATGGATACAACGACACTAAGCTCGACGCCCTCCATCCAATCGCGACCAGGAAGCCTTCCCTACTGTAGAAAATTGTTGCACCTTCCTCCCCTTGACCACATCCCACCAAACTTTGGGGAAACATGTACGTCGCCCAGAGAAACGCATTCACACTCTCTGTTTCACTAATCGTCACCTAAATCTCTACCAACATGAAACCCTAGGCACGTTAGAGCTAACTTGATCACCACCAATGATAACCGCACCTCTCAATCCCAATACAAATTTGAAGCTTATCTCCGTACGAGCTTATTGTATCCAATTTCATGATTGTTAACGAACCCTAGCTCTTAATTTTGATTTTTAAAAGTGGTGGCTAGGTTTTCTTTTACTGGAAGAGGAAAAATGAAAAGAAAGAGGGGAAAATGAAAAATGGAGAAAAGTATAAGGGTAGGAGTTTGTTTATTTTAAAATTTCCGGTAGTTCGCTACATAATATCACGTTCACGTATTAACCGCGGACGATAGAAATAAAATTACGATCATGCACAACAATGTGACATGAAACCAAAACAATAATAAAATACCCTAGTTATTTTATTTTGTGAAATTTCAAAAACACCAACGTTTGCAGCAAAATACATCAAATGATAATTTAAATATTTTCTAAATTAAAAATTATGGAAAAATCCTTTAAATTCATTTAAAAACATGTCGTTAAAAATCAGGTCATTTTATTAATAATTGATTTTCTTATTATTTATTAGATTTGAATCAAATATGAATATTTAAATAAATTAAATAATCCCATTCGAATCGTTAAAAAATTGCGGGTCATTACATTCTCCTCTCTTAAAATAATTTCGTCCTTGAAATTCCCAAAGGAAGAAAATATCTTTGAACCCTTAAACTTTTATAAACTCTTATGTTACAGAAAATTTCTGTAGCACCTACTTTGCACGGCTAGGTCAGAAAAAAATCATAATATCAATATCAGTGAATATCCGGGACCTCCCATATTTGTGGCCAACACAACAACAATATATACTTATCATATACCTTATAGAGTGTTATGACACATAGCAAACACACCCGTTAAGCATAAACATGTTTCATTAGTCGAGCAATCAAACTCTACTCATCAAACTAAAAGCAACATGCTACCATTTGCTTCCATATGCCTGAATTTCACTTCCATAACCCAAAATGGAGTTAAACATGACAAATGAAACAATATAATAGCTATATTAAAGCCCGTACGATGTACATATGTCATCTGTATGCAATATCAAATCCAATCACTTGCTCGATCACACAAATTTCACTTTTGAACTAGTACCGCTCACTTGACTTTCCTAGTGTGGATTCCGAGCAGGTTCTTTGATTAGAAACCTCTATTCTGATTATATAGCCATATACTATGATAGAAAACTTCAGAATCACATCTATAATCCATATTAAGTGTTCGCCGTCAAGAATCGAGTGAAATTTTTTTATTCGGATCAGTGTAAATCACCTCGAAATAATGTACTCGAATATGGATCAAAACAGTTATGCGAATATATTGATCTACGTACAACTTATGTATATATTCCATTGGTTTCTTAACTACACCAATTGCTTTTCATTTTAAATCACATTTTTTTCTTATAGTATATTTCCTTTAATACTAAAATCATTTATGAACCATTTCATAAAACTTTTCTTAAGTTTATAAACATCTTATAAAACACAACTTATGTTTATCAACACTTTAAAAATTAAGTTTGTGTTCGTATAATACCCCACTACATCCTAAGAGTATATATGCAATATTAGATATGTTTTACTTAATCAGGATATTCAACAAATTTAAAACTTATTTTAACTTACTATCTTTCCATTCTAGAGCTAGAAAACTCTACTTTTATTTTTTCCACAAACACAGCTTCAAGTTCTCAACTAATTCAGAAGTTTTCGACTGTCCAAAATCAGTAAAAATTTCATTTCATTTCTAATAAATGAAAACTACCAAATAACATCATAATGAGACACACAAACCAAACCACCCTAATGCATAGGATACACGCGTCTACAAAATAACTTGTAAGGACCCGTTTCTTCGGCCCTTGGACATCGACACCAATACATCCTTGGTATTCACATACCGCAAATCCGAGCATCGGAGAGGTGGTTTCTTAAGAGTAACAAAAGAAAGAAGACATAACAAAATCTTACACGAATGGAATAGCATATATTATTTCAACATATATAATCTTTACAACGAAAATATTAAATACATTTATCAGAGTTAAACATGGATAGTTATAAATCTTTGTTCATACAAAATGCGTAATACAATAGTACATGAGTGTGGTGGAAATGTATAACTATCCACTAAAGAATCTTCTAACTCCATGCTCCTAGCTGTTCCAGATTTCTTCTATCTAAACCTGACTACTAGGCTGCCTGGAAAAATAGGGCACCTAGAGTTTAAGGAAAAGGAAATAAACTCTGGGTTAGTCATGGCACTGGTGTGAGAACTCAAAATATGGGTTTTGAAAACAAAAGGTATCTCATAAGACCATACCACACATAAACACGGAATGACTTTTTACCTTATGATAACCAAAACATTTTTACGTGGAAATTTGATAACATTATTTTTAATGACATTATTTTGAAAACATTTGAAAATAAACTTATAAATCTTAGCTGAAATGCTTACATCTCACATTTCAGTATTTGCACAACTAAGTCAGTACGACACTTATTGGATATGGATTTCCAACTGAATAGCGAGGTAAGGGACTACCTCCTGTATAGTGCATTTCAACAGGAGTGCACTCGAGGCCCTTATGTTGGTCCTCTTGCGATTTAAGACAGGCCTATCCGAAAATACAGTATACGAATAGCACCGAGTATTGCATCACTCGGTTGTTCCCGACCTATCCGAGATGTCTCATAGCATACACCACTTAACTTAAACTCGATGTTATAGTGGGTAGAAATTTTATCCATCTAGAAGGTGATTTCATACCTTGATTGGTTACGACCCGCCTTAAAGCATCCCCTGTTTTACTATTCCCGAGTGTGAGGCTTTGAGGTAATGATTACCTTTTTTTGGAACATATTCCACTTTGAATGCCATTTTTCCATTTCACAATCACACAACTGATTTCTACGAACATATAACTCCTGAGCTCGTATGTCTTAGGAAAGGGTGTTAAGCTAAGAGAAGTTGCCTTCTCCGTCACCAAACAGATGATACGTTCATAGAGATCAATTAATACGATCAACAAATGCAACGTCAGACATTCATCCATACAAGTTGTCCAGGAACAGAACAAACCGAAGGCACTCTCCTACCACATCCTGTTGGGCATTACCCTAGGATTAGTAGCGAGTTAGTCCTTGCATATAAAGATTCCAGAACAAAAGGACCACAGCTATTTATTTATCTCGGGAGAAAATCCGAATATTGTCAACAACCAGTCCTTTCGTTACGAAGATCCCCGCCTTCAAAATCAAGGTCTTCAATATATATTTTCTTCACTTTCAAAACATAAATCGGTTTGAGGTGGTTTTCGGATAGGAATCACCCAAATCCGAGCCAGTTCCTTCAAACCAATTATCGATAAAAAGATGTTTTATAAATAGACGATCAGGAAATTATTTTCAAGGACAAAATTTCTCAGCGTTTTAACCTCAAGAACAGACCTTTAGTATTTTAGCCTGAAGGACAACTTTCTTTAGGTATCAGTTTTTAGTTATCGGTAGCAGTTTGTAGGTATTAGTTTGTAGTTATCGGTAGCAGTTTTTAGGTATCATTTTTTAGTTCAGTAGAAGTTTTGGAAGAATGTTTGTCCTTATGAATAATTTTGGAAGAATGTTTGTCCTTATAATTAATTTTTAGGAGATGTTTGTCTTTGTGGTTAAAATATTGAGGACGTGTCCTTGAGGCTAAAAATATACAAATTTTTGTCCTTTATTCATTTCTTTTTATTGGAAAAAATACCTTCAAGAGGTATATATTCTTAAAAACATTCTTTTTCAGTATATATGGGATCATTAAACCTCTCTTTATTAAATTCTTTGGTTTAATTAAATCCTTTCAAAAAACTTGGAATAATTCCAACCATTTTACTTAAATTCCAACAAAGCTTTCTTATTTCCAAAACGTAACTTTTTAATAAGTTGAAACCATGTTATCTAATATGGTAACTCTGAATTGTTTAAATTTGGAAAATTTAATTATTTATACTTAACTTGTTTCCGACATTCGACCTTATCTATCCCTCGCCTAGGTGAGGCCAGATGAGCCAGGGCACTGGTTGCTCCTAAACATCTCCTTAGTTTAAGCACCTCAACCAGATCTCATAAATAGAAAAATTAGGTGTACTCGTCGGCTTATTAGAGCCAAGATTAAAACTATTGCTTATAATAGCTTTTCTTTAATTCTTTTATTTAAATCCTTTTAAATAAATAATTAAATCTTCAAATCATCTTTAAAACACTTAATTATTCATTTAAAAATATTTATAAAAGATTTGGGAAACTCAAATCTCTTTTAAAAAAATTTAAAAGATTTATCAAGATTTTCCATATTTTTAAAACATTTAAAAATATTAAATTTTTAGGAAATCCTTTTTTTATATTTTGAATTGCAAAACAGCGATGTTGAAAACTTGTTTTTGACTTATTTAAAAATCTATAAGATGAAAACTTGATTTTCTTTCTTTATTTGAAAAATATGGATATAATAGTTGGAAAATTCTTATTACGAAGAATTCCGAGCTATATTCTAGTTTATATACTCATTTAAAATTTACAGCGTGAAATCGCAAACTACCGTTATGCGACGCGCCTAGTTTTGACTTATTTTTCATTTCTTATTCAAACTTCACCAAATTTGTTTTTAGTGTTTATAAAACATTATTAAAACATTTTAAACCATTTTAAAGAGGTTTAACATTTCATATATACCATTTCATTAATAAAAGGAAAGTGATTTCCTGATTTTCGACATGTATTTAACGTGACTTGTTAAAATAATCAAACAATCATATCAAAAAATCAATACCTGATTATCAAAGCATAAATAAACAACTAAACATGATTAACAATCATTATAAACAACCATAGAAAAACATATATATATATATATATATATCATCTAATATATATAGTATATATATATATATCATCTAATATATATAGTATATATAAATAGAGTTCTCACCTATTTCCAAACCGATACTTCCACTAACATTCATTCAAATCAACGCTTCACCAAGTTTCTCCTAAACACCCAAAGCTCATGACCATGCCTCCTTCCACTTACTAATCATGCTTCCCATAATGAACTAGGCCTAATACTAGAGTTTAGAAGAGATTAGATAAGATTTGGTTAACTTTTGAAAAAGTTAGAGAGTAATCGGTGGATTAGTGCTTAAGCACTTCCACTATTTTTAACCCTCCTACATTTTCTCCTACATTTTCTCAAGTTTTTGAGAAAGAAGAGAGACTTCCATGGAAGTCATTAAAGAGCATAAGAAAGCTCAAGAATGTAGAAGAAGAATGTGAAGAATAAGTGAGAAGGAGGGGTGGTATTTATACGAAAAAATGAGAAAATATTTTTGAAGTGAATTACCGACATACCCTTACCTACCAAGAAAACACCTCCCCCTCTTTACCTTTAGGCACACGACAACCCCCTCAATGTGATGATGAGGTGTAGGAGATGGTGGTGATGATGGTGGAAATGGTGATGTGATGTGCATGTCATAAATGTGTACAAGTTATTTGAACAACGTCGTACAACTTATATACGTCAAACCGTTACAAATTCGAATTTCGATCTTCAGTCATATTTTCATTTATTAATTAACGTATGCATATTTGTAAACAAAGTTTGAAAACTATTTTCTTATTGTTATTCTTGAATTAGACCGATCTTATATGAGTTATAAAACCGTATAAATCAATATTAAACGATTGTTTACAAAAAGTGTTATTATATCGATAAACCGATATTAATTTTCCTTATATTTTCAAATCAATTGTATACCTTTATAAAACTATTATAAATGATTTATTATCACTTTATTACTATTACAAATGAATTATTATCATTTTAAAACAATTATCTGGAAAATTATAAAAATTATTAAATCATTTAATCTCAATTTAAAATCCTTAATTAATTATTAATTATAATGACATTACCGATGATGTTATAAATACACTTTATTTTTCAAAAATAAAATAAATTATTTTATTTCATATTCTTGTTTAAATATAAAAATGAGTCTATGTATCCAGTCCCGTTCGGGACTTTGGATATTTATAGAGCCGTTTATCGATAAAACGATTTTCGGATATTTTATCGATTTAAACCCCGAGGAAGATATTTTTGTAAATATCTATTTAAAATAAGATTATTAACATTTATTATTACTCAAAACAATATTATTAATATTTTATTTGAATATTTTAAAAATAAATCAAATTTATTAAAGTGATAAATTTGCGGGTCGTACATAACTTAACTAAAAACTTCAGAATTAAACGCCCAGGTTTTATTTCTACTCTATTTGAAATAATAATAATTATATACATATCTCACCTTTGTATATCAAATCATACTTTTGAGATTTAAACAAAATCTGTTTTACCAAAACAACTCTGTAGCAAACTACTATGGTAGTATCCCCACTTACAAATTCAAAAATAAACGCTGATGATGCTGCAATCATCACCAAAATTATTTTGCAACGGCAGAAGTGGGTTTAGTATTTCAAAATCACAGCTTTCAGACTTAACCAAAATCATTTTCAAAGTGGTATCAGATACTTCGTAAAAATTACTAAGTACCATGATCTAAATTTTGTAACCCAATTTCCCAGCTACTTACTTTCATAGAAAACCAATTTCAAAAACACTGGGATTTAAGTTCCCAAATTCTCAGTTTAAATCCTTTTTATTTATAAACTATATTTTATAAACCATACCTATATAATTTCACTTTCTTATATAAAATCATTTCACAATTGTATATCTTTGTTTAGATTATAATAAACAACTTTTATTAAAACTAAATTTTAACCCAACATTATCACCGAACGCCTTATAATCAAATCGTGAAACTTAATCCACAAGGTGTTCATTTCAATGTTCGCACAATTACTGTCTACCCAACCCATGCAATGAAAAGGTAAAACTGCTCATAAACTAGTTGAGCGCAAAGCAATAATCAACAAAAATAGTCAACGCTCATAAACTGGTCAAGCACTACTAATCAAACAATAAATGATACTAATTGAATATTATCATTTCCTAACAAACAAACACATCATAAATGACTACATCAATTTTTATAAAATTTATTCTTTTATATATCAAATATCAAATCTATGTAAAATTATTTCATTTATCAATTTTAAAATAATACTTTGTCGATTTGCCTTGTTCAAGCGTTTAGAAACCCCTATCGATATTGTGGCATCCCAAAAATCTCGACCAGAATTCATAAAGCACTCAATATATCAATCAACATAATGTGTAACATTTTTATAACACTAACAAATATGCGCTCTTATATATATACACATACATACTCAAACTCATTCTAGGGCATTACTAACCCTATCTCTAATGAGTTTATCCCTCCAAAGCCTAAGTGTTCGCTCAATCTAAGCTTTGATACCATATATGACAACCGAGCTTTTCGATCCTCAAAAGTTGACACTAATACATCTATAGTATTCATGTGGCAAGTATCCAAGTGCCAGAGATTGTTAGGGCGAAAGAAAGAAAAGATAGAACAAAATCTCACATCGTGATGAGTAATATATAATATATAAATGATATTTACAAAAGAAAACTATAATATACATACATCAATCAGAGTAAACTAACCTATCATTAGCCTGGACGGTTATAACAGCCTATCCTCACAAATGCTGATAAATACAAAACAAGAAATGCAGCAGAATAAAGATACGTGAATACATCTTGTAGGCATCTAGCTGGTCTTTTGAAGTTCCAAAGCATCCATAACTAAATCTGAAAATATGCTCGGGCTGACTTGAGAATTATAAGGAAATAACGCTCGGATCAGTCTAGCAAACCAGTATGAGAAACTCAAATCATATGGATTGTTATATTTATAAAACCGTTCGAAAATAAAGGTATCTCATCAGACCACGTCACATATAACACGGACAGGTTTTTACCTTATGATAACCAAACCATTTCTATAAGAAATCTTGTGATATTATAATAATATCTAGGATTTAAAATAAATATTGAATCATAGCCGGAATGGTTAGATTAATTACGTTACAGCATATTTAGTATACAACTAAATCCATAAGGCACATATTGGAAAATTCATCAATGATAGGGCTACTGGGGTACCTTTCATTATAGTACACCATTAGAAAATGTACCAGGGTTACAAACCTTGCAACCTGTAATACCCCATATTTTTAGTAATATTATTTAGTATTTAATTAGTTAAATATAATAAAATAATGTAAGGCGATTAATGGATTGAGATTTGTGATTAATAGGGGGTAGCCGTGCCATGTTAATGAGTAAATCATAATGAGATAATATGAAATAGAATATATAAAGGGTTAGGAAGTAGGCAAAGGCAAAATGGGAACAAGGAAACTCCTTGTACCCTAAGCTTTAAACCCCTTAGCTGTGTATTTTCTTATTCATTCTCATTTGTAAATTTGAAAACATAGAGGCCGACCACCATTTTAGAGAACTAGAGGAAGAAAAAGCTAAGGAAGAAGATTAATCAAATCAAAAGCTATTCAAATCTCAAATCCTTAATCTCAAACTACGGTGAATAATGACTACATCTCATTTTCTTAAATGTTTTTAGTTTTAAGTTAAATCCGAAGTATTTTGCAAGTTTATGCCATGTTTTTGAATGATTAAATGTGTATATATGCTTGTTGATGATTTATGCTTGTTCATATAGATTTTATGATATGTTTTGATAAGAAAACCCTATTAAATGACATCCAGATGCCTGGCGATTTAGATTTAGATTAGAAATGATATTTTAGAGATGGGTTTCAATTTTCATAATTTTCTGAATTATTGTGGATTTTATATAAATTTTCTAGTGTAGAAAATGATTATTTGGGTTATAAATTATTTACGGCTAAATAATTATTTATTTGGGTCTCAAATTTATATATGTTAGAAAACATATTGAAAATGATTTTCTAGAATTTTTGTAGAATTTTCTTAAGTGTCTAATGAATATATAAAATTATTTATGGTATGGGATTAAATGTTTTATGTATTTATAAAAGAAGAAGGGGCATTTTATAAAATAAAATTATTGTTTATTTATGATATTATAGCAGTGCTTTTAGAAAAGAAAACTTAACAACCAATAAGATTTTAACAAACATAGCAGGTTAGTCAAAAAGTATTCCTCTTTTAAGTTAAAGACAAAATTTACTTATTTTTAGCTTGTTTCGCCACTTTCGGCACCAGGGTTCCGACCAAGACGTTTCGCCATCATTGCTTTTGAAACCAATGCGCATAGTACTAGTATACTTGGTAGGTAGCGATTTGGATGAAGGCGGAATGTATAGGGTCGAAACGTATGGTTTCGATAGAGTTGAAGCATGCCATTGTTTTAAATTAAAAGTGCACCTGCTTTGCTTTCGACTATATTGCTTTTGACTTGGTTGGTTTCCGACCGGGTCAAATGGTTTAAAGAAATGGTTTTAAGGAGGTTGTGCCTTTATTTTTAAATGTAGGCTTTCAACTAGGTCGAAGCCCTTTAGCTCCGCTTTTCATACCTTTCGAAGTCAATGGTTTCAGAAGGTATACTTTGTTTTAAACTTGGTCGCTTCTCCAATGCTTTCGGAAGTATGGTTTGGACACCATCACTTCTTTACTTAAGAACAGCTTTCGAAAGGAACACTTTCGACTCTAATGGGTTTCATATCCTTTTTCTCTACTTGAAGGCATACTCCAAATAGTTTCGGCCGAAACAGTTGTCGAAGGTTTCAAACGGGTAAATTTTGAATGGTTTCGAAAGGTGTTTTCCACATGTTTTAAATTGAACCCAAATGCTTTCGAAAGGTTTGCTGTTTACAAAGGTTTGATGCTTTCGAAAGGTTTTAAATGATGGTTTCAAAGGTGTGCTTCCCTAATGCTTTCGAAAGGTTTAAAGGAAGGTTTCAAAGGGGTGGTTCCCCAATGGTTTCGAAAGGTCGAAAGGAAAGGTTTTCCAAAGGATTCAAAAGGCAATATTTAAAGGTTTTAAAAGGAAGATGTTTAAGGTTTTAAAGCTTTCGAAAGGAAGGGTTTTCAATGGTTTCGAAAGGTTTCTAAGAATGGTTTCAAAAGGAAGGTTTTAGCCTTTCGACCTAGGTTTGAAGAGGGGTTTTACTTGGTTTTGAAAGAGGTGCTTTCAATGGATTCGAAAGGGGTACTTTCAAAAGTTAAATATTTTCATTAACAAAGGTTTGAGTAAAGTGTGTGTGTGTGTGTGTGTGTATATAACATGGCAAGGTTATTTTGAGTAAAGCATATAGACTGTATATTTTCCTTATTTAAGTTTGGTTTAAAAGGTTTTAAATCAATTTCAGATGAAAAGGTTTTCAAGGAAAATTTTGGGAAGGTATCCCTAAGTAAAATGACTCAGATATTAGAATACGATATGAGACTAGTATACGGTCGCGCCCTATATATTAGCTATTAGCCCCAGCTAATTTAGTCCAAAATTCCAGTGTGTAGGGCTTTGTCACAAGTAAGACTAAAATTATGATTACACACAAAAGGGAATATATGTTTGTATACAGATAAGTTATTTGTGAGCCTGCAAAACCATTAGGATCAGGTGACCCTGGAAGATGTTAAGTTAGGGACAGACCGTCCATAAGAGAAGTATTTAACAGATAGTTAAGGACAGATCATCCAGAACAGGTGTCTAACAAATGTTAGATTATTTTTTTATATTGTCTGGTAGGCCCGAGTTAGCCAAAGGTTAGTAGTTAGCCAAACAAAACTATAATGTTCGGACAGATAGTCCATTTGTTACCTAATATGTATGCTTACATAATAATGCTTTACAGTTTTAACCAGTTTTGGTTGCAGGAATATGATTCGCAAAAGATATGTTTTAAAGGGATATTAGTGAGGGGAAACCCGTTCCGCTAAGCGGCGTGGTGTCACTTAATATCGTATATCCGAGATGTATAGTATTATTCACACCAGGCTTTATGTCTAACTCAAAGTTTATGTTTTCCCCTTAAACTCTCGGGTGGTCAAAATGGATTTGAGTAAGCTGAAGGTTGAGGTTTTACAGGTTTTAGTAGGTTGACGAATAAATCTTTTGGAGACAAGCAGATGGCTGATGGATAACTATTTAGGAGTTTCTATTTGTTTTGTTTTATTCCGCTGTATTGTATCTAAGACGGTTATGTCTATATAGTACTCTAGTCAACCAATGTGGCATCATCATATGTCGCTCTTGGCGTATTTATGTAATAAATATATTTTATCTGAACCTGGGAAACGATTATGGGATTATGTAATTTGAATGTGAAACATGTGTTTTGGAAATGTAACTGAAAAGATGTTTTTTTGAAATATGTGATTTTGTTTCATGTTCAAATGCTTATGATATTATGGATACCATTAACATAGCTGTATTTAATCGCCGAAAGTTAATACTATGGATGACTGTAGTATCTATAGCGTTTAGCTTTGGGTCTCCAGATAGGAGATGTTACAACTTGGTATGAGAGCATAGGTTTATGAAATACTTTAACTAAAAATGATGTTTGAAAAACATAATGCTTAGGAATTAGAGTAAAATCCGGGTATGAAATAACACTATAGTAACGTACTTGTATTTGCTATATATAAGTATACGCTATATTTCTATTCTCCTATCTCTATTAGGCTATCCTTCTGTATCTCATGAGGCTTGAATACAGATATGGACGCTAGAAGAGGCGGAGTTAACCTAGAAGGGGACATCACCACCACCAATGGAAATGCCCGACCCAGTATAAGGAGGACTCAAAGTCAAGCTCAAGCTGAGAATGTTGGTGCTGGAGTCTCACAAGTAGATATGAGAGCTATGTATCAGGTTTTTGTAAACATAATGCAAGCTGGGATTGGTGTTAGGGTTGTTGGAGGAAATGTTGTGGGAGGAGTTCAGGAAGCTCCGGTTGTCAACTATTATGCCAACTTAAGTAGAGACTATGCTAGGCTTGGAGGGAAGCCGTTTATCGGAACTGAAGATGCTATAGAAGTGGATAATTGGTTGTTGCACTGTGAAAGGATATTTGCTGACTTAGGGCTCAATGATGAGTAGAAGAGGAGGCTTGCTTCTAGACAGCTTGAAGGAGCAGCTTTATTTTGGTGGAATAGTGTAACTGGTGGTGTGGATGAGGAGACAATGACATGGGCAGAGTTTAGAAGAAGGTTCCAAGAGAGGTTCATGTCGGTAATGGCGCAATCTGTTTTAATCAGAAAGTTTGCCGAGTTAGAACAAGGAGAAATTTCTGTTTTGGAGTATGCTAGCAGGTTTGAAGAGTTGGCTAGATATGGGTATGCCACTGTTGATACAGTGATGAAGAGGAATGAGAAGTTCATCAGCGGATTGAAGCCTGAGTTGGCTAGGGCTACCTTACTGCATATCAGAGATCCCTATGATGTGGTAGTAGAGATGGCGTTAAGACACGAAGAGATGCTTGCTTGTTTGGAGAAAAAGAAGGAGAAGGAGGTCCAGGTTGGGCAAGGTCAGAAGAGAAAGTTCTTTCATAAGAAGGGTGCTAAAAAAGGTGGAGCAGGAAAGAAGGGGAAGTCTGAAGTGGTCTGTTACAAATGTGATAAGAAAGGACATTATGCTAATGAGTGCCGGATAGGCAAAAGAAAGAAGGCTGCCGAGAAGAAAGGAGTTAGATGTTTCAACTGTGATCAAGTTGGGCACTACAAGAACCGGTGCGAAGAGCCAGCTAAAGGAGATAAAGGCCAAGTATTTGCATTGGAGCCTGTTACTTCGAAGCCAACGGCCCAGGAGAAAGAGAAATCAGTATTGGGAGGTACGCTTCAGATCCATGGTATGTCTGTTAGCGTTTTGTTTGATACTGGTGCATCGCATTCTTTTATATCTCGATGTTTGGTAGATAAGCTTAACCTAGAACCCACATATTTAGTTACTTCCTTAAGAGTTGCAAATCCGATAGGAGGGTATGCGACACTAGGGATGAAGTGTGACCACTTATAGTTTGACTTACTAGGTTACACCTTTATTTGCAGTTTGTATATATTCGACTTTGTAGGGTTCATAATCATATTAGGTATGGATTGGTTAAGTGAGTATGATGCTAGGATAGGAAAATATCACTTCGATACCTAGACTATGCTGATCAGATAGTTTATACTGTAGAAAATCCTAGCTGTGAGGTGAATGCTTTGTTGGGTGTTGTGGAGTTAGAGGATGAGTTGAATCGCGTTTTCATGGTTAGAGAATTCGCAAATGTTTTCGAGCCAGTAGTTGGATTACCACTGAAATGAGCCATTGAGTTTTAGATAGATTTGGTGCCTGGAGCAGAACCGGTGAGTAGACCACCAAGCAGGATGATGCCGACAGAAATGAGGGACTTGAAGGCTCAGTTGGTAGATTTGGAAGGCAAGAGTTTTATTAGACCGAGTAGTTCGCCTTAAGAAGCAGCCGTAGTATTTGCTAAGAAGCCAGATGGATCGTTAAGGCTATGTATCGATTATCGTAAGTTGAATGAGAGAACGATAAAAAATCGATATCCATTGCCTAGGATTGACGATTTGTTCGATCAGCTGAGAGGTATTTTCTCAGTTAGACTTAGCCATAGGTTTCCATTAGCTTAGAGTAGCTGAAGATAGTATACCTTTGACGGCGTTTAGAACAAGGTATGGGTCATACGAATGGTTAATTATGCCATTCGGACTCATTAATGCGCCTGCATTGTTTGTGGATTTGATGAACCGGATTTTCCAAGAGCACTTGGATAGGTTAATGTTGGTGTTCATAGATGATATTTTGATATACTCTAAGGATGAGAAAGAGAATGAAGTTCATCTTAGAGTGGTTCTTGGGACTTTAAGAGAACATCAGCTGAAGGCGAAATTTTCGAAGTGTCATTTCTGGAAGAGAGAAGTGAAGTTTCTTGGTCATGTAGTTTCAGAAAGAGGATTGGCAGTAGATCCAACTAAGATCGAAGCAGTGAATAGTTGGAAGAGACCAGAAATAGTAACAGAGATAAGAAGTTTTCCCGGATTTGCTGGATATTACAGAAGATTTATTAAGGATTTCTCGAGGATAGCATCACCAATGACCAAGCTAACGCAAAAGGATATGAAGTTTGTGTGGACCGATAAGTGTGAGGAAGCATTACAGAGCTTGAAAAAGTTGTTGACCCACGCACCTGTGTTAGTGGTTTCGGAAAGGAATCATTACTTGGTAGTTTATACATATGCATGTGGAACTGGATTAGGAGCCGTGTTGATGCAGAGAGGTAAAGTGATTGCTTATGCTTCTAGACAGCTTAGACCACATGAGGTTAGATATCCAATGCATGACTTGGAGTTAGCTGCAGTGATATTTGCATTGAAGGTGTGGAGGCATTACCTTCTGGGAGAGAGGTTCGAGCTTTATACAGATCATAAGTCGTTGAAGTACTTGTTCTCTCAAAAGGAGCTGAACATGAGACAGCATAGGTGTTTAGGGTTTTTAGCCGCTTTTGATTTTGGAATTGAGTACACACCAGGGAAAGGCAACAAGGTTGCTGATGCGCTTAGTAGGAAGCATCAGAATGCAGTGTTGGCTATTGTAGCAGAATGGAAAGACTTGGAAGTGTTGTCGTCTTGTAGAGTGCAGTGGAGATCCGAGGCTAGGTCTAGTGGAGAATCTGCTATGTTATCTTGTTTAGAAGTCCGACCGGTATTAATTGAGAAGATTGCTTCTAAACAGGAAGAGGATCCAGTGTCAGCTGAAAGGATCAGGAAATTAAAGGATGGAATAGAGAGCGATGACTTGAAGGGTTTCAGTCTTGACCAAAGTGGATGGTTAAAAAAGAAGGGTAGATTATGTGTTCCAGATGTGGGAGACATAAGGGTGGAAGTTTTAGAGGAATGCCATAGTTCGAAGTTCACTATTCATCCAGAAGGAATGAAGATGTATCGGGATATGAAGAGAAGTTTCATTTGGGAAGGAATGAAGAGGGATTTTGGCTTATAGGTGAAACAGTGTTTGAACTGTCAGCAGGTGAAAGCCGAGCATCAGAAGCCAAGTGGGTTGCTTCAGCCATTGGATATTGCGGTATGGAAGTGGGATTCTATTTATATGGATTTCATAGAGGGGTTGCCGAGATCTAATAGAGGAAATGAAAGTATATGGGTCATAGTGGAAAGATTGACCAAGAGTGCCCATTTCATTCCCGTTAAGTCAAATAGGACGGCACCTGTATTGGCTAAGTTATTTATGAAGAATGTAGTTAGACATCACAGAATCCCTAGTAGTATTATTGGTGATAATGATTCTTTATTCACTAGGGAATTCTAGAAGAGCCTACATGAGAGTTTAGGAACTAAGCTCAAGATGAGTACCGCTTACCATTCGCAGACAGATGGGCAAACAGAAAGAGTTAACAAGATCTTGGAAGACTTGTTAAGAGCTTGTACATTAGATTTCCGGGGATCATGGGAAGACCATCTACACCTAGTCGAGTTTTCGCATAACAATAGTTACCAGACTAGTATAGGGATGGCACCATTTGAAGCTTTGTATGGAAGACTATGAAAATTCCCTGCATGTTGGTTGGAGACGGGTGATAGATTAGTCCTTGGTCTCGAATTGGTAAGAGAACCGACAGAAAAGATTGAGCTGATAAGGGCGAGAATGAAGGAAGCGCAGTCTAGGCAGAAGAGCTATGCAGATAGAAGACGAAAAGATTTAGAGTTCTATGTTGGAGTTCATGTTTTCTTCAAAGTATCGCCGATGAAAGGTGCTATCAGGTTCGGGAAGACAGGGAAGTTAGCATCGAGATTCGTAGGACTGTTTCCTATTTTAGAGAGGATTGGGAAACTCGTGTATAGAATAGAGTCACCGAGTAGTCTGGCAGAAGTCCATGATGTTTTCCATGTATCTCATCTGTGGAAGCGTGTTAGGGATCCAGACACTACTATAGCACCGACTGTGTTAGAAGATTTAGTAGTGGAACCAAACTTAACTATAGTTAAGAAGCCTATTTGGGTAGTCGAGAGAGATGAGAAGAAGTTGAGGAACAAGATAGTCAGATTAGTGAAGGTCCAGTGGAGTGCCGATGATAGAGACTATACTTGGGAGACTGAGAGAAGGATTAGAGACACTTATCCTAATTTGTTTGATATCATGTTGTACCTTTGATTGCTTTGTTGTGTACCTTACCGTAATTTCGAGGACGAAATTCTTTAAGGAGGGGAGATTGTAACACCCTATATTTTTAGTAACATTATTTAGGATATTTAATTAGCTAAATAAAATAAAATAATGTAAGGTGACTAATGGATTGAGATTTGTGATTAATAGGAGTAGCCGTGCCATGTTAATGAGTAAATCATAATGAGATAACATGAAATAAAATAGATAAAGGGTTAGGAAGTACGCAAGGGCAAAATGGGAATAAGGAAACTCCTTATACCCTAAGCCTTAAACCCCTTAGCCGTGTATTCTCTTATTCATTCTCATTTGCAAATTTAAAAACATAGAGGTCGGCCACTATTTTAGAGAACTAGAGGAAGAAAAAGCTAAGGAAGAAGATTAATCAAATCAAAAGCTATTCAAATCTCAAATCCTTAATCTCAAGCTAAGGTGAATAATGACTACATCTCATTTTCTTAAATTTTTCTGTTTTAAGTTAAATCCGAAGTATTTTGCAAGTTTATGCCATGTTTTTGAGTGATTAAATGTGTATACATGCTTGTTGATAATTTATGCTTGTTCTTATAGATTTTATGATATGTTTTGATAAGAAAACCCTATTAAATGACATCCAGATGCCTTGCGATTTTAGATTTAGGTCAGAAATGATATTTTAGAGATGGGTTTCAATTTTCATAATTTTCTAAATTATTATAGATTTTATATAAATTTTCTAATGTAGAAAATGATTATCTGGGTTATAAATTATTTATGACTAAATAATTATTTATTTGGGTCTGAAATTTATATATGTTAGAAAACATATTGAAAATGATTTTCTGGAATTTTTGTAGAATTTTCTTAAGTGTTTAATGAATATATAATTATTTGAGGTATAAGACTTAAATGTTTTATATATTTATAAAAGGGGAAGGGGCATTTTATAAAATAAAATTATTATTTTTTCTGATATTATGGCAGTGCTTTTTGAAAAGAAAACTTAGAACCTAATAAGATTTTAACAAACATAGCAGGTTAGTCAAAAAGTATTTCTCTTTTAAGTTAAAGACAAAATTTACTTGTTTTTAGCTTTTTTCGCCACTTTCGGCACCAGGGTTTCGACCACGACGTTTCGCCATCATTGCTTTCGTAACCAATGCGCATGGTATCAATATACTTGGTACGTAGCGAATTGGATGAAGGCGGAAGGTATAGGGTCGAAATATATGGTTCCGATAGGGTTGAAGCATGCCTTCGTATTAAATTGAAAGTGCACCTGCTTTGCTTTCGACTCTATTGCTTTCAACTTGGTTGGCTTCCGACCAGGTCAAATGGTTTTAAGGAGGATACGCCTTTGTTTTTAAATATAGGCTTTCAACTAGGTCGTAGCCCTTTAACTGCCGCTTTAATTACCTTTCGAAGTCAATGGTTCCGGAAGGTATACTTTATTTTAAACTTGGCCACTTCTCCAATGCTTTCGAAAGTATTGTTTTGACAGCATCACTTCTTTACTTAAGAATAGCATTCGAAAGGAATGCTTTCGACTTTAATGGGTTTCAGATCCTTTTGCTCTACTTGAAGGCATAATCCAAATGGTTTCAACCGAAATGGTTTTCAAATGTTTCGAAGGGGTAAATTTTGAATGGGTTCGAAAGGTGTTTTCCACATGTTTTAAATTGAACCCAAATGCTTT
This sequence comes from Allium fistulosum, assembly GCA_030737815.1. Lineage (NCBI taxonomy): Eukaryota > Viridiplantae > Streptophyta > Magnoliopsida > Asparagales > Amaryllidaceae > Allium > Allium fistulosum. The sequence goes on along the minus strand of CM060902.1, from coordinate 1,041,326,117 downwards.
CAAAAGGTTTGTTGTTTACAAAGGTTTGATGCTTTCGAAAGGTTTTAAATGATCGTTTCGAATGGGTGCTTCCCCAATGCTTTCGAAAGGTTTAAAGAAATGTTTCAAAGGGGAGGTTCCCTAATGGCTACGAAAGGTTGAAAGGAAAGGTTTTCCAAAGGTTTCGAAAGGCAATGTTTAAAGGTTTTAAAAGAAAGATGTCTAAGGTTCTAAAGCTTTCGAAAGGAAGGTTTTTCAATGGTTTCGAAAGGTTTCTAAGAATGGTTTTGAAAGAAAGGTTTTGGACTTTCGGCCTAGGTTAGAAGAAGGGTTTTACTTGGTTTCGAAAGGAAGGTTTTGGTCTTTCGGCCTAGGTTAGAAGAAAGGTTTTACTTGGTTTCGAAAGAGGTGCTTTCAATGGATTGGAAAGGAGTACTTTCAAAAGTTAAATGTTTTCATCAACGAAGGTTTGAGTAAAGTGTGTATATATATATATATATAACATGGCAATGTGGTTTTGAGGAAAGCATAAAGACTATATATTTTCCTTGTTTAAGTTTGGTTTAAAAGGTATTAAATCAATTTCAGATGAAAAGGTTTTCAAGGAAATTTTTGGGAGGTATCCCTAAGTAAAATGACTCAAATATTAGAATACCAGATGAGACTAGTATACGGTCGTGCCCTATACATTAGCTATTAGCCCCGGCTAATTTAGTCTAAAATTCCAGTGTGTAGGACTTTGTCACAGGTAAGACTAAAATTATGATTACACAAAGAAGGGAATATATGTTTGTATACAGATAGGTTATTGGTGTGCCCGCAAAACCATTAGGATCAGGTGACTCCGGAAGATGTTAAGTTAGGGACAGACCGTCCAGAAGAGTAGTATTTAACAGATAGTTAAGGACAGATCGTCCAAAACAGGTGTCTAATAGATGTTAGATTACTTTGTTATATTGTCTAGTAGGCCCGAGTCAGCCAAAGGTTAGTAGTTAGCCAAACAAAACTATAATGTTCGAACAGATAGTCCATTTGTTACCTAATATGTATGCTTACATAATAATGCTTTATAGTTTTAACCAGTTTTGGTTGCAGGAATATGATTTGCAAAAGATATGTTTTAAAGGGATATTAGTGAGGGGAAACCGTTCCGCTAAGCTGTGTGGTCTCACTTAATATCGTATCCGATATGTACACTATTATTCACACCAGGCTTTATGTTTGACTTGAAGTTTATGTATTCCCCTTTAACTCGTGAGTGCTCAAAATTGATTTGAGTTGGCTGAGGGTTGAGGTTTTACAGCTTTTAGTAGGTTGATGAATAAAGCTTCTAGAGACGAGCATGTGGCTGACGGATAACTATTTAGGAGTTGTTGTTTGTTTTGTTTTATTCCACTGTGTTGTACCTAAAACAGTTATGTCTATATAGTACTCCGGTCAACCAAGGGGGCATCATCATATGTCCCTCTTGGCGTATTTTAATAAATATATTTTATCTAAACCTGAGAAACGATTATGGGATTATGTAATTTGAATGTGAAACATGTATTTTGGAAATGTAATTGAAAAGTTGTTTTTTGAAATCTGTGATTTTTTTTCATTTTCAAATGCTTCTGATATTATGGATACCATTAACATTGCCGTATTTAGTCACCAGAAGTTAATACTATGGATGACTGCAACATCTTTAGCATTTAGCTTTGGGCCTCTAGATAGGGGATGTTACACATCCCCTGCATGGCAAGATCGGCCTACCCCTTCCTGGATAGTACCGAATATCATCATCCCACCATACTGGGCCCTAGAGCATACATCCGAAAAATAATATTGATCTACATCAGGGATGATCATACCCTGATGGTAGCAAACCACATAGCCTTGTTGCATATTCCATGTTTTAGTCATTACTGGGTGTAAGGTTTGAGTTTACGTTTTACCTTTTTATCAAATCCCACTTGGAATGCCACACTGCCCTCCAGGCAACAGTGCAATGTTAGCATCATCCATACAAGTTGTTCAGGATATGAAGAAACCAAAGGCACTACTTCTACTACATCCTCAAGATTAGTAACAAGTAGCCCTTGTATTTCAAAGAACTCTGTCTTCGATCATCTTCAGTATGTCCCAATTCGAATGCTTATGCTTATCCGACCCAATCTCTCCGAACCAATCATCGATAATTTCAAAACTAGATAAGATTGGATAGTTGGTTATTTAGCTATCAAATAAACAAACAATTTAATCAAAGATTTAATTTCATATGGAAACCAAGCATGATTAAGCACATAAGAAACCACTAAGCCTTTTTAATTAATCCTTTATTTAATTAAAAATTACTTTGTAAATACTTGTATCAAAATACTTTTACAAAGATATACAAATGTATACTACTCAATCACTATTCATTTATACTCTTTCAATGCTTGGAAAGATATCCATATGCTTATCTCATCGGTATAAGTATATTCACAGAACACTACACTTTCAATACTTAGAAAATATAACCATATAATTATCTCAATTATATAAGTATATTCACAAAATCTTAAGAAAGGTTTCTCTTCCAAAACCATACTTATTTAGGTTAAAACAAATGTCATTTAAAACATAGATAACAATAAACCCGAAACACTTTTGGTGTAAGTAAATGGATCATATGGAAATTAGACCAAGTATACTTAACCCACTTTCCGACTTCAAACTTGTACTATCCCTCGGTTAACAATGTAGTTCGACAAGTTAGCGTACTATCCTTGCCTCGACATACCTTCTTAATTCTCAGGATATGGACAAGTTTCCCTACCTCGGAATTTGGTGTTAAGTATGGAAAAAATACTTTTCATACCACCAAAATTTGAAATGATCATTATTAGAAATCAAACCTCATTTCCTTTTATAAAATTCCTTTTTACAAAACTCTTTTATACTTACAAACTCCATTTATAAATTTCCTTTATAAAACTCCTTTTATAAATTTCCTTTTTAAAACTCCCTTTTATAAATCTCCTTTTATAAAATCTTTTTATTATTTCCTAAATTTATTTATAAAATTCTTTTATGAATCTCCAAATTTAATTATAAAATTTCTTTTATAAATTCCCATATTTATTTATAAAAGTCCATTTATAAATCTCCAAATTTAACTATAAAACTCCTTTTATAAATTCGTAAATTTATTCATAAAACTCCTTTTATAAATCTTCAAATATAATTATAAAACTCCTTCTCTAAATTCCTTTTATAAATCTCCAAATTTATTTATAAGCTCCTTTTATAAATCTCATGTACTTATCATCAGCCTTCAATTTCAAGATAGAACCAAATGCTTTTCATAAAACGATCATTCCAAATATCACTATAAATTCATAAATGTAATTTATTATTCCACTTTATCAAAAACGACATCATTTCTCTTTTATCAAAATATCATTTATAAATCTATCCTTTTTGTTTATAAAATACCAATTGTAAATCCATCCTTCCATAGAACATTTTATATAAGTGATTCACAAATACTTATTCCAAAATGTTTCTAATTTTTTTAAAATGGAATCACGTTATTGTAAAGGATAAATTCCCTTTATTTTCCTTTAAAATAAACATTCGTTATTATATTAACTTTTCTATAAAAAATACTTCCCAAAATACTTTTTAAAACATCTTCATATAAATTAGAAGAGACTATAAAAATGTGAAATAGAGAAGTTCGAAAACCATTTCCAAACAAAATACCATCGAAAACTCCAAAAATCACCTTTAAAAATCATTATCTGAATCAAAAACCATTTCTAAAAGCAAAACAGCAAATAATAGTATTATAAAATACTATAACAAGGACAATAGCTACTGTAGCACTTAACTAATGCTACTACTATCTTTGTCACTAAAAAGGTTCAACTATTAACACATATCATTGTCACATCCAATATTTTAGGCATTCAACAATTTAAACAACAAATATATAAATGAAATTAAAATCAACAGTGGTAAGGAATTCGTATCCCACTATAAAATTTCCTGCATTTAACTTTATATGTCCTTCGTTTTTCAAAACAGGAATTCAACCAAACCAACAAATATATCAGTCTAGCATGGAAACAATAATTTATATCTACTATATATCATATCGTGTTCATCCAACGCTGAGTTATCCCACCAAAATTCCAGCTGATGCTTAAATGTTCCAGCTCGATCTAAAACGTACGACGTTCGATTTTAGATTAAAATTCTACTTGCTTCAAACTTGATGAAACCAATTCCAGTGCATAGTTAACACTCCCACGAGCGCAATGCAAAAGACGCGTCCCGATTGGATCTTGTATGAAGAAGTTTTTTTATTTTACAAGTTTTGAGATTAATCAAATTAATTAATTTCTTAATTAAATATTAATTACTTTATTAACCCCTAGTCTTCTTCTCCCCTATCTTTGCACACTCCATATACATGCACAAATGTGCACACCTGATACTCATGGCCACATACTTCCACCATCAATTTCTTCCTCATCTTACCACGAAACAACGCATGTTGATTCTGTTCAACTTCACTTCGCCTAAGCTCCGTGATGGAAACAATGACACAAAGCTCGACGCCCTCCATCCAATCACGACCAGAAAGGCCTCCTAACTATAGCAAATTGTTGCACCTCCCTCTCGTCGATCGCAACCCACCAAACTTTGGGAAAACGTGCACATCGCCAAGAGAAACGCATTCACACTCTCCATTTCACCAATCATCGCCTAAATCTCCGCCAACATCAAACCCTAGGCACAACCAAGCTAACGTGATCACCACCAACAATAGCTGCACCCCTCAATACCTATATAAATTCGAAGCTTATCTCCGTACGAGTTCAATAGATCCAATTTCATGATTTTTGATGAACCCTAGCTCTAGATTATGATTTTTGAAAGTGGTGGCTAGGTTTTATTTTATTGGAAGAGGAAAATGAAATGAAAGAGCGGGAAATGAAAAATGGAGAAAAACATAAGGGTAGGAGTTTGTTTATTTTAAAATTTCGATACTACACTACATAGTATCATGTTCGCGTATGAACCGCGAATGACAAAAATAAAAATACGATCGTGCACAACAATGTGACACGGTCCAAAAACAATAAAAAAATACACTGGTTATTTTATTCTATGAAATTTCAAAAATACCAACGTTTACCGCAAAATACGTGAAATGATAATTTAAATATTTTCCAAATTAAAAATTATGGAAATATCCTATAAATTCATTTAATAATACCTCATTGAAAATCAAGTTGTTTTATTAACAATTGATTTTCTTATTATTTATTACATTTGAATCAAATTTGAATATTTAAAATAAATTAAATATTCCCATTCGAATAGTTAAAAAATTACAGGTCATTACAAATACCTTTACTCCAAACCACAAAGTGGTGATAATTCCTTGTCACCCTCTTCACTCTTTATTTCATACTCACTCCTACTTTCCTCACTAACGTCCTTAATTGTTGGGTAGTTGATGGCCCGACATCTTGATGTGGTGGTGGGGTAGGTGTAGTAGTAGTCGGAAATGGTGACCTGGATTTTCTCGACAATTTCTCCAAAAATTTCGCAAGAAGTTTATAATTCTTGATAACTCTTCCTCGATTGATTTCATTTTGGAATTGCTTTTTGAAAGATGCCGTTCAAGGATCTTCTAGTTTTGTGATTGAATGACTTGGGGTTTGATCGACTTATGGCATGCCAAAGTTAGAAATTTTGGAAGGTGTAATTTAATTGACTTGTCACTGTTATCACTGTCATCTTCCTCACTATCCTCTTCCTCAATATCATAAATTTTTTCACCTTTTCCATTTTTGGTTTCACTTGTAGTAGAAGTGTGTTGGTGTAGTCATTGCAAATATTCATCATATGAAATATATTAAGGAACTAGCGAGGATGAATGCATAAGAGAAAAGAACATTTTGCCCGCATTAGTAACAGAGTCGGGATTGTCAAGCATTAAAGGAACATTTTCGGCTAATAAAACTGAGTGATGTATGGCTTGTAGAAATTGGTTTTTCTAGCATAATTAAAAAAGGACAACATCTCTACTTGAATAAATTTTGCCTAATTTACCTCAATACCACCAACTATAGCGTACAATGCTTTATAATCCTTATAAATTTTCTCAAGGCTACCGGTACAAGGGATTATAGTGTTTATAAGTATACGTTCCAAAAGTCTTGGCCTTGGGCTTGAATATTTAGAAGTTTCTTTTGTAACTCGATTTTCCCATAAGTGATGGCCTATAGTGTTTCTATTTAGGTTTTCCATGTCAACATCTTGAAGTTCAATTCCCTTATAACCAGTGTTTTAGATTTTCCCAAAGTGATTATAATGTAATTTAATCGCTTTTCCATAAATGCTTATCTAAAGATAACCCTCATCCTTATGAAGAGTTACACCTTTTATACCCAAGTTAGCATAAAATAAACGAACGACTAGAGTATCTATTTGAATGTTATTTGGAGCAAATTAAATAAGTGAGGTGATTTGTGTTCTATCCATCAAACCATACAAGTTTAAGCTGGGAAATCATTAATATTATAGAAGAATCCATTAGATAACTTCATTTTGGTAAGCAATTTATAAATTTTAATGTTTTCTTCATCATGATGAAGCTAAGATTTTTGGGGAGTGACGACGGATGGTTGCTCCAATGAAGATTCACCTAATTTTCTTTTAGGATTTTTGGATTTGGAGATGGGCTTCCATTGAAATAGAGAAAAATATGGTTTTTTGAAAATTGGGTAAAAATAAAAAAGAGTTCGAAGAGTAAAGGGGATGTTATAAACTGAAGGGATGGAATTAGTGGAGTGGTTGCAGAAGAAACGAGGGAATAAATTTAAAATTTCCTTTTTAAAACAATGCTCATAATTTCCATCAGACGTCTGAGAAGTTCTAAACAGACGTCCAATGCATTATTCTGACGTCTGAATAGAATTGTCAGATGTCTGACTAATATAAACAATAAAAATATAAAACTAATATTTACTTCTAAAAATAATAATATTATATATATATATAAGGTAACGATAATATTTATTGATCAAACGACCTTCTCCAGTCATGATAACCAAAGGGCATTGTAGGATCAGATTCGGAAAGCAGCAATCTTTGTGGATTATATATTTCCAAATCCTTTGAGTTAACCGAGTGGTTGCTGCTTATGTTATACTTATTCGAGTGTTTCCCCAAAAGGTTAAAATCATTCATTCAATGATAGTTAATTTTTCACCTTGTCTCTATTGTTCCGAGGAATTCTTCTTTGTTCGGAGATAATATCATTATTTTGTCTTTTTAGTTTTTGTTGAGTATTCTTGATCTTTTCAAAATTTTCATCATGGCTTCTTATCAAGTAACCATCAAAAGAAATTGCTTCCTTGACTCTTTTTTTCCCTTTGGTGTAAATTCATTTGATTCTTCGAAAGATGAAGATGACAATGAGGTATTGCGAATGGATGAAGATGAACTTTGATTGAAAGCCATTTTACAAAAATAATTTGGTTTTTAGAGGTGCAAGTCATACTATAGATAAGTGGAATGATTAGCTATATTTTTCTAAATAATTTGTGTTATTATATTTGAGATTAATTTGAAACCAAACATTCTAAAGTAGGTTAAAAATAGCCATTTACCTAAGCTTTTAAAGAACATCAGTTTGTCAACAAATCCCTAGCGTTCTTCTTAAATTAAAAAAATTCTCTAAGAGGTTTAATAAAAATATCGACAAGTTGATTCTTTGAATTTACTAATTCTAGAGATACGATTCTTTTCTCAACACTGTCGTGTATAAAATGATGACGTATATATATGTTTTGTTCTTGAATGGTTAATAGGATTTTTAGAAAATTAATAGCACTTGTATTATCACAATATATAGGTGAATTATTTAGATTAACACCAAAGTCCTATAAATTTTGTTGCATGTAAATTACTTGAGCACAAGCTAAAGCAACAGAAATGTATTCTGCCTCACACATCGATAGCGAAACACAATTTTGCTTCTTGCTAATCCATGAAACAAGATATTGAATGATGAAGTGGAATGTTCCACTTGTACTTTTTATATCCATTTTGCATCCTCCAAAATCAACATCACTATATGATACAAGTTCGAAGGGACAATATTTTGGATAGAAAAGTCCATAATTTATTGTGTTGGTTAAGTAGCGCAATTTTTTTTTCACGGCTAGAGAATGTGATTCTTTGGAAAAAGATTGAAATCTTGCACACAAGCAAACACTCATCATAATATCTGGTCTACTAGCTATCAAATATAATAGAGATCCATCATACTTATATATAGTTTTTGTTCTACATCCTTACCATTTTGTTCTTTTTCTAAATGTAGATTAGTGCTCATTGGTGTTGGGTTATTAGATACATTATCCATTCCAAATTTCTTTAATAAATTATTGCAATATTTTTCTTGGTAAATAAAAATTCCATTATTTAACTGTTTTATTTGTAAGCCAAGAAAATAACTTAACCCACCCATGTGTGACATTTCAAATTCCTATTTCATTATATTTGAAATTTGTTACATAAGATTTCATTCGTAGATCCAAAAATAATATCACCTTCATATATTTGGACTATTAAAATATCATTTTCTTTCTTCTTGATAAATAATGTAGAATCAACTTTTCCAATTTTAAAATCTAATTCTAAAAGATTGGTTTTTAAACAAATCATACCAAGCACGGGGTTCTTGTTTAAGACCATAGAGTGCTTTCTTAAGCTTATAAACATGATTTAGAATTTTTCATGTTCAAAAGAGGTGGTTGTTCTACAAATACGATTTCTTTTATAAAACCATTTAAGAATGCAGTTTTTAACATCTAATTGAACGAGTTTAAAATTATGATGACATGCAAATGCAAGCGATATTCTTATTGCCTCAAGTCTAGCAATGGGAGCGAACGTTTCTTCATAGCCAATTCCTTCCTATTGATTATATCACTAGGCTACTAGTCTTGCTTTTTTCCTTATTATATTGCCATTTTCATCAATTTTGTTTTTAGAAACCCATTTTGTACCAATTACGGCTTGATCGTTTGTTCTTGGGACTAATTCCCAAACATCATTAGATTCAAACTGATTTAGCTCTTCTTTCATAGTTAATATCCATAAATCATCTTTAGATGCTTTTTAACATTTTTTAGTTCTATACTAGATATAAATGCAACATGTCCCATTTAATTTAATTAATTTCTTGTTCTTACTCTAGTGTTAACTTCTTTTATTACATTATCAAATGTATGAACTTCTAGAATACGAGGTGGTGTTTTTAAAGTATTTTCATTAATATTGTTTTGAGGGGGATTTCAAAACAAGTTGGTTGATTTATTAAGAAATTTCCATCTTTATCATTAATAATTTTATAATTTTTATCAAAAGTTGCATGTAGTGTTTCTTCTATATTTATTTTCTTATTAAATATTCAAGGTGCTTTACTTCTTTTCGAATAACCAACAAAAATACCTTCATCGGCTTTCGGATTAAATTTTCCAAAATTATCTTTTGTGTGTAATATAAAACATTTTGAGCAAAAAAATTAAAATAGTAGAGGTTTGGTTTTCTAGAGACATGAATATGCTGTATCCACAACATCAGGCCAAAAATTCTTTGGTAATTGGCTACTGCTTAATAATATTTTTGCACATTCTTGCAATGTTTCATTTTTTTCCGTTCTACAAAACCATCCAGTTGATGTGTCCTAGGAAAGGAAAAACTATGGCTTATCCTGTTTTAATTGCAAAAATCATTAAAAAATTCATTATCAAATTTACCACCGTGATCACTTCTAACATTCTTAATTTTCAAATTTTTCAAAATTTGAATTCTTTTTGCAAAAATTTTAAAAACTTCAAAATTATCACTTTTATGTTTAAAAAAAAGCTCCATGTAAACTTAGAAAAATCATCTATAATAACAAAAACATATTTCTTGTGATAGAGTGCATAACTTGAGTAGATCTAAAGAGGTCCAAATGAAGTAACTCTAAAGGTTGTACGGTAGATATAACCATTTTAGACTTAAAAGATGATTTTGTTAATTTTCCTATTTGACATGCATCGCAAACATTATTAACTTTAAAACTAATTTTAGGTAAACCTTTAAGTAGTTCATTTCTAGCAAGCTTGTAGATATATTTGAAATTAAAGTGACAAAATCTCTTATGCCATAGACATGGATCATGATCATTCCATAGAGACATAAGTTATTATCATTATTTATCTTCCTATTTAAAATATAAATATTCCTTTTTCTAATTCGTTCAAAATTAAATTTTTGTTTTGATAAAAAATATTGCAATTTTCTTTCTTAAAAGAAATTCTAAAACCCATATCGCAAAGTTGGTTAATGCTGAGAAGATTTTGTTTTAAATTTTCAACGAGTAGGACATTAGTAATTAAAGGAGATTTAGATATACCCTCATCTCAACAGGTCATTGCCAATGCCAATGATATATCCTTTAGAGTTATCTTTAAAGGGATAGTGCCTACATCTTTGTATTTGATATAGGTAAGCATGTTCATATTTTCCGTCATATGCTTAGAACATCCACTATCAAGAATCCATCTCTCCTTTTTCTGTTAGGTACATCATTTGTTATTATCATAAAACATATGTTGGCTTGCTCGATATCGCTCTCGCTTTCTGACGAAGATGACGAGGACTCCGAATCATCGCATGTTACTTGATAAGCTTGTTTCTTCCTCCTAAATTTAGTGTTTTTACTTTTGTTTTTGTAACTTTGCTTTTCTTTTTAAAGATTTGGACAAACTCACTTGAGATGACCAATCTTGTTGCATTCATAGCACTTCAAGGAAGATGAGTTGTTGTTTCTCCCAAAATGTTTGTTCTTGCGATATTTTAGAAATTTCTCAAAATTTTTGGTAAAAAAAGTCCTCCTCAATATCAAAGTCATCTTCGGGTTGAAAGGCTGTAGTTTTCCTTTCTTGAGCTTTTGTCCTTTTTGCTTGCAAATTTACTTCGCATAACATTAGATTTCATATCAATTCTTCTGGTTTGAGTGTTGAAATATTGTTGGCTTCTTTAATTTCCAATACTTTTCTTTTCCACTCATTTATCAAAGAGTTGAGGATTTTTGATACTATATCAAAATTTGAAAAATTCTCTCCAAGAGCTGTAACGATCTGCCCTTTTGACCCTCGAATGTCAACACAAGTACATCCATGGTATTCACATGCCGAGCACTCAAGTGCTGGAAAGACGGAAAGTTAGGGTAAAATAATAAGAAAAAGAAACAGAACAAGGAAGAAAGTACAAAATATCAGAATCCACCGCGGAACAATAATATATAATATCAAAGGAATAGTACAAAGGGTTACTCCGATACAAAAATCTTGGGATTACAAAACCTAAGTACCATCATTAGCTTGGACAGTTATAACAACCTTTCCTCACAAATGATGATATGTACAATATAGTTATGTAGTAGAAATAAGAATACAACAGTAGGTGAAACACCCAGCTCATCTTCTCGAGCTTCAAAGAACACCAACGAAAACCTGCGTTTCTCAGACTAAATGAAGGAGCACGCAAGGAATTTAGGGGAAAAAAACCAAGCATCAGACATAAGTCTGGTATGAGAAACTCAAGAAATACGTGTGCAACATATAACAATACTTTTGAGACCACATGGAATGCCATAACGATTATCCCCTCAAAAGAACCACCATCTAATAGGTAGATAAGGTGATATAATAGATAATGTCTAGGGTATAGAATATAAATATTATAACATAGCTGGAATGGTTACATTGGTTACATTCAACAGCATATTAGAAGTACAATCAAATCTGATAAGGAACGTTCACATAATGGATTTTCCATAGAGATCCCTTTGAAAGTGTACGTGCAGTACTAAGGATCGTGTAATATGGTATATTAATGCGGAAACTGGTAATAACAGTAAAGTAAAAATTAGAGTAAGCACACCAGGAATTTTTATACTGGTTCGAACTTCCCGTTCTACGTCCAGTCCCAGAATACCCTCTGGATTTAAACTAAACCCCTCACTTAACCCGGAGGAATAGGTATACGACACCTGAGCAGCCGAACAGGAATTTTTCCACCTCAACAACCGAAGAGGACTTCAACTTAATACAAAATGTTTGTTGACGAATGTGTTCTAAATAACACTGATTGTCTTTTGATAGTACAACTTTCCTATAATCAAATCCTCAAGAATATGTATGTGTGTGAAGATTTAGAAGGAAGATAATCACGTAGAATCGAAGTATATGAATAAATTCAAGGATTCTAGTGATATTGAATAAGAGTGAATGCTTTTATTTTCAGAAATGAGAAGAGATTAGATTTCAGAAATATAAACAAGAATCGGTGATTGTAGAAGTGAATTGAATATGTTTATATAGTTGTTGAAGAGTTGTAATCTTTCATGAATAGTTTTAGTCAACAGTAGTGTCCATACCTCTTGAAATAGAGGACATTACTCTTCATGAAAAGATCGCGTCTCTTCAGAAAACTAGCCGTTTTTCTCTGGTCGGTCGACCGGAAAAACTGGTCGGTCAGCTGAGTTGAAAAACGTATACAAAACAGAAAGTCACTGTGCATATGATACAGGGTCGGTCGACCGAGGATCCTGGTCGGTCGGCCGACCTGGTGTTATATGCACAGTGAACATATTTTTTGATATAAAATGTTTTGTGTGCGTGTGTGATTATTTGAGGAATGATTTTAACATTGTTCTAAGACTCAAATAAAATAAAATATCCATACTAATCTCTGAATTGTAAGATTATCTTCTTTGTAGTGCATGGTATGCACTTATTCTCTTTTTGTCGCTTTCATATAGCATTCTCGTCGTATGATCTCTGAAGCTTGTGTCATGAATCAAAACTCATGAATCAACATTCTCCCCCTTTTTGATTGATGACAATACTTATGTGACGAAGTAATATTGACATATATATTATAGTTCTCCCCCTGAATATATGGCGACTTTTCTGCAAAAATTCGTTAATTTGAATACATTTCTCCCCCTTTGTCATCGACAAAAAGGAATACTTATAACAGACTGAAGTAATGCAAAAAATATTTAAATTTACATGGTACATTCCTTGAGCTTAATTAGAAATAATTTAAAGATGTTTGCTTAGAACATAACATAACAATTAATTAAGAAACAAAATAAACTACAAGAGATTGTTGAAAGTTAAAATAAAATTAAAAAAAAATACTACAATTACTCCTCATCATCGTCGGTATCCCACTGTGCTGGATGAAGATTTTCATCGAGAGGAGCCGGTTCCTTACCCCGTCTGTGAGTGGTAGGTGCGGGAGTTGCCGATGTGCTGGAACTTGTGTTCTCGGATGTAGACCAAGAGAAATTTGGTGCGGGTCTTTTTCCAGGAGCAACAAATGAAGCACCGGCTTCAGAAGAGCATGATAAGGCATCCCATAAATTGACGAAGAAGCCTTTGATCTTTTTGAAACGCCCATCAATTTTTCGAAGGCGAGAATCCAAAGCTAATTGATTTTGGGCTAAAATATCTATGGCAGCCGCTGTGCTAGTACCGGGAGGTGGTCTTTGGATAGAGGTTTGACGAGTTAAACGTTCTGTGGAATGAGTGGAGGGTTGAGGAGTAGAATAGCTACGACGTAGTTGTTCTCGTGAAATGGTACGCCATTGCTGAAAGGTTGTGATTTGGGATGGTGCATCGGGTAACTTCATCAATTTTATTGTTCGTGAGTCGAAGGTACGAACTTTGGATGTTTCGGATTCCGGTGCATGAGTGACAAAGTTGTTAATCAACTGCATTATGTATTCTCCATAGTAAATATGGAGCATTTTTCCTTGGTTGAATGTAAGGAATTCATCCATAAGAAGTTGTGTCCAATTTACCCGAATGATTCCACACATAGCATATAACGCTTTGAAGTTTTCGGGATACACTAAGTGGTACGACCCTCCTCTTGGAACAATAGACTTCATCATGAATCGATGAAAAAGTCGTGCTTTAGGTCGGAGAGATGAAGTTTGCCTCAAGTCGGTAGCATCATCTTCAAAGAATAAGTGACTTAGGCGGTCACGAGTTGATGGATTACAATCTACATCATGTAATGAGATTCCACCCGGTCGAGCATTTAAAATATGATTCATTCGATCAATGGAGAGAAATATCGATGTGCCACATACCGAAGTCCAAACACAATTTTCAGTGTTTCTAGGTGGATTGACAAGATTGAGATTTGCTAAGAATAACTTGACCATTATATGATTAATCTTCAAGTTGTTTTTCCTATGGTCAAGAAAAGCATCAAGACCACTTTCAAGAGCGGCGTCTTCAACACCGTAGGCGGTAAAATCAGGATAACTTACAAACGACTCCTCAAAGATTTTTGCATCTTGAAGCTTTATCCATCTTTCTAAAGCTTTTTCACTTACTAACCAAGAAGCAATTTGAGAATCTACAGGAGTTGAGGAAGATTGGCCAGTAGTAGTCTTAGATTTCTTTTTGGGAGCCATTTTTCTTGAAGAATTTGAAGAAATTTTAGAAAGGTTGTAATGGGGGCTAGGGTTCAAATCTGTTGTGGAAGAGTAAAGTGAAGAGGTGAGATAAAAAGGTGAAGGGATGGGTTAAAATATGAAGACAATTTGAGCAGAATAACACGTTCGGTCGACTGAAGGACCTGGTTCGGTCGACCGAGTTTAGGTTCAGAACAGTGCTGAAACTTTCGGGAAAAGCTTCGGTCGACTAGTGCAGGGAATTCGGTTGACCGAGTTTAAAAAATATTCTACTGTCATTCGGGAAATACGTTCGGTTGACCGAGTCAGGTATTTCGGTCGACCGACTTGGAAGAAATCTGTTTTTAAAAACTTCTCGGGACAGCTTCGGTTGACCGGTTCAGGCATTTCGGTCGACCGAAAGCATGTCATGCTGTTGTTTTTTTTGTTTTTTTTTTAAATAAGAATTATAGAAATATAATCATGTTATTACATCATATTTATTTATACAGCTTATATAAAAAATAACAAATATATACTAAAATATAGCCATGATGAATTAGCATCGACGTTCCCATGAATTTGGAGATGGAACGTTTTCTACCGGTGACCATATTGGAGCTATTGGAGATTGAACATGGTTAGAGGGAGATGGAGTTCTATAAGAAGGTTCAGCAACATCATCCTTCTTAGATGAACAAAATTTCATGGCAATCTTTTCAAGGAAGCTTAAACGCCTTGCCGTGACTTTCTGTTCGTAATAAAGTTCCCTTTGCATATTCATCTGTTGTTGTTGGTAGTGATGAATTTCATCAATCTTTTGTTTGGTTGATGGAGTTACTACCATTTCCTTTTTCCCTTTCTTTTTATCAGGTGTATAACCTGTATGAGAGTCTTCCCAAGGTTTCCACCTGTGTCGGGGATCATTATCTGGAGAGGGAAAATCTAAAACACGATTTGGCATTGGAAATGTAGGATAAGGACCACCTTCGGGGATACAATCAGAATAGTCGTCGTCCGGGGAAGTATAAGAGAGATGAGAATTTTCAGAATTGTAGACATCATTATTAGAAGACATTTTTGTTTTAAGTTTTTGTTTTGTATTTGATGCTCTATTCAATAAGCATATGTATGTATATATATAACCATATTTTCTAAAAAAAATAGTGGTCTAAAATCAGATTTTAATTTTAATCACATAATTCTTTAAACAAAAACTGTTTACAAATGAATGACATACAATGCTTTAGAGTTAAAAAATAGTATATTCTGAAATCAAGTTTCAATGATGTAAATTAGAAACAGAGCTGGAACAAGAGACACCCATAGCCCAAGTGGCTATACTACAATATCTAACATACAAGTCAGAAGTCATGAGTTCGAGTACCGCTTTGGTCAGAAAAATAATTTTATTTTTTTCATCATTTTATATTTATATATATTTTTTTTTTATTCATAAGTCTTTAAACGACATTATACCTAAATCTCGTCTTAGTTTTATAAAAGAAATTTCATTTAGTGGTTTAGTAAAAATGTCAGCTATTTGATTTTCAGTATTGATAAATTCTAGATTTATTAATCCTTTTTCCAAACAATCACGAAGAAAATGATGACGAATATCTATGTGTTTTGTTCGGGAATGATTGACCGGATTTTTTGAAAGGTTTATTGCACTGGTATTATCACAATAAATTATTGATTTTTCAAGATGACAATTAAAATCTTGTAATGTCTGTTGCATATATACGACTTGTGCACATGCCAAAGCAGCAGATATATATTCTGCTTCACATGTTGATAAAGAAACACAATTTTGTTTCTTACTAAACCAAGAGACTAAGGAACGTCCAATGAAGTGACACGTTCCGCTCGTACTTTTTCGATCCGTCCGACTTCCTCCAAAATCAGCATCACTGTAGGACACTAATTCAAAAGGACATTCTTTCGGATAAAATAGTCCGAAATCTTTGGTTTTAGTTAGATAACGAATAATGCGTTTAACTGCTCTCATATGTGATTCTTTGGGATTTGCTTGAAATCGAGCACATAAACAGACACTCATCATAATATCGGGGCGACTCGCTGTTAAATAAAGTAAAGAACCTATCATACTACGAAATAACTTTTGATCAACACTTTTGCCATCTTCATCTCTATCGAGATGAACCGTTGTACTCATAGGAGTTGGTTTGGCAGCAGTATTTTCAAGACCAAAACGTTTGATTAAATTATAACAATATTTTTCTTGATTAATAAAAATTCCATTTTCAATTTGTTTAATTTGTAATCCAAGAAAATATGACAATTCTCCCATATGAGACATTTCAAATTCATTTGTCATTATGGTTGAAAATTCTTGACATAATTTTTCATTTGTCGAGCCGAAAATAATATCGTCAACATATATTTGAATTATTAAAATATCTTTATTAGTTTTCTTAATAAAAAGTGTTTGATCTACTTTACCGATTTCAAAACCAGATTCTAATAAATAACTTTTAAGACGATCATACCAAGCACGTGGTGCTTGTT
Source organism: Allium fistulosum (assembly GCA_030737815.1). NCBI lineage: Eukaryota > Viridiplantae > Streptophyta > Magnoliopsida > Asparagales > Amaryllidaceae > Allium > Allium fistulosum. Next base: position 1,041,309,082 of record CM060902.1, on the reverse strand, counting down.
TTAAACCGTATAACGCCTTTTTAAGTTTATATACATGATACGGAAATTTTTCATGATTAAACAAAGGTGGTTGTTCAACAAAAACATTTTCTTTTATGAATCCATTTAAAAATGCACTTTTAACATCCATTTGATATAGTTTAAAATTATGAAAACATGCATAAGCTAATAATATTCGTATTGCTTCAAGTCGAGCGACTGGAGCAAACGTCTCTTCGTAGTCAATACCTTCTTCTTGATTATATCCTTGTGCAACTAATCTAGCTTTATTCCGTGTTATATTTCCTAGTTCATCTGCTTTATTTTTGAAAACCCATTTAGTACCGATGACTGATTGATCACTAGGTCTAGGAACGAGTTCCCAAACTTCGTTTCGTTCGAATTGATTTAATTCTTCTTGCATGGCAAGTATCCAGTAGTCATCAGTTGAAGCTTCTTTTATATTCTTAGGTTCTATGTTAGAAAGAAAAGCAACATGACCAGCTTGATTTAATTGATGTCTAGTTTTAACATTCGTATTAACTTCTCCAATTATATTTTGCACAGGATGATCTTTTAAAATTCTAGGTGGAGATTTTATTAAATTGGAAGTTACATTTGTATTGGTTTCATTAATATCAAGATTTTCATTTGTACTAATATTCTCATTCTGAGTAGATTCATCATCAGAATCAATATTAACACTCGGATTTATATTTTTAAAATTTTCGTTGAAAGAAACATGTAAACTTTCTTCAATAATTTGAGTTCGTTTATTATAAATTCGATAGGCCTTGCTTCGTTCCGAATATCCAACAAATATACCTTCATCGGATTTTGGATCGAATTTGCCTAGTTGATCTTTAGTATTTAAAATAAAACATTTGGAACCAAAAACTTTTAGATATGAAATATTTGGTTTTCTTCCATTTAGAAGTTCATATGGTGTATTTTTAGTTAATGGTCGAATAGAAACACGATTCAGTACGTAACAAGCAGTAGCTACAGCTTCTGCCCAAAATTGTTTCGATAAAGTTGTTCCATTTAGTAAAGTTCTTGCACATTCTTGTAACGTTCTATTTTTCCTTTCTACAACTCCATTTTGTTGTGGTGTTCTAGGAAAAAAGAAATTATGGTTAATACCCTTTTTGTTACAAAATTGTTCAAAAACTTCATTTTCAAATTCGCCTCCATGATCACTTCTTATATTTTTAATTTTCAAAGTTTTAATATTTTGAATTCTTTTAACAAAAACTTTAAAATTATCAAAAGTATCACTTTTATTTTTCAAAAAGAAAATCCAAGTATACCTAGAGAAATCATCTACAATAACAAAAACATATCTATTATGATTAATAGATTGCACTTGAGTTGGACCAAAAAGATCCATGTGTAAAAGTTCAAGTGGTTGTTCTGTAGATATTACTTTCTTTGATTTAAAAGAAGATTTTGTTAATTTTCCTAATTTACATGCATCACAAAATATGTTAGTTTTGAATTTTATATCGGGTAACCCTTTAACTAATTTATTTTTAGCAAGTTTGTTGATGGTATTAAAATTTATGTGACAAAATCTTTTGTGCCAAAGGCAAGAATCATTCTCTTTAGCTACTAGACACAAATTTGAATCATTATTAACATTCATATTTAGGATATAAATATTTTTATCTCTATTTGCTTCAAAAATAATGTTGTGATTTTTATCAAAAATGTTACATTTATTTTCTGAAAAAGTTATATTAAAACCTTTGTCGCATAGTTGACTAATAATTAATAAATTATGTTTTAAATTTTTAACTAATAAAACATCAGTAATGAGAGGTAAATTAGATGTACCATTGCTATTGACATTGCCTTTGCCGATGATATACCCTTTTGAGTTATCTCCAAAGGTGACTGCTCCTCCATTTGAGTATATAATGTTTGATAACATTTCTTTGTTTCCAGTCATGTGTTTTGAGCAACCGCTATCTAAAATCCATTTTCCTCTCTTTTTATGTGGTACATCGTCTGACAAAGCCATGAAGCATACATTTGCTTGTTCATTATCACTTTCACTCTCTGATGAGGATGACGAGTCAGTGTCGTCCCAAGTGACTGAAAAAGCTTTTCGTTTGTTTTTGTCCTTCTTGAAATTGTTCTTTTTACGATCTGGACAATCTTTCTTCATGTGTCCTTTCTTGTGACATTCATAACATTCCATTGTTGAAGATGATGGTTTGCTGCTATTAGAATTGTTGTTGGAATTATTTTTGTTTCCCTTGAATTTGTTTCTGTTGAATTTCAAAAACTTTTTGAAATTTTTAGCGATCATTGCCATATCTTCATTGTCTGAGTCGGAATCATCTTTTTCTGCTTGGAATGCTACATTTTTCTTTTCTTGTGCTCCATTTCGTTTTGCCTGCAAATTTACTTCGTAGGACATTAAATTACCTATCAATTCTTTTGGTTTTAATGTTGACAAATCAGTTGCTTCTTCAATAGCTAGGACTTTTCGTTCCCATTCGTCCGTTAAAGAATTCAAGATTTTTGTAACAACATCAAAATCAGTAAACTTTTGTTCTAGAGACAATAGAGCATGATAAATATCCTGAAATCTAGAGTACATGTCATTTATAGATTCATTTGGCCTCATTTTAAAGTTTTCAAATTGATGTTTCAGCATAGAAATTTTGCTCAATTTAACTTTGTTCGTTCCTTCATGTGAAACTTTAAGAGTTCTCCAAATTTCATAGCCGGAAGTACACATACTAACTCTATTGAATTCATTTCTATCTAATGCACAAAATAAAATATTCATAGCCTTAGCATTTGATGTAGCATCTAGTTTTTGTGTGTTACTCCAAGTCGAGTATTCTCCAGTAGGAATTGTGTATTCCCTTTGTATAATATTCCAGATATCAAACCCACTTGATTGCATATAGATTCTCATTCTAGTTGACCAATAATTATAATTTATACCATTGAAAAGTGGAGGTCGTGAAGTCGATTGACCTTCTGTGAAACTAGAATTAGTGTGAGTGTTAACATCGTTAATTTGTGTGGTTGCCATATTACTAAAAATAAGTAAATATCAAATAACTTTGTGATGGTTATAAGATGACCTTGCTCTGATACCAAATGAAAGTGTACGTGCAGTACTAAGGATCGTGTAATATGGTATATTAATGCGGAAACTGGTAATAACAGTAAAGTAAAAATTAGAGTAAGCACACCAGGAATTTTTATACTGGTTCGAACTTCCCGTTCTACGTCCAATCCCAGAATACCCTCTGGATTTAAACTAAACCCCTCACTTAACCCGGAGGAATAGGTATACGACACCTGAGCAGCCGAACAGGAATTTTTCCGCCTCAACAACCGAAGAGGACTTCAACTTAATACAAAATGTTTGTTGATGAATGTGTTCTAAATAACACTGATTGTCTTTTGATAGTACAACTTTCCTATAATCAAATCCTCAAGAATATGTATGTGTGTGAAGATTTAGAAGGAAGATAATCACGTAGAATCGAAGTATATGAATAAATTCAAGGATTCTAGTGATATTGAATAAGAGTGAATGCTTTTATTTTCAGAAATGAGAAGAGATTAGATTTCAGAAATATAAACAAGAATCGGTGATTGTAGAAGTGAATTGAATATGTTTATATAGTTGTTGAAGAGTTGTAATCTTTCATGAATAGTTTTAGTCAACAGTAGTGTCCATACCTCTTGAAATAGAGGACATTACTCTTCATGAAAAGATCGCGTCTCTTCAGAAAACTAGCCGTTTTTCTCTGGTCGGTCGACCGGAAAAACTGGTCGGTCAGCTGAGTTGAAAAACGTATACAAAACAGAAAGTCACTGTGCATATGATACAGGGTCGGTCGACCGAGGATCCTGGTCGGTCGGCCGACCTGGTGTTATATGCACAGTGAACATATTTTTTGATATAAAATGTTTTGTGTACGTGTGTGATTATTTGAGGAATGATTTTAACATTGTTCTAAGACTCAAATAAAATAAAATATCCATACTAATCTCTGAATTGTAAGATTATCTTCTTTGTAGTGCATGGTATGCACTTATTCTCTTTTTGTCGCTTTCATATAGCATTCTCGTCGTATGATCTCTGAAGCTTGTGTCATGAATCAAAACTCATGAATCAACACCCTTCGGTCAAGCCGAAATCCAGTCTCCTGCACAAGGGTCAAAAACTACCTCAGAGCATCATATATCTCTAGATGGAATATTCCATTAATGAAAACATAACCGGTCCATATCTAAATACACGATCCCGAATACCATCACCTCCCGCATGAAACATCGACAAGCATACTCTAGATATGGAGTGATAATATCCTGTTGTGGGTTAGCCGAACCCCAAGCTATACCCCTACTCTGTTTTCTATTATTTCCAATGTCAAGGTTATGTTCGACATCTTTCACACGAGTCTTCATCACTCGAAAAGAACATTAATCCCAAATCGGATCCTCACATCTCGAATAGATCATGAAACCACACATGGATTCCCATATCTCAACAGATATCAGAATCACACAGGTATTCCCACATCCTAAATAGCTCACGAACGACTACATGTGTTCGGGCATCTTAAATAGATCTCAAGTCTCCATATAGATTCGAACAAATCCACTTCCAAGAGATAGAGCACGTATCTCAATCTTGAAGTGGTTTTCAATAGGTAAAACACTTATCGATCTCGATCTCTTCAAGACTGAATCAACGAATTTGGTCATTCAACGATAATGAGAGCGATCGTATATGGAAACCAAGTCTCATATAGTTATAACATTTCCGATATTTTCATCTCACACTATCCCTCGATCAAGAGTAAAGCCAGTAGGTTAGAGCTCTATTGCTCATATCCCTGCATGAACATCGGTCTTAATTTTCAAAGATAGATAAGCCTACTTCATCGGCTTTTAGTGCTAAGTATACGACTAAATGTTTTCCATAAATGAGTAAACATACAAAGCACGATCAAGTCATACAAAGCATGTTTAAATCACATAAGCGACTTCTAATCCCCTTTTTGTTTAATTAATCTTTTATTAATTAAAACCTCTTTTTTATAGTAAAACTTTTTATCTAATAAAGCATTATTTATCAATTTCTACTATTCATCTGTACTCTTTCAATACTTCAAAAAGTATTCATATACATATCTCAAATGGTATAAGTATATTCACAAATCATTAACAAGATTTCTTACATTAAACCTTTACTTTTCCTATACTTCAAAATATCCATTTTAAGGACCTTAGTACTTTCACAAATCCATTCAGAAAGGTTTAAGACTAATGTTATTCTAAACATTGTCACTATAAAACTAAAACCATTTCACTTATGCTTATCTTTAAAACATTTTTAAAGATCAATTTACATTCATAAGTATAATAAAAAAGGGTTAAAGATGAATGAGATTAACATATTGTCACAACAAACCCAAACCATTTTCCTTTTGCTTATCTTTAAATCATTCTTTTAAAGTTCTATTTACATTCATAAGTGTAATAAAAAAGGGTTAAAGACGAATGCGATTAACATATTATCACAACAAACCTAAACCATTTTCCTACTTGTTACTATCTTTACAAACCTTTGTTTTAAAGATCTATGTTCGTAATCGGTCAAGTTCAGTATGGACTAGTTAACTATTAAGTTCTAAAGATGATTGCTTATACAAATCACGATTCGTACGCTTAACTCGTTTTCGACATTCCAACTTAACTATTCCTCGCCCTAGAGCGAAGCCAGGTAAGTTTGGGCATTGTTTGCTCCAAGCCTTGCCTACACACTTCAATCGTGAATCTCACAAACAGATAAATCTACCTAATTGGCTTATAGTGTTAAGTATAGTATTAATGATTTCCATAGACAATAAGAAATCAACACGATTAACACGTTTCCGACATTTTCCACTTACCTATTCTTCGGTTAAGAGGAAAGCTGAGTAGGTTAGAGCTATATTGCTCCATCCCTACTCGACATAAATCTTAACTCTCACAAATAAATAAGATTACTTCGTCGACTTATTAGTGTTAAGCATAGTTAATACCTTTCCTAATAAGTAATAAACAACCTTTTTAACCCGTTTCCAAAATTCCCGACTTAAATATTCCTCGTTCAAAAGGGAAGACCAGTAGGCTAGAGCGCTATTGCTCCGTCCCTACTCGACATCAATCTTTAACTCTTAGAAATAGATAAGCCTACTTCGTCGGCCTTTAGCATTAAGAAAAGTTAGTTACCTTCTTAGACAAGTAGGTAAACAACAAGATTAGCACGTTTTCGACATTTCAACTTATACCGTTCCTCTTTCAAGAGTGAAGCCAGGAAAGTTTGGGCACTGGTTGCTCCAAGCCTTGTCTAGACACCTCATTCTTGAATCTCACAAATAGACAAGTTTACTCGTCGGCTTTTAGTGTTAAGCCTAGTCAATCACCTTTGTCAAAACTTATATATATAAAATAATACTTGTAAATATCTATGTAAAATATTACTTGAAAATAACTAATTTAGAAGTTTGATTAAAAACATGTTTTACATTTTGCAGCACTTTACTTTCAAAATTCGTAAATAATCATTAAAACTATATTTAAACTTCTGTTTTTTTATACTCAAATACATTTTATAAGAACTTCCATAAAAATATTTTACAAAGATAATAATTTTGAAATCATTTAATTCATGAAAAACTAGCCAAAACGTCGCATTTTAAACACTTAAAACCATAAGCGACTTACTACTACGTTTATAGGTGCTTTTAAAGTCCTTGTTAAAACAACATTGAAAAGCACCATCTTTGCGACTAGTTTTAACCACTTAAACAAATGATTTAAGACTTAAATTTTTTATAGTAAGTACTACCATTAAGTACTTAAAAACCATAGGAAGAAATCCTTAAGAATGTTTTCCATTTATTTATAAAAATCCCCGAAAACAACGAATTACTAAGTGCAATATAATGACTATTCTCGTTTCAAACACTTTCAAACTTACTTCAATTTAACACACGGGTTAAAAAACCATTTAAACATCAAGTAAAGGCCAAGCCACATGTTTAAAAGGGTAATAAAAGTGAGGTTATACAATATAAAGTAATCATTTGATTTCAAAAGCAGGAGGGGTCCAAAGTTATAACTTTACTTAGTTAATGTCACTTTAGCTTTATAATTTGCACACAACATACATATACACAATATATACTTAAGAGATAGTGAGATACTCACTTAGATCCATGCTTAACCCAAGCACAAAGCCATAAGAACCAAAGAACCACCTCCTTCCATAAACACAAGCCTAAAGGTCCAGGCTCTAGCACTTCCAAACCAAAGCACACACCTTCCTCCTCCTCCTCCAGCTCACGACCCATCCAAGCTCCCCCTCTTCCTTTCACCTCCTCCCACTTCTTACTTACTAATCATAGTTTTATGATGTCTTAGGCCCAAAGCCAAAGTTTAAAAAGATTAGAGAAGATTTGGTTAACTTCTGAAAAAGTTAGAGAGTAATTAGTGGATTAGTGCTTAAGCACTTCCACCATTTTCAACCCTCCTACTTCTTCTCAAGCTTAGAAATTTATTTTTGATTATTAAGTGAACCCCTCCCCTCCATTTATAGGCTCCAAATGGTGAAGAATAAGCTTTCTCTAACCCTCTTGGAAGGCTTACCTCTCATCACATCTACTTTATCATATGCTTAACACTTAAGCATTTCCATTTATACACACTTCTCCTTTATGTCACTTCTCCTTTAAGCTAATATCATTATACCCTCACCATGATAATATCTCTTATCCATTAGAACATTCTAGAACCTTCCAAGCTCAATGAAGAGTGTGTTCCTTTGATTATTGGCTTAAAAGTTAAATGTTTCCTTATTTGCTCATTTCCTTTTTTGCTCATTTTCCTATTTAGTTAGCCATAAACATGAAAATATTTTAAGTTTCTAATTATCTCCTTGATGATTAATTAGACATGTGCAAAAAGTTCTAACAACTTTTGTTGAGAAAAAATCCGTTTATCGATAAAATGATTTTCGATCATATTATCGATATTTTTTCAAAGTATTTATTTTTGTAAACATTTTTCCAAAATAAGTTTATCATTATTACTTATGATTTAAAAGGGGGTTAAGAAGCTTATTAAGTTATTTTAATAACTTTTAATCCAAGATTAAAATATTTAAATAATTCATATATATAAATACGAAATGTTCGAAATTCCGAATCATTACATTCTCCCCCACTTAGAATATTTCATCCTCAAAATTCCAACACGAGCAACCAAAGAAACAATCACATAGAAATAATTAACAGTATTCAAAATCACTTAGAAAACAAAACTAATGGTTTGCTCAAGTTCAAATCCCCTCATCGCACAAGGATGATAAATGACCTACTAAGCGTACCGTACGCTCAACAGCCTCAGGTAATTATTAGTAGCCAATTCATGCTACCTTATAACAATTTGAAGATTCATCACCTAAACACTCCATAAGCAAACAAAACATAATATGCATATAATAAAGCCCGTACGATGCACATGGACCATCTGTACACAATATCAATTCTGATCAGTTACTCTATTGTATAAATTTCACTTCCAAACTAGTATAGATAACTTGACCTCTCTAGTGTGGACTCTGATTAGGTTCTTTGATTGGAAAGCTCCGTTCTCCTTACATAGCCATATACTATGATAGAAAACTTCAGGATCATATCAAGAATCTGTATCAAGTGTTCGTGGTTAAGATTTTAGTGAAAAATCCTTGTTCGGACCGGTGTAAATTAACTCGAAATTATGTACTCAAATATTGGATCAAGAATAGTCATGCGAATAAGAAGATGATCTACGTACACTTACATACTTATCATATTGGTTTCTTAACTATACCAATATCTTTTATCACTTTCTTTTATCCAAATAGTATGTCATTCAATACTAAAACCATTTATGAAACATTTCATAAAACATAACTTCAAGTTTATAAATAGTTTTAAAACTTAAGCTCATATTCGTATAATACTCCACTACATCCTAAGAGTATATACCAATCAATTTTTTTTACTTAATAAGCATGTTCAACAAATTAACCTTGTTTTAACCTACTAACTTCATAATTCAAGTGTTATTAAAATCATCTTTATATTTTCACAAAACACTTAGTTTCAAATTTCTATAACGATTCAGAAGTTTCCGACTATCCAAAATTTTCGAAAAACCTAATTCATTTTAACAAATGAAAACTACCAAACAACATATCATAATATGATGCACATATCATACAATCCTAATGCATAGGCTACATGTGTTTATAAAATATTTTAACCAATTTCAATAATTTATTAAACACGCTTTACCCCAAAAAGGGAAAATCTGTAAAGTTCCAACATTTATTCTGGGCTATGCCACTACCACTCGGGCACCCTACATATAAAACTATTCTACATTAAAAAGTTCATATCAAATTCTTTCCAAAGAAAATTTTAGAACTAAACACCGGATTTTATTTCAAATCATTTTGAAATATTAATACATACACATATCTTTTGTATAACAAACCATACTTTCGAAATTTAAATCGAAATATGTTTTATCAAAAAAATCCTATAACATCCCCCACTTAGAAACCCAAAAATGAATGCCGATGCTGTTGAAGTCATCACTAGAATTATTTTCAAGCAACAGGAGTGAGTTTAGTACATCCAATTCATGCCTTTCGGACTTAACAAAAATCATTTCAAAATGCTATCAAGTACTTCGTAAATATTACTAAGTGCCATGATCTCAATTTTATAAACCAATTTTCCAAATATTTACTTTCAAATAGTACTACTTTCAAATAATATTACTATTATTTTCCCCAAAATCTTGAAAAACAGTTTCAAAGACACCGGGATTTAAGTTCTTAAAATATCAGTTAAATCCTTTTTGTTTATAAATCATGTTTTTATAAACCATACTTATATAAAATCTTTTCTTATATAAAATCCTTCACAAATGTTTGTTTACTAAATATCTTATCTTGCTCAAACTAAAATAAACATCTTTTACTAAATTCAACTTTTATAAGAGTTAAATTCTAACCCTACATTATCACCGAATGCCTTATAGTCAAATTGTGAAACTAATTTCATAAGGTATTCGTTTCAATGTTCCCACAATTTACTGTCCACCCTACCCATGCAGTACGAGGTAAAACTGCTCATAAACTTGTCGAACATAAATCAACAATCAAAAAATGATAGTTAATGCCCATAAATTGGCCGAGCATAACTAAACTAATTAATGATGGATAATAGATAAACAACATTAACCCCTACATTAATTAAACTATACTTTGATAATTCGCTTATATAAGTTACCTTATATAAGATCTTTAATTTTCGTAGTTATAATTACCATTAAGGTATACGTTAATAACAATTACAAATATGCTCTCATATGTATAATACACTTGACTCATGCTAGGGCATTCCATTACCCTATCCCTTAACGAGTCATACCCACCAAAGCCAAGGTTGTCGCTTAAACTTCAGCTCTAATACCAGGTGTAACGATCTGCCTTTCCGACCTCCAAATGTCGATACTAATACATCCATGGTATTCACGTGTTGAGCACCCAAGTGTTGGAAAGATGGAAAGTTAGAGTAAAATAAAAAGAAATAGAACAAAGAAGAAGGAGCACAATATCAGAATCTCACAGCGGAAGGATAACATATAATATCAAAGAAATAGTACAAAGGGTTACACCGATACAAAAACTTGGAGTTACAAAACGTAAGTACCATCATCAGCCTGGACAGTTATAACAATCTATCCTCACAAATTTTGATATGTACAAAATAGTAATGTAGCGAAAATAAGAATACTATGGTAAGTGAATCATCCAGCTCGTCTTAACGAGCACCAAAGAACACTGACGAAAACTACCTTTCTCAAACTACTCGAAAGAGCATGCGAGGAATTTAGGGAAAACAAAAACCAAGCGTCAGACATAAGTTTGGTATGAGAAACTCAAGAAATATGTATACAACATATAACAGTACGTTTGAGACCTCATGGAATGCCATAACGATTATCCCCTTAAAAGTACCACCATCTAGTAGGTACATAATGTGATATAATAGATAATGTTTGGCGTGTAGAGTATAAATATTATAACATAGCTGGAATAGTTACATTGGTTACGTTCAACAATATATTTGAAGTACAATCAAATCCGATATGGAATGTTCACATAATGGATTTTTCGTGGAGATCCCTTCGGTCAAGCCAAAATTCAATCTACTGCACAAGGGTTAGAAACTACCTTCGAGCATCGTATATCTCTAGATAGAATATACCATTAAGGAAAACATAACTGGTCCACATCTAAATACGTGATCGCAAATACCATCACCTCTCGTGAGCAACATCAATAAGCATACTCTAGATATGGAGTGATAATATTCTCTTGTGGGTCAGTCGAACACCAAGTTATGCCCCTACTTTGCTTTCTATCATTTTCGATGTCGAGGTTACATTCGCATCTTTCGCACGAGTCATCATCACTCGAATAGAACACCGAATCTCAAATCAGATCCTTACATCTCGAATAGATCATGAAACCATACATAGATTCCTATATCTCAACAATACTCAGAATCACACATGGAATCCCACATCCTGAATAGATCATGAACAACTACATGTGTTCGAGCATCTTAAACAGATCTCTAAACTCCATATAGATTCCAACATCTCGAATAAATCCACTTCTAGGAGATAGAACACGTATCTCAGCCTTGAAGTGGTTTTCGATAAGTAAAATACTTATCGATCCTGGTCTCTTCAAGACTGAACCAATGAATTTGGTCATTCAATTATAATGAGAGTGATCGCATACGAAAACCAAGTTTAATATGCTTATCACGTTTCTGATATTTTCATCTCATACTATCCCTCGATCAAGAGTGAAGCTGGTAGGTTAGAGCTCTATTTCTCATATCCCTACATGAACATCAGTCTTAATTTTCAAAGATAGACAAGCCTACTTCATCGGCTTTTAATGCTAAGTACGTCATGTAAGACTATGGAAGATGTGATTAATGACACTATTCCATGATGATTAATCGTTTAAACATTAAGTTCGTCTATTTATCATTTATCGTTGATATCGTTAATGATGATGCCACTGCATGATACTTGGTATTAACCCATTCGAGTATAATGAAATATATTAGGACATACCAATTCATAACCTATAGTATGATGCATACTAAAATAGCTAGCATTCCTTTACACAACAATGGTATATCACAGAATTTGGAAGCCTACAATGAATAATATTGATTTATAAGAATAACAAATACAAAAATTACTATAGAGAAAACGTTGGAGCTTCACTATTAGAGTAAAACACACTCAAATTAGAAAACAAAAAACTAGTACGAACCCGTGCTACGCACATGGTATGATAAAAATAATATTAATTAAAACAACTTATTAATCAATGTGATATTTTGCACTGCAATTTCAAAGAATTAGAAAATAATAGTGACAGATAGTAGATTTCGTATTGAAAAATTAACATTAAATGACGTATAAATATTAATAAGTTGATATGTAACCAAATTTCAGAAAGGGAGTTGTAGGTTTAAAACGTTAAGGGAAACTAAAAGTTTTAATGGTAGTGATGGTAAAAGAAGAACCACCTCTACCCATGGCATCCATCCCCCCTCCCTATTTCATCCCTACCTCCTCCTCATTCACATGCATTCAATCTATCATCTTTCCCTCCTCTCTCTACTACCTCTACCCATCTTCAAACCCCGCCTTTGAATTTCCTCTCTAACCCTAGTTCTGTCTCGCACCCGCTTATACCTCCTGATCCCATCGTACCCCTTTCATTAGCCCATGACGCTCACTCCTAGTTTCTTATGACTGATCTCTCCATCCACCAAGAACCCTTCGTTTCTTCTAGCTAATCTCCTCCTACTGCTTGGTCTTCTTTGTTCAAGTTGTAGCCTCAAAATGCTAGGGTATACGTGCCTAGATAGTTCTCCATCCCCAAGGATAACAAGCCTAAGACACTCCCAAAGAAGGTCAGTGAAGCAGGTATTGCCTACTGGCAAGAGCATCTGGTTGGGTTTTTTCTTGGTGACACTCTTTCATGTACCACTGTATCCTACCACATAAGGAAAGCCTGGAAGCTCAAAGGTGAGGTGAACATCAAATCTGACAAAACTTACTTCTATTTTTCATTTTCTAACGAGCAGGGCTGATCCCATATTCTTCAGTCGGATCCTAGCTTACAAATGGGAAGATGTTTATCATTTCTGAGTGGAACACCTCTTATGGCTGTACTCAGGCTCAGATCCAAAGTGTGTTAGTCTGGGTGCGTTTTTATCATATCCCCTCTATTGCTTGGATGCTATTGGGTATTAACTGGCTAGCGTGCAATGTCGGTCGCTTGGTGTGTTTTGATGAAAATACTAATAAGCATAAGCGCTTTGAATTTGCAAAAGCCCTCATAAAGGTAACTCCAGATTCCGAGCTCCCAAATAATATTGGAATTGCTGGCCTTGGTAGTGGTTATTAGAGTGTTATTGTTAAGTATGACTGGAAGCCGAAAATTTGCTCGCATAGCAAGATATTTGGCCATGATACCAAAGATTGTGAGAAGTCCTATTGTTTGCATGATTCTTTTGCTGCTGTGCATGAAAATGGTATCAGCCTTGCTAAGCAACAACCTGTAGCTCATGTACATTCATTTGGAATAGTTTTCCCATGAAAAACCTCACACACCTGTATTCTTAGCTTAAATAAAGCTAGGGATGCAACTTATATTGTCACACGAAACATTGGCAAAAAGTGGACTGTTAAAAATTCCGATAAGCCCCCGCCAACATTAATTCACTAACCTTCAATATTGTTGGAACCTCAATTGACTCTTCAAACCATGACACAATTTCTATGGTTATTATTAAATCCCCATCTAATCTCCCTCTCAATCATTTCTCTCCACCTGTCCCTCCATATTATACTGCCTCTATTTTAGGCCCCATACCTGATTGTAATAATCTCCTAACCTCTTCATGCATTGGAACAGTACCATGCAGTATTAATTCCACCTCCTAATCTCTAACTATCTCTTCAATTATTTCTCACATCCCAGTATCTTCTAATTCCACCCCTACACTTTTCAATAACTCTTTCTCTATTCTTCTCCATGACACCTGTACTGTTCTTCTGACTGCACCTTCACCACTCCTGCACCTCTATCCATTCCTATCTCCTCACTTGTATCACTTATTGTCTCCATCCCTCCTCATAGTTCTACTATACATCTTCTTTGTATCTCTGTAGACATTCATTCTCCATCCTCCATTATCCAACACACTAATCCCCAAGCAGTTCCAATCAATGATAATAACTTCCTAACCTCTTCATGCAATTGAACAACACCATGCAGTACAACCTCTTCAGCTCCTGCACCTCTGTCCATTCCTATCTCCTCACTTGTGTTTTTTGCTGTCTCCATCCCTCCTCATAGTTTTACTATTCTTCCTCCTAGTGTCTTTGTAGACATTCATTCTTCATCCTCCAGTATCAATGATGTCTCCTCCCTCAACACTTCTAGCACTCCTAACCCTCATGGACCCTGTGCTCACATCTTTCCCTCTTCCCACCTAATCTTACCTCCTCCTCCCTGTTCCACCAATACACACTCCAGCTCACATGATCCTCTCACTATCCTGCCTGCTAAGTCAAAAAGTAGGCACAAAAATAAATCATCTCTCCCTCTGCCAGTGATGATTTTGATGTGGGTTTTACCTATTCCTCTGGTCTTATCCGGCCTCTCACATCCTCAAAATCTCTTCCATACAACTCCCACACAAGAAGGTACACTAGGCTTTATGCCCAACCACTTACCCCCATTATTTAAATGATTTAACATAATCAAGTAATGTGGAATATCCAAGGGGCTCACCTTCCCTCAAAGCAAAGTGAGATTAGAAATTTTATACTATCTAATAATGTCCACATTATGGGTATATGTAAAACAAAGTTAAATGAGAATCTAACAATTCAAGCTGGCAAGACTATCATGAAAGATTGGAAGTTTGATCACAACATTGAACATGCCCCCTATGGAAGGATTCTTGTGTTACGGAATCCATTATTCTTCTCCCTAACAAGATTATCTGCTTCCGATCAATTCTTACACTTCTCTTGCACCTATCTTCCAACATCCACCTCTTTTAACTCCATCTTTGTATATGCTCAAAACAATCTTCAACAAAGGCTTCTTTTCCTCCAATCCCTCTAGCACCTCAATGCAGCTGTCCCTTGGATCTGCGTTGGTGATTTTAATTACATGTGCCAATCTAAGCATAAAATCAGTAACAATCCTCTTACTCTAAAGGATATTACCCTCTTGAATAAAGCTACTTCAAATGCTTGCTTATTCCCTTCGCATACTGCTGGGCCTATTCATACCTGGAATAAAGAACCTTGATCTGGATTTCGAACATAATATAAGTTTGATCTTTCTTTCCATAATAATCACTCTATGAACCTGTAGCCTACCTTACACCATCTGTCCCTCCCTCCTACCCTATCTGACCATAACCCTCCCCTAATTAAATAGGGAGATAATGCCATGGCTACCCAAACTTTGATTCTTTTAAATTCTTTAACATTTAGGCTTCTTGCTCCTTGTATAAAGCTTTACTTTTGTAGGTTTGGTCTACTTCTATGGGAGGGAATTCTTCTTTCAAGCTCTAGTCTAAGCTCACACTCCTCAAGATTGAGCTCAAGAACTAGTCGAAGATAATCTTTGGTGATGGCTCCAAATTATCTACCTAAGTTAGGAATGATTTATTCTTCACTCAATCCCTCCTAGCCTCTGATCCTTTCAACCAACACCTCACTAAGCAGGAACATCTTTTGTCCCTTCAAATTAATGATGCTTTAACTAGTGAAGCTTACATGGAGAATCAGAAGGAAAAGGACATCTATGAGAAGAAGGGGATAGGAATTCTGCTTTCTTTCACTCAAAACGCAAAATGAAGCATGCGAATCAAATGATTTTCTCTTTAATCGATAAAGATGGCATTTCCTGCACCTCGCCTGAAGCAATAAACAATGCCTTTGATGATTACTTCAAATAAATCCTTGCAACCCAAACTCCCCATATCCTTGATGTCACCTCTCTCTACACCATGAACCTCCCCTTTATCACCCGCCAGCAAGCTTCTGGTTTATCCTCCCTAGTTACTCCTGCTAAGGTCAAGGCTGCACTATTCTCCTTAAACTCTTCAAGTGTTAGGGCCAGATGGTTTCAACGCATACTTCTTCAAGGATGCTTGGAAGATGATAAAAGATGATTTTGTTCCTACTGTCCAACATTTCTTTATGTCCAATAAACTACAACTTGGAGTTAATGCCAATAACATATCCCTTATCCCAAAAGTTTATTTTCCTTATCTTATTTCCCAATTCAGACCAATATCATGTGCTAATGTAACTTATAAGTGCATTTCAAAAATTCTCTCTTTTAGACTCCAAGGTGTTGTCCATTCAATTATGATCCCTAACCAGTCAACTTTTATTCAAGAACGATACATTAGTGACAGCATCTTGCTAACCAAGGTGCTCCTTAATGGATATGGCAAATCAAATATCTCTCCTTGGTGTATGATTAAACCTGACATACATAAAGCTTTTGTTATTGTTTCATGGCATTTAATAATTGCTATCATATTTAGAATGAAATTTCCTCCTCCTTTTATGGCCTGGATTTAATCTTGTATGTCAACTCTTACATTTTCTGTTATTCAGAATGATTGTTCGCATGGTTACTTTAAGGGCACTCAAGTGGTGAGAAAAGGTGACCCCATATTGGCCCTGCCTTTTGTGATTGTAATGGAGACCCTAAATTCATTGCTTACTGAAAAGGTTAACAAAGGCATGCTTCAGTTACATGCGAAATGCAAAGATCCAATGATAATTTTCCTCCTTTTTGTCGATGACTTAGTCTGCTTCACAAAACCAACACTTGACAACATCTCTAGCATCATGCATATGTTACAAGAGTTAAAATCTCTGACTGGCCTTACCTGTAATCATGAAAAGTCATAAATTCTAATCGCTATCCTATCCCAGCCCCAAAAAGAGGCTGTGATTGCATTCTCCTCTTTCCAGCATCTCCTTGATAATGCACATTATCTCGACCTTCCATTGATCACCAAACGCTTCACCACCACAACCTGCCTCCTTCTTTATGAGAGTATCACTAAGAAACTCTCCCTTTGGCCCTACACAATGTTGTCCCAAGCTGGTAGACTCACTGTAATTCAATCCATTGCCACTGCCAGGTTATCCTTCTAGATTAGACATTACCTTCTTCCTACCAAACTAATTACTATGATCACTAGTGCTATTAATAGATATCTTTGGGATGGTGATCCATTCTCTTCAAAAACGATACCAATTGCATTTTCCAAGGTTCAGATGCCTAAGAAAAATGGTTGGCTTGGGATCCTTAACTTTAAGCTATGGAACAGAGCTACTCTCACCAAATACTTTCACTTGCTTCTTTTCGAAGCAGTTCTTTATTGTCAATGTGGGTTAGTAAAAATCTACTTAAAAACAAGAATTTCTGATCAATTCCTATACCCTCCATGGCTAACTATTCTTGGAGGAGTATCCTCAAACCTAGACACACTTTCCTTCCCATGATACAATGTAACCCCCTTAAGCTTTAAATTATTTCTTTCTGGCATGACCCCTAGGCCTCTCCCGGCCTCATCCCTCTGAATGCTACAGCCTTGTAATATACTACTGATGGTTTCCCTAACCTACCTTACTCTAGCTCAGCATCTATCAAGGAACTTTGGGCATTGATCTCTACTAACCGCTTTGATAGTTCTATGGCCAGCATCAAATAGGCTACAAAGAATGGTAATATAAGCACTGTAGCTGCTTATGATCTTCTCCTAGGTAACCTTGATACTTTCCCTTGGTCTGTGCATATTTGGACTAGTGATGGCCTGATGAAGAGCAACCTACTTTTGTGGAAAATAATGTCCAATCCTATTAATACAAAGGATAAACTTTTCAAGCTTGGTTTGATTGCCAATGATCTATGTGTGCTCTTCAATAATGCTGAAGAAACTAATACCCATCTATTCTTCACTTTCCCTTTTGTCAACCCCATTTGGACATCTCTGCTTTCAAACGGATGCTTTCATAAGCCTTTTTCTGATTCCTCTATGGAATGGATGAATATATTTAGAGCTTCAAGATGGAAATCTCCTAGGTCTCTCATGCTCTTTATTCTCCTCAAATGCTTCGTAGTTTCCATCTAGGCTGAGCACAGTGCACACATTTTCACTAATTTAGTTTCAACTCAAGGCACCATTCTGCAAATTTTATATCATCAAATTATGTGAGACTTGCAAACTCTACGTAGGAATTTGCATCTATTATCTTGAAATGGAATAGGATAATTGATTTATTCTCATGTTACTTATCATTGATGGCTCGGCCCTCTTTCGTTACTTGGCTGTTAATATAGCCTTTTTCTTGTAAGGCCTTTTTGATGCCTTTTGAGCTTTGTTCATCTTTTGATATATATTTTGTTATATGTTTCATATGCTAATAAATGGGCATGGCTCCCTTAGCCTTTGCCTTTCAGAAAAAAGAACCACAATTTATTCTATATGAAAGTGATGATACATCAATCTTACCCTATGGAAAAAAAATAAAGCATTGATTTTACTTAGGATATTTATATTCAATTTATCTTGCATTTTTTTTAAAAACAGCGATGAAAGAAATAATGAATTTAAAGAATGAAAACTAGAAAAATAAGAGGTTAGTGGAAATAAAGAAAGACCAAAAAATAAATTATTCTACCGAGAGGAAAACAAATTCGTAAAGCTTGAGTTACCTTCATATTAACCATTTTATTTAGAAAAATGTAAAGCCTGTATTTTCATGGATCGTTGAGAAGTTTGGATATTCTTTTTAAATTGTAAGAGAAATGAATTAAGCTAGATCTAAATTCACACATTATATAGAAGTTTGGATTTTCTTTTTAAACCATGAAACTTTATCAATGATACAATAAAAGAAAATTAAAGTTCATAGGATTATTAGAGTGAGTGCACTTTATATATTATATCTTATATCTTATATAGTAAAACAATGACAATAGCGGTTGAATTTATATGTTTCCATTTTTTTGAAAGGGTGAATGAAGAAGAGAGGCTAAAATGAGAATTACTATAGCATGACAAGTTAATATACATAGTTAACAATCACAATGTTTTGATTAATATTTTATTAGTTTTTATACAAATTTACTTAGAACAAACGAAATTCAAACATAGACCATGGTTAATTATTTAAAATAACTACTTTGATAAGATGAGGTTGAATTTGAAAAAACTAAGGCAGTCTATTTTACATCTTACGTATTACATGAGCTTGGTTTATTTAAAATAAAAGCTTAAGATAAACTATAGCACTCAATCCATGTGTGTGTGTAATATATCTTGGTTATTATGCTTTTCTCTAATTCAGTATTACTTATTTTAATTTTTTAAAAAAAAATCTTACTATTATTATCATAAGTGTTTGTAATTTGTTATATTTTCGATAGGGCTTATATTTTAGATAATAAAATCAATGAATTTCGAATAAAGATCATGCTTATTTAGTGAAAATAGCTACAAAATATAGGACTATAGAATGGAGCTTAGATCTTGGTTGAAATTTCTAAGTAAAAGGGAAATTAGTGGTAAAAAGTAAATGTCTTTAAGTGGACTAATTGGTTCCAAAATATTTTAAGTAAAAGGAGCTAAATATAATTCGAACTTGGAAGGTTAGGAAAAAGTGAATCAAGAAAAGTTAAGTTATTCTAATATACATTAGATATAAACGTGGTTTGTGGAGTTCGAACTTGTGACCTTCTTGAGAGTTCATTAAATCAAACAGCGATGAGTATTTAAGTTATGAAATTATGAGAAAGGAAAAAAATCTTGAGTGTTATTTGACTTTAATAGATATGGTAAATTGTAGACCCATGCTACGTACACAACATGCTAAAGTTGCATAATTTAAAACAACTGATTTTTTTGTGATGACTGTAATGATGTTTTCAAAATACAAAATTGATAAAATAATCATAATAGCGAGTTTATTGCTATAAGAATGTAGCATAAGATAGATACTAATATGAAATAGGTATTAACACTGTTACAGTTAGATAGAATATATTCTTTATATTAAACTTGTTTTGACTATACATTACCTAAAACATACTTGTTTCTAGTCGAAATTCAACCACAAAAACCCTATATTACACCATAATGAGTAGAATGAAATAAAAATTGAACGAAAAATAGAATAAAATTATAAAAAGAAAAAAAACATATTTTGATGGGAAAAAAGAAACTTTTTCTTAAGGTTTGAACTTTATAGAAAAGTATAACAAAATTGAATAAAATGAGTAAAACTAATAAAAAAAGAAAATTCATAACGACATGTTGAGACACCAAAATATATACGAATGAATCAAGGAGAAATAAGGATATTAATTTTAAATTATGGAAAAAATACAAAAGAATTAGGGGAGTTCTAAGTTTAATATATTTGTGTGTGTATATAGTATTTTGAGTTCTTGTAGAGGTTGAGAATAAGGAGAAAATAAAATGCAAGAAGGAAACACATATATTAGAGATTTGTGAAAGATCTGACTTTAATATATATTGTGCAAGTTATGACACCTTTTTGATTCCACGTGAAGCTAAAGGTTAAAGTGAAAAATATATGAAAGAAAGAAAGTGATTAGGGATTTTATTTTAGTTGGGAAAAAAGAATATTTTTCCTAGGGATTGAACTATATAATATGCTAAAGGAATCAAATAGGAAGAATGCAAAATAGGGGAAAATTAATGTTAAAGTTGTAACTACTAAACTACTATAATTTCAATTGGTTTCGTTTAACTTATTTTAAATCTAAACATAGCTTAGAAACCATCCATCATTTTTCAAGAGGTTCAATATAAAAGTTTAACTTTCAACATTGTTTATTTTCATCGCCAATTTCTAGCAATTAGATTGTGCATATTTAGAGAACAATGATCCGAAAAAAACCTACAAAGTAAAAAAAAAGCAATTTTGTTTGGTATTATTATTGACACTCCAATTTTAGATATAAAGGGGCAAAATTTTATGAGCACTCCATAAAAACTTGAATTATTATAAGGGGTACACAACTTATTAATATAACATATATTTTAACCTCTTTTGCCCTTAGTTCAAACAACAAAACCCTAAATACTTTCATTTACTCACTCCTTGTTTTAAAAAGAAAATAATGGCGGAAAAAAGTTCATCTCAATCTTCACAACCAAATCCATACTTTACCGAGAAGCTAATGGAAAGGCAATTTCTTAAAGTAATTTATCGCGCATATTTTTAACTGTGATAAAAGTTAGGTTTTAAAATTATTATGTTGCACGCTTTCTTGAGTAAGAATCAACCTTGCCTCTTTCTCATTTGCAATTTCATCTGGAAGTGGGTTTGAATTCTTCATTATTTGATAAATGATTTTGGATCGATTAAATATCAATGGTGATTAAGGGAAAATAAGGGTAAATTAAAAAAATGCCAATTAAGGCAATTTGATTGTAATTTTATAAGGGGGTTGGTTCGATTTGTACGCCTTATAGTAAAAAGTTTATTTTAAAAAATGGCCTCCTCATATCTAAACTGGAGTACCAATAACAATACCCTTTTGTTTAGTAAAATTGAGATTATTCATCGAAAAAGAACTAATAAATAATTGAAATCACTTTAAATATTTTAGTTGCATATCTAAAATCAGGATCTGAACTTAATTTAAAAATGTAATAAATAAAAATATATTGTATAGACTCTTACTTATTTACAAGAAAAGGAAGAAGAAAATAAACTCTAACTGCGTTGTACCGTATGATTCAAAAATAGTGTACGGACTTGTCGTCTCAAAAATAAATGCAATGTCAATGAAAAGTGAAGACCTAAGGTGATTCGAAGAAAACTGTTTATAGACATGGAATATAAAAAAATGAGTTATACATAGAGTAATAAAAAAAATCTAGTGAACTAAGTGGGAAAGAGAGTTGAATGTTATCCAAGTTCAAGCCTTATCATCACATTATAACTTTTCTAATGATTGAATTGCACAATTGAAATAGTGATATGACTTTGAGTCATTGTGGATTCAGTGACTAAAGAAACTGAAATGAAAGAAGGAAACAAAGAGAATAGAGATTTTAATTTTGATGAGAAAAAGGAAACTTCTTCTTAAGTTATTAACTTTATAGAGAAATTAAATAAAATTGACTAAAACGGGTAAAACTAATAAAAGGGGAAGTCAAAGGAACAACGTTAAACTGAATATATTAAAGCTTGTTAAATGGAATATTTTAGAAGAGTAAACGTGATAATATACACATGAATAAAGGAGAAATAAATTTTAATTCCACAATCATAGGAAAAAAGCAAAAGGATAAGAAAATATTCAACTTTAATCTATATAGTATTTTGAGTTCTTGTAGATTTCGAGATTAAAGAGAAAATAAATGGAAAGAAAGGACAAATAGATTAGAACTCTGAGAGATATCCAACTTTGATATATACAATAGAATTTATGAAGTCACTTTGATTTCATGTGAAGCTTGAGATTAAAGTTAAATATTAAATGGATGAAGGGAATAAAGTGTTTGTAGATTTTATTTTAGAGGATAAAAAAAATATTTTTCTTAGGAATCGAACTACATTGATATGCATGGTACAATGGAATGGAACGAATATAAAATAGTCAAATCTAATTAAATTTGGAAGAGAAAAAAAACAACTGGTACACTTGTATTTAATAAAAGTAATTAAAGGAGAAATTTGAAATTAATAAACTATCAAATTTTCAAGTTGATTTTTTTCTCACTTCTTTAAAATCCAAATATGGTTTAGGCACCATCCATAGTTTTTCAAGACGTTAAACATAAATAATTTAACATTCAACCTTCTTTATTTCCGTTGCTACCAACAATTAGATTGTACATATTTGTAGAATAGAAGATAAAAAAAGCCTGCAAGTTACAAAAGAAAAGGTAAATTGGTTTAGTACAGTTGAGATTATTCTTCGAAAAATAACGAATCAGTAATTGAAATCACTTTCGATGTTTTAGTTACGCATCAAAAATCATGATCTCGACTTATTCTATAAAAATTATAAATAAAAGTGTATTGTAAAAACTAATCATTACTTATTTATATGTAAAATGAATAAGAAAATAAACTCTAAATACATTGAACCTTTCGATTCTTAAATATTGTACAAATGTATCTTCTGAGATAATAAATGCAATTTCAGATAAAACTAAACATCTATGATGATTCAAAACAAATTTTTAATTGACCGAAATAATTGACCTAGTAGATAAATTGGGATTGAAACCCGAAGTAATTGGCCGATCGTTGATTGTGATGAACCAAGTTGGAGGCTCTACTAGCCTGTGCATGGTTTGGCCTTATCAAGTCATGGATGTTCTTTTTTTGTGATTACTTTGTTTTGAATTTCGTTGGGTTTGGTATTACCTTGGGGATGGACTGGCTAAGGAAGTATTAGGCGGTAGTGGATTGCGAGAATCTTTAGGTTACAATCAGGGTTGTGGAGGGGCGAACGATAGTGATTGGCTACCTCCAGAGGATAGGGTCATGGTTAGCTTTCTATATTTGCTCAAGGTTCCACAGGATGAGTTGTCATCTGTACCTATGGTTAGGGAGTATCCGGATGTATTTGATGAGGTGACTGAATTACTATTGCACCGAGAGATTGAGTTTTGTATAGACTTAGCGAAGGATGCTAGACCGATAGTTATGCCTTTGATGCATATGGCACACGGAGAGCAAAAGAAGTTGGAGATGCAAGTAAATAACCTGTTGAAGAGAGGGTTCACTCGTAGAAGTATATTTGAGTGGAGCGCACATGTAGTATCCACCACTAAAGAGGATGACTCTTTAAGGTTATGTGTAGATTACCGTGAACTGAATAAGGTAATGAAGAAGAACAAGATCCACTACCACGTAATGATAACTTGTTCAATCAGCTCCATGGTGTGAAGGTGTTCTCCCAATTGGATTTGGCGACGAGATTTCACAAGTTGACTGTAGTGAAGGAGAATGTGCTGATTAGCGCATTTGGTACGCCGTCTAGTTTCTGTAAGTGGTTGGTTATTCCATTCGGGGTAACCAATGCTTCGACATACTTTATTAATCTCATGAACATCGTCTTCGGGGATTTGCTAAACAAGTTCATACTTATGTTCATGGATCATATAGCCGTAATTTAATCACATTTTTATAACTTTAATAACATTTTTATAGATGTTCATGGTCGAATTTTAAAGGTTTTTAAATGGTTTTTAAATGATTTTGCAACTCCTTTTGTTCATATTCATATGCTAATGTAAAAGTTAGATTTAGATTATAATTTGCTTAATTATCATGTTCTTATGTATTGCATGTGTGAATGGATGTATATGTATGATATTCCATGTTTGTATGCTCTGTTTTGATGTATTTTGCTAGTGCTTTTAGGTAGCTAGGAAAGGAGTGGTCGAAATGGCAAATTGAAGACAAAGATGGTCGGAATTGGATGAAACTTGGAGAAGGGGCTCTAGAGCATCGGAGGAGCTCAGGATTCAAGTCGCATCGAAATTGAAGCAAAATATAAGAGTCGGTACCAAGAGGTCTGATCGGTACCGGGAGCTTTTTCTTCATGGAAACCACTCGATGGATGGTTAATACTTCAATTTTGGGGCTTAGTTGATGAGTGAAGGCAAAATGCAAGAATTTGGTTAAGTATTGGACTTGGTGCCGAGAGCTTTGGAGGGCATGGAAACAAGAGCTTTTGGAGTCATCACAAAAGGCTTTGAAGTTGATGTTGAAAGCTTTTAAGAGGAGTGGTTGGGGTCTAAGCACTTAGAAGAAGAGGAAGGAAGTTAGCCAAAATTAGCTAAGTACCTAACTCGGTACTTAGAGCTTCTGGTCGGTACCGAGAGGTTTGTTTTGATGGGGTTGGGGTAGAACTTCCAAAAAAGGGAATGTAGACTCTGTGGATTGTGATTAATGTGTTTGTTTGTTCGCTTGGGGTTTGGTGGCGATGTAGTAGCATGATGATAGCTTCGTGACTTTTGTAATGGCAACTCGACGGTGAATAGATCAGGTTCTGATGATGGCGGCTCAATGTTGAAAGGAGTCGTGAGAATGTTTGTCCATAAAGGATGGGTTTTAGGAAGGGTAACCCATAGTAGAACGTGAGAATGGTTCTATCGTGGAATTGTTCCTTGAGAATAATGGAAGCTAGATGGAGCATGGAATGGGCTCGGATACACATGCTAAGAGATCGTTGATACTCAGTGCTTTCCGATGTCCTTGAAAGCAGGGGAGCTGTGGGGACGCTCTTGGGTACTTTGTTTGGCTACCCTGGATCTGTTGTTTGGATCCGTATACCCTGGACCACTGGATTTGGGTCTAGTATAAGCTTCGGACTAGAGACGAGTACATTGAAAACTGGGATTTCCATTAGTCCCGGACATGGGAAAGGCCATATGAGTTATCATATATCTAGAGCACCTTGAGTGCTAATGAGGATTGTTTAATGGATTCTATGGTTTCTTTGATTGTTTTCTTCCATAGTTTATCACCCTAGGGATGTTACTGGAGATAGGTATTGGGGATAGAGATACCTGGACACCCATCATCTTAGTTTGCAGTATACCCCTATGATATCGTAGAGTAGCATATTATGCTCATTATGTGCTAACTTCTTGGTTGCAGGGACGGGTAAGATATGGTTCGTATACCCTAGTTCCTTACTATATCGACTTGTTTAGTATTTAAGATTCATTTACCATTCACACCAGACTATTGTCTGACCCGAGGTTTTATACTTTACTTCCTATTATCTTAGGTACTCTTAAATGAGTAGACAAGATAGCAGGTCTAGATGCGATGCGGTAGCTATGCAGAAGACGAGCTGGATGGAGCTATCTTATATTATATATATGGATTTCTATGCTTATTTTGTTGTGCTACACTGTGGGGCCTTGACAGTGTTTGCTTATTACTATTCTTTTAAGACAATTATTCGAGTTTATTTCCATTTTGTATAAACTCTATTACTTGCCATATAACCGTGGATCTGTACTCTGGTATTTCGATCATTTAGTTATTACCGTCTCTCTTATTTTATATCTATGATGTAAATTGTATTTTATTCCATGCGCTATGAGATATACAACAGGTTCTATGATATTTTATTTCATTTTCAACCCTAGATAATCATCCTACATTGGCTGGGCACATCACTAGCGGATGATATAATTATTATTTGGTGTCGATGGTATAGGGTGGTTGTCACAGTATCAATACATTTCTTATATGATCTCATAAACTATGCTTTAGATGAAATTAAATTTCACATATGTATTTACTCTTAAGTACACATCCTTAAAGGAAGAAGTTAACTCAACTTCACTCATCATCAATCGTACTTTTCCAATAAAGTCCGATTACTCTTATAGATACATTATTGTGTATAATAGGGAGGAGTGACTTTAATATTTAATCTTATTTAATTTTAGGTATATTTGGAACTCTTTTCTAATATACTCACCTTTCGATCAAATCAAATTGTTTTATTTCCTTTGAATGTTATGTTTTCTACTTTCATTTTATATTCCATGAACTTATCATAGGCATACGACTTATGTGTCAAATAAACATCTTCATATTTATGATAATACATCGGTGAATTTAACGAAGTAAGTGGATCCATTTTGGTGTTACTAGACCTAGGATTGCATATATGTACATGCATTGATTCAAAGAGTTCATTAACTCATTTGTCACTCCCATCCAAGGGGTGCTTTGCCCTTAATCGTTTGAGATACAGTTCATCGATACCATATGATTCATAATTATATGATTAAAGAATGATTTCTTAAAGATATGGTTTAGTCAATAATTCCAACAATCGTAAAAAATTAAATACTTCTGTATTTTCTATAGCTGATGCATCACTATTATTATGAAAGCAATTACCATTATTATACTAGATTTATCTTATAATGAATATTCATAATATTCATATTAAATTAAAACTATATCTATTTTCAATCAGTACAGAAAGTAGTTATTATTTTATAAATAATATTCGGCATATACATGAAAACAATCTTTCGTAATTTGATGTGTCCACTAATTAGTGTAATATGGTATATTCCTGTAATTTCCACCATTACAATAATAGCAAATAAAATACAAAGCTCCATTCAATCATTTATCATATGTAATTTATTTTGTCCACTGTAATTGGTTTATAATTGAGAGTTTTAGAACAATATCTTGAACTCAAAGAAATAACTCTTACAGAAAACAATTTTCTATAGGAAAAATACATCTGGAATAGAAACAATTTCTCACTCCATATGAAGTATCTTTATACAATTCCCATTTTCGATATCTCTTCATGAAGAAGAGGTGACCATTCACTCCCTTCATCCCAACTTTTCCTGAGTTACATCTACTCTCGTACATTCACTTTCCTTTCCAAATGGTCGAACCGTTGAAAGCAAACCCATACTACAAGACCACACTGAAATCTTTACAAATATGCATTCAGGCATCCTTAATATTTTAAGAATATCGAATAGGTTGCACTTTAGTAAACTGATCAAAACTGACATTTCAGTGATCAAACTCCTAGATGGGTCTTTAGTCCATGATCTAATGTTGTTTTTAACATATGTCACGTACCTATTACTAATGGTTATAACCATTGGGAAATGTTAATTCTAGAACTATGCCATTCATGTAGTAGTTCCTAATCCCTAGTTGAAGCATGGGTTTCTTAGTGATTTGCACCAGTTAGGCGAGGTTTTTTTAACCCAATTCTTAAAATTGAGCACTTGAGTCGGATTCCTGAGGTGACTTGGAGATTTTTGATATGCAACTCTAGTCGTAGGAGGAAATTTCGGTGGTCGGACCAATGAACCAGATCGAAATTCACAAAAAAGGAGTTGGTTAGTTGATCCTAGCATAACAAAGAAATTATGCAAGTGAACATAGGGTTGGATCAGGCATCGTATATTATGTTAGATGATATTTACACATTATGTGTGTGTATATTGTACAGTTATGACACCTTGTGATAGTTCAGGGAAGGGTTTCTCAACTAGTATTGTGATGATTTAGATAATCTTCTAAGTTGTGATATGATACTTGCCTACGCAAGCATCGTAGTAAACTTAGTATAGTATCCTTATTATCATTATGTGATTGAAGTGAGTCTGAACCCAAGCGAGCCTATGAGTTAGTAGAATATCATTTATTATTAGTTTAATTTGTGAAGTTTCTCTTTAGAAGAAAGAGTTTTGTTTGGAATAAGAGGAAAGGTGAAACTAAGATTGTTGGATTTATTCGAGAGTCAGGAGAATCGATGATCCAACATATCGTATAAGATCTCCTTTACGTGGCGGTAGGTGTAATGGTCTTTAATGCCTTCTGTTCATGGAGGGAGTTGCACCACTTAGGGTCTTTGTTCATTTTTAATGTCGAGTAGACTCACTAGAGTTCAAAGCTTGACATGCACATTATGACTATTATATGGTTACCGTGCGTGTTGGTATAGACTTGTGTAAATAGTATATTAGTTGTTACTTGCTTTGTGGGTTTAGTAACTTGGTTGCTAATAAATTTGTTGTTATTACTTGTTTTGTGTGCTTTATTGCTACTATATTAGTTGTTGTTATTTGTTTCATATGTTCGGTTGCTAGTATGTTAGTTGTCGTTACTTGTTTTGTATGTTTAGTTGCTAGTATGTTAGTTGTTGTTACTTGCTATGTGTGTTTGGTTACTTGTACGCTAGTTGTTATTACTAATTGTAGCATGTTCGAAGCATCTCTTAAGGGATATTCATATCTAGTCACTACTAAAAAAGATTGCTATAAAGACCGAAAATTTTAGTCCTAGATAAACAATTCAGTCTTAAAAATACATGTAAAGACCGACTAAAGACCGAAAATTCAGTCTTTGTTTATTAAGCCCCAAAAATGTTTTGTAATTGAATTTTCAGTCTTTAAATTCAAAGACTGAAATTTTAGTCTTAAATGTTATTAGTGACTGAATTTTAAAGACCGAAACGTAGTTTCTAATCAGTCTCAAGTGTACGAATTTTAAAAGTAATTAATTTAATTTTTAGTTTATTCATTGTTCTAGCATTCTTATGGCATCGATTCATGCAGAAATGTCAAGAGATCATACCTTATCATTATTATAATACATATGTGTAATAAAACTGTATATGAACCACTAATATGTAATATATTTCATATAATAGATATATATATATATATAAATAATTCAACATTAAATTACAAAGATATTGTGAACAGAACCCAAATTACCCCATACACATTTACAATTACGGGGTACATTACACACTTAGGTACCATTTAGGCGATACCAAAAAAGTACTAAAACAACAACATTTTCATTCAATAGGCCAAAGCCAGACCAGCTCGTTCCTACAGGGTAGCAAAGCTACACAATTTTCAACTACAAAATGCACCAAAGTAGAGCTAACATTGAAAAATATTTCAAAGCCCCATATGCATAGGCAACCAAACTATCGCAAGGGCAAAACTAACGCACCATCAAAACATTAAGCAAGACTTTAACTATAGTAGGAAAGACTCACATCCGTTGCAAAGAAATCACCATAGAGCTCGCTGAAGAAAAAGGTAAAAAGCATGGATAGAATGGTTTGCCGTTCACCATTGCAAACACCACAGCACCAACCCAAAACAGGGAGAAAGTAACACAACAAAACAGCTCCACAAACACAAAAGTAGACCAAACCACATAACACCACTAGATATTCAAAACACCCTAAAATTCAAGGCACATTTGCTACCTCGAACAAACATCGGTCACCATAGGGGTTCCAACTTATAGGAAGCCTGCACGGGGTGACTAATGTGTCGGCATCACGTAAGGAAGACATGAGAACGAAGGCCGAACTACAACAAACGAGAGCCCCAAAAACCCAGATCTAGCTAGCGAGAGAAACTTAGGGCATGGAAGAGGGGAGAGAGGCTGGTTGCAGGATGAAGCAGGAGAAGTGGATCTGACGTAGAAGGGAGCCAAAACCAAAGAAAGGAAAAAAGGGCTTAAAAATGAGGAGGAGGTGATATTGGCTGACGAATGAGGAGTAAAGAGGAGGCGATGGAAATGGATGAAGTGGGTGAATAGAAAAAGTGGTAGGTGGGGAAGTGGATTTATGGACCCTAATCTAAGGAAAAATGGAACCGATAGTGGATTTAAAAAAGAAATGATTTATCAAACGTGAGAATAAATTTGATTGTTAACACTCTTAAATATTATCACATGGATAGCTAAATAGAGTCGTTAGATTTTAAAACGAAGTAAAAATCTCAATGGCTATAAATTCATTTACGCCAACATCAATTAGTGACTGAATTAAAGACTGTCATTTGATGTCAAAATAGTTTCAATATTTTGAAACTGATTTGTGACTGACTTTCAGTCATAAATTTCTGAAAGTAAAGACTGATTTTTTGGGTCTTTGATCGGTATTTAACTAGTGACTGAAAATGTTCAGTTTCTAATTTTCAGTCTTTAATTAAAAGAAATTTTGTAGTGAGTAACAGTAGCTTAGATTTGATGCTACAGAACACTACAGTGATATGGATCTTCATTTATGCAAGGAGAGCGATCTAGGTCCAATATGGGGGACCCATGCAGTAGTGAGATTGTAACAACCCTGATTTTTAGTGTTGTTAATTTGAAAAAAAAAGATTTAAACCAGTAATTTAAATGAAATTTTGATATATCATTTGTTGAAGTTAGATAATTAGAATTTAAGTGTTTTATTAAAATAATAATTGGAATGAGAATTTGAAAATATGAAACTATTAGATAAGTAAAGTGTGGAATTTTGTAATATAAATTCTTTGTTTTAAATTGATAAAGTAGAAATTGGTGAAACTTATGTGTTATGTAATTTACTTTGAATAAAAGTAAATTAAATAGTGATAAATTTGTTGAAAAAATTTAACAAGCTAATTACTTATGATGTATTTTGATATTAATTTTAGAATCACTTAACAAAATTAATTGTGTGGGCATTAGTTAGTTAAATTATTTAGAAGAGAATTTGTGGAATGATATAAATACATTAATCTCTTGTTGGGTCTAATAATATAACTTAGCCCATTAAGTTAAGTAATTGAGGAACCTTTTCTTCCTCTTATCTTTCTGTACATTCTGCAGAAGAAGGAAAACAAGTTTACAGTAAGAAAGAAAGTCATCTTTCTCTCAAACCTAGAAGCAAAAGTCTAGTTTTAAAATAGAAAAAAATTAAGATAAATCAATAGAAAATCAATGTATGTATTTTGAACCCTTCTCTATCATCTAGTTCAAACAATTTCAGAAATTGTATGGGCTTTGATTGTTGTTCTTCTTCTTTTTGGTTGAGGCAAAAAGTAGGGTTTGTCGATTTCTTGTTTGGGGTTGCTGCAGAAGTATAACAAAGAATTGCAAAGGAAAAGGTGAGTAAAAACTCACGACTATCTCTAATTGTTAACCTTATGTTGGATTTGTTGTGTGATTCATGTTGGATGTTAGAGTGATTGTTGATTTTTGTTTGATTGCTTGTTGAAAACAAATTATGAAAATCGCTGCAGTAAAATAGCAATATTTCAACTTAAATTAATCCAAAATGACCCATTCTTTTTATGATAGAAAGGACTTCCAGTTAGCTACAACTTTTATGTTGAACACATTTCATAATTCTGATGTTTATTAGTTCAAAATCAAGTTTGAATAAGATAGTATTGCTTTGTTCATGTGTAACTGCAAAGTTGAAACCTAAAATTAAAATGGTCATAAATTTTTCATTTCTTATCGAAACTCGATGATTCTTAATTTTCTCGAAAGCTTAGATTAGTTTCTACAGCTTTCATGTTTTGAGTTTTGTAATATTTTATTGTTTACATGGTCAAAAATACATTTTAGTGTCGCTGTACCGAGAATAAACGACAGCGATAATGATGTTAAAACCCGAGAATCGTTTTAGTAACATCATTTTCATTTCTTATCGGAATTTAATGATTCTTAACATTCCGGAAAGCTTAGATTGTCTGCTACAATTTTTATGTTTTGAGTTTAGCATAATTTTGACGTTTAAATGATCAAAAATTCGTTTCTTTGTCGCTGCCCTGTCAATGAAAGACAGAATTAATAAATTTTAATCTAAATATTATTTAGGTCATAACTTTTGAACCGTAAATCCAAATTGGATGATCTTTTATTTTATTTGAAAGCTGAGTCTTTAATCTACAACTTTCATGTTTTATATTTTGTAAAATTATGAGATTTATGTGGCTGAAACTGTAGATCTTTAAACCATAAATTTGAGTTAAATGAAATAATAGATAAGCTTCGTGTACAAGTAATTTTACGAAAGAGAATTATTTATATTTATAAATCTTATAGTTGTTTCTAAATTAAGTTAATGGATACTATAAATGAATTTTAGCAAGTTATTAAGCATTGTTAGTAAAATATTTATAGATTTATAAATATGACTTTGGAAATACAAACCTAATCTATTTTTACAATAAAAGTGATTATGGAATATGAATATAAGTATTACGATTTGATTAAATAAATGACTTGAGATTCATGGAATTAGGAAATGTAGTTTTGAAAATTGTAAACTTAGTTTATTTTAAATAAAATGGTTATATTTTAGTATGGATTTAGAAGAGTAATTAAATATGGTTTAAAATATGGTTTTGTGAATAATATAACATATGGAAATTTGTGATAACTTTGTGTATATAAGTAAAATCTTGGGAAAATTCAGAGTTATGGAATATTTTAGCAAACCTGTGAATAATAAACGAATTTATGGAAATTATAATAATTGTTTTAAATAATAAACTCAAAAGAGAAAAATATTTTGAGAATCTTAATTCTATAATTTGAGGAGTACTAATAATCGACTTAGTGTTATCGATTGGTTTAAATGCTTTCGAATAAGACTTCATCGAATATGGTATAACTCATTGAATAGAATGTTTGAGTGGGACTTACTAGCCCATTAGCGGATACTCGAATTTCACCTGGTAGTATGGGATGCCTTGGTTAAATTCGTGTGATTGCTATTAGGAAGTATTTTATACTTTAGAGTTGTATTCTCTTCTGGTGTGCGACAAGTGGTTGCTAGATCCTTAAGAAAATATAGTTCGGGTTTTCCAGTGGTATCCGTAATAAGTGATATTTACTAGCTTTTAGTAAATACTTGAATTTCACCATACAGTATGGGACGTATTGGTTAAATTCTAGTGATTACTAAAGGTGATAGTATTTGGCACTTTAGAGTTTACTCTCTTTTGGTGTGCGGCAGGTGGCTGCTAGATCCTTAAGAATTTTATTCCTGGATTTCTTTTCGAACGTAATAAGATAATAATATTAAATAAATGTAAATTTATCGAGTCATGGTTTCTACGATCACCTCGATCGATATGGACTATCCTTGAGATCATTCTATGATTCTGTGTTCCCGGTCTGAGTACGATCCTTGGTATCAGATCGGTTCGAGTGATACCGATTTGTTTGTTTGTTTGCCACGGGTTTTGAGTACAATCATTGCGATTGTTTTGGACGATCATTACGATCAGTTTGGAGTAAGATCTCTTGGATTCTGGATATTTGGATTATGTGACTATTCTGTGTTCATGAAATAAATATATATTCTTATGTCCTGTGTTCGTGAAATAAGCATATATTCGTGTGTCATGTGTTCGTGAAATAGGTATATGTTCTTGTGTCTTGTGATGGATGTCAAGTTAATTCTATTATTTTGTTTTAGTGACTAGTTCGTGTTTGTGACTTAAACTTATAACCATGTTCTGAGTTAATCATTGATATTTGCGTGCTTAGAGATATTGTGTTTTGTTCTGTGAATTCAATGTTTAGTGACTAATATGTATTCGGGACTTAAATGTATAACCATGTGCCTTGTGATGAACTCTAAGTTAAATTAATTTCCATAACTCGTTATATCCTAGACATCTGTATTTACTTATATGTTGTTTGTTCTTATGTTATATCTTGTTCTCACCCTATTGGATATTTAGAGATAGTCTGACCCGGGTGTTATTTTGCTTGGGTCAGGACGAGACTTTTCAGGTTACAGGACATGTTGATCTTTGAATGGTTATGCTAGTAAGGAGATAACATTTGGACTTGTAGTTTATCACATTTAGGAATTTGGACCTTGTATATAAAAGTATAATTGAGATTAGAGAATTGTTAAACTTGTATAACAATCGAGTTTAGTATTTCATTTGGTAAACTAAATAATTTGTATATGTATAAGTTGAGATTTATTCCGCTGTGATCTGTGACTGTTATTTATATGATATATTGTTCTGATTCTGAGAAATCGGTGTGTCTATTACTTTGTATTAATACTGTACACGTCAAATTTAGTTCAGATATTAAGTGAAAAAGGCAATGACGTGTCAGTGTTAGTAGAAAGATATATTCACATTTGATCGCCCCTAATAACCCGTATTCTTCAGATTAGCAGACGACATTACTTATAATGTTCTTTGCTAAACTGGGCATCGCGGTGGGGTTGTATGAAGATCCTCAATTCTGCTTACGGAATCTTAATGGGTAGCAATGTAGACAAATCAAACGATCACATAGAGTGTAGTTTCTCCATTGACTTTTCGTTCAGTATTGGGATGACGATTGAGATCGGTTACTTGGACTCATCATATAGGAGTGATATGTGAGTATGTAAGATTGTGATCGCATTGGTTACTACGTTATATTGTACATGTTAAGTTTTGAGTTATTGCCGAGTTGGTATATAATCCTCTTTGTAAGTACTTGTTAGGTACTTGAGAGCAGAAGCTAGATGCTATTACACTATCTTTGGAGTTTGCTTACTTTACATTACATTTAGGAGTGAATAGTGATTTTGTTTAGGAGTGAAGAGTTAGCTAGCCTATGAGTTAGCTAACTCTTCATTCATTTTCATTCCACAGAACATTTTCTCTTCATTCTCTAATTATTGTCCAATCTTTTCCTTAAACCTAAGCCCTAAATCCATTATTCCATGCTTAAATAAATTCCTGTAAATTATGATAAAATCGCTATAATTCCTCTCATCTCATTCCTCACAAAATCCATCAATAAATTTGGTTGAAGTAGAGTTTGGATCTTCATCTCAAATTTCAAGAGAGCTTGAAGTTGGATTTTGGTGATTAGGAGCTTGGTTTGGTGAACAGAGGCGAATAAGATGATTCTCTTACCTTATTTACAAGTTATACTTTACAGATTTATTTAGAAATGATTATGAAGTAACACAAAGTAGGTTAGAGAGTGACAATATTGGATTGAGCTTATGTTTATGTTGAAAATATGATTATAGCAACACACTATGTATTAGAGATGTTAATTACCATTTTTGGAAAATTTGGTAAGCTTTGAAATGGATTCAGGATAAATTAAATAATGGTGTGTGATATCATGTGTCAATTTAAGGCTAATTAGGTATATGAATATGAATATATCATTAGTTATTATTACCTAAACCATTTGAATTGGTTTTAGAAAAGTTAGTAAGCAACTATAATTTTTAATGGCTGTTTAATGGATGATAAGTGTAACAGCCTGCCCTTAGGAATATCCAAAGTACAGATTGTTGGGGTAAAATTAAACCGAAACACTAAACCAAGACATCGATAGGATCTCACAATGGAATGACAACATATAATATACTGCATATACATGAACATAACATGACGACAATATATAAGAAACTGCATTAGCGAAAGCGACTGATAAATATACATCAATATAAAAAAGTCAAAATACATCAACTCCTAAAAACACGGAGTTCTGAATAAGTATCTGATATAGCAGTCTCATATAGAAATAATAGGTCTGTCATGTACTACTAAAATATCAAGTATACATATCCAAAATCGATGCGATGCCTCCAAAGTGCTCCAGTTGCACATCCTGATAGTGTATCCCTAAAACACCTTACTCCCGAACTACTCAATCGAGTACCCGAGAGTTGTCATGACATAAACAGACAAAGGCAAAACGCAGGTCAGACTTAAATCTTAGTGCAAGGGGAACTATCTCAAAATACTGTATACCAAAACTATATACAAACAAATAGGAGATAACTAAATCACAACTGGCCCTCTCCAAAAACATAGCTCAGGGGTAATCCGGACTGTTCATAAATAAGTAAAGCAAACATATCCAAATGATAGGAAATCATACCATAACCTGCTCTTCTCCTATAATCAACGAGTCAATACAACTAATATAATGTGACTGATACGTAACAATATATATTGATAAGGTAATATAATATACAAATGCAGAGACAATATAAATATCACAATATAAGCATATCCTAGAATACACAACAACGTTATCGATTGACTAATATAGCATGCACATTCATAAAGATACACAATGAACAGTGTGTGTAAATCAATAGTCATCATTACTGATGAGCGAAGTCCAAAGTGGACATTCACCATGATCCAATGATCCCTATGTAAGGTCCATAATAAATAGAGTAAGTACGTAATTGTACCATAGACCTCAAGCCGCATCCTGTGTGATCGAACTTGTGCTCACCATACCCATATCGAGCATAAGGGTTATATGAACTACTATAGATATTAGACACCTATATAGATCCCACTGCAATCCAAAGATTCTTGTTGAGGGTCCAAAAGTAGAGTCAGTATCTAATCATACCATAGACCCCGAGTCGCATCCTGATTGAACGAACTTATGCAAATCTAACCATACCCCATATCGAGCATAAGTGATATATGACCTACTCTAGATATCTGAAACTTGTATGGACCTTACCATATCCCATATCGAGCATAAGTGATTATGGTCCTGTCATATATGATCGTTGTCATCTCCTCCTTGGCTATCAAAGATTTCTTAATAAATTCGCATGATGTCTATATATAAGAGAACGACGGGCGTGTCTCGTAATATGCTATCGGGACCATAAAGGAACATCGATACCATATAGATATATCTATTGAAGTATAACATCACGTAATCAAATACGCCTATCACAAATGAAGACCGATATCACATCATCATCCATCTATACAGATGGTCTCTAATGAAAGACCGATAATATGCATGGCCACTAATAAAAGGCCAATTCGATGTATGATCACTAATATAAGTAGATGCTATGTATGGTTACTAATATAAGACCGATACAATTTATCAAACTATACATACCCCTGGGTCAACCTCTGAAGGTATGGATTCACTTCATTCGATCTCGGACGTGATCGTGTGACCAATCGCCGTACCGATCCATGCCCGAACATTGTTGATTTCAAAGGAAGCAGTTAAACATTCACATTTGAATCTCGATCTTCATCTTGCATCCCACTTTCTTGAGTAGCCCAAAGCCTCTTCGAAGTAGTGCTTAGACCCCATGATGAACCACACTTGAATGGGGATGAAATCGCCTAAAGTCATCCCCTGCCTAGGCGTTCATTCGACTGGGATTTTCATTCAGTCGACTAAGCCCAGTCCACAAAACCCAATTACCCCCAGTCTTCTGTTTTGGGCTTCTCCTTAGGACAAATTTTCACACTCATTCAGTTGGCTGAATTTCCTTTCAGTCGACTGAAATTTCTAGGCTCTAGGCAATGAGCCTGAGACATTGAGGAATCACCCAAACGGTTGTTGATTCGCGTGTAGTTTCCTTCGACGCCTTTTCCGATGAGCTGCCTTACTACCCAAGCTTGCCTCCACCCCATCGAACCCATTTCGAAGTTAATTGGTTGACTTTTTGGAAGTGGTTCCTTATGTGTTCAAAAACTGATTTTGACACAAAATCCGCTCTCTGCACGCGTAAAGTTAACCGAGCGACTATAGCGACCTGGATTCCTCTAACAACACCAAAATGCACTTAACTGCCCATCTAGCCTTATGTGATGCCTATACATGCTATGAAACACCCTACACCCTTTAGTATACCCAAAACGGGCACACTAAAAGATATGGTATGTTATAGGTATAGCTAAAGCATCATAGAGACTAAGATTCACAAGACAAATAAATAAAAACAACAGAAACATTTAAATAATAACTAGACATTTAAAATTAAACTTCATTTCAAAACAGAATATGTCTTAAAAACCAAATAAACATGTCTCGTGAAAAATACAATCTCAGTCACATCATTAGAGTATGGAAACAATAAAAATCATCCCTCTCATAAAGTACTAGTACATCCAAAGTCAAATGAAAAGAAAACTAAAAAGAAGAAGAAGAATACATGAAGAACTCCAAGAATATATCTCCAAGCGGTCTGAATCTACTGTCCTCGATTTTGCTGGCCTATGTGCGAAAAAGGGAAATAGAGGAGTGGGTCAGACTATAAGTCTGGTGAGTGAAAGTAATTACTAGCATTCTTAAGCAAGATAAAGATAATAGACTAAGCAACAGTTCTAGAATAAAAGGAAAACACAGAAAAGATAAAACTGGGATAAAATATTGTTTTTGATTCTATTTGCTTTGATTGTGATTGTTTGCACTTGTCTTAAACTTCTGTGATTAGGCTAAAACCCTAATCCTATTTTAATTAGGCTGAAATCATAATTCTACCCGTTGATCAGCCTTCTATCTCTGTTGTGCCACTGTGAACCGATCCTGTTGGTCATAGCAAAAGACACCTATTTATCGCTTGGAACACAGTAGCGAATTATTTACCCTAATCGATGCCGCATGCTCGGTTATCGCCGGTACACACTAACTTCCGCCCCTTATTTTGACCTCTTATTTACCCTAATCAGCGTAAGCGTGCCTAGCCTCACCTAACTAATGTGAGACCATCAGTCCTAGTCTAAAAGGGAATGCTTCCCAGCCTAACCTAAGTGTTGTGAGACCATCTGTAACAACCCGAGGTTTCGCATTAATTAATTTCGTCCGTAAACGATTAATCGGTTGGATAATTGCTATTAAGTGTTTTAGTCTGTTGTAAATTCTTTTACAATTCATTAAGTGTTGTGGGCTTTGAATCTTGGCCCAAGTTTGGGGTGCTGTGATAATTTATTAAGGCCAATACTCATTCGTTTTCCCTCAATTCATTTTCGCTAACCCTAAGTCTAAACGAAAAAAAAGAATGATGACCATACCTCTCGTACAGATAAACCCATACCAGACCATACCTTAACCCATGCCTAATGCCACGATGATTTCTCTGTAAAACCACGTTCACCCTTTTCATTTCGACCATTCCTCTTTGAAATCAATCGAAGAAAATAAATGGCGAACGAAATTTAGGGCTTCGGCGATTCTTTGATTCTCTTGCGAATCTGGCTCGTTCTTCCTCATTCGTTCCTCGAAATAAAATGGCGGCATCATCTTCGCCCTCGTCTTCTACAAATTAGAGTAACTTCGCCCGTTTTCCTCGTTTACCACGACCTCAGATTTCGATCGTTGAAACAGGTGAGTAAATCGATTTACTCACATCTAATTCGTGCTTAGTTTGATGCTCAGTAGTTTAATTTGGTTTTGTTGTTGATGATTTCTTTGATGTTCGTTCGTATATATGTATATGCTTGAATTGGTCTTCGGGCTTTCGATTATTTTTACGAGAATGAGTTATCTGACTTCTTAAATTCGTATATATTGACATTTGCTTCTCGAGTTGATTTTGAACTGTGGTTTTGCGTGGTAATCACTGTTTCGAGTCTGATTTTGACGATATTGATTTCATCTCTGTGATTTCGGCTGTTGCTTTGATTTTCGTTCATCTTTGGCTATTTCTTTAGTATGGAGCTGTCGACTTCGGTCGTTATTTTGGGTATGTGAGATTACATAACTTTAGCCATAGCCTCTGGTAGCCCTGCGATTTAATCAATGTTGGGCTTGCTTTTTTTTGTTCATCTAATTTTCTGGATTTCACTGATCATTATGAGTTTGATTTTGTGGCTCCTGTATATATGCAGGAGGCCCTAGTTTTATTTGTTGCCTTGACTTGTTCGATTTCCTGGGTCGAACTTGTTGCACACTCCTGAGCTTGTTTTACTGATACATTGAGCTCGTGTAGTCTTTATTTAGGGTAGTCTGCACTGCTTCATGTTGTATTCATCCCCTGATTGCTCTGTACTTTTATGGATAATCATTTGTATACATACATTCATGTATGTATATAGTTGTATGATCATTGGCTGCACTCTGAAATCTTGAGTTGTATTGGTGAACTTCACTTTCATTGTCATCTGTATGTATGCCTTATCATTCACTTGACCATTTGTATACATACATCGCTTTGATGTTGTCTATGTGATGCATTTGTCATTGATACTGTTGTTCAATTTTCTTCCAGTAGTTGCCTTTGCCTTCTGTAGTCATGTGTACATCACTAACACTCGAGTCTGGTTCATGTCTTGAATTTGTTGCACTGAGTCTCGATACATTTTGTATTCAATCTGGATCTCGAGTGCTGTTACATGTGGGGTTTTAGTTATGGGTTTCTTTGGTACTGGGAAAGTTTATTGTTCAGTCTGCATTAATATTGGTGCATTCATATCCCTGTCTAATTAGTTCAGATTTGTACT
The DNA here is from genome assembly GCA_030737815.1 of Allium fistulosum. NCBI lineage: Eukaryota > Viridiplantae > Streptophyta > Magnoliopsida > Asparagales > Amaryllidaceae > Allium > Allium fistulosum. The sequence continues at coordinate 1,041,268,313 of CM060902.1, read as the reverse complement.
GAACTGGTTTTTGTGTCTCACTTCCAATTTTCATCTGATTAGTGAGTTGTATTTTGAACCTTGTCGAGTCTGATTTCTCTGAAATGCCACTATTTCAAGTATTGTGGTCTTCATGTATGTTGTTGTCTGCATTCACCACTTCATTTTGTATCGTTTTGAACCATGCTTACTTGAGGCTTACATTGTTTGATGACTGCACTTTTCACTATACATATAGGTTGCTGCATCATATTGTTTACCTGTAGTTGCATTCACTTCATGTTGCATTATTTTGGCCCGGCCCTGTTGCTTGAGATGTTGGTTCGGTCTTGTGTCTATAGTTAACGTCATGTACACTTTGTCGGGTTACTATTGCATTCATGTTGCTTAATTCTTGTCCACAACTCGACTTTGTGGTCTGGATCATTCATGTCGTCACTGGGCCATCTTACTATCATGTTGTATTGAGTTTGCTAGCCTGTCTGCACATGCTTGAATGCATTTGAGTCTGGTACATTTGTATTTGTATTGGAGTTGCACATTTTTGCTGGCACTTGACTTGTAGTCTTCAGTGAGCATTGCCTTGCCTTTGATCTTGTTGTTGGTGCATGTATTATTTGAGTCTTTTTGCACTGGTCTGTGATGTTCCTGTCATTTTGAATTGAGAGCTTTTAAGTTGATTTGGACTTGCAGTTTCTGGCCACTGTCTTGCATTCACTCCAAATATTGTTGATACTGGGTTTATACTCCATTGTTCCTTTGCATATTTGAAATGAGATGCATCATGGTTTCTCTGACCAGTCTTGAACACTTTGCATTTTGTTTGTTGTTTGGTGCCTCCTTGAATTTGTGTAGACAGTTTTGACCACTTGATTGTATTCGAATTTGATTTTCGAATTTCACATGAGTTGAATCCGATTTGGATTTGACCTTGTGACATTATTTTATTGCTCTTGAGTGAACCCGATTTCGGGGTTTGACCTGGTGATCATTTGTGACTTTCACTGAGCTTTTGTGTATCTCCTGCGATAGTGGCGAGGCAGTACACGCGTGCGTGTACTGCAGCCCTATCAGATTTAACAGTTTTAAATTGATGTTTCGATTTGTTGGATTGTTTCGTTGGTTAATTTCAAATGGTTTGGAGTTGTGTTCTGATTTGGGTTGTTGATTTGTCGTTTAACACTGCTTAGTGTTATATCTGCCGTTATCCAATTCTCTTATCGAGAGTTGGATATACGTGATTTCTGTGACTGTCATCTATTTGAGATTATTATTGCTTCTATGCACTAATAAATGAGTTTGAATTAGACTGACCCGTGTATTATTTTCTTTTGAATGTAATACTCGGGTCAGACCCGAGTTATTTCAGGTTGTAGATTTCCTTCTTTGAGTTGCTGTTCGGGATTTGAAGACTTTTCACATCTTCTGAAGTTGTCATTGTCCTTTTGTAGTAATTGTGTCATGTTGATTCATGAGTTTTGATTCATGACACAAGCTTCAGAGATCATACGACGAGAATACTATATGAAAGCGACAAAAAGAGAATAAGTGCATACCGTGCACTACAAAGGAGATAATCTTACAATCCAGAGATTAGTATGGATATTTTATTTGAGTCTTAGAACAATGTTAAAATCATTCCTCAAATAGTCATACACGCACACAAAACATTTTATAGCAAAAACTATGTTCACTGTGCATATAACACCAGGTCGGCCGACCGACCAGGATCCTCGGTCGACCGACCCTGTATCATGTGCACAGTAACTTTCTGTTTTGTATACGTTTTAAACTCAGCTGACCGGCCAGGTTTTCCGGTCGACCGACCAGAGAAAAACGGCTAGTTTTCTGAAGAGACACGATCTTTTCATGAAAAGTAATGTCCTCTATTTCAAGAGGTATGGACACTACTGTTGACTAAAACTCTTCATGAAAGATTACAACTCTTCTACAACTATATAAACATATTCAATTCACTTCTACAATCACCGATTCTTGTTTATATTTCTGAAATCTAATCTCTGTTCATTTCTGCAAATAAAAGCATTTATTCTTATTTAATATCACTAGAATCCTTGAATTTATTCATATACTTCGATTCTACGTGATTATCTTCCTTCTAAATCTTCACACACATATATACTCTTGAGGATTTGATTATAGGAAAGCTGTACTATCAAAAGACAATCAGTGTTATTCAGAACACATTCGTCAACAAACTATTTGTATTAAGTTGAAGTCCTCTTCGGCTGTTGAGGCGGAAAAATTCCTGTTCGGCTGCTCAGGTGTCGTATACCTATTCCTCCGGGTTAAGTGAGAGGTTTAGTTTAAATCCAGAGGGTATTCTGGGACTGGACGTAGAACGGGAAGTTCGAACCAGTATAAAAATTCCTGGTGTGCTTACTTTAATTTTTACTTTACTGTTATTACCAGTTTCCGCATTAACATACCATATTACACGATCCTTAGTACTGCACGTACACTTTCATTTGGTATCAGAGCAAGGTCATCTTATAACCATCACAAAGTTATTTGATATTTACTTATTTTTAGTAATATGGCAACCACACAAATTAACGATGTTAACACTCACACTAATTCTAGTTTCACAGAAGGTCAATCGACTTCACGACCTCCACTTTTCAATGGTATAAATTATAATTATTGGTCAACTAGAATGAGAATCTATATGCAATCAAGTGGGTTTGATATCTGGAATATTATACAAAGAGAATACACAATTCCTACTGGAGAATACTCGACTTGGAGTAACACACAAAAACTAGATGCTACATCAAATGCTAAGGCTATGAATATTTTATTTTGTGCATTAGATAGAAATGAATTCAATAGAGTTAGTATATGTACTTCCGGCTATGAAATTTGGAGAACTCTTAAAGTTTCACATGAAGGAACGAACAAAGTTAAATTGAGCAAAATTTCTATGCTGAAACATCAATTTGAAAACTTTAAAATGAGGCCAAATGAATCTATAAATGACATGTACTCTAGATTTCAGGATATTTATCATGCTCTATTATCTCTAGAACAAAAGTTTACTGATTTTGATGTTGTTACAAAAATCTTGAATTCTTTAACGGACGAATGGGAACGAAAAGTCCTAGCTATTGAAGAAGCAACTGATTTGTCAACATTAAAACCAAAAGAATTGATAGGTAATTTAATGTCCTACGAAGTAAATTTGCAGGCAAAACGAAATGGAGCACAAGAAAAGAAAAATGTAGCATTCCAAGCAGAAAAAGATGATTCCGACTCAGATAATGAAGATATGGCCATGATCGCTAAAAATTTCAAAAAGTTTTTGAAATTCAACAGAAACAAATTCAAGGGAAACAAAAATAATTCCAACAACAATTCCAATAGTAGCAAACCATCATCTTCAACAATGGAATGTTATGAATGTCATAAGAAAGGACACATGAAGAAAGATTGTCCAGATCGTAAAAAGAATAATTTCAAGAAGAACAAAACCAAACAAAAAGCTTTTTCAGTCACTTGGGACGACACTGACTCATCATCTTCATCAGAGAGCGAAAGTGATAATGAACAAGCAAATGTATGCTTCATGGCTTCGTCAGACGATGTAAGTGATTTTACTTTTGAAGATTTAATTGAAATAAATTCTGAATTAGTAAATTTAACAAAACAACTTAAAAAGAAAAATAAGGAGTTGCAAAGAAAGTTAGATAGAACAGTTTTAGAAGTAGATATGTTAAAAGATGAGAAGGTAATATTGGAAGAAGAACTTGAAATCTCTCAACAATCGAATTCTAACTTATCTTCTCAAATTACGTCAATATCCGAGGAACTAGAAATTCAGAAAAATAAAAATGATGTTTTACTTTTTGAAAATAATGATTTAATATCTAAAATTAAGGATTTAGAGTTAGAAAAATCTAGTCTTAAAATAAAATTTGATGATATTTCTAAAAATGTTTCTAATTTCAATAAAGGAAGAGAAAATCTTTCTAGTATACTAGAAAACTCTCAAACTTCCAACAATAAATCTGGACTAGGATTTAAGAAACAAAATAATTCTGCTAAAAGTAAAATTAATAATAAAATTAAGAAAGATATTAGGAAAACAGTTTATTCAAATACTAAAACTATTAAGATATGGATTCCAAAAACAAATAATACTTTGATAAGGAATAAACATATCAAAAGTTTTATGGAAACTGTTCATAATAACAAAAATTATGTCTATAAAGGGAATTCTGAACCCGTATGGGTTTGGTTTCCTAAGATCTAACTCTTAGGACCCTAAAAAGATTGGGTACCAACTTTTTATAAATTTTTTGCAGGTACCACATAAGAAGAGAGGAAAATGGATTTTAGATAGCGGTTGCTCAAAACACATGACTGGAAACAAAGAAATGTTGTCAAACATTATAAACTCAAATGAAGGAGCAGTCACCTTTGGAGATAACTCAAAAGGATATATCATCGGCAAAGGCAATGTCAATAGCAACGGTACATCTAATTTACCTCTCATTACTGATGTTTTATTAGTTAAAAATTTAAAACATAATTTATTAAGTATTAGTCAACTATGCGATAAAGGTTTTAATATAACTTTTTCAGAAAATAAATGTAACATTTTTGATAAAAATCACAACATCATTTTCGAAGGAAATAGAGATAAAAATATTTATATCCTAAATATGAATGTGAATAATGATTCAAATTTGTGTCTAGTAGCTAAAGAAAACGATTCTTGTCTTTGGCACAAAAGATTTTGTCACATAAATTTTAATACCATCAATAAACTTGCGAAAAATAAATTAGTTAAAGGATTACCCAATATAAAATTCGAAACTAACATATTTTGTGATGCATGTAAATTAGGAAAATTAACAAAATCTTCTTTTAAATCAAAGAAAGTAATATCTACAGAACAACCACTTGAACTTTTACACATGGATCTTTTTGGTCCAACTCAAGTACAATCTATTAACCATAATAGATATGTTTTTGTTATTGTAGACGATTTCTCTAGATATACTTGGATTTTCTTTTTGAAAAATAAAAGTGATACTTTTGATAATTTTAAAGTTTTTGTTAAAAGAATTCAAAATATTAAAACATTAAAGATTAAAAATATAAGAAGTGATCATGGAGGCGAATTTGAAAATGAAGTTTTTGAACAATTTTGTAACAAGAAAGGTATTAACCACAATTTCTCTTTTCCTAGAACACCACAACAAAATGGAGTTGTAGAAAGGAAAAATAGAATGTTACAAGAATGTGCAAGAACTTTACTAAATGGAACAACTTTATCGAAACATTTTTGGGCAGAAGCTGTAGCCACTGCTTGTTACATACTAAATCGTGTTTCTATTCGTCCATTAACTAAAAATACACCATATGAACTTCTAAATGGAAGAAAACCAAATATTTCATATCTAAAAGTTTTTGGTTCGAAATGTTTTATTTTAAATACTAAAGATCAATTGGGTAAATTCGATCCAAAATCCGATGAAGGAATATTCGTTGGATATTCGGAACGAAGCAAGGCCTATCGAATTTATAATAAACGAACTCAAATTATTGAAGAAAGTTTACATGTTTCTTTCAACGAAAATTTTAAAAATATAAATCCGAGTGTTACTATTGATTCTGATGATGAATCTACTTAGAATGAGAATATTAGTACAAATGAAAATCTTGATATTCATGAAACCAATACAAATGTAACTTCTAATTTAATAAAATCTCCACCTAGAATTTTAAAAGATCATCCTGTGCAAAATATAATTGGAGAAGTTAATACGAATGTTAAAACCAGACATCAATTAAATCAAGCTGGTCATGTTGCTTTTCTTTCTAACATAGAACCTAAGAATATAAAAGAAGCTTCAACTGATGACTACTGGATACTTGCCATGCAAGAAGAATTAAATCAATTCGAACGAAACGAAGTTTGGGAACTCGTTCCTAGATCTAGTGATCAATCAGTCATCGGTACTAAATGGGTTTTCAAAAATAAAGCAGATGAACTAGGAAATATAACAAGGAATAAAGCTAGATTAGTTGCACAAGGATATAATCAAGAAGAAGGTATTGATTACGTAGAGACGTTTGCTCCAGTCGCCCGACTTGAAGCAATACGAATATTATTAGCTTATGCGTGTTTTCATAATTTTAAACTATATCAAATGGATGTTAAAAGTGCATTTTTAAATGGATTCATAAAAGAAAATGTTTTTGTTGAACAACCACCTTTGTTTAATCATGAAAAATTTCCGGATCATGTATATAAACTTAAAAAGGCGTTATACGGTTTAAAACAAGCACCACGTGCTTGGTATGATCGTCTTAAAGGTTATTTATTAGAATCTGGTTTTGAAATCGGTAAAGTAGATCAAACACTTTTTATTAAGAAAACTAATAAAGATATTTTAATAATTCAAATATATGTTGACGATATTATTTTCGGCTCAACAAATGAAAAATTATGTCAAGAATTTTCAACTATAATGACAAATGAATTTGAAATGTCTCATATGGGAGAATTGTCATATTTTCTTGGATTACAAATTAAACAAATTGAAAATGGAATTTTTATTTATCAAGAAAAATATTGTTATAATTTAATCAAACGTTTTGGTCTTGAAAACACTACTGCCAAACCAACTCCCATGAGTACAACGGTTCATCTCGATAGAGATGAAGATGGCAAAAGTGTTGATCAAAAGTTATATCGTAGTATGATAGGTTCTTTACTCTATTTAACAGCGAGTCGCCCCGATATTATGATGAGTGTCTGTTTGTGTGCTCGATTTCAAGCAAATCCCAAAGAATCACATATGAGAGCAGTTAAACGCATTATTCGATATCTAACTAAAACCAAAGATTTTGGACTATTTTATCCGAAAGAATGTCCTTTCGAATTAGTTTCCTATAGTGATGTTGATTTTGGAGGAAGTCGGACGGATCGAAAAAGTACGAGCGGAACGTGTCACTTCATTGGACGTTCCTTAGTTTCTTGGTTTAGTAAGAAACAAAACTGTGTTTCTTTATCAACATGTGAAGCAGAATATATATCTGCTGCTTTGGCATGTGCACAAGTCGTATATATGCAACAGACATTACAAGATTTTAATTGTCATCTTGAAAAATCAATAATTTATTATGATAATACCAGTGCAATAAATCTTTCTAAAAATTCGGTCAATCACTCACGAACAAAACACATTGATATTCGACATCATTTTCTTCGTGATTGTTTGGAAAAAGGATTAATTAATCTAGAATTTATCAACACTGAAAATCAAATAGCTGACATTTTTACTAAACCACTAAATGAGAATACTTTTATAAAACTAAGACGTGATTTAGGTATAATGTCGTTTAAAGACTTATGAATAAAAATATGCAAAAATATGGAAAAACGAAAATTATTTTATTTCTGACCAAAGCGGCACTCGAACTCATGACTTCTGACTTATATGTTAGATGTTGTAGTATAGCCACTTGAGCTATGGGTGTTTCTTGTTCCAGGTCTGTTTCTTACTTGTACCATTAAAACTTAATTTCAAAATATACTATTTTTGACTCTAAAGCATTGTATGTCATTCATTACAAACAGTTTTTTGTTTAAAAAGTTCTGTGATTAAAACCAAAATTTGATTTTAAACCACTATTTTTTTAGAAATAAATGGTTATATATACATACATATGTTTATTGAATAGAACATAAGATACAAAAAATCTACTTACAAAACAAAAACTTGAAACAAAAATGTCTTCTAACAATGATGTCTACAATTCTGAAAATTCTCATCTTTCTTATACATCCCCGGACGACGACTATTCTGATCGCATCACTGAAAATGGTCCTTATCCTACATTGCCAATGCCAAACCGTGTCCTAGAATTATCCTCTCCGGATAATGATCCCCGACACAGGTGGAAACCATGGGAAGACTCCCATACAGGTTATACACCTGACAAAAAGAAAGGGAAAAAGGAAATGGTAGTATCTCCAACAATAAAACAAAAGATTGATGAAATTCATCACTATCAACATCAACAGATGAATATGCAAAGGGAACTTTATTACGAACAAAAAGTCACGGCAAGACGTTTAAGCTTCCTTGAAAAGATTGCCATGAAATTTTGTTCATCTAAGAAGGATGATATAGCTGAGCCTTCTTACAGAACTCCATCTCCTTCTGACCATGTTCAATCTCCAGTTGCTCCAATATGGTCACCGGTAGAAAACGTTCCATCTCCAAATTCATGGGAACGTCGATGCTAATTCATCATGGCTATATTTTAATATATATATGTTATTTTTTTAAATAAGCTGTATAGATAAATATGATGTAATAATATGATTTTATTTATATAATTCTTATTTGAAAAAACAACATGAAAATGTCTATTGACATGCTTTCGGTCGACCGAAATGCCTGAACCGGTCAACTGAAGCTGTCCCGAGAAGTTTTTAAAAACAGATTTCTTCCAAGTCGGTCGACCGAAATACCTGACTCGGTCAGCCGAACGTATTTCCCGAATGACATTAGAATATTTTTTTTAACTCGGTCAACCGAATACCCTGCACTAGTCGACCGAAGCTTTTCCCGAAAGTTTCAGCACTGTTCTGAACCTCAACTCGGTCGACCGACCCAGGTCCTTCAGTCGACCGAACGTGTTATTCTGCTGAAATTGCCTTCATATTTTAACCCAACCCTTCACCTTTTTATTTCACCTCTTCACTTTACTCTCCCACAACAGATTTGAACCCTAGCCCCCATTACAACCTTCCTAAATTTCTTCAAATTCTTCAAGAAAAATGGCTCCCAAAAAGAAATCTAAGACTACCGCTGGCCAATCTTCCTCAACTCCTATAGATTCTCAAATTGCTTCTTGGTTAGTAAGTGAAAAAGCTTTAGAAAGATGGATAAGGCTTCAAGATGCAAAAATCTTTGAGGAGCCGGTGCTTCATTTGTTGCTCCTGGAAAAAGACCAGCACCAAATTTCTCTTGGTCTACATCCGAGAACACAAGTTCCAGCACATCGGCAACTCCCGCACCTACCACTCAAAGACGGGGTAAGGAACCGGCTCCTCTCGATGAAAATCTTCATCCAGAACAGTGGGATACCGACGATGATGAGGAGTAATTGTAGTATGTTTACAATTTATTTACTTTCAAGAATTTCTTGTACTTTATTTGTTTCTTAATTATTGTTATGTTATGTTCTAAGCAAACATCTTTATATTATTTCTAATTAAGCTCAAGAAAGTACCATGAAAATTTAAAATGTTTTGCATTACTTTAATCTGTTATAAGTATTCCTTTTTGTCGATGACAAAGGGGGAGAAATGTATGCAAACTAACAAATTTTTGCAGAAAAGTCGCCATATATTCAGGGGGAGAACTATAATATATATGTCAATATTACTTCGTCACATAAGTATTGTCATCAATCAAAAAGGGGGAGAATGTTGATTCATGAGTTTTGATTCATGACACAAGCTTCAGAGATCATACGACGAGAATACTATATGAAAGCGACAAAAAGAGAATAAATGCATACCGTGCACTACAAAGGAGATAATCTTACAATCCAGAGATTAGTATGGATATTTTATTTTATTTGAGTCTTAGAACAATGTTAAAATCATTCCTCAAATAGTCACACACGCACACAAAACATTTTATAGCAAAAACTATGTTCACTGTGCATATAACACCAGGTCGGCCGACCGACCAGGATCCTCGGTTGACCGACCCTGTATCATGTGCACAGTAACTTTCTGTTTTGTATACGTTTTAAACTCAGCTGACCGGCCAGGTTTTCCGGTCGACCGACCAGAGAAAAACGGCTAGTTTTCTGAAGAGACGCGATCTTTTCATGAAGAGTAATGTCCTCTATTTCAAGAGGTATGGACACTACTGTTGACTAAATCTCTTCATGAAAGATTACAACTCTTCTACAACTATATAAACATATTCAATTCACTTCTACAATCACCGATTCTTGTTTATATTTCTGAAATCTAATCTCTATTCATTTCTGCAAATAAAAGCATTTATTCTTATTTAATATCACTAGAATCCTTGAATTTATTCATATACTTCGATTCTACGTGATTATCTTCCTTCTAAATCTTCACACACATATATACTCTTGAGGATTTGATTATAGGAAAGCTGTACTATCAAAAGACAATCAGTGTTATTCAGAACACATTCGTCAACAAACTATATGTATTAAGTTGAAGTCTTCTTCGGCTGTTGAGGCGGAAAAATTCCTGTTCGGCTACTCAGGTGTCGTATACCTATTCCTCCGGGTTAAGTGAGGGGTTTAGTTTAAATCCAGAGGGTATTCTGGGACTAGACGTAGAACGGGAAGTTCGAACCAGTATAAAAATTCCTGGTGTGCTTACTTTAATTTTTACTTTACTGTTATTACCAGTTTCCGCATTAACATACCATATTACACGATCCTTAGTACTGCACGTACACTTTCATGTCATTGTATAGAACGATATGTATTCATGTATATTAGTCGATAATGTACGTGTATATATAACTTCTAGAGTCGACAGTTGTAGTTGTGTCATATGTATTGTATCAACTATGTATTAACTGACATCAGTTATATATATATGAGACTTCTGTTTTTATCTGTGTTCCGCATTTATATTATCTGTGTTATTGTTATATCTAATGTCCTAAACTATTATGAACTATCGTAGTTTGTTTTACACTGATAATTGGATATGTCGATGGGAGTAAATAAATAATAGACGAAAAATAAAAAGTATATACCACTCCTATCGAGATAACCAATAATAGTGTAAGGCCAAATACGGATGGTCGCTCCTATCCAGCCTTATTCTTCGTAATAATAGACAGTATTTCTTTTAATACTCTTTATTATTATGAGCATAGAGGTGGGGCGTCACAGTTGGTATCAGAGTTTGGGGTTTATGGACATAATATAAAACATAACTTGGATGGAACATATGTTACAACTATTGGTCGATGTTTTATTGTTCTTTGAGTCAAAACTAAAGTTTTGAAATTTTGATGCAAGTTTTTTTAATATCATTATTTAAAAATAAAAAGTGAAACTGTGTTTTGTTGATTTGATTGAATTGTGTTCTGTTTATCAGAGTGCGCAGCGGAAACAGTGAAACTGTCTTCGCTGAGTACAACTGACAATCTTTTTGATTTAAAAATCAAAATACGAAATTGATATGAATTCCAATTGTTGTTTACATAGCTGTAATTATTTTGTTTCTTTGAGAATTTTGAATCCAAATTGAGGATTCGAAGAAATTGCAGATATGTGATTTTTGTTGAAATTTCCGCTGGCTTTCTTTTGTACTAATCATCTATTGATTAGATTTTGCTGTTTTGAATTGTCTTCATTGAAGATACATTTGAATGATTTCTTTGTTTATATTGTAATGTGCGTGCAAATATGATTGCACTTTACTGCATTTATTTACGTTGAACCGATGCTTGGTTATGAAACGTATTTTGTTGCCGTTATTTTTATAACGAGATTTTACACCAATGCTAAATTTTTGAAGCACGGTGTTTTGTGACATTTTGATGAATGAAAATTCACTGATATTGCATTTTGATGTAAATTTTTTTGATGTGATTTTGACGTTTTAAAATTTACTGTCGCTTTGGCTTCAGTAACCGTCAAATTTTTAAAAGTGGATTTTCAAGCGGTTATTCCGCAATACTGATTTGTGACCATTTTCACGGTATTTTGAGAAGTACAATTTCCTTATCGGATTTGTTACTGATTGCTGCTTTAATCACGTGATTGGAAAATTGTTTTAAAATGAAAATTGTTTTATAAAATTTTAACAGTTTGCGTTTTCAAAAGAATGAGAAAGCGACTTAAACGATTCAGCAAAATCGAGGATTATGACCCCTTTCTTTTACTGTTTCGCTTAACTCCGGACTTGTCCAGTTGAGAAGGTGAATTATTATTTTTACAAAATAAATAAAATTGTTTTCAGAAATTTAACAGTTTACGCTTTCAAAAGAATGAGGAAGCGATTTAAACGTTTCAGCAAAATCGAGGACTATGACCCCTTTCTTTTACTGATTCGCTTAATTCCGGACTTGTCCGTTTGAGAATGTAAAGTGTATTTTTACAAAATACACAATTTTGCACTTTCAAGGAAACGATGAAGAGATTTAAACGATTTAGCAAAAGTGCGGAGTATGGAACCACACTTTTACTATTTTGGTTAATTCCGGACTCGTTAATTGAATTTCTGCTGTTTTGATGATTTTGATGAATTTTGCACTTTCAAGGAAACGATGAAGTGAATCAAACGATTTAGTAAAACACGTGGTATGGGACATGTGCGTTTGCTATTTCGGTTAATTCCGGACTCGTTAATTGAAATATTTGATGATTTCGTGTGCTTTCGAGCCACTTTGTTGGACCTTCGGGTCATTTGTTGGACCTTCGGGTCAAATACCAGTACTAGACCTTCGGGTCATTTGTTGGACCTTCGGGTCATTTGTTGGGCGCCAAAATTATGTTGAGTACCTGGTAGGCTTCGGCCATTTGTTGATGCACGTGCGGCGAATTAAAAACTCGCCATCTGATGGGATCGATCCAAGCTTTTATGTTGATTTTCTAGTCTTCTTAATTGATTTCTAGATATTTGTTGCTTCCAATTATCTGCAGGTAATTGGATATTTGTTGATATGAGTTCTGATAATCGTTTTTGATAATCAGATATTTGTTGTTTCTAATTATCGCTTGTGATAATTAGATATTTGTTGATATGAGTTCTGATTATCGTTTTTGATAATCAGATATTTGTTGTTTCTAATTATCGCTTGTGATAATTAGATATTTGTTGATATGAGTTCTGATTATCATTTTTGATAATCAGATATTTGTTGTTTCTAATTATCGCTTGTGATAATTAGATATTTGTTGATATGAGTTCTGATTATCGCTTTTGATAATCGGATATTTGTTGTTTCTAATTATCGCTTGTGATAATTGGATATTTGTTGATATGAGTTCTGATTATCGTTTTTGATAATCAGATATTTGTTGTTTCTAATTATCGCTTGTGATAATTAGATATTTGTTGATATGAGTTCTGATTATCGTTTTTGATAATCAGATATTTGTTGTTTCTAATTATCGCTTGTGATAATTAGATATTTGTTGATATGAGTTCTGATTATCGCTTTTGATAATCGGATATTTGTTGTTTCTAATTATCGCTTGTGATAATTGGATATTTGTTGATATGAGTTCTGATTATCGCTTGTGATAATCGAATAGTTATTGAATTTGGAATTTGATTATTGCTTGAGATAATCAAATATTTGTTGAATTTGGAATTTGATTATCGCTTGAGATAATCAAATATTTGTTGAATTTAAAATTTGATTATCGCTTGTGATAATCAAATAATTGTTGAATTTGAAAATTTGGTTATCGTTTGTGATAATCGAATATTTGTTGAATTTGGAATTTGATTATCGCTTGAGATAATCAAATATTTGTTGAATTTAAAATTTGATTATCGCTTGTGATAATCAAATAAATTGTTGAATTTGAAAATTTGGTTATCGTTTGTGATAATCGAATATTTGTTGAATCTGAAATTTGATTATCGTTTGTGATAATCGAATATTTGTTGAATTTGAAATTTTAATTACCGTTTGTGGTAATTTGATATGTGCTGATTTGTTTCTGATTATCGTTTGAGATAATTAGATATTTGATGTTTTGTGGTTTTCTTTTTTGATAATTTGACATTTGTTGATTTATTTTCTAAGTACCGTTTGGATATTTGGATGTTTGCTGATTTTATTGATACGAGAATTTCTAGTCTCTAATTGAATATTACTGATGATTACAATTATTCAGCTTTGTTGTTTTCTGATTATCTATCTGATAGTTAGATTTTGTTGAGAAAGTGTGAATCTCTTTTTAGGAAATTAAAAGATTTCTTTGGTGATTGTGTTCTTAACCTTATTTCCTAGCTTAACCAGTTTATGTTAGAAAAATAATTGTTATTGACGCCTTTAATTATGAAAATTGCGGGGACGCAATTTTTATAAGGAGGGGAGTCTGTAACAACCCGACGTTTCGCATTAATTAATTTCGTCCGTAAACGATTAATCGGTTGGATAATTGCTGTTAAGTGTTTTAGTCTGTTGTAAATTCTTTTACAATTCATTAAGTGTTGTGGGCTTTGAATCTTGGCCCAAGTTTGGGGTGCTGTGATAATTTATTAAGGCCAATACTCGTTCGTTTTCCCTCAATTCATTTTCGCTAACCCTAAGTCTAAACGAAAAAAAAGAATGATGACCATACCTCTCGTACAGATAAACCCATACCAGACCATACCTTAACCCATGCCTAATGCCACGATGATTTCTCTATAAAACCACGTTCACCCTTTTCATTTCGCCCATTCCTCTTTGAAATCAATCGAAGAAAATAAATGGCGAACGAAATTTAGGGCTTCGGCGATTCTTTGATTCTCTTGCGAATCTGGCTCGTTCTTCCTCATTCGTTCCTCGAAATAAAATGGCGGCATCATCTTCGCCCTCGTCTTCTACAAATTAGAGTAACTTCGCCCGTTTTCCTCGTTTACCACGACCTCAGATTTCGATCGTTGAAACAGGTGAGTAAATCGATTTACTCACATCTAATTCGTGCTTAGTTTGATGCTCAGTAGTTTAATTTGGTTTTGTTGTTGATGATTTCTTTGATGTTCGTTCGTATATATGTATATGCTTGAATTGGTCTTCGGGCTTTCAATTATTTTTACGAGAATGAGTTATCTGACTTCTTAAATTCGTATATATTGACATTTGCTTCTCGAGTTGATTTTGAACTGTGGTTTTGCGTGGTAATCACTGTTTCGAGTCTGATTTTGACGATATTGATTTCGTCTCTGTGATTTCGGCTGTTGCTTTGATTTTCGTTCGTCTTTGGCTATTTCTTTAGTATGGAGCTGTCGACTTCGGTCGTTATTTTGGGTATGTGAGATTACATAACTTTAGCCATAGCCTCTGGTAGCCCTGCGATTTAATCAATGTTGGGCTTGCTTTTTTTTGTTCATCGAATTTTCTGGATTTCACTGATTATTATGAGTTTGATTTTGTGGCTCCTGTATATATGCAGGAGGCCCTAGTTTTATTTGTTGCCTTGACTTGTTCGATTTCCTGGGTCGAACTTGTTGCACACTCCCGAGCTTGTTTTACTGATACATTAAGCTCGTGTAGTCTTTATTTAGGGTAGTCTGCACTGCTTCATGTTGTATTCATCCCCTGATTGCTCTGTACTTTTGTGGCTAATCATTTGTATACATACATTCATGTATGTATATAGTTGTATGATCATTGGCTGCACTCTGAAATCTTGAGTTGTATTGGTGAACTTCACTTTCATTGTCATCTGTATGTATGCCTTATCATTCACTTGACCATTTGTATACATACATCGCTTTGATGTTGTCTATGTGATGCATTTGTCATTGATACTGTTGTTCAATTTTCTTCCAATAGTTGCCTTTGCATTCTGTAGTCATGTGTACATCACTAACACTCGAGTCTGGTTCATGTCTTGAATTTGTTGCACTGAGTCTCGATACATTTTGTATTCAATCTGGATCTCGAGTGCTGTTACATGTGGGGTTTTAGTTATGGGTTTCTTTGGTACTGGGAAAGTTTGTTGTTCAGTCTGCATTAATATTGGTGCATTCATATCCCTGTCTAATTAGTTCAGATTTGTACTGAACTGGTTTTTATGTCTCACTTCCAATTTTCATCTGATTAGTGAGTTGTATTTTGAACCTTGTCGAGTCTGATTTTTCTGAAATGCCACTATTTCAAGTATTGTGGTCTTCATGTATGTTGTTGTCTGCATTCACCACTTCATTTTGTATCGTTTTGAACCATGCTTACTTGAGGCTTACATTGTTTGATGACTGCACTTTTCACTATAAATATAGGTTGCTGCATCATATTGTTTACCTGTAGTTGCATTCACTTCATGTTGCATTATTTTGGCCCGGCCCTGTTGCTTGAGATGTTGGTTCAGTCTTGTGTCTATAGTTAAAGTCATGTACACTCTGTCGGGTTACTGTTGCATTCATGTTGCTTAATTCTTGTCCACAACTTGACTTTGTGGTCTGGATCATTCATGTCGTCACTGGGCCATCTTACTATCATGTTGTATTGAGTTTGCTAGCCTGTCTGCACATGCTTGAATGCATTTGCGTCTGGTACATTTGTATTTGGATTGGAGTTGCACATTTTTGCTGGCACTTGACTTGTAGTCTTTAGTGAGCATTGCCTTGCCTTTGATCTTGTTGTTGGTGCATGTATTATTTGAGTCTTTTTGCACTGGTCTGTGATGTTCCTGTCATTTTGAATTGAGAGCTTTTAAGTTGATTTGGACTTGCAGTTTCTGGCCACTGTCTTGCATTCACTCCAAATATTGTTGATACTGGGTTTATACTCCATTGTTCCTTTGCATATTTGAAATGAGATGCATCATGGTTTCTCTGACCAGTCTTGAACACTTTGCATTTTGTTTGTTATTTGGTGCCTCCTTGAATTTGTGTAGACAGTTTTGACCACTTGATTGTATTCGAATTTGATTTTCGAATTTCACATGAGTTGAATCCGATTTGGATTTGACCTTGTGACATTATTTTATTGCTCTTGAGTGAACCCGATTTCGGGGTTTGACCTGGTGATCATTTGTGACTTACACTGAGCTTTTGTGTATCTCCTGCGATAGTGGCGAGGCAGTACACGCGTGCGTGTACTGCAGCCCTATCAGATTTAACAGTTTTAAATTGATGTTTCGATTTGTTGGATTGTTTCGTTGGTTAATTTCAAATGGTTTGGAGTTGTGTTCTGATTTGGGTTGTTGATTTGTCGTTTAACACTGCTTAGTGTTATATTTGCCGTTATCCAATTCTCTTATCGAGAGTTGGATATACGTGATTTCTGTGACTGTCATCTATTTGAGATTATTATTGCTTCTATGCACTAATAACTGAGTTTGAATTAGACTGACCCGTGTATTATTTTCTTTTGAATGTAATACTCGGGTCAGACCCGAGTTATTTCAGGTTGTAGATTTCCTTCTTTGAGTTGCTGTTCGGGATTTGAAGACTTTTCACATCTTCTGAAGCTGTCATTGTCCTTTTGTAGTAATTGTGTCATTGTATAGAACGATATGTATTCATGTATATTAGTCGATAATGTACGTGTATATATAACTTCTAGAGTCGACAGTTGTAGTTGTATCATATATATTGTATCAACTATGTATTAACTGACATCAGTTATATATATATGAGACTTCTGTTTTTATTTGTGTTCCGCATTTATATTATCTGTGTTATTGTTATATCTAATGTCCTAAACTATTATGAACTATCGTAGTTTGTTTTACACTGATAATTGGATATGTCGATGGGAGTAAATAAATAATAGACGAAAAATAAAAAGTATATACCACTCCTATCGAGATAACCAATAATAGTGTAAGGCCAATTACGGATGGTCGCTCCTATCCAGCCTTATTCTTCGTAATAATAGACAGTATTTCTTTTAATACTCTTTATTATTATGAGCATAGAGGTGGGGCGTCACACCATCGGTCCTCGTCTAAAAGGGAATGCTGTCGGTACTGGTCCTAGCAAACAAATTCTAGTTTGTGCCCCTTGCCCAAATCCCTAGATTTGAGCTTCTATCTGTTGGCCACTTATGTACCCTAATTAGCATAAGCGTGTCCCAGCCTCACCAAACTATTGTGAGACCATCAGTTCCTGACTGAAGGGGAATGCTGTCGGGCCCTTCTTCTATGTTTGCTTCTAACTTAGTGTAAGTTATAAAATAAGCATCTTCTATTATTTCTGCTATATTTGCTTGTTAACTTAATCTAAGTTTCAAAATAAGACTTTTTTGTTCTTTCTACTTAATTATTACCTATGTTATAATTGTTACTCTTCTATTCTATCTTTTTAGCTATAACCACTAGTTATAAAATGCTTGCAAATGTCTCAAATTTGCCTATTTCAGTCTATCTTCTTTTTATTAAAGTTCTTTCTTATTTTACATCCAATTTATGTAAATTCATAGTTTATTTCTATTTAATCCATAGCGAATTCTCCTCTTTTTAATTTTTTTAATATTTTATTCGTGTAAAAAGGAATAAGAAGAAACTAACATTTACAGGCTAAATTCTAACGTAAAACAGATGTAAATAAATACAAATAACTGTAAATACCTGAATAAAAATAGCTGAATAAAATAGATTGAAAAGAACTTTAAAAACTAACTGTAAATAACTTATATAAAAACTGTCTCAAAATTGCAACAAAAAAAAACTACAACTATTGAGAACCCTATTATTTTAAATTACTTAAAAATATAAAATAATTACAGAACACTCACCTATTGTCCTTAGCTCTATTCCTTGGCCTTCCCGGATCCACTTCTAAGGTGTAGAATATTTTTATTAAAAGGATCTCCTCCCAAGAAAAATTTCCCTTTTAGGGTCCAGCCTCAAGCAATGAACCCAATTAGGAGAAAATTTGAATGAGAAAAATAGATAGGTCTAGGGTCTCATTTATAGTGTAGCTTAGGGATCTTAGTCCGTTGGATTTGAAGATTAAATCTGGTGCAACCACGTCATAGGCTCACTAGGAACCATCGGATGGAAGCACGATCGCATAGGATTTGAAGAAAATTGCAAAACACGCCATACGGCTCGAATTTGGACGCTTCCTCGTCTAAAAACCAGGCAGGTCAACCTAGCTACTATGGGGGTCGACTCCTAGGTCAACCTAACACAAGCCTGGGTCGACCTATAGGCCGACCTGGCTTATGGCATGGGTCGACCCATGCCTATATTATTATTATTTCATTTTATTTTCAATTTCTTATTTCTCTCATATCTTCTCCATACTAACTCGGATTTCGACAAGGTATATATGGAAATTGATCAAAAAATCGCCACGGACCCAATGGTGCAACTCCCGTAGCTCGATTCTGACAATTTCACAAACTTATTTTATTATTTATTAATTCGTTAATTATTATAGCTCAAATTTTGGGTTGTTACATTCTTCCCTCCTTGAAGGATTTCGTCCCCGAAATCTCCAAGGACAGAAGAATGAAATAAATATTTTCATCAAAATTCTACAACCATATATTCAACCATCATCCATTACATCCATTATACTTAAGCTTTCTAATGTAATTTATGTTATATGCAATAGCGTAGTGTCAATGTCCTTAACTAATGCAAAAGATTAGGCGGTCTACTGATTCAGTCAACCTCCTTTAATGCAATCATGTCCGTGCCATGTATCCAAATGAATGCAAATTCCCTAATGATAAATGCTAGTTCTATATGCGTGTTATAATCATCATCCAAATGCAACAATCATATGATAATCATCCATTTATAACAACCATGGAAATAAAATAAAAATGCAAATGCACACACATCCATATGCATATGTTTTAGTGACCTAATTAGGCCGATCCCTAAGAGATAATAGTGCCTAGTGTATATATATGCGTCCATTAGCATCCACTAGCAAACACTAGCATCCAACATACATAACATGTTCTAGTAACATGTTTACATTCAGTCATACCATCCATAGGTTAAATCCTAAGATCTACCCTCCCAAAGGATACTAAAAGAAAGAACCTATTCAAAACTAAAGATGGAAATAGGAAATTCAAGATGTACCATCGAAAAGATGCGGATAAGTGGTACGTATTTTCTCCTCAGCCTCCCACGTAGCGTCCTCAATGCTGTCTTCCCACTGCACCTTAACCAAAGGTACTTCCTTATTCCTAAGCTTCTTGATATAACGTCCAACGATCTTGGTAATAATGCAACGAACTGATGTTTCTCTCTCCACTTCAACTTCTTCAAGTTGGCTAGATTCCACTACCTCTGCTGAATCATGTAAGCACTTTCTCAAGTGAGAAACATGAAAAACATCATGAACTCCCGCGAGCCTCTCTGGTAGCTTTATCTGATACGCCATCTTCCCTACCCTTTCCACAATGGGGAATGGTCGTACGAATCTAGGAGCAAGTTTCCAATTTGATCCAATCCTCACTACCTTTCTTAGCGGAGACACCTTAATGAAAACCAAATCTCCCATCTCAAACTCAATATCCCTTCTCCGCTTATCTTCATAGGATTTTTGTCTATCTTGGGCCGTCTTCATTCTCCTTCTAATCAAATCAATCTTTTCCGAAGTCTCTCTAACCATGTCGGGACCTAGTAGCAATCTCTCTGTAGACTTCAACCAACACGAAGGCAACTTGCAAGGTCTTCCATAAAGAGCTTCAAAAGGTGCCATCCCAATGCTATCCTGAAAACTATTATTATATGCGAACTCCACTAAAGGAAGATGCTCCTCCCAAGTTCCTCCAAAATCAAGAATGCACATCCTCAACAAATCCTCAAGAACTATATTAACTTTCTCCGTTTGGCCATCCGTCTGGGGGTGATAGGCCGTACTCAATCTAAGCTGCGTGCCTAAAGCCTCTTGCAAGCTTCTCCAAAACTCGCTTATAAAGATAGGGTCTCTATCACTCACTATGCTTGAGGGAACTCCATGAAGTCGGAGTATCTCACGAACATATAAGGATGCCAAATAAGGTGCTATCCTCTTACTCTTGATCGAAATGAAGTAGGCGCTCTTAGTCAAATGATCTACAATCACCCAAACACTGGTATTCCCTTTCCTAGATCGGAGTAAAACATCTATAAAGTCCATCGAAACACTATCCCACTTCCACTCAGGTATATCCAATGGTTGAAGCAATCCATCGGGCTTCTGCTGCTCTGCCTTAACTCTTTGGCACACAAGACACTTAGCTACAAACTCTACCACATCCTTCTTCATGCCACTCCAATAAAACACTCTCTTCATGTCCCTATACATCTTATCACCACTCGGATGAATAGTCATTCGAGAATGGTGTGCTTCTTCTAGAACTGCTCTCATCAAATCACTAGTGCGGGGGACACAAAGTCTTCCATCTCTCCTTAGCCACCCTTTACTATCAATGGAATAACATTGGAGATATCTAGAGATCTCTCCTCTGTTAATCCTACCAAAAATATCCATAAGCTCTGAATCCTATCGCTGCCTTAAGCCAATCTGATCTATAATGGTAGGCTTAACCTCAAGTGCTACCAATAATCCAGGGGTAATGTCCGTAGAGGGCTTAAAATCGAAGGTGAAAATAAACTCTAGGCTTTTCCACTCCACGAACATTGGACTAAGGGTTGCTCTCTTCCTGCTTAACGCATCCGCAACCACGTTCCCTTTACCAGGGGTGTAAGCTATCTCAAAGTCATATGATGCTAGAAACTCCATCCAACGCTGCTGCCTCAAGTTTAAATCCTTTTGTGAGAACATGTACTTCAATGATTTATGGTCAGTGAAAAGATCGAACCTCTCTCCTAGCAAGTATGCCTCCAAGATTTGAGCGTGAAAACAATAGCAGCTAACACCAAATCATGGGTGTGGTAGTTCTTCTCATGAGTTCTCAACTGTCTACTTCCATAACATACTACCCTCCCTTCTTGTGTCAATACTGCTCTAAGACCCGTCCCACATGCATCAGTGTATACTGTAAAAGGCTTAACTTCGTCGGGTAAAACTAACACTGGTGCACTAGTAAGGGCCCTCTTCAGCATCGTGAAGGAATCCTCACAATCTACGTCTCACACGAATGTTGTATTCTTCTTAGTGAGGCGAGTAAGCGGTGCTGAAATCTTAGCAAAATCTCTGTTAAACTTCCTATATTAGCCAGCCAAACCTAGGAAGCTTCTAACTTCGTTAGCATTCTTGGGTGCCTTCCAATCCTATACTGCTACTATCTTAGTAGGATCCACAGCTAAACCCTCTTTTGAGACTACATGCCCCAAGAAACGCACCTCCTCATGCCAAAAGTGACACTTTAAGAATTTTTCTTTCAACTGATGAATACGAAGTGTACGAAGAATCTCCTCAAGATGAACAGCATGCTCTTCCATACTCTTGGAAAACACCATAATGTTGTCCACAAACACTACAATGAACTTATTTAGGACATCTCGAAAAACACAGCTCATTAGATCTACAAAATAGGCTAGGGCATTGGTCAGCCCAAATGGCATAACCAACCACTCAAATAATCCATCGGGTGTCCTAAATTCTGTCTTATCGATGCTATCGTCAGCGACCCTAAGCTGATGAAATCCAGTGGCTAAGTCAAGCTAAGAAAATACTGAAGAGCCAACCAACTGATCGAAAAGATTGTCTATCCTAGGAAGTGGATAACGGTTCTTCTTCGTGAGCTTATTCAACTCTCTATAGTCTACGCAAAGTCGAAGGGAACCATCCTCCTTTGTAGCAAAGATGACTGGCGCTCCCCACTCAGATATGATCCGTCTGATGAAGCTATTCTCCAATAGCTCACCAATCTGCTTACTTAACTCCTTCCTTTCCCTAGGAGCCATATGTCTCATGGGCAATGCCACTGGCTTAGCATTGTCATTCAGATAGATCCTAAAGTCGATCTCTCTCTTAAGGGGTAGTCCCCTAACCTCTTCAAAAACGTCTAGGAAATCACTAACGACTGGAACAGAATCTTACTCTCCTAGTGATGAATCATGGGAATAAAGGAAGCTCAACATGACTGACCCTTGTGGGTCGCAAGAAACCTCGAGAGTCCTTCCGCTACATGTCTCTATTCTAATGACTCTCCTCTCGCTGTCTAATATCGCTCCATAAGTGGATAACTAGTCCATCCCCAAAATCATCCCATGTCCCGAAATCCCAGTACATAGGCGTCACAGTCAAATTCTACGCCTAGTATAAAAATTTTCAAACCCCCACAAATCATGGATAAATGTGCCGATCCTCCTATGGGGTTAGAAACAACTATAAGGTCTACTACTAGAGAAATATCTAAGTGCAACCAACCAACCAAGGAACTAGAAATGAAAGAATGAGATGTTCCGGAGTCAAAAAGAGTCCGAATAGGAAAATCCGAAATAGAGATCAAACCTTCTACAGAGACTTTCCTACCTCGATCCGGTCCATTAGAAGGTGCTGCATCCAAAGCCTGTACTTGCGCTGTAGGTGCGCCTGCTCTCTACCCTGCCCTTTGAGGACAAGCTCTACTAAGGTGCCCAGGCTGCCCACAATTGTAACACTTCCCCTTCATCGTGTCCTTCTTACAGTCCTTTGTGAAATCCCCAACTAATCCACAACTATGACATTTCTCACCCTTTTTGATTTGCTTTTGAGGTCCTCCTCCTTTCTTCTTGTCCTTATCCTTTTTATTCTTCCACCACTGCTTCTTAGAGTTTTTTGGTTTAGGACCCTCCTTAACTTCTCCTTCCTTGGCTACCTCTGACATGAGAGCCATTTCCACAAGTGACTCATATGTCGCTCCTATGGGTACATATGTCAATGCCAATCCTTGGAGGGGCTGGTTCAAACCCTTAGCAAACTTGATGGCCTTCTTATGCGGTGTATTAACAAGCTCCATTCGAAACCGCGATAGCTCATTAAACTAATTTATATACTCATTCACCGAAAGACTCCCTTGCTTCAGACTAATGAACTTCTCTAACTACATGCTTTCCTCAGCTTGCGACAAGAACTTCCTCTCAAACCTTTCTCGAAATCCAAACCAATCAATGTCTCTACCTTCCATCTCTATGATCTCTCACCAGTAAGAAGGTTCTCCCTTCAGCTGCCAAGATGCAAGCTGAACTCTCTAGCGGTCCTCCAATCCTAACAGCCCAAATATCTGCTCTGTATTCCTCAACCAAGCTCGTGCCTCTATGAAATCCTCCGTGCCGGAAAATTTCTTACCTCCTAGATTAGCGAAGTCCTTGCATAGCTTAGAAAAATTGGCTACTGTAGGTGGATTACTGGGATCTCTACCCACTGGTGCTGCATTGGGCGCTTGCCCTTGCACCTCTGGTGTCGTAGCTTGAAGGTATCTATGAAACCAGCCAGGGACTTGGACACCCTTTGGAAGATTTGGGGTGTCTGCCATTCTATGCAAAGAAAAGAGAATTTAGGCTCGAAAGAAGGTTGAACTGGACTTTGAGGGGACTTTTATAAAAACTCTTTTATACTTAAAAACCATTTCTATAATAAGAGTTTCTTTCTAAAAACACTTTTAGTTTGAAGATATGTTACTTTTGAAAAATACTTTACTTTAAAAATAAGTTTTTAGGAATCCTGTAACCTTAGGCTTTGATACCAAGTGAAACACCCCCACACCCCTTAGTATACCCAAAAAGGGCACACTAAAAGATGTGGTGCGTTATAGGTATAGCTAAAGTATCACAGAGACTAAGATTCACAAGATAAATAAATAAAAACAACGGAAACATTTAAATAATAACTAGACATTTAAAATTAAACTTCATTTCAAAATAGAATATGTCTTAAAAACCAAATACACATATCTTGTGAAAAATACAATCTCAGTCACATCACCAGAGTACATAAACAATAAAAATCATCCCTCTCATAAAGTACCAGTACATCCAAAGTCAAATGAAAAGAAAACTGAAGAAGAAGAATACATGAAGAACTCCAAGAATATATCTCCAAGCGGTCTGAATCTACTGTCCTCGATTCTGCTGGCCTATGGGCGAAAAGGGGAAATAGAGGAGTGGGTCAGGCTATAAGTTTGGTGAGTGAAAGTAATTACTAGCATTCTTAAGAAAAATAAAGATAATAGACTAAGCAACAATTCTAGTATGAAAGGAAAATACAGAAAAGATAAAACTAGGATAAAATATTGTTTCTGATTCTATTTGCTTTGATTATGATTGTTTAAACTTGTCTTAAACTTCTGTGATTAGGTTGAAACCCTAATCCTATTTTAATTAGGCTGATATCCTAATTCTACCCGTTTATCGGCCTTCTATCTCTGTTGTGCCACTGTGAACCAATCCTGTTGGTCATAGCAAAATACACATGTTTAGCACTTGGAACGCAGTAGCGAAATATTTACTCTAATCGATGTCGCACGCTCGGTCATCGCCGGTACACACTAACTGCCGCCCCCTATTTTGACCTCTTATTTACCCAAATCAGCGTAAGCGTGCCTAGCCTCACGTAACTATTGTGAGACCATCAATCCTAGTCTGAAAGGGAATGATGCCCAGCCTCACCTAAGTGTTGTGAGACCATCAGTCCTCGTCTGAAAGGGAGTGATGTCGGTTACTGGTCCCAACAAACAAATTCTAGTTTGCGCCCCTTGCCCAAATACCTAGGTTTGAGCTTCTATCTATTGGCCACTTATGTACCCTAATTAGCATAAGCGTGTCCCAGCCTCACCTAACTATTGTGAGGCCATCAGTTCCTAACTGAAAGGGAATGCTGTTGGTACGGCCCTTCTTCTATGTTTGCTTCTAACTTAGTGTAAGTTTTAAAATAAGCCTCTTCTATTATTTCTGCTATATTTGCTTATTAACTTAATCTAAGTTTTAAAATAAGCCTTTTTTGTTCTTTCTGCTTAATTATTACCTATGTTATAATTGTTACTCTTCTATTCTATCTTTTTAGTTATAACCATTAGATATAAACATGCTTGCAAATGTCTTAAATTTGCCTATTTCAATCTATCTTCTTTTTATTACAGTTCTTTCTTATTTTACATCTAATTTCTATAAATTCAGTGTTTATTTCTATTTAATCCATATTAGCGAATTCTCGTCTTTTTAATATTCTTATATTTTATTCGCGTAAAAAGGAATAAAAAGAAACTAACATTTACAGGTTAAATTCTAACGTAAAACATATGTAAATAAATACAAATAACTATAAATAACTGAATAAAATAGCTAAATAAAAATAGTTGAATAAAATAGAGTGAAAAGAACTTTAAAAACTAACTGTAAATAACTTATATAAAAACTGTCTCAAAATTGTAGAAAAACTACTACTATTGAGAACCCTATTATTTTAAATTACTTAAAAATCTAAAATAATTACAAAACACTCATCTGTGGTCCTTAGCTCTATTCTTTGGCCTTCCCGGATCCACTTCTAGGGCATAGAATATTTTTGTTAAAAGGATCTCCTCCCAAGAAAAAAATTTCTTTTGAGGATCCAGCCTCAAGCAATGAACTCAATTGGGAGAAAATTTGAATGAGAAAAATAGCTAGGTCTAGGTTATTATTTATAGTGTAGCTTAGGGATCTCAGGCCATTGGATTTGAAGATTAAATTTGGTGCAACCACGTCATAGACTCGCTAGAAACCGTCGAATGTAAGCACGATCACACAGGATTTGAAGAAAATTGCAAAACACGTCATACGGCTCAAATCTGGACACTTCCTCATCCAAAAACAAGGTGGGTCGACCTAGCTACTATGAGGGTCGTCCCCTAGGTCGACCTTACACAAGCTTGGGTCGACCTATAGGTCGACCTGGCTTATGGCATGGGTCGACCCATGTAACTACCCGCATATTTCACGATTATATATTTAATGTTTTATTTAAATATAACATCGTTAATCGGATTAAAGTTTGAAATGTTACTTTTTGTAAACAGTCGAATTGGGACTTGAGACCACTTCCATTGAGTCCAAAATGGTGTTTACAACTTTTTTGAGTATAAACATCGATATGTTTGGAGTTGAGTAGAATTTTGTTATTTTTTTCTATTTGGGCTTTGGGTTTGGGTTTTAGCCCACTAACCCAACATAATACCCTAACTCCTCTACTCTTTATCCATTCACTCATTCTATTTCCTAACACTCTCAAGCTAAAGTAAAAATGGGGGAAAAGATAGGAAATTAAAATTCCTAAACCCTAGTTTGATTAGGAAATACAAATTCAAGTCCAAAATCAAAGAGAAGCTTAGGTAAGCATCCTCTTCATCTTCTCCATCTCAATTCCTCTCCAATTTTCAGAAATTCCTAAACCCTAACTTAGGAATGTTTGCTTATGATCTTAGATTAGAGCTCCTAGAGTTGAAGTTGAAGAGTAGTTGATCTTTCCTTTGTTTTTGAGCTTCTCATTCGTTGTTTTTGGGTTTAAAGGTGAGTTCTTTAACTCACATCTACGTCTATAACTTTCATTGTTGTTAGGTATGAATTCCTAACATCTATTAATGTTCATTTGCTTTTGATTTGAATTGATTTGGTGAATTTTCCAATTTTTGGTTTTGAAGTCCAATTTTATGAAAATCCTACTATGGATGTTTGGACATGATATTTGAGGTGTATCGAAGAGCCTATAAGGCTGGGTTGTCGCTTGGCATAAATCCCTAGTCTTCGTTGCTCGTCCGATCGCTCCCGAATCGTTTTGACCATCATGGCCTAGGCAAACTGTTGCCCAGACCAGGTGACCAGACGTTTGGTTATCAAGTCCAGACGTTTGGTTATAGACCTGGAGAAAAGAAAAGTTTACGGTAGAAAAAGAAAATGCCAGAAACTCGGACCAGACGTCTAGTCCAAACAAACCAGATGTCTGGGAAGTCTATCAGATGTCTGGGAATGTCTACCAGACGTCTGGAAGGTTTCTGAAAATTTGCAAAACCTAAATCCAAACGTCTGGCTTCTAAACCAAACGTCTGGAACTGTTCATTTTGCCTATTTTGGCTGTTTTTTTAGTGGATTTCCAATTTTAATCGATTTTTGTTGATCCGGTTAGTTGTCATCACTTATTATCAACTTTGATGACTTCTTTCTTTGGATTTTTGGGAATATCCATTTGATGGATTTGATATCGATTTTTATGGATTTAATTCACATTGTCGCATGTGAATTTTTGGTGATTGATTGTTTTTACAATCATTTTGTGATTTGTCACTTTTAAATACAAAGGTTTCTATACTAGTATTAAATACTAAAACTCTTTCATAAAAACGATTTCGACACTATTTTTAAATATAAAGCTCGCTTTTCAAACCGTTTTCCAATCTATTAGTATATACAAACCTTTACCTCATTCGTATGAAAAATCTAATTAAACGGCTTAGCAAAACAAGTGGTATGAAATGCTTGCGTTTACTTCGTCGGTTAATTCTTGGACTTGTTCGATTGAACTCTTGTGATAGTTTTCGAGTGGAAATCTACAATCTGTACGTAAATATTAAAGTTAAGCTAGTGGTTATGGGACATGAAGCTAAACTCATTTATTTACTAGCTTAGTGTAATTGACACTTCTTATTGATCAATGATGATCATTTTATGGTTTAGACTAGCGATATGCGATGTCTCTTTGTCCGCGTGGGGGACTGTACCCCGTTCTATTGAGCTTCGTCTCATTTTTATAGGCTAGCGACCTACGGGCTTTATAGAGTTCGGTTCATCGGGCGTACCGTTATTGCATTACGTCGTTGTTTCGAATTATTTGAGTTTCGGGTTCATCGGGCGTACCGTTATTGCACTACGTCGTTGTTCCGAAATATTTGAGTTTTAGGTTCATTAGGCGTACCGTTATTGCACTACGTCGTTGTTCCAACTCATTTGAGTTTCAGGTTCCGCGGGCGTACCATTATTGCACTACGCCGTTGCACTGGCTCTATGGTTAGCGACCATGGGATAGCATTCCGTTTGTGATACACGTGTTGGTGAGTTTTCGTGTTCCCGTTTGTGATAGGCCTCCCCCTTTGTGTTTTCTGGATTTCTAGTAGATGATTTCCCGAATTTGTGTTTCATCAATTTTGATGATATGCATTGATATGCTCTATCAATATTTGTGTTTTGGTGAATAATTTAAAGAATATGACATTCTTTTTGGTGTTTGAGAATATTTGAGATATTGTATGATTTTTGTTGTTATCCGATGTATACTTGTCACAGTTTGGCATTATTGTTATCATACGTTTTTGTGATATCTCTTATCCTATCTCATTTTATATGATATTAATAGCTAGACTGATCCGTTTATTATTTTCTTCTTAAATAATACTCAGGCCAGACCGAGGTATTTCAGGTGCTTCTGCTTGACTTCTTATCTGGGACCATCATCTGATTTTTGGCTAACTACTTTAGATTAGTAGTTTTTGCTTTTATACATTCGAGATAGAGACTCCTTTATGTATAATTATTCTTTTGTCTAGCACTTGTACCTATTTTCTTTTGTGATGTAGTGGACCTTGTATGACCAATACTTTGATGTACACTTCTATGTGTTATATTCATATCTGTTTCCGCCTTTGTGATATGAAATCTGTGACTGATTTGTGTTATGTTTATTTCTATATTTGTTTTCGAAGCCCACATAGCCACTGTGTGGTAGCTTTGAGTTTGTATTCGATATGTCGGATTTCCTCTTGAAATGAAATGCAAGTTATATTATCTGACATATCGGTACTCGCACAAAGCAATTACACAGATGGTCGCTCTTCAACAGCCTTATTCTTCACGCTAGTCGACGACATTACTTCATAGTGTCCCTGGCTAATGTGAGTATAGAGGTGGGGCGTCACAGCTTGGTATCAGAGCCAAACTTCGGAACAATGTAGAATAATCTAGCAAGGATCATTGTCCTAAGTCTTTCTTAGGAATCGTGCCATAGGATTTAATTCGAGTCTTCGTACCGTTCTATCCTATTTCTTTTTATGATGCCTTGTTTTATCAATCAAGTTTGTTTGATATTCATTCTATAAATAACCTTTCTCCTCTTCTTTCTTTCTTTCTTAAAGAAGAGAAATGGTTAGACCAGGCCGACCCAGCGCCGGTCAATCCAGTGCTACTTCTCAGGATGTAGTATTTATATCTGCCCAGCAGCTCTTAGATCTTGTGAAGAATGCTCAAGATGTCGGACCCATTCCAGAGCCTACTCATCCTAAATCTGGGTTTGTACGCTTATGCAGTGATTACACCAACTTGGCTGGAAGGCCTTTCAAGGGTTCCGAAAGCGTTATAGAAGTCCAAGCTTGGCTTAGAACATGCGATCGCATCTTTTCCCGCATAAATCTTATTGATCTACATCGAATCCAAGTGGCTTCTAGCATGCTCCAGGAGAGAGCATTAGATTGGTATGAGCTTCTGATCTCGGAAATTATTGAAGCGGATCTTACTTGGGAGCAATTTCGAGAAAGGTTCGAGTTAAAGTTTGTGCCGGAAGCTGAAAAAGTATCTTTAGCTCGACGCTTTATTGACCTTGTTCAAGGTGAATCTTCTGTGACCGACTATGTCGCATCTTTTGAATCTCTTTCTAAATATGGGGTCGAGTATATTAATACCCCATTGAAAAAAATCAGAGGTTTGTCTATGGGTTGAATAAGAACCTCAAAAAGCCATTACTTCTGAAACTTGAAGTATTGTTTGATCAGCTTGTTGATATCGCTATTCGACTTGAAGAAGCCGATAAAGAAAGTGATGTTGAAGTTGTGGGTTCCAAACAGAACTTCAACAACAACAAGAAGAGGACTATCAAGTTCAAGCCTAATCCCAACAAGAAAGGGAAGCAAGCAACTTCGGTAGCAAAGACTCCTACCTCTAGTCGTGGGCAATGCTACAATTGTGGTTCTAAGGACCATTATGCAAATAGGTGCCCAAAACCTCTTTTTTGTCGTTATTGCAAAAGTTCGGGTCATCTTTTATCTTCATGCCCCAAACTTCCAAACAAGAAAGAGGGAAAGCTAAATGTTGTGCAAGCTCCTAGTAACACTTCTCTTGGTCAAGGTATTTCTCATTCCATCCTTGATGGCATTATTATATTTTGTGATCTTCCTATTCGAGTTCTTTTTGATACGGGTGCATCTCACTCTTTTATATCAAAAGAACTTGTTGATGCTTTGTATTTGAATGTTATTGGCTTGATGACTTTGTTGAGAATTGCGAATCCGGTTGGTGGATCTGCAACACTCAGTTTACTTTGTAAAGATGTCAAAATTATTTTATGTGATTATGCCTTCCGAGCTGATTTGCATGTTATGCGTTACCTAGGTTTCGGAATGATTTTGGGGATGGATTGGCTTAACCGTTATGAAGCCCATATCCTATGTCCTGAGCGGACTATATATCTTCGACATCCTCAATCTGTTAAGCAGATTTCTCTTGTTCTTAAAGATTCAGATTCCAATTCGAGAGCATCCTTGTATTCTCTAAATCCTCATGATGACGATATTGATGATGAGGAAGATGTCATTTCCCTCATTCACATTGTTCGTGAATTTCCCGACATATTTGAGCCCGTTTTAGGATTACCACCTAAGTGAGCAATTGAGTTCAGAATTAATCTAATCCCTGGAGCTCTACCTATTACTCGTCCTCCTTATCGTATGTCCAATAAGGAAAATGAGGAGATGCGTAAACAATTATCCGAATTGGAAGGAAAACAGTTTATTCGTTCTAGTTCCTCTCCATGGGGAGCTTCAGCTATCTTTGTGAAGAAATCTGATGGTACACTTCGGCTTTGCGTTGACTACCGCAAGCTAAATGATCTCACCATCAAGAATAAATATCCCTTGCCTCAGATTGATGATCTATTCGATCAACTTATTGGTGCTAGAGTCTTTTAATAGTTAGACTTAGCAACCGGTTTTCATCAGCTTCGTATTGCATAGGATAGCATTCCATTGACATCGTTCCGTACTCGTTATGGATCTTATGAATGGCTTGTTATGCCATTTGGTTTGACGAATGCTCCAGCTTATTTCGTTGACCTTATGAATCGAGTTTTCAAAGACTTCCTCGATCAATTTGTTCTCATCTTTATCGATGATATTCTTGTTTATTCTAAAACCGAGGAAGAGCATGAAAAACATCTTCGGATTGTGTTGGAAACTCTTAGGAGCAACCAATTGAAAGCAAAATTTTCTAAATGCCACTTTTGGCAACGTGTGAAATTTTTGGGGAATATTATTTCTGAATCCAGAATTTTCGTGGATCCTTCAAAGATTGAAGCGATTTAAAATTGGAAGAGACCGGAGAGTGTGACGGAAATTCATAGCTTTCTTGGATTGGCGGGCTATTGCCGTCGTTTCATAAAATACTTTTCTAAAATTTCCGTGCCTCTTACTAGTTTGACAAAGAAGGGAGTTAAATACATTTGGTCAGACAAATGTGAAACTGCTTTTCAAAATTTAAAAGAACTCCTTTGCGATGCTCCTATTCTTGTGATTCCCGAAGGGAACCAAGATTTTATTGTTGATACCGATGCTAGTCGTGTTGGTTTGGGTGCCGTTCTCATGCAAAGGGAACGTGTTATCGCTTATGCTTCTAGGCAATTAAAGCCTGCCGAGACTAGATATGCCACTTATGATTTAGAGCTCGCAGCTATTGTTTTCGCCCTTAGAATTTGGCGTCATTATCTTTTAGGAGAGAAATTTGTTCTCTACACCGATCATAAATCTTTGAAGTACTTATTTTCTCAGAAGGAACTTAATTTGCGTTAACAACATTGGCTCGAATTCCTTGCATCTTATGATCTTGATATTCTTTATACTCCCGGAAAGGGTAATCGAGTTGCTGATGCCCTTAGTCATAAGCAACAAGCGGTTGTTTCAATGATGATATCCAAATGGAATGATCTCAAGACTTTATCCACTTGTGAGATTCAAGATCGTGAATCCAATTTATGTTCATCTCTTGTTTTGTGTAGCCTTGAGGCTCATCCTTCTCTTTTAGACCGCATTCTTGAAGCTCAAAGGCATGATCCCGAATTGACTCTTCTTAGCCAAAGTTGTAGGGATAAAATTGATATTGAAGGTTTGAAAGACTTTGATATTGATGCTCGTGGCGGCATTCGAAAATTTGGTAGACTTATTGTGCCAAATATTTGTGATCTTTGTAAAGACATTTTAGAAGATTCTCATCGTTCTAAATTTACCATTCATCCCGGTAGTAGTAAAATGTGCGCGGACATGAAACGACTTTATTATTGGTATGGAATGAAATCTGATATTGCTAACTTTATTAAGCGTTACATGACTTGCCAACTCATAAAGGCCGAGCATCAAAGGCCCGGTGGGTTATTGCAACCTTTGGACATTCCCGTTTGGAAGTGGGATCAAGTCTCCATGGACTTTATTGACGGTCTTCCCCGTTCTCGTTCGGGTCACGATAGCCTATGGGTGATAGTAGATAGACTTACAAAATCCACCCATTTTCTTCCCGTTCGGTCCAATCGGACCGTACCTCTTTTGGCTAAACTTTATGTCAAAGAAATTGTTAAATTGCATGGAGTTCCTACTTCTATCGTTAGCGATCGTGATCCATTATTTACTAGTGGATTTTGGAAAGGTCTTCAAAAAGCTTTGGGAACAAAGCTTAATTTTAGCACCGCTTATCATCCTCAGTCCGATGGACAAACCGAGTGTGTGAATCAAACTCTTGAAGATCTTCTTCGTGCATGTGTTCTTGATTTTGGTGGAAGTTGGGAAGATCATATTTCTCTTGTTGATTTTCCTATAATAATAGTTTCCAATTTAGTATTGGTATGGCTCCTTTCGAGGCACTCTACGGAAGGCCATGCCGATCTCCTTCGTGTTGGCTTGAAGCCGGTGAGAAACTGGTTTTAGGTCCAGATTTTATTCGTGATGCCACAGAAAAGATTGACCTTATTCGTCATAGGATGAAAGAAGCTCAAAGTAGACAAAAATCCTATGCCGATAACCGAAGAAGGAAATTAGAATTTTCTGTGGGAGATTTGATGTTCATTCGTGTTTCACCTATGAAAGGTGTTGTGCGTTTCAGTCGATCGGGAAAATTAGTACCTCGATATATTGGCCCATTTCCCATCACCGAACGCATTGGTTCCGTGGCTTATCGCCTTTTATTACCGGTTCAGTTTTCTTCTATTCATGACGTATTCCACGTCTCTCAACTACGGAAATGCCTTAGGGATTCCGATTCTACTCTTGAGCCCGGTGTAATTGAAGAAATTGAAGTTTCGCCTAATTTGACTTATGAGCAACATCCTATTCGTATCATTGCAACGGAGGTTAAACGCCTTCGAAATAAAGATGTTCCGCTTGTGAAAGTTCAATGGTCCTCAAATCCTAAGGATTGCTCTTGGAAATCTAGAGAATTCATCGAGCGAACACATCCGGACTTACTCTCTCATGCTCCTTAAGGTGAACTTCTCATTTCAAAATTTCTTCTTTTGTGTTGTTATGCCTTAGTTGGTTGTTACTTTTTATTTTCCCCTTAATTATTACGAGGATGTAATTTCTTTAAGGAGGGGAGTCTGTAACAACCCGCATATTTCACGATTATATATCTAAATGTTTTATTTAAATATAGCATCATTAATCGGATTAAAGTCCGAAATATTACTTTTTGTAAATAGTCGAATTGGGACTCGAGACCACTTCCATTAAGTCCAAAATGGCGTTTACAACTTTTTTGAGTATAAACATCGATATGTTTGGAGTTGAGTAGTATTTTGTTATTTTTCTATTTGGGCTTTGGGTTTGGGTTTCAGCCCACTAACCCAACATAATACCCTAACTCCTCTACTCTTCATCCATTCACTAATTCTATTTCTTAACACTCTCAAGCTAAAGTAAAAATGGGGGAAAAGATAGGAAATTAAAATTCCTAAACCCTAGTTTGATTAGGAAATACAAATTCAAGTCCAAAATCAAAGTGAAGCTTAGGTAAGCATCCTCTTCATCTTCTCCATCTCAATTTCTCTCCAATTTTCAGAAATTCCTAAACCCTAACTTAGGAAAGTTTGCTTATGATTTTAGATTGGAGCTCCTAGAGTTGAAGTTGAAGAATAGTTGATCACATCTACGTTTATAACTTTCATTGTTGTTAGGTATGAATTCCTAACATCTATTAATGTTCATTTGCTTTTGATTTGAATTGATTTGGTGAATTTTCCAATTTTTGGTTTTGAAGTCCAATTTTATGAAAATCCTACTATGGATGTTTGGACATGATATTTGGGGTGTATCGAAGAGCCTATAAGGCTGGGTTGTCGCTTGGCATAAATCCCTAGTCTTCGTTGCTTGTCCGATCGCTCCCGAATCGTTTTGGCCATCATGGCCTAGGAAAACTGTTGCCCAGACCAGGTGACCAGATGTCTGGTCATCAAGTCCAGACGTCTGGTTATAGACCTGGAGAAAAGAAAAGTTTACGGTAGAAAAAGAAAATGCCAGAAACTCGGACTAGACGTCTGGTCCAAACAAACCAGACATCTAGGAAGTCTATCAGACGTTTGGGAATGTCTACCAGACATCTGGAAGGTTTCTGAAAATTTCCAAAACCTAAATCCATACGTCTGGATTCTAAACCAGACGTCTGGAACTGTTCATTTTGCCTATTTTGGCTATTTTTAGTGGATTTCCAATTTTAATCGATTTTTGTTGATCCGGTTAGTTATCATCACTTATTATCGACTTTTATGACTTCTTTCTTTGGATTTTTGGGAATATCCATTTGATGGATTTGATATCGATTTTTATGGATTTAATTCACATTGTCGTATGTGAATTTTTGGTGATTGATTATTTTTACAATCATTTTGTGATTTGTCACTTTTAAATACAAAGGTTTCTATACTAGTATTAAATACTAAAACTCTTTCATTAAAACGATTTCGACACTATTTTTAAATATAAAGCTCGCTTTTCAAACCGTTTTCCAATCTATTAGTATATATAAACCTTTACCTCATTCGTATGAGAAATCTAATTAAACGGCTTAGCAAAACAAGTGGTATGAAACGCTTGCGTTTACTTCGTCGGTTAATTCTTGGACTTGTTCGATTGAACTCTTATGACAATTTTCGAGTGGAAATCTACAATCTGTTCATAAATATTAAAGTTAAGCTAGTGGTTATGGGACATGAAGCTAAACTCATTTATTTACTAGCTTAGTGTAATTGACACTTCTTATTTATCAATGATGATCATTTTATGGTTTAGACTAGCGATATGCGATGTCTCTTTGTCCGCGTGGGGGACTGTACCCCGTTCTATTGAGCTTCGTCTCATTTTTATAGGCTAGCGACCTACGGGCTTTATGGAGTTCGGTTCATCGGGCGTATCGTTATTGCACTATGTCGTTGTTCCGAATTATTTGAGTTTCGGGTTCATCGGGCGTAACGTTATTGCACTACGTCGTTGTTCCGAAATATTTGAGTTTTAGGTTCATCGGGCGTACTGTTATTGCACTACGTCGTTGTTCCAACTCATTTGAGTTTTAGGTTCCTCGGGCGTACCGTTATTGCACTACGCCTTTGCACCGGCTCTGTGGTTAGCGACCATGGGATAGCGTTCCGTTTTTGATACAAGTGTTGGTGAGTTTTCGTGCTCCCGTTTGTGATAGGCCTCCCCTTTTGTGTTTTCTGGATTTCTAGTTGATGATTTCTAGAATTTTTGTTTCACCAATTTTGATGATATGCATTGATAACCTCTATCAATATTCGTGTTTTGGTGAATAATTTAAAGATTATGACATTCTTTTTGGTGTTTGAGAATATTTGAGATATTGTATGATTTTTATTGTTATCCGATGTATACTTGTCACAGTTTGGCATTATTGTTATCATACGTTTTTGTGATATCTCTTATCCTATCTCATTTTATATGATATTTATAGCTAAACTGATCTGTTTATTATTTTCTTCTTAAATAATACTCGGGTCAGACCGAGGTATTTTAAGTGCTTCTGCTTGACTTCTTATCTGGGACCATCATCTGATTTTTGGCTAACTACTTTAGATTAGTAGTTTTTGCTTTTATACATTCGAGATAGAGACTCCTTGATGTATAATTATTCTTTTGTATAGCACTTGTACCTATTTTCTTTTGTGATGTAGTGTACCTTGTATGACTACTACTTTGATATACACTTCTATGTGTTATATTCATATTTGTTTCTGCCTTTGTGATATGAATATCTATGACTGATTTGTGTTATGTTTATTTCTATATTTGTTTCCGAAGCCCACATAGCCACTGTGTGGTAGCTTTGAGTTTGTATTTGATATGTCGGATTTCCTCTTGAAATGAAATGTAAGTTATATTATTGACATATCGTTACTCGCACAAAGCAATTACACAGATGGTCGCTCCTCAACGGCCTTATTCTTCGCGCTAGTCGCCGACATTACTTTGTAGTGTCCTTGGCCAGTGTGAGTATAGAGGTGGGGCGTCACAACCCATGCTTATATTATTATTATTTTTCATTTCTTATTTCTCTCATATCTTCTCCATACTAATCCGGATTTCGACAAGTTATATATGGAAATTGATCAGAAAATCGCCACGGACCCAATGGTGCAACTCCCGTAGCTTGATTCTGACAATTTCACAAACTTATTTTGTTATTTAATTAATTCGTTAATGATTATAGCTCAAATTTTGGGTTGTTACATGCTAGCACACTCATTCATGCACATTAACACATGTGAACACAAACACACTTCTCAACACTAGTCAAGTTTCGAACTTCACCGGAGCGATTACTCGACCCTCTATACTCTCACGTAGCTTAGCACACGCGATAGTCGCTATGGCTACGTGAAATGCCTATAACGCACTTATATACATTAGTTTATCTATATAATCAAATAATTGAATACATATATAAATAAAGGAATCATGTAACAATTCTAACTACAATACACAAATTGTTATATATCTCTAAATACACGTATATGTATAATTGCCCATACTCATATACATACACATACGTTATACAAGCAATTAATTTATTAGTTATCAAATCTTACTTTCATTTACTAAATTTTTTCAATAAATGTAAAATAACATTTTTTATTATTTTATAAAATCTCATATCGTTTCATAAAATACAACACTAGCTTATAAACCATATTTAAGCCTTCGAAATACTAAATCACTTCATTTATAATTAAGTACTTCTTTCATAAATATTTTATAAAACCTTATAACCATCTTATAAAATATCTTCTTCATATTATTTTATAAAATCTTATACTCTTTATAAAATATCACTTACGCACCATTTTATAAAATAAGTCATCTTATAAAACACCATTTTTATATTGTTTTAAAAAATCACTTATTTCATAAAACATCACTTTTATTTATAAAATTTTGTTTCTTTGCATAAATAATATTTATAAATAATCAATTTACTTATAAAAATCATTTTTTACTTTAAATAATATATATAAGTACCAATTAAGCTTTATTAATCACTTGATTTGCTTCCTAACTTTTCTAAAACCATTCAATTGGTTTTATTATTATTAACAAATGACATACACTTAATTATGTCATTTAATTAGTCGCTAATCCATTACACACATATAATCATTTAATTAACCCCAAACCAAGACTAAGGTCACTAACTTTTCAAAACATGATGATTTAGGGTTCTAATAAATTATGCAATGCTACTAACATGTTTAATACATAAAATTAAGCCTAATTACATTACTAAAATTCTTCAAATCTTTTCATGAAACTCCATAATCATTAATACACGATTAGATAAAGTATAATACTTAAATATGTATGGAGAATCATCCCACTCACCTTCTTTGACCCCAAACCAAATTTTAATCGCCTAAACCCAAGCTTAAGCTCTCTTTAAATTTCGAAATGCACACCAGTACTCAATTCAAGCCAATTCCCTTCACGGTTCTTATAGAGAACCAAAAAAGAGGAATTATGGTGATTTTTATTTGATTTTAGAAAATGTGTTCGTATGGTTTAGGGCTTAGGGATTAGAAATGGATTAAGAGGAGATTAGGAAAAGATTAGAGGAAGAGGGGAAGAAACTAACATGAATGAAAAGTGAATCAGAATTATGAAGAGGAGTTAGCCACTTATCGGCAACTAATAGGCTTAACCCAAATTCTCTTCATCCGACACTATTCATCCCCGAAAATCATCGACTCCAAACATGGTCAAGTTTATACTCATTTTACTAGCATCGAAAAAGCAAACTCAATCATGGGTGAATCGAGTCCCAATTCGCTTGTCTGTAAAAGTCGAGTACAAGAGGCATTCCGTTACTTAACGATTAAATATTTAAATTAATCATTTAAATATTCAATCGTTAAAATTGCTGGGTGTTGCATTCTCCTCTCCTTAAAAGAGTGTCATCCCCGAAATTCCTACGAGTACGAGAAAGTAATAGGACTGACCAAACTTCTCGATTCTCGATTTCGGAAAATTCTGACAGTACCTTCCCTTATGCTCATCATTAGGGAAACTCCAAAATTAGAATGCATCACACAACAAGGGAATATGCGAAAACCTACGTTATCAAACTCTTTTCAAAAATTCATACCTCTTTTAAGAAAACTTCTCACCATTTAATTGTCAATCAAAGCAAATAAGCATTTAAATAGTTATACATCAACTCTCAAGTATCTAATTGTACTATACAAAGAGGATTGCACTAACATGGAATTAAAACATGTATAATCTTAGTGTAGTAATCGATATGACTATAGTCTACATGATAATCAATTGGAGAGTAAGCTCAAGTAAGTCGGTATCAAAATACACCAAAGACTCTAAGTCACATTAAAAGACAGTGGACTCATATAGATCCTATCACGACCCCATAGTAAGAATGGATGATATGCGATCTATTCCAGATAGCTATCACTATCTCTCTCTAAATCATATTTTAAATTGTGAAATTATAACTACCATATAAGCAATCAATCACATAAGACAAGCAACAATCAATCAATAACAATCAACATCAATAAATAATGAGCAACCATCAAACAATAGCAAATAATGATAAGCAACAATAACTAGCACACAAATTATTAAACATGCAAGTAAGCAACAAAATCAATAACGATCAAAATCAGCAAATAACAAAATCAAATAACAGCAAACAACATCAAACTGTAGCAAGCAAACATAAGCAGCAGCAATAGCAGCAACAATAACAAGAAATAAGCAATAAGAAGCAACAAGCAATAACAAGCAATAAGAAACGATCAATCCATAGCAAATAGGAATCATACAAAATAATGAAATCTTCAAAAAGAGTCTATACCAACATGCACGATAACCAATCAAGAGTCAAACGAGCATGTCAACCCATAAACTTCAATGAGTCCAGTCGTCATTCAAAAGGATTAAACGCCTAAGTCGTGTAACTCCTTTCATGAATATAGTATATGGAAGACCATTCCACCACCCGCTATGCAAAGGAAAACTTATAGATAAGCAGGATTATCGAGTCTTGGACTCTCAAATAAATCCTACAATCTAAGCCTTAACTTTCCATTTCTTTCGAACAAAACTCATTTTCCAAAGGAGAAAATTCTACTGATTAAAATCATCATTAAATGAAGATCTACAGTTGCTTGGGTTTGGTCGGGTTCATATTCACCTCGATCCCATAATGTTAAATGAGACAATATACTAAGTGCACTATGATGCTCACCGAGGTGAGTATCATCTCGTCACTTAGGAGATTATCCAAATCACCACAAAACCAGTCGAGAAATCTTTCCCCAAACTATCCCACACAACAATAAATATACGACACTAAAATTTTGCACTAACTAAAGATCATCCAAAATGACACGACACCCATACTCACCCTACGTTTGGTCGGATGGTTTCTTTGTTAAATTTGGGTCGGCCATCGGACTCCTTCCGTGCAAACTACGATTCGATTCCTTAATTCAACTACTGAAATCTCCTTGCATGACTAAGGTTGTGCTTCGGGAATCTCTCGGTCATCTCAAGAATCCAATTCGAGTACTCATCTATCAGAATCAAGTGAAAAACCCTTTCTTTACTTGTACAAATCACCTAGAAACTCTACGTTAGAACTATAAGTTAAGAACTGGCACATGAATGGACCAATCTTTAGAAAATGTACCTTATGGCACATGGGATTACTCCCATCACCCGAGGTTTGCTAACACAAAGAAAAACAATTTTAACACGAACGACTCTAGGCAAACGCCTATAAGTCATCTGCTCGGTCTTTGCCCATTATTGGGCATCCACCAAACCCTATCTAGACCTAAATCCAAATCATACTTCATCGACCAACCCCACTCGGCTTAAAAGTTCATGCATCAAGTTCTAATGGTAGTACTCTCGTTCGCTTCAGCTCAGCTTTTCAACTAAGGTGACTCATACTAGGTTTATTTCTACCAAAGAATTTACATACTATGAAAGGTGTCAAGTTTAGCCTATCTACCAAGTAACTAGCAATGGATAAAATATAATGCTCAGGTGTTGGAAGGAACATAATTGAGTTCCCAAAAATAGAGCATAACTCACCAAATAAGCTCCTTCCGTTTCTCCTAAGTCGTAGGCCTGCAAAGACCCGATAATTCTTATAAGGCACAAGTCATTATAACTTACTCATCCTTCAAAAATGTAGAATAATCCTTCTTCAAGTGATCAAGCCAATCGTAATTGAAGCACTTATGCTTCGCTTTAGCTTGATGACATATCGTTGCAAAATGCCCTCATATGCCACTGGAGTGACATACTAGGCCAGTTTTCTTTTTCGCATAAGCTTGATCTTCCTTTTATCATGGTCTTTACACTTTGCTTGGAGCTTCGCTGCTTTCCGCTTTTGCTACCTCAACGGTATCTCATGGGCGTTCTAACAGAGGAGAACTATCCCAACAAGATTTTAAAAAGTGGCCCCTAATAGGGATAAGGCTAAGCAAGAATCCCTAATTGATATTTTAAGACTAAGGGAAAATCTCTTTGGCCATAACCATAGAGTACCGACTATCTCAAACCCTTAAAACAAAAGGTTGAATTAGTTAACATTCCTTCACTGATAATCTGCCCTTCTCAAGATGGATGGAATGCTCAAGATACATTCCCTTCTCGATCTCAGAAATGAACCGAGAACCACAGTGATACCTGAATTATTTCCAAATCACAGGCCTTCTCATCGGCCACACAAACACTGCATCTTACCCAGCCGAAGTCTCCCTTCTTCAAATGCTGAGTAACAATATTTCTTTTGAGAACATTCTCTAAACCTATATTGATGGAAGCCCTCTCATGTATGTTTCCAGGACCATGTCTCAACAATAGTCTCAGGATTTAGATCTGGCTTCCCTGCAAGGCTAAGGAAATTCTGACACTGGTTCGAAGAGTCTAAAGCTGGTGGAGCTAGAGATATTGGTGCCCTAAGGGCAATACCACTTCTGATGCCAACCATATCTGCTAGAAATGTTCATGGGTGGTGCGACATCTTTTGTGATAGATAAATGATCTTTGAACTAATCGGACACCTTAAACTTCCTATTCGCAGTCACCCATGCACTCCACCTGCTCATACCGACGCCTGACAAAGATACCTTAGTAACTATTGATAGAAACAAATCAAGTCTAGAAAACAAGTGGTGTATATAGTATAATATAATAGAAAATACAAGTATGCTCTCTTTACATATCTCTTTTTACTAGATTGATTAACTCAAACTGGTCTGTTTGGTTCGAGGGTTGAGCCTAAGCCATGGTACTAAATGTAACAACCTACCCTTTGGGGAATACCCAAAGGACAGATTGTCGAGGCAAAATTAGAACAAACACTAAACCAAGACATCGATAGGATCTCATACAGAATGACAATTTATAATATACTAAATACACTTGAACATAACACGACGATAATAAATAAGTGACCGTACTAGCGGAACCAACTGATAAATAATTATCAATACAGAAAAATCAGAATAAATCAACTCCCAAAAACACGGAGTTTTGAATAAGTACCTGGTATAACGGTCTCATATGCAAATAATACGTCTGTCATGTACTATAAAATATCAAGTATACATATCCAAAATCGATGCCATGCCTCTAAAGTGCTTGTAACAACGCGCCCTTCGTAATACTCAAAAGTATGCGCCTTACATCATCGCATGACTTTCGAATACCACAAAAGACAAATCGTCAATGTAAGATTAGAACAAAACACTAAACCAAGGCATCAAAAAGATCTCACAATGGAATGACAACATACAATATACTGAATATACATGAACATAATAGAATATGATATATAAGAGACCACAATAGCGGAAGCAATTGACAAATAAATATCAGTACAAAATAGTCAGAATACATCAACTTTAAAATAAACACAGAGTTCTAAATAAATATCTGATACAACAGTCTAATATATAACTAATAGTCTGTCATGTACAAATGAAATAACAAGTATATATATATATATATATCTATATTTAAATATCGATGTCACACCTCCAAAATGCTCCACCTACGCACTCTGATAACGTATCTCCAAAAGCATCTCACTCCCGAACTACTCAATCGAGTACCCGAGAGTTGTCATGAAATAAGCAGACAAAGACAAAACGCGGGTCAGACATAAATTCTGGTGTATGGGGAACTATCTCAAAATACCATATATTAAACCTGTATATAAATAAATAGGAACTACTAAATCACAGTCGGCCCTCTCCACAGGCTTAGGGGTAGTCCGGATTGCCTATAAATAGGTATAATAAATCCATCTCAAAAGTAGGGGATCATACCATAACCTGCGCTTCTTCTGTAACAACAAGTTAGCACAATATCTTCCATTGCACTACACTTGCCCAAAACTACTAATAATATAGTACAAATATACCATGATTAAACCATGATCTCAAAACAACGATCAATGTTGCTAAGATCGATAAGGTACGCCCCAACGCATATGGTCACTACTGCTAAGACTAAACAGGTATGCCACAACGCGTATGGTCACTACTGCTAAGACCAAATAGGTACGCCACAACGCATATAGCCACTGCTAAGACCAAACATTCATAAGATTATGAATGTAGTTCCCAAAAATGCCCAAGCGATCACAATAAGATAAAGCTATTCACGGTCTTAAAAGACCGTGTCGAGTGTGTCATGGCCATCAACAACACTCTAGGTACACCACAACAAGGTCGATACCTAGGTAGGTCACATAAGTCCATACCCTTGGTGTGTCATAACGATTCAACACCATACAAATTGTACATTACTCT
Source organism: Allium fistulosum (assembly GCA_030737815.1). NCBI lineage: Eukaryota > Viridiplantae > Streptophyta > Magnoliopsida > Asparagales > Amaryllidaceae > Allium > Allium fistulosum. The sequence goes on along the minus strand of CM060902.1, from coordinate 1,041,224,362 downwards.
AAGGTCAAAATATTTAAGTACGGACTAACTTCGTGTATAACGCATGGAATCGCCACGCACAAATCCAATCGCCACGGCCTAAAAACCCACCGGACAACTCTAACAAAACCCCATACTAACCCAAATCCATTTCAAATGGAACGCATGACCCCAGTGTTATAATATTCTCTCGTATACCCTCCCAATCTACCTCAAAATCTACGGTTTTGGAATACGTGCTGGGGTGGGTCCCACGTGGGCCCCGAAATCAAAGTAATTCAAAACCTATCAAAATTTCATAGGTTGTAGCCTTCGATAAATGGTGAATAATGGTCCAAACCTTACCTCAACCCGAATTTGTTTGCGAAATTTATCGCGTTTTGAAGTTGCACAACACGTAGTAGGTCAACCGACTAAAAGGCCATTCAATCGACTGAACCAGAGCCAAGATGGACTTTTTCCTCTCGACCAGTCAATTGAATAGACCAGGTCAGTCAAATAAACTGGTAGGTTCCATACAGTGTGCTTAGGCAGGGAGTAGATTCCCTGAACGGATGCCGATTCGCATGCCGTTTCCCCCGACGCTTTGCCCGATGAGTCGCCTTGCTACTAGAGCCTGCCTCCATTCCATCGGACATCTATCGGGGTTCATTTTTTGATGTTTTGGAATTGAAATCGATAAGTATTTGAAAACTGCTTTCGATACCAAAATCCACTCTTTGCACGAGTAGAGTTTAACGGGTGATTACGCCGACCCGACTTCCTCTAACATGCCAAAACGACATACCAGCCTTCTCGCCTTGTGCGTAGCCTATACATGTGTCGATACACTCATTCATGCATGCTTATGCACACATGATCATGCAACGCACAACAAAACATGAATCTCATTTCGAACTTCATTGGGATGATTGCTTGGCGCGGTATACTTTCACGTAACTTAGCACACACGATAGTCGCTATGGCTACGTGAAATGCTCGCAACGGACTTGTAATCAATTATATTCTATATAATCAAACAATTACATATCTATATAAACAAACAATCACACAACAATTCTAACTACAATACTATCTTTTTTTTTAATTGTCTCTTAGCTCCAAATGCATGTATACGTGTACCCACTCATGCACGTAGACACACACGTACATTCAAGTGAGCAATTCAACCCTTACTAGATCAAATATTATTTTTACTTACTAATCTTTTCAATGAGAGTAAATTACCTCTTTATACTACTTATAAAATGTCAAACCATTTATAAAATTCAATACTAGTTGTAAACTGATTTAGTTCTTTAAAACACTTTGTTCACTTCATTGAAAATCAAGTATTCATCATTTTACTATTTTATAAAATGTCATATCTATTTTATAAAATATAATATTTATTTTTAAAATCTTCAAACCATTTTATAAATACTAAGTAAGGCTCATTAGTTCTCTAATCTTTTTAATGAAGGGCGTAGAGCTCCTAAACCCCTTTAATTAGTCTACTAACCTTTTGTTAATCAATTCAAATGGATTAATTAGTTATTGCTAATGACAAGCATATCATTACACTATATAATTAATCCTAAATCAAATAATAACATCACACATAATCACCTAATTAGCACAAATCAAATCTATGGCTTACTAACTATTTTCAAAACATAGTAATTAGGGTCTTAAACAATTAGTTGGCTAAGGAAAACATGTTTATAACATGAATAGAAGTGGAACAAGTAAATGAGGTAGGAGAATCATCCCACTTACCTTAATTAAACCCAAGCCAAGCTCTAATCACCAAAACCACCATTTTTCTCTCTTTAATTTTCGAAATCAACACCAAATCTCTGATTCATGCCAATCCCTTCACGGGTTTTTTAAAGAATAGGAAGATAATATTTATGGTGATTTTTATTTGATTTCAAGAATTTTTATTTGAGGGGTTAGGGCTTGGGGATTAGAAGAGGATTAAGTGGGGATTAGGAGGCAATTAGAGAAAGAGGAGAAGGAATGAATGTGGAATGAAAATGAGATGAAGAACATAGCAAATATAAGCTAAGTTAGAGGCAAGCTAGTGGGCTTACCCAATTCTCTTCATCCGACGCTATTCAACTATTCATCTCTGAAATCCATCGATTCCAAACATAGTCAAGTCTATAGTCATTTTACTGGCGTCGAAAAAGCGAACTCAACTACGGGTGTATCGAGTCCTAATTTGCTCGTTTGTAAAAATCGAGTATAAGAGTCATTCCATCGCTTAACGATTAAATATTTAAATTAATCATTTAAATATTCGATCGTTAAAATTATGGGGTGTTATAGTGCTCTAGCTGCACATCCTGATAGCGTATCCCCAAAAGCACCTGACTCCCAAACTACTCAATTGAGTATCCGAGAGTTGTCATGACATAAACAAGTAAAGACAAAAAGCGGTCAGACTTAAAGCCTGGCGTGAGAGGAACTATTTCAAAATACTATATATCAAAACTATATGCAAATAAATAGGAGACAACTAAATCACAACTAGCCCTCTCCACAAACATGGCTCAGGGGTAATCCAGACTATTTATAAATAAGTAAAGCAAACTTATCCAAATGATAGGAAATCATAACATAACCCGCTCTTCTCCTGTAATCAACGAGTCAGCATAACTAATATAATGTGACCAATACATAACAGTATATATTGATAAGGTAATATAATATACAAATGCAAAGACAATATAAATATCATAATATAAGCATATCATATAATACACAACAATGTTATCGATCAACTAATATAACACACAAAATCATAAAGATACACTGTATGTAAATTAATGCTCATCATTGCTGATGAGTGAAGTTCAAAGTGGACATTGACCATGATTCAATGATCCCTATGTAGGGTCCATAATAAATAGAGTCAGTACCTAATTGTATCATAGACCCCGAGCCACATCTAGTGTGATTGAACTCGTGTAGATCTCACTGTACCCCATATCGAGCCCAAGTGATATATGACCTACTCTAGATATTCGACACCTATATAGATCTCACTACAGTCCATTGATTCCTATTGAGGGTCCAAAATAAATAGAGTCAGTCCCTAATCATACCACAGACCTTGAGTCGCATCCTAATTGAACGAACTCGTGTAGATCTCACCATACCCCATATCAAGCATAAGTGATATATGACATACTCTATATATCTGAAACTTGTGTGCACCTCACCATACCCAATATTGAGCATAAGTGATATATGGTCCACTCGTAAATGATCATCGTCATCTCCCCCTTGGCCATCAAGGATTTCTTAACAAATTGGCATGAAGTCTCTACAAAAGAGAACGATAGGTGTATCCCATATAATACGCTATCGAGATTACAAAGGAACACCGATACCATGTATATATATATATCGAAGTATAACGTCATGTAATCAAATATGCCTATCACAAACGAAGATCGATATCTTGTCATCGTCCATCTATACGGGAGGTCTCTACTGAAAGACTGATAATATGCATGGCCATTAATATAAGGCCAATACGATGTATGATCACTAATATAAGTCAATGCTATGTACGATCACCAATATAAGATCGATACAATTTATGAAACTATATATACCTCACGGTACAGATTCGCTTCAGTCGATCGTACATGCTCGTCGGACGTGTGACCAATCACCGTACCGACCCATTGCCCAATTGATTCCAAAGGAATCACTTAACATTCGCATTTGGATCTTGAGCTTCGCCTTGCATCCCACTTTTCCGAGTAGCCCGAAGCCTCTTCGAAGTTGTGCCAAGACCTCATAAAGAATCGCAATCAAATAGGGACAAAATTGCATGAAGTCATCCCCTACCCAGGTGTTCTGTCAATTAGGGATTTCATTAAGTCGGCTGAACCCAATTTCACCCAGTCTTGAATTTTTTCTCCCCCATTGAGAAATTTTTTTACACTCATTCAGTTGATTGTTTAAGACGACTGAAATTTCGAAGCTTAAGCCAATGAGCCTAGGGCAGGAAGTAATCTCCCAAACGGTTGCCAACTAACGTGTCGTTTCCTTTGACGCTTCGCATGATGAGCCACCTTGATTTTCAAACCTGCCTCCACCCCATTAGATCCTTTCCAGAGTTCATTAGTTGATGTTTTGAAAGTGGTTCCTTATGTGTTCGAAAACCCATTTCGACATGAAATCCTTTCTTTGCACGCATAGATTTCAACAGTCGACTATAGCGACCTAGATTCCTCTAACAATGCCAAAACGCACTCAATCGTCCATCTAGCCTTATGTGCACACACATACAGAAACACACTTCTCAGCACAAGTCACGTTTTTGACTTTACCTGAGCGATTACTCGGCCTAGTATACTCTCACGCAACTCAACGCATGCGATAGTTGCTATGACAACGTGAAATGCCTGTAACGCACTTGTTATACATTAATTTGTCTATATAATCAAACAATTGCATAAATATATAAATAAACAAACAAACCACATAATAATTATAACTACAATACACAAATTATTATATATCTCTAAATACACGTATACGTATACTTGCCTATATTCATATACATACATGTACATTTAAATAAGTAATTAATTTATTACTTATCGAATCTTACTTTTATTTACTAAATTTTCCAATAAAGTAAAACAATATTTTATATTATTTTATATAATCTCATATCACTTTATAAAAATACAACACTAGCTTATATTAAAGCCTTTGAAATACTAAATCTGTTCATTTATAACTAAGTATTTCTTTCGTAAATATTTTATAAAACCTTATAACCATCTTATAAATATCTTCTTCATATTATTTTATAAAATCTTATACTCTTTATAAAATATCACTTTTGCACCATTTTATAAAATCACTCATCTTATAAAACACCACTTTTATACTATTTTATAAAATCACTTATTTCATAAAACATCACTTTCATTTATAAAATTTTTTTTCTTTACATAAATAATATTTAATCAATTTACTTATAAAAATCATTTCTTTACTCTAAACAATATTTATAAATACTAATTAAGCTTCATTAACCACTTGATTAACTTACTAACGTTTTTAATAGAAAATTCAGTAAAATAGAAAAATCACACCAGAGATTTGTATACTGGTTCGGAGCACCGTCCTACGTCCAGTCCCAGACTTCTATCTGGATTTTCACTACCAACTACCTCGCTTCACCCGGAGGAACAGGTTTACAACACCCGAGCAGACGAACGGGATTTCACGCCTCTAATACACTAAGGACTTCAACACTTGCCTCTTACAACACCGAGGACTTCAACAAAGATGAATATAATTGTTTGTTGACTGTATGTGTTCTTGCTAACACAGATTTGTCACTTGTAGTACAAACTTCCTATAATCTTATCCTCAAATAGAATATTTGTATATATGAAGATTTGGAAGTGGATATCGTATTGAATCAAAAGAATGTTAAATAAATTCTAGGATTCAAAACAATATATGATAGAATATGAGCAATTTGAGCGCTTGAGAGTTCAAGATAATGATCAATAGAATTGAGAATAGAATAATAGAATTGGTCAATTGAAATAATGATTTCATGATGTTTATATAAGAAATAAACAGTTGTAACCTTTTGTGAAAAGGTACAAACAAAGGTCATGATCATTGGTGAAGAGAAAGAGAAGCAACCGTTGCAGAAAAGGAAGTGTCTGTACAAAAGGTTGCTTTCTGTTTGAAAACGGTCGACAGGTCAAAATGGACCAGTAGACAGGAATTTGAATATATATACGTTATGTACACTTGTTCACGTTATCTGTGCATTCTGGGCAGAAACGGTCGACCGCCTTGTTTAAACCGGTCGACCGGTTTAGCCTAGACTGCACAGTTAATGTGCACTCATACATATATACATTTATATTCAAAGATTGAAGGTATGAGATTATTTGAGGATAGATTTTAACATAAATAACACTACTAACATACCAAATAATCAACCTCTAATGTATGGAGCTCTTTGTGTCTCTTTAAAACAATGAATAACTTCTTTTTGTCGATCACGGCTTATCCCTTTGTCAGAAATCAAAACTCTATAAAAATCTTGACTCGACATTCTCCCCCTTTTTGATTGATGACAACATAGTTATGAATCTCCCCCTGTATATGATCTCCCCCTGAGATTGTGCCTGCAAATCTATATTTTCCTGCATATATACTGTTAGCACAATTTTCTCCCCCTTTGTCATCGACGAAAAGGAGTTGTTAAATAGAGGATGTAAATGATATACGCCAGATTATAAGCAACATAAAACTACTACCATAGATCAAGAGTTAAGATTCACTTTCCTCTTTTCTTAAGTGGGACCTGCAAAAAATAAAATTAAGTCCATGGTACCCACTTTTTATGGGGTCCTAAGAGTTAGGTCTTAGGAGTCCAAACCCATACGGGTCCGGTATCCCCTTTATATATATAATTAGTATTAAGATGCACAGTATTCATGAAATTTTGAATATATTTGTTCCTAATCAAATTGTTATTTGTTTTAGGAACCCATATTTTGATAGTCTTGACATTTTTCTTCTGAAATTTCACAACTGGTTTTGGTTTGGAATATAATAAACTAAGATTTTTCTTAGCTTCAGTCTTTTGTACTTTCTTCTTCCTTTCATTACCAAGATGTTTCTTGGTTTCTTATATCCCAAACCTTGTTTATTTGAAACAGATTGTGAACTTTTAATGATTTTTGTCAAATTTTCTCGACCTTTGTTAAAGTTAGAAACATTTTGAGTAATGTCATCTAACTTAGTTTGTAAACTAGCCTTTTCTAGGTCCAGAATTTTGACTTTTGCCTTAAGCTCATGATTTTCAGTAGTGAGAGCATCATTTTTTTCTTTTTGAGTTTCAATTTCTTGACTCAAAAGAAATAATTGAGAGTCAACATTAGATGATGATTCTTGAAGTTTTTCAAGTTCTTCTTCTAATATTTTCTTCTCGTCTTTTAACATATCTCGTTCAAATTCTGCTCTACTCAAATCTGCTTTGGCTTCTTTTAACTATCGTTTTATGTCTTTATATTTGACTATCAATTCAGCATTAATATCAAGTACTTCATCAAATGTAGGAATTTGTACCTCATCTTCTGTTGCCATGAAACTGACATTTGCTTGTTCATCTTCCATATCACTATCACTTTCTGATGAGTCTGTATCATCCCATGTTACCGAGAATGCTCGTTTCTTTGATTTGTCCTTCTTATATTTTAATTTGTCATTTTATGACTTCTTCTTTTGTTCCGGAAAATCCTTGTGCATGTGCCCCTTTTTGTGACAGTTGAAGCATTCTATAGCGGATGATGTTGGTTTATTTGATCCAAATTTCTTTTTGTTATAACGAGTGGCTTTTCGCTGTTTTAGGAATTTTTTGAAACCTTTTGCAATGAATGCCAGATCTTCATCTTCAGACTCTAATTCATTTTCGTCTTTTTCAGCATGGAATGCCACGTTTTTCTTTTCTTCTTTTTGTTCCTTTCTAGTCTGCAAGTTAGCTTCATAGGACATTAGATTTCCTATCAATTCATCTAGCTTCATGACGGGAAGGTCATTAGCTTCTTCAATTGCTAATACTTTTCCTTCCCATTCACTAGTCAGAGAATGTAGGACTGTTGAAACAACATCAAAATCAGAATATTTTTGTCCTAAGCCAATAAGTGCATGGTGGATTGTTTGAAACCGTGAATACATATCATTGATTGTCTCATTCGGTTTCATTTTGAAATTTTGAAACTGACTTTTCAGCATGGCTATTTTGGCTTGTTTAACCTTGTTAGTACCTTCATTAGTGGTTTTCAGCGTTTGCCAAATTTGATATGCAGTAGTGCAGATACTAAAACGGTTATATTCATTTTGGTCTAATGCACAAAACAACATATTTATTGCTTTTGCATTTACGGCTGCTGCCGTTTTCTCAGCCGCTGTCCATTCTGAATAATCAGTTGTTGGATTCACTATTTCTTTTTGAGTAGCATTCCAGGCATCATAACTATTTGATTGCATAAAGAATGACATACGTGTTGCCCAATAGCTACAGTTAAGACCATTGAAAAATGGAGGTCTTTGTGTCGATTGACCTTCTGTGTAAGTGGTGTTTTGAGTGCTAGTACTTGCGTTATTTGCCATATTACAAGAATATATCAAATAACTGTGTTACGGTTATATGATGACCGTGCTCTGATACCAAATGAAAATGTGTACGTGCTAATATAGTACACACGGATCGTGTAATATGATGTATAACACACAAATATATGACTAATCACAGATAATAGAAAATTTAGTAAAATAGAAAAATCACACCAGAGATTTTTATACTGGTTCGGAGCACCGTCCTACGTCCAGTCCCAGACTTCTATTTGGATTTTCACTACCAACTACCTCGCTTCACCCGGAGGAACAGGTTTACAACACCCAAGCAGACGAACGGGATTTCACGCCTCTAATACACTGAGGACTTCAACACTTGCCTCTTACAACACCGAGGACTTCAACAAAGATGAATATAATTGTTTGTTGACTGTATGTGTTCTTGCTAACACAGATTTGTCACTTGTAGTACAAACTTCCTATAATCTTATCCTCAAATAGAATATTTGTATATATGAAGATTTGGAAGTGGATATCGTATTGAATCAAAAGAATGTTAAATAAATTCTAGGATTCAAAATAATATATGATAGAATATGAGCAATTTGAGCGCTTGAGAGTTCAAGATAGTGATCAATAGAATTGAGAATAGAATAATAGAATTGGTCAATTGAAATAATGATTTCATGATGTTTATATAAGAAATAAACAGTTGTAACCTTTTGTGAAAAGGTACAAACAAAGGTCATGATCATTGGTGAAGAGAAAGAGAAGCAACCGTTGAAGAAAAGGAAGTGTCTGTACGAAAGGTTGCTTTCTATTTGAAAACGGTCGACAGGTCAAAATGGACCAGTAGACAGGAATTTGAATATATATACGTTTTGTACACTTGTGCACGTTATCTGTGCATTCTGGGCAGAAACGGTCGACCGCCTTGTTTAAACCGGTCAACCGGTTTAGCCCAGACTGCACAGTTAATGTGCACTCATACATATATACATTTATATTCAAAGATTGAAGGTATGAGATTATTTGAGGATAGATTTTAACATAAATAACACTACTAACATACCAAATAATCAACCTCTAATGTATGGAGCTCTTTGTGTCTCTTTAAAACAATGAATAACTTCTTTTTGTCGATCATGGCTTATCCCTTTGTCAGAAATCAAAACTCTATAAAAATCTTGACTCAACACTAATTACATTACTATCATTTTTCAAATCATTCCATGAGACTCCATAATCATTAATACATAATTATATAAAGTATAATACTTAAATATATACGGAGGATCATCACACTCGCCTTGCTTAACCCCAATCCAAACTATACTCGCTAAAACCCAATCTTAATCTCTCTTTAAATTTTGAAATGCACACCAATACTCTGATTTAAGCTAATTCCTTCATAGGTTTTGTAGAGAATCAAAAGAGAGGAATTATGGAGATTTTTATTTGATTTTAGAAAATTTATTTGATGGGTTTAGGGCTTAGGGATTAGAAGTGGATTAAGAGGAGATTAGGAAAAGATTAGAGGAAGTGGGGAAGAAATTAACATGAATGAAAAGTGAATGAAAATTTTGAAGAGGAGTTAGCCATTTATAGGCAGCTAATGGGCTTAGCCCGAATTCTCTTCATCCAGCACTTTCCATCCTTGATAATCATCGACCCCAAACATAGTAAAGTTTATACTCATTTTACTCTCGTCGGAAAAGCAAACTCAATCATGGGTGTATTGGTTCCTAATTCACTCGTCCATAAAAGTGGAGTACTAAGAGGCATTCTGTTACTTAACAATTAAATATTTAAAATAATCATTTAAATATTTGATCGTTAAAATTGTGGGGTGTTACAATAAGCGATGATTTGATCTTATGTTTATGTGGTAAATACGTTTATAGTAGCACGATAGTTAGTAAAGACCTTAGTGATGACTTTGGAGAAGTTAGTAAGCTAATTAAGTGGTTTTAGAGCTCTACACTTATGATTAAAATGTTTAGAGGCTTAATGTAGCTTAATTTGGGCTTTTAAATGTCATTTAAGTAAATAAATAATTTAATAAGTGATAGGAATATTTTATAAAATGGTTATAAGGTTTTTTAAAATATTTATGAAATGAATATTCAATTTTTAAGGAATAAATTACGTATTAAAAATGCTTAAAAATGACTAATATGCTAACGTTGTATTTTATAAAGTAGTTATACTATTTTATATAATAGTAGAAAGTGGTATTGGACTTTTATAAGAATATTTAGAGAATATAAGCAAGGTTTGATTATTTAATAATTGAATTGTTTGTTTAAATATATGTGTATTTGAAGATATATAACAACTGAAAAAATTCAATGTACGGTTTGAATTGTTTAAAATGGTGTACGTATGTGTAGTATGGAGAGATATGGATAAAGGCATGCAAAGAGTGTGAACCAAAAAGGGAATGGTGAGGGATGGACAAATTAAACCTCGATCTGGCCTCTCTTGAGCATGATGACAAGCTGGGTTCCATCCAAGGTAGGCATGCACCATTGCCCATCGCATGCACATGCACTGTTATAACAGCAGTGCATGTGTGCACTGTTGCAATGCAACACTGCACAAATGTGCATTTATGTGCACTATTGCTTGTGGCAGCAGTGTAATTAAACACTGGTGTAAGTCCGCACTGTTGAATGTGGAAGCAGTGCAGGTTTGCACTATTGCCGGTGGCAGCAGTGCAATTAGGTATTGTTACCATCGGTAATAGTGCATAGCACAGTTGCTATTGGTAGTAGTGCATTTAGGCACTACTACCAGTGGCAGAATTCTAGGTCACTACTGCTATGGGCAAAAGTGTATAAAACACTACTGCCTATTGCAGTAGTATATGCCAATGTTTCCTGAGGAAGCAGTTTATAAAACATTACAGACCTCGGAAGCAATGTGAGGCGAGCAAGCACAACCGTGCAAGAAGCGACATGTGTCCAACCTCGCTCCATTAAGCCGAAGCACTAGACTTGATTTAGGGCTAGGTGAAGTGAACATTTTTGATTGATGAAGTCAGGGTAGTTTAAATTGGATTTTAGTGCGAACCTTATAATAGACGGCGAGTGGGTTTTAGGGGGCCTATATGGCGATGTGGAATAATTAGACTCAACGCAAGGTAAGGTAGGACCCTTAAATGGTTTGAAATAAAGGAAATAATGCCAAAGCAAGGTGGAAGTTATGCGATGTTTTCACTCGATGCGAACGAGATGTAATCCGCGAGATAAGATTATCGTATGACTCATTAGGCGAGATTAGAGTTGTATATTGCTTCTAGTTACTTGGTACATACGATTAAGAGACGATACGTTTTATATGGCTTTAGTGGATCGACTCGACCTACTAAAAGAACGTTATACGGGAGGCACCCATTTTTCCATATAATATGTGTATATAATGATTAAACATGTAAACCATGATACTGTGGGAGAATCGCATGACTTGCATATAAGATCTCGAAGCATGTTTGGAGAAAGATGGCAGCAGCAGTCTAAAATATATCTCATATCACCCATGCTTATAGTAGAGGTCAAGGTGAGATCTATATGAGTCTACTGTATTATGATGCGACTTGGAGTTTATGGTATATTTAGATACTGGCTTATTTTTGTTTACTTCTAATGGTTTGTTGATGGAAGGCCGATTATGTAGGATATCCAAAAGACTCCAACCATCATCGGTTGGCAGTTATATCATATTTTAGATGATTTAAGTTTTATCATATAGTAGATGATTTATAGTATCTCGTATTGTAGACAATTTTTGATGGATATTAGGTGGTATGGTTCATTCATGAAGTTTTTGTGTGCTTGTATTATTTACTTAGCATTAGTGCAAGACCTATATTACAGTGCCTATAACATTACTAGTCTTGGGAGAGTGTAGTATTATCCATACACTTGTATACTATGATGTACGTTAATTACGCAATAAGGATTATTATATTATTCATCGTAGAGGGTGTTGGTCAAGCTAAATTAGTTCTAATCGATGGCGATTATCCATGGGGTATCTATATCCCTTCACTAGCTAGCACAAGTAGTATAACATGGTTCATATAGGCATACAGGCTTTTCTAGTATGAATAGTATACTAGGAGAGTAGGGCGAGGTGTGGTTCTCTATCTATTGGGATGAGTTTTCCTTACTTGTTTATAGACATCCTGGATTACCCCTATGCCACGTTCGTGGAGAGGACCTATTGTATCTTTGTATCTTCTTGTTTATATATGTATATAATTTTAATATACATTATTATGAGATATTCCCCTTTACACCAGCCTTTAAGTTTGACCCACATTATGTCTCTCTATTTGTGCAATGACAACTCTTGGGTACTCTATTGAGTATTATGCGAGTCAAGTGCTTTTGGGGATAAGCTAGCAAGACAACTGTAGCATTTCGGAGGCACGATGTCAATATTTTGGATATATACTTATTGTTGTAGTAGTACATGAAAGATATGTATTTGTACATGAGACTATCATATATTATATTCAAATCTCCGTATGTATGGAGTTGATGTATTTTGGTTTTCTCTATTGATATTTATATTAGTTGCTTCGCTATTGTGGTCTCGTATATATTGTTCATCATGTTCTATTCATATATATATTCAGTTTATTATATGTTATCTTTCTACGGTGAGATTTTACTGATATTTCATGTTTAGTTTAATATACTTTTGATTTTACCCCGACAGACCGTCTTTTATGATATTCGGGAGCCAGATGTTGTCTTTCACCATTCATTCAGGGTATTACAAAGGGTGGGTCATCACCACCGCTCCTCGAATCATTCATTAACTTTCTTGAAGTATTCCATGACCGCAAAGCAGTAATCAATCAACAATAATAAGTGTAACTACTTCAAAAAGATTACTTTATTATTCGATGCCTTACCGACTTTGCCGATAAATTGATGTCAAGACGAAAATATCCCACGTTTCCTTCCAATTTCAGCTTATTCGGACCTACTTCGTCAGAATCGCTAAACCCATAATACAACTCATTTAAGGTGGACGGTCACATTACTTCAAGATGTCCCTAAGAAGGAACGTAGTATGACTCATTTGATTACTGACCTGCATCTCCATCACTTCCATCTTCTATACAACAGTCGTCGAGTCTTCCTCAAACCCATCGCTCCTCAAGTCGAGGTTCCACCTCTAGTAGTAACTAACTGTTAGGTAATCAATGATGATGATGAGCAAGACTTCATTGAGATTTAATCCAAAGAAGATGAAGAAGAAGGAGAGGAACATAAGGAAGAAGATGAATAAGGGGAGGGTCAAGCCGAAGATGAAGAAAAATTATGTTTTGAATCGACCGAGGAGAATGCCGACATGGAAGGCGCCTCAACTTGCGATCCTTGGTTCAAGTGTCTTAGTAGAGGATTCACAAAGGAGATCTCCATCCCAACCCTCAGTCGGACTAAGAAAGTAACCCCTACAGACCAAGATGATGAAGTAGTAGGACCGACAACCAATCTCAAGCCCGAGGATCTCTAAATCTCGACTTTGACGACCCCGAGATTGACAAGAAATTGCATGGGATGGATGTCTCCATTCTTCTTCCTTTTAAGGTCATAACCAATCCCTCATCCTTTCCTATTGAGCATGTTTTATAACATAGGTAAAATTACACTACACCCACATCACTTAGGATCAAATTCACGTGCACTTCACAAGTCTTTCATTCATTGCTTAGAGTAGAAAGTCTTGTTTCCTTTATGTTTCAAATATTATTGGAAAGTACTATTACTTCAATGATCTTGACCACAAGATGTTCAAGGATGCACCCTCACCAAGTCATAAACGTATCAATTACACCACCACTCCAATGATTGCAGTCACGAGAGAGAAGATAGGAATCACTAATATGATGCTACGTGTCATGAGCATGACCAAGAATTCATGAAAGTCCACGCTCACCCTATGACTCTAGCTTATATAATTCTAGGCACACATCTTCTACTCATCATTCCAAGGGCTCACATTATAACAGAATCCATTATTCTTGGGGAGAAGTCCTCTGCCTTAGATTAATTTCTCCCATGCACATATTATAGGCACTATTCCTTCTACATCCACCGTGCTTGTCCCTGGGCAAAAGGGAAAGCATATTACTTCCACTACCCTCGCCTCTTCAATCAGCCAAGGACCACCCTTGCCCCCTTAGTCACCTCTTCCACTAGCCATCGATGAAGACCGAACAAGGAGACCATTCTTACGGAAAATTCTTCTGTTGCCTTGTCTTCCACTTCGGCTCCAACATTCCTACAACATAAGAATCACAGTCTCGATCTCATCGAGATTCATTTTGATTATAACCTAGACGACATTCCAATAGATAATATATTAAATGCATGCTTCACCTATGATATGCTAGTAGCCAGATATCAAGCTTGGAGGAGAGTTTCTAATAAACTTAGCAAGATTAGCACCAAGAATTTCTACCTCCTCGCTAAAAGAGAGAAGATTGTGGTGGATGATTAAAAAATAGTTGATGCACTGAAGAACAAAATTAATGTCTCCGAGGAGGTAGTAAAAGATAAGAACAAGATCCTTAATGAAAAAAGAGAGATATAAAGAAGAAATTTAGGTGCTCGAGGCCAAGATAAAGCTTCTAGGACAATTGGTAGAGCAAGCCCATATTCATAACGATGAGCTAGCAAAAGAGATTGAACAATTAAAAGCTAGTCCCATAAATTTTGAGTCTACCCTAATTGATGTGAACACTGATATTGTCCAGCTAAAAATTGAAAAAGATAAAATAAAAGCTAAGGTATGAAAAATCCCAAAGCATCAATCCTAGAATGTGAAGCTAAAGGCCACCATAGCTTAACTGCAAAATTAGCTAGCCTAAACCAAAGATGAAAATGAGTCCACCACTAAGAGGGTCGACTTAACCTTGTTCAAGTTTAATGTTAACATGTTCGAAACCAGGGTTAAAGTGGTTAGATGATTTGTAATCCCTGGTTATGGTGGATATTCACGACCATATCATGAAGGAAGAGAGAGAAGGAAAAGAGATATGACACCAGTTTCAATGAGGCTGAAGTCATAGCTGAATACTTTAATGAAGATGATCAGGTGTCTTGGAGGAGGGGAAGTTGCTTCGTGTTGCTAATGAGGCTTTAAAAACCCTCATCAAGGTTCCCATTGATCTCCCAGCCAAGGAGACAACTGAAGTTCCACTTGTAATATCGTCCCAGAAACTCTCGGTTACTCCACTTGTCACAGCGGCTAGGTTTGAGGCCGTTGTTGTGCATGTATCTGCACCTTATACATCCATCGCACCCTCTAGCATTGAAGAATATGTTCTAGTTGATGATGTTGTTGTCCCTCCAAATTCTTTACTATCTCCTACCATTGAGGAGGGTAAAATTACACCGTTGTCCAGCCAATCAACTGAAGGTATCTCCCTTCACTCCCAGCTCATTGAAAAGCTCTAGATGACTCCTAAAGCTATCGATGACTTATATTACCATGTTTTAAATGCTTTAGGTAAACCCACTCTAGTTTCACTAACTACAATCATCATTTCTTCGGACCATTAATTCAAATCCATTATCATACTGGATATGATCATCATGACTTCCGTTAGATCAGACCCCAACCCTGAAACTTAAATATATGAGCCTTATCAAAAAGCATTGATCCCCTACAGTCGTGGATTAGTAGGAGAAAGTCCTAGTCACCAATACTTCTGGCCCCGATCCATCCATAACCATAGCTCTTGATGGTTAGAGGGCAAAGTTCATCCAAGTAAAAATTGAAAAGAAAGACGACATTCCTCCCCCCTTCATAGATCGTATTTCCCCATGTAAAGTTCCTTCTCTTCCAACATTTGACCCATCAGCTACCGAGGTGTCCTAGTCTTCTATGTGGAAAACACATCATATCCACTAATGAGCCTTCTCCTCTTACGGGCATGACACCTTTTAGATGGTAGCACCCGAAAGAATCAGTGGAAGAAGATTTTTCGAAAGAGGGAAAAGAATTAGTTTTTTAGCATCCTAGATTTACTGTTTCTATTTTCCTATTTACATTTATTTAGGCCATTGAGTTTTGACAGTCTAGCCCTTGAACCTTTTGTACCTAAAGAAAAAGTGAAGTAAAGAAAAAATCTTTTGTTAACACCGTGTCATTTTCTTTTATCGCACTTTTCTGCCCTGTACCTATGTACAATCCTGCATACACACACACACACACACACACACACACATATATATATATATATATATGCTAGTACCTTTATACTATACGTGCTTGTGTATGTAAATTTGCATAATATATTTACTTTTTTTAACTCTGTACATATAAATAAACTTTCGTTGTCACATAACACTGTATTTTACTTAGCTTTATTTATTTCCAGTTAAACTTATCATGTTTAACAATAAATAAAAGTGTAATATTATATTCTAATGGGTTTCCTCTTGCATCCACATGAGCACCAATGTAATCTTCGTTGTTTGTACCTACATAAATTCAATTATAAACAGACACTTATATCCATGAATCGGTATCCATAAATTCCTATGTTTGGGCATCAATCCCTAACATCTTCAATCTTTGGGAATTCATCAAAGATTAGATGTTTTGGGGGGAATTTTCCAATCTTACCCTAGTTCGATTGAACTCCATCAAACCGATCATGGTTCCAGGAGACTGGGGTATATATCTTCGGGTACCTAGACATCTTGTTTTCAAATCATGTGATGTCAATTTATGTTACTGATCCTGCAACACGAAGTTAAAATTAACGAGTATGGTTCCATCGAATCAAAAGTTAACTTTATGCAAATTCTAGTAGCAAATGCCTCTTTATTACATTGAATCCAATATAAAGAATGACTAAACGAAAGAAAATGCTGAAAATGAAAAGAATTCAAGTGAAATAGTGGCGCAAATGCTCATTATTCCATGTCTATGAAATTGGGTCCCGTTAGTCGTCAATAACTAGAAAGTGTTCTTCCTAAGCTTCTACCTTATCATGTAGTGTCCTTCCCAATTTGGACCAAGTGCTCCCATACACGAAAAGACCTAAGGTCACCAATCTCGAAAGTACAGTTTCGAACCTTGGTGTTGAACTATCGTGCTACTTTTTACTGTTGAGCAGGTACCCTTAAATTAGCCTCTTCTCGCTTTTCCTTCACCAAGTTGGGGGATGCTAGAAATAAATCATGATTTATCTTAGGGTCATAGTGCATATGCTAGTATGAAGGAGCTTTTTCTTAAATTGGTATCATCGCTACAGTTTCGTTTGCCAGTGCAAACAAAGTGTATCCAGTTGTGGATTTTTAGGACGTCCAATAACCCCATAAACTAGTGGTAACTCATTAACTTAATTACCCTTTGCTTGTTTCAATCACTTCTTAATGATGGATTTGATGATTTTGTTCACTGCCTCTACCTAACCATTCACATGTGGATGTTCTACCACCGATAAACTGATTTTTAATTCGACATCGAGCACATAATTTGTAGAACTCTACACTTTCAAATTGATTTCCATTATGATCTTCAATGGTATTTCGAATCTACACAAAATGTTTTTTAACTACAAAGTTAATTACTTTCTCAAAGTGATTGGGGTGATGACTCTGCCTTAGTCCACGTTGTGAAGTAGTCCACTACTATAACTGCATACTTTGCTCCTCAACATGCCATTGGTAGCAGTCCAATAATATCAAATTCCCCCTACCACAAATGGCCATGCGCTAACTATTTGCATAAGCTCGTTGGATTGGGCTTAAGTATAGTTATAAACCTTTGGCGCTTGTCGCACTTCCTCGAGTATTTAACTTTATCTCGATTGAAAGTTGGCTAGAAATATCCATGGCAAAGTACCTATTTATCTAATTTTGCTACACAGTGTGATCTCCACGACTTCCTTGATGAACGTCCTCAAAGAATTTCCTTGCTTTGTCCTTGTTGAGCAACCTTAGTAAGGGGTTGAGAATTTCCTCTGAAATAATATTCCATCTTGCATACTATAACATGGTACTTTACGTAGGAGTTTCTAGCATTTGTTCTTACTCTTTGGAAGAGTAACCTTCATCAAATATTCCTTAAATGCTGTCATCCATGTCTCCTTCTCCTCGACCTCCAAGATATAGTTAATATCCATTTTTTCAATTATTGGAGCCTGTAGAATCTCCACTGAAATAGTTACCAACAACTACACATCTCCTAAGCTAGCCAGTTCGGCTAATAAGTCTACACTAGAGTTTTCCGTTCTAGAGATACGCGTAATCATATAGTGATCAATTTCATCTAATAGTTTCAAAACCTTTGATAAGGAGAGAGTCGTGCACCCTTAGCATGAAATTCCTTCTTCACCTAATAAACCACCAATTGGTAGTCACTAAATATATGTAGTGTTCGCACTCCCAACTCCTTTGCTTTATTGAGCCCTAAAAGTAACACCTTGTATTCTACTTCATTATTCATACTATAAAACTCAAGCTTCAATACATAACAAATCCTTCGCTCTTCCAGATATACCAAGACTATTCCCACTCTGGAATCACAGTCATTGGATGCATGGTCCACATATAGTTTCCATTTAGAAAGTTCGACCATCTCCTTTTATTTTTCTTCATCTCGGAGATTATATTCAGCAATGAAGTCCACCAATGCTTGTTCATGAATCACCTTATCAAGATGATAAGTTATATCATATTGACTCATCTCAATGTTCTACTTTAATCATCATCCCAAAGTCTTAGGGTGAAGCAATGCTAGTCTGAGATGTTTGTCCGCCAACCCTCTTAAAGGATAAGCCTGAAAGTATGGTCGTAGCTTCCTCGATGCATCAGTAAACAGTAGGCTAGCTTCTCTAATTTATAATAACACTTTTCTGTGCCTATAAACCACTTACGGATGTAATGTACCGGCCTTTGGATCTTCCTTTCCTCATGTACCAGTGCTACACTCAACGAGTGAGTAGATACCGCCAAATAGATGTATAAATGTTTTTCCATAGGCTTTGATAAAATTGGTTGTTTTCAAAGGTGTTCTAATAGCTATTGAAAAATAGCTTCACATTCATTTGTCCACTGGAACTTCACCTTTTCTCCTTGAGGGCATCAAAGAATGGTATACACTTGTCAGATTCTTTTGAGATAACCTACTCAAAATGGTAACCTTTCCATTTAAGCTCTACACTTCCCTCTAAGTTTATGGGATATAACCTATCTCGATGCATTGATCTGCTTTGGGTTAGCTTCAATGACCCAAAAGTTCATGATGAACCCTAAAAGCTTTCCAAAGCGACTTCTAAAAAACATTTCAATGGATTCAATCTCATTTCGTACTTTCGGGCCATGTATAATACTTCTAGTAAATTGCCTATATGGTCCATTGATCTCCTTGACTTTACCAGCGAATCATCCACATAGGTCTCCATTGTCTATCCAAAATGTTTCGATAATATCTTGTTGACCAAACGCTGGTAAGTAGCTTCATTGTTCTTTGAACCAAACAACATCACCTTGTAGCAACACAATCCCATGTCTATTATGAAGCTCTTATACTCTTATTCAAGGAGGAGCATCACAATCTCATTGAAACTGGAATAAGCATCCATAAATGTCAGTAGTTCATGTCCGGCTGTTCCATTCATAAGTTGGTTGATCCGTGTAAGGGAAAGCCGTCCTTCGGGCATGCTTTATTCAAATTTGAATAATCGGTGCATGTTTGCCACTTTTCGTTGGTCTTCCTAATTATCATAGGATTAAGTACTCATTGAGGAAGAATGCTTCTCAGATAACTTTGTTCGGCAACCACTTATCCTTTCCTTTTTCAACATAGAGGATCTATCCAGTTCCATACTACACCTATTCTACTATACAAGAATGAACATTGAGCTAACATTCAATGTGTGGAACATAATTTTAACTAGAATCTCACACATATCGAAATGAGTCCATTTGAACACGTTCCAGTTTGCTCTCAAAAAACCTATTAGCTTCTTCTTCATCCTTAGATTGAATTGAGACCCGATTTTGACAACCTATGTCAAATCATCCTTGTCCACTTAAATCTCATCTATCAGCACCATCGGTCCCACCATAGCGTCTTTCGACTCTTTCCGTGGGTCCATGGCATTATATTGATCACTAGTGGGCCTTAGCCGAGGCTTAAATGATAACTACTATGCATTTTGAGTTTTCATGTAGAGAGCCTTCTTTGTATTCCTTCCTTTTTCTACGTCTTACTTTTTCTACGTCTTACTTCCTACAACTCCAGGATGTAGAATTCCCTTCCAGTGCTCTGACTACCTTAGATTATTCCAACTTCACCATTCATGGGAAATTTCATGATTAAACACCATGGACTAAGTGCAATATGAAAGTCAATAAGGATCGATCGACCCAAAAATGTGTTGTAAGAAAAATAATTGCCTACTACAACAAAGTTCTATACCAGCGTTACCCTATGGGTTTCACTCCTAGCGCGCCGTCAAGTTTATACCTCTAATCAGAGATGTTGCTACATTCGTAAAACTTTAATGTTGGGATTTACAAGGAAAAAAATTATTTGCATCAAGTTGCATTTCATTATATGATCTCTTGAACAGTATGGTCATCGAGCTTCTATTGCCAATCAACACTCAAAAAATTATAGATGGCCCAATCATGGCTGTAATGACTATCGAATCGAAGGTAGGTGCTTTCACTCTATCAGCATCCCTAATTCTAAACATTATATCATTATCAGTTCTCCTTTGCAGATTAGTGAGAGTAACACCCTTGATAACATAAGACATTTCCTATAGTGCATGCTTCGAGGAACTAGTGTTCCATCTCGTTCCAGCTTTTGTTCGTGGGATGTGGACCTATATATAGCAAATTAATCACCAATTCAAGCCTAGGTGATCTTGGAGATTTTCTATCACTTACCTTCACTCATCCGATAGTTTTTGTCTTGAGGGTTGATTATTACTTTACTTGTCTTCCTGTGGCTCTTGATATATTGCTAAAGTTTCTTCTTCCTCATCAATTCCTCCATATTATCTTTTATATTCGTATACTCGTTGGTACTATGACCATTGGTTTCATGGAATCAACAATACTTCCTAAAGTGTTTTTCTTCCTCCATAGCCTAACTTGAAGCGATTTTGTGTAGCTAATGGTACCTTAGGTCGCAAGGTAGATATTCTCCACATAGTCATTCAATTCCATATACTTCCCATCTTGAGTAAATCGAAAATGTTTCGTATGGTCCTGCTTCTTGGTTACAATGTTATTATTTTCCTTGTAACATATAGCACCTCATTACACATCGATTAAAGCCCAAAAATGGCATTTGAACTCACGTTATGACAAGAAGTACAGATCGTTAGGTTTTTGTGTTTCGCATGATATAGTGAAAAATAGATTTTAAAACATTCTACACTTCCAGTTATCATTATGAAAGAAATATATATAAAAACTGAAAATAACCAAAATCGATGTTGTCTTAAAAATATCACGGTCCGTACAATAAGTGTATATAAAGGGTTTCCAAATAGGAATACAACATAATTCTAACTAATAAATAAGGTAGATAGGAAAATAACTATGTAAGTAAATATATCTTCAAAGCACATTATCACCTCCTCCACACACATTATCCTTGTTACCTCATCCACTACTTTGTCCTGATGTAATATGTATAAAGAAGGAAAAATAGAATGGATATGACAAGGTCTGTTGAGTGAACAATATCATTAGTGGTATTGTGACGACCGCCTTACATCTTCGGCACCCAATATTCCTATATAATGCGCTATTATGGTGCCTGTCCAATCTAGGACGGTTGTCAAGGTTGTAAAGTAAAAAAACAACCATAGAACCTGTCAAATATCTCACCGCATTGAATAAAATATATAATAAACATCAAAGATATATAACAGGTGAGGCAGTAATAACCAAGTGAACCACAATAACCGAGTACATAGGTTCACAAAGTTATACAAGATAGTGATAGAGTTTATACAACTAGCAATAAGCTCAAAGGATAAACGGTCTCTCAATAAAATAAGCGAACGCTTCCTAGGCTCCACAGTGTCGCACAATGAAATAAGCAATAG
Organism: Allium fistulosum; assembly: GCA_030737815.1. Classification (NCBI taxonomy): domain Eukaryota; kingdom Viridiplantae; phylum Streptophyta; class Magnoliopsida; order Asparagales; family Amaryllidaceae; genus Allium; species Allium fistulosum. The sequence continues at coordinate 1,041,202,152 of CM060902.1, read as the reverse complement.
TAAGTCCATATATAATATGAGAAAGCACCATCTAGGGTGTACAGATCCATTCCACTGATCTGGGGTAGCCATTCCAAGTACCTAATGAGCATCCTCACAATGCTCCGACTTACGAGTACATCAAAAAACACTCCGAGTATCAACGATCCCTTAGCACGTGTATCCAAGCCCTTTCCTTGCTCCATCTAGTTTCCGTTCATCCTAAAGGAACTATTCCACATTCCTTTCTTTCCATAATAGAACCTTTCAACTAACTATGCACGGATCATCCTTCCTAGAACCCGCCCCAGTGGATAATCATCCTCACGACCCCGTTGATCGAGTCTCCATCTCCAGGATACTTTCAGATATCCCCATCAGTCATAGATTCAACACCTCAATGTCTCAAAGTCATCCCATCGAAGCACCCGAGCATTGCTTTATTGGTTAATCTTCATCCTTCATCATGCTATCACATTACAACCGAATGTCAAACGAATGAACAAACACGTTTAGCATGACCTACTTGACATGCTCATCTTTCCCTGGGAGTTTGGCCCAGAGTGGCGACTCCCATTCATATCGGTACCGATATGAACCCATACATGTCAGTGCCGATATGAATTACTTAGCCAAATGTTTAGCGAACTACTTCGAGCCTCAATCACTTCCATTTAGATTGCGTAGAGCTCCCTCTTTCCATTGCTTGAGCCCCTGATTCATAGCCTCCCCATTTGCTTGCAAAAGAGGTCAGCACTGATTAGATCTTATCGGTACCGTGTAAAATAACTTCACCAAATCTTGAAGTTAAGCCTCCAAACTCCTTCCTTGCCTTGCCCCATAGTTACATAGCCTAAGTCTTGAAGCAAACCCCTTCACTGATTTGAATTATAATCTCTACTGATCACCTCCCCATATCACTACTAACCTAATTTCGACTGCCTTAATTGCCTCTAAATGACTAACGACCAAAACAACGAGCTTCCCAAACTCTCCTTAGCAACATATCCAAATATTTTTTTATTTGAGCACATTTGACCTCGTTTTGCCCAAATCGACAACCGCATCCTATCAATACTAAAAACACTAACAAACATGTCAAAGTAATACATGAAATAGTAAACATCATTCATAAGCATTCATTAAATATATACAATTCTTCCAAATATGATTAACATCAAGATATTGCCTAGATCTAATTTATACTAGAATGATAATATGTCTTGTAAGGGGTTATAAAACCATTTAAAAATCCATTTCTATCCTTTTAAATTCATCCATGAACATGTATGAACGTTAAATTAAAGTTTGAAATCATTTTAACAATAAAAATCATATCAAAAACATCATTTTTAATTATATGAACATATATAGGATAATAGGAGATCATAAACCACTCGCATAATACCAAAATTACCAATTTAATCATCAAATCTGAAGTACAACAAGCAATTCGAATGCCCAAGCTCCCAAAATGATAAATCTACAATCCCATTTGCTAATTACCCTTTTAATGATGGTTTTAGGCTAGGATTAGTATGAAAAAGATGGGCTTTTTAATGAAATCTAGGTTAATGGAGGTTTTGAACTATTTTTGGAAAGTGAGAAATGAATTAGATCTGTCTTAATAGTCCTAGTAAGGCACAAATCCTGAAATGCATTTATGGGCTCAAGTTTGGGCTTAATCAATTACCCACTAATCTGGCCAGCAACCGTCCAAAATCAAAATGATCACATCTCCTAAACGGTAAGTCCATTTTCCTATTATGACCACTCCACGAAAAGAGAAACCATCATCCTGATTTGATGGAAGTGGTTTCGGACCCCAATTCAACTCCTATAAAAAGTTATAGGCTTTAAAGAAACCTATGGGTCTAAAATGTCCGATAAAAATTCTAAGGATGGAAAATGTACCTAGTAGGCATTTCCCAAAGTTATAGAGTTATACGACCTCTTATGATTTAAATAATAATATTTTATGATCCACCGATATGTAATATATGGTTCGTTACACTCTCCCCTTTAGGAGTTTCACCTCCAAAATCCCTAAACAAATCAAGGAATAGTCAACTATGGTTACCCCGCATGCCTAAAAAACATATCTAACCATCAAATATATTAAACAGACAGTTGTACAATCAATAATATGGATGAACCTATCCGAGCATGCGATATTCTAAACTATCCTATATGATATCAAAAGCGAAAATATAAACAGTAGGCCTTACCATGCAAAGAATTCTTGATATTCAGCCTTCAAGCCCTCCTCGGCTTTCCATGTGCAATCGCCTTCACTTTCACCACATTAAACCTTCACTAACTCAACCATCTTCCTCCTAAGTTGTTTTGTATCATGTCCGACAATACAAATCAACCTACAATGCCTCAAAGTTTCTGATTCAATCTTAATATAATCTATTTGATCCGGTGCCATCTTCATGCCTGAGTCGTGCACAAACTTCCATAAGTGAGAGACATGGAATACATTGTGCATGCCCACCATCTTTTCAAGTAAGTCGACCCTATATGTTTGGTTCCCAATCCTCTCTACTATTAGAAAATGACCTATGAATCTTAGAGTCAACTTCCCTTACTAGTAAATTGAACAACATTCTTCAATGGAGAAATCTTGATAAACAATATATCGTCAACAGAGAACTCCAAATATCTGCATCTTTTATTAGCATAGCTCCTCCCTATCTTGAGCATCTTTCATTTGTTGCCAAATGATCTCAATCTTCTTCGAGGTCTCTCTGATCATATATGGCCCAAGTATCAGTTTTTTGCCTCTTCCCACCAACATGAAGGAGCATTACACGATCGACCATAAATTGCTTCGAACGGTGCCATACCAATACTAGACCGATAATTATTATTGTATGCGAACTCTACCAACTGCAATAATCATCCCATGAGCCATGGAAATTGAGAATGCAAGCTTGCAAGAGATCCTCTAAGATAAGGTTCGCCCTTTCGGTTTTCCCATTGGTCTTTGGGTGATAAGCTGTACTGAGTGCAGCCCTATCCATAATGCCTCTTGTAAGCTCTTCTAAAAGCCACTAGTGAATACAGGGTCTCAGTCACCCATAATGCTCTTCGGCACACTATGGAATCACACCATTGATTTCATATGCAACTCAGCTAATTTGGTTACCGTTCGACCAGACTTGATGGGTATAAACCGGGCACCCTTCGTTGATCTCTCGACTATTACCTCAATGCTATTGCACCCTGGTATGTATAATCAATCACAAATGATAGCACTTTCATAGCACGTCATCCTGTAATTCATTACAGTGGTAACAAATAATCTTCCATCCTTACAGAGCCAACCATCTCAATCGAGTCTGCACTGCCTCATCTCATCAGACTTCACTCCTTCTTCTATCTCCACCATGATCTATGCTAGTCTAGCATCTTGCCTCTGACTAGTACCGATCTGCTCGACCAAAGTAGGCCTAGTAATTGAGCTAGCCAACACTTCTGGCTCTAGCTCACACGAGGTCTATAACCATAACCTGCAATAAACTTCAACTACTTCCACTCTGGGAACATCGCTATCAAACTGGTATGTCTTCTACTCAAAGCATCGGCGATTACATTTACTTTACTAGACATATAGGAAATGCTAGGATCATAAGAGGCTAATAAATCTAACCATAACTGCCGACGAAGGTTGAGGTCCTTCTGAGAGGAAATGTATTTTAAGGATTTGTGGTCCATGAACAACTCGAACCTTTCTTCAAATAGATAATGCCTCATAATCTTCAAAGCGAAAATTATCACTGCCAACTCCAAATCGTCGGTTGGGTACTTCCTCTCATGCTTTCAGCCATCAACTATCGTAGGCGACAACTTACTTCCTTGCATCGGTACCGCACCCAATTCGGTACCACAAGCATCGATGTATACCGCCATCTCCTCATTCATGTCCTGAATGGTCAACACTAGTGTACTTGTCAATTTCTCATTCAGACTCACGGATGCATGCTCACACTTTACATTCTAGACAAAAGTTTGATTCTTCTTCGTCAAATTGGTTAATGGCCATCCCCCCTTCAAGAGGTCCTTGATAAAACTTCTATAGTATCCTGCCAGTCCAAGGAAGCTTCTCACATCAATAGCATTCTCGAGTTGTTCCAACCTTGAACTACTACCACCTATGCAAGATTAATCGCAATGCCCTGCTCGGAAATTACATCACCTAAGAATCTCACTTCCCTTCATAAGAATTGACACTTAAAAAACTTCGCTTTTAACCTATGATTCCTCAACACTTCAAGCATGATCCTCAAGTGAGTCTTATTTTCCTCCTCCATCCTAGAATTGTAAAAGTCCTCTTCGAAATGGGCCTAATTTTCGACCCAATAAAAGCCCATCGAACCTTAGGTCAATTTTGGAGCTAGTTGTTGGTTGGTATAATTAATAAAACAATATGCATGGCTATCTATCTATACTTTCAAAATCTTATAATGGAAGGAACAAAATATAATAATGAAATAAATACCCATAGCATAAATCCATGTCTCAGAAATGCAGTATCTCAAAACATAATAATAAAGTCAAATACATTGCTTTCAGGGTACATAAAAAATATATAAATAGATAACTAATACCACCACTAGGACTTCGCATCTTCTCCTCCACCTACATCATCAACCCTAACTTTTATGTTGTAACGAGGAAGGGGTTAGAACAGCAATATCTGATGAATGAAAACCTCAAGTTTTACAATAATAGTATATTTAGTAATCATTCAGATAAGCATTATGTCTTACGCATTTATTTTATATATTTCTCCACGTATAACTCTATTATCGGCTGGTGACCCTCTGAATCCTATTCCATGACTAAAAAAGTGGGTAGAAAACAATTATGGAGTATATCGGGTTTAATAACCCACCTTCCATCCAATCATATCCTAACGATGCATGAGGAAGCACCTAACTACTTACAACCCTTAAATTAGGACATAGACAAACCCTCATGTCATTTACTACCTAGTACCAGGCGAGCCTCTCCATCTCCTAGTACTCCCTAACTGTCATCATACCAATCCTCTTATAGGCCACTTAGCACCTTCTTGAACAGGGAAGGGGTAGATACCCAACGGTCATTTAATACGTTAATCCTAAAGCGGCCCCTAAGGTATTTTCACTAACATATGTCAAAGTTACTCCCTTAGTCCAACTATTTGTAGGTACGGGTAGCCATATTAGATGGGAAAACTTACCCTACAAAATTGGAACTAACTTCACATCCATCGTAGGTACTAGTTATAAGCGACGTCCCACATAAGTTACAAAAGTCACACTACTGATAACCAGATTAGCTTGGTAGACTTCTGTGTGCTTTTTAGTTGATCTCACATCCTTATAATTTAGCCATATTCTCACTCTCTCCAACATTTAACATGGTACTATACCTACAGATATGTATAATATATATATATATATAGATATATATATATAGAGAGAGAGACACACACACACACCCCACCTGTAGTTACGCATTAAAGGCCTTATAAGGGAAATTATTTATGAATTAAATCATGTAATTATCCTTAACTCATCCTTATTAGATTGATTATTAATTATTAATTACCATTTATGTGTCTTAATTATTATATACACTATAGATCTATAATTTTAATTGTAAGTTTCGAAGTGTAAGGGAATATATACATAGTCTAATATTAAATTATACCTAACTAATTTTTATGCCTAATTTATTACAATTGTCTACTGTCTATTTGGGGTTGTATATCATTAACAACTACAATTTCTACACAAGTCCAAACAATACAGTAATTTCTTAAGGGCTAATATTATTAATAATTTAATACATAATTCAAACATTTTTTGAAAATGGGTTCCTTTTGTTGCTATTATTTAAGTTACAGAGTACAAGAAAATAAAATGGCCCAACAATAACAAGCCTACATATTGCATAAAATAAAATACATCTTTGTACATCGTTTTCTGAAAATACTTGAGACGTTGCTTATAGCATTTTTCAATTGAATTTCTGCATCTGTCTAAGTTACTTGATACCATTATGCATATATTTCATGCCTTTCACTCAATTATTAGATTATGCTATTGAGTCCAGTATGTATGTGACCCAACTAATATTTCCTTCATGCCCGTGTAACATCAACATCATCACGTGTGTGTCTTTCACATGGGTAGGGTGGTTGCCACTGAAAATTGAAGAGTGTTTCAAAATAAATTAATAACTATCTTCCTCCTTGATCTCACGTGACTTGCATCTCTGCCAGTTTTACCAACCGCCGTCTCCTAGTTGATGATGCATCGACAACAGAAATTTGCCAAGCCCGAATTCGATTATCATTTTGCTTCCCATACACTTTGGTCGATCAGCATTTGTCATATCAGATCTATACGGAGGTCGAGATATAAAAAACCATGGTTCACAATTATTCATTCGACCATTGCATCGCAATCGTTGTCTTATTCATCGGCGATCATTGGCAACCATAGCTCTCAGATCCATGTCGAAATCCAGGTCACAACGATGCCTGGGATCTAGTAGAATCACGTATGAAATATAACGAAGATTGCTTAGATCCGTATAGATGGGTACTCACGATAAAGTGATAAACCAATTCCTACCAAACGCCTTTAAGTGATGCCTTCCTTTTACACTTGTAGAATCTGAACTATTACCAATTAACTACCGTGCTTTTGCAATCCTTATGTTCCATATCTGGATTACATGTAAAGTGAATGGCATAAATGCATCAGACTTATGAAGTGAGATAACAATAGTTGAATAGATTAACCATTTCAGGCCAAACGCGTATGAAACCATATGAAAGATCCGTCTTGTTTTAATTGTTGTTTGAAAAATAGAACAAAATCGAAACAGACTGCTGTAACACCCTTAATTTTGAATAGCATTATTCAAGAGACTTAATTAGTTAAATTAAATATAATAATGTAGAGACTAGAGTGATAATGGAATTGAGATTTGAGATCTAATTAGGGTCGTGCCTTAACTAAATGGATTTATAAGAATGGTTTACAGATTAAATACTTAAGAATAGGACAAAGGTAATATGGGAATAGTCGAACCCTTAACCCCTAAAACCCATACAACCTTTTCAATCTCATTACATTCTTACAAAAACAAAAACATAAATAAAAGGAAAACAAGGTCGGCCATAACCCTAAGAGAAGAGGAGCTCAAAAATCAATTAGAAGCTAAGATTCAAGCTAGGAAGATTAAAGCAAGAACAAATCTCAAGTTCCTTATCCAAACAAAGTGAATACTGATCCAAACCATCTCATATAAGTCATCTTGAATGTTTTAATTTGGGTTTAAGGTTTAAAACCATATGATTGAATGAATGATGATATGCTTTGATTTATATGCCATGTTATAATTTAAACAAGGATTTTTATGGGATAATATAATTCGATTTTAAGGTTAAAATCATACAAATTGATTTTCGAATGCTATGATGTTAGAATATGTTATGTAAAACATTATTTTGGAGATGGGTTTAAATTATCATACTATTCCAAGCTATGGATAATTTATTATGAATATTGAATATAAGAAATAGATAATTTTGGGTTTAAATTATTTATGGCAATCAAGTATTATGTTCCGATCTAAAATTTATATATGTTAGAAAACGTATTAAAAGCGAATAATTTGATTTTTGGGGATTTTTCCTAAGTGTTTACTATGGTTGTTAAATTATTTAAGTTAGAGGATTTAAATGTTTTAAATATTTTGTTAAGGGGAAGGACTTATTTGTTAAAATGATTTCATTTGTTAATTGCTGAATTTGGCAGCCTTTTTAGAATTTTTTTTATAAAGAATTGGCAACCAATCATATTTCGACAAATTAGGCAAGTTAGGTAAAAAGGAATTACTTTAAAAGGCATAAAAATCAGTTTTGTTTCGAATTACAACATGCAACTTCCATTTGCTTGCTTCCATCACCATACTTCTGCTTATGAACTTTTGCACATATTTGAAACCAATGCATATAGTATCAAGCAATCGATATGTAGTGTAGTGGAGAAAGCTGGAAGGGACTGTGTTGATGGCATACTTTCGAAGGGGTTGAAGCCATTTTTATAAGCTTTCGAATCAATCCAACTTGCCTTTGTTTTTAAAAGAAGCTTTTGAAATAGTTGCCGCTTTTGAACCTATTCAATACCAAGCTACCGCATTCATACCTTTCGAATCAGTTAGAGGCCGCTTTTTTTATAGTATCAAAAGGGAAGCTTTCGTCCTTTTAAATTTTAAAGCCGCTTCCTCAATATTTTCGAAAGGGTTGTTTTAACCACTTTTAGTAAGAGTTTTGAAGGCAATGGTTTTGAAGCTATCCTCTTCCCCAATTCTTTTACTTGGGATCAATGTTTTCGAAAGGGTTACTTTCGCTTCTATTCTCTTCGACCCTATAATTATACTAAATGTTAAACCCAATGGTTTCGAAGCTATATTTCCACAAACTCTTACTTGCACCCAATGTCTTCGAAAAGTATGTTTTAAGTGTTTCGAAAGGTATTTTTTTAATGATTTTGAAAGAGAAGGTCTAAGATTTTAAGTAATGCTTTCGAAAGGGAGAGTGGCAGAGGGTAACTCATGATGTCACAATGATCCGCAGGATCTAGTCGAAATCCTTAGTTTTCAAATAAGAAACCCGATCTCAGTTTTTGAAAGGTAAACCCATGGCAATGGAAAAGAGTTTTGAAATGGCGCTTAAAATTTGAAATCTTAGAGGAAGTTTTCCTTGCCAAGGATAGTGGGTTAAGGGTATTAACCACGTTTTAGTAGAAAATGATTACAAGGAATTAAATCATGGATGTTTATATTGTTAAGTTTTGATCAGTTATCATGTATGCTTCAGTAATCATATTCACTTCATAATTAACATATAATTGCATTTTGGGGTGTCAAGGGTAGAATAACCGGCTAGGTTGACCCAGTAGTGAATATGTATTGAATTAACTTCTATGTGAGTAGTGGTGCATCCAGGAGGTCAGATGGACCAGAATATAAGATGCCCAGAGCTGATCAAAGATCATTGGTTTAGACAGGTTCTTAGTAAGCCTATGAAAACTATGCATGGTAATTTTTATTAGCGGGGGCCAACAGGTTCTTAGTGATCCCATGAAAACTACGTTTAGAACAAGTTATTGATAGAGGTCAATAGGTTCATAGCCAGCCTATGAAAACTATGACATGAGAGATGTTATTTGAGAATCCAATAGGTTCATCGTAAGCTCATGAAAACCATGATTGGATAATGTTGTTGGTAGATACCAATAGGTTCTTAGTGATCCTATGAAAACTATGAAACCAGACAGATAGTCCGTAAGCTTGAAAGAGGTTATTGTCAGCCCATGAAAACTAATATGTTAATAGTGACCCTAGAAACTATAACTTGAGATAGATAGTCACGTAAATGGAGATGGTAAATCCAGTGCCCATTGCATGTTTGCATATCATCATGGTACATTTTATTATGTTATGTTTTAACCATTGTGGATGCAGGTACATAGTATATGGTTATTATAAATTGGGTTAAGATACTAATGAGGGAAAAACCCGTTTTGCTAAGCGGCGTGGTCTCACTATATGGTTCGAGTTGGTAGGTTATTATTCACACCAGACTTTTTGTCTAACTCGAAGGTTATGTTTTCCCCTTAAAATCTTGGGTGCTCAATTGATTTTGAGTAGTTTGAGAGTTCAAGGTTTTCAGGTTCTCCTTTAGACGAATAAGCTTCTGGAGACGTGCACGAGGCAAGCTAGCTATTAGGAGTTCTTTTTGTTTGATTCCACTGTGTTATTGGATGCAATGGAAAATTTATTTAGTGCCTATATTTAGATTCTGATCAACCAATGGGGCATCTTCATATGTCGCTCTTTGTGTATTTTATAATAAATTGTAATTTCTCCGAACGCGGCTTATGTATGGGATTATGTAATGAATCTAAAATGTAATGATAAATTTGTTTTAAATTGGGTTTAATTTTTTTTCATATTCATGTGTTTTTGGTATATCAATGTTTCTAACATTACCGCATTTGATCATCGAGAATTAATAATTATGGATGACTGTAACATCCATAGCGGTTCGTTTTGGGCCTCCAAATGGGGGACGTTACAAGTTGGTATCAGAGCATAGATTTATGTAAATTTAAAAGAAATTTGAGCCTAAAAGATTTTCAAAACATAACCCAATGAATCAGAGAAGGAGACCGGGGTTAGGGTTAACGCTATAGTAACTTACTTGCATTTGTTATATATATGTCTATAAGTACGTATTCCTATCTCTTAGACCATTCTTCTGTATCTCACTAAGGCTCGTATGCAGATTTACGAGAAAGGAAGATATGGAGGTAGGAAATGGAAGAAGAAATCTAGGTGGAGGAAGCACCACAACTAATGGAATGCTCAACCTAATACTAGGAGGAATCCGGGTCGACATGTAAATGCTAATCCAAACGCAAATGCCAATGTAGGTGCTGGAACCCCGGCAGTAAATATGGGGATGATGTATCAGTTCTTCATCAATTTGATGCAAGCCAGAGCTGCTGCAGGAGTAGCTGAGGGAAATGCTGTGAATTCTTGGGGAGCAAATCCTATGGCCCCAGTTGGCAATAACTATGCCAAGTTGAGCAGGGATTACACCGGTCTTGGTGGGAAGCCATTTTTGGGAACAGAGAATGTCGTTGAAGTAGAAAACTGGTTATTGCACTGTGAAAGAATTTTCGTCGACTAGGGATTAGATGATGACAGATAAGGAGACTTGCTTCTAGATAGTTGTAGGGAGTGACACTTTATTGGTGGAATGGTATTACCATGGGAGTACCCAAGGAAGAGTAGACTTGGGCAGAGTTTCGAAGGAGATTCGAAGAGAGGTTCCTATCCGAAGTTGCCAAGTCAGTATTGCCGAGAAATTTCATGGACTTATTGCAAGGTGAGATATCGGTGATGGAGTATGCTACGAAGTTTGATGAGTTGTCTTGATACAGATATGCTACCATTGACACCATCATCAAAAGAAATGAGAAGTTTATTAGAGGGTTGAATCCTAAGATTGTTATAGCGGCAATGCCACATCTTCGTGATCCAAGTACAGTTGTAGTGGAGATGGAAATCATGAATGAAGAGATGCTCTCTACTTTTGGGGAAGAGAAGCGGGTTGAAATCCAGGATTCTCAGGGCAAGAAGAGGAAATTCTTTAAGAAGAAAGGAGCTCAGAAAGGAGGAGCTGCCAAGTAAGGGAAGGCTAATGTAGTTTGCTACAAGTGCGACAAGAAATGACATTATTCTCATTAATGTCGAACTGGAAAAGGGAAAAAGGTTGCAGATAAGAAAGGAGTGAAATGCTTCAACTGTGATCAGATTGGATACTACAAGAATCAGTGTCCAGAATCAGTCAGAGCAGACAAAGGAAAGGTTTTTGCTTTGGAACCATCTTCTTCTAGACCAACTGCTACTGAGAAGGGAAAGACTGTGATGGAAGGTACGCTTTTGATTCATAGTATACCAGTTAGGGTAATATTTGATACCGGTGCATCACATTCATTTATATCTCGGTGTTTGGTAGATAAGTTATGTCTAGAACCCTCATATCTTGTTACTTCCTTAAGGGTTGTGAATCAGATAGGAGGATATGCAACTCTGGGGATGAAAATGTGACCAGTTTGAACTTGATTTGTTAGGTCATAAGTTTGCATGCAGTATGTATGTTTTTGATTTTGTAGGCTTCTGGATCATTTTGGTTATGGATTGGTTAGATAAATATAATGCTAGGATATTTTTCCAAAATAGGGAAATATCGCTAAGACACCCCAATAGTCAAAACCAAATTATGTGCTTGGTAGAGAATTCAGACTCAAGTGCTTGGGCTTTGCTGAATGCAATGGAAGTAGAAGAAGAGTTGAATCAGGTTTTGGTAGCAAGAGAGTTTGCAGATGTTTTTGATCCAGTCACAAAACTACCTCCGAAGCGAGCCATTGAGTTTTGGATAGATCTTGTGCCAGGAGCAGAACCTATAAGTAGACCACCTAGTAGGATGACACCTACCGAGATGAAGGAATTGAAGGTGCAACCAGTGGATTTAGAAGGAAAGAATTTTATTAGACCAAGTAGTTCGCCTTGGGGAGCGGCCGAGGTGTTCGTGAAGAAACCGGATGTGTCGTTAAGGATGTGTATCGACTATCTTAAGTTGAACGAGAAGGCGATCAAGAATAGGTATCCTTTGCCAAGAATCGATGATTTATTTGATCAGTTGAGTGGAGCCAGAGTATTTTCCCAATTGGATTTGGCGATAGGTTTCCATCAGCTAAGAATGGTAGAGGGCAATATTCCGTTGACAGCGTTTCAGACAAGGAATGTTCATACAAGTGGTTAGTAATGCCATTCGGGTTAACGAATGCACCAGCTTTCTTCGTGGATTTGATGAACTGAATTTTCCGAGAGCACTTGGATAGGTTCATATAGGTATTCATAAATGACATTTTAATATACTCTAAGGATGAAAGAGAGCATGAAGTTCATCTTAGAATGGTGCTTGACGCTAAGGCAGCATTAACTGAAAGAGAAATTTTCAAAGTGTCATTTCTTGAATAAAAAAGTTAAGTTTCTTGGTCACGTGATTTTAGAGAAGGGTTTGTCAGTTGTTCCGGATAAAATCGAAGCTGTTAACAACTGGAAGGGACCAGAGATGGTGACTGAGATCAGAAGATTTCTTGGGCTTGCTGGTTACCACCGGAGGTTTATTAAGGATTTCTCGCGGATAGCAGCGCCTTTGACTAAGCCAATCTGGAAGGACGTAAAGTTTATTTGGTCTGACAAATGTAAGAAGCATTCCTTAAGTTAACGCACTTATTGACCAAAGCACCTGTGTTAGTAGTTCTAGACTGGAATCATAGGTTAGTAGAGTATACTGATGGATGTGGAACCGGATTAGGGGCTGTGTTGATGTAGAAAGGTAAAATTATTGCCTACGCTTCACGACAACTTAGACCACATGAAATGAGATATCCTACTCATGATCTAAAGTTGGTAATTGTGATCTTCACATTGAAAGTATGGACACATTATCTCTTAGGGGAGAGATTTGAGTTATACAAAGATCATAAGTCCTTAAGGTATTTATTCTCTTAGAAGGAGTTGAATATGAGGCAGCATAGGTAACTAGAGTATTTAGCAGCTTATGATTTTGGTATAGAGTATACACCTGGAAAAGGAAATAAAGTAGTGGATGCTCTTAGTAGAAAACATTAGAATGTGGTGTTAGCTATGTTAACAGAGTGGATGGACCTAGAGGCTTTGACTACTTGTAGTGTGCAGTTAAGATCGACTACTAGTTTTAGTCAGAGCACTGCCATGTTATCCTGCTTGGAAGTTCTACCAGATCTGATCAAAAGGATTACTTCTAAGCAGAGAGAGTATCCACTGTTAGCGGAGAAGATTAAAAGGCTTGAGGTTGGATTGGAGATTGATGATCTAAAAGATTTTAGTCTTGACCAGAGGGGATGGTTGAGAAAGAAGGGACAGTTATGTGTTCTGAATGTTAGGGACTTAAGGAGAGAAGTACTTAAGGAATGTCATAGATCCAAATTTATGATTCATCCTGGAGGAACCAAGATGTATCAAGACATGAAAATGAGTTTCTACCGAAAAGGTATGAAGATGGATGTTGGCTTATGGGTAAAGCAGTGTGTGAACTGTCAATAAGTGAAGGCCGAACATCAGAAGCCGAGTGGAAATGAGATTCGATATCCATGGATTTTATAGATGGGTTGCCAAGGTTGAATCAAGGAAATGAAAGTATATGGGTCATAGTGGACAGGTTGATCAAGAGTGCCCATTTCATTCCAGTTAAGTCAACCAGGACGGTACCTATTTTAGCTAAGTTGTTAATGAAGAACATAGTTAGACTGCATGGGATGCCCAGTAGCATAGTAAGTGATAGAGATACTTCGTTTACTAGCGAGTTCTGGAAGAGTCTACATGATGTGTTAGGTACCAAGCTCAAGATGAGCACTGCTTATCACCCTCAGACATATGGGAAGACAGATAGAGTCAACAAGATACTCGAGGATTTGTTAAGAGCTTGTGTACTAGATTTTGGTGGGTCATGGGAAGACCACTTACACTTAGTTGAGTTCTCCTATAATAATAGTTATCAGACTAGTATAGGAATGACGCCTTTCGAAGCTTTGTATGGAAGGCCTTGAAAGTCACCAGCATATTGGTTGGAAAATGGAGACAGATTAGTCATAGGTCCAGATCTGGTAAGAGAGGTAACGGAGAAAATTGAGTTGATCCATGGTAGGACGAAGGAAGCTTAGTCTAGACAAAAGAGTTATGCGGATAAGAGGCATAAGGATCTAGAGTTCTCAGTTGGAGATATGATTTCATTAAGGTATCGCCGATATAGGGTGTGGTACGATTAGGAAAGTCAGGGAAAGTAGCACCGAGATACGTTGGACCGTTCCCAGTTATAAAGAGGATCGAAAAGCTCATATATAGAGTAGAGTTGCCAAGCAGTTTGGCAGGTGTCCATAATGTATTTCATGTGTCTCATCTTCATAGTATGTGCATGATCCATAGACTACTATTCCTCCGACTACATGGGAAGACTTAATTGTAGAACTGGATTTGACTTTTGTTTGACAACCAGTTCCGGTTGTAGCAAGAGATGAGAAGAGGTTAAGAAACAAGACAGTCAAGTTGGTGAAAGTTCATTGGAGCGACAACGAGAAAGACTGTACTTGGGAGACCGAAGACAGGATTAGAGATACTTATCTTGATCTATTATAATTGTATGTTCTATATTTGTTATATATACAAATTATCCACTAGTCAGGTACGCTAATATGGTAGTTAGGAGATGTTATAGATGACTGTCATGCTTAGTATTTAGTCCTTGCTGAATTTCAAGGATGAAATTCTTCAAGGAGGGGAGCCTGTAACACCCCTAATATTAAATAGCATTATTCAGGAGATTTAAATAGATAAATTAAAAAGAATAATGTAGAGACTACAGTGATAAGGGAATTGAGATTTGACATCTAATTAGGGTCGTGCCTTAACTAAATGGATTTATAAGAATGGTTTACATGTTAAATACTTAAGAGAATAGGGCAAGGGTAATATGGGAATAGCCAAACCCCATAACCCCTAAAACCCCTACAACTTTTTCATTCTCATTACATTCTTACAAAAACAAAAACAAAAGGAAAACAAGGTCGGCCATAACCCTAGGAGAAGAGGAGCTCAAAAATCAATTAGAAGCTAAGGTTCAAGCTAGGAAGATTAAAGCGAGAACAAATCTCAAGTTCCTTATCCAAACAAGGTGAATAATGATCAAAACCATCTCATATAAGTCATCTTGAATGTTTTAATTTGGGTTTAAGGTTTAAAACCGTATGATTGGATGAATGATGATATGCTTTGATTTATATGCCATGTTATAATTTAAACAAGAATTTTTGTAGGATAATGTATTTCGATTTTAAGGTTAAAATCATGCAAATTGATTTCCGAATGCCATGATGTTTGAATATGTTATGTAAAACATTATTTGGAGATGGGTTTAAATTCTCATAATATTCCAAGCTATGGATAATATATTATGAATTTTGAATGGAAGAAATAGATAATTTTGGGTTTAAATTATTTAAGGCAATCAAGTATTATTTTCGGGTCTAAAATTTATATATGATAGAAAACATATTAAAAGTGAATAATTTTGATATTTGGGGATTTTTCCTAAGTGTTTTACTATAATTATTAAATTATTTAAGTTAGAGGACTTAAATGTTTTAAAGCTTTTTTTAAGCGGAAGGGCTTATTTGTTAAAATGATTTCAATTGTTAATTGATGAATTCAGCAGCCTTTTCAAAAAAGAATTTTTATAAAGAATTGGCAACCAATCATATTTTGATAAATTAAGCAAGTTAGGTAAAAAGGGATTACTTTGAAAGGCATAAAAATAAGTTTTGTTTCAAATTACATCTTCGCCACTTCCATTTGCTTGCTTCTGTCACCATACTTCCGCTAATGACCTTTCGTGCCCATTCAAAACCTATGAACATGGTATCATGCAATTAATACGTAGTGTATTGGAGAAGGCCGCAAGGGACTGTGTCGAAAGCATGCTTTCGAAGGGGTTGAAGCCATTTTTATAAGCATTTGAATCAATCCAACTTGCTTTTGTTTTTAAAAGAAGCTTTCGAAATAGTTGCCACATCTGAACCCATCCGATACCCAGCTGCCGCATTCATTCCTTTCGAATCAGTTAGAGGCCGCTTTTCTTTATAGTATTCGAAAGGGAAGCTTTCGCCCTTTTAAATTTTAAAGCCGCTTCCTCAATACTTTCGAAAGGATTGTTTTAGCCACTTTTAGTAAGAGTTTTGGAGGCAATGGTTTCGAAAGGTTGGTTTCGAAGCTATCCTCTTCCCCAATTTTTTTACTTGAGATCAGTACTTTCGAAAGAGTTACTTTCGCTTCTATTCTCTTTGACCCTATAGTTATACAAAATCTTAAATCCAATGGTTCCGAAAGGAACACTTTTAAATGGTTTCGAAGCTATATTTCCACAAACTCTTACTTGAACCCAATGCTTTCGAAAGGTATGTTTTAAGTGTTTTGAAAGGTGTGCTTTAACTATTTCAAAAGGTATGTTTTTAATGGTTTTAAAAGAGGAGGTCTAAGATTTTAAGTAATGCTTTTGAAAGGGGGAGTGACAGAGGGTAACTCATGATGTCACAATGATCCGAAGGATCTAGTCGAAAGCCTTAGTTTTCAAATAAGAAACCCGATCTCATTTTTAAAAGGTATACCCTTGGCAATGTAAAAGAGTTTTGAAATAGGATTTAAAATTTGAAATTTTAGAGGAAGTTTACCTTGCCACGAATAGTAAGTTAAGTCTTTTAGTAGAAAATGATTACAAGGATTTTGTTATCCCGCCTTTTGGCAAGGCCGTGACACCAAGGAATTGACTAGTAACCAACGAAGGCCCGTCCTAGAGATCAGTTATACACAGGCCCACTATGGATATCAACGAATTTTGTCCGAGTCCGGATCAAGCCAAATTTGGTAGGACGTGACAAGCTAAGCCATGAGAATCAACGTTCCAAATCTCAAGTCAATCCGAGTTCGTATGCTCAAGTTATGAACGATACAAAATGGGATGAAAACAAATCACCGATCGACTCGCTTCCTTCGACTCGCTTCTTTCGACTCACTTCGCATCCCTCAGAGGAGCCCGCTTCGACTCGCTTCGCCTCGAGCCGCGCTTCAACTCGCTTCACTTCGTGTCCATCACGGAGCCTTCGTTCGAACCCTTCAGATAGGCCTCCTTCGACTCGCTTCGCAACCCCCAGATAGGCCTCCTTCGACTCGCTTCGCAACCATCAGAAAGGCTTCCTTCGACTTGCTCAATCAATGCACAGATTCGACTCGATCAAAACAGCGTCAAGGGCAGAGTGAGATTCAAGCACCATGTCACCGAGTCGAACGGAAGCGAGTCGAACAGAGCGAGTCGAAACAGAAGCGAGTCGAACCAAACAGCCACCGAGAATCGCATTTCGTATCGATCATATCTCCTAATCTACAAGTCCAAATGCTATGAAATTTTAACAGAAGACTACGTGCATGCTAAAGAATGTCCACGCCAAATTTCGACTCCATTGGATGAAATCTCGATCGATACGAAATCTGTTCGTATCGATCACGGATCGGACCGAAACTTCACGGGCTTGGGCGTGCGGGCCTGGTCACGTGCCAGAGAGGGTCTCCCGAGATCTAAGCGAAATATCAGCCTCCTACACCTATAAATAGACCCCCAAAGCCAACAGAAAAGGGGTTCTTCTTCCTCTTTGATATCTCCAACGCCCGGACTCCGCCAGATCCAGACCTGAACTCCATTGCTGCTGCTACCAACGAATTTCACTGCTGCAAATCATTGTTATTCGCTGTAATTTGCTGAAATCAATTGTAAACATCAAAGAAAGATCAATAAAGCAAACTACTTCATAGTGGACGTAGGCAATACGCCGAACCACTCTAAATTCTTGTGTCTCCTTGCATTTTTCTTAGTTTCATACCTGAGATTTGGAGTTTTTGTTAGATAAATCCTCTTTTTACATTTATTTTCTTCACTTTATCTCTTCAAAGACTTCCGAAGAGTGTTGTGCCCAATTTTGGTACAAACACTTTGGTGCTTTCACTGAGAAAAACCCAATTTTTCTCTTGCTCTTTGGATCTCCTATCTATATTGGATTGCATAAATCTAAGAAGAAGATCCAGATCTAGAACTTTGAAGCCCTCCCATTCTATTCAGATTTGTAATCAGATCTAGGAAAGGACTTCATTAATTCATTATGGTGAGCACACGTACCACTTCTGCAGCTACTGAACAAGGAGCACGGGACCGATAAAATCCCATGCAATCACCTCCATCCAACCAAAATGCTGTAGGACCTTCAGATCCATCAGGTCCAATCACTAGACAAGAATTCTAGACATTGCTTCAAGAGTTGACCCAAAGTCGATAGCTGCTAACTGAACAACTACGTGCCAACACAGAGTTGACTAACCAGCTAAATCGCCAAAGGCGAAGAAGATCCAGAAGAGACCAAGGTTCTCATTCTTCCACAGAAAGTTCAGCCTCCTCCGATGGCCAAACCAGATCCACACGTCCACGCCTAGGTGTAAGCTACACCCAAGCCACGGGACACCAACCTGCTTCGAACCTTGGGCAACCTAGATCTGGACCATCTGCTAGTCTCCGTACAGAACCTTCAACTCGAGGAGGAGCTGCTCCTTACCATGTTACCGGCAACATTGCTACTAGCACCACTACCGGACGGGGAGGTGATGCTAGAAGCCAAGCTGATCCTCAACGTAACCAACGAGAGCAGACTCTTGAGCCTTATGTCCCTGAGGATGTTGAACCAAAGAGGCGAGGCACGGACCGTCGACCGCGTTCGGTCCAAACTCGCGCTGTGGAACCCGACCACACCTTGGCACAACATGCTCCAAGTATCCGAACGCCGGATATACCAGCGATGATCCGCCAAATGATCCGTGAAAGTCAGGGTCTCTCTAATGACAACTGGGGAATCTCCCGAAGTCATACCCCTTTCACCAATGACGTTTTATATTCTAAACCACCTCGGCACTTCAGGATGCCAGCTTTTCCAGTCTATGAAGGAAGTTCTGATCCCAATCAACACGTCCTGAAATACGAATGGCTGATGAATGCTGCTAGGGCTGATGACGCAGTAAAGTGCCGTAGTTTCCCCATTTCCCTAGGGGGCATCGCTACCATGTGGTTCACTCGTTTGCCACCACGATCCATCTCTAACTTTGACCAGATGGCCACCAAGTTTGTCGAACAATTCCGTATGCACGTGGCGAGACCTAAGGACGTTAACACTCTGTCTAGTGTTACGCAAGCTCCCGGAGAAACACATAGACGTTACTTGGAGCGATTCCATGCTGCGTGTGCAGAAATAAGCAATCCCAATGATAACTCTATCCTGATGGCATTGACTAAGGGGATTGATGCTGATTCCGAGTTCGGAAATTGGTTAGCTGGAAAACCACCTGCGTCATTGGACCGTTTCTATTCCAAGGCAGCCCAATTCCTGAGAAGGGAGGATGCGAAACAGTCTAGGAAGCAGGATGACGCAAGGCCCAACATCGAAGGAATACAAAGTAACATCGCTGTTAAACAATCTGGAGACAGTTTTGGGAAAATTCAGTTGAATGTACAAAATAAACAGAATCAGCAGAGAGATAATGGAAATCAAAGCAAAAAACGCGATCAGAATCGTGGTCCACGGCATAGAGCTTCCATGTACGATAATTACACTCCGTTGAACACGTCGTTGTAAAATGTATATTTGCAGACCTGCAATACCATGCAATACAAGAAACCTGCCCCAAAACCGCCAACTGAGAGACAAATCCAAACAGGAAAATTTTGTAGATTCCATGAGAGTTATGGCCACAACACCAATGAGTGTCGTCACTTACAAGACCTCATTGAAAAACTGATACGTGAGCGGAAGCTGGATCAGTATGTGCGGGCGCTGCAGTCTGGTGGTGCAGGCCCATCAAATTAGAATCGTACGCCGAATCATGAAAGACAGAAGGAACCCGCTCGTACAGGCGGGAGGTTGGTGATCAATACGATAAGTGGTGGTCCTCACATAGCAGATCGAAGCTGGAAGGAAATGGAGTCGTATGCCAGTGCTATCAGGCATGCGGACTTCGAATGCTATAGTAGTTTTGATGAAGGGGCTCCGGCCAAGCAACATAAAACGATGATAGATGACATCGTGTTCAGAAACAGAGACGCCGATAAAGTCAAAGCCCCCACTATCAATCCACTGGTCATCTCAGCACAAGTCGGTCCCGCTTGGATGAAGAGGATCTTAGTTGACAATGGAAGCTCTGTGAATATTTTGTTCAAGCGAGCTTATGATCAAATGAAAATGGAAGCCACGGACTTGAAGCCTTGTCAATCTCGAGTCCATGGTTTCAACGGAAGTGCTACTACACCCACTGGAATGGTGGAACTGCCAGTAGAGTTGGGAGTGGGAGAACGTCAGAGAGTACGGATGTTACAGTTCATTGTTTTGGACATAGACTCCCCTTACTATGCTTTCTTGGGCCGACTGGCCCTCTCTGAATTTAGGGCAGCCATTGCCCCGTGGTGTTTGACTTTAAAGTTTCCCACTGATCATGGAATAGGAATCATTCAGGGAGATCAGGCTGCTGCCAGAACCTGCTATGTTGCTGAGCTGCGGGAGGCGCAGTGAAGGGAAAAAGGAAAGGGCGTGGAGGAATCTCTCTGCGTCCATTTTACCGATAATTGACAATTAACGCCCGGGCCCATGCCCGGGCACCCCAGCCAATTCCTCAGGGATCTTGACTCGAGGGAAACTGAAGACGAAGGAGAATCTAAAGAAAGTCAAGCATCCCCGGCCGAACTGACGATCGATGTCCCAGTTGACAATAACGATGATTCGAAAATGATAAAGATTGGATCTCAGCTAAGCCAACAAACTCAAGAGGAATTGGTCGAATTTCTGCGGGCAAATCTTAATGTATTTGCCTGGACACATTCCGATATGTGTGGGATCTCGCCGGACATCGCGAGCCACACCCTGAATATTGATCCGCGGCATGTCCCTGTCAAACAAAAAAGGCATGGTATGGATCCAAAGAGATCTGCCGCCCTTAAATAAGAAGTAGAAAAGCTTAAAGCAAACGGGTTCATTCGAGATGTGCTATATCCTAAATGGGTGTCGAATCCCGTGCTCGTCCGAAAGCCGAACGGAAAGTGGAGAACATGTGTCGATTATTCCGATCTGAATAAAGCATGTCCCAAAGACAGTTTCCCGCTTCCCAGAATTGATCAGCTAGTAGATTCGACAGCTGGGCATGAACTCTTATCCTTCACGGACGCGTATTCTGGCTACAATCTGATACCGATGCATTTTCCTGATCAAGAACATACCAGCTTCGTAACCAATCTGGGACTTTACTGTTACAAAGTTATGCCATTCGGACTCAAGAATGCCGGGGCTACTTATCAATGATTGGTCAATCGGATGTTTGCCAATCAAATCTGGAAAACAATGGAAGTATATGTAGACGACATGCTTGTAAAGTCACGACTCTCCACCGACCATGTTAAAGACCTGGAAACTATGTTCAACATACTTCGGGAATACAAAATGAAGCTCAACCCACTAAAATTTCACTTTGGAGTTTCATCCGGAAAGTTCCTTGGGTTCATCATTAACGCTCGGGGAATCGAAGCTAATCCTGAAAAGATTTGGGCAATCAGAAATCTTGAAACTCCAAAGACTATAAAGCAAGTCCAGAGTCTCAATGGAAAGGTAGCAGCATTGAGCAGGTTCATTTCAAAGTCCATTGACAAATGCATTCCCTTCTTCAATCTGATCCGAAAAGGGAAACGAAACTTTGAATGGACCACGGAGTGCGAGGGCGCTTTCCAAGCACTAGTTCAACATCTATCCACACCACCGATCCTTTCAAAGCCTATTGATCATGAGAAGTTGTATACTACTTGGCGATATCAGAAAACGCTATCGGCGTTGCCTTGGTACGAGAAGAAGACGGGATACAGAAGCCAGTATACTATGTCAGCAAACGATTGAATGGGGCTGAAAGGAACTATCCGAAGCTAGAAAAGTTGGCCTACTGCCTTGTAATTTCATCAAGAAAACTCCGACCGTATTTCCAGGCACACCCCATTGTTGTTTACACCGACCAGCCGTTACGACTGGTCCTTTCGCGGCCTGAGACGTCTGGTAGGTTACTTAAGTGGAACATCGAACTGAGTCAGTTTGATATTACTTACACTCCAAGACGAGCAATCCAAGGACAAGTCCTCGCTGATTTCATAGTTGAATTTACCATTCCAGAGGACTTGCCCGAAACCAGTAAATCCCCCGAATACGTCTGGAAGCTGTATACTGATGGTGCATCAAACGACCGGTGTTTGGGCGCTGGTATTGTACTCGAAACTCCCGAAGGCCGATCCATATGCTATGCTTTGAAGTTCGATTTTCAGGCGACTAATAATGAAGCTGAGTATGAAGCCCTCTTAGCCGGCTTGAAACTTGCTAGAGATTTGAGAATTATCGTAGTGGAAATTTATTGTGACTCACAATTAGTCGTGTGTCAAGTACGGGGAGAGTATCAAGCAAGAGATTGAAGGTTGGCTGCTTACTTAGCTTGAGTTCAGGAAGTACTGAATCAGTTCAATTACTACGCCATCTATTGTATACCTCGGGAGTGCAACCAAAAGGCCGATTCATTGGCAAAGCTAGCCAGCACGGGTGAAGCTCAGCAAATGGGATACGTTCCCGTAGAAATGCTATCTTCCCCAAGCATCGACTGGACAGAAATAAACTGGGTATGCGAAGCCATTCCCAAAAAGGATTCATGGATGACCCCACTCAGAAATTACATTGAGCACGGAACCCTGCCAGAGCGCAGGAGTGAAAAGAGACAAGTCCTTCGGAAGGCCTCACGATTTACCATCCAGAATGGACTCATGTACAGAAGGGGGTACTCAATCCCCTTACTCCGGTGTATTGCTCACGATGAAATTAAACAAGTATTGCGCGATGTGCACGAGGGAGAATGTGGCGATCACACCGGAGGGCAAGCACTTGCCAAGAAAATACTTCGCTACAGATATTACTGGCCTATCGTGAATCGTGATGTGTTGGACTATGCAAAGAAATGTGATAAGTGCCAGAAATATGCTCGAATTCCCAGAGCTCCTCCTACCGAGATAGCGCAAATGGTCAGCCCATGGCCATTTGCAATGTGGGGCATCGACATCATCGGTGCTCTACCTTTGGCAAAAGGTGGTGCGAAGTACGCCATCGTCGCAGTTGATTACTTTACAAAGTGGGTTGAAGCCGAAGCTCTCGCTACCATTACAACGTAGAAAGTAATCAACTTTGTGGTTCGAAACATCATCTGTCGATTCGGTCTCCCGCACACCATTATTACTGACAACGGAGCCCAATTCGACAGTGCTGAATTTAAAGATTTCTGCAAACGATTTCACATCCAAAAGAAATTCTCTGTAGTTGCACACCCTCAGGCAAACGGACAGGTCAAAGCAGTTAATAAAGTTATAAAATCCATCCTGAAAAAATGACTGGAAAAGGTCGGGGGCAAGTGGGTCGATGAACTTCTTATGGCTCTATGGGCTTACCGAACAACCCACAAGACCGCGACTGGCCACACTCCATTCTCTCTCTCTTACGGTTCAGAAGCCGTTATTCCAGTTGAACTAGAAGTACCTTCTCATCGTGTGACATACTATGATCCGAAGACAAATGCTATATTACTTGATGAATCTCTCGATCTACTAGATGAGAAGCACGAAGAAGCTGATTTGAGGGCAGCTGCGCATCAAAGTCGAGTCGCCCGATTGTACAACGCCAAGGTCCGTCCGCGAACCTTCGAACTGGGCGATCTCGTCTTAAAAAGAATCTATCTGGTTCCTTTGCATATGAAGCCGGCATGGGAAGGACCGTATGTTATTGAATGAAGGCTCGGAGATGGCATATTCAAGTTATCAACCGTCGACGGTCTTACTCTGCCAAGAGCTTGGAACAGCGAGAGTCTTCGCCGCTATTACACATGACAGGCTATCTTTATCCATTTAGTTTACTTTCCTTTTTTGCAATTTGTTTCTGCATTTTGAAATTAGAACTTGTAATAAGGCAACTGACTTTGCCATACTTTCTTGTTTCAGCAATAAAATGCAATCTCTTCGAGCCAGAGCTGTGATTTACTTGAAATGCTTCATATGACCATCACTATGCACGGAGAGCTAAGTTTCACCATACGGTGGAATTTATTCAAATAGAGAGTGACTGCGATGCAACCAATCACTCGCTAAGTGAAACCCGAGCTCGGGGACAAGCCATCACATCAAATTCAAAAAAGGATTGATACACGACAATCCTTCGTCAACTCCGAGTTCCCAGAGTGCGAACTGGAGTATAAACATTCAACTCTGAACTCCCAGAGTGCGAGTCGGAGTATAAACATCAACTCCGAGTTCCCAGAGTGCGAACCGGAGTATAAACACCAACTCCGTATTCCCAGAGTGCGAAGCGAAGTATAAACATAAGCTCCGAGTTCCCGGAGTGCGAACCGAAGTATAAACATTCAACTTCGTACTCCCAGAGTGCGAGTCGGAGTATAAACATCAACTCCGAGTTCCCTGAGTGCGAACCGGAGTATAAACACCAACTCCGTATTCCCAGAGTGCGAAGCGGAGTATAAACATCAACTCCGTATTCCCAAAGTGCGAAGCGGAGTATAAACGTCAACTCCAAATTCCCAGAGCGCGGATTGGAGTATAAACATCAACTCCGAGTTCCCAGAGCGCGAACCGGAGTATAAACATCAACTCCGTATTCCCAGAGTGCGAATTGGAGTATAGACATCAACTCCGAGTTCCGAGAGCGCGAACCAGAGTATAAACATCAACTCCGAACTCCCAGAGTGCGAGCCGGAGTATAAATATCAACTCCAAATTCCCAGAGCACGAATTGGAGTATAAGCATCAACTCCGAGTTCCCAGAGCGTGAACCGGAGTACAAACATCGACTCCAGATTCCCAGAGTGCGAAACGGAGCGTAAAAACCAACTTCAAGTTCCCGAAGCGTGAATCGAAGTATAGATGTCAGCCCCAAACTCCCGGAGCGCGAGTCGGAGTACAAATGCCAATTCCAAGTCCCCAAATCGCGGACATATGATTGAAGCTTAAGCCTTCGTAACCAACCGCCGGTAAACGAGTGGGAATCCCCGGAGTGTGGATATGATCATCGACAATCAAATGAGCATGGATGAACTACTCAATCTCCGCTTGCCTCAGACATCCGTTCGGTGGCACTAGACTTAACATGTTATATGTATGAAACGATCATCGACTGATGATCTACAACTCACCACCAAGACTGGGGGGCAAGACTTAAGCATCGACCATCGACTGAAGCAATGTGACGTCAAAATTCAACTCGCTTCCCGGTCGCAGACCATGTCCACAGTTTCTGAACTTGGCAAACAAAAACAAACTTGATTCAAAAGCTAAAACTTCACAAGTACGCTTCAGATATTGAAACACTTGGACAAATACACAATGACAGAAAAGAAGCCAAAAAAGAGAAGTTTCATTTCTATCGTTTATAAAAGAAGTTCGTGTACAAGTTTCCAAAATTCCTACTAGCAGGGGCCGAACCCGCATATATACACAGCCAACAAAATGAAAGTCAAAATACACCGGGGAAGCATGTTTAGTCTTTCTTCTTCCTTGGCTTCCTCCTCGGTGTAGACCCGCTGGAGCCACCGCTAATCTTCCTCTTCGAGCCTTTGCTTTTCGGCGGTTGGTCTTCAGGTGAGGGCATTATGTCAACGTCCTCCTCCGAACTCGTGTGAATAAGAATGCTCCCTGCGGGCGGAGTCGGAGGAACATGATCAATTACAGAAGGTGGAAGAGGCACGCTGGTGAGGAAAACAATACCACTGGGAGATATCATGCTAAGAGGAGCAGGTCCCGGTGCTGCCATCCCACCTCCGAAACTGCCACCGTGAGCCGCTGCTGCCATTTCAGCGTTGATTTGAGCGAACATCTCCTCTTCAATTACTGCTCAAGCCCCGCTGAGAGCATCAGCGGTCGGCATCGATGAACTTGCAGCAGGATCAGTTCCACCCATGACAGATGGCGGGTCAACAAGAGGATAGCCGTGACGACGAAAGAGTTCATCCATTAGCTGCTCGTCAAACATAATTGTACCTCCCTGCAGATCGTCAAGCGGGGCAGCTGTACTCATGGTGATTGCTTCGGTCGCAACAGCCTCCTGCGTTTGATATGGCTCTTGAGTAGCAGGAGGCATGGCCGGTGCGGCATCGATCACTGGACAAAGAATGAGAAAACTGTTAGAACCTATCGAAGATGTCGACTTAAGAAAGATATGTGGAATGTCCAGAGTACCTTCCTCAGTTTGACTCGTAGGAGGCAGAGCGGCATCAGTGACTTGCGCTGTAGCCAAAGACATCTACGGTTGATCTGGATTATAAGCAGGGACGACCTGGGGATCAACCGCAGACGAGGATTCGGGCTGGGTTGACGCGGGAACTTCAAGACTTGCTTCATGGTGGTCAACTCCAGAACCCTCTCCCACTTCAAAGTGCTGGGCGCCAAGTCTTTCCTTCTCACGCAGAATCATCGACTCGTGGAGAATCTTATTTTCATCCTCAGTCAGAATGCGATTCTCGAGTTCGAATTCATCCATAGACTCGCCCTGATGCGCCTCCTTCTCCTCCTCGACCAGTCGGCCCCAAGCATTATAGAGATGCGTCGGAAAATCATCGAGCCAGGCTAGACCCATGTGCCTCAGCACGTTAGCGTTGTAAACAACAAGAAGGTCTTCGATGTCAGCCTCTAGCCTGGACTCGGCCAACTTCACTTTTTCCTCCACCTCAACCTCCACCTTGTGGACTTTAGCCACGGCCGCATCCCGTTCATCCCTGCGCAGGACAGCTTGTTTGCATGCCTCCTGGGCTGCGTTGTTCACATCATCTTTTTCCTTGGCCATGTCGGCGAATTTGGCCTTAAGTTCATTAAGTTCCTTGACCGCCGCATCCCGCTCAGCGGTAACTGTAGTATTCCGGTGGCCCATCTCCTCCACCAAGGCAACGTGAGTCTGTCCCAACCTCTCCATTGCCGCCTTTGCTTCATCAGCCTTTTTAATGGCCTCGATTTTCGATTTCCAAGAAGACTCGGCCTCAGCAGTGAGCACTTGAATGATCCGGTCCCTTTGAGCAAGGTCGGATTCCATTTTCTCGAGTGCTTTGGCTCGCTCAACAGCCACCTTAGAAGCCTTCTTCGTAGCCTTTACCCACTCTCTGTACTGAGTATAAATGTCATGAATGTACTCATGCATCGTGTTTTCCACTCCAGACGGAATTCTTTTCAAGTGTGGTGGGAAGACATAGCCATCAAAGCAGATGTTCGGAAATTCCTTCCGCATCTGAGCCAGTTTAAGGGCCCCTTCTCCTTTGGGCTCGGTGGGGACCTGCTCTGTAATTATGGGGCCGTAGTCTTGACTCTCTGAAGATGATTCTCAGATCTAGAAGTATGGGAAGTTGGCCTGTGACGAGGAGGCTCTAGCGGGTGTGGAACGATAATAGGGGGTGGAGATGGAAGTCTAGGAGGAGGAGAGCGCGATCTAGACCGATGTCTGTACTCCCTATCCCTATCACGCCCGTACCTATCTTTGTGAGAGTGCTCGCGGTCGCGATCTCTATCTGAGTCCCTCCTGTGGGAATCATAATAAGAAGAAGATTTTCGGGCCGAATGGAGATTCCCGAGCATCGATCCTCTTCCAGACATAGTACCTGAGAATAAGAAATGAAGAAAGAGTTAGCGACTTCTTGAGTTGGTCGATTTACAGCCGTGAATCATGCAGTGTAGTGAAGTGTATGCATGTGCAATCCCCCGACCAACCGGAAATGTCGGCCGCACTCGTAGCAAGCGACCCGCTCAGTTCAAGAGCGCTATCAAGCTCCCCCATCCCGGCGTCGTGTTGAGACGACACAAAATCCGGAATCGGAACATCGGCAAGCCCTTCAAAAAGATTCTCTACCGGCGGGGGAGAAGCCTCCGTAATTCTGATCCCCGGGACGGGCAAAGACACGACCACAGATTTAAAACTCTCAGATTTAGAGCGTTTGTGAGCAACAGCCTTGCCTTTTCTTTTTCCTCCGGAATCTTGAACATCGGAAGAAGGCCTGGCCGGGAGCTCGGTATCGGTAGGCGTTCTCTCCGTATCGACTTCCTCGGTTATCACGACCGTGGGCGCTTTGCGCTTCACCCGTCTCTTCGGGACCACTCTATGTGTCCCTTCCAGATGTATGCTCTGCCTCCGTTCTATCAGCCCGACAGTCCTCAAATTTCTATCAGACAGAACCAAGTCGATATGCCTCTCTTCGCCCAGAAACGCTTGAAGAATCCGAACAAGCTCTCTGAAGTATGCGCCGTCAGGATGAGAGATTGCAGCTATAAAAAAGGAAAAGTATGTTAGTTTTGAAGCCAGTTACTAATATCTCAATGATTCAAGAGAGAAATGGCAACACTTACGCCTAGCAAATCCAAGGGGGCACCGAACGTAGAACAATTCGGTTTTATAATAACTTAGCCTTCCCCAGGAGCCCAGTACAATGTGAAAGTTTCTAACCGCTTCCAAGAAGGTGAAAGAAGGGTTGTCTCCATGGCTCTTGACGTTGAATAAATATATGATTTCGATCGGCTTCGGCGGTCGAAAGAGGATCTCCATAAACAGGACGAAGGTGCCGTTCAACAAGGCATACCCGTTGGGATGTAGCTGAGATGGAGCTATGCCAAGAAACGATAACATCTCCCTTATATATTGATTGAAGGGAGGGCGTGTCCCCGCTGTGCAAGCGTGACGGTTGAAAGCAGTAAACCCCTCCGGGGGATCGTGCGGCCTGTCATTTGGCCCAGGAAGTAGCACGTCGTCGAGCGACAAACCATGCCTCAAGCAAATCCGTCCTAGCATATCTTCAGAGATACCCGACGGCACTGAATCTTGCGGATTACAAATAAACCGGGCACCCGGACGCTCATCCGAAGCTGGCTATATAACTTTGGCCTCAATAACCGGTATCTCTATGGTGGGAGGAATAGAACTTCGGAGTTCCGGCTGCTGAGAACTTGAAGGGTCCATGACTAGCTAGCTTATAAAAAAATCATTGTTAAACTGACAAATAACACTCGTGCATCCCCCAGTGTAAAGTGTGTGAGTGTGTTGTGCAGTGCAATACTATATATCATTTGAGAAGATCAACAGGGTTGAAGGAAGCATGTAAACGACGAGACTTCGAAATTCAGTCGGAAGGACCATCATCGCTGACCGTCACAACCATACCATCCAGCTATTAACTATCATTCCAAGTTAAAGTTTGGTGTCATTTTTATAAGTTCCAATTTCGTCGACGAGCTTCGATAGGCAATCAGATATGCGGTGAAACAATTAAGTCCAGTTATGCAAGTCTGAAGCTCGTCGGAGTTAAGTGTTTAAATGCATTAGAATTTTCGGTATCGTCGAAATTAAGTCCATGGCCAATCATCTAAAGTTCAAGTTCAAGTCGATCACTCAAGTGCAAGTTCGAATCGCTCGCTAAGGCTCGAGTTCGAATCGATCGTTTAGGGTTATGCAGTTCGACTCGCTTCGAAGCCCCTACTTTGACTATATCCAAAGCCATGCGCTTCGACTCGCTTCAAAGCCTCTGCTTCGACTCGATCCAAAGCCATGCACTTTGACTCGCTTCAAAGCCTCTACTTCGACTCGATCCGGAGCCACGCACTTCGACTCGATCCAAAGCCTCTGCTTCGACTCCGTCCAGAGCCATCCACTTCGACTCGCTCCGTAGCCACCCACTTCGATTCGATCGAAGGCCATCGTTTCAAATCGACCAGACACAACCCCTTCATATTGATCCATAGATTCAAAGCATTCGACTCGATGCGAAGCTCCACCATCGATCGATGCGAAGGCCTCCACCTCATCCTCTCGAAACACCTACTCCAGATCGACACGAACCTGAGGCCAGAGAGCTTTCGATCGATCACGACTCTGATTGATTTGGTGTTAAGAAAACTCGAACCTCATCGTTTACGCGTGGATTCGTTTATTGGATTACCAAGATCTGTCAGTTAGTTTAAATGATTGAAGATTGGAATCAGTTCAAAGGCAGGAATGTTTCGTTCGTTCTTCTCGAGTTTCTGAGCGATACGAAGGCAAGGAAGGAAAACGAAAGGTAAAAAGTGAAAAACGGCTAAGTACAAAGTATTTATATGAACTTGGAAACAAAAGGAATAGACGATTCGTATCCCGATGGATTCGAACACGCGTTTCGACTCCATCTCCAGTGCATCAATGTGAAACTCCCCTTCGTATTGCTTGCCTTCGACTCCATCCCCGTGTCCAGTTCGACTCCATCGATACGAGACCACCCTTTGTATCGATAACCCATTTCGACTCCGTCTCCTGTGTATTTCGACTCCGACTCCTATGCAGTTCAAACCCAAGACCGAGTCGAACGAGCAGTTCGAATCCATCAGGGAGTCTACATCGACTCGCTCCACTTCGACTCGCTCAGTTCGAGTCCATCATCAAGTCGAACAAGTGCTTCGCATCCATCGAACCCATCAAATCATGGCTTCCGAGGGATAACTCCATCGAATCAGAATACTTACTCTATATCCATAAATTCAATAAAAAATGTCTTTGATGTTTCAATCCTTCACATCGATTCAGGAGAGGATCGTTACGAAGGAACATTCAAAAGCAACCATCAAGCATTGTTGCAACAAATTTCACATCGGTTCATAAGAGGATCGATACGGAATTCAAAAATAAAATAAACTGACAATGACTCGAGAACGTACAAACGTCAACGAGAGTCAGGTTAACATATATGCATATATATATATATATATATCGGACTAATATTCAATGTTCCAGATTTTCAGGAATCAGAAACTCATCCAATAACGATTACAACAACAAACAGGTAAACCCCTGGCATACAACAATCAGTCGCAACAATACAGGGTACAGCAGTTGACGGACAACAGTTTACATTATCGAGAAAAACAGTCGAAGATTATAGCTTTCATCGAAATGATGATGACTATTCAGAATAAAGATTGCAGCACTTCAAAGCACATCATGTTTTCACAAGAAGTACTTTGGGGGGCAAATGTTATCCCGCCTTTTGGCAAGGCCGTGACACCAAGGAATTGACTAGTAACCAACGACGGCCCGTCCTAGAGATCAGTTATACACAAGCCCACTATGGATATCAACGAATTTTGTCCGAGTCCGGATCAAGCCAAAATTGGTAGGACGTGACAAGCTAAGCCATGAGAATCAACGTTCCAAATCTCAAGTCAATCCGAGTTCGTAATCTCAAGTTATGAACGATACAAAATTGGATGAAAACCAATCACCGATCGACTCGCTTCCTTCGACTCGCTTCTTTCGACTCGCTTCGCATCCCTCAGAAGTGATTAGTTCGACTCGCTCGCATCCCTGAGAGGATCCCGCTTCGACTCGCTTTGCCTCAAGCCACGCTTCGACTCGCTTCACTTCGTGTCCATCACGGAGCCTTCGTTCGAACCCCTCAGATAGGCCTCCTTCGACTCGCTTCGCAACCCCCAGATAGCCCTCCTTCGACTCGCTTCGCAACCATCAGAAAGGCTTCCTTCGACTCGCTCAATCAATGCATAGATTCAACTCGATCTAAACAGCGTCAAGGGCAGAGTGAGATTCAAGCACCACATCACCGAGTCGAATGGAAGCGAGTCGAACAGAGCGAGTCGAAACAGAAGCGAGCCGAACCAAACAGCCATCGAGAATCGCATTTCGTATCGATCATATCTCCTAATCTAAAAGTCCAAATGCTATGAAATTTTCATAGAAGACTACGTGCATGCTAAAGAATGTCCACGCCAAATTTCGACTCCATTGGATGAAATCTTGATCGATACGAAATCTGTTCGTATCGATCACGGATTGGACCGAAACTTCACGGGCTTGGGCGTGCGGGCCTGGTCACGTGCCAGAGAGGGTCTCCCGAGATCTGAGCGAAATATCAGCCTCCTACACCTATAAATAGACCCCCAAAGCCAACAGAAAAGGGGTTCTTCTTCCTCTTTGAGATCTCCAACGCCCGGACTCCGCCAGATCCAGACCTGAATTCCATTACTGCTGCTACCAACGAATTTCACTGCTGCAAATCATTGTTATTCGCTGTAATTTGCTGAAAGCAATTGTAAACATCAAAGAAAGATCAATAAAGCAAACTACTTCATAGTGGACGTAGGCAATACACCGAACCACTCTAAATTCTTGTGTTTCCTTGCATTTTTCTTAGTTTCATACCTGAGATTTGGAGTTTTTGTTAGATAAATCCTCTTTTTACATTTATTTTCTTCACTTTATCTCTTCAAAGACTTCCGAAAAGTGTTGTGCCCAATTTTGGTACAAACAGATTTAAATCATGGATGTTTATATTATTAAGTTTTGATCAGTTATCATTAATGCTTCTGTAATCATATTCACTTCATAATTAACCCATAACTGCATTTTGGGGTGTCAAGGGCAGAATAACCGGCTAGGTTGACCCAGTAGTGAATATACATTGAATTAACTCCCGTGTGAGTATAATTTCATCCAAGAGTCAGATGGACCAGAATATAGGATGCCCAACGCCGATCAAAGATCATTGGTTTAGACAGGTTCTTAGTAAAGCTCATGAAAACTATGTATGGAAATTGTTATTGGAAGGCGCCAATAGGTTCTTAGTGAACCCATGAAAACTATGTCTGGAACAAGCTGTTGATAGAGATCAATAGGTTCATAGTCAGCCCATGAAAACTATGACATGAGAGATGTTATTGGAGAATCCAATAGGTTCATAGTAAGCCCATGAAAACTATGATTGGATAAGGTAGATACCAATAGGTTCTTAGTGATCTCATGAAAACTATGAAACCAGACAGATAGTCTGTAAGCTTGAAACATGTTATTAGTCAGCCTATGAAAATTAATAGGTTAATAGTGACCCTAGAAACTATAACTTGAGACAGATAGTCAGGTAAATGAGGATGGGAAATCTAGAGCACATTGCATGTTTGCATATCATCATGATACATTTTATTATGTTATGTCTTAACCATTATGGATGTAGGTGCATAGTATATTGTTATTATAAATTGGGTTAAGATACTAGTGAAGGGAAAACCCGTTCTGCTAAACGGCGTGGTTTCACTAGATATCTATATGGTTCGAGATGGTATGTTATTATTCCCACCAGACTTTTTGTCTGGCTCAAAGTTTATGTTTTCCCCTTAAACTCTCGGGTGCTCAATTGATTTTAAGTAGTTTGAGAGTTAAGTTTTTAGGTTCTCCTTTAGACGAATAAGCTTTCGGGAAAGGTGCAAGAGGCAAGCTAGCTATTACGATTTTATTTCTGTTTGATTCCGCTGTGCTATTGGATGCAATGGAAAAGTTGTTTAGTGCCTATATTTAAACTCTGATCAACCAAGGGGGCATCTTCATATGTCGCTCTTGGCGTATTTTGTTATAAATTGTAATTTCTCCGAACGTGGCTTACGTATGAGATTATTATGTAATGAAACTGAAATGAAATGAGAAATTTGTTTTAAACTGAGTTAATTTTTATCTTCATATTCATGTGTTTCTGGTATATCATTGCATCTAACATTACCGCATTCGAGCACCGAGAATTAATAACTACGGATGAATGCATTATCCGTAGCGGTTAGTTTTGGGCCTCCAAATGGGGGACGTTACAACTGCCCCATCTCTCTTACCCTTATTTATGAAGTTCCTCTCTATAAGAGAGTTCCTATACATAATTCAAACTTGTGTGTATATATATATAAATGGAATCCAAATGTTTATTTTATATTAATATAATAGGACTACACCCTTTTTTCCAAAGGGAATTTTTACGATAATAGGCACTGCAAACTACGGATAAGAGTAAAAACCTCTTTTTTCCTTCCTTTGCAAACCTATTTCTATCTATTTGTTCCGTAATTCTTAGTTATTACAATAGTAAAATAAAAAGTGGAATCAAATAGAATACAAAATGTTAATCGCGTAAATAAAATTCAATCCTATTACATTAATATAAAACAACAAAGATTTCAAATAATTCAAGAATTACATAATATGGGGAGATTTTGGGGCTTAAGTTATTAAATTTTCGCATGCAAAATCTCCCAAGGCACAACACAAATCCGAATATGAACTAAACAATACTATCTATGAAAAATCAAGATTCCCACTCACATATGATTCATATAGAATACCCTTGGATTTGATTCCATGCCTTCTCCTTGTTCCTACCTCCACTTATCTTTTCTTTATTCTGTATAATATATAAATTCAATTAAGTCTATTAGCCTTAGAATATTTTAGCTTAGGGAAGAATAAAGTAGAGAATACATACATACATACATACATACAGATATATATAAATTCAGTACCTTTCTCCTTGCTTGATTCTTTAATCTTCCCTAAACCCTTGAATTTTTTATAAATATTTATCTTTGAAATTTTTTATTTTAATAATTATTTTAAGAAGGAAGAAAATGGCAGAGTTTTTTTGTGTTGTATATTTTTCTAAATAAAAGTGAGGGGCGAGCCTCTTATTATAGTGGTTAGGATGCGCTTGGACTGTACGATCAACTTCTATTAAATTCGGCCTTTAGTCTAAAGAAGGCTGTTGATTGGTTAACGATCCTTGGGCATGGTTTATTTCTTGCCTTAT
Organism: Allium fistulosum; assembly: GCA_030737815.1. NCBI lineage: Eukaryota > Viridiplantae > Streptophyta > Magnoliopsida > Asparagales > Amaryllidaceae > Allium > Allium fistulosum. The sequence continues at coordinate 1,041,167,202 of CM060902.1, read as the reverse complement.
TTTCAACGTTATAAAATTTATTACCCATTTAAATTTCACATTAATGATTTCTTTAATGTTAAGCTATCATTAACGTTAATAATATTTATTAATTTAAATATGTTTCAAATTATTTTCGATTTGAATTTTTCAAACATTAATAACTTCTTCATTTGAACTCCAATCGCGAAGCTCTATATATCAAAATTGCTCAGAAAGTTACCATGAATGCAATGGTGAAAGTTTCGTAGCTAAATTTCGAAGTTTGCAAATTTTCCATTTTTGACGTCATTATTAATTTGTTTATTTTTCTTATTTAAATTTCTTTTAATTTTATGGGGTGTTACAAGAAAGGCCAGAATATCATCCACGATCACAAGCATGAACTTATTTAATAGATGTTTGAAGACACGGTTCATGAGATCAACAAAGTATGCCAGAGCATTGGTTAGCCCGAACGACATAACCAACCACTCATAAAACTGTTATTTGGCATTTTGACTAAGCAAATTTTCACTAGAACCAGAACATCAAGATGAAGACAAAAAGATTCACGAACCCAAGGACATGCTTAGAAGGGCATTAAAGGTACACACAAGGAGTTTGAGAGGAATTGGTCTCAAGAGAACCACTCGATACTGAGAGGTTTTTGCCCCATGAGGGATCCCCAAAACACTTGTACATAGAGCTCTGGCTCTAAGTAGTAGTCATGAGATACATTTCTTAAGGAATGGAAGAACAAATATAAGGATTCTTTTGGAAGAACGCAGACAAGAACAAACAATATTAGGAACCAGCAAGAACGACTCAAATCTCATAGGAAAAGGTGCTTAGTAGACAATGCACCGGAGATACAAGGCAAAGTGAAAGAAGGATAGGAGTTTTCCTCAGCAAATACTGATCAGTACCAGGTGGTGTCACTCAGTTCTGAGAGGTATTTATTGATGTATGGGGCCCACCTTCCTTTCCTGCACCCTCGACTCTGGATCTGGACTTGATATTTCATAGTCCTTCGATTTTGCTAGATGATTTTCCTATAAATACAAACCTTATGGCTACTGGATAAGGACCTTTTAGCACTTCATCTTCTTCATCTCCTACCTCTCCTCCATCAAAGTCACTAAGGAAGATACTATTTTCTATTCTAGGCTTTAGATAACGAAATCCCTTGTACAAGTGACTCTAGTTCTCTCTCAGATCTATAATCAATAAAAACTACAGTGGATGTAGGCTAGAGATTGCCAAACCACTTAAAAATTCCGGTGTTCTCTTTACTTTTTTTATAGTTTTTTTTCTAGATTTTAACATTTCTACAGGTCCTTGGGTACTGATCCATTTTTCTGCTTAATATTTTGGTGCTTTCACAGGGAAGCTTTTATACTCACGGTCTAGATCTTGCTTGCTATTTTGAGTTTTAGGATATATAGTGGTTACATCTAGAAGATTTTCATTAAGAAATTAAGAAACTTGTCGATAGAAATCAATGGTGCCTAGAAGATCTGGAAGATATTTTGGAGCAGTAGCTAGTGGTGGTAAAGGGAATGTTCATCAAATGGAAGTTAATAACCAACAGGTAGTACCATGATCATCTGCTCAATGGGAGATGGTTACTAGGGTTAAATTTGACAAGATGATGTAGAAGCTGAATCAGAAATTGGTCGACATTCGAAATCTTTGATAGAAAAGAAGGATGCAAGCATATCACTACTGACCCAGCAACCATAGAGGACCAGATGGGATAGTAGGGAAGTTTCTCCTCCAAGATTTAAGGAAGAGAATTCATATGTTTTTGGTCAAAATAGGAGAAATAAAAGGCAAAAACGGATGGAAGTAGTTGTTGGAGCAACATAAGGAGTTGCTGGAGGAAGTCAAAGTGCTCCACATAGAAGAAGACAACTCAGTGCCGAGATGTATCAGGTCGGTATCGAGAGACATTCTAGAGGATTGGGGGGACAGGGAGCCGAGATAGCGGACTTATCTGTAACACCCCTAATTTTTAATAACATTATTTAGGAGATTTAATTAGATAAATTAAATAGAATAATGTAAATATTAGAGTGATAAGGGGATTGGATTGGAAAATAAATTAGAGGCCGTGATTAACTAAATAGATGGGCTTATAAATAGTTTTGTATTTAATTAGGAGAATAATAAACACAAGGGTATTCAGGGTAATTACACACCTTAATCCTATTACCCTTATATATCTTATTTCCTTTACGCTACACATTCATTTTTTATTTCACAAAAATGTAAATCAAAAGGTAAACAAAGTCGGCCATTACTAAAGAAAGAAAAAGGGGAAAATTAATCTAAAGCTAAGGAATTAAAACAAGGAAGATTAATCTCAATCAAATCTCAATGTCTTATCCTAATCAAGGTTGATAATAATCTAAATCATCTCTATTTTGTTCTTATAGTCATTTGATTTTCGGGGTTAAGATTAAATCCATTATAATGATGATTTTGATGCTGAAATGCTTGGATTTTTTAACATGATTGATTTAAACAAGATTGTTTGAATATAGTTTTATACGTTTTTAAGGTAAAATATATTATAATGAATTTTGAATGCCATGAGAAAATTATATGTTATGTAAAACATGATTCTGGAGATTGGTTTTAATTTTTATAATTTTCCAAGCGATGGAAAATTTATTATGAATTTTCAAAGGAAAATATGAATAATTGGGTTTAGAAATTAATTTCGGTTATTTTATGAAATTTGGGTCTGCAATTTTTATATGTTAGATAACATATTAAAAGTGAATTTCTGTCATTTTTAAGGATTTTTCCTAAGTAATTTACTATGGAAGATAAATTTTTATAGGAGAAGGATTTAATTGTTTTTCTTATGGAAGGGCTTAATTGTGAAAATTTATCTTTGTTTAGATCTGAAATTATGCGATAGTTATTTTGGTAAAGAATTTGAAAAGTTTACGGCAACTAATTAAATGTTTACAAATAGGCAGGTTAGTTATAAAGTAATAACTTTAATTGGCATTAAATCAGACTTTACTCAAAAAAGTGGGTTCCGCTTCTTTCAGAAGCACCTTTCGACCCTATGCTTCCGCCTTCAACCAAGTTGAAGCCCACCAGGTCAGAACGAACTAAGCTAAAACCAATACACAAGGTATCACAATGTCGGTACGTAGTGGATTGGAGAAGGGCCGAAGGCATGGTGTCAAAACATAGCTTTCAATGGGGCTGAAACCTTTGTTTTACTTTCTAAAGAAATGCGCTTGCTTGTTTTTATTAAATGCTTTCGAAGGAGTTAAAACGTATGCTTTCGAAGGGGTCTTTTTAAACTGCTTTCGAAAGGGGTTGTCGCTCCTTGTTTAAATTGTAGCTTCTGAATGAGTTACTTAGTTTTAAAACCAATGCTTTCGAAAAGGGTGGGTTCGACCAAGTCGAAACCCTTATGCCGTTCCTATGCCTTTCGAAGGGATTGAAGTCATCAATGCTTTCGAAAGGTAGCTTTGTTTCATATTTGTACTAAGCCACTTCCTAAAAGCTTTCGAAAGGATTCAAGGGTTTCGAAGGCAATGGCTTTGAAAGGGGTTTTGAAGCTATCCTTTAAATGTTTTACTTAAATGGTTTGTTTTTACGTCAAAATTGGTCACTAACACCCATACACAGATGAAAGCACTAACTAACAGTCACATATAACAGATAGAGTGTATGTAGAGAGTATAAATATGAAGAACAATAAAAAATTAAAAAGAAAGCAGTAATAACACATGATTTATAGTGGTTCAGCTAACTTCGGTCTATGTCCACTCTAGAAATTTCCTTTTTATCGATAGAGAATTGATTACAGTTACAATCCCAAGTTTTTAAAACAAAAAATGGCAGAGTAACTTTTACAGCCTTTGTAGAAGAAGTTATGGAAGAACGGAATGAGAATCCCCTTTTCTGAAGCCCTGCCTGTTGTATTTATAGGCAAAATCCGGGTTACTGGGCTTCTCGGGCAATACGGGCCCACCAAAACCATAGTCGAGTCCATACTGTCGACCATTGATTTCCTGAAGTATAAAATATACCGACCCCAAGAGACCCGGGTAGTGACCCGAAGCATCCTCCATTTTGACCCGAAGCATATTGCAATGCGACTCCAAGTAGAAAACATGCCGACCTGAGAATCCAACCATGCCGACCCCAAGTGACCCGAGTCATGACCTGAAGCAGGTTGACCAGTGACTCAAAGTAACTCGTGCCAGAACTCGAAGTAGAAAACATGCTGATCCCATAACAATATGCCGACCCGAAGATTTGTACCTACCGAACCCAAGTAAGTAGCCTGCCAACTCCAAGTAGCACCGACCCCTCTTGATTATGCCGATCCCATGATAATATGCCGACCCGAAGATTTGTACCTACCGACCCCAAGTAATTAGCCTGCAGATCCTAAGTAGCACCGACCCCTCTTGATTATGCCGATCCCATGATAATATGTCGACCCAAAGATTTATACCTGCCGACCCAAAGTAACTAGCTTGTTGACCCCAAGTAGCACCGACCCCTCTTGATTATGTCGATCCCATGATAATATGGCGACCCGAAGATTTGTACCTACCGACCCCAAGTAGGTAGCTTGTCGACCCCAAGTAGCACCGACCCCTCTTAATTATGCCAATCCCATGATAATATGCCGACCCGAAGATTTGTACCTGCCTACTCCAAGTAAGTAGCATGTCAACCCCAAGTAAGTAGCTTGCCGACCCTAAGTAGCACCGACCCCTCCAAAACATACCAATCCCATGTGACCCGAAGCAAACTAGGTGAAAACCCAAAGTAAGTCTACAAGTGACTCGAAGCAAAATCCAAACAACCCGAAAGGACTCGATTTTTATCGAAACTCATATTTCAAGTATCCCGCGCCTTTTGTCCATCAACTATGCCAAATCCCGGCTTCATAATCATGTTTATCATCCATTATTGATCGTCTATTTATCCAGTCCAGTCAGACCCGTAGTATTCCAACCTCGATAACCGTGTAGTCGATTGTGTTAAATCTGCCTGTATGTTGCCTTGCCAAAAGGCGGGTTAACACTTTGCCCCCCAAAACATGCCTTGCGATCGGAAGGCATGTTTTTTATTGCCATAAGTCCAAAATCCGAAGTCCATAATCCATTGATCGCCATATTCATCCTTGAATCCAATCCATTGCCAAACCGATTCCTCGACCTCTCCGGATCATTAACAAAATCCACGACTGTTCTGAGCGATGTCCAATTCCGAATTCATCCCAAATCCATTAACCGAATCCACAATCTCTCTGGATCATTTTATCCGAGTTCGAGACTTCTCCGGGTCCTGTACTCCAAATCAAGGACCTCGCCGGGTCCAAATTCAAAGCCGGGACCTCGCAGGGTGTTATAATCCATATCCAGGACTTCGCCGAGTCCATATCCAAAGCCGGGACCTCGCTGGGTCCTATAATCTATAGTCGGGACTCCGCCGGGTCTATATCAAAAACCAGGACCTCGAAGAGTCCTATAATCCATGCCCAAGACCTCGCCGGGTCCATACCCAAAACTGGGATCTCGTCGGGTCTTAATCCATATCCGAGACCTCACCGGGTCCTATAATCCATATTCGGGACCTCGCCGAGTCCTATAACTTATATCCGAGACCTCGTCGGGTCCATGTCCAAATCCGGGACCTCGCCGAGTCCTATAACTTATATCCGAGACCTCGCCGGGTCTATATCCAAATCCGGGACCTCGTTGGGTCCATATCCTTATTTGGCCTCGACTCTCCGGTCGAGGATTTCTATTCTCCAGCCTCGACCCTCCGATCAAAGACTTTTATTCTCCAGCCTTGATTCATCGGTCGAGGACTTTTATATTCCACATTTGAGTCCATTCCATCGCTCTTCGGCGAAGGGACCCGTGATTTGCGATTATTGCCCCGTCTCTTCGGTCAGGACCGTAACCGCATGACCTGTATTATTTATTACATTAATCCAAATCCAATCAACACATAGTTCCATTGATTAAATAAAAATTCATACAACCGAGAAAATCAAATGTCCATAGTACCAAGAAAGAAACCAGAGTTCACAGAAAAAAGAAAAAACAAGATTACATAAACCCGAGCGTCACGGTATATCATCATCTCATAGCATGCCTAGGGACCGTTCTCGATCCCGTACATGTGTAAGTGACTTAGCCGCCTCACTTTGGGGTTTATTACTTATTCAGAGCCATAAAACCATTCAGCTGATAATAAGCCGACGATGCCTAGATCCAGTGCCAACCGCATCTGGGGTGGGTGGTGACTGCTCCTGTTCCATTACCATAGCTCGATTCCTTACGTATTGTTGTAGATGACCATTCCTTATATGCTCCTCAACGATATCCTTCAAATGCTTGTAGTCATTTGTGTTATGCCCATCCAGCTCATGGAATAGGCAATGCTTTCCCGATGCCCGTTCGTGTTCGGAGGGTTCGCTTTTTGCTGGCCTTCGATACTGGAGGCGTCCTCGAGTATCCAAATAAATCCTTTCCAGTGTCTTGTTCAAATCCATGTAAGAAGAGAATTTTGATTCCTTCCATTGCGTTTTTGATGTGTTACCGCTATCATTCACTTTCATTTTGCCTTTATCATCCTTGTTTGAATCCTCCCCGGGTGGACCTCCACCCTTTACCGCATAAACCTCAACCTCTCTCCCTTCCCTTTCAGCCTTCGCATCTTCTTGTCTTAGAAACCTTTCCGCTTCATGGTAAAACTCCCCGAGATCCATCGGTGTATCCCGTTCCAACGATATTTTGAAATTGGAATTATCCGCAATCCTTTAGACTGTGCAATCAAAACCATCGATGGATCGGGTCGATCCACCGAAGCCACTGCTGCATTAAATCTAGTTAAGAAGTCCCTAAGTGATTATCCCTTCCATTGTTTCATCGATGTCAAAGTCATCACATTCCTAGGCCTCACGATGTGGACCCGAAATTGCCTCATAAACCTATCAATCAGCTCCGTCCATGTGCCAATTGAGCCACTTTCCAGTTGTCTCAACCATAATGCTGCTATATCCATCAAATACAAAGGGAAGCACCACGCCATGACTTCCTTCGATGCCCCCAATACTTCCATGTGCCTCATATACCTTGTCAAGTGAATAGTAGGATTCGTTTTTCCATCATACATCTCTAGCGATGGTAGCTTGAAATTCGGCGGATTCCTAGCTTGCCTGATCAAAATAGTGAAGGGGCTCATATTCATGTCCTCCAAATCCCTATTCACCAATCCTCCCCTCATAGCCCGTTTGATTACGTCCGCTAACCTGTCATTATCATCAAGTGGCGGCCTCTGTCCGCTATCTCCAACCTGCCCCCCAAGTCCACGAGGGAATCCTGAAACATGCCATTGTGGATTAGCATCCACTTCCCTATTAATGCCAAATTGCCCAACATTGCATGGTATCCTTCTTGGAATGGAGCTACATGATTCGGGGGCATGCCCCCTAGTTCAGAGGCTGTTCCCGATGGTCCAACTCCATCCTGTATTTTGGTTGCTCCATGCTCTTGGTCCTGATTCCGGACTGCCTCCGTTCCTACTACTCCAGCTTCATGATCCTCATTTCCAATATTCCCTGCAACTCCATTCCTTTAGTTTTGCACTCTAGCTTGTCCAACCTGTTGAAGTAGGTTATGTATCATTTCCTCCTGCCTTTTCAGTATCCCTTCCTGTATAGCATCCATCATCATCTCCATCTCATCTCTGGTGAAGAAAACTGAGATCTGATTAGCTCCTGAAGAAGCCTCCTAACTTCCTTCATGTCGGCTCCTCTCTGTTCTTTGTCTCCTTGTTGACTGCTTTGCCATAATTTCCAGAATCCGAGTTCCTAAGCCCTTAAAACCAAAATCCAAGCTTTAGAATCCTTGAGTGCTAGCTTTCTCAGTGAAAGCACTAAAATGTTAACGCCAAAATTGGTCACTAACACCCAAACGCAGATGAAAGCACCAACTAATAGTCACAGATAACATATAGAGTGTATGTAGAGAGTATAAATATAAAGAACAATAAAAAATTAAAAAGAAAGCAGTAATAACATAGGATTTATAGTGGTTCGGTTAACTCCGGCCTACGTCCACTCCAGAAATTTCCTTTTCATTGATAAAGAATTGATTACAGTTACGATCCCAAGTATTTAAAACAAAAAATGGCAGAGTAACTTTTATAGCCTTTGTAGAATAAGTTATGGAAGAATAGAATGAGAATCCCCTTTTCTGAAGCCCCGCCTGCTGTATTTATAGGAAAAATCCGGGTAACTGGGCTTCCTGGGTGATACGAGCCCACCAAAACCATAGTTGAGTCCATGCTGTCAACCACTGATTTCCTGGAGTATAAAATATACCGTCCCCAAGAGACCCGAGTAGTGACCCAAAGCAGCCTCCATTTTGACCCGAAGCAGATTGCGATGTGACTCCAAGTAGAAAACATGCCGACCTGAGAATCCAAACATGCCGACCCTAAGTGACCCGAGTCATGACCTGAAGCAGGTTGAACAGTGACTCGGAGTAACTCGTGCCAGAAGTCGACGTAGAAAACATGTCGATCCCATGACAATATGCCGACCCGAAGATTTGTACCCGCCGACCCCAAGTAAATAACCTTCCGACCCCAAGTAAGTAGCCCGCCGACCCCAAGTAGCATCGACCCCTCTTGATTATGCCAATCCCATGATAATATGCCGACCCGAAGATTTGTACCTGCCGACCCTAAGTAAGTAGCCCACCGACCCCAAGTAGCACCGACCCCTCTTGATTATTTCGATCCCCTGATAATATGCCGACCCGAAGATTTGTACCTACCAACCCCAAGTAAGTAGTCTGCCGACCCCAATTAAGTAGTCTTCCGACCCCAAGTAGCATAGACCCCTCTTGATTATGCCGGTCCCATGATAGTATGCCGACCCGAAGATTTGTACCTGCCGACCTTAGTAAGTAGCCTGCCGACCCCAAGTAGCACCGACCCCTCCTAAACTTACTGATCCCATGTGACCCAAAGCAAACTAGGTGAAAACCCGAAGTGAATCAACAAGTGACTCGAAGAAAAATCGAAACAACCCGAAATAACTAGATTTTTGTCGAAACTCATATTTCAAGTATCCCACGCCTTTTGTCCATCGACTATGCTGAATCCCGGCTTCATAATCATGTTTATCATCCGTGATTGATCTTCTATCCATTCAGTCGAGTCAAACCCATAGTATTCCAACCTCGATAACCGTGCAGTCGATTGGGTTAAATCCGCCTGTATGCTGCCTTGCCAAAAGGCGAGTAAACAGTTTGAGCTTTCAAAGGGATGGTGTCAAAGCCATCTGTTTCTCCCCGAACTCTTTTTAATGGTTTCAAAAGAGGTAGTTTCGCTTGTATTCACTTAGACCCAATAAGATATGTTTTAAATTAAACCCAATGGTTTTGAAAGGGGTACTTTCAAATGGTTTCGAAGCTATGCTTCTATAATTAAATGGTAATACTTTAATACATTCCAAAGGTTTCAAAAGAAAGGTTTTAAAGTGTTTCAAAAGGCAGGTGCCTAGAGTTTTGAAAAGAAGATTTGTATGCTTTTGAAAGGAAGTTTTCTAATGGTCTCGAAAGTAAAGATTAAAGGTTTCAAAAGCCTTAGTTTTCAAAACAAAGAACCCAATCTCAATTTTTAAAGGTAAAACCCATGGCATTATAAAAGAGCTTTTAATGCTTTTAAGTTGGAGTTTTTGAAGAAGCTTTCCTTTATAGAATAATAAGTTAAAGGGTTTAACCATGTTTTATATGAAAATGATTTCAAGGATATTAAACCACAGATGTTGGTGACTATTATGTTAATATGTTTACTTCTTCTAGTTTACATATTCACTTTAATACAGACCTATAACTGTAATTTGGGGAAAAGGGACAGAATAACCAGCTAGGTTGACCCAGTAGTGAATATAAATTGAGTTAACTCCTGAATGGGTAGAATTGCATCCAAGAGGTCAAGAAGACCAGAATATAGGATGCCCAAACATTGATTAAAGAAGTTGTCAGATAGACAGTTCATAGTAAACCCATGAAAACTATGTATAGGAAAAGATATTGGCAGGGGCCAATAGGTTTGTAGTGAACCCAAGAAAACTATATCCGGATTAAGTTATTGGAAGATGTCAATAGGTTCCTAGTCAACCCATGAAAACTAGTATAAGAGGGAAGTTATTGGAGATACCAATAGTTTCAGGGAGGGCCCATGAATGATGAAGTTATTGGAAGGGGCCAATAGGTTCTTACTGATCCCATGAAAACTATGAAACCGGACAGGGAGTCCATAAGCGTTAAACAGGTTATTAGTCAGCCCATAAAAACTAATAGGTTAATTGTGACCCTAGAAACTATAAATGAGTCAGATAGTTAAAAATGAATGGAGATGGAAAATCCAGAATTGATTTACTTGTTTGTATATCATCATAATATTTTGGATTCTCGTGTTTTAACCATTGTGGATGCAGGAGCACAGTATATGGTTTTTATAAAGTTTTGGATAAGATACTAGTGAGGGGAAAACCCGTTCTGCTAAGCGACGTGGTCTCACTAGATATCTAAATGGTTTGAGATGGTAGATTATTTTTCATATCAGGCTTTATGTTTGACTCGAAGTTTATTTTTTCCCCTTAAACTCCCGGTTGCTCAATTGATTTTGAGTAGTTTGAGAGTTGTGGTTTTCAGGTACCTCTTTAGAAGAATAAGCTTTGGCCGGGAGAAGTATAGGAGGCATGGTAGCTATTTAGAGTTCTTTTCTATTTTGATTTCATTGTGTTTTGTTGTAAAGGCAAAGTTGTTTAATTGCCTAGTTATATACTCTAATCATCCAAGGGGGCATCTTCATATGTCGCTCTTGGCGTATGTTGTAATAATTATATTTTCTCTGAACGTGGTTCTCGTATTGGGATTATGTGAATGATTTGAAATGGAATGCGAAAGTTGTTTTATAATTTTAAATTTTTTCCATATCCATGTGTTTCTGTTATGTCAATGTATCTAACATTACCGTATTTGGTTGCCGAGGATTAATAACTATGGATGACTGCAGCATCCGTAGCCATTAGTTTTGAGCCTCCAAGTGGGGGATGTTACATGTTGTTATTAGAGCATAGGTTTATGAAAACTTAAAAGAAAATTAAACCTAAAAGTTTTTCAAACATAATCCATTGAAGTTGAAAATAAGATCGGGGTTTCGGTTAACGCTATAGTAACGTACTTGTATTTGAAATATATATATATATAAGTACGTATTCCCCTCTCTCTTAGACCATTCTTTTGTATCTTACTAAGGCTCGTATACAGATTTACGAGAAAGAAGATATGGAGGCTGAAAACGGAAGTGGAAATCTCGGTGGAGGAAGCACCACAACCAACGGAAACGTTCGACCCACATGAGGAACCCGGGTCGACAGGCTAATGCTAACCAAAATGCATATGCCAATGTAGGTGCTGGAAATCCACCAGTGGATATGGGGGCGATGTATCAGTTCTTCGTCAATCTGATGCAAGCAGGAGTTGCTACTGGTGTTGCTGGGAATGTTAGAGGTGCTAATCATGTGGCTCAAGTTGGGAATAATTATGCTAAGTTGAACAAGGATTACACAAGTCTGGGTGGGAAACCATTTATGGGAATAGAGGATGCTATAGAAGTTGAGGATTGGTTGGTGCTTTGTGAGAGGATCTTCGCTGATTTGGGTTTGGATGATGAGCAGAAGAGGAGGCTCAGTTGCAAGGGGCAGCACTTCATTGGTGGAATAGTATTACTGCCGGAGTTCCGGAGGAAGAGTTGACTTGGGCAGATTTTACAAGGAGATTTGAACAGAGGTTTTTGTCCGAAGTTGCCAAGTCCGCATTGCTGAGAAAGTTTATGGATTTGGTGCAGGGAGAGATGTCGGTGATCAAGTATGCTACTAAGTTTGATGAGTTGTCCCAATATGGGCATGCTACTATAGACACCGACATCATGACAAATGAGAGGTTCATTCGAGGATTGAGAACTGAGATTGCTAGGGCAACCCTGCCACATCTCTGTGATCCATAGTTGTGGAGATGACAATCCGATATGAGGAGATGCTTGCTATTTATGGGAGAGAAAAGCTGGTTGATACCCAGGGTTCTCAAAGAAAGAAGAGGAAGTTCTTTAAGAAGAAGGGAGCCCAAAAGGGAAAGGCTACCAAGAAGGCAAAGACTGATTTAGTTTGCTTCAAGTGTGATAAGAAAGGTCATTATGCTCATGAGTGCCGGTCAGGCAAGGGGAAGAAGGCTGCAGAAAAAAAGAATGTGAAGTGCTTTAACTATGACCAAGTTGGGCATTATAAGAATCAGTGTCCAGAATTAGTCAAAGCGGACAAGGGAAAGGTTATTGCTATTGGACCATCATCTGCTAGGCCAACTGCTGCTGAAAAAGGGAAGACTGTGATGGAAAGTATGCTTTTGATTCAGAGTATACCAGTTAGGGTACTATTTGATACCAGTGCATCACATTCATTTATATCTTAGTGTTTGGTTGATAGGTTATGCTTAGAACCCACATACCTTGTTACTTCCTTAAGGATTGCGAATCTAATAGGAGGGTATGTAACTCTAGGAATGAGATGTGACCAGTTAGAACTAGAATAGTTAGGTCATAAGTTTGCATGCAGTCTATATGTTTCAATTTTGTAGATTTTGGAATCATTTTGTGTATGGATTGGTTGGGTAAGCATGAGGCTAGGATATTTTGCTAGGATAGGGAGATATCACTAAGACACCCTGATAGTCATAATGGAATCAGATTCTCAGTGGAGAATTCTGACCGAAGTATTTGTGCTCTGTTAAGTGCTATGGAAGCAGGAGAAGAGTTAAGTCAGGTTTGAGTAGCAAGAGAGTTTGCAATTGTCTTTGAGCTGGTTACAGGACTACCATCAAAACGAGCTGTTGAGTTTCAGATAGATCTTGTGCCAGGAGCTGAAACTGTGAGTAGACCACCTAGCAGGATGACACCGATTGAGATGAAGGAATTGAAGGTGCAGCTAGTGGATCTAGAAGGGAGAAATTTTATTAGACCAAGAAATTCGCCTTAGGGAGCGACCGCGGTGTTTATGAAGAAGTCGGATGGATTGTTGAGGATGTGTATCGATTATCGTAAGTTGAATGAAAGGATGACTAAGAATAAGTATTCTTTGCCGAGAATAGATGATCTATTTGATCAGCTTTGTGGAGCCAGAGTTTTTTCCCAGTTGGATTTGGCAACAGGTTTCCATCAGTTAAGGGTGGCAGAGGACAATATTCCATTGACCGCATTTCAGACTAAGTATGACTAGTACGAGTGGTTAGTAATGCCGTTTGGGTTAACGAATGCACCTACTTTCTTCGAGGATTTGATGAATCGAGTTTTCTAAGAGTGCTTGGATAGGTTTGTGTTAGTGTTTATAGATGGCATTTTATTGTACTCTAAGGATGAAAGAGAGAATAAGGATCCTCTTATAGTAGTGCTTGAGATGCTGAGGCAGCATCAGCTGAAGGCAAAGTTTGCCAAGTGTCATTTTTGGAAGAAAGAGGTTAAGTTTCTTGGTCCTATGGTTTCAGAGAAAGGGTTGTCAGTCGATCCAGATAAGATCGAAGCTGTTAATAATAGGAAGAGACCAGAGATGGTGACTGAGAGTAGAAGTTTTCTTGGACTGGTTGGCTATTATCGGAGATTCATTAAGGATTTCTCGCGGATAGCAGCACCTTTCACAAAGTTAACCAGGAAAAATGTGAAGTTTGTCTGGTCTGACAAATGCAAGGAAGCATTCCTTAAGTTAAAGCATTTGTTGACCAACACACCTTTGTTAGTAGTTCCAGATCGAAACCAAGGGTTGTTGGTGTATACCGATGCATGCGGAACTGGATTAGGAGTTGTGTTGATGCAAAAGGGTAAAGTGATTGCCTACGCTTCACGACAGCTTAGACAACATGAAGTAAGATATCCTACTCATGATTTGGAGTTGGCTGCGGTGATCTTAGCATTGAAGATTTGGAGACATTATCTCTTAGGGGAGAGATTTGAGCTATATACAGATCATAAATCATTAAGATATTTATTCTCTCAGAAGAAGTTGAATATGAGACAGCAGAGGTGGATGGAGTTTTTGGCTGCTTATGATTTTGGTATAGAGCATGCTCCCATTAGGAAATAAAGTTGCGGATGCTCTTAGCAGAAGACATCAGAATGTGATGTTAGCTATGTTAGCAGAATGGAAAGATTTAGATGCTTTGACTACTTATAGTGTGAAGTTTAGATCGACTGCTAGTTCTAGTAAGAGTAACGCCATGTTGTCCTGTTTAGAGGTTCGACCAGTGTTGATCGAAAGGATTGCTTCTAAACAGAAAGAGGATCTATTATTAGCTGAGAGGATTAAAAGGCTTGAGGGTGGAACCAAGATCGATGATCTAAAGGATTTTGACTAGAGAGGATGTTTGAGAAAGAAGGGACGTTTATGTGTTCCGAATGTTGAGGACTTAAGGATAGAAGTTCTTGGGGAATGTCATCGATCCAAATTTACAATTCATCCTAGAGGGACCAAGATGTATCATGATATGAAGAGGAGCTTCTATTGGCAAGGTATGAAGAGGGATGTTGGCTTGTGGGTTAGGTAGTGTGCAAACTGTCAACAAGTGAAGACCGAACATCAGAAGCCGAGTGGATTGCTTTAGCCTTTGGAGATTCCAGTTTAGAACTGGGATTTGATATCCATGAATTTTATAGACCGGTTGCCAAGGTCAAATAGGGGAAATGAAATTATATGGGTCATAGTGGACAGGTTGACCAAGGGTGCCCATTTCATTCCAGTTAAGTCAACCAGGACGACACCTGTTTTAGCTAAGTTGTTCATGAAGAACATAGTTAGACTGCATGGAATTCCTAATAGTATAGTCAATGACAGTGATGCTTTGTTCACTAGTGAATTCTGGAAGAGTCTATAGGATGTATTAGGTACCAAGCTTAAGATGAGTACATCATATCACTCTCATACGGATGGGCAGACAGAGAGAGTCAATAAGGTACTCGAGGATTTATTGAGAGCTTGTGTATTGGACTTTGGTGGATCTTGGGAAGATCACGTACATTTGGTTGAGTTTTCTAATAATAATAGTTATCGGACTAGTATAAGAATGGCGTCTTTTGAAGCTTTGTATGGAAGGCCATGCAAATCACCAGCATGTTGGTTAGAGACTGGAGACAGATTAGTCTTAGGTCTAGATTTGGTTAGAGAGGCGACAGAGAAGATTGAGTTGATCCGATAAAGGATAAAGGAAGCTCAGTCCAGACAGAAGAGTTACGTAGATAAGAGGCATAAAGACCTAGAATTCTCAGTTAAAGATAAGGTTTTCATTAAGGTATCACCGATGAAGGGTGTGGTACGATTTGGAAAATCGGGGAAACTGGCACCGAGATATGTTGGTCCGTTCCAAGTTATAGAGAGGATCGGGAAGCTCGCATACAGAGTAGAGTTGCCGAGTAGTATGGCAGGTATCCATAATGTATTTCATGTGTCTCATCTTCGCAAGTACGTGCATGATCCAGAGACTATTATCCCTCTAACAGGGTTGGAAGATTTAATAGTAGAGCCTAATTTGACCTTTGTTGGACAACCAATTTAGGATGTAGCAAGAGATGAGAAAAGATTGAGAAAAAAGACAGTCAAGTTGGTGAAAGTTCAGTGGAGCGACAATGAGAAGGGCTGTACTTGGGAGACAGAAGACAAGATTAGAGATACTTATCCTGATCTACTTTGAGGGTATGTCTATATTAGACTTATATAGATAGTTGCTAGTCAAGTAGGCTAGTATGGTTGTTAGGAGTTGTAACAAATGATTGCTATGTTTAGTATTTAGTCCTTACTGAATTTTGAGGACGAAATTTTTTAAGGAGGGGAGCCTGTAACACCCCTAATTTTTAATAACATTATTTAGGAGATTTAATTAGATTAATTAAATAGAATAATGTAAATATTAGAGTGATAAGGGGATTGAGATTTGAAAATAAATTAGAGGCCGTGCTTAACTAAATAAATGGGCTTATAAATAGTTTTGTATGTTAATTAGGAGAATAATAAACGCAAGGGTAATTAGGGTAATTACACACCTTAATCCCATTACCCTTATATATCCTATTTCCTTTACGCTACACATTTATTTTTCATTTCACAAAAACGTAAATCAAAAGGAAAATAAAGTCGGCCATTACTAGAGAAAAAAAGGGGGAAATCAATCTAAAGCTAAGGAATTAAAGCAAGGAAGATTAATCTTAATCAAATCTCAAAGTCCTTATCCTAATCAAGGTGAATAATAATCTAAATCATCTCTATTTTGTTCCTTTAAAAATTTGATTTTTGGGTTTAAGATTAAATCCATTATAATGTTGATTTTGATGATGATATTCTTGGATTTTATAACATGATTGATTTAAACAAGATTGTTTAAATATAGTTTTATAGGGTTTTATGGGTAAAATAGATTATAATGAATTTCAAATGCCACGAGGAAATTATATGTTATGTAAAACATGATTTTGGAGATGGCTTTTAATTTTAATAATTTTCCAAGCTATGGAAAATTTATTATGAATTTTCAAAGGAAAATATGAATAATTGGGTTTAGAAATTAATTTCGGTTATTTTATGAAGAATTTGGGTTTGAAATTTTTATATGTTAGACAACATATTGAAAGTGAATTTCTGTAATTTTTTTGGATTTTCCCTAAGTAATTTACTATGGAAAATAAATTATTTAAGGAGAAGGATTTAATTATTTTAATTGTTTTGTTTATGGAAGGGCTTAATTGTGAAAATTTATCTTTGTTTAGATCTGAATTATGCGGCAGTTATTTTGGTAAAGAATTTGAAAATTTTATGGCAACCAATTAAATGTTTACAAATAGGCAGGTTAGTTATAAAGTAATTACTTTAATTGGTATTAAATCAGACTTTACCCAGAAAAGTGGGTTCCGCCTCTTTCAAAAGCACCTTTCGACCCTATGCTTCCACCTTCAACCAAGTCGAAACCCATCGGGTCGGAACGAACTAAGCTGAAACCAATACACAAGGTATCACAATGTCAGTACGTAGTGGATTGGAGAAGGGCCGAAGGCATGGTGTCTAAACATAGCTTTCGATGGGGCTGAAACCTTTGTTTTACTTTCTAAAGAAATGCTCTTGCTTGTTTTTATTAAATGCTTTCGAAGGAGTCGAAACGTATGCTTTCAGAGGGGTCTTTTTAAACTGCTTTCGAAAGGGGTTGACACTCCTTGTTTAAATTGTAGCTTCCGAATGAGTTACTTAGTTTTAAAACCAATGCTTTCGAAAAGGGTGGGTTCGACCAAGTCGAAACCCTTCTGCCATTCCTATGCCTTTCGAAGGGATTAAAGTCATCAATGCTTTCGAAAGGTAGCTTTGTTTTATATTTGTAGTAAGCCACTTCCTAAAAGCTTTCGAAAGGATTCAATGGTTTCGAAGGCAATGGCTTCGAAAGGGGTTTCGAAGCTATCCTTCAAATGTTTTACTTAAATGGTTTGAGCTTTCGAAGGATGGTGTCGAAGCCATATGTTTCTCCCTAAACTCTTTTAATGGTTTCGGAAGAGGTACTTTCGCTTGTATTCACTTAGACCCAATAAGATATGTTTTAAATTAAACCTAATGGTTTCGAAAGGGGTACTTTCAAATGGTTTTGAAGTTATGCTTCTATAATTAAATGGTAATACTTTAATACATTCAAAAGGTTTCGAAAGAAAAGTTTTAAAGTGTTTCGAAAGGCAGGTGCCTAGAGTTTTCAAAAGAAGATTTGTATGCTTTCGAAAGGAAGTTTTCCAATGGTTTCAAAAGTAAAGATTAAAGGTTTTGAAAGCCTTAGTTTTCAAAACAAAGAACCCAATCTCAATTTTTAAAGGTAAAACCCATGGCACTATAAAAGAGCTTTTAAATGCTTTTAAGTTTGAGTTTTCGAAGAAGCTTTCCTTGTTAGAATAATAGGTTAAAGGGATTAACCTGTTTTATATGAAAATGATTTCAAGGATATTAAACCATAGATGTTGGTGATTATTATATTAATATGTTTACTTCTTCTAGTTTACATATTCACTTTAATATGGACCCATAACTGTAATTTAGGGAATAGGGGCAGAATAACCAGCTAGGTTGACCCAGTAGTGAATATAAATTGAGTTAACTTCTGAATGAGTAGAATTGCATCCAGGAGGTCAAGAAGATAAAAATATATGATGCCCAAACACTGATTAAAGAAGTTGTCAGATAGACAGGTTCATAGTAAACCTATGAAAACTATGTATAGGAAAAGTTATTGGCAGGGGCCAATAGTTGTTCATAGTAAACTCATGAAAACTATGATTAGAAAGAGTTATTGGCAGGGGCCAATAGGTTTGTAGTGAACCCAAGAAAACTATATCTGGATTAAGTTATTGGCAGATGTCAATAGGTTCCTAGTCAACCCATGAAAACTAGTATAAGAGGGAAGTTATTGGAGATACCAATAGTTTCAGGGAGGGCCCATGAATGATGAAGTTATTGGCAGGGGCCAATAGGTTCTTACCGATCCCATGAAAACTATGAAACCGGACAGGGAGTCCATAAGCGTTAAACATGTTATTAGTCAGCCCATAAAAAACTAATAGGTTAATTGTGACCCTAGAAACTATAAATGAGTCAGATAGTTAAAAATGAATGGAGATGGAAAATCCAGAATTGATTTACTTGTTTGTATATCATCATAATATTTTGGATTCTCGTGTTTTAACCATTGTGGATGCAGGAGCACAGTATATGGTTTTTATAAAGTTTTGGATAAGATACTAGTGAGGGGAAAACGAGTTCCGCTAAGCTGCATGGTCTCACTAGATATCTAAATGGTTTGAGATGGTAGATTATTATTCATACTAGGCTTTATGTCTGACTCGAAGTTTATGTTTTCCCCTTAAACTCTCAAGTGCTCAATTGATTTTGAGTAGTTTGAGAGTTGAGGTTTTTAGGTACCTCTTTAGACGAATAAGCTTCCGGAGACATGTAGGAGGAACGATAGCTATTTAGAGTTATTTTATATTTTGATTCCGCTGTGTTTTGTTGTAAAGGAAAAGTTTTTTAATTGCATATTTATATACTCTGATCATCCAAGGGGGCAGCTTCATATGTTGCTCTTGGCGTATGTTGTAATAATTATATTTTCTCTGAACGTGGTCTCATATTAGGATTATGTAATGAATTTGAAATGATTTGAAATGGAATGTAAAAGTTGTTTTATGATTTTAATTTTTTTTCCATATCCATATGTTTATGTTATGTCAATGTATCTAACATTACCATATTTGGTTGCCGAGGATTAATAACTATGGATGACTACAACATCCGTAGCCGTTAGTTTTAGGCCTCCAAGTGGGGGATGTTACATTATCTGCCTCAAAGGATGACCTACAACATGACAGTGATGATTACGAGCTGGATGCTGGAGTTAATGGTACTGCAGTTCAAACACCTACTACAGAACCAACCAAGCATCAACGGAAGAACAAAGGAGTGGTTCTCCTAGAGACTGGAGAAACTAGATGTCAGCAGGAAAACCGAGACATTTGAAGAGCCCAACACTCGATGTGTAACGATTCGCCTTTTCAACCCTCAAAAGTCGACACTAACACATCCACGATATTTACGTGACAAACAACCAAGTGCCAAAAAGGCAGATGGTTAGGGAAAAGAAGAAGAAAGAAGACATGAAGAAACTAAACAACATAGAATCTCACAAATTGTGATGAATAATATATAATATAAAATCAAGTCTTTACAAAAAGAGAGAACTTTAATTTACATACACACATCAGAGTACAACGCTAACCTATCAACAACCTTGGATAGTTATACAACCTACCCTTACAATTGTCGAAGAATAAAACAATAATACAATGGAAATAAAATGAAAATATGGAAGTACGTCTTGGGCATCCATCTCGCCTCCTGAACTCCAAAGCATCCAAAGCTAATCTAAGAACATGCTTGGTCCGGTAAGTAGCTAAAAAGAGTAGGATGCTGGTATCCAAACTCCATCCTAGAGTCTACTTTTTCTTGGACACCTCTAAGGTGAAGGTGTTTATTAGCCAACCCAATAACATTAAATACTATTTAACCTCCTATGTGTGAAAATCCAAAAGACACTGTTTAATAAAACCAAGTTTACTCAACTTTAAAACTTCATTTATTAACCATTTTAAATCAAGATACCTTTACATCCTGAAAACTTAGGAGCCAAATACCCGGGTTTTATTTAAAAAATCTTTTGAAGTAATACTATATATTATAGTAATAGAAAATATGCCTATAGCTCGAGTAACCCAAAAATGATACTAAGAAACTGAGTACTACCAAATAGAATCATACATCCCTTACCTAGAAGGATGTTGTTTGATGTACATGTTTCCTATTTTTTTGGAATGTGTTGCGTCTATGTGGTTCACTGGGCTCATGCCTAGATCCATATTGACTTTTGATGAGTTCGCTAGGTAGTACTCAAGAGAAGTGTTTACCATCCGAACACATCTCTTTCCCATTTTAAGTTATTTTTGGGCCACTCGAACATAAAAATATTTATTTTATTCAAAAACTCCATTTTTATCCATTATGTAAAGACCTTAAGCGTACTTATGTGTACGAGGATATGACATGTAGCCCCGATAGTCGACCTTTGAAATACCGTGTCAGCGATGAATATATAGCAGATATGGTTAATCAGTTGGTCGAGGAAAGAAAAGGTAGAAAATACAAGGATCGGAGTTCAACGCTAAGCAGAACTCCATTCACGAAAAACATTCTACGATGCTGACAATGCCATTATATAATGGGACCATCGATCCTATGCAACACTTACTTAAGTATGAATGGAATATGGATGGTGCTAGGGCGAAGGATGTTGTTTAATGTACATGTTTCCTATTTTTTTGGAACGTGTTGCATCTATGTGGTTCACTGGGTACGTGCCTAGATCCATATTTTCTTTTGATGAGTTCGCTAGAAAATTCTTAGAGTAGCTCCAACTCAATGTTGCTTGTTCGAAGGACGCAATGTCCTTGGCGAGCCTATCTCAAGGACCTAAAAAGTCATTGAAAGGGTTCTTGAATCGGTTTATTATTGCTATTACCGAAGTGAGTAATCCAAAGTAGGATATGATATTTGTGGCATTGGTCTGGGGCATACATCTGGACATGAATTTCATAAAATGGTTGAAGATAAAACAACCAACGACCATAGAGGAATTTCATCAGAAGGCTAATCAGTTTCTTCGATTAGAAGAGGCAAGTCTAGCGGTAGGGAAGACTGATGATGAATAGTTGAAGGAAGTTATCCAAAGCAATGTGGCGATTAACAAGCTAGAGAAAGATCTAGTAACTTAGCGCTTAATGTTGGAAACTCTAACAATCTGAAGAAAAGGAATCATAGCCCTGGAAGTAGGCAGAATAAGAACAAAAACACATGAGAAATATAAAATCGGAAAACTATACTCCCTAAATGATACATTGGAAAACATAGACCTTACTACTCAAGGAATAGAACGATATAAAAAGCTACTTAGGAGGGAGGCGACTGAGTAGGAAAAGCGCTCCTAAAAGTACTGTTGTTTCTAGGAAACCCATGGACACAACACGAACGAGTGTCGACATTTGAAGGATCTCATTGAACAACTGATTAGGAAGAATAAGCTCTTGCAGTATGTTAAAGAACCCTAGGAAGGTAATCAAACACAAGACCCTCTGGGCCATCTTCCCATGGGAATTAGCCTGGACCAAATGGAGAGGCGCCTAGGCAAATTAATGAAAGGCTAGTTATCAATACCATAACTGAAGGACCTCATCCAATAGAGAAAAGCTGGAGGGAGATGGAATGGTACACGAGCTCGCCAAAGCACGTACCACAAGAAGACTGCTTTGCTATGGAAGACGATGCTCCAGTTAAGCACTAAAGAATGATAATGGATGATGTCGTGTTCAGAAATATAATGCTAATTGAGTTGAAGCACCAACCTTCGACCCATGATGATAGTGATAGGTATTGGATCGACAACAGTGCATCGGGTCATGGTGGATATTAGAAGTTCTATGAACATAATATTCAGAAAGACGTTCGATCAAATGAAGATTAATATAAAGGAGGTCATAGCTTGTAAAACCAAGATCAAAGGGTTATAAGCATAGCTAAATAATTGATCAAAACGATCGATCTTCTTGTGGAATTGAGTGAAGGATATCGTAGGATAGTCCAAATTTATAAATTTGTTATAGTGGATGAAAACTCGGCATACAACGCCTTTTTGGGTCGACTGGCCCTTGCTTATTTTAGAGTAACACTGGCACCTTAGTGTCTAATGATGAAGTCCCTTATGGAAAATAGGGTCGGATCGATAAGAGAAGACTAAAGCGTAGGAAGGGAATGTTATGTCACGGAGCCGAGGAAAGGAAAGTGACAAGAGTAAGGCAAGAACATGGATGGGACTCTCCTCATTCGAGATTCGCAAGAATAGCAATAAAGCCAGAACCCTAGCTTGGGAACTATAACAAGTTTGATAAGGCTATAGACCCAGGAAGAAGTTAGGGGGAGGGTGAGCAATGCCAGCTGAGCTGACAGTGAACGTTCCAGTCGATATGAATGATCCTACATGGGTTCTAAAGATTGGATCTATGCTTAGTATTAACTTAAGGAAGGTATTGGTTAATTTCCTCCAAGGGAATTTGGACACATTCAGATATGTGTGCGATATCATCGGAGATTGCATGTCATGCACTGAATATTGATCCAAAGTTTACACTAGTCAAACAAAAAAGGCATAGTCTGGGTCCAGAGCGATCTACTACTTTGAAGGAAGAAGTGGACAAGTTGATGGCAAACGGATTTATCTGCAATGCTTTATACCTGGATGGGTATCCAACCCTGTGTTAATTAAAAATCAAACGAAAAATGATGGACATGTATCGACTATTCGAATTTGAATACGGCATGCCTAAAGGACAATTTTCCCCTGCCCAAGATTTGACCAACTGGTAGACGGGATTACATGACATGAGTTGCTCTCATTCATGGACGCTTATTCGGGTTATAATCAGATTCTGATGCATATGCCGAATCAGGAAAAAACTAGTTTCATAATAGATTTAGGATTATATTGCTATCGAGTAATGTCGTTCGGTTTGAAGAATGCTGGAGCCACATACCAGAGATCGGTGAATTATACGTTCAAAAATCAAATTGGACGGGCAATGGAGGTATACATGGATGACATGCTTATGAAGTCATGAGTATCGCAGAACCATTTGGATGACCTTCTGAGATATTTGAGGTTTTATGGAAGTATGGAATGAAGCTAAATCTATTGAAATGTTCTTTCATGGTAGCATTAGGAAAATTTCTAGGATATATTATTAATGCAAGGGGCATCCAGGCTAATCCGAAGCATATTAACACCTTGAGAAATGTAACTGCTCCGGCTACGAAGAAGGAGTTACAAACCTTGAATGGGAAGATCGATGCCTTGAGTCGATTCCTCTCAAAGGGAACAGACAAATGCATACCCTACTTCGATGCCCTCAAGAAGGAAAAGAAGAATTTTGAGTGGAATGAACATTGTCAGAATTCCTTTAAGGATTTATTGAGGCACGTGGAGATGCCACCGGTCTTATCGAAACCCCTGGATAGGGAGGAATTATTTGTTTATTTAACAGGTCCACTCACACATTAAGTGCGGTACTAGTGCGTGAGGAGGCAAGAATTAAAAGGTCGGCATACTATATCAGTAAGCAGTTTATAAGAGCTGAAAAAAACTACTCAAAGTTGGAATAACTGGTGTATTGCTTGATGATTACGTCGAAGAAGCTGCGACTATACTTCCAGGCTCATCTGATCAATGTGCTGATGGATCGGCCCTTAATGTAGGTGTTATACCGACTAGAGACTTCGAGAAGACTAATGAAGTGGAACACACAGTTAAGCCAGTATGACATTATTTAGCATCTGAGGAGAGCGATAAATAGATAGGCATGGGCAGACTTCATTGCTAAGTTTACCATGCGAGATGGTGAAGAAGAGGACGATGTAGATGAAGTTTCTTAGTGGAAGCTTTTTGTGGATGGCGCTTTGAACGAACATGGTTCAGGCGCAGGACTAGTGCTAGAAACCCCAAAAGGACGGATGTAACGACCCGAAATTTTATAGTTTTGATTTGTGAATATTTAATTAATTTTAAATATTTAATTATTTAGTAAAATAGCCCTCTTCTAATTAATAACTAATGATAGGAAATTCATTATTGAACTTGGTTTACATAAATAAGTAGTTAGATGAAAAACTGAAAATGTGACCGAAAGCTCTTTTCGGATTTTTGACTTTTTATCGAACGAAAAGTTATAGAATGTTGTCTCACTAATATAAACACATATAACAACAATTCAAAGTATATCAAATATATTAATTAAATCAAAGGTCATTAGTAAGTTTTAGAAAGTGATTAAGTAATGTAATAAAGAAAGAATAATTTTCTTCTTTATTTAAAATGGTAAAATGTGCTTAGATTCTTGTGTATACATCAAATTAAAGTAAGAACGCATATGGGTGCATATGGGTTATTATGCTTTTTCTATCTCCTTTCATTTCATTATTTTCATTTTAAAAAAAAGAGCTTTGGAAGAAAACTCAAAAATGGCTCCTTCTTTCATTCTTTTTCTTCACTTCTCTCTTCCAAAACAATACCAAACCTTCTCTAAACTTCACAATACTCTAGTATGTTCCTTGGCACACCAAAGCAATACACCATAGTATGTCAAAGATGAGAAAAATGGAGCAAAATAGGGGAATCAAGCATATGCATGACCATGGGAGGCATGGGGAAGGCTTGGTTTTTGAGTTTGTGGTGAAAGGTGGTGGCTTTGGGGTTTTAGTGATGGTAGGAAGTGTTTGTTGGTTTTTAGTGGCTTTTGATTGTGGTTAGCATGATTTGGAAGCAAGAATTCTTACTCTAAAATTTTTGTTTTTATAATATACAATTTAAACATAAAAGTGATATCTTGTGTGATGTTTAAAATATATAGTTGTTGGTTGAATTGTTATTATGATGTTGTATGTTGTAGTGCTTTGGAATGCACTTTGAGTTATTGATTTGTATGTTGGACTATAGACATATTGTAGAGCATATGTAAATATGGTGTTTGGACTTTTTATGTCTTGATGTATAGCCTTAAATGAAGCACATAAAGATTAGTACGAGACTTGGACTTGAAATGTAAGTGTTCATATAACGATAGTCGCTATAGAAGCACTATAATGTCATGTATATTATTTTTGTTTGAATATTATGTTTTCATGTATATAATGATGTATGTATGATTTTCCATACTTCTTGTGATGTGATGTGAAGTTGAGAATTATTATATGACTTGGAAAGTTCAATTCTATTGAGAATAGAAATAAATGGTAGCTTGTTTAAGTACCATAGTGGTCACAAAGACTCTTTTCGAATTTGAAAGTTATGAATTTCAATTTGACTTCATCTATATGATATTTCGAAGTAAAATATTTTACATACTTATAATAGTATAAAATATAGAAAGAAATAGAGTTTAAAACTGTTTGATTATAAGACCAAGTTTTAAAAGTTATGGTCCATATAGCGATAATTGCTATGGACTCGGTTTTGAAATCTATGATTTTAATAAAATACAAAAGATATCCATTTTAGATAATTTGTAAATTCTTTTCAAATATGGTTTGTAGAGGTTATATAAGTATTTTGAAAGAAATTTGTGATATAAAAGATCTATTTCGAGATATTTGAACAAGCGGTTTATTTAAAGGAAATCAGTTTATTTTTCAAAGTCGAATTCTTCTTCAAAGGTGATGGCTTCAAGTTATGATTTGAAATTAACTACAAAACTTGTTTTAAAATGTTAAAAGGTATTTGGAATTAAATAATAGGTTTAAAAGAGTTATTTGACATAACAAAGTCAGTGTTGACTTGTATATAAAGGAAAAGGTCTATTCTTTCAAATCAAATGTGGGTTAAAACAAGGATTTCCAAGTAAGATTTGATATAGGTATTTTAAAGGGTATTTTAAGGATTTTTAAGTGGAATTTTAAAGTGAAAAGAAAGTTAGTTTATAACCCTTTGTTTTAAATGAATAATATAAGGAATTAAGGAGTTTTATACTTGATGTTAAACTTTGAGGTAGGTAGACTTCTACGTATCTTAAAGTAAGAATGCTGTCAAGTCAAGGTTTGAGAGGTAATAGTACCCTAGCTTGAACAGCTTCATTGTTATTTGAAGGATCGTTCAATATTTGAAATCGAAGATTGATGTTAAATATTTGAAGTCTTATTTTCTTATGCAAATTCAGTTACTTATGGAAATTTAGTAGTCTAATACTTAGCACTAAAAGCCGATGAGTAAACTGATCCTCTATCTATGAGATCTAAAATCGGGGTGCCTAGGCAAGGATCTAACTTACATAGCTTCGTTTCTAGGCGAGAGATATGGTAAGTCAAAATATCGGAAACGTGACAAGTGTTAGAGAATCGATTTCCATAAATGATCTTTATAACTTATGATGGTGTGGAAAGTATTCTTTTCATACTTCATGCTAAATTCTAAGGTATGTAAATTTGTCACTATCTTGGGAATTAATAATGTATGTTGAGGCAAGAATAATTCTCTAACTTGTCCGATTTAATTGTTAATCGAGGGATAGTACTTGTTGACTCAATTTTTCATCACAAGTACGGAAAACCCGGTCGAACCTCGAAATGCAATCACACTAGCAAGGATACCACCGTGCCGACTAGGCTTACTTTTTGGATGAGTCGACCCTAGAGGGAAGGCTCGCCATTGGTGGAGGGCACGGACCTGTTTTAGCCACAACGTTGGTTGCGGGCTGACCAACCCCAAGCGGAGGATGGTCGTATGGGCCCTTTGCTGTTGGGCCGTTGCTTGAGGGGAATGTGGATTGAGATGGGTAGGAGCAAATGGAGGCGCTTACCCATCGGAGTATAGCGTGCTGGAGTGGACAGGGAGACTTGCCCATGGTGGGAGACGGTAGAGAATGATCCTATGGAGAACTAAGTACAGAAAGTAAGTACACAACGATATATAGTGATTTGGCCCAATGCGGCCTACGTCCACTGTGATGTTCCTTTGCTATATCGACCTCTTACAATCTATAGACTGTTATAAGAGAATAATAAAGGAGACTAGACTAAATATTACAAGAGTATAATATCCTAGTCGAAGGGTCTTGCACGGAGAAGACATGAGCGAAGACCCACTGGGAGGGTCATTCCTTGAGGAGGAGTCTCGGAGACGTAAGATCTCTCGAAGGAGGAGTTGCTGGCAGTGGTCGGAAGGTAGGCGCTAGAAGGAGGTGCCGCTAGCTGGAGTGATATGCTTATTATTGGAGGCGATGATAGTGGTAGAGCTTTGTGGGTAGAGCATGGTGGGTTGAGTGGTAGAGCTTGATGGAGGCTCTCTTCAATGAAAGTTCGACGAAGCTGCCATTAGAGAGGCTTTAGAGGAGGAGAGAGTTGGTGAGGGAGATGGGTTGGATAAATCATTCTCTTCGTCCCTTTGCCATATATCATGGCATTGGGTATATATAGAGGATGTAAGATATGAATGAATGGTCGAGATTGTAGAACAACGGTGCAGGAGAGGCTCTGGGCTATGGATTGGAGGAGATGTAGGATGGGAGCCATCTAGAAAGCAAATTCGAGCCCAAAGCTCGGATTGCTTACCAGCTGGAAAGAAAAGTCTATGAAGACCTAGGAAAGGCAGCATGCTTTAGTAGGTAAGGGTGCAGGTGTTCTGATTGGCTATTGAAAAGGTGAGGCAGAGGAAAGGGCTGTGCATGGAGTACTGTTGGCAGAGGTACAGTACTTTTCTCTGATGGCATGTACTTCAGAGTAGTTAGACTGGGAATGGTTAGGGTACTTCGTGGTAAGCTATTTCGGGTTAAGCAGGTGGTCCTAGCTGGTATATTTAGGATTGCTAAGGACATAAGGCAGTCAGTCCACCATGATTAGGTGGATCGCTGTATAGGTGTAGTTGGGCCACACGAGATAGCTAGTCCGATGTCGACTCTGAAAGACCCGGGCGTCCGGCGGAGGGCGGACATGCAGGGCTCGGTTGCAACCATGTGGAGAGCGGACTCGACGGATGGTCACATGAGAGCAGAGCTACTTCTAATACTAATATCATGTCGATGGTGGACTTGGGCCTTAGAGGTGGAGGAAGGCCGCTAAGGAATGGCATTGCATGGAAGGTGTGGTACTTGGCACATGGATTTGGATGAAGGACCGGATCAGGCATGTGTCGAAGAAGCCGAAGACGGCTCTGGCTGCTAAGGAAAAGGATGCTAAGGAAGGCCTCGGGGCACAACCTTGGGCGTATGCCTTGAGGAGTGGTCGAGTCTGGCCAGATTGAAGAGACATAAAGGAGTACCATGAGAGTGCACACTTAGGCTTATTCTTCTAGGAGAGATGGGCTGGCAAGCTTCAGAGGATTGTCAGAATGTTGGAAGCGCTCGGTGCCTTGTTCAGGAAGGTAGGTCGCCTGAGGGCTTCATCTGACCATTCCACGTGGAAGAGGAGGAGACGTTTGAGGAGGGGTCTTCCTGGTATGCGGTAACAACACTAGAGGAGCCACACATGAGAACTGGAGAGGATGCATCATGGGACCGTGCTGAATCGGGCAGACGTGCTTTGAGGCCTATCGTTCTTTCGGGATCCTGAAGGAAGTGGTGATGTCTAAGGGCTGAGCTTCCATCCGTGGTGTCTCCGGATGCGGAGTGGGAGTGGTTTGCCACTGAAGACAACGGACTGGTTGCCCATTGAGAGGGGTAACCAGCTGGCTGAGCGAGGATTCGACGGACATACCGACTTTGGGAGCTTCTCCAGGAAGTTTTTTTTTACCCGAAATTTTGGGTAACATTTTGCCCTCAAAGTCTGTCCTTGCTTGCAAGGGTTGACTTGAATGCTTCGAGCTGATTCGAATCTGAAGGAAGACACACCAGAAGGGTTGTCCCTAGAAGAGGCTTTGATGACAGATCGTGCAAAAGGCGGCGCTATCCGGCCGCAATTAGGAGATGATCACTGGAGGCGACGTTGGCTGCTTCTGGCTAGATTCTAAGATGATGAGAAAGAATGACCATGGCTTACTGATGAATTGAGCGGTTGTGAACTAGAGGGTAGGATCGGGGGGTTTTCTTTGCAGTTTTCTGATTTCGAAGACGGGATTCCCCCGTGCCATGGGCGTCTTGATTGAAAGGCTAGCTATGTGTCCGCCTTCTTGCTAACTACAGATTGGGGGCGGACACCGGGAGGACATCCCTTGCCTGGCCCGAAGTAGTTGGGCATTGCTCGAATCCGCAAGAGTGAACAATGCAATCCGTTAAAGTCATTGGTTTCTCCAGGGGGTTTGGGTGTCCTGGTGCAACGGCATTTGGAGAGTTGATGGAGGACGGCCGCAGATGGAGACAATTGTCGGAGTGCTAGAGGACCTGCTTGGGGGATCCATGTCGTGCCAGCTCCAAGCGAATATCGGGTAGCAGTCGGAATGCAAGTTGCGGGCGTCTCACTGGTTCAGAGCTTCCTGGCATGAGTTGAAGCGCGTGGTCGCCTCTGGGGTCTGCGATGAGGACGCACCACGAATTGAATGGAGATACGATCCTGAGCCCGAGTCGAGCCCGTGCCGAACTAGAGTGTTGTAGCTCGCTTACTCTTCCGGGTGAATAGGATGGACATGATTGGATGCATTTATAATCTTGGGTGGTCCTCATGAGACCCCGGATGTGCCATGGCTTGCTTTCACCGAACTCTCCTAGGTAGTGGTGGATGCCCCCAGGTCCGAAGGTGGACGTTGAAGGGGGGGGGGGTGCAAGAAGGTTGGTGCTGCACGAGTTGTTTGGATGAAATGGCAGAAGAGGCGACTCTGCTTCAAGACTCTAGCTCTGATTGAAGTAGGATATGCGACTCCGGAAGCCAGAACGTTGCGAGTTGCATAGGGCATGCAGTCCAGCTTTAGAGGGAGGCCGTGGCAACCCGTCAGAGGGGGCAAAGAAGCTATTGCTAGACATGCCGCTCTTGAGGAGTGCCATGTGAGACCGAGGAGGAGATAGTTGCAAACCCGGAGGATTTTCCACGGTTTCCCTTTGATGCTCGAATCCACTACCAATGGTTTTGGGAGGAGGCCAAGGGTTGGAATTTAAGGCTGTTGTTGGTGGTGCAGGGAAGATGCCCCTCAGCATCGGACTCTATGTCCCGTCCTTCAAGTAGAGAGGCACCGCCCTTGGGTCAGCTGTCGGTACTGCAAGGGATAAGGAAGGGGAGCGAGGGGCGTTTTACCGACCAGCACAGTACCCAGAGGTCCGTGGAGCGCACTGTGAGAAAGTAAGAGGGCTAAAGGATGCGGACTGGACCACATCCCGGGGGAACACGAGACTATGACCGCTTCTCTTAGGGGAACAGAGGACTGTAGGACAGGAATCTAAATTCCTCTCTCTTCTGACCATTCTTCCTTTCTCTTGGTTGGAGGGAGGAAGAGGACCATGAGACTTTTGCAATTAAAGCTGGGATATCGGCTGATGTGGGATGACGTCGCTGCTGTGAGGCTTTCAACCTTGTGGTCGGGGGATCGGGCCACACGGTGGGTGCCAGAATGTTGACCCAATTTTTCGTCACGAATATGGAAAACCCGACCGGACCTCGAAATGTGATCGCGCCATCGAGGATACCACCGCGCCGACACTAGGCTTACTTTTTGGACGAATCAAACTCGAAGGGAAGGCTCGCTATTGGTGTAGGGCGCGAACCCGTTTGAGCCACAAGGTTGGTTGTGGGCCGACCACCTCCAAGCGGAGGGCGGCGGGTGGGGCACTTCGTTGTTAGGTCGTTGCTTGAGGGGAATGTGGATTAAGATGGGTAGGAGTGGATGGAGGCACTTGCCTGTGGTAGGGAGTATGGCAGGCTGGAGTGGATATGGATACTTGCCCATGGTGGGAGGTGGTAGAGAATGATCCTAAGGAGAACAAAGCACAGAAAATAAATACATAGCGGTATATAGTGGTTCGGCCCAGTGCGGCCACGTCCACTATGATGTTCCTTTACTATATCGATTTCTTACAATTTACAAACTATTACAATAGAATAATAAAGGAGACTAGACAAACTATTACAAGAGTATAATATCCTAGTCTAAGCGTCTTGCGAAGAGAAGACCTGAGGGAAGACCTATCGGGAGGGCTGTCCCTTGAGGAGGAGTCTCGAAGATGGAAGAGCTCTCGAAGGAGGGGTTGTTGGCAGTGGTCCGAAGGTAGGTGCTAGAAGGAGGTGTCGCTAGCTGGAGTGATAAGCTTGTTGTTAGATGCGATAATGGTGGTAGAGCTTGGTGGGTAGAGCACAGTGGGTTGAGTGGTAGAGCTTGATGGAGGCTATCTCTAACGGATGTCGAGAGAAGCCGCTATTAGAAAGGCTTTAGAGGAGGAGAGAGTTGGTGAGGGAGATGGATTGGAGAAATCATTCTCTCCATCCCATTACCATATGGCATGGCATCGGATATGTATAGAGGATGTGGGGGTGTGAATGGATGGTCAAGATTGTAGAACAACGGTGCAAGAGAGGCTCTTGGCCATGGATTGGAGGGGACGTAGGATGGGAGCCAGTTGGAAAGCAGATTCAAGCCCATGGCTCGGATTGCTTACTAGTTGGAAGGAAGGGTCTATGGAAGACCTAGGAAAGGTGGTAGGCTTTAGTAGGTAGGGATGCAGGCATGCTGATCGGCTATTGGAAATGTGAGGGAGAGAAAAGGGCTATGCGTGGAGTACTGCTGGCAAAGGAACAATACTTTTCTCTGATGGCATGTAGTTCGGAGCAGTTGGACTAGAAATGGTTAGGGTACTTCGTGGTAAGCCGTTTCAGGTTAAGCGACCAGTCCTAGTTGGTAGGTTTAGGATTACTAAGGACATAAGGCGGTCGATCCACCACGGTCGGGCGGATCCCTGTGTAGGAGTAGTTGGGCCACATGAGATAGCTAGTCCAGTGTTGGCTTTGAATGACCAGGGTGTCCACGGACATGCAGGGCCCGGTTACAGCCGTGTAGAGAGCGGAGTTGACGGACGGTCACGTGAGAGCGAAGCTAATTCTGATACTAGGATTATGCCGAGGGAAAGCCCGAGCCTTAGAGGAGGATGAAGGCCACTAAGGAATGGTGTTGCGCGGAAGGTGTGGTACTTAGCGCATGGATAGGACCGAATCGGGTAGGTGCCGAATAGGCCGTAGGAGGCTCTGGCTGCAAAGGGAAAGGATGCTAAGGAAGGCCGGGGGCACAACCTTGGGCTTATGCCTTGAGAAGCGATCGAGGTTGGCCAGATCGAAGGGACGCCAAGGAGTGCCAAGAGAGTGCGCCCTTGGGCTTTCTTCTGGAGAGATGGGCTGACTGCCTTTAGAGGATCATTAGAATCTTGGGAGCGCTTGGTGCCTTGTTAAGGAAGGTGGGTCGCCTAAGGGCTTCTTTCAACTTTTCCACGTGGAAGAGGAGGTGATGTCTGAGGAGGCGGTCATCTAGGTATGTGCGAACGACAGTGGAGGAGTCGCGAGCGGGAACTTCTAAAGAGGATGCAGGAGGAGGCTGTGCTGAATCGAGCATGTGTGCTTCGGGGCCCACTGTTCTTTCGGGATCCTAAAGAGTGTGTTGATGGCTGAGGGCTGAGCTTCGATCCATTGTGCCTCCGGATCTGGATTAGGCGCGGTTGGCCCCTGAAAACGACGGACTGGTTGCCCATTGACGGGGGTAACTAGTGGGCTTAGCGAGGATCTGGTGGACGGAACGACTTTGTGAGCTTCTCTAGGAAGTTTTTGTTTACCCAAAATTTTGGGTAGTTTGAAATCGAAAAGTGGTAGTAAGTATATTTGGTATAATTTCCATATGATTTATTTACTTACACCAAAAGAAAAGTGGTTTGGGTTTATAGTGAAAAATATTTTTATATGACATTGATTTTTAACCCATTTAGTTTTGCTTTTGAAATATGAAATTTTCATAGTGTTTTATGAATATACTTGTACCGTTGAGATATGCATATGGAGACGTTTGCTAAGTATTGAAAATGTAGTGTTTTGTGAATATACTTATACCGTTGAGATAAGTATATGGATTCATTTTCTAAGTATTGAAAATGTAGTGTTTTGTGAATATACTTATACCAATGAGATAAGTATATGGACAGTTTTCCAAGCATTAAAAAAGAATAAATGAATAGTGAATGGTTAGTATACATATGTATATCTTTATAAAAGTATTTTGATACAAGTATTTACAAAGTGATTTTAACTAATGAATGATTAATCAAAGAGGATTAGTGGTTGCTTATATGCTCAATCATGCCTTAGTTTTCCATATGAAATAAGTCTTCTATTTGATTGTTTTGTTTATTTGATAGTTAAATAACCGACTGTCAAATCTTGACCAAATATAACTCTGGAAATATCTAGAAGAAACACGGGAATTATACGGTACAGTTATCTTCGAGGATGCTATATTGTACGTATAAACTCAATTTTCTCTTCTAGGACCAATGATAAGGAAATCCGTTTGTTTAAACGGTTAGGAGGTGATCTCCACTCTTATGTATTGTCAGTTTATTTCCAAAAGAACCAGAGTTGTGACGACAGACCTCCTCGACCCTCAGAAATTGACACTAATACATCCTCAGTATTCGCGTGCCGTAAATCTAAGTGCCGGAGAGGCAGATTATCATGGGGTAAAGAAATATAGATAGAATATAAGCCAATAATAAAATCTCACATCGTATTCAATACATAATTATACATATGATTAGTACATGCAATTACTCCAAATTGTTCCATCAAAGTTACGACAAGTACTAACCCAGCTAGGATAGTTATAACGGCCTATTTTTACAGTGCTGGTAGACACTAATACATAATACAGACACAGCGGAAAGTAATAGATGACTTCAACAAAAGACCCAAAATGCTCCATACTCCAGGCTCCATGCTCCATTCCAAAATGCTCCAAGCTTATCTAACTAGTTGGATGCCCGGGAAAATAGGGCACCTAGAGTTTAAGGGGAAAATAAAATAAACTCTGGGTCAGTCATGGGACTGGTGTGAGAAACTCAAAATACGATGTTTGAAAACAAAAGGTATCTCATAAGACCACGCCGCACTTAAATATGGTATGGGTTTTTACCTTATGATAACCAAAACATTTGCTACGCAGAATATGTGGATATTATTTTTAATGGCATTCTTTTGAAAACACTTTTCAAGTAAGCATACATAATCTTAGCCAAAATTGTTACATTATTAAATTCCAGCATACTAGGTTCTACAATCAAATCCAAAGGCACTTATTGGAGAATGGATTTCCATACAATGACAGGGTAAGGGACTACCTTTCGACAGTACATCTCTAGAAAAATGTACCTGAGGCTCCAACCACTACCAACACAGAACCTGCCTACCTTTACCATAGATAGTACTGAATATGTCATCACCCCGGTCATTCCCGACCTATCCGAGAGATCTCTTTTCATACACCACATTAATTTAACACCCGACGTCATAGCGGGAATAAATATATCTAGAAAGGTGATGACTATATCCTAATGGGAGCGACCCACTTAGCTCTGCCGCATCTACCCTGTTTTTGTCATTTCCGGGTGATGAGGCTCGAGGTAACGATTACCTTACTCGTAGCGCATTCCACTTTGAATGCCACATTGCCAATCCATAATCACACAATTGATTTCTACAAACGTATAACTCCTAAGCTCTCAGGAATGGGTGTTAAGCTAAGAGAAGTTGCCTTCTTCGCCACCAATCAGATGATACGTTCATAGAAATCAACCAATGCAATTACAATTGCAACGTCATACATCCATCCATGCAAGTTGTCCAGGAACAGGACAAACGAAGGCACTCTCCTACCACATCCTGTCGGGAGTTACTCCTAGGATTAGTAGCGATTAGTCCTTGAATTGGATATTTCATAATGAAGAGACTGCTGCTACTATATGTATATTGGGAGTTTATCCCCAAATGATCAACAAGCAGTCATTTGTTACAAAAATCCCAAATATCATATCCATGTCTTCACTTTGAATACGCAAATTGGTTCGTAGTGGTCTTCGGATAGGAGTTACCCAAATCCGACCCCGGTTCCTTCGAATCCAATCATCGATAAAAAAATGTTATGTAAATAGGGAATCACTCTTTAATTGATTAAGTTCTTTTTATCAAAATTTCTTTTGGAGATATATATTTCTATACATTATTTTTGGTACATACGGAATCATTAAACCTCTCTTATCAAATCCTTTGATTACTTTAAACACTTTTTGAACTAGAAATAAATTCGAAATCATTTCATTTTTTCCACTTAGGAAAACATTTCCAGTTCATTTCATTTAAATATTAAAAAAGATTTCTGAATTCAAAATTCATAATTTTAATTGGGTTAAAACCATGTTATCTAGGATGTTAATACAAAACCAGTAAATATTAAGTGAGCAGAATCTACAGAAATCATCTAATTCCACTCAATATCAATTCCCATATTCAACAAATGCTATGGGTGGAATAACGATGAAAGCACCTTTTAAATTCCACTAATAGTATGAGTTCCCTCTTCGGGCTTTAACACCGAGTATAAGAAGATTATCTCCATAAAATCCAAGTTATTTATATTTGGAGAATTATATCCTTTATACTTTGGAAAATTTTGATCCGAGTAAATCAAATTTACTATCCCATCCATCGGGCCAGTCCGGATAGCTAGGGAGAGCAGGAAACTGGTTTCCAAACTCAAGCCCAAACAGTACCTCTCTGACACCCATAAGGCGGTCAAGTAATTTGATCGACTCTAAATCATTTAATATTTAACCATTCCATAAATCCTTCAAATCATCTTTAAAATAATTTATTAATCATTTGAAAACATTTACAAAAGATTTGGAAAAGAACGGTTGCGTTTAAAACTACATTTCAAAAGATATAGAAAAGTGCCGCGGAAAGTGTTTTTTAAGCTATATTGATCAAAACGACTTTTCTATCATTTGGAAATTCATTTTTATAACTCAAATTACTTTTAAAACATTTTAGAAGATTTTTAGAATTTATTTCATATTTTTAAACAATTTTAAAATATCATTTTCAAAGTAATCCTTTTATGTATTCCGAACTGCAAAAACCGTGATTTTTCCAAAAACTTATTTTATTCATATTACAAAATCTACTTATCAAAATCTCAATTTTCTTTGTTTGTTTGAAAACTAGGGATATAATAGTTCAGAAAATTCTTATCGAAGAATTCCGAGCTAAATTCCATTCTATATACTCATTTGACTTTTATGGCACGAACTACCGTTACACGACGCGCCTAATTTTGACTAAATTTTCAATATTCATTTAAACTTTGCCAAAACACTTTTAAATGTTAATAAGACATTTATAGATCATATTAAACCATTTTTAAGAGGTTTAAACATTCAATATACACCACTTCATTAAATAAAGGAAAGTGATTTTCTTTGTGCTTATCAACGTGTATTTCCGTGACTGGCATATATATTCAATATTCATATTAAACAACCATCATCAACAATCATAATCAAACACATATAACATCCAATAGCATATAATACTATATTTTAGGAGTTTCTCACCTTGGGATTAAACGACTAACTAAAAATTGGCTATAGCTTCGCTAACTCGAACTTTTAGCTCACACTACAAGGGGAAACACGTTTTCCGACGGCCAAAAGCCGTCGGCGGCCGTCGGAACCCGTCGGCCGCCGTCGGAAATTGCCGTCGGAAATGGCGTTGTCGGGAAGCAGTATTTCCGACGGCTTCCGACGGAGGCTGCCGTATACATTCCCGACGGATCCAGACGGTTTCCGACGGATTCCGACGGGTGTCGGAATCCGTCGGAATCCGTCGGAAATCGTCTGAAACAGGCCATCGTTATCCGTCGATAACCGTCGGGAATTTTGACCAATAAGCTGTCGGTAGCCGTCGGAAGCCGTCAGAAATCTGCTGTTTTTTTTTACATTTGCTTCACATTTAGCCTTCCAACCACATTTCTCTTCCAAACATTAGAATATCAATACTGTACAATCCAATATACAATAGTCCAACCAAATATTCAAACCCAAACCACAAAATATTTAATAAACACATAAATAAATAAAATTACATCAAAATATAAATAACCATTCCAACATTAACATAATCCTAACAATAACTGTTCTACCATGTTGTTAATACACAAATTCATCAATATTCTCATACACGTTCTCATACTACCATAGAACCAAATGTGTCAAACATAATTATACATAAATCAACAATTACCTACGCCGTCTATCAAATCATTCTAAGTTAAAACAAAACATACCTGAACGAACAAGAAAGCAAGTAATGAATTAATCTCCTGCAGATCCAGAGCCAACCGAGGAAGGAAAGTGACCACCACCCTGCTGCTGCTGCTGCATGTACTCTAACAACTGTGCGGTGTGCATGGCCTGTTGGCGGTTCTGCTCCTCCAACTGGGCAACTCTAGTACGCAATTCTTCTATATCTACAAGATCGCTCTGATGTCTACCCCGCCGTCCCCTACTCTGACTATTGGACTGCAATAATTGAAAAATAAATAAA
This sequence comes from Allium fistulosum, assembly GCA_030737815.1. Classification (NCBI taxonomy): domain Eukaryota; kingdom Viridiplantae; phylum Streptophyta; class Magnoliopsida; order Asparagales; family Amaryllidaceae; genus Allium; species Allium fistulosum. Next base: position 1,041,129,476 of record CM060902.1, on the reverse strand, counting down.
ATCCAAGTTTATTGTTTTGAAAAAGTGAAAATATCATATTTTAAGAAAAAGTAAATTATTTACCGCTAAATTGCCAAATCCGTATCGTCGACCATGCTCTGCTGGATCCATAACGGACTCAAATATAACGTCTTCCTCATTGGTCGTCAGCTGATCTCGACCCGTGTCAGCAAGGAGTTTCTGCCGCTGCTCCATAAACTTCTCCTGCATTAACAAATTAATAATATCATATCTTATGTCATCATAGTTTAACAATTAAAACAATTACTAATACTAAATAAAATAAAATATGCTTACATGGCTTTTGCTGGATTTATCGTCCTGCCATGTGTACGAAACAGTCCCGGCTGGATTAACATGCTCGACAGCATGCGTACGGGTGAACACGTCCATATAGCTGACATGACCATGTGACTCGGCTTCCTGAAGTTGATTATTACATACAATTATTATACATTTAAAATCATATAGTATAAACTATTTACATTTATTATTCAGTAAATTTACCAACTCCTGCCGATACTGCTGAAACGACTTCGATCCTCCGCGATGAGTGACGGGATCCTTATTTCTATTTGCAGAGTTTCTATCCGACTCTGCCTGTACATTCAAAATTTTATACGTTAATTTTCGATCACGTCAAATTAATAATTCAAAAAAAATTAGTATACTTGCCTTCGCCTCGTCCGTCTCCCAGTATCTCAACCAAGCTTGCCACAGGCTCTCTCCCATCCACCGTGGTTTCTTACCAGATTTCTTAATCTCAGATATCGTATCCCTGTAGTTCTTGCGCATCTTCTTCATCCAGTATGCTCGTGCCAGCATCATATCATCTGTCTGGATGTCTATCTCAGCCTGTGTTAAAAAAAGATTACACTTTAAACGATATAAACAGTAAAAAAACGAATTAAAAATGGAAAACAGAAAAATATGCATACTAGGACATCCTACCATATGCACTCTATGATGTGAGGAGGGATGTTATCCCACTTCGGCCAGCAGGCACTCATCCTACTACGATAAGAAGCTCTAGAGACGTCCAACACAACCTTAGAAGGAAGTAGATTGAACCCCCTGTTTTTAAGTACGATATAGATAAGTACGTACTTATATCATAGAAAAAATAAGATGCTGAATAAAATTTAATTCTTACCCATCTACTCTAGGGACTAACGATACAACTGCACGCTGTGGCTCTTGCGATGGGCCAATGCCATCGCCTCCTGACGATCGGGAAGAGCTCCTACCTCTACATGACATATTGATAAACCTGTGACATATACACATCATTATATAAGAGAATAAAAACATGATAATTAATATATTTCATATGAAAATGACATCAATGGTATAAATTGCTTAATTAATAACTGAAATGGAAATAGAAACGGAAGTGTGTTATACCTGATTCATAATGGGTGTACTATTCCAATGATAAGCAGAGTTCATTGCATTTTCAATAAAAATTGCTAAATAAATGACGAATGGAAATAACATAAAACATGCAAAAAATAGTAAATGGATTTGGTTTCATATAGTTACATCAATTTCATAATACATCAAGAATTCAACATAGTTACATCAATTGCAAAAAACATAATCAGATTTATATCAGTCATCATCGTCTTCTGATTTAGATTCGGTCTCGTTTTCGACGATATTTTCTTCCGCACTGTCAAACGCTTCTACCAAAACATTTGTTTCATCGATCAAAGGACCAAAATCTGTATGATCGTCTGTAATTATTATTTCGTTATTTTGCTCAAGATCTACCTGATAAGCTTGTTCATCCGGAATATTCTTCCCATCAAATGTAAGTGTGTGCTACATGAAGATCTCTATCGTCTAACCATATTTCTACACATTTTCCAGAAGGCCGACCATATTGTCTAAAAATAGATAACATTGTTTGAGAGGACTCTTGTTCGTCGCCTTCGTCATTACGAGGAACACTTTGAAATGAAATATTCACATGGTCACTGAAATAGTGAGAGAAAAAGAACGAAGCTTCTTCTTCGATATAAGATTTACATATCGAACCTTCAACTCGTGCTTTTTGCCTCACTTTTTTCTTCAGATGATTCAAATATCTATGAAAAATTAATTTATATTAACTTCATCTTTCAAATACAATTAAATTACGTTATAACATATTACATACCTCTCAAATGGATACATCCATCCATATTGGACAGGACCTCGAAGTCGTACTTCAGCTGGGAGATGAACAGGTAAATGTTCCATCACATTAAAAAAACCTGGCGGAAATATTTTCTCTAATTTGCAAAGCAATATAGGAATGTCCACTTCAAGTTTACATAAACGTTGCACTTTTAAAGTAGTCGAACAAAGCTCTTTGTAAAACATACTAAGCTCCGTTACTACCTTCCAAACTTTTAACGGCAATAGTTCTTTGAACATTACGGGAAATAAATTTTCCATCATTATGTGACAGTCGTGACTTTTCATTCCGCTCAGTCTACCATTTTTAAAGTCAACACATCTACGAAGATTTGATGATATCCCATCAGGATATCTTAACCCTTCCACCCATTTTAACACAGTTTTAACTTGATTATTATCTAATTCGTAACATGCTTTGGGTTTTTTACTATCATTTGATTTCATATGAAGCTCAGGACGTTTGCATAATTCTTCTATATCACGTCTTGATTTCAAATCATCCTTCGTCTTCCCTTTCACATTCAAAATTGTGTTAAAAACATTATCAAATACATTTTTCTCATTGTGCATCACATCTATGTTATGGCGAAGCAGAAGATGTTTCCAATACGGCAACTCCCAAAAAATAGTTTGTTTGCACTAGTTATGAACAACTGATTTGCCTTGAATTTCTGTTTGCTCACCCGTTTCATATATCTTTGGATAGTCCTTAACAAGTTCATATATGTCTTCGCTTGACCATATCGTCGGTGGTTGTCTGGTTTCTACTCTATTAGCTAAAAAGTTTTTCTTGTCTCCTCTGAAGGGATGATTTACATGGAGAAAATATCGATGACAGTCAAACCACGAAATTTTCTTACCATGAGGTAAAGAAAACGCTCGTGTTTCATCCATGCAATATGGACATGCTAGACGACCGGCAGTACTCCATCCCGAAAGCATTGCATAGGCAGGAAAATCACTTATATGCCTTTTTGCAGCTTGTACAACAGCCGTAAACCCAGCTTCAGTGATGTTGTATTTTGACTTCATCGCAATGTATTCTGCGATTACTGACAGCTGAGCGCCGCTTTTACAACCATCCCAAATAGGTTTCTTAGCTGCATCTAGTAAATCATAAAAAAATTTAGCTTCAATATTTGGTTCTTCAACATTTCCATCATCGTCGTCAACTTCAACCATAGGAAACATTGATCGTGCTGCATCTTCGACCATATTTTCTATACGGGTCGTTGAAACTATTTCGTTAACGACACTTTCAGACTCTACAGAAGTATTTGCTACAACTACTCCATGCCGATCCCAAACATAATATTCGGGTGCGAAACCATGTTTGCACAAATGAACTTTCACAACATCTGGTAACAAATACTTCAAATGTCTACACCTACTACACGGACAACGAATTTCTGGATCGTTTCCGTTATTACTTAAAGCGAATTCAACAAACACGTTTATACCATTATAAAAATCTTCTTTTATTGAGCCCCTCAGTCCTTTTCTTTGGTACATCCATCTCCTCCGATCAACAAAATAATCAATCATTTTTCCTATTTGACAAAATGAGAAGTTCAAAATTTAATATTTATTTTGAAGAATACAAATTTGAAAAAGATTATTTTCATGGAGGTATAATATTTTGAATTTAAAGAACAGCGTCACAAATTTAAAAATATTTTCAAATAGGGCACATTTTATTTTTTAACGTAACGATTTAAAAATATATATAATTTTTTTTCTTCATTGGTCAGGCATCCTACTTCCCATTACAAACACAGTAAGCATTTACATTTCGTATATTACTTCGTCTCAATCGATTCAACAAAATTTCGGCAGCATTTCCCTTTTGTTCCCTGCATTGTACACAAATGCGTGTACGCAGGAAACAAAAAAGATAAGTTAGGCCGAAATTTTATGAACCGTTTGAGACGAAGTAGTATACAAAATATAAATGCTTACTGTGTTCATAACTTGTCCAATACAGGGACAAATCCGACAAACATTGTACCAGATGAATATAAATGGTCGTTTTTCAAAAAGAACGACTATTTATACAACGATCATGTACAACACTCGTCAGACGGGCCAAAAACTCTCTAAGGGACATTTGTCAGTTACATGCGCGCATTTTACAAAAAAATACAGTTTTACTCAATGTTCACATTTACAAAAATATATATTAATTTAACACATTTATTCAACGTATTACATCAACTTAAGGCTGTTTTAACATTTTTGTCATTTTTCAATACACACAATATAATTTAGAGTAATGCATTTTTTTGTTTCATAAGTAAATACGCGCACAATATAATACTCCTAATTCATTCAATCAATTTATCTTATTCCAAATAACATATACAATCGTCGAGTCAAGGCATACACAACAATTTACATATACACGAACAACGACAAATTATACGTATTTTTCACAATTTCACGATAAAAGATGAAATCGGTATACCATGTGATGCTATAAACTGTTATTACGCTATAGGAAACAATTGCAATCACTAATTCTTCCTAATTTATCAATTTATGCAAATCTAGAATTAGGGTAAAAACTGAATTTTTCACAAAAATAAGAGATTATACCTGAGATTAAGAGTAACGGAGGTTGATTAGGGAGCCTTGGAAGATCCGGAAGCTAGAAATTAGGGATTGGAAGTTTGGAGGTTGAATTTGGGGGTTTTTTGGGTGGATTTTCGTATGAAGAGGAGGAGGAAGATGGCTCTCGGTTGAAGGTATAATCGCAAATTTCCGACGGCTTCCGACGACCGCCGACGGCCCGTCGGAAACCGTCGGAAAATTGTCGTCGGAAGCCGTCGCCCCATGCCGCCGGTTTTAAGCCTTTTTCTAGTAGTGTCACGATCCCTTGGATTATTGCTCCTAGATGGCTCGGCCTAGGCTTGGAATGGCTAGAGGAGCTCACGGCCTAGGGTTGGGGAGGAGGAAGGCTCGGCCTATGGTGGAAGAAGTGGAGGTCGTGGATGGTAGAGAGGAAAAGGTGGAATTTTGGAATAGTTTGAGGTGCTTAAGTATGTATATGTATATATTATAATTTAAATTTCTTTTGAGAAATATTTTGGCATTATTTTCTTTAGGTTGGAAGGCATGAAAAGAAGAGAGAAAGCTTAGGAAATGGAAGGAGAGGAAATGAGAGGGAAGAGGGGGTTGTATTTATAAGTGAAAAGGAGGAGAAAAATATCTTAGATATTTTACACATATGCATCATTACCCTTCACTTCAACATGCACCATCTACATCACATTTATGGCCGAAATGACTCCCCCCATGTGTTTGCATGATGTTTGTACCATGGTGTAAGAGGGTGGACTTTTGGTTAGCTTAATTGGTAAGGAAATGAAAATATCTTTGATATTTTGTTTCAATATATATATATATATATATGTATATATATATATGTATGTATGTATGTCATGTGTATATTTATGTTGTATATGTGCATATAAACATTCTTGTATATGTACATGTGTGTGTTTATGTATCTTACATATACTTACAACGTTGCACAACTCCTACGCGTCGAATCGTTACAAATTCCATTTTTGATTTCCAGTCATATTTTTACTTTTTAGTTAATAAACATGTAACGACCCAGAATTTGACTACTTTGATTTGTGAATATTTAATTAATTTTAAATATTCAATATATAGGTTTTATAATGAAAATAAAACTCTTTTTAATAATAAATAATTATGGTGAAATAGTTTTTAAATTTTGTTTACAAAACTTTATAGTTCAAAGAAAAACAGAAAATGTGACCGGAATTCGTTTTCAAATTTTCAACTTTTCATTGGCTAAAAGTTATCGAAAACGTTGTGAACACTAATGTAAATATATTTACATAAATATATAAATATTTTAGTGTATATTGGTATGTATATGTGTATGCACATAAGTATATAAGGTTTTAAAAATAAATAAAAACATAAGGAAACATGATGTGACATTTTGACGACTCGAGGACGAAACATGTTTAAACCATAAGTACACATGCAATTAATGCATGTTGGCTTAGGAATTTGGGAGGGGGACAAGGGAGGACGTTGGTACATGGTGAGGTGGAGGTTTTATGATGTGGCAACCATAGAGTGGAGGCAAAGTACGATGGCCATTTCAGTAATTTGGCTATCTCCTTTTATATAAAAACATTTTTCCCTTTTCTTTTCATTTGATTTTTTCATTTTTCTATTTTTCCTGTAACGACCCATAAATTTTGATAATTAAATTTATTAATTAAATGAGTTTTAGAATTTGGTGTTGTGAAAAATCAAAAAATTAAGATTTATTTATAAGAAAAATAACTAGAATGAGATGTAATAGTGTTAATATAAGGTAATTGATAACCACTTTGATGCAATTTCAATTAATTAAAATGATTTTAATTATAAAATTTGGTTATAAACTATAAATAAGGAAATAAACCAAATGTTGTAGTAAACGGTGAAATTGTATGTAATTAATTGAAATTGGTTAATATAGAATAATCAATCAATATGTGAATTTATTAGCTTTTGTTTGTAAACAATAAACCTGTTCCATTGAGTTTAAAAATATCGAAAACATTTATTTTGATATATGGGATGACCCATTTTCGTTTCGGGAACAAAACGGGCTTTTCGGGTCATTGTTATCGTTCAATCCAAATCGATCTGGTCCATCCTTTCTATTTCAGCTCTGCCTATATATAGGCTGTTATTAACCCTAATTGTTTCTCATTTCTTATTTCTATATGTACTATTACTTCTACCAGTTCCTCCTTCTCAAATGACAGAATATGAAACCCTAAATCCCAATTCAATTTCAACTCAAAATCAATTTCAAAAAAATCAAACTCCTCAGAACTATACCGAATTTTATATCGTTGGAAAGCTCTCGATGAGCGCAACTCAAATCTGCTGTTCGTTTTTGCAATCGGATTTTGGTTTGTCCAGAATTGGCCAAAACATTCCCGGCCGTTCATTGGGGTTTGATCATCAGTGACGGATCGTCGAATCACGGGTACCATCGCATGGAGAGGGACGAGAGGAGTGCATCTGTGTCGTTCGTTGGTCAATTGATGGCTGGATCGTTTAGAAAAATTCGACTAGGGTTTAATCATTGTGGCGGCGGTTGTGTAGTTTTGAAGCGACGATCGTGATTAGGTTGACTCGCATGCTGTCGCTTAGTCATGGGGGAGGTCGGTTAGAAGCTTGATGTTGGGCAGCGTGGCCGCGATGGCCAGCGGCGCCGTGGGGAAGTGATATATGGTGGTGGCGCAGTTCTGTGTATGATGATGTTAGGGTTTTAGCGTGGCTACTGGATGGACGAGATGCAAGGTGACATGGTGATTGATCCTATTTTATTTTATTTAAATTAATTCAAACTTTAAAATCTTCTAACGATCATAACTATTGCATACCAGGTCGAATTTACGCGTGGTTTGCTCCTTTGCGATCGTATCGAAATTCCGGACAATATGGGACTGGTTTGGACGAATTCTGAGACTATCGAATTTTGGGTCTTATTTTGGATTTCAAATCGATTTGAAATCAAAGGTGAGTGCTTTAACCTACTCATAACTACTAAATTGTCTTATGTTGGTTAAATTGTATTTATGATGTGATTAGAAATTGATAGGTTGATGTTTGGTATATTTAAATTGTCATTCCAGTTAAATATGACTTTTATTGCATTTAATCATCATTTAATTTAATATTGAATTTAATTGTCAATTGAATACCTGTTGATGATAATCAGTTAATTGATGTTATTTATTGGTTGATTGAATGGTGATTGTGATGGATGTTTGATTGTTGATATTGGATGACTGGATGTTATATTTTTATATTGTTATAACACTGCAAGTTCCCTATGGTTTGAAATGATACACACCCGAATGATCTGATAGATTAGGGAGAAATCATTATGGGTTGAAATGATAGACTCGAGCGATTTCATGGATTTGAAGTTAAATTTGGGATTGCGGGTTGAAATAATATATACCCGTAAATGTAAAAATACTTGCGGATTGAGATAAATATCTGTATCACTTGACCATAGGATAGAAAATTATATACGGACAACGGATTGGTTAAATTAAATGATTTTAAAATCCTTAAAAATTGAATATAGTTAAATGATATTTTGAAATAAAATTTGGTTTATATAAACCAAATTATTTTTGAAAATCCAAGTTTAAAATGTTGAAATTGGAGCTGGTTTAATGAATTGTTTAAAGAATAAAAATGGAAATTTCAAAGTTGAAATTTGAAATGTAAATGAAATTTATCGAAATTGTGTTATTGCAATATCTGAATAATTAAACTTTGAAATCTATGAAATTGAAGTGCTTTAAAATTGTAGTTCAAACATGAGTTTGAAATCGATATAAACTGAAATTATTTTATGGGAATTTGAATTGAAAGAAATTTAGTTTTGTTGAAATATGGATATGGTCCAGATTTGTTGAAATGGAAGAAATAGTTTAAATTGGATATTAATTTCAAATTAATTATTTTAATATAAACTGTTTAAAAATATATTATTTAAAAATTCTGATTTGTTTAGATTTTCAAAATACTTACTATAAAACTATTTCAGTAATCAAACCATTTTTATATTAAACTAATAAACTATATTTAATCTATTTTAAACTACTTTAAACCATTTAAGCTATTTTAACTATTTTAATCTATTTTAATCCATTTAATCTATTTTAACCTATTTTAAACTGTTTTAAAGTATTTTAAACTATTTTAACTATTTAAAACTATTTTTAATCTATTTTTAAACTATTTTTAAACCACTAAAACTATTTTAAAGTATTTAAACTATTTTAATTATCTAAACTATTTTTAAGCTAATTATGACTATCTAAACTATTTCCTGAATTTCAGAGAATGTAAAGTTGAAGAGTTTATATTTAAATCCTTGATTTAAAGGCGAATATGGTTAAATAATGTTATAACCTAAGTTGGGATTTGAAATGATATTTTCTAGTGAAATGACATATTTGAGTAAATATGATGTTTTTGAAATAAGGATTTAACCTATTTTGTCGATATGATTTCAAAAATGAATATGATTTCGAAAGTGATATGGCTTGGATTGAATATGATATTTTGATATCAATTATGGATCGGTTTTGGAAATGTAAAAGAACCATCCGGTGTGAAATAAGCGTTTGGTTGTTAAAGAGACCGGGATTGGATATTGTCACACTCTCTGCCAATACCGAAAACCACTTAACAACTGTGTATGTGGTGGAGATTCCAGAATGAAGTAGGATTATTTGGTGAACGATTCTGTATAAGGTATTTACGTAACCCTGACTCCCGTGAGTCAGCTTGACGTGGCTAAAACAGGAGCTATATCGGGCCAAGTGAGGTCTCTCCTCCTATCGGGCACATTTCTTCGATACCATATTATGACTTTGTGATTGATTTGGTGGCCACCCTCGATTTTGATTATGGGAGTGTGTTCTGAGGTGGGCGGTAGTAGCTGCTATGCGTTACCACCAGTCCGGGAGTGCAAATGGTAGAATCCTACCCTTGCATTGCCTTGCGTACCGTGTCATATGCTTTATCGCGCCTTCTACGAGTTTGTTTTGTATTGTACCTATGGAGTGCTCCCTGAGTATCCCATCAGTTTGGTGGGGCTTACAGTATCTGTATAGACTACAGGAATATATAAAATGTGTTAAGGGGGATATGGGTAACGCCTTAATGCTATTTTAATACTTTACTTTACCGTAGACACTATTATAATAGCGTATTGTACTTTGTATGTAGATAGTTTAACGGATCCTTAGGAGATGTAATCCCAAACATCTCTTAAGTTATTGCACTCACGTTAGACACTGGATTGGAGATGTCAAACCTCGTAAACATCTCTGACGCCGTTACACTCATATTTATTTTACTGTTGATTTAACTTACATAAGATCTTTTAGTTCTGACTCGAGTGTTTTGTCTTTTCAATTCACTCGGGTCAGTCTGAGCTTTTCAGTGTATCAAAAACTGCTTTTCTGGAGGATGAAGACTAAGATTTAGTACTATTATTATTTATTATATTTACTCCACTGCATCATGTTGTTCCGCTGCATTTATTTATTTATTCCTGTTGTATGTAACTCTGATCTGTATTGTAAAAGTGTAATCAAATGTTATTTGTATAACAGCTTCATGAATTGTTTATTTGATTATTATATTTTATCATTCCGTTGTGAGATTCTGTGTTTTGTTTTTCTTTCTTTCTCTGCTTTTTCTTATTTACCACAATCCTCCCTTTTGAATGGTTTGAGTTTGACATGTCAGTTTTATTGTCGATTTAAACTGTCCGAAAAGGTGGGTCGTTACATTTCCTAAAGCTTCCTTCTTCCTTCCTAAGCTCTAAAGTATTTTAAAGGCTTCTAAACAATTTTCTATAATTTGAAAAGCTTGATTCTTACATCTTTTAAAAAGCTTGCTAAACTCCTCTTTTGCATGTATAAATTCCATCATTTTTACCCTAATTTCCTTCGGCCATAGCTTTCAATAATCGACTCCAAAACAAGATTTTCTTCTTTTCAAAACATATAGAATTCCAGTGGTTACAACTTTTTCATTCACTGCTTTATCTGATTTTGAACGTAGCTAGGCCAAGATTTCAATTCTTTATAGAGTGTTTTTGAACTTAGATTCTAAAGGCCGAACATGGTCCTCCTTGTTTCGGCCATAACTTCCTCAAAATTTAACATTTTTGAGTAATAATTTTTTTATAAAGGATAGAGAAAATAAAAATATAAAACTTTCATTTTTATCACTTTACCAAAATCAGAGAGTAAAATGTCAATAAGTCGAGTGCAAAATGACCTATTTTCAAGAAGAGTTTGTGGTTTTCCAAGCTTCCCGAATTTCAAAGTGTCTCAAGTTTTCAAAGGATTTCCGATGAGTAAACGTTTGTTTTAAACTCAAGCTTTAAACTTTTATGTGTTGGTTGATTTGTGGCTTGGTTTGCTATTTGAAATCTTAGTTTATCATGTGATTGCTTGTATGTGTACATTGGTTGTATGTGATGGTAGTTAGACTTGAAGTTGAAATTTAAATATGGTATCATTCGGCAAGTTGTAAACTTTTTTATATGTTATGATATTGCTTATTTTTTGGTTGTTGCATGTATATATTGGCATTGACATGATTATAAGTTAGGTTGCTAGGAAGGATGTCACTTTGATTTGGTTTCCGGTGGAGAATCCTTGTATGGAAGAAAGATACAAACTTTGGTTTTAAATCCAAATCGTTTTAAAGTTAGTGAATGGAAAGTTAGTAAGAGATGTTAGTGAATGGAAATTAGTGAGCAATATTAGCACTTGAAATTACGGATATCCATAGCGATAGTCATTATGGATGCAATTTCGCGTTAAAAATCCAATTTTTGAAAAATTTGGTTTTTAAACTTAAAAGTGTTTGTAAATGTTTTATAAACTTAATAATAATGTTTTAGAAAGTTAATTAAGTTTCTAATAATTAATTTTTAATTAATTAAATTTTTAGTAATTAATAAGTAATTAAGGATTAAACAAGGTTTAATAATTATAATTAAGTGAAGATTAGTTCTTAATTAATTATCTTTAAAAGTTAAGATTTATTTTAATTAATTATTAATTAAGTTAATTAAGTATGAGTTAGGTAAATTATTTATATTTAATTTATCATTAATTAAATATAGGATTAATTATTAATTAATTATTAATAAATTGTTAATTATTTTTAATTATAAATCATTAAAGGTTTTAATTTATAATAAATTATTTATTAAAGGTTTAATTTATTATTTAATTTTAATTAAATATTAATTAATTAATTGAGATTAATTAATATTTGATTATTAATGAAGGTTTAATTAATGATTAATTTGGGTTTAATTAATAGTTAATTATAGTTTAATTATTTAATTAAATTAAGTTAATTTTTAATTAAAATTAATTATGATTTAAATAAGGATTTAACTTATAATTAATTATTTTAAAAAGGGTTTTAAAGTTTAAAATCCTTTGGTTTCCAAAAGTAAATTGTTTTAAGGTACTTCTTTTTCAAAGATGATTTTGAATACAAGTAATTCGGGTGTTGATACCATTAAGAAACCATATAACTATGATGAGTTATAATGTAGATTATTGGGTTTGTTTGTGTGGACATGTGTTAGCAGAATACATCCCCATTCTAATATAAATTGTCTACTTCTTTGTTTGATTGTTTGTTTGTTCGTGTGGACATGTGTTAGCAGAATAAATCTCCATTCTGTTATTAATGGATTGAATTATTTGGACATCTGTTTAGCGGGACAAATCACCATCCTGCTATAATGTTATTTGGACATGTATATGCTAGTTAGTTCATATTGACATGTTATTCCCTTATTGGATGTGAATTGTATTTACATATATGTCGATCTATGTAAATAACTGATAAGTGAATTGGAATTGAAATTGAATGGTAACTTAAATTAGTACCATTGGGATTGCTAAGCCTCTTTTTGAAATTATAAAATGTGTTTATGAATTAACCTAAATTCTTTGATCAATTTGGGTTTAAAGTTTATGAACGATTTCAAGTTATTTTATAAAGTTATTTTTAACTAATATCTTGTTTATCAAAGGGGTTTTACTAAAGAGTTTACTTCAAGTGGTTTGCAAAAGATATTTTGTAAATGAGATTTTATAAAGGATTTATAAAGAAGTTTTATAAATAGTTTTAAATTAGAAAGAGGTTTTATAAACCATTTTAGAGATTTTAAAAGAGGTTTTAAACCTAGTTTGGAAATTTATAAGAGGTTTGAAATGTGAAGTGAACTTATAAATGTATTTTTATAAGGAATAAGTGAATGTGTTTTATAGTAAAAGATGTTTTGGGAAGGGAATTACTTGGCCATTTAGTATGGAATTTTGAAAGAGGAAAGTTTTCTAAAAGCTTTTAAGTATAAAAGGGATGTAAGGGGTTTGGGGAAAAAGTGTTTTAGAAAAGATCCTTTGACGAAGTTTTATAAGTGATTTTATTAATTAAAGATTAATTAATAAAGGTTTAGAGGATCCCATATGAAATTGAATCAATGTTTGATTGTTTGTGTATTTGATAGTTAAATAACCAACTATCGAATCTTGACCAAAACGTAACTTTGGAAATATCTAGGAGAAAAACAAAAATTATATGGTACAATTACCGTCGATGGTGCTATACTGTATGTATAAACTCGTTTCGTTCTTCTAGGATAAACGATATCCTTCCATAATCGGTTAGGAGGTGAACTTCGCTCTTATCTTTTGTCTATGTATTTCCTAAAGAATCAGAATTGAGTTTACCGGGACTATCGAAAGTTGTTTCGAAGAGACCGGGATCGGATTTGCTATCCGAAAACCACTTCGATCCAACTCAACGTTTCGTATTGAAGTCATCTTGAAGAGCATGGAATTGAAGACGGAGTTTGAAGTGCAAGGGCTATTCTCTATTAATCCTTAGGAAGGATTCCCCGTAATGGATGTAATAGGAGTAGTGCCTTCAATTTCGTTCAGTCCCAGAATGAACTTGTACGGATGAATGCTAGCATTGCATTGATGCCAGGAGGGAAGTGTTAGCATTCCAAGAGGGAAGTGCTATATGTGAAAGGTAAAACGTCTCAAGCCTCATCAACCGGGAATGAATAAAATAGGGCTGATGCAGCAGGGCTAGTTGGGTCGCACCCATCAAGGGTATGTCATCACCTTTCTAGATGACCAATTATATTTACAGATTTAGTTATGCAGTAGAGAGCTCCATAAAGGTTGGGAACAACTGGGGTGATGACATATTCGGTACTATCCAGTAAGGGGTAGGCCGGTCCTGTGTTGACAGGGGTCGTTAGGTACGATCTTGGTACATTGTTCTAGAGGTGTACTGTGATGGGCGGTACCCTAGTAGCCCAGTCATTAGTTGGAATCCGTTCTCCAATACGAGCTTTACGATTTTAGTTGTATACCAAATATGTTGGAATGTGAGATGCAAGCATTCCAGCTATTTTAAAATTTTACTTTGAACCCTTAGACATTATTATAATATCACCGGATATTGTATAAAAGTGTTTTGGTTATCGTAAGGTAAAAATCCTTCCGTGTTTATGTGCGGCATGGTCTTACGAGATACCTTTGATTTTTAAAAGGTTTTGAAATGTAATAATCTAGTTGTTTGAGTTTACTCATACTAAACCCATGTCTGATCGGGAGTTTTATTTTCTTTCCCTAAAACTCTTGGGTGCTCAAATTTTTATGGGCAGCCAAGTAGTTTAGGTTTTTTCCACGGATGCATTTTGGAGGAGCTCGAAGCAGGAGGCTTCATCGATAGCTAGTTATTATCATGTTTTTGTTTTGGAGGACAGGCTGTTATAACTATCCTAGGTTAGAAATTGTATTAGTGTAACTCTGATGTATCATTTTTGAAATGACTTTGTAAATAATTATGTTGATTAATATATTTTATTCCGTTGCACTGTGAGATTCTGTGTTTGCTTTTAGTTTCTTCTATCTTCTTTCTTTCCCCTAACGAACGGTGTTTCCGGCACTTGAATGTTCTACATATGATACGGTGGACATATTAGTGTCTATTTTCGAGGGTTGAAAATTCGGTTTGTTACATTTGGTATCAGAGCTGAAGGTTAAGCAAGAACCTTGGCTTTGTTGGGGTTAACTCATTAGAGATAGGGTTAGTAGTACCCTGGGATGAGTTTGAGTGTATATTATATGAGAGCACGTATTTGTTTGTGATATAAATAAGTTTTATATTGTGTTGTTTGATCGGTTGAGTGGTATATGAATTATGGTCGATGCATTTGGCCAACGCTATCAATAAGGATTCCTAAACAATTGAACCGGGCCAACTGACATAGTATTGTTTTGAAATTAGGGTAAATGAATTAATTTTACCCAGGATATATTTTGTATATAAAGAATGATTTTCAAAAATAGTGTAGTATAGTATTTTTGAGATGTTGTTGTTGGGAGATAATAATATTTTATTATTATCATATAAGTTTTGGTTAGTCATGCTCCTCCAGTTTGAGCATTGACTATTGTGCAAATGTTTAGGTACTTTCCTTTGAATGAGATGTGTCTTTTGAATTAAAAAGAATTTTGGTCGAAAACTTGAGAACCCAAATCCCGATGCTTTGAAAATTGATTTTTCAATATTTTGGGAAATAATAATAGTATTTGAAAGCAATTTTGTTTAAAATATGAGATTTTGAGAATGAAATTTAAGTAAGAAGTGTTTTCTTTAGATTAGTTAGGGGGAATGAGTTGTGATTGTTTTGTGATGATCGGAATAATCTTCTAAGTGATGATCGGATGTTTGCCTAGGCAAACTTTGTCGTGCACTTAGTAAATTATTCTCTTATCATTGTATAATCGAAACGAATTCAACCCGAACGAATTCAAAGTAAGTTTGTGATAAATGTTTTGTTGGGAAATTTAAAGTATTGTTTCAAAAAGGGGATTTTGAAATAAAATAATTTTTTTAAGTTAACTAGTTCGAGTGGCTCGAAAATAACTTAAAATTTGGGTAAGAGATGTATTCGGATGGTAAATACTTCTCTTGAGTATTACCCTTCTTAGTAAGGGAATGTATAATACTGTTTGGTGGTACCCAGTCCCTTAATATCATTTTAGAGTTACTCGGGCTATAGATATATATTTTCTATGATTGAAATATAGAGTTTCATTTCAAAAAGTTTTAAAAATAAAATTCGGGTATTTGGATCTTGTATTTTCTTAGGGAGATAAATTCAAAATGGAATAGTGGAATCAGATATAGGCATACACTCTTAGGATATAGTGGAGTATTATACAAGTTGGACCTAAGAGTAGTTTTATGAAAAGTTTTCATAAATAAATTAATGGGAAATTGGTATTAGTGAGAACCAATGAAGTAAGTGTGTAGGGTGGACATAGATCTGTAACAACCCGCATATTTTACGATTGTATATTTAAATGTTTTATTTAAATATAGCATCGTTAATCGGATTAAAGTTCGAAATGTTACTTTCCGTAAACTGTCGAATTGGGACTCGAGACCACTTCCATTGAGACCAAAATGGCATTTACAACTTTTTTGAGTATAAACATCGATATGTTTGGAGTTGAGTAGAATTTGCTATTTTTCTACTGAGGCTTTGGGTTTGGGTTTCAGCCCACTAACCCATCTTAATACCCTAATTCAGCCCCTCTTCTCATTTCATTCTCATTTTCCTAATACATTCAAGCTTAAGTAAAAATGGGGGAAAAGATTGGAAACTAAAATCCTAAACCCTAGTTTCCTTTGCAAATTCAAGTTCTTGCTCCAAAATCAAAGAGAAGCTTAGGTAAGCATCCTCTTCTTCTTCTCCATCTCTATCTCTCTTCAATTTTAGAAATTCCTAAACCCCAACTTAGGAAATATTTGCTTATTAGCTTAGATTGGAGCTTCTAGAGGTGTATTGAAGACGAATTGGCCTTTCCTTTGAATTTAAAGCTTCTCATTTGTGTTTGGGTTAAAAAGGTGAGTTCTTGAACTCACATCTACGTCTATAACTTTCATTGTTGTTAGGTATGAATTCCTAACTTCTATTCATGTTCATTTGCTTTTGATTTGAATTTATTTGGTGAATTTTTCAATTTTGGTGTTTTGAAGTCAAAATCTTTAAAAATCCTATCTTGGATGTTTGGACATGTTTTGGTGGTGTATCGAAGAGCCTATAGGGCTGGGTTGTCGATTACCATAAACCCCTAGCATCCATCGCTCGATCGATCGCATTTCGTTTGGATTTTCGCCCTTTTTGGGCTAGGCTGATTTTTGCCTACTAGTTAATTTCAGACGTCAAGATTCAAATTCAGACGTCTGGATTGGAAATCCAGACCTCTGGAATTGGTCCCTGGAAAAAGTAAAAAGGCAAAGACAAAATCCAGACGTCTGGAAATCCAACCAGACGTCTAGTTAGTGGTTCAGACGTCTGGTTGGTAATTTCAGACGTCTGAAATGTGCAGTTTTGCCTATTTTGGGCCAGAACCTAGGGCCCGACGTCTGGATCAACCCCCCATACGTCTGGAACTGTTCACTTTGCCTATTTTGGGCTGTTTTGAGTGGATTTCCAATGTTTATCGATTTTTGTTGATCCGATTAGTTGCTATCACTTTTATCGACTTTGATGACTTCTTTCTTTGGATTTTTGGGAATATCCATTTGATGGATTTGATATCGATTTTTATGGTTTTGATTCACGTCGTCGAATGTGAAATTTTGGTTGATCGATTGTTTCTACAATCGGTTTCTTTGATTTGTCACTTTAAAATACAAAGGTTTCGATACTAGTAGTAAATAATAAAACTCTTTCATTAAAATAATTTCGACGCTATTTAAAATATAAAGCTCGCTTTTAAAACCGTTTTCCAATCTATTAGTATATACAAACCGTTACCTCATTCGTATGAGAAATCTAATTAAACGGCTTAGCAAAACAAGTGGTATGAAACGCTTGTGTTTACTTCGTCGGTTATTCTTGGACTTGTTCGATTGAACTCTCGTGACAATTTTCGAGTGGAAATCTACAATCTGTTCGTAAATATTTAAGTTAAGCTATTGGTTATGGGACATGAAGCTAAACTCTTATATTTACTAGCTTAGTGTAATTTACACTTATTTTCGAGTGGAAGTCTACAATTTGTTCGTAAATATTTAAGTTAAGCTTGTGGTTATGGGACATGAAGCTAAACTCTTATATTTACTAGCTTAGTGTAATTTACACTTTTCGATCAATGATGATCATTTTGAGATTTAGACTAGCGATGTGCGATGTCTCTTTCTTGGTATGGGGATTAAACCTTGTTTGAGGAGCTTCAGCTCAAATTTGGCGGGGTAGCGACCCGTGGTCTTCGGGCCGTTTGCGAAACTTCGGCTCAACTTTGATGGTTAGCGACCATGGAATAGCGTTTAGTTTGAGATACACGTGTTGGTGAGTTTTCATGCTCCCGTTTGAGATAGGCCTTCCCCCTTTTTGTGATTTTTGGATTTCTAGTTGATGATTTCTAGTATTTATGTTGATCATTTTGAGGTTTAGACTAGCGATGTGCGATGTCTCTTTGTCCGCGTGGGGGACTATACCCCGTTATGTTGAGCTTCGTCTCATTTCTTTTATGGGCTAGCGACCCATGTTCTTATTTGAGTTTTGGTTCATCGGATGTACCGTTATTGTACTGCGTCGTTGTTTCGAATTATTTGAGTTTTGGTTCATTGGACGTACCGTTATTGTACTGCGTCGTTGCACCGGCTCATTTTATGGATTAGCGTTCCATTTGCGTTTCTGGATTTCTAGTTGATGATTTCTAATATTTATGTTTCACCGATTTTTGCGATTGACATTGATATGTTTGTCAATATTTATGTTTTGGTGAATAATTTAAAGAATATGACATTCTTTATAGTGTTTGAGAATATTTGAGATATTGTATGATTTTTGTTGTTACCTTATGTATACTTGACACAGTATGACATTATTGTTATCATACGTTTTTGTGATGTCTCTTATCCTATCTCATTTTATCTAATATTTATAGCTAGACTGATCCGTTTATTATTTTCTTCTTAAATAATACTCGGGTCAGACCGAGGTATTTCAGGTGCTTCTGCTTGACTTCTTATCAGGGTTCATCATCTGATTTTTGGCTAACTACTTTAGCATAGTAGTTTTGTTAGTATACATTTGAGATAGAGACTCCTTCATGTATACTTATTCTTTTGTCTAGCACTTGTATCTATTCTTTTGTGATGTAGTGGATCTAGTTTGACCACTACTTTGATGTACCTTTTATGTGATATATTCATATCTGTTTCCGCCTTAGTGATATGAATATCTGTGACTGATTTGTGTTATGCTTATTTCTATATTTGTGTCTGAAGCCCGTATAGCCACTGTGTAGTAGCTTTGAGTTTGTATTTGATATGTCGGATTTCCTCTTGAAATGAAATGTAAGTTATATTATCTGACATATCGGAACTCGCACAAAGCAATTACACAGATAGTCGCTCCTCAACAGCCTTATTCTTCATGCTAGTCGACGGCATTACCCTGTAGTGTCCTTGGCTAGCGTGAGTATAGAGGTGGGGAGTCACAGCTTGGTATCGAAGCCAAACTTCGGAACAATGTAGAATAATCTAGCAAGGATCATTGTCCTAAGTCTTTCTTAGGAATCGTGCCATAGGATTTAATTCGAGTCTTTGTACCGTTCTATCCTATTTCTTTTTATGATGCCTTGTTTTATCAATCAAGTTTGTTTGATATTTATTTTGAGAATAACCTTTTTCCTCTTCTTTCTTTCTTTCTTAAAGAAGAAGAGATGGTTAGATCTGGCAGTCCCAGCACTGGTCAATCCAGTAGTCCTTCTCTGGATGGCGTATTTATGTTTGCCCAACAACTTTTGGATCTTGTAAAGAATCAAAAGTTTATCTGTGCTTTGAGTAAGGACCCCAAAAAGGTTTTGCCTCTGAAACTAGAAATTCCTTTCGATCAGCTTGTAGATATCACTCTTCGACTTGAAGAGGCTGACAAAGAAAGTGATGTTGAAGTTGTGGATGCCAAACAAAACTTCAACATCAACAAGAAGAGTCATATCAAGTTCAAAAGCCCTAATCCCAACAAGAAAGGGAGGCAGGAAATTTTGATAGCAAAGACTCCTACCTCTAGTCGTGGACAATGCTACAATTGTGGTTTTATGAACCACTATGGGATTGAGTGTCCAAAACCCTTTTCTTGTCGCTATTGCAAAAGGGTGGGTCATCTTTTATTTTCATGTCCCAAACTTCAAAGTAAGAGAGAGGGAAAGCTGAATGTTGTGCAAGCCCCTAGTGACACTTCTCTTGGTCAAGGTATTTCTCCTTTTATCTTTGATGGCATTATTTTGTTTCGTGATTTTTCTATTCGAATTCTTTTGATACGAGTGCATCTTCTTCATTTATATCAAAAGAATTTGTTGATACTTTTTCTTTAAATATTTTAGGCTTGATGACTTCACTGAGAATTGCGAATCCGGTTGGTGGATCCGCAACACTCAGTTTGCTTTGTAAAGATGTCGAGATTATTTTATGTAATTATTCTTTCCGAGCCGATTTGCTTGTTATGCGTTACTTAGGCTTCAGAATTGATTTTTCGGAAAGGACTGGCTTAATCATTATGAAGCCCATATCCTATGTCCTAAGTAGACTATCTATCTTCGACATCCTCAATCTGTTAAGCAGGTTTCTATTTTTTCTTATTGATTTTGATTTCCAATTTGGTGGCATCATTTTATTCTTTAAACCCACTTGATGAGGAAAGTGTTATTTCTCTCATTCAAGTAGTTTGTGGATTTTCCGGTATGTTTGAGCTTGTCTTAGGATTATCTCCTAAGCAATCTATTGTGTGGTGCTAAGGTCTTTTCAGCTCGACCTTGCCACCGGTTTTCGTCAGCTACGAGTTGCGGAGTGTAGCATTCCACTTACCGTTCCGCACTCGTTATGATTCTTGTGAGTGGTTCGTTATGTCATTCGGTTTGACTAACCTTCTACCTTATTTCATCCATCTTATGAATCGAGTATTCTATGAATATCTCGATGAGTTTATCCTTGTATTCATTGATTATGGATGAAAACAACAATTTAAAATTTGCAAATCTTTTTAATAAGATATTTATAAGTATGATTGGACTTTGTTCTTAAAACGAGCAAAGAATATTTGTAAAATTTTTAAGAGACATGTTTATCATATAGAAGATGATTTTGTGTTGTTTTGCCTATTGAGTGCTTTAAGAATTCTGGTCGATGCGCTTGATCAACGTTATCGATAGGAATCTCCTAAACGGTTATCGTTTAAACTTCTAGACAATTAAAGCCTACCGAGACTAGATATGCCACTCACGATGTAGTGCTCGCGGCCATTGTTTTCGCCCTTAGAATTTGGCGTCATTATCTTTTGGGAAAGAAATTTGTTATCTACACGGATCATAAATCTTTGAAGTATTTATTTTCTCAAAAGGAACTAATTTTCGTCAACAACGTTGGCTTGAGTTCCTTGCATCTTATGATCTTGATATTCTCTATCTTCCTAGAAAAGGAAATCATGTTGCCTATGTCCTTAGTCGTAAGCAACAATCGGTTGTTTCTATGATGATATCCGAATGGAATGATCTCGAGATTTTGTCCACTTATTAGATTCGAGATCGTGAATCCGATTCATGTTCACATCTTGTTTTATGTAGCCTTGAGGCTCATCCTTCTCTTTTAGACCTTATCCTTGAAGCCTAAAAGCAAGATCCCGAATTGGCTTTTCTTAACCAAAGTTGTAGGGACCAAAATTAGGTTGAGGGTTTGAAAGTTTTTGAAATCGATGCTCGTGGTGGCCTTCGAGTGTTTGGTAGACTTATTGTGCCAAACATTTGTAATCTTTGTAAAGACCTTTTAGAAGATTTTCATCGTTCTAAAATTTACCATTCATCCCGGTAGTAGTAACGGCTTTATTATTGGGATGGAATGAAATCTGATTTGCTAACTTCATTAAGCGTTGCATGACTTACCAACTCATTAAGGCCGAGCATCAAAGGCCCGGTGGGTTATTGCAACTTTTGTACATTCCAATTTGGAAGTGGGATCAAATTTCCATGGACTTTATTTACGGTCTTCCCCGTTCTCGTTCGGGTCATGACAGTTTATGGGTAATTGTAGATAGACTTACAAAATCCGCCCATTTTATTCCCGTTCGGTCCAATCGGACCGTACCTCTTTTGGATAAACTCTATGTCTAAGAAATTGTTAAATTTCATGGAGTTCCTACTTCTATTGTTAGCGATCATGATCCATTATTTTACTAGTGGATTTTGGTAAGGTCTTCAAAAGCTTTGGGAACAAATCTTAATTCTAGCACCGCTTATAATCCTCAGTCCGATGGGCAAACCGAGCATGTCAATCAAACTCTTGAAGATCTTCTTTGTGCATGTGTTCTTGATTTTGGTGGAAGTTGGGAAGATCATATTTCTCTTATTGAGTTTTCTTCCAATAATAGCTTCCAATCTAGTATTGGTATGGCACCTTTCGATGCACTCTACGGAAGGCCATGCTGATTTCCTTCGTGTTGGCTTGAACCCGGTGAGAAGCTGGTTTTAGGTCCAGATTTTATTGGTGTTCTTTTGTGTTTCACCTATGAAGGGTGTTGTGCATTTCAGTTGATCGGGAAAGTTAGCACCTCGATATATTAGTCCATTTCCCATCACCGAACGCATTGGTTCCGTGGCTTATCGCCTTTTTATTACCGGCTCAATTTTCTGCTATTCATGACGTTTTCCACGTCTCTCAACTACGGAAATACCTTAGGGATTCCGATTCTATTCTTGAGCCCGGTGTAATTGAAGAAATTGAAGTTTCACCAAATTTGACTTATGAGCAATATTCTATTCGTATCATTGCTTTGGAGGTTGAACGCCTTCGAAATAAAGATGTTTTTCTTGTGAAAGTTCAATGGTCCTCAAATCCTAAGGATTTCTCTTGGAAACCTTGAGAATTCATCGAACAAACACATCCAGACTTACTCTTTCGTGCCCTTTATGGTGAACTTCTTATTTCAAATTTTCTTTAGTGTTGATATGCTTTTATGGTTGTTACTATTTATTTTCTTCTTAAGTATTGCGAGCACGCAATTTCTTTAAGGAGGGGAGTCTGTAACAACCCGCATATTTTATGATTGTATATTTAAATGTTTTATTTAAATATAGCATCGTTAACCGGATTAAAGTCCGAAATGTTAATTTCTGTAAACTGTCGAATTGGGACTCGAGACCACATCCATTGAGACCAAAATGGCGTTTATTATTTTTTTGAGTATAAACATCGATATGTTTGGAGTTGAGTAGAATTTGCTATTTTTCTACTTGGGCTTTGGGTTTGGGTTTTAGCCCACTAACCCATCTTAATACCCTAATTCAGCCCCTCTTCTCATTTCATTCTCATTTTCCTAATACATTCAAGCTTAAGTAAAAATGGGGGAAGAGATTGGAAACTAAAATCCTAAACCCTAGTTTCCTTTGCAAATTCAAGTTCTTGCTCCAAAATCAAAGAGAAGCTTAGGTAAGCATCCTCTTCTTCTTCTCCATCTCTATCTCTCTTCAATTTCAGAATTTCCTAAACCCCAACTTAGGAAATATTTGCTTATTAGCTTAGATTGGAGCTTCTAGAGGTGTATTGAAGAGGAATTGGCCTTTCCTTTGAATTTAAAGCTTCTCATTTGTGTTTGGGTTAAAAAGACGAGTTCTTGAACTCACATCTACGTCTATAACTTTCATTGTTTTTAGGTACGAATTCCTAACTTCTATTCATGTTCATTTGCTTTTGATTTGAATTTATTTGGTGAATTTTTCAATTTTGGTGTTTTGAAGTCAAAATCTTTAAAAATCCTATCTTGGATGTTTGGACATGTTTTGGTGGTGTATCGAAGAGCCTATAGGGCTGGGTTGTCGATTGCCATAAACCCCTAGCATCCATCGCTCGATCGATCGCATTTCGTTTGGATTTTCGCCCTTTTTGGGATAGGCTGATTTTTGCCTACCAGGAAATTTCAGATGTCTGGATTGAATTCTAAACGTCTGGATTCAAATTCAGACGTCTGGATTGGAAATCCAGACGTTTGGAATGGGTCCCTGGAAAACGCAAAAAGGCAGAGACAAAATCCAGACGTTTCGAAATCCAACCAGACGTCTGGTTAGTGGTTCAGACGTCTGGTTGGTAATTTCAGACGTTTGAAATGTGTAGTTTTGCCTCTTTTGGGCCAGAACCTAGGGCCAGACGTCTGGATCAACCCCCCAGATGTCTAGAACTGTTCACTTTGCCTATTTTGGGCTGTTTTGAGTGGATTTCCAATGTTTATCGATTTTTGTTGATCCGATTAGTTGCTATCACTTTTATCGACTTTGATGACTTCTTTCTTTGGATTTTTGGGAATATCCATTTGATGGATTTGATATCGATTTTTATGGTTTTGATTCACGTCGTCGAATGTGAATTTTTGGTTGATCGATTGTTTCTACAATCGTTTTTTGTGATTTGTCACTTTAAAATACAAAGGTTTCGATACTAGTAGTAAATACTAAAACTCTTTCATTAAAAAGATTTCGACGCTATTTAAAATATAAAGCTCGCTTTTAAAACCGTTTTCCAATCTATTAGTATATACAAACCGTTACCTCATTCGTATGAGAAATCTAATTAAACGGCTTAGCAAAACAAGTGGTATGAAAAGCTTGTGTTTACTTCGTCGGTTAATTCTTGGACTTGTTCGATTGAACTCTCGTGACAATTTTCGAGTGGAAATCTACAATCTGTTCGTAAATATTTAAGTTAAGCTAGTGGTTATAGGACATGAAGCTAAACTCTTATATTTACTAGCTTAGTGTAATTTACACTTATTTTTGAGTGGAAGTCTACAATTTGTTTGTAAATATTTAAGTTAAGCTAGTGGTTATGGGACATGAAGCTAAACTCTTATATTTACTAGCTTAGTGTAATTTACACTTGTCGATCAATGATGATCATTTTGAGATTTAGACCAGCGATGTGCGATGTCTCTTTGTTGGTATGGGGATTAAACCCCGTTTGAGGAGCTTCGGCTCAAATTTGGCGGGGTAGCTACCCGTGGCCTTCGGGCCGTTTGCGGAGCTTCGGCTCAACTTTGATGGTTAGCGACCATGGAATAGCGTTCCGTTTGAGATACACGTGTTGGTGAGTTTTCATGCTCCCGTTTGAGATAGGCCTTCCCCCTTTTTGTGATTTCTGGATTTCTAGTTGATGATTTCTAGTATTTATGTTGATCATTTTGAGGTTTAGACTAGCGATGTGCGATGTTTCTTTGTCCGCGTGGGGGACTATACCCCATTATGTTGAGCTTCGTCTCATTTCTTTTATGGGCTAGCAACCCATGTTCTTATTTGAGTTTTGGTTCATCGGACGTACCGTTATTGTACTGCGTCGTTGTTTCAAATTATTTGAGTTTTGGTTCATCGGACGTACCGTTATTGTACTGCGTCGTTGCACCGGCTCATTTTATGGATTAGCGTTCCATTTGCGTTTCTGGATTTCTAGTTGATGATTTCTAGTATTTATGTTTCACCGATTTTTGCGATTGGCATTGATATGTTTGTCAATATTTATGTTTTGGTGAATAATTTAAAGAATATGACATTCTTTTTAGTGTTTGAGAATATTTGAGATATTGTATGATTTTTGTTGTTACCTTATGTATACTTGACACAGTATGACATTATTGTTATCATACGTTTTTGTGATATCTCTTATCCTATCTCATTTTATCTGATATTTATAGCTAGACTGATCCGTTTATTATTTTCTTCTTAAATAATACTCGGGTCAGACCGAGGTATTTCAGGTGCTTCTGCTTGACTTCTTATCAGGGTTCATCATTTGATTTTTGGCTAACTACTTTAGCATAGTAGTTTTGTTAGTATACATTTGAGATAGAGACTCATTGATGTATACTTATTCTTTTATCTGGCACTTGTATCTATTCTTTTGTGATGTAGTGGATCTAGTTTGACCACTACTTTGATGTACACTTTTATTTGATATATTCATATCTGTTTCCGCCTTAGTGATATGAATATCTGTGACTGATTTGTGTTATGTTTTTTTCTATATTTGTTTCCGAAGCCCGTATATCCACTGTGTGGTAGCTTTGAGTTTGTATTTGATATGTCGGATTTCCTCTTGAAATGAAATTTAAGTTATATTATCTGACATATCGATACTCGCACAAAGCAATTACACAGATAGTCGCTCCTCAATAGCCTTATTCTTCATGCTAGTCGATGGCATTACCCCGTAGTGTCCTTGTCTAGCGTGAGTATAGAGGTGGGGCGTCACATAGATCATTTCTCCCTTCTATAAAGTTTTGATCTAAGATTCGAGTATATGACTTTGAGGTGTTTGCACCGTTCCGAATATGGATTTATTACTCGAATTTGACGGGGAACACTTGATGTCTTGGTGTGAGACCAAAGTTTTCTATCATAGTTACAACTATGTAAGGAGAACAGAGGCTCCAAAGCAAGGAGCTTGATCGTAGTCCGCACTAGAAAATCGGTAAGCGATACTAGTTCGGAGGTGAAGTTATGTATTCGAGTGAGATCAAATCAAGTTTTGCATATGAATGATCTATGTACATCTTACGAACTAATGTGTAGTGTTAAGTGTTTTTGGGATATGTTTGTGGTGTAATTTTGGGGACGAAATTCTTTTAAGGAGGGAAGAATGTAATGACTTGGAATTTCACTACTTTGATTTGTGAATATTTAATTAATTTTAAATATTCAATATATAGGTTTTTTAATGAAAATAAAACTCTTTTTAATAATAAATAATTATGGTGAAATAGTTTTAAATTTTGTTTACAAAAATTTATAGTTCAAAGAAAAACAAAAAATGTGACCGGAATTCATTTTCCAAATTTTCGACTTTTCGTTGGCTAAAAGTTATCGAAAACGTTGTGAACACTAATGTAAATATATTTACATAAATATATAAATATTGTAGTGTATATTGGCATGTATATATATGTATGTACATAAGTATATAAGGTTTTAAAAATAAATAAATAAATAAATAAATAAGGAAACATGATGTGACATTTTGATGACTCGAGGACGAAACATGTTTAAAGCATAAGTACAAATGCAATTAATCAGTGTTTTAAATCTCGCGGGAAAATATCTCGGCTATCTCGGGCGATATTTAAAACACTTATAACTAAATAGACTGCCAAATCTCGGATTTTGGCTGATATCTCGGATTTTTCATCTCGGCCATCTCGGGGAGATTTAAAAGCCTGCAATTAATGCATGTTGGCTTAGGAATTTGGGAGGGGGACAAGAGAGGACGTTATTACATGGTGAGGTGGAGGTTTTATGATGTGGCAACCATGGAGTGGAGCAAAGTACAATGGGCAATTAAGTAATTTGGCTACCTCCTTTTATATAAAACAATTTACCTTTTTCTTTTCATTTGATTTTTTCATTTTTCTATTTTTTCTAAAGCTTCATTCTTTCTTCCTAAGCTCTAAAGTATTTTAATGGCTTTCAAACAATTTTCTATAATTTGAAAACTTTGATTCATATATGTAAAATCTTTTAAAAAGCTTGCTAATCTCCTCTTTTGCATGTAAAAATTCCTTTATTTTTACCCTAAATTCCTTTGGTCATAGCTTCCAAAAAACGACTCCAAAACAAGATTTTTTTTAAACAAATAGAATTCTAGTGGCTACGACTTTGACATTTACCACTTTTTCAGATTTTGAACATAGCTAGGCCAAAATTTCAATTCTTTACAGAGTGTTTTTGAACTTAGATTCTAAAGGCCGAAAATGGTCCTCCTTGTTTCGGCCGTAACTTCCTCAAAATTTAACATTTTTGAGTAATTGTTTTTTTAAAGATAGAGAAAAGAAAATTTTAAACTTTCCTTTCTATCACTTTACCAAAATCAGAGAGTAAAAGATCCATAAGTCGAGAACAAAATGACTTACTTTCAAGAAGAGTTTGTGGTTTTCCAAGCTTCCTGAATTTCAAAGGGTCTCAAGTTTTCAAAGGATTTCCGGTGAGTAAACGTTTTTTTTAAACTCAAGCTTTAAACTTTTATATGTTGGTTGATTTATGGCTTGGTTTGCTAGTTGAAATCTTAGTTTATCATGTGATTGCTTGTATGTGTACATTGGTTGTATGTGATGGTAGTTAGAGTTGAAGTTGACATTTAAATATGGTATCATTCGGCAAGTTGTAAACTTTGTTATATGTTATGAGCTTGCTTATGTTTTGGTTGTTGCATGTATATGTTGGTATTGACATGATTATAAGTTAGGTTGCTAGGAAGGATGGCACTTTGATTTGGTTTCCGATGGAGAATCCTTGTATGGAAGAAAGATACAAACTTTGGTTTTAAATCCAAATCGTTTTAAAGTTAGTGAATGGAAAGTTAGTAAGAGATGTTAGAGAATGGAAGTTAGTGAGCAATATTAGCACTTGAAATTACGGGTATCCATAGCGATAGTCACTATGGATGCAGTTTCGCGTTAAAAATCCGATTTTTGAAAAATTTGGTTTTTAAACTTAAAAGTGTTTGCAAATGTTTTATAAACTTAATAATATTGTTTTAGAAAGTTAATTAAGTTTCTAATAATTAATTTTTAATTAATTAAGTTTTTAATAATTAATAAGTAATTAAGGATTAAATAAGGTTTAATAATTATAATTAAGTGAAGATTAGTTCTTAATTAATTATCTTTAAAAGTTAAGATTTATTTTTAATTAATTATTATTTAAGTTAATTAAGTATGAGTTAAGTAAATTATTTATATTTAATTTATCATTAATTAAATATAGGATTAATTATTAATAATTACTAATCAAGTGTTAATTATTTTTAATTATAAATCATTAAAGGTATTAATTTATAATAAATTATTTATTAAAGGTTTAATTTATTATTTAAGTTTAATTAAAGATTATTTAATTAATTAATTAAGATTAATTAATATTAATTATTAATGAAGGTTTAATTAATGATTAATTTGGGTTTAATTAATAGTTGATTATTGTTTAATTATTTAATTAAATTAAGTTAAGTTTTAATTAAAATTAATTATGATTTAAATAAGGATTTAACTTATAATTAATTATTTTAAAAAGGGTTTAAAGTTTTAAATCCTTTGGTTTCCAAAAGTAAATTGTTTTAGGGTACTTCTTTTTCAAAGATGGTTTTGAATACAAGTGATTCAGGTGTTGATACCATTAAGAAACCATATAACTATGATGAGTTATAATGTATATTATTGGGTTTGTTTGTGTGGGCATGTGTTAGCAGAATAAATCCCCATTCTACTATAAATAGTTTGTTTGTTTGTTCGTGTGGACATGTGTTAGCAGAATAAATCCCCATTCTGCTATTAATGGATTGAATTATTTGGACATCTGTTTAGTAAGACAAATCACCATCCTGCTATAGCGTTATTTTGACATGTATATGCTAGTTTGTTCATATTGACATGTTATTCCCTTATTGGATTTGAGTTGTATTTACATATATGTTGATCTATGTAAATAACTAATAAGTGAATTGGAATTGAAATTGAATGGTAACGTAAATTAGTACCTGTAACGACCCGCCTTTTTGGACAGTTTAAATCGACAAATACACATGCCGATTCTAAACCATTCAAAAGGGCGGATGGTTAATGGGGTTAAATAAGAAAAGAAAAGAAAGAACAGAAACAAACTCAGAATCTCGCAGCGGAAGGAACAAGATATAATAATAAAATAACAGTTCATGAAGCTGTTAAATAAATAAATTTGATTATTATTATACATCATAAATCAGAGTTACATACATATCATAGATAATACAATAATGCATCGGAAAAGTAATACAGTAGTAGAATACAAATGATATAATACCAAACTTCGTCTTCGTCCTCCAGAATAGATCTTCAACCTTATCTGAAATGCTCAGGCTGACCCGAGCGTAATGAAAAGACAAAACACTCGAGTCAGGACTAAAATATCTCATGTAAGTCAAATCGAATAAGAAATATGAGTGTGACGGCGTCAGAGATGTTTACGGGGTTTGACATCTCCTATCCAGTGTCAACGTGAGTGCAATAACTTAAGAGATGTTACGGGATTTTCCATCTCTCAAGGATCCGTTAAACTATCTACTATGTAGTACAATACGCTATTATAATATGTCTACATTAAAGTAAAAGTATTAAAATAGCGTTAAGTCATGGCCCATTCCACCCTTAACACATTTTTATTCCTAAGAGTATATACAAGACCGTAGTTTCCCCAAAACCGGAAGTCACCAGAGGGCAATCCATATACTAAAGGTACAAACCAAAATCGTAGTGGTCGCAAATAGGATAATCAGTATGACAAGGTACATGAGGCAATACCAACTAGGATACTAGTAGTTGCGTGATCCGGACTGATGTTGGGCATAGCAGCTACTACCCCAACACCGCGAAACAACACTCCCAAATCAAGGGGTGCACCCAAATCGAATCACAAATGTAATAGACATGGTATCGAAGAAGTGTGTCCGCTAGAGGTGGCGAACCTCAATGGCCCAGCGCGGCTCCTGTTTTAGTCATGTCAGGGGCCATCCAATATCGTTCTCTTTCTTCAATCAACGCGTTCATCAAACCATCCACTTCGTTCTGGATCAACACTCCGCGTATACTAGTTATTAAAGTGGTTTTCGGTATCGACAAAGAGTATGTCCATATCCGATCCCGGTCTCTTTAATAACTATGTATTACTACACCGATGGCTCCTTTACATTTTCAAAATCAATTCATAATTGATTATCAAAAATATCATATTCGCTTCAAAAATAAAAGCCATTTCAAAATCATCATATCTACTCAAAGTATACGATTTCATTTCAAAATCATTTCGCCTCAATATCTCATTTCGTTTTCAAAATCATTTCGAATTTCAATTTAGGTTGCAACTTCATTTAACCCAATTCGTATTTAAATTCGAGATTTAAACATAAACAATTCACCTTATTTACCATCTTGAAAATTTTAGAAAATAGTTTTAAGTAGTTTAAAAGTAGTTTAAATAATCAAAATAGTTAAAGTAGTTTAATAGAAAATATTTAAATAGTTAAAAATAGTTTAATAGAAAATATTTAAATAGTTTAATCGAAAATAATTTGAATATAAAAATGGTAAATATAGTAAAACAGTTTGAAAATCAAAATAATTTCAATATTTAAAGAATATAGATTTTAAATCATTCATACTAAAATATTCATTAAAACAATTCCAAAGTCAAACCGGTCAACTTCCAAATTTCCTACCCAAATCAATTCCAATTTCCATTTCGATTTAATCGATTCAATTCCGATTTCAACTCGAATAAATTTTGATTTCATATAAATTTCGATCCCAATAAACAAATCCCGTTCACTTTCAATTTCCAATTTCAAATTAATTTCCAATTCCAAATTAATTTCCAATCCCAATTCCAAATGAATTTAAATTTCAATTCCAAATTAATTTAAATTCCAATTTCAAATTAATTTCCAATTTCAATTCCAAATCCAATTTCAAAATATCGATTTAAACATTAAATCAAATTTACTTTCAATACCAAATTTTTTTGAATCCAAATTTCAATTCTAAACTCAAACCTGAAATATCATTTCATATAAATTTTCTTAGAAATATTCAAAGTTCGAATAAAAGTCCAATCTTTAAAACAAATCAACTTCCGAAAATTTATGCCGTATTTCAATTTTTAATTAAAAAACTAAACTTCGATTAATTAAACAATTTCGTTTATCAAGTTTAAATTCCAACATTTCAAGCTCCAATTCAAAATAATTCAATTTCCATAATTTGGATTTTTTTGTTAAAATCAATTCATTTAAATAATTCCAAAACAACTTTTAAAATCAATTAATTTAGCCAACTCGGTGTCCGTATATAATTTTCTATCCTATGGCCAAGTGATTATTTATTTCAGTTAAATGTTAGGGATGAAGATATATCACTTAACCGATCACAGTGTCATATGTATCATAGGATATATATAAGCAAATAAACATCCAAACAATTAAATATCAACCAATAGCATCCATCGAAATAAATCATCCAATAGACAATACAATTCACAGCAATTTCATAGTTATCAATATCGGGTAATTTAATCGCAATTAAATTTTAATTTCAATTTGACTGTCAATTTTTAATTTCTAACATTAAATTCGATGACAATCTATATGACAATTAAATTTTATCAAACAACGACAAATAAAATCGTAACACTTCATAATGTCAAATTTAACTAGCATAAAGATATTTAGTACGTTGTGAGCGTTATAAAACACTCACCTTGATTTTCTGTTGTCGTCGAGACGTTCCGGTTTGGAACTAAAACTGGACGACGCCCAACTTTAGCCCAAATTTCCACCATCTCCAAATCCATCCAAACCAGTTTCATTTCGAAGCTCTTGTCATTTCGATCGCAACGCAAAAAGTTTCGTTCCAATCGGAGCTCGTATGAAAAAGTTATGCTATTTTAAAGTTTGTACGAATTATATAATATAATAATTCAATTTCTATTTTTATTTTCTAACCCTAAAAGCAAATCTGGCCATTGATTTCTGCTCCATCAGATCTGGGCTGTTGGTATCCTTCTTCCTCCATCAGGTTTGCACGTTCAAACCTAACCCATAGCCGCCGTCTCTTTATCAATTTTCGCGACCACCTCGACGACTTCCAAAACGATCAGCTAGCGCCACCACGAAGCCCATCACCAGAGCTACCAACGCTGTGAACCCTAGCAAGCTCGGCCACCCCCTCTGCCTCGAAATGCATGAAAAACGCAGCAGCTTCAAGCACGATTTCCCGTTGATCCGTTGCTCCGTTTTCGATCATCTCCGTATGGATTTGAAGCTCTCATCGTCCTCTACAACTTTGTAGTTGACGACTTTTGCTAATTCTTTATGGATTGGAAGATATTAGAGGAGAAAGAAGATGCATTTCTGGCCATTGATAGGAAAGTGGCGGCTAAGGGCTGAAACCCTAGTTCTTTCGCAAAATGAAATAAGTGAGGGGCTTTTTATAGAAAAATACGCGACACTATTCACCCGAAATTTTCCGAACTCCAAACGAAGCGTGCCGGCTGGCGTTTCTAAGGTTTACCCCACGTTCCGAACGCAATGGAACATGTTTCGGAGGCTAATTCGGTCATCTGTGCGAGTTACGGAGAAAACGATCAGTTTTAAATTAAACCGATTTAAACCGATTTCGATGCGTTTTGGCTTGCCCCGGACAAACGGTAACTCCGATTGACACGAAATTTGAAACCATACAATAATATCACATTACGGATCCGATGAAATAGGTTTCGTCGAAATCCGAGACTTTTTGAAAAATGACTATTTTCTCTCGCCGAATTAATATTAAAAACAATTCGATGCGTTTCGAGCTGCCACGGTCAAATGATAACTCCGATTGCTACGAAAATTGAAATCCGATAATAAGAAACTATTACGGATCCAATGGAACTAGTTTCGTTCAATTCTGAGACTGTTCGAAAAATGGCTATTTTTCAGTCGATAATTAAATATTAAAATATTCAATTTTCACAAATTAACTTTAAATTCAATTTTAAAAGTTCTATAACATTACTATACTCCAATATGATAAGATAAAATTTTACAAATCATTTTCAATCATATTCAACTCGATTTTCAATTATTTCTGAAATTTAACTTATTAAATTATCGATTTAATTGTTTAATTAAATCCAATATTCGAAAAATAATTTATTCGACTGTTTAATTTCAATTTAAAATTCCCAATTTTAAATTATTAACTTTTAAATCAAATTTCAATTGTTCACAAATTCCATTTTTAATTTCACAGTAATTAACAATCTTTTACAATGCAATTTTCCATTATAAATCCAATATAAAAGATTATATTAGATTCCACGTTCAATTATATTGTAATTCAAATTCAAGTTATTTAATTCCAAATGAATTCTTTTATTTCGATTTACACTTTCATTATTGAATCAACCATTTACTTATACATTATTATCAATAGTTTATAATTCATTTACTTTCATTTCCTTCAGCTATCATCTTATTTAAATTCACAGTAATATTAAATTACATTCATTTACGTTGATTTCCATATTATAACTTCAATATTAAATGTAACATTTTATTTATTTCGTTGCTTACAATCAAATTCAATTCAATTCAATTACTTGTTACATTCAAATTTAAATCTTTACTTACGTTCAATTACAAGTTAACATCTTTATTTAATTTCCAAATAAGTTATTTCAGAATTCAGTTTTGTATTTTAACTTGTAATTCACATTTAACAACACAAAATTTTATTTCCTTCGGATTTTTATCAAAATTTTCATTTTAATTCGTATTTTTAAAGTGTTAAAAATACGGGTTGTTACATTCTCCCCTACTTAAAACTTTTCGTCCGCGAAAAGGAACGAGGTAATAGTTATTATCATCTTATAAACCTATAAACCCTATTAACATTTAGAAAATAGATTATAGGTTTTAAAGTTTCAAAAATTTTCTATCACTCAGATTTACGGAAAATTTCGGCAGCATCTCCTTTGCGCGGTTCGATCGGGAAAATATTTCCCGTACAAATATAACAAATATAATCGATATACATCTCATTCAAATAATGAGGCATCCCATATATGGGGAAAACAATATATATATAATCCAAATACGATAAATAATCCGAATACGTACCTTTATTAGCGTTTACTAGCAAATTTTTACTTACATTTGCATTTAGCGCAGAAACGGGTTTCGGAAGTGGAGCGCAACCCCTTTCTACCTATTAAAATACTCAATAACCAGGTTAGAACCATGCATATAATGATAGATCAATATACTTGCCATATACAACATATACATAACATATTAACTTCCAAACTGAAAATTTTGTGTTCAGGACAGCAAGTAGATTCTAGTTTTTAGCCAACCAAACGACAGAATTTTGCAAGCTAATCTAAACAGAAGTTGTAGCATTTGTTTCAGGGTTTCCAGAATGTCCAAAATCGTCTAATTCGGACTATCCGTTCAAAAGTTACGGCATTTTACTACGGGAATACGTTTTAGGTCCGTGCAGGTCAGCGACCTTCACGCACACTTTCGACCTTCTAAACTTCAGCAAAATGCAAGGCTTCTATAACAAAAGTTGGAGCATATGTTCTGAGGTTTCCAGAAAGTACAAGATCATGAAAATCCGATAAACCAGTAAAAAGTTATGTCATAAATACTAAGGTCAAATGCTATTGGTTTTGCTTATTCTTACACAGGACAGCGATAGACATTTACATTTTTAACCTAGTAAACGAATGAATTTTCTGAAATACTCTAAACAAAAGTCGTGCTACAGATTCTAAGCTTTCCGAAAAGTCCAAGATCATCAAATTCCGATTATTCATTTAAAAGTTATGGTACTTTTAGTTTCAGCACATACCGGACAATTTTAGATTTCTACATTTGTTTGTTATTACAAATACAAACTATCCAATTTAAAGTTTCCGGAAAATCAAGCATTAACCCAAAGTTGTTAATTTCTTTTATATTTTTATGAAATAAGTTTACATTAAATTCGTTTTCCGGTTTATTCACTTTATTACCTCCACATTTTAACTCAAGACAATTTTGCTTCACATTAAATTGAATTCAATTATATTCAACATCACCTTACTACAAATTGAATTTAATTACTTAAATTTTTATTCCATTTATTCAATTCCATTACATTATGAATCGTATTTACTCACCTAACATCTATCTACAACCAAAGCACAACAACATTAACGTCCATACCAAATTTACCACCAAGTCAATCAATTTCTTTTATTTGTCTCAATTGGTTTATTCATTTCCAAACAAATCAAGTTTACTCAATTCATTTACTTTGTTTGAATTATATCAAATTCCATAATTCACTTTACTTGTTTTCCTCATTGATTTAATTCAATAATTTTGCTTGTTCAAATTAAATTTCATACCATCAACTAAGTATATATTATTCATTTTTCAATTTGAATTTCTTTTATATTTGCAACTATCAATTTGATCTTCACATTTTATTTACACTATCATACTTGTATATTTTTTTTACTTACTTATCAAAATATGCATTTTAAACTTTTAAATATTAGGTAAGTTATGGTTATGCAAATTTAGTGCAGTTGATAATATACAACTTATTTTCATTAAATTCTAGTGTTGAGCTTATTTAACAAATCTTCAATTTATTATTTATCATATTAAGGTTTACTATTACAATTTTAATTTTAATTTTATCCTTTAAATTCTATTTCATATTTTAGAAAAATTTCAATTTCTAGTTTATTCGAAGAGTACAGAAAACATTTAGTGGTCTCCCCCACTCGGACTCTTGAAAAATAAACGTTGATAATGCGTGCACACATTACCGAAACTTATTTTCCAAACGTCAAGTGGGGCATACATCACTTATTTCATTTCAAAGTCATTTAAAATCTTTCCTATTCGAGTTTCTTTCATATAATATGTATATTATTTTCAAACCATTTGCAACAAATTTCAAACATTGGAATTTATATTCTCAAATCCAAAATCATATTCATTTAATTCCATTTTCAATTATATTTCCCAAATTCATTTTTTTTTCATTTGTCAATAATTTAAAAATATTGACAAGTCAACCAATTGACGATGATAATCTAATATTATCATCTCCTACCAACCAATACAATCAAAATTTATATATTCATAATAATATTTATATAAAATATAATTCAAAACGATATTATGTCAGTTTGTCATATTCAATTGTTTAGAAATCCCTATCGATGCCATGGCGTCCCATGTACCGACCAGAATTTATAAATACTCAACGGAACAAATCAACACAATATAAAACCATTTTATAGCAAATAACAAGTACGCTCTCTCATATACACTCAAACTCATTCATAGGTTTCAACCCTATTTCAACGAGTTATTCCCCACTAGAGCTCAGGTAATCTAAACCAAAGCTCTGATACCAACTGTAACGACCCGCCTTTTTGGACAGTTTAAATCGACAAATCAGACACACATGCCGATTCTAAACCATTCAAAAGGGCGGATGGTTAATGGGGTTAAATAAGAAAAGAAAAGAAAGAACAGAAACAAACTCAGAATCTCGCAGTGGAAGGAACAAGATATAATAATAAAATAACAGTTCATGAAGCTGTTAAATAAATAAATTTGATTATTATTATACATCATAAATCAGAGTTACATACATATCATAGATAATACAATAATGCATCGGAAAAATAATACAGTAGTAGAATACAAATGATATAATACCAAACTTCGTCTTCGTCCTCCAGAATAGATCTTCAACCTTATCTGAAATGCTCAGGCTGACCCGAAAGTAATGAAAAGACAAAACACTCGAGTCAGGACTAAAATATCTCATGTAAGTCAAATCGAATAAGAAATATGAGTGTGACGGCGTCAGAGATGTTTACGGGGTTTGACATCTCCTATCCAGTGTCAACGTGAGTGCAATAACTTAAGAGATGTTACGGGATTTTCCATCTCTCAAGGATCCGTTAAACTATCTACTATGTAGTACAATACGCTATTATAATATGTCTACATTAAAGTAAAAGTATTAAAATAGCGTTAAGTCATGGCCCATTCCACCCTTAACACATTTTTATTCCCAAGAGTATATACAAGACCGTAGTTTCCCCAAAACCGGAAGTCACCAGAGGGCAATCCATATACTAAAGGTACAAACCAAAATCGTAGTGGTCGCGAATAGGATAATCAGTATGACAAGGTACATGAGGCAATACCAACTAGGATACTAGTAGTTGCGTGATCCGGACTGATGTTGGGCATAGCAGCTACTATCCCAACACCGCGAAACAACACTCCCAAATCAAGGGGTGCACCCAAATCGAATCACAAATGTAATAGACATGGTATCGAAGAAGTGTGTCCGCTAGAGGTGGCGAACCTCAATGGCCCGGCGCGGCTCCTGTTTTAGTCATGTCAGGGGTCATCCAATATCGTTCTCTTTCTTCAATCAACGCGTTCATCAAACCATCCACTTCGTTCTGGATCAACACTCCGCGTATACTAGTTATTAAAGTGGTTTTCGGTATCGACAGAGAGTATGTCCATATCCGATCTCGGTCTCTTTAATAACTATGTATTACTACACCGATGGCTCCTTTACATTTTCAAAATCAATTCATAATTGATTATCAAAAATATCATATTCGCTTCAAAAATAAAAGCCATTTCAAAATCATCATATCTACTCAAAGTATACGATTTCATTTCAAAATCATTTCGCCTCAATATCTCATTTCGTTTTCAAAATCATTTCGAATTTCAATTTAGGTTGCAACTTCATTTAACCCATTTCGTATTTAAATTCGAGATTTAAACATAAACAATTCACCTTATTTACCAGCTTGAAAATTTTAGAAAATAGTTTTAAGTAGTTTAAAAGTAGTTTAAATAATCAAAATAGTTAAAGTAGTTTAATAGAAAATATTTAAATAGTTAAAAATAGTTTAATAGAAAATATTTAAATAGTTTAATCGAAA
Source organism: Allium fistulosum (assembly GCA_030737815.1). Taxonomy (NCBI): domain Eukaryota; kingdom Viridiplantae; phylum Streptophyta; class Magnoliopsida; order Asparagales; family Amaryllidaceae; genus Allium; species Allium fistulosum. The sequence continues at coordinate 1,041,091,053 of CM060902.1, read as the reverse complement.
ATAATTTGAATATAAAAATGGTTTATATAGTAAAACAGTTTGAAAATCAAAATAATTTCAATATTTAAAGAATATAGATTTTAAATCATTCATACTAAAATATTCATTAAAACAATTCCAAAGTCAAACCGGTCAACTTCCCAATTTCCTACCCAAATCAATTCCAATTTCCATTTCGATTTAATCGATTCAATTCTGATTTCAACTCGAATAAATTTTGATTTCATATAAATTTCGATCCCAATAAACAAATCCCGTTCACTTTCAATTTCCAATTTCAAATTAATTTCCAATTCCAAATTAATTTCCAATTCCAATCCCAATTCCAAATGAATTTAAATTTCAATTCCAAATTAATTTAAATTCCAATTTCAAATTAATTTCCAATTTCAATTCCAAATCCAATTTCAAAATATCGATTTAAACATTAAATCAAATTTACTTTCAATACCAAATTTTTTTGAATCCAAATTTCAATTCTAAACTCAAACCTGAAATATCATTTCATATAAATTTTCTTAGAAATATTCAAAGTTCGAATAAAAGTCCAATCTTTAAAACAAATCAACTTCTGAAAATTTATGCCGTATTTCAATTTTTAATTAAAAATCTAAACTTCGATTAATTAAACAATTTCGTTTATCAAGTTTAAATTCCAACATTTCAAGCTCCAATTCAAAATAATTCAATTTCCATAATTTGGATTTTTTTGTTAAAATAAATACATTTAAATAATTTCAAAACAACTTTTAAAATCAATTAATTTAGCCAACCCGGTGTCCGTATATAATTTTCTATCCTATGGCCAAGTGATTATTTATTTCAGTTAAATGTTAGGGATGAATATATATCACTTAACCGATCACAGTGTCATATGTATCATAGGATATATATAAGCAAATAAACATCCAAACAATTAAATATCAACCAATAGCATCCATCGAAATAAATCATCCAATAGACAATACAATTCACAGCAATTTCATAGTTATCAATATCGGGTAATTTAATCGCAATTAAATTTTAATTTCAATTTGACTGTCAATTTTTAATTTCTAACATTAAATTCGATGACAATCTATATGACAATTAAATTTTATCAAACAACGACAAATAAAATCGTAACACTTCATAATGTCAAATTTAACTAGCATAAAGATATTTAGTACGTTGTGAGCGTTATAAAACACTCACCTTGATTTTCTGTTGTCGTCGAGACATTCCGGTTTGGAACTAAAACTGGACGACGCCCAACTTTAGCCCAAATTTCCACCGTCTCCAAATCCATCCAAACCAGTTTCATTTCGAAGCTCTTGTCATTTCGATCGCAACGCAAAAAGTTTCGTTCCAATCGGACCTCGTATGAAAAAGTTATGCTATTTTAAAGTTTGTACGAATTATATAATATAATAATTCAATTTCTATTTTTATTTTCTAACCCTAAAAGCAAATCTGGCCATTGATTTCTGCTCCATCAGATCTGGGCTGTTGGTATCCTTCTTCCTCCATCAGGTTTGCACGTTCAAACCTAACCCATAGCCGCCGTCTCTTTATCAATTTTCGCGACCACCTCGACGACTTCCAGAACGATCAGCTAGCGCCACCACGAAGCCCATCACCAGAGCTACCAACGCTGTGAACCCTAGCAAGCTCGGCCACCCCCTCTGCCTCGAAATGCGTGAAAAACGCAGCAGCTTCAAGCACGATTTCCCGTTGATCCGTTGCTCCGTTTTTGATCATCTCCGTATGGATTTGAAGCTCTCATCATCCTCTACAACTTTGTAGTTGACGACTTTTGCTAATTCTTTATGGATTGGAAGATATTAGAGGAGAAAGAAGATGCATTTCTGGCCATTGATAGGAAAGTGGCGGCTAAGGGCTGAAACCCTAGTTCTTTTGCAAAATGAAATAAGTGAGGGGCTTTTTATAGAAAAATACGCGACACTATTCACCCGAAATTTTCCGAACTCCAAACGAAGCATGCCGGCTGGCGTTTCTAAGGCTTACCCCACGTTCCAAACACAATGGAACATGTTTCGTAGGCTAATTCGGTCATCTGTGCGAGTTACGGAGAAAACGATCAGTTTTAAATTAAACCGATTTAAACCGATTTCGATGCGTTTTGGCTTGCCCCGGACAAACGGTAACTCCGATTGACATGAAATTTGAAACCGTACAATAATATCACATTGCGGATTCGACGAAATTGGTTTCGTCGAAATCCGAGACTTTTTGAAAAATGACTATTTTCTCTCGCCGAATTAATATTAAAAACAATTCGATGCGTTTTGAGCTGCCACAGTCAAATGATAACTCCGATTGCTACGAAAATTGAAATCCGATAATAACAAACTATTATGGATCCAATGGAACTAGTTTCGTTCAATTCTGAGACTGTTCGAAAAATGGCTATTTTTCAGTCGATAATTAAATATTAAAATATTCAATTTTCACAAATTAACTTTAAATTCAATTTTAAAAGTTCTATAACATTACTATACTCCAATATGATAAGATAAAATTTTACAAATCATTTTCAATCATATTCAACTCGATTTTCAATTATTTCTGAAATTTAACTTATTAAATTATCGATTTAATTGTCTAATTAAATCCAATATTCGAAAAATAATTTATTCGACTTTTTAATTTCAATTGAAAATTCCCAATTTTAAATTATTAACTTTTAAATCAAATTTCAATTGTTCACAAATTCCATTTTTAATTTCACAGTAATTAACAATCTTTTACAATGCAATTTTCCATTATAAATCCAATATAAATGATTATATTAGATTCCACGTTCAATTATATTGTAATTCAAATTCAAATTATTTAATTCCAAATGAATTCTTTTATTTTGATTTACACTTTCATTATTGAATCAACCATTTACTTATACATTTATTATCAATAGTTTATAATTCATTTACTTTCATTTTCTTCAGCTATCATCTTATTTAAATTCACAGTAATATTAAATTACATTCATTTACGTTGATTTCCATATTATAACTTCAATATTAAATGTAACATTTTATTTATTTCGTTGCTTACAATCAAATTCAATTCAATTCAATTACTTGTTACATTCAAATTTAAATCTTTACTTACGTTCAATTACAAGTTAACATCTTTATTTAATTTACAAATAAGTTATTTCAGAATTCTGTTTTGTATTTTAACTTGTAATTCACATTTAACAACACAAAATTTTATTTCCTTCGGATTTTTATCAAAATTTTCATTTTAATTCGTATTTTTAAAGTGTTAAAAATACGGGTTGTTACAGTACCATTGGGATTGCTAAGCCTCTTTTTGAAATTATATAGTGTGTTTTTGAATTAACCTAAATTCTTTGATCAATTTGGGTTTAAAGTTTATGAATGATTTCAAGTTTTTTTATAAAGTTATAATTAACTAATATCTTGTTTATCAAAGGGGTTTTACTAAAGAGTTTACTTAAGGTGGTTTACAAAAGATATTTTGTAAATGATATTTTATAAAGGATTTATAAAGAAGTTTTATAAATAGTTTTGAATTAGAAAGAGATTTTAATAAACCATTTTAGAGATTTTAAAAGAGGTTTTAAATCTAGGTTGGAAATTTATAAGAGGTTTGAAATGTGAAGTGAACTTATGAAAGTATTTTTATAAGGAATAAGTGAATGTGTTTTATAGTAAAAGATGTTTTGGGAAGGGAATTACTTGGCCATTTAGTATGGAATTTTGAACGAGGAAAGTTTTCCAAAAGCTTTTAAGTATAAAAGGGATGTAAGGGGTTTGGGAAAAAAGTATTTTAGAAAAGATCCTTTGATAAAGTTTTATAAGTGATTTTATCAATTAAAGATTAATTAATAAAGGCTTAGAGGATCCCATATGGAATTGAATCAATGTTTGATTGTTTGTTTATTTGATAGTTAAATAACCAACTATCAAATCCGGACCAAAATGTAACTTTTGAAATATCTAGAAGAAACACGGAAATTATATTGTACAGTTACTGTCGGTGGTGCTATACTGTGTTAGTCCTTGAGATGATGGTTTGATGACAACAACCTTAGAATAGATTATAAAATATAAATACTAACATTACAAGTTTAGATATATATGTATTTGCAGGATCTAACCATGCAGGTATCAAGAATGAAGACTGTACAGTATAGAGATTCAAGATACAGAGATAGAAGACTCATGAGTATCAAGATTATCAAGAGTTCAAGGTTAAGTCTGTTTTATTAGGAATATTTGTTAAAACTCGTAGAAAAGCATTGGCATCTTAATATCCAAATTATTCGTGGAATGGAATCCACTTCGAGCCCGTTAAAGGGATGGAACCCTAAGTAGGATGGAACCTACGAAAATCTAGTGGGACATTGTTTTGTATCCACTAATTTTAATTCAAATGATTTTACAAAATTATCTTGTTTTCAAAATGATTTCAAAACTTTCCTTTTAAAAGATTCAAAACTCTCTATCCTGATTTTAAATAATTTTAGCCTCAAAACATCTTTAATTTCAAAGTCAAAATACTCCTGTTTTTAAATGTCTTTTCAAATAATATATTTAACTTTTAATATTTATAATTAGATTTAAATATAAAATTATAGTTAAATTATGTATTTATTGTTCTTTATATTTACTTATGAATTTCAACTATATTCAAGTATATTTATAAAGTTTTAAATAGTTTTTATATAAGATAAATATTGTTTTTATAGAAATTCAAATTATCATTTTTGGCTGAGGGATGTCGACATGCCCCTAGGTAGTATGTCGACATAGTGACAGTTGAAGTTCAAATTCAAATTTCAAAAGAAGTGTCTATTCGCCATAGCTCTTCATGAATGGTCATGGCTGTTGGTTTTCTATAAATAGGGGTCAGTTTCAACGAATTTTCAATTATATTTTTCTGATTTTCACTCCTCTTCATCTTCCACATTTCTTATTACAAAATCATACCATTACTCTGCCGAAATCAACATCGAATCATACTCGATTACTTCTAGTTTGATTCTACATCACTATCTCTACAAGGTTCTCAGTGCTATTCAGAGTTATAGACTTCTTTGTAATATATTAGCGAGAAAAGGTGTGATTGTAGCCTTTGAAATCAATCAAGCGAGAAAAGGTGTGATTGTAGCCTTGGAAATCAATTGGGTGAACTTGTTGCCCCGAAAATCAAGTATCTCTACCCAAAGGATTGGTATTCTGGAGGGTGTACCTCGTAGCCTTGAAATCGAGGGTTGTAATTGTTGAATTGCTTTTGAAAGGAAATCTGTACTTAGTTGTACGGGACTGGATGTAGGGTAACTCCGAACCAGTATAAAATCCGGTGTGTTCTTTCCTTTACTGCTTTTACTTTATATTTGCATCTGTGTTTGATTCCGTGTTCACATCTGTGTCTAATTAGTGTATACATTGTTAATAAAGTTAGATAAACTCAAAAAGATTAACAAATTTCTTAAAACACTATTCACCCCCCCTCTAGTGTTAATTCTAGCCTTAAGATCCTTAATCCGCATTTCTCACATTTGGTATCGGAGCTTTGTTTTCAAACGTTTCATTATCTGAATTTTGAAAAATTTCAAAATGGCTACTAACACTAGTACTGCTATTACCACCAACAGTAGTTCATTTGTAGAAGGTCAGTCTACTGCCAGACCACCACTTTTTAATGGCAGTAACTATGCATATTGGGCATGTATGATGAGAATATATTTACAATCTGTAGGATTAGATACTTGGAATATCACACAAACTGAATATTCTGAACCCACAACTAATTTTGCACAGTGGACCACTGAGCAAAAGACTGTTGCACAAAATAACTCTAAAGCAATGAATATTCTGTTTTGTTCACTTGAAAGAAATGAATTTAATAGAGTGTCAGTTTGTAAGTCTGCATATGAAAACTGGAAAACTTTGCAAGTAACTCACTAAGGAACAAGCAAAGTTAAACAGACCAAAATTTCCATGCTCACATATCAGTTTCCGTTATTTAAAATGAATACTAATGATTCTATTTCAGATATGTATAGTCGATTTCAAGATATTGTGCATTCTTTAATATCTTTGGGAAAGGAATTTTCGGAAGAAGATCAAGTCAGAAAATTTTTAAATTCTCTCACTCCAGAATGGGATCAAAAGACACTTGCAATTGAAGAGGCAAATGACATCAGTACTTTAAAGATAGAAGAATTGATTGGAAATCTAATGTCGTTTGAAGTTCAAATGATCGGGAGAAGAGAAAGCAAAGCATCTGAAAAGAAATCAATGGCATTCAATGCATTGACAGATGGATCAGACTCAAACAGTGACAATGATGAAGAGATAGCATTTATGACCAGAAATTTTAAGAAATTTCTGAAGTACAGAAAATTGAATAGTTCCAAGAGAAACAACTTTAAGAATTCCGAAAGGCAGAATCCTCCTATGAACAATGAACCAGCAAAGAAACGGAAGCATGCATTTACTGCTACTCTAGATGACTCAGACTCGTCCTCAAGTGATGATGTTCAGAAGACGGATAACTCGAATTTTCGTTTCAGTGCAGTTCACGACTCCGATGAGTTCAAAGAAACGGACTCAGAAAAAGGTACACGTTTACAATACAATTGGTTGAAATTGCTTGCATAGAATTAGTTGCTTGATTTGTTGATTGATTGATTTTGAATTGATATGCTATTTGAATTTTAAAATTTATTTTCTATTTTTACTATTATTTTTATTATTTTTGACACATTCTGAAATATATTATAAGTAAAATAATATTTCAGAAATATAGACATTAATAATAATATTATTAGATATCTTAGGAAAATCATATCATGAAAATTCATAGGCACATGTCGACATGGCCCCTACCACGATGTCGACATGCCTACCTGAATTTGAATTTTGAATTTTGAATTCAAATGTTTGAATTTCCCTCCACCTTTTCACTTCATTTATTTCTCTGAAAAGATACCTTTTGACCAGAGAATATGTCCTTTGAAAGTCTATTTATCCACTATCTTTTATCATATCTTTTCACTTTCATTTTCAAATTCAAACTCTCTCTTCATATCTTCAAGCACTCTACTCTTTACTCTAATGGCTTCTTCAAGTAATCCCTCAACCATCAGAATTTCCAGAAAAATCAAAGAGCAATTATTCAATGATCTGGAGGCAATTAAAGCATACATCAATTATGCTAATTATGCCAAAGTCCATCCCGGAAAATTTGCTATTTTTCAAGATTTTTCTTCTTATGAAATTGATTCTCTTTTTGCAAACAATGGTGTTTTAAGTCTTATTGACTCTTCTCAAAACGATTTTGTTTGCTATCCTAATCTTGTCAAAATCTTTTATGCTAATCTAAACCGTGCTTTTTATAATGGAAATGAGAATGAGATTTGGAGTAGTGTCAAAGGGACTCAAATTGTTTTGAATTGTGATCTCTTGGGTACCATTCTTAATTGCAAAAGCATGGGAATGGATCTTTCTAGTTTTAAAATCGATGAACATGATCGTGAGACATTTCATCATATTTTTGAAGGAGATGAAAACTTTGAATTTAAAAACCGAAACTTTCGTCCTAAAGCAAGGATTGTCAATCTTCTTTTACAACATACTTTGACCCCAAGATCGGGTAATTTTAACAATCCTACTTCAAAAGTGTGCAAAGCACTTTTTGGTATTTTCAGAAATTATGACATCAATTGGGCGCAAGTTATTTTGGATGAACTTCGTCCTAAAAATTTTGAAATGGGAGAAAACACTTTATATTATGGAATTTACCTTACTCGGATTTTTAACTATTTTGGAGTGGATTTCAAAGGTGAAGAATTTGTCTCTAGAAAAGTTTTTAATATCTCAAACATTTCTCTCATGAAAATCCCATATGTTTTTCAACCTTATGAGACTCTTACCGAAAAGGAAGAGCGTTTGGCTCATGAAGAAATGGAAGAGGAAGAAGAAGAAGAAAGGGATGAAATGGAAATAGAAGAAGAAGAAGGTGAAACATCCTTAGAAAGTATTGAATATCCTTCCAATCCATCCAACAAAACCCTTCTCAAAAACCAAAAAGATAATTGTGGAGAATCAACGGATTTTAAAACGATCCGTTAGTAAGAAGTTGGATAACATGTCTTCGAAGATGAATAAGTTCTTTTCAAAAGTCAACAAGAAACTTGGACTATCTTCATCATCTTCATCTTCTAACTAGTTTTATCTTTTAGTATCTTATTGTATTTGTCTTAGTTTTTTTCGAATGTTCGTGTAGTTCCTTATGTTTAATCATTGTATTATCTAATTATGCAGTGAAATTGAATTTCCTTCCTGTCATCTAGCTTATTTTATATCTAGAATAAATGTTAGTATATTATAGAAATATATACACATCATTATTCACAAAATAAAATTATCATCAATTTTCACTGAAGTATGTCGACATACCCCCCTTGACCATGTCGACATGTACTGGTCAGAAGTGACTATTGATTTTGATTTTGAAATTTGAATAACTACCAAATGTCTATTCATTTCAAACGAATTTCTACACCTATATATACCTTTGTCTTCCAGAAATCTTCACTGAAATTTATTTCTCATTATCTATATCCTTCATTTCTTTCTCTAATTCAATTATGGCCAATCCTATTCATAATCTATCTGAAAATCTTGAAGAAACACTCAATTCATTCAAGAATATTCTCTCTATCATCCTCCGTAATCAGCGTCACTTAGAATTAAATCAAATGCAGATGATCAAGGAACAAGAGAGACACTTCGATGCAATTCGATGGATGATCTCCTCCCTGCACAAGGATGATAACAAAGCACATCCTCCCGTTTCTCTATCTGTTGATAATGAAAATTTGGGATGCCATCAAACAAGACCCTATCTTTGGAGAAGAAGGATGGGTTGATGTTCCTCGTAACGTTTAATTTTCTTTCTTTGATTGATTTGTTTGAATTAATTTGTTTGATTTGATTTGGTTTGGATTGATACTTTGTGTGGATTGATTTCATTTGGTTTGAAGTTTGCTGTGTGTAACATGTATATATATACATTAAAATGAATATAGTCTTTAGTTAAGTTATTATGCTCATAAGTATCATTATTTCTTAATCTATATATTATATATTCCATTGTATAGTTTATCAATGCAGGTACTAAAGTCCAAGAGTAAGGGGGAGTAAATTTTTGTTGATGACAAAGGGGCAGAAGTATAAAATAGGGTAGTTAGGCATAGAATAAGGGGGAGTTGTTAGTTTTAGGGGGAGTTATTAGGATAGAAGGAATATTTTATAAACAAAGGTTGTCATCATCAAAAAGGGGGAGATTGTTAGTCCTTGAGATGATGGTTTTGATGACAACAACCTTAGAATAGATTATAAAATATAAATACTAACATTACAAGTTTAGATATATATATATATATATATTTGTAGGATCTAACCATGCAGGTATCAAGAATGAAGACTGTACAGTATAGAGATTCAAGATACAGAGATAGAAGACTCATGAGTATCAAGATTATCAAGAGTTCAAGGTTAAGTCTGTTTTATTAGGAATATTTGTTAAAACTCGTAGAAAAGCACTGGCATCTTAATATCCAATTTATTCGTGGAATGGAATCCACTTCGAGTCCGTTAAAGGGATGGAACCCTAAGTAGGATGGAACCTAAGTGTCACGCCCCACCTCTATACCCACGCTAGCCAAGAACACTACGGAGTAGTGCTGTCAACTAGCACGGAGAATAAGGCTGTTGAGGAGCGACCATCCATGTAATTGCCTTGTGCGAGCACCGATATGTCAGATAGAATAACGTGCATTTCATCTTTTAGAGGAATACCGACATACCGATACAAACTCAAAGCTACTACACAGTGGCTATAATAGTTTAGGACAATAGATATAAAAATAACACAGATAACATAAATGCGGAATACAGATGGAACGAAAAGTCTCATATATACAATAACTGATATCAGTTACAATACATTTGACACAATACAAATGATACAACTACAACTGTCGACTCAAGAAGTTATATATACAAGTACATTATCGACTAATATACATGAATACATTATCATCTTAAAACAGACACACTGACTACTACAACCAGACGAAGACCACTTCAAATGATATAAAAAGTCTTCATAGCTCTAGCAGCAATCCAAAGCTAAAAATCTACAACCTGTATATACTCGGTCTGACCCGAGTATTACATTCAAAAGAAAATAATACCCAGGTCAGTCTAATTCAAACCAGTTTATTAGTGCATATAGGCAGTAATAATCAAATATCACATAGACGACAGTCACAGAAATCTCGTATACCCAACTTCTCGATAAGAGAACCGGATAACGGCGGATATAACACTAAACAGTGTTAATCCCCAAAACAGAAATCCAAAGCAATTTAAACAATTGAAACGTCAATTTAAAACTGTCAAATCTGATAGGGCTGCAGTACACGCACGCGTGTACTGCCTCGCCACTATCATAGGAGGTACACCAAAGCTCAGTGAAAATCATAAAGGGTCACGAGGTCAAACCCACCATAGCGGGTTCAACTCAAGTGAATTCGGGAACAACCCTAAATTAAACATAATCAAGCCCAAGTCATCAAGAACAGTGAACCCATGAGGTATAACTGTACTTGCCAAAGTACACAAAACAGAGTCAGAATCGAACATGCATCATGTGGCGGTGCATCCCGAAACCAAGAACAACAACTACCACTCAAAATCAACAGCAGTCCAAAACAAAGAGCAAGTGACAGTGATGTACATCTATACAATGCTCATGACTGAAGCCACGATGAACAAAGTATAAAATCAAATGAGTGCAGACGCCAAAATACGACATCACCGTAACAATTCCCAGTGAAGAAAATAAAATTCAAGACATCAGGCATGCATAAAGTCGACGCAGCCCAACTTTACTCGAAGCTGCAGCCCGGGCAATTCAGATGTATCATACCCGAAAGCAAAAGAAAGTGGTACAACTCAAATGAAACAATCAAGTGACCTTATGAAGCAATGGGAAACCAAAAGTGCAAGTATACATAATGCTCCCTGCAAACACAAATGTACAGACTACACTTCAAAAGAACCAGGTCCAAGTGACAACAATATGCACAAAGACTACAGGTGTGCAATGTCGAGAACCAAGGTGACAAAGATCAGGAGGCAAGTTCGAATCCAATGCAGATGTTAAACAAATTGAAGCTACACTCTGTTCAATATGCAATGTACCCCAATACAAGTGAAAACAACAGGTGATAAGACTCAAAGGTCAATGGCACTACTGTCTCCTAAAAACAACATAAGTCATAGCAGTTTTGAACCAAAGCAGGGGATTTCAAACTAGCAATGGAAATGCCGAAGTCAACTAGAGCAAGTTCGAACAATTCAAAGTCCATAAACCCCAAGCTCTACACAGTATCAACTAATTTAAGGTTCAACTACAATATGGACACAACAACAACTACGGAAGTGAATGCAAATGGGGTGCAGACCAGAACCAGATGAACATCAACAAAGCTACTGCAACTATGTGCAAGTACATAGTGTAGGTAAGTGCACAAAGAACAGACGTACAGTGGCAAGTGTTCAAGTAAAACAGTGTTGAACAAGATGATCAAGTAACCAGAGCTACTCAGGGTACATAAGCTACAAGTGTCAGGTCATCAGACTACTACAACAAATCAATACAACCAGACTTAACTGCAAACTCAAGTGAAGACAGTGGCTAAAGAATCAACACTGTAATGACAAAGTGATCAAAGCAGAAGTCAAAGACAAAATAATCGAAGCCGAGTCCGAGAATCAAATAACAGCTCAACATCACAGACCGAAGTCAATTCTCAAGTAGATTGACAAAGAAACAAATGTACATACTCAGTGCATCAAGTGTCAACATCACCATGAACAGAAGCAAGTTCAACGAACAAAATGACCAAAGTACATCAAAACAAGCATATACAGAACTACCAGTGATGCAGCATAATAAACAGTCGCGAATGACCAATGTCAAATGATCAGAGAAGTTTATAGAAGTCGAAGAATAAAAATGCAGACGTGAGTCAATAAATCAATGCTACAGAGATGAACAAATGGAAGTGTCGAAGTCATAACAATATTCAATGCCGAAATCTTATTTTTGAAAAGGTCAAAGATTTGAGAATCAGGAAATTTTCGATACCGTGAAATTCAAGTAAAATTGCACGTTCAAAATCGAAGCCATATGAAGCTGTGGTGGCTATGAGACTAAGCAATCCAAGAATCGAACTAAACGAGTAAAATCATCAACATCAAACAAAAACCCAACTAAGCCAAGAATCACGACTGAAACAAAATCACCAGTACACGAATTCGAATTAGATGTGAGGGAATTAACCACTCACCTTTGCCACGAATTGGAGTAGTCGAAGAAGCAACCAAGAAGAAATCGATCGAAGTTACTCGCGATTATTCACGTGATCCCTTTCTCGATCGAGCAGATCGGCAGCACGTCATCACGAAGTGGAACGAAGCCCTAATTTTGACGAAGCGGAGGAAACGAAGACGAAGAAAATGCCGCCATTTATTTTCTCTCGTTTGATTTAGGGCTTGAGAACGAAAAATGAAAAGAAATAGGAATGGGTCGAATTTCTTTAAGAATGGGACGGGTACATTTGTTTTGCAAATTTTTTCACGGCTTCAAACATTTGAAAACGTGGGCCGAGAATTTATTTTAAAGCCTATCAACATTTAACAGATTTTTCAAAAGAGTTTCAACTGGTTAAATTAAAATTCCAAACAGCGATTTGCTAGGAAAAGCAATCGTCTAAAGACGATAATTAATCGGTACGAAATACCGGGTTGTTACACTAAGAAAATCTAGTGGGACATTGTTTTGTATCCACTAATTTTAATTCAAATGATTTTACAAAATTATCTTGTTTTCAAAATGATTTCAAAACTTTCCTTTTAAAAGATTCAAAACTCTCTATCCTGATTTTAAATAATTTTAGCCTCAAAACATCTTTAATTTCAAAGTCAAAATACTCCTGTTTTTAAATGTCTTTTCAAATAATATATTTAACTTTTAATATTTCTAATTAGATTTAAATATAAAATTATAGTTAAATTATGTATTTATTGTTCTTTATATTTACTTATGAATTTCAACTATATTCAAGTATATTTATAAAGTTTTAAATAGTTTTTATATAAGATAAATATTGTTTTTATAGAAATTCAAATTATCATTTTTGGCTGAGGGATGTCGACATGCCCCTAGGTAGTATGTCGACATAGTGACAGTTGAAGTTCAAATTCAAATTTCAAAAGAAGTGTCTATTCGCCATAGCTCTTCATGAATGGTCATGGCTGTTGGTTTTCTATAAATAGGGGTCAGTTTCAACGAATTTTCAATTATATTTTTCTGATTTTCACTCCTCTTCATCTTCCACATTTCTTATTACAAAATCATACCATTACTCTACCGAAATCAACATCGAATCATACTCGATTACTTCTAGTTTGATTCTACATCACTATCTCTACAAGGTTCTCAGTGCTATTCAGAGTTATAGACTTCTTTGTAATATATTAGCGAGAAAAGGTGTGATTGTAGCCTTTGAAATCAATCAAGCGAGAAAAGATGTGATTGTAGCCTTGGAAATCAATTGGGTGAACTTGTTGCCCCGGAAATCAAGTATCTCTACCCAAAGGATTGGTATTCTGGAGGGTGTACCTCGTAGCCTTGAAATCGAGGGTTGTAATTGTTGAATTGCTTTTGAAAGGAAATCCGTACTTAGTTGTACGGGACTGGATGTAGGGTAACTCCGAACCAGTATAAAATCCAGTGTGTTCTTTCCTTTACTGCTTTTACTTTATATTTGCATCTGTGTTTGATTCCGTGTTCACATCTGTGTCTAATTAGTGTATACATTGTTAATAAAGTTAGATAAACTCAAAAAAATTAACAAATTTCTTAAAACACTATTCACCCCCCCTCTAGTGTTAATTCTAGCCTTAAGATCCATAATCCGCATTTCTCACATACTGTACGTATAAATTCGTTTCGTTCTTCTAGGATAAAGGATAAGGAAATCCATCCATAAACGATTAGGAGGTGAACTCCGCTCTTATCTTTTGCCTGTGTATTTCCTAAAGGACTAGGATTGAGTTTACCGAGACTATCGAAAGTTGTTTTGAAGAGACCGGGATCAGATTTGTTAGCCGAAAACCATTTCAATCCAACTCAAGGTTTCGTGTTGAAGACATCTTGAAGAGCATGGAATCGAAGACGGAGTTTGAAGTGCAAGGGTTATTCTCTAATAATCCTTGGGAGGGATTCCCCGTAATGGACGTAATAGGAGTAGTGCCTTCGGTTTTGTTTAGTCCTAGAATGAACTTGTATGGATGAATGATAGCATTGCATTGATGCTAGGAGGGAAGTGTTAGTATTCCAAGAGGGAAGTGCTATATGTGAAAGGTAAAATGTAGCCTCAAGCCTCATCAACCAGGAATGTCTAAAACAGGGGAGATGCACCAGGGCTAGTTGGGTCGCACCCATAAAGGCTATGTCATCACCTTTCTAGATGACCACTTATATTTACAGATATAGTTGTGCAGTAGAGAGCTCCATAAAGGTTGGGAAAAACCGAGGTGATGACATTCGGTACTATCCAGTAAGGTGTAGGCTGGTCCTCTGTTGGTAGGGGTCGTTAGGTACGATCTTGGTACATTATTATAGATGTATACCGTGACGAGCGGTACCCCAGTATCCCAGTCATTAGTTGGAATCCGTTCTCTAATACGAGCTTTATGGTTTTAATTGTATACCAAATATGTTGGAATGTGAGATGCAAGCATTACAGCTATTTTAATATTTTACTTTGAACCCTTAAACATTATTATAATATCATTGGATTTTGTATAAAAGTTTTTTGGTATCGTAAGGTAAAAACCCGTCTGTGTTTATGTGTGGCATGGTCTTACGAGATACCTTTGTTTTTTTAAAAGGTTTTGAAATGTAATAATCAAGTTGTCTGAGTTTACTCACACTAGACCCATGTCTAGCCCGGAGTTTTATTTTCTTTCCCTAAAACTCTTGGGTGCTCAAATTTTTATGCGTAGCCAATTAGTTCAGGTTTTTTCTATGGATGCATTTTGGAGGAGCTCGGAGCAGGAGGCTTCATCGATAGCTAGTAATTATCTTGTTTCCGCTGTATACTATATACTTTATATCTGATGTATAAGGACAGGCTGTTATAACTGTCCTAGGTTAGAAATTGTATTAGTGTAATTCTGATGTATCATTTTTGAAATGACTTTGTAAAGAATTATGTTGATTAATATATTTTATTCCGTTGCACTGTGAGATTCTGTGTTTGCTTTTAGTTTCTTCTATCTTCTTTCTTTTCCTCTAACGAACGGTGTTTCCTGCACTTGAATATTCAGCATGTGATAATAGTGGACATATTAGTGGCGGTTTTTGATGGTCGAAAATCTGGATCGTTACAAAACATATATTTGTAAACAGATTGTAAAAAATAATATTTTGATCAATATATAAGAAATTAAATAGCTTACTTAATAATAAAATAATTATTAAATCATTTAAACTAAATTTGAATTCAAAAATCAATTAATTGGAGATGATAATATCATTAATGATTGTAACACCCCGATATTTCAGAGGAAAAATAATTAAAAAGGAATTAACATAGAAGAAGTTATTATTAAAAGAAAATTAAAGGAAACGTGTAAATTAAAGTACACCTCACGTTTGTACACTAATTAATTAATGGAAATATAATTAATAAACTTAGACAACTGTGAAAATGGAAATTTTGCAAATATTGGAATTTGGCCACGCAACTTATACCATTGTGTTCGTGGCAATTTTCTGATTAATTTTCATATATAATGTATTCCAAACGGAGTTCAAACGAAGAAGTTATGACCGTTTGAAATTTTGGCATCAGAAACAATTACACGTATGAAATTGGTAACTTACATTAATTATAATTGATTGATTGATTGCTGATGTTTGTTAAATTACATATGTACACAATCAGCAATGAGTCAGTAGAATTTATGAAAAAGGGAAACATATTATATACACAAAGTTTGGAATTATTTCAATAGCTTACGCGTTTATGCGCACATTTAAACGTTTGAATTTGAGTAATGAAATTAATTGGAAACAAGAGTATTGTATTAATACACACACACACACACATATATATATATATATATATGTATAAGGAGAGAAATGGTAAAAAGATTTATTGACAATAAATGCACATTATTAGTAATTAATGTACGTTACAGTTGTAATTAACATGCGTTACAACATTTACTAACGTACGTTAATTGGAAATTAACGTAGATTGTAAACATGTAAGATGAGGAAACTAAATTTGTTTATAAAATATATTCTTGAAGTTTAAATCTTTAATGTTTATAAATAGAAGATTTAGAAAGGAGGATAAAACGTTAACAAATAAATGTTGTAACGGACAAGAATCAATGGGGAATGGTTAAAATTAGTAAGCAATCAATTAAGAAAATTAACTATGAATGAATAAAATAAACTAAGGGATTGATTAGTTTAAATTGTATACATATATCCTAATTAATTGTACACATTCAAAAGTGTAAATAAATGTGTAACATACCCAATTGATAAATAGATAAGAATTGGGAATAAATTGATTGGCTGAATTAATGACATAATTGACATTAATGAGAATGAATAACAAAGGAAATTATTATGGATGTAAATTTGGCAAATTAAGATGGATTGATTGCTAACAAATGCAAATATTTAAAATAAAGATCTAATGAGATTTATAAAATGGGAAACAATTAGTAAAGTCAATTAAGAGGGAGAGTATGATCTCTCAAAAAGTGTAATGTATACACACAAACAACAAAAATGAAAATTTGCAATGCAATCAATTAATAAGAATAATTAATGAACCCTGATTTATTTTCTCACGTGGCGGTTTCCTATTAGACTGAGTGACGTGGATTTTGATTTCCTAGCGTTATATTGGTCTAGTGACGTGTATGAGCCAGAGTGGATAACCATGAGGTGTTCGAATGAACATGATCTAACCTAGGAAAATCTAATAGATTATATGCACTCACACTATCTATAAATAAACCATCTAACCTAAAACCTAATCATTTATTCAGCCGTCACCATAAGTCTACAGAAAAATTTGTGTGTATTCTTCTTCCTCCTTCTCCACTAAATAAATAATTCTCTTCCAAATCAAATTAAAAATATATATACAAGTTATTTGAAGAATTATGAAGAATTTAAAAAGAGGAAGATAAGAAGAAGAAAAGATTTTCAAATTTATACAAGCTGAAGTGCAAGGTGAGTGGGAATTAATATGAATAGAAATATAAAGTAGTTTAATTTTAGTTCTTTTCTGGCACGATAATATGAATTAATTTATGTTAATAATTGAGGTTTGATGTAAATTATTATAACTTCTTCTTCTAACACTTCTCAATTCTAATTCATGTTTGGTTTAAAATATGGAACGTATAAATTGCTTATTCACGTTTTATGGCGTAAATGAGATTGGTTTATTTAAATTGAATTAGAATTGTTATTCAATTTTTAATGGCATAACTTGTTAGTTGGGTAAATTCAGAATATGTTCTTTGAATAAAATTAGAAATTTGGTTGGTATAATTACATAATTTTGAATATGGTTATGGAACAAAATTGGGAATTTTAATTGGTATATGTGTTTATTCCATATGCGGCCTTAAACGTAAAAAGTGAAATTTTATGTAATTAAATGGTTTGTGGCTATTGGATAAAAATTTGTACAGATTAAATCTCTAAAAGGAGAACGTAAATTAGGGAGGAAAAAAATGTAAATTAAATAGATCCTAAAGACTAGTGTAAATCTGTAACAAAATGGTATAAAAATTACAAACAAACCATACGGACTGAACGGACGTGAAATTGAAGCACCATTTATGTAAGAAAAAGGGAAATTGTGAAATAACCAAATCAGATGTAACATGACCTAAAGAAGATTAATGGAAATAAATAGTATGTACACTGTAAGGGTAAAATTAATTAATCTGGAAGCGATTTGGTAAGCAGACCTTGTAAAGGTCTGGATAGGTGTTTCATGTAGTTAAGACCAAAATATAGTTTTCGATGTACGTAATAGGAGTAGGCAAGTAGGTTCGCAAGGATGTTTGTTACCTTTCATAGGTTGCTAGTACGTAGGATAGATAGCATCCGCAATCGTAGGTTTCTTCAGGCAGATCGATGCGGACAAAACAGGACAAGTATGCTCCGACGTAGGCTTCTTTAGGTAGATCGTTGGAGGATTTTGCGCAGCCGTCCCAGCTACAGGCGCTCTTTCGGAGGACCGACACTTTGGATAGGGGCAAGTCCACGTTGGTGACCGAGGAGATAGGAGGATAGGAGTCCAGTTTGGCGGAGCTTGAGCACAACTTCGGGGCCTAGCGAGGTTGTTTGAGTCGGTACCAGTCAAACGTAAGAGGCATTTAGTCACAGTGCACGGGTGAAGAGCATGACTTTCACGCTGTAGCACGTGGATAGACAGTCACAGTGCACGAGTGAAGAGCATGAATTTCACGCTATAGCACTGGATAGGTAAGGACAGCAGGTCCGACAGGCCGATTAGCGTTTAGTACTACTGCATGGTTGACTTCCCTAGAGTGACCATGGACTTTGGCTTCTTAGGAACTGTATCAAAGAAAGATTCACTGCATTGTATTATTCACCCTCTGCGATATCCGGGGAAGACTTGGAATTAAACTATTTTATTCTTTCTGCTTCATTTTATTTCTCATTCACCAGACTTTATGTTTGACCTGTTCCTATTTTTCCTATTTTCCCCAAATCACAGGAAGATAGTTTAACAACTATTGGGATTTAGTAAAAAG
Source organism: Allium fistulosum (assembly GCA_030737815.1). NCBI lineage: Eukaryota > Viridiplantae > Streptophyta > Magnoliopsida > Asparagales > Amaryllidaceae > Allium > Allium fistulosum. The sequence continues at coordinate 1,041,072,109 of CM060902.1, read as the reverse complement.
GCAAGTTTCACTCCTAGGTTCAACACTGTTAGGGAAAGTAGCCTAATCCTGGTTAGTAACCATATATTGAATACTTTATCATTACTCCGCTGTGATATTTTATAAACATTACTCTAACTTGCCTTTGTTATTTGTAGGATACCAAACCAGCAATTCGTGCTTTAGTGGACTTGGATTTTCGGTTCATCGAAAATTTAAGCCTATTGGGGTGTGGGTTGTTACATTTGGTATCAGAGCTTAGGTTAGAAGATCCTAAAAATTAGGAAGTATGAGTGAATGTATTTGCAAAAATAAATATACTTAAATCCAGTTAATCCCAATTATAGATTAGTAACATATGAAAAGTCCATTGAAAGAAAGAAAATTTGTACTTGAGTTCTAGTTGGGTCACAGTAGCCCAAGGATGTTCAGTCCCCATTTTTATTTTCGATAAAATATGTACAATAGGTCCATTTATTGGAAAAGAATTAGAATCCATATGTTAAGCAAGTAGGAAAATTCCTTAGATAAAGAGGATTTAGGTGGGGGAAAACGGATTTCCAAGATTAGGAATAGGACATTCCTAAGGAAGTAAGTAAACGTCCACTTTAAGTTTAACCGATTAAAGAGGAAAGTTTTTGAGATTAAAAAGTTGAAATATATTTGAAAAAGTAAATAATGGGTTGTGGAAAAGTAATATGGTTTTTGTATGATAAAGATTTTTATTTGAAGAATAATTCTTTTTGTAAGATTATACAGCATCAGTAGCTTGCTAGTTTCTTTATAAAACAAAAAAGAATTTAAATTTAAGTTAATTGGAAGCCAGTAATGGAAATTTTGTAAAACTCTATTCTTACGAAAGGGATAAAAAGAGCAATATAGCTTGGGAATATTTTTACATGAAAATTATTTTTATGGTCGAACAAAATAAATGGTAGAAATTAGGAATAGAGTACATGTTTTAACAAGGGAGACGTAGAACTTGAAATTTAGTTAAGTAACTGCATTAGTATTGTAGATAAGTAGGGATTTGACATACTAGAATGAAAGGAGTAATGATATGATTTTGTATGAATCAACCAAGCTATAAATAAACATGTTTTGTTGAAATTATAAGGAATATGCGGAAAAAGAATCCATGTAATTTCACACAAACATAAATCCTCCTTTAAAGGATTCATAGAAGATTTTTAATGGTTTCTATAGTAGTTCCAATATATTAAAGTATAAAATCTTTAAGTATAATTAAAAGTGCAGTAATTGGAATAAATGTTAGTAAGTGTAGTAAGAACAAGTCAAGGAACACTTGAGAGATTCATTGTTCTTATCTACTCCAGTTTTTGTAATATGAAAATTATGAAAGAACATTTTGAAAACAAATAAGGTATGTCTTTGGAATAAATGGTTTGGTGAAAATAAATAAGTTTTGAAAAAGAAAAACTTAATGAAAAAAGTTGAATCAAAGATTCCAATTTTTAGAAATTTATAAAGGTTTCTAAAAGGAAAAGCAGGTTAAATTCTAAACTTAAAATTGTTGGTATTCCCATCAATGGTTAGGGGATAATTTAAATTCAAACACCGTAAGAGTGTAAGGTAAAGCCATCAAGTATTTATCGATTTAATAAGAAGTTTTAAGTAACACTTTTAAAGGCAAGAATTTTGGGATTTCGATTTTTTTTTGAAAGGTAGAAATAAATGCCAATCAAAGTTTTAAAATATGGAGTAGATAGGAAATGGAGCCTAGGGTTAAGGATTTTCTAGGATTAAGACACGTATTGAGAGAACATACTTGAAAAAATGGGTTTTCAAGGAGTCTTTCAAAAAGTTTTCAAAAACGAGTTTTGAAAGCATATATTTATATATATGTATATAGATAAAAGTTTTGTTAAAGTAGTTTTTAAAGGTTCTAGCTATATATGTTGGAATTCCTTTTATTCGTGCCTACCCTATCTATGGGAAAGTGAATTAGAATAAGTTTTAGGAGATAGGATGGACCTTCCCTAGTTATTCTTGTAGAAATGCAAATGTTTGTTTCTTATATAAGCTAGTAGTAGCAGAGGAATTTTGGGCATGAAAGTAAATCAAGGAGATTAGCCCAGTGCGACCTTTAGAAGATGGATAAGTTGGAAATAAATATGAGGAAAATGCTTTGCGACCATAAGGAAATTTGTGCATTTTTAGTATTGATGCATAAAGTGGGCTTAAGCTATTAGGTTTCCTATTATCTACTCCGATTTAAATGGTAAATAAGTGAAAGTGTTTTCTCAAAATAAAAATAGTGGAAATCTTATATTAAAAAGAGAAAGGAAAATGATATGAAATTTATCAAATAAATTTTATGGAAATTGTGTAAGAAGAAATTGTTATAGGTTATTTTTCGATAACCATCGTAAAACTTTTTAAGCACATTGTTATATTCACCATCAATGTGTATTTTTCTTTCAGTGGAAGCAGTGGGTGTATGATATTTTAGTTCAATAAAATAATCAGACAAACCACTTAAATTTCGTGAAAAAGAAAAACCGAAAGAATTTGATAAAAATAGGAGGACAGCTATTTTTTTCAATAATTGTTTAGCATTTATTTTACACATTGTTGCACTTATCTCCAATGTGTATTTTACTTTTAAAATGGAAATTTCGAAAAAAAAAAAGAATTTAAAAAGTCTATAAAGCACTACTTCTGAACTTTTTTTTTTTGAAATAAACAATATTTGGAAATATACGGGTAAATGCTAGTAAGTTAAAATTTTAAAAGAGAATTTAGCAGTTTTAAAACTTACTAGCTTTGTGAAATTTGAAAATAGGAAGATTTTAAAATCTTAGGCGACTTACTAGTTGTATGGAAATGGTAAAAATCAGAAGTTGAACTAAATTGTAAAAGAAATGAAAAAGCAGACTTTATAGTTTTAAAGACTAATTTTCTTTGAGAAATTTATGATCTTTGTTGAAAAGACGAAGTAAAAATGTTTTGATATTCACTTAGAAAGGGAAGAAATAAATTTGGAGTTAGATAAATAGGATTAGGCCCACTAGGATAAGATTGACTGTAGAGTTTGAAAAACAAATGGAAGGGTATGAGAAAGTTATGGTGGAAGGTTTGGGTTCCATTTTTGATATTTCAGTACACACCTTGTTTGATTCAGGAGCATCTCATTCCTTTATCTCTAGTTCTCTTGTTGAGGGATTTCATTAGATGTTTCCATCATTTCTGATCCGGTAGTAGTCTCAAACCCAATTGGAGGATCGACTTACTTGTTGAAGCTTTTCCGAGGTTTGAAAATTTTGATTCTTGGAGTAGAGTTTGACTGTGAGGTATTCGTTCTTGGTTTCTCTGGTTTTGGTCTTATTTTGGGTATGGACTGGTTATCGATGTATGAGGCGATCTTTGATTGTGACCGGAGGCTTGTTAGGTGTGTAGTTGGCGTACCTTGGAGGTTTCATGTGATCCGCGAGGGTCTGTTATGCTTAGCTACCTTTATTCTTTAGACGTATCGCCCAATGATCTTAGTTCTGTTCCAGTTGTTTCTTTGTACCATGATATTTTTGAGGAGGTCACTGGCCTTCCTCCATGGAGGAAGGTTGATTTCAGGATATATCTTGTTGATAATGCTTGGTCGGTTACTCTGATATAGCCTCGAAGGAGAGGATTAGGATTTCATATCCACATCTTTTGTTGGTAAGTTTACTTTTGAACATCCTATCTTTGATCTTTTCCTAATTAGGATCCTTCGATGGATCTTTTTAGGTGACACTTTGTGTTGGTAAGGATGTTTGTAAACATGCCATTAGGACATGTTATTTTTGATGGTTTCTTGTGGTTGCAAGCGAATGCCAATGTTTGCAAATGGATGCATTACATGCACTAGATAGATATTTATTAGGACAATCGGCCAACTAGGTACACACACCTACATATGCGTGCCTTTTATCTATTGCATTTGCAGATGGTTGTGTGTGTGTGTGTGTGTGTATCTGTGTGTGTGTGTGTATAAATGGATGTTGCATATGGATGGTGCATTTGGGTGAATGATTGAAACATACATATAGAATTATCAATTATACTAGGGTAATTGCATACATTTGGTTGCATGGCATAAGCATGCTTGCATTACAGGAAGTCAACTAAATCAGTAGACCAACTACCTTTTCGCATTAGGTAAGTTCATATGCATTTCACATTGCATAAATCATAAATTGCATTAGTTAAAAATAAGGACAATGGTAGAATGGATGATGGATGAGTAGATAAATGTAGTTTTTGGATGATGGTTGCTATTTACATTCTTCCATCTTTGGAGATTTCGGGGACGAAATTCTTTAGGGGGGGGGGAATGTAACACCCCGATATTTCAAGGGAAAAATAATTAAGAAGGAATTAAAATAGAAGAAGTTATTATTAAAAGAAATTTTAAAGGAAACGTGTAAATTAAAGTACACCTCATGTTTTTTTACACTAATTAACTAATGGAAGTATAACTAATAAACTTAGACAACTGTAAAAAATGGAAATTTTGCAAATATTGGAATTTGGCCATGAAACTTATACCATTGTATTCGTGGCAGTTTACTGATTAATTTTTATATATAATGTTTTCCAAACGGAGTTCAAACGAAGAGGTTATGACCGTTTGAAGTTTTGGCATCAGAAACAATTACACATATGAAATTGATAACTTACATTAATTATAATTGATTGATTGATTGTTGATGTGTGTTAAAATACATATGTACACAGTCAGCAATGAGTCAAGAGAATTTACTAAAAAGGGAAACATATTATATACACAAAGTTTGGAATTATTTCAATAACTTACGCATTTATGCGCACATTTAAACGTTTGAATTTGGTTAATGAAATTAATTGAAAACAAGAGTATTGTATTAATATATATACACATATGTATAATGAGAGAAATGGTAAAAAGATTTATTGACAATAAATGCATATTATTAGTAATTAATGTACGATACAATTGTAATTAACATGCATTACAACATTTACTAATGTACGTTAATTGGAAATTAACGTAGATTGTAAACATGTAAGATGAGGAAACTAAATTGGTTTATGAAATATATTCTTGAAGTTTAAATCTTTAATGTTTATAAATAGAAGATTTAGAAAGGAGGATAAAACGTTAACAAATAAATGTTGTAACGGACAAGAATTAATGGGGAATGGTTAAAATTAGTAAGCAATCAATTAAGAAAATTAACTATGAATAAATAAAATTAACCAAGGGATTGATTAGTTTAAACTGTATACGTATATATACATATATCCTAATTAATTGTACACATTCAAAAGTGTAAATAAATGTGTAACATACCCAATTGATAAATAGATAAGGATTGGGAATAAATTGATTGGCTGAATTAATGATATAATTAACATTAATGAGAATGTATAACAAAGGAAATTATTATGGATGTAAATTTGGCAAATTAAGATAGATTGATTACTAACAAATGCAAATATTTAAAATAATGATCTAATAAGATTTATAAAATGGGAAACAATTTGTAAAGTCAATTAAGAGGGAGAGTATAATCTCACAAAAAGTTTAATGTATACACACAAACAACAAAAATGGAAATTTTGCAATGCAATCAATTAATGGGAATAATTAATGAACGCTGATTTATTTTCTAACGTGGCGGTTTTCTATTGGACTGAGTGACGTGGTTTTTGATTTCCTAGCATTCTATTGGTCTAATGACGTGTATGAGCTAGAATGGATAACCATGAGGTGTTCGGATGAACATGATTTAACCTAGGAAAATCTAATGGATTATATGCACTCACACTATCTATAAATAAACCATCTAACCTAAAACCTAATCCCATAAGTCTACAGAAAAATTTGTGTGTATTCTTCTTCCTCCATTCTCCACTAAATAAATAATTCTCTTCCAAATCAAATTAAAAATATATATATGAGTTATTTGAAGAATTCTGAAGAATTTAAAAGGAGGAAGATAAGAAGAAGGAAAGCTTTTCAAATTTATACAAGCTCAAGTGCTAGGTGAGTGGGAATTAATATGAAATAGAAAAACAAAGTAGTTTAATTTTAGTTCTTTTCTGGCACGATAATATGAATTATTTTCTGTTAATAATTGAGGTTTGATGCAAATTATTGTAACTTCTTCTTCTACTACTTCTCAATTTTAATTCATGTTTGGTTTAAAATATGGAACATATGAATTGCTTATTCACGTTTTATGGCGTAAATGAGATTGATTTAATTAAATTGAATTAGAATTGTTATTCAATTTTTAATGGCATAACTGGTTAGTTGGGTAAATTCGGAATATGTTCTTTGAATAAAATTGGAAATTTGGTTGGTATAATTACATAATTTTGAATATGGTTATGGAACAAAATTGGAAATTTTAATTGGTATATGTGTTTATTCCATATGCAGCCTCAAACATAAAAAGTGGAATTTTGTGTAATTAAATGGGTTTTGGCTATTGGATAAAAACTTTGTACAGATTAAATCTCTAAAAGGAGAACGTAAATTAAGATGGAAAAAAATGTTAATTAAATGGACCCTAAAGGCTAGTGTAAATCTGTAACAAAATGGTATAAAAATTACAAACAAACCATACGGACTGAACGGACGTGAAATTGGAACACCATTTATGTAAGAAAAAGGGAAATTGTGAAATAACCAAATCGGATGTAAAAATGGCCTAAAGCAGATTAATGGAAATAAACAGTATGTAAACTGCAACTGTAAAATTAATTAATCTGGAAGCGATTTGGTAGGCAGACCTTATAAAGGCCTGGATAGGTGTTTCATGCAGTTAAGATCAAAATATAGTTTTAGCTGTACATACTAGGAGCGGGCAAGTAGGTTCGCAAGGATGTTTGCTACCTTTCATAGGTTGCTAGTACGTAGGATAGATAGCATCTGCAATCGTAGGCTTCTTCAGGTAGATCGACGCGGACGAAACAGGACAAGTGTGCTTCGACGTAGGCTTCTTTAGGCAGATCGTTGGTGGATTTTGCACAGTCGACCCAACTGTGGGCGCTCTTTCGGAGGAACGACACTTTGGATAGGGGCAAGTCCACGTTGGTGACCGAGGAGATAGGAGGATAGGATTCCAGTTTGGCGGAGCCTAAGCGCAACTTCAGGATCCTACGAGGTTGTTTGAGTCGACGCTGGTCAGACATAAGAGGCATTTAATCACAGTGCACGGGTGAAGAGCATGACTTTCACGCTGTAGCTCGTGGATAGACAATCACAGTGCATGGGTGAAGAGCATGACTTTCACGCTGTAGCACGTGGATAGGTAAGGACATCAGGTCCGACAGGTCGATTGACGTTTAGTACTACTGCATGGTTGACTTCCCTAGAGTGACCATGGACTTTAGCTTCTTAGGAACTGTATTTAAGAAGGATTCACCGCATTGTATTATTCATCCTCTGCGATATCCGGGGAAGACCTGGAATTAAACTTTTTTATTCTTTTTGCTTCATTTCATTTCTCATTCACCAGACTTTATGTCTGCCCCATTCCTATTTTTCCTATTTTCCCCAAATCACAGGAAGGTAGTTTAGCAACTATTGGGATTTAGTAAAAAGGGAAGTTTCACTCCTAGGTTCGAAACTGTTAGGGAAAGTAGCCTAATCCTGGTTAGTAACCATATGTTGAATACTTTATCATTATTCTGCTGTGAGATTTTATAAACATTACTCTGACTTGCCTTTGTTATTTGTAGGATACCAAACCAGCAATTCGTGCTGTAGTGGACTTGGTTTTTGGTTCATCGAAAATTTAAGCCTACTGGGGTGCGGGTTGTTACAATGATGTCATAAATACATTTAATTTTTCCATAAACAAATAAATTATTTTATTTCATATTTGCATTCATATATACAAATGAGTGTATGTATCCAGCTTGGCACGCGATGTCGGATGGCCGAGGAGCTATTTATCGGTAAAACAATTTTCAGTTATTTTTTCGATATTTAACAAAGTGTATATAGTTCTTTTATGAATATTTCTTCAAAATAAGATCACCAATATTATTTATTATTCAATAATCATCACTTATGTTTAAAAATCTTATTTTTGAATATTTTGAAATTTTTCTGAAGCGATGAATTTACGGGTCGTTACAAGAGTTGAGTTTACCAGAATCTATCGATTGTCGGTTCGGAGAGACCGCGATCAGATATGTTATTCGAAAGCCACTGCGAACTAGCATATGCCTTCGAATTGATGACATCTTATAGATGATTGATGATGGAGTTATTTGTGTTAGTACCTAAGAATTTGGTTTTGATGACAATAACTTTAGGAAATCATAAATAAATACTAATGTTTTATCAGGATACATAGTATATAGTGCAGGATATTAGACATGTGTTGATATAAGAAAACCGTACAATATCTAGTAAAGATTGAAGAGTTAAAAATGTTGATATAGAGACTCAAGAATGGAGACTCATGAGTATTAAAGAGTTCAAGATTCCAAGATATTCCAAATAAGTTATATAGTTTAGAATGTTTGTTAAAATTTCGATAGCACTTAATCTCTCTCTATTTTAAGTTTTAAACTGTTTTGGTTTTTAAATATTCTTTTCAAAATAGCTTTTAATAGATTTTAAAATTCTTATACTTATTATTTTAGTTTTTGATATTTTACCAAGTTATTGTTTTTTTTAGATTTTGGTTTATATTAGTTTAATTTTAAAAATTATTATCATATAGTTTTACTTAATTTTTATTATGATTATAATATATATATATATATATATATTATATTTAAACATACTTACAAAGTATAAAATTATTTCACAAATCAATACATTTTCAAAATAATATTTTAAAGTGTTTTTCAAAATTACAAAGAGTATGTCGACATACTCTAACCCTATATGACGACATACTAGCTATGAATTTCAAAATTCCATTTCCAAAAGAAGTGTCTATATGTCGTATCTCTTCACGAATAGACATGACCGCTATTCCTCTATAAAAACTTGTGTTTCCAATGAATTTTTTAATCACTTTTCATTGTTCTTCTCTCCTCCTTCTCTCTCATTTTAAAAAATAAATTATACCCATATTCTACCGAATTTTAACTAGAATCAAACTCCATTGTGATTAGTTTGATTCTCTATCATTTGCTCTCTGATTTCTATCATCTCTCACTCCAATCAAGATGTAAGTGCTATTCAAGGATTATAGGATCATTTGTAATCAAGATTGAAGTTTTGAGTTTGTAAATCTATATCAAATTAAACCGATATACTTATGGGTGTGATTGTAGCCCGTGAAATCAACTGGGTGTGCTTGTAGCCCGTAAATCCAACGATGTGCTTGTAGCCCGAAAATCAAGTGGCTCTACCCAGAGGCCGTGATTCTGGAGGATATGTCTCGTAGCCTTGAAATCGAGATTGTATTTTCATTTACTAGTTGAAAAGAAATCCATATAAGGAATTGTACGGGACTGGACGTTGGGTAACTCCAAACCAGTATAAAATCCTGGTGTGTTGTTTCCTTTTACTTTTACTACATTTACTATTTATCTGTGTTTTGATTCTGTGATGGTTTCAGTGATTGTTAATCTCATTATTCTAAGTATAATTTCAAAAGATTTCAAAAAGATTATATAAGTTAGAAAACACTATTCACCCCCCTCTAGTGTTAATAAAGCCTTAAGATCCCTATTCTGCAATCTTACATTTAGTGTCAGAGTATTGGTTTTCAAAGTATTCATAATCTGATTTTTTAAACGATTTTATGGCATTCTTTAACAATATTTTTAACACTATTTTCGAAAGGATAATTTGTAAAATCATCATTACATTGTTTCATAGATTTGCATCTATTCATTATGAAAAGTCACATGATTTATTGAAAAGGAATAAATTGCAGGTTCATATGTGTTACATAGCTATTGATGAACAAACATCTAACAATCAGACACTACAGATCAAAAGGATAAATGGATATTGGATGCTGGTTGTTCAAGGCACATGACTAAAAATCCAGAGATTTTTAAAGATATAATTTACAAAGATGGAGGATCAGTCAATTTTGGTGATAATTCTAAAGGATATGTGATTGGCATCGGCAATGTCGGTAATTCTAAAACTCCTACTATTTCCAATATTTTGTTAGTTAGGAATTTAAAACATAATCTATTAAGTATTAGTCGGTTGTGTTATAAAGGTTTTAAAATAAATTCATAAAAGATAAATGTCACATTGAAGATAATGAGTCAAACATTATTATTTGAATGTATTAGAAAACGAAACATTTATATATTAAGTATGATAATCTCAAATGATAACTTATGTCTTTTGGCTGAAACAAGTGACCCTTGGATTTGGCATAAAAGATTTGGGCATTTTAATTTCAAACTTATTTCTAAAATTGCTAAAATGATTTAGTTAGAGGTCTTCCTAAAATGAACTTCAAAGTTAATAATCTATGCGATGCGTGTCAATTCGATAAACTTAGAAAAAGTTCATTTAAACCAAAAGATATGGTTTCTACTTCTCATCTCCTTGAACTTCTTCACTTAGATCTTTTTGGTCCCTCTCAAATACAATCTATAAATCATAGTAGATATGTATTTGTAATCGTAGATGACTATTCTAGGTTTACGTGGATGATTTTCTTAAAACTTAAAAGTGATGCGTTTGAAATGTTTAAGATCTTTATTAAATGAACTCAAAATCAAATGTCCAAAAAAATTAAAACTATTCGAAGTGATCATGGTGGAGAATTCAAAAATGAAGATTTTGATAATTTTTGTAATAAGAAAGGTATAACCCATAATTTTCCATTCCCAAGGACACCACAACAAATGGAGTTGTAGAACATAAAAATAGAATGATTCAAGAGTGCGCTAGAACTACATTAAATGATAGTAATTTACCTAAGAATTTTTGGGCTGAGGCAGTTGGTATTGCATGTTATATATTAAATAGAATTTTAATAAGACCATTAACTAAGAAAACTCCTTATGAACTATTTTAAAATAAGAAACCTAAAGTATCATTTTAGAGTTTTTGGTAGTAAATGTTTTATTTTAAATACTAAAGATAATTCAGATAAATTTGATGTTAATTCAGATAAAGGAATTTTTATTGGATATTCAAATAGAAGTAAAGCTTATAGAGTTTTTTATACTAGAACTGATATTATTGAAGAGACATTACATGTCTCATTTGATGAAAATTTCAAAATTCATAATCAAAATATTGATGAAGAAGAAAACGATGATAATGAAATTGAAAATAATGAAAACACTGAAATTTATAATAATAATGAAAATTTATATCCAAATAAAAGAACTAGATACCTAAGAGATCATCCTATAGAAAATATACTTGGTAATATTAAATCCATTGTTAAAACTAGAAATTAATTAAACAAAATGAGTAATGTAGCTTTTATTTCAACCATTAAACCTAAAAATCCCAAGGAAGCATCAACTTATGATTCATGGATTCTTGGTATGTAAGAAGAACTGAATCAATTCACTAGAAACAATGTATGTGAATTAGTCCCAAGACCTTATGATAAGTCTATTATAAGCACTAAATGGGTATATAGGAATAAAATGAATGAACAACGAGAGGTCGTAAGAAATAAAGCTCGATTAGTTGCACATGGTTATTGTCAAGAGGAGGGTACAGACTTTGATGAAACCTTTGCACCTGTAGCAAGATTAGAGGCTATAAGTATCTTACTTGCTTTCACTAACCATAATAACTTCAAATTATATCAAATGGATGTTAAAAGTGTATTTTTAAATGGATTCATTAAAGAATATATATATATATATATAGAACAACCCCCACTTTTCGAAGATGAAAAATGACCAAATCATGTTTACAAATTAAAGAAAACTTTATATGGTCTAAAGCAGGCTCCCAGAGCTTGGTATGTTGAACTTAAATCCTATTTATTATAATCAAATTTTGAGATAGGCAAAGTAGATAGTACTCTCTTTATTAAAAGAAATAAAAATGATATCCAATTAATACAAATATATGTGGATAATATTATTTTCGGATCTACTAACGAAAATCTAAATAAAGAATTTTCAGAATTAATGAATAAGGAATTTGAAATGAGTCATATGGGAGAACTAAATAATTTTCTAGGATTACAAATTAAACAACTAAGTAATGTAAGTTTTATTAGTCAAGAAAAATATGCTAAAGACTTAATTAAAATTTTTGGTATGGCAAATACCAACGGTAAACCAACTCCTATGGAAACTAATGAAAAATCAAACAAAGAAGAAAATTCAAAAGACATAGATTAAAAACTATACAGAAGAATGATTGGATCACTACTCTATATAACTGCTAGTAGACCTGATATAATGTATAGTGTTTGTCTCTGTACAAGATATCAATCTCAACCTAAAGAAACTCATTTAAATCTGTAAAACGAATTTTAAGATATGTTAATAACATATTAGACTATGGACTCTTTTATCTAAAAGATGATTCATTTGAATTAATTTCATATAGTGATGCTGATTATGTCGGTTGTAAATCAGACCGAAAAAGTACAAATGGAACTTGTCACTTTTTGGGACACTCTCTGGTTTCCTGGTTTAGTAAAAAGAAAAATACTGTCTCTCTGTCTATGACAGAAGCAGAATATATTTTAGCAGCATTATCCTGTTCATAGGTTATCTATATGCAAAAAACTCTAAGAGATTTTGGTTTAAATTTTACTGAATCACTAATATACTGCAATAATATGAGTGCGGTTAATCTGTCTAAAAATCCAACTCTTCATGCTTTAACAAAACATATTGATGCAAGACATCATTTTCTAAGAGATAATGTAAATAAAGTAGTTATATCACTTGAATTTATAAGCACTGAAAATCAAGTAGCTGATATTTTGACGAAACCATTGAATCAAACATCCTTTACTAAGTTAAGAAGAGAATTAGATATTTATTCTCTATCGGAAATTTAAAAAGTTATAACATAAATTTACATAATTAATAAGAAAAACAAAATAAACAAAAATTTCCAATTTATGTCGACAAACACGACCACTATATATCGACATATAACAGCAAAATTCGTTTTTTAAATTTTCCCTCCAAAATTTAATTTGTGGTTATATAATACCAAATTCGACTTTCTTCTTCATTTTCTGTCTTTTCACTATTCTTAACTTCTAAAATAAATAAGTCATGGCATCCACTTCAAATGCAAACCATAATTCAACATTTTTCTACCATTATCCTACCCCCGGACCCTTCTAAAACACTACTATGACAAAAGTTATCAAATTGGAGGAAGATATGAAGAATGTTATTGAGATGTTGACTGAAATTCAAGTCGTTCAACTTCGTATGTCGAAGGAACAAGAGAAACATAGTAGAATTCTACGTAATCTTCAAAAATATTTATTGGATAACCCTACGAATCCAATAATTATTGAAAATGATTCCACGAATTTAGCCATTCATAATCATCTTCAAAGCAGTGAAGAAGAAAAGGAGGAAGAAGAAGAAGCGGAAGAGGAAGAAGAAGAAGAGGAACAGTATATGGAGGATGATAAGAGGTTCAATGCGTTGGGGAAGTTTGTTACGACCGAGATGGAAATCTCGTCAAATAAAAGGGAAAATTTTGCCTTTTTATCCTCATTGTCCCATTCATAAGTCTCTTATCATTAAGAATTCTCATTAGAATAGGACTTCTTATTCATTTAATTTAAGAATGGTGTGTATTTCGACTTTAATTTGACTTTATTGTGTGTGGATTGATTGGTTTGTAAATATGACAATTGAATGAATATATAGTATGATTTGGTTACTATTAACAATTTGTGCTTCACTTATCATTTCTTATATATCATTCGTGTCATTTTGCATTTCATGATCATATCACTTATTGTTTCTATATATATTTACATCATTATAAGTATGTTATGTTTATTTAAAAGGGAGTTAGAATTAGTACTAAGAGTTAGGGTTAGAATTATAGTTATAGTTAGTTATTTTTTATTGATGTCAAAGGGGGAGAAATATATAAAATACTAGGCATAAATTAAGAGGGAGTTTTATATAGTATAGATTAATGGGGAGGTATATTATATTTTATATACAAAGTTGTTGTCATCAAAAGGGAGGAGATTGTTAGTACCTAAGAATTTGGTTTTGATTACAACAACTTTAGGAAATCATATATTAATACTAATGTTTTATCAAGGTATATAGTATATAGTGTAGGATATTAGACAGGTGTTAATATAAGAAGACTGTGCAGTATCAAGTAAAGATTAAAGAGTTAAAGGTGTTGAATATAGACTCAAGAATGAAGACTCATGAGTATTCAAGAGTTCAAGATTCCAAGATATTCCAGATAAGTTATAGAGTCTAGAATGTTTGTTAAAATTCTGATAGCACTTGATCTCTCTCTCTCTATTTTTAGTTTAAAATAGTTTTAAAACATTTTGGTTTTTAAATATTCTTTTCAAAATAGCTTTTAATAGTTTTTAAAATTCTTGTACTTATTATTTTAGTTTTTAATATTTTACCAATTTATTGTTTTTATTAGATTTTGATTTATATTAGTTTATTTTTCCGAATTCTTATCATATAGTTTTACTTAAGTTTTATTATGATTATAATGTATATGTATATTATATTTAAACATAATTACAAAGTATAAAATTATTTCACAAAACAATACATTTTCAAAATAATATTTTAAAGTGTTTTTCAAAATTACAAAGAGTATGTCGACATACTCTAACCCTATATATCGACATACTAGCCGTGAATTTCAAATTTTAATTTTCAAAAGAAGTGTCTATTCATTGTATCTCTTCACGAATAGACATGACCGTTATTCCTCTATAAATACTTTTGTTTCCAACGAATTTTATTCACTTTTCATTGTTCTTCTCTCCTCCTTCTTCTCTTTCATTTTCTAAAATAAATTATAACCATACTCTGCCGAATTTCAACCATAATCAAACTCCATTATGATTAGTTTGATTCTCTATCATTTGCTCTCTGATTCCTATCATCTCTCTCACTCCAATCAAGATCTAAGTGCGATTCAAGGATGATAGGATCATTTGTAATCAAAATTGAAGTTCTGAGTTTGTAAATCTCTACCAAATTAAACCGACATACTTATGGGTGTGATTGTAGCCCGTGAAATCAATTGGGTGTGCTTAGTAGCCCGTAAATCTAGTGGGTGTGCTTGTAGCCTAGAAATCAAGTGGCTCAACCCAGAGGCTGGGATTCTGGAGGGTGTATCGTAGCCTTGAAATCGAGATTGTATTTGCATTTACTAGTTGAAAAGAAATTCGTATAAGGAATTGTATGGGACTAGATGTAGGGTAACTCCGAACCAATATAAAATCCTG
The DNA here is from genome assembly GCA_030737815.1 of Allium fistulosum. NCBI lineage: Eukaryota > Viridiplantae > Streptophyta > Magnoliopsida > Asparagales > Amaryllidaceae > Allium > Allium fistulosum. The sequence continues at coordinate 1,041,056,744 of CM060902.1, read as the reverse complement.
GTGTTTTCTTTCCTTTTACTTTTACTGCATTTACTGTTTCTCTGTGTTTTGATTCTGTGATTATTTCTGTGATTGTTAATCTCATTATTCTAAGTATAATTTCAAAAGATTTCAAAAAGATTCATATGAATTAGAAAACACTATTCACCCCTCTCTAGTGTTAATTTAGCCTTAAGATCCATATTCCATAATCTTACATTTTGAAGTGCAAGGGCTAATTATTACTAATCCTGAGGGTGATTTCAAAATGGATATAGTAGAAGTAGTGCCTTTGGTTTGTGCATATCCTGAACAACTTGTATGGATGAATGCTGACATTGCATTGTTGCTTGGAGGGTGGTGTTAGCATTCCAAATGGGATTTACTAAGAGAAGAAAAAGGTAATCATAGCCTCATATGCCTCATAACCTGGTAGTGACTAAAACATGGGATATGCAACAAAGTTATATGGTTTGCTACCATTGGGAGCATCATTCCTCGATCTAGATCATTATTTATGGATTTTGGTATACGTGCACATGGAAAAGGGTGGGACCGTGGCTTGGCACAATGTTTGTAGCCTCCGTGCCTAGGGGATGATGTAATTTGGCTTGTCGTGTTAGAGGGGCAGGCCGACTCTCTGTTGGTAGGGTTTGAAAGGTTTTTGACCTCGGTACATTTTTCTAGAGGTGTATTATGGCAGATGGTACCCCAGTGCCTTTTCATTGTATGGAATCGACTCTCCAATACATGTCTTATGATTTTAGTTGTTGAACCTAGTACTGTAGAATGTAATTATGGGTAACCATTCCAAATATGTTATATATTTATTTAAAACCCTAGACATTATTATAATATCACAAGATTCCCTATAAAGTGGTTTGGTATCGTAAGGTAAAAACCCATCAATGTATATGTGCGGCGTGGTTTTATGAGATACCTTTATTTTTGAAAGGTTTTATAATATTATAAATCCATATGGTTTGAGTTTCTTATGCTGGTTTACCAGATTAATCGGGGCATTGTTTTCATATAATTCTCGAGTCAGCCTGAGCATATTTCCATATTTAGTTATGGATGCTTTGGAGCTTCAGGAGATGAGTTGGATGCCTTCGAGAAGTATTCTCGTATTTTCTTTTGCTTTCATTATACTTCTGGTTTTGTATTTATCAACAATTGTAAGGGCATTCTGTTATAACTATCCAGGCTGAAGATTGATTGGTTACTCTGATTGATGTATGTATATCATAGTTTTCTTTTGTAAAGATCATTGGTATATTATATATTACTTGTCATGTTGTGAAATTATGTTCTATCTTTTATTTTCTTTCACCCCAACAATATATCTTTCCGACACGTGGATTTCATGGATGTATTAGTGTCGACTTTTGAAGGTCGAAAAGGCGGATCGTTACATTTGGTATCAAAGCTGAAGGTTAAGCGAGAACCTTGTCCTTGGAGGGGTAAACTCATTTGAGATAGGGTAAGTGACACCCTATAATGAGTTTGAGTGTATATATATATATATAAGAGCACGTATTTGTTATTGTTATAAAAATGTTTTATATTGTGTTAATAGGTCTGTTGTGTGCTTATGAATTCTTTTCGATGTGCCCGATCAACGTTATCGATATGAGTTTCTAAACACTTGAATAAGACAAATCGGTACAGTATTATTTTTAAATCGGTAAATGAAATAATTTTACCTAGGATATTTTATATATACAAGAATAATTTTCAAAAATTTGTATAGTTATTTTTAATATGATTATTGGTTAGGAAATGATGATATTTATTTGTCATGATTGATTATTTATGCTCGGCCAGTTTATGAGCAATTATTGTTTGATTTAGATTACACAAAAAAACCATGTGAATTAAGTTTCATAGTTTGACTATACGGTGTTTGGTAATAATGTTTTTATAAAGAGTAATTATAACAAAGGAAGTTATTATAGTATGAAATGATTTATAATAAGGTTTATAAAATGTGTTTTGGAACTAAGAAGGATTTTTGAGAATTTAAATCCCGGTGTCTTTAAAAAAAAAGATTTCAAATGATTTTTAGAGAAGAGTAATAATAATATTACTTGAAAGTATTTATAAGTATAAATATTTCAAAGAGAATTTTAAGTAAGACGTTTTCTTTGGTTAGTTTGGGAAATGAGTTTTGATTTGTTTTGTGGGAATTTGAATAATCTTCTAAGTGACGATTGGATGTTTGCTTAGGCAAACAGTGTAGTGCATTTAGTAAATTATTCCATTTGTCATTGTACGATTGAAACGAGTTTGAATCTAAACGAACCTAAAGTAAGTTGTAATAGATATTTCGCTAAAACTATTTATCTGAAAATATAAATTGTATTGTTTCAAAATGGGATTTGAAAAAGAAGTATTTTTATGATAACTAATTCTAGTGGCTTGAAAGTAACTAAAAATGGGCAAGAAATGTGTTCGAATGGTAAGCACTTCTCTTAAGTACTACCCTTCTTAGTAAAGGGATGAATGATATTATTTGGTACCAGGTCCTTGGTATCATTTTGGAGTTACTCGGTATATATGTATATTTTTCTATGGATTAAGGTATATGGTATGATTTCAAAAAGTCTTTGAAATAAAAAATGGGTATTTAGTTCTTAAGTTTCATAAATAAACATTGTGTCTTTATAAAATGTTTGTACCTAAGTTAAAAAAATTATGAAATGTTTTCATAAGTAATTTTGTGAAAGTAAAAAGAGATAGGTATACGTAAGATCTAATAAGAATAAGTATGTAAGTTGTACATAGATCATTTCTTTGCATGGTTCTTGATCCAAGATTTGAGCACATAACTTTGAGGTGATTTACACCGACTTGAACAAGGATTTGTCATTCGATTCTTCATAGCGAACACTAGGTGAGGGTTCTTGATATGGAACTAAGGTTTTCTATCATAGTATATGGCTATGTAAGGAGAACAGAGGTTTCTAATCAAGAAGTCCGATTGGAGTCTGCACTAAGAAAGTCGGGTGAGCGAACTAGTTTGAAAGAGAAGTTATGTATTCGAGTAAGTGATCAGATATTATGTACGGATGATTCATGCACATTGTATAGGCTTATGAATAATTTTAAGTATTCATGTGTTGCTTGTGTTTCTTGGAGATTTGACCAGGCAACTGAGTAATCGGCATTGGCAAGTACTCGACATTCAGTAGTACTCGACATCCAGGACAACTCGACATTCAGTAGTACTTGGCATCCAGGACTACTTGACATTCAGTAGTACTCGGCATCCAGAAGTACTCGACATTCAGTAGTACTCGGTGTTAAGGAGTACTCGACATTCAATAGCGTTCAGCATCGATGAGCGCTCGGCATCCTGAAGTACTCGGCATCCAGGAAGTACTCGGCATCTAGGAGCGCTCGGCATCCAGGAGCACTCGGCATCAGAAGACGTTCGGCGTGTACAACTGCTCGGCATGACTGTATTGATCGTCATAAGCTATCGTTCGGCCTGACCTATCGTTCGGCCAAATGCTTCGTTCGGCCAGAGGCACGTTCGGCTTCGACTGATATTCGTTCTACTCTTCCAACGCAGCAAGCGTATCGTTCGGCATAGAGAGGGTGGTTCGGCATCCAAGTGATCGGCTTATTTGGTTCGGCATACGGCGACCACTCTATTTGGGCCAAGATGTTCGGCTGCCGAGCCCACCTAGGAAGTCCAACCCATCTTTGTCTATAAATAGAGGGGCAGGGGCATAGTGAAAAGGGACCTTTTTTCGGGAACACTGGGGAGACTCTACCATTTTTCAGACTCATCTTCTTTACTTAGCAACTCCATTCAAGCATTTGATCTACGAATTGTATTTGTAATCAATCATTAAGAAGATCAATAAAGTTTAACCTCAAAGTGGACGTAGGCAATTACGCCGAACCACTATAAATCCGGTGTTCTTACTTTCTTCATTTGAATTAACATATTCTTCTTTGTTTAATTTTTCTTCATCACTTATATCTCTTCACAATCTTTCTCAACGAGGTTAGTGACCAATTTTGGTGCTAACACTTTGGTGCTTTTACTGAGAATTGAATTCTCAAACCTCAAGGATCTGCTTTGAAGCTACTGGATTGAACAAATCCCCCAAAGAAGATCCGACTCATTGATAGGACATCCGTTGATTCTACTCAGAGTTCATACCAATAACTCTACATTGGCAAGGCCACGTACCAGGTCAGCTTCTCATAATGCGGATGCCCATGAGACTGCTAGCGTGCAACAAGAAGGACCTAGCAATCACCCAGCGATTCCGGGTGTAGGAATTGCCGCCCAGGACCTGACTCCAGTTGTCACCAGAATAGAGTTCAACGACTTGATGAGAGAACTCAGGGAAAGCAGGAGACAACTAGGAGAGCAGATGCAAGCTAACGCCAACCTGATGGCACAACTCACTCAACAGCAGCAACAGAATGCTGGGAGCAATCCCGCTCCTTATTCCTCATCCGACAGCTCAACTTCCTCTGATGAACCTCCCAGGCGCAGACGCCGTAAGACTGAAGCTGCGCGGGCAGGTGCTGCTGTTCAAACAGCTGGAGACCGTGACCAAGCCGGAGCTAGAAACTTAGGAACTGGAGTGCAGGTGGAGGCTGGAGGCCCAGACCATCAAAACACTAACGATGTCGAACCTCAAGATGCATGTTTGGTAGATCGCCAAGAGAGGAGGCATCAGCATGGACAGTCACGTAGAACAGACTCTAACCTTCCACCTTCCATACAAACACCAGATCTGACAGCCATGGTCAGGCAATTGATGAAAGAAAATCAGGGCTTATCGAATGACGATTGGGGAGTATCAAGAAGTCATACTCAGTTCACAGATATTGTGCTGCAGGCGGCGTACCCCAGAAAGTTTAGTATGCCAACTATCCCTACTTATGAGGGAAAGACTGATCCCAGACAGCATGTCATGAGGTACGAGTGGATGATGGATTCAGCTAGAGCAAATGATGCAACCAAGTGTAGATGCTTTCCAATTACTCTATCTGGGATCACTACTATGTGGTTCAGCCGACTTCCTCCGCGGTCCGTATCCAATTTCGAGGAGTTGGCAAAGAAGTTTATTGAGAAGTTCAGGATACACACTACTCGTCTAAAGGACGTAATGTCTCTGTCAAGTGTAATCCAAAATCCTGGGGAGTCGTTGAAGGAATATTTACAAAGATTCCATGTTGCGGCAACTGAAGTCAGTAATCCCAATGATCATGCAATTCTAATGGCTGTAATGAGACGTGTGGATCCGGATTCTGAATTTGGAGACTGGTTGGCTGGAAAACCTCCGACTATGCTAGAGCGTTTCTACGTACTCAAAAGCACACCAGTTCATAAGAAGAGAGGAAGCTAGGTGGGTAAGGCGAGATAAGGCATCGGGACCTGTCCAAGAGTCCGTGAAAAGCAACGTTGCTGTGAAGCAGTCCGAAGACAACTCGGGAAAGGTCCAAGTCAATGTCCAGAACAAGCCTGGGCAGCCAAAGGAGTCCGGAGGAAGAAATCAAGGGAAGAAGAGAGAAGCGGGGAAGTGGAAACCGAGAATTCCAAGCTACAACGAGTATACCCCGCTGAATGCGTCTCTTGATAACATTTACCTATCAACCTGCAATACTTTTCAGTACAGAAACCACGTCCAAAAGAGTCAACCGAGGAACAGAAGCGGACCGGGAAATATTGCCGCTTCCATGAGACTTATGGGCACAATACGGAAGAATGCAGACACCTACACGACGCTATAGAGAAGTTGATCAGGCAGAAAAAGTTGCAGGAATTTGTGAAGGATCCTCGGGAAGGAGGACAGGGAACATCCAACCCAGGTCGTGCTCCAGCTCCGTGTCATCCCGATGAACCTACCAGGACTGTGGGTAGGCTAGTCATAAACCGATCATCGGCGGGCCTCACCCAGTGGATAAGAATTGGCAGGAGATGGAGCGGTATGCTAGTGCCCTGAAGCATGCAGATTTCGAATGTTGTTCGAACACGGAGGATGGGACCCCTGCTAAGCAGCAGCGCGTAATGATAGACGATATAGTGTTCAGAAACAGAGATGCTGACTAAGTGGAGGCTCCAACCATCGACCCGATGGTCATATCTGCAACGATCGGACCGGCATATGTGAAAATAATTTTGATTGATTGTGGAAGTTCTGTCAACATCATCTTCAAAAAGTCTTATGACCAGATGAAAATGGAAACAAAGGACTTGAAACCGTCCAAGGCTCGCATACATGGCTTTAATGGTGCAACGACCAATGCGGTAGGGTATGTTGAGTTACCAGTTAAACTGGGACAAGGCGAACGTCGGAGGGTTCGAATCCTGCCCTTCGTAGTTTTGGATGTGGATTCTCCGTATAATGTATTCCTGGGCCGACCGGCCCTGGCTGAGTTTAGGGCAGCACTAGCCCCGTGGTGCTTGACTTTGAAATTCCCAACTGACAAAGGAGTAGGAGTTGTTCATGGTGACCAGGCGACCGGTCGTGCATGTTATGTGGCAGAGCTCAAAGAGGCCCATCGGAGGGAGAAAGGAAAGGTTGCGGACATTCCTGTCCGCATCCTTAATAATGATGATTGACAAGTAGTGCCCGAGCCCTGGCTCGGGCATAATTCTTGGATCTTCAAAGACATAGATCCGAGAGATGACGATGAGAAACCCAGGGAAGAAAAGGCAGCGCCGGATGAATTAACAATTGACATTTCAGTCAGCCGAGACGGTCCATCGCGAGTGCTGAAGATCGGATCACAACTCGGCCCCGCAATGACTGAAGACCTTAGTGATTTCCTCCGGGCAAATCTTGATGTTTTCGCCTGGGTGCATTCTGATATGTACGGGATTTCTCCCGCTATTACGAGTCATATGTTGAACATAGACCCGAAATACATCCCAGTTAAACAAAAGAGGAGAGGAATGGGCCCAGAGAGGTCCGCTGCTCTCAGAGAGGAAGTGGACAAACTCAAAGCCAATGGGTTCGTCCGCGACGCCCTCTACCCTGAATGGGTATCAAATCCCGTGCTGGTGAAAAAGGCGAATGGGAAATGGAGAACTTGCGTAGATTATTCCGACCTGAACAAAGCGTGCCCCAAGGACAGTTTCCCATTGCCTAGGATTGATCAGTTGGTCGACTCCACTGTAGGACACGAGCTGTTATCATTCATGGATGCATACTCGGGTTACAATCAAATCCCGATGCATATTCCGGACCAAGAACACACCAGCTTCGTCACAGATGTCGGGCTATATTGCTATGTAGTAATGCCCTTCAGACTGAAAAACGTAGGAGCGACTTATCAGCATTTGGTGAATCGAATGTTCAAAGACCAGCTTGGTAGAACGATGGAAGTCTATGTGGATGACATGCTCGTGAAGTCACGACAGTCAAACGACCACATTCGAGACTTGGCCAAGATGTTCGACATACTCAGGTATTATGGAATGAAGATCAACCCTCTGAAGTGTTCCTTCGACGTTGCGTCAGGGAAGTTTTTGGGATTCATCGTCAATGCTAGGGGAATTGAAGCTAACTCAGAAAAGATTTAAGCTATTCGAGATGTGCAAGTGCCCAGGACTATAAAACAGGTACAGAGCTTGAATGGAAAAGTAGCTGCGCTGAGTCGAATCATATCCAGGGCCACGGACAAGTGCATCCCTTTCTTTGATATAATAAAGAAAGGGAAGAGGAATTTCGAGTGGACATCCGATTGTGAGGAAGCGTTCTGGGATCTGGTGAGGCATCTGGAGAGTCCACCAGTGCTGTCAAAACCAGTAGACCATGAGATGATGTACGTGTACTTGGCCGTATCCCCACATGCTATAAGTGCGGCTTTGGTTCGAGAGGAGGACCGAATCCAAAAGCCGGTGTATTACGTTAGCAAGCGTTTAACGGGGGCAGAAAGAATTTACCCTAAAATCAAGAAATTGGCCTATTGCTTGGTGATTGCATCACGTAAGCTGCGCCCATACTTTCAAGCACACTCAATCAGTGTTTATACCGATCAACCCTACGGCAGGTACTCCAACGACCAGAAACTTCTGGAAGATTGTTAAAATGGAACATCGAGTTGAGCCAGTTCGATATCGCCTACTTTCCACGAAGAGCCATACAAGGGCAAGCATTAGCAGACTTCATCACTGAGTTTACTGTATCTGACGAACCAGATGGTCACAACGTCATGCCCCCCGTTCGATGGAAATTATACACCGATGGGGCATCAAACGACCGTTGCTCCGGCGCGGGCATAGTTCTTATAACTCCGGAAAATCGATCGATTTGTTACGCTTTGAAGCTCGATTTCCCGGCCACAAATAACGAAGCGGAATATGAAGCACTAATTGCTGGCTTAAGACTCATTGGAGAACTCAGAGTCAAATCGGTTGAAATCTTTTGTGACCCGCAGTTGGTGGTTTACGAAGTGCGGGGAGATTACAAAGCAAAGGGACATAAGCTTGCTCCGTACCTTGTTCTGGTTCAAGAACTACTGTCGAATCTTGAGCGTTATGATATTTTGCATGTCCCGCGCGAACAGAATCAAGAAGCCGACTCGTTGGCTAAATTTGCAAGCACCGGCAATGCGCAGCAAATGGGATTGTTTCTCGTTGAGGCCTTGCATGCTCCGAGCATAGACGAGATGAGAGTTGATCGCGTGTTGGAAACGGAAATCGAGAAGGAGTCGTGGATAACCCCATTCAAACTGTACCTGACGATCGGGAATTTACCAAAAAAAGGAGCGAAAGACGACAGGTCCTTCGAAAGGCCGCGCGATAAGTGATGGATTAATGTATCGAAAAGGGTTCTCGGTCCCCTTATTACGGTGCATCGCTAATGATGAGACAAAGCAGGTCTTGAAGGAGGTTCACGAAAGGGTATATAGCGACCATACTGGGGGCAAACGCTAGCAAAAAAGATCCTCCGCTATGGATATTACTGGCCAACCGTAAACCGGGACGCTGCAGACTACGTAAGGAAATGTGGCAAGTGTCAAAGATATGCGAAAATCCCGAGGACTCCATCAACAGAACTCACACAAATGGTTAGTCCCTGGCCATTTGCAATCTGGGGAATCGACATAATCGGCTCTTTGCCTATATCCAAAGGTGGTGCGAAATACGCGATAGTTGCAGTCGACTATTTCACAAAAGGGGCTGAGGCAGAACCTTTGGCCACAATCACCTCTAAGAAGGTCATTAACTTCATTGTACGAAACATTATATGCCGCTTTGGCCTCCCTCGCACCATCATTACAGACAATGGAACGCAGTTTGAAAGCAGAGAGTTCAAAGAGTTCTGTTTCAAGTATGGCATTGAGAAGAAGTTCGCCGCCGTTGCGCATCCAAAGGCTAACGGACAAGTCGAGGCTGTAAACAAAATAATCAAGTCCATACTGAAGAAGCGTTTGGAGAAAGTCGGAGGCAAGTGGGTAGATGAACTCCCAACAGCATTATGGGCCTATAGAACCACCCACAAGTCCGCGACCGGCCACACTCCGTTCGCCTTGGCATACGGCTCGGAAGCCGTTATACCCGTGGAACTTGAAGTTCCATCACACCGAGTGACATATTATGATCCCAAGACGAATCAAGATCTCTTATTGGAATCACTGGACTGTGTCGATGAAAAACGTGAAGAGGCTGATTTAAGGGCGGCATCACATATGCACCGAGTCAAGCAGTATTACGACGGCAGAGTCCGTCCAAGAATTTTTGATGTGGGTGATCTCGTTCTGAAATGAGTTTTCCCGGTACCATCACGTATGAATCCCAACTGGGAAGGTCCATACGTTATTGAACGGAAGCTTGGAGAGGGAACATTCAAGCTAGCGACCGTTGATGGCGTGACACTCCCCCGAGCGTGGAACAGTGAACATTTGCGACATTATTACATTTAGTATGTTTCTTTCCTGTTTTAGGCACAGTTATTTCCTGTATGTTTTCGTTCAGTCGCAACTTAGTTTCTTTTTAGCCGTGTAATCAGGCAGTTTAGTTGTTTTTCATTAATAAAGGCTTGAAGCCGTATTTTCCATGAATTTCTAATGTTTCTATATCTCATAGTCAGGTGATGAATTACTAGAACTACAATATCCAGTATGATGTACGAACTCGTATAAACGATTTCAATCTCCGAGTCCCCAAAGTGCGGACCGGAGTACTCTAATTCCCCAGAGCGCGGACTAGAGTATAAACGATTTCGATCTCCGAGTCCCCTGAGTGCGGACCGGAGTACTCTAAGTCCCCGGAGCGCGGACTAGAGTATAAACGATTTCGATCTCCGAGTCCCCAGAGCGCGGACCGGAGTATTCTAAGTCCCAAGAGCGCGGACTAGAGTATAAACGATTTCGATCTCCGAGTCCCCTGAGTGCGGACCGGAGTACTCTAAGTCCCCGGAGCGCAGACTATAGTATAAACGATTTTAATCTCCGAGTCCCCAGAGCGCGGACCGGAGTATTCTAAGTCCCCAGAGCGCGGACTAGAGTATAAACGATTTCGATCTCCGAGTCCCCAGAGCGCGGACTGGAGTATTCTAAGTCCCCAGAGCGCGGACTAGAGTATAAACGATTTCGATCTCCAAGTCCCCTGAGTGCGGACCGGAGTACTCTAAGTCCCTGGAGCGCGGACTAGAGTATGAACGATTTCGATCTCCGAGTCCCCAGAGCGCGGACCGGAGTATTCTAAGTCCCCAGAGCGTGGACTAGAGTATAAACGATTTCAATCTCCGAGTCCCTAGAGTGCGGACCGGAGTACTCTAAGTCCCAGAGCACGGACTAGAGTATAAACGATTTCAATCTCCGAGCCCCTAGAGTGCGGACTGGAGTACTCTAAGTCCCCGGAGCGCGGACTAGAGTATAAACGATTTCAATCTCTGAGTCCCCAGAGTGCGAACCGGAGTACTCCAAGTCCCCAGAGCACGGACTAGGGTATAAACGACCTCAATCTCCGAGTCCCCAGAGTGTGAACCAGAGTACTCTAAGTCCCCAGAGCGCGGATTAGAGTATTAACAATCTCAATCTCCGAATCCCCTGAATACGGGTCAACTTACTATAAGTCCCTGGAACGCGAATTTAGAAAAAATTCTAAGTACTCAAGAAATGTAGAACAAGAAGTATGCCACTCCGAAGAATGATCGAACAACGTGAGAATGGACTGGGAAATATACAACTCATAAGTGCTTGAGTTTTGACCGCAGTTATTCAGAAAGCTAAAAAAAGTAAAAGAATCGTTCAAACGACTAAGGAACTGAACTTTATTTAATAATCCAAAATGAGGTTACACAGTTATCCCTCCAAAACTTGGAGTCAAAAACCTATCTACATAAACTTCGGAAACAAAAGATGAAAGTAGTTACAAGACTTAAGCACAATCTCGTTGAACGAGTTTAGCGACTATTTCTTTGGTTTCTTCTTCTTGTCTTCCTTTGTTTTCTCAGACGATTCCTCTCCCTCACGCTTCTTCTTGGATTTCTTGCTTGCTAAAGTAGCGGAATCAGGAGGAGGAGAAGGAACATTCAGCGATTTGAATTTGCCAGGGAGAATGATCTTCAAAGGTCTATTCCGCGGGTCGGTGAGTTCCAGAATTTCAGGCTCAACTTTGATCTCGACTTTCCTTTTCTCCTCTTCGGCGAGACGCTCTTTCATGCTCATCTTCAAAGTATGTTCAGAAGCACTAGTGATTTCGATTTCATCACTCCCTTCGGCGGGAGATGAGGTGTCAAGCTTATCATCATCTAGCGCCCCGATCACTTGAGCGTCAGGGCCAGGAGTTACTCCCGCATGAGCAACATCGCTTGTTTTCTCTGCCTCCTCCTTGGCGTCATCACTCCTCGGAGTTGGCTCGAGGTCAGAGCAGCCTGCATGAAAACATAAAGAATGAATATTAGAACGAATAACCACTACTGGAAAGTGACAGATCTTTTAACTTCTAAAAAAGAAGAGTTTCCTACCGGGTTCTGGCTGGCTATCAGTTGCGCGTGGAGTTTCATCCTCCAGAATAGGAGATAGCACATGAACGCCAAGCCCGGGATCTTCAGGATCGTAGCCGGCATGCTGCTCGAATGGGTCAAGTGTCGGCCGACCGGCCGGTTGAGAAGTGGGAGGAGCAGCAATATGAGGAGTCGTAGTCTTAGCCCCAGATGGGCCAGCTTCATCACTTTTCTCTTTTGGAAGGGGAGAGCCTTTGCTATAAAGCGCCAAAGCTGCAGATAAATCCGCTGGCTCGTTCCCTCTAAGAAACTCCTTCACCAGGGCATCCACATCTACTTCTTCAGAGCCCGACTCGATTTTCCTAATCTTCACTAAAGTTTCCCAGGCCTCAACTAGGGATTCGAGATAGCCCTCGCCCAAGAATGTCAAGTCGCGATGCATAAGGACGCGGGCGCCATACTCAGCAATCAACGGGTCAAACATGAACTTGACCTCTTCCCTGCCGGCCTCTACGGCCGCCTCGAGGCGAGAGTCAATCTCCTCCGCAGCTTTTCTTTTGCCCTCCTCACGGGCTTTGTCTTTCATTTTTTCAACCCCAGCAAGTTCGTCATCGAGCTTCGTTTTCAAGAGCCGAGTAGCAACGATTTCGTCACAAAATCGTTGTGACTCTTCTTGAGCAGCTACTTTATCCTCTTTCTCCTTGGAGAGTAATTCTTTCAACTCTTTGACTTGTATGGCAAGCGCGTCCCTCTCTTTTTGGATAGAATCTTTTTCTAAGGCAAGGGCACCGCTGCGCTGGACTGCTTCATCGAGTTCCTTCTTGTGGGCCATCTCTAAACGAGTGACTGCCTCAGCGGTATCTTATGCACTTTGCTCAGGGTCTTCAAGCTTCGACTTATACGAAGCGAGCTCTTCGTCTTGATGCTTGATGATGTTCTTGTCACAGCCAGCCTCCAGTTTCAGACGATCAATTTCATATTGTCGCTCAACAGACACCTCCGAGATCTTTTCAACCAAGTGTACAAACGCGTCATGTTGAACATAGACGTCGTTGTTACAGGCAATGGCACTCTGCTTCACGTGCCCAGGGATATGATGAATAGCTGGGAGGAATTTCAGACCATCAAAACAAATTTTTGGGAATTTGGCCTTAAGATCGACCATCTTCTTTGCTACAGTTGGGTCAACCGCGGGAGTAGGGGGAGGAGGCTTTGAAAGTTCCGCTCTTTTTCGATGCTCCCGAGTTTGCCTTGTACTCGACGAACCGGAGTGTTGTTCTCGAGAAACATCGGGTTGGGACCCCTTCTGTGAAGGCTTCTCTCTATCCGGCTCAGTTGGAGGAAGAGGATCACGGGACTGTGAAGATTGGGAATATGCCTTCTTACGATGAGACGAATCACGGGGACGATTGTCTCAATCTTCATAATCATCTCTGTCCCTACGTCTGCCCGAACCTGAATCCCGTCCAAGATGATGAAATATGGAAGAACCGTGAAGACGATAGAGTCCGTGGGAGCGCCCCATGTCACCTACAAAGAATAAAGATAACAACGAGTTAAGAAAAATCCGGGAAATAAGAAAAAACTTGAAGTGTATGATGGAATGCGTATGTGCATGTGTGTCCTAGTGTTCCCCCCGACGGACCGGTTCTTTTATCTTTACTGATCGGAGTATTGTCTCCCTGGGCTGGGAGTTGAACTCCCGCATTGCCTCTAGCGGGCGAAGAAAACTTGAGGGCTTCAGGATCGTCAAAACCATAATTAAGTATATCGTCGGGGATGGAAAGATTCGACAGACCCCTTAGAGAACTTTCCATGTGCTGTGAGGAAGCCTCTTTCTCTGGCGAGACGAGCGTAACTTTTGAAGTTCCGCCAACTTTCTCCTTCCGTATCTTGTATTTTAACTTCTTCTTTCCCTTCGAAGGGGAGGATGACATTTCAATGTCGTGTACTTCGACCGCCGGATTCCAAGCGGGACCCACATTCTCACCTTGAGTCTCAGGAGCTTCATCCTCCTTGTGCTCACCCTCTTCGTGCGCATCGGGAGTGTGGCGTGACAACGATCCAGCTTGTTTTTTCCCTTTACCGGATGCTGGCTTGGGAATGGAAACGCCCTCCGGAAGGCTAATACGACGACCAGAGGCTAGCAAGCCGAACCTTGACAATGATTCATTTGAAATGATGGTTCGGATGTCTCGTTCCTCGGCAGGAAGAGCTCTAATGGCTTCAACGGCCTCAGAATATCCTCGGCCCTCCGAACGCGGGCTAATACCTGAAAAGATGAAACGAGGAGTTAGGAAAAGCATAACTCCAATTAAACACGAATGATGACTCAGCAAAGAGACTTACTGCCTTCGACCCATCTCCTCGCAAAACCAGGAGGGCAACGCACATAGAACCATTCCTGTTTGTACAGGGAAAATTTGCTACATGCTCCGGTCAAGATTTGGCATTTGTGGTACGGCTCGAGGAACCTGAAGGAAGGGCTGTCTTTCCATTTCTTGATCATATAAATGTATCTGATGTCGCCAGAAGTTGGAGATCTAGAGAAGACGGCCATGAAGAGTAGGTAGGTCCCATATAGAAACGCGTGACCGTTTGGATGCAGCTGTGACGGGGCAATGTCTATGTATAGCAACACGTCCCGAAGAAATAAATTGAATGGAGGCACGCTGCCCATCCAGCACATGAACTTGTTGCAGGTGGTATATCCGACTGGGGGCAGGTGAGGACGATCGTGTCGCGATGGGACTAACACATCGGCGAAAGGAATCCCATGGATGGAGCATATTCGCCGAAGTGCGACTTCATTAATCTTCGAAGCCTGTGAGTCGATCGGATTATCTAAGAGAATTGTTGCCTCCAGGGCATCAGGAGCTAAGTTATGGGCAGGGGAAGTCGACGGATTTGAAGTATCAGCGACTTCTCGCCTCGATGACGGCCCAGGCCTATCAGATATAGTGGCGGAGCTAGACTTTTTAGACATCCCCAATAAATAATGAATCTGTCTAAGTGCCTGTGAAAACTATACTTGAAAAACGTTGAATGTTAGAATTAACAATACGAATATTCCCCCCACGTGGTGTGTAAGCTAGTGCAAGCAATCGTGTATAAGCAATGAGAATCTAGAGATTACAAAGATATGAAAACGAGTTTCGAAACGTCGCCTTCGAAGACCGTCATCGCTGACCGTCTCAAAAAGCCCGCCTTGTGGTGATTACAGTTCCAGGTTCAGAAAACGTGTGTTAATCTAAGTTTAGATTTATGTCTACTAAAGCTAGGAAGTTAGTGATCCGGGTCAGTCTCATATATGCTAGTATGCTTAGGTCCTGGTTCTTGTTTTGCTGAATGAATAGGTATAGTTAATAAGTGTTCGGCCTAATGCCTGTTCGATGAAAGGTATCGTTCGACATGTCTGTTGTTCGACATATATACTGTTCGGCATTTAAGTAGTGTTCGTCCTTGGTTTTGTTCGGCTAAGTTGTTGTTCGGCATTCGAATAAGTGTTCGGCCTTGGTTTTGTTCGGTTAAAATACTGATCAGCATTTAAGTAGTTTTCGGCCTTGGTTTTGTTCGGCTAAGTTGTTGTTCGGCATTCGAATAAGTGTTCGGCCTTGGTTTTTGTTCGGTTAAAATACTGATCGGCATTTAAGTAGTGTTCGGCCTTGGTTTTGTTCGGCTAAGTTGTTGTTCGGCATTTGAATAAGTGTTCGGCCTTGGTTTGTTCGGCTAAAATACTGTTCGGCAGCCCTCCATTTCACCGTCCGGCGCATGACAACATACGCCGAACCAGAGCTATGCCGTCCAACACCCTTACCACCTCCAACATTTTCATTCTTCTTTCTTCTCCTTTAACTTCGGTTCGACACGAAGAAGCTAAGTCCAATGGTCTTATGTGCGAACACTCCTAATCATCCCTTCTCGCCTTGCACCATCGTTCAGCAATAAAGACGACCAGCTCGAAAGTTTTCTACATGACACACTCGGCCGTCTCGTTTGGAACTATTTGAATCATACAAGGAATAATACCTAGTTTGCAGATTGGAGATTAGGAAGGAGTAGTTAGGTTTTAAGTCTGGTCGACTGGCGAGAATTGAGAATCTTTATGGAGTGACAGAGGTAAAAGAGTAAAGGAGAGAAGAGGGGAAGAACCTGGTTTTATAGGGGGAAAAGTGGAAGTCGAAGGGGCTATATCCGGTAGAACCGGTCAAGGCTGTATCGTTCGGCTTCAAAACGTAGAATTGGTCGGCGCATAAGAAACGTTCGGCTTCGAACGTTTTGTTTGACATTTATCCCATATCATGCGCACAACACAACCACCGGTACTCTCAAAAAGGCATCTCCATTCGAAGTTAATCAAGGGTTTGAAACGAAACATGAAGGTTACATAACTCAAAGCGTATCACGTTCAGTCACGTAATACACTTTGGGGGGCAAGTGTTTCCTGGAGATTTGACCAGGCAACTGAGTACTCGGCATTGGCAAGTATTCGGCATTCAGTAGTACTTGGCATCCAGGACTACTCGGCATTCAGTAGTACTCGGCATCCAGGACTACTCGGCATTCAGTAGTACTCGGCATCCAGGAGTACTCGACATTCAGTAGTACTCGGCGTTAAGGAGTACTCGACATTCAGTAGCGTTCGGCATCGATGAGCGCTCGGCATCCTGAAGTACTCGGCATCCAGGAAGTACTCGGCATCCAGAAGCGCTCGGCATCCAGGAGCACTCGGCATTAGAAGACGTTCGGCGTGTACAACTGCTCGGCATGACTATATTGATCGTCATAAGCTATCGTTCGGCCTGACCTATCATTCGGCCAGATGCTTCGTTCGGCCAGAGGCACGTTCGGCTTCGATTGATATTCGTTCTACTCTTCCCACGCAGCAAGCATATCGTTCGGCATAGAGAGGGTGGTTCGACATCCAAGTGATCGGCCTATTTAGTTTGGCATACGGCGACCACTCTATTTGGGCCAAGATGTTCGGCTGCCGAGCCCACCTGGGAAGTCCAACCCATCTTTGTCTATAAATAGAGGGGCAGGGGCATAGTGAAAAGGGACCTTTTTTCAGGAACACTGGGGAGACTCTGCCATTTTTCAGACTCATCTTCTTTACTTAGCAACTCCATTCAAGCATTTGATCTATGAATTGTACTTGTAATCAATCATTAAGAAGATCAATAAAGTTTAACCTCAAAGTGGACGTAGGCAATTACGCTGAACCACTATAAATCCGGTGTTCTTACTTTCTGCATTTGAATTAACATATTCTTCTTTGTTTAATTTATCTTCATCACTTATATCTCTTCACAATCTTTCTCAACGAGGTTAGTGACCAATTTTGGTGCTAACAGCTTGTTTCCTTCTTTGTTTTGGTTGAGATAAAATTTCAAGGTTGAAATTCTTTTATGGGGAAAGGATGTAACGACCCGGAATTTTATTGCTTTGATTCGTGGATATTTAATTAATTTTAAATATTTAATTAATGATTTTTAATAGTCAAATAGCCCTCTTTTAATTAATAACAAATGATAGGAAATTAATTATTGAATTTGGTTTACATAAATAAGTAGTTCGATGAAAAACTGAAAATGTCACCGAAGGCCACTTTTAAGATTTTTGATTTTTGTCGAACGAAAAGTTGTTGCATAAATATGAACACATATAACAACAATTCAGAGTATATTAAATAGATTACTTAAATCAAAGGTCATTAGTAAGTTCAAGAAAGTGATTAAGTAACGTAATAAAGAAAGAAGACTTTTCTTCTTTATTTAAAAATTTCAAATGTGCTTAGATTTTTGTGTACACATCAAATCAAAGTAATATGGCACATGAGTGCACATGGATTATTATGATTTTTCTATCTCCTTTCATTTCATTATTTCCATTTTAAAAAAAAGAGCTTTGAAAGAAAACTCCAAAATGGTCCTTCTTCCTTTCTTTTTCTTCACTTCTCTCTTCTAAAACAATACCAAACCTTCTCTAAACTTCACCATGCTCTTGTATGTTCCTTAGCACACCATAGCAACACATCGTAGCATGTCAAAGTCAAGAAAAATGGAGCAAAAGGGAGGATTAGGCATGTGCGTGAACATGGAAGGCAAGGAGAAGGATTGATTTTTGAGTTTTATTAGTGAAAGGTGGTAGCTTTGGGGTTCTGATGATGGTAGGAAGTGTTTGTTAGTTTCTAGTGGCTTTTGATGGTGGTTATCATGATTTGGAAGTGAGAATTCTTACTCTAAAAGTTCCCTTTTTAAGCATTTAATTTGAACATAAAAATGATAATTTGTATTATGTTTAAAATATATAGTTGTTGGTTGAATTGTTATTGTGATGTTATATGTTACAGTGCTTCAAAAAGCACTTTGATTTGTTGATTTAAATGACATATGTAATGGGCTTGAAAATATGCACTATGGACTTATATTGTATAGCATATGTAAATGTGATGTTTAGATTTGTTATGACTTGATGCATAGCCTTGAAAAAAGCACATAATGATTAGTAGGGGACTTGGACTTGAAATGGAAGTGTTCGTACAACGATAGTCGCTATAAAAGCACTTTAATGTCATGTATTTTATTTGTGTTTGAATATTGTGTTTTCTTGTATATAATGATGTATATATGATTTTCTATACTTCATGTGATGTGATGTGATATGAAGTTAAGAATTATTATATGACTTTGAAAGTTAAATTCTTTTGAGAATAGAAATAAATGAGCTTGTTTAAGTACCATAGTGGTCGCAAAGCCTCTTTCCGAGTTTGAAAAGTTATGGATTTCAAATTGACTTCATCTATATGATATTTTGAAGTAAAATGTTTTATATACTTATAATAGTATAAAATATAGAAAGAAATGGAGTTTAAAACGATCTGATTTATAAAACCAAGTTTTAAAAGTTATGACCATATAGCGACAATCCCTATGGACGCAGTTTGGAAATATGTGATTTTAATAAAATATAAAATATTATTTATTTTAGGTAATTTGTAACTTCTTTTCAAATATGGTTTATATATATAAGTATTTTAAAAGAGATTTGTGATATAAAAGATTTATTTCAAGATATTTGAACAAGTGGTTTATTTAAAGGAAATCTGTTTATTTTTCAAAGTCGAATTCTTTTTCAAAAGGTGATGGTTTCAAGTTATTATTTGAAAGTAAGTTTAAAATTTGTTTTAAAATGTTAAATGGGATTTGGAATTATATAAGAGGTTTAAAAGAATTTTTGATATAATAAAGTAGGTGTTTACTTGTATATAAAGGAAAAGGTATATTCTTTCAAATCAAATGTGGATTAAAACAAGGATTTCTAAGTAAGATTTGATATGGAAATTTTAAAGGGTATTTTAAGGATTTTAAGTGGAATTTTAAAGTGAAAAAAGTTGGTTTATAATCCTTTGTTTTAAATGAATAATATATGGAATTAAGGAGTTTTATACTCGATATTAAACTTCGAGGTAGGTAGACTTCTACCTATCTTAAAGATAAGAATGTCGTCGAGTCAAGATTTGAGAGGTAATAGTACCCCAACTTGAACGGCTTCATTATTATCCGAAGGATAGTTTTATGTTTGAAATCGAAGATTGATGTTAAGTATTTGAAGTCTTATTTCCGTATGTGAATTCTGTTACTTATGCAAATTTCATAGTCCAATACTTTACACTAAAAGTCGATGAGGAAACTGATCTTTATCTATGAGATCTAGAATTAGGGTGCCTAGGCAAGGATCTAGGTTACCTAGCTTCGTTTCCAAGCAAGGGATGAGGTAAGTCAAAATATCGAAAACATGACAAGTGTTGGAGATTTGATTTCCATAAGTTATCTTTATAACTTATGGTGGTATGGAAAGTATTCTTTTCATACTTAACACCAAATTTCGAGATATGGAAACTCGTCTCTATTTTGATAATTAAGAATGTATGTTAGGCAGGGCTAGTTCACTAACTTGTCCGATTTCATTGTTAATCGAGGGATAGTACTGTTTGAATCAGAAAGTGGTGGTAAATATATTTGGTCTAATTTCCATATAGTCTATTTACTTACACAAATTTGGGTTTATAGTAAACAATGTTTTTAAATGACATTGGTTTTTGACCCATTTAATTATGCTTTTGAAATATGAAATCTTTCATAACGTTTTATGAATATACTTATATCGTTGAGATAAGTATATTGAAAGAGCTTCCTACTACGGTTCCTATGTTTTTGTCTAAGCACATTACATGTCATGTTCAGGTTTCCTTCCTCTGGAAACCTTCTATTTGCTCTGGCTGCAATTCCTTTGGTCATATAGTTTCCACATGTATTCATTTATTGCCTTTGGTAAAGGCCATTCTAGAGATACTCTATTATCCCCATTGCGGAAAGCTAAACTTAGAGAATGGCGTATCAAGCCCCCAACTACAGCCTGATCTATTTACTGGTTCCCATGTAGAAGCTGCCCCTCAGAAAACCCTAGCTCCACAAGTCTCTTCCCTTGTGGTTTAGGTTCCTATTCCTTCTCATAGTATGCCATTCTCCTCATCTATTTCCTCCGATTCTGACCCTGATGACTTTGATGATGGCATCGAGTATGATATACACCATATTGTCCCTTTGACTACTGCTCCATCATGATTGCATGGTTTTATCTGATTTTGTTTAGATCTCATTTTCTGTTGTATTTGATGTATCTGGGATTTAGCAAGTCATGTTGTTTTAGTGAGTTGTATTAGCTGCTGAAGCATATTTGCCTCACACCTATTATCTTTATAAAGTGGTATACCACTACATAACCAGCTTCCCTGTGCATAGTAATATTACTTTATTTTGCCTGCAAAAAAAGCATATGTAGATGTTTGCTAAGCATTGAAAATGTAGTGTTTTGGGAATATACTTATACCGTTGAGATTAGTATATGGATATATTTTCTAAGTATTGAAAATGTAGTCTTTTGTGAATATACTTATACCGATGAGATAAGTTTATAATTAGTTTTCTAAGCATTGAAAAAGTATAAATGAATAGTGAATGGGTAGTATACATCTGTATATCTTTATAAAAGTATTTTGATACAAGTATTTACAAAGTGATTTTAATTTTGAAGTATTAATTAAAGAGGCTTAGTGGTTGCTTATGTGCTCGCTTATGCTTGGTTTTCCGGATGAAATTAAACCTCTGATTTGATTGTTTTATCTATTTGATAGTTAAATAGCTGATTATCAAAACTTGACCAAATATAAGTCTGGAAATATAGAAGAAACACGAGAATTATACGGTACAATTATCTTCGGGAATGTTATACTATACGTATAAACTCATTTTGCTTTTCTAAGACAAATGATAATGAAATTCGTCCGCTTAAAAGGTAAGGAAGTGATCCTTGCTCTTATGCATTGTTTTTTCATTTCCAAAAGAAGTGGAGTTGTGTTTATTGGAATCTATAGATTGTCGGTTCGGAGAGTCAGGGATCAGATATGTTATCCGAAAACCACTTCGAATTGGAATACGTGTTTGAATTGAAGATGTCTTGAAGATGGTCAAAGACAGAGTTCTTTAAAGTACAAGGGCTATTCACTACTAGTCCTAAGGGTGATTCCAAAATGGATGTAGTAGAAGTAGTGCCTTCGGTTTGTTTATATCTTGAATAACTTGTATGGATGAATGCTAGCATTACATTGTTGCCTGGAGGGCGGTGTTAGTATTTCAAACAGGATTTTCTAAGAGAGGAAAAGGTAATCGTGACCTCACAAGCCTCACAACCCGGTAGTGACTAAAACAGAGGATATGCAGCAGAGATGAATGGCTTGCTAGCATTAGAAGCATCATTCCTCGATCTACATTGATATTTATGGATTTTGGTATACGTGGGCAGGGAAAAGGGTAGGGCCATGGCCTGGTACAATGTTTACAACCTCGATGCCTGAGGGATGATGGCAGTCCGGCTTGTCATGTTAGAGTGGCAGGTTGGCCCTCTTTTGGCAAGGGTCGAAAGGTTTTTGACCTCAGTACATTTTTCTAGAGGTGTACTTTTGCAGGTAGTACCTCGGTGCCTTGTCATTGTATGAAATCCATTCTCCAATACATGCCATATAGTTATGGATGCTTTTGAGTTTCAGGAGATGAACTGGATGCCTCCAAGACGTATTTTTGTATTTTCTTTTATTTCTGTTGTACTTCTGGTTTTATATTTATCAGCTATTGTAAGGACATGCTATTATAACTATCTAGGCTGATGATATATTAGTTAGTCTGATTGATATATGTATATCACAGTTTTATTTTGTAAAGATCATTGGCATAATATATATTACTCGTCATGTTATGAGATTATGTTCTATCATTTTTTTCCCTTTCACCCCAACAATCTGTCTTTTCGGCACTCGAATGATCGGCATGTGAATACCATGGATGTATTAGTGTCGACATTTGAGGATCGAAAAGGCGGGTCATTACAAATGGTCAATTTGTTATGCACTAAGGATGGAATTTCCTACAACAAACAATGAGGCTAAGTACAAGGAGCTGATAGCGGGATTAAGGATAGCAAAGGAACTGGGGATAAGGACACTACACATATTCAGTGATTCCAAGCTCGTGGTTTATCAAGTTTGGAAGGAATATCAGATTAAGGTTGCAAGAGTTTCCCCTTATCTAGCAAAAGCGTTGGAACTGTTGGATGACATAAAACATTACACGATAAAGCATATCCCTAGGGAGGGAAACACAAAGGAAGATTCGTTGGCTAAGCTGGCTAGTTTGGGGAAGCCCAAATGGTGGGTTTGGTTCCAGTGGAAGTTTTGACGGTTCTAGCTGCACCGATCAAGTGAATGTTAACTGGATTTTAGAGACCACAGAGGAAGATGAGTCATGGATGACTCCGATCAAAGAATATTTGCTCAAAGGGACTCTCCCGAGAGATAGAAACGAACAGAAGAAACTCTTTCGAAAAGCACCTTGGTTCATAATGCAAGAGGGAGTATTGTACGAAAGAGGATTTTCTACCCCCTTACTTCAATGTGTAATCAAGGACGAGGCTAAGAAGATCCTCATGGAAATCCGTAAGGGCAACTGTAGTGACCACATCGAGGGGCAAACTCTAACAAAGAAGATACTTCGTTAGGGATATTTCTGGCCAACAGTAAATCGAGATGCAGCCGATTACACCAAACGGTGTGACTGTTGCTAGAGATTTGCAAAGATTCTGATAGCCCCATCAATAGAGCTTATGCAAATAGACAACCTATGGCCATTTGCGGTTTGGGAAATTGAAAATTATCGGTGTGATACTGATGGCGAAAGGGGGAGCATATGCAATATTTGCAGTGGATTATTTCACAAGTGGGCTGAAGCGAAATCACTTGCCATGAACACAATAAAAAAGATGGTCAAATTTGCAATGAAAAACATCATTTGGAGGTTTGGAGTACCCTAGAAAATCATTACAGACAATGGAACTCGGTTCGAAAGTATCAAGTTCAAGAATTTCTATAATTGACACAGAATTGAGAATAGCTTTTTAGTGGTGGCACATACGCAAGCGAACAGACAACTGGAGGTGGTGAATAAAATCATCAAGTCCACCTTGAAGAAGCGACTAACTAAAGCTAAAGGAAATTGGGTTGATGAGCTTTTGCTAGCACTATGGGCTTACAGGACGACCCATAAGTCAGCAGCTAGACATTTGTCATTCGCTTTGGCTTATGGATCATGAGCAATGATCCTGATAGAGCTAGAAGTCCCCTCTCATCGTAAAAGGTTTTACGATCTAAAGATAAACAAGGAACTCTTGCTTGAGTCCCTCAATTTGGTTGATTAGAACTAGGGAGAAGTGAAATTGAAGGTAACTTCTCACCAGAAGAGAGTAGTGCAACAGTTCAACACTAAGGTCTGAAATCGTACCTTTAGGGTATGGGATCTCATTATAAAATGGGTACTCCCAAGTATAGGGGTGTTTGATTTGAATTGGGAAGGTCCCTATGTAATATAGAGAAAGCTTAAAGATGGAACAATTAATATAACTATGGTCGATGGAATCCCGATTCCCGGGCATGGAACGGAGACTTGCTGCATCACTTCTACACTTAGTTTTATTTAGTTTATTTTCTTAAGTGAGCCACCCAAGGATTTTGGAGGGAATGTAATAAGGCAGGGTTTGCCACTTTTTTTATTTATAAATGCAATTCGCTTCTTGAATCGATGGAACCGTGTTCACACAAGCAAACATTTTGTACTGGCGATTAGCAGTACGATCAGGAACATACTCCTTTAGCCTGGGATAATTGCAAGGGTGTATTCTCACAGGAGTTAATCAGATAATTCGGCTCCGACCTTCAAGAATTTGTCGTTGCCCAAAGTTTGGCAATGTCAAGAAGGGAAACCTATATAAGGGTCGATTAGATAATTCGGCCCCAACCTTCAGGAATTTTCCATTGTCCGGAGTTTGGCAATGTTAAGAAGGAAAACCAATATAGGGGTCGATCAAATAATTCGGCCCCAACCTTCAGGAATTTTCCATTGCCCAGATTTTGGTAACGTCAAGAAGGAAATCCCATATAGGGATCGGTCAGATAATTCGGCCCCAAACTTCAGGAATTTTTAGCAATGTCAAGAAGGAAAACCCATACAAGGGTCGATTAGATAATTCAACCCCGACCTTTAGGAATTTTCCAATGCCTGGAGTTTGGCAGTGTCAAGAAGGAAAGGCTATTTAGTGGTTGATCAGATAATTCGACCTCGACCTTCAAGAATTTGCTATTGCTTAGAGTTTAGCAACACCATAAGGACTGACCACACAAGGGTCGATCGGATATAATTCGACCTCGACTTATAGGTATTGGTCGCTGCTCGGAAGTTGGCAGCATCAAGAAGGATGCTTGAAATAAAGAAATTAAACCGCCAATTCCTGAAGACATGAACTGGTGAACGACTAGATTCCACGATAGTGCTAGCGGCCTAGAAGAACGCGCTTAGCCGAGGATAAGAAAGGATAGTCGTTAAAATTCTAGGACAGGAATTATCGGACTCCATCAGTCTAGGATCAGGATTGAGGAAGGCAATTGAACTAGGGACAATTGGATAATTTACCCCGTAGTGTTTGCCCAATACCAATACCCAGGTTTTGGTATTTGGAAAAGCAGGTTCCGCAAACAGGATTTGGTTCACAGTGGAAATATATATAAATAGGAACTAAATATTACAGTTAATTCTCCCCAACAATAGGGAGCAACATGGAACTTGGACTGTTCACGATAAAAATAAGTCAAAAAATACTCGACCCAACCAAAATAGGAATAACCATGGAGATGGTTCAATCATGATTCTATTTTGCCAAATGGGGCACTTTGGGTATTATAAATATGGCTAAATAATGGAATATAACCCAAGCAGTTGCCAGAGTTTTATTTATATGCACAGAGTTGTAGTGGATAAATTCATTGCATCGAAGCATACATATATAATGTTGGTAAAATTGCAATGCAAGCTGTTGTATTATCTATGCAAGTAGTTATTCATAAATAGGTACAGCATATAAAAATGTGGGAAAGTAAATGGAACAAAGTTTACAAAAAAGATGATCTTTCATTACTTTAATTTTTATATATGAGTAGCTGGGGCCCTTCCCGCACAAATACGGCCTTTTTACAATAAAAACTCTCTTGCTATCCTTGCTGCTTGAACAGATAGTCGATTTTTTATGCTTCCACCCACCTTTAACTTTCCCTCCTTTGGGAGTGTCACCCTGGGATGTTGTATTTCACCCTCGGGTTTAACAAGGGGTTCATAAGATTTTCTGGCAGGGACATCAGTTGGCTTGGTCTTGGAGGTGTTAGAACCTCAATTGTTGGATTTTAATGACAACAACTATACAATTATGTCAAAGAACCTCTAAGCTAATTTGCAGGTACATGAGCATCAAAAAGAGATAATCAAATACGTTCAAAATGAAGATACACTGTACAAAAGTGTGAAAGACTGTATATGGAGATACAAGAAGAGATATATACGATAGAGACAAGACGAATGTGACAAACAAAGTATTATTAGTCATAGAGTGTCGTGTCTAGAGTTTACAAATGTTAAAATCTTCTCAAAATGATATACACACATATACATTCATATTTTAAATGAAAAATCAAGTTTTCAAAAATTGCATGGAGCGGGACTCGAACCCGGGTCACTAATTCAGAAGGCAAGTGCTCTAACCATTTGTGCTATGCTATTTTTTAGTTACATTCAGACGTCTGAATGTACCAAATCAGACGTCTGAATCTGGAAAAATGAATATTGTTAGTACAATATTCAGACGTCTGACTTGGTAATTTCAGACGTCTGAAAATGGTTGTTTTTAGCCTATTTTCTTTCTGGTTTGAGCCCGTGTAATTTCAGAAGTCTGAATTATTCAATTCAGAAGTCTGAATATCTATAACGGCTATTTTTTTGAAAAGGCACTTCCATTCGTGAAGAGTTGCGATCTTTAATCCAACAGAAATGATCATAACTCTTGATGATAACTCTTCACGAACAATTGCAACTATTTATTATCTATATAAACACATTAGAATCAAGTTTTTCAATAACAATTCAATTGATTATTATTCTACTCTCAAAATTCTTGATTCTAATACATTTGTGCTTTCAACATCATTCAAATTCACTTTCTTACTACCTTATTCTTCACGCACTCACATATATATCATAAAGGAGAAGATTATAGGAAGGGTGTACTATAATTGACAAATTCGTGTTATTCAAGAACACATAGTGTCAAGAAATATTGTTTTGTAAAAGTCTCGTTCTGTTGCTCGGGCAAAGTTGAAGTCCTGTTCTGTTGCTCAGGCGTGTAATGTCCTCTTCGGCTGTTGAGGCGAAATCCTGTTCTGTTGCTCAGGTCCCTGTTCGGCTGCTCAGGGTTGTATAGACCTGTTCCTCCGGGTTAAGTGAGGGTTGTTGTTTTAGAGAAATTACAGAAGGAGTCTGGGACTGGACGTAGAACGGGAAGTTCGAACCAGTATAAAAATTCCTGGTGTGCTCGTTTATTATTTACTATTATCTGCTAATTGTTCTATTATACCGCACTGCTTTTATACTATTCCATATTACTCGATCCTATAGTCACTTTCAGGAGGGTTGTAGCATGATGGGAGGTAGTTTTGCAGAGCTAATGGACTTATCAATTCTAGGCTTCTTTTTAACCTTGACTTAGAAAGGTCGATCGTCGATTTCTTTGCTATTGTAATAGGATCGGTTGGGCCTGCAGCACTAGTCATTGAAACATCTTCCCATTGGGATCGAGAAACATCCTCCAGCTCTTTCAAGGCCTCAATCTTTTGAGATTCAGGGCCAGGTTCAAAACTGGTAAGCAGTGATGGAGTAGCAAGTCCCATAGAAATGGAGGTCGACATGGTAAAAATAGTTGCAGGGCTTGATCCTTGAGTTGCTGGAGGTGGAGGCGAGAGATGCTGATGACTTACAAGTTAGAGAACATAATGGTAAAGGTTAGAACAGATTCACGTGAGAACTAGAGTTTTTAGAAAACCAATGAAACGAGAGATATACTTTCGTCCAGAGTGGATTGCAAAGTAGGAGACCTAGAAATCTTGTCCTCTTCAGGTGAGTGCAATGTCGACGAGTCAACAAAAGGAGGGACATACGGCTCAACATAGGATGCCGCTGCGGATGCTGGAATTATCTAAGTGGCCATGAAGCTGGCCCCCTCAATCTTAAGAGTATATGTCGTTGGCTTCTTGGATTTCGAAACGGATTGTTCTGCCAAACTCGATGTACCTAGGCCGCTGGAACCCTCGATAGCATCGGCTTCTTTCTTGACTAAGATGGCACTTCAATGAGGGATATCTTGAATGCTTTAAAATAGGTTTTGAAGCTCAAACTTGGGGAACAAGACAATATAACTTTATATATAAATTAAGGCAAATTAAAATGAGGATCAAAGAGTGGAATAAAACCAGAGAGAAGGTGACCTTGATAATTAATAAATTTGAAATGAAAAACCTAAAAGTGTTGAAGGAAGTAGATGATGACCCTTCTAATCTTGTTGCTTAGATAAATAGGTAGAAGCTGATTACAACCTAAAAAAAGCTAAAAATTTCTAACGAAAATGCCAAGCAAAAGTCCAGAATAAGATGGCTATAGGAAGGAGACTCCAACGCAATATTTTTTCATGCTAATATGTCATTAAGGAGCATAAAAACAATTAGCAAGCTTTATCAAATGATAAAGGCGGTCTCCTTTACAATGCGGTTAAAATGGAAAATGAGGCCTTAGGCTTCTTCTCAAACCTCTTTAGCAATAAGAAGAAACAATATTGTTGCTTTCCTCGCATTTAATGTAGAAGAAGAATCAACAAAAAAGGAAGAAACTTTCTCTGAGAAGTCTCTATTGATGAGATTAAAGAGGCAAATTTTTTCTACTGTTAATGATAAAACCCCTGAACTGGATGGATTCACTGCTAAATTTGGTAAGATCCGTTAGGATGAGATTAAACACGCTCTCTTGGAAGTAACTAAAGAATTTTTAGAAACTAGTAATTAGCAAGAGGGGTCAATCACACTTTTATTGTGCCAATCCATAAAAAAGATAAGTCCATATATATCTCTATTATCGACCTATTGCTTGTTGTAATATGTTTTATAAAATCATATCAAAAATTATTTGCAATAGAATTAAATGTCTGCTCCCCTATTTGATTTCTGATAATCAATTTGATTTTGTGCCAGGTAGATATATCGTAGAAAACATATTAATGCCACATGTACTTTTAAGAGGTTTTAAAGGGAAGGTACAACCAAAATTTGTATAAAGGTGGATTTACAAAAGGCATATGCAAATTAACAGATATTTTATTTACCACATGCTTAGGATGATGGGTTTTCCTTATGAAATGATTAATTTAATAAGAGAATGCATCACCTTTTCTACATTTTCCATTCTCATTCAAGGAGTAGCTAAGGGAAATTTTAAAAATAACTACGGAATCACACCGGGAGATCGCCTTTATCCTTACCTTTTTTCTATAGCCATGGAATATTTTTCTATACTATATTGATGAAAAATTGATTTTCCCAATGAATAAAATTTCATCTATTATATCACATCTTTTATATGCCAATTATTTGATGATTTTTAGTAAAGCTGATGAGAAGAGTGCTTCTAACTTATTAGAAATCTTCAAGAAAAGAGAAGAAAAGGCTGGACTATGCGTTAATTAGAGTAAATCATAAGTTTATTTTAGCAATGGATGCAGAAACAAAATCTTGATTAAAAATATGTTGAAGATGGATGAAGATTTCTTGCTTGTAAAATATCTTGGGGTTCCTCTATCCTTCAATTATTTACGTTATAGTGAGTGTAGAAATTTGCTGTATAGAATTAAAGGAAAATTGGAGACTTGGGACATCAAATTATTATCTATTGTGGAAAGGGCTGATCTAATCCACACCGTTATTACCCTTATGATTCTATATTGGCTAATGATTTACCAAATCCCTGTAGCAATTACTAAAAGGTTAATAAAATATATGTAGACTTCTTTTGGGGGAGCAAAAAACACAAAATAGTTTGGGAAGTTATATGTACACCAAAAAATAAAGTTGGAATAGGCGTTAAGAAATTCTTAGATCAGAAAAGGCTCCAGGTATGAAACTTATGAAATTTTTAACTAAAGATAATTAGTGGTCTGTATGGCTTACAAATAAATACCGCTCAAAAGACAAGTTTTGGACCATGAAAGTATATATTAATAGGTATTCTACGTGGAAAACTATTTTATAAGCTAGAGATATATGCCTAAAATTTATTAGAAGAATTACTACAAAAAGGGAATATACTTCTCTCTAGTTTGACCCATAGATAAAGGATAAATTTATAAGGGTATCATTAAAAAGTACTGGGCTAATAATATGGAACAACATAAACTGTCACAAAATGGCTTTTTGTGCTTATCAAGCTATGTTAGGCAAATTGAATACAAAATATAGAATTTTTGGTTGGGATGTTTGTATCATTCAAAGATGTGTGCTTTGTGAATTAGATAATGAGTCGTATCTTTTATACTTGCAAGTTCAGCTCCTATATTTGGGTCTCTCTACACATTAAATTAAAGTTAAATCCTCACAGCTCTTTGAACCTTTTGGAAGAGGCAAATGATATTTCAACTAATTTTAGAGAAAATACTAAAATTAGAAATCTTGCATGTTGTTTCCTTACAACCTCTGTATGTCACATATGGAAAGAACAAAACACATATATTTTCGACAATATCAGGAAGATTAAAATGAAAGTGCTGAGTAATATTACACTAGATACCACATATCTTGCTGGAGATTCAACTAAAAGATAGTTAATACTCCTACTAATCTAGAGATCCTCGCGAGATGGTGTATTGAATTGATGGATGATGGTTAACTATAAACAACTCTGAAGTTCCAATGCCATTGAGATGGACGAGAAATCATTTCCAAAATAGCTGAATTGGCTGCGTAGATCTCCATGCATTCATCCAAAGGGGAGAGTATCCCTAACTTTGGATGCATAAGCAAGTGTGTGAAGGTGCTTCGAGCATTTGGTGTAATTCGTAGAGCTAAAGTCGTTGTTTCTCCTTGATCTCATATTGGGATAGAAGCGACTTTTTATGAACATGGGTACTGAAGTGGAAAGATGTAGCCAACCTACTTATCATTTACTTTTTGTAGGCAATTAGGTACTTTTACTATACCTTATTGCTTTGTATCAAATTGCACATATTTTTTTTATTGAAAAGCAATAAAGAATTCCATACTCTTTTTTCAAGGCCTGTACCACCCTAGTCCAGACTATGTATTTAATGAGGCAACTGTACCTATTTTCAAGAAAAATGACTCGATAAGACCAAACCATGATAAATCATACAAAGTCTAATGGTGCCTCGGGTAAGGTTCGCCACTACCAACGGTTGGTCCACTATTTTGGGTCTTAATTCTAGTGTACCTACCAGATCACTAAACATAAAGGAATGTGAAGCCTCGATATCGAACAAAACACGTATAGAAACACCATAAATAGAAAGCATTCCTTGAAAGTGATACCTTTACCCTTCTCCTTCATTGTAGGTGCACTCGATGAATTTCGAACGTCATCTAAAGTATATGCAATCATCAGCTGCTTCTACTTCACTAGTTCTAGGCAACCCTTCTGCATATGTCTGAAATTACCATGGTTATAGCACTTCTTTCCTTTAGCCTTGCAATCCTTAATCAAGTGGCCCTTATCCTCACAACCATAGCAGAAGGGATCCCACTTTTCCCTTCTTCTGAGCATTTTTCCCCTTGAAATCGCTTCCTCTTCCCATTCCATTTATTCTTTCCTTTACCGCCTTGCTATAGTTTTAGCTCTTCCTTAACGATAGCAGACTTGGGTTTATGGTACAAACTCTCATGTCGAAGGGCTTTCTCAACTATTATCTCAAATGGCTCATTAATGTGTCCTACAAGCTTTTCACTCAAGTAGTCATCCAACCCCATAATGATCTTTTCATTCTTTTTTAAAGGAGTGTCGACGAAAGACATCTCATACTTCGTTAAAGCATCAAACTCCATCACATACTCGGAGACAAACATGTCCCCCTACTTCAGCTTAGCAAATTTCCTAAGCAGCACCGACTTTTGGGTAACCAGTATATCCTTCTTCTCAAATCTAGTTTTGAACTTATCCCAAGTAATATGGTCCTCGAGTGTAGCGATCTTAATAGTGTTCATCTAGTTCATGGATCTCCCCTAAAGCTGTTAGGAATCCAACCTTCTTCTCAATGCGTCATCTAATTCCAAGTTATCAAAAATCCTTTCGCAGGTGTCCAACCAATCCTGCACTTCCATAGCCGATAATGTTCCATGGAATGGTTTGCCACCAAGACTGCCAAAGTCCTAATTCAACTTCGCGAAATCGATTCTGGGCACCTGCAATTGAGCACCACCAACATTAGGAGCAGCCGCTTGGGCATTTTGCAGCATGTTCACCATCATCGCATTGAACATAGCTTGTAAGACAGGGTTAGCAGCACCCAAGGCCGCTCCTTCCTTGACTCTAGAGATGGAGTTCCTAGCAGCATTTATTGTATGCCAGCACATTCTTGATCTAGTCTTTCATAAAGAAAACTACATCAATGGTATTCATGTGTGTAATGTGAATTATATACTGTAATAGTTTGAAAACAAAAATGTATAACTAGTACACTCTTTCACATATACACACTCTTGATCTAGTATAGGATGATAACCCCTTCCCTATCTCTACTAGATTAAGGTATCAACTTAGGTTAATCACATAACCTAAGCTCCGATACAAAATATGATGACCGCCCTACACCTTCGGCACACAATCTACCGACATAGTGTGCTTCTACGGTGCCCGGCTGATGCAGGTCCATTATGAAGGTTGTAAAGTGAATAAAACAATCATAGAACCTATCGTATATCTCATAGTACATCAAATAAAATATATACTAAACATCACAGATATAAAAAAGGTGAGACAGTAATAACTAAATGAATGACAATATCAGGGTACACAAGTTCGCAAAGTTATGCAAGATTGTGATATAGTTTATCCAACTAGCAATAACTCAAAGGATAAACTATCTCTAATAAAATAAGCAAACATTGCCTAGGCTCCAAAGTGTAGCATAACAGAATAAGAAATAGCAAGTCCATATATTACGAGTAAGCACCATCTTCTGCTTGTCCTTTGTATAGAAATTGCATACAACCTAAACCTATTATCTGGCCTACTCATTTAAAAGTATCCAAGATAATAAGAAGCAGAGCATAAAACCTCGAGTCAGACAACAGTGTGGTGCGAGTGATAAGAAGTCTCAAAATAATATATAAGTCAATATATTAAGGAACAAAGGTATAAGAGTCATACCTGACATGTCCCTACATCCAAACAGTTAGCATATAACATCTATAATATGCTACTCTACTATCATAATAAATATGTACTACATCCTAGTACCACATCAAGGTGTCTAGGTATCCCCATCAATAGTACCTATATCATATGACATCCCTAAAGTAAAAGACGGTAGGAAAAGCAACCACAACAAATATAACATCCATCAAACAATCCTCACTACTACTCAATGCACCATTTATATATGATACCTCATATGACTATTCCTCAACAAGGAATTAATGGATAAATCCTGGTTTTGAGTGTACTTACCCACTAGCCCATAGCCGATACTAGATCATTTCCACCAATCCAGGGTATACTTATCCATTCCACCGATCCGTGGTAGCCATTCCAAGTACCCAACGAGTGTCCTCATAGTACCCCTGCTTATGAGTACATCAAAAAACACTCTGATTATCAACAATCGTTTAGCATGCATATCTGATCCATTTCCTTGCTCCATCTAGTTTCATCCATCCATAAGAAACCATTCCACATTCCTTTCTTTCCACGATAGAACATTTCAACATTCTATCCATAGGTCACATTTCCTAGAACCCGTCCTTGTGGATAATCACCATTATGACCTCATCGATCAAGTTGCCATCTCCGAGACACTTATAGACATCCCTATCAGTCATATAATCAATATATCAAAGTCCTGAAGTCAACCTATCGAAGCACCTCAACCTTGCTTCATTCATTAATCTTCACCCTTCATCGTGCTACCACATCACAACCGTACGTCAAACGAATGAATGAACACATTCAGCATGACCTATAGGATATGCTCATCAACCCCTAGAAGTTTGACCCAGAGTGGCCACTCCAATTTATATCGATACTGACATGAACCCATTCATGTCGGTGCCAATATGAATTACTTAGCCAAAAATTTGGCTATGTGCTTCGAGCCCCGATCACTTTCCTTTTGCTTGCCTAGTGTAACAACCCAAAATTCTGGTCATTTGATTTTAAATGTTCAATTAATTTAAATATTTAAATAATTAAGTTTTGGAATTTAATAACTTATAATTCAAATATAGGGAATAACTAAATATTATAATTTTGAATTAATTGTTAATTAAATTGATTTAGTAATTTTATTTAACTACTTTTAATTAATAAATAATGCCGGTGAATTCAATTTGTAAATTTATTTACAAATATAAATAGAGCAGATAAATATTGATAATTAAATATTTAAATCCGTGAAATTGTCGTTCCGGGGCACCGTCTTGGATTTTGACGAAACCAATTTCATTGGAACCGTATTAATGAATTATATTACACTATCGAATTTCAAGACGATCAGACGTATCGTTTGGTCGTGTGAGATCAAAACGCGTTGAAATTAATATAAAAAATTTAATATAATAACTGGGTCTAAAAACCTATCTTCTGCATACGATCGAATTAGACCTCGGGACAAGTTCCATTGCATTCGGAATAGGGCTATAACATATAGAACATCAAGCAACACGTCTCATTTGGAGTTTGAGATTTTTAGGTATGTTATGTTGAATATTTTATTAAATAAAATAAAAATAACATATATAGATATATTCAGCCATTGGCGAGTCGGTTCGTCAATCAGACGACCGTAGCTCTGTATCAGTGTCGTGCACAACCATGGTTTTTGGGTTGGCTGATGGGCACGTTTTTGCGTTTTAGGGAAGATGATGTTTTGGTTTGGGGGTAATTTGATTGAGAATGTGATTAATGTTTAATTATAATTTACAAATATGAAAATTTATAAATCAAATAACTTTTGCATACAAGGTTTGATTCAGACACCATTCATTGTGTTGCACTCGTATGGACAATATCTTCGCGATGGAGTTGGTTTGGGTTGAATTGGAGCTTGTTTGGAATTTAGGCTAAAATCGGACGACCATTCGGTTTTAGCCCAAAATTGGAAGGTTTCGGCGAAAATGAAAATCAATGTGAGTTTAACTCACATTAAATTTTATTTTATCATATCTATGATGTTATAAGCGTTTACTGATTGCTTGATGTTAATTAAATTGTTTGATTGATTGTTTGGTTGAATTTTCGATTGGAAAATGGACGACATATTAATTTGATCGTTATATACCCATATGATTATCTATATATTATCCATAACCATTGTTTTGCAGGAAAAATCTGTAGAGAGACCCAAAGGAGGTTTCTCGCCCATAAATTATTTATTTACATCCATAAACTGTTATATTAATAGTTAATTGAAATTAATTCATGATATTCCACTTAGTAGTTTAAATTTCGTTATAGCGATTTTCGCTATACCGTCGTTTATTAAATTTCATTCCCAATACCCTGTCATATGAACTTGAGCTTGTGTTTCTACTAAAAAGAATATCATTTTGATTAATGATAATTTAAATTAATTAATCATTTTAACTAATGATTTTGAAATTAATTAACCAATTTTAATAGATAATGTTTTAAAGTTGGTTTATCTTTAGACTTAATTAATCATTTTTGCTAATGTTGTTTTATTCTTAATTAATCGTTTTAATTATTGATTATTTGAGTTAATGACAATTGAGTTTAATTAATTATTTTAAATTAATGATAATTGAAATTTATAATCATTTTAGTTAATGATATTTAAAAGTAATAAATCATTTTTAATAATGATATTTGAATTTAATTAATGATTGTTTTGAATTTAATTAATTGTTTTAACTAGTGATATTTGGAATTTAGTCAAATCATTTTTATTAATGATGTTTTATAATTAAATAAATCATTTTAACAATTGATGTTTTAATTAATCATTTTAACTAACGATTTTGAAATTAATTAACCAATTTTAATAGATAATGTTTTAAAGTTGGTTTATCTTTATATTTAATTAATCATTTTTGCTAATGATGTTTTATGCTTAATTAATCATTTTAATTAATGAATATTTGAGTTAATGATAATTGAGTTTAATTAATTCTTTAAATTAATGATAATGGAGATTAATTAATTTATTGAACTTAATTAATTATTTTAATGAATGGTGATGGAATTAAAATAATTATTTCAATTAATGATAATCGAAATTAATAATCATTTTAATTAATGATATTTAAAAGTAATTAATCATTTTAAATAATGATATTTGAATTTTATTAATCATTTTAATTAATGATTGTTTTGAATTTAATTAATTGTTTTAATTAGTGGGATTTAGAATTACTTATCATTTTAAAAAATGATGTTTGAGATGACTTATTCGTATTAACTAATGATTTTTTTGAATTTAATTAATCTTTGTAATTAATGATATTTAAAGTTAATTGATCGATTTAATAAAAGTGATTAAATAATTAATATAATAAGATTGCTTTACTCAACCGATTTAAAGTTAATAAACTAATTTAATAAATATTTTAAAGTTAATTTACCAATGTTATAAAAGTGATTGGAAATAATTATCTATTTTATTAAAGATAATGGATTTGTTTATTTGAAAGAGATTTTAAATGTGGTTAATTATCTTTCGGGATAATAATATTGTTTTAAAGTTATAAAAAGGATTTGGAACTCAATTATTGGGATGTTAAGTTGGATAATCTTCTAGGTATTCGGTCTGATGTTGGTTTAGGCCTTCGGGGCCGTGCACTTGGAAAAATTATTCTCTTGACGTTTTAACAATTAGGAACTAATTCTAAAAGGGTTTTACCAATATGGAAATCAAGCACAAGTTCAGTTCGTTTTTAAAAGTAAAAGTTTGATTCGTTTATGAAAATAAATTATTTTCGTAAAGCGAATCACTTATATGGAAACGATTTATTTGTATTGTTAGCACTAAACATTGAAGAAGTAAACTTGTTGCTATTTCAAAAGTTAAGAATAATCGTAGGACATGACTTTGAGGTAACACTACCTTGACTTGTCCAGTATTATTGATAACCAAGAAATAATACAAGTTTGAATTCAATGAGTGGTGATAAGTATACAAGACTTAATTTCCATATACAATCGTTTTATATCCTCGATAGTTAGTATCTCAGCTATCAGTTACTTCAGCTACTTTATTAACAACTTTCTAAGACAATTTATTGCTCCGTTGAGCTTTGTTACCCTTTGTCTGAAATAACTAAATCCAAAGAGCTAAGGGGCATCCAACTATATGGGGTTGCTCCCATCAAAGGGGCATTTCACATCTCATCTAGATTTTCATGTACTATCATGTGAAAAACGGTTTGTGTTTAGATGTGAGATATTTGGATTCTTGGGAAGGTTTGGCGGGGTTCGGCTGGTACTTTCCCGAGGAGGTCACCGAGTATATGACCTTCTCAAGAGTATATTACTAGAGGTATATTTAAGGGGGGCCGCACTCTCCTTGTCATTTGTTGGAAAAATTTCCTTACCTTATTTGATTCGAAAACCCTGAATCTATTTTAAGCTTTAAATTGCCATGAGTAGAGCGAACTCCTCATCACGGCATTTAAGTATTAATTCAGTCCATTCTATCAAGTTTAGACTGTTACCTTATTTAGACCATTCTATCAAGTCAAAATGTTTTCCTTGTTCTATCTATTCTGACCAGTTTGGATTTTACTCGATTTATTTCCATTCTTTCAAGTCTGGTTTTAATATTAATTATGCCCATTCATATTTGGATTTGTTTCATGATATTTATTTCTACACTTACCTGTATGTAACACCCCTAATTTTTAGTAACATTATTTAGGAGATTTAATTAGTAAAATTAAATGAAATAATGAAAAATGATTAAGGGATTAAGATTTGTGATTAATAGAAGGGTAGATATGTCTATTTGAACTAATGAACTAAGAAATTTAAAATAAATTAAGTTAGGGTAGTTGACAATGGCAATATAGGAATAAAGTACATTCTTATACCCTAAACCCTTGGACACATTCATTTTACACGTTCATTCTCACAAACAAAAACATAAGAGGCCAATCACCATTAGGAAAGCAAGAAGAAGATAAAGCTAAAATCAAGAGGAAGTAGTTAATCAACTTAATCCAAGATCAAATATCAACTCCTTAATCTCAAGCTAAAGGTGAATAATAACTACATCTCATGTTTTTTAATGGTTTCAGTT
Organism: Allium fistulosum; assembly: GCA_030737815.1. Taxonomy (NCBI): domain Eukaryota; kingdom Viridiplantae; phylum Streptophyta; class Magnoliopsida; order Asparagales; family Amaryllidaceae; genus Allium; species Allium fistulosum. The sequence goes on along the minus strand of CM060902.1, from coordinate 1,041,018,825 downwards.
TTAGATTAAATCCGAGCTAATTTGCAAACGTTTTTCCATGTTTTGATTGTTAAAATGGATATATATGCTTGTTGATGGTTTATGCTAATTCATATAGATTTTGTGATATGTTTTAATGTGAAAACCCTATTAAATGACATCCAAATGCCTTGAGATTTTAATATATGATCGGAAATGATATTTTAGAGATGGGTTTCAATTTTCATAATTTTCTGAATTATTGTGGATTTATTATGAATTTTCTAGTGAAGAAAATAGTTATTTTGGGTTTAAATTAATTACAGATATTTTATGATGATTTTGGGTCAGAAATTAATATATGTTAGAAAACATATTTAAAATGATTTATGGGAATTTGTATAGATTTTTCCTAAGTGTTTTAATAGATATATAAAATTATTTATGGTATGAGACTTAAATATTTTATATCTATTTATAAAAGGAGAAGGGGTATTTTGTAAATAATTTAATTTGTTATTTCTAAAATTTCGGCAGTACTTTTAGAAAAGAAATTAGCAACCAATTATGTTTTGACAAACAATGGTTGAAAAGAATTGCTTTAAAAGATAAAAACTAGTCTAAACATGCTTTCTACATGTTTCACCACTTTCGACACCTAGCTTTCGACCAAGTACTTCCGCCTCCATCACCATCGAAACCAATGCGCATGGCATCAAAGACTTGGTGCGTAGTGAATTGGACATAGGCGAAAGGTACGTAGTCGAAACATAGGGTTCCGAAAGGGTCGAAGCTTTATTTTGTTTTAAATGAAAAGTGCACCTGCTTTGCTTTTGCTTTCTACATGGTTAGCTTCCGACTGGGTCAAATTGTTTTAAAGGAATGGTTTCGAAAGAGGTTGCGCCTTTAATTTTAAGTAAATGCCTTCGAAGGGGTCGAAACCCCTTGCTGCCGCATCTTACCTTTCGAAGCAATGCCTTCGAAAGGGTTACTTCGTTCTAAAACCCAAGTTGTTTCTCCAACGGTTTCGAAGGGTTGGTTTCGACGCCATCACTTCTTTACTTAGGAAATTATTTCGAAAGAGTGCTTTTGACTTAGTTGTTTTACGGCCCTTTATTCTGTTGAAAGTAAAACCCAATTGGTTTCAAAAGGAATGGTTTTAAATGGTTTCAAAAGGTTATTCCACATGTTTTACTTGAACCCAAATGCTTTCGAAAGGTCAGTTTATAGACAAGAATTTGAATACTTTCAAAAGGTTTTAAATGAAGGTTTCGAAGGGTGGTTTCCTAATGTTTTCGAAAGGTTTTAAGTGGAAGGTTTCCAAAGGTTTCGAAAGGAATGTTTATAGTGTTTTGATAAGAGGATGTCTAAGGTTTCAAAGCTTTCGAAAGAGAGGTTTTTAAATGTTTTCGAAAGGTTTAGTAAAAATGGTTTCGAAAGGTATGTATTGATCTTTCGGCCTAAGGTTTTACTTGGTTTCGAAAGGGATACTTTCAATGGATTCGAAATTAAATGTTTTCATCAACAAAGTTTTGTGTAAAGTATATATAACATGGCAAGATGATTTGAGTAAAGCATAGGGAATATTTTCCTTGTTTAAAGTATGATTTAAAGGTTTAAATCAATTTGAAAGAAAAGGTTTTCAAGGAAAATTTAAGGGTAGATGACCCTAAGTAAAATGACTCAGATATTAGAATACCAGATGGGACTGGTATAAGGTTGCACCTTATACATTAGCTATTAGCCCCTAGCTAATTTAGTCCAAAATTCCAGTGTGTAGGGCTTTGTCACAAGTATGACTAAAATGATGTTACACACAGAAAGGAATATATAGAGAGAGGATAGGTTATTGGTGAGCTTGCAAAACCATTAGGATCAGTTGACCCTGGAGAATTAAGTTAGGGACAGACCTTCCAAAAGAGGAGTTTCTAACAGAAGTTAGATTACTTGTTTATTTTATCTGGTAGGCCTGAGTCAGCCAAAGTTTAGTAGTTAGCTAAACAAAACTATAGTGTTTGGGCAGATAGTCCATTGATTACTTGATTTGTATGCTTTCATGATATTGATATTATTGTTTTAACTAGTTTTGGTTGCAGGATTAAGATTTGCAAAAGATATGTTTTAAAAGGATATTAGTGAGGGGAAACCCGTTCCGCTAAGCAGCATGGTCTCACCTAATATCATATAATCGAGATGTATAGTATTATTCACACCAGGCATTATGTCTGACTCGAAGTTTATATTTTTCCACTTAAACTCTCGGGTGCTCAAAATTGATTTGAGTAGGCTGAGGGTTGAGGATTTTTAGGTTTTAGTAGGTGGAAGCTTCCGCAGGAGAGCATGAGGCTGAAGTTAACTTTTTAAGAGTTGTTATATTTTACTTCCGCTATGTTGTATTAAGTCTGTTATGACCATTTAGTACTCTGGTCATCCAAGGGGGCATCCTTATATGTCAGTCTTGGCGTATTTTGTAATAATTATATTTGACCTGAACTTGGAAAACGTTTGGGATTATGTAACTTGGATATGAAATGTTATTTTGAAATGTAATCAGAAAAATGTTTTAATCTATGATGATTTTATTTCATATTCATGTGCTTTTGATATATGGATACCATTAACATTAACGTATTTGGTCACTGGAAATTAATACTATGGATGATTGCTACATCCGTAGTGCTTAGCTTCAAGCCTCCAGATAGGGGATGCTACAACTTGGTATCAGAGCATAGGTTTATGAAATTTTTTAAATAAAATGATTTTTGAAAACATAATCCTAAGAAATTAGAGATAAGATCAAGGTATGGGATAAAGCTATAGTAACGTACTTGTATTTGCTATATATAAGTATACGCTATATCTCCAATTCCCTATCTCTCTTAGGCTATTCTTCTATATCTTATGAGGCTTGAATACAGATATGAGGCTTGAATACAGATATGGATGGTAGAAGTAGGGATTATGCTCGGTTGGGAGGAAAGCCATTTATTGGTACTGAAGATGCAATTGAAAGAGAGAATTGGTTACTTCATTGCGAGAGGATTTTCGCTGATCTAGGGCTCAGTGATGAGCAGAAAAGAAGGCTTGCTTCTAGACAGCTTCAGGGAGCAGCGATGTACTGGTGGAACAGCATTACAGTTGGAGTTAATGAGGAGACAATGACATGGGCTGAGTTCAAGATAAGGTTTAGAGAGAGGTTTATGTCGGAGATTGCTAAGTCTGCACTGCTCAGAAAGTTTGCTGAGTTAGAGTAGAGGGAAATTACTGTGCTGGAGTATGCTACAAGGTTTGAGGAGTTGGCGAGGTATGGCTATGCTATAGTGGATACTATGATTAAGAGGAATGAGAAGTTCATAAGGGGGTTGAAGCCTGAGTTTGCTAGGGTAATGTTACCGTATATCAGGGATTCTTATGATGTTGTGGTAGAGATGGCTTTGAGGAATGAGGAGATGCTTGCTTTTCTGGAGAGAGATAAGGCAAAGGAAGTCTAGGTGGGGTAGAGTCAGAAAAGAAAGTTCTTCCATAAGAAAGGAGCTCAGAAGGGTGGAGCGGCAAAGAAAGGGAAGGCAGAGGTTGGTTGTTTTAAGTGTGATAAGAAAGGGCATTTCGCAAATGAATGTTGCTCAGGAGATGGAAAGAAGGTGATCGGGAAGAAGAATATCAGGTGCTTCAACTGCGATCAAATTGGACATTACAAGAACCGATGCAAAGAACCAGCTAAGGATGGGAAAAGAAAGGTGTTTGCATTGGAGCCAGCTACCTCGGGACCAACAATAGAGGAAAAAGGAAGGGTTTTGTTGGGAGGTACGCTTTTGATTCATGGTATGTCAGTTAGCGTTCTGTTTGATACTGGTACACCGCGTTCTTTTATATCTCATTGTTTGGTAGATAAGCTTAACCTAGAACCCTCATAGCTAGTTACTTCCTTCAGGGTTGCAAATCCGATAGGAGAGTATGCGACACTAGGGATGAAGTGTGACCACTTAGAGTTTGATTTGTTAGGTCATACCTTTGTTAGCAGTTTTCATGTGTTTGACCTCGTAGGGTTCGGAATTATTTTGGGTATGGATTGGTTAAGTAAGTACGATGCTAGGATATTTTGCCATAATAGGAAAATATCGCTTAGACACCCTAACTGTAGGGATAGGATTGTATATAGCGTAGAAAATTCTAGTTGTGAGGTGAATGCTTTGTTGGGTGTTATAGAGGTAGAAGACGAGTTGAATAGAGTTTTCATTGTTAGAGAATTCTCGGATGTTTTTGAACCTGTAGTAGGATTGCCACCGAAATGAGCCATTGAGTTTCAGATAGATCTAGTACCTGAAGTAGAACCAGTAAGTAGACCGCCAAGCAAGATGACACCTACCAAGATGAGGGAGCTGAAGGTGCAGTTGGTGGATTTGGAAGGCAAGAATTTTATTAGGCCAAGTAGTTCGCCTTGGGGAGGAGCAGCAGTGTTTGCTAAGAAGCCGGACGGATCGTTAACGTTATGTATCGATTATTGTAAGTTGAATGAGAAGACGATAAAGAGTCGATGTCCGTTACCTAGAATTTATGATTTGTTCGACCAGTTGAGCAGTGCCAAGGTATTTTCTCAGTTTGATTTAGCAACAGGTTTCCATCAGCTTAGAGTTGCAGAGGATAGTATTTCTTTGACAACATTTAGAACTAGATATGGATTGTACGAACGGTTAGTGATGCCTTTCGGACTAACTAATGCGCCAACATTCTTTGTGGATTTGATGAACCGAATTTTCCGAGAGCACTTGGTTAGGTTTGTGTTGGTATTTATAGATGATATTTTGATATATTCTAAGGATGAAAGGGAGCATGAAGTTCATCTTAGAGTGGTGCTTGAGACGTTGAGGCAGCATCAGCTGAAGGCGAAGTGTAACGACCCGAAAATTTTAATAAATTTTATTTGTTTTATTAGTATATTTAATTGAAATTATGTGAAATTTTAAACAATAAAATTTTGAAATTTAAATTTGATATTTGAAATGCGTCTGTTCTAACATAGCAACCGGTAAATTTTCATCTGATAATTTGGAAGTTTATTTTCTAGTGTAATTTTATTTCAATTTATATCAGTTAAAATTGATGATAATAAAAGTGTTCCGAAATCTAAATATGTCAACATGAGAAAATTTATTTAGAACACTCTGAATAAGAATGCATAATCCGTTTCGCGAATTTCGGAAGTTTCTAGCTCCGTTCGGATTTTTCCGTACGGAATAGAAACGTATATCAGTGTCCGTATCGACTTTTGATCGGATAATCGTGCCATGGATATCTGTATACCGTTTTGATCGTCTCGTCGTGCTGATCTCTATGGCATATTCAATTCTGTATTTTGAGGTCCGATACGCGGCGGAAATGTTGATAACGGTCCGTTGTAACGGTACCACTTTTTAACTTTTCACTTTCCTTCTGTTTCAAATATTGAAACGTGCTACACACACAAATATTAATTGCTCTAATTATTATTCTCTGAATCAACGTATGACCTTTCAACTTTTCATTAGTGTGAATATTAAAATACGAACCTGTTCATTTTTATTTTACTTTAGCAAACAGTCACCATACTGCCTCTTTGGATTGCCAATCATACTTTTATACGAAAGTATAGATATATTGAAGGCTGTTCTTATCCTACATATTTCATTCGTTTATTTAGCTTCTCCCTCTTCTCCAATATTTTTGTTTGCCGAGTTCTTATAACATAAGAAATATTGCCGAGCTCGTCTTCCTCTCCTCCCCTCATCGATATTCGCCCCTCAAACTCGTCACCACCCGCCTTGACTGCATTCATCTCCACCCTCTACCTTTTGCCACAGCTTCCCAGAACTGCACCGACCTCCACCATGGCCGCCGTCCCCTCACCATGATCCGCGCCAGCGAGCCTTTCCCCACCAGATCCTCCACAACTGAGCTTTGCTGAGTACAGCTGCTCCTCCGCCTTGCTTAGTTGACTTCTGCCCACACTCTTCATTTTCTAATCCCTGCAAGGTAGCATATTAGATGGTATTTGTATGCACTTATGCATAGATGGGTTATGATGTATATTATATATAGTCTATGCATAATGTATGGCACTGAATTATATTGGTTATATAACTATTATATATAGTTATATTTTTCTTTACAATGTATACTCTGTTAGTTTTTATAGGTTCTGTTTTCTAAAAGTTTGTATACAATATGTTTAACATAGCAGCTTAGTTTATATATCAGTGTTATTTATTACCTGTTATTATAAATTTTATTTCAGGAAAATAGGCACAGGGAAGAAGTTGCGAAAAAATTTAGTCTTAGGGACAACAAGTTTGTTTTTTAGTTTAAAGGACACTTTTTAGTGTAAACAGAAAATGATAGTTACAACTATCATTCTGTGATTTACACTAAAAAATGTCTTTCAGCCTAAAAAACAAACTTCTTGTCCTTAAAACTAAATTTTTCTACAACTTTTTCCTTGAGCCTAAAATCCCCATTTTATTTTATATTTTTATATTTACGTTTTCACTTATTGTTAAATTATTTATTATATAGCAGAATATATATTTTGAGGCTGCTTCCAATTGGAAGGTTATTTGCATATTTTGTGAAAACTATATATATATACTTTGATTTGATATATATGTGTTAACTAAGAATATTGATCTTAAAAGGTATATTTATGTTTTTAAAATTGGTTAGAGAAAATTTATTATTATATATATATATTTGTTCCTATATATGCACCTGAGTTCTGTTTTATATATCAATTATATAGAGATATTTGTGTACTATATATGTATGTTTAAGTATTCTATATATTCAAGTTTAACGTATAAAATATTAGTTTATTTGTATTGTTTATGAGGTATGTATATTAGCTTGTATATGTATATAGTTATGTATAAGATGGAAACTATGTTGTCTGTAATGGTTTTGGTAGTAGTTTAGCAAGTAAAATAATACTGTTTTAAGTATCTTATAAATATAATACTGTTTCAAGTATAAGTTATTGGCAGCTTCCATATTTTTTTATGATATAGTATAGTGTGTTAGTTTCCTTTTTTTAGTATACAAGATATATTTATATTATATTTACAGTGGTGCTTATACATATTTTGTTTAGTGAATGATGATATTAGATTTTGCGGTCCGGTTATATATATGTTTGATTTTAAAATAGATGTTTAGATAATTGCAATTGAACATACTTTATATATGTAAGTATTTTTATTATTATTATTTTTAAAATATATATATATGTGTTAATTTCAAATTATATTAGGTAGATATGTTTGTTTTATTTTATGTGTTTTCATTTAAACAATGATTTTGGAATACATATATATATACAAATTTAAAAATGGATTTTTGAATATAGAATATGATTTCATATATGGGTTAAGAAAATAATATTACAGAATAATATATATATATATATATGTATATATATATATATGTATATATATATATATTTCGTTCCATCTACATCAAGCAATCTCTGATTTATTTTATCGAATCCTTATATACCAGCTTGTCCATCAAATTCGGGTCCATCTAGCTTTGCTTTGAAATTCGTGCTTGGAATTGAAACTCATTCCATCGTCAAATCTCTCTAGCCTCGAAAGGTGAGCAATCACTCACGATAAACGTTCTTATATTTATTAAATTTGATTTCAATTTAAACGACAATTGAAATATGCGGTTGTTAGATATTTACATTGCTATATTTATGCCATTATTTGTATCTGTTCACCTATGACTTCTGACACCATTATCTGTTATTTATATTGATGATATATGAATGTGATTGATTGTTATATTATTATCATTACTGTTATCACTCTCCAAGTTCCCTGTTAGTATAGAATTCACTATGGGTTGAAATGATACATACCCGAACGATCTGTAGAATAGGAGAAAATCGTTATGGGTTGAACTGATAAACCCAAGCGATTTTCATTGAATTGAGTTGGGATTGCGGGTTGAAATGATATATACCCGTATATATTTAAATTGCGGATTGAAATGATAAATATCCGCATTACTTGACCATAGGATAGAAAATTTTATACAGACACCGTTAGTCTAGATATAAATATTTTGAAATGATTTCTACGGTATTGGAAAGAAGTATATGGTTTATTAAATATTGATCTTTAAAGATTTATTAAAGTTGAATTAATAAAGTTGATATATAATATGCTTAAGCATTTACTTAAAAATTTATATTTTCAAATATAGAATTTATAATGATTCAGGTTGGAAAGATAAATTTGAAATTGATTTGAAATGTTATTTATTTAAGGATTTTACTTAAATAAGTTTGATTTGAAATTATTAAATTTGAAATTTAAAGATATGATTTTTAACTTGGATTTGATTAAAAGTGACTTAGATGAATATTTCAAATTTACATAATTCGAAATGGGGTATTTTGTTTATTTAAATTGTAAATTGAAGTTTTATTTAAATGATATTGAAATGATTAGGTAAATATTTCAAAACTAAATAGTAGTAAAGTGAATTTGATATATATATGAAAATTTCGAATTTAGTTTTGAAATGTTGTATATATTGACTTTAAAAATATATTGAAATGAAATGGTTTATTTTATGGTTCAAATATGTATTTGAAAATCGATAATTTGAAATGGTTTATTGAGAAACTGAATCGAGTTGAAATTGATGATTTGAGATTTGATTAAATTTGAACTTTGGAATTCGAGTTGATTTGAATCGATTTGTGAAATTTGAGGAAGCTATTTTTATATAAAGTATTTTTAAACTATATCCAAAACTATTTATATTTTTACGTTATAAGTTATTTTAATATAAACTATTTTATATAAATCATTTTCAACATAAATTATTTTATTATAAACTATTTTAACTTATAACTATTTTATATAAACTATCTTTATTTTATAAACTATTTTATTATATACACTAATTTTAATATCTAAACTGTTTAAGAGGAAAGTGTTATGGATTCCAAAATGTTATGATTTCAAGCTATGATTTCAAGTGTTATGAATTTCAAGGTTTTGATTTCCAAAGTGTTGTGATTTTAAAAAACTTATGATTTCGAAAGCGTTATAACTTTGGAAAGTGATAAGATTTTAGAAATGATATATAGAATTGAAATGATATCGTTTTGATATGGTTTAAAAATGGAAATGATATTTTGGTTTTGAAGTATAAACTATTTTGAAATGACCACGGTGTTATTGGCTGTTAAAGAGACCGGGATCGGATATGGACATACTCTCTGTCGATACCGAAAACCATTTAACAACTGTGTACGTGGTGGAGATTCCAGAATGAAGTAGGATGGTGGCGACGATTCTATGGAGGTATGAACGTGGACCCGACTCCCGTGAGTTGGCATAAGGTGGCTAAAACAGGAGCGATTCTCGGGCCAATGAGGTAGCACCTCTGATCGGACGCATTTCTTCGATACCATTCTATTACTTTGTGATTTTTTTGGTGGCCACCCTTCGATTTTTGATTTGGGAGTGTGTTCCGAGGTGGGCGGTAGTGGCTACTATGCGTTTCCACCAGCCCGGATGCGTAATTGGTATATCTACCCTGGCATTGCCTTGTTGTGCCGTGTCACCTACCATAGCGAGCTTTACTACGAGTTTGTATTTGTGTCATAGCCTGTGGAGTATTGAGGGTAGCCCGATCTGGGGGTATGCTGATACTGGATAGACTACTGGGACTATTATGTGTTAAGGGGAATATTGGGTCACTCCTTTACGCTATTTAAAAGTAAGTTTATTTTATTATAGACATTATTATAATAGCGTATATTACTACATAGTAGATAGTTTAACGGATCCTTAGAGGATGGTTATCCCAAACATTCTTTAAGTTACTTATATTTCAGTTGATATTTCACTTGAGTTGGATTTATTGATATAAAAATGTTAATCCTGACTCGAGTGTTTTGTGTTTTGCTTTACGCTCGGGTCAGACTTAGTGATACAATATTGAAGACTCGCCTTTGGAGTTGGAGCTTCTCATAGAGATCCAGCTATCTATCCTGCTTTCAGTTGTTCAGTCGATTCCAGTGATGCATTCAGATCTTGTATTTGATTATTGTATTTAGACATCTATGTACACGTGACTTCTGTTGTATCTCGTTTAACTCTGTTATATATATAGTAGCTTCATGAACTACTATTCTTTTGTTTCCACTGCATTATTGTTATATTACTCTGTGTATGTGATCTGTGATTATTTTATTTACTGTATATGCTGAGTTTTGCCAAATTTAAATTAACAATCTGATATTTTGAGCAATTCAAATCCGACATGCATGGATGCGAATGGTTGAAAATTTCAGGTCGTTACAGTTGGTATCAGAGCTCTGATTTTAGGCAAAACTCAGCATATAGAGTAAAATTCAATTACAGAATCACTTTCGTTCGAGCTTGAATTCTTTCTTCTTTGACTCGGTTTCCTTTGAATTTTGGAACGTTCACTTCGGTTCCAAAGTCCACTCTTGTCTCCCCTATTCGTGTCTTCTTGATTCTGGAGTATCCCATAACTCCACTTCGAATAATCTCTGTAATAAATCGCCGGTCTCGCCAATCTTTGAATGATTTGTAAAGGGGTGAAACTTCTTTACAATAGGCATTGATTCACCGGAGATTTATGTATCCTCGGTTTAGATGTTGCTATCTTTTTCTTTACCCGAATTCTATCTCTTGTTATCTGATGTCGATTTGATTTAGAATTCTGCATCGATCGTATTCTTGAAGTCACGATTGACCCAGTTAAGGTTACCCGCGATTTATATAAATTTATCCATCTTCCAATTTGAAATTCAATCATCCTATCTCCCTATCGAGTCTATCTTTTAGTTGAATTCTATTTGATTAGAGTTCCTCTACTTTGAATCCCATCTTTGCTTTGAAATCCATTCTTGAATTATCGAGTGAGGGAGTGTATTTGTAATTAATATTAAAATGTTTTATATATTGTGTTGTTTGAGTTGTTGATGTTGATTTGGGTTTTCGATCGATTCGTCTAATCAACGCTATCGATAGGATTTCCAAAACACTTTAACAGAGCAAACTGACACAATATTATTTTCAAATTTGGTAAATGAAATAAATTGGTATGATTATATCATATATATAAGTATAATTTTCTGGAATTTAATAAGTTAATTAAAATGGTTGTTTGAAATGATAATATTTGATTATCATTTATTGTTCTATAAATGAATTTATAATATGGTTTATAAATCTATTTAGAGATTAAATGAATTTAAATAAAGAATTTGAGAATTTAATTTTCGGTGATTTCAAACTTTGGTTTTAAAGTTTTAAATGTATATTATATAAAGTATTTCTGAGTATAAATCGTTTCCAAAGGATTTTAAAGAAGTTTAAATCAGTACTCTTCTCTTTGTCGCTGGAAAATAATTTCGGTGATGACGGCCACATCATCGACATTCATTTTCGAGTTTCGAAGTGGAGAGGCCATTCAGTAGCTTAGCTACACTTTTGTTTTGGAAATTGAATTTGATTCAAAAATTTTAAAGTATGGCTTGATTTATAATATATAGGTATATGGTTGTAAATCTGATTTGATATATATAGCATATATATATATATATATATATATTTATCTCTAAATTATTTAAAGTTAATCGGAAATTTAAAATTCTTAAAATTATGATTTAAGATGAAACCAAAATTTGGAATAAATATTTAAACTTGAATAATTGAATTGGGAAAATTTTATTTGTATATTATTCAACTGCATTCTAATACAACTTACCTAAATCATTCAGAAGTTGAATATGTAATCGGATAATCTACAATATAAAATGACTTTATAAGGAAAGATTTGAGTGTTATGATAAATGTTATGCACTTAAATTTTATTATAAGTATGTTAATAGAGATAAATAAAATAATAAGTTAATTGAATAATAGATGAAACAAATAAATTTGTTTTGAAAAAATTAATAAATTGAAATTAGATTAACCTATGGAAATACCTTGAATTTAAAATCAATTATTGAATATAAATTAATTTAAATTGAAATTTATATGGTTTAAATTAATTTATGCGGTTTAAATATATGTGATAAGATATATTAAGTGGAATAAAGTTAATAATAATTTGGAATAAAAGAATTAAATTTGTTGAATAAAATATGAGTATAATAAATGACTATACAAATTGATGATTTTAGAAATTGTTAATTGAGGATGACTAGATAATAAGATAATGAATTTAGAAATAGATATATTGATTTAACTTAGGTGAACTCAAATGGAGTAAACCAAATTGTTGGTATTAATTAGTTTAATTTGAAGTTTATATGGTTTAAAGTAATTGACTTATGTTGTTTTTAAACCTATTTTCCTTTCTGGTTGTTTCAATTATCCTACCTCGTTCCTTTTTGGGGACGAAAAGTTTTGAGTGGGGGAGAGTGTAACGACCCAAAATTTTAATAAATTTTATTTGTTTTATTAGTATTTTTAATTGAAAATATTTGAAATTTTAAACAATAAAATTTTGAAATTTAAATTTGATATTTGAAATGCGTCTGTTCTAACATAGCAACCGGTAAATTTTCATTAGATAATTTGGAAGTTTATTTTCTAGTGTAATTTTATTTCAATTTATATCAGTTAAAATTGATGATAATAAAAGTGTTCCGAAACCTAAATATGTCAACATGATAAAAATTTATTTAGAACACTCTGAATAAGACTGCAAAATCCGTTTCGTGAATTTCGAACGTTTCTAGCTCCGTTTGGATTTTTCCGTACGGAATAGCAACGTATATCAGTGTCCGTATCAACTTTTGATCGGATAATCGTGCCATGTATATCTGTATACCGTTTTGATCGTCTCGTCGTGCTGATCTCTGCGGTATATTCAATTCTGTATTTTGAGGTCCGATACGCGACGGAAATGTTGATAACGGTCCGTTGTAACGGTACCACTTTTTAACTTTTCACTTTCCTTCTGTTTCAAATATTAAAACGTGCTACACACACAAATATTAATTGCTCTAATTATTATTCTCTGAATCAACGTATGACCTTTCGACTTTACATTAGTGTGAATATTAAAATTCGAAGCTGTTCATTTTTATTTTACTTTAGCAAACAGTCACCATATTGCCTCTTTGGATTGCCAATCATACTTTTATACGAAAGTATAGATATATTGAAGGCTGTTCTTATCCTACATATTTCATTCATTTATTTAGCTTCTCCCTCTTCTCCAATATTTTTTTTGCCGAGTTCTTATAACATAAGAAATATTGCCGAGCTCGTCTTCCTCTCCTCCCCTCATCGATATTCGCCCCTCAAACTCGTCACCACCCGCCTTGACCGCATTCATCTCCACCCTCTACCTTTTGCCGCAGCTTCCCAGAACTGCACCGACCTCCACCATGGCCGCCGTCCCCTCACCATGATCCGCGCCAGCGAGCCTTTCCCCACCAGATCCTCCACAACTGAGCTTTGCCGAGTATAGCTGCTCCTCCGCCTTGCTTACTTGACTTCTTCCCACACTCTTCATTTTCTAATCCCTGCAAGGTAGCATATTAGATGGTATTTGTATGTAGTTATGCATAGATGGGTTATGATGTATATTATATATAGTCTATGCATAATGTATGGCACTGACTTATATTGGTTATATAAGTATTATATATAGTTATATTTTTCTTTACAATGTATACTCTGTTTGTTTTTATAGGTTCTGTTTTCTAAAAGTCTGTATACAATATGTTTAACATAGCATCCTAGTTTATATATCAGTGTTATTTATTACCTGTTATTATAAATTTTATTTTATATTTTTATATTTACGTTTTCACTTACTGTTAAATTATTTATTATATAGCAGAATATATATTTTGAGGCTGCTTCCAATTGGAAGGTTATTTGCATATTTTGTGAAAACTATATATAAATATATATATACTTTGATTTGATATATATGTGTTAACTAAGATTGATCTTAAAAGGTATATTTATGTTTTTAAAATTGGTTAGAGAAAATTTATTATTATATATATATTTGTTCCTATATATGCACCTGAGTTCTGTTTTATATATCAATTATATAGAGATATTTGTGTACTATATATGTATGTTTAAGTATTCTATATATTCAAGTTTAAAGTATAAAATATTAGTTTATTTATATTGTTTATGAGGTATGTATATTAGCTTGTATATGTATATAGTTATGTATAAGATGGAAACTATGTTGTCTGTAATGGTTTTGGTAGTACTTTAGCAAGTAATATAATACTGTTTTAAGTATCTTATAAATATAATACTGTTTCAAGTATAAGTTATTGGCAGCTTCCATATTTTTTTATGATATAGTATAGTGTGTCAGTTTCCTTTTTGTAGTATACAGGATATATTTATATTATATTTACAGTGGTGCTTATACATATTTTGTTAGTTAATGATGATATTAGATTTTGCGGTCCGGTTATATATATGTTCGATTTTAAAATAGATGTTTAGATAATTGCAATTGAACATACTTTATATATGTAAGTATTTTCATTTTTTTAAATATATATATATATGTGTTTATTTCAAATTATATTAGGTAGATATGTTTGTTTTATTTTATGTGTTTTCATTTAAACAATGATTTTGGAATACATATATATATTTAAATTTAAAAATTGATTTTTGAATATAGAATATGATTTCATATATGGGTTAAGAAAATAATATGATAGAATAATATATATATATATATATATATATATTTCGTTCCGTCTACATCAAGCAATCTCTGATTTATTTTATCGATTCCTTATATACCAGCTTGTCCATCAAATTCGGGTCCATCTAGCTTTGCTTTGAAATTCGTGCTTGGAATTGAAACTCATTCCATCGTCAAATCTCTCTAGCCTCGAAAGGTGAGCAATCACTCACGATAAACGTTCTTATATTTATTAAATTTGATTTCATTTGAAACGACAATTGAAATATGCTGCTATTAGATATTTACATTGCTATATTTATGCCATTATCGGTATCTATTCACCTATGACATCTGACACCATTATCTGTTATTTATATTGATGATATATGCATGTTACTGATTGTTATATTATTATCATTACTATTATCACTCTGCAAGTTCCCTGTTAGTATAGAATTCACTATGGGTTGAAATGATACATACCCGAACGATCTGTAGAATAGGAGAAAATCGTTATGGGTCGAAATGATAAACCCAAGCGATTTTCATTGAATTGAATTGGGATTGCGGGTTGAAATGATATATACCCGTATATATTTAAATTGCGGATTGAAATGATAAATATCCGTATCACTTAACCATAGGATAGAAAATTTTATATAGACACCGTTGGTCTAGATATAAATATTTTGAAATGATTTCTATGGTTTTGGAAAGAAGTATATGGTTTATTAAATATTGATCTTTAAAGATTTATTAAAGTTGATTTAATAAAGTTGATATATAATATGCTTAAGCATTTACTTAAAAATTTATATTTTCAAATATAGAATTTATAATGATTCAGGTTGGAAAGATAAATTTGAAATTGATTTGAAATGTTATTTATTTAAGGATTTTACTTAAATAAGTTTGATTTGAAATTATTAAATTTGAAATTTAAAGATATGATTTTTAACTTGGATTTGGTTAAAAGTGACTTAGATGAATATTTCAAATTTACATAATTCGAAAAGGGGTATTTTGTTTATTTAAATTGTAAATTGAAGTTTTATTTAAATGATATTGAAATGATTAGGTAAATATTTCAAAACTAAATAGTAGTAAAGTGAATTTGATATATATATGAAAATTTCGAATTTAGTTTTGAAATGTTGTATATATTGACTTTAAAAATATATTGAAACGAAATGGTTTATTTTATGGTTCAAATATGTATTTGAAAATCGATAATTTGAAATGGTTTATTGAGAAACTGAATCGAGTTGAAATTGATGATTTGAGATTTGATTAAATTTGAACTTTGGAATTCGAGTTGATTTGAATCGATTTGTGAAATTTGAGGAAGCTATTTTTATATAAAGTATTTTTAAACTATATCCAAAACTATTTATATTTTTACGTTATAAATTATTTTAATACAAACTATTTTATATAAATCATTTTCAATATAAATTATTTTATTATAAACTATTTTAACTTATAACTATTTTATATAAACTATCTTTATTTTATAAACTATTTTATTATATACACTAATTTTAATATCTAAACTCTTTAATAGGAAAGTGTTATGGATTCCAAAATGTTATGATTTCAAGCTATGATTTCAAGTGTTATGAATTTCAAGGTTTTGATTTCCAAAGTGTTGTGATTTTAAAAAACTTATGATTTCGAATGCGTTATAACTTTGGAAAGTGATATGATTTTAGAAATGATATATAGAATTGAAATGATATCGTTTTGATATGGTTTAAAAATGGAAATGATATTTTGGTTTTGAAGTATAAACTATTTTGAAATGACCACGGTGTTATTCGCTGTTAAAGAGACCGGGATCGGATATGGACATACTCTTTGTCGATACCGAAAACCATTTAACAACTGTGTACGTGGTGGAGATTCCAGAATGAAGTAGGATGGTGGCGACGATTCTATGGAGGTATGAACGTGGACCCGACTCCCGTGAGTTGGCATAAGGTGGCTAAAACAGGAGCGATTCTCGGGCCAATGAGGTAGCACCTCTGATCGGACGCATTTCTTCGATACCATTCTATTACTTTGTGATTTTTTTGGTGGCCACCCTTCGATTTTTGATTTGGGAGTGTGTTCCGAGGTGGGCGGTAGTGGCTACTATGCGTTTCCACCAGCCCGGATGCGTAATTGGTATATCTACCCTGGCATTGCCTTGTTGTGCCGTGTCACCTACCATAGCGAGCTTTACTACGAGTTTGTATTTGTGTCATAGCTTGTGGAGTATTGAGGGTAGCCCGATCTGGGGGTATGCTGATACTGGATAGACTACTGGGACTATTATGTGTTAAGGGGAATATTGGGTCACTCCTTTACGCTATTTAAAAGTAAGTTTATTTTATTATAGACATTATTATAATAGCGTATATTACTACATAGTAGATAGTTTAACGGATCCTTAGAGGATGGTTATCCCAAACATTCTTTAAGTTACTTATATTTCAGTTGATATTTCACTTGAGTTGGATTTATTGATATAAAAATGTTAATCCTGACTCGAGTGTTTTGTGTTTTGCTTTACGCTCGGGTCAGACTTAGTGATACAGTATTGAAGACTTACCTTTGGAGTTGGAGCTTCTCTTGGAGATCCAGCTATCTATCCTGCTTTCAGTTGTTCAGTCGATTCCAGTGATGCATTCAGATCTTGTATTTGATTATTGTATTGAGACATCTATGTAGTCATGACTTCTGTTGTATCTCGTTTAACTCTGTTATATATATAGTAGCTTCATGAACTACTATTCTTTTGTTTCCGCTGCATTATTGTAATATTACTCTGTGTCTGTGATCTGTGATTATTTTATTTACTGTATATGCTGAGTTTTGCCAAATTTAAATTAACAATCTGATATTTTGAGCAATTCAAATACGACATGCATGGATGCGAATGGTTGAAAATTTCAGGTCGTTACAGTTGGTATCAGAGCTCTGGTTTTTGGCAAAACTCAGCATATAGAGTAAAATTCAATTACAGAATCACTTTAGTTCGAGCTTGAATTCCTTCTTCTTTGACTCGGTTTCCTTTGAATATTGGAACGTTCACTTTGGTTCCAAAGTACACTCTTGTCTCCCCTATTCGTGTCTTCTTGACTCTGGAGTAACCCATAACTCCACTTCGAATAATCTCTGTAATAAATCGGCGGTATCGCCAATCTTTGAATGATTTGTAAAGGGGTGAAACTCCTTTACAATAGGCATTGATTCACCGGAGATTTCTGTATCCTCGGTTTAGATGCTACTATCTTTTGCTTTACCTGAATTCTATCTCTTGTGATCTAATGTCGATTTGAGTCAGAATTCCGCATCGATTGTATTCTTGAAGTCACGATTGACCCAGTTAAGGTTACCCGCGATTTATATAAATTTATCCATCTTCCAATTTGAAATTCAATCATCCTATCTCCCTTTCGAGTCTATCTTTTAGTTGAATTCTATTTGATTAGAGTTCCTCTACTTTGAATCCCATCTTTGCTTTGAAATCCATTCTTGAATTATCGAGTGAGGGAGTGTATTTGTAATTAATATTAAAATGTTTTATATATTGTGTTGTTTGAGTTGTTGATGTTGATTTGGGTTTTCGATCGATTCGTCTAATCAACGCTATCGATAGGATTTCCAAAACACTTGAACAGAGCAAGCTGACACAATATTATTTTCAAATTTGGTAAATGAAATAAATTGGTATGATTATATCATATATATAAGTATAATTTTCTAGAATTTAATAAGTTAATTAAAATGGTTGTTTGAAATGATAATATTTGATTATCATTTATTGTTCTATAAATGAATTTATAATATGGTTTATAAATCTATTTAGAGATTAAATGAATTTAAATAAAGAATTTGAGAATTTAATTTTCGGTGATTTCAAACTTTGGTTTTAAAGTTTTAAATGTATATTATATAAAGTATTTCTGAGTATAAATCGTTTCCAAAGGATTTTAAAGAAGTTTAAATCAGTACTCTTCTCTTTGTCGCTGGAAAATAATTTCGGTGATGACGGCCGCATCATCGACATTCATTTTCGAGTTTCGAAGTGGAGAGGCCATTTAGTAGCTTTGGTACACTTTTGTTTTGGAAATTGAATTTGATTCAAAATTTTTAAAGTATGGCTTGATTTATAATATATAGGTATATGGTTGTAAATCTGATTTGATGTATATAGCATATATATATATATATATCTAAATTATTTGAAGTTAATCGGAAATTTAAAATTCTTAAAATTATGATTTAAGATAAAACCAAAATTTGGAATAAATATTTAAACTTGAATAATTGAATTGGGAAAATTTTATTTGTATATTATTCAACTGCATTCTAATACAACTTACCTAAATCATTTAGAAGTTGAATATGTAATCGGATAATATACAATATAAAATGACTTTATAAGGAAAGATTTGAGTGTTATAATAAATGTTATGCACTTAAATTTTATTATAAATATGTTAATAGAGATAAATAAAATAATAAGTTAATTGAATAATAGATGAAACAAATAAATTTATTTTGAAAAAATTAATAAATTGAAATTAGATTAACCTATGGAAATACCTTGAATTTAAAATCAATTATTGAATATAAATTAATTTAAATTAAAATTTATATGGTTTAAATTAATTTATGCGGTTTAAATATATGTGATAAGATATATTAAGTGGAATAAAGTTAATAATAATTTGGAATAAAAGAATTAAATTTGTTGAATAAAATATGAGTATAATAAATGACTATACAAATTGATGATTTTAGAAATTGTTAATTAAGGATGACTAGATAATAAGATAATGAATTTAGAAATAGATAGATTGATTTAACTTAGGTGAACTCAAATGGAGTAAACCAAATTGTTGGTATTAATTAGTTTAATTTGAAGTTTATATGGTTTAAATTAATTGACTTATGTTGTTTTCAAACCTATTTTCCTTTCTGGTTGTTTCAATTCTCCTACCTCGTTCCTTTTCGGGGACGAAAAGTTTTGAGTTGGGGAGAGTGTAACGACCTGAAAATTTTAATAAATTTTATTTGTTTTATTGGTATATTTAATTGAAATTATGTGAAATTTTAAACAATAAAATTTTGAAATTTAAATTTGATATTTGAAATGCGTCTGTTCTAACATAGCAATCGGTAAATTTTCATCAGATAATTTGGAAGTTTATTTTCTAGTGTAATTTTATTTCAATTTATATCAGTTAAAATTGATGATAATAAAAGTGTTCCGAAACCTAAATATGTCAACATGAGAAAATTTATTTAGAACACTCTGAATAAGACTGCATAATCCATTTCGCGAATTTCGGACGTTTCTAGCTTCGTTTGGATTTTTCCGTACGGAATAGCAACGTATATCAGTGTCCGTATTGACTTTTGATCGGATAATCGTGCCACGGATATCTGTATACCGTTTTGATCGTCTCGTCGTGCTGATCTCTGCGGTATATTCAATTCTGTATTTTGAGGTCCGATACGCGACGGAAATGTTGATAACGGTCCGTTGTAACGGTACCACTTTTTAACTTTTCACTTTCCTTCTGTTTCAAATATTGAAACGTGCTACACACACAAATATTAATTGCTCTAATTATTATTCTCTGAATCAACGTATGACCTTTCGACTTTACATTAGTGTGAATAATAAAATTCGAAGCTGTTCATTTTTATTTTACTTTAGCAAACGGTCACCATACTGCCTCTTTGGATTGCCAATCATACTTTTATACGAAAGTATAGATATATTGAAGGCTGTTCTTATCCTACATATTTCATTCGTTTATTTAGCTTCTCCCTCTTCTCCAATATTTTTGTTTGCCGAGTTCTTATAACATAAGAAATATTGTCGAGCTCGTCTTCCTCTCCTCCCCTCATCGATATTCGTCCCTCAAACTCATCACCACCCGCCTTGACAGCATTTATCTCCACCCTCTACCTTTTGCCGCAGCTTCCCAGAACTGCACTGACCTCCACCATGGTCGCCATCCCCTCACCATGATCCACGCCAGCGAGCCTTTCCCCACCAGATCCTCCACAACTGAGCTTTGCCGAGTACAGCTGCTCCTCCGCCTTGCTTACTTGACTTCTGCCCACACTCTTCATTTTCTAATCCCTGCAAGGTAGCATATTAGATGGTATTTGTATGTAGTTATGCATAGATGGGTTATGATGTATATTATATATAGTCTATGCATAATGTATGGAACTGACTTATATTGGTTATATAAGTATTATATATAGTTATATTTTGCTTTACAATGTATACTCTGTTAGTTTTTATAGGATCTGTTTTCTAAATGTCTGTATACAATATGTTTAACATAGCAGCCTAGTTTATATATCAGTGTTATTTATTACCTATTATTATAAATTTTATTTTATATTTTTTTATTTACGTTTTCACTTACTGTTAAATTATTTATCATATAGCAGAATATATATTTTGAGGCTGCTTCCAATTGGAAGGTTATTTGCATATTTTGTGAAAACTATATATATATATATACATACTTTGATTTGATATATATGTTTTAACTAAGAATATTGATCTTAAAAGGTAAATTTATGTTTTTAAAATTGGTTAGAGAAAATTTATTATTATAGATATATATTTGTTCCTATATATGCACCTGAGTTCTGTTTTATATATCAATTATATAGAGATATTTGTGTACTATATATGTATGTTTAAGTATTCTATATATTCAAGTTTAAAGTATAAAATATTAGTTTATTTATATTGTTTATGAGGTATGTATATTAGCTTGTATATGTATATAGTTATGTATAAGATGGAAACTATGTTGTCTGTAATGGTTTTGGTAGTAGTTTAGCAAGTAATATAATACTGTTTTAAGTATCTTATAAATATAATACTATTTCAAGTATAAATTATTGGCAGCTTCCGTATTTTTTTATGATATAGTATAGTGTGTCAGTTTCCTTTTTGTAGTGTGCAGGATATATTTATATTATATTTACAGTGGTGCTTATACATATTTTGTTCAGTTAATGATGATATTAGATTTTGCGGTCCGGTTATATATATGTTCGATTTTAAAATAGATGTTTAGATAATTGCAATTGAACATACTTTATATATGTAAGTATTTTCATTATTATTATTTTTTAAATATTTATATGTGTTTATTTCAAATTATATTAGGTAGATATGTTTGTTTTATTTTATGTGTTTTCATTTAAACAATGATTTTGGAATACATATATATATTTAAATTTAAAAATGGATTTTTGAATATAGAATATGATTTCATATATGGGTTAAGAAAATAATATGATAGAATAATATATATATATATATATATACATATTTCTTTCTGTCAACATCAAGCAATCTCTGATTTATTTTATCGATTCCTTATATACCAGCTTGTCCATCAAATTCGGGTCCATCTAGCTTTGCTTTGAAATTCGTGCTTGGAATTGAAACTCATTCCATCGTCAAATCTCTCTAGCCTCAAAAGGTGAGCAATCACTCACGATAAACGTTCTTATATTTATTAAATTTGATTTCAATTGAAACGACAATTGAAATATGTTGTTGTTAGATATTTACATTGCTATATTTATGCCATTATCTATATATGTTCACCTATGACATCTGAAACCATTATCTGTTATTTATATTGATGATATATGCATGTTATTGATTGTTATATTATTATCATTACTGTTATCACTCTCCAAGTTCCCTATTAGTATACAATTCACTATGGGTTAAAATGATACATACCCGAACGATATGTAGAATAGGAGAAAATCGTTATGGGTTGAAATGATAAACCCAAGCGATTTTCATTGAATTGAATTGGGATTGCGGGTTGAAATGATATATATCTGTATATATTTAAATTGCGGATTGAAATGATAAATATCCATATCACTTGACCATAGGATAGAAAATTTTATACAGACACCGTTGGTCTAGATATAAATATTTTGAAATGATTTCTATGGTTTTGGAAAGAAGTATATGGTTTATTAAATATTGATCTTTAAAGATTTATTAAAGTTGAATTAATAAAGTTGATATATAATATGCTTAAGCATTTACTTAAAAATTTATATTTTCAAATATAGAATTTATAATGATTCAGGTTGGAAAGATAAATTTGAAATTGATTTGAAATGTTATTTATTTAAGGATTTTACTTAAATAAGTTTGATTTGAAATTTAAAGATATGATTTTTAACTTGGATTTGATTAAAAGTGACTTAGATGAATATTTCAAATTTACATAATTCGAAATGGGATATTTTGTTTATTTAAATTGTAAATTGAAGTTTTATTTAAATGATATTGAAATGATTAGATAAATATTTCAAAACTAAATAGTAGTAAAGTGAATTTGATATATATATATATATATGAAATTTTCGAATTTAGTTTTGAAATGTTGTATATATCGACTTTAAAAATATATTGAAATGAAACGGCTTATTTTATGGTTCAAATATGTATTTAAAAATCGATAATTTGAAATGGTTTATTGAGAAACTGAATCGAGTTGAAATTGATGATTTGAGATTTGATTAAATTTGAACTTTGGAATTCGAGTTGATTTGAATCGATTTGTGAAATTTGAGGAAGCTATTTTTATATAAAGTATTTTTAAACTATATCCAAAACTATTTATATTTTTACGTTATAAATTATTTTAATATAAACTATTTTATATAAATCATTTTCAATATAAATTATTTTATTATAAACTATTTTAACTTATAACTATTTTATATAAACTATCTTTATTTTATAAACTATTTTATTATATACACTAATTTTAATATCTAAACTGTTTAAGAGGAAAGTGTTATGGATTCCAAAATGTTATGATTTCAAGCTATGATTTCAAGTGTTATGAATTTCAAGGTTTTGATTTCCAAAGTGTTGTGATTTTAAAAAACTTATGATTTCGAAAGCGTTATAACTTTGGAAAGTGATATGATTTTAGAAATGATATATAGAATTGAAATGATATCGTTTTGATATGGTTTAAAAATGGAAATGATATTTTGGTTTTGAAGTATAAACTATTTTGAAATGACCACGGTGTTATTGGCTGTTAAAGAGACCGGGATCGGATATGGACATACTCTCTGTCGATACCGAAAACCATTTAACAACTGTGTACGCGGTGGAGATTCCAGAATGAAGTAGGATGTTGGCGACGATTCTATTGAGGTATGAATGTGGACCCGACTCCCGTGAGTTGGCATAAGGTAGCTAAAACAGGAGCGATTCTCGAGCCAATGAGGTAGCACCTCTGATCGGACGCATTTCTTCAATACCATTCTATTACTTTGTGATTTATTTGGTGGCCACCCTTCGATTTTTGATTTGGGAGTGTGTTCCGAGGTGGGCGGTAGTGGTTGCTATGCGTTTCCACCAGCCCGGATGCGTAATTGGTATATCTACCCTGGCATTGCCTTGTTGTGCCATGTCACCTACCATAGCGAGCTTCCCAAACATTCTTTAAGTTACTTGTATTTCAGTTGATATTTCACTTGAGTTGGATTTATTGATATAAAAATGTTAATCCTAACTCGAGTGTTTTGTGTTTTGCTTTACGCTCGGGTCAGACTGAGTGATACAGTATTCGAGACTCACCTTTGGAGTTGGAGCTTCTCTGGGAGTTCCAGCTATCTATCCTGCTTTCAGTTGTTCAATCGATTCCAGTGATGCATTCAGATCTTGTATTTGATTATTGTATTGAGACATCTATGTACTCGTGACTTATGTTGTATCTTGTTTAACTCTGTTATATATAAATAGTAGCTTCATGAACTACTATTCTTTTGTTTCTGCTGCATTATTGTTATATTACTCTGTGTTTGTGATCTGTGATTATTTTATTTACTGTATATGCTAAGTTTTGCCAAATTTAAATTAACAATCTGATATTTTGAACAATTCAAATCCGACATGCATGGATGCGAATGGTTGAAAATTTCAGGTCGTTACACGAAGATTTTGAAATGTCATTTCTGGAAGAGGGAAGTGAAGTTTCTTGGTCATATAGTTTTAGAGGAAGGGTTGTCTATAGATCCGACTAATATTGAAGCGGTGAATAATTGTAAGAGACCCGAGATAGTGACTGAGATAAAGAGTTTTCTTGGATTAGCTGGGTATTATCGAAGATTTATAAAGGATTTCTTGCGGATAGTAGCACCGATGACTAAGCTAATGCGAAAAGATGTGAAGTTTGTTTGGACCGATAAGTGTGAGGAAGCATTCTAGAGCTTGAAACACTTATTGACTAATGCGCTTGTGTTAGTTGTCCCGAAAGGGAATCAGAACTTAGTGGTATATACATATGCTTGTGGAACTGGGTTAAGAGCTGTGTTAATGTAAAGAGGTAAAGTGATTGCCTATGCTTCTCGACAGCTTAGACCGCATGAGGTGAGATACCCAACTCACGATTTGGAATTAGCCGTGGTTATTTTTGCGTTAAAGGTGTGGAGACATTACCTTTTGGGAGAACGATTTGAGCTGTGTATGGATCATAAGTCGCTAAAGTATTTATTCTCTCAGAAGGAGTTGAATATGAGGCAGTAGAGGTGGTTAGAGTTTTTGGCTGCTTATGACTTCGGTATTAAGTACACACCGGAAAAAGGCAATAAGGTTGTAGACGCACTTAGCAGAAAACATCAGAATGCAGTGTTGGAAATGATAGCTGAGTGGAAGGATTTGGAAGCGTTAACGACATGTAGAGTACAATGGGGATCTGAAGCTAGATCTAGTAAGGGAGCATCTATGTTATCATGTTTAGGAGTTCGACCGGTAATAATCGAAAGGATTGCTTCTAAGTAGAAGGAGGATCCATTATTAGTTGAACGGATCAGGAAGTTAAGGGATGAAACAGAGATCGATGACCTGAAGGATTTTAGTTTTGACCAGAATGGGTGGTTGAGAAAGAAAGGAAGATTGCATGTTCTGAATGCGGGAGGCATTAGGAAGGAAGTTTTGGAGGAATTCCATCGTTTGAAGTTCACTATTCATCCAGAAGGAACCAAGATTTATCAAGACATGAAGAGGATTTTCTTCTGGGAAGGTATAAAGAGGGATGTAGGCTTATGGCTGAAGCAGTGTTTGAACTATCATCAGGTAAAGGCCGAACATTAGAAGCCAAGTGGGTTACTTCAACCATTAGATATTCCTGTATTGAAATAGGATTCTATTTCTATGAATTTTATAGATGGATTGCCAAGATCTAATAGAGGAAATGAAAGTATATGGGTCGTAGTGGACAATTTAACCAAGAGTGACCATTTCATTCCAGTTAAGTCAACCAGGACGACACTTGTTTTAGCTAAGTTATTTATGAAGAATGTAGTTAGATTGCATGGGATTCCTAGTAGTATATTAAGTGACAGAGATTCCTTATTCACTAGTGAGTTTTGGAAGAGTCTACAGGAAATTTTAGGAACCAAGCTCAAGATGAGTACTGCTTACCATCCACAGACCGATGGGCAAACAAAAAGAGTTAACAAAGTCTTGGAAGATGTGTTACGAGCTTGTGTGCTAGATTTTGGGAGATCGTGGGAAGACCATCTACACTTAGTCGAGTTTTCATATAACAACAGTTATTAGGCTAGTATAGAGATGGCACCGTTTGAAGCTTTGTGTGGAAGGCCATGCAAATCTCCAGTTTGTTGGTTAGAGACTGGGGATAGGTTGGTTCTTGGTCCGGATTTAGTTAGAGAAGCTGCAGAGAAGATTGAGTTGCTTCGAGCTAGAATGAAGGAAGCTCAATCGAAGTAGAAAAGTTATGCTGATAGAAGATGGAAAGACTTAGAGTTCTCTGTTGGAGATCATGTTTTCATTAAGGTATCGCCGATGAAAGGTGTAATTCGATTCGGGAAATCAGGGAAATTGGCATCGAAATTTGTTGGACCATTTCTTATTATAGAAAGGATCGGGAAACTCGCATATAGAGTAGAGTTACCAAACAATTTGGTAGGAGTCCATGATGTTTTTCATATTTCTCATCTAAGAGAGTGTACTAGAGACCCAGAGACTACTATAGCACCGACTGTGTTAGAGGACTTAGTAGCAGAGCCAAATTTGACTATAGTTAGAAAACCAGTTCATATAGTCACAAGAGATGAGAAGAGACTAAGGAACAAGACAATCAGATTAGTTAAGGTCTAGTGGAGCAACGATGAGAGAGACTGTACTTGGGACACTGAGAGTAGGATTAGAGATGCTCATCCTGATTTGTTTGATGGTATGTTTTACATTTATGATTGATTTGTATGTGTACCTTATCGTAATTTCGAGGACGAAATTCTTTAAGGAGGGGAGTCTGTAACACCCCTAATTTTTAGAAACATTTTTAGGACATTTAATTAGTAAAATTAAATGAAATAATGTAAAATGATTAAGGGATTTAGATTTGTGATTAATAGCAGGGTAGCTGTGCCTATTTGGACTAATGAACTAAGAAAATTAAAATGAAATAAGTTAGGGTAGTAGACAAGGGCAATATAGGAATAAAGTACATTCTTATACCCTAAACCCTTGCACACGTTCATTTTACACGTCCATTCTCACAAACAAAAACAGAAGAGGCCGGCCACCATTAGGAAAGCAAGAAGAAGATAAAGCTAAAATCAAGAGGAAGAAGTTAATCAACATAATCCAAGATCAAATCTCAACTCCTTAATCTCAAGCTAAAGGTGAATAATAACTGGATCTCAAGTTTTTAAATGGTTTCGGTTTTAGATTAAATCCGAGCTAATTTACAAATGTTTTGCCATGTTTTGATTGTTAAAATGGATATATATATGCTTGTTGATGATTTATGCTAATTCATATTGATTTTATGATATGTTTTAATGTGAAAACCTTATTAAATGAAATCCAAATGCCTTACGATTTTAATATATGATCAGAAATGATATTTTAGAGATGGGTTTCAATTTTCATAATTTTCTGAATTAGTGTGGATTTATTATGAATTTTCTAGTGAAGAAAATATTTATTTTGGGTTTAAATTAATTACAGATATTTTATGATAATTTTGGGTCAGAAATTAATATATGTTAGAAAACATATTAAAAATGATTTGTGGGAATTTTTATAGATTTTTCCTAAGTGTTTTAATAGATATATAAAATTATTTAAGGTATGGGACTTAACTATTTATATATTTATAAAAGGAGAAGGGGTATTTTGTAAATAATTTAATTTGTTATTTCTAAAATTTTGGTAGTCCTTTTAGAAAAGAAATTAGCAGCCAATCATGTTTTGACAAATAAGGCAGGTTAGTTGAAAAGAATTGCTTTAAAAAGATTTAAAAAAACCAGTTTAAATATGCTTTTTACATGTTTCACCACTTTCGGCACCTAGCTTTCGACCAAGTACTTCCGCCTCCATCACCATCGAAACCATTGCGCATGACATCAAAGACTTGGTGCATAGCAAATTAGACATAGTCGAAAGGTACGCAGTCGAAACATGGGGATCCGAAGGGGTCGAAGCTTTATTTTTTTTAAATGAAAAATGCGTCTGCTTTGCTTTTGCTTTCGACTTGGTTAGCTTCTGACTGGGTCAAATTATTTTAAAGGAATGGTTTCAAAAGAGGTTGTGCCTTTTGTTTTAAGTTAATGCTTTTGAAGGGGCCGAAACCCCTTGCTGCCGCATCTTACCTTTCGATGCAATGCCTTCGAAAGGGTTTCTTTGTTTTAAAACCCAAGTCGCTTCTCCAATGCTTTCGAAGGGTTGGTTTCGACACCATCACTTCTTTACTTAGGAAATTATTTTCGAAAGAGTCCTTTCAACTTAGTTGTTTTACGGCCCTTTGTTCTGTTGAAAGTAAAACCCAACTGGTTCCGAAAGGAATGGTTTCAAAAGGTTATTACACATGTTTTACTTGAACCCAAATGCTTTTGAAATTTCTATTTATAGAAAAGAATTTGAATACTTTTGAAAGGTTTTAAATGAAGAAGAGGCGATTCCCCAATGTTTTTGAGAGGTTTTAAGTGGAAAGTTTCCAAAGGTTTCAAAAGGAATGTTTATAGTGTTTTGATAAGAGGATGTCTAAGGTTTCAAAGCTTTCGAAAGAAAAGTTTTTCAATGTTTTCGAAAGGTTTAGTAAGAATGGTTTCAAAAAGTATGTTTTGGTCTTTCGGCCTAAGGTTTTACTTGGTTTCGAAAGGGATATTTCAATGGATTTGAAAGGGGTACTTTCAAAGATTTAAATCTTTTCATCAACAAAGTTTTGTGTAAAGTATATATAACATGGCAAGATGATTTGAGTAAAGCATAAAGAATATTTTCCTTGTTCAAATTATGATTTAAAGGTTTAAATTAATTTGAAAGAAAAGGTTTTCAAGGAAAACTTAAGGGTAGATGACCCTAAGTAAAATGACTCAGATATTAGAATACCATATGAGACTGGTATAGGGTCGCGCCCGATACATTAGCTATTAGCCCCTAGCTAATTTAGTCCAAAATTCCAGTGTGTAGGGCTTTGTCACAGGTAAGACTAAAATGATGTTACACATAGAAAGGAATATACAGAGAGAGGATAGGTTATTGGTGAGCCCGCACAATCATTAGGATCAGTTGACCCTAGAGAATTAAGTTAGGGATAGACCATCCAAAAGAGGAGTATCTAACAGAAGTTGGATTATTTGTTTATTTTGTCTGATAGGCCCGAGTCAGCCAAAGGTTAGTAGTTAGCCAAACTAAACTATAGTGTACGGACAGATAGTCCTTTGATTACCTGATTTATATGCTTTCATGATATTGATATTATTGTTAACCAGTTTTGGTTGCAGGATTAAGATTTGCAAAAGATATGTTTTAAAAGGATATTAGTGAGGGGAAACTCGTTCTGCTAAGCGGCATGGTCTTACTTAATATTATATAACCGAGACGTATAGTATTATTCACACTATACTTTATGTCTGACTCGAAGTTTATGTTTTTCCCTTAAACTCTCGAGTGCTCAAAATTGATTTGAGTAGGCTGAAGGTTGAGGATTTTCAGGTTTTAGTAGGTGGAAGCTTCCGCAAAAGAGCATGAGGCTGAAGTTAGCTTTTTAGGAGTTGTTATATTTTTACTTCCGTTGTGTTGTATTAAGTCTGTTATGACTATTTAGTACTCTGGTCATCCAAGGGGGCGTCTTCATATGTTGCTCTTGGCGTATTTTGTAATAATTATATTTGATCTGAAACTGGGAAACATTTGGGATTATGTAACTTGGATATGAAATGTTGTTTTGAAATGTAATCAGAAAAATGTTTTAATCTGTGATGATTTTATTTCATATTCAAGTGCTTCTGATATTATGGATACCATTAACATTACCGTATTTGGTCACCGGAAGTTAATACTATGGATGACTGCAGCATCTGTAGCGCTTAGCTTCGGGCCTCCAGATAAGGGATGTTACACTGTATAGATGTTATTATTGTGTGTTGAAAACCTGTTCCGCGTTAGCGGCGTAGTCTCATTGAACTTTTATATGTTTTCCATTATTTGAGTTATCTCATGCTGGTATTTCCACACTGATCCGAGTGTTATTTTATTATATTGCCCACGTCAGACCGAGTATTTTCCCAGGTTGTCCTTGATGTTAAGGAGGTCTTGAAGGGGAGCTGAAGATTCACCTATCGTAGAATTTTATTTTCCGCTGTATTATATAATATACCTATGGGCATTTGTAAGGTCAGGATTTTATAACTGTCCAGCTGATAAGGTTTGTTTTTAACTCTGATATACTCTGTATGTTTAGAGTGACAGTTTCTACTGTCCTTGTTATATTATATGTTGTCGATTCTTCTGTGAGATTATGTTTTCTCCGTCCTCTGTTCTTTTTTTATCTACCCTAACAATCTGCCCTTTTGTCGATTGGATGTGCGACATTGGAACGTGGTGGTAGTGTTCGGTGTTGACTTTCGATGGTCTAAAAGGTGGGTCGTTACACCTAGAGCTCCCTCTTTCCATTACTTGAGTCCCTAAGTCCATAACCACCTCCAATTACCTGTAAAAGAGGTCGACATCGAGGAGATCTGATTGGTACCGAGTAGAAAAATTTCACCAAATCTTGAAGTTAAGCCTCCAAACTCCTTCCTTGCCTTGCCTTGAAGTCTCACAACCAAAGTCCTGAAGCAAACCCCTTCACCGCCTTGAATTGCAATCTCTATCATCACCTCCCTATATCATGACCGACCTTATTTTGACCGCCTTAATCCCCTCCCACTGACCAAAGACCAGAACAACGAGCTCCCCAAACTCTCCACAGCAACATATCAACGTTTTATTCAATTTTGAGCACGTTTGACCTCGTTTTTCCCAAACTGACAACCGCATCCTAGCTGCAATAAAAATACTAATAAACATATCAAAGAAATACATGAAATAGCAACCATCATTCATAAACATTCACTCAACGTAAACAATTCATTCAAATATGATTAATATACAAGATATTGTCTAGATCTAGTTTCATACTAAAATAACAATATGTCTCATAAGGGGTTATAAAACAATTTACCAATTCATTTCTATCTTTTTAAATTTGGCCAAAAACATGTGTGAAGGTTAAGTTAATGTTTGAAATGGTTTTTACAATAGAAATCATATCAAAAACATCATTTTTAACAATATGAACATGCATAGGATAATGAGAGATCATAAACCACTCATATAATACCAAAATTACCAATTCAATCCCCAAATCTAAAGTGGACAGCAAACAATTCGAATTCCCAAGCAACCTAAATTATAAATCTATAATCCCCTTTGCTAACTACCCATCTAATGATGATTTTAGGCTAGGATTAGTATGAAAAAGACGTGCTTTACGATGAAATCTAGATTAATGGAGGTTTAGAACTATTTTTAGGAAGTGGAAAATGAATTAGATATGTTCTAATTAGGCTCAAATCCCGAAATGGGTTAGTGGGTTCAAATTTAGGCTAATTAATTACCCACTAGTCTAGTTAGTAATAGTCAAAACTTAAAACGGCCATATTTCTTAAACGGTAGGTTCATTTTCCTATTACGACCACACTATGAAAAGAGAAACCATCATCCCAACCTTCTCGATAAAAATTCTAAGAATGGAAAATGTCTCTAGTAGTCATTTACCCAAAATTGTAGAGTAATACGACCTCATATGATTTAAATAATAATATTTTACAATCATTTGATACGTAAAATGCGGATTGTTATAGGTATGGTGATGACAAGTAATTAAATTTTACTTATAATTCCTAGGGGTGTTCATTTATATGCATTTAATATGTGTAAGGAACTATTCGATTTACACATTATAAGGTAATCATTCTTAATAAGCCTAAATTTAATAATAACCTATAAAGATTCAACTCGAAGGTTAGACTTCCAGAAAATAAGTAATCTAAGGGAGGCCGGAGTATATGGTCTCAACAATAAATCGCCAAACTATCCATTGAGCAAGCCCCTTAATGGTAAAATGCTTAAGTTGAATCCTACACCAAGAATACATCACAATGCCCAAGCCCTCTCATTGAGTACACAGACCGATGATATTTTCTACCTAAGCATTGAATAACCTCCTCATTAGTCACTTCTATGCTTTATATCATTCAACTTGCATCGACAAGGGTCGAGTAACTGATTCGACTCCTCTGTATGCGCAATCGCTTAATGACACGCCTATCCTATTATTATTGACGTCTCTATCTCCTCTCTTCCGTTGTTAGCAAATATATGACCAGAACCAGCTATATTAACAATAAGAGCATCTAATTACGGCATAATCGCACGCCACATTGAGCATCATGCTATACAGCGTCATGAAGTGTGGACCTACGTACATCACCAAGTGAAACCAATCCATCTTGTTATATAGCCCATGTAGTTACATGAACTCCTGAATGTTAAGGAAGTAGGACAAGTTTCCCCGAACTATCCTACTTGGACCGCACCAGGTCCAGGTTCGACCCAGGCTTATGTTAGCAATTCATATATCTGAATCTACTATTCAAACATTTGGACTCCTCCTTAAACAACATATGATTTCCTATACAAATCAGCTATAGGTATTCATACATTTGAACATACTTTTAGACATCCGACTTTGATTTTAGATGCATGAATGAAAATTTCAGATTTCTTAATCTAGTCAGAATAAAATATTTTTGTTTTAGGATTTATTTCTTTAGTTTCAGGGATTATTTAGACGTCTGAGGTGTATTTTCAAACGTCTGCACTAGTGTGTTTTCTATTGTTCTCATTTTATTTTGATTATATTTATTCTAGGCTTAAGTATAACTATATGGTTTATCCTTAAACAAGTATTTGTACATAATTTTAGCTTTATTCATCTTTAACATGTTTACATAGTTGATCCAATTGATTGTGTATAGTTATTCAATGATTCATCTACGTATGTTCTATTTTATGCAAAGTTGATAGAATCAAATATTGATGAATTTTAAAGGGTGTATACATAGATTCACTCTTTTCACCTAAATAAATTCAAATCTATTACAACAAACTAGATCTGTACCGTTCTAGATGTGAATTCTTATCCAATTTACCATTCCCCCAACTTTCAACAATTGTATTATTAAAAATCATTACCTAAGGTTTTCTAGTTACCTTAATTCATATAGATCTTTAGTTAATATCATTAATTCAAATCAAAATCATCTTTTTTTTAAATCAAATAGATATATAAATGATGTTTAAATAGTTATCTACATTATAATCATGTCGTAGAAAATTCCACTCACCTCTAAACGTTGTTTGGAGGAATCTCCTCTCTAATTCGATTGGAATTTGGGTTCCTCCTCCTCTACCTGGCTGCTTGTTGTTTTGATTTCATTTCTCTTTTTTTTTCTTCAAATTTGATCCTCTACTTTCATTTGAAGTTTGAATTTTAATTTGTTTTTAGAAGATTTTAGGGTTAGGGAAAGAAGAAGATATGAAGATTAGGAGAAGCGGAGGCTATAGAATAAAAGAAAGTGAAGGAAGAGGTGAATTAGGGTAGAAACAACCATTATATAGGCACAAAACCTGAAATCGTCCTTAGCCCCTACTTGGCCCTTAAGCCCGGCCCTTTA
Organism: Allium fistulosum; assembly: GCA_030737815.1. Classification (NCBI taxonomy): domain Eukaryota; kingdom Viridiplantae; phylum Streptophyta; class Magnoliopsida; order Asparagales; family Amaryllidaceae; genus Allium; species Allium fistulosum. The sequence continues at coordinate 1,040,985,036 of CM060902.1, read as the reverse complement.
CCAAAGCAGCTAAAGCTACCACTTAAGGCCCCAATAAAATTAGGGCACCATCTTCCCAATGTAGAACAAAGTGGAAAAAAAAGGAAAACCAAAATCGCGTATCACGATACAGTAAAAAAATGAACAAGCATAGGGCACCAACGATCGGCGATGCCTCATGATTGGCGACGGGCGGGTAGGTGTAGGTGGTGACAACTCCTCAGCACGGACCATCTTCGACTCCAAAGTCTTTAATCGACAGTGAAACTTGAAAAGAAAAGGACTGCTTTTGTGTGTTCTAAATTTCTAAATTTCAGTTGGTTGAAGGTATTTTATTGTAATTTGTGAATAGATGATGCCAATTTAATTTTAATCCTATGTTCTAATTTTAGGTTTGATTGAACCCTTGGTAATAAAATAATTCAATCCTGTCAATGACTCAATGTTGATAATTGTATAACATTCTAGACCATATGTTCATATTATACAAATTATGTCAACTAACGTTAAAAAATCTACGTTAATTTGATTGAATAACAATTAAGTTAAAATCCTGTCAATGTTGATAATTATAAAATTATGTTAAGGAATATATTATTCAATTCTTGGTATATTAAAATTATGTCAACTAACCGTTAAAAAGAATTTTTACTTTAAATTATCGTTGGAAATATTGTTGATAAATTGTAACTAGGAGATTTCAGATTCATAATTTAAAATGTTTTTGTAATTGTTAATATACATTACCATTTGATGTTTTATAAGTCTAAAAATGCATAAACGAGAATCTGGACTCGCTATAAGGGCTAGAAAAAGAAGGCAAGAGGAACTCACTAATTCATAGAAAGACGCTCTTAATAAATTTTTCATCAAAAATAGTCCAATAGAAAGTTCAAGTTTGAATGTAGATAATGCCCCCTTTATTGATGAGAATGATGATAATATTGATGATGGTATTTTCATGAGTGAACATGCCAATGAAAATATGAGAGACGAAGCAAACATTGATTCATCATCACAAGTGGAGAATGTTAGCGAAGTGTCAAATGACCTTGGTATATGGAAAAATATTGATAAAAAATTGAGAGACTTGCTGGTTGAAAGAGGTTCTTTTAGAGTATTAAAAGATAATGACTATGATTATCCAAAAGATGCTATTAACAGATATTTTTTCTCCATATTATATGTTAGACATTTGCCTAACGGGGATAAACAAGATAGAAAATGGTTGGTATATTCAAATTCAGCTGATAAAGTATTTGTTTTTGCTGTAAATTATTCACGAGTCAAACAATCCTAGTCATCTTGCTAATGAAGGAATTAATGATTGTCGTAATCTTAGTTCTAAGTTAAAACAACATAAAAGTAATAAAGATCATCTTCTGAATATGAGCAGTTGGATTGAGTTGGAAATAAGATTGGAAGTTAAAGCAACCATAGACCATAATGTAATAGATCAAATAAATATGGAAAAAGAACATTGGAAAAAAGTGTTAATAAGAATAATTGTTGTTGTGAAAACACTTCCTTCTAATAATTTAGCATTTCGTGGAACGAACGAAAAGCTTTATGAACAGAATAATGGTTTTTTTGTAAAATAATTGAAATGATAACAGAATTTGATCCAGTAATGAAGGAACATGTTTGACGAGTTGAACAAAAAGAAACTCATACACATTACCTTGGACAAAAAATTCAAAATGAGTTAATACTCACATTGGAGAATGAAATTCTTAAGAAAACAAAAAAGGCTCGGTATTTCTTAGTTGTATTAAACTGCACTCCAGATATTAGTCGTATTGAACAGACGTCTCTTGTAATAAGATGTGTTAATGTTAATACGATGCATGTATATTGTTGAAGACGACTAATTTAAAAAACGAAGTTAACATACGGTGTTTGGTTTAAGTATAAATTTTGTGTTTTTTATTTTTAAATATGTATGTCAAAATATAAGAAGAGTGAGTGAACGTCCGAGGGATGAAAGGAAGATGGAGAGGATGAAAAAACGATAGAATGATGAGTTGTTTCCGATGCTCTTGTTATTTTCCAAACGACGAAAATTAAAAAATAAAATTTATTTTCTATTTTGTATGTTAACTTCGTTTTTTAAATTAGTCGTCTTCAACAATATACATGCTATACTCCAGATATTTGTAACAACCTGATTTTCAGGTAATGATTAATTAATATTAATAATAATAATTAACTGATTAAAATGGATTTTAAGTATTAAAAGAGAATAATTTTTGTAAATGATTTAAGGAATGTATTTAAATTATAAATGCAAGATAATTAAATTAAGATATGATAAAAGCGTGGAATAATATTTTATAAAAACAATGAAATCAAAGTATAGCATTGATTGGAAAAGAGATAGTTTTAAATATAATCTTGTATCTATTTATATTGATTTGAATCTAGTTTTAAAAATAAAAGAAGAAATAAATAAATAAATATGTTTACTTATTTTAAGGCCCAAGCCCTATGTTTTAGCCCATTTCAATTTGTGTACTTCATTGCTTCCACAATTTACTTTTCTCTTCATATAATCACTCACGTTCATCACTTTATCAAGAATCTTCTACCGAAAGCAAAACAAATAAAATTCTCATCACTTGTAAAGTTAACAAAAAATTCAATAAATTTCCTTAAATCACCAAATTTCAATAAGTACTCCTCGTTAATTATATGCTTCTTTGGTCTGAGCTCTTTTTGGGTACGGTGGTGAGATGAGGGTATGTGAGTGTGGATACTGTGTGAGTGAGAAGTTGAGTGACACCCCACATTCAGGTGAGAAATTCTCTCACAAAATCTATGCTAATCAATTGCTGTGTTTGAGTTGTTCTTATGACAGTGTTTCGTGCATGCATCTAAAATTGTACCTGGCTTTCTTTTTTGCATGCATTTTTGTTCTCGTGCTTTCAAACTTTCTTCTTTACATGCAACTTTGGCCGAGTATATTTTTGTTAGCTGTGTTTATTCCAGCGTTACGTGTGGGTATTAGTATATATATTATAAATATTTATATATGTGTTAAGGGTATATGAATTTGTTATTTGTATGCGTGGGTTTTGAGGAGCTGCTGCAAGTTTGGGTGAGCGCGTGTTGTGTTATTTGAGTGAGTATGTTAATGTTTGAGTGTTCATTCATGAGCGTGGAACCAGATTATAGATAGTGTATGTTAAACAATAAACAAAGTACAAAACCTTTGTGCAATATAGATATACAAATATATACATTTAAAATAATGCAAGCTTTCGTTATAGTATATAATTTACATATATTTTTATAATTAGAATGAGAATACATATATATAATACTATAACACTTAGAAAAAATAAAGTTAAACATAAATGAACTTTATTATATATACATATGCGTGATGTAATTGGTATTCCAGTTGTCGTGGGTGCCTAGCTATGTTTGTTTGTAAGTCCGGTGCGTGAATAACACTGGGTATTCTTGTATTCAAGTCAAACTATACTAGGAAGGGTTAGTTAATTATAGTGCAGCCAATTAATTATATTTAACTTTGTATTATAAATTGTGGATGACTAGGTGGTTTGACAAATATCTTGTATTATATAATTTACAAAATTTGACAGTTGGTATTTGTGTTGCGTGCGTGAAATATATGAGCTGTGAGAATGAGTATGGAGTGTGTGTGATGCGTGTTGCATGTAAATGTATATGTGTATCTGAGGCGAGTGCATATTGTGTGCGTGTTGATGTATATCCATGTGGTGTATGTGTTTAATTAGGTGCATATGTGATCTGATGTGTGTATTGTGTGCATTGAGATGTGAATGTGTGAGTTTGTGTGTTAGTTTATATATATTACTGTGCTGAGTTCATGCGAATTCCAGTGGGTGTGTTTGCTTATTCCTATTCATTATGACTAGCTATTGTGTTCACTTGTATATGCGTGTGGTATGCATATGTGTTTGCAATTATAAACAGGTGCGGATTTGCGTGCGTAGTGGGTTGTTCTTGGGTGAGTTGCTGGGAGTGAATTGTATGAGTATCCACTATGTGTTCTATTCTAATTCTCCAATATTGATTTATATATGCTGCTTTTTGGTTAATATTTCATGTTGTCCCTTACATCATTCTTTTCTCAGTACTATTTCTATCAGACAATTGGAGAATTGTTGTCTACATCTTAAATGGGACTTGCACTAAGATTTTACATATATTGTTTGCAGACCTGTCACCCTCAAGTATATGTAGAGTTATGACTTATATTTTCTAATACGAGAATTGCAAGGTCCACAATATCCCAGCTTATTGTTTACTAAGTGTAATTGTAATATTGACTAATTTTATAATTGGTTATGACAGTGGCTATTATTGATATAGAATATATTATATAATATTTTAGATTAGTATACTATTTATTTAATTCTAGAAAATATATTTATTTATTTATTATTCATTATCCAATTCTAAGTATTTATTTTATTACATATAATTATATGTTGCAATTGATTTATTATTGAATATGGATTTGTTTGTTCATTCTTATCTGTCTCTTGATTAATCTATTTTATCGTGCTTTTCTGATTTTACTTCTTTTTATACATTAATTTGAATTATATGAATGATTCACCATTGATATGTATTTTTTTAGTGATTTGACATGATATAGCGATGTTGTGAGATTTCATTTATGTGTAACGAGAAATTTGAATAAACAAATTAATGATACCGTCTGATATGAGACTTTCGGTAACACTTTTCTGGTTATTCTTTGCACTCGTTATATAGAATAAGGAAGGGCGAGTGTGATGTATAAGCACTGAGTAAATGGACTAGTAACACACGGTCGTATGAGACGTCGTTGTGTTATTTATTTAGTTACTCTTTGCTCGTGAATGACACTCATATGGGGTATGTAGTGTGTGGGCGACTCGCTGTGGTGAGCACGTATGAAGACTACTTGTTAGCCACATAACTTGTGTACATTATATGTCCGTCTACCTTTGTCCAACTCCATTTATGTTTTTGGAGTGAACCAGATTGGCCAGTATCCACCCTAGCGACCTGATCATGGGATCGCGCCTCAGATCCATGACGCCATTGTTGTTTATGATTTTTCGATACGCATCACGATATTGGTAGTTGGTTGCCCCTTGTGTCGCATAGGCCCGTAGTCAGTTACCATATAGAGGCGCATGTCAGTAGTAGTGGCCGAAGAGGCTACGCGTTGTCGAGCCTATGGTAGATCTTTGTCACAATACCGAGAGGAGAGAAGTAATGGTAACCGATGACTGTAGGAGCCATGTCATATGGACCACGTGTGGCTCTTGGAGCAAGCAGATGTGTTGTCAGTCTCCCATTTGGTTTCAGTAAAAGTGGATGTATGTGGGTAGTAGATAGACATATATTATGTATAGATGAGATTATCTGTAACGACCCGTAAATTTCAACTGTTTTAATAACGTAATTAGTTGAAATTTTGTGAAATTTTAAACGATAAAATTTTGAAATAAAAATTTAATATTTGGAATACGTCTAGTTAAACATAGCAACTGGTAAATTTTCGTCCGAAAATATGAAAGTTTATTTCGCGCGTAAATTTACTTCAATTTAATCAGTTAAAAAGCGTTGAAAATAAAACATTTTCAAAACCAAAATATTTTTACATAGAAAAATTCTAAACCATCTTCTGAGCAAGATGTCAGTTGGTCGTTTTCCCAAATTCGAACATCTTTGGCTCCGTCGATCTTATTTTTCAGTGTTTTTCTTGCATTTTCTATAGTAGAAAAATTTCGAATTTTTATAATTCAATCGTACCGCTAATATCTGTATACCATTTTGATCGTCTCGTCATGCTGATCGCTTCGGTATATTTATTTCTGTGTTTTGAAATCCGGTACGCAATGGAATCCATGAAAAACGATTTCGTACCGGTATCGGTTTTAAAACTATTTGGCTCCTTGTACCCATTCATCTACCCATCCGTCGAAACCAGCAAACTTTATAATTCCTAGATTTCAACTTTAACTATTGCTATTCTCTATGTCAATTTATTATACAATGTTGATGGTTAGTGCATTTACTTTGATTCATTTATTCAAAGTGAACGTTTCATTTTACTTGCTATCTCATACCTGACCTCCTTCCTTCATTCCTATTCCTCTTTTATTTTGCTCACAGAAAAAAAAACCCTCAAACCCGATCGCCACCTCCTTGACATCAAAGTCACCTTTCCCCTTGCAAAGCCGAGCCCTTCCACGTCGAGTTTCCCCACTGCCGCTCCGAGCAGCCACCTCTAGCAACCTTCTTCCCCACCGAACACGACTGCTCTTTCCCCTCTCTTCTTCAAACTGGCTACAACCACCAAACCCAAACCCTTCATTGTCGTGCACCAACTCCGCGCCTACATCCACCTTCCGAGCACAACCCGACCGGCCCCAGTCAAGCGACGCCATGCTCAGTCATCTCAGCCACATCGGCACTCCTCCGCACCCCACGTCCCATTGCCGCCATCGCTCCTCACCCTCAGCCTGTTCAATTCTTCCTCTCACTTCATTTCTTTTGCTCGGTGCAAGCTTCCCTGTCACCAAAACTACAGGCGCCTTCCTCTCCCATCAGTTCACGCCGAACTTACCCTAGCCTTGTCACCTTCACCCAAATCTATCACTTCCCAACACCGAAGTCCACATCTCCCAGCCGAGCCACCTCTTGCTTCCTCTGATGAAAGATATATAGCGAGGTATATATGTATATGTGCATCTGCTATATAAATCTGTTTATATAATTTTATATTTTTTCTTCTCTGAAATTGTATGCGTGGGTAAGTGTATATATACTATATGAGGTTTTTGTTGAGGTATAAAACGTATTTGTGTTATAGTTTTAAATAAAAATGTTAGTTTATATATATGTTAAATAATTATATGTATGTATTTTGCATAGAACGGTCTGCATTGATATATATTCTGACCTGTATCTTCCTTGGAGTGATTCAATGGACGCTGCGTTTGGTCTTAACTATGCATTCACAGAAGATTTTCCTCTGACTTTTCCTGATGAAATGTTTGCTAGTTCATCGACTACAGACGGTTCCAATCAGAGTCTGTCTCTTTATGATTTCAAGTAACATAACCATAAGTAAAAGTTCATTTTGTTATAGTCATAAATGCCTATAAATGCTGGCAATAAACTGGAAATGTAAAATCTATGTATAAGGTCTGCAGTGTACATTTGGTCGACAAATAATGCTTAAACCTTTTGAGTTTTGAAAATATATATATACATATATATATATATATATAGTTTATTAAGTTACAAAAGTTTATACAGTATAATTTATAAGGTATATACATTTTAAAATGAGTATTCTTGCAACCCAGTTCGACCAAGTCTTGTACTATATATATATATGTTATATAACTTGACATTTTACTTCATTTTGATTTATACTGTATATATTATAAAGTAGGTCTGTGTATATATTTAGTAGTATGTGTGTGATGTCTGCATGAGTGTAGCTTGCATGTATGCAAACTTATATTGTATTGTCTACTAAAAATACAGAGAAGGTATGCATGTTACAGTAAATGTCTTATAGTATATATATTTTGATTGAAGTTATATAATAAGTGGATAATATGAGCACTATATATATAATTACAGTTGTTGTACTATTGTGTAAATTGCATATGTAAAGGATGCTAGTTTATTTTATATAATATTGAGATTTTGGGGTATTTTTTTTTCTTCATTTGAATTTTGGTTGGAGACAAGTCTATGCTTTGACTAAAAATTTTTTTTATAGTTTGTAAATATGACGTTTTACATATGTTTTAAAATTGAATATTTGTTCTAAAGGAATTTATGATAATATTATAATATATATACATTTCTGCTCTATCAAGATGATTCCGAGTATCTTCATCGACCCCGTCCTGATTTGTTCCATTTATTTTATTATCAGCTTTGATCGTTGAATTCGTACCGACTTTGCTTTGCTTCGATTCGTCATTCAAATTTCAGTGTCCGTATTAGTGTGCGTATGCGTGTCAGCTTCTGTATTCCTCTCTAGGCTCGAAAGGTGAGCACTCACTCACGATTAACGTTCTTTTATTTATTAAATTTGATTTCAATTGAAACGACAATTGAAATATGCTGCTGTTAGATATGTACACTGTTATTACCTGTATCAGTTCACCTATGACATCTGACACCATTATCTGTTAATTATTTATGCAATGATAATACTGTTTGGCTGATAATTGATTGGTTGTTGATGTTTATATTGGACGTTAAACTGTTAATGTAAATTGATAAATAGTATGCAATTGAACTCGATATAGAATAGTTAAATGTTTAAAATTGATTAGTTAAATTTGTATAATATGACCCCTTTCCCTGTTAAATTTATTGACACGTTGGATTTGTTTAATTACACTTTGGACCACTGAATGTATGTTGTTAAATTGATGATGTATGAAATTGTAAATAGATGACAAGTGAAACCGTAATGTAATAATCTTTAATCTACATGAAATGATAGTGTAGATTCTAGAAATAATTATATTAATTCGTACAAATAACAATGCGAATTAATACGGTTATTTCGGGATTATTTGAATTGATTATTGGATTGATATTGATTGTTGTTATTGCTTGTTTATTTACTTTGACACCATCCCAGTTATCACACTGCAAGTTCCCTTTGATATGTTTTGATTTTGAATTGAATTGGAATCGGGTTGAAATGACAAATACCCAAATTGAACTTTGACCTAGGATAGAAAATTTAATAAAACCCGATTGGTCAAATAATTTGATTTAAAATAAAATGAAGATTTTATTTGAATAAATAATATGGTTTTGAAATGAAGTTGAAATTAGAATTTTAATGAAAGGAAAATGTAATATTTTATAATCTGAAACAAAATATTAACAATGTAATTGATGAAAGAATGTTGTTTAATTTGAGAAATGATTGAATTAAGTTTGAAATTATTAAACTTTGAAATGATTTAATAATTAAGTTTGAAATTATAATTATGTTGAAATTATTAAACTTTGAAATTATTTAATAATTAAGTTTTGAATTATTTAATAATTAAATAAGATTGAATTATTTAATGATTAAATTGAATTGGATTCTTTAAATAAGAAAAATTGAACTTTTGAATAAGTGAATTTACTTCGTAAATAATTGAAATTGAGTTTCTTTATTAATTAAGTTTTTGGAAAATTATTTAAGGAAGTAAATAACTGAAATTGAATCTCTTTAACCAGAAATGAAAATGTGATATTTTGGAATTAATGTAAGACTTGAAATTTAAAGAATTGGATTTGAAATTGAATAGAAATTGTTTTGAATGATAAAGTACCTTAACGGATATTAAATGAAATCGATAGATGAATTTAAATTGATTTGAATGTTGAATTAAATTAATTTAAATGATTTCGGAATGAAACTTATATACGAACTTGAATCAATATTTGAATTGTTTAAATTGAAATTGAAATTGAATTATAAGATTTTGAAATTTTGATTTGGAAGTTTTGAAACATAAATTGTGGAAATTGATTTTGAAAGACAAATGAAATGTTGATTTATAAATTCTAATTGAATTGAAATTGATTTGGGTTTGAAATATACAAACGACCAATCAGTGAAATAATTACGGAGGTTATTAAAGAGACCGGAATTCGGTTATGGATATACTCTCTATCTAAACCGAAAACCACTTTAATAACTATACGCGGAGTGATGATCCAGAATGAAGTGGTTGGAATGATGTACGTGTTGACTAAAGAAAGAGAACGATAATGGATAGCCTTGACACTTGTGTCAAATTGGAAATGACTAAAACAGGAGCTGTGCCGGGCCAATGGAGGATTGATACCTCAAGTGGACACACTTCTTCGAACTACTTATACTTGTTGTCGATTGGTGCACCCTTGATTTTGGGAGTGTTGTTTCACGGTGTTGCGGGCGCTGCGGCGTTGCGTTCTCACCAGTCCGGATCAGGCGAACGGTAGTATCACTACCTTGGGTATAGCCTCATGTGCCTTGTCATACTTGTATTCCATTTATGCACGACCACTACGAATTTGTTTTGTACCTTTAGTATATGGATTGCCCTCTGGTGACTTCCGGTTTTGGGGAAACTACGGTCTTGTATATGCTTTTGGGAATAAAAATGTGTTAAGGGTGGAATGGGCCATGACTTAATGCTATTTTGATATATTTTATATTACTGATAGACATTATCTACTTAGCGTATATTACTACCTAGTAGATAGTTTAACGGATCCTTAAAGGATGGTTATTCCAAACATCCTTTGAGTTACTTGTATTTCAAATTGCTATTTCACTTGAGTTGGATTTATTAATATAAGAATGTTAATCCTGACTCGAGTGTCTTGTGTTTTTGCTTTACGCTCGGGTCAGACTGAGTGATCCAGTATTCGAGACTCACCTTTGGAGTTGGAGCTTTGTTTGAAGATCCAGCCATCTATTCTGCTTCAGTATTCGATGATTCCAGTGATGTATTCTGATTTGTATCTGATGTATCGTATTACTCTTCTGTTGTAAACTCTGATGTATTTTATATATTCATATAGTAGCTTCATGAACTACTATCTCTTTTATTTCCGCTGCACTTATTACTCTGTGTCTGTGATTATTTATTTACTGTATATGTTCAGTTCTGCCAAATTTAAATTAACAACGCGGTATTTTGAACAATTCAACTCCGGCATGAGTGTCTACCTATGCACCTGGCGGGTGCAGCATGATAGGCACTTATAATGGATGCGAATGGTCCAAAATGGCGGGTCGTTACAGTTGGTATCAGAGCTTTGGTAGCTCTAGGAAAACTCAACATATAGGGTAAATGTATTTACAGAATCACTCTCATTCGAGTTTCAATCTCTTTCATTTGACTCGATTCTTTCAGATTTTGGAACGTTCCCTCGGTTCCGAAATTCATTCGTGTCCTTCACTATTTGTCTCTTTCAATCCTGGAGCATCCCATAACTCCACTTCGAATAATCTTTATAATGAATCTACAGTCTCATCAGACTTCGAATGATTCGTAAAGGAGCAAAACTCCTTTACAATAGGCATCGATTTACCGGAGATTTCTATATCCTCGGTTTACGATGCTATCTATTACCTACTATACCTGAATTCCATCTCTTGAGATCGAGTGTTGATTTACCTCGGAATTCAGCGTCGATCTTATTCTTGAAGTTATGGACGATCCGATTAAGATTGCCCGTGAATTAAATAAGCTTATCCAACCCGATTTTGTTAATTGAATCATCTTATTTTTCTTTCGAACTTGTATTCAAATCAGAATTCTCTTTAACTTGAGTCCATCAAATTTGAATCCCCATCATGTTTTGAAATCTATTCTTGTATAGTCGAGCGAGGAAGTGTATTTGTAAATTAATTTTAAAAATGTAAATATATTGTGTTGTTTGAGTTGTTGATGTTGATTTGGGTTTTCGATCGATTCGTTTGATCAGCGCTATCGATAGAATTTCCAAAACACTTGAACAGAGCAAACTGACACAATATTATTTTCAAATTTGGTAAATGAAAAAATTAGTTTGATTATACTGTAAAAATATAAGTAAAATTTTCTAGAATTTAATAGGTTAATTAAATTATTTGTTTGAAATGATAGTATTTGATTATCATTTATTATTCTAAATAAATTTATAAATACGGTTTATAAATTGATTTGGAATTTGAAATGAATTTAATTCAGAAATTTGAGAATTTAGTTTCCGGTGATTTAGAACTTTGGTTTTATAATTTTAAAGTATATATTATTGGAAGTATTTTCGAATAGAAATCGTTTTCAAAGATTTTTTAAAATGTTGAAATTAGTACTCTACTCTTTGTCGCTGGAAAATAATTTCGGTGATGGCGGCCGCATCATCGACATTCATTTTCGAGTTTCGAAGTGGAGATATTATTCTGTAGCCTTGCTACGATTTTGTTTGGAAAATATTTTGATTTGAATTTCTGTAGTATAATTTGATTTATACATATATATATATATATATATATATATATATATATATATATAAGTATCTTATTTTAAAATTTAATTTGATTTGATATAAATATATTATATATATCTCTAAATTGTTTAAAGTTAATCAGAAATCTAATTCTTAAATTTTGTTAAAGGATGATTTTAATTATAAATAAAACCAAAATTTGGAATAAATATTTAAACTTGAATAATTGAATTGGGAAAATTTTATTTGTATATTGTTCAACTACATTCTAATACAACTTACCTAAATCATTCAAAAGTTGAATATGTAATTGGATAATATATAAGATAAATTGAATTTATAAATAAATTTTGAATGTTTATAATAAATGTTATACACTAAATTTTGATTATAAAGATGTTAATAGAGTTAGATAGGATAATATTAAACTCAGTTAATAACGAAATAAATTTGTTTTGAAAGAATTAATAAATTGTTTTGAAAGAATTAAAAAAATTTGAAATTTGATCAACTTAAGAAAATACCTTGAATTTAAAAGAAATTATTAGATGTAAATTAATTTAAAGCGAAACTTTTATGTTTTAAATTAGTTTATATGGATTAAATATATGTGAGTAAATATATTAAGTAGAATAAATTTAACAGTAATTTGGAATAGAGAAGAATTTAAAATGGTTGAAGAAAAATATGATTATAATAAAAGACTATTCAAATTTATGGTTTTATAAATTGTAAATTTAAGATAATTGGATAATAAGATAATGAATTTAGAAACAGTTGAGATTGAAATCAAATGGATCAAATCAATTATTGAATATCAATTAATTTAAATTTGAATTTATATGGTTTAAATTAATTATTATTTTGTATTTCAAATCTGTTTTCTTTCTGGTTGTTTCTATTCTCCTACCTCGTTCCTTTTCGGGGACGAAAAGTTTTGAGTGGGGGAGAATGTAACGACACGTAAATTTCAACTGTTTTAATAACGTAATTAGTTGAAATTTTGTGAAATTTTAAACGATAAAATTTTGAAATAAAAATTTAATATTTGGAATACGTCTAGTTAAACATAGCAACTGGTAAATTTTCGTCCGAAAATATGAAAGTTTATTTCGCGTGTAAATTTACTTCAATTTAATCAGTTAAAAAGCGTTGAAAATAAAACATTTTCAAAACCAAAATATTTTTACATAGAAAAATTCTAAACCATCTTCTGAGCAAGATGTCAGTTGGTCGTTTTCCCAAATTCGAACATCTTTGGCTCCGTCGATCTTATTTTTCAGTGTTTTTCTTGCATTTTCTGTAGTAGAAAAATTTCGAATTTTTATAATTCAATCGTACCGCTAATATCTGTATACCATTTTGATCGTCTCGTCATGCTGATCGCTTCGGTATATTTATTTCTATGTTTTGAAATCCGGTACGCAATGGAATCCATGAAAAACGATTTCGTACCGGTATCGGTTTTAAAACTATTTGGCTCCTTGTACCCATTCATCTACCCATCCGTCGAAACCAGCAAACTTTATAATTCCTAGATTTCAACTTTAACTATTGCTATTCTCTATGTCAATTTATTATACAATGTTGATGGTTAGTGCATTCACTTTGATTCATTTATTCAAAGTGAACGTTTCATTTTACTTGCTATCTCATACCTGACCTCCTTCCTTCATTCCTATTCCTCTTTTATTTTGCTCACAGAAAAAAAAAACCCTCAAACCCGATCGCCACCTCCTTGACATCAAAGTCACCTTTCCCCTTGCAAAGCCGAGCCCTTCCACGTCGAGTTTCCCCACTGCCGCTCCGAGCAGCCACCTCTAGCAACCTTCTTCCCCACCGAACACGACTGCTCTTTCCCCTCTCTTCTTCAAACTGGCTACAACCACCAAACCCAAACCCTTCATTGTCGTGCACCAACTCCGCGCCTACATCCACCTTCCGAGCACAACCCGACCGGCCCCAGTCAAGCGACGCCATGCTCAGTCATCTCAGCCACATCGGCACTCCTCCACACCCCACGTCCCATTGCCGCCATCGCTCCTCACCCTCAGCCTGTTCAATTCTTCCTCTCACTTCATTTCTTTTGCTCGGTGCAAGCTTCCCTGTCACCAAAACTACAGGCGCCTTCCTCTCCCATCAGTTCACGCCGAACTTACCCTAGCCTTGTCACCTTCACCCAAATCTATCACTTCCCAACACCGAAGTCCACATCTCCCAGCCGAGCCACCTCTTGCTTCCTCTGATGAAAGATATATAGCGAGGTATATATGTATATGTGCATCTGCTATATAAATCTGTTTATATAATTTTATATTTTTTCTTCTCTGAAATTGTATGCGTGGGTAAGTGTATATATACTATATGAGGTTTTTGTTGAGGTATAAAACGTATTTGTGTTATAGTTTTAAATAAAAATGTTAGTTTATATATATGTTAAATAATTATATGTATGTATTTTGCATAGAACGGTCTGCATTGATATATATTCTGACCTGTATCTTCCTTGGAGTGATTCAATGGACGCTGCGTTTGGTCTTAACTATGCATTCACAGAAGATTTTCCTCTGACTTTTCCTGATGAAATGTTTGCTAGTTCATCGACTACAGACGGTTCCAATCAGAGTCTGTCTCTTTATGATTTCAAGTAACATAACCATAAGTAAAAGTTCATTTTGTTATAGTCATAAATGCCTATAAATGCTGGCAATAAACTGGAAATGTAAAATCTATGTATAAGGTCTGCAGTGTACATTTGGTCGACAAATAATGCTTAAACCTTTTGAGTTTTGAAAATATATATATACATATATATATATATATATATATATATAGTTTATTAAGTTACAAAAGTTTATACAGTATAATTTATAAGGTATATACATTTTAAAATGAGTATTCTTGCAACCCAGTTCGACCAAGTCTTGTACTATATATATATATGTTATATAACTTGACATTTTACTTCATTTTGATTTATACTGTATATATTATAAAGTAGGTCTGTGTATATATTTAGTAGTATGTGTGTGATGTCTGCATGAGTGTAGCTTGCATGTATGCAAACTTATATTGTATTGTCTACTAAAAATACAGAGAAGGTATGCATGTTACAGTAAATGTCTTATAGTATATATATTTTGATTGAAGTTATATAATAAGTGGATAATATGAGCACTATATATATAATTACAGTTGTTGTACTATTGTGTAAATTGCATATGTAAAGGATGCTAGTTTATTTTATATAATATTGAGATTTTGGGGTATTTTTTTTTCTTCATTTGAATTTTGGTTGGAGACAAGTCTATGCTTTGACTAAAAATTTTTTTTATAGTTTGTAAATATGACGTTTTACATATGTTTTAAAATTGAATATTTGTTCTAAAGGAATTTATGATAATATTATAATATATATACATTTCTGCTCTATCAAGATGATTCCGAGTATCTTCATCGACCCCGTCCTGATTTGTTCCATTTATTTTATTATCAGCTTTGATCGTTGAATTCGTACCGACTTTGCTTTGCTTCGATTCGTCATTCAAATTTCAGTGTCTGTATCAGTGTGCGTATGCGTGTCAGCTTCTGTATTCCTCTCTAGCCTCGAAAGGTGAGCACTCACTCACGATTAACGTTCTTTTATTTATTAAATTTGATTTCAATTGAAACGACAATTGAAATATGCTGCTGTTAGATATGTACACTGTTATTACCTGTATCAGTTCACCTATGACATCTGACACCATTATCTGTTAATTATTTATGCAATGATAATACTGTTTGGCTGATAATTGATTGGTTGTTGATGTTTATATTGGACGTTAAACTGTTAATGTAAATTGATAAATAGTATGCAATTGAACTCGATATAGAATAGTTAAATGTTTAAAATTGATTAGTTAAATTTGTATAATATGACCCCTTTCCCTGTTAAATTTATTGACACGTTGGATTTGTTTAATTACACTTTGGACCACTGAATGTATGTTGTTAAATTGATGATGTATGAAATTGTAAATAGATGACAAGTGAAACCGTAATGTAATAATCTTTAATCTACATGAAATGATAGTGTAGATTCTAGAAATAATTATATTAATTCGTACAAATAACAATGCGAATTAATACGGTTATTTCGGGATTATTTGAATTGATTATTGGATTGATATTGATTGTTGTTATTGCTTGTTTATTTACTTTGACACCATCCCAGTTATCACACTGCAAGTTCCCTTTGATATGTTTTGATTTTGAATTGAATTGGAATCGGGTTGAAATGACAAATACCCAAATTGAACTTTGACCTAGGATAGAAAATTTAATAAAACCCGATTGGTCAAATAATTTGATTTAAAATAAAATGAAGATTTTATTTGAATAAATAATATGGTTTTGAAATGAAGTTGAAATTAGAATTTTAATGAAAGGAAAATGTAATATTTTATAATCTGAAACAAAATATTAACAATGTAATTGATGAAAGAATGTTGTTTAATTTGAGAAATGATTGAATTAAGTTTGAAATTATTAAACTTTGAAATGATTTAATAATTAAGTTTGAAATTATAATTATGTTGAAATTATTAAACTTTGAAATTATTTAATAATTAAGTTTTGAATTATTTAATAATTAAATAAGATTGAATTATTTAATGATTAAATTGAATTGGATTCTTTAAATAAGAAAAATTGAACTTTTGAATAAGTGAGTTTACTTCGTAAATAATTGAAATTGAGTTTCTTTATTAATTAAGTTTTTGGAAAATTATTTAAGGAAGTAAATAACTGAAATTGAATCTCTTTAACCAGAAATAAAATTTGTGATTTATTGAAATTAATGTAAGACTTGAAATTTAAAGAATTGGATTTGAAATTGAATAGAAATTGTTTTGAATGATAAAGTACTTTAACGGATATTAAATGAAATCGATAAATGAATTTAAATTGATTTGAATGTTGAATTAAATTAATTTAAATGATTTCGGAATGAAACTTATATACGAACTTGAATCAATATTTGAATTGTTTAAATTGAAATTGAAATTGAATTATAAGATTTTGAAATTTTGATTTGGAAGTTTTGAAACGTAAATTGTGGAAATTGATTTTGAAAGACAAATGAAATGTTGATTTATAAATTCTAATTGAATTGAAATTGATTTGGGTTTGAAATATACAAACGACCAATCGGTGAAATAATTACGGAGGTTATTAAAGAGACCGGAATTCGGTTATGGATATACTCTCTATCTAAACCGAAAACCACTTTAATAACTATACGCGGAGTGATGATCCAGAATGAAGTGGTTGGAATGATGTACGTGTTGACTAAAGAAAGAGAACGATAATGGATAGCCTTGACACTTGTGTCAAATTGGAAATGACTAAAACAGGAGCTGTGCCGGGCCAATGGAGGATTGATACCTCAAGTGGACACACTTCTTCGAACTACTTATACTTGTTGTCGATTGGTGCACCCTTGATTTTGGGAGTGTTGTTTCACGGTGTTGCGGGCGCTGCGGCGTTGCGTTCTCACCAGTCCGGATCAGGCGAACGGTAGTATCACTACCTTGGGTATAGCCTCATGTGCCTTGTCATACTTGTATTCCATTTATGCGCGACCACTACGAATTTGTTTTGTACCTTTAGTATATGGATTGCCCTCTGGTGACTTCCGGTTTTGGGGAAACTACGGTCTTGTATATGCTTTTGGGAATAAAAATGTGTTAAGGGTGGAATGGGCCATGACTTAATGCTATTTTGATATCTTTTATATTACTGATAGACATTATCTACTTAGCGTATATTACTACCTAGTAGATAGTTTAACGGATCCTTAAAGGATGGTTATTCCAAACATCCTTTGAGTTACTTGTATTTCAAATTGCTATTTCACTTGAGTTGGATTTATTAATATAAGAATGTTAATCCTGACTCGAGTGTCTTGTGTTTTTGCTTTACGCTCGGGTCAGACTGAGTGATCCAGTATTCGAGACTCACCTTTGGAGTTGGAGCTTTGTTTGAAGATCCAGCCATCTATTCTGCTTCAGTATTCGATGATTCCAGTGATGTATTCTGATTTGTATCTGATGTATCGTATTACTCTTCTGTTGTAAACTCTGATGTATTTTATATATTCATATAGTAGCTTCATGAACTACTATCTCTTTTATTTCCGCTGCACTTATTACTCTGTGTCTGTGATTATTTATTTACTGTATATGTTCAGTTCTGCCAAATTTAAATTAACAACGCGGTATTTTGAACAATTCAACTCCGGCATGAGTGTCTACCTATGCACCTGGCGGGTGCAGCATGATAGGCACTTATAATGGATGCGAATGGTCAAAAATGGCGGGTCGTTACATTATCCCTACGACTGTCTGGCATATGATCAACCATGTATCATTCTTATGCAGACGGCCTACTTATTATTGATTTGTTGTTTTTATCTCTTAGAACCTTTCAGTCCAGAGTTTTGCCTCCCTAAGGGTTGTGGGTCAAGATATATGATTTTGTATATTGCAGCATTGTTATGAGCTGGTTCAAATCTTTCTATTTGATTTATTAATAAGACATTGATATTTACAATATGAGATTGAGAGAGATAGCGGGCATTACTTCATTACTGCCCGACTTCACTTGAGGATGTCTCATTACTTATTATTTTGGATTTGATGGTGATTTCAACATTGTTTGTCACCAACAGAGAGGCAGTGCTTTCTGGAGTGGGGAATTGATTTAGGGGACGCTGGATGAAATAAATAGCTGTGGAGATAATTAGGGTTTTAGAGATTTTCGTTTGAGTTGTGGGCCGGGCTGGTAGATTTTGATATGTGGTGGTGTTTTTATTTTTCTAACCCATTTGTTTTGGGTTGTTTTTATTTTTTAGTTTTTGTTTATCAACTGTATTAGAGTTTGGTTTGAATAGGGGATGTCGTGCTCTTTTTCCTTACCACAACGGTATAGTTTTTTAAGGAGGCGAATCCCGCTATTACATGGCTCTCATTTGTTATTAATAAAAGAACCTTTTTCCTTTCAAAAAAAATTATTATTCAATGATTATATTCTGCTTTCATTATTATTATGTACCCTTGATTAGATATAGTCTAACCCTTGTGTTATTTTATAATACTCGGGTCAGTCCGAGGCATTTCGGGTACCGGGATGACTTGACTAGCATTTGCTTTAATGGGCTTAGAGGAGACATATTAGATGTTCTATGATATTTAAATGACATTTATTCACTGTATACTTAACCACTAAGTTGTATATATATTAATTGTATATCATTACACTGAGATAGCTGATATTTGAGTTGTATTATATTCTTTTAACATTATTGTATATGTATTATATGTTATCGCTATTACTGACTCTTTGTTCTCTATGAAGTACTATATATTATGTATTGTTCTGTCCTGAAGGCACATGTGTTTGTTGTTTTGTACTGATACTATGTGTGTACCGATGAGTTTCATATTTGATGTTTTAATACGTACTAGTGTTAGTCCAAGGGAATATTCACGTGTGTACCCCTTACAGCCTCTTTCTCTGTATTATCTGAAGTATTACTCTATAATACTCTTGGATAATATGGGTATAGAGGTGGGGTGTTACAAAATGGTATTAGAGCAGGTTCAGAATAATACATTGTATATCAGAGACATGAATCGAGACCTTAGATTAGACTTAGGATTCCCTGTCCCTTTGGGTGTGCCGGAATTTTTTTTTATATAAGAGATAGTATATTATTATATATATAGGATGATTACTAGGATAATCATCAGGGAACGTATTTGTGGTATTATAAATAGTGGAAATTAGCCACAAGGGCCTCTTTAGCAAGTGCAATTAGTTTCTAGGACACACAATTGAAATAATTACTTCTAAGGACAAAATGCAAAATAATTAGTTTCTAAGGCCTAAAAATCCCATGAAATTATGTCTTTGAAAGTAATTGGACTGCTGACTTTGTCCTTAAAAATAATTATTCTGCTGACTTTGGCCTTGAAATTAATTTATGTGGATGTGTGTCCTAGAAACTAATTGGACTACAAATTTTGTCATTCTAGTGGAATTTTTTTATATATAAGAGATAGTATATTATTATATATATAGGATGATTACTAGGATAATCATCAGGGAACGTATTTGTGGTATTATAAATATGTGTACTTAAATATAAGTAAATTGTTTTCCTTTATATGCCAAATATAAAAATGGTTGGAGTAGCAAGGACGAAAGGAGTTAGTCCAACTGGTAGTACTTGTATTTATGATCTTAGATGGTCTGATATTGTATTGTGATGTTTGATTTGATATTATAAGTTAAGTTTGATTTATTTTTGATCAGAGCGCGAAGCGGAAAATTTATTTGTTTCTGCTGACTTCATTTTTTTAGTCTTTTGAGTTTGTTTGGTTATTTGAAATTGTTGGAGTCAAATATAATTTTGGAATTTTTGTGTATTTATTAAAAATTGAGAAAATGAATTCAACTATTGATTTATATTTATTACAGGGTATATATATTATATAAAGTGAAGATATTTTTGTGAATAAAACTGTGTCAACTTGTCAGTTGAGTATGTTAAGGATTTTGATCGATGCGGGTGCACACATGTTCGGTAGAAATTCTTAAACGCTTAAAGAGACATGTGGACACAATGATTTAGAAAGATATAAATAATTTGTGCTAAATTAAAGTATTTTGGTTGGAGTTAGTTATTATGGTAAGAGTATTATTTGGAATATACATTTGTAAAGGATTTGGAAACTAGGGTTTCTACTTATTATTTTGGCAAATGGTTTGTAAAATAAATTATATGTATTAGTATGTATTTTAGTGATTGTTGCAGCCATTGGATATTAGTGCACAGCTGTGATCACTGGTGAAGCAATATTGATTATGTGGTCAATATTGCATTCGATTGATATTAGTAATCACTATACTACATGGCGAGGCAATATCACATTAATTTATTTTAATAAAAATTTGTGAAGATAAGTATATATCTTTGATAATTTTTTCACATATGATGAATAAATATTATAAAGTTTTGAGATTTTAAGATTTGGATATGTATACATATGATTTAAAGATTTATTTTTGTAGTGGGTAATTAAATTGAGAATTATGTTGATAAGTATTCTAGAATTATCTTTGAAATGTTAAAATTTTGAAAATAAATTTGAAACTTCCTTCCAAGTATCAATTTAATGATGTTAAATAATTCTATAAATATATGGAAAGAGTTTGCAAAATAGTAGTTGAACTTAATTTTTGGATATAAAATGCTTTGAAATTTTGAAATATATTAGAAAATGATTCATTATATGGAAAAATTTGGTCATAGTGGAAATTTGTTTATAAGATTTTTAAAATTTGTTAAAAATAATTTAAAGTTACTTGATAGAATTTGATTTGAATTTCGTATGACTTAGAGTAAAAAGAGAATTTTTGGAAAATTCATGTAAGTTGCATAATAGATGGAAGAAAATTTGTTTAAACTGAGGAATTTTGAGATTTTCCTTGAATAAACGCTTCGATATCTAAAATAAAATTTAAATAATACGATTAAGTTCGTATAATTGGTTTTGTTATAGATTTCTCTTGATAGGAAATTACAAGGACGCAATTTTGTTAAGGAGGGAAGTCTATAACAATCCGATTTTCAAGTAATGATTAATTAATATTAATAATAGTAATTAACTAATTAAAACGTGTTTTTAAGTATTAAAAGAGAACAAATTTTGTAATTGATTTAAGGAATGGATTTAAATTATAAATGCAAGGGAATTAAATTAAGATATGATAAAAGTGTGGAATAATATTTTATAAAAACAATGAAATCAAAGTATAACATTAATTGGAAAAGAGATAGTTCTAAATAAAATCTTGTATCCATTTATATTGAGTTGAATCTAGTTTTAAAAGTAAAAGAATAAATTAATAAATAAATATGTTTACTTATTTTAAGGCCCAAGCCCTACTATTTTAGCCTATTTCAATTTGAGTACTTCATTGATTCCACAATTAACTTTTCTCTTCATATAACCACTCACATAATCACTTACATTCATCACTTTATCAAGAATCTTCTACCGAAAGCAAAAAAAATAAAATTCTCATCATTGTAAAATTAATAAAAAATTCAATTAATTTCCTTAAATCACCAAATTTCAATAAGTACTCCTCGTTAATTATATGCTTCTTTGGCCTATGGTGAGATGAGGGTATGTGAGTGCGGATATTGTGTGAGTGAGAAATTGAGTGACGTGCCACATTCAGGTAAGAAATTCTCTCACAAAATCTATGCTAATCAACTACGGTGATTCGTGCATGCATCTAAAATTGTACCTGGCTTTCTTTTTTACATGCATTTTTTTCTCTTGCTTTCAAACTTTCTTCTTTACGTGCAACTTTGGCCGAGTATATTTCTGTTAGCCGTGTTTATTCCAGCGTTACGTGTGGGTATTGGTATATATATGTAACAACCCGAAATTTAACCCGTAATAATTAATTCGTTAGTTAACTAAATAATAAAATAACATAGTGAAATTCTCAGAATTGAGCCACAGGAGTTGCACCATTCTATCCGTGGTAATTTTCTAGTCAATTTCCATATATAGAACTTCAGAATCCGAGCTAGTATGGATGCATATAGGTACACTAGGAATTATTATTCTTTAAAGATCGGCCTAACTAGGACACTAGAGCATATGCACATGGATGCGTGCGCATTTTATTCTACTTTACATGGTTGCTATAAATGAATGAGTTTCACATGGTTGTTGCATTTGGATGATGGTTGTAGCACGCATAGAAAACTTAAGGACAATGGATGAATGGTTGATGATTGAGTAGTTGGTTATAGAAGTGGATGGAAACATTTAGTACATTCTTTTATCCTTAGAGATTTCGGGGATGAAATCCCTTAAGGAGAGGAGAATGTAACAACCCGAAATTTAACCCGTAATAATTAATTTGTTAATTAACTAAATAATAAAATAATTTTGTGAAATTGTCAGAACTGAGCCACGGGAGTTGCACCATTGTGTCCGTGGTAATTGTTTGGTCAATTTCCATATATAGAACTTCAGAATCCGAGCTAGTATGGAGGAGAAAAGGAATAGACAAAAATCAAAGGAAGAGAAATATATATATATAAGCAGGTCGACCTGGGCACCAGGCGGTCGACCGCCTAGTCGACCCGCCTTTTCTATTTACGAATGAACGAACGTTTGTTCGTTCGAACGTTCTAGAGCCTCAAACTGACGTGTTTTGCATTCTTTATTTTAATACAGCCCTTTTATTTCTGCATCCGATGGCTCCTATTCAGCCTATGACGTGGTTGCATCCCATTCCATCTTCAAAATCCAACGGTTTGAGATCCACTTCTACCCCTATAAATAAGACCCTAGGCCTAACACTTATTCTCATTCTAGATTTTCTCCACTTGGGTTCACCTTTTCAGGAAGGACCCTAAAAGGAATAATTTTCCAAGGAGAGAATCCTTTTAATAAAAATATTTTAACAACCCCAAGTAGATCTGTGAAGGCCTAAAGGGAAGAGCTAAGGACCAAAGGTGAGTGATTGTAATTATTTTAAGATTTCTTTAAGTAATTTAAAATAATAGGGTTTCCAATAGTTGTAGTTTTACTACGATTTTTGGAATAACCTTTTTAGCAGTTTTATTTACAGTTTTTAGAATTATTTTCCATCTATTTCTTTCTAGCTATTCTTTTCAGTTAATTTTTGTTATTTCTGTTAATTATAGCTTTTCCATTTATTTACAGTTTATTTACAGTATTTTAATCTATTTATTGTTATTTATGCGTTATTTACATCTTCTTCCTACGCCTTGGATTTTCTTCTATTTTCAGTTTTCTTTTATTTCTCCTTCTTTTTCGCGTATGGATTAGAATAGAATTAACGTGAAACTGAATTAAATTATAAGAATTCTGAAATAATGAAAGATAAGATGTAAATTATAAAGACTGTAATAAAATGGAATTAAGACTGAAATTATGCCTAATTATGATATTAATTGGACTGAATTAAAGAGATTGGCCTATTTCTATGAAATGAAAATTATAAAGACTATAATATAAATGGAATTGGACTGAAATTATGTCTAATTATGATTAGAATTGGACTAATTAATTGGCTTAGTTATAACGTAGAATTATAACTAAAAAAAGAGTAAAAGATGAAAGAAGCTTATTTTCACACTTTGACCTTGGGTTAAGTAATAAGCATGATTATAACGTAGGTTATAATAAGAAAAAGAATAGAATGAGGCTTATTTTAAGACTTGGGATAAATTAATAAGCGTAGAAAGTAAAGATGTTAATAAAGGCTTATTTAAATAATTTATCTAAGTTAATAAGCAAAGATGAAAGTAGAACCTGTACCATATAGCATTCCCTATTAGAAAAAACAGTGTCTCACATTAGCCTGAAGTGAGATAAGGGCATGCTTATGCTAAGAATGGTAGTAATTGGTCAAACAGAAGTCCAAATCATGGGGGATTTGGATAAGGGGTGCAATTAGATATTGTTTGGATGACGGGCCAGTACCAACAACATTTTTTCTATAGATTCTATGGACACACGGTGATCTCACGTTAGCCTGAAGTGGGATGAAGGGCATGCTTATGCTGGAGTTTGAGGTAATAAGAAGGCCCAATAGTTGGAGCAAAAGGTAGCATGGGCATGGTGGCAGTTAAGCGTGCAACTTCCATTCTGGTGCTCAGTAATCGCAATGAGTTCCAAGCGCTTAGTATGGGTGTCTTTTGTAGACAACATTGCCTTCTGTGTAGGGAGCTATATATTTCGTCCGGATCCACAGTGGGTGCTTTGTGCATCTTTTGTAGATACCATTGGCTGCTGTGTATGGAGTTATATAGCGTCTGGTCCGCAGTAAGGCCTACGGAGTAGGAGGCCGATCAAAAAAGGGCCGAATTAGGGTTACATCCTAATTACATGATTAGGAATTCATCCTAATCAAAGCAGAAATCAAGGACAAGTACAAACAATCAAAGTTAACCTATCATATAGTTAATCGTATTTATTTCCAGCTTATCTCTTTCCTATTTCCTTTGTTTCCTCTTTATATACTGGAACTGTTGTAGAGTCTATTACTTTTACTTTGCTTAAAGACTCTAGTAATTACTATCATTCACCGAACTTTTAGTCTGACCCACTCCTCTATTTTTTCATTTTTCCCCCCTTAAGCAATCAAGGGAGAGGACAGTAGATTGCGGTTGCGTAGAGATTTCTTGGAGGAGTTTGCTACCATGTATTTCTTTTCTTTCAGCTTTTGTTCTTTCTATGTACTGGCTTATTATGAGGGATATTATGTACTCTGATTTTTTGAGACTATGAGTTTTTGTTTCATGAGACATATTGGATTTTTAGACATGTATGTGGTATTTGGTATTTGACTTATTTATGAAGCAATTATGAAGTTTTGTTTTAATTAAGTTATTATTTTAAGTTTCCGCTGTTTTGATCTATTTTTGTCTTATGAATCTTAGTCTGTGTTAGCTTTAGTTATACCTTCAACGCACCACGCCTTTTAATGTCCTTTTGGGTATATTAAGGGGTGTGGGGTGTTTCACTTGGTATCAGAGCCTAAGGTTACAGGATTCCTAAAAATTTATTTTAAAAGTAAAGTATTTTCCAAAATAACTTGTTTTAAAAGCATTTTTCAGAAAAGAACTCTTGGAAATAGTTTTGAAGTATAAAAGAGTTTTTATAAAAATCCCCTCAAAGTCCAGTTCAACCTTCTTTCGATTCTTTCGAACCTAAGTTTCCTTTTCTTTGCATAATATGGCTGACTGGTTCCGTAGAGCTAAGGTACTAGAGGTGCAAGGGCAAGCGCCCAATACAACACCGGTAGGTGGAAATCCCTTTAATCCACCTACACCAGCCAATTTTACTAAGCTATGTAAGGACTTCACTAGCATAGGGGGCGGAACGTTTTCCGGCACGAAGGATTTCAAGGAGACACAAGCTAGGTTGGAAGATATGGAGCCAAAGTTTAGACGGTTAGGCATAGAGGGCCGACAGCGAATTCAACCTACTTATTGGAAGCTGAAGGAGAACTTAAGGAGGTTCCTACAAGCTCTAAGAAATAGTGGTGGAAGGACAAGAAGGATAAGAGGAAAGAAAGGGGACTTCAGAAGCGAATTAAGATAAATGGGGAAGGTAAGCACTGTAGAATGAATAGTCACTACGCAAAAGACTGTAAGAAGGCAGGAATGGAGGGAAGGTGTTTCAATTGTGGACATCTTGGTCACTTTAGTAAGTTTTGTCCTCAGAAGATGGGGCAGGGGGCGAGTGCACTTGCAGCTTAGATTCAGACTTTGGATGCAACACCTTCCAGCAGCGAACCGGATCGAGGTAGGAAAATTTGGTTTCTATTTCTGATTTTCCCATTCAGACTCTTTTCGATCCTAGATCATCACACTCTTTCATCTCCAGTTCTTTGGTAGATTGTCTGCACTTAGACATCTTTTTTGTAGTAGACCCCATTGTTGTTTCAAACCCCATGGGAGGATCGACACTCTTGTCTATGGTTTGTAGGGGTTTGAAAATTTATATCCTAGGCGTAGAATTTGACTATAACGCCTATATTTTGGGATTTTCGGGGAATGGGATGATTTTGGGAATAGATTGGCTATCCACATATGGAGCTATATTAGATTGCAAGAGGAGAGTTGTTAGACTAGAGACATGCATCAGTAGGATTCTCGAGATTTCTTGCGACCCGCAAGTCTCGGTTATGTTGAGCTTCCTTTATTCCCTTGATTCATCATCATCGAAGTTAGATTTGGTTCCTGTCGTCAGAGATTTTTCCAGACATCTTTGAGGAGGTTAGGAGACTACCCTCCTAAGAGAGAGATTGACTTCAGGATTTATTTGACTAGCTAGTAGCATTACCCGTAAGGCATATGGCGCCTAGGGAAAGGAAGGGATTGAGCAAGCAGATCCGTGAGCTTTAGAGAAAGGTTTCATAAGAAGAAACATATCAGAATAGGGAGCACCAGTCATCTTCGCTACCAAAGTAGATGGTTCTCTTCGACTTTACATGGACTATAGAGAATTGAATAAGCTCACAAAGAAGAACCATTATCCACTCTCTAGGATATATGATCTTTTCAACCAGTTAGTTGGCTCTTTAGTATTCTCCCAGCTTGATTTAGCCACTGGATTTCATCAGCTTAGGATCGCTGATGATAACATTGATAAGACTCCATTTAGGATACCATACGGATTCTTTGAGTTGTTAGTCATGACTTTTAGCCTAACCAATGTCCCAACCTATTCTATAGATTTGATGAACCATGTTTTTAGAGATGTCCTAAAGTAAAGTTAGTGGTGGTATTCGTAGTCGACATTTTGGTGTTTTCCAAGAAGTATGGAAGAGCATGTTATTCATCTAAAGGAGGTTCTTTGTACGCTTTGTGTTCGTCAGTTGAGAGCAGAGTTCTTGAAGTATCACTTTTGAAGTGTGTTTATTGGGGCATAGAGAATGTCTACACATGATAGGGATTTAAGAAACAGTTTTTTACATTTAGGATTGGGATTACGGAAATCCAAAGAGATGTAGGCAAAGGTTAGAGATGTACAATAAAATTCAGTAGATAAGCAGAGAAGAAAGTCCATGTGTAGGTAATTGCAGAAATTATAATTGTCTCAGACAAGTGGATTTGACGGTGATGCCTTAGAATAAATATGAGTATACAAGAAGAATAGGAGTAAAAGCCTTCAGTTTAGGAAAAGTACTCCAAGGGTACCCACTTTATGCTAAGCCCAATAAAATGAAATTTTCGAAATTTAAAAAGTTGGAAAAAAAAATTGTAATTGTTGGAATTAAAAAAATTCATGTTAATATTTTCTTTCAGAAAATAAACATGGGGTTTTTGAAGTGGTATGAAATTTAAGTAGGTTTTTATATAATGTAAAATTGGAATTCTTTTTGAAGAATTATGGAGTATATATATATATATAACTCATTAGTTTCATTGTAAGTAAACAAAGATTTTAAACATAAAAACCTAGAGTGTATCAAGTATCGAAAACGTAGATTACAACTTTTATTGTTGTAATAAATGTTTTCGTGGAAAATAAGTGGAGCATAGGCTATAACGCTATTGTTATAGTAAGTGACTCTCAAGAGAAATATTTTTACATAGGTATATGAGATTTATTGGTATTTATTTAATTGAATCCATACACTAGTATTTTTTGGGTTGTAATAACGGTGTTTTAAGCAACATCCGTTTTTACCCAAATAAAAATGTATTTTAAAAGGTAATTTCTAAGTATAGAAGCAAAATAGTTTGTAAAGTACACTTATATTAATGAGTATATGGAAGTGTTTTTGCAGTTATGGAAATATTAAAACAGTTTTGAAAATGAGTTTTTCTGAAAGGAAAATGTGTAAGTTAGATATTAGAAAATATTTATCATGAAAGAATATAATTTAAACATATTTTAATCTATTGGAATGAAAAGAATAATGGTATGATTTCTATGAAACCGATAAAAATGTTTTGTGCAAGTTACAAGGAATACATGAAAGAGATATACAAGGTATGAAAAGCACCATATTTTGTATAGCCTATTTCGAAAAATATAAAATAAGTTCCTTCTAATTTCACATAAACATGAAATTCTCTTTCAAAAGGTTCATAGAAGATTTTAGCATTAATAATTTCTCATAAGAGAAAGTAGTTCCAATACATTAAGATATGAGATTGTTAGGTGTAATAAGAAGCTGTTTTGAAAACACATAAAGGATATTTTAAAAGAAAATGGTTTGGTGAAAAAGTAAATAAGTTTTTGAAATGAAAAACTTAATAAAGTAAAATTTGAAAATTCAAATTTTTATAGAAAACTGTAAAAGTCTTTAAAAGAAAGAGAGATATAAGTTTTAGACTTAAAAATTTGGAAGTTTTTCCCTCTAGGTTTGGGAAATAATATTAAGTGACCAAGTATTTTTGAAATTGATAGAAACTGAAAAGATAATACTTTTAAAGACAAAGATTTTGGGATCTGATGTTTTAATAATTTTAGAAACCTTAGTTTTTAAAACAAGGTGATAAATACCAAATCAAACTCTTAAATGTGCAGTAGTTAAGAATCATTTCCTAGGAGTAACGGAAAAGGTGTAAGGAGATAGTAGTAATTACTTTTAGAAGTAATGATGGAAGTTTCCGTAAAGTGTATTGGACACTAGTAAGAACCTAGGAATGCTGGTTCACGAAGAACAGTAAAATGAAATTAGTAGGATAGTAAGACAAGCATGGTTGATAATGAGTATTCTTGATTTTGGAAGAACTTGGGAAAAGCATATTTCTTTAGTGGAATTCATATGGTAGTAGTAGTTTTCAAACTAGCATTGGAATGACACCATTTGAATCCCTTTTTGGGAGGGCCGTGTAAGACGTCTTCATGTTGGTTGGAGTCTATGGAAAGGTTGCTTCTTGGTTCCGACATGGTTAGAGAGATTTCGAAGAAGACTAATTTGATTAGGAGAAAATTCGTATCTCATATCTATGTCTCTTTGATAATAGGTTTTAGAATTTCCTTTTTCCATCTTTAATTTTGAATAGGTTCTTTCCTTTATTATCCTTTGGGTGGGTAGAACTTAGGATTTAACCTATGGATGGTAGGATTTGATGTAAACATGTTAATAGAACATGTTATGAATGATGTATTCTAGTGATTGCAAGTGTTTGCTAGTGGATGCTAATGGATGCATATAGGTACACTAGGCACTATTATTCTTTAGGGATCGGCCTAACTAGGACACTAGAGCATATGCATATGGATGTGTGCGCATTTTATTCTAATTTACATGGTTTCTATAAATGGTTGATTTTCACATGGTTGTTGGATTTGGATGATGGTTGTAGCACGCATACAGAACTATCAGTTATCATTAGGAATTTTTGCATTGATTTGGATACATGGCACAGATATGATTGCATAAAAGGAGGTCAACTAAATCAGAGGACCACCTAATCTTTTGCATTAGTTAGGGACATTTACACTACACTAATTGCATAAGTATTATAAATTGCATTAGAAAATCTTAAGGATAATGGACGAATGGTTGATGATTGAGTAATTGGTTGTAGAAGTGGATGGAAACATTTAGTACATTCTATTACCCTTAGAGATTTCGGGGACGAAATCCCTTAAGGAGGGGAGAATGTAACAACCCGAAATTTAACCCATAATAATTAATTTGTTAATTAACTAAATAATAAAATAAATTTGTGAAATTTTCAGAATTGAGCCACGGGAGTTGCACCATTGTGTCTGTGGTAATTTTCTGGTCAATTTCCATATATAGAACTTCAGATTCCGAGCTAGTATGGAGGAGAAAAGGAATAAACAAAAATCAAAGGAAGAGAAATATATATATATATATATATATATATATATAGGCAAGTCGACCGGCCGGTTGATCTGGGAACCAGGCGGTCAACCGCCCGGTCGACCCGCCTCTGCTATTTACGAACGAACGAACGTTCGTTCGTTTGAACATTCCAGAGCCTCAAACTAACGTGTTTTGCATTCTTTCTTATAATCTGGTCCTTTTATTTTTGCATCCGATGGCTCCTATTCAGCATACGACGTGGTTGCATCCTATTCCATCTTCAAAATCCAACGGTCTGAGATCCACTTCTACCCCTATAAATAAGACCCTATGCCTAACACTTTTTCTTATTCTAGATTTTCTCCGCTTGGGTTCACCTTTTCAGGAAGGACCCTAAAAGGAATAATTTTCCAAGGAGAGAATCTTTTTAATAAAAATATTTTAACAACTCCAAGTGGATCTGTGAAGGCCAAAAGGGAAGAGCTAAGCTCCAAAGGTGAGTGATTGTAATTATTTTAAGATTTCTTTAAGTAATTTAAAATAATAGGGTTAACAATAGTTGTAGTTTTACTAAGATTTTTGGAATAATCTTTTTAGCAATTTTATTTATAGTTTTTAGAATTATTTTCAGTCTATTTCTTTCTAGCTATTCTTTTCAGTTAATTTTAGTTATTTTTGTTAATTATAGCTTTTCCATTTATTTACAGCATTTTAATATATTTACTGTTATTTATGCGTTATTTACATCTTCTTCCTACGCCTTAGATTTTCTTCTATTTTCAGTTTTCTTTTATTTCTCCTTCTTTTTCGCGTATGGATTAGAATAGAATTAACGTGAAACTGGATTAAATTATAAGAATTCTGAAATAACGAAAGATAAGATGTAAATTATAAAGACTGTAATAAAATGGAATTAAGACTGAAATTATGCCTAATTATGATATTAATTGGACTGAATTAAAGAGATTGGCCTATTTTTATGAAATGAAAATTATAAAAACTGTAATATAAATGGAATTGGACTGAAATTATGTCTAATTATGATTAGAATTGGACTAATTAATTGGCTTAGTTATAACGTAGAATTATAACTAAAAAAAGAGTAAAAGATGAAAGAAGCTTATTTTCACACTTTGACCTTGGGTTAAGTAATAAGCATGATTATAACGTAGGTTATAATAAGAAAAAGAATAGAATGAGGCTTATTTTAAGACTTGGGATAAATTAATAAGTGTAGAAAGTAAAGATGATAATAAAGGCTTATAAAAATAATTTATCCAAGTTAATAAGCAAAGATGAAAGTAGAACCTGTACCATATAGCATTCCTTATTAGACAAAACAGTGTCTCACATTAGCCTGAAGTGGGATGAGGGCACGCTTATGCTAAGAATGGTAGTAATTAGTCAAATAGAAGTCCAAATCATGGGGGATTTGGATAAGGGGCACAACTAGATATTGTTTGGATGATGGGCAAGTACCAACAGCATTTCCCCTATAGATTCTATGGACACACGATGATCTCACGTTAGCCTGAAGTGGGATGAGGGGCACACTTATGCTGGATTTTGAGGTTATAAGAATACCCAATAGGTGGAGCAAAATGTAGTACGAGCATGGTGGAAGTTACGCGTGCGACTTCCATTCTGTTGCTCAGTAATCGCTTTGAGTTCCAAGCACTTAGTATGGGTGTCTTTCGTAGACACCATTGCCTTCTGTGTAGGGAGCTATATATGTCGTCCGGATCCACAATGTGTACTTTGTGCATCTTTCTTAGATATCATTGGCTGGTGTGTAGGGAGTTATATAGCATCTGGTCCGCAGTAAGGTCTATGGAGTAGCAGGTCGATCAAAAAAGGGTAGAATTAGGGTTACATCCTAATTACAGGATTAGGAATTCAGCCTAATCAAAGCCGAAATCAAGGACAAGTGCAAACAATCAAAGTTAACTTATCTTATAGTTAATCGTATTTATTTCCTTATCTCTTTCCTATTTTCTTTGTTTCCTCTTTATATGCTAGAACTGTTGTAGAGTCTATTACTTTTACTTTTCTTAAAGACTCTAGTAATTACTATCATTCACCAGACTTTTAGTCTGACCTACTCCCCTATTTTCCCTTTTTTCCCCTTTAGGCAATCAAGGGAGAGGATAGTAGATTGCAGTTGCTTGGAGATTTCTTGGAGGAGTTTGCTACCATGTATTTCTTTTCTTTCAGCTTTTGTTCTTTCTACGTACTGGCTTATTATGAGGGATATTATGTACTCTTATTTTTGAGACTATGAGTATTTGTTTCATGAGACATATTGGATTTTTAGACATATATGTGGTATTTGGTATTTGACTTATTTATGAACCAATTATGAAGTTTTTTTTTAATTAAATTATTATTTAAATTTCCGCTATTTTTATCTATTTTTTCTTGTGAATCTTAGTCTCTGTTAGCTTTAGTTATACCTATAATGCACAACACCTTTTAATGTGTCCTTTTGGGTATATTAAAGGGTGTAGGGTCTTTCAATATATAAATATTTATATATGTGTTGAGGGTATATGAATTTGTATGCGTGGGTTTTGAGGAGCTGCTGCAAGTTTGGGTGAGCGCGTGTTGTGTTATTTGCGTGAGTATGTGAATGTTTGAGTGTTCATTCATAAGCGTTGAACCAGATTATAGATAGTGTATGTTAAACAATAAACAAAGTGCAAAACTTTTGTGCAATATAGATATACAAATATATACATTTAAAATAGTGCAAGCTTTCGTTATAGTATATAATTTACATATATTTTTATAATTAGAATGGGAATACATATACAATAATATTATAACACTTAGAACATATAAAGTTAAACATAAATAAGCTTTATTATATATACATATGCATGTGTTGGTTGTGTTTCCAGTTGCCGTGTGGATGCCTAGCTATGTTTGTTTGTAAGTCATATGCGTGAATAACACTGGGTATTCTTGTATTCAAGTCAAACTATACAAGGAAGGGATAGTTGATTATAGTGCAACCAAATATATTGTATTATATAATTTACAAACCTTAACAATTGGTGTTTGGGTTGCGTGCGTGAAATATATGAATTGTAAGAATGGGTATGGAGTGTGTGTGATGCGTGTTGCATGTAAATGTATATGTATATATTAGGTTAGTGCTTATTATGTGTGTGATGATATATATCCATGTGTGTATGTGTTTAAGTGCGTATGTGGTCTAGGGGGTGTGTTGTGTGCATTAAGATGTGAATATGTGAGTTCATGTGTTAGTTTATATATATTACTGGGCTGGGTTCATGCGCATTCCAATGGGCGTGTTTTCTTATTCCAATTCATTATGACTAGCTGTTGTGTTCACTTTTATATGCGTGTGGTATGCATATGTGTTTGCAATTATAAACAGGTGTGGATTTGAATGTGTAGTGGGTTGTTCTTGGGTGAGTAGCTGGGAGTGAATTGTATGAGTATCCACTATGTGCTCTTTTCAGATTCTCCAATATTGATTTCTATATGCTGCTTTTTGGTTAATATTTCATGTTGTCCCTTACATCATTCTTTTCTCAGTACTATTTTTATCAGACAATTGGAGAATTGTTGTCAACATCTCAACTGGGACTTGCACTAAGATTTTACATATATTGTTTGGAGATGTGTCACCCACAAGTATATATAGAGTTATGACTTAAATTTTTTAATACTAGAATTAGCAAGGTCCACAATATCCCCGCTTATTTTCTACTAAGTGTAATTATAATATCGACTAATTTTATAATTGGTTATGAAATTGGCTTTTATTGATATAGAATATATTATATAATATTTTAGATTAGTATACTGTTTATTTAATTCTAGAATATATATATATATATATATTATTCATTATCCAATTCTAAGTATTTATTTTATTACATATAATTATATGTTGCAATTGATTTATTATTGAATATGGATTTGTTTGTTCTATTCTTACTTGTCTCTAGATTAATCTATTTTATCGTGTTTTTCTGATTCTACTTCTTTTTATACATTGATTTGAATTATATGAATGATTCACCATTGTATGGATTTTTAGTGACTTGACATGATACGGTGATGTTGTTAGATTTCATTTCTGTGTGATGAGAAATTTGAATAAACAGATTAGTGATACCGTCTGGTATGGGACTTTCGGTAACACTTTTCTGGTTATTCTTCGGAATCGTCATATAAAATATGGAAGGGCGAGTGTGATGTATGAGCACTGAGTAAATGAAATAGTAACACACGGTGGTATGGGACGCCATTGTGTTATTTGTTTAGTTATTCTCTGCTCGTGGATGACACTCATACGGGGTATGTAGTTTGTGGGTGAATCGCTGCGGTAAGCACGTATGGAGGTTACTTGTTAGCTGCATAGCTTGTGTACATTATATGTCTGTCTACCTTTGTCCAACTCCCTTTATGTTTCGAGAGTGAACTAGATTGGCCGGTATCCACCTGGCGACCTGATCATAGTGTCACGCCCCAGATTCACAACGACATTGTTTTTTATGATTTTTCGATGCATGTCACGAGATTGGTAGTTGGTTGCCCCTTGTATCCCCTAGGCCAGCAGTCAGTTACCATATAGGGGCACATGTCGACAGTTGTAACGACCCACCTTTTTGGACGGTTTAAATCGACAATAAAACACACATGTTATCTCAAACCATTCAAAAGGGAGGATTGTTAATGGGGTAAATAAGAAAATAAGTGAAAAGAAGGAAAAACAAAACACAGAATCTCACAATAGAATGACAAAATATAATAATTAAATAACAGTTCATGAAGCTTTTTTACAAATACATTTGATTACACTTTTACAATACAATCAGAGTTATACATACAACAGGTATAATAGGATAATGCAGCGGAACGACATGATGCAGTGGAATAATACTAATAATATAATACTAAACACTGTCCTCGTCCTCCATAAATAATGTCTTCAACACTGAAAAGCTCAGGCTGACCCGAGCATAATGAAAAGACAAAACACTCGAGTCAGAACTAAAAGATCTTATTTAAGTTAAATCTACAGTAAATAAATATAAGTGTAATGGCTTCAGAGATGTTTATGGGATTTTACATCTCATATCCAGTGTATAACTTGCGTGTAATAACTTAAGAGATGTTCGGGATTTCCATCTCCTAAGGACCCATTAAACTATCTATATGTAGTAATATACGCTATATATATAGTGTCTATCAGTAAAGTAAAGTATTAAAATAGCATTAAGGCATTACCCATATCCCCCTTAACACATTTTTATAAATGTCATAGTCTATACAGTACTGTAAACTCCACCAAACCAGTGGGCTATCGGGGAGAACTCCATAGGTACGACATAAACCAAAATCGTAGTGCGCTCGATAAGGCATATGACAAGGCATGTGAGGCAATGCTTAGGGTATGATTCTACCATTTTGCACTCCCAAACTGGTGGTAATGCGTAGTAGCTACTACCGCCCACCTCGGAACACACTCCCATAATCAAATCGAAGGTAGCCACCAAATCAATTACAAAGTAACAGATATGGTATCGAAGAAATGTGCCTGATCGGAGGAGCAACCTCACTTGGCTCGGTATAACTCCTATTTAAGTCATATCAAGATGACCCGAGGGGGTCAGGGCTGCGTTCTTACCTCATACCAAAAGCGTTCGCCTAACCATCCTACTTCATTCTGGATTCTCCACCATGTGCACAGTTGTTAAAATGGTTTCGGAATTGGCAGAGAGTATGACAATATCCGACCCCGGTCTCTTTAGCAACCAATTGTTATATTTTTCACACCGTGGCCATTTCATAAAACATTTATTATAATAATTCAGAAAAACAGTTTATACTTTCATATCAAGATATCGATATACTTATTCCAAAAGTATAAATATATTCATAAATACCGAGGAAGATTTCTTTCGAACAATTTCGAAAATAATTTAAAAATATATTCTAAACCATTTATAAACTATTTATATGCTTTAAAACCATTTATAAAACTATTTATAAATTCCTAAAACAATTTACAACTCTTCCCTTTATCATAAACTTTTACACAAGTTCCGTTATACGCTTCCAAATCCCTTTATACAAGCTCTTTTATAAAACCCTTTATAAAATCCTTTATAAAAATCTTTTATAAAATCCTTTATAAAACCATTATAAAATCCTTTATAAAATCTTTTATATGAATCCTTTTATAAAATCAGTTATAAAATCTCTTACAAAACTTTTATAAATTCCTTACAAAACCTCTTACATTTTTATTTATTAAAGTTATTATAAAATCTATATTTATTATATTAAATCAAAACTATATTTATTATATTAAACTAAATTTAAAATATATATATTAAATATTTTATTAAATTAAATTTTAAACTATTTAAAAAATATATATTTTTAAAACTAAATGAAATCATAAGTTAAAATCTTAAATTTACATTTGAACCATATATTAACTTATACTTTTAAATACATAAAACAAATTATTTTCCAAATATAATTTTTTGAATAAAATTATTAAATTAAATTTTAAAAAATTAAATTTATGAATCAAACATACTTTACTATTTAGAAAATAATTTAAAACTGACCAACGATGTCCGTATATAGTTTTCTACCCTATGGTCAAGTGATACGGTATGTATCATTTCAACCCCAAAATAGTTAAATTTTCCAGGTATATATCATTTCAACCTGTATCTTGAATCAATAATTTCCAAACCAATAAAATGCTCGGGTTTATCATTTCAACCCATAACGATTTGCTCTAATCTATAAGATCATTCAGGTATGTATCATTTTAACCCATAGTGATAACAGGAATACAAACGTCCAATCATCCAAAATGTCAACATATAAACATCCATCATAATCAACATCCAAATCAGCCAATAAATCAGAATAATTGACTGGTTATCATTATCAGGTGTTTAACTAACAACTTAAATTCAATATTAATTTAATTCAATATAAATTCAAATTAAATTTAAATGACAATTTAAAATACCAAACAACAATTAATAAATTTCTTATCACATCATAAATTTAATTTAACTAACATAAGAAAGTTTAGTATTTTGTGAGTGGGTTAAATCACTCACCGTCGATTTAAAATCCAAATAAAGCCCAAAATTTGAATAGTCTCCAAACTCTACCAAACCAATTCGATGTTGTCCAGAATTTTGATACGATCGCAACGGAAGAAACTTCATCCAAATCCGAGTTTGTATGCAGAAGTTATGTGTGTTAGAACGATTGAAAATTAAATTAAAATTAAAATAAACAGAGGGCATAATAGTAAATTCGTATACCTCCAAACCCTAAATCACACGCATATGAACCACCATCGTATCTCAGCCACCATTTCCAAAACACGTCGCCGCAGCAACCACGACCCACCATCACCAGATCCACGCTCGCCATTGGCCACCCCACCTCCAGCCGACCTCCACCTGGCCGCGCGCAGAGCTCCGCCGCCACCCAGACCCCCACGCCGCCGCCACCTTTACCTGGAAATTTTGGCAAACTCGACAACCTCTGAGATGAACTAACACCATGGATCCACTCCTCTCGGTCTCCTCTACGCGCCAGCACCACCCGGTCGCCATATCGTTGAAGATCCACCGTCGAATTGAAAACCGTAAGATGGACGGCCGAAACTTCATCAATGATTTCTGGTCACATCGCACCCAAAATCGAAAAACGAATATTAGATCTAGATTTCACTCATTGAGAACTTTCACATGATATATTATATTACATGATTTGAGGAGTTTGGATTTTGGAGTTTGATTTGTAATTGAAATTAGGGTTTTTTTGGAATTGACAGCCATTGGAGAAGGAATAGATAATTTAATAGACAGATAGAATTGTACGTACATGAATTAGAAATAAAAGAAGCTGCTAAGGTTTATAACAGCCTATATATAGGTAGAGATAGATAAGAACGAGTGGACAGATCAATTTGGATCGAAACAATAACAACGACCCGAAAAGCCCATTTCGTTTCCGAAACGAAAGTAGGTTATCCCATATATCAAAATATATGTTTTCGATATTTTTTAAACTCAATGAAACTAGTTTTAAACCCTAATTCCATTGTATACAGAAGTTAGCTTTTAAAATCAAATAATATTCATTTAAATTCTTTTAATTGATTTTTACGCGTTTCGAGCCTGCACGATCAAACGATAAGTCTGATCGCTACGAAACTTGAAATCCTACTATAATTCACTATTACGGATCCGATGAAACTGGTTTCTCAAAATCCGAATAGTGGCCAAAATGGTTATTTTCACGTTAATTAAATAAATTATTATTAAATGGATTTAATCACTTTTAAATTCAAATTTAAAAGTTAACTATTTTATCATTCTAGATTACATAAAAATTAATAATCTATCAAAATAAATTTTCCATGTTAAATTCACTTTTATATATTGCACAAATTTCAGCGTTCAATTACAACTGTAATAAAACCCCAGTTAATTATATTTTAATATAAATCAAATTCTTTTATTTCGATTTACACTCATATTATTGGATCAACTATTACCTTATGAATATAATTAACATTAGTTTACATTTTATTACGTTCATATTCTACGATTATCATCTTTTACCATATTAATCGCAATATTTCAATTTACCAATTTAATTTCAAACGGGTTAAATAATAAGGTAATAATTATAACAATTGTTTTTACCTTAACAATTCATGTCTATTAACTTACTGTTTACAACAAAGGGTTATAAATTGTTTACCAAAACTGATTTCATATTCTATAATAAACCTATTTCAATTAATAGCAGATAATTTCAACATGAATCCAACATTAAATTTATTCCCTATTTACAATTATAACCAAATTAACTTTATAATTATTACAATTGATTGAAATTACATTAAAATAATTGTCAATAACATTACAACATTATTAAATCATATTATAATTATTTTTCTCATAAATAAATCATAAATTTAAATTTCTCGCAACATTAGATTTCAAAATCTTATTTAATTTAA
Source organism: Allium fistulosum (assembly GCA_030737815.1). Taxonomy (NCBI): domain Eukaryota; kingdom Viridiplantae; phylum Streptophyta; class Magnoliopsida; order Asparagales; family Amaryllidaceae; genus Allium; species Allium fistulosum. Next base: position 1,040,945,594 of record CM060902.1, on the reverse strand, counting down.
TATTTTTTAATTATCAAAATACATGTCGTTACACTTGTAGTAGCTACTACGCATTACCACCAGTCCGGGAGTGCAAAACGGTAGAATCCTACCCTGGGCATTGTCTCACGTGCCTTGTCATATGCCTTATCGAGCCCACTACAATTTTGGTTTGCGTCGTACCTATGGAGTGCTCTCTGATAGCCCACCGGTTTGGTCGAGTTTACAGTACTGTATATACTATGACATTTATAAAAATATGTTAAGGGGGATATGGGTAACGCCTTAAAGCTATTTGAATACTTTACTTTACTTTACTGATAGACATTATATATATAGCATGTATTATTACATATAGATAGTTTAACAAATCCTTAGTAGATGGAAATCCCGAACATCTCTTAAGTTATTGCACGCACATTATACACTAGAAAGGAGATGTAAAATCCCGTAAACATCTCTGAAGCTATTACACTCATATTTATTTACTGTTGATTTAACTTACATAAGATCTTTTAGTTCTGACTCGAGTGTTTTGTCTTTTCATTACGCTTGGGTCTGCCTCAGCTTTTCATTGTTGAAGACATTATTTATGAAGGACGAGGATGGAGTTTAGTATTATATTATTAGTATTATTCCACTGCATCATGTTGTTCTACTGCATTATCCTATTATACCTGCTGTATGTATAACTCTGATTGTATTGTAAAAAGAGTAATCAATTGTATTTGTAAAACAACTTCATGAGCTGTTATTTAATTATTATATTTTGTCATTCCACTGTGAGATTCTGTGTTTTATTTTTCCTCCTTTTATCTTATTTTCTTATTTGCCCCATTAACAATCCTCCCTTATGAATGGTTTGAGTTGACATGTGTGGTTTATTGTCGATTTAAACCGTCCAAAAATGTTGGTCATTACAGTTGGTATCAGAGTTTTGGTTTAGCGATAACCTTAGCTTTGTGGGGTTTGATTCATTAGAGATAGGGTAGTAATACCCTAGAATGAGTTGTTTGAGCGTATATATATGAGAGAGCATATTTTTTTAGTGTTAATAAAAATGCTTTTATATTGTGTTAATTTGTTTTGTTTAGTATTTATAAATTTTGTTCAGTACATAGCACACTATGGCATTGATAGAGATTTCTAAACACTTAATAGAGCAGACCGACACAATATTGTTTTTGAAATATAGGAAAATGAAATAATTTTACTTAGTATTATATTTTGTATATAAAAGAATAATTTTTATAAATGTATATAGTTGTATGTGATATGTTTGTTTGTTAGGAAGTGAAATTTTATAAATATTAGTTGCAAAATAGGATTTACAAATAAAGTGAATATAAATTGGAAATTCAAGAACTTAAGTTCCGTGGTTTTGAAATTGGTTTTCAAAAGATTTGAAATATAATATTAGTATATTTGAAAGTATTTTCGGATATAAATATTTTCAATATGATTTGAAAGAAATGTTTTAAAAGAATTTTAAAAGGAAATAAGTTCTGTTCTCCCACTTTTGTCATTGGAAAATAATTTCGGTGATGACCGCGGCATCATCGACATTCATTTTCGAGCTTCAAAGTGGGAAGACCACTGTAGTAACTTTGCTAGACATTTCTTTTGGTAAATAAATTTTAATTTTAATTTTAATTTCCAAGTATGTTTCGCTATACAAAAGAATAAGTATATATTATTTCGAGATGATTTGCAATGAAATCCGGCATTTAGTTCTTAAGTTTTCTGTTAATCAATGATTTTTAGTTATTGTAATAGAATGGAATCTTGACTATTTTAATAAGTTGGAAACTTCATAAATTGGAACCTGAATTAAAAGGTAATTGTTTAATGAAAATATAAGAAATTGGAGATTTGTAACTTGTAAATTAAAACATAATGAAAAATAAAACGATGTAAATTGTTGAACATTTTATTAACTAAACCGAGTAAGATAAATTTGTATAACATTCAATTACATTTAAAAAAAAACATATACATAACTTACCAGAAGTGTTTAAAAACCTGAAATGTTGATATGAATATGTAATAAAATTTTATACATGTAACGACCCGTATTTTTGATAATTGAAACTATTAAATTAAATAAGATTTTGAAATTTAATATTGTCGAAAATTAAAATTTATGATTTATTGAAGAGAAAAATAATTGGAATACAGTTTAATAATGTTGTTTGAATGTTATTGACAACTATTTTAATGTAATTTCAATCAATTGAAATAATTATAGAGCTTAATTTGGATACAATTGTAAGTTAATAAGGAATAAAATAATTGTTGGAATTAATTGTTGGAATTAATAAAATTGAAATATTGCAATTAATACGGTAAAAGATGATAACTGTTGAGTGATGAGAATAGTAAGATGAAAACTTATGTTAAATAAATTCATAAGGTATATGATGATTTAATAAAAGAGTGTAAATCAAAATAAAAGAAATTATTTGGAATTTATAATGAATGGTTTTATTTCAGTTGAAATAGAATGCTGAAATTAATATAATAATTAAATGTTGGATTTAACATGGAAAATTAAATTTCAAAAGATTATTAATTTCTGTGTACTTCCAGTGTAACAACCGGGATTTTCGACCTCCGAAAATCGACATCAATACGTCCATTGTATTACATGTCGAACAATCGAATGCCAGAAATACAAGATCATTAGGGAAAAGAAGAACGAGATAGAAGAAGCAAATAGAAACAACAACACAGAATCTCACAATCGCAGTGTAACAATATATAATAGATATAACATGTCTATATACAAATAGAACTATAACTGTTATTTATACATTACATCATTAGAGTACAATATATATACAACACCATAATGGACAGTTATAATAACTTGTCATGTAACGACCCGATATTTCCAACCATTCGCATCCGCACATGTCGGACTTGAATTGCTCAAAATACCGCGTTGTAAATAAAAATTTGGCAAACTCATCATATTTAGTAAATAAATAATCACAGATCACAGACACAGAGTAATATAATGTAGCGAAAGTAAAGAAATAGTAGTTCATGAAGCTACTATATAAATACATCAGAGTTAAGTAAGATACAATAGAAGTACCAAGATACAATAGGAGAAACAATACGATAATCAGGTACAACTCGGAATACAACTGGAATCAACTGGATAACAAAATGATTAGATATCTGGATCTTCAAAGCAAAACTCCAGCTCCAAAGGTGAGTCTCTAATGCTGTATCACTCGATCTGACCCGAGCGTAAAGCAAACACAAAACACTCGAGTCAGGACACACATACTTATACAATGTAAACCAACTCAAGTGAACTGTAATAAAGGTACAAGTAACTTAAAGAATGCTTTGGATCGCCCATTCTTTAAGGATCCGTTAAACTATTTACTATGTAGTAATATTGCGCTATTATAATAATGTCTAATATAAAATAAACATACTTTTAAATAGCATTAAGGAGTGACCCAATATTCCCCTTAACACGTAATAGTCACAGTAGTCTATCCAGTATTAGCATACTCCCAAAATGAGGGCTACCCTCGATACTCCCAGGCTACGGGAGAAATCACAACTCGTAGTGAAGCTCGATATGGTAGGTGACACGGCACACAAGGCAATGCCAGGGTAGATATACCAATTACGCATCCGGACTGGTGGTGACGCATAGCAGCCACTACCGCCCACCTCGAACATCACTCCCAAATCAAGGGGTGCACCCAATCAATCACAAAGTAATAGAAAGGTATCGAAGGAGTGTGTCCGATCAGAGGTGCTACCTCATTGGCCCGTCGATCGCTCCTGTTTTAGATACCTTATGCCAACTCATGGGAGTTGGGTCCACGCATATACCTTAGGATCATCGCCACCATCCTACTTCATTCTGGAAACTCCACCGCGTACACAGTTGTCAAACTGGTTTTCGGTATCGACAGAGAGTATGTCCATATCCGATCCCGGTCTCTTTAACAACCAATTGTTATTATAACCCATGGATATTTATTTTCAAAACAGTATATACTTTCTTAACCCAAAATATCATATCTATTTCAAACCATATCATTTATTTTAAAATAGTATATACTTCTAAAACCAAATTATCATATCCACTTCCAAAATTAAACATTTAATTATAACACTGTGAAACCATAATAATTTAAAACCCATAGCACTCTAAAATGTAACTTTTTTAACCATAGCAAATTTGAAACATTACATTTTAGAAATAATGACATTTCGAAAAACATAACCTTAGGTCATCATAGCATTTTGGAAAAGCGATACTTAAGAAATCATAGCAAGTTGGAAATGTAATACTTTCCACTTTACCATTTTATATAATCCAAATGTTTATATACTTACAATTTTTTTCCCACAGTTATTTTATCAATTCTATTTTATTACACTAATTAATTCATTTGGATATTAAATAAACCATGCTTTTTAAGTTAAATAGACTTAATTACTGTAATTTCCCATTTAAAGTTCAAATTCCTTATGTTAAGTTAAAATATATTATTAACTTGCATTTCATTATTACAGTAAGGAACATTTATTGTTTTAATCAATATTACATTAACTAAAATTACATGCCAAATGTTCATTTTTAACTTACATTTTATTTTCACAATAAAATGCATTTATTGTCTTAATCAATATCCCATTAATTAAAATTACATGTCAAATGTTCATTTTTAACTTACATTTTATTTTCACAATAAAGAGCATTTATTGTCTTAATCAATATCCCATTAATTAAAATTACATGTCAAATGTTCATTTTTTTAACCTACATTTTTCACAATAAAGAGCGTTTATTGTCTTAATCAATATCCCATTAATTAAAATTACATGTCAAATGTATATTTTTAACTTACATTTTATTTTCACAATAAAGAGCATTTATTGTCTTAATCAATCTCCCATTAATTAAAATTACATGTCAAATGTATATTTTCAACTTACATTTTATTTTCACAATAAAGAGCATTTATTGTCTTATTTAATCTCTCATTAATTAAAATTACATGTCAAATGTATATTTTTAACTTACATTTTATTTTCACAATAAAGAGCATTTATTGTCTTAATCAATCTCCCATTAATTAAAATTACATGTCAAATGTATATTTTTAAATTACATTTTATTTTTACAATAAAGAACATTTATTGTCTTAATCAATCTCCCATTAATTAAAATTACATGTCAAATGTATATTTTTAACTTACATTTTATTTTCACAATAAAGAGCATTTATTGTCTTATTCAATCTCCCATTAATTAAAATTACATGTCAAATGTATATTTTTAACTTACATTTTTTTCACAATAAAGAGCATTTATTGTCTTATTCAATCTCCCATTAATTAAAATTACATATCAAATGGACATTTTTAACTTACATTTTATTTTCATAATAAAAAGCATTTATTGTCTTAATCAATATCCCATTAATTAAAATTACATGTCAAATGTATATTTTTAACTTACATTTTATTTTCACAATAAAGAGCATTTATTGTCTTATTCAATCTCCCATTAATTAAAATTAAATATCAAATGGACATTTTTAACTTACATTTTATTTTCACAATAAAGAGCATTTATTGTCTTATTCAATCTCCCATTAATTAAAATTACATATCAAATGGACATTTTTAACTTACATTTTATTTTCACAATAAAGAGCATTTATTGTCTTAATCAATATCCCATTAATTAAAATTACATGTCAAATGTATATTTTTAACTTACATTTTATTTTCACAATAAAGAGCATTTATTGTCTTATTCAATCTCCCATTAATTAAAGTTACATATCAAATGGACATTTTTAACTTACATTTTATTTTCACAATAAAGAGCATTTATTGTCTTAGTCAATATCACATATTTCCAAATTAGGTTATATTTCCAATCACAAATTTCCATTCATTTATTTAACATTTTTAATACATAGAAAATCATTTTTCACTTTATTAAATCATTTTAAAAACCAAATTTAAATTAAAATATCAAAATTTACATTTTCAAAATACTTAAAACTTCCAGAAAAATATATAAAATAACCACTGGTCTGTATAATATTTTCTAACCTAGGTCAAGTCATACGGATAATATATCATTTCAATCCGTAATTTACAAAGAAAAATCCGGGTTCTATCATTTCAAACCCGCAATCCCAAGTTAAATAAAATAAATAAAAATCGCTTAGGCCTATCATTTCAGCCCATAACGATTTTTCCCTATTCTAAAGTCCGTTCGGGTATGTATCATTTCAACCCATAGTGATAGGGAACTTGCAGTGATGATAAGCAGGAAATAAATAACAGTATACAAATAATATTATAACAGATGATATAACAGGCATAAAACAGTATTTAACATCATATAAATATATCACAGGCATGTATGAACATTATTATTTTATACAATTAACTTGTCATCAATTCACAATTATAAAAGTACATATGTTTAGAGTGAATAACTCACCTTTTAAAAGCTAGAATTGAAATTCAAACCCAAATCTAGACTCCGCAAAGTACGAAAAAGCACGACAAAGCACAATGCAAACTTGAGTGGATGAAGAGTCAGATCCAAATCTTGTATGCAAACAAATATTATATGTATAAGAATATGATTCAATACAAAAGAATAGAGGTTAAAACAATGGAAAAATAACGAATCAAAGTGGCATAACTTGCCTTAATCAATCAATGGCTTGGCTACACCACATATGGGTTCAACCATCATCTTGTGTTGCTTGGTCATGATGGTTAGAGGTGTGCTAGGAGAAGATGGAGGCCGAGCCTAACTTGGAGGAAGACAAAGAAAACAAAATGAAAAAAAAGAGGAGAAGGAAGAAGGAAGCCATTACTTTATATCTTGTATTTTTCTTCTTCACGCAAATGAATAAGATGAGGAGATGAGGAACTTTGTACATGAAATAAAAAGAGAGAGTGGCAGCTAGGTTAAAGGAATGAACAACTAAGGTAAGAAATAAAGAGGCTAGGCAATAAAAGGTAGGAGTTTGAATGGTTTGGGAAATAAAAAGGCAACAAATAACTTGATGTATTTATTAATTTTTTTTCCTTTGTTTGCATGTAATGAAAAGAGGGGTTTGAGGAATAATACGTATGTGAATTATGAGAAGAATTCACGGTTAATGAATGTGGGAAGTAATTGTCTATGCAAATGGAAAGGCAAGGGAAAAAAAGAGGCAACAAATAAACAAAACAAGTAACTTATATCTCTTGCAATTTCTAAGCTATTATTAAAAAGTAAACCAATCAAAAATAAAATGAAAATATTCTAAGTTTATACAAAAAAATAAATAAATAAAAGTTAGGGAAATAAACATAGGAAAAAAAAGAAAAAAATATAGAAATCATTTAAATCCAACCTAAATCAATATATCATTTATTCCTAAATGCAAATGAAAAGGAGGATATTGAGATGAAAATGAAATATTCTTATATGTGAATGGCAAAAGGAAATACAGGGCTAAAAGATGGTCTGGATGGCAAGTAAAAGAGTGAATGCTAGGAAATAGAAAAGGCATAAGTTTAGGAGAAAGAAACGTATATATGTTTTATTCTTAAATGCAAATGAAACTAAGAGATGGGAAATAAATTTTGTACGTGAATTTTCAACTTGATATGCACGGCTATGAGTAGAGTAATTCATGGCTAGGAATGAGGAGGAAACGGCTAGGAAACTAACAAAGAGGTTAGGAAATATAAAGGTAAGAATTTACACAATGTAACGTACATCACCTTGATTTTCTCCAGCCATTTATAAAGAGATATAAACAAATAAATACAATAAAAGTCTAGACAAATAAATAGGGAAATAAAACAAAGAGATGGATAGGAAAAAAAATAAAAATAAAGTAGAAAATAGAAAAAATAGAATTAAGGTAGAAAAATGAAAATATAAAATAGACAAATTTTACTGAAAACAATCGCGTGTAAAACGCTGTATTTTATCTAATTTAAAAAGTATAAAATGGAATTTTACGCAACGAAAAGCAGTATACTTGAAATTTTATTTACTTTCATAATAAAAGATAAAATTCAAAAATTCAAACTTTTAAATTTTTAAATTAAAAGTCATAATTTGACCATATTGACAAAAATTCACATTTCATGAAAATATTATATTTATTCATGTTTGGAATTATAATTCACATACAAACCAAAATTTATATTTACAAATCAAAATTTATATTTAAAACAACAAAAAGTATCCATTTGATAAATAAAATAAAGCTTTTAAATCAGGAAATTCAATTTAAAATAATTACAAAATACAGGGTTGTTACATGTCCTCACAAAAGCTGAATATACAGCCTACAATACACAACGGAATATAAACCAGATACGTGTGATACGTCTCGTCATCCAGCTCGTCTCCTGAGTCCCATAGCATCCTATCCTGTATCTGTAATACTCGGTCTGACCCGAGCATTATAATAAAATAACACCCGAGTCAGTCTGGAAAACCAGCGTGAGAAAACACACTCAATTTGAATTATTAAAGTTTCAAAATCCTTTGAAAATCAAAGGTATCTCGTAAGACCACGCCACACATAAACACGAAGGGTTTTTACCTTACAATAACCAAAACATTTCATATCAAATCCTTTGATATTATGATAGTGTCTAAGTACAAATACTTATTCAAATAGCTGAAATTGATACATTAATTAAATTCCAGCATACTAGGCTCTATAATCAAATCCGTAAAGGCACGTATTGGAGAATGGATTCCATACGAATGACTAGGCACTGGGGTACCACCTATCACTGTATAGGTCTAGAAACAGCGTACCGAGGACCACGCCAGGATCCCCTGCCATATAAGACCGGACTATCCCTAACCTAGATAGACCGAATATGCTATCACCCCTGGTGTTCCCACCCTCTTTCGAGCTCCTTCCATACATCGTAGTGATAAATAATATCCAAGGTTATATAGAAAGGTAATAAACATACCCTACTTGGGTACGACCCACTTAGCCTTGCTGCACCTCCCCTGATTTTCAGTCATTCCCGGTTGATGAGGCTAGAGGCTATGATTACCTTTTAAGGAATTTTCACTTAGAATACTCATTGTCCTCCAATGACAATGTTCTGATAGCATTCATCCATACAAGTCCGTTCCGGGTCCGAACAGAACTGAAAGCACTATTCCTACTACATCCATTTTGGAATCACCCACAGGATTAGTAGCGTTTAGCCCTTCCACTTCAGTGCTCCATCTTCGACTCCATGCTCTTGTTTTCACATCGAAAACGTACTCGTTGGATCGAAGTGGTTTTCGGATAACTTATCCGATCCCGGTCTCTTCAAAACAACGTTCGATATTTCCGGTAAACTCAACCCCGATTCTTTAAGAAATAAACGGAGGAAAATAAGATCGAAGATCACCTCCTAACCGTTAGTTGACGGATTTCCTTATAACGTCCTAGAAGAACGAAACGAGTTTATACGTACATTATAGCACCTCGAACGGTAACTGTACCATATAATTCCAGTATTTCTCCTAGATATTCCCAATGTTATATTTTGTGTCCATATTTGATAGTCGGTTATTTAACTATTAAATAAAACAATCATTCAACCAAATATTTCATTTTCCATTGGAAACACTAAATCTCATTTTAATTTTAATAAATTAAATCTCTTTATCCAAAATATATGTGCTTAACTTATCAAATTTAGTAAATTCACCAACTATCCCTTTTCAAAAAGAATATCTGAAAACCCTTCTTAAAATATAAATATGGAAAGTACAACTGCGGTATCAAACCATGGATTCACATCTCAATGGTTACGTCTCTATCCCAGAGAAATTCAAGACTTAACTGCAGGCACTCACTGCCTCCGATTTTGCCATGCGAGTATACCAATACTCCCCGAAAACTTTGTTTAAAATTTTTCAAAATAATACTTATGAAATTTCTATAATAATTTCCCAAGCTTTTTTAGGCAATTACACTTTAAAATAAAAATTTATCATATAATATAAATATTGAATAATTTATCCCTTTAAAATAATAATACCGGTTAATTCTTTAAATAAAAATTAACTTAATATCAACCATTTATACAACTACTTAATTAATACTTAAATATACTTTAAGAAATTTTTTAAACAACTAAATAATTAATTTTTTGAAATATTCCATAACACTTTAAATTTCCTAGTTAATACTTAAAAATCCTTCTTTTAAAATAAACTTAACTTTTCCGGAAAATATATTTTCAACTCCAATATAGCCAGTCTAATTATTTATAAATCCCTCTCGATTTATCTCTAGCTTGATTTATGCTCCAAATCCGTAAATCCCCTTTCTCACATTTCTAAAAAAATAAATCTACTATTTATTTTAAACCGATTTACCCATCTCTTTATAATCCTCACCGTGAAATTTAATTTCAACTTACCCACTGATAATTACTTCACTCTATTTATAAACTTCGTTTATAAATTCCATAGTCTCACTTCCCGTTTATAACGGTTTCACAACACTTAATTGATTTTAAATCAATTTCTAATTTAAATTCATTTTTAAATAAATTTCTTAAATAGCCCAAATATATTCCAAAGCCCACTAATTTTAGATTTTCCTTCCTCTTTATTGTAACGCTTCGAGATTTTCGATTTCCGAAAATCGACATCAATACGTCCACTGTATCAACTGCCGAGCAATCGAATGCCGGAAAACCGAATTGTTATGGTTAAAAAGAAGAGGTAGAAGAAGACAGAAGGAAAAGAAAAGGCAACAGAAACAATATCAGAATCTCACATTCGCAACGGAACAACATATAATAGATCAACGAATAATCTTTAAATCAAGAACTATATCAGTTTGTACATTACATCATCAGAGTCAATATACATAGAAAACATCAATGGACAGTTATACAAACTTGTCCTCATACAGAATACACAGCGGAATAATAATATCATATACAAGTGATACGCTTCGCCATCCAGCTCGCCACTAAGCTCCACAGCATCTCCTGAATCCAGAATGACCTGAAAATCTAACTCTAGGCTGCTCGTGTGGAAAATGATGGGCACCCAGCGTTTAGGAAGGGAACAATAAACTCCAGGTCAGTCATGGGACTGGTGTGAGAACTAAAAACAATTTATCTTTAAAACAAACAACAAAAGAATTTTCAACATTGAAATCCGCAATGCTTTTGGAAAATGAAACTACCATAAGACCTCCCACCACACACACAATGCAATCGCAGACTTGGAGGAGATTTCTTCTTATGATAGTCAAATATGCTTACTACGCAAGAAAACTCTTTTGATATTATTGCTAGTGCATAGTGTAGGAAACATTTCGAAAGTATAATATCAATCTTAGCCAATATACAACCATTATTGTATGCCTACTATAGCTACTATGTTCACTAGCAGGTTACCGCCACATTCCATAACAGGTTATACAACTAAAGCCGTACAAAGCTCGTATTGTTTCTTTGGATTTTCCAACAAATGGTCAGGCTAAGGAACTTCCTACTGCCAATGGGTACGCCTCTGACGGGACGTCCCTAGAACTAACTAGCTCTCTGCCAACACAAGGTCGGGTTACCTCTTACACTAGGTAACTACTACACGAATATGCCACCCCCCGGTCCTTTGGGACCTTTATTCGAGGCACCTCAACAAAACAACAATCACACAGTAAATGAGATTGGAGTAACCACATAGGTTAAATACCAGGGCTCCATACATGATACCACCCTTTTCCAGAAGGAAATGACATACCCTAAAGGGAGCGACCCTCATAACCTTGCCGCATCATTCCTGTTTCGACCATTTCCGGGTTTTGAGGTTCGAAGAGGTCTCGTCCACAAAGCTACGCTTTTTCACAAAGCCACGCTTTGATCAACAAATGATCAATAAATAATCATCACACAACAACACTCAGCATGCCACATTACCAAATTGGGAGTATATCACTGATAACCTTCAACTACATTCGTACGTCTCAGAGAAGGGTGTTAAGCTAAGAGAATAAATTCTCCGCGACCAACAGAAATGTATTTTAAAGAAATTAGCTTTATATCTCAAAATGTAATGTCAGACATGTAACCATACAAGTCTGTTCCGGGTTCGAACAGAACCCAAGGCACTTCCAAAGAAGCCCTTTCAATCCGGGTATTCACAATCCCGATCGAACTTCCCATCACAAAGGAAATCTCTATACCGTAGCTAACGGTGCAGAGACAATCGATAGGTCATCCTATCATTTTCACAAATACCCGGTCTTCACCATCGGTCTTCAAATGTTATCCATATCGTCATATCACTTATTCGGAATGGGTTATATGACACAAAGGTCCTCTCCCGGCTAATCCGAATAGTGAGCACAATATTTAAGACATATGGATTTAGGGATTTCAATTAAGTCACAACTTATTACCCAAACCTTTCTTTCAAATGGTTTAAACAAATTACCATTTCAAATCTTTAAACAAAAAGATTTACTTCACAAAGTTTACCCAGTTTCACAAAGATCCATTCACAAATTCCCAAATAAATTTCCATTTCAATTGGACTAACTCATTAAATCTTTAAATCAAGATTTAACTTATAGCTTTCAAAACTATTCACAATTCAAGTCTTTTGTAATATAAAAGATACACCTTTTAAAATCTTCTTTGATTTCAAAATAAAGCTTAATCATCTTCACAAAGGTAAATTCATAGTTTTTCCAAACTATTCACAATTTCATTTCAACTTGAAATGTTTCGATACAAATTGGAAATCTTTTCACTTTATGAAAGCTATTATTATTTGAAAACAGATAGTTTTCGTTTTGGGAAAAACTGGTTACAATTACACAGGTTAAAGCCATCCAAGTATAAAACTTGAATTTAAATTTCCAAAACCATATTTTAAATGGTAAAAAAACTGAATTAAACACCTTTTATACTTGCATAATCTTTTAAACCATAGTTCCCAAATCATTGAATTCTATTACAAGTATTGAATTCAAAATTTAAATCATATGATTTAAATTCCAATTTTTATTAAGTTATTTTTCAATCTCATTTTCAAAAAAACTTTCAATTCCAATTCCAAAACTAATTTGGATTCAAAAATTCAATCTTTAGAATTGTCAAAAATCTATGACTTAACCGATTTCCACGTGAAATCCACATTGGTGTGTGTATGGTGTAGTCCAGGAGTTTAACACAATAGTGCAACAACATCCAATCATCACAGATCAGAACACAGAAATATAGTTGATAAGCGGTATAAACTATAACACTTATCTTTAATTCACAGATCACAAATATTCATATCATAGATAATAGATCACAAATCACAACACAACATATGAAATAATTTCAAATGTTTGAGGAATCTAGTTGGATCCCTCCAACCTGTTTCCCTGCATCCACAGATGTTAGCACAATACCAATTCCACTTCGAGGTGGAATATCACGGTATATGGGATTTATAAAAATACTATCCGCTATTATGCGGCGCAATAGAGTCTCATCCGCTATATAATGCGGGAAATCAACTCCAAATACATATATAATACCAATTCCACTTCACCGTGGAATATCGCGGTATATGTGTTTAATATAATAACCTCCGCTTAATATGCAGCGTATAGGGTCTATTTCAAGTCAATATATACAACAATCATCATTCCAGCACATAATCACACAAACAACCAATTCTAAATTTAACTATTTAAAATTTATATCGAAACAAATTCGATTGAGTGAGAAGTTCTCACCTTGAGTTTCCGATAACAGTTGAAGTATTTTATTTCAAATAAAATTAAACGCACGTTTAATTTTACTCAAAATTATCACTAGCTCCAATCGACTCCAATCGACTCCAAACTAGTTCCAAAATGCAGTGCTCTTCAATACGGACCTGATGCAATTTGTTTCGTGCGAAACGGACCTCGTATCAAAAAGATATAGCATTTTTAAGTTTGAACGAATTTATAATATAATAATTTCTATTTTTATTTTCTAACCCTGGACACATCAGAGCCGTTCGTTTTTCTTTAATAAACATCTGGCCGCATGCCCTTCTTTCTTTTTCCACGCGAGAACCACCAAGTTCACGTTCGAACCCATACACGCGACCGTTCCCTTCGATGTCGCACCACCATACGATGACCGGAAGTTGATCAAAAACCGCCAATCCAAGCGCCTACCCACGATACTCCATCAGCCTGAATCTCGTCGAACTCGGTTGAGTATTGGCCGAGAAAAACGAAGTTGAACTTGCCGTATTCAAGCTCGATTTGCCGCCAATCGGCTTCATTTTAAATGATCTCCACCGTTGAGATTATAGAGCTCGATATGCTCTCCAATTTCCCTGTTGAAAGTTTTTCGTAATTGTCGATGGATTTGGAGAAAGATGAGGAAGAAGATCGTGAATCGCCAGCCATTGAAAGCATAAGTGGCGGCCTGACCTAGGTTATTTAGGGTTTTAGCAAATGTGAAATTCTAATGTCCTTTTATAGAAAATTGCCAAAACACTATTCACTTGAGATTTTCCGAACTCCAAACGAAGCGTGCCGGCTAACATTTCTAGAGTTTAACCCACGTTTCGGACACAATGGAACGTGTTTCGGAAGCTAATTTGATCATGTGTGCGAGTTACGGAAATAAACGATCAAATTTAAATTAAATCGATTAAACTAATTTCTATGCGTTTTGGCTTGCCCCGGACAAACCGTAAGTCCGATTAACACGAAATTTGAAATCTTACAATAATATAACATTACGGATCCGATGAAACTAGTTTCGTCAAAATCCGAGGCTGTTTGAAAAATGGTCATTTTCACTCGTCAATTAAATATTAAAATATTCAATTTCTACAAATTAACTTTTAATTCAATTTTAAAAGTTTACAAACATCATTCTAACTCCAATATGATTTAATACAACTTTACAAATCATTTTTATTCACATTAACCCCAATTTCGAATTATTTATGGAATTTCAAATATTAAATTATCGATTTAATTATCCAATTAAATCTCTATATTCGAATTATAATTCATTCAGCTTACAAATTTCACTTGTTAATATTTAAAATCAATTAAATATAAGAATTTCAAATTACAGAAATTCTGGGTCGTTACAATCTTCCCCCCTTAAAATAATTTCATCCTCGAAACTGCAAAGTAAGAAAAATGCCCCAAATCCATTAACTTTTCAAAAAAAAATCCACTTATAAAAAATTTTATATTCACCTTTTCCAAAACCTTTAACTTCAACCAAAACAATGGTTTTCCCTTTTCTAGTTCAATTCATATATTTTCATTACAATTTAGAAATTGACTTTCCGTTAACAAAAATTTTCAATTTTGTTTCAAAAATTTTCCAACTCCCAAAATTTACGGAAAATTTTGGCAGAGTCTCCTTTGTACGGAGGAGCTTTTGCAAAATCACAATAGATATAAATATATATACATCAACCCACACGGTCGGAAAACAGAAAAACAGTTCATATTTCCTATTTTTATTGCGTAGGCGTACCTTTTTAGCATTTTTAAGCAAAGCAGTTATTTATTAAGCATTTAACGCGACCCAACTAGCCGAACGGTAGCCCTGGTACCTGTACTTACTCAGTTTAAACACGTAAGTGACATATATATAAAGTTATTAACAATTTACTCTTTTAAACAACTACAACACATGCATATTAAAAGAAATGCATACTAAACAAGGTTTATAAGCAACTTATATAATTTCGACATCACTTGTAATTGTTTACAACCAATTCATATACAACGACATTCAATTATTCATTTTCAATTAGTTTACATTCACTAATTTAAATTCAAGTTGATTCGCTTTCAATTTAAATCCAATTACATAGCTTTCAATTTCACTAATTCAATTTCATTAACACTTAATGAATTATATACAATCAACTAACAATCATCTAACAACCAAATCATAATCAAAATAACCAAATTATTAAAATTTACATTCAATTTGGTTCAACACATTTAATTAGCTTTAATGAATTAATACTTATATCCATTATTCCATATCAATTTATTCACATTCGATTGATTAACATTCAATCCATTAGTTCAATTCAATTGCTAATTCATTTTACAAATAAAGTTGAATTTCATTTATATAACTCAAGTTCACATTCATTATTTTTACTTCGATACCAAAATCAACTTCATTCAACATTACTTAAGTTATATTCCATCACAACATTTCATTCTAAAGTAAATTCTATTTAACTTTTACCAAAGTCAAATTTCATCACTTATTCAAATTCATATCTCGTTTTGCTTAACAAAATTGTTTAACCATTTTATCATTTGGTTTCACTTACATTTTCTCACTCTATAAGTTATACAACTTATTATTCAACTTCCAAATCTGATTTAATTTATTTAACTTCCTTTAGTTAAATTCCAAATCATATATTTACTATGCCAACCCAAATTTTATTCCAACTTTACCAAAGCTAAAATCTTTATTTCATATTATAAGTCTAAAACTCGTTTCACTTATATTCATCAATTTCAATTTGGATTTTAATTTAAATTTTGTTTATCACAACAAAACTTAAAATTTCAATTTATTATGGTAGCAAATCCATCACACAGAAACTCGAAAATGATACTGATGATGCTGCAGTCATCACCCTTATTATTTCCTAGTAACAGTAGTGAATTCAGTGTTTAATATTCTTTTAAAGTTTCCTTTTATTTATAAATCACATTTATAAATCTTTTTCTCATATAATTTCACTATTTTACTTTACTTATACAAGATTATTTCACAATTGTAAATCATCTTAATTATAATTCTATAATTATACAATTGTTGCTTTTATTTAGATTATTCAAACAACTTTTATTAATATATATATTCTTACATTTTCAACAACCAACAATTCAATTTTATATACAGTTTAATAATTCTGAAAGAATTATTTCCTTTTTATGTAAAATATAATCAAGGTAAAATTATTTCATTTACCCAATTTAAAATGATACTATGTCGGTTCATCTTGTTTAAGAGTTTAGAAACCCCTATCGATACAGTTAGCTAAACTGCACCGACCAGAATCTATAAACAATCAACCGATAAGTCAACACAATACAAAAAAATTTCAAATTCACTAACAAATACGCGCTCATATATATTATTACACTCACACTCATTCTAGAGTACTACTGACTCTATCTCTAATGAGTAACACCCAACAGAGCCAAGGTTATCGCTTAACCATATGCTCTGATACCACATGTAACGTTTCGAGATTTTCGATATTCGAAAATCGACATCAATACGTCCACTGTATCAACTGCCGAGCAATCGAATGCCGGAAAACCGAATTGTTATGGTTAAAAAGAAGAGGTAGAAGAAGACAGAAGGAAAAGAAAAAGAAAAAGCAACAGAAACAATATCAGAATCTCACATTCGCAACGGAACAACATATAATAGATCAATGAATAATCTTTAAATCAAGAACTATATCAGTTTGTACATTACATCATCAGAGTCAATATACACACAATACATCAATGGACAGTTATACAAACTTGTCTTCATACAGAATACACAGTGGAATAATAATATTATATACAAGTGATACGCTTCGCCATCCAGCTCGCCACTAAGCTCCACAGCATCTCCTGAATCCAGAATGACCTGAAAATCTAACTCTAGGCTGCCCGTGTGGAAAATGATGGGCACCCAGAGTTTAGGAAGGGAACAATAAACTTCAGGTCAGTCATGGGACTGGTGTGAGAACTAAAAACAATTTATCTTTAAAACAAACAACAAAAGAATTTTCAACATTGAAATCCGCAATGCTTTTGGAAAATGAAACTACCATAAGACCTCCCACCACACACACAATGCAATCGCAGACTTGGAGGAGATTTCCTCTTATGATAGTCAAATATGCTTACTACGCAAGAAAACTCTTTTGATATTATTGCTAGTGCATAGTGTATGAAACATTTCGAAAGTATAATATCAATCTTAGCCAACATACAGCCATTATTGTATGCCTACTATAGCTACTATGTTCACTAGCAGGTTACCGCCACATTCCATAGCAGGTTATACAACTAAAGCCGTACAAAGCTCGTATTGTTTCTTTGGATTTTCCAACAAATGGTCAGGCTAAGGAACTTCCTACTGCCAATGGGTACGCCTCTGGCGGGATGGCCCGAGAACTAACTAGCTCTCTGCCAACACAAGGTCGGGTTACCTCTTACACTAGGTAACTACTACACGAATATGCCACCCCCCGGTCCTTTGGGACCTTTATTCGAGGCGCCTCAACAAAACAACAATCACACAGTAAATGAGATTGGAGTAACCACATAGGTTAAATAACAGGGCTCCATACCTGATACCACCCTTTTCCTGAAGGAAATGACATACCCTAAAGGGAGCGACCCTCATAACCTTGCCCAATCATTCCTGTTTCGACCATTTCCGGGTTGTGAGGTTCGAAGAGGTCTCGTCCACAAAGCTACGCTTTTTCACAAAACCACGCTTTGATCAACAAATGATCAATAAATAATCATCACACAGCAACACTCAGCATGCCACATTACCAAATTAGGAGTATATCACTGATAACCTTCAACTACATAACCTCTGAGCTCGTACGTCTTAGAGAAGGGTGTTAAGCTAAGAGAATAAATTCTCCGCCACCAACAGAAATGTATTTGAAAGAAATCAGCTTTATATCTCAAAATGTAATGTCAGACATGTAACCATACAAGTCTGTTCCGGGTTCGAACAGAACCGAAGGCACTTTCAAAGAAGCCCTTGCAATCCGGGTATTCGCAATCCCGATCGAACTTCCCATCACAAAGGAAATCTCTATACCGTAGCTAACGGTGCAGAGACAATTGATAGGTTATCCTATCGTTTTCACAAATACCCGGTCTTCACCACCGGTCTTCAAATGTTATCCATATCGTCATATCACTTATTCGGAATGGGTTATATGACACAAAGGTCCTCTCCCGGCTAATCCGAATAGTGAGCACAATATTTAAAAGATATGGATATAGGGATTTCAATTAAGTCTCAACTTATTACCCAAATCCTATCTTTCAAATGGTTTAAACAAATTACCATTTCAAATCTTTAAAAAAAAGATTTACTTTACAAAGTTTACCCAATTTCACAAAGATCCATTCACAAATTCCCAAATAAATTTCCATTTCAATTGGACTAACTCATTAAATCTTTAAATCAAGATTTAACTTATAGCTTTCAAAAATATTCACAATTCAAGTCTTTTGTAATATAAAAGATACACCTTTTAAAATCTTCTTTGATTTCAAAATAAAAATTAATCATCTTCACAAAGGTCAATTCATAGTTTTTCCAAACTATTCACAATTTCATTTCAAATTGAAATGTTTCAATACAAATTGGAAATCTTTTCACTTTATGAAAGCTATTATTATTTGAAAACAGATAGTTTTCGTTTTGGGAAAAACTGGTTACAAGTACACAGGTTAAAGCCATCCAAGTATAAAACTTGAATTTAAATTTAATTTCCAAAACCATATTTTAAATGGTAAAAAAACCCATATAAACACCTTTTATACTTGCATAATCTTTTAAACCATAGTTCCCAAATCATTGAATTCAATTTCAAGTATTGAATTCAAAATTTAAATCAAATGATTTAAATTCCAATTTTTATTAAGTTATTTTTGAATCTCATTTTCAAAAAAACTTTCAATTCCAATTCCAAAACTAATTTGGATTCAAAAATTCAATCTTTAGAATTGTCAAAAATCTGTGACTTAACTGATTTCCACGTGAAATCCACATTGGTGTGTGTATGGTGTAGTCCAGGAGTTTAACACAATAGTGCAACAACATCCAATCATCACAGATCAGAACACAGAAATATAGTTGATAAGCGGTATAAACTATAACGCTTATCTTTAATTCACATATCACAGATATTCATATCATAGATAAATAGATCACAAATCACAACACAACATATAAAATAATTTCAAATGTTTGAGGAATCCAGTTGGATCCCTCCAACCTGTTTCCTTGCATCCACAGATGTTAGCACAATACCAATTCCACTTCGAGTTGGAATATCGCGGTATATGGGATTTATAAAAATACTATCCGCTATTATGCGGTGCAATAGAGTCTCATCCGCTATATAATGCGGGAAATCAACTCCAAATACATATATAATACCAATTCCACTTCACGGTGGAATACCGCGGTATATGTGTTTGATATAATAACCTCCGCTTAATATGCGGCGTATAGGGTCTATTTCAAGTCAATATATACGACAATCATCATTCCAGCACATAATCACACAAATAACCAATTTTAAATTTAACTATTTAAAATTTATATCGAAATAAATTCGATTGAGTGAGAAGTTCTCACCTCGAGTTTCCGATAACAGTTGCAGTATTTTATTTCAAATAAAATTAAACGCACGTTTAATTTTACTCAAAATTATCACTAGCTCCAATTGACTCCAAACTAG
The DNA here is from genome assembly GCA_030737815.1 of Allium fistulosum. Lineage (NCBI taxonomy): Eukaryota > Viridiplantae > Streptophyta > Magnoliopsida > Asparagales > Amaryllidaceae > Allium > Allium fistulosum. The sequence goes on along the minus strand of CM060902.1, from coordinate 1,040,925,058 downwards.
TTCCAAAATGTAGTGCTCGTAAATACGGACCTGACGCAATTTGTTTCGTGCGAAACGGACCCCGTATCAAAAAGATATAGCATTTTTAAGTTTGAACGAATTTATAATATAATAATTTCTATTTCTATTTTTATTTTCTAACCCTGGACACATCAGAGCCGTTCGGTTTTCTTTAATAAACATCTGGCCGCATGCCCTTCTTTCTTTTTCCACGCGAGAACCACCAAGTTCACGTTCGAACCCATACACGCGACCGTTCCCTTCGATGTCGCACCACCATACGACGACCGGAAGTCGATCAAACACCGCCAATCCAAGCGCCTACCCACGAAACTCCATCGGCCTGAATCTCGTCGAACTCGGTTGAGTATTGGCCGAGAAAAACGAAGTTGAATGTGCCGTATTCAAGCTCGATTTGTCGCCAATCGGCTTCATTTTAAACGATCTCCACCGTTCAGATTATAGAGCTCGATATGCTCTCCAATTTCCCTGTTGAAAGTTTTTCGTAATTGTCGATGGATTTGGAGAAAGATGAGGAAGAAGATCGTGAATCGTCGGCCATTGAAAGCATAAGTGGCGGCCTGACCTAGGTTATTTAGGGTTTTAGCAAATGTGAAATTCTAATGTCCTTTTATAGAAAATTGCCAAAACACTATTCACTCGAGATTTCCCGAAATCCAAAATAAGCATGCCGGTTGACGTTTCTAGGGTTTAACCCGCGTTCCGGACACAATGGAACGTGTTTCGGAAGCTAATTTGATCATATGTGCAAGTTATGGAAATAAACGATCAAATTTAAATTAAATCGATTAAACTAATTTCTATGCGTTTTGGCTTGCCCTGGACAAACCGTAAGTCCGATTAACACGAAATTTGAAATCTTACAATAATATAACATTACGGATCCGATGAAACTAGTTTCGTTGAAATCCGAGACTGTTTGAAAAATGGTCATTTTCACTCGTCAATTAAATATTAAAGTATTCAATTTCTACAAATTAACTTTTAATTCAATTTTTAAAGTTTACAAACATCATTCTAACTCCAATATGATTTAATACAACTTTATAAATCATTTTTATTCACATTAACCCCAATTTTGAATTATTTCTGGAATTTCAAATATTAAATTATCGATTTAATTATCCAATTAAATCTCTATATTCGAATTATAATTCATTCAGCTTACAAATTTCAGTTGTTAATATTTAAAATCAATTAAATATACGAATTTCAAATGACAGAAATTCTGGGTCGTTACAATCTTCCCCCCTTAAAAGAATTTCGTCCTCGAAATTGCAAAGTAAGAAAAATGCCCCAAATCCATTAACTTTTCAAAAAAAATCCACTTAGTGAAAATTTTATATTCACCTTTTCCAAAACCTTTAACTTCAACCAAAACAATGGTTTTCCCTTTTCTAGTTCAATTCATATATTTTCAGTACAATTTAGAAATTGACTTTCCGTTAACAAAAATTTTCAATTTTGTTTCAAAATTTTCCTAAATCCCAAAATTTATGGAAAATTTTGGCAGAGTCTCCTTTGTACGGAGGAGCTTTTGCAAAATCACAATAGATATAAATATATATACATCGACCCACACGGTCGGAAAACAGAAAAACAGTTCATATTTCCTATTTTTATTGCGTAGGCGTACCTTTTTAGCATTTTTAAGCAAAGCAGTTATTTATTAAGCATTTAACGCGACCCAACTAGCCGAACGGTAGCCCTGGTACCTGTACTTACTCAGTTTAAACACGTAAGTGACATATATATAAAGTTGTTAACAATTTACTCTTTTAAACAACTACAACACATGCATATTAAAAGTAATGCATACTAAACAAGGTTTATAAGCAACTTATATAATTTCGACATCACTTGTAATTGTTTACAACCAATTCATATACAACGACATTCAATTATTCATTTTCAATTAGTTTACATTCACTAATTTAAATTCAAGTTGATTCGCTTTCAATTTAAATCCAATTACATAGCTTTCAATTTCACTAATTCAATTTCATTAACACTTAATGAATTATATACAATCAACTAACAATCATCTAACAACCAAATCATAATCAACATAACCAAATTATTAAAATTTACATTCAATTTGGTTCAACACATTTAATTAGCTTTAATGAATTAATACTTATATCCATTATTCCATATCAATTTATTCACATTCGATTGATTAACATTCAATCCATTAGTTCAATTCAATTGCTAATTCATTTTACAAATAAAGTTGAATTTCATTTATATAACTCAAGTTCACATTCATTATTTTTACTTTGATACCAAAATCAACTTCATTCAACATTACTTAAGTTATATTCCATCAAAACATTTCATTCTAAAGTAAATTCTATTTAACTTTTACCAAAGTCAAATTCATCACTTATTCAAATTCATATCTCGTTTTGCTTAACAAAATTGTTTAACCATTTTATCATTTGGTTTCACTTACATTTTCTCACTCTATAAGTTATACAACTTATTATTCAACTTCCAAATCTGATTTAATTTATTTAACTTCCTTTAGTTAAATTCCAAATCATATATTTACTATGCCAACCCAAATTTTATTCCAACTTTACCAAAGCTAAAATCTTTATTTCATATTATAAGTCTAAAACTCGTTTCAATTATATTCATCAATTTCAATTTGGATTTTAATTTAAATTTTGTTTATCACAACAAAACTTAAAATTTCAATTTATTATGGTAGCAAATCCATCACACAGAAACTCGAAAATGATACTGATGATGCTGCAGTCATCACCCTTATTATTTCCTAGTAACAGTAGTGAATTCAGTGTTTAATATTCTTTTAAAGTTTCCTTTTATTTATAAATCACATTTATAAATCTTTTTCTCATATAATTTCACTATTTTACTTTACTTATACAAGATTATTTCACAATTGTAAATCATCTTAATTATAATTCTATACTTATACAATTGTTGCTTTTATTTAGATTATTCAAACAACTTTTATTAATATATATATTCTTACATTTTCAACAACCAACAATTCAATTTTATATACACTTTAATAATTTTGAAAGAATTATTTCCTTTTTATGTAAAATATAATCAAGGTAAAATTATTTCATTTACCCAATTTAAAATGATACTATGTCGGTTCATCTTGTTTAAGAGTTTAGAAACCCCTATCAATACAGTTAGCTAGACTGCACCGACCTGAATCTATAAACAATCAACCGATAAGTCAACACAATACAAAAAAATTTCATATTCACTAACAAATACGCGCTCATATCTATTATTACACTCACACTCATTCTATAGTACTACTGACTCTATCTCTAATGAGTAACACCCAACCGAGCTAAGGTTATCGCTTAACCATATGCTCTGATACCACATGTAACGCTTCGAGATTTTCGATTTCCGAAAATCGACATCAATACGTCCACTGTATCAACGGCCGAGCAATCGAATGCTGGAAAACCGAATTGTTATGGTTAAAAAGAAGAGGAAGAAGAAGACAGAAGGAAAAGAAAAAGAAAAAGCAACAGAAACAATATCAGAATCTCACATTCGCAACGGAACAACATATAATAGATCAATGAATAATCTTTAAATCAAGAACTATATCAGTTTGTACATTACATCATCAGAGTCAATATACACACAATACATCAATAGACAGTTATACAAACTTGTCCTCATACAGAATACACAGCGGAATAATAATATCATATACAAGTGATACGCTTCGCCATCCAGCTCGCCACTAAGCTCCACAGCATCTCCTGAATCCAGAATGACCTGAAAATCTAACTCTAGGCTGCCCGTGTGGAAAATGATGGGCACCCAGAGTTTAGGAAGGGAACAATAAACTCCAGGTCAGTCATGGGAGTGGTATGAGAAATAAAAACAATTTATCTTTAAAACAAACAACAAAAGAATTTTCAACATTGAAATCCTCAATGCTTTTGGAAAATGAAACTACCATAAGACCTCTCACCACACACACAATGCAATCGCAGACTTGGAGGAGATTTCTTCTTATGATAGTCAAATATGCTTACTACGCAAGAAAACTCTTTTGATATTATTGCTAGTGCATAGTGTAGGAAACATTTCGAAAGTATAATATCAATCTTAGCCAACATACAACCATTATTGTATGCCTACTATAGCTACTATGTTCAATAGCAGGTTACCGCCACATTCCATAGCAGGTTATACAACTAAAGCCGTACAAAGCTCGTATTGTTTCTTTGGATTTTCCAACAAATGGTCAGGCTAAGGAACTTCCTACTGCCAATGGGTACGCCTCTGGCGGGACATCCCGAGAACTAACTAGCTCTCTACCAACACAAGGCTGGGTTACCTCTTACACTAGGTAACTACTACATGAATATGCCATCCCCCGGTCCTTTGGGACCTTTATCTGAGGCGCCTGAACAAAACAACAATCACACGGTAAATGAGATTGAGTAACCACATAGGTTAAATACCAGGGCTCCATACCTGATACGACCCTTTTCCAGAAGGAAATGACATACCCTAAAGGGAGCGACCCTCATAACCTTGCCGCATCATTCCTTTTTCGACCATTTCTGGGTTGTGAGGTTTGAAGAGGTCTCGTCCACAAAGCTACGCTTTTTCACAAAGCCACGCTTTGATCAACAAATGATCAATAAATAATCATCACACAGCAACACTCAGCATGCCACATTACGAAATTGGGAGTATATCACTGATAACCTTCAACTACAAAACCTCTGAGCTCGTACGTCTCAGAGAAGGGTGTTAAGCTAAGAGAATAAATTCTCCGCCACCAACAGAAATGTATTTGAAAGAAATCAGCTTTATATCTCAAAATGTAATGTTAGACATGTAACCATACAAGTCTGTTCCGGGTTCGAACAGAACCGAAGGCACTTCCAAAGAAGCCCTTGCAATCCGAGTATTCACAATCCCGATCGAACTTCCCATCACAAAGGAAATCTCTATACCATAGCTAACGGTGCAGAGACAATCGATAGGTCATCCTATCGTTTTCACAAATACCCGGTCTTCACCACCAGTCTTGTAACGACCCACTATTTTGGACCATTCAAATCGACAATAATCCACACATGTCAGACTTGAATAATGCAAAATAACAGATTGTAATAAAATTTGGAGCAAATAAAATCATTCACAGAATCACAGACACAGAAATATCAGAATAACTCGCAGCGGAATTTAAAATAACCATAGTGGTTCATGAAGCCACTAAAAATACATAGTCTAAAATCAAATACAAAATACATAGTCTGAAACCCAATACAGTTCTGAAACAAGTACAATAGAAATCCCAAATACACAAGTCTCTAAAACAAAAGCTGAAATAAGACAACTGAAACTGAAATAGGAAGATAACTAGATAAGCAGAATCTCCAGTGATTCCGAGCTCCAGAAAGGTGAATCCAAAGCTGTGAATACTCAGGCTGACCCGAGCGTAAAATAAAACATAACACTCGAGTCAGGATATACATACTTATACAATGTAAACCAACTCAAATGAACTGTAGTAAAGGTACAAGTAACTTAGAAGATGCTTGGGACCGCCCATCCTCTAAGGATCCGTTAAAATATCTACTATGTAGTAATATTCGCTATTACAATAGTGCCTAAATAAGTAAAGTATAATCATATCGGAAAATAGCATTAAGGGGATGGAGAACCTTAACGCGGTCGGATCTTAAAATCATAATCGTAGTAAAGCTCGATATGGTAGGTGACACGGCACAACTAGGCAATGCCAGGGTAGATATACCAATTACGCACACGGACTAATGGATACGCATAGCAGCCACTACCATTCCACCTCGAACAACATTCCCAAATCGGAGGATGGCCATCTAGTCAAATCACAAGTAAGAGTATAATGTCGAAGAAATGTGTCCGAGAAGAGGTGCTACCCTCACTGGTCCGAGATCGCTCCTGTTTTAGCCACCTTATGCCAACTCACGGGAGTTGGGTCCACGTAACATACCTTAAGAACGTCGTCACCATCCTACTTCATTCTGGAATCTCCACCGCGTACACGGTTGTCAAAGTGGTTTTCTTGTATCGACAGAGAGTATGTCCATATCCGATCCCGTCTCTTTGCCAACCAATCGTTATTATAACCCATGGTTATAGATTTAAAACAATTTACCAAATATACTTCGAATTAACCATTTAAAAACAAAGACATTATTCTCTCAAATATTAAATTTCCAAAATCTAACCCTTTCGGAGTTCACTTATTCTCTTAAAACAATAGCATTAAAATTTTCAGCTTCCACGGCATTTAAAAGTGTGGCGGTAAGTTATATTTGAAAACAATTTTTTTCAACAAAACAATATTTATAACTGTTATAACAGTTCAGTTTAAACAAAAATCATATTTCAGCCTACTGCAGTCCTTAACAAGTGCTACAGTAACCCTTTTATTAGTTCAGGTTAAATTTTTAGTTTCTGCTACAACAGCACTTACCAAGTACTATCATAGCCTTAGTTCATTTTAGTCTTTTGGTTCATTTATACAATCCACAACACTTAACAAGTGCTACAGATTCTACCTAGTTAAAACTTATAAAATCATACATTAAAAATGTTCATTTCAATCCTTTAACTAATTTATTTAAAGAGAAATTTTACAAGTTAAAACCAAAACTTACAAATTTGCTTATTACATTCATTTCAACATTTAAACTTAAACTCCATTTTTCCAGCAATTTAAAACTAAATTTCATTTCAATTAAATTAACTTAAGTTTCCATCTTTCTTTTAATCAAAATTTCAAATTTAAGTTTCGTTTTAAAATCAATATTCCTCCATTTATTTATATTTATCACATAGAAAAATCATTTCTATTTTAAATAAATCACTTAAAAATTCGGTTTAAATCAATTTAATATTATTACAATTTTTAAACTATTTAAAAATATTCAGAAAATACAGAAAAATAACCACGGGTCTGTATAATATTTTCTAGCCTAATTCAAGTGATACGGATATTATATCATTTCAATCCGTAATTTACAAAGAAAATCCGGGTTTTATCATTTCAAACCCGCAATCCCAAGTAAATAAAATTTTATTGAAAATCGTTCAGGCCTATCATTTCAGCCCATAACGACCTTCCCTTATTCTAAAGTCCGTTCGGGTATGTATCATTTCAACCCATAGTGATTCTATTCTACAGGGAACTTGCAGTGTGATTTAACAGAAAATAGAATAACAGTAAAATAGGAACAAAATATAACAGATGATACGATATGCAGTTTTAACAATTAACATCAACTATAAATAAATCACAGGTAATTAACATCATTTATTTATTTATTTATTTCTACACATTCAGTTGCGGTCGTTTCACAATCATATAAGTATGAATATTCGTGTGAGATTTACTCACCTCTACAGAGCTGGAGATTCAGAAAGAAAGAAGTACGATGTCAATCGAAAGCACGCGGATAGCACGATCAGTCGTTAGCGGATGCGCCAACTAGATTCAAACCAAAAGCACAATAAATAATCAAATCTAAGATTGCACGAATAACGAATTTTCAATGAAGCAAACAACGAAAAAAGTAACAGGTTAAAAATCGAAAGCAATAGCACGACCACTTTGAAATACCGATTATAACTTTTAAATTTGCAAAGTGACAAAACAAATTTTTTTTTTCTTTACAAAGGTCAAAGGCAAGGTATAACCAAGATTCAAAACAAACAGAGGTGACAACATAAACTTGTACATTTAATTTTTTTAAACAAAAGCTAGTAGAAAATAGGCTCGGCTACCAAAACAAAAGGGAACCAAACAATTTCCTTTTTCACTTCTCTGGTTCTCATACAAGGTCAGATGCAACAAAAATTAAAAATTTAAAACAAAGTTTGGTCAGGAAATATAACTTTGAGATAACAATGTAAAGGTGACACGAATCATGCATTCAAAAACCAAAATTGACAAAACCAAATTCAATTCTTTTTTTTTCAAAACAAGGGACAGGAAGCAAGCTAACGCTCAGATACCAGAACACATGACAAATAAACTTTCTCGTTCTCCTTTTTTTTCAAACAAAGCCAGTATAAACTATATTATTTTCCTACAGAGTCTCGGCTAAACCCAATACCACAAAAAAAACAAAACGAAGCAAGGTGCTCGCAACTTCACAACTACAGGCTCGCCAAGGGGTTTCGGGACAGGGTGAATGGCTGGTCTCATGGTGGTGGGCTCGGCATGGAGGCCTGGGGACGTGACGTGGAGACGTGGAGGATCTGGCACGGGTTGGATCGCCTGGGTGGTTGGCTTTGGAGGCGACTGGTTGTGGCAGGGCGTAGGGGATCTGGGCATGGAGTTGGAGGCAGGCAGGGTTGGGTTCGGTGGTGGCTTTGGCATATGTGGTGGTGGGTGCTGGTGTGTGTAGGGTCAGGCGACCGGTTTGGCTTTTGCATGAGGTGGAGGCAAAACTGTCGTGGCAGGGAAAATGGGTAGGAGGTGACAAACACGGTTTAGCAAAATAAAACAAGGTACAACAGAAATATTTGAAGATAAATGAAAAGAAAAGGACGTGTACACTACCTTGGTAAAGACTCATGAGATTTCCCAAGAGATTTCAGAATAGAATATAATTTTTCTCTTTTGAACGAAAAAGGAAAAGGACAAGCTGCTTATAATTTATGAGAGAAGACGGAAAGTAAAGCTTTGAACGGTTAGAGGAATTTAAGGCAGAAAAAAAAATTGTTGAACGAAACGTAAGGGTAGCAATAAACTTTCTCACGAGCTAGTAAGATGCGAGATTTTTGAAATACCAACTGAAGTAACGCAAGGAAAAACTATGGACCGGGACAACAACGAATGGAAAAATGAAATGCCCCGAGGTGACGTATCACTTTAAGAACGGATGTAAAACATACGTAACGAAATGTAAATTTTAATTTTTTTTCCGTTTCACACAAGTTATGTCACGACCCCGAAATTTAAATTTATTTAAATTTATAATTAAATGAATTCTTGAGTTAAATTTATGATTAAATAAATTTTAGATAAAAATTTGTAAATTTAATTGATAAATTGAGAGCGAGTTTCCCCGATATCCAAGTATATTCTGTATAAATCATTTGAGATTAAAATATTGTAAATAGTGTATATGTGAGTATATGTGTATATATTGAATGTATATATATATTTAGGTATATACGAGCAAATTTAATATATATTTCTATTTGGATTTAAAAGTTAAAAATAAATGGTTTGAGTTTATAAAATAGATATAAGACAATAAATATTAGGTGAATGTTGATAATTAAACTTTAAATAGAAAATAAAATTTTAAAATGTATGTTATAATAAAATACATTTAAGTATGATTTAATTAAGTGAGTATAAAACAAATAAAAATAATAAAGAAAGATTTAATAAAAAATTCGAAGTTCACTTGTATTTTAAAAGTAATCAAAACAAAACAAAAGGGAAACAACTTACATTCAAATAAGTAAATACAATTGTTAAAAATATAACAAAATTTAATTCATTTATATTGCAAAGTGATAGGATTTAGGAAACAAGACAACATAATAAGTGCAGCCACCATTTTTAGAAAGAAAAGAAATAGCAAAGAAATGTTATGCAGGCAAGAATAGGAAAAGAAGACAAGTATGCAAATGAAACAAATTCATCTAAGTTCAAACTCAAACAAAAGAAGTACAAAAGTGGTTTGCTGTAAACAAAATGAAAAAATAAAATAAAATACATACAAAGACAAAGTAAAATAACATCTATCAGCCGAAAAAGAAATACATGCTCAACAGTAAAACAAAGTAAACAAATCAATGCAAGATATTTCTAGCCCATAATAAATTATATATCATTGCAGCCACAAACTATTGTAAATCAACAAGGAGTAAACAAAACAAAGTATGGTATAAGTGTTGATTGTACAAATCATTAAATGCAGGCATGGCCGAACAAAGAAAAAAAAATATATCACTATATTGTACAAAATAAAACCATATCTTAACCTGTACAAAACACTATCAACTAGTAGCTTCTCTCTATATTCCAAACAACTTCATTTCAGTCTCGAAAATCATAAGCTAAGTAAATTCCATTTCAAAACTGAGAAAAAAAAAATAAACAAAACAAAATTCAAGGCAAAAGCAAGCATTCAAGTTTAAAGTTTTAACTGTAATGGCTATGCAAGTTTCCAATTTTAAAACAATTCCAGACTTTTGCTTAAAGACTATTCGCTGGCCTCTGTTCATCTCTGAAGCTCATTTTCAACTTAAAACAACTTTGAAGATCAAAATAAAAGAGTTCCAGTTAGCATCTTTCAAAGCCTGTTTTCAAATATATAGGCTGCTCTGTTCTTCCCTTCCATATCTGGTGAGTAACTTCAATTTAAACTTAAATTTAGTTGTATAGAAAAATCTGATACTTTGTTGATTGAATGAGATATACCTATATACATATATGATGGATAACTGGTACATATATACAGAGTCTCAGAATAAATATGATACAGGAAGTAAAGATTAGTTTGTTCTCTGACACTTTGGAAATCAAATTTTGATTTCAAAAAAATCAATTCTTCCCAAACCATTTGATATTTTGACTGGGAATCAAAAGAGTTATTGCTTGTTTAACTTTGAATTAAATTTTAAAAATAAATTCGAATTGAAATCATTTAATATTATCTCTGGAAAATAATAATTTCAAGTACAACTTGATATTTGACAAAATTCGAATCTCGCCATCTTCGAATTCAAATACATAACATGAATGTGTGTAGAAAATGATGATTTTAGCAATAAGTGTCGTGATTTTTAGTGATCTGATTTGATAGCAGTTCGAGATTGAACGGAGTGGGTTTTTCGACTGATTTCTGGTGATGTGGTGATCTAGGGAGGGCGAGTTGTCTCGTGGAGATAGAGGAGCCTAGGGTGGTCACGGGAAAAATGCGCTGATGGTTGAACGATGATCATAGTGGAGGCAGAAGGCGATTGAAGGCTGGTGACCTAGTTTGGGAAGGGTGGATGTTTTCGAGTCGTTCAACGTTGATGGTCGATCGAGTTCGATGTGGTTTTGTGGGAAGGTAGAGGGGAGAGTGACGAAGTCGAAGCCGGAGGTTGACGACAAATGGTGGTCGGAGCGGCGAGAAATCGGTGATGACAGGTTTTGGTTTGAAGTTGGGTTTGTTGGTTCCAGGTTCCTTTGGGTTGTCTATTTCGATCGAAGAGGTCGAAATTTGATTCGAAGGGATTTTCGTGTTTTGGGGTTGAGAGGATGATGGTTGGGGTCGCCGCTGACTTAGTGATGATCGGAGGAGGGCTCGTCATCGATGGGGTCGCGGTGCAGTATGCACACGTGTACGTGTGTACACTGGAAACAAAACAGTGGGGAAGAAGGGTTCCCCGGGGTAGCATCCGCGTTTATCTCGGGTTTACTCGAGTTATTCGAGTATATTACTCGAAGCAGGAAGTGTTTGACTCGAAGTCAATTTAGTCTGGGCTCGGTGCAGTTTTAGTTTGATTCGAGTATGTTGTGTTCCAGGCCTTTGAAGAGTATAGCCTGGCAGTGCCTTGATTTGTTTAAATTTGGATTTTTAAATCTAAATTGAAATTGAAATTCGAATCTTAAGTTTTGAAAATGGAATAAGTTTATAGCTTTAAAATGAGGTAAATAAGTTAAAGTTAAAATATACTTTAATGATTTGAAATTAAAAAAAAAAGAAATTTAGTTTAAAATCTGTAAAGTGGAATTTAGTGATTGGATTCATTAAATTAATAAGTTGATTAAATAGATTGATAACTGGATTAATTAAGTAATTATGAGTTTTAAACTCATTTATTAAGTTTAAGTTAATTATTAATTTGGAAAAACTAATGTGGAGTTAAAGATTTTTAATTTAATAGATTAGATTTTAAATTAATGATTAAATGTTATTTTATCGGTAATTAAAGGTTAATTAAGTTACATTTAAAAACTTGAATTAATTAAATAATTAATGGTTAATTAATGGGTCATTAAGGATTAATTAATTAAGTTAATTAATTTAGGAATTATAAATTAATGAAGGTGATTAAGGAAAGATAATAAATTAAGGACTAATTTATCAATGTGATTAATTAAGGAAAATTAATTTAAGAATAATTTATTAATTATTAATAGTTAGTTAATAAATGATCTAAAGGATAATTAATTATATTGGTTTGTAATTAATTAATGATCAATTAACCCGGATTTGAAATTCATAAGTAATTAATCTAATTTGAATAAATCAGATAATTAACTGACCTTACTTGTGAATATTTGGATTTGATTGGATGATTGAATTTTGTTGATATTTCCTGATCTGCGATGCGTTGAGATATATTCAGATTTGTGTGTAATCTTTACTGCAGTTTATTTATCTGTGATATTTATATATCTGTGATCTGTGCATAAAGATAAGCGATATAATTTATATCGTTTATCAACTATATTTCTGTATTTGATCTGTGATGATTCATCGTGTTGCACTATTGTGTTAAACCCCTAGACCACACTATTACACACACAATTATGGATTTCACGGGGAAATCAGTTAAGTCACAGATAATTTAAATTTGATGTTTTGAAATTAAAATTTTAATTTCAATTGATTTTGAAATTGGAAAATTGGGTTTAAAGTAAAAAGCTTTTGAAATGGAATGTCAAAGATAAAAGTTATTTTAAATAACTTAACCGAGTTTTGAAAATTTAAATAGTTAGATTTAAATTTGGATTCAAGTTTGAAATTAAATCTATGATTTGGAAACTAGGGAGTAAAGATGATATAAATGTGTTTATATGAATTTAAACCATTTTAAAAGTATAAGTTGGGAATTTGGATTTAACCCAAGAACCTTAACTCGTATTAATGAATCAGATTTCCAAAATGAAAACTGTTGTTTTAAAAGGAATAAAAGCTTTCAGATAAGAAATGAAATTCCAGTTTAATTAAAGGAATTTCAAGATTAAATTGGAATTATTTTTCCAAGTTATGAATGAACTGTTTTAAAAAGCTATGAATTAAATCTGTTATCTTAACAGATTTAAATTGATGTTTTGTTTAACCCATTCGAAATGAAATTGTTTTGAAAGCTATGAGTTAAATCTTTGATTTAACGAATTAATCAAATTGAAAGGGAAATTGATTTGGAAAATCTGTGAATGAATCTTTGTGAAATTAAGTGAACTTTGTGAATTGAATCTTTTTGTTTAAAAAGATTAAAATGGTAATTTGATAAACCATTTGTAAAGAAAGTTTGGGTTTAAATTGTGACTTAATTGAAATCCCAATATCCATATATTTTTAAATATTGCGCTCACTGTTCGGGTTAGCCGGGAAAGGACCTTTGGGTCGTATAACCCATTCCGAATAGTGATACGTCGTATATGGATAGCATTTGAAGACCGGTGTTGAAGACCGGATATTTTTCGAAAATGAAAGGACAACCTGTCGAATGTCTCTGCACTGAGTTGCTCCGGTATAGAGATTAATATCACTCTTTTGTGATGGGAAGTCCGGACGTGATTGGAAATTACCCGGAATTGCAAGGGCTTCGTAAGAAGTGCCTTCGGTTCTGTTCGATCCCGGAACAGACTTGTATGGTTACATGTCTGACATTACACTTTGAGATATAAAGCCGATTTCTTTCAAATACATTTCTGTTGGTGGCGGAGAATTTATTCTCTTAGCTTAACACCCTTCTCTGAGACATACGAGCTCAGAGGTTATGTAGTTGAAATTTATCAGCGATATATCCTAATTTGGTAATGTGGCATGCTGAGTGTTGCTGTGTGATGATCAGTGTTTGATCATTTGCGATATGATCATTTATTTGATCTTATATCTTTGTGATCATAGGTTGATCATTTGTTTGACCCGAAGCATGGCTTTGTGACAAAGCGTAGCTTTGTGGACGAGACTTCGTCGAGCCTCACACACCGGAAATGGTCGAAACAGGAAGGATGCAGCAAGGTTCTAGGGAGTAGCGCCCCTTAGTGTATGTCATTCCTTCTGGATAAAGGTGGTATCATGGTATGAAGCCCAGATACTTAACCTCTGTGGTTACTGCAAGTTTATTACTTTGTGGTTGTTGGAAATCGAGGATCCTCGGGAAGATCGGTGACGATCGGGGGATGGCATACGCGTGTCAGTAGTTACCTATTTTTGCAGAGGTAACCCGGCCTTGTGTTGGCAGAGATCTAACCGTAATGTTAGGTTATTTCTCGGGTCGTCTATTCCAGGGACGTACCCATCGTGGATAGGAAGTTCCTTAGCCTGACCATTTGTTGGAAATCCAAAGAAACAATACGAACTGTGTACGGTATTAGTTGTAGAACCTGCCATTCACTTATGGTGGTCACCACTGTTTGGATGGCAGCTATAGTAGGCATAGTTCGGAATGTCTATGCTGGCTAAGATTTATATTCTACTTTCGAAATGTTTTCTACACTATGCACTAATAATAATATCAAAATGATTTGATTTTGCGTAGTAAGCATCTTTGACTATCATAAGAAGAAATCTCCTCCAATTCTGCGTTTGCATTGTGTGTGTGGCGGGAGGTCTTATGGTAGTTTCATTTTCCAAAAGCATTGCGAATTGACTTTTAAAATTCTCTGCTAATTGTTTTAAAGATAAACTGTTTTTGTTGCTCACACCAGTCCCATGACTGATCCGGAGTTTATTGTTCTTTCCTAAACTCTGGGTGCTCAAATTTTTCTACACGAGCAGTCTAGAGTTGGGTTTTTTTTCCAGATAGTCAGATTAGTAGGTTATCTGGAGCTAGTTCAGTCTTTGGATCGGACTGCACTTGCTTATCTTTGTGCCTCGTTATTGGGAGTTCGAGCTACTACTGGAGTTCTCTTTTGAAGACTATCTTGGAGTTTTTGTTCCGCTGCTGATGTTAGTTATCTATTTTTCTTTCCGCTGCTATTTGTTGTATCATATCTCTGATGTATATAGATATTCATTGTATCATCATTGTATCTGGATATTGTATCAGATGTTGTATATCTATATTCTTTTTATTCCGCTGTGATATTTACTTAACTGTGTTATAAGCTCCGGCGACTCGGATTTGAACGCTCGAATCTACGACATTCGAGTACGATGTAAAGTATGGATGTCGATTTTCGAACGCGCAAAATCTGTATCGTTACATTTGGTATCAGAGCTAAGGTTGAACTTTAGCTCAGGAGTATAGCACGTTAAGTAGCTCATTAGAGATAGAGTGAAGTAAACTCTAGAATGAGTAATCCTTAAGATATCCGTCTGAATGTCTCAGTAAATTCTCTTACTATCCACTGATAGTGAGTATGAGTGCAAGAAGAGGACGAGATAGGGGACAGGGGAGTACGACTATAAATGGTCAATAACCTGCGATAGTGGAAACAACTTTCTCTATCAATTTTCTTTGATTCGTTTCCAAATTCTTTTGATTTCTTCGTATCAGCTCCAGAAAGAAGTTTCAGTATGATGATGGCCCTACGAATCGTTGTAGGAAATTTTTACTTCGTATTTTCATCGGTTTCTTATCAGCTTTTTGATTTAAACCTTAATGAATTTGAAATTGGAAATTTTAAATTGAGTTAAATTGATTAATAGAATATAGGGCTAAAATTGAATTAAATCGATAAAACAATTTCGTTTGAAACTCAAATTTGAAATTCTATTGAAATTTCTTTTGAATACCAAAGTCCGAAGAGGGACAAATTGGTATATATTTTGTGATCTTCCGACTTGAATTCGGAATCCATATCTTGTGTTCGAGGAGTTATAGGAGATCGAATCTGTCTATCTCTGTCGTTGTTTTCGTGCCTGCGAATTTCGAGGACGAAATTCTTTTAAGGGGGGAAATTTGTCACGACCCCGAAATTTAAATTTATTTAAATTTATAATTAAATGAATTCTTGAGTTAAATTTATGATTAAATAAATTTTAGATAAAAATTTGTAAATTTAATTGATAAATTGAGAGCGAGTTTCCCCGATATCCAAGTATATTCTGTATAAATCATTTGAGATTAAAATATTGTAAATAGTGTATATGTGAGTATATGTGTATATATTGAATGTATATATATATTTAGGTATATACGAGCAAATTTAATATATATTTCTATTTGGATTTAAAAGTTAAAAATAAATGGTTTAAGTTTATAAAATAGATATAAGACAATAAATATTAGGTGAATGTTGATAATTAAACTTTAAATAGAAAATAAAATTTTAAAATGTATGTTATAATAAAATACATTTAAGTATGATTTAATTAAGTGAGTATAAAACAAATAAAAATAATAAAGAAAGATTTAATAAAAAATTCGAAGTTCACTTGTATTTTAAAAGTAATCAAAACAAAACAAAAGGGAAACAACTTACATTCAAATAAGTAAATACAATTGTTAAAAATATAACAAAATTTAATTCATTTATATTGCAAAGTGATAGGATTTAGGAAACAAGACAACATAATAAGTGCAGCCACCATTTTTAGAAAGAAAAGAAATAGCAAAGAAATGTTATGCAGGCAAGAATAGGAAAAGAAGACAAGTATGCAAATGAAACAAATTCATCTAAGTTCAAACTCAAACAAAAGAAGTACAAAAGTGGTTTGCTGTAAAAAAAATGAAAAAATAAAATAAAATACATACAAAGACAAAGTAAAATAACATCTATCAGCCGAAAAAGAAATACATGCTCAACAGTAAAACAAAGTAAACAAATCAATGCAAGATATTTCTAGCCCATAATAAATTATATATCATTGCAGCCACAAACTATTGTAAATCAACAAGGAGTAAACAAAACAAAGTATGGTATAAGTGTTGATTGTACAAATCATTAAATGCAGGCATGGCCGAACAAAGAAAAAAAAAATATATCACTATATTGTACAAAATAAAACCATATCTTAACCTGTACAAAACACTATCAACTAGTAGCTTCTCTCTATATTCCAAACAACTTCATTTCAGTCTCGAAAATCATAAGCTAAGTAAATTCCATTTCAAAACTGAGAAAAAAAAATAAACAAAACAAAATTCAAGGCAAAAGCAAGCATTCAAGTTTAAAGTTTTAACTGTAATGGCTATGCAAGTTTCCAATTTTAAAACAATTCCAGACTTTTGCTTAAAGACTATTCGCTGGCCTCTGTTCATCTCTGAAGCTCATTTTCAACTTAAAACAACTTTGAAGATCAAAATAAAAGAGTTCCAGTTAGCATCTTTCAAAGCCTGTTTTCAAATATATAGGCTGCTCTGTTCTTCCCTTCCATATCTGGTGAGTAACTTCAATTTAAACTTAAATTTAGTTGTATAGAAAAATCTGATACTTTGTTGATTGAATGAGATATACCTATATACATATATGATGGATAACTGGTACATATATACAGAGTCTCAGAATAAATATGATACAGGAAGTAAAGATTAGTTTGTTCTCTGACACTTTGGAAATCAAATTTTGATTTCAAAAAAATCAATTCTTCCCAAACCATTTGATATTTTGACTGGGAATCAAAAGAGTTATTGCTTGTTTAACTTTGAATTAAATTTTAAAAATAAATTCGAATTGAAATCATTTAATATTATCTCTGGAAAATAATAATTTCAAGTACAACTTGATATTTGACAAAATTCGAATCTCGCCATCTTCGAATTCAAATACATAACATGAATGTGTGTAGAAAATGATGATTTTAGCAATAAGTGTCGTGATTTTTAGTGATCTGATTTGATAGCAGTTCGAGATTGAACGGAGTGGGTTTTTCGACTGATTTCTGGTGATGTGGTGATCTAGGGAGGGCGAGTTGTCTCGTGGAGATAGAGGAGCCTAGGGTGGTCACGGGAAAAATGCGCTGATGGTTGAACGATGATCATAGTGGAGGCAGAAGGCGATTGAAGGCTGGTGACCTAGTTTGGGAAGGGTGGATGTTTTCGAGTCGTTCAACGTTGATGGTCGATCGAGTTCGATGTGGTTTTGTGGGAAGGTAGAGGGGAGAGTGACGAAGTCGAAGCCGGAGGTTGACGACAAATGGTGGTCGGAGCGGCGAGAAATCGGTGATGACAGGTTTTGGTTTGAAGTTGGGTTTGTTGGTTCCAGGTTCCTTTGGGTTGTCTATTTCGATCGAAGAGGTCGAAATTTGATTCGAAGGGATTTTCGTGTTTTGGGGTTGAGAGGATGATGGTTGGGGTCGCCGCTGACTTAGTGATGATCGGAGGAGGGCTCGTCATCGATGGGGTCGCGGTGCAGTATGCACACGTGTACGTGTGTACACTGGAAACAAAACAGTGGGGAAGAAGGGTTCCCCGGGGTAGCATCCGCGTTTATCTCGGGTTTACTCGAGTTATTCGAGTATATTACTCGAAGCAGGAAGTGTTTGACTCGAAGTCAATTTAGTCTGGGCTCGGTGCAGTTTTAGTTTGATTCGAGTATGTTGTGTTCCAGGCCTTTGAAGAGTATAGCCTGGCAGTGCCTTGATTTGTTTAAATTTGGATTTTTAAATCTAAATTGAAATTGAAATTCGAATCTTAAGTTTTGAAAATGGAATAAGTTTATAGCTTTAAAATGAGGTAAATAAGTTAAAGTTAAAATATACTTTAATGATTTGAAATTAAAAAAAAAAGAAATTTAGTTTAAAATCTGTAAAGTGGAATTTAGTGATTGGATTCATTAAATTAATAAGTTGATTAAATAGATTGATAACTGGATTAATTAAGTAATTATGAGTTTTAAACTCATTTATTAAGTTTAAGTTAATTATTAATTTGGAAAAACTAATGTGGAGTTAAAGATTTTTAATTTAATAGATTAGATTTTAAATTAATGATTAAATGTTATTTTATCGGTAATTAAAGGTTAATTAAGTTACATTTAAAAACTTGAATTAATTAAATAATTAATGGTTAATTAATGGGTCATTAAGGATTAATTAATTAAGTTAATTAATTTAGGAATTATAAATTAATGAAGGTGATTAAGGAAAGATAATAAATTAAGGACTAATTTATCAATGTGATTAATTAAGGAAAATTAATTTAAGAATAATTTATTAATTATTAATAGTTAGTTAATAAATGATCTAAAGGATAATTAATTATATTGGTTTGTAATTAATTAATGATCAATTAACCCGGATTTGAAATTCATAAGTAATTAATCTAATTTGAATAAATCAGATAATTAACTGACCTTACTTGTGAATATTTGGATTTGATTGGATGATTGAATTTTGTTGATATTTCCTGATCTGCGATGCGTTGAGATATATTCAGATTTGTGTGTAATCTTTACTGCAGTTTATTTATCTGTGATATTTATATATCTGTGATCTGTGCATAAAGATAAGCGATATAATTTATATCGTTTATCAACTATATTTCTGTATTTGATCTGTGATGATTCATCGTGTTGCACTATTGTGTTAAACCCCTAGACCACACTATTACACACACAATTATGGATTTCACGGGGAAATCAGTTAAGTCACAGATAATTTAAATTTGATGTTTTGAAATTAAAATTTTAATTTCAATTGATTTTGAAATTGGAAAATTGGGTTTAAAGTAAAAAGCTTTTGAAATGGAATGTCAAAGATAAAAGTTATTTTAAATAACTTAACCGAGTTTTGAAAATTTAAATAGTTAGATTTAAATTTGGATTCAAGTTTGAAATTAAATCTATGATTTGGAAACTAGGGAGTAAAGATGATATAAATGTGTTTATATGAATTTAAACCATTTTAAAAGTATAAGTTGGGAATTTGGATTTAACCCAAGAACCTTAACTCGTATTAATGAATCAGATTTCCAAAATGAAAACTGTTGTTTTAAAAGGAATAAAAGCTTTCAGATAAGAAATGAAATTCCAGTTTAATTAAAGGAATTTCAAGATTAAATTGGAATTATTTTTCCAAGTTATGAATGAACTGTTTTAAAAAGCTATGAATTAAATCTGTTATCTTAACAGATTTAAATTGATGTTTTGTTTAACCCATTCGAAATGAAATTGTTTTGAAAGCTATGAGTTAAATCTTTGATTTAACGAATTAATCAAATTGAAAGGGAAATTGATTTGGAAAATCTGTGAATGAATCTTTGTGAAATTAAGTGAACTTTGTGAATTGAATCTTTTTGTTTAAAAAGATTAAAATGGTAATTTGATAAACCATTTGTAAAGAAAGTTTGGGTTTAAATTGTGACTTAATTGAAATCCCAATATCCATATATTTTTAAATATTGCGCTCACTGTTCGGGTTAGCCGGGAAAGGACCTTTGGGTCGTATAACCCATTCCGAATAGTGATACGTCGTATATGGATAGCATTTGAAGACCGGTGTTGAAGACCGGATATTTTTCGAAAATGAAAGGACAACCTGTCGAATGTCTCTGCACTGAGTTGCTCCGGTATAGAGATTAATATCACTCTTTTGTGACGGGAAGTCCGGACGTGATTGGAAATTACCCGGAATTGCAAGGGCTTCGTAAGAAGTGCCTTCGGTTCTGTTCGATCCCGGAACAGACTTGTATGGTTACATGTCTGACATTACACTTTGAGATATAAAGCCGATTTCTTTCAAATACATTTCTGTTGGTGGCGGAGAATTTATTCTCTTAGCTTAACACCCTTCTCTGAGACATACGAGCTCAGAGGTTATGTAGTTGAAATTTATCAGCGATATATCCTAATTTGGTAATGTGGCATGCTGAGTGTTGCTGTGTGATGATCAGTGTTTGATCATTTGCGATATGATCATTTATTTGATCTTATATCTTTGTGATCATAGGTTGATCATTTGTTTGACCCGAAGCATGGCTTTGTGACAAAGCGTAGCTTTGTGGACGAGACTTCGTCGAGCCTCACACCCCGGAAATGGTCGAAACAGGAAGGATGCAGCAAGGTTCTAGGGAGTAGCGCCCCTTAGTGTATGTCATTCCTTCTGGATAAAGGTGGTATCATGGTATGGAGCCCAGATACTTAACCTCTGTGGTTACTGCAAGTTTATTACTTTGTGGTTGTTGGAAATCGAGGATCCTCGGGAAGATCGGTGACGATCGGGGGATGGCATACGCGTGTCAGTAGTTACCTATTTTTGCAGAGGTAACCCGGCCTTGTGTTGGCAGAGATCTAACCGTAATGTTAGGTTATTTCTCGGGTCGTCTATTCCAGGGACGTACCCATCGTGGATAGGAAGTTCCTTAGCCTGACCATTTGTTGGAAATCCAAAGAAACAATACGAACTGTGTACGGTATTAGTTGTAGAACCTGCCATTCACTTATGGTGGTCACCACTGTTTGGATGGCAGCTATAGTAGGCATAGTTCGGAATGTCTATGCTGGCTAAGATTTATATTCTACTTTCGAAATGTTTTCTACACTATGCACTAATAATAATATCAAAATGATTTGATTTTGCGTAGTAAGCATCTTTGACTATCATAAGAAGAAATCTCCTCCAATTCTGCGTTTGCATTGTGTGTGTGGCGGGAGGTCTTATGGTAGTTTCATTTTCCAAAAGCATTGCGAATTGACTTTTAAAATTCTCTGCTAATTGTTTTAAAGATAAACTGTTTTTGTTGCTCACACCAGTCCCATGACTGATCCGGAGTTTATTGTTCTTTCCTAAACTCTGGGTGCTCAAATTTTTCTACACGAGCAGTCTAGAGTTGGGTTTTTTTTTCAGATAGTCAGATTAGTAGGTTATCTGGAGCTAGTTCAGTCTTTGGATCGGACTGCACTTGCTTATCTTTGTGCCTCGTTATTGGGAGTTCGAGCTACTACTGGAGTTCTCTTTTGAAGACTATCTTGGAGTTTTTGTTCCGCTGCTGATGTTAGTTATCTATTTTTCTTTCCGCTGCTATTTGTTGTATCATATCTCTGATGTATATAGATATTCATTGTATCATCATTGTATCTGGATATTGTATCAGATGTTGTATATCTATATTCTTTTTATTCCGCTGTGATATTTACTTAACTGTGTTATAAGCTCCGGCGACTCGGATTTGAACGCTCGAATCTACGACATTCGAGTACGATGTAAAGTATGGATGTCGATTTTCGAACGCGCAAAATCCGTATCGTTACAAGTTACTACATTTTATATTTAAATCAATATTTCGAAATTGTATAATTTTAAAGAAAATTTCGTTAAAATTTTAGGGCTGTTACAAGTCTTCAAATGTTATCCATATCGTCATATCACTTATTCGGAATGGGTTATATGACACAAAGGTCCTCTTCCGGCTAATCCGAATAGTGAGCATAATATTTAAAACATATGTATATAGGGATTTCAATTAAGTCACAACTTATTACCCAAATCTTTCTTTTAAATGGCTTAAACAAATTACCATTTCAAATCTTTAAACAAAAAGATTTACTTCACAAAGTTTACCCAGTTTCACAAAGATCCATTCACAAATTCCCAAATAAATTTCCATTTCAATTGGACTAACTCATTAAATCTTTAAATCAAGATTTAACTTATAGCTTTCAAAACTATTCACAATTCAAGTCTTTTGTAATATAAAAGATACACCTTTTAAAATCTTCTTTGATTTCAAAATAAAGCTTAATCATCTTCACAAAGGTCAATTCATATTTTTTCCAAACTATTCACAATTTCATTTCATCTTGAAATGTTTCGATACAAATTGGAAATCTTTTCACTTTATGAAAGCTATTATTATTTGAAAATAGATAGTTTTCGTTTTGGGAAAAACTGGTTATAATTACACAGGTTAAAGCCATCCAAGTATAAAACTTGAATTTAAATTTAAATTTCCAAAACCATATTTTAAATGGTAAAAAAACCCATATAAACACCTTTTATACTTGCATAATCTTTTAAACCATAGTTCCCAAATCATTGAATTCAATTTCAAGTATTGAATTCAAAATTTAAATCAAATGATTTAAATTCCAATTTTTATTAAGTTATTTTTTAATCTCATTTTCAAAAAAACTTTCAATTCCAATTCCAAAATTAATATGGATTCAAAAATTCAATCTTTAAAATTGTCAAAAATTTGTGACTTAACCGATTTCCACGTGAAATCCACATTGATGTGTGTATGGTGTAGTCCAGGAGTTTAACACAATAGTGCAACAACATCCAATCATCACAGATCAGAACATAGAAATATAGTTGATAAGCGGTATAAACTATAACGCTTATCTTTAATTCACAGATCACAGATATTCATATCATATATAAATAGATCACAAATCACAACACAACATATGAAATAATTTCAAATGTTTGAGGAATCCAGTTGGATCCCTCCAACCTGTTTCCCTGCATCCACAGATGTTAGAACAATACCAATTCCACTTCGAGGTGGAATATCGCGGTATATGGGATTTATAAAATTACTAACCGCTATTACACGGCGCAATAGGGTCTCATCCGCTATATAATGCGGGAAATCAACTTCAAATACATATATAATACCAATTCCACTTTACGGTGGAATATCGCGATATATGTGTTTAATATAATAACCTCCGCTTAATATGCGGCGTATAGGGTCTATTTCAAGTCAATATATACAACAATCATCATTCCAGCACATAATCACACAAACAACCAATTTTAAATTTAACTATTTAAAATTTATATCGAAACAAATTCGATTGAGTAAGAAGTTCTCACCTTGAGTTTCCGATAACAGTTGCAGTATTTTATTTCAAATAAAATTAAACGCACGTTTAATTTTACTCAAAATTATCACTAGCTCCAATCGACTCCAAACTAGTTCCAAAATGTAGTGCTCGTCAATACGGACCTGATGCAATTTGTTTCGTGCGAAACGGACCTCGTATCAAAAAGATATAGCATTTTTAAGTTTGAACGAATTTATAATATAATAATTTCAATTTCTATTTTTATTTTCTAACCCTGGACACATCAGAGCCGTTCGTTTTTCTTTAATAAACATCTGGCCGCATGCCCTTCTTTCTTTTTCCACGCGAGAACCACCAAGTTCACATTCGAACCCATACACGCAACCGTTCCCTTCGATGTCGCACCACCATACGACGATCAGAAGTTGATCAAACACCGCCAATCCAAGCGCCTACCCACGAAACTCCATCGGCCTGAATCTCGTCGAACTCGGTTGAGTATTGGCCGAGAAAAACGAAGTTGAACGTGCCGTATTCAAGCTCGATTTTCCGCCAATCGGCTTCGTTTTAAACGATCTCCACCGTTGAGATTATAGAGCTCGATATGCTCTCCAATTTCCCTGTTGAAAGTTTTTCGTAATTGTCGATGGATTTGGAGAAAGATGAGGAAGAAGATCGTGAATCGCCGGCCATTGAAAGCATAAGTGGCGGCCTGATCTAGGTTATTTAGGGTTTTAGCAAATGTGAAATTCTAATGTCCTTTTATAGAAAATTGCCAAAACACTATTCACTCGAGATTTTCCGAAATCCAAACGAAGCGTGCCGGCTGACGTTTCTAGGGTTTAACCCGCGTTCCGGACACAATGGAATGTGTTTTGGAAGCTAATTTGATCATATGTGCAAGTTACGGAAATAAACGATCAAATTTAAATTAAATCGATTAAACTAATTTCTATGCGTTTTGGCTTGCCCCGGACAAACCGTAAGTCCGATTAACACGAAATTTGAAATCTTACAATAATATAACATTACGGATCCGATGAAATTAGTTTCGTCAAAATCCGAGACTGTTTGAAAAATGGTCATTTTCACTCGTCAATTAAATATTAAAATATTCAATTTCTACAAATTAACTTTTAATTCAATTTTAAAAGTTTACAAACATCATTCTAAATCCAATATGATTTAATACAACTTTACAAATCATTTTTATTCACATTAACCCTAATTTCCAATTATTTCTGGAATTTCAAATATTAAATTATCGATTTAATTATCTAATTAAATCTCTATATTCGAATTATAATTCATTCAGCTTACAAATTTCACTTGTTAATATTTAAAATCAATTAAATATACGAATTTCAAATGACAGAAATTCTGGGTCGTTACATTTATAATTTAAAATCTTATTTAAATCTGGAACATCAATTTCATATTTTATTTTCAAATTTCCCTTTTATTTTTCCCAAACTACTTAAATCTCAAATTTAAAAATAAATTCTTTTATACTTACACAATATCGCTTAAGTTCTTATGTTTTTAAGACCTTTTTATTCACATTTATTCAAAAGTCTCTATTTTTCCATATTCCGGAATTATTTAATAGGATTTTAAAATCAAACTATTTATTTTTCCCAAATTCATTACTTCTAGTTTATCCAACTTCACTATAAATATTTTACTTTAAAATTCCTTTTCTATCTTCCTTTAAAAATTCAATATTCATATTTATGGTATTTTAAAATGCAAAAAATCTATCCAGCCATACAATAGCATCTAATATATTCAATTTCCAATATAATCTATCATAGATTATTCAAATAAATCATATCACTGAATATGAAAATAATTTTAACATTTTTGAGGAATCCAGTTGGATCCCTCCAACCTGTTTCCCTACATCCACAGATGTTAATACAATATAAAAATACCAATCCCACTTCGAGGGGGATATCGCGGTATATAGGGTCATCCGCTATTATGCGGGGCGCATAGGGTCTCATCCGCTATATATATATGAGGGAATATCAACCACTCCAAAATATATATATATACTACTATATATAATAACATACAACTGATAATAATTATCAAATTCCACAATCAACCAATAATTAATTTTAACTATTTAAAATTAATTGCAGTATCCCAAATTTGAGTGAGATTAACTAACCTTTATTTTCGAATTTGCTGATCGTTCCAATTTTGATTCTATTGCGTTGATTTCCACCTACAAATTCCACATGACTGATTTATTCATTTTGGACCTCGTATGTAAACGATATGTAATATATAAATTTTTTTGATTTTTATAAATATCATAAATTTTTCTTATTAATTACAGTAAGTAAAAAGATTAATTACCTTAATCATGTTTTATTTGGGCCATCAGTCGTTGCAGCATCTGAAAAGAATAAACTTCTCCATCGGCTTACTGCTCGTCGTTCCCCCATGCCAACAGTACCGCGCCACCACCCACTTCCGATCGCATCACCAACTGCACAAACTGCCAGACCCAAACGACCAATTAAAAACTTTCAACCAATTGCTCTCCCGATACATCCTCTTCAAATTGATCGAACCCTAACCTAGCTTCCCAACACTAAACGTGACGACACTCCCCTACTCACGCGCGCGTGACTCGAGATCAGCGCAACTTCCTCCATCAACGAGATGAACTGTAGATTCCACCATGCGATTCAAGTCTCCAGGCGCTGCCTTTGACAGCGTCCCATCGCCTCCCATCGTTTGCTTGCCATTGTAAGAGGAGCGATTTCGATTGCCATTCGAGATCAGCACAACCACCTTTTTTTATGAAGTGAATTTCATTTTCGAACTGAGAGAGGAGAAGAGGGGAACTCGATTTTGAAGAAGGATGAAAGAACTACAGGCGACTTCTCCCCTTTATTTTCTTTTGTTTCATAGCCGGCCAATTTTTGTTTTTTTGAACTGTCGGTTATGAGTATAAATTGATGGAGGGAGAGTGATTGAAGGGAAGGGCGGCGTGTAAAAGAAGGCTACAGTGCTTTTTGATAAGAAGGGAAAAGTTCTTATGTGAATATCTTGACCAGTCAACATATACAAATATATATATATATATATATATATATATAATTTAAATTTTAAATCGTCTCGAATTCGCAACTTAAAATCTCAACCTCCTATCGAGGCGTGCTGCTAGGCGTTTATATTGTTATACCCCTATTCCGAATGCAACGAAAAAGGTTTCGAGTCCTAATTCGATCGTATGGAGAAGATAGCTTTTTTGGATCCAATTTTTATATTGAATTTACGATATAAATTCCAGCGCGTTTATATCACGTATGACCACACGATAACTCCAAAAGCTATGAAATTTGAAATCCAATAATAATACACTATTACAGATCCAATTAAACTGGTTTCGTTGAAATCCAAGACTGTGCCTCAAAAGGCTTTTTTTAAATGTCAATTTAAACGATATATTTTTCAAACTGAACAAATCAATTTTAAATTCAATTTTGAAACTTTTATTATCTTTATTATTATCAATATAAATTTTACAAGCCTTCAAATTATTTTTAACAAGCTTAAAACTCAAGATTTACTAATTTACCCAATATTCAATTATTAATTCAATAATTAAATTATCCAATAAATGGTTATATTTCAAATTCAAGTTAAAAATTAAATTTTAAATATTTAAAATCAATTAAATATCCCAATTTCAAATAACCAAAATTCTGGGTCGTTATAGTCCTCCCCCCTTATAAGAATTTCGTCCTCGAAATTGCTAGGTAAGAAGAATGGTCCAAAACCCGTTAACTATTTTTCCAAAACCCATCAGTTTCAACAATTTTTCAAAACAATTTTTATTGAAATCACATTATCACCTCTACTAATTTCCAATCTCATTTGTAGATTACAACTAATATATTTCCCTCAATCATTCAAATTATAACTTAAAACCAAATTTTAAATTATTAAAATTTTCTCCAAATTTTTTTTTCTAACTCCTTAAATTTTAGAAAAGTTTCGCCAGCGTCTCCTTTGCGCGGCTAGATCGAAAAAACTACAAAATGCCTCTACGGCCCCAAATCATCAAAAGAAAACAAAAGCCAACTGGCCCAATCAGAAAATCATCAATTTCATACAACAATTTAAAAACTTACCTTTTGTTGGACAATTACATTTTACTTCTGAAACTGAAAACATCAGTTTATCTTTTACTTTTTAATTTCCTGCACCTTAATTACCAATAATATCCAATCACATAATTCAACATTTTATTTATTTCTTTTCAAAATTTTCAAAATTTGCTTTACATAAGCCCGTACGATGTACATATATCATCCGTACGCAATATCAACTCTGATCGCTCACTCGATCACACAATTCACTTCCGAACTAGTATCGTTCACACGACTCCCTAGTGCGGACTCAAATCTGGTTTCTTGATCAAAAACCGTCATTCTCCTTGCATAGTCATATACTATGATAGAGAATTCCAGAATCGATCAAAAAATCCACATCCAGGGTTCGCCGTCGAAAATCGATCGAAAAATCCTAACTCGGATCGATATAACTATCTCGAAATTCTGTGCTCGAATCTGGATCAAATCGCTATGCGAATAAAATAATATATGTACAACTTACATATTTATCTCAATTGATTATTAGCTATATCAATTCCTTTCTATCCACATTTACTTACATTTCCATTCAATTTTTCTCAAACCATTATTCACTTCCATTATTCAATCTGTATTCAAATGTTTGCTTAGCATATATCTTAAGTACCAATTTCACTTAAGGATTCACCATTAACCTTTTTAAGTCCATTATAAACATTTTATACAACTGCTTATATTTATTTTCACCTCATCACTTAATTTTACATCAATTTTTTATTCAAATTAATTTTCAATTTCATTTGAACTCAATTTACCTTCCATTTACTAATTTATTTCCAATCAAATTTAATATTGAATTTTATCAACCATCTCCCAAACCATATTTAATTAACTAATTACTTTAATTAGTTCCATTCACTAATTCATTTCAAATCTCAATAAATTTTATTTCCAAACTTTTATTTTTTTAGTCCACTTGAACTAATTCTTCAATTCCACCTTATTTAACATAATTCAAATTAAATATCATTCCAATATTCAGTTTTTAATTCCATTTACTTACAAATTTAAATTAATTTGTCCATCCACTAATTTATTTCAATCTTAATAAATTCTATTTTCAGTATCTATTCTATTCAGCCTACTTAGGCTTATTTTCTCAAAATTCACTTTACTTAACTTAATTCAAGTTAAATTTCACTCCACAAAATCTAATTTCAAAATTTCTTAAGTTATCAAACTTACTAATATTCTATTCACCAATTTCTTCCAATTTACTTCATTTAATTGATTTACCTTACCAACTTATTTCATTATCACACTTGTTTCCATTTAACTCTTCTTAAGTTAAATTTTATTCCAAACCAATTTCAAATTCTTGTGAGTTTTTAAACTTATTTATATTCCATGAAGCATTTTAGATCAAACTCCAGAGTTTAAACAATTACTTAAGTATTTCAAAATCACTTTGAAATCATATATACCCAAAATCCTTGGGTATATCAAATTATTCCTTTGCATTTCAAAATCAAAACCAGTTTTGCAATACAACCCCAATTTAAAACCATTCAGGTAGCAATTCCTCCCTTGGAAACTCGAAAATGAACACTGATGATGTCGCGATCATCATCGGAATTATTTTCCAGCGATCGAAGTGAGTTCAGTGCTTTTTTCCACTTTTTAAAACTATTTTAAAATTTTTTATTCCAAATCTCAATAGATTTCATTTCCAATTCGAAAATATTCCCAAATAATACTACTATTTTTTTTCCAAGACTTCGAAAATCATTTCCAAATCCACGGGATTTAAATTCCCAAATTTCTACTTTTTAAATCCTTTTAAATCTATATTTTAAATATTCCTCTAGGATTTCATTTCAAATTATAAATCACATTTATAAACTCATATTTACAAAATCACAATTTGTTATAAGAATTAATTTCTCAACTTTTGGTTATAATATCAACTTTTATTTCAATTACCATAACAACACCAATGATAATAGTTTAATATTATCATTTCCTAACAACCAAGCAACCCATATATAACTGTAATAATTTCTAAAAAATTATTTCTTTTATATATAAATATAATTTGGGTAAAATTATTTCATTTACTCTATTTTAAAACAATATTATGTCGAAATGTTCTGTTCAAGTGTTTAGAGATCCCTATCAATAATGTTAATTACTCGTATTGACCAGAATCCATAAACCACACAACAAACCAGTCAACACAACATAAAACAATTTTATATTCACTAACAAATATGCGCTCATGTCTATTAATACACTCAAACCCATACTAGGGTGCTACTGACCCTATCTCTAATGAGTAATCCCCACCAGAGCCAAGGTTCTCGTTTAACCTTCAGCTCAGATACCAGTGTAACGGCCGAGATTTTCGACCTCCAAAAATTGACATCAATACATCCACTGTATTACATGCCGAACAATCGAATGCCGGAAATACCAGATCGTTAGGGAAAAATAAGAAAGAGATAGAAGAAGAAAATAGAAACAACAACACAGAATCTCACAATCGCAGCGGAACAATATATAATAGATATAACATGTCTATGTACAAAAAGAACTATAACTGTTATTTATACATTACATTATCAGAGTACAATATATATACAACACCATACTGGACAGTTATAATAACTTGTCCTCACAAAAGCTGAATATACAGCCTACAATACACAGCGAAATATAAACCAGATACGTGTGATACGTCTCGTCATCCCGCTTGTCTCCTAAGCTCCATAGCATCTTATCCTATTTCTGTAATACTCGGTCTGACCCGAGCATTATAATAAAATAACACCCGAGTCAGTCTGGAAAACCAGCGTGAGAAAACACACTCAATTTGAATTATTAAAGTTTCAAAATCCTTTGAAAATCAAAGGTATCTCGTAAGACCACGCCACACATAAACACGACGAGTTTTTACCTTACGATAACCAAAACATTTCATATCAAATCCTCTGATATTATGATAGTGTCTAAGTACAAATACTTATTCAAATAGCTAAAATTGTTACATTAATTAAATTCTAGCATACTAGGCTCTACAATCCAAACCGTAAAGGCACGTATTGGAGAATGGATTCCATAGGAATGACTAGGCACTGGGGTACCACTTGTCACAGTACACGTCTAGAAACAGCGTACCGAGGACCACGCCGGGATCCCCTACCACACAAGACTGGACTATCCCTAACCTGGATAGACCAAATATGCTATCACCCCGGGAGTTCCCACCCTCTTTCGAGCTCCTTCCATACATCATAGCGATAAATAATATTCGAGGTTATCTAGAAAGGTGATAAACATAACCTACTTGGGTGTGACCCACTTAACCTTGCTGCATCTCCCTTGATTTTCAATCATTCCCGGATGATGAGGCTAGAGGCTATGATTACCTTTTAAGGAATTTTCACTTAGAATACTCATTGTCCTCCAATGACAATGTTCTGATAGCATTCATCCATACAAGTCCGTTCCAGGTCCGAACGGAACCTAAGGCACTATTCCTACTACATCCATTTTGGAATCACCCTCAGTATTAGTAGCGATTAGCCCTTGCACTTCACTGCTCCATCTTCGACTCCATGCTTTTGTTTTCACATCGAAAACGTACTCGTTGGATCAAAGTGGTTTTTGGATAACTTATCTGATCCCGGTCTCTTCGAAACAATGTTCGATATTTTCGGTAAACTCAACCCCAGTTCTTTAGGAAATAAACAGACGAAAATAAGATTGGAGATCACCTCCTAACCGTTAGTGGATTGATTTCCTTATAACGTCCTTGAAGAACGAAACGAGTTTATACGTACAGTATAACACCTCGAACAGTAACTGCACCATATAATTCCCGTATTTCTCCTACATATTCCCAAAGTTTTATTTTTGGGTCCATATTTGATAGTCGGTTATTTAAGTATCAAATAAAACAATCATTCAACCAAATATTTCATTTTCCATTGGAAACATTAAATTTCATTTTAATTTTAATAAATTAAATCTCTTTATCCAAAATATATGTGCTTAACTTATCGAATTTAGTAAATTCACCAACTATCCCTTTTCAAAAAGAATATATTTTCAACTCCAATATAACCAGTCTAATTATTTATAAATCCCTCTCGATTTATCTCTAGCTTGATTTACGTTCCAAATCTGTAAATCCTTTTTCTCACATTTCTAAAAAAAAATATACTATATATTTTAAACCAAATAACCCATCTCTTTATAATCCTCACCGTAAAATTTAATTTCAACTTACCCACTGATAATTACTTCACTCTATTTATAAACTTCGTATACAAATTCCATAGTCTCACTTCTCGTTTATAACGGTTTCACAACACTTAATTGATTTTAAATCAATTTCTAATTTAAATTAATTTTTAAATCAATTTCTTAAATAGCCCAAATATATTCCAAAGCCCACTAATTTCAGATTTTCCTTCCTCTTTATAATTTAAAATCTTATTTAAATCTGGAACATTAATTTCATATTTTATTTTCAAATTTCCCTTTTATTTTTCCCGAACTACTTAAATCTCAGATTTAAAAATAAATTCTTTTATACTTAAACAGTATCGCTTAAGTTCTTTTTTTTATAAAAAAACCTTTTATTCACATTTATTCAAAAATCTCGATTTTTCCATATTCCAAAATTATTTAATAGGATTTTAAAATCAAACTATTTATTTTTCCCAAATTCATTACTTCTAGTTTATCCAACTTCACTATAAATATTTTACTTTAAAATTCCCTTTTTATCTTCCTTTAAAAATTCAATATTCATATTTATGGTATTTTAAAATGCTAAAAATCTATCCAGCCATACCATAGCATCCAATAAATTCAATTTCCAACATAATCTATCATAGATTATTCAAATAAATCATATCACTGAATATGAAAATAATTTCAACATTTTTGAGGAATCCAGTTGGATCCCTCCAACCTGTTTCCCTGCATCCACAGATGTTAATACAATATAAAAATACCAATCCCACTTCTAGGGGGATATCGTGGTATATAGGGTCATCCGCTATTATGCGGGGCGCATAGGGTCTCATCCGCTATATATATATATGCGGGAATATCAACCACTTCAATATATATATACACTACTATATATAATAACATACAACTGATAATAATTATCAAATTCCACAATCAATCAATAATTAATTTTAACTATTTAAAATTAATTGCAGTATCCCAAATTTGAGTGAGATTAACTCACCTTTATTTTTGAATTTGCTGATCGTTTCAATTTTGATTCTATTGCGTTGATTTCCAGCTACAAATTCCACACGACAGATTTATTCATTTTGGACCTCGTATGTAAATGATATGTAATATATAAATATTTCTTATTAATTACAGTAAGTAAAAAGATTAATTACCTTAATCATGTTTTATTTGGGCCATAAGTCATTGCAACATTTGAAAAGAACAAACTTCTCCATCGGCTTGCTACTTGTCGTTCCCCCATTCCAACAACGCCGCGCCACAACCCACTTCCAATCGCGTCACCAACCGCACGCACTGCCAAACACAAACGACTAATTCAAAACTTTCGACAAATTGCTCTCGTGATACGTCCTCTTCAAATCGATCGAACCCTAGCCTAGCTTCCCAACCCTAAACGCGACAGCACTACCCTACTCACGCGCGCGTGACTCGAGATCAGTGCAACTTTCTCCATCGACGAGATGAACTGCAGATTCCTCCATGCCAAACGATGCGATTCAAGCCTCCAGGTGCCACCTCTGACATCGTCCCTCCACCTCCCATCGTTTGTTTGCCATTGTAAGAGGAGCGATTTCGATTGCCATTCGAGGTCATCACAACCACCCTTTTTTTTATGAAGTGAATTTCATTTTCGGACAGAGAGAGAGAGGAGAAGAGGGGAACTCGATTTTAAAAAAGGATGAAAGAATTACAGGCGACTTCTCCCCTTTATTTTCTTTTGTTTCACATCTGGCCATTTTTTTTAAACTATCGGTTGTGAGTTTAAATTAATGGAGGGAGAGTGATTGAAGAGAAGGGAGGCATGTAAAAGAAGGCTATAGTGCTTTTTGATAAGAAGGGAAAAGTTTTGATGTGAATATCTTGACTAGTCAACATATACAAATATATATATATATATATATATATATATATAAATTTTAAATCGTCTCGAATTCGCAACTTAAAATATCGACCACCTATCGAGGCATGCCGCTAGACATTTATAATGTTATACCCGTATTCCGAACGCAATGGAAAAGGTTTCGAGTCCTAATTCGATCGTATGGAGAAGATAGCTTTTTGGACCCAATTTTTATATTGAATTTACGATATAAATTCCAGCGCGTTTATATCCCATATGACCACACGATAACTCCAAAAGCTACGAAATTTGAAATCTGATAATAATACACTATTACGGATTCAATAAAACCGGTTTCGTCGAAATCTGAGACTGTGCCTCAGAAGGCTATTTTTAAATGTCAATTTAAACGATATTATCTTCATTATTATCAATATAAATTTTATAAGCCTTCAAATTATTTTTAACAAGCTTAAAACTCAAGATTTACTAATTTACCCAATACTCAATTATTAATTTAATAATTAAATTATCCAATAAATGGTTATATTTGAAATTCAAGTTAAAAATTAACTTTAAATATTTAAAATCAATTAAATATCCCAATTTCAAATAACCAAAATTCTGGGTCGTTGCATCCTGTTTAATCCAGGATGGTAAAATGGTTAACTGTTAAATTTGAATTTAATGGTAATTAAATCAATTTAATAATAATTTATCTAATTAACGCGAAAATTAGCATTTTTGGGCACTGTCTTGGATTTCGACGAAACCAGTTTCATCATATCCATAACAGTGAATTATATATGATTTCAAGTTTCGTAGCGATCGGACTTATCGTTTAATCGTGCGAGCTCGAAACGCGTAGAAATCAATTAAAAGAATTTAAATGAATATAATTTGATTTTGAAAGATAACTTCTGTATACAATGGAATTAGGGTTTGAAACTAGTTCATTGAGTTTAAAAATATCGAAAACCTATATATTGATATATTGGATGACCTATTTTTCGTTTTGGGAACGAAACGGGCTTTTCAGGTTGTTGTTATCGTTTCGACCAATTCGATCTGTCCATTCGTTCTTATCCATCTCTGCCTATATATAGGATTATATAAACCCTAGCAGTTTCTCATTTTGATTTATCTATACGTACTTTTATTCTCATCGGTTCCTTTCCAATGGCTGTCTTCCCAAAACCTTAATTTACCAATTTCAATCAAACTTCAAAAATTCAAACTCCTCAAACCATAGCAAATTATATATCGTTGGAAAGCTCTCGACGAATGTAATCTACTTATGCAATTCGTTTTTCAATTGGGGGTTCGTTTTGGCCAGAAACCAGTGAAAAAGTCTCGGTTGTCCATTCTAGGTTTTCGATTTCAACGGTGGATCGTCGATTATACGACGATCGGAGGGTACCGCGGCTTAGAGGGAGTTGAGAGGAGTTCATCTCTATGGTTCGTTCGTGTTGGAGGCGTTAATTTTTACGGCGATTTGGCGTCATTGGCGACCGGCGACGGTGGTTCTCTGGCGACGCGGAGATGACCTCGTGGGGTCCATGACGAGCGGCGTGAGGCATAGGGCGAGGTGGCGATGGCCGACCTTGGTTTAGGGAAAGGAGGCAGCGGTAGTTGGTCGTGATAAGGTGGCGGTCGTAGTGTCGAGTTCAGTTCGAGCTTCTGATCGTATTCACGTTAGGGTTTTGGGAGAGGTAAACTATTTACCATTTTGCCCCTGAGTTTTATTTAATTTAAATTTTGAAATTTTAAACTTCTAATCCTCATAACTTTTACATACGAACTTGAATTTGGATGTGGTTTCTTCTATTGGGATAGTATCGAAATTCTGGACAACATGGAACTAGTTTGGTTGGATTCTGAGACTGTTCAAATTTTGGGCTTTATTTTGATTTTAAATCGACAATAAATCAAAGATGAGTGATTTAACCCACTCACAAATACTAAACTTTCTTATGTTAGCTGAATTAAATTTATGATGTGATAAGAGTATTATTGGTTGCTGTTTGGTAGTTTAATTTGACATTTTAATTTAATTTGAATTTATATTGAATTAAATTTCCATCTAAATTAATATTGAATTTAAATTGTTAGTTAAATACTTGATAATGATAACCAGTTAATTGTTGTGATTTATTGGCTGATTTGGATGTTGATTTTGATGGATGTTATATGTTGACATTTTGGACGATTGGATGTTTATATCTCTGTTATCACTATGGGTTGAAATGATACATACCCGAATGATCTTATAGATTAGAGAAAATCATTATGGGTTGAAATGATACATACCCGAGCGATTTTATTGATTTGAAAATTATTGAATCGAGATAAGGGTTGAAATGATATATACTCGGGAAATTTAACTATTTTGGGTTGAAATGATACATACCCAACCACTTGACCATAGGGTAGAAAATTATATACGAACACCGTTGGTTGGTTTAAAATTATTTTCTAAATTGTAAAGTATGTTTGATTTATAAATTTGATTTTTAAATTTAATTTAGTAATTTTATTTTAAAAATTTATATCTAGAAAATAATTTATTTTATATGTTTTAAAGCTTCAAGTTATAAGTTAATATATGGCTTTAAATGTAAATTTAAGATTTTAAATTATAATTTTATTTAGTTTTAAATATATATTTTTTAAATAATTTAAAATTTAATTTAATAAAATATTTAATATAGTTTTAATATATATATTTCAAATTTAATTTAATATAATAAATATAGTTTTTATTTAAGATAATAAATATAGACTTTTATAATAACTTTAATAGATAAAGATTTTTTGTAAAAGATTTTAGAATTTTGTAGAAGGTTTTGTAAGGAATTTATAAAAGTTTTATAAGAGATTTTATAATGGATTTTATAAAAGGATTTTTATAAAGGATTTTGTAATGGTTTTATAAGGGGTTTAAAGGATTTTATAAAGGGTTTTATAAAGGAACTTGTATAAACGGATTTGGAAGCGTTTCAGAGGAATTTGCATAGAAGTTTATGAAAAGGGGAAGAGTTGTAAACTGTTTTGAAATTTATAAATAGCTTTATAAATGGTTCTAAAGCATATAAATGGTTTAAGAGAGATTTATAAATTATTTTCGAAATTGATTGAAAGAAATCTTCCTCGGCATTTATGAATATATTTATAATTTTGGAATAAGTACATGGATATCTTGATATGAAGGTATAAACTGTTTTTCTGGATTTATTATTAAAATTGTTTTATAAAATGACCACGGTGTGAAATAAGCATTTGGTTGTTAAAGAGACCAGGGTCGGATATTGTCACACTCTCTGCCAATTCCGAAACCACTTTAACAACTGTGCACATGGTGGAGAATCTAGAACGAAGTAGGATGGTT
The DNA here is from genome assembly GCA_030737815.1 of Allium fistulosum. NCBI lineage: Eukaryota > Viridiplantae > Streptophyta > Magnoliopsida > Asparagales > Amaryllidaceae > Allium > Allium fistulosum. The sequence goes on along the minus strand of CM060902.1, from coordinate 1,040,887,757 downwards.
TAGAGAATGCTACTGTATGAGGTAAGAAATGCAGCCCTGACCTTTGGGTCAGCTTGATATAACTAAAACAGGAGCTATACTGGGCCAAGTGAGGTTGCTCCCCCAATCGAACACACTTCTTCGATACCATATCTGTTACTTTGTGATTGATTGATGGCCACCCTCGATTTGATCATGGGAGTGTGTCTCGAGGTGGGCGGTAGTAGCTGCTATGCGTTACCACCAGTCCGGGAGTGCAAAACGGTAGAATCCTACCCTGGGCATTGCCTCGCATGCCTTGTCATATGCCTTATTGAGCCCGCTACGATTTTGGTTTGTGTCGTACCTATGGAGTGCTCCCTGATAGCCCACCAGTTTATGGTAGAATTTACAGTACAGTATAGACTATGACGCCTATAAAATGTGTTAAGGGGGATATGGGTAACGCCTTAATGCTATTTTAATACTTTACTTTATTGGTAGACATTACATATATAACATATTATACTACATATAGATAGTTTAACGGATCCTTAGGAGATGGAAATCCCGAAACATCTCTTAAGTTATTGCATGCACGTTATACACTGGATAGGAGATGTAAAATCCCGTAAACATATCCGAAGCCGTTACACTCATATTTACTTATTGTTGATTTAACTTACATAAGATCTTTTAGTTCCGACTCGAGTGTTTTGTCTTTTCATTACGCTCAGGTCATCCTGAGCATTTCAATGTTGAAGACTTTATTTCTAGAAGACGAAGACAGAGTTTGATATATTATATTATTAGTAATTTTCTGCTGCACCATTATTGGTATGTCGTTGTGGTACTCTGATTGTTGTAAAAAAAAATTGTGTAATCAAATGTATATTATAAAACAACTTCATGAACTGTTTATTTGATTATTATATTTTGTTAATACCGTTGTGAGATTCTATGTTTTGTTTTTCCTTCTTTTCCCTTTTTTCTTATTTACCCCATTGATAATCCTCCTTTTTGAATGGTTTGAATTAGACATGTGTGGTTTATTGTCATTTAAACCGTCCAAAAAGGTGGGCCGTTACAGTTAGTATCAGTGCTTTGCTTTATAGATACCTTAGCCTGTTCGGGGTTAACTCATTAGAGATAGGGTTATTAATAACCTAAAATGAGTTTGAGAGTATATATATGAGAGAGCATATTTGTTAGTGATATAGAAATATTTTGTATTATGTTAATTTGTTTTGTTGAGTATTTATGAATTTTGGTTGATACATAGGACGCTATGACATCGATAGGGATTTCTAAACACTTAATAGGGCAGACCGACACAATATTGTTTTTGAAATATAGATAAATGAAATGATTTTACCTAGTATTATATTTTGTATATAAAATAATAATTTTTATAAATGGATATCGTTGTATGTGATATGTTTGTTTATTAGGAAGTGAAATTTTATAAATATTGGTTGCAAAATAAGATTTACAAATAAAGTGAATATGAATTGGAAATTTGAGAACTTAAGTTTTGGGGTTTTGAAATTAGTTTTCAAAGATTTTGGAATATAATACTAGTATTATTTGGAAGTATTTCCGAATATAAATATTTTCAATGTGATTTGAATGAAATGTTTTAAAATAATTTTAAAAAGTAAGTAAGTTCTGTTCTCCCCTCTTTTGTCGCTGGAAAATAATTTCGATGATGATCGCGACATCATCGGCGTTCATTTTTGAGTTTCAAAGTGGGAAGACCACTGTAGTAGCTTTGCTACACATTTGTTTTGATAAGCAAATCTTAATTTTAAATTTCTAAATATGATTTGATATATATAAAGATATGAGTATATTTATATTATTTCAAGATGATTTGAAATGGAACCCGGTATTTAGTTCTTAAGTTTCTATGAATTAGGGATTTCAATTATTATAATGAAATGGAATCTTGACTATTTTAATAATTGAAAACTTCTAAAATGAAAAATAAGAAATTAGAACCTAAGTGATTAATGAAACTGTAAAGAAATTGGAGATTTGTCACTTGTAAATTAAAGGATAATGAAATTTAGAAGTTGTAAATTATTGAATATTTTTGCTAACTAAAATGAATAAGATAAATTTGTATAACACTCAATTACATTCTAAAAACATATATAAAACTTACAGAATTGTTTAAAAGCTGAAATGTTAATATGAATATGTAATAGAATTTTATACAAGTAAAACTTAAATAATGGAGTTATATCTACAAATAAGAATTATGATGTACGAGAAATATTTTAAACATAAGTTAATATTTTGAAATGCTGGTAATTAAATAAAATAGAAAAAGTGAACATTGTTTAAGTAAATGATTATAAACTCAAGAAAATGACTGAAATGATTCATTGATGAATATTAATATTAAAAATGGAAATCAAAGTTATAAGTAAATAATAAATGTGAAATAAACTGCAATGAAATGTATGTAATACTTTAATAATGGATTCACTGATGATTTCGAATATTGAATGGGAAATAAATTGTGTAAGTAATGAAGGAAAATTTATAAAAGATAATTATTGTATGAATGAACTAAAACAAATGAAAAGTAAATAATGATGTGAAAAGAAACCTAAATAAAATATGTAAATTGAGTGTAAATCATTTTATTTGCATAACCGTTCTGATTTAGATTTGAATATAAGATTTATAGTAATTCACACAAATTCGAACTAGGATTTTTCACTCGATTCTTGACGGCGAACAATTGATACGAATTTTTGATATGAATTTGAATTTTTCTATCATGGTTTATGGCTATGCAAGGAAAACAGAAATTTCAAATCAAGAAATCGGATCAGAGTCCGCACTAGAGTGGTCAGGTTAACAATACTAGTCCGAAAGTGGAATGTGTGTATTCAAGGAAGCGATTAGAATTGATATCGTGTATAAAAGATTTATGTATTTCATGCAAATTTAAATAATACTTAAATTTTTTGTTGTTTTGGCTGATGGGAAGTTTGGGAAATGATACTTCAAATTGTTTAAGGATGTATGAATAATCTATTAAGTAATTATCTAAGGCTGTTGAGCGTAAGGTACACTTGGTAGTTTATTTATCACTCTTGTACGATGAAAGGTTTCTAAACGTGAATGAACCATTAGTTTGGTGGCTATAAATGTGTGATGGATTCTTTGGTTGCCTATAATAGTATGTAACGAACCGATATTGTCGACCCTTGAAAATCGACATCAATACGTTCACTGTATAGCATGCCAAGCAATCGAGTGCCAGAAATACCAGTTCATTAGGGATGAAGAAGAAAGGGATAGAAGAAAAACATAAAGCAACACATAGAATCTCACAAATTGCAGCGGAACAATATATAATAGATAATAGCATATTTTTATACAAAAGAACCTGTAGCTATTAATATAAAGACAATCATCAGAGTACATAATCAACAAATAAGTCTGGACAATTATAATAATTTGTCCTCACAAGTGCTGAATATACAGCATACACTAACAGCGGAATATAATCAAGTACGTGTAATACGCCTGAGACTCCTCCAACTCATCTCCGGAGTTCTACAGCATCCTAACCTGAATCTGTAATACTCGATCTGACCCGAGCATCATAATAAAATAACACCCGAGTCAGTCTGGAAAACCAGCGTGAGAAAACACACTCAATTTGAATTATTACTATTATCAAAATCCTTTGGAAACAAAGGTATATCGTAAGACCACGTCACACATAAACACGACGGGTATTAACCTTACGATAACCAAAACATTTTATATCAAAATCCTCTGATATTATAATAGTGTCCATAGGAAATAAACTATAAAATAGCTGAAATGCACCGTACAATGACATACAATGACAGGACTACGGGGGTACGGCCCGCTATAGTACACTTCTAAAAAAATGCACCGAAATCATACCTAATGATCCCTGCCAACACAGGAACGGCCTACCCCTTACTGGATAGTACCGATTATGTTTTCACCCTTGGTGTTCCCACCCTATCGAGCGCTCTCTTTTCCATGCACAACTATATCCATAATTTATAATATATCCGAGGATATCTAGAAAAATGATAACATAACCTACTTGGGTGCGACCCACTTAGCCCTGCTACATCTCCCCTGTTTTAGTCATTCCCGGTTGATGAGGCTTGAGGCTACGTTTACCTTTAGAATAGCATTCATACTTGGAATGCTAACACTGCCTTCTAGACGACAATGCAATGATAGCATTCATCCATACAAGTTGTCCTGGGTCTGGACAAACCGAATCTCCCAAAATCACCGTCTTCATTATCTTCACGATATCACAATTCGTAACGCACAAATCGGATCGAAGTGGTTTTCGGATAATTAAATCTGATTCTGGTCTCTTCGAAACGATTAACGAATTTGGCCAAATTCGATAGTCGGTTATTTAACTATCAAATAACATCCATAAGCAGTCATTAGGCCCTATTTTATAAATCTTCAAAAAAACATTTACTTAAAAATGTCTTTGCAAAAATATCTATTCAAATCTCTTCCAGTATTTCAATATTTGAAAAATTCAAATTCTTATTTCCATAACAGGATATTTCAATCCATATTAATATTTAGAATTATTCCAAAACTCCATTTTTTCAACACTTTGAAAAATATTTCTATAATAATAATCTCGTAGTTAAAATATTTTAAATTCTTCCAGTCCAATACTTTGGAAACATTTATAAGTATATTTTCCTAAAATCATCTTATTTCCAATACTTAGGAAATATTTCATTTATTCCTATTCCTCAAAATCCTTTACAATTTATTTGTAAATTCCTTAACTCATTTATAACGGATTCTGTAAGTTTCCGGAATTCATTAAATAATTTCTTTTAAAATTTCCAAGATCGATTACACTTTTCTATAATTCCAACTACCCATTTCTAACTTCTTCTATGAATTCTAATTCATTCTTGGAGTTCTCATATTTCAACATTCCAGAAGTTTCCTTAAGTTTCCAGAAATCCATTATAAGATTTCTCTTATAAAAATCATATATGTTTAATAAATCTCGTTTACCAATCTCGAGAGGATTATAAATAAATTTTAATCAATTCAAACTCTATATATATGATAAGTACTTTTAAAGAAAAATAATTTATTTTTAAATTACGTTTAAGTAATTATTTAAAATATCAAAACACTTTAAATAAACATCGATAACCCATTTCCAAATCATTTTTAAATAAAACTAATCAATTTACAAAGCTTATTATAAAAATTAGAATTTATGTTAATTAATATTAAATATATGAAAAATCCACATTTCGAAGTATTTTAATACTAAACGGCTTTAAATTACATAGTTTGAATAAATAAATTTTCCCTTTTAAAACAAACTTAACTTCTCGATAAAAATATATTTTTAAAATTCCAATAACCAACTTCAATTTATAAATCCCTCTCGATTCATAACACATCGATTTCATTCTGATCACTAACCATTCTCACATTCCAAAAATAAAATCTACTATTTTCCCAAAACCCATTTCCTATCTCGATATAAATTCACACTGTAAATTTATATTTCCAATTTATCAATTGATAATCATTTTCCCTTATTTATAAACATCGTTTGTAAATTTATAAACTCCCTTAAGTTTCACTTGTTTATAAAACTAACCTCATTTATAAAATTTCATTTTTATGAATCCATTTCCTATAAATCCCATTTATTTTACAAATCTACTTTAAATATCGATTTCAACCTCTTTTCCATATTTTCGGAAAAATCATTTAAAAATCCAGTGTTAAAAATCCTTTATATACATTATTTTTAAATCTCTAATTATAACATTTGACGAATAGTTAAGTACAACCCCAAATCAAATTATTGTTTTATCTAAATAAATTTCCTTTAAAATAGTCCAAATTCCGATATAAATATTGTTATATCCAAAATCTCCTTTTAATTCCTTCAAATTCAAAAATAATATTTATGGTATTTAAAATACCAAAATTAAGGCCAGTGCTACTATAGCATCCAATAATCAAATCACACAACAATCCATAACATATTTATTCAATTACATCACATATCACTATATATGGAAAACAATCAATATTGTAACGACCCGATATTTTGGACCATTCGCATCCGCACATGTCGGACTTGAATAATTCAAAATACCGCGTTGTTAATTTAAATTTGGCAAAACTGAGCATATACAGTAAATAAAAAAATCATAGATCACAGACACAGAGTAATAAATGCAGCGGAAATAAAAGAGATAGTAGTTCATGAAGCTACTATATAAATGTATAAGTTACATCAGAGTTAAACTAAATACATCGGAAGAGTAATACGATACATCAGATACAAATCGGAATACATCACTGGAATCATCGAATACTGAAAGCAGAATAGATGGCTGGATCTTCAAGCAAAGCTCCAACTTCAAAGGTGAGTCTCGAATACCGGTACACTCAGTCTGACCCGAGCGTAAAGCAAAACACAAAACACTCGAGTCAGGATTAACATTCTTATATCAATAAATCCAACTCAAGTGGAATAGCAACTGAAATACAAGTAACTCAAAGGATGTTTGGAATAACCATCCTTTAAGGATCCGTTAAACTATCTACTATGTAGTAGTGTACGATAAGTAGATAATGTCTATCAGTAATATAAGGTATTAAAATAGTGTTAAGGCGTTACCATTATCCCCCTTAACACATTTTTATTCCCAAGAGCATATACAAGACCGTAGTTTCCCCAAAACCGGAAGTCACCAGAGGGCAATCCATATACTAAAGGTACAAAACAAATCATAGTGGTCGCGTATAGGGATACAAGTATGACAAGGCACATGAGGCAATACCCAAGGTAGTGAAACTATCGTTTGCCTAATCCGGACTGGTGAGAACGCATCGCCGCAGCGACCGCAACACCGCGAAACAACACTTCCAAAATCAAGGGTGCACCAATCGACAACAAGTAATGAATAGTTTCCGAAGAAGTGTGTTCGCTTGAGGTAGCTGACCTCCATTGGCCCGGCATGGCTCCTGTTTTAGTCATTTCCAATTTGACACAAGTGTCAAGGCTATCCATTATCGTTCTCTTTCTTCGGTCAACACGTACATCATTCCAACCACTTCATTCTGGATCACACTCCACGTATAGTTATTAAAGTGGGTTTCGGTTTAGATAGAGAGTATATCCATAACCGATTCCGGTCTCTTTAATAACCTTCGAAATTATTTCACCGATTGGTCGTTTATTTATTTCAAAACCAAATCAATTTCAATTTCAATCAGAGTTTGCAAACCAACATTTCATTTATCTTTCTAAATCAATTTCCATAATTTCCGTTTCAAAACTTCCAAATTACCATTTCAAAATCTTATAATTCAATTTCAAATTTTATTTAAAACAATTCGAATATTGATTCAAGTTCGAATATAAGTTTCATTTCGAAAACATTTAAATTAATTTAATTTAACATTCAAATCAATTTAAATTCATTTATCGATTTCATTCAATATTCATTAAGTAAATTTGCCATTCAAAATAATTTCTATTAAATTTCCAATTCATTAAATCCATTATTTAAATTCAACTTCATTATATCAAAACTTACAAATTTAATTAAATTAAATTCATCAAACCAAATTCTTTAAATTTCAAGTCTTACATTAATTCAATAAATCACATTTTATTTCTTGTTAAAGAACTTCAATTTCACTTATTTACTTAAATAATTTTCCAAAACTTAATTAATAAAGAAACTCAATTTCAATTATTTACGAAGTAAAATTCACTTATTCAAAAATTCAATTCAATTTAATCATTAAATAATTCAATCTTATTTAATTATTAAATAATTCAAAACTTAATTATTAAATAATTTCAAAGTTTAATAATTTCAAACTTAATTATAATTTCAAACTTAATTATTAAATCATTTCAAACTTAATTCAATCATTTCTCAAATTAAACATCGTTCTTTCATCAATTACATTGTTAATATTTTGTTTCAGATTATTAAATATTAACATTTTCCTTTCATTAAAAATTCAAATTTCAACTTCATTTCAAAACCATATTATTTATTCAAATAAAATCTTCATTTTATTTTTAAATCAAATTATTGACCAATCGGGTTTTATTTAATTCTCTATCCTAGGTCAAAGTTCAATTTGGGTATTTATCATTTCAACCTGATTTCAATTCAATTCAAAATCAAAGCATAACAAAGGGAACTTGCAGTGTGATAACTGGGATGGTGTCAAAGTAAATAAACAAGCAATAACAACGATCAATATCAATTCAATAATCAATTCAATAATCCCGAAATAATCGTATAAATTCACATTGTTGTTTGTGCGAATTAATATAATTATTTATAGAATCTACACTATCATTTCATGTAGATTAAAGATTATTACATTATGGTTTTTCACTTGTCATCTATTACAATTTCATCCATCATCAATTTAAATAACCTACATTCAACGGTTCAAGGTGTAATTAACCAAATCCTACGTGTCAATAAATTTAACATTAAAGGGGTCATATTATACGAATTTTTTAACTAATCAAATTCAACATATAGATTCAATTTAAATGGTTAACTATCATATATCAATTCAATTGCATAATATTTATCATTTTAACATTAACAATTTAACGTTCAATATAAACATCAACAATCAATCAATCATCAGCCAAACTGAATTATCATCGCATAAATAATTATAAGATAATGGTGTCAGATGTCACAGGTGAACTGATACAGGTAATAGCATATATAACAGTATAAATAACTAACAACAGCATATTTCAATTTTCGTTTCAATTGAAATCAAATTTAATAAATAAAAGAACGTTAATCGTTAGTGATTGCTCACCTTTCGAGGCTAGATAGATTTGACAAGGAAAGAGATGGGTTACGAATCCAAGCCCGAATTTCAAAGCAGATTTGGATTGGCACAAATTTGACGTTCAAAGCTGACGGCAAGGAATTGACGAAGTCGAGTAAGAGCTGGATCGATGAAGATAAACGGTATAAATGAACTTATATATATAACTATTTATAACTATATATATACACACATTATATCACACTTTTACTACATATATCGAAAACAATATAGTTATAACTTATATACATCTATACTAAGAATTAACATATTGTGTATCATCTGTATACTTAGAAACACTTAACCTATACCTATTACAATAAGTCAAAACTTAGCATAAACTGAAAATTGGTAAAAAAATATATATTTGCTAACATGTATGTTTTACTGAATTTACCAATTATCAGAACACGCAGTAAAAGAGGAGACAAAGGCTTTAATGTAGGCTTCGAAATCTCCCTTCTTTAAAATAGTCCAGAAGCTTATAAATTGAAAAATACATAGCTCACTTCATCATTCTAAAATTTTGCTATACTCTGGTAAAACAAAAGACATAACGCGTGAAACCAGAGGACCAAAACAACTTGCAAGCATATCCAACCAAAACCGATTCATAAGCTTACATAGTATATAGGTAACGACAAGGACGAAAACTATATATTTTCAGGTCATTAAATCTGATACAAAATAGCATAGTTCAAATAATCATTTAACCATTGCATAACATAAATGTAGACTTACATATAAACTTATTATACGTTATTTATAACCTGCGCATGATATCTATAACAAATACAAACACATTTAACTTCATATATACAACTATATACACGCACGCAACATACATATAATAATATAGGTACACACGCGACACACATATATACTTTAAAACAAAAATCAAAACTGTGAACATAGCTGAAGTATAGCCTTGAGATCTTAAAGCTAAGCATGCAAATATATAAGGAACTGTTATACAAATCCTATATATAACAGCAAAGATAAGAAGTTATAAAACATATAAAACTAACTTACAAAAATATAATAGAAGAGAGGAAACTACATTGCTCGGCAAGGACGAAAGAGGTGAGGTGGAACGTCTAAAGGCAGGGAGTGGTTCAGTTTCTCGGCGCAGTGTTGGTTGGTGGCTCGGCCACACGTGGAGCAAATGGTGCGGTGTTTGGTGAAGGGGATAGAACGAAGAGGGGTTAATTCACGTGGGTTGGGGTGCCGAAGTCAGGGAGAACGGAGGCGAGCGGGTTTAGGGTATAGGCAAGGAGGGTTGTTGGACGGCATCGTGGGAGGGAGGAGCTTTGGATGGCGGCCGTGGAGGAGCACGTTGAAGCCAGAGGAAGTGGGTATAAGATGTTTCGCAAAATATACAGACCACGTTTTTCAATTCAAGGTTGAACAAAGTAGAGGAGATACTTGGTGAAGGAAGAGGGAGACGTGCATCAGGGAGGTGGAGGTGAATTTGGAAAAAAAAAATGAACGCCACATATTTTCACAGGCAATAGGTAAAGAGAAAAGGATAGAGGCAGAGCGAAAGAACAAAGATGAACCGAAATAAATTTGACAGTGGGAATCGAGATGGCCAATCATGGGAATCTAGGAAATATAAATGCAAACATCAGCGGTTGGTTTGTACAATAGGAAATGAAAGGGTGTAAGAAACGAGGAGACACAAACTGGTCACTGATACGGTTATCGTTTCACGATTTTCATCGTGTACCGGTGTTCGAAACAGAAATGAATATACCACTGAGATCAGTTCGACGAGACGATCACAATGGTATACATATATCAGTGTTACGATTGAATTACAAAAATTCAAAATTTTCTACTATGGAAAATGCAAGAAAAACTCAGAAAAATAAGATCGACGAGCCAAAAATGTCCGAATTTGGGAAAACGACAAACTGACATTTTGCTCAGAAGATGGTTTAGAATTTTTCTATGTAAAAATATTTAGGTTTCGGAAACATTTTATTTTCATCGCTTTTTAACTGAATAATTTGAAGTAAATTTACGCACGAAATAAACTTTCATATTTTTGGACGAAAATTTACCAGTTGCTATGTTTAATTAAACGCATTCCAAATATCAAATTTATATTTCAAAATTTTATCATTTAAAATTTCACAAAATTTTAACTAATTACGTTATTAAAATAGTTGAAATTTACGGGTCGTTACACTCTCCCCCACTCAAAACTTTTCGTCCCCGAAAAGGAACGAGGTAGGAGAATAGAAACAACCAGAAAGAAAAACAGATTTGAAATACAAAATAACAATTAATTTAAATCATATAAATTCAAATTTAAATTAATTGGTATTCAATAATTGATTTAATCCATTTGATTTCACTAAAATCAATCTCAACTATTTCTAAATTCATTGTCTTATTATCCCATTTTCTTCAATTTACAATTTCTAAAACCCTAGATTTGAATAGTCTTTTATTATAATCATATATTTTTTTCAGCAATTTAAATTCTTCTTCATTCCAAATTATTGTTAAATTTATTCTACTTAATATATCTTATCACACATATTTAACCCATATAAATTAATTTAAACCATACAAGTTTCGATTTAAATTACTTTATATTTACTAATTGCTTTTAAATTCAATGTATTTTCATAAGTTGATCAAATTTCAATTTATTAATTCTTTCAAAACAAATTTATTTCATTATTAGCTGAGTTTTACTTATTACCCTATCTAACTCTATTAACATCTTTATAATCAAAATTTAGTGTATAACATTTATTATAAACACTCAAATTTTATTTATAAATTCAATTTATCTTATATATTATCCAATTACATATTCAACTTTTGAATGATTTAGGTAAGTTATATTAGAATGCAGTTGAACAATATACAAATAAAATTTTCCAATTCAATTATTCAAGTTTAAATATTTATTACAACTTTGGTCTTATTTATAATTGAAATCATCCTTTAACCAAATTTAAGAATTAGATTTCCGATTAACTTTAAACAATTTAGAGATATATATAATATATTTAAATCAAATCAAATTAAATTTTAAAATAAGATACCTATATATATGTAAATCAAAATATACTGAAAAATTCAAATCAAAATATATTTTTCTCAAAACAAAACCGTAGCAAAGCTACAGAATGGTTTCTCCACTTCGAAACTCGAAAATGAATATCGATGATGCGGCCGCCATCACCGAAATTATTTTCCAGCGACAAAGAGAAGAGCATTGATTTCAACATTTTAAAATTCTTTGAAAACGGTTTCTATTTGAAAATACCTTCAATAATATACATTTTTTTTAAAAAAAAAATTAAAACCAAAGCTTGAAATTTTAGGAAATTAAATTCTCAAATTCTTACTTTAAATCCATTTAAATTTCTAAATAAATCAATAAACCAACTTTTATAATTCCATTTATTTTTATGTTGGAATAATCAATGATTTACAAAACAAATAGTGAAAATCAAATATTACCTTTCTGACAACCAATTCAGTTAACAATTCAATTTCAGAAAATTTATACTTATATATATAGTAAAATCATACAAGCTTTATTTTATTTTCCAAATTTGAAAGCAATATTGTGTCAGTTTGCTCTGCTCAAGTGTTATGGAAATCCTATCGATAGCGTTGATCAAACGAATCGATCGAAAACCCAAATCAACATCAACAACTCAAACAACACAACATACATTAAAACATTTATACATATTAGTTTACAAATACATTTCTTTGCTCGACGATACAGGAATGAATTTTCAAAATAAGGATAGGGTTTCAAATTTGATGGACTCAAATCAAAGAGAAATTTGATTCGAAGATAAGTTCGAAACAAAGATATGATGATTAATAACAAAATAGGAAGATTGATAAGTTTATATAAATCGCGGGCAACCTTAACCGGGTCAACCGTGACTTCAAGAATAAGATCAATGTAGAATTCCGAGGCAAATCGACATTGATCTCAAGAGAAAGAATTTGGCATAACAGGAGATAGATAGCATCGTAAACCGAGGATACAGAAATCTCCGGTAAATCAATGCTAACTGTAAAGGAGTTTCACCCCTTTACAAATCATTCGAAGATTGTCGAGACCGCCGATCTATTATAGATATCATTCAAAATGGAGTTATGGGGTGCTCCAGAATTGAAAGAAGACGAATAGTGAGGGACACGAATGAATTTTTGGAACCGCAGAGAATGTTCCAAAATTCAAAGGAATCGAGTCAAAAGTAAGAGATTGAAACTCGAATGAGAGTGATTCTGTAAATACATTTACCCTATATATTAAGTTTTGCTTAGAGCTACCAAAGCTCTGATACCAACTGTAACGACCCGATATTTTGGACCATACGCATCCGCACATGTCGGACTTGAATAATTCAAAATACCGCGTTGTTAATTTAAATTTGGCAAAACTGAGCATATACAGTAAATAAAAAAATCACAGATCACAGACACAGAGTAATAAATGCAGCGGAAATAAAAGAGATAGTAGTTCATGAAGCTACTATATAAATGTATAAGTTACATCAGAGTTAAACTAAATACATCGGAAGAGTAATACGATACATCAGATACAAATCAGAATACATCACTGGAATCATCGAATACTGAAAGCAGAATAGATGGCTGGATCTTCAAGCAAAGCTCCAACTTCAAAGGTGAGTCTTGAATACTGGTACACTCAGTCTGACCCGAGCGTAAAGCAAAACACAAAACACTCGAGTCAGGATTAACATTCTTATATCAATAAATCCAACTCAAGTGAAATAGCAACTGAAATACAAGTAACTCAAAGGATGTTTGGAATAACCATCCTTTAAGGATCCGTTAAACTATCTACTATGTAGTAGTGTACGATAAGTAGATAATGTCTATCAGTAATATAAGGTATTAAAATAGTGTTAATGCGTTACCATTATCCCCCTTAACACATTTTTATTCCCAAGAGCATATACAAGACCGTAGTTTCCCCAAAACCGGAAGTCACCAGAGGGTAATCCATATACTAAAGGTACAAAACAAATCATAGTGGTCGCGTATAGGGATACAAGTATGACAAGGCACATGAGGCAATACCCAAGGTAGTGAAACTATCATTTGCCTGATCCGGACTGGTGAGAACGCATCGCCGCAGCGACCGCAACACCGCGAAACAACACTCCCAAAATCAAGGGTGCACCAATCGACAACAAGTAATGAATAGTTTCCGAAGAAGTGTGTTCGCTTGAGGTAGCTGACCTCCATTGGCCCGGCACGGCTCCTGTTTTAGTCATTTCCAATTTGACACAAGTGTCAAGGCTATCCATTATCGTTCTCTTTCTTCGGTCAACACGTACATCATTCCAACCACTTCATTCTGGATCACACTCTGCGTATAGTTATTAAAGTGGGTTTCGGTTTAGATAGAGAGTATATTCATAACCGATTCCGGTCTCTTTAATAACCTTCGAAATTATTTCACCGATTGGTCGTTTATTTATTTCAAAACCAAATCAATTTCAATTTCAATCAGAGTTTGCAAACCAACATTTCATTTATCTTTCTAAATCAATTTCCATAATTTCCGTTTCAAAACTTCCAAATTACCATTTCAAAATCTTATAATTCAATTTCAAATTTTATTTAAAACAATTCGAATATTGATTCAAGTTCGAATATAAGTTTCATTTCGAAAACATTTAAATTAATTTAATTTAACATTCAAATCAATTTAAATTCATTTATCGATTTCATTCAATATTCATTAAGTAAATTTGACATTCAAAATAATTTCTATTAAATTTCCAATTCATTAAATCCATTATTTAAATTCAACGTCATTATATCAAAACTTACAAATTTAATTAAATTAATTTCATCAAACCAAATTCTTTAAATTTCAAGTCTTACATTAATTCAATAAATCACATTTTATTTCTTGTTAAAGAACTTCAATTTCACTTATTTACTTACTTAAATAATTTTCCAAAACTTAATTAATAAAGAAACTCAATTTCAATTATTTACGAAGTAAAATTCACTTATTCAAAAATTCAATTTAATTTAATCATTAAATAATTCAATCTTATTTAATTATTAAATAATTCAAAACTTAATTATTAAATAATTTCAAAGTTTAATAATTTCAAACTTAATTATAATTTCAAACTTAATTATTAAATCATTTCAAACTTAATTCAATCATTTCTCAAATTAAACATCGTTCTTTCATCAATTACATTGTTAATATTTTATTTCAGATTATTAAATATTAACATTTTCCTTTCATTAAAAATTCAAATTTCAACTTCATTTCAAAACCATATTATTTATTCAAATAAAATCTTCATTTTATTTTTAAATCAAATTATTGACCAATCGGGTTTTATTTAATTCTCTATCCTAGGTTAAAGTTCAATTTGGGTATTTATCATTTCAACCCGATTCCAATTCAATTCAAAATCAAAGCATAACAAAGGGAACTTGCAGTGTGATAACTGGGATGGTGTCAAAGTAAATAAACAAGCAATAACAACGATCAATATCAATCCAATAATCAATTCAATAATCCCGAAATAATCGTATAAATTCACATTGTTGTTTGTGCGAATTAATATAATTATTTCTAGAATCTACACTATCATTTCATGTAGATTAAAGATTATTACATTACGGTTTTTCACTTGTCATCTATTACAATTTCTTCCATCATCAATTTAAAAAACCTACATTCAACGGTTCAAGGTGTAATTAACCAAATCCTACGTGTCAATAAATTTAACATTAAAGGGGTCATATTATACGAATTTTTTAACTAATCAAATTCAACATATAGATTTAATTTAAATGGTTAACTATCATATATCAATTCAATTGCATAATATTTATCATTTTAACATTAACAATTTAACGTCCAATATAAACATCAACAATCAATCAATCATCAGCCAAACTGAATTATCATCGCATAAATAATTAACAGATAATGGTGTCAGATGTCACAGGTGAACTGATACAGGTAATAGCATATATAAAAGTATAAATAACTAACAACAGCATATTTCAATTTTCGTTTCAATTGAAATCAAATTTAATAAATAAAAGAACGTTAATCGTGAGTGATTGCTCACCTTTCGAGGCTAGATAGATTTGACAAGGAAAGAGATAGGTTACGAATCCAAGCCCGAATTTCAAAGCAGATTTGGATTGGCACAAATTTGACGTTCAAAGCTGACGGCAAGGAATTGACGAAGTCGAGTAAGAGTGGATCGATGAAGATAAACGGTATAAATGAACTTATATATATAACTATTTATAACTATATATATACACACATTATATCACACTTTTACTACATATATCGAATACAATATAGTTATAACTTATATACATCTATACTAAGAATTAACATATTGTGTATCATCTGTATACTTTGAAACACTTAACCTATTACAATAAGTCAAAACTTAGCATAAACTGAAAATTGGTAAAAAAATATATGTTTGCTAACATGTATGTTTTACTGAATTTACCAATTATCAGAACACGCAGTAAAAGAGGAGACAAAGGCTTTAATGTAGGCTTCGAAATCTCCCTTCTTTAAAATAGTCCAGAAGCTTATAAATTGAAAAATACATAGCTCACTTCATCATTCTAAAATTTTGCTATACTCTGGTAAAACAAAAGACATAACGCGTGAAACCAGAGGACCAAAACAACTTGCAAGCATATCCAACCAAAACCGATTCATAAGCTTACATAGTATATAGGTAACGACAAGGACGAAAACTATATATTTTCAGGTCATTAAATCTGATACAAAATAGCATAGTTCAAACAATCATTTAACCATTGCATAACATAAATGTAGACTTACATATAAACTTATTATACGTTATTTATAACCTGCGCATGATATCTATAACAAATACAAACACATTTAACTTCATATATACAACTATATACACGCACGCAACATACATATAATAATATAGGTACACACGCGACACACATATATACTTTAAAACAAAAATCAAAACTGTGAACATAGCTGAAGTATAGCCTTGAGATCTTAAAGCTAAGCATGCAAATATATAAGGAACTGTTATACAAATCCTATATATAACAGCAAAGATAAGAAGTTATAAACATATAAAACTGACTTACAAAAATATAATAGAAGAGAGGAAACTACATTGCTCGGCAAGGAGGAAAGAGGCGAGGTGGAACGTCTAAAGGCAGGGAGTGGTTCGGTTTCTCGGCGCAGTGTTGGTCGGTGGCTCGGCCACACGTGGAGCAAATGGTGCGTTGTTTGCTGAAGGGGATAGAACGAAGAGGGGTTAATTCACGTGGGTTGGGGTGCCGAAGTCAGGGAGAATGGAGGCGAGCGGGTTTAGGGTATAGGCAAGGAGGGTTGTTGGACGGCATCGTGGGAGGGAGGAGCTTTGGATGGCGGCCGTGGAGGAGCACGTTGAAGCCAGAGGAAGTGGGTATAAGATGTTTCGCAAAATATACAGACCATGTTTTTCAATTCAAGGTTGAACAAAGTAGAGGAGATACTTGGTGAAGGAAGAGGGAGACGTGCATCAGGGAGGTGGAGGTGAATTTGAAAAAAAAATGAACGCCACATATTTTCACAGGCAATAGGCCTAGAGAAAAGGATAGAGGCAGAGCGAAAGAACAAAGATGAACCGAAATAAATTTGACAGTGGGAATCGAGATGGCCAATCACGGGAATCTAGGAAATATAAATGCAAACAACAGCGGTTGGTTTGTACAATAGGAAATGAAAGGGTGTAAGAAACGAGGAGACACAAACTGGTCACTGATACGGTTATCGTTTCACGGTTTTCATCGTGTACCGGTGTTCGAAACAGAAATGAATATACCACTGAGATCAGTTCGACGAGACGATCACAACGGTATACATATATCAGTGTTATGATTGAACTATAAAAATTCGAATTTTTCTACTATGGAAAATGCAAGAAAAACTCAGAAAAATAAGATCGACGGAGCCAAAAATGTCCGAATTTGGAAAAACGACAAACTGACATTTTGCTCAGAAGATGGTTTAGAATTTTTCTATGTAAAAATATTTAGGTTTCGGAAACATTTTATTTTCATCGCTTTTTAACTGATTAAATTGAAGTAAATTTACGCGCGAAATAAACTTTCATATTTTTGGACGAAAATTTACCAGTTGCTATGTTTAATTAAACGTATTCCAAATATCAAATTTATATTTCAAAATTTTATCGTTTAAAATTTCACAAAATTTTAACTAATTACGTTATTAAAACAGTTGAAATTTACGGGTCGTTACAAATATACTTGAGGAATCCAATTGGATCCCTCCAACCTATAATCAAATAAACAGTTCATGAAGCTGTTTATATTATACATTTGATTATAATTTATACAACATTTATCAGAGTTATATATACATCAGGGATAAATAAAGTAATGCAGCAGGCAACATGATGTAGGAACAATAATAGTAATAATATACCCAATCTTCGTCTTCGTCCTCCAGAGAATAATCTTCAATGCGCTAAAAAGTTCAGGACTGACCCGAGCGTAATGAAAAGACAAAACACTCGAGTCAGGACTAAAATATTCTTATGTGAGTCAAATCGATATTGCATAAAACATGAGTGCCGTGGTGTCAGAGATGTTTAACAGGTTTTACATCTCTTATCCGGTGTATAAAGTGCATGCAATAACTCAAGAGATATTACGGGATTTTCCATCTCCTAAGGATCCGTTAAAATATTTATATGTAGTAGAATACACTACATATATAATGTCTAATCAGTAAAATAAATATTTTTCTTTGCATTAAGGCTTTACATTGATCCCCAGTAACACATTTTTAAGCATTGCCGTACAATTTGCATATAAAACACCAGTAAACCGTCGGTGGATAGGGATGCGTCGTGATACGACAACACTAAACCAAAATCGTAGGGGTCTTGTATTAGGATAAAAGTATGACAAGGCACGTGAGGCAATGCCTAAGGTAGGATACTACCAGTTTAATCTTCCCGGCTGGTGGTAACCCCTAACAGCCCACCGCATCCAACACTCCAAAAATCCGAGGGTGCGCACCAATTGATAACAATGCCATGATGGTAATACGAAGAAGTGTGTCCGCTAGAAGTAGCTAACCTCATTGGCCGGTACGACACCTGTTTTACTCATTTCAAATTGACACAAGTGTCAGGCCAATCCATCATTGTTCTCTTTCTTCAAATCCGTCAAGCAACGCCAAATCAAACCACTTCATCCTGGAGTCTCCTCCGCGTACACAGTTGTTAAAGTAGTTCCAATATTGACCGAGAGTATGTAAATAACAGGCCTCAGTCTCTTTAACAAACAAACGTCGTTTTACACATTGGTTGGTACTTTTATATTCCGAAAACAATTCGTACTTGATATAAAAATATCAAATTCGGCTTAAAATCAAATTCATTTCGAAATCATCATATTTACTCAAAATATACTATTTCAATTCAAAATCATGTTCGTCTTAATATCTTGATTTCAGTTCTAATTCAAGATTGCTTCGAATTTTCATTTGGGTTATAACTTCAATTTAACCCAATCTGTATTTAAATCCATGATTTAAATATAAACATTCCACCATTTTGACCAGTTTGAATTTTTAGAAAATAGTTTAAATAGTTTTAAAATGGTTAAATAGTTAAAATAGTTTAATAGAAAATAGCTTGAGTATTAAAAATGGTTTATATAGTAAAATAGTTTGGAAAATCAAAATAATTTGAATATTTAAAGAATATAGATTTTAAATCGTTTATACTAAAATAATTCATTTGAAAATAGTTTCAAAGTCAAATCGATTCAATTCCTAATTTCCCAATTCAAATCAATTCTAATTTTCATTTCGATTTAATCGATTCAATTCTGATTTCAAGCCGAATTTTACTTCGATTCCAAATTAATTTCAATTTCAATTCCAAATTAATTTCAATTCCAATTCCAAATTAATTTCAATTCGAATTCCAAATTAATTTCAATTCCAATTCCTAATTAAAACCATTTCGATTTATATCAATTTCGAGTTCGATTTTCAAAATATCGATTCAAAACATTTAAATCCAGTTAACCTTCAATATCCAATTTAAAAATCCAAATCTTCAAATAAAATACAATCCCGAGCCCAATTTTGAAATATTTTTTATATCACTTTTACTTAGCAATATTCAAAGTTCGAATAAAAATCCAATCTTTTAAAACAAATCAATTTCTGAAATTTAAATCATATTTCGATTATAACTTCAAAATCTCAACTTTAATTATTTAAAAAATTCTTGTTATCAACTTAAATTTCAATACTTCGAGCTCAAGCTCGAAAATAGTTCGATTTCCATAAATTCAATTTTTTTAATTCCTTAAAATCAAATCATTTAATTAATTTCAAAGAAAAAATTTAAAATCATTCAATTTAACCAATCTGGTGTCCGTATGTAGTTTTCTATCCTATCGCCAAGTGAATCAATTTTTCCAATTTAATTCAGGGATGGATATATATCATTTCAATCCAAAATAAATGCCATGGGTATATATCATTTCAACCTATTTCTTAATTTATTCGAAATAATTCAATTTACAGTTTTATATACTGTAAATAATATACAGGATGATAACATGATATATCAAAATAAATAAATATCAAAATCATCCAAAATATCAACCAATCGCATCCATCACAATCAATAATCCAAACAGTCAATATAATTCACAACAATTACATAGTTATCAATATCGGGTATTTTACTGACAATTAAATTCAAATTTCAAATTTAACTGTCAATTTTAATTTTTAACAATCAATTCAAATTTCAATTCCATTCCCAAACGACAGTCAATAAAATTAAATAATTTAACGATATCAATTTAACGAACATAAAAATATTAGTACGTCGTGAGCGATAAAACACTCACCTTTCATTTGAAATTGAAAATTTTCTCAACTTTAACTAAATTTCAAACGAATTCCATGACGTAGCCTTCGTCGATACGATTGCAACACCACATGTTTCGTCCGAATCGGACCTAGTATGCAAGAGTTACGCAGTTTATAAGATTACACGAATTAATATATATAAATTTACAAATTTCTTTTTATTTTATTTTATTGTAACCTTCATCAATCTGGGCTGCACGTTTTTGAACTGCAATCTAGGCCGCATGTTGCTTTTCTTCCTTCACCGTTCGTTCTAGAGAACCACACAGACGAACCCAATATGCACGCCACCTTCCATCGACAATCGCGCCTTCAACGCTCGACCGGAGATCGATCAACTTCCACCATATCGAAGCCCATCACGAACTCCATGTTCACCATGAACACAGTCAAGCTCGGCTACACCTATGCCTTGAAAATCCCACGTGAACGTGTGACCATCTCAAGCCCATACTGACCAAACGCGGCCACACAAATTGATCACCACCCTATAGATTTGAAGCTCTCGACGCCCTCTACGATTTTCTAGTTAGTGATTTCCGCTTATTGTTGATGGTTTCGCCAAAATTTGAAGAAGAATAAACGAATTCCTAGCCATTAAAATAACAAAAGGCGGTGGCAAGAAATATTAGGGTTAGGGTGTGTGTGCACGCGTATATATATACGTGAATATGTAATATTTTAATATTATTTCGACTATTCACGTGAAATTTTAGACGAACTCCAAATGAAGTGTGCCGCCTGGCATTTATAATGTTTTACCCCTATTCTGAACACAATGGAATATGTTTCGAGGCCTAATTCGATTGTATGTGGAAGATAGCTTTTCGAGCCGAATTAAAATATTAAATTTCCAATATTAATTTCAACGTGTTTCTATCCCGTACGACCAAACGGTAAATCCAAACGTTACGAAAATTGAAATCCGATAATAATACACTATTACGAATCCAATGTAATTAGTTTTGTTGAATTCCGAGACTGTGCCCGGAAGACTATTTTATCGTGTCGATTAAATCGAGCGACTTTCAAAATCGACGAAATTACTTAAAATTCAAATTTAAAAAACTTATTTACTCAATTATAATACCAATAGAATTTATATCGACATTAGAAATCGTTTCGATTCATATGCAACTAAATTTTCAATTATCTCCCATTTCTGTATTACGATAAATCATTATATTTGAAATTTAAATCTATTTCTCGAATTCAATCAACAATTCCACTTTCAGAATCAATTAATAATTTAAATACAACTTTTAAAATCATTTAAATATTCAAAACCAAACGACTGAAAATTTGAGTCGTTATAGTTTGGCACTTTTATCGACTGAATATGATATGGTCAATAAAATTAAATATGAAAATAGTATTTTTGCATGTTAGAAGGCTAGAAAAATGTACATAAGCAATTAGTGTTAATTTTGTTTTATAACTTGAATTACAATTACGAATGAAGTTTATTTTCATCTTCTCATTATTTATAAAAATATAAATTATTTCAATGATTTAATTAACGATAATATTATTAGTTCTGTATTATGGCCTTGGTTTTGCAATTAGCTTTAGATACCAAATCCCCTAAGATCGGCCCGGTTGGGCCTTGACTCATTTCACTCCATATCGCGTGCTACAGTAAATAATCCATGTCTTCTTCATCCGGTATCTATTTCGAATGTTTTATATATGAATTGAGGCTAAAACAATCTATTTGACATAATGGAAAAGTCAGATTCACCAAATTCTTTCATTTGTTAAAAAAAGCAGTTTTTTAGCTTTATGTAAAATTACGTAAATGCCCTTTTTAGTTAATTATTTATTTTTATTAAAAATATGGGTTGTTACATTCTCCTATCTTGAAAGAATTTCCTCCCTAAGATTCCAAGAGATAGAGAAACGCAACTCTTAGACTCAATTATACTATAGCAACGATGTGTATGATATCCACGCCACACCACACACAAAGCATCCAAATAATTCGTATCTAACATATATGTTTCCTAACATCTCTAGCGATAAGTTATGATATCCACATGAGCATCAACTCTAATCTGAACCTAGGTAGCAATATATAGTGATAGTTAAATGGATGCAAATAAATTACATTCATCCTTCAAACCAACATATGTCATGAATATGGCATATGAATAATGCATAATACTAATGTAACTCCTACATGAATGCAAGGTCATGGCATATAGGCATTGATGCAAAACATCCTAAAATATAATGATAATTTTATATGTATGCAACATGATATATTATCAATTAAGTCATATAGTAGAACATAAGCCACACAACCAAAGCATATCACTCCATCCAATTTCCTAATTTAACAGCGCAAAAAAAAGGAAAAATATACTATAACAAAGTGAGGGATGGGAAGCTCTAATCTTCTCCAATGGCTTCCAAGTACTCTCGGCCGGATCATTTCCCCATTAGACTCTAACTAGTCTATCACTTTATTATATATTCGCTTTATCCCATGCTACAATGCGGGTTGGGGCACTACAAACAAGCGACTCTCTTCCTACCTCAACCTCTTCTAACTAACTCGACTTGACCACAGTAATTGAATCTTGTAAATACTTCCACAAGTGTGACACATAGAAACCGTTGTGAACCCTCACCAACTTTTTGGGAAGCTCCACTCTATAAGCCAACTTCTCTACTCTTTCCAAAATCGAAAAAAGGACCTACAAACCTCGGAGGCAACATTCCTGAACTACCAAACCTCATAACATGTCTAAGTGGAGAAACCTTTACAAGAACTATGTCGCCCACTATGAACTACAAATCCTTGCATCTTCCATCAGCAAAAGATTTTTTTTATTCTTGCTCTGCCTTCATCCTTGTACGGATCATATCTACTTTCTCCGTAGTCTCTCCGATCATGTCTAGTCCAAGCATGATTCCATTCATAGTGTCAAATCAACAAGATGGAGATCTACAAGGCCTCTTGTATAATGCTTCCTGAAGACTCCTCCAAAACTCACTAGTTAAAATTGGGTCCCGGTCACTAACAATACTAGAAGGAACCCCATGCAAATAACCTACCTCCCTCACATATAAGGTTGCTAAATAATTGGTTGTCCTTGTAATCCTAATCGAAAAAATGAGTGCACCTAGTTATTCGAATGACAATGACCCAAACACCCTCATTTCCCTTTCTACTCTTGGTTTACCCATCAAAAAAGTCCATAGAGATGCTCTTCAATTTTCACTATGGAATATTCAAAGGCCGTAATAATCCACCAGGCTTTCTCTGTTTCGATTCCTCTCTGACATGTCACACACGTCGAAACAAACTCTTCTACAAGTCTTTTCATACTTGGCCATTTAAACAAGATCTTCATATCTCAATACATCTTGTCACCACCCGATGAATAGTCATCCTAAAATAATGGGAGTCTCCTAGTATCACTTCTGTGATGACCCACTATTTTAAATATATAAAAATAATTATAAACGCTATCAAAATATGCTTACAACTAATTTTAATATTAAGGATAGTGGACCGTGGGTATATAAATTTAAAAATATAAAATAATAAACATAAAAGGGAAAACTAACAACGAAATTTAAACACCACCATATTTCATTTAAAAATTAAATGTTACAAAAATTCAATTCACCAAATAATATACATATTTCAATACATTAAATAACAACTGTGTATCCTCTACTATTCTATGTTCTTCCCGAAAGCGCGCCAATCCCTATGTTGTGTGGAGCTGAGCATCTTCTATTCGCTGGGAGAAAGCTTTTCCACTATAGGGGCCTTGTGCAGTAAACCCCCTACGGGAGGTCCTCCGTTGTCGTAAAGTAGTCCTCGCGAAGCTTTCGGGAAGAGGGGTAGTTTTGTGTGTAACCATAGCATTTCTGGTTGAACCACCGAACCACGCATCTTTGTTGGGAGGGTACCCCGAGTAGTGGGTACCCAATTAATATACTGGGGACCTCGACCCGCCTACTCGGGTCTTGTATGGATATGCAGAAAGGGGTGCTCCTAACACTATACACCCGACTATAACGACTGCCCTACACATACGGTGCAAAACGGTAGTCAAAGAAAAAAAAGGCAATAAGATGAAGAAATAGAAGAGAAAAGAATGGAAAAAGAAGAAAACGGAAGAATCCACTAACCAAATTACCTATCGCATATCTCACATCGCATCGGAGTAAATATAATAATCAATATAGGTATAAAACAATAGGGATAGTAATAACAATGTGAAATAATCATCTGAATGAAGATCCACAAAGTTATACAACACCGTAATAGAGTTTATACAACGGTAAAATAAACTCAATTGATACACTGTCTCATAATAGCAAATCAACACCATCAAGGCTCCACAGTGTCACACGACGGAAATATAATAACAAATGCACATACAAGTATTGATAACCTTCACCTCCAGTTGGTCCACATGTAGAACTCCATAGTCATCCACCTGCTCTCAATCTACTCATTTAAGAGTACTCGAGATAATAAGAAGCAAAGCATAAAATTTCAAGTCTGACAATAGTCTGGTGTAAGTGATATCAAATCTCAAAATACTATAAAACTCGATAATATATGGAACATAGGGTATATAAACCATACCTAACATGTCCCTACAACCACAAAGTCAGCACATAAACATAAGCAATATGCTACTCTATAACATATTAAAACGGGTATATCATACTCAGTATATGTTAGGATGCCCAGATATCTCCACCTATAGTCCCTACTCCATACTAAGTAAACTTAGGTATATAGGTATCTTCATCCATACCTACTCCACACTAAGTCAAGTTAAGTATCTAGTATCCCTACCATAATACCAACCTAGTGTGACATCCCTAGGGTGATAGGTGACTAGTGAGCAACCATAACAAACATAATATCCAACAAACAATACTAACTATGACCCAATGTGCCAAATATACGATGACTCATATGACCCTCTGCCACTGTCAAGGACTAGTGGAATTCCCAGTTCTCTATCGTACTCACTTACAGACAAATCTGTTTCAACCCCAGTACGTTGCCACGGCCCAATACTCTCCCATACCTGCTTGACACTAGACCCCTCGGGGCGGTCCAGGGTACATGACCATCGTTACCAGCCTTCGGGTATCGCCCACATATAGTACCCCTACTCCGAGAATGATAGTCCGAGTTATCAATGATCCCTAGGTACGAACACATCAATCGAGCCCTACTCACTCGATATGGATTCAAACCCTATTAGCTCACTACAGTTTCTAGGCACGAGCCCTAACACTCAACACAGTCCACTATCCGCAGTCTCACTCCAATCCGAGCTGCCATCCTCGATCATGCTCTTCGCTTGAGCTCTCGATCAAAGAACCCTACTATCACGGCATCTAAAGTCCGAGGTCCAACATGATCCATACAGTCCTAATACTATCATCCCGAAGGCTACTCCATACATCATCGAGTCACTATTTGCAGTATCAGATTACCAGGTCGAAGCACCACGTCCCTGACTCACCATCAAAATCACCAAGTCGAAGCACAAAATCACTGCCTCACCATCAATATCACTGGTCATACGTTAATAACATCTAATCTCTAAACCGGTCGCAGAAACAAACCATCATGTCACGCACCATGATATCTCATCAACGTCCAAGCCACATAATGCCAAATCTGCAATCGACAACAGTGATGGACATTCACCCTACTATGGTCAATACCATCCACCTTGGTCTTGTACTTAACCGAACGGTTAAGTACATACCAAACAGAAATGTCTGGCATCCACTCTTAAACCTAGATCCCTCGGCATGTATCCCAAACCCTCTTCTATAGCTCATCTCGTTCATTAGATTTTGGCGTGTATGGAACTCCAACGTACAAGATGCTACCTAAAATCAAATCACCACCAATCGGCGTTTTCAACCAAAACAGTCAAATAACAAACAAGCCAAACAATCAAACATACATCCAAACATATACATTCAAACAACCTTACATCCATCCAAATCAACATACATACAACATAAACAATCCATCCATTTCAATTAATAGGGTAAATAACATCAATAGCATATCTAATCTAATAATTCACTAACTATGGCACAGCGATGGAAAATACGCAATATTCTTTATAAATCATTTTAAAATAATTATATATTCTTTTATAAAAAAATATAGCTACTGTATAATAATAATACCACGTTTTAAAATTGAAAATCATTCCGGAACGTCAATATAACACTAAATAATCAACCATAGTAATGTGAGAGACAATATCACTCACCTCATCTAAATCTGTTCAAACCAGCATCAAAATATAGATCTTGCCATCACGAGCGCAATGCAAGAAACCGCATCCAAAAGGACCTCATATGCAAAAGATATGGATTAAATATGATTCGAGATTAACTAATTAAAAGATAATTACCATTTTAAATCTAATCCTTCTTCCTCTCCAATATGCACGCTATAGGAACCGTGCATTTTCCATGCCATGACCGCACCTGCAACCATCGATTTCTCCACCTACAAGCCTCGATTCTTCGATCCGTCTTCACCAAACCGCTTCTCTTCGTGTCCTCTTCAATCTGCAGTAAATTGCCTCATCTCCAACATCTCACATCAAATCGCGACTGGAATGGGCTGCTCACGACATGGCCGAGACGCATTTTGCTATGTTCAATCGGTCATGACCAAAACTTGGGGAAAAATGCACCTTCATATAGGAACCACAATGGAAATCTCTGATCTACCCATCGTCGCTCCAAGGTCCGACAAGATCGAACCCTAATTCAGGGCTATATGGTCGATCTCGGCCAATGACGTAAATCCAAAATTCCACCATGGTTACCACGTAGCTCTCATCCATAAGATCTCAACGGATCTGACCTTGTATTTTATCATCAAGCGGATGTGGAGAAATTAATTTTTAAATGGAAGAGGGAGAGTTCGGCCGTTGATTTTTTTCTCTAATATGAATAGTGAAATGAAATGTTGGAGGGAAAAGTTTGATTTGGGTATTTATAATAATATTTTGTTCTATTTATTTAATTCTCAAATAAATGGTTGTACGTTTTGAGTCCGTACGATCACACAATGCGTCTGATCGTCACGAAACTCGTATGCGTACATCATCTTATTTTTTTGGATCCAACGGTACTAATCTCGTCGCCATGTGAGACTACGTCCCAGAATGCTAATTTCACGTATTTCGAGTTTGTTTCAGCCATCGAATCATCTGATCTCCAAATATAGTGATCTTTATACTCATTTTAATTCGCAACATCAATTTGAACTCAACGGAAGTAGTCTTGAGTCCTGATTCGATCGTATGCGAAAAATCATATTTTCGGGCCTTCATTTAATTAACGATTAAATATTTAAATAAACTATTTGAATGTCCGATCGTTAAAAATAAAGGTCGTTACATTTTCCCCTCCTTGAAGAATTTCGTCCTCAAAATCACTAAGCAAAGAGAACATCTCTTAACCCATCAGCCCTCAAAAATCTGTTAGATTCTGGAAAAATTCGGCGGAACATCCTTTGGACGACTAAGTCCGAAAAACTCTACTACAACAAAGATATGTATACAACTCATATCTTTAGCAATACTAGATCATCTATAGCAATTATCAAACAAGAATGCTACACCAAATAATAACTATCCCACATGCCTAACAACCATACAACATAAACTATCATCTCAAATGCTAACAATCGAATCAAACATGCATACATAAGATCTAACATACAAAAGTAACATCCATGCCTATCCTAACATGCGGAATGCTAAACCATCTCGTATAAACATCCAATATGATATCCGTAATGAAAGATGACGATAAAAACAAAATCCCACAGTCTAAAGAGCTCCGGACTGACGGTCCTCATGCTCCCCACAGTCTACCTTACCCCATCACCTTCGCTTTCATTCCACTGAACCCTACTACTCCTTTGACCTCCTCCTAACCTGATTCGTATTACATCTAAAGGCACGAATAGGCTTATGAGGTCTCTAAGTCAATGGTTCAGTCTCGATATCATCTAATCCATTTGATGCAAAATATCCAAACGCCTCTTGTAAGTTCTCCCAAAACCCATTATCAGACAACGGGTCTTGGCCACTTACAATGCTCTTGGAACACAATGGAATCACACCAACCACCCCTCAAATAACACAACAAAAAAGGATGCCGTACTACTAAACTTAAGGAATACAAATCTAGCATCATCTGTCAACCAATCGACTGTGACTCAAATGCTATCTCTCTATCCTTAGTCATCGGCAATCCTTTGATGCAATCCCAAAACATTTGTTCTCACTACTCAAGAACAAATAATCTTTATGGAACTGACAGTCTCTGTCGGGTCCACACTACGTCATCTCATCATACGCTACTCACTCTTTGAATTTAACCATGATCTCCACTAGTCAAGCTTAACGCCTTTGACTAGTACCAATCAGTTAAATCAAAGTAGGTCTGACGGTCAAACTAGCCATAACACCTGGCCAAATCTCATTGAGTCCTAGAGTCGTAACCTATGATAAGCTCGGGCAATACCCACTCTAGGAATATTGCTCCCAAACTGGTACATCTCCCACTCGAATACCAACCACCACATTTCCCTTTAAATGTCCAGGAAATATCAAAACTATAGGATGCTAAGAACTCCAACCATTGCCACAGACGAAGGTCGAGATCCTCTCAGAGAAGAGATACTATAATGATGTGGAATCAATGAACAGCTCGAACTCCTCTCCTAACAAACAGTGCCTCTATATCCTCAAAACAAACTCTATTGCCTCGAACTTCGAACCAAGAGTTGGATATTACCTCTCGACATCACTACCGTACCTAGTTAAGTACCACAGGCAAGTGCGTAATATCATTTCTTCATTCCCGCTCGAAATGAGTATCATCAACGTACTCGTCAACCTCTCGTTCAGACTCACTAATGCATGTCTACACGTCACGTCTCAAACAAAAGTATGATCCTCTCCTATAAAATAAGTCAACAATACTGCTATCTTGGATCTATCTAGATTTCGGACTGCCATAACTAAAGGATCTACAACGAAGTCTTACTCTAAAACAACATGACCCAAGCATCTCACTCCCCTCCTTCAGGAGTGATACCATCAAAACCTCATCACTAATCGTGTCTTGTGCTCCTCTTCCGTTCATGGGTAGACGAAAGTATCATCAAGGAACACAAGCATAACCTACTCAAGCGACCACTTTAATCACGGTCCATGAGATCCACAACATATGCTGACACATTGATTAGCCCGAACGGCATAACCAACCTAAAATCAAGGTAGTGTGTGAAACACTATAATCGGCACACTCACCCAAATTACTCTTAGTTGGTGCAACCTCACCGCATGGTCCAACTAAGGGAATATCCTCATGCTATAGAGCTGATCGAACAAGTCATCAACAAATTGGAGTACGAATATGTTCTTCAACTTATCCAGCTCACAGCAACCAACAAACAACTCCAAAGAGCCATCCGTCTTACTGACGAACAGAACAGGTGCATCCTATCCAAAATATACGCCTATGGATGAACCATCACCTAAACAGATCATCCGCTCGCACCTCTAATCTCCTAAGCTCTTTAGACACCCTATGCCTTAAAGGCATATCTACTGGTCCAACTCCTCTGACCATATCGATATGGAACTCTATCTCTATATGGTGGTAATATGGTCACCTCCTCGAGTATGTCTGGAAACTCTCCAGCTATAGGCACAGATGACATCCTACCATGTGGAATATTGAGCGAATATATAAGGCTCCTCTACTAGCAGCCAATCACTACCATTTGCTCCTCCAAAACCCGATTGTCATCAACAGCCTCTCTAAGTCCACCACTATTTTGTATCCCCTTCAGCCAGTCAATTCTTAAACTATAATACCAATCTAACTAAACCCCAAACAATCAATATCTAGAAAAAACCAAACAACTATGACTCGATAAGGCAAGGTCTCAGCAAATCACGTATAGGCTGGCTGAGCCCCTATCTAGGTCTATCACGATCAAAGATCGGTAATTATCTCGAGTCTCTATCCCAATATCTAACCATCGGATCTAGATATAAAGGAATACAAAACCTTGATGACAGATAAAACACATATGGAACCACCATATGCGAAAAGCATATCTCAAACAATGACGCCATTTCCCTTCTCTTTCCTTAATAAAGCAATCGACGAAACTGGAACGACGATCGATACATATGCTTCCCGATCTATCCCTATAAAACCGGTACGTAATAACACTTTAATACTGTGTACTTCTCGATCATCCTCTTGAAACCCTTATCAATGTGACAAATCAATCAACCCCCAAGATGATTTCCCTACCCAATGATAAACTTCAATCCTTTCTGTGTGGAGTATCAATGAGAGTAGACGGTACCTCGATATCATATCTAATCCGACCATATACTCCAACACAGACATATCGCCGTACTTCAAATCGGCGAACTCTCTAACCATCCCTAACTTTAGAAAAGTCGAGACAAATCTTCTTCGAAGTGAACTATGAACTAGTCCCAAGGAAATCAATCTTAGGGAATCAGAGCTACAGAAACACTCCACTTCGTCCATCCTTGGAGTCATCCAGACGCTAACTTCTACCTCATGCATCATCTAACTCCAAGTCATTGAATATCCTTCTGCAAGCAAGCAACCAAACTTGCCTTTCAATATCCAACTCCATTCCAAGGAACGGCCTGCCTCCTAGACTCTCATAGTCTATGCACAGCTCGACAAAGTCGACTCTAGCTAATTGCACTTGAGCACTATAACCATCCGGAACAAACTGGGCATCTAGGGAATGATATGCACCAACTCAACGAACATATCCTATCAATCAGGGATAGCGGCCCTGATCACTCCCAATACTCAACTCTAAAGATAGAGTCAATAACAGTTTTTCTTCCATGCCAAATCATTCTTATTCTATAATAAGGATGATCCGTCTCTCGCAAAGAAAACTGCATCAATAGTGCTCATGTGTGCACCCAACTCATATACTAAATATACTACTATATAGGTTTGAACACCAAAATATATAACAAATACGAACTCTCTCGTATGTATACACTCTTTAGATTTAGTATAAGGCGACAACTCCTACCCTTTCTCTACTATATCCCAGTATCAACTAAGGTTAATCATGTAACCTTTGCTTTGATACCAAATGTAAAGACTGCCCTAAACCTATGGTGCAGAACAATAGTCAAAGGAATGAAAAAGAAATAAGATGAAGAAATAGAAGAGAAAAGAATGGAAAAGGAAGAAAAAGGAAGCATCAACTAACCAAATTACCCGTTGCATATCTCACATCGCATCAGAGTAAATAGAATAATAAATACATGTATAAAACAATAGAGACAATAATAACAATGTGAAAT
Source organism: Allium fistulosum (assembly GCA_030737815.1). NCBI lineage: Eukaryota > Viridiplantae > Streptophyta > Magnoliopsida > Asparagales > Amaryllidaceae > Allium > Allium fistulosum. The sequence goes on along the minus strand of CM060902.1, from coordinate 1,040,855,480 downwards.
AATCATCTGAATAAAGATCCACAAAGTTATACAACACCACAATAGAGTTTATGCAACGGATAAGTAAACTCAACTGATACACTGTCTCATAATAGCAAATCAACACCGTCAAGGCTCCATAGTGTCACACGGTAGAAATATAATAACAAATGCACATATAAGTATAGATAACCGTCACCTCCTGCCGGTCCACCTGTAGAACTCCATAATCATCCACCTTCTCTCAATCTACTCATCTAAGAGTACCCGAGACATTAAGAAGCAAAGCATAAAACCTCGAGTCAGACAACAGTTTGGTGTGAGTGATATCATATCTTAAAATACTATAAAACTCGATAATATACGGAACAAAGGGTATACAAACCACACCTGACTTGTCCTTGCAACCACAGAGTCAACACATAAACATAAGTAATCTGCTACTCTATAACATTGTAAAAAAGCTATACCATACTCAGTTTCTGTCAGGATGCCTAGGTATCTCCACCTTTAGTCCCTACTCCATACTAAGTAAACTTCAGGTATCTAGGTATGTCTATCCATACCCACCCCACACCAAGTCAAGTCAGGGTTTCTAGGTATCCTTACCACAATACCTACCTAGTGTGACATCCCTAGCGTGACAGGTGACTAGTGAGCAACCTAACAAACATAGCATCCATCAAACAATACAAACTATCACCCAATGTGTCGGATATATGATGACTCATATGACCCTTTGCAACTATCAAGGACTATTGGAAATCCCGATTATCTATCGTACTCACATATAAACGGGTCTGTTTTAACCCCAGTACGCTGCCACGGCCCAGTACTCTCCTGTACCTGCTTGACACTAGACCCCCTCGGGGTGGTCTAGGGTACACGACCATCGCTACCAGCCCTCGGGTATCACCCGCATATAGTACCCTTGCTCCGAGTATGACAGAAAACACTCGAGTCATCAACGATCCCTTGGCACCAACACATCCATCGAGCCCCACTCACTTGATACAGATTCGAACCCTACTGGCTTATTACAGTTTCTAAGCATGAGCTGTAACACTCAATCCAGTCCACTATCCACAACCTCACTCTAGTCTGAGCTGCCATCCTCGATCATGCTCTCCGCCTGAGCTCTCGATCGAAGAACCCCGCCATCATGCCATTAGAATTCCAAGGTCCAGCATTATCCATACAGTCCTAATACTATCATCCTGGAGCCTACTCTATACATCATGGAGTCATTATCTGTAGTATCATGCTACTAGGTCGAAACACCACATCCCTGCCTCACCATCAAAATTACCAGGTCGAAGCACCACATCATGGCCTTACTATCAATATCACTTGTTGTAGGTTAATAACACCCAATCTCTAAACTAGTCGCATGGACAAACCATCACGTCGCACACCATGATATCTCATCAATGTCCAAGCCACATATCGGCCAAACCGCCAATCAACAACGGTTATGGACATTGACCACTCTACTATGATCAATACCATCCATATTGGTCTTGTACTTAACCGAATGGTTAAGTACAGACCAAACGGAAACGTCCACCATCCACTCTGAAAGCCAGATTTGTCGGCACGTATCCTAAACCCTCTTCTATAGCTCATCTCGTTCATTAGATTTCCACGTGTACGGAACTTCGATGTACAAGATGCTACCTAAAATCAAATCACTGCTAATCGACATTTTCAACCAAAACAGCCAAATAACAAACAAGCCAAACAATCAAACATACATCCAAACAACCATACATCCATCCGAAACAACATACATACAACATAAAAAGTCCATCCATATCAATTAATGTGGTAAAATAACATCAATAATAGATCTAATCTAATGATTCACTAACTATGGCACGACGATGGAAAATACACGATATTCTTTGTAAATCATTTTAAAATAATTATATATTCTTTTATAAAAATATAGCCGCTGTATAATAATAATAATATCACGTTTAAAAACAAAAAATCATTCCTGAACGTCAATATAACACTAAATAAGAAACCATAGTAAATCGAGAGAAAATATTACTTATCACATCCAAATCTATCCAAACCAGATCCAAAACATAGATCTTGCCATCATGAGCGCAACGCAAAAAACCGCATCCAAAACGGACCTCGTATGTAAAAATATGGATTAAATAAGATTCGAGATTAACTAATTAATTAATTAACTAATTAAAAGATAATTACCATTTTAAATCTAATCCTTCTTCCTATCTAGTATGCACGCTACAGGAACCATGCATTTTCCATTCCATGACTGCACCTGTAACAATTGATTTTTACACCTACAAGCCTCGATTCTTCGATCCATCTTCACCAAGCCGCTTCTCTTCGTGTCCTCTTCAATCTGCACTCAATGGCCTCATCTCCAACATCTCACATCAAATCGCGACTGGAACGGACTACTCACGACATGGCCGAGACGCATTTTGCTATGTTCGACCGGTCGTGACCAAAACTTGGGGAAAAATGCCCTTTCGTATAAGAATCACAATGGTAATCTCTGATCCACCCATCGTCGTGCCAAGATCCGACAAGATTGAACCCTAATTCATGGATATATAGTCGATCTCGACCAACGACATAAATCCAAAATTCTATCATGGTCATCGTGTAGCTCTCATCCATAAGATCTCAACGGATCCGACCTCGTATTTTATCATCAAGCGGATGTGGAAAATTAATTTTTGAATGGAAGAAGGAGAGTTCGGTCATTGATTTTGTCCTCTAATATGAACAGTGAAATGAAATATTAGAGGGATAAGTTTGATTTGGGTATTTATAATAATATTTTATTCCATTTATTTAACTTTCAAATAAATGGTTGTACGTTTCAAGTTCGCACGATCACACGACATGTCCGATCATCACGAAACTCATCTGCGTACATCACCTCATTTTTTCAGATCCAACGGTACTAATCTTGTTGCTATATGAGACTATACCCTAGAATGCTAATTTCACGTATTTCGAGATCGTTTCGGCCGTCGGGTCGTCCGATCTCCAAATATAGCGATCCTTATGCTCATTTTAATTCAGAATACCAATCCGAACTCAACGAAAGTGGTCTCAAGTCCTGATTCGATCGTATGCGAAAAATCACATTTTCAGGCTTTTATTTAATTAAATATTTAAATGAACTATTTAAATATCCGATCGTTAAAAATATGGGTTGTTACACCGAACTCAAGGAAACCGTAGGCTATTGCATAAGAAAAAACTACATACGTACCCTTTTGAAATCAAGTCCACATAATTCTATTTTCTGCTCTTCTCCTACATCCAAATACCTGTAGCATATAAAAACCATAGCATCCATGCAGCCAATGCAAGCAGAAAATAGAACTTCTACTAAACTATCATAATCGATCATCGTATGGGGTAACATAATAATAGCACACAACCATCAAACATCAACACCACTCAATGTTAACCCAATCGTCAAATAATAAAATAACAACACAAATATACTTACATACATACTAATCATCAACTATAGTAATACATCATTAATGTAAGTATAAATCACCAAATGCATACTAATCACTCCACAATAGTAATAGAACATCAATATCATTAAATGTGTACTAACCAATCCATATTAGTAACACAAAATTCAATCAAAAAATATCTACTGATCCAATCAATACTAGTAACACAACATCAATCATCAAATGTGTACTAATCCAGTCAATACTAGTAAGACAACATCAATCATCAAATGCCCATAATCAACTTCCCATCATCTAGCAGTAATAATAGTGGAATATCACATACTCATCAAAATGTTATATTGTCATCAAACATCAACCATACGTGATAATTATAACCAACAATTAATCGCACATTCTAAAACCATCGAAATAGTATATTACGACCATTATTATCTTAAGTATAAATCCTTTTATTATTATTTATTATAGACTCACCTTTATGTATATATCTTGAAACAACAATAATCTTTCCAAAATGACAACATATTTCAAAAACCCTTTGTTATACTTCAATTTCTCAAACACCTTAAAAGATCGTATTTTAGTCAAAATTAGTAACTTATAACAAATTACTTTCAAAATAATAATATTATTATTTACATCAAAACAATAATATATTATAACCAGCTTCCAAAATGATTTATTTCTATTTACTTCAAAAAATAACAATATCTTATATTATATTTCAAAACTCCCTTTATTGTTATTTATCTTAAAATAATAATAATTTAGATCAAAACACTTTTGTAAACACAATTTTACCATTGTTATTGTTCCAAATATACCTTTTATTTATTAACCAAACAACAACAATAATACTAATTTCTTTTATAAATACCTTAAAATCAATTATATCACTATTTACTCGAAAACAATACAATTTACCAAAATCATATCATTATTTATGAAATTCCTCTTTAATTTATAAATAAAAATATATCTTCCAATTTCAACATAAAAATAGATTTTTCATTGTTATTATGATTTTTCCCATAAATTCTTAAATAATTTCCTTATTAAATCCCTCGGTTTAAATTTCGTAAAATTTGTTAAGTCGTTATAATTTACAGATGACAGTTAAAAATCTATAAATAATCTTATTCTTGTTTATTTATCCATATTTTACAAAGTTACGCCATTTCTTCCAATTTCCATTAATTAATTATTTTCCATTCAGATTCATAATTAACTATAATTAAACATATGACAATACAAAATCAACAACAAACGTCCAAACCAAAGACAACACATCCAAAACAACATACTAACCAAATAATAATCATTACATATCAATAAATATTAATTTTCATCAATATATATGCATTTAATATTTCTAAACTTTAATTATTTAAAATAAATAAACCATACCAACATGCTTTTGCAAACAACCTCAAAACTCAGCAAACCTAGTGTCATATCGTGTGGAATTCCACCACGTGACCAATGGACCAAACCGTGGGTAAATTTAAGTCCGTATGCAAAATTTATTCAAGTCAGAACCCAGTGTCATCTCTTCTCCCATACGCATACAGAACCCATACACAAACCCATCTACGCACGCTTCCAACACCGTTCATGTCATCCACGAGCATAAAACCCCCATCCGAGACTGCCAACCATCTTCCCACCGTGATGTCGACCTTAATGACCTCACTATGGAGCCCATGCCATAGCCAACACACCTCCATGCACACAAAAATCAGACCACTTCTTGACAAATTTCAGCCGATTTGGCACTTCTTTTGATGATCCAACCATATGGATAGACTCCCATTGATGTCCTCCACATGATTGTGCCTTCCGATCGTCCAATTGTCACCATTTCATTGTTGAATAAAAAACCCTAAAACGAATGGTTGAAACTTCTTTGCCAATTTCCAGCCACCTCAAACCTCATTTACAAAAACGAACATCTAACGCCTTTTCTACTCGTTAAGAGCTTCAAACCCATATATAATAAGCTAGGGTTCGAGTACTTTGAATTTTTAATGATTTTAATTATTTTGCTAATCCACCGTTAGAGTGTAATTAGTGGAATTTCAGGATTAAATGAAAAGAACCGAGGTTATGGCTTCCTTCTAGGATTTCCAAGCATCATTTATATAGGTAACGAGGTGGGTTCAGTTACGTAACTGTTTGACCCAAAAGCAGTTATATACTCTATTTAACATTATAATGTCTCTATTTTACAAACTGTAACTGCAAATCCATTAAAATAATATACCAAACTGACTAGTTCGGAGAGACCTAGGTAATGGTTATAAATCTGATACCTAATTCACCATTTAATTAAAAAAAATACATTTATTCAATTAGTTTAATATTAATAATGTCAAATTTGTGTGTCGTTATATTCTACCCCCTCCCCTAAATAAAAGAATCACGCCCTTGCAATTCCCCAAATAAAACCCCCATGCAAATCAATAAAGCATCATCTAGGGTCTAATCACTTAATATGGGGAAATACATTAATCGCAAGTTAATTACTTATAAAGTGGTATATAATGACCATATAACATCAACTATGATACAATCAAATTCATCCACAAAAGGAATTCAAGTTTCTACACACATATACACTTCCACGATCATGCAATAAAAACCATAGCATGTAATATAACATTTCATGAATAAAGGGTAAAACAATCTCTATCATAAATTAACTCTTATCATGCGTCATAACAATTCAACTATAACGACCCACTATTTTGGACCATTCAAATCGACAATAAAACCACACATGTCGGACTTGAATAATTCAAAACAATATATTGTAAATAAATTTGGAGCAAATAAAACCAATCATAGAATCATAGACACAGAATATCAGAATAACTCGCAGCGGAAATAAAAATACATAGTGGTTCATGAAGCCACTACAATACATAGTCTCTAAACAAATACAAAATACCATAGTCTGAAAACAGCTACAATAGAAGTCTGAATACATAATTTCACAAATACATAAGCAGAACTGAATAGGAAATAACTGAAATTGAAATAGACAACTAGATAGATAGATAAACTCCAGTAATATCTAGCTCCAGAAGATGAATCCAAAGCTGTGACACTCAAGCTGACCCGAGCGTAAAGCAAAACACAAAACACTCGAGTCAGGACATACATACTTATAAAATGTAAATCAACTCAAGTAAACTATAATAGAAATGCATCAATAACTTAAAGGATGCTTGGGATCGCCCATCCTTTAAGGATCTGTTAAACTATCTACTATGTAGTAAGATACACTATTATAATAATGTCTAAAGTAAAGTAAACTATCAAAATAGTGTTAAGGCTTTACATTTTCCACCTTAACACATTTTTATATTCCCATAGTCTATACAGTACCGTAATCTCCCCCGTAATGGGCGTCGTCAGAGAGCACTCCATAGGTATGGTACAAAACAAACTCGTAGTAAAGCATGCTATGGTAGGTCACACGGCACAACTAGGCAATGCCAGGGTAGATATACCAATTACACTTCCGGGTCGGTGGTAACGTAGAGCCGCAACAATCGCCCACCTCGAGCCACACTCCCGAATCAAGGGGTGCACCCAATCAATCACAAAGTAATAGAAGGGTATACGATGGAATGTGTCCGATCAGAGGTGCTACCTCATTAGCCCGTCGATTGCTCTTGTTTTAGCCACCTCATGCCAACTCACGGGAGTCGGGTCCACGTTTACACCTCAAAATGGAATCGTCGCCTCCATCCTACTTCATTCTGGAATCTCCACCACGTACACAGTTGTTAAAGTGGTTTTCGGTATCGACAGAGAGTATGTCCATATCCGATCCCGGTCTCTATAACAACCAATTGTTATTATAACCCATGATTATAAATTTCAAAAATGGTTTATATTTCAAATCAAAACATATTCATTTCAAACCATTTAAATTCAATGTCAATGGCTTTCAAAAATAATATTCATTTACAAAGTTGTAGCACTTCTAAGTTCATTCATTAAATCATAACATTTCCAAAACATTGTATTTTTAGCATTCGTAGCACTTTGAAAATGTGATAATACATATATTAGCATTCGAAAATATCATCTTTTAGAAACAGCAGCACTTAGAAAATGTTACTGTATAGATAGTAGTATTTCAGAAATATGGTTTTTTTCAGAAACACCAGCACTTAGAAAACGTTACTACGTATATAGTATTATTTCAGAAAACAGTACATTTTCAGAAACAGCAGCACTTATAAAATGCTACCTTAAAACCACAGCATTTCAGAAATGTTGCCAATACAAATCTGAGACTTACTATAACATTTCAGAAACATTATAATTTCAGTTTTTCACCATTTTTAACTTATAAAACATATATCACTTTTCAAAATTATTTATTTGGATATCATTTCACTTATGATTTAATAAAATAAAATTTTATAAATAAAATATCCAAATTTAACCGTAATTCATTTATTAAGTCAAAATTACATTTATATTGCTTAACTTTTAATTTAACAAACAACTAAATATTTTATTTACTTTTAAAAATATCCATTTCATAAATAAAATATTTTATTTCTAAGTTAAGCCTAAATTTCCATTTTAAATCAAAATTTCAATTATTAAGTTAAATCACTTTTAATTTACATTTTTAAACATTTATTAACTCATACAATTTTAACTTATAGAAAATCATTATAAAGTTTATTTAAATCATTTAAATCCAATTTTAAGTTAAAATTTCATATATTTTAAATTCCAAATACTTAAAATTTTCAAATTATATTTATATTTAAAAATAACCACGGGTCTATATAATATTTTCAAACCTAGGTCAAGTGAATACGGATATATATCATTTCAATCCGAAATAAAAATCCCGGGTTTGATCATTTCAAACCCGCAATCCCAAGTCAAATAAAAAATCGCTCGAGCCTATCATTTTAGCTCATAATGACTTTTCTCTATTCTAAAGTCCGTTCGGGTATATATCATTTCAACCCATAGTGAGGGAACTTGCAGTGTGAGAAACAGAAATATAAATAAACAGTAAAACATAGCATGTCATATCAGGTGATTAAACAGGTATATAATCAGGTTATAACATCATAAAATATCACATCACTGGCATATACGAAATTACTATCAACATGGCATATCACTACTACAATTCGCATGACTTTGTTTCACAGTTTTATAAGTACGAAGTTGAGAGTGATAACTCACCTTCTAAAGCTAGAGATGACAATTCAAGACACATAATCAAACTCCGAAAAGCACGACAAAGTACGAACTAGATTTGAGTGGATGAAGAGCCAAGATTCAAATCTTGTAAACAACAAATACAAACAAATATAAGTATACATTCAACACAAAAGAATTAGAATTAAAACAAAGCAAAACAATGCACAAATGACCAAATCAAGTCAAGTGGGCTCGGCCACTTTCAAAATAGGCTAGATCATCACCCATATAGCTCGGCCATGATTTGTTTTTGAAGCATATGTGTTCGGCCAAGGCAAGGAAATAAGCACGGCATAGGGTAGGTGAAAGGATGGCAAGCCAAAAGTCATTTGGAAGGCAAAAAGTCAAGGCATGTGAAAGGTCAAGTGGTTCAATGGTTCGACCCTGTGCTAACATGACTCAGCCCTATGGCTAATGTGCTCGGTCATGATGAGTTTGGGCTAGGTAAGCTCGGCCCTAGGCTTGTGAAATGGCTACAAAGGCACGGCTATGGTCAAGTAATGGAATGGCAAAGCATGGGAAGGAAAAAGGACTTGGGCACGTGCATTTTGGTTCGGCCTATGCTGATTTGGGTTCGGCCACATGGCTAATAGGTTCGGCCATGTTGTGTTATGGGTCAAGGAACATGGATTGTGAGGCTTTGGCAAGGAGATGATCATGGCATAAGCAAGTGGAGATGGTGGAATAGGTGGTGGCCGAGGCTAACAAAGAGGGAAGGTGATCAAGGAAGGCTCGGCTAGGGTTTCAAGCCTAGTTTGGTGATGGGTTTTGGATCTATGGGTCACGGCATAACATGGGGATGGTGATGAGATGGTGATGGCCGGTCATAGGTGATGGTGTAGAGAAGGAGATGGTTGGCTAAGGGGGATGGGAATGGTGATGGCCGAACTTGCTTGCAACAAAAGAAAAAGAAAAGAGAAAAAGAAAAGAGAAGAGGAAGCCATGAAAAAAAAACTTACTTTAAATTTGTTTGTTAGGAAATGAAAATGAGAAGAGATGAGAATGCCAAATGATATGTACGGCTAAGACAAGGAAACACACGGCTAAGAAAAGGAAAAGGAAGAGGCACACATCACATTAAAAGAAAAGAAACTTAAGTCTCTTGAATTTCCAAGCCTATTTGTCAAGCCCAAAACCAAACAAGTTCAAAACTCAAACAAAACAAACAAAGTCCAAAACTAAAATAAAATAGAAATAAACATAGAAAATATAGGCAATAAAAATACTGAAAATAATTTCGTTTAAAATGCTGAAATTTATCAGATTTCAAAAGTATAAACAGAATTTAACAAAACGAAAAGCAGAACGAATATCAGAATCAAATTCTGCTTGAAAGAAAAAGATTGAAAAATTAAAATTAAAATTTACAAATTTCAACTGAAAATCAAAGTTTGACCAAAGTTGAACAAAATATAAAATTTCCCAGAAAATCATTATTTTATTATATTTGGAAAATAAATTATAAACAAAATCCCAAAATGCATTCGAAAATTCCAAAATTTCTATTTTTAAATGATTAAAAAATCAAAGTTTCAAATAAATTCAATAAAAATATTTGTTAAAATTTTATGGGTTGTTACACTCTCCCCCACTCAAAACTTTTCGTCCTCGAAAAGGAACAAAACATAGAAAGACAAAGAAAGAGAGAATAAGATAGAACAACGAATAGTACCTGAAACAAACAATTCCGGATTCGAAGCACGCATGCTCTCCTCCGTCTCCCAAGTACAATCCCGATCATCAGTACTCCACTGCACTTTAACCAGGTTGATGGATTTCCTTCTCAGTTGCTTCGTACCTCTATCGACAATACGAAGTGGCTTCCTCTCGACAGTCAGATTAGGCTCAATATCCAAACTCTCGAGAGCAGAAGACTGAACGATAAGGGATGGATCATGAAGATACTGGCGAAGATGCGAAACATGGAATACATTATGCACTCCAGAAAACTTCTCAGGCAAATCCAGATGATAAGCTAAAGAACCAATCCTCTCCAAGATGCGGAAAGGACTAATGAACCTAGGAGCAAGCTTCCCTCTACGACCAAAACGAATCATATTCCTAAAGGGAGAGACCTTAAGAAAAACCAGATCACCAACAGCAAACTCCAAACTCCTTCTACGCCTATCAGCATACTTCTTCTGCCTATCCTGAGCACTCCTCATCTTCCTCTTAATCTCCTCAACTCTCTTAGAAGCCTCCAGAATCATATCAGGACCAAGAACCAAACGATTACCGGATTCAATCCAGCAAGATGGAGATCTGCAAGGTCGTCCGTAAATAGTAGCAAACGGAGACATTTCAATGCTAGCCTGAATTCAAAAGATGAAATGAGATAGATAAGAGATTAAAACAAGATTAAAATGAAAAGGTTCGGGATTATACCTGATAACTGTTGTTATAGATGAATTCGACAAGATGGAGATGATCTTCCCAAGATCCTCCATAATCAAGAACACAAGCACGAAGAAGATCCTCTAAAATATGATTCACTCTTTCCGTTTGACCGTCGGTCTGCGAATGGTAAGCAGTGCTCAAATTCAAGTGAGTACCCAAAGATTCCTGAAAAGCTTTCCAAAACTGACTGGTAAAGATGGGATCTCGATCACAAACAATACTGACAGGAACACCATGGAGACGAACAATCTCCTTCATATAAATCTCAGCCAAACTAGAAGCAGAATGGTTAGACTTGACCAGAATGAAATGAGCTGACTTGGTCAATCTATCCACAATAACCCAAATACTCTCATTACCCCTCCTTGTCCTCTGTAATCCATCAATAAAATCCATAGAAACTTGTTCCCATTTCCAATTGGGAACCTCAAGGGGCTGCAACAAACCAGGGGTCTTCTGATGATCGGCCTTGACTTGCTGACAAGTCGCACACCTACTAACAAAAATGGAGATATCACGCCTCATACCTCTCCACCAATATAACTTCTTCATATCCTGATACATCTTCATCACACTCGGATGAACAAAAAGTCGGGATCGATGATTTTCCCGAAGTAACTCATGTCTCAATCCATCAACATTCGGGACACAAATCCGATTATTAATCCTCAAAATCCCTCTATCATCGATCTGAGTTCCACTACCATCAAGACTACTACCACTAACCCTACTACGAACATTCTCCTTAATAATCCTAAGCATCCGATCCTCATCCTGCTTAGCCATGATACGATCCAAAAGAGGAGAAGAAACAACAAGCTGGCACAACATCGCCTTCTTCGGACTCAAAGCATCGGCCACAACATTAGCTTTCCCAGAGTTATAGTTGATGTCGAGGTCATAAGAAACAAGGAACTCTAACCACCTAACTTGTCTCTGATTCAAATCCTTCTGCGTGAAAATATACCTCAAAGACTGATGATCCGTAAAAAGCTCAAACTTAGTTCCTAAAAGATGATGCCTCCAAAACTTCAAAGCAAAACCACAGCAAGCAATTCCAAATCATAAGCAGCATAATTGGCTTCATGGGTCTTCAACTGACGACTGGCATAAGCAATGACCTTCCCATCCTGCATCAGAATAGCTCCCAAACCTTCACGACTAGCATCATTGTATACCGTTAATCCCTTATTTCCATTTGGAACGGTAAGAACTAGTGCGGAAGTAAGCTTGCACTTTAACTCATTGAATGCAGCTTCACACTTATCATTCCATATAAACTTAGCATTCTTACAAGTCAAAGTAGTGAGAGGTGCAGTAATCCGAGCAAAATTCTCAATGAATCTCCAATAATAACCGGCAAGACCCAGAAAGCTACGGATATCAGATGGAGTCCTAGGAGTTTCCCAATCCTGAAATAGAATAGGAAAAAAAATAAGAACTACAAAGAAAGATAGAATAATTGGATTACAAAAGAAAGATGAGAAAAGGTAGACTTACATTGATCGCAGCGATCTTGACTAGATCAACAGAAACTCCATTACTAGAAACAATATGTCCAAGAAATCAGACTTCATCCTTCCAGAAATGGCATTTGGAAAATTTAGCTTTCAACTGATGACTCCTAAGAGTCCCAAGAACAAAGCTAAAATGAGATTCATGCTCTTCCTCGGTCTTAGAAAAGACCAGAATATCATCAACAAAGACCAGAACAAACTTACTAAGAACATCATGAAAAACACGATTCATCAAATCAACAAAGAAAGCTGGGGCATTAGTCAAACCAAAAGGCATAACTAACCATTCATAGAAACCATTCTCAGTATGGAGAGCAGTCTTGGGAATACTTTCCTCAGAAACTCTAAGCTGGTGGAAACCTGTGGCAAGATCAAGCTGAGAGAAAACAGTAGCACCATAAAGCTGATCGAACATATCATTGATACGAGGCATAGGATATCTGTTCCTCATAGTGAGCCTGTTCAGATCCCTATAATCAACACACATCCTCAAAGAACCATCAGACTTAGTGAAGAAAACCACCGCTGCTCCCCATTCGGAATGACTAGGTCTATCAGACCTTTGGAGAACAAGTCCTCAATTTTCTTCCTCAACTCAACCTTCTCGCGGGGTGCCATTCTTCTGGGAGGAAGAACTATAGGTCGAGCTCCAGGAATAAGATTAATACGGAAATCAATTTCCCGCTTAGGAGGTAAAGAAGAAACTTCACCAAATACATCGGGATAGAGCTTAACCACAGGGGTTGAATCAAGATCACCAGGAGAAGAATCCAAAGAGAAAATAAAACTGCCAGCAAAATCCTGAGGCATACAGCACTGAATTACCAAAGAATCACCCTTATCACCAACAAGAGAAATAGTTCGGGTTTTACAAGAGATAACGGCTTCATGCCTCTTAAGCCAATCACCCCAAGCAATATATCAAAAGCATCAAAACACAGAACATAGAAATCACCAGAAAATCGATAACTAGAATAGAAGAGTTTCGCTCTTCTACAAATCCTACTAAGGTTCGCGGGGTCCCCAATAGGATTAGTAACACACAAAGGTACAGATGCAAACTCAGGAGAAAGAAGATGCTCTAACTTATCACAAAGATCCACAGAAATAAAACTATGCGAAGCTCCAGTATCAAATAAAACACGAATAGGAAAATTAAACAGAGAAAAGGTGCACTGGAGAGTACCTTGGGAATCACTAGGAGCAGATGGAGCAGGTGGAACAAGAGTGGAAGAAGTCATGGAAAAGACTCCAGATGTATTGCCTTTCTGATACAAAGGACAATCTTTCTTGAAATGACCAGGCTACAGACAGACATGACAGAGATTGTTCCTGGTATCCTGAGGTGGAGGAACAGTAGCACCAACTGAAGTAGGGCAACTATTGGCATAGTGTCCCCTCTGATCACACTTGAAGCAAGTGATAGAAGATAGGTCGATAGGATGCTTCCGAGGAGTAGATCCTAAACCAGGATTCTTGAGACAATTCTGCTTCTGCTGATAGAAATTTGGCTTCCTCTTCTTAGAGTTGCCAGAACCAGGCTGAGATGGAGAAGCACGAGGAACAAAAACTTCCTTAGAAGTAGGATTCTCATATCTAATAGCCATGTCCATCAACTCCGTGAAGGTACCATGAATATGAGAAATGAGACAATCATAAAACTCTGGGCGAGCTCCAGCTATAAATTACTCATTCTTCTTAAGAGAGGTGTCAATCAGGCCAGGACCAAACTTGGAAAGTTCATTGAACTTCCGCTCATACTCAGAAAATGACATGGTCCCTTGCTTAAGATCCATAAACTCCTTGTATAGCTGGGACTTCCCGGCTTCGGGCATCCACTTTTCCACAAAAGCCTCCTTGAAAAAGGTAGATAAGCTAAGAAAGATTTCAAAGAGAGAAAACTGAACAGAACATAAGACAACACAAGAAGATACCTAAACTGCTCCCAAGAAATATTTGCATCCACAGTCTGAGCTATGACAGACTCCCACCAATCGTGGGCTGCCTCCTGAAGCTGCCAAGCTGCCAACTGACGTTTCTGAGCATCAGTAATATCCAAACCGGTAAAAATCCTCTCAAGACTCCTCAACCACTGCTGAGTCTCTACGATGCTCTCAGATCCAGTAAACTTGGTACCACCAAGCTGAGTGAATTCCTTACAGAGAGTAGAGAACCTGTTGGGTGCAACAGGCTCGGGAACTGGGGCAATACCACGACCCCTACCTCTGGCATTCCTACGATTCATCCTGAAAAAATCAAGAATGAATTTTAGGACAAAGGTAAACAGAAAGACAAAGATAAGATTCAACTAGAATGTAAATCCTAATCAAAGAATGCAAATAAACATAGTGGATTCGAAAGGAATGAAGTTAAGAAAATTGAGATTTAAAACAAGAAAATTTTATATCCAAAATAATCTTTGAAAAATCTTTGAAAATCATTTGAAAAACATTTTATACTTAAAAATAAGTTCTCTTACAAAGAAATGATTCTGAGATTGATTTCACTCATTCTAGGGTATTTCTACCCTATCTCTAATGAGTTTTTGCTCCATAGGCTAAAGTTTGCCTAAAACCAAAGCTCTGATGCCAAATGTAACGACCTACTATTTTGGACCATTCAAATCGACAATAAAACCACACATGTCGGACTTGAATAATTCAAAACAATAAATTGTAAATAAATTTGGAGCAAATAAAACAAATCACAGAATCACAGACACAGAATATCAGAATAACTCGCAGTGGAAATAAAAATACATAGTGGTTCATGAAGCCACTACAATACATAGTCTCTAAACAAATACAAAATACCATAGTCTGAAAACAGCTACAACAGAAGTCTGAATACATAATTTCACAAATACATAAGCAGAACTGAATAGGAAATAACTAAAATTGAAATAGACAACTAGATAGATAGATAAACTCCAGTAATATCTAGCTCCAGAAGATGAATCCAAAGCTGTGATACTCAAGCTGACCCGAGCGTAAAGCAAAACACAAAACACTCAAGTCAGGACATACATACTTATAAAATGTAAATCAACTCAAGTAAACTATAATAGAAATACATCAATAACTTAAAGGATGCTTGGGATCGCCCATCCTTTAAGGATCTGTTAAACTATCTACTATGTAGTAAGATACACTATTATAATAATGTCTAAAGTAAAGTAAACTATCAAAATAGTGTTAAGGCTTTACATTTTCCACCTTAACACATTTTTATATTCCCATAGTCTATACAGTACCGTAATCTCCCCCGTAATGGGCGTCGTCAGAGAGCACTCCATAGGTATGGTACAAAACAAACTCGTAGTAAAGCATGCTATGGTAGGTCACACGGCACAACTAGGCAATGCCAGGGTAGATATACCAATTACACTTCCGGGCCGGTGGTAACGTAGAGCCGCAACAATCGCCCACCTCGAGCCACACTCCCGAATCAAGGGGTGCACCCAATCAATCACAAAGTAATAGAAGGGTATACGATGGAATGTGTCCGATCAGAGGTGCTACCTCATTAGCCCATCGATTGCTCTTGTTTTAGCCACCTCATGCCAACTCACGGGAGTCGGGTCCACGTTTACACCTCAAAATGGAATCGTCGCCTCCATCCTACTTCATTCTGGAATCTCCACCGCGTACACAGTTGTTAAAGTGGTTTTCGGTATCGACAGAGAGTATGTCCATATCCGATCCCGGTCTCTATAACAACCAATTGTTATTATAACCCATGATTATAAATTTCAAAAATGGTTTATATTTCAAATCAAAACATATTCATTTCAAACCATTTAAATTCAATGTCAATGGCTTTCAAAAATAATATTCATTTACAAAGTTGTAGCACTTCTAAGTTCATTCATTAAATCATAACATTTCCAAAACATTGTATTTTTAGCATTCGTAGCACTTTGAAAATGTGATAATACATATATTAGCATTCGAAAATATCATCTTTAAGAAACAACAGCACTTATAAAACGTTACTGTATGGATAGTAGTATTTCAGAAATATGGTCTTTTTCAGAAACAGCAGCACTTAGAAAACGTTACTGCAGATATAGTATTATTTCAGAAAACAGTACATTTTCAGAAACAGCAGCACTTATAAAATGCTACCTTAAAACCACAGCTTTTCAGAAATGCTGCCAATACAAATCGGAGACTTACTATAACATTTCAGAAACATTATAATTTCAGTTTTTCACCATTTTTAACTTATAAAACATATATCACTTTTCAAAATTATTTATTTGGATATCATTTCACTTATGATTTAATAAAATAAAATTTTATAAATAAAATATCCAAATTTAACCATAATTCATTTATTAAGTCAAAATTACATTTACATTGCTTAACTTTTAATTTAACAAACAACTAAATATTTTATTTACTTTTAAAATTATCCATTTCATAAATAAAATATTTTATTTCTAAGTTAAGCCTAAATTTCCATTTTAAATCAAAATTTCAATTATTAAGTTAAATCACTTTTAATTTACATTTTTAATCATTTACTAACTCATACAATTTTAACTTATAGAAAATCATTATAAAGTTTATTTAAATCATTTAAATCCAATTTTATGTTAAAATCTCATATATTTTAAATTCCAAATACTTAAAATTTTCAGATTATATTTATATTTAAAAATAACCATGGGTCTGTATAATATTTTCTAACCTAGGTCAAGTGAATTCGGATATATATCATTTCAATCCGAAATAAAAATCTCGGGTTTGATCATTTCAAACCCGCAATCCCAAGTCAAATAAAAAATCGCTCGAGCCTATCATTTCAGCCAATAACGACTTTTTCTTAATCTAAAGTTCGTTCGAGTATGTATCATTTCAACCCATAGTGAGGGAACTTGCAGTGTGAGAAACAGAAATATAAATAAACAGTAAAACATAGCATGTCATATCAGGTGATTAAACAGGTATAAAATCAGGTATATAATCAGGTTATAACATCATAAATTATCACATCACTGGCATATATGAAATTACTATCAACATGGCATATCACTACTACAATTCACATCACTTTATTTCACAGTTTTATAAGTACGAAGTTGAGAGTGATAACTCACCTTCTAAAGCTAGAGATGACAATTCAAGACACAAAATCAAACTCCGAAAAGCACGACAAAGCACGAACTAGATTTGAGTGGATGAAGAGCCAAGATTCAAATCTTGTAAACAACAAATACAAACAAATATAAGTATACATTCAACACAAAAGAATTAGAATTAAAACAAAGCAAAACAATGCACAAATGACCAAATCAAGTCAAGTGGGCTCGACCACTTTCAAAATAGGCTAGATCATCACCCACATGGCTTGGCCATGATTTGTTTTTGAAGCATATGTGTTCGGCCAAGGCAAGCAAATAGGAATGGCATAGGGTAGGTGAAAGGATGGCAAGCCAAAAGTCATTTGGAAGGCAAAAAGTCAAGGCATGTGAAAGGTCAAGTGGTTCAATGGTTCGGCCCTATGCTAACATGACTCGGCCCTATGGCTAATGTGCTCGGTCATGATGAGTTTGGGCTAGGTAAGCTCGGCCCTAGGCTTGTGAAATGGCTACAAAGGCACGGCTATGGTCAAGTAATGGAATGGCAAAGCATGGGAAGGCAAAAGGACTTGGGCAAGTGCATTTTGGTTCGGCATATGCTGATTTGGGTTCGGCCACATGGCTAATAGGTTCTGCCATGTTGTGTTATGGGTCAAGGAACATGGATTGTGAGGCTTTGGCAAGGAGATGGTCATGGCATAAGCAAGTGGAGATGGTGGAATCGATGGTGGCCGAGGCTAGCAAAGAGGGAAGGTGATCAAAGAAGGCTCGGCTAGGGTTTCAAGCCTAGTTTGGTGATGGGCTTTGGATCTATGGGTCACAGCATAGCATGGGGATGGTGATGAGATGGTGATGGCCGGTCATAGGTGATGGTGTAGAGAAGGAGATGGTCGGCTAAGGGGGATGGGAATGGTGATGGCCGAACTTGCTTGCAACAAAAGAAAAAGAAAAGAGAAAAAGAAAAGTGAAGAGGAAGCCATGAAAAAAAAAACCTACTTTAAATTTGTTTGTTAGGAAATGAAAATGAGAAGAGATGAGAATGCCAAATGATATGTACGGCTAAGGCAAGGAAACACACGGCTAAGAAAAGGAAATGGAAGAGGCGCACATCACATTAAAAGAAAAGAAACTTAAGTCTCTTGAATTTCCAAGCCTATTTGTCAGGCCCAAAACCAAACAAGTTCAAAACTCAAACAAAACAAACAAAGTCCAAAACTAAAATAAAATAGAAATAAACATAGAAAATATAGGCAATAAAAATACTGAAAATAATTTCGTGTAAAACGCTGAAATTTATCAGATTTCAAAAGTATAAAACAGAATTTAACAAAACGAAAAGCAGAACGAATATCAGAATCAAATTCAGCTTGAAAGAAAAAGATTGAAAAATTAAAATTAAAATTTACAAATTTCAACTGAAAATCAAAATTTGACCAAAGTTGAACAAAATATAAATTTCCAGAAAATCATTATTTTATTATATTTGGAAAATAAATTATAAACAAAATCCCAAAATACAATGGAAAATTCCAAAATTTCTATTTTTAAATGATTTAAAAATCAAAGTTTCAAATAAATTCAATAAAAATATTTGTTAAAATTTTATGCGTTGTTACATCAACCATAATTGACCATAACAAATTTCTCCAACAAAACTTAGGTTGATTCAGACATGCATGTACAAATAAATGAATGCACATAAATCAATAATCAGCATGGCTCGTCAAGATAAACACACATACCCAAAATAACATGGTATCATCACCATACTAACTTATCAACCAATAACACATGTATTTAAATTTCCATTCTGATAACACATCCATCATAATATGTGTATCCTTAAGACTATCGATGAACTTTCCTCATGGTCTCATCTTCAAAATAGTCGATGTACCATCTCATTTTTACACATTCTAAAATAATACATCTTCCCACTCATGTCTACATTCTCAAAATAATGTGTGCCCAGTCATGACTACATCCTCAAAATAATATAGCTGTTTCCTGGAGACTTGACCAGGCAACTAAGTACTCGGCATTAGCATACTGATCGGCATTAGCAAGCGCTCGACATTCAAGAAGCGGTCGGCATCCAGGAGCGCTCGGAATTCATGAAGCGGTCGGCATCCAGGAGCGCTCGGCATCCAAGAAGCGTTCGGCATCTAGGAGCGCTCGGCATCAGGAGACGTTCGGCTAAAGGCAACGTTCGGCCAGAGACATCGTTCGGCCAGAGACATCGTTCGGCCAGAGACATCGTTCGGCCAAAGACATCGTTCGACCAAAGGCAACGTTCGGCCAGAGACATCGTTTGGCCAAAGGCATCGATCTGCTAAGGGTTTCGTTCGGCCAAAGGTAGCATTCGGCCAAAGGTAGCGTTCGGCCAGATACTTCGTTCGGCCAGAGGCATGTTCGGCTTCGATTGCTATTCGGCCTACTCTTCCCACACAACAAGCGCCTCGTTCGACATGTGGAGAGTGATTCCGCATCCGA
Source organism: Allium fistulosum (assembly GCA_030737815.1). NCBI lineage: Eukaryota > Viridiplantae > Streptophyta > Magnoliopsida > Asparagales > Amaryllidaceae > Allium > Allium fistulosum. The sequence goes on along the minus strand of CM060902.1, from coordinate 1,040,835,273 downwards.
CCGTTCGGCCTGTTTGGTTTGGCATACAGTGACCACTCCATTTGGGCTAAGGTGTTCGGCTGCCAGGCCCGCCTGGGAAGTCCAACCCATCTTTGTCTATAAATAGAGGGGCAGGGGCATAGTGAAAAGGGACCTTTTTTCGAGAACACTGGGGAGACTCTGCCACTTTCAAGACTTATCCTCTTTATTTAGTAATTGTATTCAAGTATTTGATCTATGGATTGTATCTGTAATCAATCATCAAGTAAAGCAATAAAGTTTAATTTCAAAGTGGACGTAGGCAATTACGCTGAACCACTATAAATCCGGTGTTCTTACTTTCTGCATTCAAATTAGCATATTCCTCCTTGTTTAATTTATCTTCATCACTTATATCTCTACGCAATCTTTCTCAACGAGGTTAGTGACCCATTTTGGTGCTAACACCTTGGTGCTTTCACTGAGAATTGAATTCTCAGACCTCAAGGATATGTTTTGAAGCTACTGGATTGAATAAATCCCCCAAAGAAGATCCGACTCATTGATAGGACGTCCGTTGATTTTACTCAGAGTTCATACCAATAACTCTACAATAGCAAGACCACGTACCAGATCAGCTTCTCATAATGCGGACACCCACGAGACTGCTAGCATGCAACAAGAAGGACCTAGCAATCAACAAGTGATTCCAGGTGCAGGGACAACCGCCCAGGACCAAATGCCGGTTGTCACCAGAATAGAGTTCAATGACTTGATGAGAGAACTAAGGGAAAGCAGGAGACAACTCGAAGAGCAGATGCAAGCCAACGCCAACCTCATGGCACAACTCACTCAACAACAACACCAGAATGTTGGGGGCAATCCCGCTCCTTATTCCTCATCCGACAGCTCAACTTCCTCCGATGAACCTCCCAGGCGTAGACGCCGTAAGACTGAAACTGCGCGGGCTGGTGCTGCTGTCCGAACAGTTGGAGACCGTGAGCAAGCCGGCGCTAGAAACTTAGGAGCTGGAGTGCAGGTGGAGGCTGGAGGCCCAGACCATCAAAACACTAACAATGTCGAACCTCAAGATGCACGTTTGGCAGATCGCCAGCATAGGAGGCATCAGCATGATCAGTCACGTAGAACAGACTCCAACCTTCCACCTTCCATACAAACACCAGACCTGACAGCCATGATCAGATAATTGATGAAAGAGAATCAAGGCTTATCGAATGACGATTGGGGAGTGTCGAGAAGTCATACTCCGTTCACAGACATTGTTCTACAGGCAGCGTACCCAAGAAAGTTTAGTATGCCAACTATCCCAGCTTATGAGGGAAAGATTGATCCCAGACAGCATGTCACGAGGTATGAGTGGATGATGGATTCAGCTAGAGCAAATGATGCAACCAAGTGTAGATGCTTTCCAATTACTCTATCTGGGATCGCTACTATGTGGTTCACCCGACTTCCTCCGAGGTCCGTATCCAGTTTCGAGGAGTTGGCGAAGAAGTTTATAGAACAGTTCAGGATACACACTACTCGTCCAAAGGACGTGATGTCTCTATCAAGTGTAATCCAGACTCCTGGAGAGTCATTGAAGGAGTATTTACAGAGATTCCATGTTGCGGCGACTGAAGTCAGTAATCCCAATGATCATGCAATTCTAATGGCTGTGATGCGAGGTGTGGAACCGGATTCTGAGTTTGGAGACTAGCTGGTAGGAAAACCTCCGACTACGCTGGAGCGTTTTTACTCAAAGGCACACCAGTTCATAAGAAGAGAGGAAGCCAGGTGGGTGAGGCAAGATAAGGCACCGGGACCTGTCCAGGAGTCCGTAAAAAGCAACATTGCTGTGAAGCAGTCCGGAGACAACTCGGGAAAAGTCCAAGTCAACGTCTAGAACAAGCCTGGGCAGCCTAAGGAATCCGGAGGAAGAAGTCAAGGGAAGAAGAGAGAAGCGGGGAAGTGGAAGCCGAGAGTTCCAAGCTACAACGAGTATAACCCGCTTAATGCGTCTCTTGAGAACATTTACCTATCAACCTGCAATACTTTTCAGTACAGAAAGCCACGTCCAAAGGAGTCAACCGAGGAACAGAAGCGGACTGGGAAATACTGCCGCTTCCATGAGACTTATGGGCACAATACGGAAGAGTGCAGAAACCTACACGACGCCGTAGAGAAGTTGATCAGGCAGAAAAAGTTACAGGAGTTTGTGAAGGATCCACAGGAAGGAGGACAGGGAACATCCAACCCAGGTCGTGCACCAGCTCCGCGTTATCCCGAGGAGCCTGCCCGAACTGTGGGTAGACTAGTCATAAACACGATCATCGGCGGACCTCACCCCGCGGATAAGAATTGGCAAGAGATGGAGCTGTATGCTAGTTCCCTGAAGCACGCAGATTTCGAGTGCTGTTCCAACGTAGAGGATGGGACCCCTGCTAAACAGCTGCACGTGATGACAGACGATATAGTATTCAGAAACAGAGATGCTGACCAAGTGGAGGCTTCTACCATCGACCCGATGGTCATATCTGCGACAATCGGACCAGCTTATGTGAAAAGAATTTTGATTGATTGTGGAAGTTCTGTCAACATCATCTTCAAGAAGGGTTATGACCAGATGAAGATGGAAACGAAGGATTTGAAACCGTCTAAATCTCGTATACATAACTTTAATGGCGCAGCGACCGATGCAGTGGGGTATGTTGATGAAATGACCCTAGCTATTTCACCTAATTTTTACTAGGATTTTTTTTACATCAATAATTTCCTAGAGTCATTTAGCCTTTCCACTAAATTATCCAGGATCCTAATTTTCTACTAATATATTTATATCAGTTCATTAATAGATATATTCACATACATATGAAGATGTATGTGACCCTCTTGCTTGGATCAGAGTGTTGTTTAGCAAGAGTGCATCCTGATTGAATTTGAATTTCTAATCAACCAGTACATAGCTCATTTTCCATGCCTATTGATATTTGAGTCAGGGTAATGAATCCCATAATCATATGCAATCTATACTTAGTAATTTTTGACCATTCCTATAGTGATTGTCTGTTAGTTTGAGAGAGCAAAGTGATCTCAGATTATATAGCAAGCCACCATAATTTTAGTTTAATTATTTGGTATTTGATTAAAGCCAGAAAGGAAAATGATATACTCATTTATCATTTTCAACACAAGTGATTTTATCCAAATTTCTTTACTTATAACCAAGTCAGTTTAGTAATTCTTTCATAATCTATATAGTTGTATTTTTCTGAACCAAATTTATTCCCTAATCCCCGAGTTACCTCAGCTTGCATCTAATTTACAGGTTGCTTTACTGGATTTAGATGATCCAGATTTTATGGTCATAAAGCATGGGTGGTGTCTATGTGGTTTGTGTATATTTCAGATGTGTTGGGCTATCTGAACTAAGAATGCTACTCAACAATACAAGTGAATTGCTTAAATAGTTGGTCTTATCTTTATATATACATTTTGCAAAGAAAGCTTCAGATTTCTACAAATGCATTTTCTTCCTTTACACTCAAAAACTCTGGTCATCTTGATCAACCCAGGCCTCACTATTTTTGAAGTGGGTTAACCTCATGACTAGATCATCAAAACATTAGTGCCTGGCTATTGCAATGTGAATTTAGATTTAAGATACTTGAAAAATCTCTTAGAACATGTACACCTTTTTATAAAATGCACAAATATATATATATATATATATATTCTTCTTTTATCAAAACACTTCTGCATATTATTTCTAAATTCTTGAGATGTTACTTCTAGCTAAAAATTCAGATTTTTAACTTTCAAACTTAAAGTTTTAAGTAACTTGAAATTAACTAATACAGTATATGTATATACATATCCATTCTCAATTACAGGCATATATCATTTACAGATTTCCACAATAATACTCAAATATATATATATTCTTGCATAGATTCAACTAAGTCTTTGGTTAATCCCAAACTTAATACATTACTAGATTCAGTTAAAACAAATAAATAAATTCAAGCATTCAAGATCATTACATAACAACCAAAGCAGAACTGTAAAAACTTCCCAGATTACATGCAAATAATTCATTCTAAGTTCTTATTTAATTCTAATTTAGCATGATTATCCAATCATTCTCATTAGCCATAGCAGCTTCCTATTTAGAACCAGCATTCCCTGAAAGAGCATTAGAGGCTGCCCATTTTAAATGAGACACCCCAGATGCCATAAGCAAACAAGGGTCAGATACAAGATCTGGTATGAGCAATATCAAAAATTCCATGATATTAAGTAAATGAGTGAGACATAAACATTTTGTATAAGTGGGCATAGCTTCTTTGATCAATTTGCCTGACTTGTTTATGATATATTATGCATATATGATCAGTATTTAAGACTAATTATGTACACACATTCAACTATGCAAACATACATTTCAAATAGAAATACTCAGGAACTATCAAAGCTCCAGACCAACCAACCTAGGAATAACACAAGTTCCTACTTCATCAATTTGAGGTTGCATTTACCAAATTTCTTACTAGCCTCATCTGCCATAAGGAATCACGGGGACACATTGCAATAAAATAATTCACAATATTACACAAAGATCTCAGGGCTTAAACAAACCATGTGCCAACTTGCATACTTTAAATACAACAAGCATTCCAGCAGTCCTCTTGGCTCACAATCCTTAGTTTATTTACTAAGTGTTCATGTTTAATCCTATCATGAGATAGCTAGGTGACTAAATCCCAGTATACATGAAACATTACATAGAGTTTACAAGCATAATTCAAGAACAAGCTAACATTCATGTCCAGGGAAATCATATTTTCAAATATTCTAGCTCAAAGAAAATACAAGAATATTTACAACTGGAAATGAAGACTAGGCATGTGGGTTACTATTGTTTCATAAGCAACCATGTTTGAACTAAATTCAAGATCTAGTTTAAACAAGATTTTTGGCTCATGGGTTTCTATTTGATCAAGGGTTCAACACTTTTGGGTATTTCCATTGCAACCTTGAGTCTTTCATTTGAGCCTCAGCACTTACACAAGTGTAATGCAACTCATATACATTTTGATTTCTATTTTTCATGCCATATCTGAACCAGTTACAAGTATTCTCTATTTACTTTCATAATTTCATACTTTAACATTTCTGGGTATAACCAAACAGAGCAAAATACTCAACTATTAAAGCAATCAAAACATTTAGAAACACCCATTAAAACATCCATTAAAACCATAGTAATAAAATCAAAAATATGTAGAAAAATAACATAAGCTTGGCTGCCTCATAACAGGACTTAATGCCATGGGTTTAGTGAGATTACTCACAGAAAAATGCTTCTCTTGCTTAATCCAAAAAAGAAACCTTTTAAAACTTGCTTTTCTGCTTGCAAATATTTTCTTCTTTGTTTTCTTAAATGTCTTCGGTAGCAAATGATTTTTCTGGTTTATACTTGGATTTATAAGAGAGGTTTTTCTAGGGTTTTATCATTGTAAAATCCTATTCCTACCCTGTCCAAGACTCATGCATTCTGCATTTCAGATTTGCTTATTTTTCACCCTTAATACCCCGACCATATGTGATGCTTACCTCCCCTTTTTACTTTTTCCAAAATATCATATTCTTATCAAGTCATGATAATTGTGTGACATTGTCACTTGTTTACTTTCTAAAAATCCTCCTTTCTATTTTCTGCCTAAAGCAATTATTTTTCTTGCAATTTGTCTTTTGCTATTTTAGTGTTACAATTTCCCTTGCTTATTTCTTTCTTTCTTTTTAATATTTTCAATAATTACAGAAATGCACATTTGCATACATATCTTATCTAGGCTTATTTAACTCCTCCTTAATTTTAGAAAGATATGCACCTATATGTGCATACAGGTTTTTTTTTTAAATCTTTATAACATATATTTTTTTTCCTGGGTTTTAAAATAAAATCTGTTTACTGATTCAAAACAAAACTTACTTTTCTTATTTTCTAGGATGATTCATATAATTCCAGAAATCAAATATTCATATCACAAAATCACATTTGTAATGCTTTTTAATTCTTGTTTTAATTTCAGGAGATTTGGTGTTCTTCCTTGTGCCATATCAGTGTGCACGTGCACACATGCACACACACTTCCACATAATTAATTCCATATATTCCTATACAAATAAATTCATATATTTTCAAAATTCAACCAAAATAAGGTTCCATGAATTTCTGGGGCATTACAATCACCCCACCTTTTGTGTCCTCACAATTTTCTCATTTTGACTTTAAAAATTTCCAGATTTTATAAAATCCATTAAACATTGCATAAGCAAATAATTCAGTCAAAACAACCATACATATTAAACTTTTTAGGAATTTAAATTTTACCTTCCACTGCAAAAAGCTTAGGGTAATCCATCTTTATCTTATCCTCTAACTCCCATGTATAATCATTAGGGTCTAGGCTCCATTGAACCTTTACCAATTTCAAAGTTTTGCTCCTCAACTTCTTTTCCTCTTTAGCTAAAATCCCCACTGGTTCTTTCTCATAGACCAAATCAGGATTTATTTGAACTTGAGTTGGTTTCTCTAGAATTTCCTCTTTATCATGCACCCATCTCCTAAGTTGTGATACATGAAATACATTGTGCATTGCACTCATCTCTTCTGGTAGCTCCAACTTGTATGCTAATGAACCTATTCTTTCCAAAATCTTGTAGGGTCCAACATACCTCGGGGTAAGTTTTCCCTGCTTGCCAAACCTCAACACCTTCTTCATAGGTGAAACTTTGATGAAAACATAATCACCAACTTCATATTCTACCTACTTCCTCCTTACATCTGCAAACTTCTTTTGCCTATCTTGAGCTGCTGCCATTCTTCTCCTTACAAGTTCAATTTTCTCTATTGTTTCTTTAACATACTCAGGCCCTAAGACAGCCTTTTCTCCTGCTTCAACCCAACATATTGGTGACAAACATGGTTTGCCATACAAGGCTTCAAATGGTGCCATGCCTATGGTGCTTTGATAACTATTGTTATATGTAAATTCAGCCAAATGGAGGTGATCTTCCCAATTGCCTCCAAAGTCCAATGCACATGCCCTCAAAAAATCCTCCAAAACTTTATTTATTACTTCAGTTTGACCATCTGATTGGAGGTGGTATGCAGTACTCAAGCATAATTCACTCCCCATGGCTTCTTGAAAGCTCTTCCAAAATCTGGATGTAAAGATTGTGTCCCTATCACTCACTATAGTCTTAGGAATTCCATGCAACCTTACTACTTCTTTCATGAATATTTGAGCTAGTTTAGGTGCATTTCTTTCTGCCTTCACTGGTATAAAGTGTGCCACTTTAGTCAATCTATCAACTACTACCCAAATGCTTGTATTTCCTCTCTTTGATCTAGGTAGACCATCTATGAAATCCATAGATATATCTTCCCACTTCCACTGTGGTATGCTTAGAGGTTGTAATAGGCCTGAGGGTCTTTGGGTTTCTGCTTTGACTTGTTGGCAAGTCATATACTTTGCAACATGTTTGGCCACATCAGTTTTCATCCCTTTCCACCAATAATCCCTCTTCAAGTTTTGGTACATCTTGGTGTTGCCTGGATGTATAGAATATTTGCTCCTATGATATTCATTAAGTATCTCTTCCTTCAATCCTATATCCTTTGGAACACATATTCTACCTTTATTCCTTAAGTAACCATTCTTATCAATGTGGTAGTTTGCTACTTCTTATCCTTTTTCTATTAGAGTTTTATTTTCTAATAAATCTGAGTCTTTCTCTTGCATTTTCCCCACTTTCAAAATTAAATCTGATTGCAAAGTTATCAAACTTAATTTTCCTCTACTCCCTTCTTCAATCATCTTCATGTTTACCTTACTGTTTTCCTCAATTTCCAAATCAGTAAGTAGAGATAAATTTCTAAACTCTTCTATCATTAACATGGCTACTTTTGCATGTTTCCCGCTCAAAGCATCTGCAATCTTATTAGCTTTTCCTGGAGTATAAAGTATGTCTAAATCATATGCTGCTAGAAACTCAACCCATCTATGCTGCCTCATATTCAAATCTTTTTGTGAAAAGAGATATTTCAATGCCTTATGGTCAGTGTATAAGATAAACTTAGCACCTAGAAGATAATGTCTCCAGAGCTTTAGTGCATACACTACTGCTGCCAACTCAAGATCATGGGTTGCATACTTTGATTCATGTGGCTTCAATTGTCTTGATGCATAGGCTATAACTTGATCTTGCTGCATTAATACAGCTCCTAGCCCAGAACCACTTGCATCAGTATAAACAATTAAATCCTCATTTCCTTCTGGTACTTTCAACACTGGTGCATTGACTAAGGCCTCCTTGATTCTACTAAAGGCTTGTTCACATTTCTCAGTCCATATAAAGGGTTGGTTCTTTCTAGTTAGGTTGGTAAGAGGTGATGACATCTTAGAAAAATCTTTTATAAATCTTCTATAATACCCTGCCATTCCCATAAATGACCTAACTTCTCCTACTGTGCTTGGCCTTTTCCATGCTTGGATAGCCACAATTTTATTGGGGTTCACCGAAATGCCTTTGGCAGATATAACATGCCCAAGGAAATGCACTTCTTCTTTCCAAAATGCACACTTAGAAAATTTTGCTTTTAAATCTTTTTCTCTTAATCTTGACAAAACAAGGTGTAAGTGATTTTCATGTTCCTTTACTATTTTAGAATAAATCAAAATATCATCAATAAAAATCAATACAAACTTGTCTAAATAATCCCTGAATATCCTATTCATCAAGTCTACAAAGTATGATTGGGAATTTGTCAACCCAAATGGCATGACAAGAAACTCATATAGACCATACCTAGTGTTAAAGACTGTATACTTAACACTTGAGTTCTCAACCTTCATCTGATGAAACCCAGATGCCAAGTCTAATCTAGAAAATATTTTTGCTCCACTAAGTTGATCAAAAAGATCATCAATTTTAGGTAAGGGGTACTTGTTTTTTATAGTGACTTTGTTTAGCTTCCTGTAATCTATGCACATTCTTAAAGTACCATCATGTTTCCTTACAAACACTACTGGAGCACCCCAGCATGAATTACTTGGTCTTATAAATCCTTTGCTTTCCAATTCTTCTAACTGTTTCTTCAATTCCTTCAACTCACTTGGCCCCATCCTAGAGGGTTTCTTAATAATTGGACTTGCTCCTGGTATCAGACTAATCTGAAATTCCACTGGTCTGTGGTGTAGAACACCCTCAACTTCTCCAAACACATCTAAGTATTTGTTAATTATGGGGATTTCTTCAATAGAAGGCTCACTGGAATCCTTATTTAAGTCAATCAAGTGATATAATTTTCTTTCTTTGGCTATTTCACACAAAATTGTGATTCTTTGACCTCTAGAATTTTGTAATGATATGGTGGATGAGTCTAAATTAATTATGGCTTTGTATTGCCTTAACCAATTTACTCCCAATATAACACCTATATTTGGGTAATTTAAAACATATAAATTGGAAATAAAAACATTTCCTCCTATGTTTAATGACACATCCACACAAATCATGTTTAAAACACTAGAACTTCCCAATGGGCTTTGCACTAACAAAGGGGTTTCAACCAGTATGCAATTTAATTTAAGCAATGTAACTAATTCATGGGAAATCAGAGAATGTGTTGCCCCTGTGTCATACACTACTGATATAGGTAGGGTGCAAATAAATAAGGTACCTTCCACTTGACCATGGTTTTCTGCAATAGCCTCTACTGTGGATTTGCTTTTGCTCTCCAAACTTGCTAGCTTCCCTTGCTGTTTATACTCAGGGCAATTTCTCTTGATATGTCCCTCCTTACCACATAGGTAGCATTTGAAAGCTCCCCCCTTCAATTCTGGGCACCTTGGTTTGATATGTCCTTCCTTTCCGCAATGATGACATGTTATTTTTCTCTTTGTATCAGTGGTCTTAGTATCATTGGTTTTCTTGCTTTATGTCTCCTCCTTCTTTTTGTCATAGGGGTGATATCTTCCCTTATTTTTCTTATTATTGTTATTCTTAAAACTCTTATACTTCTCCCTTTCCTTGTCATGTTGCTCAAATTTTTAGGCCAGATCAATGACTTGATCAAAAGTTTTATCTGCATATGGCAACATAGCCCTACTAAGCCCTGGGTTTAAACCCTTAATATACCTATCATTCTTTGATGCCTCATCAGCCACTAGCATAGCTCCATACTTAGACAAGCCCTCAAACCTATGAGTATATTCGGTCACATTAAAAGTTCCCTGCTTAAGCCTGATGAATTCTTCAAGTAATAGAGTTTTGGTTGATGCTGGAACAAATCTAGCTTCCAACATCTCCTTGAATTGATTCCAAGTGATTTCATTCTCAATCCTCCCAGCTATGACTACCTCCCACCAGCTTAAAGCCACACCTTTCAGTTGTCTTGAGGCCACTTGCCTCTTCCTTTGATCATCCAATTGCATGTCATTGAAAATTCTATCCAGTGTTCTCAACCATGCTTGAATTTCCATCACATTTTCAGTCCCTTCAAAGCTCTTGCCTCCTAAATTGGTATAAGTCTTTAATAGTTTGGAAAGTTCCTCATGTGGGTTCTCAAGTCTCTGCCCTACTCCATCCCTTAAAGCCCTCATAAAGTCTTGCATATCAAGCATTTGTGGTGTACTTGATCCTGCATTGTGATGAGATCCACTTCCTACCATGATTGGATAACTAGAGTATGGGTAGATAGGGTTAGTTTATCATGAGTATTTTTTTTTTAAATTTCTATCTGTATTATTATTTTACTGAAACAAACAGTACATACATATGGTTATAGTACTTCAATCAATCAATACAATCATTCTTAGCTATGTATAGTTTTAACATAGCTCTGATACCAAATGAAATGACCCTAGCTATTTCACCTAATTTTTACTAGGATTTTTTTTACATCAATAATTTCCTAGAGTCATTTAGCCTTTCCACTAAATTATCCAGGATCCTAATTTTCTACTAATATATTTATATCAGTTCATTAATAGATATATTCACATACATATGAAGATGTATGTGACCCTCTTGCTTGGATCAGAGTGTTGTTTAGCAAGAGTGCATCCTGATTGAATTTGAATTTCTAATCAACCAGCACATAGCTCATTTTCCATGCCTATTGATATTTGAGTCAGGGTAATGAATCCCATAATCATATGCAATCTATACTTAGTAATTTTTGACCATTCCTATAGTGATTGTCTGTTAGTTTGAGATAGCAAAGTGATCTCAGATTATATAGCAAGCCACCATAATTTTAGTTTAATTATTTGGTATTTGATTAAAGCCAGAAAGGAAAATGATATACTCATTTATCATTTTCAACACAAGTGATTTTATCCAAATTTCTTTACTTATAACCAAGTCAGTTTAGTAATTCTTTCATAATCTATATAGTTGTATTTTTCTGAACCAAATTTATTCCCTAATCCCTGAGTTACCTCAGCTTGCATATAATTTACAGGTTGCTTTACTGTATTTAGAGGATCCAGATTTTATGGTCATAAATCATGGGTGGTGTCTATGTGGTTTGTGTATATTTCAGATGTGTTGGGATATCTGAACTAAGAATGCTACTCAACAATACAAGTGAATTGCTTAAATAGTTGGTCTTATCTTTATATATACATTTTGCAAAGAAAGCTTCAGATTTCTACAAATGCATTTTCTTCCTTTACACTCAAAAACTCTGGTCATCTTGATCAACCCTGGCCTCACTATTTTTGAAGTGGGTTAACCTCATGACTAGATCATCAAAACATTAGTGCCTGGCTATTGCAATGTGAATTCAGATTTAAGATACTTGAAAAATCTCTTAGAACATGTACACCTTTTTATAAAATGCACAAATATATATATATATATATATATATATATATATATTCTTCTTTTATCAAAACACTTCTGCATATTATTTCTAAATTCTTGAGATGTTACTTCTAGCTAAAAATTCAGATTTTTAACTTTCAAACTTAAAGTTTTAAGTAACTTGAAATTAACTAATAGAGTATATGTATATACATATCCAATCTCAATTACATGCATATATCATTTACAGATTTCCACCATAATACTCAAATATATATATATTCTTGCATAGATTCAACTAAGTCTTTGGTTAATCCCAAACTTAATACATTACTAGATTCAGTTAAAACAACTAAATAAATTCAAGCATTCAAGATCATTACATAACAACCAAAGCAGAACTGTAAAAACTTCCCAAATTACATGCAAATAATTCATTCTAAGTTCTTATTTAATTCTAATTTAGCATGCTTATCCAATCATTCTCATTAGCCATAGCAGCTTCCTATTTAGAACCAGCATTCCTTGAAAGAGCATTAGAGGCTGCCCCATTTTAAATGAGACACCCCAGATGCCATAAGCAAACAAGGGTCAGATACAAGATCTGGTATGAGCAATATAAAAAATTCCATGATATTAAGTAAATGAGTGAGACATAAACATTTTGTATAAGTGGGCATAGCTTCTTTGATCAATTTGCCTGACTTGTTTATGATATATTGTGCATATATGATCAGTATTTAAGACTAATTATGTACACACATTCAACTATGCAAACATACATTTCAAATAGAAATACTCAGGAACTATCAAAGCTCCAGACCAACCAACCTAGGAATAACACAAGTTCCTACTTCATCAATTTGAGGTTGCATTTACCAAATTTCTTCCTAGCCTCATCTGCCATAAGGAATCACGGGGACACATTGCAATAAAATAATTCACAATATTGCACAAAGATCTCAGGGCTTAAACAAACCATATGCCAACTTGCATACTTTAAATACAACAAGCATTCCAACAGTCCTCTTGGCTCACAATCCTTAGTTTATTTACTAAGTGTTCATGTTTAATCCTATCATGAGATAGCTAGGTGACTAAATCCCAGTATACATGAAACATTACATAGAGTTTACAAGCATAATTCAAGAACAAGCTAACATTCATGTCCAGGGAAATCATATTTTCAAATATTCTAGCTCAAAGAAAATACAAGAATATTTACAACTGTAAAAGAAGACTAGGCATGTGGGTTACTATTGTTTCATAAGCAACCATGTTTGAACTAAATTCAAGATCTAGTTTAAACAAGATTTATGGCTCATAGGTTTCTATTTGATCAAGGGTTCAGCACTTTTGGATATTTGCATTGCAACCTTGAGTCTTTCATTTGAGCCTCAGCACTTACACAAGTGTAATGCAACTCATATACATTTTGATTTCTATTTTTCACGCCATATCTGAACCAGTTACAAGTATTCTCTATTTACTTTCATAATTTCATACTTTAACATTTCTAGGTATAACCAAACAGAGCAAAATACTCAACTATCAAAGCAATCAAAACATTCAGAAACACCCATTAAAACATCCATTAAAACCATAGTAATAAAATCAAAAATATGTAGAAAAATAACATAAGCTTGGCTGCCTCATAACAGGACTTAATGCCATGGGTTTAGTGAGATTACTCACAGAAAAATGCTTCTCTTACTTAATCCAGAAAAGAAACCTTTTAAAACTTGCTTTTCTGCTTGCAAATATTTTCTTCTTTGTTTTCTTAAATGTCTTCGGTAGCAAATGATTTTTCTAGTTTATACTTGGATTTATAAGAGAGGTTTTTCTAGGGTTTTATCATTGTAAAATCCCATTCCTACCCTGGCCAAGACTCATGCATTCTGCATTTCAGATTTGCTTATTTTTCACCCTTAATACCCCGGCCATATGTGATGCTTACCTCCCCTTTTTACTTTTTCCAAAATATCATATTCTTATCAAGTCATGATAATTGTGTGGCATTGTCACTTGTTTATTTTCTAAAAATCCTCCTTTCTATTTTCTGCCTAAAGCAATTATTTTGCTTGCAATTTGTCTTTTTCTATTTTAGTGTTACAATTTCACTTGCTTATTTCTTTTTTTTTTAATATTTTCAATATTACAGAAATGCACATTTGTATACATATCTTATCTAGGCTTATTTAACTCCTCCTTAATTTCAGAAAGATATGCACCTATATGTGCATACAGGTTTTTTTTAAATCTTTATAACATATATTTTTTTTCCTGGGTTTTAAAATAAAATCTGTTTACTGATTCAAAACAAAACTTACTTTTCTTATTTTCTGGGATGATTCATATAATTCCAGAAATCAAATATCCATATCACAAAATCATGTTTGTAATGCTTTTTAATTCTTGTTTTAATTTCAGGAGATTTGGAGTTCTTCCTTGTGCCATATCAGTGTGCATGTGCACACATGCACACACACTTGCACACAATTAATTCCATATATTCCTATACAAATAAATTCATATATTTTCAAAATTCAACCAAAATAAGGTTCCATGAATTTCTGGGGCATTACAGTTGAGTTACTAGTTGAACTGGGACAAGGCAAACGTCGGAGGGTGTGAATCCTACCCTTCGTAGTTTTGGATGTGGATTCTCCGTACAATGTGTTCTTGGGCCGACCGGCCCTGGCTGAGTTTAGGGCAGCATTAGCCCCGTGGTGGTTAACTTTGAAGTTCCCAACTGACAAAGGAGTGGGTATTGTTCATGGCGACCAGGCGACTGGTCATGCCTGTTATGTGGCTGAGCTCCGAGAGGCCCATCAGAGGGAGAAAGGAAAGGTTGCGGACAATCCCGTCCGCATCCATAATACTGATAATTGACAAGTAGTGCCCGAGCCCTGGCTCGGGCATAATTCTCGGATCTTCAGAGACATAGATCCGAGAGACGACGATGAGAAACCCAGGGAAGAAAAGGCAGCGCCGGCTGAATTAACAGTTGATATTTCAGTCAGCCGAGACGATCCATCGCGAGTACTCAAGATCGGATCACAACTCGGCCCCACAATGACTGAAGACCTTAGTGATTTCCTCCGAGCGAATCTTGATGTTTTCGCCTGGACGCATTTTGATATGTGCGGGATTTCTCCTGCCATTACGAGTCATATGTTGAACATAGACCCGAAATACGTCCCGGTTAAACAAAAGAGGAGAGGAATGGACCCAGAGAGATCCGCTGCTCTCAGAGAGGAGGTGGACAAACTCAAAGCCAATGGGTTCGTACACGACGCCCTCTACCCTGAATGGGTATCGAACCCCGTGCTGGTAAAAAAGGCGAACGGGAAATGGAGAACTTACGTAGACTATTCCGATTTAAACAAAGCATGCCCCAAGGACACTTTCCCGTTGCCTAGGATTGATCAGTTGGTCGACTCCACTGCAGGACACGAGTTGTTATCATTCATGGATGCATACTCAGGATACAATCAAATCCCGATGCATATTCCGGACCAAGAACATACTAGTTTCGTCATAGACGTCGGGCTATATTGCTATGTAGTAATGCCTTTCGGATTGAAAAACGCAGGAGCAACTTATCAGCGTTTGGTGAATCGAATGTTCAAAGACCAGCTTGGTAGAACGATGGAAGTATATGTGGATGACATGCTCGTGAAGTCACGACAGTCAAACGACCACATTCGAGACTTAGCAGAGATGTTCGATATACTCAGATATTTTGGGATGAAGATCAACCCTCCGAAGTGTTCCTTCGGCGTTGCGTCGGGGAAGTTTTCGGGATTCATTGTTAACGCAAGGGGAATTGAAGCTAACCCAGAAAAGATTCAAGCTATTCGAGATGTGCAAGTGCCCAGAACTATAAAACAGGTACAAAGCTTGAATGGGAAAGTGGCCGCGCTGAGTCGATTCATATCCAGAGCCACGGACAAGTGCATCCCTTTCTTCGATATAATAAAGAAAGGGAAGAGGAATTTCGAGTGGACATCTGACTATGAGGAAGCATTCCGAGATCTGGTGAGGCATCTGGAGAGTCCTCCAGTGCTGTCAAAGCCAGTAGACCACGAGATGCTGTACGTATACTTGGCCGTATCCCCACATGCTATAAGTACGGCTTTGGTCCGCGAGGAGGGCCGAGTCCAAAAACCGGTGTATTACGTTAGTAAACGTTTAACGGGGGCAGAAAGAAATTACCCTAAAATTGAGAAATTGGCCTATTGCTTAGTGATTGCATCACGTAAGCTGTGCCCATACTTTCAAGCACACTCAGTCAGTGTCTACACCGATCAGCCCCTACGGCAGGTACTCCAGCGACCAGAAACTTCTGGGAGATTGTTAAAGTGGAATATCGAGTTGAGCCAGTTCGATATTACCTACTTTCCACGAAGAGCCATACAAGGGCAAGCAATAGCAGATTTCATCGCTGAGTTTACTATATCCGACGAACCAGATAATCATAGTGTCATTCCCCCCGTTCGATGGAAATTGTACACTGATGGGGCATCAAACAACCGTTGCTCCGGAGCTGGCATAGTTCTTGTAACTCCAGAAAATCGATCAATCTGTTACGCTTTAAAGCTCGATTTCCCGGCTACGAATAATGAAGCAGAATATGAAGCACTGGTTGCTGGCTTAAAACTCGTTGGAGAACTTGGGGTTAAATCAGTTGAAATCTTTTGTGGCTCGCAGTTGGTGGTCTACCAAGTGCGGGGAGATTACCAAGCAAAGGGACAGAAGCATGCTCCGTACCTTGTTCTAGTTCAGGAACTATTATCGAGTCTTGAACATTATGACATTTCACATGTCCCGCGTGAACAAAACAAAGAAGCCGACTCATTGGCTAAATTCGCAAGCACTGGCGATGCACAACAAATGGGATTGTTTCCCGTTGAAACCTTGCATGCTCCAAGCATCGACACGATGAAAGTTGATTTCGTGTTTGAAACAGGAATCGAGAGAGAATCATGGATAACCCCATTCAAACTATACCTGATGACTGGGACTTTACCAGAAAAAAGGAGCGAAAGACGACAGGTCATTCGAAACGCCGCGCGATATGTGATTCAGGATGGACTAATGTATCGAAAGGGGTTCTCGGTCCCCTTATTACGATGCATCGCCCATGATGAGACAAAGCGGGTCTTGAATGAGGTTCACGAAGGAGAATGTGGCGACCATACTGGGGGGCAGACACTAGCGAAGAAGATCCTCCGCTATGGATACTATTGGCCAACCGTAAATCGGGACGCTGCAGACTACGCGAGGAAATGTGACAAGTGTCAAAGATATGCGAAAATCCCGAGAGCTCCACCAACAGAACTCACACAAATGGTTAGTCCCTGGCCATTTGCAATCTGGGGAATCGACATAATCGGCTCTTTGCCTATATCCAAAGGTGGTGCGAAATAAGCGATAGTTGCAGTCGACTATTTCACAAAATAGGCCGAGGCAGAACCTTTAGCCACAATCACCTCTAAGAAGGTCATTAATTTCGTTGTACGAAACATTATATGCCGCTTTGGCCTCCCTCGAACCATCATTACGGACGACGGAATGCAGTTTGAAAGTAGAGAGTTCAAAGAGTTCTGTTTAAAGTATGGCGTTGAGAAGAAGTTCGTCGCCGTTGCGCACCCAAAAGCTAACTGACAAGTCGAGGACGTAAACAAAATAATCAAGTCCATACTGAAGAAGCGTCTGGAAAAAGCCGGAGGCAAGTGGGTAGATGAACTCCCAACAACATTATGGGCTTATAGAACTACCCACAAGTCCGCGACCGGCCACACTCCATTCGCCTTGGCATACGGCTCAGAAGCCGTTATACCCATGGAACGTGAAGTTCCATCGCATCGAGTGACATATTATGATCCCAGGACGAATCAGGATCTCTTGTTGGAATCACTGGACTACATCGATGAAAAACGTGAAGAGGATGAATTAAGGGCGGCAGCACATAGGCACCGAGTCAAGTGATATTACGACGGCAGAGTCCGCCCAAGAATTTTTGATGTGGGTGATCTCGTTTTGAAACGAGTTTTCCTAGTACCATCACGTATGAATCCCAACTGGGAAGGTCCATACGTCGTTGAACGGAAGCTTGGAGAGGGAACATTCAAGCTAGCGACCGTCGACGGCGTGACACTCCCCCGAGCGTGGAACAGTGAACATTTGCGACATTATTACATTTAGCCTGTTTCTTTCTTGTTTTAGGCACAATTATTTCCTGTATGTTTTCGTTCCATTATCACTTAGTTTCTTTTTTACCATGTAATCAGGCAATTTAGTTGGTTTTCATTAATAAAGGCTTGAAGCCATCTTTCCCACAAATTACTAATGTTTCTATATCTCACAGTCGGGTGATGAATTGCTGGAGTTACATTATTCTGTATGATGTACGAACTCGTATAAACGACTTCAATCTCCGAGTCCCCTAAGTGCGGACCGGAGTACTCTAAGTCCTCAGAGTGCGGACTTGAGTATAAACGATTTCGATCTCCGAGTCCCCTGAGTGCGGACCGGAGTACTCTAAGTCCTCAGAGCGCGGACTATAGTATAAACGATTTCAAACTCCGAGTACCCTGAGTGCGGACTGGAGTACTCTAAGTCCCTAGAGCGTGGACTAGAGTATAAATGACTTCAATCTCCGAGTCCCCTGAGTGCGGACCGGAGTACTCTAAGTCCCTGGAGTGCGGACTAGAGTATAAACGACTTCAATCTCCGAGTCCCCTGAGTGCGGACCGGAGTACTCTAAGTCCCCAGAGCGCGGATTAGAGTATAAACGATTTCAATCTCCGAGTCTCCTGAGTGCAGACCGGGGTACTCTAAGTCCCCGGAGCGCGGACTAGAATATAAACGACTTCAATCTCCAAGTCCCCTGAGTGCGGACCGGAGTACTCTAAGTCCCCGGAGTACGGACTAGAGTATAAACGACTTCAATCTCCGAGTCCCCTGAGTGCGGACCGGAGTACTCTAAGTCCCCAGAGCGCGGATTAGAGTATAAACGATTTCAATCTCCGAGTCCCCTGAGTGCGGACCGGAGTACTCTAAGTCCCCAGAGCGCGGACTAGAGTATAAACGATTTCAATCTTCGAGTCCCCTGAGGGCGGACCGGAGTACTCAAAGTCCCCAGAGTGCGGACTAGAGTATAAACGATTTCGATCTCCGAGTCCCCTGAGTGTGGACCGGAGTACTCTAAGTCCCCAGAGCGCGGACTAGAGTATAAATGATTTCAATCTCCGAGTCCCTTGAGTGCGGACCGGAGTACTCTAAGTCCCCAGAGCGTGGACTAGAGTATAAATGACTTCAATCTCCGAGTCCACTGAGTGCGGACCGGAGTACTCTAAGTCCCTGGAGCGCGGACTAGAGTATAAACGACTTCAATCTCCGAGTCCCCTGAGTGCGGACCGAAGTACTCTAAGTCCCCGGAGCGCGGACTAGAGTATAAACGACTTCAATCTCCGAGTCCCCTGAGTGCGGACCGAAGTACTCTAAGTCCCCGGAGCGCGGACTAGAGTATAAACGACTTCAATCTCCGAGTCCCCTGAGAGCAGACCGTAGTACTCTAAGTCCCCGGAGCGCGGACTAGAGTATAAACGACTTCAATCTCCAAGTCCCCTGAGTACGGACCGGAGTACTCTAAGTCCCCGGAGCGCGGATTAGAGTATAAACGACTTCAATCTCCGAGTCCCCTGAGTGCGGACCGGAGTACTCTAAATCCCCGGAATGCGGACTAGAGTATAGGCGATTCGAATCTCCGAATCCCCTAAATGCGGGTCGAATTACTCCAAATCCCTGGAGTGCGGATTTATAAAAAATTCTAAGTACCCAAGAATGTGGAACAAGAAATATGCCACTCCAAAGAATGTTCGAACAATATAAGAATGGATTGGAAAATTATGCAACTCATAAGAACTTTAGTTTTGACCACAGTTGTTCAGAAAGCTAAAAAAAAGAAAAAGAATCATTCAAGTGACAAAGAAACTAAACTTTATTTAATAGTCCAAAATGGGGTTACAAAGCTATTCCTCCAAAACTTGGAGTCAAAAATCTATCTACACAAACTACAGAAATGAAAAAATGAAAGTAGTTATAAGACCTAAACAAAATCTCATTGAATGAGTATGGCAACTATTTCTTCGGTTTCTTCTTCTTGTCTTCTTTTGTTTCCTCAAATGACTCCTCTCCTTCACGCTTCTTCTTAGATTTTTTGCTTGCCAAAGAAGCAGAGTCAGGAGTGGGAGGAGGAACATCCAGCGGTTTGGATTTGCCGGGGAGAATGATTTTCATAGGTCTATTCCGCGGGTCGATAAGTTCCAGTATTTGAGGCTCGACTTTGATCTCGACCTTCTTTTTCTCCTCTTCTGCGAGTCGCTCCTTCATGCTCATCTTCGAAGTATGTTCGGAGGCGCCAGTGATCTCGATTTCATCACTCCCTTCGACGAGAGATGAAGTGTCAAACTTATAATCATCAAGCGCCCCGATCACTTGAGTGTCAAGGCCAGGAGTTACTCCCGCATGAGCAACATCGCTTGCTTTGCCTGCCTCCTCGTTGGCATCGTCGCTCCTCAGAGTTGGTTCAGGATCAGAGTGGCCTGCATAAAAACATAAAGAACGAACATTAGGACAAATAACCACTACTAGAAAGTGACAGATCTTTTAACTTCTAAAAGAAGAATTTTATACCGGGTTCTGGCTGGCTATCAGTTGCGCGTGGAGTTTCACCCTCTAGACTAGGGGATAGCACATGAACGCCAAGCCCGGGATCTTCTGGATCATAGCCGGTATGTTGCTCAAATGGATCAAGTGCTGGCCGACCGGCCGATTGAGCAGAAGGAGGAACAGCAGAAGGAGGAGCTGTAGCCTTAGCCCCAGATGGACCAGCTTCGTCGTTTTTCTCTTTTGGTAGGGGAGAGCCTTTGCTATAAAGAGACAAAGCTGCAGATAAGTCTGCTGGCTCGTTCCCCCTGAGAAATTCTTTCACCAGAGCATCCTCATCGACTTCCTCAGAGCCCGACTCGATCTTTTTGATCTTTATTAAAGTTTCCCAGGCTTCAGCTAGAGATTCAAGATAGCCCTCGCCTAGGAATGTCAAGTCGCGGTGCATAAGAACGCGGGCGCCGTACTCGGCGATCAGCGGGTCAAACATGCACTTGACCTCTTCTCTACCCGCCTCTGCAGCTGCTTCGAGGCGAGAGTCAATCTCCTCAGAAGCTTTTCTCCTGCCCTCCTCACAGGCTTCATCTTTCATTATCTCAACCTTAGCAAGTTCATCATCGAGCTTGGTTTTTAAGAGCCGTGTAGCAACAATTTCATCGCAGTATCGTTGGGACTCTTCTAGAGCGGCTATTTTCTCTTCTTTCTCCTTAGAGAATATCTCTTTCAACTCTCTGACTTGCAGGGCGAGCGCGTCCCTCTCTTTCTGGATAGAATCTTTTTCTAAGGCAAGAGCTCCACTTCGCTGGACTGCTTCATCAAGTTCCTTTTTATGGGTCGCCTCTAAACGAGTGACGGCCTCGGCAGTGTCTTTTGCACTCTGCTCTGCGGCTTCAAGTTTTGACTTGTACGAAGCAAGCTCTTCATCTTGATTCTTGATAATGTCCTTGTCAAAGCCAGCTTCCAACTTCAATCGATCAATCTCCTGTTGGCGCTCAACAGATACTTCCGAGACTTTTTCGACCAAGTGTACAAACGCGTCATGTTGAACATAGACGTCGTTGTTGCAGGCGATGGCACTCTGCTTGACGTGCCCTGGGATATGATGAATAGCTGGGAGGAATTTCAGGCCGTCAAAGCAGATTTTTGGGAATTTAGCCTTAAGATCGACCATCTTCTCTGCTATAGTTGGGTCAGCCGCAGGAGTAGGGGGAGGAGGCTTTGAAAGTTCTGTTCTTTTCCGATTCTCCCGAGTTTGCCTTGTGCTCGACGAACCAGAATGTTGTTCTCGGGAGACATCGGGTTGAGACCCCTTCTGCGTAGGCTTTTCTCTATCTGACTCAGTTTGAGGAGGAGGATTACGAGAATATGAAGACTGGGAATATGTTTTCTTTCGATAAGACGAATCGCGAGGACGGTTGTCTCGATCCTCGTAATCATCTCTGTCCCTACGTCTACCTGAGCCTGAATCCCGTCCGGGATGGTGAAATATAGAAAAACCGTGGAGGCGATCGAGTCCGTGGGAGCGCCCCATGTCACCTGCGAAGAATAAAAATAACAACAAGTTAGGAAAAATCAGGGTAATGGAAAAACTTGAAGTGTATGGTGAAGTGCGTGTGTGTCCTAGTGTTCCCCTCGACAGACCGGTTCCTTTATCTTTACTGATTGGGGTGTTATCTCCCTGAACTGGGGGTTGAACTCCCGCGTTGCCTCTAGCGGGCGAATGAAACTTAAGGGCTTCCGGATAGTCGAAACCATAGTTGAGTAGATCGTCGGGAATGGTGAGGTTTGACAGACCCTTTAAAGAACTTTCCATGTGCTGTGAAGAAGTATCTTTCTCTGACGGGATGAGCGTAACTTTGGAAGTTCCGCCAACTTTCTCCTTCTGTATCTTGTATGTCAATTTCTTTTTCCCCTTCGAAGGGGAAGATGACGTTTCAATATCGTGCACTTCGACCGCCGGGTCCAAAGCGGGACCCACATTCTCGCCTTGTGTCTCAAGAGCTTCATCCTCTTTGTTTTCTCCCCCTTCATGTGTATCGGGGGTATGGCGTGATGACGATTCAGCTTGTTTTTTCCCTTTAACGGATGCAGACTTGGGAATGGAAACGCCCTCAGGAAGGCTAATCCGGTGACCTCCTGCTAACAGTCCGAACCTCGACAAGGATTCATTTGAAATGATGGTTCGGATGTCCCGTTCCTCAGTAGGAAGAGCTCTAATGGCTTCGACAGTCTTAGAATATCCTCGGCCCTCAGGACGCGGGTTGATACCTGAAAAATGAAACAAGAAGTTAGAAAAAGCATAGAACCGATTGAATGCAAATGTCGACTCAGGGAAGAGACTTACTGCCTTCGATCCATCTCCTCGCGAAACCAGGAGGGCAGCGCACATAGAACCATTCCTGTTTGTACAGGGCAAATTTGCTACATGCTCCGGTCAAAATCTGGCATTTGTGGTACGGCTCGAGGAACATAAAGGAGGGGCTATATTTCCGCTTCTTGATCATATAGATATATCTGATGTCGCCGGGAGTTGGAGGCCTAGAGAAGACGGCCATGAAAAGTAGGTAGGTCCTGTATATGAACGCGTGACCGTTTGGATGCAGCTGCGACGTGGCGATGTCTATGTATTGCAACACATCCCGAAGAAATAAATTGAATGGAGGCACGCTGCCCATCCAACACATAAACTTATTACAAGCAGTATACCCGACTGGGGGCAGATGAGGACGATCATGTCTCGACAGGACCAACACATTGGCGAAAGGGATTCCGTAGATGGAGCATATTCGCTGAAGCGCGACTTCGTTAATCTTCGAAGCCTGTGAGTCGATCGGATTGTCCAAGAGAATCGATGCCTCCAGGGCATCAGGAGCTAAGTTATGAGCATGGGAAGTCGACGGTTTTGAAGTGTCCGCGACTTCTTGCCTTGAAGATGGCCCGGGCCTATCAGATATAGTGGCGGAGCTAGATTTTTTAGACATCTCCAATAAATAGTGAATCTGGCTAAGCGCCTGTGAAAACTATACTTGAAAAATGTTCAACGTTAGAATTAACAACACGAATATTCCCCCCACGTGGTGTGTGAACTAGTGCAAGCAATCGTGTATAAGCATTGAAAATTTGTTGAAAATTTGAAGGTCGCAAAGTTACTGATATAAAACTGAGCGTCAAATCATCGCCTTCGAAGACCGTCATCGCTGACCGTCTCCAAAAGCCTGCCTTGTGGTGATTACAGTTTCAGATTCAGAAAACGTTAAAAGAAGCTATCTGATTATGTCAATTTATGTCTACTGAAGCTAGGGAGTTAATAGTCCAGGTCAGTTTGATATGCTAGTATGCTAGAGTCCTTGTCCTTGTTTGGTTATGTGATTAGGCAAGGCAATTGATCGTTCGTCCTAAGTGTGGTTCGGCATTTATGTTGTTCGGCACTTATGATTGTTCGGCATTTGTATTGTTCGGCCTAAGTGTGGTTCGGCATTTATGTTGTTCGGCACTCATGATTGTTCGGCATTTGTATTGTTCGGCCTAAGTGTGGTTCGGCATTTATGTTGTTCGGCACTTATGATTGTTCGGCATTTGTATTGTTCGGCTTAAGTGTGGTTCGGCATTTATCTTTGTTCGGCACTCATGATGGTTCGGCATTTGTGACTGTTCGGCAAAGCATCGTTCGACCAAAATTTTGTTCGGCCGAGACAACGTTCGACATCCTATCTGACTCATACTCCCTCCATATCCTTCCGTTGCACTGCCCGGCATATGACGAATCATGCCGAGCCAAGGTTACGTCGAGCACCAACGCTCGACACACCATCCTTAACGGTGACCTAATTGCCCTCTTCTTCCTCCATCCACACCAAACCACGAGGACGAATCGTTCGGCGAGTCATACCGGACCATCCTGTTCGGCATTCTAGCCAACTCATACTTTCCTCCACATCATCTGGCCTTAAAAAGTCCTAATCGAAGTTCGATTCCTTCATCCACGCAACACCTATGGGCTACAGTTACAATTTACGAACTCGAACCTCGTGTTAAAACCTCTTTGTTTAGGGAAAGGATTTAGTTAGAGGGATTTTTACCTAGTTAGCAGATCGAAACTTGGAGGAATCTGGAGTTGAGGGCGCAGTTTTGATTAATGCCGAATAGGTAAGGAAGAATTGTCAAGTCTTTGAAGGCTGTTAACAGGCGAATTTCTCAAGTACAAGATAGAACAAGTGAGTGTAAAAAAGAGAAGAAGATGGAGCAGGCCGGCCTTTATATAGGGAAAAAGGAGAAGTCGAAGAGACGATGACCGTTTGAACCGGTCAAAACGAAGTCGTTCGGCAGACACGGAGCGCTCGGCTTCAGCTGTATTGTTCGGCCTTCACATGACGTTCGGCACACACCACCTGGTAATCACAAGATGACGCCTCCGAGAGAAATAAGACAAGGATCGAAGCGGAACACAGAGAGCATGAAATCCAAAGCATATCACGTTCGGTCATGTGGTACACTTTGGGGGGCAAGTGTTTCCTTGAGACTTGACCAGGCAACTAAGTACTCGGCATTAGCATACTGATCGGCATTAGCAAGCGCTCGGCATTCAAGAAGCGGTCGGCATCCAAGAAGCATTCAGCATCCAGGAGCACTCGGCATCAGGAGACGTTCGGCTAAAGGCAACGTTCGGCCAGAGACATCGTTCGGCCAGAGACATCGTTCGGCCAGAAACAATGTTCGGCCAGAGACATCGTTCGGCCAGAGACATCGTTCGGCCAAAGGCAACGTTTGGCCAGAGACATCGTTTGGCCAAAGGCATCGATCGGCTAAGGGTTTCATTCGGCCAAAGGTAGCGTTCGGCCAGATACTTCGTTCGGCCAAAGGTAGCGTTCGACCAGATACTTCGTTCGGCCAGAGGCACGTTCGGCTTCGATTGCTATTCGGCCTACTCTTCCCACACAACAAGCGCCTCGTTCGGCATGAGGAGAGTGATTCGGCATCCGACCGTTCGGCCTGTTTGGTTCGGCATACAGTGACCACTCCATTTGGGCCAAGGTGTTCGGCTGCCAGGCCCGCTTGGGAAGTCCAACCCATCTTTGTCTATAAATAGAGGGGCAGGGGCATAGTGAAAATGGACCTTTTTTCGAGAACACTGGGGAGACTCTGCCACTTTCAAGATTTATCCTCTTTATTTAGTAATTGTATTCAAGTATTTGATCTACGGATTGTATCTGTAATCAATCATCAAGTAAAGCAATAAAGTTTAATCTCAAAGTGGACGTAGGCAATTACGCTGAACCACTATAAATCCGGTGTTCTTACTTTCTGCATTCAAATTAGCATATTCTTCCTTGTTTAATTTATCTTCATCACTTATATCTCTATGCAATCTTTCTCAACGAGGTTAGTGACCCATTTTGGTGCTAACAATAGCCATTTACTTAAGCTGCAGCTGCATCAATCTTCATCGTCAAACCCATATCAAAAGGCCTCTTCCAAATGACCGCCTTCATAAGGTCATTAGATACTCAACAATTAAATAGTATTGTACTTAGGATATATAATGACATAAATTACCACCATTTTAAGGTCAATGAATACTCAACAGTCAAAGAGCATCGCGACTAGTCCAAATCCATACCACTTAGATAAGATCCATAACTTTTGCATACAAGGTCCAATTGAGGTGTCGTCTTTGCGGTTGCATTCCATAGCGGGATCTTCTATGTCTTGGGTTAGTTTGGGCTTGGTTGAGTTTAGTCACTAGTTATTTTTATATTGTTATAATATAATATTTGTTGTGAGAAATATAAATTAAAATAGATAACAATGCTAGTTATTATTTTTGGAGCCCTCCTTTCTTTTGAAAGCAAGTGACAACAACATATGTAGCAAAATTTTCTTCTAATCATCTATAACATATACATGGCCAAGACTACTTGTTTAAATGTTTGATATTGTTGTTTGATAGAGTTGGAAAGTGTGTGAATGGTTGAAGCAAAATGGTCGTTATGAACGCACTGTAAAATCCCTTGTATTTAACATTTGTTAAATTGGTTAAATGTGAATATATTATGGAAATATATGTATTAGATGGTTCTATATACATGTTATGACTACGTTTGACCTAAAGGAGTAGGTTTGGAAAGTTACAGAAATTATGAAACAAAGTGGTGCTGAAAATCCTGGTTTTAGTAAAATATAAAGGGTTTTACTTTTGATATTTTCCTCAAATCTTTTTAAATAGTTTGAGAAAAGTTATTAGAGTATTTTAATAAGAATTTTAATGTTTAAATATGTTTTATTATTATTTTTGAATTTCAAAGAAAAGTGTTTTAAATTATAATACATGCTTTTTTGGTTTTAAATAAGTGATAAATTAAAATATTTTGATGCAATATTTAAATAATATTTTAAACCATATTTTAAAGTATTTTAAATTACAATTAAGTATATATAGTTTTGAGAAAATTAGTTATTATTTTATTATAGTAATTTGGAGCTTATGTAATGTATATATCATTTCAAATATGTTTTCCGTAAATACATAAGTGGGAAAAATTAAATTAAGCCTCTTATAAAGTAATAAAGAAAAGTTTTGTATTTTAACACTTTTTGTTAAAATGAGTGGTTTTGTGAAGTTAAGTGAAAATACATTAAGTTGTTAAATTAATTAGAGATAAGTAATTATAATTAGGATTGTAATTGTAACTTTAATGAGGAATACTTTAAAGTAATAATAAGAGAATTGGTTTTGGGTTTGCTATGACATTGTTTGAGTAAAATCGTCTTAAACCCTTATGAATGTAATTTAATCTTTGAAAAGAGTTTTAAAGGAACAGTTTATGAAGTGTTTTAAGTTTATGGTAAATAATGTTTTAGTAAAAAAATTTAACCCTTGAATAATATTTTTAAAGTCGGAAAATATTGTTAAGTGTTTATGAAAATGCGTAGATCTTTAATGATGGGATTTTAATGATAATAAAAAGTGCGGCATCTTTGGAAAAAGATAGAAAATTATAAGTTCTAAGTATATAAGAGAGAGGGGGTTTATAGCAGTAATGTTTGGGTGACATTTGTTTTCAACCCTTTGACTGTATTTTAAGCAAATAAAATTTATTATTGATTTGTGAATATACTTATACCATAGAGATAAGTATATGAATATTTTTAGGAATTGTAGAATACTTGTATATACCTTTGTAAAGATATTTGAAATATATTTATACAAGTAGAAAAAAGGGTTTTTAATTAATAAAGGATTAATTAATTAAAAAGGGGATTCGAAGTCGTTTATATGACTTGATCGTGCTTGTGTGTATCGATCATGATTTTTGTGTTACTTGCTTATGGAAAGTATATAGGATTTAGCTTCCCTTATGTGATCATTTTCATTATTGTTGAAATTGACTAAATATAACTTTGGAAATATCTAGGAGAAACACGAAAATTATATGGTACAGTTATCTTCGATGATGCTACATTGTACGTATAAACTCGTTTTGCTCTCGTAAGACAAATGATAAGGAAATCCAACCCCATCCGGTTAGGAGGTGATCTCCGCTCTTATGTATTGTCTGTTTATTTCCAAAAGAACCAAAGTTAAGTTTACCAAAAATCGATCGATTGGTTTTTAGGGCACCCGGTAAGCGGGGAAGTGTATTTATATGAGATGATTGGAAACTGTTACCACTCCAAAACCATATGCATGTTCTATGTTTTGGAAGAGGTTCGTAATTGGTTCGAGATGCTTGAATTTATGAGGAGATTCGAGATCAGTATGAGATGCTCGAACACATGTAGTTGTTCATGATCTATTCAGGATTTGGGAATCCATATGTGATTTCGAGATCTGTTGAGATGTGGGAATCCATGTGTGATTTCGAGATCTATTGAGATGTGGGAATCCATGTGTGGTTCCATGGTCTATTTGAATTGGGGACTTATGTGTTGAGATATGTTCGAGTGGTGACTCATGTGTTGGAATGCCAGATGTAGACTCACCAGGGGATATGACTAAAATTAGATATAGGATGCATAACTGTGGGTTTAGCTAACCCAAGGGTGCATGTGACTTTAGCCTAGAGAATCCTATAGTTACGCAAGTGTGAGTGGTGCACTTGGGCCTCATGTTGTGGCCAACTATGTATTTTCTATGGTACATTGGCTAGGGATTTATGACGCTTCGGGAGGATATCTCTGATCCTTGTGCTGAAGAACCATTCTCGAAGTACTGAGGTCACCTCCGTGGAATCCTACACAATTAGCGAACACGTCTTAGTGGTTTTGATTGTATACCTATTATTGTTGCGATGTACACTCATATGCATCACAGCTACTTGATTATTTATATTTCACACCTTATGTATTATTATAATATCACTGGAATTTCTAACAGAAATGGTTTGGTTACCATAAGGTAAAAACTCGTCTGTGTTTATTTGCGGCGTGGTCTTATGAGACGCCATTATTTTTGAAGAGTTTTATAATATAAAAATCTATATGATTTGAGTTTCTCATGCTAGTTTACCAGACTATTACGGATGTTATTTTCTTATAATGCTTAGGCCAGCCCATGTATATTTCCAGATTTAGCTGGAAGCTTTGGAGCTTCGGAGATGAGCTAGATGCCTCCAAGACCTATTCATGTATTTATTTTCCGCTGAATTACTTGTTTTGTCACTATCAGCATTTGTGAGCACATGCTGTTTTAACTGTTTAGCCTGATGATAGGTTAATTTACTCGGATTGATGTATGTATATTAAAATTTTCTTTTTGGTAAAGATCTTTGGAGATATTATATATTATCGTTCTGCATGTTAGATTCTGATATTGTGTTCTTCTTTCTTGTTCTATTTCGTTTTCCTTTTCTTTCACCTTAATGTTCTATCTTTCCGACACTTAGGTGCTGGGCACATGAATGTCGTTGATGTATTAGTGTCAACATTCCAGAGTCGAAAAGGTCATTTGTTTCATTTGATATCAGAGCTGAAGGTTAAGGATCACCCTTGGCTTTGGTGGGGTATAACTCATTAAGAGATAAGGTAGTGGAATGCCTTCTTTTGAGTTGAGTGTATTATATAGATGAGAGTGCATATTTTTTATTATTATAAAAATGTTTTATATTATGTTGATTGGTCTGTTGAGTGGTTTATGGATTCTGGTCAATACGTGTTGCTAACGTTATTGATAGAGATCTTAAAACATTTGAATAAGGCAAACAGATATAGTATTATTTTTGAAATTGGTAAATGAAATAATTTTACCTAGGATTATATTTTATATATAAAGAATAATTTTAAAAATTGATATAGTCATTTATGATGTTTTGGTTTGTTAAGAAATAATAATATTCAATTATTATCGTTTATTGTTTGATTAGTTGTGCTCGGCTAGTTTATGAGCAGTTTTACCTTTTCACTACATGGCTTGGGCAGATAGTAACTTGTAGGAACATTAAAACGAACACCCTGTGAATTAAATTTCACAGTTTGACTATAAGGCGTTCGGTGAAAATTTTGGGTTAAAATTTAATTTTAATAAAAGTTTGTTTATTATTGTCGTTGAGAAAGACAAAGTATTTTAAAAATAAATATTTGTGAGATGATTTTGTATAAGAAAGTAACTTTATATAAGTATGGTTTATAAAGTATAGTTTATAAATAAAAAGGATTTAAACTGAGAATTTAAGAACTTAAATCCCAGTTTTTTTGGATAATGTTTTTCAAAGTTTGTGAAGTTTGAATAATACTACTATTATTTGAAAGCATTTATGGATAGAAATGTTTTCAAAAGGATTTTAAAAGTATTAGAAAGCACTGAACTCACTTCCGCCACTGGAAAATAATTCTGGTGATGACTGCAGCATCATCGGCGTTTATTTTCAAGTTTCAAAATGGGGAATGCTACCATAGTAGTTTTGCTTCATAGTTGTTTTGGTAAAACAGATTTTGATTTAAATTCCAAAAGTATGATCTGATATACAAAATCTGTAAGTATATATTATTTCAAAATGATTTGAAATAAAACCTGTTGTTTAATTCTTAAGTTTTTGGTTAAGTTATATTATGGACTCACGTATCATATGCATTAGGCTAGTTTGGTTTGTACATCTCATTATGATATGTTGTTTGGTAGTTTTCATTTGTTGAAATGGAGTTCGATTTTGGACAGTTAGAAACTCCTAAATTTGTATAGAAATTGAAGCTATGTGTTTTTGTGAAAATATAAAAGGTTGAGTTTTTGTAACTCTTAAATTGTAAGATAATAGAATTTAAATAAGTTTTAAATTTGTAGAACATCCTTGTTAAGTAGAACATTCGATGTTATTGGGTCAACTAATACACATTTTTACCTTAGTGTTGCCAAAGAAAGGTAGACTCTAGTCTTGAGTTTGGATACCAAAGCTCGACTCTTTATTGCTACTTGCCAAGTCCGATGGATAAAGAGGTCTAGAAGGTAGACTCGATGATAAGATCCAAATTTATTTTGGGCCTTCGTCAGAATTTTAGCAAGTTAAAGCAAGTTTTAAATTGAATGAATATCATTGTTAAGTAAACTGAATGAGATTGTTTTATATATACTAAACCGAATGAGATTGTTTTGTATATACTCCTAGAATGTAGTGGAGTGATATACAATATGAACTTAAGTCTTGAAAGGATTTAAAAATAAAGTTGTGGCTTTTTGAAATGATTATGATATTGAGTAATGTTTTATTTGGAAAATGAATGTGAATTAAAATGAAAAGTAAATTGGTGTAGTTAAGAAACCAATTGAATAGAGTACATAAGTTGTACGTAGACCATTTTATTTGCATGACAGTTCTTGATCCAGGATTCAAGTAAATGGACTTCGAGGTGATTTCACCGGTATGAGTTAGAATTTTTCACTCGACTCTTGACTGTGAATGCTGGATATGGATTTTAGATAAATCCCAATTTTTGTCATAGTATATGGCTATGTAAGAAAAATGGAGGTTTTTAGTCGAGGAATCTGATTGGAGTTCGCACTAGAGAGGTTAAGTGAGATACACTAGTGCGGAAGTGAAATTTATGTGATCGAGCGAGTGATCAGATTAGAGATTGCATACAGATGGTCCATGTGCATCGTATGGGCTTTAATAATGTTTGTATGCCATGTTTTGTTGGCTTGTGAAGATTTTAGGTGATAACACTTCAAATTGTTCTGAGGTACCATGAGTAATCAATTAAGTAATAACCTAAGGCTGTTGAACGTAAGGTGATGCTTAGTGGATTGTTTGTCATCCTTATGCGATGAGAAGGTTTCTGAACCTAGGCAAACTATAAGCTATGGTTGCTCGTGGTTACATTACTATGTAGTATTGTATATGATTGTTTCTTTGGTTGCTAGTGATTACAATACCATTAGGTATTAATGTGTGATTATTGCTATTTTTGCTTGTATCGGCATTTTAAGGACAAAATATTCTTAATGGGGGAGAATGTAATGGCTCGGGTTTTTGAACACTTTATAATTGAATATCAGAATTATTTAAATACTTGAATCATGGATTTAATGTGAATAAGAATGATTCAAAAGCTTCTTTAAATTCTTTTAAAATAATAATGGTGATGGTAAACTTTTATTTTTTAACTAAAAGGGACTAAACTTGTTTTAATACAAAATTCTTTTTAATTAATGTGTGAAATTATCATTTCGTGGCACTGTCTCGGATTTTGTTGAAACTAATGTCATTTGATCTGAAATAATAGGTTGTTTTGTGTCAACGAGTTTCGTAACGATCTGATGCACTGTGTGATCGTGTGAGCTTGAACCTTGTAGCGATTAATTTTAGAAATTAAAATATATTATTTATTTTTGCTATAAATAACCCTAACCCTTAACCCCTTTTCTCACTTCTCTTCCTCCCTCCCTCTTTTCTTTTTATTTGACTGTAAACGAATAAACATAGCCACCACCACTCTTCGGATTGTTTCAAGAGATTTAAGCAACATTAGACCATGGCATTAGATTCGTTGAGCTTGTATTGGAGAGGGCTTCATGTTGGTATAGGTCGATTAGGTTGCGGTGTTAGTTGGTCGATCTTGTATTGGAGCAGCCATAAATAGGGTTTGCTGCTGTAGGCGATGGAGGAGGTTTTAGGCAAAGGAGGAGGTTTTAGGCAAAGGTGATAGTGTATTCGAGTTTCTCGAGCGAGGCGAGTCAGTTGGGAGGCTCGATAAGAGGTGCAGCTGCAAGACGGAGAGAGCAGATCATGACTTCAGGGGGTGCATTGCGAAGGTCTTGTAACGTGAAATTCGATGGAGGTGGCGGCGCGCGGGTTTGTGCACTAGAGAGAGCAGATGGGTGTGCGTGCATGGAGGTGGTTATGCACAATTCTCATGCATAGGTAATTGATTTGGAAATCGGGGAAGATAATTAATAAAAGGGGAAGGTAATTAAGTGAGTTAATTAGCTTAATTAATAAATATAATTCAAATTCTTATAGAACCCATAACTTTTGCATACGAGGTCCATTTGAGGCATCGCCTTCGTCGTTGCATTCATAGCGGGATCTTTTAGGTCTTGGTTGTTTGGGATTGGGTTAGTTTACTCACTAGTTATTTGTATATTATTGTGATATAATGTTTGCTGTGAAAAATATAAATTAAAATAGATAACAATACCAGTTATTATTTATGGACCCTTCCTTGCTTTTGAAAGCAAGTGACAATTATATATGTAGCATAATTTCTCTTTTAATCATCTTTAACATATACATGGCCTAATTTACTTGTTTACATAATTGATATTATTGTTTGATTGAGTTGGAAAGTTGTGAATGGTTGAAGCGAAATGGTCGCTATGAACGCATTTTGAAATCCCTTGTATTTAACATTTGTTAAATTGGTTAAATGTGAATATATTATGGAAATATACATATTGGATGGTTCTATTCACATGTTTTGAGTGTGTTTTTTACCTAAAGGAATTGGTTTGAAAATTATAGAAATATTGAAACAAAGTGGTGTTGAAAATTCTGGTTTAAGTAAAGAATAAAGGTCTTTACTTTAGATATTTTCCGACCAAATCTTTTTAAAAGGAGTTTGTGAAAAGTTATTAAAGTATTTTAATAAAAAGTTTAAAATTTAAATATTTTTATAATTATTTTTGAATTTCAAAGAAAAGGACTTTAAATTATAAAATATGCTTTTATGGTTTTTAAATAAGTTATAAATTAAAGCATATTGAAGCAATATTTTAAACCATATTGTTAAAGTATTTTAAATTACATTTAAGTGTATATAGTTTTGAGAAAATTAGTAGTTGTTTTATTAAAATAATTAGGAGCTTATGTAATATAAATATCATTTTAAAGAGGTTTTTGGTGAATACATAAGTGAGAAAAAGTAAATTAAGCCTTTTATAAGGTAATAAAGGAGAGTTTTGGATTTTAACACTTTTTGTTAAAATAAGTGGTTTTGAAGAAAAGTGAAAGTACATTAATTTGTTAAATTAATATAGAGATAAGCAATTATAATTGGGATTGTAATTGTGACTTTGATGAGGAATACTTTAAATTAATAATAAGAGAATTGGTTTTGGGTTTGTTGTGACATTGTTTGAGTAACAATCATCTTAAACCCTTATGAATGTAATTTAATCTTTAAAGAGAGTTTTAAAAGAATGGTTTGTGAATTGTTTTGGGTTTGTTGTAAACAATGTCTTAGTAACATTTGTTTTTATACCCTTGAATATTCTTTTTAAAGTGGAAAAATATTGTTAAGTGTTTATGAAAATGCTTAGATCTTTAATAATAGAATTTTAAAGATAATAACAAGTATGAAATCTTTAGAAAAAGATATAAAAGTATAATTTTTAAAGCATAAAAGAGAGAAGGGGTTTATAGTAACAATATTTGAGTGACATTTGTTTTTAACCTTTTTGACTGTGTTTTAAGCAAGTAAAACTTGTTATTGATTTGTGAATATAATTATACCATAAAGATAGGTATATGAATACTTTTGAAGTATTGAAAAAAGTACAGATGAATAGGGAATTATAGAATACTTGTATATACCCTTGTAAAGATATTTGAAATATATTTATACAAGTAGAAAAAGGGGTTTTTGATTAGTAAAGGATTAATTAATTAAAAAAGGGGTTCGAAGTCATTTATATGACTTGATTGTGCTTGTGTTGGATCATGCTTTTTTTATTACTTTCTTATGGAAAGTATAGGGGACTCAGTTTTCCTTATGTGACCATTCTCATTATTGTTGCAATTGATCAAATATAACTCTAGAAATATCTAAAAGAAACATGAGAATTATATAGGATAGTTATCTTCGGTGATGCTATACTGTATGTATAAACTCGTTTTGCTCTTTTAGGACAAATGATGATGAAATCTGACCCAGTTCGATTAGGAGGTGATCTACGCTCTAATGTATTGTCTGTTTATTTCCAATAGAACCGGAGTAGAGTTTATCGGAAATCAATCGATTGGTTTTTTAGGCAACTAGTAAACGGGGGAGTGTACTTATATGAGATAACTCGAAACCGTAACCACTCCAAAACCATATACTTGTTCTATGCTTTGGAAGATGTTTGTGATTTGTTCGAGATGTTGGAATCTATGTGGAGATTCAAAATATGTTTGAGATGCTCGAACACATGCGGTTGTTCGTGACCTATTCAGGATGTGGGAATCCATGTGTGATTCCGAGATCTATTGAGATATGGGAATCTATGTGTGATTTTGATATCTTTTTAGATGTGGGAATCCATGTGCTATTCCGATATCTATTGAGATTTGGGAATCCATGTGTGGTTCCATGACCTGTTAGAGTTGGGGACCCATGTGTCGAGATCTGTTCGATTGATGACTCATGTGCTAGAATGTCAGACGTAGCCTTACCAGAGGATATGACTAGAACCAGAAATATGATGCATAGCTGTGGGTTAGCAACACAAGGTTGTAGGGTACTCTACCCTAGAGATTCCTATAGTTATGCATGCGTGAGTGGTGCATTTCGGCCTTATGTTGTGGCCAGCTATGTATTTCGTATGGTACATCAGCTAGGGATGTATGACGCTTCAGGAGGATATCTCTTATCCTTGTGTAGGAGGATCATTATCGAAGTATCGAGGGCGCCTCTGTGAAATCCTACACGATTAGCAAACGCTCGTTAATAGTTTTGATTGTATACCTGTTATTGTTGTGTTTACACTCACATGCATCACAACTACTTGATTATTTATATTTCACACCTTAGACATTATTACAATATCATTTGAATTTATATTAGAAATGGTTTGGTTATCGTAGGGTAAAACCCACCCGTGTTTATTTGCAGTGTGGTCTTACGAGACGCCATTATTTTTGAAGGGTTTTGTAAATATAAAAATTCATATGATTTGAGTTTCTCGTGCTGGTTTACCAGACTGATCCGGATGTTATTTCCTTATAATGCTTAGGTCAGCCTATGTATATTTCCATATTTAGTTGGACGCTTTAGAGCTTCAGGAGACGAGCTAAACGCCTCCAAGACCAATTCACGTATTTATTTTCCGCTGCATTACTTGTTTTGTATCTATTAGCATTTATGAGGACATGCTGTTATAACAATCCAGGCAGATGATAGGTTATTTTACTCTGATTGATGTATGTATATTAAAGTTTTCTTTTTGGTAAAGATCTTTTGAGATATTATATATTATCTTTCTGCATGTGAGATTTGATATTGTGTTCTTCTTTCTTATTTTATTTCCTTTTCTTTTACCCTAACGTTCTGTCTTTCTGGCACTCGGGTGCTTGGCATGTAAATACCATGATGAATTAGTGTCGACATTCAGGGGTCGAAAAGTCCATTCGTTACACTTATGAAAATATCTTCATAAAATTATTTTGTTGCAAACCTAAATACTTTGTTTTTACCCATGTAACAGTTTTTACCCATGTAATAGTTTTCAACATATTACTTTATGCCCAAAAGTAAACATTTTTCCTTTTTAATAAAATATCTTCAGAGTCACTTAAAAACAAAAGTTTATTCTGTTTTATTAAGTCAGATTTCAATTATAATTTAACATCTTGTGTGTGTCACTTGGGTTATAACGACACTTAACCCTCTTATAAGTGTTCATCCTACCCCACTCCTATTTAGTCCCCACTCAGTTGTCATCATAAATAAACATCATTTTTTAGGGTGAGTTAATAGTGGTTAAACAAACAACCCTTACACACAAAAAGCATACAATTACCTATTAAAATGCTCTCTCATTTATATTCAGACTATGTAAATCATCATACACTAAATGGTCTATCCTACCCAAGGTTCAGGGAATCGCAAAATCTAAGCTCTGGCACCAGGCGTGACGACCTATTATTTTTAACATCTAAAAATAAGTATAAATGCCATCAAAATATGCTTACAACTAATTAGTCTAATTTTAGATATTGAAGAAAGTGGACCAGGAGTATATAAAATTAAAAATCTAAATAATGAACATAAAAGAGAAAACTCACAGTGGAATTCAATCACCGCCGTATCATTTCAACAATTAAATTTTACACAAATTCAATTCGCCATATAGTTTACATATTTTAATACAATAAACAATAAAACAACAATTATATAACTACGATACAAGAGATATACCGAACTATCTTATAGATATGATCTATTACAGGCCCTTTGTTCCCTTCTTTGCTTTCACTTGCAAACTTACAAATACACACACATACATATAATAAAGGGAATAATGGTCAACTATGTTTGGATTGTACCTAGCCCTATACACTTTGACCTCATGGGAACCGTAGGCTATTGCATAAGAAAAAACTATTTACATGCCCTTTCGACATCAAGCCCACGTAGTTCTATTTCCTGCTCTTTTCCTGTATCTAAATACTCGTTAACAAATAAAAACCATAACATCCATGCAGCCAATGTAAGAAAAACACAACTTCTATTAAATCATCATAATCAATCATCATATGGGGTAACATAATAATAGCGCACAACCATCAAACATCAACAACACTCAATGCTAACACCAATCATCAAATAAGAAAATAACAATAACATAATAATATACTTACGTTCATACTAATCATCAACTATAGTATACATCACCAATGTAAGTATAAGTCATCAAATGTTTACTAATCGCTCCACAATAGTAATACAACATCGATACTATCAAATGTATACTAACCAATCCATATTAGTAACACAAACATCAACCATCAGATGTGTACTAATCCAGTCAATACTAGTAACACAACATCAATCGTCAAATTTGTATTGATCTAATCAATACAAGTAAAATGACATCAATCATCAAAAAACTATAAACAAACAACTATTCATCGTCTTGCATAAATAATGGCAAATTATCACACACTCATCAAAATGTGATACCATCATCAAACATCAGCCATAATTACAACCAATAATAATTACACATTCTACAACCATCGAAATAGTATATTTGCAACCATTATTCTCTTACGTATAAATCTTTTTTATTATTGCTTATTATAGAATCACCTTTATTTATATATCTTAAAACAATAATAATCTTTCCAAAATGATAACATACTCCAAAACCCTTTATTACACTTTTATTTCTTCGATTACCTTAAAACATCCTATTTTAGTCGAAAGTAGTATTTTTCATCGACTTACTTTCAAAATATTATTATTGTTATTTTACATCAAAATAACAATATATTATAACCTCTTGAATACTTTGCAAAATCGATTTATTTCTATTTCCTACAAAAATAGCAATGTCTTATATTATATCTGAAAACTCCCTTTGTCATTATTTATCTTAAAATATTAATAATTTAAATCAAAACACTTTTGAAAACACATTTTTACTACTACTACTACTATTATTCCAAAATCCTTTTTATTTTGTTAATCAAATAATAATATTTTCCCCTATAAAAATTGTAAAATAAATTATATCATTATTTACAAAAAACAATACAATTTTACAAGAACCATATTATTATTTATGAAATTCCCCTTTATTTTATAAACAAAATAATATCTTCCAATTTTAATTTAAAAATAGATTTTTGTAATTATTTATGAATTTTCTAGTAATTCATAAATAATAACCTTATTAAAATCCCACTTTAAATTGAGTAAAATTTGTTAGATCATTATTATTTACAAACGCTAGTAAAAAATCTATAAAAAGTCCCATTCGTAATTATTTATCCATATTTCTAACGTTACACCATTTCTTTTAATTTCTATTATTTAATTATTTTCCATTCAAATTCATAATTAATTATAATTAAACATCTCACAATACAGAATCAACAACAAACATACAAACCAAGGCAAAATACATCTAAAGTATCATACTAACCAAACAATCATCACCACATATGTAACAACCCTGTATTTTGTAATTATTTTAAATTGAATTTTCTGATTTAAAAACTTTATTTTATTTATTAAATGGAAAATTTTGTTATTATAAATATTAATTATGATTTGTATGTGAATTATAATCCCAAACATGAATAAATAGAGTATTTTCCAGAACTGTGAATTTTGGTCAATATGTTCAAACTTTGACTTTTAATTTAAAATTTTAAAAGTTTGAATTCTTGAATTTTATCTTTTATTTTGAAGGTAAATAAAATTTCAAGAATACTGCTTTTTGTTTCATTGAAATCTGATTAATATTGTGAAAGTTATGCCTTTTACACTATTGGATGTAATTTGTTGTATTTAACAAAATTGTTATTTTAATTTTATATAAATAATATTTTGTTGTCATGTCATGTTCTAATTTATGTTTACATGTGTATCATGATGTTATGTATATATATTTTAGTTTTAAAACATTTTAAAAAGTGTAATTGAAATTTTCTAATGTCAGTTGTATTTTGTTTACAATTTTTAATTTCTAGTTTCAATTAATTAAAGTAATTCTTTATTTATTTTTCTATTTTCTTAAAACCTTATTTTATTTTCATTTCCACTTTATTTTGTTCAGCATTTATTTTATTTACTTTACTTTTATTTGTTTAGAAGGGTTGGTATAATTTTCTAAAGTTAATTGCATTTTTGTTTGAAATTTTAAGTCTAGTTTCAATATATATACGTTTTTTATTTTAAAGGCATATCTTTAAAAGGTATTTATTTAACGTTATTGTATTTATTGGTTTGTGAAAGCTTCTTGTATACACCTTTCTTTAATATATAGGTAACACATCAATTAGGATACGTTATCTATTTTTAAGTGGAGACATACGTTACGTTTTGATTTATTACCTCTTTAGCTTTCCATCCATTGATTTCATACCATAACTCCTCAATATTTGTTGCCATTTATTTCCTTGATTCCTAGCCGCCTATATCATGTGAAAAATCTCTTCCCATCTTCATTTTTCAAGGCACTTCGGATCTGGAAAAAAAAGTAAGCAATGGCCTCTTCTCCTTTTCACTTCTCTTCTTCTTTTTCCTATTGTTTTTCCATGTTTTTGCCTTGATTTTTCTCTAAGCTTTGCTCGGCCATAGACCCCACCACCACCACCAACCACCACTCCTCCTCCTCCCCATGATCCACGGCCAGCACCACCTCCTACCCCTCTGACCAGATCAGGCCATGGCAACCAAGTGATGCAAACACCACAAAACAATGTCCAAAACTCCATAAAAAGTGTACTAGCCGAGCCTAGTTCAACTCTACCCTTCATATCTTGCCTTGGCCACCCCCTATTGCTCCACCACCACCTAGATACCACCACTACCCATCACTTTAGCCTCTATCCAGATCTGACCTGACCTGTACAAGCCATGGCCGAGTCATAGACCCATGTAGCCGAGCCCAAAAAGTTCACCAAAACTCCACCTTAGTGCCTTAACTCCTTGTATTCATGTTATGTAACCTCTACCACTTCCTATTATCCTTGTAACCATGCCTTTATTGATCCAAACCAGACCCTATTTCAATCTAAAACATGTTGTGGCCAAACCCATAGCATGTATGGTCGAGCAAAAGTTGAGTTATGGTCAAGCAAAATTGATTTAAAAGCTAGGTGATGTATTTGTCTAGCCTAGTTTCCATTTGTTTCAATTTAAACTTTGTATTGTAATTTTATTTATATTTTTTGTTGTTGTTATATACAAGACTAATATCTTGGCTCTCTCCACTCAAATTGAAAATCGTGCTATCGTGCTTTCTGGAATTTATCTGTGTATGTTGTTTTGCAAAACTTTAGCGTAAAAAGGTGAGTAATCACACCTGACATTCATACTTATATTATTGTGAATTGATAGCAAGTGAATATGTATAAATTATTATATCATGTTATACCTGCCTGTGATGTATATTATATGATGTTAAACCCTATAATTAACTTGTCACATCATCTGTTATGTTTTATTTTATTTTACTGTTTATTTATATTCTGTTCTCACGCTGCAAGTTCCCTGTAGAATAGAATCACTATGGGTTGAAATGATACATACCCGAACGGACTTTAGAATAGGAAAAGATCGTTATGGGCTGAAATGATAGGCCTGAGCGATTTTTATTTATTTTTATTTAACTTGGGATTGCGGGTTTGAAATGATAGAACCCGGATTTTTCTTTGTAAATTACAGATTGAAATGATATATTATCCGTATCACTTGACCTAGGTTAGAAAATATTATACAGACCCGTGGTTATTTTATATATTTTTCTGGAAGTTTTAAGTATTTTTAAAAATGTAAATTTTGATATTTTGATTTAAATTTGGTTTTTAAAATGATTTAATAAAGTGAAAATGATTTTTCTATGTGTTAAATATGTTAATAAATGAATGGAAAAATGGTGATTTTCAACATAACTTAATTTGGAAATTTGTGATTTGATTTGTGATGAAAGTTTAAGTTAACTAAATAAAAATGGAAATTAAGTTTTGTTTATGAAATGAAATTTTTAAAATTTAAGTGTAAAGAGAATTTGTTAAAAATGAAAGAAATAAGGAAATGGTACACTTGAATTGATTTTTGTAAAATTGGATTTTATTGTAAAAATTCACTTTATAAAAA
The DNA here is from genome assembly GCA_030737815.1 of Allium fistulosum. Taxonomy (NCBI): domain Eukaryota; kingdom Viridiplantae; phylum Streptophyta; class Magnoliopsida; order Asparagales; family Amaryllidaceae; genus Allium; species Allium fistulosum. Next base: position 1,040,793,741 of record CM060902.1, on the reverse strand, counting down.
TCATAAGTTAAAGGTATTTAAATGAACATTTTGATGTGGAAAATTATGATTTTTATAAGTTTAAATGATTTAAATTGAAGTTTATTTATGGTTGGAATTATATTAAAAATCTGGAAATTCATTTAGTAGCACTTTAGAAATGCTATCGTTTCTGGAAATGAACTAAAATCTGAACTAAATGAATCTGCAGCACTTTGTAAGTGTTGTAGTTACAGAAGTAAACTAAAAGGAAATTTAACTAGGGGCTATCACCGCACTTTGCAAGTGCTGTCTTTGCTGAATTGAACTAAAATCTTTAAATAGAACCCTGAACTATTACAGCAGTTTTGTAAATGCTGTCTTTTCTGAATTGAACTATTTTTCAACTAAAACTGAACTATTATAGCAGTTTTTAAATGTTGTCTTAACTGAAATGAATTGATTTCAAATGTAACTTACCGTAGCATTTTCTAAGTGCTGCGAAAGCTGACATTTAAATTGTTTGAAGTATTTAAGTGAATAAATGAGCTCAGAAAAGGCTAAATTTTTGGGAATTGAATATTTGATTTGTAAGTATAATGACTTCATATTTAAATGGTGTAAATGAATTATTTTGATTTGAATATTTGATTTGTAATTATAATGACTTCATATTTAAATGGTGTAAATGAATTATTTTGATTTGAATATTTGATTTGTAATTATAATGACTTCATATTTAAATGGTGTAAATGAATTATTTTGATTTGAATATAAACCACTTTGAAATTTATGAGTTAATGCAATGTTTGAAATTGGTATAATTGAATGAATGAACTTAAAGTGTTATAACTTTGGTAATGAATATTAATTTAGAAGTATTATGATTTCTAAGTATTATGAGGTCCTAATGACAATATTTCAAGTGTTATGATTTCCAAGTATTTTGGTTTCAAAAAGTTTGGTTTCAGAATTGTTATGACTTTGAACGTACTATGGTTTGGAAATGAAATTAATTGGAATTGTAGTTAATTAGGAATTGTCTTTAAATATATATTAATTCGAAACTTGTTGAAATTGAAGATTCAAGGATATGACTTTATAAGGTGGTTAGGTTTAATATGGTTTAAAAGAATATTTCAAGTTAAATAAATTGAAAGAAATATATTGATTTAGTTTGGAATTTAAATGATATATTATTGCTTTGATTTTTGAAATGGAAATGATATATTATTGCTTTGATTTTTGAAATGGAAATGATATATTGTTGAATTGGTTTTGAAATGGTTATGTTTTGGGTTTGAATTATGTATTATTTTGAAATAAATGATATGATTTTGAAATGGTTTAAAGAATGTATTTTGATTTGAAACATAAACTATTTTGAAATTATAACCACGGGTTATAATAACGATTGGTTGTTAAAGAGACCGAGATCGGATATGGGCATACTCTCTGTCTATACCGAAAACCACTTTAACAACTGTGTACGTGGTGGAGTTTCCAGAATGAAGTAGGATGGTGGCGACGATTCTAAAGGTATATACGTGGACCCAACTCCCGTGAGTTGGCATAAAGTGGCTAAAACAGGAGCGATTGATGGGCCAATGAGGTAGCACCTCTGATCGGACACAATTCATCGATACCATTCTATTACTTTGTGATTGATTGCGTGTACCCCTTGATTTGGGAGTGTTGTTCGAGGTGCGCGGTAGTGGCTGCTATGCGTCACCACCAGCCCGGATGCGTAATTGGTATATCTACCCTGGCATTGCCTAGTTGTGCCGTGTCACTTACCATATCGAGCTTTACTACGATTTGTGATTTCTCCCGTAGCCTAGGGAGTATCGAGGGTAGCCCCCATTTTGGGAGTATGCTAATACTGGATAGACTACTGGGACTATTACGTGTTAAGGGGAATATTGGGTCACTCCTTAATGCTATTTAAAAGTATGCTTATTTTATATTAGACATTATTATAATAGCGCAATATTACTACATAGTAAATAGTTTAACGGATCCTTAAAGAATGGGCGATCCCAAGCATTCTTTGAGTTACTTGTACCTTTATTACAGTTCACTTGAGTTGGTTTACATTGTATAAGTATGTATGTCCTGACTCGAGTGTTTTGTGTTTTGCTTTACGCTCGGGTCAAACTGAGTGATACAACATTTGAGACTCACCTTTGGAGCTGGAGTTTGCTTTGAAGATCCATATATCTATTCATTTTGTTATCCAGTTGATTCCAGTTGTATTCTGAGTTGTACTTGATTATCATACTGTTACTCTTGTTGCATCTTGGTATTCCTATTGTTTCTTACTTAACTCTGATGTATTTATATAGTAGCTTCATGAACTACTATTTCTTTGTTTCCGCTGCATTATATTACTCTGTGTCTGTGGTTTGTGATTATTTATTTACTTTATATTCTGAGTTTTGCCAAATATAAATTAACAATTCGGTATTTTGAATTATTCAAGTCAGACATGTGTGGTTTTATTGTCGATTTGAATGGTCCAAAATAGCGGGTCTTTACAACATATCAATAATATTAATTTTCATCAATATACATGCATTTAATATTTCTAAAACTTTAATTATTTAAAATAAATAACCTCTACCAATGCACATTTGCAAACAACCTCACAACTCAGTAAACCCATCGCCAAATCATTAAGAATTCCACCACGAGTCCAATGGAGCAAATCACGCATGACTTGGAATTCATACGCAATAGTTATTCAAGTCAGAAGTGTAGGGGCATTATTGTAATTTAATAATAGAAATAAAATAGGTACTGTATCTCTCTTCTCCCATGTGCATACATAATCCATATGCAAACCCATCCACGCATGCTCCTACCGTCGTACACACCACCCAAGGCAACCGGACCCCCATCCTAGACCGCCAACCATTTTCCCACTGTGGCACCAACTTAAACGATCCACAACGGCACTCCCGCTATTGCCAAAACCCTTACAATGGACAATCTCTTTCGATGATCGAACCATATGGATCGACTCTTCTTGACGTCCTCCACACGAATATGCCTTCCGGACGTCCAATTGTCACCATTTCATCATTGAATCAAAAACCTTAAACTAGATGATTGAAACTTCTTTGTGAAATCCTGGCCATCCCGAACCCTATCTCCAAAAATGAACACCTATCACCACTTCTACTCATCGATAGCTTCTCATCCATATATAATATATAAGGCTCATGCACTTTAAATTTTTAATTATTTTAATTAGTTTGCTAATCCACCATTAGAGTGTAATTAGTGGAATTTTGGGATTAGAAGAGAAGAATCAAGGTGAAGGCTGTCCTCTAGGCTTTCCAAGCATCATTTATATAGACAATAAGGCGAGTTCAGCTATATGTAACCATTTGATCCAAAGTGGCTGGGTTCTCCATTTAAACACTGTAACGTCTCAATTTCGCAAATTGTATCTCTAAATCTATCAAAATTATAAACCAAGCTGATCAGTTTGGAGAGACCTACGCAATGATTGTAAATACGATACCCAAATCACTTTTAAGTAAAAATTCATTTTTTAAAATTGATTTAATATTAACAATGTCAAATTTGCGGGTCATTACAACGTCAACCAACTCCTTAATAGGAGGATCATACAAATTTATATCTCTTCGCAGCCATCCCCGAGAATCAATGGAATAGCAATTTAAATGACTCGAATGCTCTCATATGTTCAACTTTTCAAAAATACCCAACAACTCAGCATCTTGCTTCTTACTCGAATCGATATAGTTCATAAGTGAAGGCTGGACATCTGAAGCTGCCAATAACCTCGTTGCAAGATCCGATGAAGGTCGAAAATTAAATGTATAAATGAACTTCATGCGCTTCCATTCCAAAAACATATGGCCTAATAATATGTGCTTTCTACTTAAGGTATCGGCTATAACATTGCCATTTCCTTAAGTATATGAAATACTGAAATCATATGATGCCAAGAACTCCATCCACCTCTGCTGCCTCCGAATAAAGTATCTTTGGGAAGACAAATACTTTAGGGATTTATGATCTTCGAATAACTCAAAGTACTCCCCTAAAAGATAGTGCCTCCATGATTTGAGAACACAAACAATAGCTGATAACTCAAGATCAAAGGTTGGATATTTCTTGTGTACTTTCAATTACCGATTAGCATAAATAATAACCCTACCCTCCTACTGTAACGAACCGGTATTTCGAACCATTCAAATCGACTATCATCCACACATGTCCGACTTGAATTGCTCAAAACAACATATTGTTAATTTATATTTGGCAAAACTCAACATATACGGTAAATAAATTAATTACAGAATCACAAACATAGAGTTATATAACAAAAAGCAGCGGAATAGATAAATAGCAATTCATGAAGCTACTACAGAACATTAGAGTTAAAAACAAAATACAACAGAAATCTCGAATACATAGAAATCTCAATACATAGTCAAATGACAAAATCTGAATATAAACAACTGGAGACAATTGAATAACTGAAGGTTGAATAGATATAGATGGATCTTCAAGCAAAACTCCAAGCTCCAAAGGTGAGTTTCAAATGCTGTGACACCCCGAGCAAAAAAAACACAAAACAATCGAGCCAGGATTAACATTCTTATACTAGTAAATCAACTCAAGTGAAAATGTCAATTGAAATACAAAATAACTTAAAGGGTGTTTGGGATTCCCATCCTCTAAGGATCCGTTAAACTATCTACATAGATAGTACAATACGCTACATAGATAACGTCTATAGTAAAGCAAACTATTAAAATAGCGTTAAGGCATTACCCATATCCCCCTTAACACATTTTATATATTCCCGTAGTCTATACAGATACTGTAAGCTCCACCAAACCGGTGGTTTACTCAGGGAGCACTCCATACGTACGGTACAAAACAAACTCATAGAAGGCGCGATAAGGCATGTGACAAGGCACGCGAGGCAATGCCTAGGGTAGGATTCTACCGTTTTGCACTCCCGGACTGATGGTAACACATAGCAGCTACTATCGCCCACCTCGAGACACACACCCAAATCAAAGGTGCACCTAATCAAATCACATAGTAATAGAATGGTATCGAAGAAATGTGCCCGATCGGAGGTGCGACCTCACTTGGCCCGGTATAGCTCCTGTTTTAGCCACATCAAGCTGACTTGCGGGAGCCAGGGCTGCGTTAATACCTCATATAGAATCGTCGCCAAACCATCCTACTTCGTTCTGGAATCTCCGCCACGTACAAAGTTGTTAAAGTGGTTTTCGGTATTGGCAGAGAGTATGACAATATTCGATCTCGGTCTCTTTAACAACCAAACACTTATTTCACACCGTGGTCATTTTATATTTCAAACAGTTCATACTTCATATCAAAATATCATATACATTTTAAAAATCATATCGTTTTCGAAATCATATTCACTTTCGAAATCATATCGCTTTAAATTATATTCACTTTAAATCATATTCATTTCCAAAATCATAACCACAAATAGTTTAAAATCGTCGTATCAAAATATTCGTATTTAAATCCATTAAATCTAAATCATAGCAGTTCCAACTTAAACAGTTTATATATCGAAAGTAGTATATATATTGGAATAGTTATTAAAAATAGTTTATATAAAAATAGTTTATATCGAAAATAGGTTCAAATTAGAATTGTATCTTCCAATTTCACAATCAATTCAAATCAACTTTAGTTCCGAAATTCAATTTAAATCAAATCTCAGTTCAACAATTTCAATTAAAAAAGGTTAAAGGTTCAATTCAAATTCTCATTAAAACCATTTAATTTATATCGATTCCAAATCTAGATTTTAACTACAAATTTATACCACTTCAAATTCATCAAGTTTCAAGTTTAAATATTCAAACATTTACAATAACTCAATTTGATAAATTTCAATTATATTTCCAAAATTCAGCTTTAATTTCATTTGGATTTGAAATTATCCACTTAATCATTTTTATTAACATTAAATAAAATCTCAAATTTCAAAATTTAAATCAATATAAATAATTAAATATCTAACTTAAATTATATTTAATTCTAAAATATTTAATTAATTGCTTTTTCTAAGCATTTAAATAAATCCTCAAATTACAAATTAAATCAAGATTAAATATCTAGTTTTATTTAAATTTGAAAATATTCACTTAATCGCTTTTAATTAAATCAAATTATAAAATCATACCTTTCAAAATCTCAAAATCAATAAGTTTCCAAACAATGCTTATTCATATTCAATTCTTAAACAAATTAATTTACAAAATAACTTTTAAAGTTATTACAAAATTCTATTTTTCAAAATATTAATATAAATTTAAATAAAATATATAAAACATATTATATATATTAGTTAAATTAAATTATATTAAATTATATTTTATTTTATTAAATATTATTAAACTAAATATTATTATTATTAATTCTATTTTAAATCTTATTTTTATATATATTAAAAATAATAGAATTATAAGTAAAGTTTTATAATTTACATTATAAACTAAACATATAATTTTAAAATTTCCAAAACATATAATTTTAAAAATCTAAATTTTACACATATTTAAAAATTAAAATCTTTATATTATATTTAAAAATCAATATTTATTAAAAACTCATATATTTCTTTTCAAAACTTCGGAAATCATTTTTCAAAATAAGCCAACAGTGTCCGCAAGTGATACGGATATTTATCATTTCAATCTGCAATAATTTTAAATTTACGGATATATATATATCACTTCAATCCGTAATCCCAAATTTCAAAAATCAATAAAATCGCTTGGGTTTATAATTTCAAACCATAACGATTTTCCCTTAATCTATAAGATCGTTCGGGTATATATCATTTCAACCCATATGGAGAACAAATAAAATAACATAGCATATCAACGGCAAATATGATCAAACTTGTCAAATTAAATATGATATCCACATACTAACAGATTATTGGTGTCAATAATGTCAATTATAATAGGTTAACAAATGCAAATAATATCATATCATATTTGAATGATTTAAATAACTAACAAATTAAATTTAACAACATATTTCAATCGTCATTTCATGTGAATTAAATTTATTAAATATAAGAATGTTAATTGTGAGTGATCGTTCACCTTTCGAGGTTAGAGAACAATGGAAATGAACACGATGCCTACACGGATACAGACACGGGCACGCACACGAAGAAAACAAAAAGCCGTTGCGACCAATTTTCGACAGTGGCGAGACAAAAGCAAAGCATGATGAACTAGATTCGATGAAAATCAATTATATAAGTGAACTTAAATATATAAGCTATATATATATATATTTAAACGATATTTATTGAAACCCATATATTACTTTAAAAAAATTCAAATGAATATTTAAACATAATATATATATTAAAGCTATTACAAAAATCTATTTTAAAGGTATTAACATAAATTTAAGTAAATATTTTAAACATATTATATACATATCTTTAAACATATTATATAATTCTCTAAACATATTATATATACAACTCTAAACAGATTATATATATACACTTTTAAACATATTAGGTAATACTCTAAACGGATTATAGATAAAACTCCAAATAGATTATTTATATAACTTTGTTTTTTTAAGCACAAAAATGAAAAAGAGAACAGCAGGTTCTCAAACATGCAAACCGGAAGGGTTACAAAATATACCAGCTTAATACATCTGAACAATATTGTATTATATAAATATATAAGCTTTAGATATTATTACCTCAAAAGCAAGAACAAGCAGGGAGAAAGTGGAGGCGGGCAGAACAGGATCGAAGGCTATGGAAAATGGATTGTGTGTGGTCGAGTTGTGGTCTGAGATGGAGGGGAGTCGGTTGGAGATGGTGATGCAGGTCAGTGGGCGGTAGTGGGCGAAGGACATTGGGTTCTATGGCAGTGAGCATGGCAATGAAGGTGGCAGTGTGGGCTGTCGGTTTCAAGGGAGGGGATTGGCGAAGCTCGGCTGTGAAAGATGGATAAGCAGTTGCTGGGGGAAGGCATAGAGGAGGAAAGGAGTTCGGTGAGCTGTGGTTCAAGCAGAGGGAGGGTGTGCTGCGGCTTCAGGTGGTGCAGGGTAGTCGGAGACATGGAGGAGTGTGGTTGGTCAGCGTTGACTGAAGTTGGATTTTTTTCTCTTGGTGAAGGTTGAGTTGCTTGGTGAGGGAAAAGTGCCGGAGGTGGCAGACTTCGGTGGGACGATGGGCAGTGTCGGAGAGGATGACTGGTCAAGTGGGCTGTTTGGTAGTGGGCTATGGGGTGTTGAGCTTCTCGGATGGGTTCGATGAGGTGCTGCCGTTTGGAGTGTCAGGTGGATATGGAGTTGGTTGCACGGATGGTGAGGCGGAAGGTGTCGATAAGGTGGTTCGGCTAGGCTGAGGTGGTAAGGCGATGGTAATGCTGCAAACGACGGAGGACGGCTGAGTTTGGGTGGTCGGCGACTGGGTTATGGGCACAGAAATTTGGAGAAACATGGGTGGGTTTGAAGCTTAGATCTGGTGGCGGCGCGGCTGCTAGGGGAGGGAGATGCTGGCGATCTGGGCGGTTGAGGAACAAGGTGGATGAGATGCGGTGGGTTGATGCATGCTCTAGTGTTGAAGACGAATAGAATGGACGTGGCTCCAGAAACAAATATGAATGCTAGCTTGATTTTATATATATATACATAGTGGAAAATAGGCATAAGGACAAACCTTGAAAAAAATTAAGGCTGAAGGACATCAAGTTTCATTTTTGGGCTGAAGGACAAACTTTGAAAAAAATTAGGCTGAAGGACAATGCTAATTAGAACTAGCATTTTGTATAGTGTAAAAACTGAATATAATGCTAGTCTATCTAGCATTTTGTATAGTGTAAAAACTGAATATAATGCTAGTTAGAACTAGCATTGTCCTTCCACCTAATTTTTTCCAAAATTTGTCCTTCAGCCAAAAAATAAAACTTGGTGTCCTTTAGACTAATTTTTTGTTAAAGTTTGTCCTTTTCCCTAATTTCCTCATATATATATATATATTAAATTTCAGATACGAAAGAAGGAAGATAAGAGAACGGAATGCAGAATGAACCATAATTAATATTTTGCAATGGGAATAGTAATAGTCAAAACTGAATTTCAGGAAATATAATTGCTAATGGCTATTGGTATTATACGGTTGGCAATTGAAAGGACATAGGAACAAAAAGGCTCAAATACGGAACCGATATGACTTACCGTTTTGCAGATTTCGCCGCGTACCGGACACCAAAATGCACAAATGAATATACTGCGATGATCAGCACAACGAAACGAATAGAATGGTACATAGATATCAGTGACACGACACACTTATCAAAAGTCGATATTCGCTGCCGAAAATGCTGCTAAAACGCCGAAAATAAGACAAGCGGGGATATAGCGGTCCAAATTTGGCGAAACGAAATACGACGTCTCACTTAGAAAATGATTTACAATTTTATTATATAAAAATATTCAGATTTCGAAAATATTTTAATTTCAACAAATTAACTGATTTTAAATTGAAATTGGAAATTACACAACAGAACTAACTTTCATATTTACCAATGAAACCATGCCATTTGCTATGTTTCAATAGACACATACCAAATATCAAATTTTATTACTAAATTTTAATTGTTTAATTTCAAGAAAAATTTAGTTAATTACGTTATAAAAATCATTAAATTTTCGGGTCGTTACACTCTCCCCCACTCAAAACTTTTCGTCCTCGAAAAGGAACGAGGTAGGAGAATAGAAGCAACAGAAATGAAGATAGATTCGAAACAGATACAACAATTAATTCAAAACCATATAAATTTCAAATTTTTTTGACATCTTATTACTTATATTTATATTGTATACTATTCACTTACATGTTCTCACTATATTCAAACTTTTTCCAGGTAAGTTATTAATGTTTCCTAACGTAATTGAGCACTATACAAATTTACCTTTTATCTACAACATTTCTATTAAGCAAAAAAAATTAGTTTGAACATTTTTATTACTTAAGTTTCTCTTGTATAACCTTCAATTAAATATTCACATTAACATTTTAACTTTTTGAATATTTCAGGTAAGCTATATTTGTATGTTTTAGAATGCAATTGAGTATTATACAAATAAATTTTATCCTAGTTCAACTGTTTCAAGTTGTTTCAATTTCATTTCTTATTTTAGACACTTAAATTATTCAAATTTTTTGCTTTATTTCAATTATTGAAAACCATTACTTAACATAGAATTTAAGAATTAAATTTTTGGTTTCACTTCAAACAATTTTGAATAAATATATACATATATATTTTATACATCAAATCATACTAAAAAATTCAAATCAATTTTTTTTTCCAAAACAAAATGTAGCAAAGCTACTAAGTGGCCTCTCCACTTTGAGACTCGAAAATGAATGTCGATGATGCTGCAGTCATCATCGAAATTATTTTCCAGCGACAGAAGAGGAGAGTACTGACTTACTTCTTTTAAAATTTCTTTGAAAACGATTTCCATTCGAAAATACTTTCAAATAATATATTTTCCAAACTTTGAAAACCGATTTTTTTTAAAGGTACCAAAAATTTGGTTCTTAATTCAAATTCATTTCATTTGCAAATCATATTCATAAACCATATTTATAAAAATTTCACCTCCTTATAACAAACAAAAGTTAATGGTTTAGGAATGATAATAAAACAATAAATGATAATATAGTATTATCATTTCTCACTACCGATTCATTTAACTATTTAATTTCAAAAAATTATGCTAAAATATAATTATACATAAAATTATTTCATTTATCAATTTCGAAACAATATTGTGTCAGTTTGCTATGTTCAAGTGTTTTCAAATTTCTATCGATAGCGTTGGCCAAACGAATCGATCGAAACCCAAAATTCAAACTTAACAACTCAAATAACACAATATAAAACATTTTATATTAATTACAAATACATTCCCTCACAGAATGATTTAAAATAGATTTTAGAAAAAAGATAGAGATTCAAATTTAGAGGGACTCTAATCAAAGAGAATTCTAATCAAGAAGATAGGCTCGAAAGGAAGATAAGATAATTAAATTACTAAAGAAGAAAGATGGATAGACTTATAATTAAATTTAGATGGTATTTTACTCCATATGCTAGGTTTTGCCTAAACCAGAGCTCTGATACCAACTGTAACGACCCGGTATTTCAAACCGTTCAAATCGACGATCATCCACACATGTCAGACTTGAATTGCCCCAAACAACAGATTGTTAATTTATATTTGGCAAAGCTCAGCATATACAGTAAATAAATCAATCACAGAATCAAAAACATAGAGTTATATAAGAATAAGCAGCGGAATAGATAAATAGTAGTTCATGAAGCTACTACAGAACATCAGAGTTGAAAACAAAATACAATAGAAATATCGAATACATAGAAGTCTCAAACCATAGTTAAATGACAAAATATGAATATAAACAACTAGAGACAACTGAATAACTGAAGGCTGAATAAATATAGATGGATCTTCAAGCAAAACTCCAAGCTCCAAAGGTGAGTGCCAAATACTGTGACACTCAGTCTGACCCAAGCATAAAGCAAAACACAAAACACTCGAGTCAGGATTAACATTCTTATACTAGTAAATCAACTCAAGTGAAAATGTCAACTGAAATACAAAATAACTTAAAGGATGTTTTGGATTTCAATCCTCTAAGGATCCGTTAAACTATCTACATACATAGTACAATACGCTACATACACAATGTCTATAGTAAAGTAAACTATTAAAATAGCGTTAAGGCATTACCCATATCCCCCTTAACACGTTTTATATATTCCCGTAGTCTATACAGATGCTGAAAGCTCCACCAAACCGGTGGTTTACTCAGGGAGCACTCCATAGGTACAGTACAAAACAAACTCATAGAAGGCGCGATAAGGCATATGACAAGGCACGCGAGGCAATGCCTAGGGTAGGATTCTACCATTTTGCACTCCCAGACTGGTGGTAACGCATAGCAGCTACTACTGCCCACCTCGAGACACACTCCCAAATCAAAGGTGCACCCAATCAAATCACAAAGTAATAGAATGGTATCGATGAAATGTAACCGATCGGAGGTGCGACCTCACTTGGCCCGGTATAGCTCCTGTTTTAGCCACATCAAGCTGACTCGTGGGAGTCGGGGCTGTGTTAATACCTCATATAGAATCGTCGCCAAACCATCCTACTTCGTTCTAGAATCTCCGTGTAACGACCCATATTTTTAAACATTTAAAAGTAGTAAATTAAATAAGATTTTTTAAAAAAATTGTTAGGAATAAAAAAAAATTAAGATTTTATTTATACAAATTTGATTTTTATACAAATTATGAGCTTAATTAAAATTTCTATTAATGTCATATGTTTGCAACAATATAAGGATGATAAAAAATGTTAGTGTGTATTTTAATAATATTGGTTTGAATGATATTTGTAATTGTCTGAATGTAAATTTCCAATTGATTGGAATAATAAATGTTAATAAGAAATAATAAATGTTTCTTTATTAAAAAAAGAATCATAAGTTTATTTATTTGAAATGTTTGGTAGCTGAAAGATTGATTGCAGAGATGAGAAACTATTATTTGGTAAGAAATGTATAATTTCTGTTTGTATCCAATAGTGCAAAAATATGTTTCAATCACTGTTTGATAGGAAATAATTGTTTTATTTCTCATTGCCTTTATTTTTTTCCATTTTGAAATTCACCCTTGTGAACAATTGAAAATAATGTAATTGAATAATTTCAATTAATGATAGAGAGGACACCAAACTGTAAATTAATAGGTGTAATTAAACGTAGCTTATGTTTTGTGAAAATATAAGGAAAGTCGGTTTAATGAAAAGAACATTTATAACAAATAAAATGGATGTTTCATTTGTGAATGTAGGTTTAATTTCATTAAAATAAAGAATAGGATGATTGATTTAAAGGAAGTAAATATGTGTATTTGAACTGTGTTTTAGCATATAGATGGATTACAAGAGTAGAAAAATAATTTATTTAAGTAAGTTATTTATAGCTCTGCTGTATAAACAACAAATTTATAAACGTGTTTAAATGACTAAAGGAAACAATTATTCTATTTTTCATCCATTTTAGTTGACTGTTTTGAAATTTAACTTTATAAGTAATTGTAATTAATGTAATTGAAATATTTCAATTAGAAGGGAAGAAAACGTTGATTGCAATTAATAGATTTAATAAAAGAAACGCACCTTTTGTGTTAAACAGGATTGATGTTTTATGGAAATAAAAGATCATTTTGGGAAAACCAAATTGAACGTTTTCATTTTATAGTAAGTAATTTTATTTATTATGCATAGATAAAAAAAACTAAATGCATACAAATTTGAATATTATTTGAGTTAATGAAGTTAATTTGGTGACGTTTCACAAATTGAATTTCAAAAAGGTTGTGCAATGTACATGGTCCATTCATTTCTTTTGTTATTAATTGTTGCATGTTTTGAGACGTATAAAAATAAACTTTCATTTTAAGCAAGAATGATTTTGGAAAAAAAATTTGAATTTTAGAATAATACAGACACACACACACATTAATATTCAAACTTTTAAGTATATCAGAGGATTCATGGTTTTGTAAATATTGTGGAATCAATTAGAAATTACCTTTTATTAACAGTTGTACATTAATTACATAAGTTCATATATATATTTTTTTACATTTTATATATGGTTAAAACTTGTAAATTGGTTGCATTAATGTGACCGTTATAGTCATTAGAAAAGTAAAGTAAATCATTTTTATAGTGCATAGATAGATATATATTCATTAAATAATGAAATTGGTTTGAGTAACGTAAATAAATATATAGATTGATTGGTTGATTAATTGATTGATTGATTGTTAATTGATTGATTGTGTTAATGTAGTATGCAAATATATTGACATAAAACGAATGTTTTAATATGAAATTAAATTATGTAAATATGTGTATATTTGGGTTTATTGATATGAATTAATTGGAGTGAGTTTTGGAATTTGGACCCCAAAGGTTTGTTTATAGGTTATATGTGGTCTCTTCATTTGCTTTACATTATTATCACCTCCATTCTCTCTCTTCCGTTTTCAAGTTCTTAACGTAGTCTCCACTTGTGCATCCATTTAATTATTAGTCTACTCATTCGTTTCTTATTAATTAGTAATAACCTCATTTGATTTATTTCTAATTAATAATTGCCTCATTCTTTTCATTTGTTTCTCCTTTATTCGTTTGCTCTTTTCAAATGTTTTACCTGAAGTTTTTCTTTTCTTTTCTATTTTTTTCCGTTTTTAATGTGAACATCAAATTAATATTCATGCCATCTAATTAGCATTTACTATTCTCCGTTTCTGAAGTTTATTTTACTTATGCATCATTAGTTCTTGTAGCTTCCTTTCATTGGCAATTCTTTCTCCTGAAACTTCATATTTAAAACGGAAGATTTATTTTTATCTTTATTGATATATTTATTCCTTTACTTCACATCTTTCAATACTACCATTTTAAGACTATTCATATTTTTACTTTATTTCAATTCTTAGTTTGTTTATATAGACTCTATTAGCTTTTCATTTGTTTCTATCGTCATTTCTGTAGCCTCATTTCATTTTTCAAATCTCATCTTTTGTAGCTTCATTTCTCCAAACAAACTTCCATCTCATTTTTTTTTTTCCTCTCTTCATTTTCTTCCTTCTTCATTTTTTTCTTCTTCTTCAAATCTCCTTCTTCTCTTTTTTTTTTCTTTCAAAGCTTTTTCTTATTCTTATTCTTCAAATCTTCTTCTTCTTTTAAAGCTTCTTTTTTTTAGCTTCGTTTTCTTTTTCAATTCTTCATCTTCCTTGAATTTTTTTTTTCTTCTTTTCCAAACATTCTTCGTTTTCCAAATCCTTTTCTTCAAATTCAGACCTATACAAACTTCTCTGTCTCTTCCAAAAAAATTCTGTAAAAAAAAAGAAGAAGATTAAAATAGCAAGGAAATAAATCAATAGGAGGAAGTAGTAGCGGATCCAAACCCGACTAAGAAACGGAAATCCATAAGGTGAGTGTTTAAACCCACTCACGAAATACTAAAATTTTATTGCAAGTTAAACCAGGTCATATAGTGATAAAGTTTTGATTGTTGGTTTGGAATTTTTATTGGTATTTAGTTTGAATAGCTAAATTCCCATATGTGATGACTAATAATTACTATGACATGTTATTGAATTGGTTGATTTGTTGAATTGATTGATTTGAATGTTGATTGTATGATGTGATGGATGCTATTGTGATTGAATGTGTATTTGTTCATTTATTTTGATATATCCTTGTTTTCACCCTATAGTTTATTGTAATCATATAAATTTTCATATTGATTATTTGAGCACTGAATAAAGATATAAAATGGATGAATTTCATGTATTTACATGAGAGGAAAAAAACTAGTATGTTTAGACTTACCATTTGAACCATAAAAATGATTTTGGGAAATAAACTGTCGTTACCTTATTTGAAAGTTTCCAAAATTAAATTTTGAAACATTGGAAAGTTTCCATAAAATTGAATGTTGAAACTTTGAAACATTTTTATAAATCAAATCTCTTGAACTATGAAATTTAATTGGGAATTGTTCTGTAAATTTGTAAGTTACTAGAATGGATCTATTGTGAAATCTATTGTATTTTGAATATGGAAACAATAACATTTCCAGAAATTTGAACCTTCAAAAATGTAGTTATTTGCATACCTTATTACATCAAATTTTGATTTAGTTTGCATAAGAATTTTAGTTCTGACTCGAGTGTTTTGTGTTTTCCTTTACGCTCGGGTCAGACCGAGCGATACAGCATTTGAGACTCACCCTTGGAGTTTGGAGCTTCCTTTAGAGATCCAACTATCGCCTCAGCTTTCAGCTCTTCTAGTTGATTTGTTCAGAGAAGTCATCTGTTGTACTGGAAACTTCACTGCATTTGAGATATTCTGTTGTATTTTATTTCTAACTCTGATGTTTATATAGTAGCTTCATGAAATACTATTTTATCTATTCCGCTGCGTATTATTGTATTACTCTGTGTTTGTGATTCTGTGATTGATTTATTTACTGCATATGCTGAGTTTTGCCAAATTTAAATTAACAATCTGATATTTTGAATTATTCAAGTTAGACATGTGTGGATTTATTGTCGATTTGAATGGTCCAAAATAGCGGGATGTTACAGTTGGTATCAGAGCTTTGGCTCTAGACAAAACCTAGCATATATAGTAAATTTATTTACAGAATCACTTTCGTTCGAGTTTGAATTTCTTCCTTTTGACTCGATTTCCTTTGAACTTTGGAACGTTCCTTGCGGTTCCAAAATTCATTCTTTTCTCTCCCTATTTGTATTCTTTTGATTCAGGAGTATCCCATAACTCCACTTCGAATGATATCTATAAGAATAGGCGATCCCGCTAATCTTTGGATGATTTGTAAAGGGGTGGAACTCCTTTACAATTGGCATTGATTCACCGGAGATTTATATATCTTTGGTTTAGATACCGCTATCTCTTGCGATCGAATGTTGGTTTTTCTTGGAATTCTGCATCGATCTTGTTCCTGAAGTCACGGTTGACCCGGTTAAGGTCGCCCGCGACTTGTATAAGTATATCCATCTCCTATTTTGTAAGTTAATTGTCTCATCTTCGTTCAAGCCTATCTTCGAATTAGAAATTTTATTTGATTAGAGTTCCTCTAATTTGAATCTCTATCTTTGTTGAAATCCATTCTCAAATCATCCTTTGAAAATCGGGTTTTGTATTCTAGAAATTGTTTTCTAAACCGAAATTATTATTTTGATAAGTATGATTTTATTCTATATATAAAATTGAAATGTTTTCGATAAGGATTATATACCCTTTTAAAATAAGAATTTGAGGTTTTCGAAAGGATTTTGAAAAAAAAATTATATAAGAAATTTGATCTATCTAAAAATGATTTATAACTAAAGGATTTTAAATTTGAAATTCGAGAATTGAACTCCGGTATTTTGTAACTGGTTTTAAGATTTTGAAATATATAATAATAATATGATTTAAAAGTATTTTCCAAATAAGAAATGTTTCAAATGATTTTAATGAGTTTCGAATGATTTCGAAGAAATTTCAAAAAGAAGTTTGAGAAAATAGAAGTCCAGAACTCACTTATGTCGCTGGAAAATAGTTTCGGTGATGAGTGCACGCATCATCGACATTGATTTTCGAGTTTCAGAGTGAGGGATAGGCCACTTTAGTAGCATCGCTACGCGAGTGATTTTGCGAAACCAATTTTGATTTCAAAATTTTGAAGTATGATTTGATATTCGAAAGATATATGTAAATGTATTTGAAACGATTTAAAATGAGCCGGTGTTCAGCCCTCGAGTTTTGGATTTGATATAACCCTATCTATTAAAATTGATTTACTAATTTGTTGCTGATTTCCAACTCTTGAATTTGAAAATGATTTCTTCAGCTATTTTGAAGGTTCGAGCACTTCGAAATCAAGGTTAACTTTTCAAAAGCTAAGAATTTTGAAAAGTATAAAGTATATAAGTTTGGTAGGTATGTTAAAGTATGTAGTAATATGATTTAAATAAGTTGAAACCGTTTTGTTAAGTAAATGAATAAGACTATTTTGAAATTTTTCTGATATGAAATTTAGATTTGAAGTGTTTTGAAAGGAATTTGATCTTCAAAATATTTTGAATAAAAATTTAGTTTAAATGTTTTAACTTAGTAACATCTTCATGAAACTATATATTTAACAAGTTGGAATAAATATATAAGTTGTACGTATGCTGTTTTATTCGCATAATTAATTTGATCCAAGTTTGAGTACACAAGTTCGAGGTGAATTAGACCATTTCGTGTTAGGATTTTTCATTCGATTCTTGATGGCGAATATTTGATATGGATTTTGGGCTAAATTCTAGAATTCTCTATCATAGTATATGGCTATGCAAGGAGACTGATGGCTTCTAGTCGAGAAACCATATCGAAGTCCACATTAGGGAAGTCGAATGGACAATACTAGTTCGAAAGCGAACTTGTGTGATCGAGCGAGCGATCAAATGTGATTTTACGAAATGATGACGTGTGTACATCGTATATTCTAATATCATTGATATATTTTGACGCTGAAATTGAAAGCTGTCGGGTTAGAATATCTTTGCTTACTAAAAGAAAACTTTAAATTTAAATTACAAAGATATATAACCCATAAAAGCAAAGATATCCAATCCCATATGGCTCTTCATACAGCGAAATTTATTTTGTAAAGATTTGATCCTTATATAAGATGGACCTTATGTAAGTATAAGATGATTTTGAAAACATTTGATTTTGGAAATGAATTGGTTGACTTAAATTATATTGAGTTGGAAATTTGGATTTATTTTCTAAATATATTATTTTGGAAACTTTGAAACTAAAGATATTTAATTTAAGAAGAAATAATTTGGTGAAATTGTATATGATTTTGAAATTGAACTGATATTGAAACAAATTGAAATTTGAGAACCTTGTGTTACTAAATACCTGATTTGGGAGTTGTCGAACTTATATAAAATTGATTTGTATGAGTATGAAATTGATTCGAAAACTATGGATTTGAAAAAGGGTACTCAATTTGAAAAATGAAATCTTATATAATTAAAGTCTATATAAGTGTGATTTGATATACTTTTGATTTTGGAAAAGTATTTGATTTGAAATTTAAATCTTATATATAATGGATTTTATATAAGTACGATATTTGATAGTGATTTGAAAGGGTACTATATGATACATATTTTCGAAGTAAAGATATGGAAAGTGCCTTCTGCTTGATATCCGATTTGTGGCCACATCTTGGATTCATTCTATCGATATTATTCTCTCTGAATTTTGGTTTTCCGGATATGATACTCGAGTGTCCTTCGAATTCCATGGCGTTACCCATGGTCTTACGAACTCGACTGCATAGCGTAATTCGCAAGGCAGTGATTGCTTAAAAGGTACGGATGTTTCCTGGGGGATCCAGGCGTAACCATTGTGTATCTGCGATCTATGGTCGTGTTAGTGGCGTAATCCGCAAGGCAGAGATTGCTTAAGGGGTATGGATGTTTCCTGGAGGATCCAGGCGTAACCATTTTTATGTATCCTGCGGTCCACCGTTTTGTTATCATGGCGAAATTCGCAAGGCAGTGAATGCTTAAAAGGTACGGATGTTTCCTGGGGGACCCAGGCGTAACCATTGTGTATCTGCGATCCATGATTTGTTTGTTTGTTTTTGTTTGGATTGTACTTTCCATATCTGTTTTTAAAAGTTTTCCAGTATTTTCACTGGGTGTTGAAACAAGTCTACTAAGTACCTGGAGAATTCTAGTTTTGCGCCTGATCAACGCACTACCAGAGTCTGCAGGAACGAGGATAAACTTGTTGAAACATCGAGTTATAAAAGTATTTTATTATAACAGTATTTTATTTTAAAAGTATTTCCAACAAAGAAATTTTGATTAATATTTGAAGTTGAAATTCTTATGGTTTGAATTAATTATTCATGCCCGATACTATTCTTTTGAATCTACCTTATCTGCTCAGCTTTATTTATTCACTTATATTCTGTTTTTCCAAATCCTCCTTCTTTTCCTTGTTGACTATATCTTTTTTTAATGATTATTGATTTATTAAAGATGTTTGAAGAGTATTTTGAGATTTAAAACTAATAAATTTATAAATAATGGATTTAAGGTTTTCAAAGACTTTTAAATGGTATTTATAAAGGAAGCAAGAAATTTCATTGATGAATCTTTGTAAAGTGTTAAAGATGATTGATTTGCAAATAAAGATTCAAATAAATATTTTAAGTAAAGTTATATGTGTTTCTTTGAATGTATAATTTTAAGGATATTAAATGATTTGGGAAATTTATTTTAGTAATATGCTTGAAAAATAAATTGGAATTGCTATTTGGAAGTCATGTTCTGGAATATTTACTTGATTACGAAGTACTAATAGTTGTATGTGATATATTTGTTTCATAGGAATTGGAATTTTATAAATATTGATTGCAAAATAGTATTTATAAATAAAATGAATTTAATTGGAAATTTGAGAACTCAAGTTACAGGATTTTGAAATTGTTTTTCAAGTGATTAATGAAATATATAAGAAATTGAAAATAACTTGTAAATATGAAAAATTTAGAAGATATAATTATTAAACATTTTGTTAACTGAAGTGAATAAGATAAACTTGTGTAACATTCAAATTCATTCTATAAAACATATATATAACTTACCAAAATGTTAAAGTTGAAAATGTTACAGAGGAATATGTAGTGGAATTATACAGGTAAAACATAAGTAATGGAAGTGTTCAATGGAATTATTTCAAAATAAAAATTTTGATGTACAAGAAATGTTATAAACGTAAGTTAATATTGTGAAATAATTTATGTAAGTACATGAAAGAAAGAAAAAGACATTGTATGAATGAATGAAAATAAATAAAAAGGTAAATAATGATGTGAAAAGAAATCAATTGAATAAACGTAAATAATATGTCGAAATTATTGGTTGTTTTGGCTTATGGGGTGTTTTATTTTTGAAATATGATACATATATTGTAATTATTGATATTATTGTTTTCCGGACCTCTCTATACAAAGGAGACTCTATCGAAAATTTTCAAAATTTAAGACTTAGATTTTTTTTTGAATTGGAGTTATTTTTTTTAATTTTTATTAAACTTAAATATGTAGGTTTAATTGTTTATAAATTGACTGTTTCAATAAAATATAACAAATTTTTGGATTCCTTCTTATTTCTTTTCGGGGACGAAAAGTTTTGAGTGGGGGAGATTGTAACGACCCATATTTTTAAACATTTAAAAGTAGTAAATTAAATAAGATTTTTTAAAAAAATTGTTAGGAATAAAAAAAATTAAGATTTTATTTATACAAATTTGATTTTTATACAAATTATGAGCTTAATTAAAATTTCTATTAATGTCATATGTTTGCAACAATATAAGGATGATAAAAAATGTTAGTGTGTATTTTAATAATATTGGTTTGAATGATATTTGTAATTGTCTGAATGTAAATTTCCAATTGATTGGAATAATAAATGTTAATAAGAAATAATAAATGTTTCTTTATTAAAAAAAAGAATCATAAGTTTATTTATTTGAAATGTTTGGTAGCTGAAAGATTGATTGCAGAGATGAGAAACTATTATTTGGTAAGAAATGTATAATTTCTGTTTGTATCCAATAGTGCAAAAATATGTTTCAATCACTGTTTGATAGGAAATAATTGTTTTATTTCTCATTGCCTTTATTTTTTTCCATTTTGAAATTCACCCTTGTGAACAATTGAAAATAATGTAATTGAATAATTTCAATTAATGATAGAGAGGACACCAAACTGTAAATTAATAGGTGTAATTAAACGTAGCTTATGTTTTGTGAAAATATAAGGAAAGTCGGTTTAATGAAAAGAACATTTATAACAAATAAAATGGATGTTTCATTTGTGAATGTAGGTTTAATTTCATTAAAATAAAGAATAGGATGATTGATTTAAAGGAAGTAAATATGTGTATTTGAACTGTGTTTTAGCATATAGATGGATTACAAGAGTAGAAAAATAATTTATTTAAGTAAGTTATTTATAGCTCTGCTGTATAAACAACAAATTTATAAACGTGTTTAAATGACTAAAGGAAACAATTATTCTATTTTTCATCCATTTTAGTTGACTGTTTTGAAATTTAACTTTATAAGTAATTGTAATTAATGTAATTGAAATATTTCAATTAGAAGGGAAGAAAACGTTGATTGCAATTAATAGATTTAATAAAAGAAACGCACCTTTTGTGTTAAACAGGATTGATGTTTTATGGAAATAAAAGATCATTTTGGGAAAACCAAATTGAACGTTTTCATTTTATAGTAAGTAATTTTATTTATTATGCATAGATAAAAAAAAACTAAATGCATACAAATTTGAATATTATTTGAGTTAATAAAGTTAATTTGGTTACGTTTCACAAATTGAATTTCAAAAAGGTTGTGCAATGTACATGGTCCATTCATTTCTTTTGTTATTAATTGTTGCATGTTTTGAGACGTATAAAAATAAACTTTCATTTTAAGCAAGAATGATTTTGGAAAAAAAAATTTGAATTTTAGAATAATACAGACACACACACACACATTAATATTCAAACTTTTAAGTATATCAGAGGATTCATGGTTTTGTAAATATTGTGGAATCAATTAGAAATTACCTTTTATTAACAGTTGTACATTAATTACATAAGTTCATATATATATATTTTTACATTTTATATATGGTTAAAACTTGTAAATTGGTTGCATTAATGTGACCGTTATAGTCATTAGAAAAGTAAAGTAAATCATTTTTATAGTGCACAGATAGATATATATTCATTAAATAATGAAATTGGTTTGAGTAACGTAAATAAATATATAGATTGATTGGTTGATTAATTGATTGATTGATTGTTAATTGATTGATTGTGTTAATGTAGTATGCAAATATATTGACATAAAACGAATGTTTTAATATGAAATTAAATTATGTAAATATGTGTATATTTGGGTTTATTGATATGAATTAATTGGAGTGAGTTTTGGAATTTAGACCCCAAAGGTTTGTTTATAGGTTATATGTGGTCTCTTCATTTGCTTTACATTATTATCACCTCCATTCTCTCTCTTCCGTTTTCAAGTTCTTAACGTAGTCTCCACTTGTGCATCCATTTAATTATTAGCCTACTCATTCGTTTCTTATTAATTAGTAATAACCTCATTTGATTTATTTCTAATTAATAATTGCCTCATTCTTTTCATTTGTTTCTCCTTTATTCGTTTGCTCTTTTCAAATGTTTTACTTGAAGTTTTTCTTTTCTTTTCTATTTTTTTCCGTTTTTAATGTGAACATCAAATTAATATTCATGCCATCTAATTAGCATTTACTATTCTCCGTTTCTGAAGTTTATTTTACTTATGCATCATTAGTTCTTGTAGCTTCCTTTCATTGGCAATTCTTTCTCCTGAAACTTCATATTTAAAACGGAAGATTTATTTTTATCTTTATTGATATATTTATTCCTTTACTTCACCTCTTTCAATACTACCATTTTAAGACTATTCATATTTTTACTTTATTTCAATTCTTAGTTTGTTTATATAGACTCTATTAGCTTTTCATTTGTTTCTATCGTCATTTCTGTAGCCTCATTTCATTTTTCAAATCTCATCTTTTGTAGCTTCATTTCTCCAAACAAACTTCCATCTCATTTTTTTTCCTCTCTTCATTTTCTTCCTTCTTCATTTTTTTCTTCTTCTTCAAATCTCCTTCTTCTCTTTTTTTTTCTTTCAAAGCTTTTTCTTATTCTTATTCTTCAAATCTTCTTCTTCTTTTAAAGCTTCTTTTTTTTAGCTTCGTTTTCTTTTTCAATTCTTCATCTTCCTTGAATTTTTTTTTTCTTCTTTTCCAAACATTCTTCGTTTTCCAAATCCTTTTCTTCAAATTCAGACCTATACAAACTTCTCTGTCTCTTCCAAAAAAATTCTGTAAAAAAAAGAAGAAGATTAAAATAGCAAGGAAATGAATCAATAGGAGGAAGTAGTAGCGGATCCAAACCCGACTAAGAAACGGAAATCCATAAGGTGAGTGTTTAAACCCACTCACGAAATACTAAAATTTTATTGCAAGTTAAACCAGGTCATATAGTGATAAAGTTTTGATTGTTGGTTTGGAATTTTTATTGGTATTTAGTTTGAATAGCTA
This sequence comes from Allium fistulosum, assembly GCA_030737815.1. Lineage (NCBI taxonomy): Eukaryota > Viridiplantae > Streptophyta > Magnoliopsida > Asparagales > Amaryllidaceae > Allium > Allium fistulosum. The sequence goes on along the minus strand of CM060902.1, from coordinate 1,040,769,896 downwards.
AATTCCCATATGTGATGACTAATAATTACTATGACATGTTATTGAATTGATTGATTTGTTGAATTGATTGATTTGAATGTTGATTGTATGATGTGATGGATGCTATTGTGATTGAATGTGTATTTGTTCATTTATTTTGATATATCCTTGTTTTCACCCTATAGTTTATTGTAATCATATAAATTTTCATATTGATTATTTGAGCACTGAATAAAGATATAAAATGGATGAATTTCATGTATTTACATGAGAGGAAAAAAACTAGTATGTTTAGACTTACCATTTGAACCATAAAAATGATTTTGGGAAATAAACTGTCGTTACCTTATTTGAAAGTTTCCAAAATTAAATTTTGAAACATTGGAAAGTTTCCATAAAATTGAATGTTGAAACTTTGAAACATTTTTATAAATCAAATCTCTTGAACTATGAAATTTAATTGGGAATTGTTCTGTAAATTTGTAAGTTACTAGAATGGATCTATTGTGAAATCTATTGTATTTTGAATATGGAAACAATAACATTTCCAGAAATTTGAACCTTCAAAAATGTAGTTATTTGCATACCTTATTACATCAAATTTTGATTTAGTTTGCATAAGAATTTTAGTTCTGACTCGAGTGTTTTGTGTTTTCCTTTACGCTCGGGTCAGACCGAGCGATACAGCATTTGAGACTCACCCTTGGAGTTTGGAGCTTCCTTTGGAGATCCAACTATCGCCTCAGCTTTCAGCTCTTCTAGTTGATTTGTTCAGAGAAGTCATCTGTTGTACTGGAAACTTCACTGCATTTGAGATATTCTGTTGTATTTTATTTCTAACTCTGATGTTTATATAGTAGCTTCATGAACTACTATTTTATCTATTCCGCTGCGTATTATTGTATTACTCTGTGTCTGTGATTCTGTGATTGATTTATTTACTGCATATGCTGAGTTTTGCCAAATTTAAATTAACAATCTGATATTTTGAATTATTCAAGTTAGACATGTGTGGATTTATTGTCGATTTGAATGGTCCAAAATAGCGGGATGTTACAGTTGGTATCAGAGCTTTGGCTCTAGACAAAATGTAACGACCCAGAATTTTGAACAAATTAAATTGAGAATATTTAATTTATTTTAAATATTTGAACGATGATTTAATTTGAATTCCCGATATAAGTTTAAAATTGGTGATTAAATTATAAAATTTAATCTATTAAATGTTGAATAAAAATTTGAATCTTCAATTTAAAGCTGAAGAAAAATATTTCGAAAGCTTTTAAAATTCGTATTGATATTACTGAAGATAACAGAAGCTTCAGAATCGAATTTGGGAGTGAATTGTTCAGTTTTGAAATTTATATCATTCAACTGATATTTAAATATAGCCGTCCGAGGCACAGTCTCGGAATTCGACGAAACCAGTTCCATTGGGTCCGTAATATTGAATTATTACCGGATTTCAATTTTCGTAATTTTTAGAGTTGTTGTGTGAGCATACGATATTTAAACGCATTGAACTTTGTTTTGAAACAAATTTAAATTTAAATAATATTTTATATTGTTTTCATTCACATCAACTGTCCTATTCAGCCACCCTATTCCCTGATAAGCAGACCTACTCCTCTCACTTCAGATATCGTAGCCAAAGAAAGAAAGAAACAAATCAAAACGAATTTCGCTCGTTCACAAAAGAATAAAATCACCGAGTCTTCTTTCCTCTATCATTCAAAACAATTCAAAAAAAAAACAAAATAAATGGCCGTTCCTTTTCTTTAGAAATCTATTCCCTCTCCAGTTTGAAATCACCGTTCCCCTTCCATACGAAATAACCTCTAACACAAATCAGTTCGACAAAGCAGTCCTATCGAGCGGCACTACGTTGAGGGGTTCGTCGAGGCTAGGGCATCGAGGCAGCGCTCGAAGCCGGAGTCGCGTTTGCGTGATGGCGGAGTTCGCGACTAGGGTTTGGGAAGGCGACGTCGCTGGGGTTTCGCGAGGCAGTGAGCGCGTCATCTGATCGCGAGGGGAATGCGACGAGGCGGTCGAGCTCATAGGCGAAGCTCGTGGCAACCGGTGGTGATGGCAGTAGGGGGGCTCTGTTCGAATTCGACGAGGCTGGAATCGCGAGATGGGTATGGCGAATAGAGGCTCGCGATCTCGATCTAGACTAGTGTTCACGCGAGCACGGCGAAGAGTGGCATCAGATGGATGGGTTGCAGGGAGGCCGAGGTGTTCAATTTGAAGCCTGGTAGCAGGTAAGGTCGAGGCAGTGATGGAAGAAGTCAGGGGTCTCGGTGTAGGTGGGTTCGAGCTTGTATGTGAGAGGTATCATTCTATTTTGATTTAGTTAAGTAAATTAAATTTTTACAGTAAAAGAAAATCTTCTGCATTACCATTTTAAAAAAATCGAAGGTGAGATTTTATATGTAATTTGAAGTAGTTAATTTTCTTCAGAAATGTAAAAACAGGAAGCTGAAATATTTATAGTAAAGTTTAAACCGGTTTAGTCTAATTCTCTGTATATATGTGAATAAGCTTTTGGGAAATTAAAAGAAAGGAAATTTAATAATTAGTTTGAAATAAATCAAGGGTTAAATTATTTTGTTTAGGAGAAATAAGTTTAAAAGTAAAGTATAAATATATTGTTCAATTGATTTATCTAAAACTATTTAGATTACTAGAGGAAAATATATATAAAGGAGATTTATTTTTAAATATAAAATTTTGAGTTAAATAAAGTTATTTATTGATTTGGTATCAAAATAAAATGACCGACGAATCGAAATTATTAAATGAAAATTTATTTTTCTATTTGTTCGAATATTAACGAATTGTATAATTATTTATACTAGGGCAAAATCTGTAAAGAAATCGAGTCAAGATGGAAATTTGGACTGCAAAATAAAATCTAAGGTGAGATTTTCTCACTCGAAGGAAAATTGTGTTTTACAGTTATTGATTGATGATATGATTGCTATGTTGATGTGATATTAGATATAGTAGGACATATCTATATATATAGCAATATATACATATTGGCATATGTATATATTGGATTGATGATTTCCCGCCTCGTATAGCGGATGAGACCCTATTGCGCCGTTAGTAAGCGGATTTATAAAAACCTATATACCGCGATAATTCCGTACTGGAGCGGAATTGGTATTGTGCTAACATCTTTGGATGTAGGGAAACAGGTTGGAGGGATCCAACTGGACCCCTCACTTTGATTGAATTTATTTATACTGTGATATGAATCTGTGAATGATTATATTGATGTTATTGATCATATCGATGTCTGGAAAATTGTTGAAAGTTAAAATTTAGCTGAATGGATGTTTGATATCATTGGATTCCAAAAATAAACGAAATTGAATTTTTGGAAATCAAAATAGAAATTTCTAAGTGAATTTGATTTTAGAAATTTAATAAATTCGAAGAAAGGAATTTTAAAGTATAAAAAGTTAATTTTTATAATCTTATCGAATTTATTTCCAGAATAAAGTGAAAATGTTAAATAAATGAATTTCGTATAATAGTGATTTTAAATTGAGGAAATTAATTTAAAATCTGGATTTCTAAATAGATTGAAAGAAGACAATAGAAATTTATTTTCTTTAAAAAGAATTTATTTAAAAGGAGATAAGTTGGAAATCCAATTAGAAATTTAATTGGTAAATTGAAATGATTTGGAAAATCAATGTAAAATGAGTTCAATTTAAAGAATCCATTTAAAAACAGGATATTGAATAATTTGAAGGAAGATAAGGAATTTATTTTAGTAAGGATGAATATAATTAGAAATCAATCTATAATTGATTTAATATTTGGAAATGAAATTTTGAGAAATCAGTATGGGAAGTTTATTTAAAGTTGAGAATAAATTTAGAAATCAATATCGAAATTGATTTGGGATTGAAGTTTTATAAATAGAATTGGAATTTATAAAAGTTGTTTATAAACCCAAAGTCACTTATTTTGATAAGTTAAATATAGAAGTTGATAAAAGAAGGTTTATAAGTCGAAGTTGTTATTAAAAAGAGAAATAGAATTTATAAACGTGCTTATAAATTCGAAAATAGATTGAATGTGATAAATTTAATATAGAAGATTATTTAAGAAGATATATTCACGATTTTGAATAGCGAATTTTTATTGAAATAAAAATGTGTAGGAATGATTGAAATGGGGTTAAGTAAATTTTATTCACGATATTGGACAGAGAATATATTGTTAAGTAAAATGGATTCATTTTTGAAGAAGTAATATTTTAAAAATGAAGTTAAACATTTTAAAGGTGTTTTAAAATGTGTTATGAATCGAAACCATAGTTTTCAACATTTATTGTTGAAATAGACGTTTTCGAGAAACTTAAGGAAATGGTGGACTATAACACTGTTGTTATAGTAAATGATTTCCGGAAGGAAATGTTTTATATAGTATTGGGATTTATATATCTATCTTAATTTCGAATCCCTATACTAGTGATTTCGAGTCGTCGTAACGATGTTTTACGTAACATTCGTTTTGACTCAAATAAAGGTGTTAAAAGAATATTTTCCTTAAAGAATGAAATTATACTTAATTTGATTTAAGTATATCGAATATTTTCCAAGTGTTGAAAATAAATGAATTGTGAATTGCTGACTTATTTTTAAATAAGTATGGAAATGTTTTCCAAAACGAAATGAAATGTTTTGAGAATTTATCTTCTTAAAGATAAATTGAAATTGAATATTGAAAACGATTTGAAAATCGAATATCAGTAGATATTCGAAAGTATAAATTCAATATGGAATTTATAGAAGAAAGCGAAGTTGTTTAAAAATAAATATTGATTTATTTTTGAAGTGTGGAAAATTGATTTGAAATTTGTTTTCAAACGGTTAAGTGTGGAAATTTTATATCTAGTAAAGATATTTTTGAAGATGAAAAAATTTGGAAAATTATTTGGAATCTGATGATGTTGCGCATCTTTTATTGATAGTTAAATAACCGACTATCAATAATTACCTTGAGTAGGTATTTGTTGTGAATTGGATGAATTTGAATGCCACACTTATTTTTGAATAATCGCTCACTATTCGGGTTAGCCGGGAAAGGACCATGGGGTCGTATAACCCATTCCGAATATGTGATACGTCGTTATGAATTGCATTTGAAGACCGGTGTTGAAGACCGGATATTTTTGAAAACGGAAGGATTACCGTCGAGTTACTCTACATCGGCTGATCTCCGATTTAGAGGTTTTATCACCCTTAGTGACGGGAAGTCCTGACGTGATTGAAAATTATCCGGATGTGCAAGGGCTTCGTGAGAAGTGCCTTCGGTTCTGTTCGATCCCGGAACAGACTTGTATGGATTGTGTGTCTGACGTTACAATTTGAGATATAAAGCTGATTTCTTTCAAATACATTTCTGTTGGTGGCGGAGAATTTATTCTCTTAGCTTAACACCCTTCTCTGAGACGTACGAGCTCAGAGGTTATGTAGTTGAAATTTATCAGCGATATATCCCAATTTGGTAACGTGGCATACTGAGTGTTTCTGTGAAATGATCAGTGTTTGATCATTTGTGATATGATCATTTGTTTGATCTTATATCTTTGTGATCATAGGTTGATCATTTTTGTTTGACCCGAAGCAGGGCTTTTTGAGAAAGCGTAGCTTTGTGGACGAGACTTCGTCGAGCCTCACACCCCGGAAATGGTCGAAACAGGACGAATGCGGCAAGGTTCTAGGGAGTAGCGCCCCTTAGTGTATGTCATTCCTTCTGGATAAAGGTGGTATCATGGTATGGAGCCCAGATACTTAACCTCTGTGGTTACTGCATTATTATTATCTATGTGGTTTGTTGCGAATCGGGGATCCTCGGGAAGATCGGTGACGATCGGGGGATGGCATACGCGTGTCAGTAGTTACCTATTTTTGCAGAGATAACCCGGCCTTGTGTTGGCAGAGATCCGGTTAGGTTCTCGGGTCGTCTATTCCAGGGACGTACCCATCGTGGATAGGAAGTTCCTTAGCCTGACCATTTGTTGGAAATCCAAAGAAACAATACGAGCCTTTACGATTTCAATTGTATAACCTGTCTCCTCAGGAGGCAGCTATAGCAGGCATAATATAATGGTACCTATGCTGGCTAAGATTTATATTCTACTTTCGAAATATTTTCTACACTATGCACTAATAATAATATCAAAAAGAATTTGATTTTGCGTAGTAAGCATCTTTGACTATCATAAGAAGAAATCTCCTCCAATTCTGCGTTTTGCATTGTGTGTGTGGTGGGAGGTCTTATGGTAGTTTCATTTTCCAAAAGCATTTCGAATTGACTTTAAAAATTATTTTGTTGTTATAAAGAATAACTGTTTTACGATCTCACACCAGTCACCATGACTGACTCGGAGTTTATTGTTTCCCTTCTAAACTCTGGGTGCCCACTATTTTCCACACGGGCAGCCTAGAGTTATATTATCAGGATATTCTGGATATTCTGGAGCTTTGGAAGAAAGCTGGATGACGAGACGTAGTATTTGTATCTGATATTATTTATTCCGCTGTGTATTCTGTATGAGGACAAGTTATATAACTGTCCATTGTTGTATATTGACTCTGATGATTGATGTATGTATAAAATGATATAGTTCTTTGTTTTAGAGAGTATTCATTTATCTATTATATATTGTTCCGCTGCGATGTGTAAGATTCTGATATTGTTTCTGTTCTGATGTTGTTCAGTTGTTCTTTCTTTCTCTTCTTCTTCTCTTTTTCTTCTATTTCTTCTTTCTAAAACCCTCACTATTGGAGTTTCCGGCACTCGATTGCTCGGCAGTCGATAAAGTGAGTATCGATGTCGAATTTTCGAAAGTCGAAAATTTCGGTATGTGACACAAAACCTAGCATATATAGTAAATTTATTTACAGAATCACTTTCGTTCGAGTTTGAATTTCTTCCTTTTGACTCGATTTCCTTTGAACTTTGGAACGTTCCTTGCGGTTCCAAAATTCATTCTTTTCTCTCCCTATTTGTATTCTTTTGATTCAGGAGTATCCCATAACTCCACTTCGAATGATATCTATAAGAATAGGCGATCCCGCTAATCTTTGGATGATTTGTAAAGGGGTGGAACTCCTTTACAATTGGCATTGATTCACCGGAGATTTATATATCTTTGGTTTAGATACCGCTATCTCTTGCGATCGAATGTTGGTTTTTCTTGGAATTCTGCATCGATCTTGTTCCTGAAGTCACGATTGACCCGGTTAAGGTCGCCCGCGACTTGTATAAGTATATCCCTCTCCTATTTTGTAAGTTAATTGTCTCATCTTCGTTCAAGCCTATCTTCGAATTAGAAATTTTATTTGATTAGAGTTCCTCTAATTTGAATCTCTATCTTTGTTGCAATCCATTCTCAAATCATCCTTTGAAAATCGGGTTTTGTATTCTAGAAATTGTTTTCTAAACCGAAATTATTATTTTGATAAGTATGATTTTATTCTATATATAAAATTGAAATGTTTTCGATAAGGATTATATACCCTTTTAAAATAAGAATTTGAGGTTTTCGAAAGGATTTTGAAAAAAAAATTATATAAGAAATTTGATCTATCTAAAAATGATTTATAACTAAAGGATTTTAAATTTGAAATTCGAGAATTGAACTCCGGTATTTTGTAACTGGTTTTAAGATTTTGAAATATATAATAATAATATGATTTAAAAGTATTTTCCAAATAAGAAATGTTTCAAATGATTTTAATGAGTTTCGAATGATTTCGAAGAAATTTCAAAAAGAAGTTTGAGAAAATAGAAGTCCAGAACTCACTTATGTCGCTGGAAAATAGTTTCGGTGATGAGTGCACGCATCATCGACATTGATTTTCGAGTTTCAGAGTGAGGGATAGGCCACTTTAGTAGCATCGCTACGCGAGTGATTTTGCGAAACCAATTTTGATTTCAAAATTTTGAAGTATGATTTGATATTCGAAAGATATATGTAAATGTATTTGAAACGATTTAAAATGAGCCGGTGTTCAGCCCTCGAGTTTTGGATTTGATATAACCCTATCTATTAAAATTGATTTACTAATTTGTTGCTGATTTCCAACTCTTGAATTTGAAAATGATTTCTTCAGCTATTTTGAAGGTTCGAGCACTTCGAAATCAAGGTTAACTTTTCAAAAGCTAAGAATTTTGAAAAGTATAAAGTATATAAGTTTGGTAGGTATGTTAAAGTATGTAGTAATATGATTTAAATAAGTTGAAACCGTTTTGTTAAGTAAATGAATAAGACTATTTTGAAATTTTTCTGATATGAAATTTAGATTTGAAGTGTTTTGAAAGGAATTTGATCTTCAAAATATTTTGAATAAAAATTTAGTTTAAATATTTTAACTTAGTAACATCTTCATGAAACTATATATTTAACAAGTTGGAATAAATATATAAGTTGTACGTATGTTGTTTTATTCGCATAATTAATTTGATCCAAGTTTGAGTACACAAGTTCGAGGTGAATTACACCATTTCGTGTTAGGATTTTTCATTCGATTCTTGATGGCGAATATTTGATATGGATTTTGGGCTAAATTCTAGAATTCTCTATCATAGTATATGGCTATGCAAGGAGACTGATGGCTTCTAGTCGAGAAACCATATCGAAGTCCGCATTAGGGAAGTCGAATGGACAATACTAGTTCGAAAGCGAACTTGTGTGATCGAGCGAGCGATCAAATGTGATTTTACGAAATGATGACGTGTGTACATCGTATATTCTAATATCATTGATATATTTTGACGCTGAAATTGAAAGCTGTCGGGTTAGAATATCTTTGCTTACTAAAAGAAAACTTTAAATTTAAATTACAAAGATATATAACCCATAAAAGCAAAGATATCCAATCCCATATGGCTCTTCATACAGCGAAATTTATTTTGTAAAGATTTGATCCTTATATAAGATGGACCTTATGTAAGTATAAGATGATTTTGAAAACATTTGATTTTGGAAATGAATTGGTTGACTTAAATTATATTGAGTTGGAAATTTGGATTTACTTTCTAAATATATTATTTTGGAAACTTTGAAACTAAAGATATTTAATTTAAGAAGAAATAATTTGGTGAAATTGTATATGATTTTGAAATTGAACTGATATTGAAACAAATTGAAATTTGAGAACCTTGTGTTACTAAATACTTGATTTGGGAGTTGTCGAACTTATATAAAATTGATTTGTATGAGTATGAAATTGATTCGAAAACTATGGATTTGAAAAAGGGTACTCAATTTGAAAAATGAAATCTTATATAATTAAAGTCTATATAAGTGTGATTTGATATACTTTTGATTTTGGAAAAGTATTTGATTTGAAATTTAAATCTTATATATAATGGATTTTATATAAGTACGATATTTGATAGTGATTTGAAAGGGTACTATATGATACATATTTTCGAAGTAAAGATATGGAAAGTGCCTTCTGCTTGATATCCGATTTGTGGCCACATCTTGGATTCATTCTATCGATATTATTCTCTCTGAATTTTGGTTTTCCGGATATGATACTCGAGTGTCCTTCGAATTCCATGGCGTTACCCATGGTCTTACGAACTCGACTGCATAGCGTAATTCGCAAGGCAGTGATTGCTTAAAAGGTACGGATGTTTCCTGGGGGATCCAAGCGTAACCATTGTGTATCTGCGATCTATGGTCGTGTTAGTGGCGTAATCCGCAAGGCAGAGATTGCTTAAGGGGTATGGATGTTTCCTGGAGGATCCAGGCGTAACCATTTTTATGTATCCTGCGGTCCACCGTTTTGTTATCATGGCGAAATTCGCAAGGCAGTGAATGCTTAAAAGGTACGGATGTTTCCTGGGGGACCCAGGCGTAACTATTGTGTATCTGCGATCCATGATTTGTTTGTTTGTTTTTGTTTGGATTGTACTTTCCATATCTGTTTTTAAAAGTTTTCCAGTATTTTCACTGGGTGTTGAAACAAGTCTACTAAGTACCTGGAGAATTCTAGTTTTGCGCCTGATCAACGCACTACCAGAGTCTGCAGGAACGAGGATAAACTTGTTGAAACATCGAGTTATAAAAGTATTTTATTATAACAGTATTTTATTTTAAAAGTATTTCCAACAAAGAAATTTTGATTAATATTTGAAGTTGAAATTCTTATGGTTTGAATTAATTATTCATGCCCGATACTATTCTTTTGAATCTACCTTATCTGCTCAGCTTTATTTATTCACTTATATTCTGTTTTTCCAAATCCTCCTTCTTTTCCTTGTTGACTATATCTTTTTTTAATGATTATTGATTTATTAAAGATGTTTGAAGAGTATTTTGAGATTTAAAACTAATAAATTTATAAATAATGGATTTAAGGTTTTCAAAGACTTTTAAATGGTATTTATAAAGGAAGCAAGAAATTTCATTGATGAATCTTTGTAAAGTGTTAAAGATGATTGATTTGCAAATGAAGATTCAAATAAATATTTTAAGTAAAGTTATATGTGTTTCTTTGAATGTATAATTTTAAGGATATTAAATGATTTGGGAAATTTATTTTAGTAATATGCTTGAAAAATAAATTGGAATTGCTATTTGGAAGTCATGTTCTGGAATATTTACTTGATTACGAAGTACTAATAGTTGTATGTGATATATTTGTTTCATAGGAAGTGGAATTTTATAAATATTGATTGCAAAATAGTATTTATAAATAAAATGAATTTAATTGGAAATTTGAGAACTCAAGTTACGGGATTTTGAAATTGTTTTTCAAGTGATTAATGAAATATATAAGAAATTGAAAATAACTTGTAAATATGAAAAATTTAGAAGATATAATTATTAAACATTTTGTTAACTGAAGTGAATAAGATAAACTTGTGTAACATTCAAATTCATTCTATAAAACATATATATAACTTACCAAAATGTTAAAGTTGAAAATGTTACAGAGGAATATGTAGTGGAATTATACAGGTAAAACATAAGTAATGGAAGTGTTCAATGGAATTATTTCAAAATAAAAAATTTGATGTACAAGAAATGTTATAAACGTAAGTTAATATTGTGAAATAATTTATGTAAGTACATGAAAGAAAGAAAAAGACATTGTATGAATGAATGAAAATAAATAAAAAGGTAAATAATGATGTGAAAAGAAATCAATTGAATAAACGTAAATAATATGTCGAAATTATTGGTTGTTTTGGCTTATGGGGTGTTTTATTTTTGAAATATGATACATATATTGTAATTATTGATATTATTGTTTTCCGGACCTCTCTATACAAAGGAGACTCTATCGAAAATTTTCAAAATTTAAGACTTAGATTTTTTTTTGAATTGGAGTTATTTTTTTTAATTTTTATTAAACTTAAATATGTAGGTTTAATTGTTTATAAATTGACTGTTTCAATAAAATATAACAAATTTTTGGATTCCTTCTTATTTCTTTTCGGGGACGAAAAGTTTTGAGTGGGGGAGATTGTAACGACCCATATTTTTAAACATTTAAAAGTAGTAAATTAAATAAGATTTTTAAAAAAAATTGTTAGGAATAAAAAAAATTAAGATTTTATTTATACAAATTTGATTTTTATACAAATTATGAGCTTAATTAAAATTTCTATTAATGTCATATGTTTGCAACAATATAAGGATGATAAAAAATGTTAGTGTGTATTTTAATAATATTGGTTTGAATGATATTTGTGACGCCCCACCTCTATACCCACGCTAACCAAGAACACTACGGGGTAGTGCTGTCAATTAGCACGGAGAATAAGGCTGTTGAGGAGCGACCATCCATGAAATTTCTTTGTGCGAGAACCGATATGTCAGATAGTATAGAATGCATATCTTTTAAGGAGGAAATCCGACATACCGATACAAACACAAAGCTATCACACGGTGGCTATATATAATCTTCGGAAACAAATATAGAAGTATGCATAACATAAATCAGTCACAGACATCCATATCACAAAGGCGGAAGAAGATATGAATAAATATATATATCACATGAAAGTGTACATCAGAGTAGTGGTCGGAAAGATCCACGATAATACAAAAGAATAGCATCACGTGCTATACAAAAGAATAAGTACACAACATAGAGTCTATATCTCAAAGGTGTACATCCAAAAACTACTAATCTAGGTAGTTAGCCAAAAGTCAGAATAATCCTGAAGAGAAGTCAAGCAGAAGCACCTGTAACATCTCGGTCTGACCCGAGTATTATTTATAAGAAAATAATAAACGGATCAGTCTAACTATAAATATCAGATGATATGGTATACAGTAAAAGGCATGACATGAACATGTAATAACCATAGCGACATACTACTATAAGTATGTAAATGATAATCAACAAAAGATTAATCAATATCACAAGAATCTTCTCAAAGATAAAATAGGGTATCATACCCTAAACTTGTATTCATAACAAGTCAATAACACATGAATTCACCAATGCACAAAAACTGATATCATATCAATGAAAATCATGAAAATTGGTGAAGCACAAAATTCCAGAAATCATCATCAGAAATCCAGAAAACACATAAAGGGGGGGAGGCCTAACACATGAATGGGAGCATGAAAACTCACCTACGCGTAAACACATGACGAGAAGCTATCTCATGGAAGCTATCCATTAAATTTTCACACAGGAATGGCCCGAAGACCGTAGGGTGCTACCCTAGAAATGTGATGGCGAAACATCACATGATCGGGGTATAGTCTCCCACGTAGACAAAGAGACATCGCTCAATCGCTAGTCTAAATCACAAAAATGATCGTCATGATCATAAGGAAGTGTCAATCACACCAAGCTAGTAAATATATGAGTTTAGCTTCATGTCCCATAACCACTTGCTTAACTTAAATATTTACGAACAAGCTATAAATCTTCACTAGGAAATTGTCACAAAAAGGGCTCAATCGAACAAGTCCAAGAGCTAACCGACGAAGTGAACGCAAGCGTTTCATACCACTCGTTTTACTAAGTCGTTTAAGTCGATTTCTCATTCGAGTGAAGTAAAAGGCTTGTATATACTAGTAGATTGAAAATCGGTTTGAGAAAACGAACTTTTGATATTTAAAATAGTGTTGAAATCGCTTTGATGAAAGAGTTTTGATATTTACTATTAGTATTGAAACCTTCATATATCTTTAAAATGACAAGTCATAAAACGATTGTAGAAACAAATCAATTCACGTTCGAAGACGTGAGTAAAGTCCAAAGAAGTCAATCCCAAAACCATCAAAGTAGAAATTCTGATAAATGCTTTGTCAGATAAGATTGCCTACGCAGAGTAATTCGGGGTTCGACCTAGTGAAGGCAAGCGGTCCAGCGACCTAAGGAAAAATAGGTCATACGACCTAAGGAAATCGCGAACTCAAAAGACCAAGTGTAAGGTCGGCGACGACCTACGACTTACAGAGTCCTGCGACCTAAGTGGGATGCGACTTAGTGGGGCATAGGTCGGAGACGACCTACGACTTAAGGTCAAGCGACCTAGTGAAATAGCAGGGGAAATATTAGGTCGGAGACGACCTACGACTTAAGGTTTAACTCGCAAACGACTTAACATCTTGCCTGGGAATTATAGGTCGGCAACGACCTAAGACTTAAGGTTTAACTCGCGAACGACTTAACTTTGCCTGGGGATTATAGGTCGGCAACGACCTAAGACATAAGGTTTAACTCGCGAACGACTTAACTTTGCCTGGGGATTATAGGTCGGCAACGACCTAAGACATAAGGTTTAACTCGCGAACGACTTAACTTTGCCTGGGGATTATATGTCGGCAACGACCTAAGGTTTAAAGTTTAACTCGCGAACGACTTAGCATTTTGCCAGGGGATTATAGGTCGGCGACGACCTAAGAAGTTGGAGACTTTTCAACACGCGAGCTAGCAGCCTGGACGACCTAAGGAGTTAACTCGTGGACGACCTAGGGATGGCCAGAAACGACTTAAGGCCAGAAAAATCACCAAAACGCTGAAAATTGATGTTTTTCGCCAATCCAATCCAAACCAAATGCAAATGTTGATGCAAATGCAATAGGGGATCATTCCCAACAGTCCAAGATAGATATAGGCAAGATGTGAGATCAAAAATCTCACCTTTTCACGGAATTTGATGAAGATGGAGATTGAAAGCAAGGAGAAGCAATCCAAAGCTTGAATCCACTATCTTCTACTTGAATTTGGAGTTGAATCTCGGATTTGCAATAGAATTGGAGTTTAGAGTTTTAATTTCCACTTCCCACCACCATTTTTGATGAAGCTTGAATGTTAAAACAAAGGGTGAATGAAGTGAGGAAGAGGGTTGGGCTGAACTAAGGAAGTGCAGTCCAAACCAAAGTCTCAAGCGGGAAAAGTGACGAAAATTTCACTATCTCCAAACATATCGAAGTTTACACTCAAAAAGATCGCAATCGTCATTTTGAACCCAATGGGGGTGGTCTCGAGTCCTAATTTGACCGTATGCAAAAAGTAGCTTTTCGGACTAACATCCGACTAACGATAAAATATTTAAATAATAAAAAAAAATCGATAGATATGCGGGTTGTTACAATATTTGTAATTGTCTGAATGTACATTTCCAATTGATTGGAATAATAAATGTTAATAAGAAATAATAAATGTTTCTTTATTAAAAAAAAGAATCATAAGTTTATTTATTTGAAATGTTTGGTAGCTGAAAGATTGATTGCAGAGATGAGAAACTATTATTTGGTAAGAAATGTATAATTTCTATTTGTATCCAATAGTGCAAAAATATGTTTCAATCACTGTTTGATAGGAAATAATTGTTTTATTTCTCATTGCCTTTATTTTTTTCCATTTTGAAATTCACCCTTGTGAACAATTGAAAATAATGTAATTGAATAATTTCAATTAATGATAGAGAGGACACCAAACTGTAAATTAATAGGTGTAATTAAACGTAGCTTATGTTTTGTGAAAATATAAGGAAAGTCGGTTTAATGAAAAGAACATTTATAACAAATAAAATGGATGTTTCATTTGTGAATGTAGGTTTAATTTCATTAAAATAAAGAATAGGATGATTGATTTAAAGGAAGTAAATATGTGTATTTGAACTGTGTTTTAGCATATAGATGGATTACAAGAGTAGAAAAATAATTTATTTAAGTAAGTTATTTATAGCTCTGCTGTATAAACAACAAATTTATAAACGTGTTTAAATGACTAAAGGAAACAATTATTCTATTTTTCATCCATTTTAGTTGACTGTTTTGAAATTTAACTTTATAAGTAATTGTAATTAATGTAATTGAAATATTTCAATTAGAAGGGAAGAAAACGTTGATTGCAATTAATAGATTTAATAAAAGAAACGCACCTTTTGTGTTAAACAGGATTGATGTTTTATGGAAATAAAAGATCATTTTGGGAAAACCAAATTGAACGTTTTCATTTTATAGTAAGTAATTTTATTTATTATGCATAGATAAAAAAAAACTAAATGCATACAAATTTGAATATTATTTGAGTTAATAAAGTTAATTTGGTTACGTTTCACAAATTGAATTTCAAAAAGGTTGTGCAATGTACATGGTCCATTCATTTCTTTTGTTATTAATTTTGCATGTTTTGAGACGTATAAAAATAAACTTTCATTTTAAGCAAGAATGATTTTGGAAAAAAAAATTTGAATTTTAGAATAATACAGACACACACACACACATTAATATTCAAACTTTTAAGTATATCAGAGGATTCATGGTTTTGTAAATATTGTGGAATCAATTAGAAATTACCTTTTATTAACAGTTGTACATTAATTACATAAGTTCATATATATATATTTTTACATTTTATATATGGTTAAAACTTGTAAATTGGTTGCATTAATGTGACCGTTATAGTCATTAGAAAAGTAAAGTAAATCATTTTTATAGTGCACAGATAGATATATATTCATTAAATAATGAAATTGGTTTGAGTAACGTAAATAAATATATAGATTGATTGGTTGATTAATTGATTGATTGATTGTTAATTGATTGATTGTGTTAATGTAGTATGCAAATATATTGACATAAAACGAATGTTTTAATATGAAATTAAATTATGTAAATATGTGTATATTTGGGTTTATTGATATGAATTAATTGGAGTGAGTTTTGGAATTTGGACCCCAAAGGTTTGTTTATAGGTTATATGTGGTCTCTTCATTTGCTTTACATTATTATCACCTCCATTCTCTCTCTTCCGTTTTCAAGTTCTTAACGTAGTCTCCACTTGTGCATCCATTTAATTATTAGCCTACTCATTCGTTTCTTATTAATTAGTAATAACCTCATTTGATTTATTTCTAATTAATAATTGCCTCATTCTTTTCATTTGTTTCTCCTTTATTCGTTTGCTCTTTTCAAATGTTTTACCTGAAGTTTTTCTTTTCTTTTCTATTTTTTTCGTTTTTAATGTGAACATCAAATTAATATTCATGCCATCTAATTAGCATTTACTATTCTCCGTTTCTGAAGTTTATTTTACTTATGCATCATTAGTTCTTGTAGCTTCCTTTCATTGGCAATTCTTTCTCCTGAAACTTCATATTTAAAACGGAAGATTTATTTTTATCTTTATTGATATATTTATTCCTTTACTTCACCTCTTTCAATACTACCATTTTAAGACTATTCATATTTTTACTTTATTTCAATTCTTAGTTTGTTTATATAGACTCTATTAGCTTTTCATTTGTTTCTATTGTCATTTTTGTAGCCTCATTTCATTTTTCAAATCTCATCTTTTGTAGCTTCATTTCTCCAAACAAACTTCCATCTCATTTTTTTTTCCTCTCTTCATTTTCTTCCTTCTTCATTTTTTTCTTCTTCTTCAAATCTCCTTCTTCTCTTTTTTTTTCTTTCAAAGCTTTTTCTTATTCTTATTCTTCAAATCTTCTTCTTCTTTTAAAGCTTCTTTTTTTAGCTTCGTTTTCTTTTTCAATTCTTCATCTTCCTTGAATTTTTTTTTTCTTCTTTTCCAAACATTCTTCGTTTTCCAAATCCTTTTCTTCAAATTCAGACCTATACAAACTTCTCTGTCTCTTCCAAAAAAATTCTGTAAAAAAAAAGAAGAAGATTAAAATAGCAAGGAAATAAATCAATAGGAGGAAGTAGTAGCGGATCCAAACCCGACTAAGAAACGGAAATCCATAAGGTGAGTGTTTAAACCCACTCACGAAATACTAAAATTTTATTGCAAGTTAAACCAGGTCATATAGTGATAAAGTTTTGATTGTTGGTTTGGAATTTTTATTGGTATTTAGTTTGAATAGCTAAATTCCCATATGTGATGACTAATAATTACTATGACATGTTATTGAATTGGTTGATTTGTTGAATTGATTGATTTGAATGTTGATTGTATGATGTGATGGATGCTATTGTGATTGAATGTGTATTTGTTCATTTATTTTGATATATCCTTGTTTTCACCCTATAGTTTATTGTAATCATATAAATTTTCATATTGATTATTTGAGCACTGAATAAAGATATAAAATGGATGAATTTCATGTATTTACATGAGAGGAAAAAAACTAGTATGTTTAGACTTACCATTTGAACCATAAAAATGATTTTGGGAAATAAACCGTCGTTACCTTATTTGAAAGTTTCCAAAATTAAATTTTGAAACATTGGAAAGTTTCCATAAAATTGAATGTTGAAACTTTGAAACATTTTTATAAATCAAATCTCTTGAACTATGAAATTTAATTGGGAATTGTTCTGTAAATTTGTAAGTTACTAGAATGGATCTATTGTGAAATCTATTGTATTTTGAATATGGAAACAATAACATTTCCAGAAATTTGAACCTTCAAAAAATGTAGTTATTTGCATACCTTATTACATCAAATTTTGATTTAGTTTGCATAAGAATTTTAGTTCTGACTCGAGTGTTTTGTGTTTTCCTTTACGCTCGGGTCAGACCGAGCGATACAGCATTTGAGACTCACCCTTGGAGTTTGGAGCTTCCTTTGGAGATCCAACTATCGCCTCAGCTTTCAGCTCTTCTAGTTGATTTGTTCAGAGAAGTCATCTGTTGTACTGGAAACTTCACTGCTTTTGAGATATTCTGTTGTATTTTATTTCTAACTCTGATGTTTATATAGTAGCTTCATGAACTACTATGTTATCTATTCCGCTGCGTATTATTGTATTACTCTGTGTCTGTGATTCTGTGATTGATTTATTTACTGCATATGCTGAGTTTTGCCAAATTTAAATTAACAATCTGATATTTTGAATTATTCAAGTTAGACATGTGTGGATTTATTGTCGATTTGAATGGTCCAAAATAGCGGGATGTTACACTCCGCCACGTACACAATTGTTAAAGTGGTTTTCGGTATTGGCGGAGAGTATGACAATATCTGATCCCGGTCTCTTTAACAACCAAATGCTTATTTCACACCGTGGTCATTTTATATTTCAAACAGTTCATACTTCATATCAAAATATCATATACATTTCAAAAATCATATCGCTTTCAAAATCATAACCACAAATAGTTTAAAATTGTCGTATCAAAATATTCGTATTTAAATCCATTAAATCTAAATCATAGCAGTTCCAACTTAAACAGTTTATATATCGAAAGTAGTATATATATTGGAATAGTTATTAAAAATAGTTTATATAAAAATAGTTTATATCGAAAATAGGTTCAAATTAGAATTGTATCTTCCAATTTCACAATCAATTCAAATCAACTTTAGTTCCGAAATTCAATTTAAATCAAACCTCAGTTCAACAATTTCAATTAAAAAAGGTTAAAGGTTCAATTCAAATTCTCATTAAAACCATTTAATTTATATCGATTCCAAATCCAGATTTTAACTACAAATTTATACCACTTCCAATTCATCAAGTTTCAAGTTTAAATATTCAAACATTTACAATAACTCAATTTGATAAATTTCAATTATATTTCCAAAATTCAGCTTTAATTTCATTTGGATTTGAAATTATCCACTTAATCATTTTTATTAACATTAAATAAAATCTCAAATTTCAAAATTTAAATCAATATAAGTAATTAAATATCTAACTTCAATTATAATTAATTCTAAAATATTTAATTAATTGCTTTTTCTAAGCATTTAAATAAATCCTCAAATTACAAATTAAATACAGATTAAATATCTAGTTTTATTTAAATTTGAAAATATTCACTTAATCGCTTTTAATTAAATCAAATTATAAAATCATACCTTTCAAATTCTCAAAATCAATAAGTTTCCAATCAATGCTTATTCATACTCAATTCTCAAACAAATTAATTTACAAATTAACTTTTAAAGTTATTACAAATGTCTATTTTTCAAAATATTAATATAAATTTAAATAAAATATATAAAACATATTATATATATATATATATATATTAGTTAAATTGAATTCTATTAAATTATATTTTATTTTAATAAATATTATTAAATTAAATATTAT
This sequence comes from Allium fistulosum, assembly GCA_030737815.1. Taxonomy (NCBI): domain Eukaryota; kingdom Viridiplantae; phylum Streptophyta; class Magnoliopsida; order Asparagales; family Amaryllidaceae; genus Allium; species Allium fistulosum. Next base: position 1,040,750,389 of record CM060902.1, on the reverse strand, counting down.
TATTATTAAGTCTATTTTAAATCTTAATTTTATATATATATTAAAAATAATAGAATTATAAATAAAGTGTTATAATTTACATTTTAAACTAATTTTAAAATTTCCAAAACATATAATTTTAAAAATCTAAATTTTACACATATTTAAAAATTAAAATCTTTATATTATATTTAAAAATCAATATTTATTAAAAGCTCATATATTTCTTTTCAAAACTTCAGAAATCATTTTCAAAATAGGCCAACGGTGTCCGTATATAATTTTCTATCATATGGTCAAGTGATACAAATATATTTCATTTCAATCTGCAATAATTTTAAATTTACGGATATATATCATTTCAATCCGTAATCCCAAATTTCAAAAATCAATAAAATCGCTATGGTTTATCATTTCAACCCATAACGATTTTCCCCTAATCTATAAGATCGTTCGGGTATATACCATTTCAACCCACAGAGAGAACAAATAAAATAACAGCATAAAATAACATAGCATATCAATTTCAAATATGATCAAATTGTAAAATTAAATATGATATCCACATACTAACAGGTTATTGGTGTCAATAATGTCAATTATAATAGGTGAACAAATGCAAATAATATCACATCATATTTAAACGATTTAAATAACTAACAATTTAAATTAACAACATATTTCAATCGTCATTTCATGTGAATTAAATTTACTAAATATAAGAATGTTAATCGTGAGTGATCGCTCACCTTTCGAGGTTAGAGAACAATGGAAAGAACATGCCACCTACACGGATACGGGCATGCACACGAAGAAAAGCAAAAAGCTGCTGCGACCAATTCTGGACAGCGGCGAGACAAAAACAAAGCACGATGAACTGGATTCAATGAAAATCATTATATAAGTGGACTTATATTTATAAACTATATATATATATATATATATATATATATTTAAACGATATTTATTGAAACCCATATATTACTTCAAAAAATTTCAAATGAATATTTAAACATAAAATATATATTAAAGCTATTACAAAATCTATTTTAAAGATATTAACATAAATTTAAGTAAATATTTTAAACATATTATATAATTCTCTAAACATATTATATATACAACTCTAAACAGATTATATATATACTTTTAAACATATTAGGTAATACTCTAAACAGATTACAGATACAACTCCAAGCAGATTATTTATATACCTTTGCTCTTTTTTAAAGCAAAAAAATGAAATAGAGAACAGAGGTTCTCAAACTTGCAAACTGGAAGGGTTACAAAATATACCAGCTTAATACATGTGAACAATATTGTATTATATAAATATATAAGCTTTATATATTATTACCTCAAAAGAAAGAACAAGCAGGGAGAAAGTGGAGGTGGAGGCGGGCAGAACAGGGTCGGAGGCTGTGGAAAATGGCTTGCGTGTGGTCGAGTTATGGTCTGAGATGGAGGGGAGTCGGCTGGAGATGGTGATGTAGGTCAATGGGCGGTAGTGGGCGAAGGACATTGGGTTGTGTAGCAGTGAGCACAACAATGAAGGTGGCGGTGTGGGCTGTCGGTTTCAAGGGAGGGGATTGGCGAAGCTCGGCTGCGAAAGATGGATAGGTGGTTGTTGATGGGAAGGCACGGAGAAGGAAAGGAGTTTGACGAGCTATGGTTCAAGCAGAGGGAGGGTGTGCTCAACTTTAGGTGGTGCAGGGTGGTCGGAGACATGGAGGAGTGTGGCTAGTCGGTGTTGACTGAAGGTGGTTTTTTCCTCTCGGTGAAGGTTGAGTTGCTTGGTGAGGGAAAAGTGTTAGAGGTGGCATACTTTGGTGGGACGATGGGCAGTGGCGGAGAGGATGACTGGTCTAGTGGGCTATTCGGTAGTGGGCTATGGGGTGTTGAGCTTCTCAGATGGGTTCGATGAGGTACTGCCGTTTGGAGTGTTAGGTGGATATGGAGTTGGTTGCATGGATGGTGAGGCGAAGCGTGTTGACAAGGTGGTTCAGCTAGGTTGAGGCGGTAAAGCGATGGTTGTGCTGCAAAGGGTGGAGGACGACTGAGTTTGGGTGGTCGGCGACTGGGTTATGTGCACGGAAATTTGGAGAATAGGGGTGGGTTTGAAGCTTGGATCCGGTGGTGCTACGGCTGCTAGGGGAGGGAGATTGTCACATACCGAAATTTTCGACTTTCGAAAATTCAACATCGATACTCACTTAATCGACTGTCGAGCAATCGAGTGCTGGAAACTCCAATAGTGAGGGTTTAAGAAAGAAGAAACAGGCAGAAGAAGGAGAAGATAGAAGAAGAAGAGAAGAAGAACAACAAAACAACAACAGATACAGAACAGAGACAATATCAGAATCTCACATATCGCAGCGGAACAATATATAATAGATAAACACTAGTCTTTTAAAACAAAGAACTATATCAGTTTATACATGCATCAATCATCAGAGTCAATATACAACAATGGACAGTTATATAAACTCGTCCTCATACAGAATACACAGCGGAATAAATACATCAGATACAAATACTACGTCTCGCCATCCAGCTTATCTCCAAAGCTCCAGAATATCCAGAATATCCTGATAATATAACTCTAGGCTGCCCGTGTGGAAATTGGTGGGCACCCAGAGTTTAGAAGGGAACAATAAACTCCGAGTCAGTCATGGTGACTGGTGTGAGATCGTAAAACAGTTATTCTTTAAAATAAACAACAGGATAATCTTAAAGTCAATTCGAAATGCTTTTGGAAAATGAAACTACCATAAGACCTCCCACCACACACACAATGCAAACGCAGACTTGGAGGAGATTTCTTCTTATGATAGTCAAAGATGCTTACTACGCAAAAATCAAATTCTTTTTGATATTATTATTAGTGCATAGTGGAAAACATTTCGAAAGTATAATATAAATCTTAGCCAGCATAGGTACCATTATATTATGCCTGCTATAGCTGCCTCCTGAGGAGACAGGTTATACAATTGAAATCGTAAAAGCTCGTATTGTTTCTTTGGATTTCCAACAAATGGTCAGGCTAAGGAACTTCCTATCCACGATGGGTACGTCCCTGGAATAGACGACCCGAGAACCTAACCGGATCTCTGCCAACACAAGGCCGGGTTACCTCTGCAAAAATAGGTAACTACTGACACGCGTATGCCATCCCCCGATCGTCACCGATCTTCCCGAGGATCCCCGTTTTCCAACAAACCACATAGATAATAATAATGCAGTAACCACAGAGGTTAAGTATCTGGGCTCCATACCATGATACCACCTTTATCCAGAAGGAATGACATACACTAAGGGGCGCTACTCCCTAGAACCTTGCTGCATTCGTCCTGTTTCGACCATTTCCGGGGTGTGAGGCTCGACGAAGTCTCGTCCACAAAGCTACGCTTTCTCAAAAAGCCCTGCTTCGGGTCAAACAAAATGATCAACCTATGATCACAAAGATATAAGATCAAATAAATGATCATATCACAAATGATCAAACACTGATCATTTCACAGCAACACTCAGTATGCCACGTTACCAAATTGGGATATATCGCTGATAAATTTCAACTACATAACCTCTGAGCTCGTACGTCTCAGAGAAGGGTGTTAAGCTAAGAGAATAAATTCTCCGCCACCAACAGAAATGTATTTGAAAGAAATCAGCTTTATATCTCAAATTGTAACGTCAGACACACAATCCATACAAGTCTGTTCCGGGATCGAACAGAACCGAAGGCACTTCTCACGAAGCCCTTGCATTTCCGGATACTTTTCTAATCACGTCCGGACTTCCCGTCACTAAGGGTGATAAAACCTCTAAATCGAAGATCAGCCGATGTAGACTAACTCGACGGTAATCCTTCCGTTTTCAAAAATATCCGGTCTTCAACACCGGTCTTCAAATGCGATTCATAACGACGTATCACATATTCGGAATGGGTTATACGACCCCATGGTCCTTTCCCGGCTAACCCGAATAGTGAGCGATTTTTCAAAAATAAGTGTGGCATTCAATTTCATCCAATTCACAACAAATACCTATCTAAAGGTAATTATTGATAGTCGGTTATTTAACTATCAATAAAGATGCGCAACATCATCAGATTCCAAATAATTTTCCAAATTATTTATCTTCAAAAATATCTTTACTAGATATAAAATTTCTACACTTAACCGTTTGAAAACAAATTTCAAATATTCAATTTCCACATTTCGTTTATCTTTGAAGATAAAATCTCAAAAACAGTTCATTTCATATTGGAAAAGCAATCCCATACTTATTTAATAATAAGTATTTCACAAATCATTTATTTTCAACATTTGAAAATATTCGGTATACTTAAATCAAAATCAAGTATATATCTCATCCTTTAAGGAAATCATTCTTTAAACACATTTTATTTGAGTCAAAACGAATGTTACGTAAAACATCGTTACGACGACTCAAAATCACTAGTATAGGGATTCGGCATTTAGATAGATATATGAATCCCAATACCATACAAAAATATTTCCTTTCGGAAACCATTTACTATAACAACAGTGTTATAGTCCACCATTTCCTTATTTCTCGAAAACGTCTATTTCAACAATAAATGTTGAAATCTATGATTTCGATAGTTCACACGTTTTAAAACATCTCTTAAAACAATTACTTCATTTCATATATCATTTTCCAAAACTATCCATTTTACTTAACGATATATTCACTATCCAAAATCGTGAATATACTTTACTATTTACATTTCACTATTTTCTACACATTTTATTTAAATAAAAATTCGCTATCCAAAATCGCGAATATATCTCCTTTGATAATCTTATATATTTAATTTATCAAATTCAATCGATTGGTTTCTGAATTCATAAAACAACGTTTATAAATTCCATTTTCTATTTTCTATAACAACTCCGGTTAATAAATCTCATTTTATTAACTTCAAAAATTCACTTATAAGAATAAGTGGTTCCGGATTCATAAACAACGTTTATAAATCGCATTTATACTTTATAACAATTTCCACTTATAAAATCATTTCATTTAGCAATTTCTATTCATATCTCATCTAAGTGTAAAAGTCAAATTTATAAGTAAATTTCTTATAAATCCTTTATTCTACAGTATCCACTCACTTTATAACTTCACGTTATAAATCTATTTATTTCATTCACTTATACTTCTTTTTAACACTTATAAAAAAAAACGTTTTATAAGTCCAATATTTTGATTTATAAATTATCAAATTTATAAACCTTTTTATACAAATCATTTATAGTTATTCAAAAATCCCAACTTAAACCATTTTATAAATAAATCGACTTTTATTTCAAAAACGACACTTCGGTTATATTTCACTAAAAATTATAACTTTTATAACTTTAAAATTTTACGTTTATACATCGATTCAAAAATTCCATAAAACGTATATTTTCAAAAATCCCTTTTAAAACCTTTTAAAGTAAAAGTCGTTATTTTTACATTTCAAAACTGAATCCGATGATGCTACAGCACCAATCAGTCCATCACAACAGTCAAATATCATATATCATCATATGATAACAGAATATATCAAAATATCTGTAAATAAATAACTACTGGTGAGGAATCCAGTTGGACCCCTCCAACCTGTTTCCCTGCATCCACAGATGTTAGCACAATACCAATTCCGCTCCAGTACGGAATTATCGCGGTATATGGGTTTTTATAAATCCGCTTACTAACGGCGCAATAGGGTCTCATCCGCTATACGAGGCGGGAAATCATCAATCCAGTATATACATATGCCAATATGTATATACTGCTATATATATAGATATATCCTATCATATCTAATAACACATCCAAATAACAATCAATAACTGCAATTCAAATTTAAATCTGAGTGAGAAGATCTCACCTTAGCTTTTAAAATTGCCATCCATTTTCCAATCCAATTTGTTTTTCTCCATTTATACCTTGTATAAATAAATTATACAGTTTGTAAATATTCGAGATAATCGAATAACCAATTTTCGTTTGGTAATTTTTTTATTATCCAATAAATTAAATTTCTGACAAATCTCCTTTTAAATAAATAATTTCCATTTGAAACTAAAATTTTAATTCAATTAATAATTTAGTTTTAAACAAATTTTCCTTGCTGTAAACTGCAGAAAAATGAAATTTACTTTACGGTTATTATTTCTAACCTATATTTTATTTTGTTCAACTGTAAATCTTTTGTACATATATATTTTCAAAACTGCAAATATCTCACGGTATATCTTCACGTATAAATTTAAATTTGAAAATAAATTATACCTTTATATTTATATTTTCTTCTCTATAAAAGAAAGTACAGAAATTCTTTTACTGTAAAAATTATATCTTTCTATATATGTATATACCAAAAATGTGAAAACTGTATAATATTTCTCTGATAAAAAGCACTTTAAATTACAGTTAAATTTAACAACAGAAATGTATACCTCACTTGACAAAATCGAACGAACCCAAGCAAGCCCTCGACCATCGATCGGACTTGCACCCACCAAAACGACCACATTATTGACTGTGCTGCCATCGCGAGTTCACATCTGACACTTCCACTTGCTCGAACTCAGAGACGCCACCTCCACGCCTTGACTTCGAACTGTGACATCCCAGACCCGATTCGAACTCATGGAGGCTGCCTTCATGCTTAGCCGAGCCTCCTCGTCGACTACGCGACACTGCGATTTCCCCTTTGACCTTCTAACGCGCGAGCCTCCCACCACCATTGCTATCGCGAAGTCCTCCACGACTGTTGCTCGACGAGCCACTGCAAACGCCGCTCCCAATTCGCACTCGACTGACCCCATAACGTCACCGCCCCTAGCGAAACCCCCTGCCATCGCCTGACTTGCGCGCGCCTCCACCTCACGCGATGAATCGCGACGCGCCTCCTGCCCCATGCTGTCGCGCACACACCAGATCGCCTCGACCTCCCCAATACTCGCGCGCCTCCCCTCCGCCTCTCGTATACGAGATCGAGCTTGCCGTTTTCGATTTCGAGATTTCATTCCTTTTTTTTTTCTTTGGAAACGAATTGAAACTGGGGGAAGGGAGTGAGACAGTGGCCATTGAAGTTTTGAAATCAACATGAACTGGTCTCGTATAAGATTTGTAGAGAGGTGGGGAGGACAAACGAACGTGATTTAGCAGAGAATAACACGTTCGCACGATTTCTCTCCGGGATTTTCTGCGTGATACTAGGCATGTTTAAAGGAGATGTTGTGGTGATGTTAACTGATAAAATTAAAAAATTTTAAATTGAATTTAATTTGAAAATTTCCAACGCGTTAGATTTCCGTGTGCTCACATATCAACTCAGAAAATTACGAAAATTAAAATCCGGCAATAATACAACATTCCGGACCCAATGGAACTGGTTTCGTCGAATTCCGAGACTGTGCCTCGGACGACTATTTTTAAATATCGATACGAACGATAAAATTTCAAAACTGAACAGAACAGTTCGAAAATAAATTCTGAAGCTTCTATCATCTTCAGTATTATCAATACGAATTTTAAAAACCTTCGAAATATTTTTCTTCAACTTTAAATTGAAGATTCAAATTTTTATTCAACAATTAATAGATTCAATTTTATAATTTAATCAACAATTTTAAACTTATATCGGGAATTCAAATTAAATCATCGTTCAAATATTTAAAATTAATTAAATATTCTCAATTTAATTCGTTCAAAATTCCGGGTCGTTACAGACTTCCCCCCTTAAAAGAATTTCGTCCTTGAAATTACAAGTTAGGAAAAATGTCCTTAACTCGTCTACTCTTTTTCCAACATCTAATAGTTTTATCAAACTTTCAAAACAAATCTCTCTACTAGAGATTCGTTATCAATTCAACTAAATTTTCCAACTCAAATTATAAGTTCCAACAACATTGTTTACTTAACAATTTAAATTTAAGTTTAAATTCAAATTTTAAACTTTCAAAATTTCTCAAAAATTTTCTAACACTCGAAATTTTCGAAAAATTTCGCCAGCGTCTCCTTTGCGCGGCTAATACGGTACGACTACAAATCGTCCCTACGGACTCTCAGATTTCAAAAGAAAAAGAAAAAGCCAAGCGGCTAGAGAGAAATCATCAAAAACTCATATTAAAACTCAAATACATACCTTTTTCGAGCAATTCAAATTTATCTTCGAAATCAAATTCCAATTCCTTTATACCTGTATATCCTACTAGCCATTATATCTAGTTACATATTCAAACATTTTGCAAATTTCACTACAAAAATTTCAATACAAACTGCTTATACCATTTTTAGCTTACTATTGAAGTTGCATATTCAATTTCATTCAATTTTTCAATTCTCATTTGAATTAAATTTACCATTCAATTCAATTTGGATTCAGTTTTAATTCCAGTTTTATTCTTTTGCTCATTTCCAAATTTGTTTTCAATTTACCCTACGGTTAAACCTATTTTCATTTAAACTGGATTTCCAATTCGAATTCAATTTACTTTTCTTTTGTAATTATTGAATTTAATTCGTTAAACCTTATTCATTCGGTCTATATTCAATTAGCTTCACTTACTAATTTTAGTTCAATACTTCACAAATCAAATTCAATTTCAGTTCTATTCATTTTCAAATCTTTTATAAGTTATCAACTTATTTACAAATTCAAATTTATTTATTCATTCTGAAACTTATTTACTAATTCTTTCATTTCCAATTCGAATCTGATTTCCAAATCAAATTTCAAATATTCTATAAGTTTTCAACTTACTTGAATTTATCTGCAAATTCAAATCATTCTTTTATTTAGTTCCCAATTCAAGTCTCAATTTATCTAATTCAACTTCATAATATTCATAGATATTTTCATATGGTATTCCAGAATCTTACCAACATTTCAAAATCATTTGAAAACAATTCAAATTATCCTTTGAATTTTCAAACAAAACCCAAATTTTCCAAACAACTTTCATTTAAAACAATCGGCAGCAATTTCCTCTTTTGGAAACCCGAAAATGAACACCGGTGATGTCGCGATCATCATCGGAATTATTTTCCAGCGACCGAAAAGAGTTTAGAGCTTTTATCTTTTCAAAACACTTTTCCAACCTTTGAAATTCATTTCCAACTCCAAAAAGAATTTAAACTTTCCAAATCTCAAAAATTTCAAATTCTTCTCAAAACATTTCCAAAAACTTTTCTGGAATTCCGTTTTAAATTACAATTCACATTTATAATTTATATTCTCAAATTTCATTTGCATGTGAATTTATTTCTTAACTTTGGAGTTACGATTTCAATTTCTTATTCAATTTCAATGATAATAATTTACTATTATTACCTCCTAACATCCATGCAACCATATACTATAGTAATTCATAGAAAAAAAAACATTTCTTTTCTATACAAAAATAGCTTTGGGTAAAATTATTTCATTCACCCTATTTTAAAACAATACTGTGCCGAACTATTCTATTCGAGCGTTTAGAAACCCCTTCGATCCAGTTGCGCAGACTATGCCGACGAAGGTTCATATACCACTCAATAAACCAATCATCACAATATAAAATAATTTTTATATTCAATAACAAATACGCGCTCATATCTATTATTACACTCAACTCATTCTAGAGTACTGCTGACTCTATCTCTAATGAGTAACACCCAACAGAGCAGGGTTGTCGCTTAACCATATGCTCTGATACCACTTTGTCACATACCGAAATTTTCGACTTTCGAAAATTCAACATCGATACTCACTTAATCGACTGTCGAGCAATCGAGTGCCGGAAACTCCAATAGTGAGGGTTTAAGAAAGAAGAAACAGGCAGAAGAAGGAGAAGATAGAAGAAGAAGAGAAGAAGAACAACAAAACAACAACAGATACAGAACAGAGACAATATCAGAATCTCACATATCGCAGCGGAACAATATATAATAGATAAACACTAGTCTTTTAAAACAAAGAACTATATCAGTTTATACATGCATCAATCATCAGAGTCAATATATAACAATGGACAGTTATATAAACTCGTCCTCATACAGAATACACAGCGGAATAAATACATCAGATACAAATACTACGTCTCGCCATCCATCTTATCTCCAAAGCTCCAGAATATCCAGAATATCCTGATAATATAACTCTAGGCTGCCCGTGTGGAAATTGGTGGGCACCCAGAGTTTAGAAGGGAACAATAAACTCCGAGTCAGTCATGGTGACTGGTGTGAGATCGTAAAACAGTTATTCTTTAAAATAAACAACAGGATAATCTTAAAGTCAATTCGAAATGCTTTTGGAAAATGAAACTACCATAAGACCTCCCACCACACACACAATGCAAACGCAGACTTGGAGGAGATTTCTTCTTATGATAGTCAAAGATGCTTACTACGCAAAAATCAAATTCTTTTTTATATTATTATTAGTGCATAGTGGAAAACATTTCGAAAGTATAATATAAATCTTAGCCAGCATAGGTACCATTATATTATGCCTGCTATAGCTGCCTCCTGAGGAGACAGGTTATACAATTGAAATCGTAAAAGCTCGTATTGTTTCTTTGGATTTCCAACAAATGGTCAGGCTAAGGAACTTCCTATCCACGATGGGTACGTCCCTGGAATAGACGACCCGAGAACCTAACCGGATCTCTGCCAACACAAGGCCGGGTTACCTCTGCAAAAATAGGTAACTACTGACACGCGTATGCCATCCCCCGATCGTCACCGATCTTCCCGAGGATCCCCGTTTTCCAACAAACCACATAGATAATAATAATGCAGTAACCACAGAGGTTAAGTATCTGGGCTCCATACCATGATACCACCTTTATCCAGAAGGAATGACATACACTAAGGGGCGCTACTCCCTAGAACCTTGCTGCATTCGTCCTGTTTCGACCATTTCCGGGGTGTGAGGCTCGACGAAGTCTCGTCCACAAAGCTACGCTTTCTCAAAAAGCCCTGCTTCGGGTCAAACAAAATGATCAACCTATGATCACAAAGATATAAGATCAAATAAATGATCATATCACAAATGATCAAACACTGATCATTTCACAGCAACACTCAGTATGCCACGTTACCAAATTGGGATATATCGCTGATAAATTTCAACTACATAACCTCTGAGCTCGTACGTCTCAGAGAAGGGTGTTAAGCTAAGAGAATAAATTCTCCGCCACCAACAGAAATGTATTTGAAAGAAATCAGCTTTATATCTCAAATTGTAACGTCAGACACACAATCCATACAAGTCTGTTCCGGGATCGAACAGAACCGAAGGCACTTCTCACGAAGCCCTTGCATTTCCGGATACTTTTCTAATCACGTCCGGACTTCCCGTCACTAAGGGTGATAAAACCTCTAAATCGAAGATCAGTCGATGTAGAGTAACTCGACGGTAATCCTTCCGTTTTCAAAAATATCCGGTCTTCAACACCGGTCTTCAAATGCGATTCATAACGACGTATCACATATTCGGAATGGGTTATACGACCCCATGGTCCTTTCCCGGCTAACCCGAATAGTGAGCGATTTTTCAAAAATAAGTGTGGCATTCAATTTCATCCAATTCACAACAAATACCTATCTAAAGGTAATTATTGATAGTCGGTTATTTAACTATCAATAAAGATGCGCAACATCATCAGATTCCAAATAATTTTCCAAATTATTTATCTTCAAAAATATCTTTACTAGATATAAAATTTCTACACTTAACCGTTTGAAAACAAATTTCAAATATTCAATTTCCACATTTCGTTTATCTTTGAAGATAAAATCTCAAAAACAGTTCATTTCATATTGGAAAAGCAATCCCATACTTATTTAATAATAAGTATTTCACAAATCATTTATTTTCAACATTTGAAAATATTCGGTATACTTAAATCAAAATCAAGTATATATCTCATCCTTTAAGGAAATCATTCTTTAAACACATTTTATTTGAGTCAAAACGAATGTTACGTAAAACATCGTTACGACGACTCAAAATCACTAGTATAGGGATTCGGCATTTAGATAGATATATGAATCCCAATACCATACAAAAATATTTCCTTTCGGAAACCATTTACTATAACAACAGTGTTATAGTCCACCATTTCCTTATTTCTCGAAAACGTCTATTTCAACAATAAATGTTGAAATCTATGATTTCGATAGTTCACACGTTTTAAAACATCTCTTAAAACAATTACTTCATTTCATATATCATTTTCCAAAACTATCCATTTTACTTAACGATATATTCACTATCCAAAATCGTGAATATACTTTACTATTTACATTTCACTATTTTCTACACATTTTATTTAAATAAAAATTCGCTATCCAAAATCGCGAATATATCTCCTTTGATAATCTTATATATTTAATTTATCAAATTCAATCGATTGGTTTCCGAATTCATAAAACAACGTTTATAAATTCCATTTTCTATTTTCTATAACAACTCCGGTTAATAAATCTCATTTTATTAACTTCAAAAATTCACTTATAAGAATAAGTGGTTCCGGATTCATAAACAACGTTTATAAATCGCATTTATACTTTATAACAATTTCCACTTATAAAATCATTTCATTTAGCAATTTCTATTCATATCTCATCTAAGTGTAAAAGTCAAATTTATAAGTAAATTTCTTATAAATCCTTTATTCTACAGTATCCACTCACTTTATAACTTCACGTTATAAATCTATTTATTTCATTCACTTATACTTCTTTTTAACACTTATAAAAAAAACGTTTTATAAGTCCAATATTTTGATTTATAAATTATCAAATTTATAAACCTTTTTATACAAATCATTTATAGTTATTCAAAAATCCCAACTTAAACCATTTTATAAATAAATCGACTTTTATTTCAAAAACGACACTTCGGTTATATTTCACTAAAAATTATAACTTTTATAACTTTAAAATTTTACGTTTATACATCGATTCAAAAATTCCATAAAACGTATATTTTCAAAAATCCCTTTTAAAACCTTTTAAAGTAAAAGTCGTTATTTTTACATTTCAAAACTGAATCCGATGATGCTACAGCACCAATCAGTCCATCACAACAGTCAAATATCATATATCATCATATGATAACAGAATATATCAAAATATCTGTAAATAAATAACTACTGGTGAGGAATCCAGTTGGACCCCTCCAACCTGTTTCCCTGCATCCACAGATGTTAGCACAATACCAATTCCGCTCCAACACGGAATTATCGCGGTATATGGTTTTTATAAATCCGCTTACTAACGGCGCAATAGGGTCTCATCCGCTATACGAGGCGGGAAATCATCAATCCAGTATATACATATGCCAATATGTATATACTGCTATATATATAGATATATCCTATCATATCTAATAACACATCCAAATAACAATCAATAACTGCAATTCAAATTTAAATCTGAGTGAGAAGATCTCACCTTAGCTTTTAAAATTGCCATCCATTTTCCAATCCAATTTGTTTTTCTCCATTTATACCTTGTATAAATAAATTATACAGTTTGTAAATATTCGAGATAATCGAATAACCAATTTTCGTTTGGTAATTTTTTTATTATCCAATAAATTAAATTTCTGACAAATCTCCTTTTAAATAAATAATTTCCATTTGAAACTAAAATTTTAATTCAATTAATAATTTAGTTTTAAACAAATTTTCCTTGCTGTAAACTGCAGAAAAATGAAATTTACTTTACGGTTATTATTTCTAACCTATATTTTATTTTGTTCAACTGTAAATCTTTTGTACATATATATTTTCAAAACTGCAAATATCTCACGGTATATCTTCACGTATAAATTTAAATTTGAAAATAAATTATACCTTTATATTTATATTTTCTTCTCTATAAAAGAAAGTACAGAAATTCTTTTACTGTAAAAATTATATCTTTCTATATATGTATATACCAAAAATGTGAAAACTGTATAATATTTCTCTGATAAAAAGCACTTTAAATTACAGTTAAATTTAACAACAGAAATGTATACCTCACTTGACAAAATCGAACGAACCCAAGCAAGCCCTCGACCATTGATCGGACTTGCACCCACCAAAACGACCACATTATTGACTGTGCTGCCATCGCGAGTTCACATCTGACACTTCCACTTGCTCGAACTCAGAGACGCCACCTCCACGCCTTGACTTCGAACTGTGACATCCCAGACCCGATTCGAACTCATGGAGGCTGCCTTCATGCTTAGCCGAGCCTCCTCGTCGACTACGCGACACTGCGATTTCCCCTCTGACCTTCTAACGTGCGAGCCTCCCACCACCATTGCTATCGCGAAGTCCTCCACGACTGTTGCTCGACGAGCCACTGCAAACGCCGCTCCCAATTCGCACTCGACTGACCCCATAACGTCGCCGCCCCTAGCGAAACCCCCTGCCATCGCCTGACTTGCGCGCGCCTCCACCTCACGCGATGAATCGCGACGCGCCTCCTGCCCCATGCTGTCGCGCACACACCAGATCGCCTCGACCTCCCCAATACTCGCGCGCCTCCCCTCCGCCTCTCGTATACGAGATCGAGCTTGCCGTTTTCGATTTCGAGATTTCATTCCTTTTTTTTTTCTTTGGAAACGAATTGAAACTGGGGGAAGGGAGTGAGACAGTGGCCATTGAAGTTTTGAAATCAACATGAACTGGTCTCGTATAAGATTTGTAGAGAGGTGGGGAGGACAAACGAACGTGATTTAGCAGAGAATAACACGTTCGCACGATTTCTCTCCGGGATTTTCTGCGTGATACTAGGCATGTTTAAAGGAGATGTTGTGGTGATGTTAACTGATAAAATTAAAAAAATTTAAATTGAATTTAATTTGAAAATTTCCAACGCGTTAGATTTCCGTGTGCTCACATATCAACTCAGAAAATTACGAAAATTAAAATCCGGCAATAATACAACATTCCGGACCCAATGGAACTGGTTTCGTCGAATTCCGAGACTGTGCCTCGGACGACTATTTTTAAATATCGATACGAACGATAAAATTTCAAAACTGAACAGAACAGTTCGAAAATAAATTCTGAAGCTTCTATCATCTTCAGTATTATCAATACGAATTTTAAAAACCTTCGAAATATTTTTCTTCAACTTTAAATTGAAGATTCAAATTTTTATTCAACAATTAATAGATTCAATTTTATAATTTAATCACCAATTTTAAACTTATATCGGGAATTCAAATTAAATCATCGTTCAAATATTTAAAATTAATTAAATATTCTCAATTTAATTCGTTCAAAATTCCGGGTCGTTACAGAGATGCTGGCGATCTGGGCGGTTGAGGAACAGGGAGGGAGAGATGTTGTGGGGTGATGCATGCTCTAGTGTTGAAGACGAATAGAATCGGCATGGCTCTAGAAACAAATATGAATGCCGGCTTAATTATATATATTTATTTTTTTAAAAGTTCAGATACAAAAGAAGGAAGATAAAAGAAAGGAATGCAGAATGAACTAGAATTAATATCTTGCAATGGGAATAGTAATAGTCTAAACTCAATTTCAGGAAATATAATTGCTAATGGCTATTGGTATTATACGGTTGGCAATTGAAAGGACATAGGAACAAAAAGGCTCAAATACAGAACCGATACGGCTTATTGTTTTGCAAATTTCGCCGCGTACCGAACACCAAAATGCACAAATGAATTTACTGCGGGGATCAGCACAATGAAACGAAATGAATGGTACACTGATATCAGCGATTCGGCACACTTATCAAAAGTTGATATTCGCTGTCGAAAATGCTGCTAAAACGCCGAATATAAGATAAACGGGGCTATAGCAGTCCAAATTTGGCAAAACGAAATACGACGTCTCACTCAGAAAATGATTTACAATTTTATTATATAAAAATATTTAGATTTCGAAAATATTTTACTTTCAACAAATTAACTGATTTTAAATTGAAATTGGAAATTACACAACAGAACTAACTTTCATATTTACCAAAGAAAATCTGCCATTTGCTATGTTTAAATAGACGCATACCAAATATCAAATTTTCATTGCTAAATTTTAATTGTTTAATTTCAAGAAAAATTTAGTTAATTACGTTATAAAAATCGTTAAAATTTCCGGGTCGTTACACTCTCCCCCACTCAAAACTTTTCGACCTCGTAAAGGAACAAGATAAGGGAATTGAAGCAACAGAAAGGAAGATAGATTCGAAATAGATACAACAATTAATTCAAAACCATATAAATTTCAACTTTTTTTTATATTTTATTATTATATTTATATTGTATACTATTCAATTACATGTTCTCACTACTATTCCTGCAGTTGGAGCGGATGAGACACTATGCGCCCGCATAATAGCGGATGACCCTATATTACCGTGATATCCCGCCTCGAAGCGGGATTGGTATTTTATGTTATATAACATCTGTGGATATAGGGAAACAGGTTGGAGGGATCCAACTAGATTCCTCAAATATATTGATTGTTTTTCATGTATAGTGATATATGATGTGATTGAATTGTCTGTTATGGATTATTGTGTGATTTGATATATTAGATGCTATAGTAGCACTGGCCTTAATTTTGGTATTATAAATGCCATAAATAATATTTTTGAATTTAAAAAGGAAATTCAAAGGCGATTATGAAAATGAAAATATTTATATTGAGTTTTAGGATTATTTGAAAGGGAATTGAGTCGGATAAAATAAATGATTGGATTTGGATATTTATTTAGCTACTTCGTAAAAACATTTTCAAATAGAGAACTTTAAAATTTAGGATTTTTAAACAATGGATTTTAAATAAGATTCTTAAAATATGAAATGGAAGTCGAAGTCAAGATTTGATTGGTTTTGGAATAAAGTTTGGATTATTTAACAAATAGATTTATAAGTGGAATTTTGATTAGAAATCGGTTTATAAATGAGTTTTAATAATATGAACTTGTATAAACTGGAAACGAGATTATGAAATTTATAAACAATGTATATAAATAAAGTGAAATGATTATCATTTGAAATTTGGAAATATAAATTCACGGTGAGAATTTATAATGAGATACAGTAATCGGTTAGGAATGAAATAGTGGATTCTATTTTTGAAATGTGAGAAGGGTTACGGAATTGGAAATGTAATCGATGTGTTATGAATTGAGAGGGATGAATAAATTGAAATTGGTTATATTGAAATTTTAAAAATATATTTTTATCGAGAAGTTAAGTTTTTTTTAAAGGGATTTTTTTTATTAAACAAGGTAATTTAAAACTTTTTTTAGTATTGAGATATTTCATAAGGTTGGTTATTCAAAAATTTAATGTTAGTTGGAAAGAAATTTAAGTTTTTACAATAAGCTTTGCAAATTTATTAGTTTTATTTAAAAATGAATTGGGAATGAGTTATCGATGTTTATTTAAAAGTGTTTTAATATTTTAAGTAATTACTTAAACGTGTTTAAAAATAAATCTATTATTCTTTATAATACTTATTATTTAACATAGATTTTAAAAGCAAGTAATTGGAATTTATTTGTGAATACTCTAGATATTTTGTAAACCAAGATTTTTTTACGGATGAAACTTGATAAAATAAATCTTATAAAGGAATTCTGCAAATTTAAGATAATTTCCAAATTGTTAGATATGGGAACTTTGAAACATGAATATAAATTCATAAAGAAGTTATAAATTGTTAGTTGGGATTATAAATAAGAATAATCAAATTTTGAAATTGTTAAAAGGAATTTATTAATGATTCCAGAGATTTATGAGTTAAGTTATGAAATATTTCCTAAGTTTGATATTAAAATGATTTTGGAGAATATGCTTATAAATATTTTCCTAGGTATTGAAAGGAGGGTTTTGGAAATATTTTAATTGGGAAATGATTGATATAGAAATATATTTTCTAAGTGTTAAAAATTGAATTCGAAAATATTCCTAAGTGTTGATATGGTTTGAAAATATCCCGTTAAGGATATAAGGATTTGAAATTGTTTTCAAACGTTGGAATACTGAAAGTGATTTGAATATATATGTATATATATATATCTATGTAAAGATATTTGAAATGACCGACTATCAAAACTGATCAAAATCATTGATCGTTTCGAAGAGACCGGGATCAGATTTGATAATCCGAAAACCACTTCGATCCGATTTGTGCATTATGAATTGTGATATCGTGAAGCCAATGAAGATGATGATCTTGGAGAATCAATTTGTTCAAACCCAGAACAACTTGTATGGATGGATGCTATCATTGCAACGTTGCTTGGAAGACAATGTTAGCATTCCAAGTATGAATGCTATTCTTAAGGTAATACGTAGCCTCATGCCTCATCAACCAGGAATGACTAAAGCAGGGGAGATGCAACAAGGCTATGTGGGTCGCTTCCATTAGGGTATGATCCTCACTCATCGAGAGTGGACATTTATCATCATCACTATTTATCAGTTGTCGTGTTTTCGAGGCCCATTAATGGTGATCATATTTGGTACTATCCAGTGAGGGGTAGGCCGGTCTTGTGTTGGCTGGGATCGATAGGTTCGATCTCGGTACATTTTTCTAGAGGTGTACTGTGGCGGGCGGTACCCCAGTAGCCCTGTCATTGTATAGAATCCAATATCCACTACAAGCCTATACGGTTTTAGTCGTATGCCAAATATGCTAAACCGTGAGGTGCAAGCATTTCAGCTATTTTATAGTTTATTTTTTATAGACACTATTATAATATCAGATGATTTGATATAAAATGTTTTGGTTATCGTAAGGTAAAAACCTGCCATATTTATGTGTGGCGTGGTCTTACGGGACGCCTTTGTTTTTTAAAGGATTTTGATAATGGTAATAATTCAAATTGAGTATGTTTTCTCACGCTGGTTTTCCAGACTGACTCGGGTGTTATTTTATTATAATGCTCGGGTCAGATCGAGTATTACATATTCAGGTTAGGATGCTATGGAGCTCCGGAGACGAGCTGGAGGATTTCATGCGTATTTCACGTACTTGGTTATTTCCGCTGTCTGTGTGTTATGCTGTATATTCAGCACTTGTGAGAACAAGTTATTTTAACTGTCTGGATTGATATGTTGACTGTTGTACTTTGATGATTGTATGAATATTATTATTACAGTATCTTTTTGTATAAAGATCAGTTTTTATATATTATATATTGTTCCACTGCGATGTGAGATTCTGTATTGTTCTATTTAGTTTCTTTCTTCTCTCTTTCTTCTCTTCTCTTCTTCTCTCTTCTTTCTTTCTCTTGACTTTCCATCATTCTGTGCTTTTTGTGTCAGACATGTGTGGTTTATTGTCGATTCAAAGGGTATGGATTTGCGGGTCGTCACACTTGGTATCAGAGCTTAGGTTGATTGAATACCTTGGCTTTGGTGGGGATTACTCATTAGAGATAAGGTCAGTAGTACCCTAGAATGAGTTTGAGTGTATTATAGATATGAGCGTGTATTTGTTAGTGAATATAAATTTTTTTATATTGTGTTAACTTATCGGTTGAGTGTTTATAAATTCTGGTTGGTATAGTCTGGACAACTATATTGATATGGATTTCTAAATCTTAAACTTGGCAAACCGACACCATATTGTTTTAAAAGTGGGCAAATGAAATAATTTTTCCCAAATTATATTTTGATATAATATAAATAATTTTACCCAACTATATTTTTAGTATAAAGGAAATAATTTTCTGAAACTATTATAGTATGATTGGTGTGTTTGGTTGATAATATTATAATCTAAACAAGATTATAAAATTTGAAATGGTTTATATAACCAAATTGAAACCGCATAAGAATGGGTTATACACATGAGTTAGAATTAAAATTGATTCAAATCAAAAGTTGGAAATTAAATCCCGAAGATTTTTGGAAATTTTTTCCAATGTGTTTTGAAATGAATAATAGTAATATTATTTGGAATATTTCAGAATGGAAATTGTTTTAAATGGATTTTGAAGGTGATAAAAGCACTGAACTCACTTCAATCGCTGGAAAATAATTCTTGTGATGACTACAGCATCATCAGTATTCATTTTTGAGTTTCTAAGTGACGGATCGCTACCGTAGTAATTTGATATGGAGATTTTTGTTAAAATAAAGTGTTGTTTCAGAAATTCTGAAGGGAATTTGCTTTTTGAAATTTCCAAGGAAATGGTTTGATATACAAAAAGTGCTATATATGTATTTATGATTTCAAAATGATTTGAAATAAGACCGGGTGTTTGAATTCTGGAATATTCATTTAAATGTTTTATGAAACTAGAGAAAAATAAGTTTTGAACTTATGAATTTAGAATAATGTTAATAAGGAAAGGAAGTGTGAAAATTTGAATTTGGAATTGAATTTTAACTTAAGTAAGTTAAAAAGAATTGTATGAATTGTAATTTAACTTAAGCTAAGCTAAGTCAAGTAAAAATCGATTTTGGATTTGAAACAATATCGAATTGAATTGAATATAAAATTTGAGTTGTAAAATGATATATAACTATAAGTTATAATTTTGAATGGATCAACTCAAGTATAGAATTGATGAAAATGTGAAAAATAAGTTGTGTAACTTATAAATTGGAAAAGTGGGATAGAAAAACCAAAATAGAAATAGTTTGATGTTTTAATGAAGAAAAGAAAATCCAAATCTGAATTATAAAATGAGATTGAACTCAAGTCAAACCAAATAAGCCGGATTTTTAGAAAAGGAACTTAACTTGGTTAAGTAAAATGGATTATGGATTGAAATTTAATGTGGAACTTGAGTTATGAATGGAATTCGACTTATGTGTACGCGAATTAAATATATTTTGAAATGTTGTTGAATAAAATAGAAATGGATTGAAATGGTGATGACTTATGTTAAAAATAAATTCAATTTAAGTGTAAATTGAATATGGTTAGGGATATTGTTGATAAGAATGGAATTCAACTTAAGTAACTAATTTATGAGATGATTCATAAATAAATTGGCATGGATTGGTTGGTTGTTGAATATAAAATTGAGAAAACAAGATTTTGTGAATAAATTGAATGTGGATTAATAAAAAGTTGATGAATTTATTTGGAATCAATTTAAAATAGCTATAAACTGAAATGGTTATTTTATTAAATGAATATCACCAAATAGCATGGATTGAACTGTCATTCGGAATAAACGGAAGAAAAAAAAATTCTATGAATAAATGGTAAGTGAATAAATTGGTTTAGAACCAATTTGTAATGGATATGGATATAATGGATGTGAATATGAATTGGATGTAAGTAAATTTGGTTGTGAATCATTCGAATTGAATGAAATGGTATATGAATCGATTAAAAGTAGCTAATTAGTATTGGAACCTTGTGATTACTTATAAATACATGTTTAACATGTTTAGTTATGCAAAGTATGCATTAAACTATTTAAATAAATGAAATGTTATTAAATTTCATGTTTTTGGAACTTACATGTTGTAATTGAGTAAGTACAGGTACAAGAAGACCATTTGGCTATATTTTGGTTGTGCGATTGCATATAAATTGAGCGAACTCGCTTAATAATGCTAAAATAAGGTACACTTACGAATTTAGCGTGCGGAAAATAAAAATATTGTTATATATTGCATTTTCCGGCCATGAGAGCCGATGTACATCTTTTTATCATATTTTTCATACTGAAAATGGCTCTCCGTACAAGGGAGACTCTACCAAAAGTATTCCGAAATTTAGGATGTTAGAAAAATTTTGAAAAACCAAAATTTGATTTCGAATTGTAATTGAAATAAGGGAATTTGGTTTCGAAATGGAAACTAAATGTTTTGTATGTAACTAAAAGATTTAGGAAAGTGAAATGTAGGGTTTTAACTAAGTGGGTTTTGGATAAGTTATTGGGTTTGGAACATTTTTCCTACCTTAGCAATTTCGGGGACGAAATGTTTTTAAGGAGGGAGGAATGTAACGACCCGAATTTTCCATTGTTTAATTTTGAACATTTAAATGGTTTTAAATATTGGATTTGAAATATAAATTGATTTTTGAATATGAATATTTTGGTTGAAAGTATATAATGAATTTAAATTTCAAGTATAGTGATTTATCCTAATACGGAAATGGTGAATAATTGAAATTTGAGTTGAATATGAATCGAAACGATTTCTAAAGCGAGTATAAATTCTATTTGAATTATAATTGAGTTGGTAAGTTTTTAAAACTGGAATTTCAAGTAATTTCGTCGATTTTGAAAATCGTCGTTTTTATCGACGCGTTAACATAGCGATCCGGGGCACAGTCTCGGAATTCGACGAAACCAGTTCTATTGGATCAGTAATAGTATATTATTACCAGATTTCAAAATTTTGTAATGTTTGGAATTACTGTTTGGTCGTACGAGATAGAAACGCATTGAAATTTATACCGGAAATTTAATATTTTAATTGGGTTCAAAAAGCTATCCTCTCCATACGATCGAATTAGGTCTCGAAACTTGTTCCATTGAGTTCGGAATAGGAGTATAACATTAGGAACACCAGGCGGCATGCCTCGATAGGAGTTCATGATTTTAATTTACTATAAGCGAGATATTTTGAATTTAAATTTTATATATATATATATATATATATTGATTTGACTTTTACCTACCCTAACTTTTCATATTAGCAGACCCATCTGAAGCAAGCCACCCTATATACGTACAAGCCTACACCCTTTTCCACTTATATATCATGATTCCCTCTCTTCATTTTTGAAACGTAGGAAGAAGTAAAAAGAAAAAAAATGGAAACTTTAAAAATCAAATTCACTTGAAATACAAAACGATAAAAATATGGAACAAGCTTTAGACATCTTGTTTTAATAAGAGTTTCGACCTGGGATGCATGTAAGAGGGTGCGGCATTGCTTCTACAGCTCGACGGTTTGGGTAAGGGAACTAGGGCTTGGGCTAGTGGTGAATGGAGGAAGGGTTTGGCACATTGGAGGTTGGAATCGAGTTCGTGGGGTGGAAGGGAAACGGCGGAAGAAAGTTGAGGGGGTCCGGTCGCTATTGACGATGCATGACATTTCACTGTAGCGCGTAGAGGGGTCATTGTCGCGATTTTACATGGTGGCTCGGAGGGTGAAACAAGTTGTCTAGATGGTGGAGATTGACGAGAGAAGTTCACTGGTGGTGTCGGTTGGTCGTGTAGGTGAGCAGAAGTGGAGAAGCACCGTACGCTCACGGCACTATGTTGTTGCGTGTACAGGAACATTAATTGGGGAAGATGTATTAATTAAGGGTAATGTTAAAGTTAATTGTGATTAAGAGAATTATTAAATTATTTAAACTATAAAATCTTATTTTAGTCATAACTCGTTCGTTTTAGGTCCAAATCCAACACGGTCAGTCGCGTTGGATTCGTATTGACAAATTCTTCGACATGTAATTAGATTGGAGAGATTTAGAGCTTCCGAAATTTTTAGTTAAATTCAATCGCCGTTCGAAATTAGTTGGAACCAGAACGCGAAAGCAACAATTGGAATTCTGGTGAGAAAATCTCACTCATTTTGGATTCGTGGATTTAATTTATAATAATTTAAATTAATTATTGGATGATTGGTTGAATTGATATATTATTATCAGTTGAATATTATATTATATATGGTAGTATATATATAGTAGTAGTTGGGTATATTCCCGCCGTTGGAGCGGATGAGACACTATGTGCCCGCATAATAGCGGATGACCCTATATTAGCGCGATATCCCGCCTCGAAGCGGGATTGGTATTTTATGTTATATAACATCTGTGGATGTAGAGAAACAGGTTGGAGGGATCCAACTGGATTCCTCAAATATATTGATTGTTTTTCATATATAGTGATATATGATGTGATTGAATAGTCTATTATGGCTTATTGTGTGATTTGATATATTGGATGCTATAGTAGCACTGGCCTTAATTTTGGTATTATAAATACCATAAATAATATTTTTGAATTTAAAATGGAAATTCAAAGGTGATTTTGAAAATAAAAATATTTATATTGAATTTTGGGATTATTTAAAAGGGAATTGACATGGATAAAATAAAAATAAATGATTGGATTTGGATATTTATTTAGCTATTTCGTAAAATGATTTCAAATAGAGAATTTTAAAATTTAGAATTTTAAACAATGGATTTTAAATAAGATTCTTAAAATATGAAATGGAAGCCGAGGTCGAGATTTGATTGGTTTTGGAATATAGTCTGGATTATTTAAGAAATAGATTTATAAGTGGAATTTTGATTAGAAATCGGTTTATAAATGAATTTTAGTAATATGAACCTGTTATAAATTAGAAACGAGATTATGAAATTTATAAACAATGTTTATAAATAAAGTGAAATGATTATCATTTGAAAAATTGGAAATGTAAATTCACGGTGAGAATTGATTATGAGATATGGTAATCGGTTTGGAAAGAAGTAGTGGATTCTATTTTTGAAATGTGAGAAGGGTTATGGAATTGGAAATGTAATCGATGTGTTATGAATCGAGAGGGATGAATAAATTGAAATTGGTTATATTGAAATTTTAAAAATATATTTTTACTGAGAAGTTAAGTTTGTTTTAAAGGGAATTTTTATTTATTAAACAAGGTAATTTAAAACTGTTTTTAGTATTGAGATATTTCATAAGGTTGGTTATTCAAAAATTTAATGTTAGTTGGAAAGAAATTTAAGTTTTTACAATAAGCATTGCAAATTGATTAGTTTTATTTAAAAATGAATTGGGAATGAGTTATCGATGTTTATTTAAAGGTGTTTTGATATTTTAAGTAATTACTTAAACGTGTTTGAAAATAAATTTATTATTCTTTATAATACTTATTATTTAACATAGAATTTAGAAGTTAGTAATTGGAATTTATTTGTGAATACTCTTGAGATTTTGTAAACCAGGATTATTTTACGGATGAAACTTGATAAGAGAAATCTTATAGAGGAATTCTGGAAATTTAAGAGAATTTCCAAATTGTTAGATACAGGAACTTCAAAAAATGAATCTGAATTCATAAAGAAGTTATAAATTGTTAGTTGGGATTTTAAATAAGAATAATCGGTTTTGGAAATTGTAAAAAGGAATTTATTAATGACTCCGGAGATTTATGAGGTAAGTTATGAAATATTTCCTAAGTTTGATATTAAAATGATTTTGGAGAATATGCTTACAAATATTTTCCTAGGTAATAAAAGGAGGGTTTTGGAAATATTTTAAGTG
Organism: Allium fistulosum; assembly: GCA_030737815.1. Classification (NCBI taxonomy): domain Eukaryota; kingdom Viridiplantae; phylum Streptophyta; class Magnoliopsida; order Asparagales; family Amaryllidaceae; genus Allium; species Allium fistulosum. The sequence continues at coordinate 1,040,725,159 of CM060902.1, read as the reverse complement.
GGAAATGATTGATATAGAAATATTTTTTTTAAGTGTTATAAATTGAATTCAAAAATATTCCTAAGTGTTGATATGGTTTGAAAATATCCCGTTAAGGATATAAGGATTTGAAATTGTTTTCAAACGTTGGAATACTGAAAGAGATTTGAGTATATTTATGTGTAAAGATATATAAAATGAATGTTTTGAAAAGATTTAATAAAATATGGGCCTAGTGACTGCTTATGTGTGTAATTTGATAGTTAAATAACTGACTATCAAATCTGGCAAAATTCGTAGATCGTTTTGAAGAGAGCGGGATTAGATTTAATTATTCGAAAACCACTTCGATCTAAATTGTGCGGTGTGAATTGTGATATCGTGAAGACAATGAAGACGGTGATCTTGGAGATTCGGTTTGTTCAGACCTAGAACAGCTTATATGGATGAATGCTATGATTGCATCATTACCCGGAAGGCAGTGTTAGCATTCCAAGTATGAATGCTATTCTTAAGGTAATATATAGCCTCAAGCCTCATCAACCGGGAATGACTAAAAAAGGGGAGATGCAGCAAGGCTATGTGGGTCGCTCCCATTAGGCTGTGATCATCACTCATCTAGAGTGGACATTTATCATCATCACTATTTATCAATTGTCGTGTTTTCGGAGCCCATTAGTGGTGATCATATTCGGTACTATCCAGTAAGGAGTAGGCCGGTCTTGTGTTGGCATGGATCGATAGGTTTGATCTCAGTACATTTTTCTAGAGGTGTACTATGGCGGGCGGTACCCCTGTAGCCTTGTCATTGTATGGAATCCAATATCCACTACGAGCCTGTACGGTTTTAGTTGTATACCAAATATGCTAAAACGTGAGATGCAAGCATTTTAGCTATTTTATAGTTTATTTTCTATAGACGCTATTATAATATCAGATGATTTGATATAAAATATTTTGGTTATTGTAAGGTAAAACCCCGCCATATTTATGTGTGGCGTGGTCTTACGAGATACCTTTGTTTTCAAAGGATTTTGATAACAGTAATAATTCAAATTGAGTGTGTTTTATCACGCTGGTTTTCTAGACTGACTCGGGTGTTATTTTATTATAATGCTCGAGTCAGACCGAGTATTACAGATTCAAGTTAGGACGCTATGGAGCTCCGGAGACAAGCTGGAGGATTTCAGGCATATTTCACGTACTTGGTTATTTCCGCTGTGTGTGTGTTATGTTGTATATTCAGCACTTGTGAGGACAAGTTATTTTAACTGTCTGGATTGATATTGTTGACTGTTGTACTCTGATGATTGTATGAATATTAATCGTTACAGTTTCATTTTGTATAAAGATCACTTATTAATATTATATATTGTTCTACTGCGATGTGAGATTCTGTGTTGTTCTGTTTGGTTTTCTTCTTCTCTCTTTCTTCTCTTCTCTTCTTCTCTCTTCTTTCTTTCTCTTGACTTTCTGTCATTCTGTGCTTTTTGGGTCAAACATGTGTGGTTTATTATCGATTCAAAGGGTATGGATTTGCGGGTCGTCACAGTAACTTGGGATTTAAATTATGAAAATGTTTTATAAAATGACCACAGTGTGAAATAAGCGTTTGGTTGTTAAAGAGACTGGGGTCGGATAATGACATATTCTCTGTCAATACCGAAACCACTTTAACAACTATGCACGTGGTAAAGAATCCAGAATGAAGTAGGATGGTTTGGCGAACGCTACTGTAATGAAGTAAGAGAACGATGATGGATAGCCTTGACTTTCGGGTCATAATTAAAATGACTATAACATGAGCTATACCGGGCCAAGTGGGGTCACTCCCCCTATCGAGCGTGCTTCTTCGAAACCATATCTATTACTTTGTGATTTGATTGGTGGCCACCCTCGATTTGATTATGGGAGTGTGTCTCGAGGTGGCGGTAGTAGCTGCTATGCGTTACCACCAGTCCGGGAATGCAAAACGGTAGAATCCTACCCTGGGCATTGCCTCGCGTGCCTTGTCATATTCATCCTGATCGAGCCCACTATGAATTTGGTTTGTGTCGTACCTATGGAGTGCTCCCTGAATATCCCACCAGTTTACGGTGGAGTTTACAGTACTGTATAGACTACGATGCTTATATAAAAATGTGTTAAGGGGGATATGGGTAACGCCTTAACACTATTTTAATACTTTACTTTATGATAGATATTATATATGTAGCGTATTGTATTATATATATAGATAATTTGACAGATCCTTAAAGGATAGAAATCCCAAACATCCTTTGAGTTATTGATGCATTTCACTTGAACATTTCACTTTAGTTGATTTACTTACATAAGAATGTTAATCCTGACTCGAGCGTTTTGTTTTTGCTTTATGCTCGGGTGAGCCTGAGCTTTTCAGTATTGAAGACTATCTTTCTGGAGGACGAAGATGAAGATTTAGTACATTATTACTATTTATCCCACTGCATTATGTTGTTCCACTCATTATCCTATTATACCAGTTGTATGTATAACTCTAATTGTATTGTAAAAGTGTAATCAAATGTTATTTGTAAACAGCATCATGAACTGTATATTTGAGTATTATATTTTGTCATTCCGCTGTGAGATTCTGTGTTTTGTTTTTCTTTCTTTTCTCTTATTTTCTTATTTATCCCATTGACAATCCTCCCTTTTGAATGGTTTGAGTTGACATGTGTGGTTTATTATTGATTTAAACCGTCCAAAAAGGTGGGTCGTTACAGTTGGTATCAAAGCTTTAGTTTAGCGATAACCTTAGCTTTGTGGGCTTTTGACTCATTAGAGATAGGGTAGTAATACCCTAGAATGAGTTTGTTTGAGCGTGTGTGTGTGTGTGTATATATATATATATTAGAGTGTGTAACAACCCTGTATTTTACAATTATTTTTAAATTGATATTTCCAGATTTAAAAAGCTTTATTTATGAAAAAGAATAAATTTTGTTATTTTAAATATAAACTTTGATTTTGATATGGATTAGAATTACAAATATGACTGAATAGAATAATTTTCCAAAAAGTGAATTTTGGTTAAAATAGTCAAACTTTGACTTTTAAATTTAAAATTTTAAATATTTGAAATTATAAATTTTATCTTTTATTATGAAAATAGATTTAATAACATGAATACTGCTTTTTGAAAACGGAGTTAAACTGCAAAAGATATGTACATTTCAATTTTGAGTATAAATTGTTTATTTTGCAATTTTGTTATTTTAAATTGTATAAATTATATTTTTCTTTGTCATATTTTATTTTAATATGTGTTAATATGTTATTTTATGTTTATTTTTGTCTTTTTATATTTTTAAAATGATAATAGAATTTTTCCAAAATTTACTGTATTTATTTTTCATTTTTAAAGGCTGTTTTCATATTTTCTGCTATTTTCTTCATTAAAAATTATATGTAAATTAAATTTTAAATATTTATTTTGTAAATATATTTTTATTTTATGGTATTATTTATGTTTAAAAATATATTACAAGCTCATATGAATTTTCTAAAATTTATTCTATTCAATTTCAAATTTTCTAGTCTAGTTCACTATTTTAGTTATTTTCCTTAATTTAACTTTATATAATTAATAAATATTATATAAATTTTTATATTTTGATAAATTTTCGAAATTTTATCTGGGATTATTATTATTTCCAGAAATATAAAGTTATATAATTAAAATAAAGAAATTTGAAAGGTTTTATAACTCTTGTAACTCCAATGTCCTTTTATCTACCGACCTTTCATTTCTCAACCTCCTCTTTATTGATTTTTGGCCGTACCTTTACTCCATCTTTCAGCCACATTCCTCACTCTTTCTCACGAAAATTTTATCATCTTTCTTGAGAAAAAACTCACGGCCATTTGTTTTACAAAAATTTGGTAAATTCTATCATCTTTCTTCTTGTTTTTATGATTTTTCTATTGATTGTTGCATTGATCCTTCTTGTGTTTTGCTAGGCCTAGCCTCTACCACCACCACCACCATCCTCTCCACCATCATTTGCAGCAGCTCCTCCTCCTAATCCTCTGCCATGATCATTCCATACCATTCCCTTGACCAAAATCCCACAAAAACTTGCACAAAACTCCTTAAAACATTGCCTAGACCACACATATCATCACCTACCCTCCATATCTTGCTTTGGCCGCCACCTACTCCACCTCCACCACCAATAGACGACCTGAAACCCACTACCACACCTGTACCTAATCCCCTACAGATCTGGCCGTGCCTAAGGTTGCCTTGGCTGTGGCCTTTGGTTGCATGAAATCATGTTTGTTTGCCCTATAGTTGTAGTTCCATGCACACATACCTTTGCATCATCTTTTCCTATGTATGGACGACTTGTTGAACCCAAAACCTGATCCAAACCTGATCCAAAACCCTTCCATTACAGTGCTTTTACAGCCCATTGCTGAAGCATATGAGGTATAAAGCAAGTGCAAGCATTTCTATTTGATTCTGTGCAGTCTATTCTAGTGTAGTTTTGATCGTAGCTGATTTGAAACTCATCGTTGTTATATTGTTTTGTTTGACTTGTATTCAAGGGATTTGATACTTTGGCTCCTCCACTCTTATTTGAATTGTGCTATCGTGCTTGTTTGGATCTCATTCATGCATTCGTCGTTGTGTCTCCAGCGCAAAACTGTGAGTTATTCTCACCAGACAATATGTACCTATATAACTAGTAAATTGACACCCTGTGAATCTGTAGAAATATATTATCATGTTATACTTGACTATGTTATGATTATATGATGTTTATACACTTGTTATATCATCTGTTACTGTTATATAATGTATTCTGTTCATTTATATCTGTTTATCACACTGCAAGTTCCCTGTAGACTAGAATCACTATGGGTTGAAATGATACATACCCGAACGGACTTTAGAATAGGGAAAAATCGTTATGGGCTAAAATGATAGGCCTGAATGGTTTTTATTTAATTTATTTTAACTGGGATTGCGGGTTTGAAATGATAGAACCCGGATTTTTCTTTTTAAACTGCGGATTGAAATGATACATATCCGTATCACTTGACCTAGGCTAGAAAACTATATACAGGCCCGTGGTTATTTTATAAAGTGTTTTGGATATTTTTAAGTGTTTTAAAAATATAAATTTACGAAATTTGATTTAATCAGATTTTGAAATATTTTGAATTAAAGAAATTATGATTTTTCTATGTGTTAAAAATGTAATTAATAAATGGTTTAACTGGATTTTTGAAATATAACTTAAGTTAGAAATTTGGAATTTTGGTTAAAATGATATTTAAGTTATATAAATAAAATGGATATTAAATTTTATTTAGAAATAGTAAATACGATAATTTGATTAAATTTGAATTTAAGTGATTTATTAAAGTATTATTGATTTTTCTATGAATTTAAGTGGTTAAATAAATGAATGTTTAAAAGTGATCTTTTAAAACATAACCTGACTAGGAAATGTGAAATTTGGTTTCAATTAAAGGTTTAAGTTAATTAAATGAAATTGGAAATTTAGTTAAATTTGTGAAATGGTAATTAAGTTTTAAATTTGATTTGACAGCATTTTTGAAATGTAGGTAAAGATATTACAGCATTTTGTAAATGCTGTAGTTGTTTAAATGAACCAAAGAGTTAATTGGGAATAAAGGCTATTATAGCACTTTGTAGTGCTGTAGTGGTAAAACTTAACATTTAAGTTTATTTTAAATTTAATGGAAATATATTACAGCATTTAAGTGCTGTCGTTTTGATAAATGAACTATTTTAAACTATAACTTTACGTAGCATTTTGTAAGTGCTACGGAAACTATATTTTGTTGTTTAATAAATTTTAATGAAAAATAATCTTTGGAAAATGATATAATTTTGGAAATTAAATGTTAAAATTCTAAAGATAATGAAGAGACATTTAAATGGTTTTAAATGGAAGAATTTGATTTTAATGTGAGTTTAAAATGGTATTTAAATTTAATAAAAAGAATGGATTCAAATGGTATTTAAATGAAATATAAACGAATGATGTTTTGAATAATATTTTGATATTTTGAAATGTATATAAATGATTTTGAATTTATGAAATGTGGGATATTTAAGCTTTGAAATATACTAAAGATTGAATATTGTATTTTGTGAAGTAAACCTATATTTGAAATTTATAAGATTTGAAATGGTTTGTTAGTAAACTGAATTTGAGTTGAAAATGATGGTTTGAAATAATTTTTAATTAAAATTTGGAATTTGGGTTTAATTTAATAAATTTGTAAATATGTAGAATTAAAAGATGATTTCAAATATATGTTTTCGAAATGTTGTGATTTTCAAAGTATAATGATTTCAAATGTTTTAGTTTCAAAAGAATTATAACTTTGAAAGTATAGACTATTTGAAAGGTGAATATATGTTTGAAATGGAAATGATATTGTTTTGAAATAAAAAAATGATTTTGGTTTTGAAGTATAACTATCAAAGATATGATATTTTGATATTGAGATGATTTGAAATTGAAGTTTTGGAAGATATGATATTTTGATATATTGAAATGATTTGAAAAGAAGTTTGAAAGGATACGATATTTTGAAATATTGAAATGATTTGGAAATGATAAATCTTTATTTTGATAAAGATATGGTTTGAAATGATATTTTATTTTGAAGTAAAGTATTGTTTTTAAAAGTTATAACCACGGGTTATAATAACGATTGGTTGGCAAAGAGACCGGGATCGGATATGGACATACTCTCTGTCGATACCGAAAACCACTTTGACAACCGTGTACGCGGTGGAGATTCCAGAATGAAGTAGGATGGTGGCGACGATCCTAAGGTATATACGTGGACCCAACTCCCGTGAGTTGGCATAAGGTGGCTAAAACAGGAGCGATTGACGGACCAATGAGGTAGCACCTCTGATCGGACACACTTCTTCGATACCATTCTATTACTTGTGATTGATTTGGTGGCCACCCTTGATTGGGAGTGTTGTTCGAGGTGGGCGGTAGTGGCTACTATGCGTCACCACTAGTCCGGATGCATAATTGGTATATCTACCCTGGCATTGCCTAGTTGTGCCGTGTCACCTACCATATCGAGCTTTACTACGATTATGATTTTAAGATCCGACCGCGTTAAGGTTCTCCATCCCCTTAGCGCTATTTTCTATATGATTATACTTTACTAATTAGACACTACTGTATATAGCGTATATTACTACATAGTAAATAGTTTAACGGATCCTTAAAGAATGGGCGATCCCAAGCATTCTTTAAGTTACTAGTACCTTTATTACAGTTCACTTGAGTTGGTTTATATTATATAAGTATATATTGTCCTGACTCGAGTGTTTTGTGTTTTGCTTTACGCTCGGGTCAGCCTGAGTATTCACAGATTTGGATTTCCACCTTCTGGAGATTTGAATCGCTGGAGATTATCTGCTAGTCTTGTTCTATCTACTTCAGTTATGTTGCTCTGTTCAGCTTGTACTTGGTTATCTTATTTATACTTCTGTTGTACTCTATTTCTTCTATTGTATCTTATGTACTCTGGTATATTTATATAGTAGCTTCATGAACTACTATTTCTTTTACTTCCGCTGCATTATTTTACTCTGTGTCTGTGATCTGTGATTATATTTATTTACTGCATATTCTGAGATTTGCCAAATTTTATTTACAACGCGGTATTTTGAGCAATTCAATTCCGGCATGAGTGTCTACCTATACACTTATAATGGATGCGAATGGTTGAAAATTCCGGCATGACTCGCCACTCAAAAAGCCCACCAGGTGTACAAAAAATGGTTTTTTGAATATCGTCCTTGGCCAAACAAAACTAATAGAATCTAGTAGGCAATTCAAACTAGAAAATATCGATGCTCCAATTAACTGATCAAATAGGTCATCAATTCATAGTAATGGATAACAATTCTTTTTGGTTAGCTTGTTTAGTTCATAATCGACGCAAAGCCTAGAAGAGCTATCTACTTTAGTAGGAAAGACAACAGGTGCTCCCTATTCTAGAATATTGCTCCGAATAAAGCACTTCTCCAACAATTCATTTACTAGTTTGCTAAGTGTGCTTCTTTTTTTAAGTGCCAAGTGCCTAAGGAGTAAGGTAATAGGTTTGGCCTCCTTTTCTAAATAAATTCAAAATTCAATCTCCCTTTGATGAGGAAGACCAGAACTTTGGTAAAGATGCATGAGAAGTTACGAACTATAGGCATAGAAGCTCCATGTGGTAGGTCTAAAGAACACAAGTAGCTTAACATAATAGAACCCTTAGGATCATAGTAGTTCTCTAAGTTGCGTCCACACAAGTACCCAAATGAACCACCTTCCTATCACAATCCAACAACACTCCATACATAGCCTTCCAGCCTATTCCCAAAATTAAACCAAACCTAGAAATTTTCAATATAAAAGCATCACAATCAAATTTGACACCTAAAATAAATAACTTCAAACCCTTAAAAAATCATGGATAAATGGATCGATCCTTCAATAGGATTCGATACTACATCAATTTCTAAGTGTAATTCATCCACTAGCTTACTCCAAATAAATGGTAAGATGCCATGATGTCAAATAAAGTGTGAATAGAAAGATTAATGTGAGTTAACACACCTTCCAGAATTACCTTCTTCCCCTTTTCCATGGCTGGAGCTACGCTCGAGCTAGGAACAACATCATAATCTCAAACCACCTAAGTGGAAGTCTTAGACAAGGTCATACACTCCCTCTTCATTTATCCAAATTGGTTGTAGTTTTAGCTTTGAAAGATTCATTTAGCAATCCCTTGCCCTATGCCCCTTAAAATTGCACTTCCTACATTTGACTCTTTGTTTCTTTATCTTGCCCTGAGACACTTTTCCCCCTTCCGTTGACTCTGCTGAGTTGGCTACCCTTCTACCTTCTTAGGTCCTTCTTTAGAAATTAAATTCATTAGTGCCATCTCAACCAAGCTTTCAAAAGTAGCTCCAATGGGTATGTGGCTCATAGAAATACCCCTTAAAAATGGATTTAACCCTTTAGCAAACTTCATTGCCTTCTTCGCTAATGTATTGGTAAGGTCTAGGTCATACTTCACAACTTCATGACATACTCCTTCATACTACAGTCTCCTTGTTCTAAATAAATGAACTTCTCTAATTCCACTCCCTATTCCGCCTCCGATATAAACTTAACTTCAAAGCGCCTCTTAAAATCAGTCTAGGTAACCTTACTCTCATTTGCTTAAGCAATGACAATGTCCCACCAATTCAAAGCTTCCTTGCAAGTGCCATGAAGTCAATTGTCTCTTCTTTCATTCTCCACACCCGTCATAGCAAATATTTGATCCTTATTTCTAAACCATATCCGCATCTCAACAAATGATTTAGTCCCAATGTAATTCTTTCCACCTAGACTCTAGAAATCCTAACACAATTTGGGAAATTGCAAAGTAGGAAAATGGGTTGAGGCTACCTCATGAGCTTATGTTGCGGGTTCTCCATTGGGTTAAGTTTAGTCTGACCCCTTGCTTGAAGATACCAACGAAACCATACTGAACCTTCATACCTGGAACCTCAGCTACTTTGCCAGAACCATTGCTAATTTGGTTGCTTGTTTTCACTTTTCTGTAAATAGGAATTATTAGCAAGTTCCCAAGATAATAGTAAGCATTGCTGGAATATATGGGTGTGTTTGTATTATACTTATGTATAAATAATAACTTTTAAAATATACAAGTATGTTCTCTCAATATGCACCTAATCCCAAAGGAATCCTAAACCTGGGCCCTCCAATACCAATGTAACAACCTACACCTCCATACACATCGATCTAAAGCCCAAAAATTGTGTTTGAGCTAGCATCGTGACAAGAAGTATGAATCGTGAAACACCTCACATATGTACCTATACTATCCAAGATTATTACTGGGTAATACCGTCGGATAACGCATAGAATGAGGTGAGGTGTTTTATTTGTTATTATAGCATGTTCAGAACAATTCATTTTATGTATGAGACACGAGTCATGGCCTTCGATGTTTTGTAATCACGCCGACTCTTTTATATATATATATATATTATACTTTATTGCTGTGATACCGACTCTTTATTCTCTATCATATATTAAATATCATGTATTGTTCTACTGTAATGACCCTAATTTCTAGTAACATTATTTAGGATGTTAAATTGGTTAAATTAAATAAAATAATGTAATGATTAGAGGATTGAGATTTGTGATTAGTAAGGGTAGTTGTGCTATCTTAAGAAATGAACTGACATGAGTTAAAATAAAGTAAGTTAGGGAAGTTAGATAAAGGGAAAATAGTAATAAGTAGATCCTTATACCCTAAACCCTTACACTCGTTCATTTCATAGGTTCATTTGCAAAAATTAAAACTAAGAGGCCAGCCACCATTAAGCAAGAACAAAAGGAAGGTAAGCTAAAGGAAGAAGCAAATCAATATAACTCAAGATCAAATCTCAAATCCTTAATCATAAAGCTAAGATGAATAATGACTACATCCCATGTTTTCTAATTGTTTTCAGTTTTAGGTTAAATCCAAATTATTTTGCAAGGTTTTGCCATGTTTTGATTGTTAGATATAAATATATATGCATGTTGATGATTTATGGTATTTCATATGGATTTTATGATATGTTTTAATGTGAAAACCCTATTAAATAACATCCAAATGTCTTGTGATTTTTGATTTAGATCAGAAATGATATTTTAGAGATGGGTTTCAATTTTCATAATTTTCTGAGTTAATATGGATTTTATATTAATTTTCCAGTAAGGAAAATGGATATTTGGGTTTAAAATAATTTACGGCTAAATTATATATGTTTTGGGTCTGAAATTTATATATGTTAGAAAACTTATTAAAAATGATTTATAGGAATTTTTGAAGAATTTTCCTAGGTGTTTTAATGAATACATAAAATTATTTAAGGTATAAGACTTAAATGTTTTATATATTTATAAAAGGAGAAAGAGTGTTTTGTAAATAATTTAAATTGTTTATTTCTGAAATGTCGGTAGAACTTTTAGAAAAGAAAATTAGTAGCCAATAATATTTTGGCAAACAAGGTAGGTTAGTTGAAAAGAATTACTTTAAATAGTTAAAAATTAGTTTAAATATGCTTTTTACATGTTTCACCACTTTCGGCACCTAGGTTCTGACTGGGTACTTCCGCCTCCATCACCATCGAAACCAATGCACATAGTATCAATGACTTGGTACATAGTGAATTGGATATAAGCGGAGGGTATTGGGTCGAGACAATGGGTTCCGATATGGTCTAACCTTACTTTGCTTTCAACTGAAAATGCACCTGCTTTGCTTTCGAAAGGAATGCTTTCGACTTGGTTGGCTTCTGACTAGGTCAAATTGATTTAAGGAATGGTTTAGAATGAGGTTGCGCCTTTTATTTTAAGTAAATGCTTTCGAAGGGGCTGAAACCCCTTGCTGCCGCTTTCTACCTTTCGAAGCAAATGATTTCGAAAGGATACTTTGTTTTAAAACAAAGCCACTTCTCCAATGCTTTCGAAGGGTTGGTTTCGACACCATCACTTCTTTACTTTGGAAATAGCTTTCGGAAGAGTGCTTTCGACTTAGATGTTTTATGACTCTTTTGTTCTGTTGAAGGTAGAAACCAAAGGTTTCGAAAGGAAAGGTTTTTAAATGGTTTCGAAAGGTTTCCACATGTTTTACTTGAACCCAAATGCCTTCGAAGGGTTTGGTGTTTACAAAGGATTTTAATGCTTTCAAAAGGTCTAAATGACTGGTTCGATGGGGTGGTTCCTAATGGTTTCGAAAGGTTTAAAAGGAAGGTTTCTAATGTTTTCGAAAGGCAATGTTAAGTGTTTTAAAGATAGGATGTCTAAGGTTTTAAGCTTTCGAAGGTATTGTTTTTCAATGGTTTCGAAAGGTTTATTATGAAGGGTTATGAAAGGGTATGTTTTGGCCTTTGGCTTAACGTTATAAATCAAAGTGGTTTACTTGGTTTCGAAAGGAATACTTTCAATGGATTCGAAAGGGGTACTTTTAAAGGTTTAAATGTTTTCATCAACAAAGTTCTGTGTAAAATATATATAACATGGCAAGGTGATTTGAATAAAGCATGGAGTATATTTTCGTTGTTTGAAGTATGATATAAAGGTTTAAATCAATTTGGGAGAAAATGTTTTCAAGGAAAATTTTGTGGGTAGAATACCCTAAGTAAAATGACTCAGATATCAGAATACCAAATGGGACTGGTATAGGGTCACGCCCTATACATTAGCTATTAGCCCCTAGCTAATTTAGTCTCGAATTCCAGTGTGTAGGGCTTTGTCATGGGTAAGACAAAAAATGATGTTACACACAAAAAGGAATATACAAAGTTAGGATAGGTTATTATTGAGCCTGCAAAACCATTAGGATCAGTTGACGCTAGAGAATTCAGTTAGGGACAGACCATCCAGAAGAGGAGTATCTAACAGAAGTTATATTATTTGTTTATTTTGTCTGGTAGGCCCGAGTCAGCCAAAGGTTAATAGTGAGCCAAACAAAACTATATTGTTCAGACAGATAGTCCATTTGTTACCTGATTTATATGCTTTCATGACATTGATATTATTGTTTTAACCAGTTTTGGTTGCAGGATTAAGATTTGCAAAAGATATGTTTTAAAAGGATATTAGTGAGGGGAAACCCATTCTGCTAAGCGGCGTGGACTCACTTAATATCAAATAACCGAGATGTATAATATTATTCACACCAGGCATTATGTCTGACTCAAAGTTTATGTTTTTCCCCTTAAACTCTCGAGTGCTCAAAATTGATTTGAGTAGGCTGAGGGTTGAGGATTTTTAGGTTTTAGTAGGTGGACAAATAAAGCTTCCGGAGACAAGCAGGAGGCTGAAGTTAGCTATATTCAGGAGTTCTTTTGTTTTATTTCCACTGTGTTGTATTGAGTCTGTTATGACTATTTAGTACTCTGGTCAACCAAGGGGGCATCTTCACATGTCACTCTTGGCGTATTTTGTAATAATTATATTTGATCTGAACCTGGGAAACGTTTGGGATTATGTAACTTGGATATGAAATGTTGTTTTGAAATGTAATCAGAAAAGTATTTTAATCTGTGATGATTTTATTTCATATTCAAGTGCTTTTGATATTATGGATACCATTAGCATTACCATATTTGTCCACCGGAAATTCATACTACGAATTACTGTAGCATCTAAAGCGCTTAGCTTCTAGCCTCTAGATAGGGGATGTTACAACTTGGTATCAGAGCATAACTTTATGAAAAACTTTAAATTAAAACGATTTTTGAAAACATAATCCTAAGGAATTAGAGATAAGATTGAGGTATGGGATAACGCTATAATAACGTACTTGTACTTGATATGTATAAGTATACGCTATATCTCTATTCTCCTATCTCTCTTAGGTTATTCATTTGTATCTTACGAGGCTTGAATATAGGTATGGATGCTAGAAGTGGAAGAGTTAACCTTAGGGGAAGCACCATAACAAATGGAAATGCCAAACCAAATACGAGAAGGAACCATGGTCAAGCACAAGCTGGAAACGTGGGTGCTGGAGTCCCACAAGTTGACATGGGAGCTATGTATTAGTTCTTTGTCAACATGATGCAGGCAGGTGTTGCTGCTGGAGTAGTTGGAGAAGGAGTTCAGGAAGCTCCAGTGGTCAATAATTATGCTATTCTGAGTAGGGATTACGCTCGGTTGGGAGGAAAGCCATTTATTGGTACTGAAGACGTAATTGAAGTAGAGAATTGGCTGCTTCATTGCGAGAGGATTTTTGCTGATTTGGGGCTCAACGATGAGCATAAGAGAAGGTTTCCTTCTAGACAGCTTCAGGGAGCAACGTTGTATTGGTGGAACAGTGTTACAGTTGGAGTTAATGAGGAGACAATGACATGGGCTGAGTTCAAAAGGAGATTTGAGGAAAGGTTTATGTCCGAGATTGCGAAGTCCACTCTACTCAAGAAGTTCGCTAAGTTGGAGCAGGGGGATATGACTGTACTTAAGTATACGAGGGGGTTTGAGGAGCTAGCAAGATATGGCTGTGCTACGGTTGATAGTAATATTAAGAGGAATGAGAAGTTCATTAGGGGGTTGAAGCATGAGCTTGCTAGGACAATGTTACCACATATCAGGATCCTTGTGATGTTATAGTAGAGATGGCTTTGAGGAACGAAGAGATGCTTACTTTTCTGGAGAGAAACAAGGCAAAGGAAATCAAGGTGGGGCAGAGTCAGAAAAGGAAGTTCTTCCGTAAGAAAGGAGGTCAGAAGGGTGGAGCTACTAAGAAGGGAAAGGAAGAAGTAGTTATTATAAGTGTGATAACAAGGGGCACTATGCCCATGAGTGCCAGACAAGCAAAGGAAAGAAATCTGCAGAGAAGGAGGAGGTGTGGTGTTTCAACTGCGATCAAATTGGACATTATAAGAACCAGTGCAAAGAACTAGCTAAGGATGGGAAATGGAAGGTGTTTGCATTGGATTCAGCTACCTCGAGGCCAACAGTAGAGGAAAAGGAAAAGCAATGTTGGGAGGTACGCTTTTGATTCATGGTATGTCAGTTAGCATTCTGTTTGATACCAGTGCATCGCATTCTTTTGTATCTTGTTGTTTGGTAGATAAGCTTAACCTAGAACTATCATATTTAGTTACTTCCTTAAGAGTTGCAAATCCGATATGAGGGTATGCAACACTTGGGATGAAGTGTGACCACCTAGAGTTTGATTTGTTAGGTCATACCTTTGTTTGTAGTTTGCATGTGTTTGATTTCGTAGGGTTCAGAGTTATTTTGGTTATGGATTGGTTAAGTAAGTACGATGCTAGGATATTTTGCCATGATAGGAAAATATTGCTTAGACCCCCTGACTGTATGGATCAAATTGTATATACCGTAGAAAATGCTAACTGTGAGGTGAATGCTTTGTTGGGTGTTGTGGAGGTAGAAGATGAGTTGAATCGAATTTTCATGGTAAGAAAATTCGTAGATATTTTTGAACCTGTAGTACGACTGCCACCGAAACGAGCCACTGAGTTTCAGATAGATTTGGTGCCTGGAGCAGAACCAGTGAGTAGACCGCCAAGCAGGATGACACCTACCGAGATGATGGAGTTGAAAGTGCAGTTGGTGGATTTGGAAGGCAAGAATTTCATTAGACCAAGTAATTCACCTTGGGGAGCAGCCGTAGTGTTTGCTAAGAAGCTGTACGTATCGTTAAGGTTATGTATCGATTATCGTAAGTTGAATGAGAAGACGATAAAGAATCAATATCCGTTACCTAGAATTGACGATTTGTTCGACCAATTGAGTGGAGCCAAAGTATTTTCTCAGTTGGATTTAGCAATAGGTTTCCATTAGCTTAGATTAGCATAGGATAGTATTCCTTTGACGACGTTTAGAACTAGATGTGGATCGTACAAATGGTTAGTGATGCAGTTCGGACTAACTAATGCGCCAGCGTTCTTTGTGGATTTGATGAACCAATTTTCCAAGATCACTTGGATAGGTTTGTGTTATTGTTTATAGATGATATTTTGATATACTCTATGGATGAAAGGGAGCATGAAGTTCATCTTAGGGTGGTGCTTGAGACGATGAGGCAGCATCAGCTGAAGGCGAAGTTTTCGAAGTGTCATTTCTGGAAGAAGGAAGTAAAGTTTCTTGGTCATGTAGTCTCAGAGAAAGGGTTTTCCGTAGATCCGACTAAGATCGAGTCAGTGAATAATTGGAAGAGACAATGAGATAGTGACTATGATAAAGAGTTTTCTTGGATTAGCTGGATATTACCGAAGATTCATTAAGGATTTTTCGCGGATAGCAGCACCGATGACCAAGCTGACGCGAAAGGATATGAAGTTTGTTTGGACCGATAAGTGTGAGGAAGCATTCCAGAGCTTGAAACACTTATTGACAAATGCACCTGTGTTGGTTGTTCCAGAAGGAAATCAGGATTTGGTAGTATATACAGATGCTTGTAGAACTGGATTAGGAGCTATGTTAATGCAGAGAGGTAAAGTGATTGCCTATGCTTCTCGACAGCTTAGACCGCATGAGATTAGGTATCCAACTCATGATTTGGAATTAGTTGTGGTGATATTTGCATTAAAGGTGTGGAGATATTACATTTTGGGGGAGAGGTTTGAGCTTTATATGGATCATAAGTCATTGAAGTATTTATTCTCTCAGAAGGAGCTGAACATGAGGTAACAAAGATGGTTGGAGTTTATTGCTTCTTATGACTTTGGAATTGAGTACACACTAGGAAAAGGCAATAAGGTTGCGGATGCACTTAGCAAAATACATCAGAATGCAGTGTTAGCGATGATAGCTAAGTGGAAAGATTTGGAAGCGTTGACAACTTGCAGAGTGCAGTGGAGATCTGAAGTTGAGTTTAGTGGAGAAACTGCTGTGTCTTGTTTAGAAGTTCGACCGATGATGATCGAAAAGATCGCTTCTAAACAGGAGGAGGATCCAGTATTAGTTGAACAGATCAAGAAGTTAAGGGATGGAACGGAGAGCAATGACTTGAAGAATTTTAGTCTTGACCAGAATGGGTGGTTAAGGAAGCAAGAAGGTTATGTGTTCCAAATGTAGGAGACATAAGGAAAGAGGTTTTGGAGGAATGCCATCATTCGAATTTCACTATTCATCCGGGAGGAACTAAGATGTATCAGGACATGAAGAGGAGTTTCTTCTGGGAAGGAATGAAGAGGGATGTAGGCTTATGGGTGAAGCTGTGTCTGAACTACCAACAGGTAAAGGCCGAGCATCAGAAGCCAAGTGGGTTTCTTTAGCCATTAGATATTCCAGTATGGAAGTGGGATTCTATTTCTATGGATTTTATAGACGGGTTGCCATGATCTAATAGAGGAAATGAAAGTATATGGGTCATAGTGGATAGGTAAACCAAGAGTGCCCATTTCATTCCAGTTAAGTCAACAAGGACGACACCTGTTTTGGCTAAGTTATTTATGAAGAGTATAGGTAGACTTCATGGAATTCCTAGTAGTAAAGTAAGTGATAGAGATTCATTATTCACTAGTGAGTTCTGGAGAAGTCTACAGAAAATTTTAGGAGCCAAGCTTAAGATGAGTACCGCTTACCATCTACAGACCGATGGGCAAATGGAAAGAGTTAACAAAGTCTTGGAGGATTTGTTACGAGCTTGTGTGTTATATTTCGGAGGATCATTGGAAGACCATCTATACTTAGTCTAGTTTTTGTATAACAACAGTTATCAGGCTAGTATAGGAGTGGCACCTTTTGAAGCTTTGTATGGCCGGCCATGTAAATCTCCAGTTTGTTGATTAGAGACCGAGGATAGGTTGGTTCTTGGTCCGAATTTAGTTAAAGAAGCCGCAGAGAAGATTGAGTTAATTCGAGCTAGGATGAAGGAGGCTTAGTCTAGGTAGTAGAGTTATGCGGATAAAAGAAGGAAAGACTTGGAGTTCTCGATTGGAAATCATGTGTTCGTCAAGGCATCACCGATGAAGGGAGTGATTCAATTCGGGAAATCAGGGAAGTTGGCACTAAGATTCGTAGAACCATTTTGTAACAACCCGCATATTTCACGATTGTATATTTAAATGTTTTATTTAAATATAGCATCGTTAATCGGATTAAAGTCCGAAATGTTACTTTTTGTAAACAGTCGAATTGGGACTCGGGACCACTTCCATTTAGTCCAAAATGGCGTTTACAACTTTCTTGAGTATAAACATCAATATGTTTGGAGTTGAGTGAATTTTGCTATTTTTCTATTTTGGGCTTTGGGTTTGGGTTTCAGCCCACCAACCCATCTAATACCCTAACACTCCACTCAACTCCTCTTCATTCACTCATTCCTTTTCCTAACACTCTAGCTCAAGAGAAATGGGGGAAAATATTGGAAATAGAAATTCCAAACCCTAGTTTGATTTGGACACACAAGTTCTTGCTCCAAAATCAAAGAGAAGTTTAGGTAAGCATCCTCTTCATCTTCTCCATCTCAATCTCTCTCCAATTTCAGAAATTTCCTATAACCTAATTTAGGAAATATTTGTCTATGATCATAGATTGGAGCTTCTAGAGTTGAAGTTGAAGAGTGGTTGATCTTTTCTTTGTTTTTAAAAGCTTCTCATTCGTGTCTTTGAGTTTTAAAGGTGAGTTCTTTAACTCACATCTACGTCTATAACTCTCATTGTTGTTAGGTATGAATTCCTAACATTTATTTGTGTTCATTTGCTTTTGATTTGAATTGATTTGGTGAATTTTCCAAATTTTGGTGTTTTGGTCCAATTTTATGGAAATCCTACTATGGATGTTTGGACATTGATATTTGGGGTGTATCGAAGAGCCTTTAAGGCTGGGTTGTCGCTTGGCGTAAATCCATAGTCGTCGTTGCTCGTCTGATCGCTCCCGATACGTTTTGGCCACTTTGGCCTAGGCAAATTGTTGCCCAGACCAGGTGACCAGATGTTTGGTGACCAAGTCCAGACGTCTGGTTTGGACCTGGAGCAAAAATATGCACGTAGAATAATAATAAAAAGAGCAGAGAATAATTTCAGACGTCTGAATTATAATTTCAGACGTCTGAAAGGGTTTCAGACGTCTGAAAGGGTTTCAGACGTCTGGATTGCCAAACCAGACGTCTGGAAGGTTTTTCTGGAATTTCCAGAATCTAAATCCAGACGTCTGGATTGACCCCCAGACGTCTGGAACTGTGTATTTTTGCCTGTTTAGGCTTTTCTTGATTGAATTTCCATTGTTTATCAATTTTAGTTTCTCCGATTAGTTGTTATCACTTTTATCGACCTTGATGACTTCTTTTTCGGGATTTTTGGGAATATCCATTTTGATAGATTTGGTATCGGTTTCTTTGGATTTAATGCACGTCTTCATATGTGAATCTTTGGTGATTGATTGTTACTACAATCATTTTTTTGATTTGTCACTTCTAAATACAAAGGTTTCTATACTAGTAGTAAATACTCAAACTCTTTCATCAAAATGATTTCGACACTATTTTAAATATAAAGCTCTCTTTTAAAACCGTTTTCCAATCTATTAGTATATAAAAACATTTACCTCATTCGTATGAGAAATCCAATTAAACGGCTTAGCAAAACAAGTGGTATGAAACGCTTGCGTTTACTTTGTCGGTTAATTCTTAGACTTGTTCGATTGAAAATCTTGTGACAATTTTCAAGTGGAAATCTACAATCTGTTCGTAAATATTTGAGTTAAGCTAGTGGTTATGGGACATGAAGCTAAACTCTTATATTTACTAGCTTAGTGTAATCGACACTTCTTGATGATCGATGATGATCATTTTATGATTTAGACTAGCAATGTGCGATGTCTCTTTGTCCGCGTGGGGGACTATACCCCGTTCAGTTGAGCTTCGTCTCATTTTTATGGGCTAGCGACCATGGTCTTTGGACCGTTCATGGAGCATTCGGCTCGATAAGATTATACATGGGGTGTATCTTTTTAGGTGCATCGATGTTCGACTAAGCATGGGGTGTATCTTTTTAGGTGCATCGATGTCCGACTATACATGGGGCGTATCTTTTTAGGTGCGTTGATGTTAGTTTATACATGGGGCGTATCTTTTTAGGTGCATCGATGTTAGTTTATACATGGGGTGTATCTTTTTAGGTGCATCTATGTTCGACTAGGCATGGGGTGTATCTTTTTAGGTGCATCGATGTCCGACTAGGCATGGGGTGTATCTTTTTATGTGCATCGATGTCCGACTATACATGGGGCGTATCTTTTTAGGTGCGTCGATGTTAGTTTATACATGAGGCATATCTTTTCAGGTGCGTCGATGTTCGACTGTGCATGGGGCGTATCTTTTTAGGTACGTCGATGTTCGGTTTATGGGATAGCGTCTCATTTGTGATACACGTGTTGGTGAGTTTTCATGCTCCCGTTTGTGATAGGCCTTCCCCTTTTTGTGATTTATGGATTTCTAGTTGATGATTTCTATTGTGTTTCACCGACTTTTGTGATTGGCATTGATATGTTTTGTCAATATTTGTGTTTCGGTGAATAATTTAAAGAATATGTGATTCTTTTTTGTGCTTTGAGATTCTTGAGATATTGTATGATTTTTGTTGTTATTTGATATATACTTGTTACAGTATGGCATTATTGTTATCATACGATTTTTGTGATATCCCTTATCCTATCTCATTTTATCTGATATTTATAGCTAGACTGATCCATTTATTATTTTCTTCTTAAATAATACTCGGGTCAGACCGAGGTATTTCAGGTGCTCCGGTTTGACTTCTTATCAGGGTCCTTCACCTAACTTTTGGCTAGCTACTTTAGCATAGTAGTTTTTGTTAGTATACATTTGAGATAGAGACTCCTTGTTGTATACTTATTCTTTTGTCTAGCTTGTATCTATTCTTTTGTGATGTAGTGGATCTTGTTTGAACACTACTTTGATGTACACTTCTATGTGTTATATTCATATTTGTTTTCGCCTTTGTGATATGAATATCTGTGACTGATTTGTGTTATGTTTGTTTCTATATTTGTTTCCGAAGTCCACTTAGCTACTGTGTGGTAGCTTTGAGTTTGTATTTGATATGTCAGATTTCCACTTGAAATGAAATGTAAGTTATATTTTCTGACATATCGGTACTCGCACAAAGCAGTTACATAGATGGTCGCTCCTCAACAGCCTTATTCTTTGCGCTAGTCGATGGCATTACCCCATAGTGTCCTTGGCTAGTGTGAGTATAGAGGTGGGGCGTCACAGCTTGGTATCAGAGCCAAACTTCGGAACAATGTAGAATAATCTAGCAAGGATCATTGTCCTAAGTCTTTCTTAGGAATCGTGCCATAGGATTTAATTCGAGTCTTCATACCATTCTATCCTAATTTCTTTTGTGATGCCTTCTTTTATCAATCAAGTTTGTTTGATATTCATTCTTAGATTAACCTTTTTTCTCTTCTTTCTTTCTTTCTTAAAGAAGAGAAATGGTTAGACCAGGCCGTCCCAGCGCCGGTCAATCCAGTGCTACTCCTCAGGATGGAGTATTTATGTCAGCTCAACAACTTTTAGATCTTGTGAACAACGCCCAAGCTGCCGGACCCGTTCCAGCGCCTACTCCCCCTAAATCCGGGTTTGCACGCTTGTGCAGAGATTATACCGCTTTGGGTGGAAGGCCATTCAAGGGTTCCAAAAACGTTATAGAAATTCAAGCTTGGCTTAGATCATGCGATCACATCTTTTCCCGCATGAATCTTATTAATCTACATCGAGTCCAAGTGGCTTCTAGCATGCTCCAAGAAAGAGCATTAGATTGGTATGAGATTTTGATCTCTGAAACTATTGAAGCGGATCTTACTTGGGAGCAATTCCGGGAAAGATTCGAATTGAAGTTTGTGCCGGAGGCTGAAAAAGTAACTTTAGCCCGACGCTTTATTGACCTTGCTCAAGGTGAATCTTCTGTGACGGATTACGTCGCATCATTTGAATCTCTCTCTAAATATGGGGTCGAATATATTAATACCCCATTGAAGAAAAATCAGAGATTTGTCTATGGGTTGAATAAGAACCTCAAAAAGCCTTTACTTCTGAAACTAGAAGTTTCTTTCGATCAGCTTGTAGATATCGCTCTTCGACTTGAAGAGACCGATATAGAAAGTGATGTTGAAGTTGTGCGTGCCAAACAGAACTTCAACAATAACATGAAGAGGCCTATTAAGTTCAAAGGCCCCAATCCCAATCCCAACAAGAAAGGGAAGCAAGAAAATTCGGTAGCAAAGACTCCTACCTCTAGTCGTGGACAATGCTACAATTGTGGTTCTATGTACCACTATGCAAGCAAGTGTCTGAAACCCCTTTATTGTCGCTATTGCAAAAGTTTGAGTCATCATATCTGCGTGTCCCATACTTCAAGCAAGAAGGAGGGAAAGCTAAAGGTTGTGCAAGCCTCTACTAGCACTTCTCTTGGTCAAGGTATTTCTCATTCTATCCTTGATGACATTAATTGGTTTTGTGATTATCCTATTCGAGTTCTTTTTGATACGGGTTCATCTCATTATTTTATATCAAAAGAACTTGTTGATACTTTTTCTTTAAATATTATGGGCTTGATGACTTCACTGGTAATTGCGAATCCGGTTGGTGGATCCGCAACACTCAGTTTGCTTTGTGAAAAATGTCGAGATTATTTTATGTGATTATTCTTTTCGAGCCGATTTGCATGTTATGCGTTACTTAGGCTTCAAAATTGATTTTTTGGGAAAGGATTGGCTTGATCATTATTAAGCCCACATCCTATGTCCTGAGCGGACTATATATCTTCGACATTCTCAATCTGTTAAGCAGATTTCTATTGTTCTTAATGATTTTGATTTCCAAATTCGGTGGCATCATTTTATTCTTTAAACCCACTTGATGAGGAAAGTGTTATTTCTCTTACTCAAGTAATTTGTGAACTTTTCGGTATTTTTGAGCTTGTCTTAGGATTATCACCTAAGCAATCTATTGAGTGGTGCTAAGGTCTTTTCAGCTCGACCTTTCCACCGGTTTGCATCAGCTACGAGTTGCGGAGGATAGCATTCCACATACCGCATTCCGCACTCGTTATGATTCTTGTGAGTGGTTCATTATGTCATTCGGTTTGACGAACCTTCTACCTTATCTCATCCATCTTATGAATCGTGTATTCTACGAGTATCACGATAAGTTTATCTTTGTATTTATTGATTATGGATGAAAACAACAATTTAAAATTTGCAAATCTTTTTCATAAGATATTTATAAGTATGATTGGATTTTGTTCTTAAAACGAGCAGAGAATATTTGTAAATTTTATAAGAGGCATGTTTATCATATAGAAGATGATTTTATGTTGTCTTGCCCATTGAGTGCTTTAAGAATTCTGGTCGATGCGCTTGATCAACGTTATCGATAGGAATCTCCTAAACGCTATGATGAGACAGTCAAACACAGTAAATTGACTTGTAATAAGTAAATTTTTCTAAAAAGATGATTACATTTAAGTTAATGATAATTTTAAATGTCTTAGCTTTTCGGGAAAGAGGATCATTTGAAAGAACTCCTTTTCGATGCTTCTATTCTTGTGATTCCCGAAGGGAACCAAGACTTCACTGTTTGTACCGATGCTTGTCGTATTTGTTTGGGTGCCATTCTCTTTTAAAGGAAATGTGTTATCACATATGCTTCTTGACAATTAAAGCCTGTCGAGACTAGATATGCCATTCATAATCTGGTGCTCGCGGCTATTGTTTTCGCTCTTAGAATTTGGCAACATTATCTTTTAGGAGAGAAATTTATTCTCTACACCGATCATAAATCTTTGAAGTATTTATTTTCTCAAAAGGAACTTAATTTGCATCAACAACGTTGGCTCGAGTTCCTTGCATCTTATGATCTTGATATTCTTTATACTCCCGAAAAGGGTAATCGTGTTGCCGATGCCCTTAGCCGAAAACAACAAGCGGTTGTTTCCATGATGATATCCGAATGGAATGATCTCGAGACTTTATTCACTTGTGAGATTCGAGATCGTGAATCCAATTCATGTTTATCTCTTGTTTTGTGTAGCCTTGAGGCTCATCCTTCTCTTTTGGACCGTACCTCTTTTGGCTAAACTCTATGTCAAAGAAATTGTTAAATTGCATGGAGTTCCTACTTCTATTGTTAGCGATTGTGATCCATTATTTTACCAGTGGATTTTGGTAAGGTCTTCAAAAGCTTTGGGAACAAAGCTTAATTCTAGCACCGCTTATCGTCATCAATCCGATGGACAAATAGAGCGTGTGAACCAAACTCTTGAAGATCTCCTTCGTGCATGTGTTCTTAATTTTGGTGGAAGTTGGGAAGACCATATTTCTCTTGTTGAGTTTTCCTATAATAATAGCTTCCAATCTAGTATTGGTATGGCACCTTTCGAGGCACTCTACGGAAGGCCATGCTGATTTCCTTCGTGTTGGCTTCAAGCCGGTGAGAAGATGGTTTTAGGTCCAGATTTTATTGGTGTTCATTTGTGTTTCACCTATGAGGGGTGTTGTGCGTTTCAGTCAATCGGGAAAGTTAGCACCTCAATGTGTTGGTCCCTTTCCCATCAACGAACGTATTGTTTCCGTGGCTTATCGTTTTTTATTTACCGACTCAATTTTTTGCTATTTATGACGTATTCCACGTCTCTCAACTACGGAAATGCCTTAGGGATTCCGATTCTAATCTTGAGCCCGGTATTATTGAGGAAATTGAAGTTTCACCAAATTTGACTTATGAGCAACATTCTATTCATATCATTAATTCGGTGGTTAAACGCCTTCGAAATAAAGATGTTCTTCTTGTGGAAGTTCAATGGTCCTCAAATCCTAAGGATTTCTCTTGGAAATCTTGAGAATTCATCGAGCAAACACATTCAGACTTACTCTTTCGTGCTCTTTATGGTGAACTTCTTATTTCAAAATTTATTCCTTTGTGTTGATATGCTTTTATGGTTGTTACCTTTTATTTTCCTCTTAATTATTGCGAGGACGCAATTTCTTTAAGGAGGGGAGCCTGTAACAACCCGCATATTTCATGATTGTATATTTAAATGTTTTATTTAAATATAGCATCGTTAATCGAATTAAAGTCTGAAATGTTACTTTTTGTAAATAGTCGAATTGGGACTCGAGACCACTTCCATTGAATCCAAAATGGCATTTACAACTTTTTTGAGTATAAACATCGATATGTTTGGAGTTGAGTGAATTTTGCTATTTTTCTATTTTCGGCTTTGGGTTTGGGTTTCAGCCCACCAACCCATCTAATACCCTAACAATCCACTCAACTCCTCTTCATTCACTCATTCCTTTTCCTAACACTCTAGCTCAAGAGAAATGGGGAAAAAGATTGGAAATAGAAATTCCAAACCCTAGTTTGATTTGGACACACAAGTTCTTGCTCCAAAATCAAAGAGAAGTTTAGGTAAGCATCCGCTTCATCTTCTCCATCTCAATCTCTCTCCAATTTTAGAAATTTCCTATAACCTAATTTAGGAAATATTTATCTATGATCATAGATTGGAGCTTCTAGAGTTGAAGTTGAAGAGTGGTTGATCTTTCCTTTGTTTTTAAAAGCTTCTCATTCGTGTCTTTGAGTTTTAAAGGTGAGTTCTTTAACTCACATCTACGTCTATAACTCTCATTGTTGTTAGGTATGAATTCCTAACATTTATTTGTGTTCATTTGCTTTTGATTTGAATTGATTTGGTGAATTTTCCAAATTTTGGTGTTTAGGTCCAATTTTATGGAAATTCTACTATGGATGTTTGGACATTGATATTTGGGGTGTATCGAAGAGCCTTTAAGGCTGGTTTGTCGCTTGGCGTAAATCTTTAGTCGTCGTTGCTCATCCGATCGCTCCTGATATGTTTTGGCCACTTTGGTCTAGGCAAATTGTTGCCCAGACCAGGTGACCAGACGTCTGGTGACCAAGTCCAGACGTCTGGTTTGGACCTGGAGCAAAAATATGCACGCAGAATAATAAAAAAAGAGCAGAGACTAATTTCAGACGTCTGAATTATAATTTCAGACGTCTGAAAGGGTTTCAGACGTCTGGATTGCCAAACCAGCCATCTGGAAGGTTTTTATGGAATTTCCAGAATCTAAATTCAAACGTCTGGATTGACCCCCAGACGTCTGGAACTGTGTATTTTTGCCGGTTTAGGCTTTTCATGATTGAATTTCCATTGTTTATCGATTTTAGTTGCTCTGATTAGTTGTTATCACTTTTATCGACCTTGATGACTTCTTTTTCATGATTTTTGGGAATATCCATTTTGATGGATTTGGTATCGATTTCTTTGGATTTAATTCACATCTTAATATGTGAATCTTTGGTGATTGATTGTTACTACAATCATTTTTGTGATTTGTCACTTCTAAATACAAAGGTTTCTATACTAGTAGTAAATACTCAAACTCTTTCATCAAAACGATTTGGACACTATTTTAAATATAAAGCTCTCTTTTAAAACCGTTTTCAAATCTATTAGTATATACAAACCTTTACCTCATTCGTATGAGAAATCTAATTAAACGGCTTAGCAAAACAAGTGGTATGAAATGCTTGCGTTTACTTTGTCGGTTAATTCTAAGACTTGTTCGATTGAAAATCTTGTGACAATTTTCGAGTGGAAATCTACAATATGTTCGTAAATATTTGAGTGAAGCTAGTGGTTATGGGACATGAAGCTAAACTCTTATATTTATTAGCTTAGTGTAATAGACACTTCTTGATGATCGATGATGATCATTTTATGATTTAGACTAGCAATGTGTGATGTCTCTTTGTCCGCGTGGGGGACTATACCCCATTCTGTTGAGCTTCGTCTCATTTTTATGGGCTAGCGACCCATGGTCTTTGGACCATTCGTGGAGCATTCGGCTCGATAAGATTATACATGGGGTGTATCTTTTTAGGTGCATCGATGTTCGACTAGGCATGGGGTATATCTTTTTAGGTGCATCGATGTCCGCTATACATGGGGCGTATCTTTAAGGTGCATCGATGTTAGTTTATACATGGGGCGTATCTTTTTAGGTGCGTCGATGTTAGTTTATACATAGGGTGTATCTTTTTAGGTGCATTGATGTTCGACTAGGCATGGGGTGTATC
Source organism: Allium fistulosum (assembly GCA_030737815.1). Taxonomy (NCBI): domain Eukaryota; kingdom Viridiplantae; phylum Streptophyta; class Magnoliopsida; order Asparagales; family Amaryllidaceae; genus Allium; species Allium fistulosum. Next base: position 1,040,698,483 of record CM060902.1, on the reverse strand, counting down.
TTTTTAGGTGCATCGATGTCCGACTATACATGGGGCGTATCTTTTTAGGCGCGTCGATGTTAGTTTATACATGGGGCGTATCTTTTCAGGTGCGTCGATGTTCGACTGTGCATGGGGCGTATCTTTTTAGGTACGTCGATGTTCGGTTTATGGGATAGCGTCTCATTTGTGATACACGTGTTGGTGAGTTTTCATGCTCCCGTTTGTGATAGGCCTTCCCCTTTTTGTGATTTCTGGATTTCTAGTTAATGATTTCTAGAATTTGTGTTTCACCGACTTTTGTGATTGGCATTGATATGTTTTGTCAATATTTGTGTTTCGGTGAATAATTTAAAGAATATGTGATTCTTTTGGTGCTTTGAGATTCTTGAGATATTGTATGATTTTTGTTGTTATTTGATGTATACTTGTTACAGTATGGCATTATTGTTATCATATGATTTTTGTGATATCTCTTATCCTATCTCATTTTATCTGATATTTATAGCTAGACTGATCCGTTTATTATTTTCTTCTTAAATAATACTGGGGTCAGACCGAGGTATTTCAAGTGCTCCGGTTTGACTTCTTATCAAGGTCCTTCACCTGACTTTTGGCTAGCTACTTTAGCATAGTAGTTTTTGTTAGTATACATTTGAGATAGAGACTCCTTATTGTATACTAATTCTTTTGTCTAGCTTGTATCTATTCTTTTGTGATGTAGTGGATCTTGTTTGACCACTACTTTGATGTACACTTTTATGTGTTATATTCATATCTGTTTTCGCCTTTGTGATATGAATATCTGTGACTGATTTGTGTTATGTTTATTTCTATATTTTTTTCCGAAGTCCACTTAGCCACTGTGTGGTAGCTTTGAGTTTGTATTTGATATGTCGGATTTCCTCTTGAAATGGAATGTAAGTTATATTTTCTGACATATCAGTACTCGCACAAAGCAATTACACATATGGTCACTCCTCAACGGCCTTATTCTTCGCGCTAGTCGACGGCATTACCCCGTAGTGTCCTTGGCTAGTGTGAGTATAGAGGTGGGGCGTCACACATTTCCTCCTATATAGAGGATTGGGAAACTCGCATATAGAATAGAGTTACCAAAAAGTTTGGTAGGAGTCCACGATGTTTTTATTTCTCATCTAAGGAAGTGTATTAGAGATCCAGAGTCTACTATAGCACCGACTATGTTAGAGAACTTAGTAGTAGAGTCGAACTTGACTATGGTTCGAAAGCCAGTTCATATAGTCGCGAGAGATGAGAAGAGACTAAGGAACAGGACAGTCAGATTAGTTAAAGTCCAGTGGTGCAATGATGAGAGAGACTGTACTTAGGAGACTGAGAGCAGGATTTGAGATGCTTATCATGATTTGTTTGATGGTATGTTTTACCTTTTTGATTGATTTGGTGTGTACCTTATCGTAATTTCGAGGATGAAATTCTTTAAGGATGGGAGTCTGTAACGACCCTAATTTCTAGTAACATTATTTAGGATATTTAATTGGTTAAATAAAATAAAATAATGTAATGATTAGGGGATTGAGATTTGTGATTAGTAAGGTGTTTCCTGGGGAATTGACCAGGCAATTTAGTACTCGGCCTCCCCATCGATCGGTTAAACTATCGTTCGGCATCACGTTACGACCGGCATCCAAGAAGCACTCGGCGTCCAAGCTCATTTGGCGTCTATGGAACGTTCGGCATCAATGCGCGTTCGGCGTGTTAAGACCGTTCGGCACAAGCACATCGTTCGGCATGGGATAGCGTTGGCATCTAGGAGCATCCGGCATCGAGAAACGTTCGGTATTAAATACCGTTCGGCCAAAGAAGAACGCTCGGTATAAGATCGTTCGACAACCAAAGAACGTTCGGCCAAAGACATCGTTCGGCCAAGGGATGTTCGACATATGAGGGACGTTCGGCATCCATGAACGTTCGGCCTACAAGGTACGCTCGGCATTCCCGGACTGTTCGGCATTCCAGCCTCATTCGACCTGCATCCCTCACTCAACACCACATCTCATCCGGCACGTATCTCGTTCAGCAATCACCTGCAGCTCGTCATCCAAGGTCATTCATTACAAATGGATGTTCGGCATTCAAAGTGTCCGGCCTCACCTCGTTCGGCATAAAGGGGGAGGCTCGGCATTCTGTCATTCGGCTTCTCTGGTTCGGCGCACAAGACTTACACTATTTGGACCGAGTTATTCAGCTACCAGGCCCACCAGAGAAGTCCAACCCACCTTCGTCTATAAATAGAGAGGTAGGGGCACAGTGAAATGGACCTTTTTTTTGGGAAAACACTGGGAGACTCTGCCGCTTTCAAGACTCATCCTCTTGACTTAGCAATTGTATTCAAGTAGTTGGCAAACGGATTGTATCTGTAATCAATTATCTAGTAAAGCAATAAAGATTAACCTCAAAGTGGACGTAGGCAATTACGCCGAACCACTATAAATCTGGTGTTCTCATCTTTGCATTCAATTTAGCATATTGTTCCTTGTTTAAATTTACTTTCATCATTTATCTCTCTACACAATCTTTCTCAACGAGGTTAGTGACCAATTTTGGTGCTAACACTTTGGTGCTTTCACTAAGAATCGAATTCTCAGACCTCAGGGATCTGCTTTGAAGCTACTGGATTGAATAAATCCCCCAAAGAAGATCTGATTCATTCGTAGGACGTCCGTTGATTCTACTCAGAGTTCATACCAACAACTCTACAATGGCAAGACCACGTACCAGATCAGCCTCTCATAATGCGGATGCCCATGAGACTGCTAGCGTACAACAAGCAGGACCTAGCAATCAGCAAGCAATTCTAGGTGCAGGGACTACCGCCCAGGACCAAATGCCGGTTGTCACCAGAATAGAGTTCAACGACTTGATGAGAGAACTCAGGGAAAGCAGGAGACAACTCGGAGAGCAGATGCAAGCCAACGCCAACCTCATAGCACAACTCACTCAACAACAGCATCAGAATGCTGGGGGCAATCCCGCTCCTTATTCTTCATCCGACAGCTCAACTTCTTCCGATGAACCTCCCCGGCGTAGACGCCATAAGACTGAAACTACGCAGGCAGGTGCTGCTGTCCGAACAGCTGGAGACCATGACCAAGCAGAAGCTGGAAACTTAGGAGCTGGAGTGTAGGTGGAGGCTGGAGGCCCAGATCATCAAGATGCCAATGATGTCGAACCTCAAGATAGACATTTAGCAGATCGCCAGCAGAGGAGGCATCAGCCTGATCAATCACGTAGAACAGACTCCAACCTTCCACCTTCCATACAAACACCAGACCTGACAGCCATGATCATACAATTGATGAAAGAGAATCAAGGCTTATCAAACGATGATTGGGGAGTGTCAAGAAGTCATACCCCGTTCACAGACATTGTTCTACAGTTAGCGTACCCCAGAAAGTTTAGTATGCCAACTATCCCGGCATATGAAGGAAAGACTGATCCCAAACAGCATGTCATGAGGTACGAATGGATGATGGATTCAGCTAGAGCAAATGATGCAACCAAGTGTAGGTGCTTTCCAATAACTCTATCTGGGATCGCTACCATGTGGTTCACCCGACTTCCTCCGTGATCCGTATCCAGTTTCGAGGAGTTGGCGAAGAAATTTATAGAATAGTTCAGGATACATACTACTCGTCCAAAGGACGTGATGTCTCTATCAAGTGTAATCCAGGCTCCTGGGGAATCATTGAAGGAGTATTTACAGAGATTCCATGTTGCGGCGACTGAAGTCAGCAATCCCAATGATCATGCAATTCTTATGGCGGTGATGAGAGTTGTGGATCCGGATTCAGAGTTTGGAGACTGGCTGGCAGGAAAACCTCCGGCTATGCTAGAGCATTTTTACTCAAAGGCACATCAGTTCATAAGAAGAGAGGAAGCCAGGTGGGTAAGGCGAGATAAGGCACCGGGGCCTGTCCAGGAGTCTGTGAAAAGCAACATTGCTGTGAAGCAGTCTGGAGACAACTCGGGAAAAGTTCAAGTCAATGTCCAGAGCAAGCCCGGGCAATCTAAGGAATCCGGAGGAAGAAATCAAGGGAAGAAGAGAGAAGCGAGGAAATGGAAGCCGAGAATTCCAACCTACAACGAGTACACCCCGCTGAATGCCTCCCTTGAGAACATTTACCTATCAACCTGCAATACCTTTCAGTACAGAAAGCCACGTCCAAATGAGTCGACCGAGGAACAAAAGTGGACCGGGAAGTACTGCCGCTTTCATGAGACTTATGGGCACAACACTGAAGAGTGCAAACACCTACACGATGCTATAGAGAAGTTGATTAGGCAGAAAAAGTTATAGGAGTTTGTGAAGAATCCGCAGGAAGGAGGACAGGGAACATCCAATCCAGGTCGTGCACCAGCTCCGCGTCATCCCGAGGAGCCTGCCCGAACTGTGGGCAGACTAGTCATAAACACGATCATCGGTGGGCCTCACCCTGCGGATAAGAACTGGCAAGAGATGGAGCGGTATGCTAGTTCCCTGAAGCACGCAGACTTCGAGTGTTGTTCCAACGTAGAGGATGGGACCCCTGCTAAACAGCTATGCATGATGACAGACGATATAGTATTCAGGAGCAGAGATGCTGATCAAGTAGAGGCTCCTACCATCGACCCGATGGTCATATCTACGACAATCGGGCCGGCGTATGTAAAGAGAATTTTGATTGATTGTGGAAGTTCAGTCAATATCATCTTCAAAAAGGCTTATGACCAGATGAAGATGGAGACGAAGGATTTGAATCCATTTAAAGCTCGCATACATGGCTTTAATGGCGCAACGACCGATGCAGTGGGATATGTTGAGTTACCAGTTGAACTGGGACAAGGTGAGCGAAGGAGGGTGCGAATCCTACCTTTCGTAGTTTTGGATGTAGATTCTCCGTACAATGTGTTTATGGGCCGACCAGCCCTGGCTGAGTTCAGGGCAGCATTAGCCCCGTGGTGTTTGACTTTAAAATTTCTGACCGACAAAGGACTAGGTGTTGTTCATGGCAACCAGGCGACCGGTCGTGCATGTTATGTGGCTGAGCTCCGAGAGGCCCATCGGAGGGAGAAAGGAAAGGTTGTGGACAATCCCGTCCGCATCCAGCACACCGACAATTGACAAGTAATGCCCGAGCCCTAGCTCGGGCATGATTCTCGGATCTTCAGAGACATAGATCTGAGAGACGACGATGAGGAACCCAGGGAAGAAAAGGCAGCGCCGGCTGAATTGACAATTGACATTTCAGTCAGCCGAGACGATCCATCACGAGTACTGAAGATCGGATCAAAACTCAGCCCCGCAATGACTGAAGACCTTAGTGATTTCCTCCGAGCGAATCTTGATGTTTTCGCTTGGACACATTCTGATATGTGTGGGATTTCTCCCGCTATTACGAGTCATATGTTGAACATAGACCCGAAGTACGTCCTGGTTAAACAAAAGAGGAGAGGGATGGACCCGGAGAGGTCTGCTGCTCTCAGAGAGGAGGTGGACAAACTCAAAGCCAATGGGTTCGTCCGCGACGCCCTCTACCCTGAATGGGTATCGAACCCCGTGCTGGTGAAAAAGGCGAACGGGAAATGGAGAACATGCGTAGATTATTCAGATTTGAACAAAGCATGCCCCAAGGACAGTTTCCCATTGCCTAGGATTGATCAGTTGGTCGACTCCACTGCAGGACATGAGCTATTATCATTCATGGATGCGTACTCGGGATACAATCAGATCCCGATGCATATTCCGGATCAGGAACACACCAGTTTCGTCACAGACGTTGGGCTATATTGCTATGTAGTAATGCCTTTTGGATTGAAAAACGCGGGAGCAACCTATCAGCGTTTGGTGAATCGAATGTTCAAAGACCAGATTGGTAGGAGGATGGAAGTCTATGTGGATGACATGCTCGTGAAGTCACGACAGTCAAACGACCACATTCGAGACTTAGCAGAGATGTTCAATGTACTTAGATATTATGGGATGAAGATCAACCCTCTGAAGTGTTCCTTCAGCGTTGCGTCGGGAAAGTTTTTGGGATTCATTGTTAATGCTAGGGGAATTGAAGCTAACCCGGAAAAGATTCAAGCTATTCGAGATGTGTGAGTGCCCAGAACTATAAAACAGGTGCAAAGCTTGAATGGAAAGGTGGCTGCGCTAAGTCGATTTATATCCAGAGCCACGGACAAGTGCATTCCTTTCTTCGATATAATAAAGAAAGGGAAGAGGAATTTCGAATGAACATCCAACTGTGAGGAAGCGTTCTGAGATCTGGTGAGGCATTTGGAGAGTCCTCCAGTGTTGTCGAAACCAGTAGACCACGAGATGTTGTATGTATACTTGGCTGTATCCCCGCATGCTATAAGCGCGGCTTTAGTCCGCGATGAGGACCGAGTCCAAAAGCCGGTGTATTACGTTAGCAAACGTTTAACGGGGGCAGAAAGAAATTATCCTAAAATTTAGAAATTGGCCTATTGCTTGGTGATTGCATCACGTAAGCTGCTTCCATACTTTCAAGCACACTCAGTCAGTGTCTATACCGATCAGCCCTTACGGCAGGTACTCCAACGACCAGAAACTTCTGGAAGGATGTTAAAATGGAATATCGAGTTGAGTCAGTTCGATATTACCTACCTGCCACGAAGAGCCATACAAGGGCAAGCATTAGCAGATTTCATCGCTGAGTTTATTGTATCTGACGAACCAGATAATCACAGTGTCATTCCCCCATTCGATGGAAATTGTACACCTATGGGGCATCAAACGACCGTTGCTCCGGGGCTGGTGTAGTTCTCGTAAATCCAGAAAATCGATCGATTTGTTACGCTTTGAAGCTCAATTTCCCGGCTATGAATAATGAAGCAGAATATGAAGCACTGATTGCTGGCTCAAAACTCATTAGAGAACTCGGGGTTAAATCAGTTGAAATCTTTTGTGACTCGCATCTGGTGGTGTACCAAGTGCGAGGAGACTACCAAGAAAGGGGGCAAAAGCTTGCTCCATACCTTGCTCTGGTTCAGGAACTATTGGCGAACTTCGAACATTATGACATTTTGAATGTCCCGCGTGAACAAAACAAGGAAGCTGACTCGTTGGCCAAATTCGCAAGCACTGGCGATGCGCAGCAGATGGGATTAGTTCCTGTCGAAACCTTACACACTCCAAGCATAGATATGATGGAAGTCGATGTTGCATTGGAAACGGAAATCGAGGAGGAGTCGTGGATGACCCCATTCAAACGATACCTGCTAAACGGGACTTTGCCCGAAAGAAGAAGCGAAAGACGACAGGTCATTCGAAAAGCCACACGATATGTGATGCAGGATGGAGTAATGTATCGGAAGGGGTTCTCGGTCCCCTTATTACGATGCATTGCCCATGATGAGACAAAGTGGGTCTTGAAGGAGGTTCATGAGGGAGAATGTGGCGACTATATTGGGGGGCAAACGCTAGCGAAAAAGATCCTCCATTACGGATACTATTGGCCAACTGTGAATCAGGATGCTGTAGATTATGCAAGAAAATGTGACAAGTGTCAAAGATATGCGAAAATCCCGAGAGCTCCACCAACGGAACTCACACAAATGGTTAGTCCCTGGCCGTTTGCAATCTGGGGAATCGACATAATCGGTTCTTTGCCTATATCCAAAGGTGGTGCAAAATACGCGATAGTTGCAGTCGACTACTTCACGAAGTGGGCCGAGGCAGAGCCTTTAGCCACAATCACCTCCAAGAAGGTCATTAATTTCGTTGTACAAAACATTATATGCCGCTTTGGCCTCCCGCGAACCATCATTACGGACAACGGAACTCAGTTTGAAAGTAATGAGTTCAAAGATTTCTGTTCAAAGTACGGCATTGAGAAAAAGTTCGTTGCCGTTGCTCATCCGAAGGTTAATGGACAAGTTGAAGCCGTGAACAAAATAATCAAGTCCATATTAAAGTAGCGTTTGGAAAAGGCTGGAGGCAAGTGGGTAGATGAACTCCCAACAGCGCTATGGTCTTATAGGACTACCCACAAGTCCGCGACTGGCCACACTCCATTCGCATTGGCATACGGCTCGGAAGCCGTTATACCCGTGAAGCTTGAAGTTCCATCGCATTGAGTGACGCATTATGATCCTAAGACAAATCAGGATCTCTTGTTGGAATCACTAGACTACATCAATGAAAAACGTGAAGAGGCTGAATTAAGGGCGGCAGCATATAGGCACCGAGTCAAGCGATATTACGACGACAAAGTCCGCCCAAGAATCTTTGATGTGGGTGATCTCGTTTTGAAACAAGTTTTCCCGATACCATCACGTATGAATCCCAACTAGGAAGGTCCTTATGTCATTGAACGGAAGCTTGGAGAGGGAACTTTCAAGCTAGCGACCGTTGATGGCATGACACTCCCCGGAGCATGGAATAGTGAACATTTGCGACTTTATTATACTTAGCTTGTTTTTGTCATGTTTTAGGTGCAGTTATTTCCTGTATGTTTTTGTTCCAGTGTTTCTTAGTTACTTTTTGACCGTGTAATCAGGCAATTTAGTTGGTTTTCATTAATAAAGGCTTGAAGCCGTCTTTTCCATGAATTACTGACGTTTCTATACCTTATAGTCAGGTGATAAACAACTGGAGTTACATTATTCTGTATGACGTACGAACTCGCATAAACGACTAAAAATCTCCAAGTCCCCCGAGTGCGGACCGGAGTACTCTAAGTCCCTGGAGCGCGGACTAGAGTATAAACGACTTCAATCTCCGAGTCCCCTGAGTGCGGACCGGAGTACTCTAAGTCCCCAGAGCGCGGACTAGAGTATAAACGACTTCAATCTTCAAGTCCCTCGAGTGCGGACCAGAGTACTCTAAGTCCCCGGAGCGCGGACTAGAGTATAAACGACTTCAATCTCCGAGTCCCCTGAGTGTGGACCGGAATACTCTAAGTCCCCAGAGCGCGGACTAGAGTATGAACGAATTCGATCTCCGAGTCCCCTGAGTGCGGACCGGAGTACTCTAAGTCCCCGGAGCGCAGATGAAATGACCCTCCTATTTCTACCCTAATTTCATAAGGATTTTTTTTTAGAGATGATATATAGATATATCATTCATTACAAATATATTTCCCAAGGTCATTTTCTTTCTCCAATAAACAAAATATATCCAGGATCAAAATAATTTACCAATATAAATATATCAGTGTATTTCTAATAACATACACATACATATGAAGATGTATGTGTTCCTCTTGTTTAAATTCAGAGTATATACTTTATTTTTATTGTTGTACAAGAGCATTCTGTTTGATTTGGATTTTAGCAATTCTGCCTAAAGTTTATTACTATATACTTTTGAATATTTGTAATAAGTCAGTAAATCCTATGCATATTTGATTTATGAACTTGCTCATTCTAATTGATAGTTTTAATATCAATTTTTCCATGTCAGTTAAATTTCAAGATTCTTGAGATTTGTATTTCAGATCATGGATCCAAGGTATTGGTATTTCTTATTCAAGATTCAATCTATGTGACTTGTTTGCCTTAATCTTAGCCCACATGACAAATAGTGGGTTGTGTATTTGCATAAGATTTGCTATGTCAAGAATTTGAACTTAGAAATATTCATAAGAATAATTCTAGGTTTGCTGGTGCATGCCTGTCCAGATGGTATATCTGTTATGACATTGAAAATTGGTTATGGTAAAACCTTTGCCAAATGACCTAAAGCTTTTGAAAGACATTTTACTGTCAAAACACAACCAAACGTAATCAACCAAAACTTCACTTATTTGAAGCTGGTTAACTCATGTGCCTAGTGTCATGCCAGGTACCTGATCATGGCAATTAATGCCAGTCATTTGCATCATACCTGTAGCCTTCCCATACAATTTCTTCTCTCAAAACAATTTAAAAAGTAGACTTGAACCATTTGTAGACATAATTCAGAGGAAAAACAATTAGATACTTAAAGGTATTTTTCAAGGTGAATTCTAAATTTACTCCAAAACTCAGTGGTTTTAAAATAACTTAAGATTGTCTAATACATGATATAATTGCAAAGAAATTGCTCACATAATTGTATATTTCTTTACCAGATTTTCATAGCTAATACTTGAGCATATTTTTTCTTGTTTATGTTCCAGACACTACTTCAAAAACAAATCAAACCTTAACACACAATGATTTCGACAGAACAACTAATTTAATCTAACACTTTACAGAACATAAGAGCAACTTGATCACTAACCATAAAATATTCATTACATGACTGGAAATCTTAGAAACATAATTTTTCCTGAATACATGCAGATATAATCATTTTAAGCTCTTATTGAAACTAGCTAGCATGTTCATTCACTCCTCCATAATAGCCATAACTTCATTTTCTACTTAGTGACTGCGTTCCCTGAAAAAGCATGAGTGGCTGCCTCATTTTAAAATGAGACACCCCATATGCCATGAGCAAACAAGGGTCAGATCTAAGATCTGGTATGAGTAGCATCAATACATTCATGATATTAAGTAACAGAGAATGTAAGAGTACCAACTAGTTATTTAAGCAAATTTCTGCATCCAATTACTTTAACATGGTATAAATAAGTTGATTCTGGTATGATATATTCATCTATCATTCTTACACTTGCATACATAACCATGTAAACATAATTATCTATTTGCAACATTTGCATTCACTGGAACCATCATGGTTCCATACCAACCAATCCTAAGAAATATTCATATTTCTATTTCTTCATTTACAGGTTGTATAATTCGATTTAAATTCCTGCCTCATCTGCTATTAAGGAATCACAGGGACACATTGCAATGAACTAATTCACATCATTGCACAAAGATCTCAGGGCTTAAACAAACCATGTGCCAACTTGCATACTTCAAATATGACAAGCATTCCAGCAGCCTTCTTGGCCTTCCCTTCCCTAGTTTATTTACTAGTGTATTGACTTAAATCCTATCATCAAATATGCTAAGTGAACATGTCACTGCAAACATGGAAACATCCATAATTTTTCCTAGCATAATTCTCCTCAGAAATAAGCAGACAGTTATTTCCTAAATGGGGTCAATATGTCTTGACCTCAGTAAAATATAAGAATATTTTCAACTGTAAAAGAGGCATGGCATGTTCTTATTATATTGATCTGCAAGCCTTTATGATTGATTCAGATTCATGATCTGGTTCAATCATAATTTTAGCTTGTGAGTTTTTTTTTCTTTTTGATTTGATTAAGGGCTCAGCAGTTAGAAAATTTCTATTGCACCCTTAATGTAACGACCCGCCATTTTGGACCATTCGCATCCATTATAAGTGTATAGGTAGACACTCATGCCGGAATTGAATTGCTCAAAATACCGCGTTGTTAATTTAAATTGGCAAAACTGAACATATACAGTAAATAGATATAATCACAGATCACAGACACAGAGTAATAAATGCAGCGGAAATAAAAGAGATAGTAGTTCATGAAGCTACTATATGAATATATAAAAATACATCAGAGTTTACAACAGAAGAGTAATACGATACATCAGATACAAATCAGAATACATCACTGGAATCATCGAATACTGAAAGCAGAATAGATGGCTGGATCTTCAAGCAAAGCTCCAACTCCAAAGGTGAGTCTCGAATACTGGTACACTCAGTCTGACCCGAGCGTAAAGCAAAAACACAAGACACTCGAGTCAGGATTAACATTCTTATATTAATAAATCCAACTCAAGTGAAATAGCAATCGGAATACAAGTAACTCAAAGGATGTTTGGAATAACCATCCTTTAAGGATCCGTTAAACTATCTACTAGGTAGTAATGTACGCTAAGTAGATAATGTCTATCAGTAATATAAAGATATCAAAGTAGGGTTAAGCAGGGCCCATACACCTCTTAACCTGTTTATTCCCAAAAGCATATACAAGACCGTAGTTTCCCCAAAACCGGAAGTCACCAGAGGGCAATCCATATACTAAAGGTACAAATCAAAATCGTAGTGGTCGCGAATAGGATAATCAGTATGACAAGGTACATGAGGCGATACCAACTAGGATACTAGTAGTTGCGTGATCCGGACTGATGTTGGGCATAGCAGCTACTACCCCAACACCGCGAAACAACACTCCCAAATCAAGGGGTGCACCCAAATCGAATCACAAAAGTAATAGATATGGTATCGAAGAAGTGTGTCCGCTAGAGATGGCGATCCTCAATGGCCCGGCGCGGCTCCTGTTTTAGTCATATCAGGGGTCATCCAAAATCGTTCTCTTTCTTCAGTCAACGCGTTCACCAAAACCATCCACTTCGTTCTGGATCAACACTCCGCGTATAGTTATTAAAGTGGTTTTTCGGTTTAGATAGAGAGTATATCCATAACCGAATTCCGGTCTCTTTAATAACTTTCGTAATTATTACACCGATTGGTCGTTTGTTTATTTCAAAACCAAATCAATTTCAATTTCAAATAGAATTCGTAAATCAACATTTCATTTGTCTTTCAAAACCAATTTCCAATAATTTCGTTTCAAAACTTCCAATTTTCCGTTTCAAAATCTTATAATTCAATTTCAATTTCTATTTAAAACAATTCAAATATTGATTCAAGTTCGTATATAAGTTTCATTCCGAAATCATTTAAATAAATTCTATTTAACATTCAAATCAATTTAAACTCATTTATCGATTTCATTCAATATTCGTTAAATTACTTTATCATTCAAAACAATTTCTATTAAATTTCCAATTCATTAAATCAATTCTTAAGTTCAACTTCATTAAAACAAAACTTACAATTTTGAATTAAACTAAATTCGTCAAATCAATTCTTTCAATTACAAGTCTTACATTAATTCCAAAAATCACATTTTCATTTCTTGTTAAAGAAATTCAATTTCACTTATTTACTTACTTAAATAATATTCCAAAAACTTAATTAATAAAGAAAACTCAATTTCAATTATTTACGAAGTAAAATTCACTTATTCAAAAGTTCAATTTAATTTAATCATTAAATAATTCAATCTTATTTAATTTTTAAATAATTCAAACTTAATTATTAAATAATTTCAAAGTTTAATAATTTCAAACTTAATTATAATTTCCAACTTAACTCAATAGTTTCTCAACTTAAACAACATTCTTTCATCAATTACATTTTTAATAAATTTTTTCAGATTATTAAACATTAACATTTCCTTTCACTTAAATTCAAATTTCAACTTCATTTCAAAACCATATTATTTATTCAAATAAAATCCTTATCTTATTTCAAAATCAAATTATTGACCAATCGGGTTTTTATTTAATTTTCTATCCTAAGTCAAAGTTCAATTTGGGTATTTATCATTTCAACCCGATTCCAATTCAATTCAAAATCAAACATATCAAAGGGAACTTGCAGTGTGATAACTGGGATGGTGTCAAAGTAAATAAACAAGCAAAACAACAACCAATATCAATCCAATAATCAATTCAAATAATCCCGAAATAACCGTATTAATTCGCATTGTTATTTGTACGAATTAATATAATTATTTCTAGAATCTACACTATCATTTCATGTAGATTAAAGATTATTACATTACGGTTTTTCACTTGTCATCTATTTACAATTTCATACATCATCGGTTTAACAACATACATTCAGTGGTTCAAAATAAAATTAAACAAATTCTACGTGTCAATAAATTCAACGGTTAAAGGGGTCATATTATACAAATGTCAGTTAATCAAATTTAACATTTAATTATACTATATCAAGTTCAATTGCATATTATTTATCATTTAACATTTAACAATTTAACGTCCAATATAAACATCAACAATAAATCAACTATCAACCAAACTGTATTATCATCGCATAAATAATTAACAGATAATGGTGTCAGATGTCACAGGTGAACTGATACAGGCAATAGCATATATAACAGTGTAATTAACTAATAGCAGCATATTTCAATTGTCGTTTCAATTGAAATCAAATTTAATAAATAAAAGAACGTTAATCGTGAGTGAGTGCTCACCTTTCGAGGCTAGAGAAGAATGAGAATTAGACGAGTTACGAATCCAAAGCAAAGCTAGATTGAACGCGAATTTGACAAGCAAAGCTGACAATCTAAATTGACGAAATTGAATCAGAACTGGATCGATGAAATAATTGGTAACTGAATTGATATAGGCACAACATATACAATCATATATATATATATATATACATATTTACAAAATCGTGTTTTTATTTCAATACTTACTAATAATATATATATATACATGTATTTGAAACTTATTGTTTTTTTTTTTAAATAAAACCCGTAAAACAAAGTCACTAAAAAAATAAAAAAATAAAATAAAATAAAAATCAAACTAACGCGTTCATGTATATATACTAATTTATATAAAACACATCAAAGCCCATATTTGCAAAAAAAAAGAATGAATATACGGTGCAAATTATATGTGCTGTAACCCACAAAAGTAACTAATATTATAATTTATATAATTAAATTTGCCAAATTATAACTTTATAAATGCAACAACTTATAAAACTATATACGTATTCTTCATGCAACAACCAAGCCTAGATGCAAACTTATAAAACTAAACAAAGTACAGAATATATAAAAGAATAGTAACTACCACTGTCCAACTTATAAATCAATATGCATACATATATAACAAACTACATATACATTAACTGAAACCGGTACAGAGTGTTCAACTTTTATATAAATTAACTTATACTATTCAAGACATATACTTAAAAAAAAATCAAATTTTCAAAGGTTTATAAATATTACAGACCCAATATATAAACTTACCTACCTACTAACTATACACTATACTTTCCAAACACACGGTATAGAAGAGAACGATTAGGCAAGATAAAGTAAAATAGTATGCAACTAAAAAAAACATATGTAAACTATCTATAAAATAATATATAATGCTAGAACTCATATATATCTTAAACATAGTATAAGCTACGTGAAACATACATTTTATATAGCCAAAAATGTGTACAGGCTTACCCATACAATTTCCAAGCCAAATTATATAACTTCCATTATTAGTTTACAAAATCTACCATGTATAACTTGAATATAACACAATATAAACAAAACGTAATATACCTTTGCTTTAGTCATACAAAACGAGAAAACAAAACGTATAACAACAAAGCTAATATACCAATTCTATAATATATATGTAAACATTATATAACACTACACATATTACTCATATAATAAGATATACGGCATTATACATGAAACATATCAAACCAAT
The DNA here is from genome assembly GCA_030737815.1 of Allium fistulosum. Classification (NCBI taxonomy): domain Eukaryota; kingdom Viridiplantae; phylum Streptophyta; class Magnoliopsida; order Asparagales; family Amaryllidaceae; genus Allium; species Allium fistulosum. The sequence goes on along the minus strand of CM060902.1, from coordinate 1,040,683,204 downwards.
ATAAATGACACATAACGTGCATACTTTACAAATTATAGTTTAAGTATATAAAGAACTAACGGCAAATGACTTACATATCAAAAGGAAGAGACACGGTGGAGTTTTGGCTCGATGGGGTGGTCGGCGTTCAAGGGAAGGGGAGGCGCACAGTGTAGGACGGAGCTGGTGGGGAGGAGGGCTTCGGCACTGATGTGCTGTGGAGGCGTGATGAGGTCGGAAGGCGACTCACAGTTCCTTCTCTGGTTTGTTGGTTCGAGTGGCTGCAGCGTGGAGGCGCTGGCCAGACGTGGAGATGTGGGTGGTGATTGTGATCGACGGCAAAGCAAATAGGAGGTAGTGGAATCGGTTGGAACAAATGAAAAATCTAACTGCTGTGATGAAAATAGGAGGTGGAAGACGTGCGAGATTTGTAAAGTTGAAGAGCAGGAATTTTTTTTTTGGAATGTCAAGAAGATGCCTTCACATATTTAAGTCTTTACATTGGATTGTAAAGTGCATGTCAGGAAGAACAAAGGGGAAATTATGGGTAAAGAAAGTGAACAGCTGCAAAAGAAGTGAGCGCAATATGAACCAGCAAAACAAATTTGTCATTGGAAACCAAAAGGCCAAAAGTTGTAATTACAACAGCTTGATATTTATTATCTCGGAATACGAAATGCAAATGACCATTGGTTTAAACGGTGGAATTGAATGGGAAAAGAGGACCAAACAAAACTCAATACGGTTACCGATACGGTAGGCGTTACGCAAAATGCAACGTACAACGGAACTCCGAATTTTGACAATCGAATATACCGTAGAGATCGGCACGACGAGACGATCAAAACGGTATATAGAAATCAGTGGTACGATCATCCGATAAAAATCGATATCGGTACCAGAATGCTGCATTTTGCAGAAAATAAGAACGACGGAGCAATAGATGTCCGAATTTGGAAAAATGACGAACTGACATCTTGCTCAGAAGATGGTTTAGAATTTTTCTATGTAAAAATATTTAGGTTTCGGAAACATTTTATTTTCAACGCTTTTTAACTGATTAAATTGAAGTGAATTTACGCGCGAAATAAACTTTCGTATTTTTGGACGAAAATTTACCAGTTGCTATGTTTAACTAGACGTATTCCAAATATTAAATTTTTATTTCAAAATTTTATCGTTTAAAATTTTACAAAATTTCAACTAATTACGTTATTAAACGGTTAAAATTTACGGGTCGTTACATTCTCCCCCACTCAAAACTTTTCGTCCCCGAAAAGGAACGAGGTAGGAGAATAGAAACAACCAGAAAGAAAAACAGATTTGAAATACAAAATAACAATTAATTTAAACCATATAGATTCAAATTTAAATTAATTGATATTCAATAATTTATTTAATCCATTTGATTTCACTAAATTCAATCTCAACTATTTCTAAATTCATTATCTTATTATCCCATTTCTTCAATTTACAATTTCTAAAACCATAAATTTAAATAGTCTTTTATTATAATCATATTTTATTCAACAAATCTAATTCTTCTTTATTCCCAATTATTATTAGATTTGTTCCACTTAATATATCTTATTACATATATTTAACCCATATATATTAATTTAAACCATAAAAGTTTCGATTTAAATAAATTTATATTCACTAATTACCTTTAAATTCAAAGTATTTTCATAAGTTGATCAAATTTCAATTTATTAATTCTTCAAAACAAATTTATTTCATTATTAACTGAGTTTTACTTATTATCCTATCTAACTCTATTTACATCTTTATAATCAAAATTTAGTGTATAACATTTATTATAAACACTCAAATTTTATCTATAAATTCAATTTATCTTATATATTATCCAATTTCATTTTCAACTTCTGAATGAGTTAGGTAAGTTGTATTAGAATGCAGTTGAACAATATACAAATAAAATTTTCCCAATTCAATTATTCAAGTCTAAATATTTATTCCAAATTTTGGTTTTATTTATAATTTAAAATCATCTTTTAACAAAATTTAAGAATTAGATTTCCGATTAACTTTAAACAACTTAGAGATATATATAATATATTTATATCAAATCAAATCAAATTTTAAAATAAGATACCTATATATATGTAAATCAAAATATACTGAAGAAATTCAAATCAAAATATTTCTTTTTCTCAAAACAAAACGGTAGCAAAGCTACAGAATGGTTTCTCCACTTCGAAACTCGAAAATAAATGTCGATGATGCGGCCGCCATCACCGAAATTATTTTCCAGCGACAAAGAGAAGAGCACTGATTTCAACATTTAAAATTCTTTGGAAACGATTTCTATTCGAAAATACTTCCAATAATATATACTTTAAAATTATAAAATCAAAGTTCGAAATCACCGGAAACCAATAAATTCTCAAATTTCTGAATTAAATTCATTTCAAATCCCAAATCAATTTATAAACCATATTTATAAATTTATTTAGAACGATAAATGATAATCAAATATTATCATTTCAAACAAACAATTTAATTAACCTATTAAATTCCAGAAAATTTTGACTTATTATTTCACAAGATAATCAAACAATTTTTTTCATTTTCCAAATTTGAAAATAATATTGTGTCAGTTTGCTCTGTTCAAGTGTTTTGGAAATCCTATCGATAGCGTTGATCAGACGTATCGATCGGAAACCCAAATCAACATCAACAACTCAAACAACACAATATATAAAACATTTTATACAAATTTACAAATACACTTCTTTGCTCGACGATACAGGGATGAATTTTCAAAATAAGGATAGGGTTTCAAATTTGATGGACTTAAATCAAAGAGAAATTTGATTCGAAGATAAGTTCGAAACAAGATATGATGATTAATAGCAAAGTAGGAAGATTGATAAGTTTATGTAAATCGCGGGCAAACTTAACCGGATCGACCGCGACTTCAAGAATGAGATCGGTGTAGAATTCCGAGGTAAATCGACATTTGATCTCAAGAAATAGAATTCAGATATAGCAGGAGATAGATAGCATCGTAAACCGAGGATACAGAAATCTCCGGTAAATCGATGTCTATTATAAAGGAGTTTAACTCCTTTACGAATCATTTGAAGATTGGCGAGACCGCCGATCTATTATAGATATCATTCGAATGGAGTTATGGGGTGCTCCAGAATTTGAAAGAAGATGAATAGTGAAGGACACGAATGAATTTCGGAACCGAGGGAAACGTTCCAAAATTCAAAGGAATCGAATCAAAAAGGAAGAGATTGAAACTCGAAATGAAAGTGATTCTGTAAATACATTTACCCTACATGTTGAGTTTTGCCTAGAGCTACCAAAGCTCTGATACCAACTGTAACGACCCGCCATTTTGGACCATTCGCATCCATTATAAGTGTATAGGTAGACACTCATGCCGGAATTGAATTGCTCAAAATACCGCGTTGTTAATTTAAATTGGCAAAACTGAACATATACAGTAAATAGATATAATCACAGATCACAGACACAGAGTAATAAATGCAGCGGAAATAAAAGAGATAGTAGTTCATGAAGCTACTATATGAATATATAAAAATACATCAGAGTTTACAACAGAAGAGTAATACGATACATCAGATACAAATCAGAATACATCATTGGAATCATCGAATACTGAAAGCAGAATAGATGGCTGGATCTTCAAGCAAAGCTCCAACTCCAAAGGTGAGTCTCGAATACTGGTACACTCAGTCTGACCCGAGCGTAAAGCAAAAACACAAGACACTCGAGTCAGGATTAACATTCTTATATTAATAAATCCAACTCAAGTGAAATAGCAATTGGAATACAAGTAACTCAAAGGATGTTTGGAATAACCATCCTTTAAGGATCCGTTAAACTATCTACTAGGTAGTAATGTACGCTAAGTAGATAATGTCTATCAGTAATATAAAGATATCAAAGTAGGGTTAAGCAGGGCCCATACACCTCTTAACCTGTTTATTCCCAAAAGCATATACAAGACCGTAGTTTCCCCAAAACCGGAAGTCACCAGAGGGCAATCCATATACTAAAGGTACAAATCAAAATCGTAGTGGTCGCGAATAGGATAATCAGTATGACAAGGTACATGAGGCGATACCAACTAGGATACTAGTAGTTGCGTGATCCGGACTGATGTTGGGCATAGCAGCTACTACCCCAACACCGCGAAACAACACTCCCAAATCAAGGGGTGCACCCAAATCGAATCACAAAAGTAATAGATATGGTATCGAAGAAGTGTGTCCGCTAGAGATGGCGATCCTCAATGGCCCGGCGCGGCTCCTGTTTTAGTCATATCAGGGGTCATCCAAAATCGTTCTCTTTCTTCAGTCAACGCGTTCACCAAAACCATCCACTTCGTTCTGGATCAACACTCCGCGTATAGTTATTAAAGTGGTTTTTCGGTTTAGATAGAGAGTATATCCATAACCGAATTCCGGTCTCTTTAATAACTTTCGTAATTATTACACCGATTGGTCGTTTGTTTATTTCAAAACCAAATCAATTTCAATTTCAAATAGAATTCGTAAATCAACATTTCATTTGTCTTTCAAAACCAATTTCCAATAATTTCGTTTCAAAACTTCCAATTTTCCGTTTCAAAATCTTATAATTCAATTTCAATTTCTATTTAAAACAATTCAAATATTGATTCAAGTTCGTATATAAGTTTCATTCCGAAATCATTTAAATAAATTCTATTTAACATTCAAATCAATTTAAACTCATTTATCGATTTCATTCAATATTCGTTAAATTACTTTATCATTCAAAACAATTTCTATTAAATTTCCAATTCATTAAATCAATTCTTAAGTTCAACTTCATTAAAACAAAACTTACAATTTTGAATTAAACTAAATTCGTCAAATCAATTCTTTCAATTACAAGTCTTACATTAATTCCAAAAATCACATTTTCATTTCTTGTTAAAGAAATTCAATTTCACTTATTTACTTACTTAAATAATATTCCAAAAACTTAATTAATAAAGAAAACTCAATTTCAATTATTTACGAAGTAAAATTCACTTATTCAAAAGTTCAATTTAATTTAATCATTAAATAATTCAATCTTATTTAATTTTTAAATAATTCAAACTTAATTATTAAATAATTTCAAAGTTTAATAATTTCAAACTTAATTATAATTTCCAACTTAACTCAATAGTTTCTCAACTTAAACAACATTCTTTCATCAATTACATTTTTAATAAATTTTTTCAGATTATTAAACATTAACATTTCCTTTCACTTAAATTCAAATTTCAACTTCATTTCAAAACCATATTATTTATTCAAATAAAATCCTTATCTTATTTCAAAATCAAATTATTGACCAATCGGGTTTTTATTTAATTTTCTATCCTAAGTCAAAGTTCAATTTGGGTATTTATCATTTCAACCCGATTCCAATTCAATTCAAAATCAAACATATCAAAGGGAACTTGCAGTGTGATAACTGGGATGGTGTCAAAGTAAATAAACAAGCAAAACAACAACCAATATCAATCCAATAATCAATTCAAATAATCCCGAAATAACCGTATTAATTCGCATTGTTATTTGTACGAATTAATATAATTATTTCTAGAATCTACACTATCATTTCATGTAGATTAAAGATTATTACATTACGGTTTTTCACTTGTCATCTATTTACAATTTCATACATCATCGGTTTAACAACATACATTCAGTGGTTCAAAATAAAATTAAACAAATTCTACGTGTCAATAAATTCAACGGTTAAAGGGGTCATATTATACAAATGTCAGTTAATCAAATTTAACATTTAATTATACTATATCAAGTTCAATTGCATATTATTTATCATTTAACATTTAACAATTTAACGTCCAATATAAACATCAACAATAAATCAACTATCAACCAAACTGTATTATCATCGCATAAATAATTAACAGATAATGGTGTCAGATGTCACAGGTGAACTGATACAGGCAATAGCATATATAACAGTGTAATTAACTAATAGCAGCATATTTCAATTGTCGTTTCAATTGAAATCAAATTTAATAAATAAAAGAACGTTAATCGTGAGTGAGTGCTCACCTTTCGAGGCTAGAGAAGAATGAGAATTAGACGAGTTACGAATCCAAAGCAAAGCTAGATTGAACGCGAATTTGACAAGCAAAGCTGACAATCTAAATTGACGAAATTGAATCAGAACTGGATCGATGAAATAATTGGTAACTGAATTGATATAGGCACAACATATACAATCATATATATATATATATACATATTTACAAAATCGTGTTTTTATTTCAATACTTACTAATAATATATATATATATACATGTATTTGAAACTTATTGTTTTTTTTTTTTTTAAATAAAACCCGTAAAACAAAGTCACTAAAAAAATAAAAAAATAAAATAAAATAAAAATCAAACTAACGCGTTCATGTATATATACTAATTTATATAAAACACATCAAAGCCCATATTTGCAAAAAAAAAGAATGAATATACGGTGCAAATTATATGTGCTGTAACCCACAAAAGTAACTAATATTATAATTTATATAATTAAATTTGCCAAATTATAACTTTATAAATGCAACAACTTATAAAACTATATACGTATTCTTCATGCAACAACCAAGCCTAGATGCAAACTTATAAAACTAAACAAAGTACAGAATATATAAAAGAATAGTAACTACCACTGTCCAACTTATAAATCAATATGCATACATATATAACAAACTACATATACATTAAATGAAACCGGTACAGAGTGTTCAACTTTTATATAAATTAACTTATACTATTCAAGACATATACTTAAAAAAAATCAAATTTTCAAAGGTTTATAAATATTACAGACCCAATATATAAACTTACCTACCTACTAACTATACACTATACTTTCCAAACACACAGTATAGAAGAGAACGATTAGGCAAGATAAAGTAAAATAGTATGCAACTAAAAAAAACATATGTAAACTATCTATAAAATAATATATAATGCTAGAACTCATATATATCTTAAACATAGTATAAGCTACGTGAAACATACATTTTATATAGCCAAAAATGTGTACAGGCTTACCCATACAATTTCCAAGCCAAATTATATAACTTCCATTATTAGTTTACAAAATCTACCATGTATAACTTGAATATAACACAATATAAACAAAACGTAATATACCTTTGCTTTAGTCATACAAAACGAGAAAACAAAACGTATAACAACAAAGCTAATATACCAATTCTATAATATATATGTAAACATTATATAACACTACACATATTACTCATATAATAAGATATACGGCATTATACATGAAACATATCAAACCAATATAAATGACACATAACGTGCATACTTTACAAATTATAGTTTAAGTATATAAAGAACTAACGGCAAATGACTTACATATCAAAAGGAAGAGACACGGTGGAGTTTTGGCTCGATGGGGTGGTCGGCGTTCAAGGGAAGGGGAGGCGCACAGTGTAGGACGGAGCTGGTGGGGAGGAGGGCTTCGGCACTGATGTGCTGTGGAGGCGTGATGAGGTCGGAAGGCGACTCACGGTTCCTTCTCTGGTTTGTTGGTTCGAGTGGCTGCAGCGTGGAGGCGCTGGCCAGGCGTGGAGATGTGGGTGGTGATTGTGATCGACGGCAAAGCAAATAGGAGGTAGTGGAATCGGTTGGAACAAATGAAAAATCTAACTGCTGTGATGAAAATAGGAGGTGGAAGACGTGCGAGATTTGTAAAGTTGAAGAGCAGGAAATTTTTTTTTGGAATGTCAAGAAGATGCCTTCACATATTTAAGTCTTTACATTGGATTGTAAAGTGCATGTCAGGAAGAACAAAGGGGAAATTATGGGTAAAGAAAGTGAACAGCTGCAAAAGAAGTGAGCGCAATATGAACCAGCAAAACAAATTTGTCATTGGAAACCAAAAGGCCAAAAGTTGTAATTACAACAGCTTGATATTTATTATCTCGGAATACGAAATGCAAATGACCATTGGTTTAAACGGTGGAATTGAATGGGAAAAGAGGACCAAACAAAACTCAATACGGTTACCGATACGGTAGGCGTTACGCAAAATGCAACGTACAACGGAACTCCGAATTTTGACAATCGAATATACCGTAGAGATCGGCACGACGAGACGATCAAAACGGTATATAGAAATCAGTGGTACGATCATCCGATAAAAATCGATATCGGTACCAGAATGCTGCATTTTGCAGAAAATAAGTACGACGGAGCAATAGATGTCCGAATTTGGAAAAATGACGAACTGACATCTTGCTCAGAAGATGGTTTAGAATTTTTCTATGTAAAAATATTTAGGTTTCGGAAACATTTTATTTTCAACGCTTTTTAACTGATTAAATTGAAGTGAATTTACGCGCGAAATAAACTTTCGTATTTTTGGACGAAAATTTACCAGTTGCTATGTTTAACTAGACGTATTCCAAATATTAAATTTTTATTTCAAAATTTTATCGTTTAAAATTTTACAAAATTTCAACTAATTACGTTATTAAACGGTTAAAATTTACGGGTCGTTACACTTAACATCTTTCTTCTCAAGCCTCAGCACTTATACCAAGTATAATGCAGCTCCCAACATTTTTTTTGTAAAGTTTCCATGCCATAGATCTATAACAGTTGAGAGTATTCTCTATATAATTTTAAGATTCTGGACTTTAACATTTTTGAGTAAAAATAAAACAGTAATGATACACATCCAAAGACAATGTCTCAACAAAGCAAAGATCACCAAAAACATCCATATCAAATCATATCAGATTTAAAATAAGACATCCAAAAGGCATTGATGAAATCATATACATCAAAACCAGCAATATATAAATGGCAATATAAAAAGTGGCTGCCTCATCTCAGGTCTTAATGCCATGAACTCAGTGAGGTTACTCACCTAAATATTTCTTCTCATTAATCCAGAAAATCCTTGTATGAGTGTTTTCTCCTTCCTTCCAATATTTTTCTTCCTTTCTTATTTTTGTGCAGCTCGGGGTAAAGATAATTTTACTGGCTAAAACTGCCTATTTATATGCATTTTTCCACTAGGGTTTTGTTAAAACAAAATTCCATTTCTGACCTAACTATCTTCATGCATTTTTCATTCATTTTTCTCCTTAATACCCCGGCCATAATAATTAGTTGAAGGCAGTATTTCCTTCCCTTTACTTTTTCAGAAAATGGCCATTCACCTAGTCATGTTAAAAGTGTGACTTCCATATTTTATATTTATTCATTTGCTCATTTTTGGAAATCCCCCTTCTTTCTATTTCTGTCTATACATAACATACATACCTGTTTTATGCTTTATACCTATTTAATGTTACTCTTTTGCTTAGCTTGACATTTTTCTGCTCACAGAATATACATGTGAAAAGAAGATAAAAAATATTTATTTATTTAATCTCCCCTTGCTTCACAGAAAATACATTTAAGCATATACTTCATTTTTAACTTTATGCTTAAATAACAATCCAATGCTTTAAATAAGGAATTTACTTTCCTATATATATATATATATTTCAGAAATTTTTAAATCTCTTCCTTGTGCTATTTTTAATGTACATGTGCACACATATCCTTGCACACTATTTATTCCAAAAATTTCACCATATTTAAATCTAAGTATTTCAAAAATTAAATCATTAAAAATGATTTTTCACAAAATTTTGGGGTATTACATTCACCCCTCCTTTTAGGAATTGTGTCCTCACAATTTTTCTAACATTTATAACAAGCATCATCTCTTTTTTTTTTTGAAAACTTATCAAACATATGCATAAGCAAACAAATTCAACCATATCAACCATGCATAACAAATTTTTCCAGAGAAAAAAAAAATTACCTTTTAATTTGCAAAAAGCTTAGGATAATCCATCCTAATCTTATCCTCTAACTCCCATGTGCAGTCATTAGGATCACTACTCCACTGGATCTTAACTAGTTACAAGGTTTTGCTCCTTAATTTCTTTTCTTCCTTGGCTACAATCCCCACTGGCTCTTTTTCATAAACCAAGTCAGGATTTATTTGAATTTTGGTAGGCTCTTCCAAAATGTCTTCTTTATCATGTACCCATCTTCTAAGTTGGGACACATGAAAAACATTATGCATTGCTTTCATTTCCTCTGGTAGTTCTAATTTGTAAGCCAATGAACCAATTCTTTCTAGAATTTTATAGGGTCCAACATACCTTGGTGTGAGCTTACCTTGCTTGCCAAATCTCAAGACTTTCTTCATAGGTGAAATCTTGATGAAAACAAAGTTTCCCACTTCATATTCCACTTGCTTTCTCTTCCTATTTGCAAATTTCTTTTGCCTATCTTGAGCTGCTGCTATTCTTTTTCTTATTAACCCAATTTTCTCTGTAGTTTCTTTAACATATTCAGGTCCTAGAACAGCTCTTTCTCCAGTCTCTACCCAGCATATAGGTGATAAACATGGCTTGCCATATAAGGCTTCAAATGGTGCCATCCCTATAGTGCTTTGGTAACTGTTATTATATGTGAATTCAGCTAGATGGAGGTGGTCTTCCCAGTTGCCTCCAAAGTCCAGTGTACATGCTCTCAACAAATCTTCTAAGACTTTGTTCACCACCTCAGTTTGACCATCTGATTGTGGATGGTAGGCAGTGCTTAAGCACAATTCACTCCCCATGGCCTCTTGAAAACTTTTCCAAAATCTTGAGGTGAAGATGGTATCCCTATCACTCACAATGGTTTTGGGTATGCCATGCAACCTTACTACCTCTTTCATGAATATTTGAGCCAATTTTGGAGCATTTCTTTCTGTTCTAACTGGGATAAAATGTGCTACCTTAGTTAGCCTATCCACTATCACCCATATACTTGTGTTTCCCTTCTTAGATCTAGGCAGACCATCTATGAAATCCATAGATATGTCCTCCCACTTCCACTATGGTATACTAAGGGGTTGCATTAGTCCTGATGGCCTTTGTGTCTCTGCCTTGACTTGTTGGCAAGTCATGCACCTTGCAACATGTCTGGCCACATCTGACTTCATCCCCTTCCACCAAAGATTTCTTTTCAAATTTTGATACATCTTGGTGCTACCTGGGTGTATGGAGTACTTACTTCTATGGTATTCATTTAATATTTCCTCTTTCAATTCTATATTTTCTGGAACACATATCCTATTTTTATTCCTTAAATAACCATTTTTATCAACTTGATAATTTATTACTTCCTCCCCTTTTGATATGAGCATTTTCTTTTCCACCATGTTTAGGTCTTGTTCCTGCATTTTCCCAATCTTAAGAAGTAAATCTGATTGCAGAGATATCATACTTAATTTTCCTTTACCTTCATCTTCTTCAATGGGCATCCTTTGTACCTCACTGTTTTCCTCAATTTCCAAATCAGTAAGTATAGACAAATCCTTAAACTCTTCCATCATCAACATGGCTACCTTGGCATGTTGTCTACTCAAGGCATCTGCAACTTTATTTGCCTTGCCTGGTGTATACAGTATATCTAGATCATAGGCCGCTAGGAACTCTACCCATCTATGTTGCCTCATGTTCAAATCTTTTTGTGAGAATAAATATTTCAGTGCCTTATGATCAGTGTACAAAATGAATTTGGCACCTAACAAATAATGTCTCCAAAGTTTCAAAGCATACACAACTGCTGCTAGTTCAAGATCATGGGTTGCATATCTTGTTTCATGTGGCTTTAATTGCCTAGATGCATAGGCTACCACCTGGTCTTGCTGCATCAACACAGCCCCTAACCCAGAGCCACTTGCATCAGTGTACACAACTAAATTTTCATTTCCTTCTGGCACTCTCAATACTGGTGCATTAATCAGAGCTTCCTTTATTTTGATAAAAGCTTGCTCACATTTTTCTGTCCATACAAAGGCTTGGTTCTTTCTAGTTAAATTGGTAAGTGGTGATGATATTTTTGAGAAATCTTTTATAAATCTCCTATAATATCCTGCCATCCCCATAAATGATCTAATCTCACTGATGGTACTAGGCCTTTACCATGCTTGGATTGCCACTACCTTATTAGGGTTTACTGATATTCCTTTGGCAGAGATAACATGCCCAAGAAAATGTACTTCTTCTTTCCAAAATGCACATTTTGAAAATTTTGCCTTTAAATCATTTTCCCTTAGCCTTGACAAAACTAAATGCAAATGATTTTTATGCTCTTCCACTGTCTTGGAATAAATCAAAATGTCATCAATAAAAATCAGTACAAACTTGTCTAAATAATCTCTAAATATTCTATTCATCAAATCAACAAAATATGAAGGAGCATTTGTCAAACCAAATGGCATAACCATAAATTCATATAAGCCATATCTTGTGTTAAATGCAGTATACTTAACACTTGAGTCTTCAACCTTCATTTGATGGAATCCTGATGCTAGGTCTAGTCTAGAAAATATTTTAGCTTCACTGAGTTGGTCAAAGAGATCATCTATTCTAGGCAATGGGTATTTATTCTTGATGGTTACTTTATTTAGTTCTCTGTAATCTATGCACATTCTCAAGGTACCATCATGTTTTCTTACAAACACTACTGGAGAACCCCAGCAGGAATTGCTTGGCCTTATAAATCCCTTGCCTTCTAATTCTTCCAACAGATTTTTCAATTCTTTCAGTTCACTCGGCCCCATTCTATAAGGTTTCTTGATTATTGGACTTGCTCCTGGAATGAGATTAATTTGAAACTCAACTAGTCTGTGGTGTGGAACACCCTTAACTTCCCCAAACACATCCAAGTATTCATTAACTATGGGAATTTCTTCAATGGTTAGTTCACTGAGATCTTTTTCTAAGTCAACTAAATGATATAATTTCCCTTCCTTAGCTACTTCACATAGAACTGTGATCCTCTGGCCTCTAGAATTTTGCAATGATATGGTGGATGAGTCTAAATTAATTATGGCTTTAAATTGCCTTAACCAATCTACCCCCAATATAACTCCTATATTTGGGTAATTTAAAACATATAAATTGGAAATAAAAATATTTCCTCCTATGTTTAACTCCACATCCACACAATTCATGTTCAAAACACTAGAACTCCCTAGGGGACTTTGTACAAGCAATGGGGTTTCAACCAATATGCAGTTTAATTTTAACACTTTAACTAATTCATAGGAAATCAAAGAGTGTGTTTGTAATACCCCAAAATTTTGTGAAAAATCATTTTTGTAAAATGATTTAATTTTTGAAATATTTAGATTTAAATATGGTGAAATTTTTGGAATAAATAGTGTGCAAGTATATGTGTGCACGTGCACACTGAAATGGCACAAGGAAGAACTCCAGATTTCTTGGATTTAAAACAAGAATTAAAAAGCAATACAAACATGATTTTGCAACATGGATATTTGATTTCTGGAATTATATGGATCATCTTAGAAAATAAGAAAAGTAAGTTTTACTTTAAATCAGTAAACAGATTTTATTTAAAACCCAGAAAAGAAAATTATACATATATATGTTATAAGGATTTGTAAACCTGTATACATATAGGTGCATATGTTTCTGAAATTAAAGAGGAATTAAATAAGCCTAGATAAGATATGTATACAAATATACATTTTTAAGTACTGAAAAGTATATATATATATATAAGCAAGTGAAACTATAACATTAAAATGACATGAAATGTGATACAAGTCAATATGCTTGTGTAGGAAAAAATAGCAAAGGGGATTCTCAGGAATAATTAAAATATAAAATAGGATAGTCACACTTTTAACATGACTAGGTGAGTGGCAATTTTCTGAAAAGTAAAAGAAAGAAAATGCAGCCTTTAAATTGGTTAATATGGCCGGGGGTAATTAGGGATAAAAATGAGAAAATGCAAACACACAATGCATGATGCTAGCCAGGTCAGAAATGGAATTTTGTTTTAACAAAACCCTAGTGGAAAAATGCATATAAATAGGCAGTTTTAGCCAGTAAAATTATCTTTACTCCGAGCTGCACAAAAATAAGAAAGGAAGAAAAATATTGGAAGGAAGGAGAAAACACTCATACAAGGATTTTATGGATTAATAAGAAGAAATATTTAGGTGAGTAACCTCACTGAGTTCATGGCATTAAGACCTGAGATGAGGCAGCCACTTTTTATATTGCCATTTATATATTGCTGGTTTTGATATATATGATTTCATCAATGCTTTTTGGATGTCTTATTTTAAATCTGATATGATTTAATATGGATGATTTTGGTGATCTTTGATTTGCTGAGACATTTGTCTTTGGATGTGTATCATACTGTTTTATTTTTACTCAAAAATGTTAAAGTCCAGAATCTTAAAATTATATAGAGAATACTCTCAACTGTTATAGATCTATGGCATGGAAACTTTACAAAAAAAATGTTGGGAGCTGCATTATACTTGGTATAAGTGCTGAGGCTTGAGAAGAAAAATGTTAAGGGTGCAATAGAAATTTTCTAAGTGCTGAGCCCTTAATCAAATCAAAAAAAAAGAGAAGAAACTCACAAGCTAAAATTATGATTGAACCAGATCCTGAATCTGAATCAATCATAAAGGCTTGCAGATCAATATAATAAGAACATGCCATGCCTCTTTTACAGTTGAAAATATTCTTATATCTTACTGAGATCAAGACATATTGACCCCATTTAGGAAATAACTGTCTGCTTAATTCTGAGGAGAATTATGCTAGGAAAAATTATGGATGTTTCCATGTTTGCAGTGACATGTTCACTCAGCATATTTGATAATAGGATTTAAGTCAATACACTAGTAAATAAACTAGGGAAGGGAAGGCCAAGAAGGCTGCTGGAATGCTTGTCATATTTGAAGTATGCAAGTTGGCACATGGTTTGTTTAAGCCCTGAGATCTTTGTGCAATGATGTGAATTAGTTCATTGCAATGTGTCCCTGTGATTCCTTAATAGCAGATGAGGCAGGAATTTAAATTGAATTATGCAACCTGTAAATGAAGAAATAGGAATATGAATATTTCTTAGGATTGGTTGGTATGGAACCATGATGGTTCCAGTGAATGCAAACGTTGCAAATAGATAATTATGTTTGCATGGTTATGTATGCAAGTGTAAGAGTGATAGATGAATATATCATACCAGAATCAACTTATTTATACCATGTTAAAGTAAATGGATGCAGAAATTTGCTTAAATAACTAGATGGTACTCTTACATTCTTTGTTGCTTAATATCATGAATGTATTGATGTTACTCATACCAGATCTTAGATCTGACCCTTGTTTGCTCATGGCATATGGGGTGTCTCATTTTAAAATGAGGCAGCCACTTATGCTCTTTCAGGGAACGCAGGCACTAAGTAAAAATGAAGTTATGGCTATTATGGAGGAGTGAATGAACATGCTAGCTAGTTTCAATAAGAGCTTAAATTGATTATATCTGCATGTATTCAGGAAAAATTTTATGTTTCTAAGATTTCCAGTCATGTAATGAATATTTTATGGTTAGTGATCAAGTTGCTCTGATGTTCTATAAAGTGTTAGATTAAATTAGTTGCTCTGTCGAAATCATTGTGTGTTAAGGTTTGATTTGTTTTTGAAGTAGTGTCTGGGATATACACAAGAAAAATATGCTCAAGCATTAGCTATAAAAATCTGGTAAGAAATATACAATTATGTGAGCAATTTCCTTACAATTATATTATGTATTGGACAATCTTAAGTATTTTAAAAACACTGAGTTTTGGAGTAAATTTAGAATTTACCTTGAAAAATACCTTTAAGTATCTAATTGTTTTTCCTCTGAATTATGTCTACAACTGGTTCAAGTCTACTTTTTAAATTGTTTTGAGAGAGGTAATTGTATGGAAAGGCTTCAGGTAGGATGCAAATGACTGGCATTTCAATTGCCATGATCAGATACCTGGCATGACACTAGGCACATGAGTTAACCAGCTTCAAATAAGTGAAGTTTAGGTAGATTCTGGTTTGTAAAATGCAAATAAAAGAATGGTCAGATTAACCACATGGTTAGACCATAGGTCAGGCAAATTGTTCACTTCAAATCAATGAAGCAAGGAACCATTTGAACCCAGTTTTCTGGAAAATGAGCAAAGATATTGACATGTACATGTATATCTGTGTACATGTTGATATTTGGGCAAAAATATAAACATAAATTCCTAGAACAGTTGTAGGAATGGGTTTCAAAAATAATAAAGCAAGAAATATTGTTTTGTATGTTAGATTATAGGCAAAAATTAAGTATATATGTGCAGATATAGGTAGATATCAGATTTCAAACCATACAGGAAAAAATAAAAAGAAAAAAAGAAAAATTGGGTTTGAACCGACCAGCATAGCACTCGAACTCGTGACCTCTCATGTGTAAGTTAGGCGCGTTTTCATTACGCCTAGATGTTGCTTGTGTTCACTTATGATCCACTTTCTTTTAGCCTGAGTTTGATACTATACAGACTTTAACACAATCATCCATATTAAAAGCTTGCTTTCCACTGATTATTACTTGATCATTTCTTAATTAGAATAACAGACTAAAGTACATGTTTCCAGTGGATTCTATGGTCAAAAATCAGGATACAATAATTAATCTTTTATCAGGGAATTATCACATTTTAATAGATTTAAAAAGATTTCTACTTACATATTATCATGCTCTGATTCTAGTAGAATATAACATAGATATCTTCATATATGTATGTTAGGAATGATTTAGATTTAAAACAATATTTTTATATTGTGAAAGATCCTGGATATATTTTGTTTATTGGAAAAAGAAAATGACCCTGGGAAATATATTTGTAATGAATGATATATCTATATATCATCTCTTAACAAAAAAAAATCCTTATGAAATTAGGGTGGAAATAGGAGGGTCATTTCAGTTGGTATCAGAGCACTTGGTTGCATTGATTGTTAAGTATTATAGAAATGTATTATGTCTGTTTGTTTTGGATGAAATAATTTAGATAAGAAAACAGAAATTACAGAAGTACTCATAATATACTAATACCATTTACCCAGAATTTAGTTAGCAGACCATGGTAGGAAGAGGATCTCATCACAATGCAGGACCCAGTGCATCTCAAATGCTTGATATGCAAGAATTTGTGAGGGTTTTAAGAGATGGAATTGGGCATAGGCCTGAGAACCCACATGAAGAGCTTTCAAAACTACTGAAGACTTATTCCAATTTGGGAGGCAGGAGTTTTGAAGGAACTGAGAGTGTGATGGAAATTCAAGCATGGTTGAGAACACTTGATAGGATTTTCAATGACATGCAGTTAGATGACCAAAGGAAGAGGCAAGTAGCTTCTAGACAACTGAAAGGGGTAGCTTTAAGCTGGTGGGAGGTGATCATAGCTGGAAGAAATGAAAATGAAATCACTTGGAATCAGTTCAAGGAGATGTTGGAGGCAAGATTTGTACCAGCATCAGCCAAGACCACTTTGCTTGAAGAATTTATCAAACTTAGGCAGGGAACTTTGAATGTCACTGAATACACTCAAAAGTTTGAGGGGCTATCTAATTATGGAGCAATGCTAGTGGCAGATGAAGCATCCAAAAATGATAGGTATATAAAAGGACTGAACCCAGGACTTAGCAGAGCTATGCTACCATATGCAGATAGAACATTTGATCAAGTAACTGATCTGGCCTTGAAACTGGAACAACATGACAAAGAAAGAGAGAAATATAGGAATTTTAAGAGCAACAACAAGAAGGATAAGGGAAGATATCACCCTTATGATAAAAAGAAGGAGGAGGCAGACAACAGGAAGAGTAAAGATACAAAAGCCAATGATACTAAGAAGAAATTGGTTTGCCATCATTGTGGAAAAGAAGGACACATCAAACCAAGGTGCCCAGAGTTAAAAGGAGGAGCCTTCAAATGCTACCTATGTGGGAAAGAGGGGCATATGAAGAGGAACTGTCCTAAGAATAAACAGCAAGGGAAATTGGCAACTTTGGAAGGTAAAGGCAAATCTGCAGTGAAAATTGATGCTGAAAATCATGGCCAAGTGGAAGGTACATTACTCATTTGTGCCATACCCATACCAGTAGTATATGATACTGGAGCAACACACTCTTTGATTTCCTATGAATTAGTTAAAGTGTTAAAATTAAACTGCATATTGGTTGAAACCCCATTGCTTGTACAAAGTCCCCTAGGGAGTTCTAGTGTTTTGAACATGAATTGTGTGGATGTGGAGTTAAACATAGGAGGAAATATTTTTATTTCCAATTTATATGTTTTAAATTACCCAAATATAGGAGTTATATTGGGGGTAGATTGGTTAAGGCAATTTAAAGCCATAATTAATTTAGACTCATCCACCATATCATTGCAAAATTCTAGAGGCCAGAGGATCACAGTTCTATGTGAAGTAGCTAAGGAAGGGAAATTATATCATTTAGTTGACTTAGAAAAAGATCTGAGTGAACTAACCATTGAAGAAATTCCCATAGTTAATGAATACTTGGATGTGTTTGGGGAAGTTAAGGGTGTTCCACACCACAGACCAGTTGAGTTCCAAATTAATCTCATTCCAGGAGCAAGTCCAATAATCAAGAAACCTTATAGAATGGGGCCAAGTGAACTGAAAGAATTGAAAAATCAGTTGGAAGAATTAGAAGGCAAGGGATTTATAAGGCCAAGCAATTCCTGCTGGGGTTCTCCAGTAGTGTTTGTAAGAAAACATGATGGTACCTTGAGAATGTGCATAGATTACAGGGAACTAAATAAAGTAACCATCAAGAATAAATACCCATTGCCTAGAATAGATGATCTCTTTGACCAACTCAGTGAAGCTACAATATTTTCTAGGCTAGACTTAGCATCAGGATTCCATCAAATGAAGGTTGAAGACTCAAGTGTTAAGTATACTGCATTTAACACCAGATATGGCTTATATGAATTTATGGTTATGCCATTTGGTTTGACAAATGCTCCTTCATATTTTGTTGATTTGATGAATAGAATATTTAGAGATTATTTAGACAAGTTTGTACTGATTTTTATTGATGACATTTTGATTTATTCTAAGACAGTGGAAGAGCATAAAAATCATTTGCATTTAGTTTTGTCAAGACTAAGGGAAAATGATTTAAAGGCAAAATTTTCAAAATGTGCATTTTGGAAAGAAGAAGTGCATTTTCTTGGGCATGTTATCTCTGCCAAAGGAATATCAGTAAACCCTAATAAGGTAGTGGCAATCCAAGCATGGAAAAGGCCTAGCACCATCAGTGAGATTAGATCATTTATGGGGATGGCAGGATATTATAGGAGATTTATAAAAGATTTCTCAAAAATATCATCACCACTTACCAATTTAACTAGAAAGAACCAAGCCTTTGTATGGACAGAAAAATGTGAGCAAGCTTTTATCAAAATAAAAGAAGCCCTGATTAATGCACCAGTATTGAGAGTGCCAGAAGGAAATGAAAATTTGGTTGTGTACACTGATGCAAGTGGCTCTGGGTTAGGGGCTGTGTTGATGCAGCAAGACCAGGTGGTAGCCTATGCATCTAGGCAATTAAAGCCACATGAAACAAGATATGCAACCCATGATCTTGAACTAGCAGCAGTTGTGTATGCTTTGAAACTTTGGAGACATTATTTGTTAGGTGCCAAATTCATTTTGTACACTGATCATAAGGCACTGAAATATTTATTCTCACAAAAAGATTTGAACATGAGGCAACATAGATGGGTAGAGTTCCTAGCTGCCTATGATCTAGATATACTGTATACACCAGGCAAGGCAAATAAAGTTGCAGATGCCTTGAGTAGACAACATGCCAAAGTAGCCATGTTGATGATGGAAGAATTTAAGGATTTGTCTATACTTACTGATTTGGAAATTGAGGAAAACAGTGGGGTACAAATGATGCCCATTGAAGAAGGTGAAGGTAAAGGGAAATTAAGTATGATATCTCTGCAATCAGATTTACTTCTTAAGATTGGGAAAATGCAGGAACAAGACCTAAACATGGTGGAAAAGAAAATGCTCATATCAAAAGGGGAGGAAGTAATAAATTATCAAGTTGATAAAAATGGTTATTTAAGGAATAAAAATAGGATATGTGTTCCAGAAAATATAGAATTGAAGGAGGAAATATTAAATGAGTACCATAGGAGTAAGTACTCCATACACCCAGGTAGCACCAAGATGTATCAAAACTTGAAAAGAAATCTTTGGTGGAAGGGGATGAAGTCAGATGTGGCCAGACATGTTGCAAGGTGCATGACTTGCCAACAAGTCAAGGCAGAGACACAAAGGCCATCAGGACTAATGCAACCCCTTAGTATACCACAGTGGAAGTGGGAGGATATATCTATGGATTTCATAGATGGTCTTCCTAGATCTAGGAAGGGAAACACAAGTATATGGGTAATAGTGGATAGGCTAACTAAGGTAGCACATTTTATCCCAGTTAGAGCAGAAAGAAATGCTCCAAAATTGGCTCAAATATTCATGAAAGAGGTAGTAAGGTTGCATGGCATACCCAAAACCATTGTGAGTGATAGGGATACCATCTTCACCTCAAGGTTTTGGAAAAGTTTTCAAGTGGCCATGGGGAGTGAATTGTGCTTAAGCACTGCCTACCATCCACAATCAGATGGTCAAACTGAGGTGGTGAACAAAGTCTTAGAGGATTTGTTGAGAGCATGTACACTGGACTTTGGAGGCAACTGGGAAGACCACCTCCATCTAGCTGAATTCACATACAATAACAGTTACCAAAGCACCATATGGATGGCACCATTTGAAGCCTTATATGGCAAGCCATGTTTATCACCTATATGCTGGGTAGAGACTGGAGAAAGGGCTGTTCTAGGACCTGAATATGTTAAAGAAACTACAGAGAAAATTGGGTTAATAAGAAAAAGAATAGCAGCAGCTCAAGATAGGCAAAAGAAATTTGCAGATAGGAAGAGAAAGCAAGTGGAATATGAAGTGGGAGACTTTGTTTTCATCAAGATTTCACCTATGAAGAAAGTCTTCAGATTTGGCAAGCAAGGTAAGCTCACACCAAGGTATGTTGGATCCTATAAAATTCGGGAAAGAATTGGTTCATTGGCTTACAAATTAGAACTACCAGAGGAAATGAAAGCAATGCATAATGTTTTTCATGTGTCCCAACTTAGAAGATGGGTACATGATAAAGAAGACATTTTGGAAGAGCCTACCAAAATTCAAATAAATCCTGACTTGGTTTATGAAAAAGAGCCAGTGGGGATTATAGCCAAGGAAGAAAAGGAATTAAGGAGCAAAACCTTGAAACTAGTTAAGATCCAGTGGAGTAGTGATCCTAATGACTGCACATGGGAGTTAGAGGATAAGATTAGAATGGATTATCCTAAGCTTTTTGCAAATTAAAAGGTATTTTTTTTTCTAGAAATTTTTTTTTGTTATGCATGGTTGATATGGTTGAATTTGTTTGCTTATGCATATGTTTGATAAGTTTTCAGAAAAGAAAATGATGCTTGTTATAAATGTTAGAAAAATTGTGAGGACACAATTCCTAAAAGGAGGGGTGAATGTAATACCCCAAAATTTTGTGAAAAATCATTTTTGTAAAATGATTTAATTTTTGAAATATTTAGATTTAAATATGGTGAAATTTTTGGAATAAATAGTGTGCAAGTATATGTGTGCACGTGCACACTGAAATGGCACAAGGAAGAACTCCAGATTTCTTGGATTTAAAACAAGAATTAAAAAGCAATACAAACATGATTTTGCAACATGGATATTTGATTTCTGGAATTATATGGATCATCTTAGAAAATAAGAAAAGTAAGTTTTACTTTAAATCAGTAAACAGATTTTATTTAAAACCCAGAAAAGAAAATTATACATATATATGTTATAAGGATTTGTAAACATGTATACATATAGGTGCATATGTTTCTGAAATTAAAGAGGAATTAAATAAGCCTAGATAAGATATGTATACAAATATACATTTTTAAGTACTGAAAAGTATATATATATATATATAAGCAAGTGAAACTATAACATTAAAATGACATGAAATGTGATACAAGTCAATATGCTTGTGTAGGCAAAAATAGCAAAGGGGATTCTCAGGAATAATTAAAATATAAAATAGGATAGTCACACTTTTAACATGACTAGGTGAGTGGCCATTTTCTGAAAAGTAAAAGAAAGAAAATGCAGCCTTTAAATTGGTTAATATGGCCGGGGGTAATTAGGGATAAAAATGAGAAAATGCAAACACACAATGCATGATGCTAGCCAGGTCAGAAATGGAATTTTGTTTTAACAAAACCCTAGTGGAAAAATGCATATAAATAGGCAGTTTTAGCCAGTAAAATTATCTTTACTCCGAGCTGCACAAAAATAAGAAAGGAAGAAAAATATTGGAAGGAAGGAGAAAACACTCATACAAGGATTTTCTGGATTAATAAGAAGAAATATTTAGGTGAGTAACCTCACTGAGTTCATGGCATTAAGACCTGAGATGAGGCAGCCACTTTTTATATTGCCATTTATATATTGCTGGTTTTGATATATATGATTTCATCAATGCTTTTTGGATGTCTTATTTTAAATCTGATATGATTTAATATGGATGATTTTGGTGATATTTGATTTGCTGAGACATTTGTCTTTGGATGTGTATCATACTGTTTTATTTTTACTCAAAAATGTTAAAGTCCAGAATTTTAAAATTATATAGAGAATACTCTCAACTGTTATAGATCTATGGCATGGAAACTTTACAAAAAAAATGTTGGGAGCTGCATTATACTTGGTATAAGTGCTGAGGCTTGAGAAGAAAAATGTTAAGGGTGCAATATAAATTTTCTAAGTGCTGAGCCCTTAATCAAATCAAAAAAAAGAGAGAAGAAACTCACAAGCTAAAATTATGATTGAACCAGATCCTGAATCTGAATCAATCATAAAGGCTTGCAGATCAATATAATAAGAACATGCCATGCCTCTTTTACAGTTGAAAATATTCTTATATCTTACTGAGATCAAGACATATTGACCCCATTGAGGAAATAACTGTCTGCTTAATTCTGAGGAGAATTATGCTAGGAAAAATTATGGATGTTTCCATGTTTGTAGTGACATGTTCACTCAGCATATTTGATAATAGGATTTAAGTCAATACACTAGTAAATAAACTAGGGAAGGGAAGGCCAAGAAGGCTGCTGGAATGCTTGTCATATTTGAAGTATGCAAGTTGGCACATGGTTTGTTTAAGCCCTGAGATCTTTGTGCAATGATGTGAATTAGTTCATTGCAATGTGTCCCTGTGATTCCTTAATAGCAGATGAGGCAGGAATTTAAATTGAATTATGCAACCTGTAAATGAAGAAATAGGAATATGAATATTTCTTAGGATTGGTTGGTATGGAACCATGATGGTTCCAGTGAATGCAAACGTTGCAAATAGATAATTATGTTTGCATGGTTATGTATGCAAGTGTAAGAGTGATAGATGAATATATCATACCAGAGTCAACTTATTTATACCATGTTAAAGTAAATGGATGCAGAAATTTGCTTAAATAACTAGATGGTACTCTTACATTCTTTGTTGCTTAATATCATGAATGTATTGATGTTACTCATACCAGATCTTAGATCTGACCCTTGTTTGCTCATGGCATATGGGGTGTCTCATTTTAAAATGAGGCAGCCACTTATGCTCTTTCAGGGAACGCAGGCACTAAGTAAAAATGAAGTTATGGCTATTATGGAGGAGTGAATGAACATGCTAGCTAGTTTCAATAAGAGCTTAAATTGATTATATCTGCATGTATTCAGGAAAAATTTTATGTTTCTAAGATTTCCAGTCATGTAATGAATATTTTATGGTTAGTGATCAAGTTGCTCTTATGTTCTGTAAAGTGTTAGATTAAATTAGTTGCTCTGTCGAAATCATTGTGTGTTAAGGTTTGATTTGTTTTTGAAGTAGTGTCTGGGATATAAACAAGAAAAATATGCTCAAGCATTAGCTATAAAAATCTGGTAAGAAATATACAATTATGTGAGCAATTTCCTTGCAATTATATTATGTATTGGACAATCTTAAGTATTTTAAAAACACTGAGTTTTGGAGTAAATTTAGAATTTACCTTGAAAAATACCTTTAAGTATCTAATTGTTTTTCCTCTGAATTATGTCTACAACTGGTTCAAGTCTACTTTTTAAATTGTTTTGAGAGAGGTAATTGTATGGAAAGGCTTCAGGTAGGATGCAAATGACTGGCATTTCAATTGCCATGATCAGATACCTGGCATGACACTAGGCACATGAGTTAACCAGCTTCAAATAAGTGAAGTTTAGGTAGATTCTGGTTTGTAAAATGCAAATAAAAGAATGGTCAGATTAACCACATGGTTAGACCATAGGTCAGGCAAATTGTTCACTTCAAATCAATGAAGCAAGGAACCATTTGAACCCAGTTTTCTGGAAAATGAGCAAAGATATTGACATGTACATGTATATCTGTGTACATGTTGATATTTGGGCAAAAATATAAACATAAATTCCTAGAACAGTTGTAGGAATGGGTTTCAAAAATAATAAAGCAAGAAATATTGTTTTGTATGTTAGATTATAGGCAAAAATTAAGTATATATGTGCAGATATAGGTAGATATCAGATTTCAAACCATACAGGAAAAAATAAAAAGAAAAAAACAAAAATTGGGTTTGAACCGACCAGCATAGCACTCGAACTCGTGACCTCTCATGTGTAAGTTAGGCGCGTTTCCATTACGCCTAGATGTTGCTTGTGTTCACTTATGATCCACTTTCTTTTAGCCTGAGTTTGATACTATACAGACTTTAACACAATCATCCATATTAAAAGCTTGCTTTCCACTGATTATTACTTGATCATTTCTTAATTAGAATAACAGACTAAAGTACATGTTTCCAGTGGATTCTATGGTCAAAAATCAGGATACAATAATTAATCTTTTATCAGGGAATTATCACATTTTAATAGATTTAAAAAGATTTCTACTTACATATTATCATGCTCTGATTCTAGTAGAATATAACATAGATATCTTCATATATGTATGTTAGGAATGATTTAGATTTAAAACAATATTTTTATATTGTGAAAGATCCTGGATATATTTTGTTTATTGGAAAAAGAAAATGACCCTGGGAAATATATTTGTAATGAATGATATATCTATATATCATCTCTTAACAAAAAAAAATCCTTATGAAATTAGGGTGGAAATAGGAGGGTCATTTCAGTGTTGCTCCAGTATCATATACTACTGGTATGGGTATGGCACAAATGAGTAATGTACCTTCCACTTGGCCATGATTTTCAGCATCAATTTCCACTGCAGATTTGCCTTTACCTTCCAAAGTTGCCAATTTCCCTTGCTGTTTATTCTCAGGACAGTTCCTCTTCATATGCCCCTCTTTCCCACATAGGTAGCATTTGAAGGCTCCTCCTTTTAACTCTGGGCACCTTGGTTTGATGTGTCCTTCTTTACGACAATGATGGCAAACCAATTTCTTCTTAGTATCATTGGCTTTTGTGTCTTTACTCTTCCTGTTGTCTGCCTCCTCCTTCTTTTTATCATAAGGGTGATATCTTCCCTTATCCTTCTTGTTGTTGCTCTTAAAATTCCTATATTTCTCTCTTTCTTTGTCATGTTGTTCCAGTTTCAATGCCAGATCAATTACTTGATCAAAAGTTCTATCTGCATATGGTAGCATAGCTCTGCTAAGTCCTGGATTCAGACCTTTTATATACCTATCATTTTTGGATGCTTCGTCTGCCACTAGCATTGCTCCATAATTGGATAGCCCCTCAAACTTTTGAGTGTATTCAGTGACATTCAAAGTTCCCTGCCTGAGTCTGATAAATTCTTCAAGCAAAGTGGTCTTGGATGATGCTGGTACAAATCTTGCCTCCAACATCTCCTTGAACTGATTCCAAGTGATTTCATTTTCATTTCTTCCAGCTATGATCACCTCCCACCAGCTTAAAGCTACCCCTTTCAGTTGTCTTGAAGCTACTTGCCTCTTCCTTTGGTCATCTAACTGCATGTCATTGAAAATCCTATCAAGTGTTCTCAACCATGCTTGAATTTCCATCACACTCTCAGTTCCTTCAAAACTCCTGCCTCCCAAATTGGAATAAGTCTTTAGTAGTTTTGAAAGCTCTTCATGTGGGTTCTCAGGCCTATGCCCAATCCCTTCTCTTAAAACCCTCATAAATTCTTGCATATCAAGCATTTGAGGTGCACTGGGTCCTGAATTGTGATGAGATCCTCTTCCTACCATGGTCTGCTAACTAAATTCTGGGCAAATGGTATTAGTATATTATGAGTACTTCTCTAATTTCTATTTTCTTATCTAAATTATTTCATCCAAAACAAACAGACATAATACATTTCTATATTACTTAGCAATCAATGCAACCAAGTGCTCTGATACCAACTGAAATGACCCTCCTATTTCTACCCTAATTTCATAAGGATTTTTTTTTAGAGATGATATATTGATATATCATTCATTACAAATATATTTCCCAGGGTCATTTTCTTTCTCCAATAAACAAAATATATCCAGGATCAAAATAATTTACCAATATAAATATATCAGTGTATTTCTAATAACATACACATACATATGAAGATGTATGTGTTCCTCTTGTTTAAATTCAGAGTATATACTTTATTTTTATTTGTTGTACAAGAGCATTCTGTTTGATTTGGATTTTAGCAATTCTGGCTAAAGTTTATTACTATATACTTTTGAATATTTGTAATAAGTCAGTAAATCCTATGCATATTTGATTTATGAACTTGCTCATTCTAATTGATAGTTTTAATATCAATTTTTCCATGTCAGTTAAATTTCAAGATTCTTGAGATTTGTATTTCAGATCATGGATCCAAGGTATTGGTATTTCTTATTCAAGATTCAATCTATGTGACTTGTTTGCCTTAATCTTAGCCCACATGACAAATAGTGGGTTGTGTATTTGCATAAGATTTGCTATGTCAAGAATTTGAACTTAGAAATATTCATAAGAATAATTCTAGGTTTGCTGGTGCATGCCTGTCCAGATGGTATATCTGTTATGACATTGAAAATTGGTTATGGTAAAACCTTTGCCAAATGACCTAAAGCTTTTGAAAGACATTTTACTTTCAAAACACAACCAAACGTAATCAACCAAAACTTCACTTATTTGAAGCTGTTTAACTCATGTGCCTAGTGTCATGCCAGGTACCTGATCATGGCAATTGAAATGCCAGTCATTTGCATCATACCTGTAGCCTTCCCATACAATTTCTTCTCTCAAAACAATTTAAAAAGTAGACTTGAACCATTTGTAGACATAATTCAGAGGAAAAACAATTAGATACTTAAAGGTATTTTTCAAGGTGAATTCTAAATTTACTCCAAAACTCAGTGTTTTTAAAATAACTTAAGATTGTCTAATACATGATATAATTGCAAAGAAATTGCTCACATAATTGTATATTTCTTTACCAGATTTTCATAGCTAATACTTGAGCATATTTTTTCTTGTTTATGTTCCAGACACTACTTCAAAAACAAATCAAACCTTAACACACAATGATTTTGACAGAACAACTAATTTAATCTAACACTTTACAGAACATAAGAGCAACTTGATCACTAACCATAAAATATTCATTACATGACTGGAAATCTTAGAAACATAATTTTTCCTGAATACATGCAGATATAATCATTTTAAGCTCTTATTGAAACTAGCTAGCATGTTCATTCACTCCTCCATAATAGCCATAACTTCATTTTCTACTTAGTGACTGCGTTCCCTGAAAAAGCATGAGTGGCTGCCTCATTTTAAAATGAGACACCCCATATGCCATGAGCAAACAAGGGTCAGATCTAAGATCTGGTATGAGTAGCATCAATACATTCATGATATTAAGTAACAGAGAATGTAAGAGTACCAACTAGTTATTTAAGCAAATTTCTGCATCCAATTACTTTAACATGGTATAAATAAGTTGATTCTGGTATGATATATTCATCTATCATTCTTACACTTGCATACATAACCATGTAAACATAATTATCTATTTGCAACATTTGCATTCACTGGAACCATCATGGTTCCATACCAACCAATCCTAAGAAATATTCATATTTCTATTTCTTCATTTACAGGTTGTATAATTCGATTTAAATTCCTGCCTCATCTGCTATTAAGGAATCACAAGGACACATTGCAATGAACTAATTCACATCATTGCACAAAGATCTCAGGGCTTAAACAAACCATGTGCCAACTTGCATACTTCAAATATGACAAGCATTCCAGCATCCTTCTTGGCCTTCCCTTCCCTAGTTTATTTACTAGTGTATTGACTTAAATCCTATCATCAAATATGCTAAGTGAACATGTCACTGCAAACATGGAAACATCCATAATTTTTCCTAGCATAATTCTCCTCAGAAATAAGCAAACAGTTATTTCCTAAATGGGGTCAATATGTCTTGACCTCAGTAAAATATAAGAATATTTTCAACTGTAAAAGAGGCATGGCATGTTCTTATTATATTGATCTGCAAGCCTTTATGATTGATTCAGATTCATGATCTGGTTCAATCATAATTTTAGCTTGTGAGTTTTTTTTTCTTTTTGATTTGATTAAGGGCTCAGCACTTAGAAAATTTCTATTGCACCCTTAACATCTTTCTTCTCAAGCCTCAGCACTTATACCAAGTATAATGCAGCTCCCAACATTTTTTTTGTAAAGTTTCCATGCCATAGATCTATAACAGTTGAGAGTATTCTCTATATAATTTTAAGATTCTGGACTTTAACATTTTTGAGTAAAAATAAAACAGTAATGATACACATCCAAAGACAAATGTCTCAACAAAGCAAAGATCACCATAAACATCCATATCAAATCATATCAGATTTAAAATAAGACATCCAAAAGGCATTGATGAAATCATATACATCAAAACCAGCAATATATAAATGGCAATATAAAAAGTGGCTGCCTCATCTCAGGTCTTAATGCCATGAACTCAGTGAGGTTACTCACCTAAATATTTCTTCTTATTAATCCAGAAAATCCTTGTATGAGTGTTTTCTCCTTCCTTCCAATATTTTTCTTCCTTTCTTATTTTTGTGCAGCTCGGGGTAAAGATAATTTTACTAGCTAAAACTGCCTATTTATATGCATTTTTCCACTAGGGTTTTGTTAAAACAAAATTCCATTTCTGACCTAACTATCTTCATGCATTTTTCATTCATTTTTCTCCTTAATACCCCGGCCATAATAATTAGTTGAAGGCAGTATTTCCTTCCCTTTACTTTTTCAGAAAATGGCCACTCACCTAGTCATGTTAAAAGTGTGACTACCATATTTTATATTTATTCATTTGCTCATTTTTGGAAATCCCCCTTCTTTCTATTTCTGTTTATACATAACATACATACCTGTTTTATGCTTTATACCTATTTAATGTTACTCTTTTGCTTAGCTTGACATTTTTCTGCTCACAGAATATACATGTGAAAAGAAGATAAAAAATATTTATTTATTTAATCTCCCCTTGCTTCACAGAAAATACATTTAAGCATATACTTCATTTTTAACTTTATGCTTAAATTACAATCCAATGCTTTAAATAAGGAATTTACTTTCCTATATATATATATATATTTCAGAAATTTTTAAATCTCTTCCTTGTGCTATTTTCAATGTACATGTGCACACATATCCTTGCACACTATTTATTCCAAAAATTTCACCATATTTAAATCTAAGTATTTCAAAAATTAAATCATTAAAAATGATTTTTCACAAAATTTTGGGGTATTACAGCAGACTAGAGTATAAACGAATTGAACCGCTAAGTCCCCTGAATGCGGACCGAATCACAGAGCGCGGATTAGAAAATATTCTAAGTACCGAAAATGTGAAACAAGAGATGTGCAATCCCAACGAATGTCTGAACAATGTAAGAATGGATTGGGAATTTATGCAACTCACAAGAACTTGAGTTTCAACCACAATTATACAAAAAGCTAAAAAAAACAAAAAGAATCGTTCAAACGATAAAGAAACTAAGCTTTATTCAATAATCCAAAATGGGGTTATACAACCACTCCTCCAAAACTTGGAGTCGAAAATCTATCTACACAAACTACGAAAATGAAAAAGCAAAAGTAGTTACAGGACCTAAGCAAAATCTCGTTGAACGAGTATAGTGGCTATTTCTTCGGCTTCTTTTTCTTGTCTTCCTTTTTTTTCTCAGATGACTCCTCTCCCTCCCGCTTCCTCTTGGATATTTTGCTTGCCAAGGAAGCAAAGTCAAGAGTGGGAGAAGGAACATCAAGCGGTTTGGATTTTCCGAGGAGAATGACTTTCAGAGGCCTATTCAGCGGGTCGGTAAGTTCCAGTATTTGAGGCTCGACCTTGATCTCGACCTTCTTTTTCTTCTCTTCTGCGAGTCACTCCTTCATGCTCATCTTCGAAGTATGTTCTGAGGCGCCAGTGATCTCGATTTCATCACTCCCTTCAACGGGAGATGAAGTGTCAAACTTATCATCATCTAGCCCCCCGATCACATAAGCGTCAGTGCCGGGAATTACTCCCGCATGAGCGACATCGCTTGTTTTCCCTGCCTTCTCCTTGGCGTCGTCGCTCCTCGGAGTTGGTTCAGGATCAGAGTGTCCTGCATAAAAACATAAAGAACGAACATTAGGACCAATAACCGCTAACAGAAAGCGACAGATCTTTGAACTTCTAGAAGAAGAGTTTTATACCGGTTTCTGGCTGGCTTTCAGCTGCGCGCGGAGTTTCACCCTCTAGAATAGGGGATAGCACATGAACGCCGAGACCGGGATCTTCCGGATCGTAGCCGGCATGCTGCTCAAATGGGTCAAGTGTTGGCCGACCGGCCAATTGAGCAGGAGGAGGAGCTGCAGCCTTAGCGCCAGATGGACCAGCTCCGTCGTCTTTCTCTTTTGATAGGGGAGAACCTTTACCATAAAGAGCCAAAGCTGCAAACAAGTCCGCTGGCTCGTTCCCTCTGAGAAACTCCTTCACTAAAGCCTCCTCATCGACCTCCTCAGTGCCCGACTCAACCTTCCTGGTCTTTATTAAAGTCTCCCAGGCCTCAGCTAGAGATTCAAGATAGCCCTCGCCTAGGAATGTCAAGTCGCGGTGCATAAGGACGCGGGCGCTGTATTCGGCAATAAGCGCGTCAAACATACACTTGACCACTTCTCTGCCGGCCTCTGCAGCTGCTTCAAGACGGGAGTCGATCTCCTCGGAAGCTAGTCTCTTGCCCTCCTCACGGGCTTTGCTTTTCATCATCTCAACCTTAGAGAGCTCATCATCGAGCTTTGCTTTTAAGAGACGGGTATCAACGATCTCGTTACAGTACCATTGAGACTCTTCTTGAGCTGCTATCTTCTCTTCCCTCTCCTTGGAGAGTAGCTCCTTCAGCTCTTTGACCTGCAGGACGAGTGTATCCCTTTCTTTTTTAATAGAATCTTTTTCTAGAGCTAGGGCCCCACTGCGTTGGACTGCGACGTCAAGTTCTTTCTTATGGGTGGTCTCTAGACGAGCGACGGCCTTCACAGTCTCCTTAGCACTCTGCTCTGCGGCTTCAAGCTTGGACTTATACGAAGCAAGCTCTTCATCTTGGTTCTTGATGATGTCCTTGTCGAAGATAGCTTCAAGCTTCAAACGGTCAATTTCCTGTTGACGCTCAATGGATACTTCCGAGACTTTTTCGACCAAATGTACAAACGCGTCATGTTGAACATAGACGTCGTTGTTGCAGGCGATGGCACTCTGCTTGACGTGCCCTGGAATGTGGTGAATAGCTGGGAGGAATTTCAGGCCGTCAAAGCAGATTTTGGGAAATTTAGCCTTGAGATCGACCATCTTCTCTGCTATCGTTGGGTCAGCCGCAGTAACAGGGGGAGGAGGCTTTGAAAGTTCTGTTCTCTTCCGATGTTCCTGAGATTGCCGTGTGCTTGATGAACCGGAATGTTGATCTCGGGAAACATCGGGTTGAGACCCCTTTTGGGGAAGTTTTTCTCTGTCTGGCTCAGTTTGAGGAGGGGGATCGCGAGAGTATAAAGACTGGGAATATATTTCTTTCGATAAGACGACTCACGGGGACGATTGTCTCGATCTTCATAATCATCTCTGTCCCTACGTCTACCGGAGCCTGAATCCCGTCCCGGATGGTGAAACACAGAAGAACCGTAGAGGCGATCGAACCCGTGGGAGCGCCCCATGTCACCTGCATAGAATAAAAATAACAGCGAGTTAGGAAAAATCGGGGTAATGGCAAAAATTGAAGTGTATGGTGAAGTGCATGTGTGCGTGTGTGTCCTAGTGTTCCCCCCGACGGACCAGTTCCTTTATCTCTACTGATTGGAGTATTATCTCCCTGGACTCGGGCTTGAACTCCCGTATCGCCTCTAGCGGACGAATGAAACTTAAGGGCCTCTGGATCATCGAAACCGTAGTTGAGTAGATCATCAGGAATGGTGAGGTTCGACAGACCCTTCAGAGAACTTTCTAGATGTTGTGAGGAAGCTTCTTTCTCCGCTGGGATAAGGGTAATTTTGGAAGTTCCACCAACTTTTTCCTTCCTCATCTTATATGTCGATTTCTTTTTTCCATTCGAAGGGGAAGATGACGTTTCAATATCATGCACATCGACCAGCGGATCCTGAGTAGGACCCACATTCTCGCCTTGTGTTTCAGGAGCTTCACTCTCTTTGATTTTCTCCCCTTCCTGTACATCAGGGGTATGGCGTGATGACGATTCAGCTAGTTTTCTCCCTTTACCGGATGCGGGCTTGGGAATGGAGACGCCCTCAGGAAGGCTAATCCGGCGACCTCCTGCTAACAGTCCGAATCTCGATAATGACTCATTTGAAATGAGGGTTCGGATGTCCCGTTCCTCGGCAGGAAGAGCTCTAATGGCTTCGACGGTCTCAGAATATTCTCGGCCCTCAGGACCTGGGTTGATACCTGAAAAGATGAAACAGGAAGTTAGAAAAAGCATAGCTCTGATAGAGCGTGAATGTCGACTCAGGGAAAAGACTTACTGCCTTCAACCCATCTCCTCGCGAAACCAGGAGGGCAACGCACATAGAACCATTCCTGTTTGTACAGGGCAAATTTGCTACATGCTCCGGTCAAAATTTGGCATTTGTGGTGTGGCTCAAGGAACACAAAGGAGGGGCTATCTTTCCGCTTCTTAATCATATAAATATATCTGATGTCTCCGGGAGTTGGAGGCCTAGAGAAGACGGCCATGAAAAGGAGGTAGGTCCCGTATATGAACGCGTGGCCGTTTGGGTGCAGCTGCGACGGGGCGATGTCTATGTATTGCAGCATGTCCCGAAGAAATAAATTGAATGGAGGCACGTTGCCCATCCAACACATAAACTTATTACAGGCAGTATATCCAACTAGGGGCAGATGCGGGCGATCATGCCTCGACGAAACCAACACGTCAGCGAAAGGGATTCCATGGATAGAGCATGTTCGCCGAAGCGCGACTTCGTTAATCTTCGAAGCCTGTGAATCGATCGGATTATCCAAGAGAATCGATGCCTCCAGGGCATCAGGAGCTAAATTATGAGCGGGGGAAGTCGACAGATTTGAAGTGTTCGCGACTTCTTTCTTTGAAGACGGCCCGGGCCTATCTGAGATAGTGGCGGAGCTAGATTTTTTAGACATCTCCAATAAATAGTGAACTGGCAAAGCACCTGTGAGAACTATACTTGAAAAATGTTCAACGTTAGAATTAACAACACGAATATTCCCCCCACATGGTATGTGAACTAGTGCAATCAATCGTGTATAAGCATTGAAAATTTGAAAGTCACAAGGTTACTGATATAAAACTAAGCTTCAAATCATCGCCTTCGAAGACCGTCATCGCTGACCGTCTCCAAAAGCCTGCCTTATGGTGATTACAGTTTCAGATTCAGAAAATGTTAAAAGAAGTTATCCGATTATGTCAATCTAAGTTTAGGTTTATGTCTACTGAAGCTAGGGAGTTAATAGTCCGGATCAGTTTGATATGCTAGTATGCTAGAGTCCTTGTCCTTGTTTTGTTATATGATTAGGCAAGGCAATTGTTGGTTCGGCACTTATGATGGTTCGGCACTTATGATTGTTCGGCATTTATGATTGTTCGGCCTTGATATGGTTCGGCATTTGTGTTGTTCGGCCTAAGTATGGTTCGGCATTTATGCTTGATCGGCCTAAGTATGGTTCGGCATTTACGTTGTTCGGCCTAAGTATGTTTCGGCATTTATCATTGTTTGGCCTTGATATGGTTCGGCATTTGTGATTGTTCGGCCAAGCTACCGTTCGGCCTAAAACTTGTTCGGCCAAATTCTCGTTCGGCCTAACTATCGTTCGAACTAGTTAGCGCTCGGCAAAGCATCGTTCAGCCAAGATTCTGTTCGGCCGAAACAACACTCAGCATCCCCACTAACTCATGCTTCCTCCCTAACCTTCCATCCCATCGTTCGGCATACGGTGTGTCACGCAGAACCTGAATTACGCCGAGCCTCAACGCTCGGCACTGCCTTCAATTTTTCCTATCTTCCACCATCCACGACCGAACAACGAGAACCGAGCGTTCGGCAAGTCATGCCAGACCTTACTGTTCGGTGTCCCAACCATCTCCTGCTCCTCCTATATTCTTTCTTCCTCCAATCTCGTTCGGCACAGGAGAATTATGCCGAACCACAACACATCTCCCAACAGCTTCCTAGAAAGCTCGTCTATATTCACTCCTCCTTCCACCCTCATCATTTAACTCTAAAAACTATTAGAATATCTTAATCAAGGCTCGATTCACCCTATCGATTACGGAACTCCAGCGTAAAGACCGTTTTAAGTTATGGGAAGGATTTAGATGGAAGAATCGATACCTAGTTAGTAGGTCGAAGACTTGGAAAGGATTGATGAATCGTAGGAGGTTGTTAGCTGGAAATGTCAGCAAGTACAAGGAAGCGGTGATGAAAATGTGAAAAGAGAAGAAGGAGGAAGGCGCCGGTCTTTATAGGGAAGAAGAAGAAGTCGAAGAGGCTATGGCCGGTGGAACCGGTCAAAGCCGCAATGTTCGGCTTCGGCACACAAAGTCGTTCGGCACATGAGGAGTGTTTGGCTTCGACTGCATCGTTCGGCATTTACACCACGTTCGGCACACACCTCCACCACCGATATTCACAAGAAGGCATCTCCAAGAAGATTTAACCAAGGTTCGAAGCGGAGCATGGAGGATACGTAATTCAAAGCGTATCACGTTCGGTCATGTAATATACTTTGGGGGGCAAGTGTTTCCTGGGGAATTGACCAGGCAATTTAGTACTCGACCTCCCCATCGATCGGTTAAACTATCGTTCGGCATCATGTTACGACCGGCATCCAAGAAGCACTCGGCGTCCAAGCTCATTCGGCGTCTATGGAACGTTCGGCATCAATGAGCATTCGGCGTGTTAAGACCGTTCGGCACGAGCGCATCGTTCGGCATGGGATAGCGTTCGGCATCTAGGAGCATCTGACATCGAGAAACGTTCGATATTGAATACCGTTCGGCCAAAGAAGAACACTCGGCATAAGATCGTTCGGCAACCAAAGAATGTTCGGTCAAAGACATCGTTCGGCCAAGGGACGTTCGGCATATGAGGGACGTTCGGCATCCATGAACGTTCGGCCTACAAGGTACGCTCGGCATTCTTGGACTGTTCGGCATTCCAGCCTCATTCGACCTGCATCCCTCACTCAACACCACATCTCTTCCGGCATGTATCTCGTTCGGCAATCACCTGCAGCTCGTCATCCAAGGTCATTCAGTACAAACGGATGTTCGACATTCAGAGTGTCCGGCCTCACCTCGTTCGGCATAAAGGGGGAGGCACGGCATTCTGTCGTTCGGCTTCTCTAGTTCGGCGCATAGTACTTACACTATTTGGACCGAGTTATTCAGCTACCAGGCCCACCAGAGAAGTCCAACCCACCTTCGTCTATAAATAGAGAGGCAGGGGCACAGTGAAATGGACCCTTTTATTTGGGAGAACACTGGGGAGACTCTACCGCTTTCAAGACTCATCCTCTTGACTTAGCAATTGTATTCAAGTAGTTGGCAAACGGATTGTATCTGTAATCAATTATCTAGTAAATCAATAAAGATTAACCTCAAAGTGGACGTAGGCAGTTACGCCGAACCACTATAAATTTGGTGTTCTCGTCATTGCATTCAATTTAGCATATTGTTCCTTGTTTAAATTTACTTTCATCATTTATCTCTCTACACAATCTTTCTCAACGAGGTTAGTGACCAATTTTGGTGCTAACATAAGGGTAGTCGTGCCATGTTAACAAATGAACTAACATGAGTTAAAATAAAGTAAGTTAGGGAAGTTAGATAAAGGGAAAATAGGAATAAGTAGATCCTTATAGCCTAAACCCTTACACTCGTTCATTTCATAGGTTCTTTTGAAAAATTAAAACTAGGAGGTCGGCCACCATTAAGCAAGAACAAGAGGAAGATAAGCCAAAGAAAGAAGCAAATCAATATAACTCAAAATCAAATCTCAACTCCTTAATCACAAAGCTAAGGTGAATAATGACTACATCCCATGTTTTCTAATTGTTTTCAGTTTTAGGTTAAATCCAAATTATTTTGCAAGGTTTTGCCATGTTTTGATTGTTAGAAATAAATATATATGCTTGTTGATGATTTAAGGTATTTCAAATGGATTTTATGATATGTTTTAATCTGAAAACCCTATTAAATAACATCCAAATGTCTTGCGATTTTAGATTCAGATCAGAAATGGTATTTTAGAGATGGGTTCAATTTTCATAATTTTCTTAATTAATGTGGATTTTATATTAATTTTCTAGTGAGGAAAAAGGATATTTGGGTTTAAAATAATTTACGGCTAAATTATATATGTTTTGGTTCAGAAATTTATATATGTTAGAAAACATATTAAAAATGATTTATAGGAACTTTTGTAGAATTTTCCTAGGTCTTTTAATGAATATATAAAATTATTTAAGGTATGAGACTTAAATGTTTTATATATTTATAAAAGAAGAAGAGGTGTTTTGTAAATAATTTAAATTGTTGATTTCTGAAATCTCGGTAGAACTTTTAGAAAATAAAATTAACAACCAATAATATAATGTCAAATAAGGCAGGTTAGTTGAAAAGAATTACTTTAAAAGGTTAAAAATCAGTTTAAACATGCTTTTTGCATGTTTCACCACTTTCGGCACCTATGTTCTGACTGGGTACATCCATCTCCATCCCCATCAAAACCAATGCACATAGTATCAATGACTTGGTACATAGTGAATTGGATATAGGCGGAGGGTATTGGGTCGAGACAATGGGTTCCGATGGGACCTAACCTTACTTTGCTTTCAAATGGAAATGCGCCGGATTTGCTTTCGAAAGGAATGCTTTCGACTTGGTTAGCTTCTGACTGGGTCAAATCGATTTAAGGAATGGTTTCGAATGAGGTTGCGCCTTTTGTTTTAAGTAAATGCTTTCGAAGGGGCCAAAACCCCTTGTTGTCGCTTTCTACCTTTCGAAGAAAATGGTTTCGGAAGGATACTTTATTTTTAAAACCTTGCCACTTCTCCAATGCTTTCAAAGGGTTGGTTTCGACGCTATCACTTCTTTACTTAGGAAATAGCTTTCGAAAGAGTGTTTTCGACTTAGATGTTTTATGACTCTTTTGTTCTGTTGAAGGTAGAACCCACAGGTTTCGAAAGGAAAGGTTTTTAAATGGTTTCGAAAGGTTTCCACATGTTTTACTTGAACCCAAATGCCTTCGAAAGTTTTGGTGTTTACAAAGGATTTTAATGCTTTCGAAAGGTCTAAATGAAGGTTTCGAAGGGGTGGTTCCCCAATGGTTTCGAAAGGCCTAAAAGGAAGGTTTCTAATGTTTTTGAAAGGCAATGTTAAGTGTTTGAAAGATAGGATGTATAAGGTTTTAAAACTTTCGAAGGTGATGTTTTTCAATGTTTTCGAAAGGTTTATTATGAAGGGTTTCGAAAGGGTATGTTTTGGCCTTCGGCTTAAGGTTATAAATCAAAGTGGTTTACTTGGTTTCGAAAGGAATACTTTCAATGGATTCGAAAGGGGTATTTTCAAAGGTTTAAATGTTTTCATCAACAAAGTTCTGTGTAAAATATATATAACATGACAAGGTGATTTGAGTAAAGCATATAGTATATTTTCCTTGTTTAAAGTATGATTTAAAGGTTTAAATCAATTTGAGAGAAAATGTTTTCAAGGAAAATTTTGTAGGTAGAATACCCTAAGTAAAATGACTCAGATATCAGAATACCAGATGGGACTGGTATAGGGTCGCGCCTTATACATTTGCGATTAGCCCCTAGCTAATTTAGTTCAAAATTCCAGTGTATAGAGCTTTGTCACAGGTAAGACTAAAATGATGTTACACACAAAAAGAAATATACAGAGTAAGGAGAGGTTATTGGTGAGCCCGCAAAACCATTAGGATCAGTTGGCCCTGTAGAATTAAGTTAGGGACAGACCGTCAAGAAAAAGAGTATCTAACAGAAATTAGATTATTTGTTTATTTTGTTTGGCAGGCCCGAGTCAGCCAAAGGTTAATAGTTAGCCAAACAAAACTATATTGTTTGGACAGATATTCCACTTGTTACATGATTTATATGTTTTCATCACACTGATATTATTGTTTTAACCAGTTTTGGTTGTAGGATTAAGATTTGCAAAAGATATGTTTTAAAAGGATATTTGTGAGGGAAACCCGTTCAGCTAAGCGGCGTGGTCTCACTTAATATCAAATAACCGAGATGTGTTGTATTATTCACATCTGGCATTATGTCTGACTCGAAGTTTATGTTTTTTCCCTTAAACTCTCTGGTGCTCAAAATTGATTTGAATAGGCTGAGGATTGAGGATTTCCCGGTTTTAGTAGGTGGACGAACAAAGCTTCCAGTGACGAGCAGGAGGCTGATGTTAGTTATATTCAGGAGTTGTTTTGTTTTATTTCTACTGTGTTGTATTGAGTCAGTTATGACTATTTTGTACTCTGGTCAACCAAGGGGGCATCTTCACATGTCGCTCTTGGTGTATTTTGTAATAATTATATTTATCTTAGAAATATTCATGTCAACCAAGGGGATGTTACATCTATCTTAGAAATGCACGTGTTTATTGCTTTATGCCGATACTATGTACATATTGGTGTGTAACTAATTTGATATTTCAATACATACCACTGTTAGCCTAAAGGAATATTTACATTTGTACCCTATATAGTATCATTCTTCGTATTATCCGATAGTATTACCTAGTAATACTCTTGGATGGTACGGGTATAACGGTAGGGTGTTTCAAATCGTTATGTTTTTGTGGTTTGCAAGATACAGGGACAACTATACTTTAAAAGATTCCACACATCCAGTTCTCACTGCAAAAGAAATAAATATAAATACTAGAAATAACCGAAACCAATATTGTTTCAAAAATACCATTGTAACAACCCGCGTCGAAATAGGCCTAAATTCTGACCTAAAAAAGGCCCATTGAAACTTAGACCCATTCCAAAGCTGGCTGTTGGTTGGTAAAAAGAAAAACAATGCAGAGCTATTTATCTATTATTTTGGAACTCATCGCGGAAGGAACAAAATATATACCCATTTTTTTCAAACCATTTCAAATGCCACAAAACATATCATAATGTTAACAACAACCGTTACATCAATTTGTCCAAAAGTACATTTTATGGGTACAATAGAAAATAACATGAAAAGATAGATAATGACTGCCATAAGCTTCACTCTCACCATCTTCAATCATCATCAACTCCTTCTTTAACCTGTTTTGTAATGAGAAGTAGTCGAAAAAATAAGTGTCTGGTGAATAAAAACCTCGAGCATTACTATTTTAGTACTTGGGCAATACAGTTCAAAATAAGAATATGTCTTGCATATTTGAAACCATTTAATACATCATATAAGGAAATGAAGCGGGCCCCCATACAACCACTTAATACCTTCTATTTTCGAAGCAGGTTTCCCAATCCCATAACCTATAACCAACGTCATAAATATCTAACAGTGCGAGAGATAGTACCCAAGTCACTTAATACCCTTTACTAAAAATAGGTAGACTCTGACCATTTAAGACCTCAACTGAGGTAGACCCTCGTCATTTAATACATATTCCCAAGGCGGACTCCTCACCGGTGTCTATCTAATTGACATTGCATGGAATCTCATCAAGCCACTTAATACTTCTTTATGGGAAGGCAAGCTCTTGAACAACCACTTAATACCTTATCCTGAAGTAGACCCTTTCCGAGATACCATCTACCATGCCTAAATAACTAACCCTTGACCATTTAATACTTCATTTAAGGAAATGAGGCTGGCCTTCAAACAACCACTTAATACATCCAAAACCCCAAAGCAAGTCCTTAACCTTATGACTCATAACCTACGATGATGTCTCACATTAGTCCGACTATTCATAGGTACTGGTAGCCAGATTAGTTGGGCAGATATACCCTACAGAATTAGGACTAACCTCACGTTATAGGAGTTAGTTATCATTGGTGATGTCTTACATCAGCCCTAAAGTCACACTACTGGTAGCCAGATTAGCTGGACAGAGTTTCATGTGTCTCTTGACTGACCTCGCATCACTATAACTTAGTCATATTTATGACACTCTTAATATATCATCACACACCTCATTGTGTCCATAAATTAGGTTGTGTAACAATTCCTTCTTATTTTGCCTTAATAATCAATTACTTTCCTAAGGGGGATTTAATGACAATTATTAGCTAATTAACTACGCAACTAATACATTATAATTGTATGTTGTTACAGTAATTACCATATAAATAAACAGGCACTTTTTATTTTCTATGCATGTGGAGATTACACCCAAACTAACATTAAATGTTAATTTCTTTTTAACAACAATAATTCAAGTCCTTTTCCATATTATCAAGATGCCAAATTTCCAGTTTCCACAACAAGGGACTTCAATATCCTTAACAAAGGATTCAACATTTATATCCAAAAATTGCAATAAATAGACTTGTACATAATAAAAATTTCAACTCAATCTATCACATCAAATCAATGGAATAATCTCAAAAATAGAAATTGCAATTCTAGTTTCAACTTATGTTCATTCAAATTGCAATTCTGGTTTCATCTTCTATTCATTCTTTTGCAAAGAATTAAACAATGGAATTTCTCTTTTATTTTCATATGGAAAAAATGGTGTAAACTACGAATAAATCCATACCATACACCCTATTCCTTTATAGAGAATTCATAATAAAATTAGAATTAAATAGGAGCGGAATAGAATTTGAAATCACCAAAAGCTGCAAGAACTATATAATTCCAACAATTCAATGTAAACAAATGGGAATTCCAATAAGAATTGACATTTCGGATTAAAGGATTTTTAGGGGATTTAATAGTTTTCAATTTTTGAAATCCCAAATCACCTAAGGCATATCCAAATCTATCATATATTAATCAATTACTAAAATAGAAAAACTATGATTTCCACTCACGGTTGGTCCTTAGCTCTGCTTCTCTTTGGATTTGAAACACCCATTATGATCTCCTTCAGATCTCTTCTTATTGATATATACAACAACGGATTTGTATATATATTAGATTCAGAAAGGTTGGAGGAGAAGAGGTTTAGGTATATAGGATTTCTTACTTCAAACCCTAATGGAGTTTTATGAATCTAAGAAGAGATGAACTGACAGAGCTTCGTTGATGTTCCCAAAATATTTATGATTAAAAGTGAGAGGCCTAGGGTCTTATTTATAGAGATTGAAACACTCTAGAACCGTAGGATAAAATAGATTAAAAATGGATAAATCTGGAATGTTTAATCCCTTAAAAACCCTAGCCACCACCAAAAGTAGAATTGACCGCCCTATATACACCGGTCAACCGTTAGTTAGGTCTATAGGTCGATTGCTCCCCCTTTACTCGGGAATGTTTATTTATTTCCGTTGCTTAATTAATTTTATTTCTTACTTATACTTAATGTTAAAGTTAATGTTAACTATTATGTTTACTTAACCCCATGTCTAATCTCAATTAATTTTTGAATTTCAAATTAGCAACTTATTTATTTATTTGAATTCGAATTAAATTATTTTATACCTGAAAACTTCAAACACTCATAACTTCTTCGTTCGAGCTCCATTTTTAGCATATTATATATGGAAATTGATCTGAATTTCGACACGAAAGCAACGGTAAAACTTTCATTTCCAAATTCCAACTTTTACAAAATTTTCATTTTTACCTTTATTTTATTTACCTATGATTTATTTTACGGGGTGTTACAACCTTGGTCCATACAAGAAGTGTATAAAATGGTTTTCATATAGTGACACAACATAAGTCTAACTGATAAATAAGGTATATGGAAAAATGACTATATAAGTAGATATATCTCTAAAGCGCACTGTCATCTCCTCTACGTACCTTATCCTTGTTATCTCATCCACTACTCTATCCTTCTGTATTAGGTATAAATAGGGAAAATAGAGGGGATTATACAAGGTCTGGTGAGTAATAATAGCACAAGTGGTATAGTGTTGATAAGTAATTAAATTTCAGTTATTATCTATATAACCTAGCGGTGTTCATTTGTGTGCGTGTACTATTTGTGAGGAATTAATCAATTTACACATTATAAGGTCCATTCTTGATACATTAAATCCAGTAACATTCTACGAAGATTTCAACCTGAAGATTGGACCTCCAGAAATTGAGTAATCCTAGGGATGCCCGAGTATACGGTCTTGAAATTAAATAGCTTAACTATTCATTATGCAAATATCCTCAATGGTGAACCGCTTAAGTTGCACCGCACGAAGTATACATCGCAATGCCCGAGCCCACTCATCAAATACACACCCTGATGATACTTTCCACTTAAGCATTGAATAACCTCATCCTTAGTGCATGTAACCTATGATCTACATCATTCAACCTACAGTAACAAGGGTCAAGTAACTAATTCGACTCCTTTGTAGGCACAATTGCATAATCACACAATCATCCTACTATGGCTGACATCTTTGTCTCCTCTCTTTTACTGCTAGCAAATATGTGAGCGGAACCAGCTACAGTAATAATAAAAGCATCCAATTGCGATATAATCACATGTAGCATTGAGTGTCACGTTATATGGCATCATGAAGTGTGAACCTAGGTACTCACCAAGTGTGAAACCGATCCATCTTGTTGCACAGCCCCATGTAGTTATGTGAACCCTTAGAAGTTAAGGAAGTGGGAACAAGTTTCCCTAAACTATCCTATTTGGACTGCACTAGGTCTAGGTTCAACTTTGGCTTGCTTTATCAATTCTGATGTCTAAATCTAGTATTCAGACATCTTGACTCCTCCTTAGACGTATAAACATTTGGTTCAAACGTTTGAACTTTTTGTTTAAATGTCAGATTTCCTATACGAAATCAGCTACAGGTATTCAGATGTTTGAACTTACTTTCAAACATCCGACTTTGATTTCAGACATTTGAATGAAAAGTTCATACGCCTGAATCTAGTCAGAATACAACATTTTTGTTTAGGTTTTATTTCTTTAGTTTCAGCGATTATTCAAACGTTTGAGGTGTATGTTAAAACTTTGAACTAGTGTTTTAATTAGTTTATACTTATTCTGGATTTAGGTATAATCAAATCACATGGTTTACCTTTAAAGAAGTATTTATACATAATTTTACCTTTATTCATCTCTGAACTTTTTACATGGCTTACCAAATTGATTGTATATAGTTATTTAACGATCCATCAACGTATGTTCTATTTTATTCAAAGTTGATATAATCGAATCTAGATGAATTTTAAAGGGTGTATACTACATTTTTTTCCACCTAAATCAATTCAAATCTATCACGACGAGCTAGATCCATAGCATTCTAGAGGTATATTCTTATCCAATTTATCCTCCCCCAAGTTCTAACAATTGTATTATTAAAAATCATTACCTAGGGTTTTCTAATTACCTTAATTCATATAGATCTTTAAATTAAATCATCAATTCAAATAAAAATAATCTTTTGCTTAAATTTAATAGAAATATAAATGAAGTTAATAAATATCTACATCATAATCATGTCATAGATAAATCCACTCACCTCCAAACGTTGTTTAAAGGAATCTCCTCTCTAATCCAACTTGAATTGGCGTTCCTCCTCCTCTACGTAGTTGGATGTTGTTTTAATTTCATTTCTCTTTTTTGTTCAAATTTAATCCTCTACTTTTATTTGAAGTTTGGGTTTTATTTTATTCAAGGAGATTGTTTTAAGGTTTGAGGAGGAAGAAGAAGATTTGAAGATTACGAGAAGCGACAGCAACAGAATGAAAATACATAGAGGATGAGGTGAGTTAGGTTTAGAGTCAACCCTTATATAGGAACGAAACATGAAAT
This sequence comes from Allium fistulosum, assembly GCA_030737815.1. Classification (NCBI taxonomy): domain Eukaryota; kingdom Viridiplantae; phylum Streptophyta; class Magnoliopsida; order Asparagales; family Amaryllidaceae; genus Allium; species Allium fistulosum. The sequence continues at coordinate 1,040,638,629 of CM060902.1, read as the reverse complement.
CCTCCTCAACCCTTACATGCACCTTAACCTACTTGGCTCTATAACGCGTGCTACAGTAAACAATCCATATCTTCTCCATCTGGTATCAATTTCTGACACTTTATACATTAATTGGGCTAGAATAATCTACTTGATGTAGAGAAAAAAATCAAATCCTCCAATTTCTTTCATTTGTAAATTTTAGTCTTTTAGCTTTTTGTAAAATTACCAAAATTCCCTTTCCAATTAATTAATTATTTCTGTTAAAAATATGGGGTGCTACATTCCTTTTGTTATCATTGTTATTATTTTCACTATTAATGTCCTAATTAACGACCTTATCAAACTTTACCACACTGCTTGGTCAAGCTTAACCACCACTGTTTGACCTCTTCTCCATTTCTACCTCTTCAAGAGAAGAAACTGATTTATTTGTTTTCATGAAATCACTCAACATGGTTAGCTTCTTTATTGGAAGACACTTTTCAAAAACTAATTCATCGTCCACTCCACCAACTATTGCCATCGGTACCAAACTATCCTTCAGATTTTCCCCTCCATTTAAGCCACATTGAATCTCTTTAGATTACTCTTCGAATTTTCTTCATTCCTTTGGTAAATATTTTCCAATGATAGTTCATCCTAAGGTTGCACGGAGTGAACCCGAAATTGGTTTAAAACATATTTACAAGTTGATCATATTATGATCTGGATTCTGGCTCCAACCCGCCGAACCACATTATTGCTATTCCTTCTAAGAACAATTGGAAATGTCTACACTTCACAAAATCATTTGTCATGGCACTATCCATGTGCCAATAATATTTCAACAATCATTGTAAAGGATCCTTAAACCCATTCTGACTTGGAATTATTGGCATCACGAACTTCCTTGGTATTATGTCGCCCTAATCTCCATATTAAAAAATTCGAACTAGAACCGGTATCCTAGATATCCTCCTACTTATCCTTCTGAAGCAATACTCAAATTACTTTGGTAATCATCTCATCAATATCTTCATTTCTCCTTAAACGGCGGTCATCGCATGCATCACCATGTGTTCAGTTCTACGTAACCAACATAACCACTGCCCAAACGGTTACGGCTATCATCATAACACCTGGGTTTCCCTGGCTCTGGAGAGTCCATTCGTTTTGGCCTTCTATGATGTCAATCCATGTTGATTTCTCTAGACTTACTTCTTCTATGAGCATCTCTCTCAAAATTACTTCCAATTCTTAACCCTCTAAGATTCACAGCATGACTGTACCTTCACAAGCATTATTTTTACCACCATTCTTCCTTCTTAATGGATCCTCCTCGATTCATGATGGATTAGTATTGATTCATGCTGGATCGCCACCAATCCATCCCGGAACCTATTCATCATCTTAAACTCATTTGTTCTGATTCCTTCCATTATTTGCATCTCTATCTCTAACTGCTTCTCTCCCTTGTGTATGCCTTCTTGCAAAACTTTCTTTGTTTAATCCAATTAGAGGTCTTTCTCTAACTCTGTAATCTTTAGGGTAAGATCCTTGTCTTACAGAGGTTGCCACATCAATGCAAATTGCTTCGCTAACTCCACCAGGATCCTTTCTGTGTTGCTTCCATCTTTTGAATCATGGTGGTCATCATTCCATCCAGCTCTTGCCTAGTCACCAAATCAGGTGGAGGTCGAGTAGTTCTTTCACTCCTTCCATCGTCATCTCCAATGGATTCCTCTTCAACGACTGTTCTTCGTAGAATTTTCTTAAGTCTTATATCTATCAGATCCCTTTGGAGATTTTCTTCAAATTCTAATGGTGATAAAGATCTGGCATGATCTTCTAGTTCTCGATGAAAGCACCAATAAATGTTAGCCAAAAGTTTGTTCCAACACCCCAAAATGATAGAAATTCAATGATAACATGAAAAAATATAAAGAATAAATCGCAAGAGAGAAGGGAGACATGGATTTTTATAGTGGTTAAGCAAATCTCCGGCCGACATCCAATTTATCAATTTTATTCCTTTGTTTGTACTAGATCTATCAATTTTACAATGAAATTTCAAAGTTCTATATCGAGGTGCAAAAAATGGCAGAGATTCGCCTAATTTTTTATAATTTAAATCTGGATTTTTTTCTGTTGAAGATGGCCTCGTATATATAGTTGAATTGGGCTTTCTGAAGGCTGTGGATTCATTAGTTTGTGAATTCATCAGTCAATCATATCTAGCATATTAGGAAAGAGATTAGATCAAAGATAGACAAAATCTTAAGGCTCTTGACGAATCAATATTAAGCCTTAAGATTTGGTAAACGTCTGACTTTTCCATTGTGTTAAGTGATTTTTCTAGCCTAAATTCATGTACAAAATGTTGAAAATAGATAAGCTATGAAAGAAATATGAGTTATTTACTATGGCGCATGTTATGTAGCAAAATGGATTGAGGTCCAATTAAGGGGCTGAGGGGGATTTCAGGACTAGACCCAAAGTACCCTAATTTTAGCTATAAATATATATAGGCCTAATCCTCTCCTCTCTACACTCAAAACCCTAGCCACCACTTCTCTACTTCTTCATATTCCCTTTTCTTATTCCTCAAACTCTAAAACCTATTCTCTCAAATAAATTAAAATCAAAATCAAGTAAAAATTAAAGAATCCAAATTGAAAGTGAAGGCAAACAAAAATCAAAACAAAAACAAGTTGGATGATCGCTAATTCGAATCAAATTAAAAGGGAAATCCCTTCAAACAACGTTCCAAGGTAAGTGGATTTATTTATAATGTGATTATGTTGTAAATATATACATTTTTAGAATTAAAAATAATGACCTTTAATATGAATCAATGATTTTTATTCAAAATACTAGTGGATTGAAATAATTGAAAAACTCTAGGTAATGAACTAGTAAGATAATCATTATAAATTGGGAAGGGAGGGTAAATTAGATTGAAACTACTCTAAAACTATAGATCTGATTTCATATGATAAGTTTGAATTGATTTAGAGGGATAAAAAGGAAATGAATACACCCTTTTGAATTTGACTAGACTTGACTCTATTAAATTTGAAATATGCGTAGATAATTGATTGAAATATGTGTAAATAAGCGACTGAAATATTATATATACTCGTTAAGGTAAACTACCTTAAGTTAGGTACAAAAAAATCGAAATTGCACCAAAATACTAGTTAAAGAAATGAACCTTCAACTATACTCAAGTCCACGATGAGGATGAACAAATGAATAAGAAAATAGACTGGAAAATATGAATTCAGATGTCTAAATTATAAATTAGATGTCTGGATTTTAGGAAATGCAAAACATAAGAGAAACTGTTTAATCTAACCTGATTCAGTCATCTAAACACTAATTAAGATTTTTGGAGTCGGAGTTAGACATCTGAATACCTGTAGCTAAATTTATATAGGAGATCAGACATTTGAACCTAAATTCAAACGTTTGAATTGCTGTAGAGGGTCTAGGTCGAACCTAGACCTGGTGTAGGCCAAGTTGGATGGATCAAGGAAACTTGTTCCCACTTCCTTGTCTTTTGGTAGTTAACTTAACTACATGGAGCTGTGCAATAAGATGAATCGGTTTCACACTTGGTGACGTACCTAGGTTCACACTCCATAAGGTTGTCAAACATGACAGTCAATGCGGCATGCGATTATATCATGTTTAGAAGCTCTATTTTTTGGTGTTTGGTTCAGTCAATATTGGTGAAAAGCGAAAGAGAGTAGGCGGAGATGTTTATCATAATAGGATTTGTTAATCCTACAAAAGAGTCGGATCAGTTAACTGACCCTTATTACTACATGATGAATGATATAGGGCATACGATGTGAGCACTAATAGGGAGGTTACCCAATGCGAAGATGATAAGTTATTATTCGGATTATTAACCTAAATGGTTACATCGGGATTGCTAACCGATTGTATAGGCTTGGCTGTGATGTATACTCAGTTAGGTGCAACTTTATCGACTACAATTCATAGCAAATCATTTACCATTAAGAATATTTACCCAATATATAATTAGGCGGTCTATTACCGAGACTGTACACTAGAGGTCTTTCAAGGATTATTTAGTTTAGGGATTTCCAACGTTCGAGGGGGAAACTTTAATTAGGTGCATTAAGGATTGTCAATTGATAATGTGAAAAGTAACTAATCCTTATACATAATACGCACATAAAAGAACACCCCTAGGTTGTGTAGGTTATAACTGAATTTTAATAACCGGTCAATGCCATACCAGTAGTGACATAATTCACTCACCAGACCTTGTCTGATCCTATTCATTTCGCCCTTTTATATCTATTTCAAGAGGACAGGGCAGTAGGTGAAGTGACCAGGATAAGGTGCGTGGAAAAGGTAACATGGGTCTTTAGTGGTATATTTATTTATAGTTATTCTCACACGTACCTTATTTTATTTACCATGTAGACTTATATTGTATTGTCATTTCTAGACCCTATTTTATCAGTACTTGTTCAGACCACGACTATTTTGAGATAATGCCAAAATCAGAATATTTTTAGTACTTATATTTTATTTCCTTCTGCTATGAGATCTAAAAGTGTATAATGATTTAAAACTTGTAATTATCTTTGTATCACGTAAACCATAAAAACCTAATGATTTGTACTTCTGGCACTACTCGAGTTCAAACACTGTTTTTGGAGTTTAGATCGATGTGTCCAAAGGTGTGGGTTGTTATATTTGGTATCGAAGCTTAGGTTCAGGATTCCTTAGGGATAAGGTATGTATTGAGAGAACATACTTATATATTTTAAACATTATTATGTATAAATGTATAAGTATGATACAAACATACCCACCTATTCTAGTAATGCTTCCTACTACCTAAGGAAAGTTGCTAATAATTCTTATTTACACATAAGTGAGAATAAGCAATCAAACTGAAAATAGTTCTGGTGAAGCAACTGAAGTTCCAGGCATGAACATCCCAGTATGGTTCTGTCGGTATCTATAAGCAAGAGGCCAGATTGAACTGAACCTCAATGAAGGACTCACAACACTAGCACATGAGGCAGCCCCAACTCCTTTACTTGCTTTGGAGTTTCCCAAGTTATGTTGGGATTTCTAAAGTTTGGGTGGAAAGAATTATTTTGTAATTGAATAATTTTTTGAGACAGGAATGGATGATGAATTATGATCAGATATTTGCTATTATGGGTCTGAAACATGCAACGAAGAGACAATATGCTTGTGGCATTTGCAAGAAGAAGCCTTGAACTGGTGGGATATTGGTGTTGCAGAAGCAAAGGAGAGTGCAATTACTTGGACCAACTTTAAGAGGCAGTTTGAGACTAAGTTTATATCAGAGGCCAAATTGGGTAGTGCTAGAGAAGTTCATCCATTTGAAGCAGAAGGACCGCACTGTCAAAGAGTATGTTGATGAGCTCAATCAGCTAGCAAAGTATGGTCTGGAACTTATTAATATACCAGTGAAGAAGATGACAAAGGTTGCTAAGGTATTAAGTTCATCTTTGATGGTTATTGGTTTGAATCATGTACTACTAGAGCTATTTTTGAGGTCCTGGTTGTGATGGCACTACTGAATTCAATTGTGAAGGAAGAATCTAAGAAGGTGGAAGGGAAGCCAGTTCAGCAAAATCTACACAAGGGTGGAATAGGGGCTCAAGGCAAGATAAGGAAGTAAGAGCTCAGGTGTAGGAAATGCAGTTTCAGAGGGCATTTGGCTAAGAACCGCCAAAACGAATCCAGTAGAGATCAAATGCTAAAACTAAAGCCAGCTTAGTCACATGAAGAGGGAGTGTCAGACAATATGTGGAGTACTACCTAAGTGGTTATGGCTCATACATTGGATGATGTTCCTAGCTCAAGCGTAGCTCTAGCTATGGAAAGGGGAAAGAAAGTCATCATAGAAGGTGTGTTTACTCTTTTCTTTTTAAAAAAAAAACTCAACCCAGAGCCCTGATGAAATCGAAGAGATGGGATGAGCTCCCACCTAGCCTGGTCCGAATACAGACATGAGGGTTTTCAGCCAGCCTGGCACAGAGATTTGCTGCCCCAACCGTTTTTTGATAGGTTATAACAGGGGCCCACCTCCATGTCTTGAATGGGAAACATAGCTCAATCTACCAGGACTTGAACCCGCGACCTCAAGGAACTTTGTTCCATAGTTCCTAAGCAGCTCTAACCAACTGAGCAATGCTCGCGGACTGTGTTTATTCTTTTTTATTTACCTTGCGCCTTATTTGACACTGACGCATCACACTCATTTATTTCGAGAAATCCAGTAGATAAATTACACCTTGAGACTAGTATAGTTATAGACCATATTATAGTATTGAATCCTTTTGGGAGATCGAACCATTTATCTATGATGTATAAGGGTTTGGAATTATATTTTTTTGTGTCAAATTTAATTACGATGCTTTCGTATTAGGTTTTTCTGTGTTTGGTCTAATTCTATGAATGGACTAGATGGATGTGTATGGGGTGGTGTTGCATTGTGATGGGAATGTTGTTTGTTTGGGTACTTGTAGTGGGCGCAATCTTGAGGGTCACTATGATCCCAAAAGTTTCATTATGTTGAGTTACCTATATTTTCTTGACCTATCGCATGATGAGTTAGCTTCCATTCCTATTGTTCGTGATTTCCATATGTCTATACTGGAGTTTTCGGTGTTTCTCTCCATTACAAAATCAAATTTATTTAAAGGAGAATCCTAGACTTTTGCCTTACCCTAGGCATATGGCTCCTAGAGAAAGGCACGAGCTGAATAAATAGGTAAATGAGTAGTGGGAAATAAGTTTTATCCGAAGAAGTATTTCAGAATTGGGAGCATCTGTTATCTTTACTACTGCATCAAATGGCTCTTTAAGGTTTTGCATCGATTATCGTGAATTGAATAAGCTGACAAAGATGAATCACTATCCACTGCCATGCAATGATGGTCTCTTTGATTAATTAGTTGGAGCAATGGTATCTCTCATCTTTACTTGACTACTAGATTCGATCAGTTGCATGTGGCCGACTACAGTATTTAGAAAATTGCTTTTCATAAACCTGATGGACTTTATGAGTGGTCAGTCGTACCATTTAGATTGACCTCGTGAGTCAAGTCTTCGAAGAGTTGATATATAGGTTTATGGTGGTATTCACCCATGATAAGCTTGTCTATTTGAAAAGCGACGAAGAGCATAAATTTCATTTAGGAGAAGTGTTCAATACCTTTTATAGGATAAGCTGAAGGCAAAAAAATTCAAATGGCACTTTTGACGAAAGGAAGTTCGGTTTCTAGGACATGTTGTTTTCGAGCATGTACTATCAATCAATCGTAGTAAGTTGATGTAATATAGAATTGGAATGTATCGAAGAATGCTATAGAGATGAGATGTTTTCTTGGGTTGGCTTGCTATTATATGAAGTTTATTAAGGGCCTTGCAAAAATTTCTGCACCATTGACATGCCTTACCAAGAAGAATTTAGTTTCCTCGTGGAACTCAGAGTGAAAACATGCTTTTATTAAGCTAAAGAAGTTGTTGACTGGTGCGCCTATTTTAATGCTCCCTGTTGGTTCAAGGCATTTGTGGTATATATTGGTGCATGTGGTACAGGACTAGGCGTTGTTCTGATGAAGAAGAGTAGAGTTGTTTTTTATGCTTATCGACAATTGGAAGTACATGAGAGAAACTATTCGACCCATGAACATGAGGTGATAACTGTTGTTTTCCCTCTCAAATCTTGATGGAATTATCTTTTGGTGGAGCAATTTGATTTATTCTTGAACCATAACCTCTAAAGTATTTATTCTCCTAAAAAAAATTGAATTTGAGGTAGTAGAATTGGATAGAGTTATTGGCATTGAATGATTTTAGTATCTCATATACTCCAGCCAAAGGCAGTGTTGTAGTTGATGTCTTGAGTAGGAAGCATGCGATGCTAAGTCCTATGTTTTTGGAATGGAAGAACTTAGAGTTTATTTGTACATTTGATTTCTGACCTTTGTCGGACCTGACACCGGAGCTATTGGAAGCTTTAGATGTTCAGCCTTCACTTATGGACCGATTTGGTTCAAGTCAAAAGCAAGACATAAAGTTATTGGGTATTTTTGAGAAACTGAACAGGGAAGAGTAATCGAGTCATTTTGATCATTATTACATTGATGACAGAGGATGGCTTTGAAGAGATGGTAGGTTGGGTGTTCCTCTTATTAAGGAGTTAGTTGACATAGTACTGGAAGAGTCCCATCGTTCTAGGATGACTATTCATCCTGATGTTTATTGAATGTTTCACGATATGAAGAGGGTGTTTTACTAGCCAAGTATGAAAAGACATGTAGTAGAGTTTGTTTCTAGGTTTGTAACTTATCAAAGAGTAAAGGTGGAGCAAAAGAAGCTAGATGGATTATTACAGCCTTTGGATATTCCATGGTGGAAATGGGAGAGCGTCTTTATGGATTTTGTTGATGGAGTACCTAGGAGTAGAAGGGAAAATGAGAGTGTTTAGATCATCATTGAGTGACTGACCAAATGCACTCATTTTATTGTAGTTATGAGCACAAGGATAGCTGCATCTTTGGAAAACTTGTATGTGAGAGAGATAATTCATTCGCATGAAGTTCCTTCTAGAATTATCAGTCGTCGAGATCCGCTTTTCACTAGTGAGTTTTGTAGGAGTCTTCAAGAGGCCTTGGGCACTAAACTAAATTTCAATTCCACCAATCACCCACAGACAGATAGGAAGACTGAGAGAATCGGGTATTAGAAGATTTTCTATGGATGTGTATTTTGGACTTTGGAGGTTTTTGGGAAGATCATTTGTCGTTGGTAGAGTTCGCATACAATAACAGCTATGAGGCATGTATTGAGATGGTAACGTTGGAGGCTTTTTACGAGAGGCTATAAGATCTCTATCTTATTGGCAGTATACTATGGATAGACCCATTCTTGGGCCAGACGTGATTAGGGAGACTTCAAAGGAAGTAGAATTTATCCATAGGAGGATGAAGATTATGTGGGGCATACAAAAATCACATGTTGATAGGAGATGCATGGAGTTTGATTCGTAGTGGGCAATAAGGTTTTTGTGAAGGACTCGCCACCTGGACATGTTATGATGTTTGGTTGTTCGAGAAAGTTGAGACCAAGGGTTGTAGGACCTTTTTCGATTTCGCAAAGATAGGGAAGTTAGCTTATAGGGTGGAGCTTTTTGAAAAGTTGGCAGGAGTTCATAATGTTTTTTAAATGTCACACTTGCAGAAGTGTTTACATGATTCAACTATTGTAGTCGAGCCACGTCAGTTCGAAGTGGTTGAGGTGGAAAGAGATTAACATGTTTATCATGCACCTAACCACATTATTGAGCACGAGATGAAGCAACTCCGCAATAAAGTAATTAGATTGGTTAGAGTCCAGTGGGGAGATGATCTGGTTGAGAGTACTTAAGAGCCAAAGAAGAAGATAAAAGCCTTACATTCCTCATTCTTTTCCAGTATGTTCTCCATATATTTTTGTTTCCCTGGTGAAATTAAGAAGTTGGATGGTGTGGTATGCTTTGATTTGTGGTTTATATTGCTATATGACTTGGTTGATCGTACACCATGATGTATACTTATAGAAATTATAAGCATAAATATTAGGATATTGTGCATCAATGCATATATGGCATGATCTTGCATTCATATAGTGGTTGCATTAGTATTATTTATTATTCACATGCCATATTCATGGCATATGTTGATTGATGAATGCACATTATTAATTGCGCTTATTTTACCTCTAACATGTATTGTTTATTTACATTATTTTAACAATTGATACGTGTTAATGCTTATATTTAGACTTTAGTGATGTATTATATCTTTATCGCTAGAAATATTAGGAAATTGATATGTTTGTATGTATTATTTGGATGCTTTGTTTGGTGTGGTTTGAGTATATGTATTGCACATACACATGGTTGTAGAATATGGTTGAGTCCATGAGTTTCATTTTCCGTATCTTGGAATATCAAGGACGAAATTCTCTAAGAAGGGAGATTATAACACCCCAGATTTTTAATATTTTAATAAAATAAGTAAATAAATAATAACTAGAAAATGGTACTGGTAATTTTATATAAGGATGGAAAACTAAAATTTTACAATTGAAGAAATTTGGTGGATCTGGCTTTTCCATTGGGTTAAGTAACTTTTCTATTCGAAATTCATCTATAAAATATTGAAAATGGATAACATATGAGAGAGATCTGTTATTTACTATTACGTGCATTACAGAGAAAAACCGATCGAGGTCCAGTTAAAGGCCTGAGGGGAATTTTAGGATTAGATCCTAAAACCCTAATTTCAGCTATAATATAGGCCTAACCCTCTCCTTTCTTTACTTATGGATGTAACCACAATAAACATCACTACGGTCGAGTTATCGAACACAGAGTCAAAAGTGAATTACGACTCGGACCAATCCACGAATCGAGCAAGCTCCTCTAACGATGATGTGGTGGTGAACCCCACATTCATCTTCAGTGCCCTCCGTACTGTGCGGGAAAGTTTCCCATCACACATCAGATGACTTGTCGAATCAATTACTATCTTATTGCCCAAAAAGTGAGAGAATTAGCACCAGCTAGAAAACCTAACCGCCACGTCTCTAGTTCTTCATATTCCCTTCTTCTTCTTCCCCAAACCCTAAAAGTTATTCTCTCAAACAAATTAAAACCCAAATCCAAATAAAAATAGAGAATCCAAACTTAAAGTAAAGAGAAATAAAAATCAAACAATAACAAGTTGGGCAAAGGGAGAGAATCAATAATTCGAATCAGATTAAAACGAAAACCTCTTCAAATAGCATTTCAAGGTGAATGGATTTATCTACGATGTGATTATGTTGTAAATAAGTATTTAAACATCATTTATATATCTTTTTAGAAACTAAAATATGACCTTTAATCTGAATCAATGAATTTTATTCAAAAATGATTGTGGATTGAAATAATTGGAAAACCCAAGGTAACGAATTAGTAAGATAATCATTGTAACTTCGGAAAGAAGGGTAAATAGATTGAAACTACCCTTAATTCTATAGATATGATTTTATATGATAAGTTTAAATTAATTTTGAGGGATAAAACGGAATGAATACACACTTCTGAATTTACCTTAATTTGACTCTATTACCTTTGAAATATGCATAGCTAATTGATTGAAATATGTGTAAATAATTAATTGAAATATTATACACGATCATTGAGATAACCAACCTGAAATTATGTATAAGCAATAAATGTTAATTATACCAAAGTACTTGTTAAAGAATGAACCTTCAATATACCCAAGTTCGCATGAAGAGACGAATAAAAAAGAATAAGAAAACAAACCTAAAAATACGAATTCAGACATTTGGATTCTAAATCAGACGTATAGATTTCATGAAATGCAAAATAGAAGAAACGGTTCAAATCTAACCCAATTCAGATGTTTGAACTGCCATTCAGACGTCTGGAATCAAAGTCAAACGTCTGGATATAAGATCAGATGTCAAAATACCTATAGCTAAATTTTGTATAGTAGACCAGATGTCTAAACCCAAATTTAGATGTTTGAATTACAGTAGAGGGCCCAGGTCGAACCTAGACCTAGTGTAAGCTAAGTATGGTGGAATGGGGAAACTTTTTCACACTTCCTTATATTTCGTTAATTCACGTAACTCCATGGAACTATGCAACAAGATGGATTAGTTTCATACTTTGTGACGCACCTAGTTTCACACTCTATGAGGTTCTTGAACGTGACACTTAATGTAGCATGCGATTATATCGCGATTAGAAGCTCTTATTATTTGTAGTTGGTTCCAATCACCTATTGGTGAAAGCGAAAGAGAGTAGGTGGAGACATTCATCATAGTAGGATATTCTAATCCTACAGATGAGTCGAATCAGTTAACCGAACCTTATTGCTATAAGATGAATGATATATGGCATACGATACGGGCGCTAATGAGGAGGGTACTCATGCTTAGATGATAAGTTATTATTGGGATTATTAGCCAAAATGGTTACATCGGGATTTCCAACCTGATGTGTAGGCTTGGCATTGTGATGTATACTCGGTGAGGTGCAACTCAAGTGACTACCATTGAGAGTATTAACTCGATGCTAATAATGCTTTTACTACTAAAAATGTTAACCCAATGAATAGGTAGGTTATATATTACCCAGACTGTATAGTAGAGATATTTCTAGGATTATTTAGTTTCGAGATGTCCAAACTTAAGGGGGAAACTTTCGTAGATCACTACTGGATTTAGGCACATTAAGGATTGTCAACCTATAATGTGAAAAGTAACTAATTCCTTATGCATGATACACACGCATAAAAGAATGCCCCTAGATTGTGAGGTTATAACTGAACTTTAGTCACTTGTCAACATCATACCACTAGTGATATAACTGATAGAGTTAGGGGTATGCCTTAGGGGTAATTCTATAATTTATTGTAAATTAGTAACTCTGTAATAAAATTTCGTTCGAAATAAAAGGTGTTTTTCTTTTTGTTATATGCTTGTTATAATGTGCTATAATTAATGAATTATTTAATTTGAGTATATTTAATAGAGAATTCATAAATGGTATGTTTTGTGATAATAATTACAATTGTTGTAATCTTGAGTTTTTTATCACAATATAATAAACACGTCGTTTTATTATTCCTACTTAAGATGTAACGAGACTGGATATCGATGCATCCATCGAGACTAGAGTAGGTAACACTCTCCAAGGATTAGGCAGTGCATTACTCATGACTACTAGAGGCACTAAGGGGTTACATACTAATAATTATTGAGTAACTATGCAATGACTCACTCAATAGTTTTCTATTGGTTAATATAATTAAGGTAAAACGGAAAATATCGATGTGACAATATTAAACAATTCTCTTAACATGAGTATACTATTAAGTTTCAATGTGGAAACTCCTTTTTGATTATAGTTAAGTCATGGCACGACGTCTATCGAATGATTATAGTTGGGTCGAGTGGAAGCATTGAAAGTGAAACAGTATTCAGTAGAAGATTCGTCTCCTTGGTTATATGTGGTTAGTATCATAGTCAACTGAAGTAAACTCAAAGTCAATATCTCTAGCCAAAGTAGTTCGGTTAATAATAATTATTTTTATTAAACTAAGAACTTTGTGTTTGGACTATAAAGTTGAATATGGACGATGCTGGAACTTTGAACATTGCCAAATTCCATAAGTCCTAATGTGATATAGTTTTGACGAAGAGAATTGGTGTAAATAATTGTCACTACTGTGTAACATTGAAAATAAGTAAAATTAGATATTACCTAAGCAATGTCAGTGATAAATTTGGTCATAATGTCACACCACTAGCTAAGGTAATGTGCGAACGTTAATATTTGAATTGTTTGATATTAATTATTGACCGAATTTACATCTAAGAGTCATATAAATGAAACGTTGAATAGTTAAACAACCACATGATTTAATTAATTACAATTGTTATAAATTAATTAATATATATCAAATATTAATTATAATTTTTTTATTTGATTTGTGTTGATTGATATTAAAATAGTGCGCATATAAAAGTTGTATAAACACACACACACACACACACACACACACACACATATATATATATATATGATATCGATGTGCATTTGAATTAGATTTAAATGCATATTTAATTAGTCGGGCTTGAAGCAATTTAAAGACCTAAAAATGGGCTATAATGGTTGGCCATGGGGATATTGAGGTTGAATGTTGATTCAAAAGGTACAAAATAGTAATAGGAAAATATGGATCTGGATCCTCTTTTTACTCCTCTGAACTAGGGATGGCAATGTGGCAGGTCTAGGGTCCGAACCCAACAGACCCTTTCTTGAGTTCTCTAGGTCTAGGGTCGGGTCGGGGCTCTGTTGTCCCACCCTAACCCGACCCACTCTACTGACATCTCATGAAACCGCTTTATTTCTATAATGATGATTTGTCAATATTTTTAGATATAAGTGATTATGACATAGGTATTATAATGTTCCAATCAATAAGCTACAGAAAGTTTATAGTATTAAGTTGTGTCATTAATAATTATACAATAACAAATGCATTTTTTTAAACCGTTATTGTAAACTTCATTTTTTGCTTATCATTGTAAATACATTGTTATTTGTATTTAATATATCACTTAGTGACAACAAATATAAATAAATATATGTACGTTAATACACAATTTTGAATCAATACATGGAGCCTCATGGGGTCTTAAGGCAGGGCGGGTCTACCCTGACCCGTATGGTTTCCGGGTTTGGGGCAAAATTCCGAACAACATCGGGTCAGCAGGACGGGTCCAGGGCGGGTCTAAAAAACCCGCCCTAACCTGCCCCATTGCCATTCCTACTCTGAACCTCCACTATTTAAACACTGTAGACCCCACTTCTAGAGCTCTTAGTTTTTACCTCCGTCTATCGCACATTAGGTTGGCCATACCATTGCTTTTCGCATTTTTCAGGCTTTTTAAAACAAAATTAAAATAGTAGATCGTTGGTTGGTTCTTTCAATCTGGTGGCTCTTTCTGGAAGTTCTAAATATAAATTCTAGGAGTTCATCGATTCAATGCTTCAATATGTTAGTACTAAGCATTAGTCAAGGTAAATCTTTTATCTACATTTACACGTATATAATCATTCATTATGTCATTTATATGCATTAGATAGTATACCAATTATCACGAATCCATATATGCATGTCATGTCTTCATTAGATGAATGTATGAATGCATACATACATATGTATGTATGTGTGTGTGTGTATGTTTTATATATATGCTTATATACCATTCGGGCAGTAAAAAAATGTATTTTAATTTTCGAAAATTAATTAATAATTTTAAAAGCCTTTAAACGAAATAGAACTTTTAAAATATACATACTAGTATATAATCAACATAAGTATATTTTTTAAATCTATATATATGATATGTTTTTCGAAAATTTATATATATAAACCATATGTATTAATATAATTTATATTAAATATAATATATTACTTTTTATATGAAATATATATAAATATATAATAAAATATACATATAAATATTTAATAACAATTATGTGCATGCTTTGAAAAGTTTTTTTTAAATTTTTTTATATAGATTTCCGTACGAAAATCTTAGTAAAAAAACAATTTGAAAAAAAAATCGCAAGGTCTAATAATAAAAAAATATTTATTTTTTAAAATAAAAATTATTGCCGAATATATATATATATATATATATATATTTACATTAAAACATATTTATACATATAGTTATTTTACATTGAATTTTAAGTATTAACTTAATATGTATATAAAATTATATATGCGTGTGTGTAATTTTCAAAAAAAAAATTTAGAAAATTAATGCATTGAGTTTATTTTAAAATTAGTAGGTATTATGCAGATCTAGATTTGAAATTTAAAATTTGAATATTAAATTTGAATTTAAATATGAAATATTAATATTAATATTTGCAATACTTTATATTATGATGTCACACACACACATATATATATATATATACATATATATATATATATACATATATATATATATATATCTGAATATTTATATATTACGTATATCATTTTATACATACATACATACATATATATTAAACATCACATATGTATATGAAGGGGCTAATATGTCTGTTGTGGTGTAAACCCTAGCATCTATATACGGATATGTTAAACCATGTACACTGTGTATGTTGCACGTGCACGAACATACACAAGTGTATATGGTACGCATGTTATATTACATAATATAAATATAACAATAAATTAAACCTTATTTACAACTTGAATAAAATATTGATTTTATTTAAAATAAATTTAGATTAGATCAAAATAGATTTAGATTTCATAGGCCCTATAAGATCCAAAATGGAACAAATGTTTTGAAATTCATCCATTAAACCCACTATATGCTGGCCTAGATTCGACAGTGGTATAAGAGCCCAAATGGTCGATGCTGTCTAAATTAGACATGTTAGGGAAAACTAATTAAGACTACCCATTTAGTAGGGCGTCTAAAAAAGTAGTGTCTAGGCTAGGTTTAGGTAATCAAGTACCCTACCTCGCCTAGCTATCGACCTAGCCCGAAAGGTGAAGTGAGCCCAAAGGTTGTCCCTAATAGAAAGGCCTAATCAAAATTGGCCTTGGGTTAATTTTCAAAATTGTTTTGAAATTAAACTATATATATATTATAATATAACTTTCAAAAGTGTTTTGAAAACATAATAAATATATTTCAAAAAAATTAAAATATTAGTTAGATTAATAAATTAAATAATTTAATTAATTAAAGAAATATACATATGATATATAATGATATATGCTACATTACTTGAATTGTTTAAAATAATGTAAGTATATATGTATATATAAGAAATTTTCAAAATTAAAATAATTAAAATTGTTTAATTAAATATATTAGTTAAAATTTAATTAACAAATAATAAAATACACATATATATAAAGATATATGTGTATATAACCATAAATAAATGTTATAGTATAAATATTCGATATAAAATGTTTAATCGAATAATATAAAATTAATTAAAATGATAATTAATTAAATTAATTAAATAAGATTTAATTAATATATGTTAAACATAAGACTATCATTTAAGTAAATTAAAATTATAAAAGTTATATAATAATTAAATTTATATAATATGAATGTATTTAAAGGTGGAACAATAAGAAACGCTAAAGTAGCTTAAGGGATAAATATATAGATATAATACGTATATCGTGATTTCTGATGTGTTTGACACTTGAGTTACAAGGATATTTCATAAGAAATGTATTATTCCGTAAGTCGATATCACTTAATTTAATATATTAAAGATTATGAATCTTTAATATAAAGTTGTCCTATATAATTTAAATGTTAATAAATTACTTGCATACTCTCTAGTTGTTGAGCAAACTCAAGCTAGAGATATTTTGTGTAGTATTATTAATATATAAAATAGACGACGTAAGATAACTATATGTATTTATTGAGCAAACTCAAGGTGCATATACTGTACTTAGGCCATCACAAAATGGTAGTTACGCATGAATAATCTCTATCGATTTATTGAGCAAACTTAAGGTCAAAATGAGATTAAGACAAGGAATCATAGGTTAGGAGTTGTATATGATACAATCGATAAGGAGTTATCCATCGTTTGTGGGGCTATGACTTGTTGAGAAAACTCAAGGTCAGAATCCCTAGATAAATGAGTCCTAACACCCACTAGTGAAATCGAAAATCTTCTATGTTTTGTCTTAGGGTTTAAAGAAACACAAAAAACTAGTAGGAGCTTATTAATAAAATGAAAAGTAATGTTTAACCTTACTAATATTGTAAGAACATCTACTATGAAAATGTCCTAATATACTAAGTTAAAATTTGCAGAAAAATGTCTACGCCCAAGTTGTTTTTTTTAAATTACAAATTCACCAGACCTAACTACATTGACTAGCTAAGAGCAATAAAGATAGCATTAACTTATGAACGTCTTTGGTCATTGGTAACCGAACCTCCTAAGGTTATACCCGTTGATGATGCGGACCTCAAACTATGATTAGCTTATTGCAAATGGGTCTTGGACCTTGAAATTGTCTAAGTTTTTGTGTTGTCTATGTTAGACAAGCTGTTGTAGAGGCAACACTAAAACTTGTATGTCAATAAGACTTTTGATAGTCTCAAAGCTCTATTTGGTGAACAGCCTCATTCCTTAAGGTACGAACTTATGAAATAACCATTCGATACCAAAATGAACAAGGACCGAAAGTGGATGATTACGTGCTAATGATGAAAGACTATATTTATATACTTGCATAGTTAGACGTAACGATAAGCAACTAGATGCAAGTAGACTTGATCCTTGGGTCTCTTACTCCCCAGTATTAGTCGTTCATATTAAATTATAATATGAATCAATTGAACGTAAACCTCATGGAGCTCCTCAATATGTTAAGGTCAGCCGAGTATTCATCCAAGGATTAAGGGGATGTACTTTCTATTAAAGGGAGCATGTCATCTTTGAAAGGTTCAAAGAAACGAAAAATGGTTAATAAGAAGAATAAGAAGACTCCTCTAGCCGATAGAGGTGAATGCCATCACTGTCACAAGAAGGATCACTAGAAATGGAATTGTCCGAAGAACTTAAAGATTGTAAGAAAGAAGAAACAGATTCTGGTACAGCTATAGGTATATTTATAATTCAAAGTTGTTTTGCAATCAATAAATTATCTAGGGTTTTGGATACTGGATTTAAAACTCACATCTATAATTCATTATAGGGGCTTTGGAATAGGCGTCATGTGGTAAAGGGAAAGATGAGACTTTAAGTTGCTGATGGATCTATAGTAGATGCAACGACGATTGGAGATTTTCATTTAAGTTTACCTAGTGGATTAGTTTTGATATTAAATAATTGTTATTATGTAAATAAAAGAGTTTATTTGTGGGATTAGTTCTGTGTGCTAACTGTTTGAGACAGGTGATAATTCTCACTATGCTAAAATGTAATGAACATTATGTTAGATGGCAATAAAGTCTATTATGGTATTTTAAATAATGTCATTTATGTGCTCAATTCCAATTATAACTTTGCTATGAGTAATTCTTCGAATGATGATATAAATAAAAGTTATTTATGGCATTATAGGCTGGGTCATATAAGTGAGAAATTACTACACAAACTGAAAACCAAGGGTTTTCTACTGTCATTTGATTTAGAATCATTAGATACATGTGAGTCGTATCTCAAAGGTAAAATGACCAAGAATCCCTTTAGTAGGAGCAATAAAAGAGTTAACGAACTCTTGAGTCTTGTACATAGTGATATATGTGGCCCGATGCTTATAGTCACAAAAGATAGTGTTCTCATTTTGTCATCTTTACAGATGATTTCTCAAGACTAGGATATGTTTATCTTATGAAGAAGAAAATCTAATGTCTATGAGAAATTTATTGAATATAAAAATGAGGTTGAAAATTAGACAAACCGTAAGCTTAAAATGTAGTGATTCGATCGAGGAGGTGAGTACTTTGGATAAGAATTCCAATAGTACTTGAAAGATAATGAGATTATCTCTTTGATTACTCCAGCGTATACTTCGCAACACAATGATGTTTCAGAGCGAAGGAACCTAACCTTATTCGATATGGTTCATTCCATGTAAGGTTGAGTTACCTCTGTCCTACTAAGGATATGAGCTAAAAACCGTAGCACATATGTTGAATTTGATGCCAATTAAATATGTGCCTAAGACACCATATGAGATGTGGTGTGGGAAGAAACCCCAATTCTAGTATTTGAAGGTGTGGGGTTGTCCAACCTATGTTTAAAAGGTTGTTCCAAATAAACTCGTGGCAAGATCGGAATTGTGTAAATTTATAACATATCCTAAAAACTTGATGGAATATATTTTCTACAATACCAAGGAGCAAAAGGTTATTGTTTCTCAGTGTGCTATCTTATTTCTGTCAAAAGAAACTAATAGAGAGGTTGTAGACTTGGATAAGATCTGAGAAATTAACACTGAGGCCGAACCAGTGGGAGAACCAAATTCACCCTTATACGAAAACATACAACCTATTAGAAGGTCTAGTAGAGAATCTCGTGCCAAGAGATATACTATGGTTTTCTCATGACGGCGAGGAGGAGGACTAAGTCTTAAATAATGACACTCTTTTATCATTCCAACAAACACTTCAGAGTAAACACTTTGCACTCTAGCTTAGAGCAATGAAATTTGAAATGGATTCCATGTATGAAAACTAAGTGTGGACTTTGTCTGGCATAACGAAAAGGATAAAACCCATTAGTTTCAAATGGATTTTAAGAAAAAGCTAAATGCAGATGGACAAGTGTAGAATTATAATGCAATACTAGTTGCGAAAGGATTTCATCAAATTCAAGGTGTTGATTATGATGAGACGTTTTCGCCCATAGCAATGCTTAAGTCCATTCAGATAATGCTAGCTATTGCTACATACCATGACTACAAAATATAACAAATGGACATAAAGAAGGCATTTCAAAATATTGATTTGGAAGAGACCATCTATATGCCATGGCTTGAAGGTTTTGAGGTCAGCGGGAGCGAGGGAAAGACTTGCAAGTTGTTAAAGTCCATTTATGGACTTAAACGAGCTTCAAGGAGTTAAAATATGTGTTTTGATAAAGTCATCAAATAGTTTTATTTTTATCAAAACATAGAGAAAGCATGCATATACCAAATGGAACAAGAAAATGCTGTCATATTCTTAATGTTATAATGTTATCCGGCATTTTGACCCGGCTATATTCGAACTGATTGGACAAGTTAGATTCGATTGTCGTCAAGGCTAGTAAGTCCAGAGCGATGATTGCGGAGTTCAAAATTCAAGTATAAATGATAATATGAAGCCATGATCGAATAGAATTGAAAGAAACGTGATGCTAAATTTTCAAAGTATGGAATATGGTTCAACATATAGAAGGGATCATCTATAATCAACCTCCAACATAGGGATCAGCATGTTTCAGGAAGCAAGTGCACTTTAATAGAAAACAATCAATATCTCAAGATCCATGAGTCCAATGCGTATGAAATTTTGTGAGCAAGATGTAGGGACCCTAAGGAGCCTACCCTAGGGATCACACCTCGAAAAGATGAAATAAGAGGGATGAACCCTCTTCCCTCAATAGGGATCAGCTGAAAATAGAAAACAATTCACATTGAAGTAAATATCGAGCAATAACTCAAGTTCTACTAATCCAATTGGCGTGAAACTTGGAGTCAAAGCATATTATGACATGGGGAAGCGACCATAGCGATCGCACCACCAAATTCCTCCAAAAATTGGGATCAGTACCGATCCATATTCCTTGGGATTTGGGTCATGCAATCCCTCTTATGGGTCTATATGGTCATGGAGGTCCTTCTAACGAATTTTCAGGAAGATATTTTGCCATCTTCTTCTATAAATAAAGGCTTGGTTGTTCATTTTCGAGACCTTTATGGTGCTAGTTATTTTGTACTCTATTGTAACGAAGGATTTTTATCCAATCCTTATTGTACTCGGTTTACAAAGTGATTCATAAAGCAATCTATTCAAAGTGGGCGTAGGCAAACAACGCCGAACCACTATAAATCATTTTGTTCTTGTTATTACTTTAATTTTCTACTATTTCATTACTATATTCCTCCATTTTCATTTTATATTCTTCATTATTTCTCTACAAAACTTCTATTGGGTGTTTGTGCCAATTTTTATTTTGGTGCTTTAACTAAGAATCTGATTCTCAGTCCTGTATGGATCCCTTTGTTGCTACTAGATTGCATAAATCCCTTAAAGAGATATGGAATTATCTTCAAAAAACTTGTTTGTTCTACTCAGATTTGCAAAAGTCTAAGGAAAATTATCTACAATGGTTAGGAATACCAGATTTACATCTCAAAACGCAGAAGAAAACGAGAACGCTAGCATCCAACAAGGAAGCCCGAGAAATCTACATGTAGATGTGAACACTACTAATCTAGTTGATGTCCAGAATTCGGCTGATTCCATCACAAGAGCTGAATTCTAGAATTAAAGCTAGTGGATAGCTATCGGTAGTTGAATTAGCAGATTCAAGCCAATATCGATCTAATGAACCAACTCAGTTAGCAACAGTGCGAGAAAGCTAGGAGGGACCCTAACCTTTATTCTATATCGGAAATTTCTAGTTCATCAGATGATTATCATAGACGCAAACGTCGTAGAGCTGATGGATATTATGCAGAAGCTTTAGGACATCAATAGGAAAACAAACATGGTCTGCCGAGACCGATAGATGCTGATCCCTCTATAGGGATCAGTATCGATCCCTGCTCCATAGGAGGGAGCCTACCTTTCCATGCTAGAGCCCAAGCTAGAGCTACTGCGATCGATTTGGATGCTGGAGTTCAAATGGATGTAGACCAATTGCCTTCTTCGAATGACGATGAAGCGAATGTACATGATATACATCGAGAGGATGTTAAGCGAAGAAGGCGTGGAACGGCCATCGATCGGACTATTCACATGAGGTGGAGCACGACCACTGCTTGGCTCCTACTATCCAAACGTTGGACTTGTCGGCTATGGTTAGATAGCTAGTGAGGGAGAGCCAAGGCTTGACCAATAATGATTGGGGCATCTCGAGAAGCCATACCCCATTCATTGACAATATCTTACATGGGGAGTATCAGAAGGTTCAGCATGCCATCAATGCCTGCCTATGAGGGAAACACCAACCCCAGGCAGCACACTATGAGATATGAATTGCTGATGGATTTCGCATGAGCTAATGATGCAACAAAATGCAGATGTTTTCCTATTAATCTCTCTAGCATAGCAACGATGTGGTTCACAAGATTACCCCCGTGGTCAATCTCTAAATTTGATGATTTAGTAACGAAGTTTGTGGAGCAGTTCCATATGCACACAACTCACCCCAAAGATGTAATGTCCCTATCCAGTGTGATCCAGGCTCTGGGAGAATTGCTGAAAGATTATTTGGAGAGATTTCAAACAGCTGTCACAAAAGTCAGTGATCTAAATGACCATTCAATATTGATGGCGGTAGCGAGAGGGATTAATCTAGAATCTGACTTTGGTGATTGGTTAGCTGTCAAACCACCCGCAACGTTGGAGCGTTTCTATGAAAAAGCAGTTCAATATTTGAGGAAAGAGGAAGCTAGATGCTCTAGCAAGAAGATGTTATAGGACCAAGTGGAGGAGTACAAAGTAACATTGCAGTGAAGCAGTCTGGTGATAGTTCTGGGAAAGTTTAAGTGAATGTCCAAAATAAACCAAATCAGCAAAAGAAAGGCGATGATAGGAACTATGAACGAAAAAGGGATTCTAGAAGAGGAAAGCCTAGGATTCCAATATATGATACCTACACACTACTAAATACATCTCTAGAGAATGTCTATTTGTCTACCTGCAATACCATGCATTATAGGGGCAACCTCCGAAAGAATCGATGGAGAAACAGAAACAAACTGGAAAATATTGTCGGTTCCACGAATGCTATGGACATAACACGAATGAATTTAGGC
Source organism: Allium fistulosum (assembly GCA_030737815.1). Taxonomy (NCBI): domain Eukaryota; kingdom Viridiplantae; phylum Streptophyta; class Magnoliopsida; order Asparagales; family Amaryllidaceae; genus Allium; species Allium fistulosum. The sequence goes on along the minus strand of CM060902.1, from coordinate 1,040,615,521 downwards.
ATCTCCAGGATGTTATAGAGAAACTGATTCGTGAAAGAAAATTACAGCAGTTTGTTAAAGCCCCGTAGGATGGTGGGTAGGGGACATCTGACCGCAACCGAGGACAAACTTCGCACAGTTCCAAGTAGCCTACACGGACTGGTGGAAGGTTAGTGATCAATACAATTGTCGAAGGACTGCATCTAGCTGATAAGAGTTGGCATGAAATGGAGTGTTATGCTAGCGTGATTAAGCATATGAATTTTGAATGTTGTTCGAGTACAGAAGATGGAGCTCCGGCAAAACAGCAGCGTATGATGGCAGATGACATTGTGTTCAAAAACAGAGATGTAGATAAGGTGGAGACACCGACGATCGATCCAACGGTCATTTCGACCATGATCGGCCCCGCCTTAGTAAGAAGAATTTTGGTTGATTGTGAAAGTTCCATTAATATAATTTTCAAAAGAGCTTACGGTAGATGAGGATGGAAGCCAAGGACTTGAAACCGTCTAAATTCCGCATTCATAGCTTTAACGGTGCTGCAACCAAAGCTATCTGATATGTCAAATTGCTCGTGGAGTTGGGAGAAGGTGACTGCAGGTGAGTGTGGATTTTAACATTTGTTGTCTTTAATGATGACTCTCTATACAATACTTTTCTAGGCTGACCAGCCCTAGCTGAATTCCGGTCAGCTCTTGCCCCGTGGTGTTTGACATTGAAGTTCCCAAATGATAACGGTGTTGGAGTTATGCATGATGATCAGGTGACTAGACGTGCCTTTTATGTGGTTGGGTTGAGAGATGCTCAACGGAAAGTGAAAGGTAAGGGTGTTGACAAATCTCTCCGAATCCAAACCGTGAAAGATTAATAACCAGTGCATGGGCCTTGGCTCGGGTGCCATTGTTGGTTCTATAAAGACATAGATCCAAGGGATGATGAGAAGGAGTTATGGATGACTCCAATTAAAGACTATTTGCCACAGGGGTTCTTCCTGAACGAAGGAATGAAAGATGACAAGTCCTTCGCTAGCTTCGCGATATATCATTCCGGAAGGAGTCATGTATAGAAAGGGTTTTTCTATTCCCTTGCTCTGGTATATCAGTCACGATGAAGTAAAGCGAGTCTTAAAAGAACTTCACGAAGGGGAATGTGGCGATCACACTAGGGGGCAAACCCTAGCAAAGAAAATACTCTGTTATGGGTATTATTGGCCGACTGTCAACCGAGATACTGCTGATTACGCTAGCCGATGTGACAAGTGCCATATGTATGCAAAAGATCTGAGAGTTCCGCCAACAGAAATCACCCAAATGGTCAGTCCGTGGCCATTTTCCATATCGAGCATAGATATTATTGATTCCTTACCGATCTCTAAAGGTGTGCGAGGTACGCCATCATCGTAGTTGATTACTTCACCAAATAGGTCGAAGCGGAACCTTTAGCCACGATCACGACAAACAAAGTAATCAACTTCATTCTCAATAACATCATCTGTCGTTTTGGCCTTCCATGAACCATTGTGACTAACAATGGAACCCAGTTCGACAGCGTTGAATTCAAAGACTTCTACCATCGGCATCATATTGAGAGGAGATTTGCCACAGTTACTCAACCTCAAGCACATGGACAAGTCGTGAATAAAATCATAAAGTCAATTCTGAGGAAGAGTTTGGAAAAGGCTAGAGGGAAGTGGGTGGATGAACTCCCACAGCATTATGGGCTTACAGAACCACCCACAAGTCCCCGACTGGCCATACTCTATTCGCCCTTGCTTCTGGCTCTGAAGCCGTTATTCCTGTTGAACTCAAAGTCTCTTCTCATCGAGTGACCTACTACGGTCCCAGAACGAATAAAGATCTCCTCTTAGAATCTCTAGACTTTGTAGATGAGAAGTGCAAGGAAGCTGATTTGAGGCCAGTTGCACATCAGCACTGAATCGCCCGATGCTATAACACTAAAGTCAGACCTAGAACCTTTGAAATCGATGATCTCATCTTGAAACAGGCTTTTCTTGCACCATCGCACATGAATCCTACTTAGGAAGGACCATATGTCATTGAATAGAGGCTTGGAGAGGGAACTTTCAAGCTAACGACTGTTGATGGAGTCACACTCCTAAGACCATGGAATAGCGAGCATTTACGACGCTATTTCACTTAGTTTATTCCTTTTCATTTAGTTGTATTCAATTTACGAATTTGATTTAGCATTTGATTTTCCAAATATGTAATAAGACAAATTATGTTATTTCTTTCCATTTGGCAAATAAAGTTTTAAATTTCCTTCATATCTGTGATTACTGTAGCATTACATATTAGTTATGATACCCGACTAACTAATATTGATATGTCCGTGCAGGTTCCTAGAATTTGGAGCTAGCCGATTACATAAGTTCACGATTGAACTAAACAAAATAAGAATGGTCCGACCATTCATTTGAGAATTCTTGTTCATAACCCGATGGACAGAGTACACAACGAGGAATGGATGTGACTCGACCATCCGATAACCAAGTTAATCCCGCCGAGTGATGGGACAGACATGAATCAAAAGCGATCGTGATACGACCAATCGCTCGCTAAGCTAAACCACAAATTTGAGGGGAAACTAATTAATTAAGAAAAATACGGTCTGACTATTTTCCAAAACTAACTCTTATCCCAGGGTGCATATATGAGTATAAACAATGGGTTGGGTGCAATCCGACCACCTGCTGACTAACTCTTATCCCTGGAGTGTAGATATGAGTGTAAAAAAATTGATAAGTGCGGTTCAACCACTCACCATTCCATAAACTCTGATCTGAAACCGACAAGAGGAGTATAAACTCGCTAAGGATGGAGTTCAACCATCCATTACCTAACTCCTTTAACCCGAAACTGGAGGTAGGAGTATAATCACTCAGACCGTTGAAACTGACAGTGTAGCGCTTCGAGCCAAGTGTCTAATACAACTTGAGGCCACGACCACATGGATGCCTTGAGTGAAAATTAACAAACGATTGTCCTTAACGAGCAATGAATTACAAGTACATCGAATGGAAAAGTAATAGCTCTATTACTTAGACAAAATTCATATAAGAGTTCGACAAAAAACAAAGAACTTTTATTTGATGCTAAACTTCAAAATTGTGATACAAGTTTATTTAAAAATGGGGGTCGTACCTGCACAATCACGACCAACAAAAAGAAAAACGGTTATACAAGCTATATACAAACTAAGCTGAGGCAACGACTATTTCTTTTGCACTTTCTCCCTTCTGGATTTCTTAGGAGTGCCACCATCTGAGCTTTCGCCTGTACTTTTCCTTGATCCTTTGCCGCCCTTGGCAGGAGAACTCTCAGAGGTTAAAAGGAGTTCTTTAGGAATCGACCCACCGAGTGGAATGACTTGAACTGGGATGAGAATTGGATCGTCAATGTCCACGTCAGTGGGTTCAGCCTTGGCTTTTTTTCAGGAACTCCTCTCTCTCGATGCGTTGTTTTAAGCTAAGCTCATCGGTATGTTTGGTGGTGCCACCAATCACAATGTCATCTAATTCATCTAGCAACAGCGGGTCATCGGCCTTTTTATCATCACGTGCTTCGATAATTTGAGCATCGGGACCTGGAATGTCGATGGCCACCAAAATTTCAGTAAATGTCGATGGTTGCTCCATGGCGGAACCACTTCATGGAGTCTAGCTGGGACCCAAAAGACATGCAGATTTTCGAAAACAAAAGGATAAGCCCATGACTATTGGGCATGAGTAGCAAAATCTCTCGAGTAATGGAGAACAAAGAGGGATACCTATATCTGGTTGACTTTCAGTTGTCGCTGAAGTGCTCCCCTATAGAATATGAGTCAGTGCCTTTGATTAGTAGTCAAGTCTGTCCGGATCGTAGCTTAGATCCTGTCCCAGGCCAAGTGAAATTGACGCTCCAGCCGTTTGAAGTGCAAGTGGGACCTTTTGGATCGGACTCGAAGACTCAGCAATGTTTTTCCCTCTACTGGAAGGTACTAAAATGTCAAAGTATTGGAGTCTTACAGCTGCAAGGTCTAAAAATCATCCCCGCGAAGAATCTCCCACACCAGCTTCTCTTCATCTAAATCAGTTTCACCGAGGGCTTTCTTCTTTGTTTCAATAATGTATTCCCATGCCTTGGCGAGCAATTTAAGATAGTCCTCTCCAAGGAAACACAGATAGCGATGAATTAAGACTTTAGCATTATATTCCACAATCAAAGGATCGAACATATCCTTAATTTCATTTCGACGGGCTTCTTTGGCATCTTCTAACCAGGCCTCGATCTGCTCTCTAATCTTATTGTGGCGTGCTTCTCTTTCCTCTTCTTTAAGGACTTCAATTTGAGAAAATTGCTTGTCAAACTTAATTTTTAGTCCCCGGGTTTCGACCGCCTCTTCGCAATATCCTTGCGACTCCTCCTAGGCTTCAAGCTTCTCTTCCTTCTCTTTTTTAAGGAGTTCTTCGAGCTTCTTAATGCGGCGGGTCAGAATATTTTTCTCCTTTTGCAGTGTATCATTTTCCAAAGAAAGCACACCACTACGGTTGAGGGCAGCGTCCATTTCCTTTTTATGAGCCACTTCTAGAAGATTAATTGCCCCAGATGTTTCTTTGGCACTCTTTTCTACCACAGTCAGCTTCGCTGTCAACTCTGAGATCTCATTGTCTTGATGTTTAACTATATCTTTGTCATGGAACACGTCAAGCTTGAGACGATCGATTTTGTGTTGTCTATTGAAAGACAACTTAGAGATTTTTTCGGCTAAGTATTGAAATGCTTTGTGCTTCATAAAAACATCATTGATGCATGCAAGGGAACTCGCTTTCGCACTCCCTGGAATTGTATGAATGGAAGGAAGGAACTTAATCCCATCGAAGCAAATTTTTGGAAAATTGAACTTAAGTTTGGCTAATTTCTCTGCTGTGGAAGCCTCAGGAGCTGCAGTAGGCAAAGCAAGATCAGAAGTAAAAAGTGGGTGTTTGCTTGACTTACGATCGTGGGACTTCCTGGAACCAGATAAAATAGAGTATTGCTCAGGCAGCACAACAATTTGAGGAGCATGGAAAGAAGTATGATCGCTGCTATGTATAGGAAGATCAGACTGAGCTTCCTGATGAGACGATTGAGATTGGGGCTTATGTTTGGAAGGTGAAGACTCCCTCGAACATGGCTTCTTTCCCGGTCGTCATCTCTCTCTCTCTTCACCTACCCGATTCTGAACTACGACTGGATCCGTATTGTGCTGACGAGCTCCTCAAGTGATTGAAAGCACGAGATTGAGACATCGCACCTGCAAACCAAACAAGTGTGTGTAAGCAACCATCGAACAAAAGATAGACGAAAATCGTGCAGTGAAATGCACGTGATTGTGAGTGTCTTAGTGTCCCCCCGACAAACCAATTGTTGCAGCCTTGCTCATAGAAGATTTCTCCCCTTTGCTAGTGGGAGGAATGCCGTCACCACTACTGGTGGGAGAATTGAGCCCCCCAATACTGATGTTGGAGAAGTCATAAGTCATGATATCATCAAGGATCAGGAGATTCGAGAACCCTTCCATCGAACTTTCTAAATGGTGGGAAGAAGACTCTTCATCAACTGAGGTGATGATAATCTCTGGCTCTTTGGCAGTTTTTCTCCTGCGAAGTTCATATGCGAGTTTCTTTCTTCTCCTTGTTGGCATATGAGATCGCATGCCTTGTGATGGTTCGACCACAAGCACTTTGCCCAGACCTGCATTAGTGCTGCCAGGCTTATCGGTTTCGACACCTTTAATTTCACCCTCTTCGGCGTCGTCCTGAGCCCCCTCGACTGGGGCACGACAGGGTTATTGGCGCCACCTTCTTGTTCCACTACATTTCTTAGTGGTGCAGCGCTTCCTGGAAGCCAATGCCGCGACCTCCTTCTAGTAGTTCAAATAGAGATAAATATTCATTGGTTATAAGGGACCTTATATCCCTATCTTTAACTGGGGTGGCACGAATTGCAGAAACCGCCCTTGAGAAGCTATCACCTTCTGGACATGGATGGACACCTGTGAATTTTCAAAGTATAAGTTATTTCGTGATATGACTTGAACTAAAGAATGTGAAAATAAAGTAAAGACAACACTAACGTCCTTCCAACCATTGCCTCACAAAGCCAGGCGGGCAATGAACGAAAAACCATTCTTGTTTAAAGATGTCAAGCTTGTTCCCAACGCCAGTTAGAACTTGACAATTGGGTAAAGGCACAAGAAAAGTGTAAGAGAGGCTTCATGTCTGTCATTTGAAGTTGTAAATAAACCTGATGTCCTCAGGAGTTAGCGGATGGAACATAACATCCATAAATAGTAAGAAGGTGCCGTGGAGAAAAACTTAGTTGTTCGGGTATAGTTGGGCAGGATTTATTCCAAAATAATTTAGCATTTCATGGATGAAAGAATTGAATGACATCACGCATCCAGCCCAGCACATGAATTTATTTCATGATGTGTATCCCTCTATGGGCAAATGAGCCATATCATTCACTGAGGGGATCAGAACATCTCCAAATGGAATCCCATGTTTAGAGCAGTCTGCGAAGAGTGGCCTTGCCAATTTTGGAGGCTTGGGAATCCGTTGGGTTATCTAGAAATATAGTGTCTTCTACAGCGTCGAGGCAGGCCTTATATCTTCAACCGAAAGGACGGGAACATTAGAAAAAAGGTCGGTCGTCCAGAAACCTTTGTTTTCTCAAGTTGATGATCAAGAGAAAGTCTGCCAGAAATAGTCGCAAAACTTGACTCAGCTTCGGGATTGCTGTATTACGAAGATTGTCCGGAAGGCATTACAACTAGACGCTCTGAATGTCAGAAGCCCATATCAACTAAACTCAGTAGATAATCAAGATTAGTAAAATTTACCTGTCCCCCCGTGCTAAGTGTAAGCTAGTGTGGTGCAGTATTGCGCAGTGCAGAGGTAAACAGGTCAAAATTAAAAGCAAAAGTAAGTGACGGGACTTTGGATTCCGATAAGAGTGACCGTCATCGCTAACTGTCTCAACTGGCATTTAGATTGATCAGTTGTGTAAGCTTTGGGATCGACCATCGGCATGTCAAAGTGTGAAGTCCATTATTAGAGTCTATATGTTAAATTTTAGTTCATGTCCTAAGTCCTAGGAGTTTGGTCGTTCAATTTCGAGTTCGATATTGGATATGCAAGTCCAGTTGTTCATTATCATCATATATTCAAGTTCATTAGGATGGGATTGGTTCTAATTGTTCAAACAAGTGAATGTGGATTGGTTTTCAAGTTCAATTCAAAGCTCAGAATCAGCCAAGTACAAATAGCCGATCCCTATGTATGCTGACCCCTTTGTATGCCGACCCATATTTATGTCGATCCCTATCCCTCATAACAACCGATCCCTCTTCACTTTACAAAGCAACCGATCCCTCCATACTCTAAAACAACCGGTCCCTCTACTTAGCCGCATTCATAACTAACCAACACTCCTACTTAAGCAAAACTATAGATCCTTCCATGCAAGCCACAAACAACCGATCCCTTTCTTTCAATGTTCAAGAACTTCCTTCAAACATTCAATACCAAACCCTCTCCTTCACCTACATAACAACAACATCACCGATTCCTTTGCTTCAACGTTCTCATAATTTCATCAAACATCTACTCTGATCCCTCTCCACCGTGCTTCACCACGGCCGACCCCTTTCTTTCATTCATCCTTCACACTTTTCTCTCTCCCCCTCTCCCACTTCGCTGAACCATGCATCGCCATCGTCGATCTCATCTCCTCCAAATTTAGCTACGATTATTACGAATAGAACCCATTGTCTCGTCATAAAATTAAAGGTTAAAGGCAAGCAAACCTACCTAAGTATATAGAAAATGAGCTTGAGGGGAGGTCCTGAATTCCAATTCAAATTAAAGATGGAGTGATGATCTAAAGCAAAATAAAAAGGCTAGTTTATGGATTAAGGCGGTGTTTGAGAAGAAAGGAAGGGGTCGGTTTTTTCAAGTTTAAAACGGAGGGTTCGGGACCGAGCTTGAGAAGGATAAAAGAAAACAGAAGTGAAATGAAGTGAAGTGTGGGATGGAAAGTGTTGGCTTATATATGGCGCTGAAGGGGTTGGCTTACCTTGTTTTCCTCACGAAATCAGAAGAAAGGAAGAATGGATCGGCTAGGAGAATGCTGATCCCTATGAACATATAAAAAAGGAGGGGGATTGGCTAAAAGAATGTCGATCCTTACATACATAAAAAAGGAAGGGGTCGGTTATGAGCCTATGTGCATGCAAACATGGACATGGGAGTTATGTAAAGTACATGTATGCAAAATGCAATGAAATTGCATCTAACTCAACAAAAATTGGCGACGACCTGTGAGCGTGCAAACGCTTCTGGGAGCCAACGACAAGAACGTATACCCGAATGTCCACGTGTGTATTCTAAAAGTTTAATTTTTCAAAATTGATGGAAATTGAATTCAAACCTGAAGCTTTTAAGATCGAAACTAGATCAGATAGCTAAAGCTTACTAGTCTTGTAGAATCGGACATGGATAGCAACTGACCGAATACAATCCTGAATTTATACTATTAGAAATTGACCAAGTGTCATGACGATCAAGAAGATGTCCAACAATTAGGGAAAATAAATCAAGGGAAGGATGGCGACTATTCTGAGAACTAGATGGATTTCTTTCTGACGACTCTAACTTGCTTCGATTCAAAGCACGTCATGTTCAGCACAAGACGTACTTTGGAGGGCAAGTGTTATCCAGCATTTTGACTCGGCTATATTTGAACTGATTGGACAAGTTAGATTCGACTGTCATCAAGGCCAGTAAGTCCAGAGCGATGATTGTGGGGTTCAGAAGTCAAGTACAAATGGTAATATGAAGCCGTGATCGAATAGAATTGAGAGATACACGATGCAAAATGTTTAAAATATGGAATATGGTTTAACATATAGATGGGATCGGCTATAATCAACCTCCAACATAGGGATCGGCATGTTTCAGGAAGCAAGTGCACTTCAATAGAAAACAATCAATATCTCAAGATCCATGAGTTCAATATGTATGAAATTTTGTGAGTAAGATGTGGGGACCCTAGGGAGCCTACCCTAGGGATTGCACCTCAAAAAGATGAAATAAGAGGGATCGACCCTCTTCCCTTAATAGGGATCGGCTGAAAACAGAAAACAATTCACATTGAAGTAAAGATCAAGCAATAACTCAAGTTCTACTAATCCAATTGGCATGAAACTTGGAGTCAAAGCATATTACGACATGGGGAAGCTACCATAGGGATCACACCCCCAAATTCTCCAAAAATTGGGATCGGCACAGATCCATATTCCTTGCGATTAGGGCCATGCAATCCCTCTTATGAGTCTATATGGTCTTGGAGGTCCTTCTACTGAATTTTCAGGAAGATATTTTGCCAACTTCGTCTATATATAAAGGCTTGGTTGTTCATTTTCGAGACCTTTACGCTTCTAGTTATTTTTTACTCTATTGTAACAAAGGATTTTCATCCGATCCCTATTGTACTCAGTTTACAAAATGATTAATAAAGCAATCTATTCAAAGTGGATGTAGGCAAACAACGCTAAACCACTATAAATCATTGCATTTTTATTATTGCTTTAATTTTCTGCTATTAAATTACTATATTCCTCCATTTTCGTTTTTTATTCTTTGTTTATTTCTCTATAAAATTTCTATTCAGCGTTTGTGCCCATTTTTGGTGCAAACATATACGTTGATGATTTTCTATTGAATGGCAATGATGTTTCACTGTTGCATTCAATAAAAGCTTTACTGTCCAAAAACTTCTCCATGAATGATTTGAGAGAAGCGGCCTATATATTGGGTGTAAAGATCTATAGAGATAGATCTAAGAGGCTATTGGAGTTATCCCATTATCATACTAAAAAGGTTCGGTTTGGAGAAATCCAAGTGTGGAAATATCTCAATGCAATCAGGAATCGTCCTATCTAAGAATGACGCTCCTCAGACTGATGAGGAGATAGAGTGCATGTAGAAGATACTGTATGCTTTGGCAATCGATTCTACAATGTATGCTATGCTATGTACTAGACTAGATGCAACATACACATTATAATGCGTAAGCCAATATCAGTCTAATCCTAGATAATAGCATTGGACGGCTGTAAAATGTTTACTGAAGCATTTGAGAAATACTAAAGGCTTATTCCTAATATATGGGAATGGAGTATCGACGATGCTAAGACGGTGTCGGGTTATGTTTTTACTATTAAAAGTGGGGTTGTCAATTGGAAAAGTTCCAAACAGGAAACAATAGCCGATCCACAATGAAGGTCAAGTACATCGTCCTCGATAAAGTAGCTAAAGAAGTAGGTTAGATGCACAAGTTTTTATGTGAACTCGGAGTGATTCCCGACACGGAGAATCCAATGGCGTCGTTTTATGACAACAATGTAGTGATGTAGATCACAAAAGAGCCCAGAACACATAAGAAGTCATGACATATTCCTCGAAATTTCCACCTAATTAGAGAATTCGTTAAGAAGAAAGAGGCCGTGATATAAAGGGTAGATTCGAAGGATAACATAGCAGATCCATTCACGAAGGGACTAGCTCAGTTGATTCTCGTGAATCTGATTCCATAATTGGCCCCAAATGCAAATGGGAGATTGATAGAGTTAGAGGTATGCTCTAGGGAAAATTCTGTTATTTATTGTAAATTATTAACTATGTAATAAAATCTCATTCGAAATAAAATGTGTTTTTCTTCCTATTATAACATAGCAAATCCATTCACGAAGGGATGAGATTAAGATTCCATAATTTGCCCTAAATGCAAGTGGGAGATTGATAGAGTTAGGGGTATGCTCTAGGGGAAATTCTGTTATTTATTGTAAATTATTAACCATGTAATAAAATCTTGATCGAAATAAAACGTGATTTTCTTTCTATTATATGCTTGTTATAATGTGTTATAAGTAATTAATTATTTAATTTAAGTACGTTTAACAGAAAATTCATAAATTGTGTGTTTTGTGATAGTAATTACAATTTTTGTAATCATGAGTAATTTATATAATATACATCATTTTACATATTTTTAGTCAAGATGTATCAAGACTGGATATCTATGCATCCATCGAAACTAGAGTATGTACAGCTCTCCAAAGGTTGGTAGTGTATTGCTCATGACTATTAGGAGCACCAAGGGGTTACGTACTGATAGTTATACGATAACCATGGAACGACTCACTTGATAGTTTTCTGTTGGTTAATATAACTAAGATCAAACATAAATATCAATGTGACAATATTACACAATTCTCTTAACTCGAGAATATTGTTGAGCTTCAAGGTCAAAATTCCACTTTGATTATACTTAAATCATCACACGACGTCCATAGAACGACTATGGTTGGGTCGAGTGGAAGCATTGGAAGTGAAACACTATTCAACAAAGGGTTCGTCTCCTTAGTTATACAAGATTAGTATCACGGTCAACTAAAGTTAACTCAAAGTCAAAATCCATGGCCAGAGTAGTTTGATTAATAATAATTGTTACTATTAAACCAATGACTTTGTGTTTGACTATAAAGTTGAATATGGATGATATTGGAATTTTAACCGTTACCAAATTCCATAAGTTCTAATGTGATATGGCTTTGACGAAGAGAATGACGGTAAATAATTGTCACTAGTGGGTAACGCTTAAAATAAATAAAATTGGATATTAATAAGCTACTTAAGTGATAAATTTGGCCATAATGTCGCATGACTAGCCAAAGTGATGTGTGAATGTTAATAGTTGAATTGTTCGATATTAATCACTGACTGAATTTACACCTAAGAGTCACATAACCGAAAGGTTGAATACTCTAATTACCCCATGGTTTAATCAATTATAATTGTTATAGATTAATTAAATTAATTAATATTTATGAATATTAATTATAAATTTTTATTTGATTTGTGTTGATTGGTATTAAAATGGTGTGTATATAAAAGTTGTATATACACATATCAATATATGTTATCGATGTGCATTTAAATTAATTTCAAATGCATATTTAATTGATCGAGGTTGAAGTAATTTGGAGGCCAAAAATGGGCTATGATGGCCGGCCATTGGGGGTTTTTGAATGTTGATTCAAAATGTATGAAATATTAGGAGGAAAATGTGAATTCAAGTCCTTTTTTGCTCCTTTGAACCTCCACTATTTAAACATCTCAAACCCCACTTTAGAAGCTCTTAGTTTTTGCCTCCTTCTACCTCACATCAGGCTAGCCATACCCTTGCCATCCTCGCTTTTCAAGCTTTTTAAAACACAAATTAAATTAAAATATATAATCGGTGGTTGGTGCTTTCAGTTTGGTAGCTCTTTCTAGAGTTCTAGATACAGATTCTTGGAGTTCGTCGATTTGATGCTTCAACATGTTACAACTAAGCATTAGTCATAGTAAATATTTTATCTACATTTACAAATATATATATATATAATCGTTCATTAGGTCATTTATGTGCATTAGATGGTATACTAATTATCACGAATCCATATATATTTATGCAGTCTTAAGTAGATAAGTGTATGTAATTATATATATATATATATATATATATATATATATATGCTTATATACCATTCGGCCAGTAATTAAAAATTTATTTTAATTTTCGAAAATTAATTGATAATTTAAAAATCCTTTAAAGAAATTATATTTTTAAATATATGTGTTAGTATATAAAATCAACTTAATTTTTTTTAATCTATATACATGATACGTTTTCTAGAAATAATTTTTTTATTATATTTACTTATTTATTTAAATAAAAACCTTATATATTAATATAATTTATATAAAATATAATATATTGCTTTTATATAATATATATATATATATATGTTATAAAATATGCATGTAAATATTTATTAACAATTATGTGCATGCTTTGAAATTGTTTTTTGAAAAAAAAAATTTATAGCAATGCGGAAATCTTAATTAAAAAACAATTTAAAAAATGCAAGGTTTAATAATAAAAAAATTATTTTATTAAATATAATTATGCTCGAATATATATATATATATATATTTGTATGAGTGTGTGTATATTTACACTAAAACACTTATACATATATTTATTTTATGTTGAAATTTAAATTAATTTAATATGTATATAAAATTATATGTATATGTAATTACATTTTAAAAATTAAAATTTTATTTTTGAAATAATACATGTATATATATAGTTTAGAAAATTAATACATTGATCTGGCTTTAAAATTAATAGATATTACGAAGATCTAGATTTGGAATTTAAAATTTAAATATTAAATTTAAAATTAAATATGAAATATGAAATATGAAATATTTATATTAATATTTACAATTATTTTATATTTTAGTGTCAAATACATACATACATGCATACATACATATACATATATCTAAATATTTATATATTACAAATATCATTTTATATTGTATTAAAGTTATATATATGTATGTATGTATATTAGACAACACATACGTATAGAGAGGGGTTAATATGTGCGTTGCGATGTAAATCCCAGCACTTAACCATGTAAACTGTATATGTTTCACGTGCACGTACACACACAAGTGTATATGGTACACATGTTATATTACGTAATATAAATATGACATTAAATTAAACCTTATTTAAAAATTAAATAAAATATTGATTTCGTTTAAAATAAAATTATATCAGACTTAAATAAATTTAGACTTCATAGGCCTAATAAGATCCAAAATGGGATAAACTTTTTGAAATTCACTCATTTAACCTGCAGTGTATTGGCCCAGATCTAATAATAATTTACCCACCAGACCTTGTTTGATCCTCTCCATTTCTCCCTCTTTATATCTATTTCAAGGGGACTGGGTAGTGGATGAAGTGACTGGGATAAGGTGCGTGTAGAAGGTGACTTGGCGCTTTAAGATATATTTATTTATGGTTATTCTCCTATATACCTTATTTTATTTATCATACAGACCTATATTGTATTGTCATTTGGAGACTCTATTTTATCAATACTTGTTTGGGCTTTGACTATTATGAGACGATGCTAAAACTGGAATATTTTCAGTCTTAAATTTTATTTCCTTCCACTTTGAGATTTGTAAGTGTAAAATACTTTAAAAATTGTAACTGTCTCTGTATTATATAAACCATAAAACCTAATGACTCGTACTTCTTGGCATGACTCGAGTTCAAACGCTAATATTTTGGCTTTGAATCAGTGTGCCCGAAGATACGGATTGTTACACCTGATCTATTCCATAATATACTGGATTTGATTGACTGATAAATTCAAACATGACCTGACAAATCTACAGCCTCCATAGAGCCCAATCCAGCTATAAATAGAAGGTTATCTTCAACAGCAAAAAGGATCCAGACTTTACTTATCAAAAATTAGGGGAAACTCTACCATTTTTGCACCTTGAAATATAACTTCGAGATTGTAAAATTGGTAGAACTAGTACAAAAGCAATAAAATTGATTTTGTAGACAAATATCATAGATTTGTCAAACCACTATAAAAATTATGTCTTTCTTCTCTCTTGATTTATTATTCTTATTGTTGTTTCATTTCATCTTTGAATTTCAACCATTTGGGGATGCTAGACCAAATTTTTGGCTGACAGTCATCACGTGCCTTATTGAGAGAATGTGAACCCATAGATATCTCAAATACATATACGTTAGGTATTTGGTGCCTATCTTTTGAAGCATGCATTGCTCTTATCACATAGTCAAATGACGTATTGGACTCGTATTTGTACTTCAATTGAATAAACTGGTCTAGATTGTGTACGAGAGCACTTTGCAATAAATTAAGTGCGGTGCTAAGGGCGTCGCACTCTGTGCTTTGGGCTCCCGCACCAAGCACAATCGACGGTTGTTTGCCGACCCACGTTAAACAAAAATTTGGTCGGCCGTTGACGACCGAACTGGTAGCCCCAAGCACAAATCATGGTACCTTAGCACTACACTAAATAAAAACAATTTGTGTATCTCACCTTTGAAATCCAGTGACCTTTACAAAAAGCACTTAAGGACTTAAGCTATTATTATAGCCTAGGGGACAATTCCATACTTACTTGCTCCATGTTTCTCTATGTATGTACGAAAGCACATTGTTACTTAAGAAAAATAATGGTACAGAACCAACCCCTGTAATTTGCATTTTGGAATTCATGTCTTTCCAATAAAAATAAAATGGTCCAAATTTTTCGTGTTTATAAAATTTTCCTACTAAATTTGGCTTTAAGGGTACAACTAAAACAGTTCATTTTGATCATGTTTTGATTAGATTGCCTTACCAAGGCCAACCAACTAAACTGGCCAATTTTGACCTATTTTGGATTTGTTCTGCTTTTGAAGTTTAAGTAGTTAGCTAAATTTTATTTCAAGATTTGTTTCAAGAAATGAATGCAATTAAAATGGTTTTGTAACTTAAATGAAGATGAAAATTATTTTAAAAGTTGAAAATTTTGTGCAAGTGTGTGCACTACGCTTGTGGAGTTTAAACAAACCTTGCTTTAAATTAAGAAAATCTAACTCTTTTTAGTATTCGTGCATATCTATATGCGTCCATGTGCATCTTTTATGAAGCATCTTGTACACTTCTCTAAACTCCACTATGATTCTTACAACAGCTTGATAAAGAGACTTGAAGTATGGTCATACATTTGTCATCATCAAAACACAAAAGACGGTATTTATCATCTAACACAATCAATATAATGACTTTATGCATCACTTGCAAAACTTTATGTTCTATGATGTCAATATATGTAATGGTAGCATTTTGTACTAGTCATTGCCATCATTTTTAAAGTCTGCTATATGATTTTGATTGCAAGATATCACATCAATTTTCTTACCATTCACATATGATTTTAGTTTTGTTCTTGATATATTATTAGGCTATTAATTTACAATATACAACCAATCAAAATTCATTGATTCAGAAACTAGAAACTAGAACCTATAGTATGATATTGTCTCTCAGAATACAAACTTCAAGGCACTTCTTCAGTTTTAGCTCTTAAGAGCATTATTAGTAATTTAGACTATGATAAAACCGGATTGGTTACACAATATAAGGGTTGTAAGAGCAATATAGGTTAATATACACATATTATGCATGCCTCCATACTGTTGTATTTAATTAAATTAATGGAAAATTATAACGGATATTTTTTCGTTCAACGGAAGAAACGGATGCTTTGTACCTATGTATTAATATAAATCAATAAACAATTTATGCATGTAATATTGTCTCTTTGAGCATCTCTATTGGTGTAAGTATTTAGTAATAATATTCTAGTTTGCATTTTTAACAAACAAATTCAAACTAAACATTAAGCTTAATATTCAATTTGGCATTCAAGATCCTAAATTGAATCGGTTACCTATTTAATAGCCGTCTAAATTCAGACATTTGTTTTATAACTATCCAAAATTTCAAACACTTCATATTTGAAAATCTGAATTATTTAAATATTTGAATCTTGGATTTAATCTGATTAAATTAATTTATTAACCTTGTTAACCCCCTTTTATTAATAACTGAAGATAGGAAATTTGTTTTTGAAATTTTTTTTAAAAAATAAATAGTTCGAAGAAATATTGATAATGTGACCGGAAATTGTTTTAGCGATAAACAGCTTTTTATTCAATATAAGTTGTTTAAACTTTTTGTACATATCTAAATAACATAAGAGGTCATTAATAGCTAACAAAAATATTTTGACTAAATATGATTAACTAAGTGAACTTCTAGAAGCTTCTAGGAGGAATTGGATATTTGTGAGTGGAGATATTTAGGCTAGATATTATCTTTGGCTTAGTGAGGTAGAAAGCAAGGCACATGGGTGGTGAGGGAGGGTTGGCTGGCTAGAGAGGTGACATGAGAGAGTGAGCACACCACTTGTTGCCTATATAAGTGACCATATATCTCATAGAAACACGTTTACATTTTTAGCAAATTTAAATCAAAGCACTCCATCTCCTTCTCTCTTCGTAAATTCCTAAACAAAAAGGAAATCAAATCAACGCAAAAACTTACCAACTCAAGTATAAGTCTTACAACAACATAGAAACTACTATTAGTGTTTACCCCTTTTTTAACCAAAGTAGCTAACTTAAAATGGACCAAGATAACTCATACGGAGTCGGATTGACTTGAAATTTTGGGAGAACACTTAAAAGACATAAGAAGGCACTCGCCAAAATGGGCTAGATTGGATAAGGCTAGATGGATCGCTAGCGATCTAACTAGATGGATCTCTAGTGATCCATTTAGAGTAGGCCTCACCACCCAAAAAAAAATGGGTAGGTCCCAAACACCCTCTAGAGTGTACCTGCAATGTTTAGTCTGATTTTGTTAAGTTTTGAGTGAGTTATGGATGATTCTTCTGGACCAAATGACCCATGAAGATGGATGATCAAACAAACTCCAAATGACTTGATATTTGGATAAGACATTCGAATAGATGAAAGGAAGGCAACCCAAAAGGGCAGACTCAAAAATAGTTTAAGGGCATGGATCGCTAGTGATCCATCATGTTAGCTCGGGTCGCCTTGAATTTTTTTGGACTTCTTCCTAGCACTGAGTAGAGCTCTCCTACCCCTATAAATATAATCCTACCTGCAACACAAAGAGGATCTTCTTCTGGACTGGCTGTTGGAACTCTACAGAGATTATTCTTCACTCTTATTCTCCTACACAATAGTCATCTAGGAGTTCACTGTGATTCTCCAGTGAACTATTATACTTGTGACTTATTCTAATCTCACCAACTTATAACCAAATTCAGCTTGTAATAGTATTTAGTCGATAATAAAGCTTATAAAGTGGACGTAGGCTTCGTTAACAGCCGAACCACTATAAAAATCTTCTTGTCCCTTTGTTATTTCTGCTCTTTTACATTTATTTTCTATATTATTGCTCTATAAGAACAGGGCTGGTGCTGTCACACTCAATCCAGGGTGTTGATCTATTTTTTAGGTTAACATTTTCGTACTTTCACTGAGAAAACTGAACTCAAGACTAGATCCGAAGACTTGAACTTTGAATCTAAGACTTGGAGAAGATGAGCAGGCCTAATACTAGATCTCGAGCCAGAGCAAATCAACCAGAGCCTGGGGTAGCCAGGATGTGTCCACAAATTCTCATCAACCCAACTATGTATTTAGAGAGGAGATGGAAAGGACGACGAAAAAGATGCAGGATGAAATCTTAGCTAAACAACATGAGATGATGGAAGGCTTCTTCCAGAAGATGGAGCAGCAAAGGATGGCTAGATCTGCAAGGAATAGGAATCAAACTCCTAGGAACGACGTAGGAGTTGCTAGAGTTGGATGGGAACAAGATGGAGCCTTGTAACGACCCGTATTTTTTATAATTAAAAATATTCAATTTAATAAGATTTTTGGAATTTAATATTGGGAGAAATTAAAATTTATGTTTATAAATGGGAAATTTTTTTAAATGTAATTTAATAATGTTGATTGAATGAAATTGACAATTGTTAATGTGATTTCAATCGACTATAATGGTAAAGCTAATTGAGAATGTAATTGTAGAGCTTAAATTGGAAATAATTGTAAGTCAATAAGAAATGAATTAAATGATGTATTAATGGTCAAATTATATGTATTAAATTTAGATTAGTTAATATAGAAAATGAAATCGGTTTGGGTACGTAATTTTTAACCCTTGGTTGTAAACAATGAATTACTAAGCTGTAACAACTGATTTATTAGCATCTCGTTGATTAAATCAGTTTGGAATTAATTTGGAAATCAATGAAACTTAATGTAATTAAATATTGTAGTTAATATGAGTTAAGATGATAACTGTAGAATATGAATGTAATAAAATGTAAACTAATGTTAATTATATTCATAAGGTAATAGTTGATTCAATAATAAGAGTGAGAATCAAAATAGAAGAATTTATTGGAATCTTTTAATTAAAAAGAGGGAAGATGTTAATTATAAACATATATTGAAATAAATTTAAATTGGGTGATTTATTTCCAATTAATTCAGTTCGTGCTTCAAAATTTAATGCTAGTTTACTGTATATATGTTTGTACCTAAATATAAACTTATGTTTTAGATCCAATTAGATCATATAAGGAAAAGAGTATTTAGGTGTGAAATCTCATACGGTATTAAATTAAATGTTAATAGGAGATGATAAAGGGGGTAAAATAGATTTACACTTGACTATTTCCTTTTCAATTAGACTTGATTAGATTTTAATTGCAACATAATTTACCTTTCCATCTTCACTCTTCTAATTTACTCTTACATTCATTACCTCCGTATATGGATTATTTTCATACCTTTTATTTATGAATGTAAACTATAAGTGGCGATAAAAATGTACATATATACACCTGTTTATATTACCTTATTTATGCTATCATATTTTTGAATGTATAATAATTCACTCCTAGTAAAACATTCAATTGAAATGTTAACATGTTTGTTTGAATTCCCAATCTAATCAAAGAGAGAGAGAAATGAAAAGTTCTTAATGATGTATATTCTTTTAATTAATGACAAAAATTTGTGTAGAAAAATTATTTTCATTTATTGTGTGTTAATTAAATCTTTAATGGATGTCACTTTTGGTATGTTTGGGGTTAACAAAATTAATTAATTGTTTTTGAAATTTAAATTCCAAAAGTTTGTTTACAGTATAGAGTTGGTCCATTTATTCCCTTTCTAATTAATAATTGCCGCATTCTTTTCATTATTTCTTCATTTGTTCCATTACTCCTTTCCATTTACATTGTCTGAAGTTTTTCCATTTTGCAAACATGAACTACTTTTCATACTTTTAATTCTTTCTTTTACCTCTTTTTAATACCTGCTACTTTTAAAAAAGGTTGTTCATATTTACTTTATTCCAATACCTGGTTTGTTCATATTTACTTATTTTGATTTAACTTACATAAGGTCCTTTAGTTCTGACTCGAGTGTTTTGTCTTTTCATTACGCTCGGGTCAGCCTGAGCTTTTCAGTGTTGAAGATATTATTCTGGAGGATGAAGACGAAGTTTAGTATTATATTATTATTTTATCCCATTGTATCATGTTGTTCTACTGCATTATTTATTTATTCGTGCTTTATGTATAACTCTAATTTGTATTGTAAAGTGTAATCAAATGTTATTTGTCAAACAGCTTCATGAACTGTTTATTTGATTATTATATTTTGTCATTCCGCTGTGAGATTCTGTGATTTAATTTTCCTTCTGTTCTCCTATTTTCTTATTTACCCCATTAACAATCCTCCCTTTTGAATGGTTTGATTTGACATATGTGATTTATTTTCAATTTAAACCGTCCAAAAAGATGGGTCGTTATAGTTGGTATCAGAGCTTTGGTTTAGCGATAACCTTAGCTTTGTGGGGTTTACCTCATTAGAGATAGGGTAGTAATACCCTAGAATGAGTTTGTTTGAGTGTATATATATGAGAGAGCGTACTTGTCAGTGTTCTAAAATGTTTTTGTATTGTGTTGATTTGTTTTGTTTAGTATTTATAAATTCTGGTCAGTACATAGGACGTTATGGCATCGATAGGGATTTAAACACTTAATAGGGCAGACCGACACAATATTGTTTTTGAAATATAAGTAATTAAATAATTTTACCTAGTATTATATTTTGTATATAAAAGAATAATTTTTATAAATGGATATAGTTGTATGTAATATGTTTGTTTGTTAGGAAGTGAAATTTTATAAATATTGGTTGCAAAATAGGATTTACAAATAAAGTGAATATAAATTGGAAACTTGAGAACTTAAGTTCCGGGGTTTTTTAATTGGTCTTCAAAAGATTTTGGAATATAATATTAGTATTATTTGGAAGTATTCTCAGGTATAAATATTTTCAATGTGATTTGAAAGAAATGTTTTAGAAGAATTTTAAGAGGAAATAAGTTTTGTACTCCCCTCTTTTGTCGTTGGAAAATAATTTCGGTGATGACAGTGGCATCATCGACAATCATTTTTGAGTTTCAAAGTGGGAAGACCACTGTAGTAGCTTTGCTACATATTTCTTTTGATAAACAAATTTTAATTTTAATTTCCAAGTATGTTTTGCTATACAAAAGATAAGTAGATATTATTTTGAGATGATTTGCAATGAAATCTGTTATTTAGTTCTTAAGTTTTCTATTAATCGATACTTTTCAGTTATGTTAATAGAATGGAACCTTGACTATTTTAATAAGCTGGAAACTTCCAAAATTGAAACCTGAATTAAAAAGTAATTATTTAATGAAATTAAAACAAAATTGGAGATTTGTAACTTTTAAATTAAAAGATAATGAAAAATTAAAAAATATAAATTATTGAACATTTTGTTAACTAAAATGAAGAAGATAATTTGTATTACACTCAATTACATTCTAAAAGCATATATAAAACTTATCAGAAATATTTAAAAATGTAAAATGAATATGTAATAAAATATTATACAAGTAAAAGCCTAATAACAAAAGTGCTTCCAAATGAACATATGTTTATAAATAAAGAATTATGATGTACAAGAATTATTTTAAACATAAGTTAATATTTTGAAATGCTAGTAATTAAATTAAATAGAAAAAATGAATACTGTTTAAGTAATGATTATAAACTCAAGAAAATGACTGAAATGATTCATTGATGAATATTAATATTAAATGGATATCAAGGTTATAAGTAAATAATAAATGTGAAATAAACTGAAATGAAATGTACGTAGTACTTTAATAATGGATTGACTGATGATTCCAAATATTGAATGGGAAATAAATTGTGTAATGAAGGTAAATCAATGAAAGATAATCATTGTATGAATGAATAAAAATAAATAAAAGGCAAATAATGTGTGAAAGAAACCAATAGCATAAACTTAAATAATAATGTGTTAAATTCTTTGTTGTTTTGGCTTATGGAAAGTTTGGGAAATGATACTTCAAATTGTTCAAGGTTGTATGAATAATTTATTAAGTAATTATTGAAGGCTGTTGAGCGTAAGGTACACTTGGTAGTTTATTTATCACCCTTGTACGATGAAAGGTTTCTGAACTTAAACAAACCATTTGTTTTGGTTGCTATGGATGTATGATTGATTTTTTTTGTTGCATATAATGGTTATACTGCTTTTGTTCGCATATGATTATTATATATTGTATGTTGCTTGTGCTATTGATTTGAAACAACTAAAATATTATTCTTTTACATCACATTAACTCTTTGGATTATATAAGTGAAATACAAGTTTATGGAAGCAATAGCTACTTCTTTTGGTTTCATAAATAAAGTTGTTTGCCTGACAAATAGGTACGTTTTCGGATTATGGTTTTTGGAATGATATTTTATTATTTTACCATGGTTTGGGATATTTTATTATTGAAATATGATATATATATATATATATATTGAAATTATTGATATTATAATTTTTCAGACCTAACCGCGCAAAGAAGACTCTGTTGAAATTTTTCGTGAATTTAGGACTTCGAAATTTTTTGTGAAAGTGGGATTATTTTCAAATTTTTATTAAGCTAAATTATGTAAATTAATTGTTTATAAATTGAATATTTTGAATAAAATTATATCAAATTTCTTAATTCCTTCTTGTTCCTTTTCGGGGACGAAAAGTTTTGATTGGGGGAGATTGTAACGACCCGTATTTTTGATAATTAAAAATATTCAATTTAATAAGATTTTTGGAATTTAATATTGGGAGAAATTAAAATTTATGATTTATAAATGGGAATTTTTTTTTAAAATGTAATTTAATAATGTTGATTGAATGAAATTGATAATTGTTAATGTGATTTCAAACAACTATAATGGTAAAGCTAATTGGGAATGTAATTGTAGAGCTTAAATTGGAAATAATTGTAAGTCAATAAGAAATGAATTAAATGATGTATTAATGGTCAAATTATATGTATTAAATTGAGATTAGTTAATATAGAAAATGAAATCAGTTTGGGTAAGTAATTTATAACCCTTGATTGTAAACAATGAATTAATAGAAATGAATTACTAAGCTGTAACAACTGATTTATTAGCATCTCATTGGTTAAATTAGTTTGGAATTAATTTGGAAATTAATGAAATTTAATGTAATTAAATATTGCAGTTAATAGGAGTTAAGATGGTAACTGTAGAATATGAATGTGATAAAATGTAAACTAATGTTAATTATATTCATAAGGTAATAGTTGATTCAATAATAAGAGTGAGAATCAAAATAAAAGAATTTATTGGAATCTTTTAATTAAAAAGAGGGAAGACGTTAATTGTAAACATATATTGAAATATATTTAAATTGGGTGATTTATTTCCAATTAATTCAGTTCGTGCTTCAAAATTTAATGCTAGTTTACTGTATATATGTTTGTACCTAAATATAAACTTATGTTTTAGATCCAATTAGATCATATAAGGAAAAGAGTATTTAGGTGTGAAATCTCATACGGTATTAAATTAAATGTTAATAGGAGATGATAAAGGGGGTAAAATAGATTTACACTTGACTATTTCCTTTTCAATTAGACTTGATTAGATTTTAATTGCAACATAATTTACCTTTCCATCTTCACTCTTCTAATTTACTCTTACATTCATTACCTCCTTATGTGGATTATTTTCATACCTTTTATTTATGAATGTAAACTATAAGTGGCAATAAAGATGTACATATATACACTGTTTATATTACCTTATTTATGTTATCATATTTTTAAAATTTATGTTAATGCATTCCTAGTAAAACATTCAATCGAAATGTTAACATGTTTGTTTGAATTCCCAATCTAATCAAAGAGAGAGAGAAATGAAAAGTTCGTAATGTTGTATATTCTTTTAATTAATGACATAAATTTGTGTAGAGAATTTTTTTTTCATTTATTGTGTGTTAATTAAATCTTTAATGGATGTCAATTTTGGTATGTTTGGGGTTAATAAAATTAATTAAGCGAACAATTATTTTTGAAAGTTAAATTCCTAAAGTTTGTTTATAGTATAGAGTTGGTCCATTCATTCCCTGTCTAATTAATAATTGCCGCATTCTTTTCATTATTTCCTCATTTGTTCCATTACTCCTTTCCATTTACATTGTCTTAAGCTTTTCCATTTTGCAAACATGAACTATTTTTCGTATTTTTAATTCTTTCTTTTAGCTCTTTTTAATACCTGCTACTTTTAAAAAAGGCTGTTCATATTTACTTTAAAGATGAACGGAGCTAAGCGATCTACCGAAGCTGTGGGATGTCAAAATGCATCGGTAGGCGAGCATTCCGCCTTAGAGGGAAGCACCTGCGCAAGCAAGTGTAGACGAAGCAGAAGCGAGAATGTGACCCTATAAATCAATTAAAACCTCAGATTCATACAAGAACCACGATGATTTAATCCCAAGCTGAATAAAAGGGTTCTTTGAGTAAAAACCATTTGATCATCGGTTATTCAATTTCAATGAGTAGTTTGTTCATATTTACTTATTTTGATTTAACTTACATAAGATCTTTTAGTTCTGACTCGAGTGTTTTGTCTTTTCATTACGCTCGGGTCAGCTTGAGCTTTTCAGCGTTGAAGACATTATTCTGGAGGACGAAGATGGAGTTTAGTATTATATTATTATTTTATCCCATTGTATCATGTTGTTCCGCTGCATTATTTATTTATTCCTGTTGTATGTATAACTCTGATTTGTATTGTAAAGTGTAATCAAATGTTATTTGTCAAACAGATTCATGAACTGTTTATTTGATTATTATATTTTGTCATTCTGGTGTGAGATTCTGTGTTTTTTTTCCTTCTTTTCTCTTATTTTCTTATTTACCCCATTAACAATCCTCCCTTTTGAATGGTTTAAGTTGACATGTATGGTTTATTGTCGATTTAAACCGTCCAAAAAGGTGGGTCATTTTAAGTCTTGCTCTCATGCCTAGAGCAACCGATAGTTGGGAGCAACGCTGGAATCAACATGGGAATCAACCCCAATGCTTGAGTGACTGTTGAAATACCAGGAACTGCTGGTATGGGAGCTAATCCAAATACTAGGATGCAACTGACAAAATAATATGTACCTGAACTTCCTCGGTGGAATGCAGGTCTGAATGAGAATAGAGTGATGAATTTAAACACAGGCGTGCGGTCAGAACATCTTGGGATACCCCCACTAGAACAGGGGGCAAAATATTGTTTTAGGATGGAGACTGTTTCCTGGAGATTTGACCAGGCAACTGAGTACTCGGCATTGGCAAGTACTCGGCATCCAGTAGTGCTCGGCATCCAGGAGTACTCGGCATTCAGTAGCACTCGGCGTTCAGGAGTACTCGACTTCCAGGACTACTCTGCATTCAGTAGCACTCGGCGTCTGTAAGCGCTCGGCATCGGAAGACATTCGGCATGTACAACTGCTCGGCATGGCTGTATCATTCGGCCAAAGGCACTACTCGGCTAAAGGCAACGTCCGGCCATAACTCTCGTTCGGCCAAGAAACATCGTTCGGCCAGAAGCATCGTCCGGCTAAAGCATCGTTCGGCCAGGGACATTGTTCGGCCAGAAGCATTGTTCGGCTAAAGCTATCGTTCGGCCAGCACCAACGTTCGGCCAGAACCATCATTCGGCCAAAGGCACTACTCGGCTAAAGGAAACGTCCGGCCATAACCATCGTTCGGCTAGGGACATTGTTTGGCCAGAAGCATTGTTCGGCTAAAGCATCGTTCGACCAGGGACATTGTTCGGCCAGAAGCATTGTTCGGCTAAAGCTATCGTTCGGCCAGCACCAACGTTCGGCCAGAGACAACGTTCGGTCAAGCGCTTCGTTCGGCCAGAGGCACGTTCGGCTAAAGCATCTATTCGTTCTACTCTTCCCACGCAGCAAGCGTATCGTTCGGCATAGAGAATGTGGTTCGGCATCCAATTGATCGGCCTATTTGGTTCGGCATACGGCGACCACTATATTTGGGCCAAGATGTTCGGCTGCCGAGCCCACCTGGGAAGTCCAACCCATCTTTGTCTATAAATAGAGGGTCAGGGGCATAGTAAAAGGGATCTTTTTTGGAGAACACTGGGGAGACTCTGCCATTTTCCAGACTCATCTTCTTTACTTAGCAACTCCATTCAAACATTTGATCTACGAATTGTATTTGTAATCAATCATTAAGAAGATCAATAAAGTTTAACCTCAAAGTGGACGTAGGCAATTACGCTGAACCATTATAAATCCGGTATTCTTATTTCTGCATTTGAATTAACATATTCTTCTTTGTTTAATTTATCTTCATCATTTATATCTCTTCATAATCTTTCTCAACGAGGTTAGTGACCAATTTTGGTGCTAACACTTTGCTGCTTTCACTGAGAATTGAATTCTCAGACCTCAAGGATCTGCTTTGAAGCTACCGGATTGAACAAATCCCCCAAAGAAGATCCAACTCATTTATAGGACATCCGTTGATTCTACTCAGAGTTCATACCAATAACTCTACAATGGCAAGACCACGTACCAGGTCAGCTTCTCATAATGCGGATGCCCATGAGACTGCTAGCGTGCAACAAGCAGGACCTAGAAATCAGCCAGCGATTCCGGGTGTAGGAATTGCCGCCCAGGACCAGACTCCAGTTGTCACCAAAATAGAGTTCAACGACTTGATGAGAGAACTCAGGGAAAGCAGGAGACAACTAGGAGAGCAGATGCAAGCTAACGCCAACCTGATGGCACAACTCACTCAACAGCAGCAACAGAATGCTAGGGGCAATCCCGCTCCTTATTCCTCATCCGACAGCTCAACTTCCTCTGATGAACCTCCCAGGCGCAGACGCCGTAAGACTGAAGCTGCACGGGCAGGTGCTGCTATTCAAACAGCTGGAGACTGTGACCAAGCCGGGGCTGGAAACTTAGGAACTGGAGTGCAGGTGGAGGCTGGAGGCCCAGACCATCAAAACGCTAACGATGTCGAACCTCAAGATGCACGTTTGGCAGATCGCCAGGAGAGGAGGCATCAGCATGGACAGTCGCATAGAATAGACTCTAACCTTCCGCCCTCCATACAAACACCAGATCTGACAGCCATGGTCAAGAAATTGATGAAAGAAAATCAAGGCTTATCGAATGACGATTGGGGAATATCAAGAAGTCATACTCCCTTTACAGACATTGTGCTGCAGGCGGCGTACTCCAGAAAGTTTATTATGCCAACTATCCCTGCTTATGAGGGAAAGACTGATCCTGGACAGCATGTCATGAGGTACGAGTGGATGATGGATTCAGCTAGAGCAAATGACGCAACCAAGTGTAGATGCTTTCCAATTACTCTATCTGGGATCGCTACTATGTGGTTCACCCGACTTCCTCCGCGGTCCGTATCCAATTTCGAGGAGTTGGCAAAGAAGTTTATTGAGCAGTTCAGGATACACACTACTCGTCCAAAGAACGTAATGTCTCTGTCAAGTGTAATCCAAAATCCTGGGGAGTCATTGAAGGAATATTTACAAAGATTCCATGTTGCGGCAACTGAAGTCAGTAATCCCAATGATCATGCAATTCTAATGGCTGTAATGAGAGGTGTGGATCCGGATTCTGAGTTTGGAGACTGGTTGGCAGGAAAACCTCCGACTTCGCTAGAGCGTTTCTACTCAAAGGCACACCAGTTCATAAGAAGAGAGGAAGCTAGGTGGTTAAGGCGAGATAAGGCACCAGGACCTGTCCAAGAGTCCGTGAAAAGCAACGTTCCTGTGAAGCAGTCCGGAGACAACTCGGGAAATGTCCAAGTCAATGTCCAGAACAAGCCTGGGCAGCCAAAGGAGTCCGGAGGAAGAAATCAAGGGAAGAAGAGAGAAGCGGGGAAGTGGAAACCGAGAATTCCAAGCTACATCGAGTATACCCTGCTGAATGCGTCTCTTGATAACATTTACCTATCAACCTGCAATACTTTCCAGTACAGAAAGCCATGTCCAAAAGAGTCAACCGAGGAACAGAAGCGGACCGGGAAATATTGCCGCTTCCATGAGACTTATAGGCACAATACGGAAGAGTGCAGACACCTACACGATGCTATAGAGAAGTTCATCAGGCAGAAAAAGTTGCAAGAATTTGTGAAGGATCCTCAGGAAGGAGGACAGGGAACATCCAACCCAGGTCGTGCTCCAGCTCCGCGGCATCCCGATGAACCTACCCGGACTGTGGGTAGGCTAGTCATAAACACGATCATCGGCGGGCCTCACCCCGCGGATAAGAATTGGCAGGAGATGGAGCGGTATGCTAGTTCCCTGAAGCATGCAGATTTCGAGTGTTGTTCCAACGTGGAGGATGGGACCCCTGCTAAGCAGCTGCGCGTGATGACAGACGATATAGTGTTCAGAAACAGAGATGTTGACCAAGTGGAGGCTCCAACCATCGACCTGATGGTCATATCTGCGATGATCGGACTGGCTTATGTGAAAAGAATTCTGATTGATTGTGGAAGTTCAGTCAACATCATATTCAAGAAGGCTTATGACCAGATGAAAATGGAAACAAAGGACTTGAAACCGTCCAAAGCTCGTATACACGGCTTTAATGGCGCAGCGACCGATGCAGTGGGGTATGTTGAGTTACCAGTTGAACTGGGACAAGGCGAACGTCGGAGGGTGCGAATCCTGCCCTTCGTAGTTTTGGATGTGGATTCTCCGTATAATGTATTCCTGGGCCGACCGGCCCTGGTTGAGTTTAGGGCAGCACTAGCCCCGTGGTGCTTAACTTTGAAGTTCCCAACTGACAAAGGAGTGGGTGTTGTTCATGGCGACCAAGCAGTTGGTCGTGCCTGTTATGTGGCTGAGCTCAGAGAGGCCCATCGGAGGGAGAAAGGAAAGGTTGCGGACATTCATGTCCGCATCCATAATAATGATGATTGATAAGTAGTGCCCGAGCCCTGGCTCGGGCATAATTCTCGGATCTTCAGACACATAGATCCGAGAGATGACGATGAGAAACCCAGGGAAGAAAAGGCAGCGCCGGCTGAATTAACAATTGACATTTCAGTCAGCCGAGACGATCCATCGCGAGTGCTGAAGATCGGATCACTACTCGGCCCCGCAATGACTGAAGACCTTAGTGATTTCCTCCGGGCAAATCTTGATGTTTTCACCTGGGTGCATTCTGATATGTGCGGGATTTCTCCCGCCATTACGAGTCATATGTTGAACATAGACCCGAAATACATCCCAGTTAAGCAAAAGAGGAGAGGAATGGACCCAGAGAGGTCCGCTGCTCTCAGAGAGGAAGTGGACAAACTCAAAGCCAACGGGTTCGTCCGCGACGCCCTCTACCCTGAATGGGTATCGAATCCCGTGCTGGTGAAAAAGGCGAATGGGAAATGGAGAACTTGCGTAGATTATTCCGACTTGAACAAAGTGTGCCCCAAGGACAGTTTCCCGTTGCCTAGGATTGATCAGTTGGTCGACTCCACTGCAGGACACGAGCTGTTATCATTCATGAATGCATATTCGGGTTACAACTAAATCCCGATGCATATTCCGAACCAAGAACACACCAACTTCGTCATAGATGTCGGGCTATATTGCTATGTAGTGATGCCCTTCGGACTGAAAAACGCAGGAGCGACTTATCAGCGTTTGGTGAATCGAATGTTCAAAGACCAGCTTGGTAGAACAATGGAAGTCTATGTGGATGACATGCTCGTGAAGTCACGATAGTCAAACGACCACATTCAAGACTTGGCTGAAATGTTCGACATACTCAGATATTATGGGATGAAGATCAACCCTCTGAAGAGTTCCTTCGGCGTTGCGTCGGGGAAGTTTTTGGGATTCATTGTCAATGCTAGGGGAATTGAAGCCAACCCAGAAAAGATTCAAGCTGTTCGGGATGTGCAGGTCCCAGAACCATAAAACAGGTGCAAAGCTTGAATGGAAAAGTGGTTGCGCTGAGTCGATTCATATCCGGAGCCACGGACAAGTGCATTCCTTTCTTTGATATAATAAAGAAAGGGAAGAGGAATTTCGAATGGACATCTAATTGTGAGGAAGCATTCCAGGATCTGGTGAGGCATCTAGAGAGTCCTCCAGTGCTGTCAAAACCAGTAGACCACGAGATGCTGTACGTATACTTGGCCGTATCCCCACATGCTATAAGTGCGGCTTTGGTTCACGAGGAGGACCGAATCCAGAAGCCGGTGTATTATGTTAGCAAGCGTTTAACGGGGGCATAAAGAAATTACCCTAAAATCGAGAAATTGGCCTATTGCTTGGTGATTGCATCATGTAAGCTGTGCCCATACTTTCAAGCACACTCAATCAGTGTTTATACCGATCAACCCCTACGGCAGGTACTCCAACGACCAGAAACTTCTGGAAGATTGTTAAAATGGAACATCGAGTTGAGCCAGTTCGATATCGCCTACTTGCCACGAAGAGCCATACAAGGGCAAGCGTTAGCAGATTTCATTGCTGAGTTTACCATACCCGACGAACCAGATAATCACGATGTCATTCACCCTGTTCGATGGAAATTATACACCGATGGGGCATCAAACGACCGTTGCTCCGGCGCTGGCGTAGTCCTTGTAACTCCGGAAAATCGATCGGTTTGTTACGCTCTGAAGCTCGATTTCCCGGCTACAAATAACGAAGCAGAATATGAAGCACTGATTGCGGGCTTGAAACTCATTGGAGAACTCGGGATAAAATCAGTTGAAATCTTATGTGACTCACAGTTGGTGGTCTACCAGGTGCGAGGAGATTATCAAGCAAATGGACAGAAGCTTGCTCCGTACCTTGTTCTGGTTCAAGAACTGCTGTCAAACCGTGAGCGTTATGACATTTCGCATGTCCCGCGTGAACAGAACAAAGAAGCCGACTTATTGGAAAAATTCGCAAGCACTGGCGATGCTCAGCAAATGGGATTGTTTCCCGTTGAGGCCTTGCGTGCCCCAAGTATAGACGCAATGAAAGTTGATTTTGTGTTGAAAACAGGAATCGAGAGGGAATCGTGGATAACCCCGTTCAAACTATACCTAACAACCGGGGTTTTACCAGAGAAAAGGAGCGAAAGACGACAGGTCCTTCGGAAGGCCGCGCGATACGTGATGCAGGATGGATTAATGTATAGAAAGGGGTTCTCAGTCCCCTTATTACGATGCATCGCTCATGATGAGACGAAACGGGTCTTGAAGGAGGTACACGAAGGAGAATGCGGTGACCATACTGGGGGGCAAACGCTAGCAAAAAAGATCCTCCGCTATGGATATTACTGGCCGACCGTAAATCGGGACGCTGCAGACTACGCAAGGAAATGTGACAAGTGTCAAAGATATGCGAAAATCCCGAGGACTCCATCAACAGAACTCACACAAATGGTTAGTCCCTGGCCATTTGCAATCTGGGGAATCGACATAATCGGCTCTTTGCCTATATCCAAAGGTGGTGCGAAATACACGATAGTTGCAGTCGACTATTTCACAAAATGGGCTGAGGCAGAACCCTTGGCCACAATCACCTCTAAGAAGGTCATTAACTTCATTGTACGAAACATTATATGCCTCTTTGGCCTCCCTCGCACCATCATTACGGACAATGGGACGCAATTTGAAAGCAGAGAGTTCAAAGAGTTCTGTTTAAAGTATGGCATTGAGAAGAAATTCGCCGCTGTTGCACACCCAAAAGCTAATGGACAAGTCGAGGCCGTTAACAAAATAATCAAGTCCATACTGAAGAAGCGTTTGGAGAAGGTCGGAGGCAAATGGGTAGATGAGCTCCCGACAGCATTATGGGCTTATAGAACTACCCACAAGTCCGCGACCGGCCACACTCCATTCGCCTTGGCATACGGCTCGGAAGCCGTTATACCCGTGGAACTTGAAGTTCCATCGCATCGAGTGACATATTATGATCCCAAGACGAATCAGGACCTCTTGTTGGAATCGCTGGACTGCATCGATGAAAAACGTGAAGAGGTCGAATTAAGGGCGGCAGCACATAGGCACCAAGTCAAGCGTTACTACGATGGCAGAGTCCGCCCAAGGATTTTCGATGTGGGTGATCTCATTTTGAAACGAGTTTTCCCGGTACCGTCGCGTATGAATCCCAGCTGGGAAGGTTCGTACGTCATTGAACGGAAGCTTGGAGAGGGAACATTCAAGCTAGCGACCATTGATGGCGTGACACTCCCCCGAGCTTGGAATAGTGAACATTTGCGACATTATTACATTTAGTATGTTTCTTTCTTGTTTTAGGCACAGTTATTTCCTGTATGTTTCCATTCAGTCGTAACTTAGTTTCCTTTCAGCCATGTAATCAGGCGGTTTAGTTGTTTTTCATTAATAAAGGCTTGAAGCCGTATTTTTCATGAATTACTAACGTTTCTATATCTCATAATCGGGTGATGAACTACTAGAGCTACATTGTCCTGTATAATGTGCAAACTCGTATAAACAATCTCAATCTCCTAGTCCCCTGAGCGCGGACTGGAGTACTCTAAGTCCCCGGAGCGCGAACTAGAGTATAATCGATTTCAATCTCCGAGTCCCCTGAGCGCGGACCGGAGTACTCTAAGTCCCCGGAGCACGGACTAGAGTATAAACAACTTCAATCTCCGAGTCCCCTGAGCGCGGACCGGAGTACTCTAAGTCCTCGTAGCGCGGACAAGAGTATAAACGACTTCAATCTCCGAGTCCCCTGAGTGCGGACCGAAGTACTCTAAGTCCCCGGAGCGCGGACTAGAGTATAAACGACTTCAATCTCCGAGTCCCCTGAGCGCGGACCGGAGTACTCTAAGTCCCCGGAGCGCGGACTAGAGTATAAACGACTTCAATCTCCGAGTCCCCTGAGCGTGGACCGGAGTACTCTAAGTCCCTGGAGCGCGAACTAGAGTATAATCGATTTCAATCTCCGAGTCCCCTGAGCGCGGACCGGAGTACTCTAAGTCCCCAGAGCGCGGACTAGAGTATAAACGACTTCAATCTCCGAGTCCCCTGAGCACGGACCGGAGTACTCTAAGTCCCCGGAGTGCGGACTAGAGTATAAACGACTTCAATCTCCGAGTCCCCTGAGCGTGGACCGGAGTACTCTAAGTCCCCGGAGCGCGGACTAGAGTATAAACGACTTCAATCTCCGAGTCCCCTGAGCGCGGACCGGAGTACTCTAAGTCCCCGGAGCGCGGACTAGAGTATAAACGACTTCAATCTCCGAGTCCCCTGAGCGCGGACCAGAGTACTCTAAGTCCCCGGAGCGCGGACTAGAGTATAAACGACTTCAATCTCCGAGTCCCCTGAGCGCGGACCGGAGTACTCTAAGTCCCCGGAGCGCGGACTAGAGTATAAACGACTTCAATCTCCGAGTCCCCTGAGCGCGGACCGGAGTACTCTAAGTCCCCGGAGCGCGGACTAGAGTATAAACGACTTCAATCTCCGGGACCCCTGAGCGCGGACCGGAGTACTCTAAGTCCCCGGAGCGCGGACTAGAGTATAAACGATTTCAGTCTCTGAGTCCCCAGAATGCGGACCGGAGTACTCTAAGTCCCCAGAGCGCGGACTAGAGTATAAAAGATTTCAATCTCCGAGTCCCCAGAGTATGGACTGGAGTACTCTAAGTCCCCAGAGTGCGGATTAGAGTATTAACAATCTCAATCTCCGAATCCCCTGAATATGGGTCAACTTATTATAAGTCCCTGGAACGCGAATTTAGAAATGCTCAAGGAATATAGAACAAGGAGTATGCCACTCCGAAGAATGTTCGAACAACGCGAGAATGGACTGAGAAATATACAACTCATAAGTGCTTGAGTTTTGACCACAGTTATTCAGAAAGCTAAAAAGTAAGAGAGTCGTTCAAACGACTAAGGAACTAAACTTTATTTAATAGTCCAAAATCAGGTTACACAGTTATCCCTCCAAAACTTGGAGTCAAGAACCTATCTATACAAACTACGGAGACAAAAGATAAAAGTAGTTACAAGACTTAAGCAAAGAAAAACTCGTTGAACGAGTATAGCGATTATTTCTTCGGTTTCTTCTTCTTGTCTTCTTTTGTTTTTTCCGATGACTCCTCTCCCTCATGCTTCTTCTTGGATTTCTTGCTTGCTAAAGAAGCGGAGTCAGGAGTAGGAGAAGGAACATCCAGAGGTTTGAACCTGCCCGGGAGAATGATCTTCAAAGGTCTGTTCCGCGGGTCGGTGAGTTCCAGTATTTCAGGCTCAACTTTGACCTCGACTTTTTTCTTCTCCTCTTCGACGAGACGCTCTTTCATGCTCATCTTCGAGGTATGTTCAGAGGCGCCAGTGATTTCGATTTCATCACTCCCTTCAGAGGGAGATGAGGTGTCTAGCTTATCATCATCTAGCGCCCTGATCACTTGAGCGTCAGGGCCGGGAGTTACTCCCGCATGAGCAACATCGCTTGTTTTCTCTGCCTTCTTCTTGGCGTCATCGCTCCTCGGAGTTGGCTCGGCATCAGAGCAGCCTGCATGAAAACATAAAGAATGAACATTAGGACGAATAACCGCTACTAGAAAGTGACAGATCTTTTAGCTTCTAAAAGAAGAATTTCCTACCGGGTTCTGGCTGGCTATCAGTTGCGCGTGGAGTTTCACCCTCTAGAATAGGGGATAGCACATGAACACCAAGCCCGGGATCTTCAGGATCATAGCCGGCATGCTGCTCGAATGGGTCAAGTGTCGGCCGACCAGCCGATTGAACAGTAGGAGGAGCAGCAGCATGAGGAGCTGTAGTCTTAGCCCCAGATGGACCGGCTTCATCATTTTTCTCTGCTGGTAGGGGAGAGCCTTTGCTATAAAGAGCCAAAGCTGCAGATAAGTCCGCTGGCTCGTTCCCTCTAAGAAATTCCTTCACCAGAGCATCCTTGTTGACTTCTTCAGAGCCCGACTCGATTTTCCTAATCTTCACTAGAGTTTCCCAGGCCTCAGCTAGGGATTCGAGATAGCCTTCGCCCAAGAATGTCAAATCGCGATGCATAAGGACGCGGGCGCCATATTCAGCAATCAACGGGTCAAACATGCACTTGACCTCTTCCCTGCCGGCCTCTACGGCCACCTCGAGGCGAGAATCAATCTCCTCCGTAGCTTTTCTTTTGCCCTCCTCACGGGCTTCGTCTTTCATTTTTTCAACTCCAGCAAGTTCGTCATCGAGCTTCGTTTTCAAGAGCCGAGTAGCGACGATTTCATCACAATATCGTTGTGACTCTTCTTGAGCAGCTACTTTATCCTCTTTCTCCTTGGAGAGTAATTCTTTCAACTCTTTGACTTGTATGGCAAGTGCGTCCCTTTCTTTTTGGATAGAATCTTTTTCTAAAGCAAGGGCATCGCTGCGCTGGACTGCTTCATCGAGTTCCTCCTTGTGGGCCATCTCTAAACGAGTGACTGCCTCAGCAGTATCTTTTGCACTTTGCTCAGCGGCTTCAAGCTTCGACTTATACGAAGCGAGCTCTTCATCTTGATGCTTGATGATGTTCTTGTCACAGCCAGCCTCCAGTTTCAGACGATCAATTTCATATTGTCGCTCAACAGACACCTCCGAGATCTTTTCAACCAAGTGTACAAACGCATCATATTGAACATAGACATCGTTGTTACAGGTAATGGCACTCTACTTCACGTGCCCAGGGATATGATGAATAGCTGGGAGGAATTTCAGACCATCAAAACAAATTTTTGGGAATTTGGCCTTAAGATCGACCATCTTCTCTGCTACAGTTGGTTCAACCGCGGGAGTAGGGGGAGGAAGCTTTGAAAGTTCCGCTCTTTTTCGATGCTCCCGAGTTTGCCTTGTACTCGACGAACCGGAGTGTTGTTCTCGGGAAACATCGGGTTGGGACCCCTTTTGTGAAGGCTTCTCTCTATCCGGCTCAGTTAGAGGAAGAGGATCACGGGACTGTGAAGATTGGGAATATGCCTTCTTACGATAAGACGAATCACGGGGACGGTTGTCCCGATCTTCGTAATCATCTCTGTCCCTGCGCTTGCCCGAACCGGAATCCCGTCCGGGATGATGAAATATGGAAGAGCCATGAAGGCGATCGAGTCCGTGGGAGCGCCCCATGTCACCTACAAAGAATAAAGATAACAACGAGTTAAGAGAAATCCGGGAAGTAAGAAAAAACTTGAAGTGTATGATGGAATGCGTATGTGCGTGTGTGTCCTAGTGTTCCCCCCGATGGACCAGTTCTTTTATCTTTACTAATCGGAGTATTGTCTCCCTGGGCTGGGAGTTGAACTCCCACATTGCCTTTAGCGGGCGAAGAAAACTTGAGGGCTTCAGGATCGTCAAAACCATAATTAAGTATATCGTCGGGGATGGAAAGATTCGACACACCCCTTAGAGAACTTTCCATATGCTGTGAGGAAGCCTCTTTCTCTAGCGGGATGAGCGTAACTTTTGAAGTTCCGCCAACTTTCTCCTTCCGTATCTTGTATTTTAACTTCTTCTTTCCCTTCGAAGGGGAGGATGACGTTTCAATGTCGTGAACTTCGACCGTCGGATTCCAAGTGGGACCCACATTCTCGCCTTGAGTCTCAGAAGCTTCATCCTCCTTATGCTCACCCTCTTCGTGCGCATCGGGAGTGTGGCGTGACGACGATCTAGCTTGTTTTTTCCCTTTACCGGATGCTGGCTTGGGAATGGAAACGCCCTCCGGAAGGCTAATCCGACGACCAGGGGCTAGCAAGCCGAACCTTGACAATGATTCATTTGAAATGATGGTTCGGATGTCTCGTTCCTCGGCAGGAAGAGCTCTAATGGCTTCAACGGCCTCAGAATATCCTCGGCCCTCCGGATGCTGGTTAATACCTGAAAAGATGAAACGAGGAGTTAGGAAAAGCATAACTCCAATTAAACACGAATGATGACTCAGCAAAGAGACTTACTGCCTTCGACCCATCTCCTCGCAAAACCAGGAGGGCAACGCACATAGAACCATTCCTGTTTGTACAGGGCGAATTTGCTACATGCTCCTGTCAAGATTTGGCATTTGTGGTACGGCTCGAGGAACATGAAGGAAGGGCTATCTTTCCGTTTCTTGATCATATAAATGTATCTGATGTCGCCAGAAGTTTGAGGTCTAGAGAAGACGGCCATGAAGAGTAGGTAGGTCCCATATAGAAACGCGTGACCGTTTGGATGCAGCTGCGACGGGGCAATGTCTATGTACTGTAACACGTCCCGAAGAAATAAATTGAATGGAGGCACGCTGCCCATCCAGCACATGAACTTGTTGCAGGTGGTATATCCGACTGGGGGCAGGTGAGTACGATCGTGTCGCGACGGGACTAACACATCGGCGAAAGGAATCCCATGGATGAAGCATATTCGTCGAAGTCCGACTTCATTAATCTTCGAAGCCTGTGAGTCGATCGGATTGTCTAAGAGAATTTTTGCCTCCAGGGCATCAGGAGCTAAGTTATGGGCGGGGGAAGTCGATGGATTTTAAGTATCAGCGGCTTCTTGCCTTGATGATGGCCCAGGCCTATCAGATATAGTGGCGGAGCTAGACTTTTTAGACATCCCCAATAAATAATGAATCTGTCTAAGTGCCTGTGAAAACTATACTTGAAAAACGTTGAATGTTAGAATTAACAATACGAGTATTACCCCCACGTGGTGTGTAAACTAGTGCAAGCAATCGTGTATAAGCAATGAGAATCTAGAGATTACAAAGATACGAAAACGAGTTTCGAATCGTCGCCTTCGAAGACCGTCATCGCTGACCGTCTCAAAAAGCCCGCCTTGTGGCGATTACAGTTCCAGATTCAAAAAACGTGTGTTAATCTAAGTTCAGATTTATGTCTGTAAAAACCAGAGAGTTAATGATCCAAGTCAGTCTCATATGCTGGCACGCCCGGGTCCTTGTCCCTGTTTTGTTAAGTGTAGTTCAGGATTTGTATTGGTCGGCCTTAGAATGGTTCGGCATTTATGCTGTTCGGCATTTACAATTGGTCGGCATTTGTATTGTTCAGCCTAGGATTGGTTCGGCATTTGTATTGTTCGGCCTAGGTTTGGTTCGGCATTTGTATTGTTCGGCCTAGGTTTGGTTCGGCATTTGATTTGTTCAGCCTAAGTGTAGTTCGGCATTTATGTCTGCTCAGCTTAAGTCTGGTTCAGCATTTGTTCTGTTCGGCTAAAATACTGTTTGGCATTTAAGTGTGTTCGGCCTTGGTTTAGTTCGGCTAAGTTGTTGTTCGGCATTTGAATAAGTGTTCGGCCCTGGTTTGTTCGACTAAAATACTGTTCGGCAGCCCTCCATTTCATCGTCCGGCGCATGACAACATACGCCGAACCAGAGCTATGCCGTTCAACACCCTTACCACCTCCAACACTTTCGTTCTTCTTTCTTCTCCTTTAACTTCGGTTCGACACGAAGAAGCTAAGTCCAACGGTCTTATGTGCGAACACTCCTAATCACCCCTCCTCGCCTTGCACCATCGTTCAGCAATAAAGACGCAATAAAGATGACCTACTCGAAAGTTTGACACACTCGGCCGTCTCGTTTGAAACTATTTGAATCGTACAAGGAATAATACCTAGTTTGCAGATTGGAGCTTAGGAAGGAGTAGTTAGGTTTTAAGTCTGGTCGACTGGCGAGAATTGCAAATCTTTGTGGAGTGACAGAAGTAAAAGAGTAAAGGAGAGAAGAGGAGAAGAACCTGGTTTTATAGGGGAAAAAGTGGAAGTCGAAGGGGCTATATCCGGTAGAACCGGTCAAAGCTGTATCGCTCGGCTTCAAAACGAAGAATTGGTCGGCGCGTAAGGAACGTTCGGCTTCGAACGTATTGTTCGGCATTTATCCCATATCATGCGCACAACACAACCACTAGTACTCTCAAAAAGGCATCTCCATTCGAAGTTAATCAAGGTTTTGAAACGAAACGAGAAGGTTACATAACTCAAAGCGCATCACGTTCAGTCACGTAATACACTTTGGGGGGCAAGTGTTTCCTGGAGATTTGACCAGGCAACTGAGTACTCGGCATTGGCAAGTACTCGGCATCCAATAGTGCTCGACATCCAGGAGTACTCGGCATTCAGTAGCACTCGGCGTTCAGGAGTACTCGGCTTCCAGGACTACTCTGCATTCAGTAGCACTCGGCGTCTGTAAGCGCTCGGCATCGGAAGACATTCGGCATGTACAACTGCTCGGCATGGCTGTATCATTCGGCCAAAGGCACTACTCGGCTAAAGGCAACGTCCGGCCATAACTCTCGTTCGGCCAAGAAACATCGTTCGGCCAGAAGCATCATCCGGCTAAAGCATCGTTTGGCCAGGGACATTGTTCGGCCAGAAGCATTGTTCGGCTAAAGCTATCGTTCGGCCAGCACCAACGTTCGGCCAGAACCATCATTCGGCCAAAGGCACTACTCGGCTAAAGGCAACGTCCGGTCATAACCATCGTTCGGCCAGGGACATTGTTCGGCCAGAAGCATTGTTCGGCTAAAGCATCGTTCGATCAGGGACATTGTTCGGCCAGAAGCATTGTTCGGCTAAAGCTATCGTTCGGCCAGCACCAACGTTCGGCCAGAGACAACGTTCGGTCAAGCGCTTCGTTCGGCCAGAGGCACATTCGGCTAAAGCATCTATTCGTTCTACTCTTCCCACGCAGCAAGCGTATCATTCGGCATAGAGAGAGTGGTTCGGCATCCAAGTGATCGGCCTATTTGGTTCGGCATACGGCGACCACTATATTTGGGCCAAGATGTTCGGCTGCCGAGCCCACCTGGAAAGTCCAACCCATCTTTGTCTATAAATAGAGGGTCAGGGGCACAGTGAAAAGGGATCTTTTTTGGAGAACACTGGGGAGACTCTGCCATTTTTCAGACTCATCTTCTTTACTTAGCAACTCCATTCAAACATTTGATCTACGAATTGTATTTGTAATCAATCATTAAGAAGATCAATAAAGTTTAACCTCAAAGTGGACGTAGGCAATTACGCTGAACCACTATAAATCCGGTGTTCTTACTTTCTGCATTTGAATTAACATATTCTTCTTTGTTTAATTTATCTTCATCATTTATATCTCTTCATAATCTTTCTCAATGAGGTTAGTGACCAATTTTGGTGCTAACAGAGACCTTCGTTGGATGGTGAGAACCAAACTACTGAATTGGTAAAAAAGTTCATTAAAGGAGGACCCCCAGATCAGGGTTTGGAAGATGTGAATAGGATTCTGTTTACTGCTAATATCCGGAATGCGAGAAATCCTCCAGATTTCAAGCTTCTGACGCTGGAAATGTACGATGGGAAGACAAATCCGACGATTCATATGATGAGATACATCCAACATATGAAGGTGTTGGGTGCTTCTGAGGAGGTAATTGGACGATACTTCCCATTATACTTAACGAATTTGGCTACAATGTGGTACAGGTAGTTGGAGAATGGGTCCATAAGCACATGGACTGCCTTGGTGAGCAAGTTCTTAAGACAGTTCAGAGTTCTTGTATCACAACCGAGGAATGTACTTACACTCTCAAACGTAAAACAAAGGCTTGGAGAGTCTTGAAAAAGTTATTTAACAAGATTCAATGTGGCGGAGGCTTTTTAGCCTAGGCCATGAGCCAATGGTGAGGTAGGAAATATTTTTGGGTGCTTGCAAGGTTAAGGTGGGAAGTGGAAGCTTGTGCTTGGTTTTTTTCTTTTTGTACATTGAGAAAATTCACCATTTGAATGTGTATTAAGTGTATATAATGCTTGTTTACAATATAGTATTTGCTTGACTATATATTACTGCTTTATCTCTTATGATTCTTGCTTTAAAAAGCAAATGACATATGCAATTGCTATATTTGGACTTGTATGAGTTTCTATAACTTGTTGCATTACCTTGAAATGAAGAATATAGGGTTTGGTTGGACTTTGATTCGAATCAAACTTGAATTGAAATGGTACTATAGCGATTAGTCGCTATAGAAGCACTTAAAAATGTCTCGTGTTCAACATTTTCTATATTAATTTGTAGAGAAATGCCTAGGGGTTTATTAAAATAATTGTGATGTATATTGAGTGTATTGCTTATTGAAAAAAGATTGGATGCTAAAAAGATTGTTAGAAGATTGAAAAATGGCAAAACTTTTAAGTATATAAAAGTAGTCCAGTTCATAGTCATTTATAACACTCATTCGTAGCACTTTTTAATAGTTGTAGTATCTCTGAACCCTTTTTACAACATTCTGGAAATATTATATTTTCTGTTTTGAAATTAAATAGTTTTACAATGACTTTTAATTTTAGTATTTTTCTTCAATATTTTTACAAGTCTTTTCTAACTTATACTAAAGTATTTTAAAAGTTGTTTGGAATTTAAAAATAGTTTTAATAATTAATTATGAATTATTAAAGTAGAAGGTTTATTTTGAAAGAAAGGAAAACATGATTTTTGAAGTTTTAAATGAATTATATATTAATTATTTTTAAGTAATTTTAAATAAATGTTTAAACCATAATTATAAGTATTTTAAAGTAGTTTTAAATAAATGTTTAAACCATAATTATAAGTATTTTAAAGTAGTTTTATTTATATATAGTTTTTACAAAATTAGTTAATTATTTATTAAAGTATTAAAAAGCTTATGAATATAAATATCTTTTAAATTGTTTTAAGAATTTTATTAAATATCTTAGCTTATAAATAAATTAGAGTGCGTGTGTGTGTGCCATTTTATTAAAAGAATAAAAGAAGTTTTGGATTATAACATAATTATAACACTTATGTTATAATAAATGGTTCTGGAAAGTTAATTAGAAGTATATTACCTTGTTCAATAAGTATAGATATACTTCGATCTTTAAAACGAATGTTTTTAAACATAATGAAAAGTATAAAATAGTTGGGGTTTATGGTAAACAATGTTTAAGAAACATTTTTTTAACCCTTTTTTATTATACTTATGATTATAATTAAATCTTTTAAAAGAATTATTTTAAAAATAATTATTAGTGAATTGATTTTGGGTTTGTAGTAATAATATTTTAATGACATTTGTTTTTAATCTATTTAATTATACTTTCGGAAATGTGAAATCTTGTTTAAGATTTGTGAATATTCTTATACCATTTGATAAGAGTATGGATACATTTCTAAGTATCGAAAAGAGTAGAAATGAATAGTGAAATAGTATTATACAAATATATATATATATCTTTTGCAAAGGTATTTTAAATATATATACAAATATTTACAATGAAGTTTTAATTAATAAAAGAATTAATTAAATAAAAGAAGATT
Organism: Allium fistulosum; assembly: GCA_030737815.1. Lineage (NCBI taxonomy): Eukaryota > Viridiplantae > Streptophyta > Magnoliopsida > Asparagales > Amaryllidaceae > Allium > Allium fistulosum. Next base: position 1,040,573,254 of record CM060902.1, on the reverse strand, counting down.
AGGAGTTGCTTAAGTAGCTTAATCGTTCTTTGTATGTTTACTTATTTACGGAAAGTATTCAGTTGTATACTTAGCACTAAAAGCCAACAAAGTAGATTTATTCTATTTGTGAGAGCTAATACTGATGTTCGAGTAAGGTTTAGAAGCAATAGTGCTCAAACCTACCGGCTTCACTCTTGATCGAGGGATGGTATAAATTGAGAAAGTCGGAAACGTGATAAGTATTGTAACGACCCGTAAATTTTAATGGTTTTTAATAACATAATTAACTGAATTTTTGTGAAATTTTAAATAATTGAATTTTGAATTAAAGATTTGATATTTGAAATACATCTATATAAACATAGCAAATGGTAAATTTTCATCAGATAATATGGAAGTTTATTTTGTTGTGTAATTTTATTTGAATTTAAATCAGTTAATACTTGATGATAATACAATGTTTTTGAAACCTGAATATTTTTATATAATAAATTTCTAAATCATCTTCTGAGTGAGACGTCATATTTCGTTTCGTCAAATTTGGACTGTTATTGCTCCGTTTATCTTAATTCTGGCGTTTTAACAGCATTTTCGGTACTGATTATCGACTTTTGATAGGATGACCGTACCACTGATATTTGTATACCGTTTTGATCGTCTCATCGTGCTGATTTCCACAGTATATTCAATAGTTGATTTCAGTGTCCGGTGCACGGCGAAACGGTAAACCGTATCGGTACCCGTTTGAGCATTTTGTTTTCGGTGGCCATTCATTTTATTCACCGATTGAAAACTCAATAGCCTCTAACCGTACATATTCCTGTAATTTAGCAATTGGCTTTTTCTATTCTTTAGTTGATTTTTAATCTGGTTCGTTAATTTATTTCCAGTCTCTTCGTTTTCTTACTTTAGTTCTATGAACATTTATATTAAATTATACGAGCTTTGATATTTATTTCTAGTTACCCGTTCATTTTCCTTCTTCCTAAAAGCCTTCCATCTTCCCCTGCTCATCTCTTTCTTCTCACCATTTTCCCCTCTCCTCTTTCCACTTCAAGTCCACCTCAACCTCGACCTCGCCACTGTCACCTTGCCCCGCATCTCCACCCGCCACCACAACTCCGGCAACCACTCCACCCATCCTCCCCTGACCACCAGTTCGCAACGCACCACACAGCCGACCTCCCACCTCAAAACCCATGCGAGCACCCTCCGAGACCAAGCAACCTCGGCAACCCAAACTCATCAGCCTCTTCGCCAAACACTCACCGCAACCATCCTCTCACTCCTCCATAATTGTATTATATAAAGGTATGCCTATTATATGTAGGACATCTGATCTTATATAGCATTCTGTAAAGGTATATATATAAATATTTTATTTTATTTGTTTGTATATATATATATATATTTATAGTCTTTACCGATTCTATATAAATGATGATATGTTTATATATATATATAAGTTATAATCTGTTTTAGAAAAAAAAATTATATATAAACTATAGAGCAGTTTCTATGTAAAGATAGATAAGATTGTGTATATATATTTGTTAAAGGTATATATTTTGCCTGGTTTTGATTTTTTTTATCTTGGTCTTCTCTGTTATATATTAAGTAAGTTTATATAAATGTTTATTTTGATTTATGTTGCAATTACTTCTCTATCTTAGTAGAGTTATATATGTATAGTTGGTTATATTATATAAATTATATATATATATATATATATATATCTTATACACTCTGTAGTTTTCCCGTTGCATGCTTTTATTGTATATAAGCTTATATTGGTATCTTCTATTATCTGTTTGGATAAATTTTATTTAGGTTATCTATATTAGCTGCAGACTTTAAAGGATAAAATGTAAAGAGTATAATATTATGTGTTAGTATTTGTTTATTGATGTTTGAGAAAACTATATACATATAGTTGTCTGTTATATAGGATCTGGGAGTATACTTATGTATATAATACATATATTATAGTTTTATTATATGTAGTGTAAATGTCAGCTTATATAAATCTTAAAATAGGTTATACACAATCTGTTGATTTTTTATTATTATTATGAATTTATATAATTTATAATATGTTCGGTGTGAGTATAGCATGTTAAAAATATTTATTTGAATGCAAGTTAATATTTTTAAAACAGATTTTGAAATAACTTTATATATATATATTATGTCCAATGCGTATTTCAAAGGAATTTTTGAAGGGAAACATTGATTTTAAATTTTAGTATATAAAGATTTTATTTTATCTTATTTTAATATGAGTTAATTAATTTATATAGATGGGTAAGCATGAGTTTGGGTTCTAAAATATATATGTATAGACTTTATTTTATGAGTGTTAAAGCTAAAATATTGATTTTGAAAATATTATAAAGATTTTTATTTTATCTTATTTCTAATATGTGTAATATTATACTTTAAATTTTGTATGTATTTGTTCTCATCGATTCCTGTTATCAGCTCTGTTCGTCGAATTCGTGCCAATCTTGCTTTGCTTCGGAATTCGTGCTTGGATTCGTAACTCATTTCATTGTCGAATTTCTCTAGCCTCGAAAGGTGAGCAATCACTCACTATTAACACTCTTATATTTATTAAATTTGATTTCACTTGAAACGACAATTGAAATATACTGCTAAATTGAACTGCTAATTTTATAATCGCTATATATGATATGCTATTATCTGTAATTATTCACCTATGAGATATGACACCATATCATGTTGTTTATATTTTATTTAATTTATCACTGATGATATATACCTGTTGTTGATATGTTATATTTTATCATATTTGTTCTCACTCTGCAAGTTCCCTGTTATATTAGAATTCCCTATGGGTTGAAATGATACATACCCGAACGATTCTATAGAATAGGAGAAAATCGTTATGGGTTGAAATGATAAACCCAAGCGATTTTCATTTATGTTAAATTTTTGGGATTGCGGGTTGAAATGATATATACCCGTAAATATTTAAATTACGGATTGAAATGATAAATATTCATATCACTTGACCATAGGATAGAAAATTATATACGGATACCGTTGGTCTATATTTTGAAAAATGATTTCCAAAGTTTGAAAGGAAATATATGGGTTTTAATAAATATTGTTTTATATAATATTTATAAGTGAAATTTCTATATATGTATAAAAATTTAGATTTTAAATTTATATGTTTTGGAAATATTAATTTATAAGTTAGTTTTGAAAAATATAAATTTTAAGATTTTCTTATAGTTTTATTATTTTAAAAATATATAAAATAAGGTTTAATACAAAATACAATTAATAATAAGATTTAATTTAATAAAATTTAATTTAATTATTATATAATATGTTTTGAAATATTTATTTAAAAAATTTATATTAATATTTTAAAATAAATTTATAACTTTAATAATAAAGGTTGGAAAGATAGATTAATGTTGACTAGGAATTTAAATTGGTTAATAATTGAATTTAAGAAAGAATTGATTTAAACTTATTAGTTTTGAGATTTTGAAAAGATATGATTATAACTTGATTTGATAAAAAGTGGTTAAATGAATATTCTCAATTTTGAATAAAATTGAGATTGAATATTCAATATTGATTTAAATATATAAATTGGGATTTAAATAAATTGTTATAAAAATGGTTAAGGGAATAATTTCCAATTTGAATAAATTTTAAAGTTAAATGTTGAAATATAAATGAAATTTATATTGTAAATGTTTGAATATTTAAACTTGAATCTTTGAACTTTAAATTAAAACGGTTAAACTGGAAGTGATTTAAATTGAATTTTGGAATTTAAGATGATTTAAATCGATTTGCAAAATTGGAGGAAACTAATTTTATTATATAAATTATTTTATTATATATAAAAACTATTTTAATTTATAAATTATTTTAATATATATACTATTTTCAACATCTAAACTGTTTAGGTGCAAAGTGTTATGGTTTCAAAGTGTTATGGTTTAGAAAGTGTTATAAATTTTGAAAGTGTTACGATTCTGAAAATGAATATTATTTAAAGTGAATAATGATATCGAATTTGATATGGTTTTGAAATGAATATGATATTTTGATATGAATTATGAACTATTTGAAATGAAATGACCACGGTGTGAAATAAGCGTTTGGTTGTTAAAGAGACCGGGATCAGATATTGTCATACTCTCTGCCAATACCAAAAACCACTTTAACAACTGTGTACGTGGTGGAGATCCCAGAATGAAGTAGGATGTTTTGGTGGCGATTCTATATGGTATTTACGTAGCCCTGACTCCCGTGAGTCGGCTTGATGCAGCTAAAACATGAGCCACGCCGGGCCAAGTAAGGTCATTCCTCCTATCGGACACATTTCTTCGATACCATTCTATTGCTTTTGTGATTTGATTGGGTGCACCTTTGATTTGGGAGTGTGTCATGAGGTGGGCGGTAGTAGCTGCTATGCGTTACCACCAGTCCGGATCCGCAAATGGTATATCTACCCTGGCATTGCCTCGAGTGCCTTGTCGCAAGCCCTATCGCGCCTTCTACGAGTTTGTTTTGTACCATACCTATGGAGTGCCCTCTGATAGCCCTCCAATTTACGGGGGAGTTACAGTACTGTATAGACTATGGGAATATATAAAATGTGTTAAGGGGGATATGGGTAACGCCTTAACGCTATTTTAATATTTTTACTTTATTGTAGACATTATTATAATAGCGTATATTACTACATAGTAGATAGTTCCAGGGATACTTAATGGATGGAAATCCCAAACATCCTTTAAGTTACTTGTATTTCAGTTGACATTTCACTTGAGTTGAATTTATTAATATAAGAATGTTAATCCCGACTCGAGTGTTTTGTGTTTTGATTTACGCTCGGGTCAGACTGAGTGTCACAGCATTTGAGACTCGCCTTTGGATATTGGAGCTTTGCTTGAAGATCTATTTATCCAGCTTTCAGTTATTTCAGTTATTTCCAATGATTTTGCTCAGTCTTGTCAGTTACTTGTGGACTTGAGACTACTTTGTATTTGAGATTTCACTTGTATTTCATTTCAAACTTTGTTGTTTATATAGTAGCTTCATGAACTACTATTTATCTATTCTACTGCTTATTGTTGTAATACTCTGTGTCTGTGATTCTGAGATTGATTTATTTACTGTATATGCTGAGTTTTCCAAATATAAATTAACAATCTGATATTTTGAGCAATTCAAGTCCGACATGTGCGGATGCGAATGGTTCGAAATAGCGGGTCGTTACAAGTATACGAGACTTGGTTTCCTTATGCAAACGTTTTTATTTTGTACTTGATAGTTGATTAGTCGACTATTGAAATTAACCGAGTTAACTCTAGAAGTTTATGTAAGCATCACGTATTGATACAGTTTTAGATCCCACTGAGAGGGCTCATTCGTATGAATCGTCTCTTGCTTTAAGAATGTTTATATATAAGATAACCCAAAAGGGGACTCCTTTATATCATTCGTTTACTTCTTAAAGAACCAGAATTGAGTTAACCGAAAATTCATCGATTTAGTTTTGAAGAGACCGGGAATGGATAAGTGTATTACTTACCAAAAACCACTTCAAAACTCATATATGAGTTCTATGTTTTGGAAGCGATTGTGAAGTGGAATGTTTTAGAGTTGAACTATCTATCCTAAGGTTAAGTCCTAGGGAGAGGTCAGCGTTAAAATTTCAGACTAATGCTATAGAGTTGAACAGTCTATCCTAAGTATAAGTCCAAGGGAGAGGTCAGTGTTAGCATTTGTCGGACAACTTATGTTGGAATCCATGGAGAGATTCGTTATCTATTCGAGTGATGAAGACTCATGCAAGGGATGTCGAACGTGACTTCATCATCAAAAATGGCTAAAGATAGAGTAGGCTGCAAAATCTGGGGTATAGCTAACCCAAAGGGGTATATCAACTCAATATCTAGAGATGCTTATCAATATTGCATGCAAGAGCTGATTATACTTGGTTTTACGTGTTCGGGCGTGGGCGAGTTGTGTTTACGTTATGGTATATTTTATCTAGAGATATACGATGCTCGTACGATAGTTTCTGATCTTTGTGGAAGGGGTAGGATTCAGTTTTACCAAGGAGACCTCCACGAAAAATTGATATGTGCATGTACCTTAGCAGTTTTAGTTGTACTTCTATTGTTGTTTTATTGTGAGATGTAAGAAGCACATCTATTTTCTGATTTATATTCTATACCCTAGACATTATCTATTATATCACCTTATGTAATTATTAGATGGTTTGGTTCTTTTGAGGGGAAAATCATTACGGTGATCCGAACGGTCTTAAAAGTATTGTTATATGTTAACCGCATATTTCTTGAGTTTCTCATACCAGACTTGTGTTTGATTCATGGTTTTATATTTTCCTTGTTTACATCGGTGGTCTTTTGATTAGTCTGAGAAGGCGGGTTTTCGTTGATAATCTTTGGAGCTCGAGGAGACGATATGGATGCTTTCGCCTACTGTAGTATTCTTATTTCCACAACATTTCATTATGTATGTATCAGCATTTTTGAGGACAAACTGTTATAATTGTCCAAGCTGGTGATAGTACTTAGGATTGTAACTCTAAAATGTTGTGTATCTTAGAGTAACACTTTGTATTGTCCTTTTGATATTATATGTTATCGTTTCGCTATGAGATTCTGATGTTGTGTTCTCTTCTTTCTTGTTCTTTTTCGTTTCTTATTTTTACCCTAGCAATTTGTCTTTCCGACACTTGGATGCTCAACACGTGAAAACTGTGGATGTAATAGTGCCGATATTCAGGGATAAAAAACTGAGATTGTTACATCTAGTATCGGAGCTGAAGGTTAAGCAAGAACTTTGGCTTTGGTGAGGTATAACTCATTAGAGATAAGGTAAGAGACGCCCTAGAATGATTGGAGTGTATTATATATATATATATATATATATATATATATGAGAGCGTATTTGTATTTGTTATAAACGTATGACCTAAAGGTATTCAAGAACGAAAATTAAAGATCTTATATAAGGCAACTTATATAAGTATGAATTATTAAAATATAGTTTAATTAATGTTGGGATTAATGATGTTCATTTTCTATCTCTTATTGATTAGTTTAGCTGTGCTCGACCAGTTTGTTAGCAATTTACCATTTTGATGCATGGGTTTAGCAGATAGTAAATTGTAGGTGCATTAAAACATACACCTTGTGAATTGAGTTTCACGGTTTGATTATAAAGCATTCAGTGATAATGTTGGGTTATAAGTTTAACTAACGAAAGAAGTTTAGTATAAATTTTCTAAGTATGCTTTATAAAATATGGTTCAGAAATGAATAAGATTTAAAAGGATATTTTGAGAACTTAAATCCTGGTGTCTTTGGAAATGTTTTTCAAGATTTTGGAAAATAATAGTAGTACTATTTGAAGTATTTGTGAATACTAATAGTTGAAAAGAGTTTTAAGATTGGTTTGAGTTCAAGGTTTCTCTCGGGATCGACGAGTCAATTTTGAAACAAAGTATTTTTATGTTATCTGGTACGAGTGGCTTGAAAGTGACTAAAAATGGATAAGAGATGTGTTCAATTGGTAAGCACTTCTCGTGGGCATTACCCTTCTTAGTGAGGGAATATACGATACGACTTGGTAGGATCCATTTCCAAGGTATCACTTTTGTGTTACTCAATCTATATTTATAGTTTCTATGGATTCTAAAGTACACGTTTGGGAAATTGGTTTATAAATTGAGATCGTGATACTTAGTACTATTAGACAGAGTATTTGGTACTGCCCTAAAAATGACTTTTGATTAAACCCTGAAAGTATGGTTTGATACACAAAAGGTATATGTATATATTATCATTTCAAATTATTTGAGAATAAAACCCAATATTTAGTTCTTAAGCTTTATGTAAAAGAATTTTGATATAAAATATCAAGTAGTTTAACAAATAGTAGTTTTGGTAATACAAATTTTGGTATGAGCTTTCTATGGAAAAGATCTGAATGTATGCTATGTAGGGAGCCCAAGTGGTAGTGGCATAACCTAAATAATTAAGAAACATTTTTCTATTTTCTCTTTTAGATTAGTGTGTCTAATAAATAAGTGACTTTGTTAAGTTAATTTATTGACACATGTATCATATACATTAGGACAATGTGGTATGTTTATCATATTATGATGTGTTTGTTTGATAAGTTTTCATTTGTTAGAATGAGACGGATTTTTCGATGATTTTGGACAGCTTGAAACTTCTGAATCATTATAGAACTTAAAGTTAAGTATTTTTGAAAATATAACGTTGGGTTTAGATAACACTTTAATTAGGAAGTTAGTAAGTTAACATAACCTTTAAATTGGTTTGAACATCTATATTGAGTAAACATTCGATGTTATTGGGCCAACTAATAAACGTCTTTACCTTACGGTTGTCTAAGGAAAGTAGACTCTAGGCATAAGTTGGGATATCAGTGTCCTACTTTTCCTAGCTACTTGCCTAACCCGAGGTTAAAGTCGAAAGGTTGACTTAGTTATAAGATCCAGATTTATTTTGGGCCTTCTTCTGAATTTTTAGAAAGTAAAATGAATTTATTGTTTTATATATACTCTTAGGATGTAGTAGAATATTATACAACTAATTACTTGAAGTAAGTTTTTATGAAATCTTTTATAAATAAAGTTATGTCTTTATAAAATATTTATAAACCTGAGCTATGTTTTTATGAACTACTTTATAAATTATTTTAGTATTGAATGACACACTATTTGTGTAAATGAATGTGATATAAGAAGTAATTAGTGTATTTAGGAAACCAATAAGAGAAAAATACATAAGTTGTACGTAGATCATTTTATTCGCATGATAGTTCTTGATCTAGGATTCGAGTACATGGTTTTTAGGTGATTACACCGATCCAAATAAGGATCTTTTAGTCGATTCTCGACGATGAATATTTGAAATGGATTCTTGATATGATTCTAAAGTTATCTATCATAGTATATAGCCATGTAAGGAAAACATAAGTTTCTAAAGGAACCTGATCGAAGTCTGCACTAGAGAGGTCAAGTGATCTATACTAGTTTGGAAGTGGAATTTATGTGATCGAGCAAGTGATCAAATTTAATATTACATAGGATGGTCCATGTACAATGTATGATTTTAAGTTTATAAGTATATTATGTTGTGTTAGCTTATAGGGAATTCAGAAGATGACTCTTCGAATTGTTTCGAGATAGCATGAATACTAGTTTAAGTAATAACCAGAGGCTATTGAGCGAAAGGTACGCTTAGTAGATTGTTTATCGTCCATGTGCAATAAAAGGGTTTTTGAACCTAAGCAAACCATGAGCTTAGTTTGCTAGTTAATTTTGAATGTTGTTAAGTATTGATTTGTACTTATTGCTTTTTATGTGTTGGTCATGTTGGAATTTTTGGGGGTGAAATATTTTAAGTGAGGGAGAATGTAACGACCTGGAATTTTGAACATTTCATATTTGAATATCTGAATTATTTAAATATTGAATCTTGAATTTAATGTGATTAAATTGATTTAATAACCTTGTTAACCTCTTTTTAATTAATAACTAAAGATGGAAAATTTGTATACAAAAATAAATAGTTTGAAGAAATATCGATAATGTGACCGAAAATCGTTTTATCGATAAACGGTTTTTTATTCAATATATCATTCAAACTTTTTGTACATGTCTAAATAACATAAGAGGTCACTAATAGCTAATAAAAATATTATGACTGATTATGGTTAACTAAATGAGCTTCTAGAAGGAATTGGATATTTGTGAGTGAAGATATTTAGGCTAGATATTATCTTTAGCTTGGTGAGGTGGATAGCAAGGCACATGGAGGGTAAGAGAGGCTTGGCCAGCTAGAGACGTGGAGGAGAGAGGGTGAGCGCACCACTGATTTCCTATATAAGCGACCATATATCTCATAAAAACACACTTACATTTTTGGAAAATTTAAATCAAAGCACTTCATATCTTTCTCTCTTCATAAATTCCTTAACGAAAAGCAAATCAAATCAACTCAAAAACTTACCAAACTCAAGTATAAGTCTTACAACAACATAGAAACTACTATTAGCAACTTAAAGCTAGAATATGGAGCACATCACTCCAAACCATTCAAGGCCATGATCATTGGGGTGCTTTATAACCTTGGCCGTGAGCTAGTGGTGAGATAGGAAGGATTATGGGTGCTTGCACGGTTGAGTTAGGAAGTGGAAGTTTGTTCTTAGTTGTTTACTTATTGAAGGGCGAGAGAACTCACCATTTGAATGTATATGAAGTGTATATAATGCTTGCTTATATTATAGTATTTGCTTGGCAATATATTATTGCTTTATCTCTTATGATTCTTGCTTTGGAAAGCAAATAACATATGCAATTGATGTATTTGGACTTGTATGACTTTCTATTACTTTTTTATAGCCTTGAAATCAAGCACATAGGGTTTGGTTGGACTTTGATTTGATTCAGACTTGAATTGAAATGGTTATATAGCGACAAGTCGCTATAGAAGCACTTAGAAATGGTTTGTGTTCGGCATTTTCTGTATTAATTTGTAAAGAGATCCCTAGGGGTTTCTCACCATAATTGTGATAAATATTGAATGTATTGCTTACTGCAAAAGGATTGTTAGCATATCGAAAAATGGAAAAACTCTAAGCATATAAAACTAGCCCAATTCGTAGGCATTTATAACACTCATTCGTAACACGTTTGAAATGCTTTGGTGTCTCTGCAACCTTTTTACAGCATTCTAGAGATGTTAAGTTTCTGTTTTGAATTTTAATTGTTTTAAAACGACTTTTAATTTAAGTATTTTTTCAATCATTTTGTAAGTCTTTTCGAACTTATGTTAGAGTGTTTTAAAAGTTGTTTGGAATTTAAATATATTTATAATAATTAATTATAAATTATTAAAGTAGAAGATTTATTAAATAAAAGGAAAACATGCTTTTTTAAGTTTTAAATAAATTATGTTTAAATAATACTAATTATAAGTACTTTAAAGTATATTAATTTATATATAGTTTGTAAAAAATTAGTTAATCATTTATTAAATTGTTAAAAAGCTTATGTAATATAAAAATCCTTTAAATTGTTTTTAGAATTTTAGTAAATATCTTAGCTTATAAATAAATTTTTGTGTGTGTAGTATATCTGTATCATTTTTTAAAAGAATCGAAGAATTTTTGGATCATAACACTTATGTTATAAGAATTGGTTTTGTAAAGTTAATTAATAGTATATTACCTTGTCTAATAAGTATTTATATATACTTAGATCTTTAAAATCAATGTTTTAAAATATAATGATAAGTATAAAATGATTTAGGTTAAAAATTCTTCATCCGAATCTATAGTTACATGAAAATCATGTCTTCTTCCTGGCGATTTTATTCATCGGTGACCTTAGTTGGTTCCCTGCTATCGCGGCCGTTCTTCATCCGTTCTTGATCGTTTCTTCTTCTTCCTGGCTGCGATTACACGTCGCAAGAAGCCTCCGTCGATAGCCCTTACTGCGCTTAGGTCAGAGACCGGATCTAGGAAATATTTTTCCCCTTCCTTGCAGAATCTGGCACTTACGCGAATCTCCGATGCAATCGACCCTCTGTGATTTGATCATTCTCAAGCTTCTACTTTGCCTCTACGTTCGGTGGACTTCCCTGGCATTCTGGATTCGAAATCTGCCCTTCCGAGCTCTTTGCCTGAGTCATTGTCAGGTGTGTCGATCTCTAGTATAAGCTTACCCGTATTGTGTACTCCACTACCGCCTTTGCTTGTTGCGGCAGCAGGTTGCATGCCTAAACCATGGTCTGAATCTTGTGCCCCTTCTCTTGGTTTGAACGATATTAATGTTGATCTGTTGTTGCATTGTGAGAATGCCGAGTCTATCCTTGATGACTCCAGTGGTGTAGTGGCAGATGTTACTAAGACTAGAACTGACAGTATGAAATGTGGTGAATGCACAAATATTGCTTGTGGAAATGCCTGTGAAGCTACAGTTGCAAATGGCAAGTCTGCGTGTATTTCCCCGGTTTCTTCTCCTAAGATGCTGTCAACTTGGTCTTCTCTATTCTCTAAACTACCGAGCAACGCGGGTGTTCATTCCCCAAGAGTGTTTGATAATGTTGAGCTTGAAGGAGCTATAATTCCTCCTTCCGATGTGATTCAAGCTGGCATTGACTATTGGAAGGACTACTTGGTTGGATTTTTCTTGGATTCCAAACCGGACTATCATTTAGTTAAAGCGAGATGCAATCAATTATGGAAGCCTAGAGGAAGTCTTAGTGTCCACTTCGATAATGATATGTACTATTTCAAGTTCACTCATTCTGATGAGAGGCAACGAATCCTCGAATCTGATCCGATTCTAATCGCAGGGAAGCCGTTCATAATCACTTCCTGGAATCCTTCTATTGACAGAGCAATTGAGCAGGTTTTATCTATTCCCATATGGGCCTACTTTTCTCGTATTCCTTCAGTGCTACAACCTATGATCGGTCTTGACTGGCTGGCCGACCTAGTTGGCAAGGTGATTTGTTATGATGCGAACACGGTGGCAAGGAAGAGACTAGTTTATGCCAAGGACTTGATTGAGATAACTCCTACCAAACCCTTACCCTCCACCCTTCGTGTTCGTCTTCCTGATGGTCATGAAGCCGAGATTTTTGTTCATTACAGTTGGAAGCCGGATATATGTACGTCTTGTCAGTCCTTTGGGCATTCCATCGATTCTTGTTCGCGTGGGTCATCTGCTGCTCCATTTTCTTCGAGGACCTCGCTTCCTAGACCCGCTGTTAGGAAGTGGGTTCCGAAAGCTGCCCCAGTTTTTCCTTCCCTTCCTCATGATGACATCATTCAGGTTGCTCCTCCTGAAATTCTTCATCCTATTATTGATCTGGTCGTGGATGTTCCTTCTGACTCATTGTCTAATGGTCCTTCCTCTAATACTATTGTTTGGGACCCTAATGAGCGTGCTTGGCTACACCTACCTTCTGACATGAGGTTCTCGCCTAAGAGAAATACTTTTTATGCTTACATCAGTGACTCTGTTGAGGATACGAGAAGTCTTATTTACCATATTGATGGTGAGGGCCTTGCCCTCACAAGGGAGGGTGAGATTGGTGAGGTGAACAAGAGTAATTCTATAATGTTTCGTGGGATAGGAAGTTTACTTACTCTCCTGCTTCTGTTGGTTATGCTTCTGACCTGGCTTTACTTTTCGCTGCGTATGCTGATGTTTTTGGTCCAGTGTCAGATGATGGTAGTGCTTGTCCTGTTAGTCCTTGAGATGATGGTTTTGATGACAACAACCTTAGAATAAGATTATAAAATATAAATCTAACTAGATCATCTCTGGTTTGATTCTCTATCACTATCTCAACAAGATCCCAGTGCTATTCAGAGTTATAGGCTTCTTCGTAATCTATCTAGCGAGAAAAGGTGTGATTGTAGCCTTGGAAATCAATCAATCGAGAAAAGGTGTGATTGTAGTCTTGGAAATCAATTGGGTGAACTTGTTGCCCCGGAAATCAAGTATCTCTACCCAGAGGATTGTGATTCTGGAGGGTGTACCTCGTAGCCTTGAAACCGAGGGTTGTAATTGTTGAATTGCTTTTGAAAGGAAATCCGTACTTAGTTGTGCGGGACTGGATGTAGGGTAACTCTGAACCAGTATAAAATCCGGTGTGTTCTTTCCTTTACTGCATTTACTTAATTTCTGCATCTGTGTTTGATTCTGTGATTATATTTGTGTCTGAATATTACATACATCTGTGTACAAATCAACAATAACTCAAAAAGATTTAGTAATTTCTAATAAACCCTATTCACCCTCCTCTAGTGTTCATCCTAGCCTTAAGATCCATATTCCGCATTCCTCTCATTTGGTATCAGAGCAAGGTTTTCAAAAGTTTCATAATCTGATTTTTGAAAAAGTTTTTTTTAAATGGCTATGTTTAAGAAATTTGTTAATGCATGTTTAGAAATATTCAGATCATCATTATCTCTTGAGTCTGCATATAATCAATGTTCAAATACAAGTTGTCTACTAAGATTGTTTGATGTGCAGGAATCATGCTTTATGGGAGTTGAGGAATCAATCCAGAACAAACAAACTGTGCAGATCAAAAAGAACAAATGGATACTTGATAGTGGATGTTCTAGACACATGACTGGGAATCCAGATATGTTGAATGATATAATATACAAAGACGAAGGACTGGTTAACTTTGGAGACAATTCAAAAGGTTATGTGATGGGCATCGGCAAAGTCGGTAACTCTGAAACTCCTGTTATTACTAATGTTTTGCTAGTTAAGAATCCAAAACACAATCTGCTAAGTATAAGGCAACTATGCGATAAAGGATATAAAATTAAATTTGAAAAAGATAAGTGTCACATTGAAGATAATAATTCAACCATAATATTTGAGGGAATTAGGAAAAAGAATATTTATATTCTTAGTATGAAAATTTCAAATGATAACTTGTGTCTTTTGGCAAATGCAAGTGACCCTTGGATTTGGCATAAGATATTTGGGCATTTGAATTTCAAACTCTTACCTAGACTGTCAAAACATGATCTAGTAAGAGGCCTCCCTAAAATGAATTTTAAAGTAGATAGTCTATGTGATGCATGTCAACTAGGAAAACTTAGAAAAAGCTCCTTTAAATTAAAAGATGTGATTTCTACTTCGAAACCTCTTGAATTACTTCATATTGATCTATTTGGTCCATCTCAAATTCTATCAATAAATAATAGTAAATATGTTTTTGTAATTGTAGATGATTATTCTAGATTTACATGGACAATATTTTTAAAACATAAAAGTGATACTTTTGAATATTTTAAGAATTTTTCAAAAAGGGTTCAAAATCAACTTTCTCAAAAAATTATAACCATCCGTAGTGATCACGGTGGTGAATTTGAAAATGAAAAGTTTGAAGAATTCTGCAATAAAAAGGGAATAATTCACAATTTTTCATTTCCAAGAACTCCACAACAAATCGGAGTAGTAGAACGTAAAAATAGGACGATTCAAGAGTGTGCGAGAACTATGCTTTCTGATAGTAATTTACCAAAGTACTTTTGGGCATAAGCAGTTGCTACCGCCTGTTATATTTTAAATAGAATTTTAATTAGACCTTTAACTGATAAGACATCTTATGAACTTATTTACTCAAAGAAACCTAAGGTATCTTATTTTAGAATTTTTGGAAGTAAATGTTTGATTTTAAATACAAAAGATAACTTAGATAAATTTGATCCTAAATCCGACAAAGGTATCTTTATCGGATACTCTAATAGAAGTAAAGCATACAGAGTATTTAATTTAATAACTAATACCATCGAAGAAATAATGCATGTTTCATTTGATGAAAATTTCAAAAATTTTGAAGAAATAAATGATGAAGAGGATTTAATCACTCAAAACCAAGAGTCAACTGAAACTAATAATGAATTAAATCATCCTAATAAAAGGATTAAACTTTTAAAAGATCACCCTATAGAAAATATACTTGGAGATATGCAATCTATTGTTAAAACTAGAAACCAACTAAGTCAAATGAGTAATGTAGCTTTTATATCAACTATTGAACCCAAAAATCCAGAAGAAGCATCAACTGATGATTCATGGATTTTGGCTATGCAAGAAGAATTAAATCAATTCACTAGAAATGATGTTTGGGAACTTGTTCCTAGACCTGAAAATAAAACAATAATTGGAACTAAATGGGCTTATAAAAATAAAATGAATGAACAAGGAGAGGTTGTTAGAAATAAAGCCCGGTTAGTCGCTCAAGGATATTGTCAAGAAGAAGGAATAGATTTTGATGAAACCTTTGCCCCCGTAGCAAGATTAGAAGCCATTAGGATTCTACTTGCTTTCGCAAATCATAATAATTTCAAATGGATGTTAAAAGTGTATTTTTAAATGGTATTGTAAAAGAAGAAGTATTTTTTAAACAACCACCACTTTTTGAAAATGATAAATTTCCAAATCATGTTTACAAACTTAAGAAAGCTCTATATGGTCTAAAGCAAGCTCCTAGAGCCTGGTATGATAGACTAAGATCTTACTTGTTACAATCAAATTTTGAAAAAGGTAAAGTAGATAATACTCTTTTTATTAAAAGAAATAAAAATGATATTCAACTAGTACAAGTCTACGTAGATGATATCATTTTTGGATCAACTAATTTTGAAATGAATAAAGAATTTTCTGAAATAATGACAAAAGAGTTTGAGATGAGTCATATGGGTGAATTAAACTTCTATTTAGGATTACAAATAAAACAATTAGATAATGGTATCTTTATTAGTCAAGAAAAATATGCTAAAGACCTAGTTAGTAAATTTGGTTTGACTACTGCGAGTGGAAAACCCACTCCCATGGCAACCAATGAGTACCTTAGTAAAGAAGATCTCTCGAAAGATGTAGATCAAAAATTATATAGAGGAATGATTGTATCACTACTCTATATCACTGCGAGTAGACCTGATATCATGCATAGTGTCTGTCTCTGTACAAGGTATCAATCCCAACCTAAAGAAACTCACTTAAAAGCTGTAAAACGTATTATAAGATATGTTTAACACACCTTTGATTATGGCTTATTTTATCCTAAAAATGATTCGTTTGACTTAATATCTTACTGTGATGCTGATTATGCTGGTTGTAAATCAGACCGAAAAAGTACAAGTGGAACTTGTCACTTTTTAGGGCATTCTCTGATTTCCTGGTTTAGTAAAAAGCAAAACACAGTTTCTCTATCAACAACTGAAGCAGAGTATATTTTTGCTACTTTGGCTTGTTCTCAAGTAATATATATGCAACAAACTTTAAAAGATTTTGGTTTAAATATCTCAAAATCACCAATTTATTGTGATAATACTAATGCAATAAATTTATCCAAAAATACTACTCAACATGCTCGAACTAAACATACTGATATCAGACACCATTTTCTCAGAGATAATATAAGTAGAGAAGTAATGACTCTCGACTATATCAATTCTGAAAATCAAATTGCTGATATCTTAACAAAACCCTTAAATGAATCTACATTTACTAAATTAAGAAGAGACATAGGTATTTGTTCATTAACTGAAATATAAAATATAAATAACAAAGTATAATTAAAAATTAAATCAAAATAAATCAAATAGTAAAAATATTGAGAACCATGTCGACATCTCCCATATACCCATGTCGACATATAATGTTTTTTAATTTTAAAATTTTTCCCACCAAAATTCAAATAATTGGATATATATTCTTCTTATTTTCGAAATTTTCTTCATTCTCTCTATCCTCTTTCTGTTCTATCTTCTGAAATTAATTTATCATTGGCCTCCTCTTCCAAATCAAACATAAAATCAACCTTTTCGTTCCCTTCTCCTACCTGTGGTCCGTTCGAACGTACTACGCTCGCTCGAGTGACAAAAGTGGAAGATTCTCTTAAGGATGCAATTCAGTTAATGATTGAAATTCAAATGGTGCAACTCCGAATGGCAAAAGAATAGGAAAGGCAAGGGAAAATCCTTTGAAATTTACAAAAATTTCTAATGGACAATCATGCTAATCCAATCTTGATTGACGAGGACTCTTCAGGAGATCATGAACAAGAGGAAAGTGAAGAAGAAGAAGAAGAACCAATGGAAGAAGAGCATGCGGAAGACAACGACAAAGTCATTTGTGTTGGCGAAGTATGTTTTGACAAGAACGGAAACTTGGTTGAACAACGTGGAAATTTCTGTTTCCATTATCCAAATTGTTCGATCCATAGATCTCCAATTGTCAAAGATACTCAGTAGTTTCTTCTTTTTCGTTTTTTCATCGTTATGTGTATATTTGTCACGTTTTACGAAAATGTAAATATAAACATATATATATAAAAATAAATATTGTGTGTTCTTATATATGATTCCTATATATGATATATATAAGTATTATATAGGTACTTGGTTAGGAATGTTAGTAGTTTAGGACTAAGTTTTAGGTTTACAAGTAAGTATTGATGAGAACACTATCATCATATAGGATATTAGACTAAGAGTTATATAGTTTAGAGTTAGTTTGTTTTTGTTGATGACAAAGGGGGAGAAATATAAAATAGAAGGGTTGGGCATAGATTAAGGGGGAGTTATTAGATTTAGGGGGAGTCAATAGGATAGAAGTAATATTTTATAAACAAAGGTTGTCATCATCAAAAAGGGGGAGATTGTTAGTCCTCGAGATGATGGTTTTGATGACAACAACCTTAGAATAAGATTACAAAATATAAATACTAACATTATAGTTTAGATATGTATGTATATGCAGGATTTAACCATGCAGGTACCAAGAATGAAGACTGTACAGTATAGAGATTCAAGATATCAAGATTGAAGACTCATGAGTATCAAGATTATCAAGAGTTCAAGATTTCAAGATAAGTATTGAGTCTAGAATTATGTTAAAACTTCACAATAGCACTGAAACCTTCACTCCATTTTTCTTTTGGGATGGAACCCATTTCTACATTTTTAGTGGCTTACAAACCCATGACAAGTAGCTTACAAACCTACGACAAGTGGCTTACAACCACGAACATCCTGGTTTTGTACAAGTTCTCGAGTCCTGATGTGATGAGATATTCTGTAGGAAGAAGCTTGCAAAACTACTTCAAAATGATTTTTAAAACTACTTCAGAATGATTTTCAAAACTGCTTTTCAAAATATTTTAGCCTTAAAAATTATCTTTTCAAATTATTAATTATTTTCAAAAAGATGTTTTAGCCTTAAAAAAATATTCTTTGATTTTGTTCTTAAATAAATTCTTGTTTTAAACTATCTTTTAATATATTTAACTTTTAATATTTACTTAGATTTAAATATAAAATTATAGTAAAATTTTATATATATTATTCTCTATATTTATCTATGTATTTTATCTATAGTCAAGTATATTTATAAAGTTTAAATAGTTTTTAATATAAGATAAAGGTTATTTTCAAAGAAAATCAAATCTTCAAAAAATGCTTTGGGATGTCGACATGCCCTAGTACCCCATGTCGACATAGTGACAGTTATATTCAAAAATTTGAATTTCAAAAGAAGTGTCTATTCGCCATAACCTTTCACGAATGGACATGGGTGTTGTTCTTCTATAAATAGGGGTTGGTTTCAACGAATTTCATATTAGATTTTCTGACTTTTCACTTCTCTTCTTCTTCCACATTTTCTTATTCAAAATCCTATCATCACTCTGCCGAAATCAACATTAAATCTAACTAGATCATCTCTGGTTTGATTCTCTATCACTATCTCAACAAGATCCCAGTGCTATTCAGAGTTATAGGCTTCTTTGTAATCTATCTAGCGAGAAAAGGTGTGATTGTAGCCTTGGAAATCAATCAAGCGAGAAAAGGTGTGATTGTAGCCTTGGAAATTAATTGGGTGAACTTGTTGCCCCGGAAATCAAGTATCTCTACCCAGAGGATTGTGATTCTGGAGGGTATACCTCGTAGCCTTGAAACCGAGGGTTGTAATTGTTGAATTTCTTTTGAAAGGAAATCCGTACTTAGTTGTGCGGGACTAGATGTAGGGTAACTCCGAACCAGTATAAAATCCGGTGTGTTCTTTCCTTTACTGCATTTACTTTATTTCTGCATCTGTGTTTGATTCTGTGATTATATCTGTGTCTGAATATTACATACATCTGTGTATAAATCAACAATAACTCAAAAAGATTTAGTAATTTCTAATAAACACTATTCACCCCCCCCCCCTCTAGTGTTCATCCTAGCCTTAAGATCCATATTCTGCATTCCTCTCATGTCCTTCCTCCCCTTCTGGGGGATAGGCGAGTTCTTTTGTAGTAGTATAGGCCTATTTGTCTATCTCCTGTTCCATAGTGTATCAGTGGCTCGTCCACTTTAATCAGCTGCTCTGTGCATGTACAGATCACCTATTCTTTATTTATATACAGTGGCACGGCCCACTATAAAGCCAGCTAGCTTTGATTAAAAAATGATTTAGGTTCATAGTAAATAATGTTTAAGCAACATTTGTTTTTAATCCTTTTTTTATTATACTTATATTACAGTTAGTTCTTTTAAAAGAATGTTTTAAAGATAATTATAAGTGAAATGATTTTGGATTTGTAGTAACAATGTATTAATTACATTTAATTATAACTTATTTAATTATACTAGGAAATGTGAAATCTTGTTTAAGATTTGTGAATATTCTTGTACCATTTGTGATAAGAATATGGACACATTTCTAAGTATCAAAAGTAGTATAAATGAATAGTGAAATAGTATTATACATGTATATATCTTTTGTAAAGGTATTCTAAATACATATACAAGTATTTACAAGGAATTTTTAATTAATAAAATAATTAAATAAATAAAAAGAGGATTATGAGTTGCTTAAGTAGCTTAATCGTGTTTTGTGTGACTTAATCGTGCTTTGTGTGTTTACTTGCTTATGGAAAATATTTATCTGTATACCGTGCACTAAAAGCCGACAAAGTAGATTTATTCTATCTATGAGAATTAAGACTAATGTTCGAGTGGGTTTAGAAGCAATAATGCTCTAACCTAACGGCTTCACTCTTGATTGAGGGATGGTATAAATTGAAAAGGTCGAAAACAATATAAGTATATGAGACTTGGTTTCCATATGCGATTGTTTCTATTTTTACTTGATAGTAGATTAGTCGACTATCGAAACTGACCAAATTAACTTTGGAAGTATATATAAGCATCACGTATTGATATGGTTTGAGATCCCTTAAGGAGGACTCATTCATATTAATTGTTTCTTGCTTTAAGAATGCATATATATAAAATCCTCCATGGAGGACTCATTTATATCATTCGTTTACTTCTTAAAGAACTCAAATTAAGTTAATTGAAAATTCATAGATTTAGTTTTGAAGAGATCAGGATCAGATAAGTGTATTACTTACCAAAAACCACTTTAAAACTGATATACGAGTTTTATGTTTTGAAAGCGGTTGTGGAGTGGAATGTTATAGAGTTGAACCGTCTATCCTAAAATAAAGTCCAAAGGAGAGGTCGGCGTTAACATTTCAGACTAATACTATAGAGTTGAACTATTTATCCTAAGGTTAAGTCCGAGGGAGAGGTAAATGTTAGCATTTGCCGGACGAATTGTGCTAAAATCCATCGAGAGATTCGCGATCTGTTTGAGTGATGAAGACTCGTGTGAGAGATGTTGAACATGACTTCACCAACAAAAATGGCTAAAAATAGAGTATGTTGCACAATATGGGGTTTAGCTAATCCAAAAGGGGATATTAACTCCATATTTAGAGATGTTTATCGATGTTGCACGCGGGAATTGATGATATTTGGTTTCATGTTTTCAAGCTTAGGCGATTTGTGTTTACCTTATGGTATATGTTATTTAGAGATATATGACATTCAAAAGGTAGTTTCTGATCCTTGTACAAGAAGCCGAATTAGATTTTCCCAAGGAAACCTCCACGGAAAATACATGCGTACGTACCTTAGCGGTTTTAGTTGTACTTGTAATATTGTTGTGTTGTGAGATGCAAGCAGCACAGCTATTTTCTGATTTATATTCTACACCTTAGACATTATCTATTATATCACCTTTGTAACATCCTCCATTTGGAGGCCCAAAACTAACCGCTAAAGATGCTGCAATCATCTATAGTTGTTAGTTTTCGGTGACCAAATGCAGTAATGTTAGATATATTGACATACCAGAAACACATGGATATGAAATTTTCAAACTCAATTTTAAAACAGATTTCTCATTCCATTTCAAATTGCATTTCAGATTCATTACATAATCCCAATTCATAAACCACGTTCAGAGAAATATAACTATTACAAATTACGCCAAGAGCGACTTATGAAGATGCCCCTTGGTTGATCAGAATCTAAATATAGGCACTAAATAATTTTGCCATTACATCCAATTACATAGCGAAATCAAAAAGAAAGAACTCCTAATAGCTAGCTTACCTACCGCACGTCTCTGCAAGCTTATTCGTCTAAAGTAGAACCTGAAAACCTTAACTCTCAAACTACTCAAAATCAATTGAGCACCCGAGAGTTTAAGGGGAAAACATAAACTTTGAGTCAGACAAAAAGTCTAGTGTGAATAATAATATACCATCTAGAACCAAATAGATATCTAGTAAGACCACGCCGCTGAGAGGAACGTGTTTTCCCCTCGCTAATACCTTAACCAAAAACTAATTAACCATATATTATGCACCTGCATCCACAATGGTTAAAACATAACATAATATAATGATATGCAATTATACAATATATCCTGGATTTTCAATCCACGTTCATCTGACTATCTGTCTCAAGTTATAGTTTCTAGGATCACTATTAACCTATTAGTTTTCATGGACTAACTAATACCAGGTTCCAAGCTTACAGACTATCTGTCCGGTTTTATAGTTTTCACGGGATTACTAAGAACCTATTGGTGTCTACCAATAACATCATCCAATCATAGTCTTCATGGCGTCACTATTAACCTATTGGATTCCCCAATAACATCTCTCATGTCATAGTTTTAATGGGCTGACTATGAACCTATTGATCTCTATCAACAACCTGTTTCAGACATAGTTTTCATGGGATCACTACGAACCTATTGGACTCTTCCAATAACAATTTCCATAACATAGTTTTTATAGGCTTACTAAGAACCTGTCTAAATAAATAATCTTTTAATCGGTCCTGAGCATCTTATATTATGGTCTGTCTGACCTCCTGGATGCAATTCTACTCACACAGGAGTTAATTCAATGTATATTCACTACTAGGTCAATCTAGCCTGTTATTCTGCCCTTAATACTCCAAAATGCAGTTATGGGTTAATAATGAAGTGAATATGATTACACAAGCATACATGATAACTGATCAAATAACACAACAACATAAACATCCATGGTTTAATTCCTTGTGATCATTTTCTAATGAAATATGGTTAATACCCTTAACCCACTATCTTTAGAAAGGAAAGCTTCCTCTAAAATTTCAAAGTTAAATGCCATTTCAAAACTCTTTTACATTGCTATGTGTTTACTTTAAAAATGAAATTGGATTCTCTAATTTGAAAACTAAGGCTTTCGACTATATCCTTCGGATCATTGTTTTAGCATGAGTTACACTCCGTCACTCTCCCTGTCGACATCATAGAGCAATCAAGCCCTCCGCCCCTTCCATTTAACTAATGGGTTCGAAACAAGCGGCTATGCCCCTTTCGCCACTTTACTCTAGCGGTAGGACCTTTCAAAATCATTGCTTAAGCAATGCGGAAGGCCCCTTCCACTACTTCTTTGAAACCATGCGGAAGGACCCCATCGACACCGTTGATTGGGTGTGGCACAACCCTTCCACCATTGTAGTTAAAGGCATGTAGAAGGATCCTTTCGACACTATCAACTGGTGTGGAAGGTACCATCAATAATGGTTGGACTTACTCAAGTATAAAGGTGCGGAAGGTATGCTGTTGACACCATTGATTGGTGCAGCGCACCCCTTCCGTCTTCATTGATTAACATACTTGCTGAGCATATAAGACTATCTACTAGAGCGAAAGGTCCTTTCCATGATAGTTGGATCAATTAATGCGGCAGTGCACACTTATTAAAGTGTATGTATGTAGAGGGACTACCTTCAACATTATTGATTGGTGCGGAAGGACCCTTCCGCCTTTATTCTAGTATATGTTAACAACAACGACACCCATATCCCCTTAGTATTCTAAGGGAAGCGGAATCAATGCTTTCGAAGGCATCAACGCTTTCGAAGGCAAGTGGTGTTGCTGTAATTATCATAAAAACTTGTTTTAACTAAGTAGAACAATTTCTTTTTTACTTAACCCCTTATGTTGTAAATTTTCTATTGGATAACAAAACCTTTATGAAATTCTTCTCAGAATTTGTTGCCACATGTAATCCCCCAATGCTCCAATACTTAATTAAAATTATTAACTAACCTCTTGTATTTAGTTAATCATTAAATACTAATCTTTCTAATTAAATCCAAAGCTCACACAAATCTCTTGAGAACAATCTCAGAAATTCACATAAATTTGAAAATGATAATATCTTTATCATATAAAATTTTCAACCCGAAAATAATTAATTAATTCCTTAAATTAATTAAAACCCGAAATATCATTTCTTTCACTCAAAAATTCATAATAAATTATCCATAGCTTAGAATATTATGAAAATTTAAAACAATCTCCAAAATAACGTTTTACATAACATATTCAAAAATCATGGCATTTGGAAATCATTTTGCATGATTTTATCCTTAAATCTGAACTACATTATTCCATAAAATCCTTATTTAAATTATGACATGACATTTAAATCTAAACATATCATCATTCATCCAATCATCGGTTTTAAACCTCAAACCTAAATTAAAACATTCAAGATGACTTATATGAGAAGGTTTAGATCATTATTCACCTTGGTTGGATAAGGAACTTGAGATTTGTTCTACACTTTAATATTCCTAGCTTGAACCTTAGCCTCTAATTGATTTTTGAGCTCCTCTTCTCCTAGGGTTATGGTTGGCCTTGTTTTTCTTTTGTTTATGTTTTTGTTTTGTAAGAATGTAAATGTGAATGAGAACTTGGTGAGGGTTTTTAGGGGTTGTGGGGTTTCGGCTATTCCCATATTGTTCTTGCCTTATTTTCTTAGGTTTTTAAGTCATAACTCTTTCTCAATAATTAATTTAGTTAAGGCACGACCTTAATTAGTTTTCAATTCTTAATTCCCTTATCACTCTAGTCTCTACGTTATTTTATTTAATTTATCTAATTAAATCTCTTGAATAATGCTATTTAAAATTAGGGGTGTTACAGACTCCCTTCCTTAAAGAATTTCGTCCTCGAAATTCAGCAAGGACTATATACTAAGCATAGAAATCATCTGTAACATCTCCTAACTACCATACTATCCTACCTGACTAGCAAACAGTATTTATATATATAATAGATATAGAACATACCCTTATAGTAGATCAGGATAAGTATCCCTAATCCTGTCTTCTGCCTCCCAAGTAGTCCTTCTCATTGTCGCTCCACTGAACTTTCACCAATTTGAATGTCTTGTTTCTTAACCTCTACTCATCTCTCGCTACAACCCAAACTAGTTGCCTAACAAAAGTCAGATCTAATTCTACTATTAAGTCTTCCAATGCAGTCGAAGGGATAGTAGTCTCTGATCATGCACATACTTACGAAGATGAGACACATGAAACACATTATGGATACCTGTCAAACTGTTCGGCAACTTTACTCTGTATGCGAGCTTTTCGATCCTCTCTATAACTAGGAACAGTCCAACATATCTCGGTTCCAGTTTCCCTGATTTTTCGAATCGTACAACACCCTTCATCGGTGATACTTTAATGAAAACCCTATCTCCAACTGAGAAATCTAGATCCTTACGCCTCTTATCTACATAACTCTTTTGTCTAGACTGAGCTTCCTTCATTCTACCTCGGATCAACTCAATCTTCTCTGTGGCCTCTCTTACCAAATCTGGACCTAAGACTAATCTGTCTTCGGTTTCCAACCAACATGCTGGTGACTTGCAAGGCCTTCCATACAAAGCTTCGAAAGGTTCCATTCCTATACTATTCTGATAATTTTTATTATAAGAAAACTCAAATAAGTGTAGGTGATCTTCCCATGATCCACCAAAATCTAGCACACAAGCTCTCAACAAATCCTCGAGTACCTTGTTGACTCTCTCTGTCTGCCCATCTGTCTGAGGGTAATAAGCAGTACTCATCTTGAGCTTGGTACCTAACACATCCTGTAGACTCTTCTAGAATTTGCTAGTAAACAAAGTATCTCGGTCACTAACTATACTATTAGGAATCCCATGTAGTCTAACTATGTTCTTCACAAATAATTTAGCCAAAACCGGTGCCATCCTGGTTAACTTAACTAGAATGAAATGGGCACTCTTGGTCAACTTTTCCACTATAACCCGTATACTTTCACTTCCTCGATTCGACCTTAGCAATCCGTCTATAAAATCCATGGATATTGAATCCCATTTCCAAACTGGTATCTCCAAAGGTTGAAGCAACCCACTCAGCTTCTGATGTTCGGCATTTACTTGTTGAAAGTTCACACACTGCTTTACCCACAAGCTAACATCCCTCTTCATACCTTTCCAGCAGAAACTCCTCTTCATATCCGGATACATCTTGGTCCCCCCATGATGAATCATAAATTTTAATCGATGTCATTCTCTAAGGATCTCCTTCCTTAGGTTTTCTACATTCGGGACACACAATCGTTCCTTCTTTCTCAACCACCCTCTCCAGCCAAGACTAAAATCTTTCAGGTCATCAATCTCAGTTCCAGTCTCTAGCCTTCTAATCTTCTCAGCTAACACTAGGTCATCCTTCTGCTTTGATGCAATACTTGATCAATCTCAGTCGAACTTCCAAGTAGGATAACATGGCAGTGCTCTGACTAGAACTAGTAATCGATCTTAACTGCACACTACAAGTAGTCAAAGCCTCTAGGTCCTTCCACTCTGCTAACATAGCTAACACCACATTCTGATGTTTTCTGCTAAGAGCATCTGCTACTTTATTTCCTTTTCCAGGTGTATACTCTATACCAAAGTCATAAGTTGCTAAAAACTCCAGCCACCTCTATTGTCTCATATTCAACTCCTTTTGAGAGAATAAGTACCTTAAGTACTTATGATCTGTGTATAACTCAAATCTCTCCCATAAGAGATATTGTCTCCATACTTTCAATGCGAAGATCGCCGCAGCCAATTCTAGATCATGAGTAGGATATCTCACTTCATGCGGTCTAAGCTGTCGTGAAGCATAGGCAATAACTTTACATTTCTGCATCAATGCAGCTCCT
Source organism: Allium fistulosum (assembly GCA_030737815.1). Taxonomy (NCBI): domain Eukaryota; kingdom Viridiplantae; phylum Streptophyta; class Magnoliopsida; order Asparagales; family Amaryllidaceae; genus Allium; species Allium fistulosum. Next base: position 1,040,546,301 of record CM060902.1, on the reverse strand, counting down.
AATCTGGTTCCACATGCATCTATATGCATCAATATAGCTCCTAAATTAAGGAATGCTTCCTTACATTTGTCAGACTAGATAAACTTCACGTCCTTCCTGGTCAGCTTAGTCAAAGGCGTTGTTACCTGCAAGAAATCCTTAATAGACCTCCGGTAGTAACTAGCAAGCCCAAGAAAACTTCTAATCTCAGTCATTGTCTCTGGTCTCTTCCAGTTGTTAATAGCTTCGATCTTATCTGGATCAACTGGCAAACACTTCTCTGAAACCACGTGACCAAGAAACTTAACTTTTTTCTTCCAGAAATGACACTTTGAAAACTTTGCTTTCAGTTGATTCTGCCTTAGCGTCTCAAGCACCACTCTAAGATGAACTTCATGCTTTCTTTCGTCCTTAGAGTATATTAAGATGTCATCTATGAATATCAATACGAAACTATCCAAGTGCTCTTGAGAAACTCGGTTCATCAAATCCACGAAGAAAGCTGGCGCATTCGTTAACCCGAATGGCATCACTAACCACTCATACGAACCATACCTAGTCTGAAACGCCATCAACGGAATATTTTCCTCTGCCACTCTTAGCTGATGGAAACCTATCACCAAATCCAATTGGAAAAATACTCTGGCTCCACTCAACTGATCAAATAAATCATCGATTCTCGACAAAGGATACCTATTCTTGATCGTCTTCACGTTCAACTTACGATAGTCAATACACATCCTTAACGACCCATCTGATTTCTTCACGAACACAGCGGCTGTTCCCTAAGGCGAACTGCTTGGTCTAATGAAATTTTTTCCTTCTAAATCCATTATCTGCACCTTCAATTCCTTCAACTCGATAGGTGTCATCCTGTTAGATGGTCTACTTACTGGTTCTTCTCCTGGCACAAGATCTATTCGAAACTCAATGACTCGCTTCGGTGGTAGTCCTATGAATGGCTCAAAAATATCTACAAACTCTTTTGCTTCCAACGTCTGATTCAACTCTTCTTCTACTTCCATAGCCCCCAATAATGCACAAGCACTCATATTTAAATTCCCCACTGAGTATATAATTCGGTTATGACTATTAGGATGTCTTAGTGATATTTTCCTATCTAGGAAAAAATGTCCTAGCATCATATCTATTTAACAAATCCATACCCAATATGATCTCGAAACCCCGAAAATAAAAAACATACAGACTGTATGCAAACTTATGACCTAACAAATCAAGTTCTAACTGGTCACATCCCATCCCCAGAGTTGCATACCCTCCTATTGAATTCGCAACCCTTAAGGAAATAACAAGGTATGAGGGTTCTAAACATAACTTACCTACCAAACACTGAGATATAAATGAATGTGATGCACCTGTATCAAATAGTACCCTAACTGGTATACTATGAATCAAAAGCGTACCTTCCATCATAGTCTTTCCCTTCTCAGCGGCTATTGGTCTAGAAGATGATGGTTCCAAGGAAAAAACTTTTCCTTTGTCCGCTCTAACCGGTTCTGGACACTGATTCTTGTAATGCCCGATCTAGTCACAGTTGAAGCACTTCACTCCTTTCTTATCTGCAATCTTCTTCCCTTTTCCAGTTCGACATTCATGAGAAAAATGTCATTTCTTATCGCGCTTGTAGCCAACTGCATTGCCTTCCCTTTCTTGGCAGCTCCTCCTTTCCGAGCTCCTTTCTTCTTAAAGAGTTTCCTCTTCTTGCCATGAGAATCCTAGGTTTCAACCTGCTTCTCTTTCCCAAAAGTAGAGAGCATCTCTTCATTCCTGATTGCCATCTCCACTACAACTGTACTTGGATCACGAAGATATGGCATAGTCGCCATAGCAATCTCAGGCTTTAACCCTCTAATAAAATTCTCATTTCTTTTGATGATGGTGTCAATGGTAGCATATCCATATCTGGACAACTCATCAAACTTCGTAGCATACTCAATCACTGACATCTCACCTTGCAATAAGTCCATGAACTTTCTCAGCAATACTGACTTGGCAACTTCAGACAGAAACCTCTCTTCAAATCTCCTTCGGAACTTTGCCCTCTTCCTCGGGAACTCACACGGTAATACCATTCCACCAATAAAGTATCGCTCCCTACAACTGTCTAGGAGCAAGTCTCCTCTTTTGCTCATCATCTAATCCCTAGTCAGTAAAAATTCTTCATCGTGCAATAACCAGTTTTCTACTTCAACGGCATTCTCTGTTCCCAAAAACAGCTTCCCACCAAGATTGGTGTAATCTCTGCTCAACTTGGCATAGTTATTGCTAACTGGGGCCATAGGATTTCCCCCCCCCCAAGCATTCACAGCATTCCCCTAACTACTTCTGCAGCTGCTCCGGCTTGCATCAGATTGACGAAGAACTGATACATCATCCCTATATCTACTGGCGGGATTCCAGCACCTACATTGGCATTTGCTTTTGGATTAGCATTTGCCTGTCAACCCGGATTCCTCCTAGTATTGGGTCGAGCATTTCCATTAGTTGTGGTGCTTCCTCCACCTAGATTTCCTCTTCCATTTCCTACCTCCATATCTTCCTTTCTCGTATATCTGCATACGAGCCTTAGTAAGATATAGAAGAATGATCTAAGAAAAAAGGGGAATATGTACTTATATATATATATAACAAATGCAAGTACATTACTGTGGCTTTAACCCAAACCCCGGTCTCAATCTCGGATTCATTGGGTTATGTTTTGAAAATCTTTTAGGTTCAATTTTTTTTAAATTTACATAAACCTATGCTCCGATACCAACTTGTAACATCCCCTATTTGGAGGCCCAAAACTAACTACTACAGATGCTGCAGTCGGCTATAGTTATTATTTTTCAGTGACCAAATACAGTAATGTTAGATACGTTGATATACCAAAAACACATGGATTTTCAATTTTAAAACAGATTCCTCATTCCATTTCAAATCGCATTTCAGATTCATTACATAATCCTAATTTGTAAACCATGTTCAAAAAAATATAATTATTACAATTACGCCAAGAGCGGCATATGAAGATGCTCCCTTGGTTGATCAGAGTCTAAATATAGGCACTAAATAATTTTGCTATTACATTCAGTAACATAGCAGAATCAAACAGAAAGAACTCCTAATAGCTAGCTTACCTCCCGCACGTCTCTAAAAGCTTATTCGTCTAAAGGAGAACCTAAAAACCTTAACTCTCAAACTACTCAAAATCAATTGAGCACACGAGAGTTTAAGGGGAAAACTTAAACTTCGACTCGGACAAAAAGTCTGGTGTGAATAATAATATACCATCTCGAGCCAAATAAATATCCTATGAGACCACGCCGTTGAGAGGAACGGGTTTTCCCCTCGCTAGTACCTTAACCAAAAACTAATTAATCATATACTATACACCTGCATCCACATGGTTAAAACATAACATAATATGTGATATGCAATTATACAATATATCCTGGATTTCCCATCCCCATTCATCTAACTATCTGTCTCAAGTTATAGTTTCTAAGGTCACTATTAACCTATTAGTTTTCATGGGCTAACTAATAACCTATTCCAAGCTTATGGACTATATGTCCGGTTTTATAGTTTTCACGGGATTACTAAGAACCTATTGGTGTCTACCAATAACATCATCCAATCATATTATTCATGGGGTCACTATGAATTTATTAGATTCTCCAATAACATCTCTTATGTCATAGTTTTCATGGGCTGACTATGAACCTATTGATCTCTATCAACAACCTGTTCCGGACATAGTTTTCATAGGATCACTAAGAACCTATTGGCCCCTGCCAATAACAATTTCCATAACATAGTTTTTATTGGCTTACTAAAAACCTGTCTAAACCAATAATCTTTTGACCTGTCCTGGGCATCCTATATTCTGGTCTGTCTGACCTCTTAGATGCAATTCTATTAACACAAGAGTTAATTCAATGTATACTCAATACTGAGTCAACCTAGCATGTTATTCTACCCTTAACACCCCCAAAATGCAGTTATGGGTTAATAATGAAGTGAATATGATTGCACAAGCATACATGATAACTGATCAAATAACACAACAACATAAACATCCATAGTTTAATTCCTTGTAACCATTTTCTAATGAAATATGGTTAATACCCTTAACCCACTATCTTTAGCAAGGAAAGCTTCCTCTAAAATTTCAAAGTTATATGCCATTTCAAATCTCTTTTACGCTGATATGTGTTTACTTTAAAAATGAGATTGGGTTCTCTAATTTGAAAACTAAGGCTTTTGACTATATCCTTCGGATCATTGTGACATCATGAGTTACACTCTGTCACTCTCCCTGTCGACATCATAGAGCAACCAAGCCCTCCGTCCAGTTCCATTTAACTAATGGGTTCGAAACAAGCGGCTATGCCTCTTTCGCCACTTTACTCTACTGGCGGGACCTTTCGAAATCATTGCTTAAGCAATGCGGAAGGCCTCTTCCACTACTTCTTTGAAACCATGTTGAAGGACCCTGTCGACGCCATTAACTGGATGGGACACAACCCTTCCACCTGTGTAGTTAAACATGCATGCAGAAGGACCCTTTCGACATTATCAACTAGTGCGGAAGGTATCCTCTGTAGTGGTTGGACTTACTCAAGTATAAAGGTGCGAAAGGTATGCTGTCGAGACCATTGATTGGTGCGGCACGCCCCCTCCGTCTTCATTGATTAACATACTTGCGGAGCATATAAGAGCGGAAGGAACCCCTTCGACATTATCTACTAGAGTGAAAGGTCTTTTCCATGATAGTTGGATTAATTAATGCGGCAGTGCACACTTATTAAAGTGTATGTATGTGGAGGGACCTCCTTCGACACTATTGATTAGTGCGGAAGGATCCTTCCGCCTTCATTCTAGTATATGTTAACTACAACGACACCCCTATCCCCTTATGTTCTAAGGAAGCAAAATCAATGCTTTCGAAGGTAAGTAGCGTTGCTGTAATTATCATAAAAACTGATTTTTAACTAAGTAAAGCAATTTCTTTTTACCTAACCTCTTATGTTGTAAATTTTATATTAGATAACAATACCTTTATAAAATTCTTTTTAGAATTTGCTGCGGCATGTAATCCCCGAATGCTCTAATATTTAATTAAAATTATTAACTAACCCCTTGTATTTAGTTAATCATTAAATACTACTCTTTCTAATTAAATTCAAAACTCACCCAAATCTCTTGAGTACAATCTCAGAAATTCAAATAAATTCCAAAATGATAATATCTTTATCATATAAAATTTTCAGCCCGAAAATAATTAATTAATTCCTTAAATTAGTTAAAACTCGAAATATCATTTCTTTCACTCAAAAATTCATAATAAATTATCTATAGCTTGGAATTTTATGAAAATTTAAACCCATCTCCAAAATAATGTTTTACATAACATATTCAAAAATCATGGCGGAAATCATTTTGCAAGATTTTATCCTTACAGCTGAATTACATTACTCCATAAAATCCTTGTTTAAATTATGACATGGCATTTAAATCAAAACATATCATCATTCATCCAATTATATAGTTTTAAACCTCGAACCCGAATTAAAACATTCAAGATGACTTATATGAGATAGTTTAGATCATTATTCACCTTGTTTGGATAAGAAACTTGAGATTTGTTCTACACTTTAATCTTCCTAAGTTGAATCTTAGCCTCTAATTGATTTTTGAGCTCCTATTCTCCTAAGGTTTTGGCCAGCCTTGTTTTTCTTTTGTTTTGTAAGAATGTAAATGGGAATGAGAACTTGGTAAGGGGTTTTAGGGGTTATAGGGGTTCGGCTATTCCCATACTGCCCTTGCCTTATTTTCTTAGGTTTTAAGTCATAACTCTTTCTCATTAATTAATTTAGCTAAGGCACGACCTTAATTAGATTTCAGTTCTCAATTCCCTTATCACTCTAGTCTCTACATTATTCTATTTAATTTATCTAATTAAATCTCTTGAACAATGCTATTTAAAATTAGGGGTGTTACAACCTTATGTAATTATTAGATGGTTTGGTTCTTTTGAGGGGAAAACCGTTAAGGTGATCCGAACGGTCTCAAAAGTATTGCTATATGTCGACAACATATTTCTTAAGTTTCTCATATCAAACTTATGTCTGGCTCGTGGTTCTATATTTTGCATATTTCCATGGATGCTCTTTCGAGTGGTCTGAGAAAGGCAGGTTTCCGTTGAAATTCTTTGAAGATCAAGGAGAATGCTGTTATAATTGTACAGGCTGGTAATAGTACTTAGGATCGTAACTCTGAAATGCTTTGTATCTTAGAGTACCACTTTGTATTGTCCTTTTGATATCATATGTTGTCATTTCGCTATAAGATTTTGATGTTGTATTCTCTTCTTTCTTATTCCTTTTCCTTTTCTTTTTATTTTACCTTAATAATTTATCTTTTGACATTTGAGTGCCTAGCACATGAATACCGTGTATTTATTAGCGTCGACATTCGAGGATCGAAAACTCAGCCATATTTAATAAGCATACATACATCAAACGTTTATTGAATAAGTGTTTGATGCCTATGTGCTGATTAAATAAGAGTCTAACTTCACGCACTTATTTAGCAAGTATCGAACGTCGGTCACTTATTTAATAGATGCCCGACGGCAGATTATTAAATAAGCGTCAGCCACTTATTTAAGAGATGCCCGACGGCAGATAATTAAATAAGCGTCCATTTGTTTGGTGGAGAATTTTGCAAAATCGAGCTGAATTGGAGAAGTCATGTAATAAATTCTGCACAAATTACTTACTTTTATCTTTAGCTGACAAACAATAAGTTTTTGGTAAAGAAGTACGTCATTCCCAGATGATACAAACCTATGTAACTTGTACCGATAATTACTGCATATATGTAACTTTTATTAAAGATCAAAGCCCTCTGTAATTCAATTGATGCAACCTACTACCTACACAAAACAGAGATGCTTTCATCGCTTTAGAATAAGCTCTCTTAACAAATCATAACTACCGACTATAAGAAATCAATTTTTCTTCCTCTGTAAAGTCATATATGATCTTCATTTGTTGGATTAGGTTCTTGCTGTCACGGCTCCTTGATACTTACATGTTCAGTGGTTCTGCTTCAGTGTCCCTTTCTTTCATTGATGTCCAGTCTTGAGACTCTGCAAACACAATTAGTATCATACTACATGAGCATATAACTATGTTATATTAACTGAGAAGGTAATGGTAATCGATTAACAATTGATCAATACAAAAAACATGCATTGTTCAAACTTAGAAATATAGACTGGCAATTAGATAGTAAACATGGATACAACAACTTTGGAATACTTACTCGATTTATGGATCTCGGCGACTACCATTAATCGCCTTTGCAAAACCGAAGCCATGAAAAGGAAAATCGAACACATGCCAAACATGATGGTAATTGGGAATGCATTCACCTACAGATCCGAATATAAGTCAGTGGATATATTTTTTGGAATATAACTACTTGAAGTATAAAGTGTGCTTAAGATATCATCACTACAAGAATTGTATAGAAAGTTTGAAGACTGCTCTCCATTATCAGAATAACTAGGAGAAACAATTGAAAATAGTTTTATCACGTCTTGAATTTATAATTTGTGTATCCTTCTATATGCTCATGAATTTATAATTTGTTTATCTTTGTATATGCCCATGTCAGAAATAAGCTAATGTAAACTGGCATAGGATAACTGTAAATGCACACACATAAGTGACAACTTTGTTGCGTTTTTTCACTACTATCTAGGACAATCGTAGATATTAAAGATTGAAGCAGTACTGCAGTAAAGAGAAAAGGTGAGAATTTAATGCTTACATTGTAAAGCACAACACAGACGAAGATATTGAGAGGAATACGGAAGAAATTCATGATAGTGCTCCTAGCCTCCTCAGGGATGTACTGAGATCTCATTTTCATGATAGATGGCCAGAATATACCCACACATGACTCGAAAATACAGAATCCAAATAGTTGAATAATCCCTGCAAAAGATATACTACCACCTTTTACCGAGGGAGATGACGCTATGAACTGCAGAGAAATATTAGCTGTGTCATAACTCCGCTATATATAAAATAAAAATGTAATTAAATGGTAGGAAACCACTAAAAAAACTCATCCCTTGGTATATGTATTTGCTTTCATCTTTAGTCCTTTACTCTTGAAGATGTGTATTATTTATATGCAATCGTGATTCAAAATGGGTTTCAAACTGTAAACCTACCGTGGAAAGAATTGGAAGTAGCAAGGTAAATGCTGAAACTGCAAAAACGGCTTGCATGTAACTTTCAACTTTGAGAGACGAGCGCGCCATCAGCCGAGAAGCAATTGAACTTCCCAACATTGAAGATAACATGAAGGTTGCGAAAATGGAACCATGAGGAATATCTTCGTCATTTGGGCTTAAGGCAGGAGTCCACAAGAAGACAAAGGTATACATTGATCCCTCAAATAAGGATTGTATTGCTCCAAGCAAAGCAATTTTCTCATCTGGAATAACCGAAATGAAACATGATCATACTGTATCATCATCTACAAGTTCAAAAAGAAAAAAGGAACTTATACGACATCTCCCAAAATTTGAAAGAAATAGCTTCTACTATACACAATTTCAATTTTGTATGAAATTGGTAGAAAGGTTCATATATCACCAACCAGTTTTAATTGTCGTTATATTAGAGACTATAGTAAAAAGTTACAATTTGTATGTTAAGAGGATATTCCAGATAGTACTTGGATTACCAACTTGGTAATTTTAATAGAATAATGAAATGCCATGCAGCATGGACCGTGTGAATCAGACAGTACAGAACAAAGCAGTACATTCAACTTGGCTGATTCGAACGAGTTTTACTGTACCTAATTGGTATGTAAATGTTTGATTCATAATTAAATGGTTTAAGTGTTTCCATATTTTATATTACCAGAATAGGTGATCCAAATCCACTAAGAAAACATAGAAATATTTCAACTATAACCTAAAGGGGAAATGTGTAGAATATTACTCTAAAAGGAATTTATGCAAACTAACCAGATGCAATGGCTATAGCTGCAGCCTTAAACTGAGTCATTAAATCCTTGCTATCAGAAGGATCCCCATAATTTTCAGTCCATGATGATAAGATTATTGCCATGCCAATTGCAAGGAAACATGCAGCTGCATCAAAAGGAGCGACAGGGCCAAACCCTAAATTATCAGCTAACATATTTGCAAACAATCCCGAGATAATGGCAATGAGACCGTTTCCAAGAAATATAGCCTTTGAAAAAGTCAAAGATAGCCATTGCGGTTCAAAGCCTCTCTGTAAAATACTGGTGTCATAATAGGGAGGAAAAAACAGAACAGGAAATGAGCTATAGAAATGTGAAGATGAATAGCCTTAGTATGTGTACATAGGTAATTTATATAATAAAATAACTATGGTCACTTTGTACATCTTACTGTTAGTGAACTGGCTAACCATAAGCTTTTGAAACAAATAATATATATTTTCCAAGCATAAATTTAACTAATTTTGCTGTTTCACTACATGTAACACATCCAAATATTTGAACAACCAAACAATGGGTAACCGCAGCAAAATTTATCAATTCTCAAAACGATTATAATGACAAAAAAGGGGTGAAACTGAAATAGTAAAAGTGTTCCACCTTGTTGTGTTCAGCAACAAGCCACGATTCAAAAGCAGAAAACAAGAGAGAAGTGGCGATTCCTCCCAGGATACGACCCAGCATTAAAACTTTATATTGTGGAAAATGTTTTGTGATACAACTCAGGATGTAGGTTATGCAGTAGGTAACACATGCTCTCTTTCGACCCCTGCATTATGAAAAATGTGCTCATTTGGATGGAATAAATTACCAAACAATCAACAAAATGATACCCAAAAAAAAACTCACTGTTTGTCTGCTAAAGAACCCACAATTGTTCCAAAAATCATAGAGGATCCAAAACCAGCGATGAATAACCGACCAATATCACCCTTACTAAAACCATATTGACTATACAAGTAGTAGACATAAGGACCTTGTAGCCAGTCACCAGCTGATCGAAGAAAACTTATCAGAGTTAGAGAATATATGGAATTGTGCTTGATAAAAAATGGTGCTGAGAAAGAAGGTACGCGTTATTGCAAATGAGTGTTACCAACCAACTATGAAAATAATTATAATAAGATAAGCCTTTCTTTGTTAAATTGGACTAGGAACTAATTGTGTTTGAATGATACGATGCACAATTTTTGGATAGACTCTGCACTTAATAATCACATTGAAATATATTCATAAACACTGGCTGATGAAACCAGTACACGGTTAGGTCATAAGACCAGTCATCCCGAGATTATCAAAATAAAAGGCTACTATTACATCGAGTTGATTTTGTTTATGCTTTTACTTGTATGCAAATTTGATATCTCTGAAATTCCTTGGGTACGACATAAATAGAATATTCGTTATCTATATGGAAGCATCAATAGTTGTTTATAATATTCATTTCAAAAAATCACGACATATCGTAAGTGCCAATACACATAAATAAAAAGGCATTTACTGAAGTATTTTGTTAATAATTATTTGCAAAGATGCATGTCTTTTAAGAGCATCTCCAACTGTCCGGCTTCATAATAGTATAAATAGTAATATCACCGATCTTAACAAAGCAGAATGTCCAACAATGAATTCCACACTGTACTGTAGGGATGCACACAACTCATACTCGATCCGATCCAACCCACCAATCCAATCCATCTAAACCAAACTCAACTCATCCTAGTTTGGACCGGATATGGGTTACAATTTACAACCCACATTATATACGGATCGGGTGGTGTGATATTTTATTCAACTCAATCCTATTTTAGTCCAACCCGACCCTACCTAAAAAACTCATTTAAGATCAATCCAAGTAAATTCAGATTAGTCAAAACATAAAATAAAGTATAAGTATTCTAGAACAAATATACTTAAAAAGTCATATTCGATGTCAACTCAAGTAAAATTGAAGTGGTCAAAACCCATAGGGTTGATTGCGAGATTTGGAGGAATATTCTAAGAGAATTTTAATGTATTTTAAAATTGAACTCTTAACTAAGCATGTAGTGAATAAATTCTATGTGATGTATTTTATTCTAAAATTCTACTGAAATATGTGTTGTACTGACCTGATACCTTTTTAAGGTATTATGACTAGGCCTGTCAATGGTACGGGCTTCGGCCCGGGCCCGGCCCGAACCCGCCCTATTTATGCGGGTACGGGTTTTGCATTTTACTACCCAAGTCCGACTCAGGCCCGATCCGGGTCGGGTACGGTTTTATAAAAACCCGGCCCGGTTGGCCCGACCCGACTATTAGTTTTTCGTCATATCAAAACATGAGTGCGTGTGTTATTTATTTACCATTTTGTTTGTTTAAATGTAGATGTTTTTGCATACTTTTGTTATGAGCTCGACTAAATCACCGTCCAATTTATATGTTAACATTGTTTGTATACAAATTTTACCAAAGTTGCAGTTTTAAAATATGGTTTTAACATAAATATTCTGAGTTAAGTATATAGTTATTACCCAGCGGGCTTAAAATGCACGACGAGCCGGGATCGGATATTGGGTTGAAATACCCTGCGGGTTCGGGCCGGGCTCGGGTTTTAATTATTGTAATTGGACTCGGGTCCGGGTTTTATAATACCCGGACCGAACCCTGCCCATTGACAGGCCTAATTATGACAGCTAAAATCTACCATTTTAAATTGAATATATTAATATTTTATTTTTTAGTTCTTTTTTCAAACTCTCATTTTTATTTATGTTCAACCCGACCCAACCTTACTAAATCCAACCACTCATACTTCAATCCAACCCATATCCAACTTCATACGGGGTCGGGCATGGATTGATCCATACCCATACGGGTCGGATGAAGTATTTGGTCCAACCTGATCCAATCCAACCTTTATGCAGCCCTAGTGTACTGGGCAAGGTTCGAGAACTCGGTTTCGGTCATTTGAAATTTTCTTGATTTTAGACCGTTTCGAAAATTTCAGTTTTAGTTTCGGTTTCAGCCCCGTATCCGATTTCTGTATTTTTAATGGAAAAGTAATAATGAACGTTGTAAATAAAATATAAAATATTGTCTATAAAATAATAATGATACAAAATACAACACTATTACATAAATGAATCTAAACAATATACTAAACAAAGTTTAAAAAATAAATTAAAATCAGTCAAAGTCCATTCAAAGAAAGATAAATCTAAATAATTATTGTCGACCCATTCATTTGACATAGAAAACTTGAAATAAGTCCAAGCCCATTAAAATTCAGCAAACCATTCATTTTAAATCCAACTTCAACCCTAAATCACAAACACGCTTCTCTGCCGAGACTCACTACCATCGAATTGAAGAAAGAAACGAAAATGGAAGAAAAAAAATTCACAAAGGTCGACGATGAGAACCAAGACAATCAAGTAATTTCAATTTTTGATTAGATTGGATCTTTGGCTAGAAGACGGCGAAGAACAAAGAGACCAGGTTTTGCTTTTATTTCGGATCTGATTCTTTTTCAATTTTTATGTCGTTTACCCTTCTTTTTGAGTCTTTTCCCTTCCATATAGCAATTCCGACTTCTGTTTTGATTTTTTTATTGACACCACCGGGTAAATCCCCATCCCGTCTCCGGCCTGAACCGAACCGAGATGGCCGGCATCTCGTGGTTCCAGCCGGAACGTGATACCATGGTACTGGGTCATACATTAAACATTTTTTTTATATTGATTTGCATTTGTTGAATTAGAATAATTTGCATGTTCGTATCATGATTTGTATTGAAATTTTGCACATATAATTAAAATAGTCATCTAATTTGATTGTTTGAAACGAAAACTTAATATAATTATGTACTTTTTTTTACAAAAAAAGGAAAAGTTTTCTAATAGTAATTCCACTGTTGCCCGTTTATCAGACAAGCACCCACCGTTGGAACAATTACATGCAGATTCAGGCTCCAAGAGTCGTTCCATTTTTTTTTTAATATATTATGATGCATTTTTGCACCATTATAACTGGTACCTCACTACTGGGAAGATTTTTCTACATTTTTTTTTTGCAGTCCGTAGTAGAGCTAGATGATGTTGGAGATGCTCTTAGCGCTATTATTTGATATATACTGTATATATTTTTCAGCTTTTTGTTAACCTTTTTGTATTTTAAACTGTTGATCAAAGATGAGTTTAATTGTTGAAAAAATACATAAAATGCAACTTACACAGAAATATTATCATACATATTATTTCACTTGTCGAAAAACAAACAACGGTTCTAAAGAGTGGGTATAGAATTAGTAGCGGCTGAAAAACAGTAATAAATTTGCTGACATTTTAATATACTGTTACACAGTTGATGTGAAAGCATTTCCTCGATGTAATATATTTTGTCTAAGAGGGCAACATTTTGAATATTTTATTATGTATGAAAACCAAATCTTTTTCGGAAATTTGGTTCCGCTAAAAAACATTTTCTAAAACATGTTTTAAATTACAACCCTATTTTTTATTTCGGAAAAAGTACTTTTTTATGAAATTAAATCTGAACATTAATTGCATGTTTTCATAATCAAAACAATTTTTTTATTTTTTTTTGAAAAAAATACAAATATTTGCATATTTCTCTGCAAAAATTTGCAAAGTCGTCCGCAAAAATTTGCAAAGTTCTATGCAAACATCATGAAATTTAAAAGTAGGAATTTTTTTAAGGGGAGATTAATTTAAAGGACAAAGATTTGTATATTTTTTACCTCAATGACACAACCTCAATATTTTTACCATAATGACAAACATTGTTCTAAAAATTATTCGTAAGGACAAATATTTTTCAAAATTATTTATAAGGACAACAAAACTGCTACCAAACTAAAAACTGATACCTAAAAACTGCTACCGATAACTACAAACTGATACCTAAAAACTGCTATCAATACCTAAAAACTGATACCTAAATAAAGTTGTCCTTCAGGATAAAATATTGAAGGTCTGTCCTTGAGGCAAAAATGCTGAGAAATTTTGTCCTTCACAATAATTTCCTGAATAGTCTGTTTTTCAGAAGGGGCGGTTGGGTATTTTGAATTTTGAGAAGGGTGTTTTTATGAAAATTCCAATTTATTTTTTCATCCGTTCCTAGTAAGACATGTTAGGAAGTGTGCATGTATTGCCACTACGTGAGAATACCTGTATATGAGTAAATCACGGTGGAAAGGATGAGGTGCACCGTAAATTTTTGTGGTAAAAGGTACAGCATCTTTCCCTCAGATGCACTGACAATTATCACTGAATATGAACTAAATTAGGAAAACGCATTCAAACAGACAGTTGGTGTGCAGTATCAGGATAATTTTATTCTTTCACCATATGATGAACATTTTTCATAATAAAACGGCACATATATATATAACACCAGGTATCGGAGCTTCCTTCGTAAGCACTAGGGATGCCTGCCAGCCCCTCACCCCTCAAGCAAAACTTGGTACTCAACCACTTGACCAGTCATAGGGGCCATAAAGCTAGCGAAACGTATATGAAAAAACAAAGTTTAAAGAAATCCGTACAAAAATGAATATCTTTAATCACAACATCCAAATTCAGATCTTAGTCAAAAAGCAAAATTTTCACCGAATAAGCTCAAAATTTTAGACATTTACGCCAGATTATGCAGCTTTAGTACAACAAAAGCAAGATAATCCTATTCGAGTCAACAAACAAGATAACTAAGAGAAAGTGTAGAACTTTGTACAAAATAAAAGGATAGCAAATCGTACCCATGGCGAGAGAATAGACAACTAAGTAATTGTTCTTGAAAGAACTAAATGCAGAGGAAGTTGAGATTCGATCCTTGTTGCTTTTGCTAAGCTCAAGCACAGCAACCACCAACGAAAGCGCGCCAAAAAGTATGTAGTATAATGCCTCCATTGCTGTAGCTTTTGCTTCGTTTTTTTCAGAGATGGAGGGCGAGGAGTTAGATCTGAGATTTGGGAGAAGGCAATGGCTATATATAGAGTGACGTATCAAAATGATTTAACTATCAATGACTATTAGTTACTAATGGATACACTAATTTCCAAATAATTAAACAACGGTGTTTGCAGGTAGTATTTGTAATTTTTGTATTATATATATTTGTATGGAGAGCTTTGGCTGCGTTCCACCGATTGAGCGTTATCCATCATCCAACCAAATCTATTCAGTATAAAAACGTCAATTATACTGGTACAATTGCATAACTATGGAGAACCGACTATCACATTATAATTTAAAAAATATTTAGTCTGATTTTTCATTAATTTTAGTTAAACAACAAATAATAATATACTAGAAAAAAAGTTAAAATTGAAAAGATTTAATGAGATATTAGTGGAGGGAATAAAGTAAATTAAATTGAAGAGATTTAAAGAGACGTGTTATAGATATGTTTTTTTTTTATTTCACACAATTTGATTCAACAAGCTTACAGTAGATAAACCTTCCTAACGGTCGGTTTGATAAGCATTCAAACAAGTTCAACATTCTCAATTGTAAACTGAAGTTAACTTCAATATTCAAAAGCTATTGGTCACTTGGAGAGTTTTCTCTTTAACGCCCTAAATTTTCAAGCTGAATGTTGGATTGTTATAAATACTTCTAGAGGTTTATCTTTACGGACGGTTATCTGTCTTTGGAGTCGAGTAGAGGTTGCGGTGGATGTATGTAATACGTGTGAGATTCTGTATTAATAATCAAAACTACATAAACAAATACTGTATTGGATGAAAGACTACATTAAATTCATTAAATAATTAATGAATCAACTAAATAATGTAACAAATATCTTTTAAATTTCAACTTCTTTTCTCATTTTATTTTACAACGTTTAATTACTGGTTGAACTTTACTTTTGCGAATAACCTTGTGATAATTTCAGGAATATCTGCAAACTGATACAGATTTGATTTCATTCAAGCGTTGGGACCATGGTGAATTTCTTTGTGACTATTTTGTTTTCACCTGGATTTGAATTTAAATAGGATTTTGATTTTTAATAGGATTTTAATTTAACTAGGTTTTGGTAAAGATTTTGATTTTCGGTTGGATAACTATAATAAAACTCAATGACTATTCATTTGTCTGACCTTTTGTATTTTGCATTAATGGGAATATATTTATGTTTCTATAATATCTATTTATAGAGATCAATTTATTTGCGATAGAGATACACAACAAATCAATGTTCATTTCACCATTTCTTTTTTTTCTATCTCCTTTAAAAGTAATACAATAAACAAATTCCATTTTTCATCTCTTTCTCTTCATAAATTAATCTGAAAACTCACCGGTAATGAGTTCAACAAATATCTAAATCCATCAATCCTGAGTGCGAAAGTTTGAAGAATCATAATGTAACCTTGGGAAGCAGACGTCTATTATCAGTTACACCATAGTCGCATCGAATTTTGCTTTTGAGACAGTGGTCTCGTCTACGACACAAAAACTCCTATCACTTCATCTTCCTTATTCCCGCCCATCAATTTCAACAATTAAATGCAAAATTAAATTCACTTTCATGAGGAATATTGTTGGCGGCAAAAATGGTCACCAACACCTAGTTGTATGAAAGCACCAATATCTAGTCACAGATCTCAGATAGTATCTAATGTAGAGAATATAATATGAAGAACAAATAAATTGAAAATGAAAGCATGTAAAAAGAGACAAGATTTATAGTGGTTTGGCTAACTCTAGCCTACGTCCACGCCAGAATAATCTTTTTAATTATACTGTAGTTTGTTTACAGTCACAATCTGAAATCCAAGAATAAAATTTGCAGAGTGCATCTTAGGTTGAAGATAAAGAGAAGCAAAAGGAAGATCCTTTTTCTGACGTCGTGCATGCTATATTTATAGGAGATGACGTGCACGGATCGGGCTGAAATTTCGACAAAAGAACCTCCAGGCCATGACGAGATCACACAAGAATTTTCAAGCCATTGAGTCCCACAATTGGGATCAGCCCCAATCCTTATTTTGGTGTCCAAATGGGATGTGATCCCTCTAGGGGTTCCCCATGATGTTAGTTACTTGCCCTCTAAATTTCGTGTCATTCCGACTTACGGTTTGTAAGATATCGCGTTTTCCATGGAGGGTGTTGCATGTATTTTGATTTCAGCCGATCCCTTTGAAGGGATAGGGGCCGATCCATCCAAAGTGTCACATTTTATGTGCGATCCCTATGGGATGTTCCACATATTGTAGTATGTTTGTGCTCCAAGTATCATGTCAATTGAATGTGTAGATGTTGAGATATTGATCGATCTTTGCTATAAAGTTGGGTTAAGCCGATCCCTGAGAGGGAAAAGGGCCGATCCCTCCAAACATCTCCAAATGCTATGCGACCTCTAGGGTAGACTCCCTAGGGTCCCCTCTTCCTATTTTCAAAGTTTCACTTCAATTTTCCTTGTGGTTGTTGAGTTATGGAGCGATCATCGTTGAGTTGTGTTGTGTGCATCATGTCTATTCCGATCCCTCTTCTAGGAGAAGTATTAGTTCCATACTTGGCTATTTTTTGAGTGATATCCATCTGATCCATTCGACTATAGTCCATAGTTTCAAATACAGTCGATCTCCAACCCTAGTAACCATCTCTCTAGGCTTTCTGCCTTGATGATCATAAAGTCTGTTGAGTTAAATCTGCCTATGTACTGCCCTGCTGAAAGGTGGGTTAACACTTTTCCTCCCAAAGCATGCCTTGCGATAGGAAAGTGTGTTTTGAATTTTCATAAATCCAAGATTCGAAACCCATAATCCATCGATAGCCATATTATCCAATCCGTTGCCAATCCAAATCCATGATCTCTTCGGATCGTTAGTGAAATCCATGACCATTCTGAGTCGATATCCAATTCCGAATTCGCGATCTCTTCGGATCATTTCATCCAAATCTATATCCATTGCAAATCCTCATTCTCTCTGGATTGTTTTCCAAACCCTCGACCTCACTGGGTCGTTAGCCAAACCTAGGACCGCTTCGAGCCCATATCCAAGTCCGCGATCGCTCTGGGTCAATGTCCAGATCCATAAATGTTCGAAGTTGAAATCCAAATCCATGACCTCTCAGGGTCCTTGTCGAGCACAATCCATACTCGACATCCAAGTAAGCCGATCCTGTCGCTCTCCGACGAAGCGACATTATATCATGTACTCCAGTTCAGTGTCCTTGAACGTCAAGTGGTGTCTTGGCTTAAGTCCTAGGCCGATAGTGGTCTCTCCGGACCCCTACCGAGCATAATCCATACTCAACGACCTGAGTAGGCCATTCCTGTCGCTCTTTGGCGAAGCGACCTACTCCTTGTTAGGCATAATCCATCCATGGCATCCTGCTGGGTTTTATTCTCTAGCCTCGACTCTCCGGTCGAGGACTTAATCCATGTGCGAGTTCATTCTATCACTCTCCGACAAAGGGACTCGCACCTTGCGGTTACCGCCCCTGTCACTCCGATCAGGACAATAATCTCATCTTGTTTTATCCCTTGTAGTAATGTGGATCATAAATAACCTGATATATAAGAGTTTGTACATCCAAAAATCCAAAAAACTAAAAAACCGAAAAGGCTGTCTCTTTGGGCGCGACGGTTCATCATCATCTCAGAGCATGCCTAGGGACCGTCCTCGATTATGTACATGTGTAAGTGACTTAGCCGCCTTATTATAGAGTTTAATACTACTATTACTACTACTATTAATATTATTATAGCCGGAGTCCAGGTCCTGAACTCGGCCCTTATCATCACGATTAGTTGATGACGATCCGTGACTCCAATCCAGGGCCAATCCTATTTCCATTTGATGCGGATGGTGGCTGCTCCTGTTCAATCGTCGTTGTCCGATTCCTCACGTACTACGGCAGTCTGCTGTTCCTGACGTGCTCCTCAATCATATCCTTTAAACACCTGCACTTATACATGGTGTGCCCATTCAATTCGTGGAACAAGCAGTACTTTCCAGATATATGCTCCCACTCCGTGGGATCCCTCCTTGCCTTCCAATAAGGGAGTTGCCCCTTAGTGTCTAGAAAAATCCATTCTAGGCTTTCTGTCAAATCCGAGTAGGAGGAGAACTTCGACTCCCGCTTGTTCCATCGCCTTTTTGTCCCATCATACCCATCATCCAGTTTTCAATTTCCTTTATCATTCTTGTTTACATCTCCTGATGATCCTTCGTTTTGCACAGCATTCACCTCCGGTTTGTCAGCTCATGCATCTTCCTACCAAAGGAATCTTTCTGCTTCATGATAAAACTACCCAAAATCCATAGGTGGATCCCACGCTAATGAATCCTTGAAATCTATGCTATTGGCAATTCCTAATACAGCTGCCATCAAAACCATGGATGGATCCGGCCGATCCATCGATGCCGCCGTAGCATTAATTCGTGTTAGAAAACTTCTTAGAGACTATTCGATCCTCTGTTTCAGTGCTGCCAATGTCATAACATTCTTGGGTCTCGTGATGTAAACCCGAAACTGCCTCATAAATCGATCTACCAACTCGCTCCATGTCCTTATGGAACCATTCTCCGGCTGCCTAAACAAAAGTGCAGCTTACTCCATCAAATAAAGTGGAAAACACCTTGTTATGACCTCCTCCAATGGTCCTAGCACTTCCATGTGTCATATATATCTTATCATGTGCATAGTTGGGTCCGACTTTCCATCATATACTTCCAGCGTTGGTAGTTTAAACTCTGGTGGATTTCTAGCATTCCTGATATTAGGAGTGAACGGACTTCTATTTACATCCTTTAGATTCCTGTTCACCAATCCTCTATGCATAGCTCGCCTAATCATCTCTACAAACCTGTCATTGTCATCTAGCATTAGTCTCCTATCATCATTTCCAAATTGCTCCCCGGGTCCATGAGGGAATTCTGTAACGTACTCCTCCGGATGAGCATCCAAATTCTATTTTACACCAAGCTCCATTGGATCCACCACAGGTCATCCAGCACAGCGATCAACCAAACCTAAGGGCATGCCTCCTAGCCTTTGGGGATCGAGGCCGATCCCTCTAAGATTGCTGGGGACTGCCCTCGGCTGCTCTGTTCCATTCCTTTATCTAATAGCTACATCACCATGTTCCTGGTTCTAATTTCCAGTGATTCCTGCTACTTTAACTCCTTGATCTAAGTTGGTATTAGCTTATGCTGCTCTATTCCCTTGGTTCTACACTCCAGCTTATCTAATCTATTGGAGTAAATTCTACATCATCTCTCAGCATCTTTTCTTGCATAGCATCCATCATCATTTCCATTTCCTCCCTAGTGATGTAGATAGATGCTTGATTAGCTCCAGCTTCTGAGGAAGCCTCCTGACTCCCTCCATGGTGGCTCCTTTCCGGTAGCACTCTCCTTGTTGATTGTTTCACCATTTCTCCAAATCTAAACTCTAGATCTTTTTCAATCTCTGAATCTAAATTCCAAATCCATGGGGGCTAGCTCTCTTAGTGAAAGCGCCAAAATGTTGGCGGCAAAAATGGCCACAAACACCCAGTTGTATGAAAGCACCAATATCTAGTCACAGATCTCAGATAGTACCTAAAGTAGAGAATATAATATGAAGAACAAAAAAATTAAAAATTAAAATAAGTAAAACGAGACAAGATTTATAGTAGTTCGGCTAACTCCAACCTACGTCCACTCCAGAATAATCCTTTTTATTATACTATAATTTGTTTATAGTTACAATCCAAAATCTAAGAATAATATTGGCAGAGTGTAGCCTAGGTTGAAGATAAAGAGTGTAGGACAGGAGCTTCCACCAATGCTTGTTTCAATTTCTCAAAAGCTTGTTCACACTGCTCAGTCCACACATATGGTTGGTTCTTCTTGGTTAGTTTGGTCATTGGTGCTGCTATTCTTGAAAAATCCTTGATGAACCTCCTATAGTACCCTGCCAAACCTAAGAATGACCTCACCTCAGTCACTGTCTTGGGTCTACTCCATGTTTGAACTGCAATGACCTTGCTTGGATCTACACTTACTCCCTGCTGTGACACTATGTGTCCTAAGAATTTTACTTCATGTTGCCAAAATATACACTTTGAATACTTGGCTTTTAATTCATGTTCTCTAAGTCTGGATAATACTAAATGTAGGTGCATAGCATGGTCATTTTCTGACTTTTAATAAATTAATATGTCATCTATAAATACCAAGACAAACTTATCCAAAAAGTCTCTAAAAATTCTATTCATCAAGTCTACAAAATAGGAGGGAGCATTGGTCAAACCAAATGGCATTACTAGAAATTCATAAAGGCCATACCTTGTGTTGAAGGCTGTGTACTCAATGCTTTCCTCTGCAACTTTCATTTGGTGAAATCCAGAGGCTAAGTCTAGCCTTGAAAATATTTTAGCTTCATGCAATTGGTCAAATAGATCATCTATTCTAGGCAGTGGGTACTTATTCTTGATGGTCACCTTATTTAAATCCCTGTAATCCACACACATCCTCATTGTTCCATCATGCTTCTTAACAAAAAGCACTGGGGAACCCCAACTGGAACTACTTGATCTTATGAATCCTTTCTCTTCTAATTCTTCTAGTTGATTTTTTAATTCTACCAACTCTTTTAGACCCATTCTATAAGGCTTCTTAATGATTGGATTTGTTCCTGGCATTAATTTTATTTTAAATTCAACTGGTCTATTTTGAGGAATTCCCTTCACTTCTCCAAACACATCGATATATCCATTGACTACTGGGATTTCCTCTATTTTTAATTCCTTTTGAACTTCATTAATACTCCAGATTTTATTAAAACATGTATTCTTTGCTATTTCACTTAAGATGGTAATTCTTTTACCTTCATTTGTCTCCAAAGAAATAGTAAGGTTTTCTAAATTTAAAATTGCTTTATTTCTCATTAACCAATCTACCCCCAAAATAATCCCAATACCAGGATAATTTAAGGTATATAGATCTGAATTAAATTCATAACCCCCTATAATTAATTTCAGACCCATACACTTCATCCCTAACATACAATGACTCCCTATGGGACTGTGTATAATCAAGGGCTGATCAATAGAAACACAAGCAAGTGTTAACTTCTTTACAATTTCCAAAGATATTAGTGAATGTGAGGCACCAGTATCATATATTACTGATATTGGTTGGGTATGAATAAAAATTATACCTTCAAGTTGCCCAACATTCCCAGTGTTACCTGCTGCTAAAGCTCCTACCCTTGCTGTTCCCCTATTGGTTTCTGGGCAATCCTTCTTGAGATGACCCATCTTTCCACAATTATAGCAGCCTCCTCTAGGTATTTTAGGGTTAGGGCATTGTTTACTATAATGTCCAGCTTTTCCACAATTAAAACAATGAGTGAATTTCTTGCTTTCAGGTGCTATTGCTCCTTCCCCTTTCTTAACTTCTTTACTTGCATTTCTCTTGTCATAAGGTTGCACTTTGTTCTGACCACCCTTCTTCTTATTGAGCTTCATATTCCTGAATTTCTCCCTTGCAGTGTCATGTTGCTCAAATGAGAGTGTTAGATCAATTACCTGATCAAAGGTTTTGTCCTTGTATGGAAACATTGCCCTTGACAGACTAGGGTTCAAGCCTTGAATGTACCTTGCATTCTTTGCTTCTGCATTCCCTATTAACACCATTCCATACTTGGATAATGCTTCAAACTTCTGAGTGTATTCATTCACACTCATGCTTCCTTGCCTTAATCTAATAAAGTCTTCTAGCAGTGTGGCCTTGGCAGATGCTGGGACAAATCTGGCCTCAAGCATGTCCTTGAAATTATTCCAAGTGATATTATCCTCTTGTCTTCCTGCTGTCATAACTTCCCACCAATCCAGTGCAACCCCCTTCAATTTCCTTGAAGCTCTCTGTCTCTTCCTTTGGTCATTGATTTGCATATCTGTGAAGACCCTCTCCATAGTTCTTATCCAAGTTTGAACACCTATAGCTCCTTCAGTACCTTCAAAATCCTTTCCCCCCAAAGTGGTACATGTCTTAAGCAGTTTGGAGAGTTCCTCATGAGGATTGTCTTGCCTTGGTGCCATTCCATCCCTTAAAGCTCTCACAAAATCCTCCATGCTCATCACGGGTGGCTCACGTGATGATCCTGCACCTGTGTGATGCCTTGGTCCTACCATAATTGCTATAAATATGATTTTTATGTTAGTTTATTTACCCCTATCATTTTTGGTGTCTTTACTTTGTTCATTTCTTTTATTTCTGTGCACACTGTGCATGTATCACATGTACACACATATATATATATATATATTTATTCAGTCATAAAACAAAAGCATTCAACACCAATAATTCAAACAATGCATTCAAACATCCATATGCATACAATAATATTTACTATGTTGTTCAAAACATAGCTCTGATACCAACTGTGGTGACCCTCACTTTATAACACATAGATTTTTTTTTACATTCAAGAGGAATTCACCACTAAACCTCATTACTTTTATATTTGAATATTTATATAATTTCCAAATATTTTTCCCAAGACCCTGGTCTACCAATATAATCATATCAGTGTACAAACAAATTATGTCAATTATATATTTGATGATATACAATTGTTTTTTTTTATTATTATCTTGAAGTGATAAATCATAAAAGTGATTGTAGAAACAATCAATCATAAAAATTCACATTCGAAGACGTGAATAAAATCCAAAGAAATCAGTAACGAATCCATCAAAAATGGATATTCTCAAAAATAGGCAAATTAGGCAAAATCAGCAGTTCAGACGTCTAAATTTTTATGACAGATGTCTAAATTTGATCTCAGACGTCTAAATTTTTATGACAGATGTCTAAATTTGATCTCAGACGTTTAAATTTTTATGACAGACGTCTCAGAGGTTTAAAATTGAAACAGAGAGTAAAAAAACATTTTGAACTAATTCAGTGTCTTTCAGGTCTACTGCTCTCATAGTTCTATTTGAAATTTAAATACTCGATTACATACAAATTTCCAGAATTCGTGCACATGCCAGTATCACTTACCTGCCATGCACAAATTCATTTCACTTGAGTATCCTACTAAAAATTTTTTGAGAGTTCATTTCAAAAACCAACCCCCTTAGCTGTTTAATTTTCTTAAGACAAAATATAAGCAATAAAAATCAGAGATCAAATATATATGCACATATCATATGTATATAATATGTCTATCTCCTTATTTTTCTCCAAATCAGACATTCATAAAAGAAATTAGTAGTTAACCAAACATCATCAATGATCACTCACAACAGGTTTTACTTAAGTACATGTTTTCAACCCAAATACTTAGTAATCTCCTTACAAGGAACTTCAGTTACAACATAAAATTTGACTAATAAGTTCATTACAAAGCAACTACAGATTTTTAAAACTGGTTTCTTTTATTTATACTAGCAG
The DNA here is from genome assembly GCA_030737815.1 of Allium fistulosum. Taxonomy (NCBI): domain Eukaryota; kingdom Viridiplantae; phylum Streptophyta; class Magnoliopsida; order Asparagales; family Amaryllidaceae; genus Allium; species Allium fistulosum. Next base: position 1,040,521,832 of record CM060902.1, on the reverse strand, counting down.
CTAATTGCCATCTTCATTCATCAAGCCAACTTCATCTTCCTGCAAGCAAATCACTGAGCTGCCCCAATTTTTAATGAGACACCCAGATGATTGCAAAGGCAACCAAAAGGGTCAGTTTTCACTGGTATGAGCATTTATCAATTTTGTATACATATTCATAATCTTTGGTAATCTTGCAGTGCCTTCCTAGTTTAACAGATGTTTACACTTAGCATGTTTTGGTTCATACAAAGTGATACAAAAACACATTCATTTATTTAAACAATACACAGCAAACAGTTAAAATAAACATATATACAATTCTTAATTCATTCTCCCCAAATCTAGATAAATAAACTCAGGTTTTATACTCCAAATTTTCACCCAGCAACTAATCAATGAACAATGTTTATCTTGATTAAATTAACACCATATCTGGATATTTATAACCCAGATTTTTAAACCCCTGTCCCCATTTATTTTATGGTCTTTAACTCCTTGTCAAATGAACACTATGTATGCATTGTGAAGGAAACTCCCAGGTTGTTTAAATTATTCCAACACACAAAGGCCTCAGGGTGCAGTTGCACCATGCATATACTTGCTCCCACCTGAAGTAAGCAGATCATTGACTAACTCCCAAGTGACCAATTTAGTTTTTCTTTCATCATATTTCAGAAAGATATAACTGCTTGTATATTTTCTGGTTCAACCCCATGTTCCCTTATTTAATCTATATCCATGTTTAATGATGATAAGATAGAACAAGAATGCTCAAAACATGTTAACTCTAAAAGCCCACTTACAGATTAATGCTCCAATCAAAAATGCACAAACAAACATCCATATCACCCATAACAAATCATTTCAGAGATTTAAATGACTCATAATATTTTAGGCTACCTGCAATAGGACTTAATGCCATTGCATACAAAGGATAAATACTCACCTAATGTTTTCCTTTCACTGCCTTAATCCTTTGAACAGCAAATCCCCCAAAGCCTCAAGCTAGTGTTTCTCCTAGTTTATTTTATTTTTGTTTTGATCCCGAGAGAATGATGGATTTGGTTATGTGCAGTTATTTATAAATCCATTCTAGGGTTTAAGAAAATGGGTAATTCCCCTGATACCCTTAGGTGTTCATGTACATATCACATTCCTGTGTGGTCCTAAGTTGGAAATGCACACATTAGGTTGCTTTAATTAGTTATTTCGGGGATCATGCATTTTTAACACTGCATGCTATTTTCATGTCTCCATTTTATTCATGCCATATGCATGTGATCCTTTATTCATTTCTTTTTATAAGTTTAAGGAATCTGAAAATCTCCTTTGTATTTTCTACCTATCTATTATCTCCATTCAATCATGCATACTATCATACCTTATTATGTAATGTAAAAATCATTCACCCATATTATTTTCTTGAAATAAATATAAGATATGGAAATTTTTATTTGATTCTATATGTATATATATATATATTTCTGCCTCTTTGTCAAATCAGCAACTCCTTCTATATTTAAATAAAAATCGCATATATTATGCTAATTATTTTTAGCACAATTATAAGACAAGTAAACCTTTTTATTAAACTTCATCTTATTCTATCTTTAAATAAAACAGAAAACACTCCATATATATATTAATGTATGTATTTATATAATTCTTTGGACATAGAGCTATATTTATTTTGAGCTCCAATTTTTTCTTTTAATCACCTTAATCCCTTGCATTTTATCAAACAGAAGCTCCCATGCAAATTTTTATTTATTGCCAAATTTTTTTCTGTTTTAATGCATTATATATACATATTATAATTTCAGAATTTCTTAATATAAATGTATATTTTTCATTTTATTTTTATTTTATTTTAGGGTCATTACATACCCTCCCCCTTAAAGGAATTATGTCCCCATAATTTTTCTCCAATTAAAAAAAAACTAATCTATAGCCTGTTTTAACTCCATAACCCCATACTCACAGTTTATGAAAGCAAACAATATATATAAGAATATCTTAGAAAAATCATCATAAGCTGCTTAAACATACCTCTCCATCAGTAAACAAATTGGGGTATTTAGCCCTCATTTTATCTTCAACCTCCCATGTACAATCATTAGTGTCCAAGCTCCATTGAATTTTTACCAGTTTGATCACCTTGTTCCTCAACTTTTTCTCTTCCTTGGCAACTATCCCTACTGGTTCATTTGTATAAATCAAATTCTTTTGGACTTGAATTTGAGTAGGTGACTCCAGAATTGCTCCTTCATCATGCACCCATTTTCTCAATTGAGAAACATGAAATACTGGATGCACACCACTCAACTCCTCAGGTAACTTAAGTCTGTAGGCCATAGCACCAATTCTTTGCATAATTTCATATGGTCCTACAAATCTTGGTGATAGCTTACCAGATTTCCCAAACCTGAACACCTTCTTCATTGGTGATACCTTCATAAAAACATGCTCTTCTACTTCAAACTCCATTGGCTTTCTCTTTCTATCTGCATAAGACTTCTGTCTTGATTGTGCTGCCTTCATTCTATGCCTAACTAATTCAATCATGTTGGAAGTTTCTTTAACATGATCTGGCCCCAACATTACACCCTCTCTTGCTTCCAACCAACAGGCAGGAGACATGTAGGGTCTCCCATACAAGGCTTCAAAGGGAGTCATTCCTATTGTTGATTGATAGCTATTGTTGTAAGTGAATTCTGCCAAGTGAATATGATCCTCCCAATTACCCCCAAAATCAAGCACACATGCTCTAAGTAAATCTTCCAATATTTTATTCACTACCTCTGTTTGCCCATCACTTTGAGGATGGTAGGCAGTGCTTAAACAAAGTTGTGTTCCCATTGCTTCTTGGAAGCTTTCCCAAAATCTTGAGGTGAACAAAGTGTCTCTATCACTTACAATATTCTTGGGTATACCATGTAGCCTCACCACTTCCTTAATAAATAATTGTGCGAGCCTATGTGCATTTCTATCTGACCTGACAGGGACAAAGTGAGCTGATTTGGTTAGTCTATCGACAATTACCCATATACTATCATTGCCTTTCTTAGTTCTAGGCAAACCATCCACAAAATCCATGGAAATACTTTCCCATTTCCACTGAGGTACCTCCAAAGGTTGCAACATGCCAGAAGGCTTTTGGTGGTCTGCTTTAATTTGTTGACATGTGAAACACTTTGCCACATATCTTGCCACTGCTTGCTTCATTCCTGGCCACCAGTAGCTTCTTTTTAAATCATGATACATTTTAGTACCACCAGGGTGTATGGTGTACTTGGTCTTGTGATGCTCATTCATGATTTCTTCCTTCAACTCTGCAAGGTCTAGTACACAAAGCTTATCATTTTTCCTCAAATAACCCTTGGAATCTATTTTAAAATTTTCCAACTCAAGGTTGCTAAGTAACATTTCCTTCTTTTCCTTCAAATTTTTATCTTGGTCTTGCATGCCACCAATTTTCTCCACCAGATTAGACTTCACTGTGATTATTCCCAGTGTACCATACTCCACCATATCACCATGTTCTTTAAAATTCACTTCATCCTTGCTGTATATATCTGCCTCCCCAAGCACTGCAAGGTTTTTAAATTCATCAATCATCAAACTGGCTAATCTAATATGATTTTTGCTCAAAGCATCCGCCACTCTATTAGCTTTTCCAGGAGTGTACAAAATATCTAAATCATATGCAGCTAGAAACTCCAACCACCTTGCTTGCCTCATATTTAAATCTTTTTGAGAAAATAAATATTTCAATGCTTGATGATCTGTGAATAATTCAAATTTTGCCCCAAGCAAATAATGCCTCCATAGTTTTAGTGCAAACACTATTGCAGCTAATTCTAGATCATGAGTTGCATATTTGGTTTCATTGGGTTTAAGCTGTCTTGATGCATATGCCACCACCTTGCCATGTTGCATAAGCACTGCACCTAACCCAGACCCACTAGCATCAGTGTATACAACCATTCCTTCATTTGCTTCTGGGATTTGTAGGACAGGAGCTTCCACCAATGCTTGTTTCAATTTCTCAAAAGCTTGTTCACACTGCTCAGTCCACACATATGATTGGTTCTTCTTGGTTAGTTTGGTCATTGGTGCTGCTATTCTTGAAAAATCCTTGATGAACCTCCTATAGTACCCTGCCAAACCTAAGAATGACCTCACCTCAGTCACTGTCTTGGGTCTACTCCATGTTTGAACTGCAATGACCTTGCTTGGATCTACACTTACTCCCTGCTGTGACACTATGTGTCCTAAGAATTTTACTTCATGTTGCCAAAATATACACTTTGAATACTTGGCTTTTAATTCATGTTCTCTAAGTCTGGATAATACTAAATGTAGTTGCATAGCATAGTCATTTTTTGACTTTGAATAAATTAATATGTCATCTATAAATACCAAGACAAACTTATCCAAAAAGTCTCTAAAAATTCTATTCATCAAGTCTACAAAATAGGAGGGAGCATTGGTCAAACCAAATGGCATTACTAGAAATTCATAAAGGCCATACCTTGTGTTGAAGGCTGTGTACTCAATGCTTTCCTCTGCAACTTTCATTTGGTGAAATCCAGAGGCTAAGTCTAGCCTTGAAAATATTTTAGCTTCATGCAATTGGTCAAATAGATCATCTATTCTAGGCAGTGGGTACTTATTCTTGATGGTCACCTTATTTAAATCCCTGTAATCCACACACATCCTCATTGTTCCATCATGCTTCTTAACAAAAAGCACTGGGGAACCCCAACTGGAACTACTTGATCTTATGAATCCTTTCTCTTCTAATTCTTCTAGTTGATTTTTTAATTCTACCAACTCTTTTGGACCCATTCTATAAGGCTTCTTAATGATTGGATTTGTTCCTGGCATTAATTTTATTTTAAATTCAACTGGTCTATTTTGAGGAATTCCCTTCACTTCTCCAAACACATCGATATATCCATTGACTACTGGGATTTCCTCTATTTTTAATTCCTTTTGAACTTCATTAATACTCCAGATTTTATTAAAACATGTATTCTTTGCTATTTCACTTAAGATGGTAATTCTTTTACCTTCATTTGTCTCCAAAGAAATAGTAAGGTTTTCTAAATTTAAAATTGCTTTATTTCTCATTAACCAATCTACCCCCAAAATAATCCCAATACCAGGATAATTTAAGGTATATAGATCTGAATTAAATTCATAACCCCCTATAATTAATTTCAGACCCATACACTTCATCCCTAACATACAATGACTCCCTATGGGACTGTGTACAATCAAGGGCTGATCAATAGAAACACAAGCAAGTGTTAACTTCTTTACAATTTCCAAAAATATTAGTGAATGTGAGGCACCGGTGTCATATATTACTGATATTGGTTGGGTATGAATAAAAATTATACCTTCAAGTTGCCCAACATTCCCAGTGTTACCTGCTGCTAAAGCTCCTACCCTTGTTGTTCCCCTATTGGTTTCTGGGCAATCCTTCTTGAGATGACCCATCTTTCCACAATTATAGCAGCCTCCTCTAGGTATTTTAGGGTTAGGGCATTGGTTACTATAATGTCCAGCTTTTCCACAATTAAAACAATGAGTGAATTTCTTGCTTTCAAGTGCTATTACTCCTTTCCCTTTCTTAACTCCTTTACTTGCATTTCTCTTGTCATAAGGTTGCACTTTGTTCTGACCACCCTTCTTCTTATTGAGCTTCATATTCCTGAATTTCTCCCTTGCAGTGTCATGTTGCTCAAATGAGAGTGTTAGATCAATTACCTGATCAAAGGTTTTGTCCTTGTATGGAAACATTGACCTTGACAGACTAGGGTTCAAGCCTTGAATGTACCTTGCATTCTTTGCTTCTGCATTCCCTATTAACACCATTCCATACTTGGATAATGCTTCAAACTTCTGAGTGTATTCATTCACACTCATGCTTCCTTGCCTTAATCTAATAAAGCCTTCTAGCAGTGTGGCCTTGGCAGATGCTGGGACAAATCTGGCCTCAAGCATGTCCTTGAAATTATTCCAAGTGATAGTATCCTCTTGTCTTCCTGCTGTCACAACTTCCCACCAATCCAGTGCAACCCCCTTCAATTTCCTTGAAGCTATCTGTCTCTTCCTTTGGTCGTTGATTTGCATATCTGTGAAGACCCTCTCCATAGTTCTTATCCAAGTTTGAACACCTATAGCTCCTTCAGTACCTTCAAAATCCTTTCCCCCCAAAGTGGTACATGTCTTAAGCAGTTTGGAGAGTTCCTCATGAGGATTGTCTTGCCTTGGTGCCATTCCATCCCTTAAAGCTCTCACAAAATCCTCCATGCTCATCACGGGTGGCTCACGTGATGATCCTGCACCTGTGTGATGCCTTGGTCCTACCATAATTGCTATAAATATGTTACTCATTAGAGATAGAGTCAGTAGTACTCTAGAATGAGTCTGAGTGTAATAATAGATATGAGCGCGTATTTGTTATTGAATATAAAAATTGTTTTATATTGTGATGTTTGATTTATTGAGTGGTATATGGATTCTGGTCGGTATGGTCTGGACAACTCTATCGATAGGAATCTCTAAACACTCGAATAGAACAATTCGGCACAGTATTGTTTTGAATAGGGTAAATGAGATAATTTTGCCCAAAACTATTTTTGTATATAAAAGAAATGTTTTTCTATGAATTACTATAGTATATGGTTGCATGGTTGTTAGAAGTGATAATATTAAACTATTATCATTGAAATTAAATGATAAATTGGAATCATAAACTCCAAAGTTAAGAAATAAAATTCACATATACAAATGAAATTTAAAGAATGTAAATTATAAATGTGAATTGTAATTTAAAACGGGATTCCAGAGAAGTTTTTGGAAATGTTTTGAAAAGAATTTGAAAATTTTGAGGATTGGAAAGTTTAAATCATTTTTGATTTGAAAATGAATTTCAAAGGTTTTGAAAAGTATTTTAGAGAGATGAAAGCTCTAAACTCTTTCCGGTCGCTGGAAAATAATCCTGATGATGGTGGCCACATCATTAGAATTCATTTTCGGGTTTCCAAAAGAGAAATTGCTGTCAAATTGTTTTAAATGGAAGTTGTTTGAAAATTTTGGGTTTGGTTTTTGAAATTCAAAGAATGATTTGAATTGTTTTCAAAAATGGCTTTGAAAGGTTGGTAAGACTCTGGAATACTATATAAAAATATTTATGAAATTATGAAGTTGATAACTTGTAAAGTTTAAAGTTTAAAGTTTAAATAAAAATCCATTTAACGAATGAAATTTATAAATGTGAATTGAAATATAAAGAGATGAATTCATATATGAATAAAATGGTGAATATAAAGTGTAAATGAATTTATAAATGAAAATAGAATTCCAAGAAGATAATTGAAAATAAAATTCCTTAATGAAATGGAATTGTGAATGTATAAATGATTGTATAAATCAAAATGTAAATAAATTGATAACTTATAGAATATTTGAAATCTGATTGGAATGAAATTCAAATTGAAGACGAATGTTAAACTTTGTTTTGAATTTGTTAGTAAATGTAATTCAAGCTGAATATTGGAAATTGAAATTTGAAATGGATTAGTAACTGAAACTAATTTAAAATGGTGCAGTTATAAATGAAAGGTAATTGATGAAATTCAATATTCGGAATAGAAGATAGAAATTGAATTCGAATAGAAAATTGAATGAAAAGAATATATAACTTCAATAGTGAATTAGAGATGATATAAGAAGTATATATAGAAAATTTTGTAATAGAATTTGCAGAATAGTTTGAATATGTAACTAGATATTATGGCTAGTAGGATATACAGGTGTAAATGAATTGGGATTTTGATTTCAAAGATAATTTTGAATTGCTCGACAGAAGGTAAGTATTTCAATTTCAATATGAGATTTGATGATTTCTTGTCTAGCCGCTTGGCTTTTTCTTTTCTTTTTGAAATCTGAGAGTCCGTAGGGACGTTTTGTAGTCGTACCGTATTAGCCGCGCAAAGGAGACGCTGGCGAAATTTTTCGAAAATTTCGAGTGTTAGAAATTTTTTGAAGGTTTAAAATTTGAATTTGAATTTAAATTTGAATTGAAAGTAAACAATGTTGTTTGAACTTATAATTGAAGTTGAAAAATTAGTTGAATTAATAACGAATCTTTAGTAGGAAGATTTGTTTTGATAAATTGATAAAACTATTTGGATTGTGAAAAATAGTAGACGAGTTAAGGACCATTTTTTCCTAACTTGTAAATTTCGGGACGAAATTCTTTTAAGGAGGGAAGTTTGTAACGACCCAGAATTTTGAACAAATTAAATTGAGAATATTTAATTTATTTTAAATATTTGAATGATGATTTAATTTGAATTCCCGATATAATTTTGAATTTGGCGATTAAATTATAAAATTTAATCGATTGAAAGTTGAATAAAAATTTAAATCTTCAATTTAAAGTTGAAGAAAAATATTTCGAAAAGCTTTTAATATTTATATTGATGATACTGAAGATAATTGGAGCTTCAGAATCGAATTTGAAACTGGTCTGATCAGTTTTGAATTTGTATCGTTCGTATCGAAATTTAAAAATAGTCATTTGTCAAACAGTCTCGGAATTCGACGAAACCAGTTCCATTGGGTCCGTAATATTGAATTATTACCAGATTTCAATTTTCGTATTTTTCGGAGTTGATATGTGAGCACACGACACACAAAAATGCATCGAAATCAAATTGAATTGAATTTAAATTTAAAATTTAAATTGGGTAACATTAGCACGTCGTCTTCCCTTAACTCACGCCAACAATCACGCAGAAATCACGAACGCATCGTGCAACCCATGTCTTCTGTCTCCCTCCCTCTATTTTTAAATAATCTATTATCTCAGCTAAAATCGAACGAACAAAGACAATGGCCGCTAAAATAAAAATCGAATTGTATCCCTCCTCCATATTTTTCTAGTTCGGGCCTTCACTCCCTTCCCCAATTCAAAAGAAAATTCTTATCGTTCCTTTCCCCTCTACTTTAAAATCAAGGATCAAAAACCCAGTCGCGTCTTTGCCTTCCTCCCTCTAATCGAAATAAATCAGTTCGAACCTCGTTTCTCCCTTTTCTCCCAATCCAGTTCGAGTTATTGCCGTTCGAGATTTTCGTTCGATGGCAGGAACCTAAATCGCGAGCTTCGTTCGCGGGGCTGCTGGTAGGAGGCTAAAGAGGCGACATGCTTGAATTCGACGAGGTTAAAGGTGACGCTCGTATGTAAATCTGGGTCGTGATTATCGGTGGAGCTGAGTTCGTGGTTCTCGGTGCAGTTGTGGGGTAGCGACGACAGGCGTGTGTGAGTTTTATCTGGGGTGGCGCTCGAATTTATGGTCGAAGTCGAGTTCGAAGACAGGGGGTGGCAGAGTTGGCATACGCAAACGTTCGTGGAGGCTCGCGATGAGTTCATTGCGACGATTCCAGTGGCAACGTAGGAGTTGGGCCGTTGCGATGGGCGACTCGATGGAGGCTGGAGTGTCTCGAGTTCGATCTAAACAGTAAGGTATAATTAGCTTTAATTTAATCCTTAAGCATTTTTGTTTTAAATTTACAGTAAGATTTATCACCATTTAAAAATTTGCAGAAATTAAAAATCTTTACAGTAAAATAAATCGCTAGTTTATTTTGAAGATAATTTAGTTAAATAAATTTGTTAAAAGAAGAAATTTGTTAGTTACAACTATCATAACGAAGATTTGATTCGAATAATAATCAATTGTGTATAAATATTATACTAGGTCAAAACCTGTAAAGAAATCAAGCCGAGAATGGAAATGGATTGCAAATATAAAAAGGTGAGATTTTTCTCACTCGATTGAAAAGTGGATTTTACAGTTATTAATTTGATTAGATGGTTTGGATGTGATATTAGATATAGTAGGATATATCTATATCTATATATAGCAATATATACATATTGGCATATGTATATATTGGATTGATTGATTTCCCGCCTCGTATAGCGGATGAGACCCTATTGCGCCGTTAGTAAGCGGATTATTTTTATAAAACCCATATACCGCGATATTCCACCTCGAAGTGGAATTGGTATTGTGCTAACGTCTTTGGATGCAGGGAAACAGGTTGGAGGGATCCAACTGGATTCCTCAACTGTATTTATTTATTTACAGATGTTGATATATATTCTGTTATCATATGATGATATATGATGTTTGATGTTGTGATGGACTAATTGATGCGTTGCATCATTGGATTCAAAATTTTGAAGTTTAAAAATAACGATTTTAACTTTAAAAGAGATTTTTAAGTATACGTTTATTTGAAATTTTGAATTGATTTATTTTAAATAAATAAATGTTATAAATTTAAAGTTATGGAGATTATAATGTTTGTGAAAGATAACCAAAAGATGATTTTTGAAATAAATAGTTAAGTAATTTATAAGATAGTTTAAATTTGAATTTTTGAATTATTAAAAACGATGTATATAAAAGATGTAAAAAATTGATATTTATCAATTAAAATTTTTGGAATTTTAAACGAGTTTTTATAAGTGTTAAATTTGTAAAGATATGAAACTTATAGAATTATAAGTTGTAAAGATAGGAAATTTATAGAATTATAAATTGTGAAGATTTGAAGTTTATAGATTTATAAAATTTGAAGTTTATCGATTTATAAAGTATGAAGTTATAAAATGAATGGAATTGTAGAATAAAAGATTATAAGAAATTTACTTATAAATTGGGTTTTTGCCTTTAAATGGAATATTGATCGAAGTTAATAAAAAGGAAGATTTATAAATCAAAGTGGTTATACAATAAAAATAGAAAGAGAATTTATAAACGTTGTTTTATAAATTCGAAACCAATTTAATTTGATAAATTAACATAGAAGGTTATTAAAGGAAATGTATTCGCGATTTGGATAGCGAATTATCCTTAAAATAAATGTGTAGAAAAGACTGAAATTTGGTTAGTAAAGTATATTCACGATTTTGGACAGTGAATATATTGTTAAATAAAATGGATTCATTTTGAAGAAGTGATATTTTAAAATGAAGTTAAATTGTTTTTAACGATGTTTTAAAAATGTATTATGAATCGAAGGCATAGATTTCAACACTTGTTATTGAAATAGATGTTTTCGAGAAATATAAGGAAATGGTGGACTATAACATTGTTGTTATAGTTTATGATTTCCGAAAGGAAATATTTTTATGTAGTATTCGGATTTATATATCTATCTTAAAATCCGAATCCCTATACTAGTGATTTTGAGTCGTCGTAACGATGTTTTACGTAACATTCGTTTTGACTCAAATGATTTCCTTAAAGAATGAAATATATACTTAATATTGATTTAAGTATATCGAATATTTTCCAAGTGTTGAAAATAAATAGATTGGTGAAATACTTATTATTAAATAAGTATGGGAATGTTTTCCAAAATGAAATGAAACGTTTTTTGAGATTTTATCTTCTTAAAGATAAATTGAAATTGAATATTGAAAACGATTTGAAAATCGAATATCAGTAGATATTTGGAAATATAAATTCACTAGGGAATTTATAAAAGAAATGGGAATTCGTTTTGAAAATAAATATTGATTTATTTTGAAGTGTGGAAATTTTATATCTAGTAAAGATATTTTGGAAAATAAATAATTTGGAAAATTATTTGGAATCTGATGATGTCGCGCATCTTTATTGATAGTTAAATAACCGGCTATCAATAATTACCTTGAATAGGTATTTGTTGTGAATTGGATGAATTTGAATGCCACACTTATTTTTGAATAAGCGCTCACTATTCGGGTTAACCGGGAAAGGACCATGGGGTCGTATAACCCATTCCGAATATGTGATACGTCGTTATGAATTGCATTCGAAGACCGGTGTTGAAGACCGGATATTTTTGAAAACGGAAGGATTACCGTCGAGTTACTCTACATCGGCTGATCTCCGGTTTAGAGGTTTTATCACCCTTAGTGACGGGAAGTCCGGACGTGATTAGAAATTTATCCGGATATGCAAGGGCTTCGTGAGAAGTGCCTTCGGTTCTGTTCGATCCCGGAACAGACTTGTATGGATTGTGTGTCTGACGTTACAATTTGAGATATAAAGCTGATTTCTTTCAAATACATTTCTGTTGGTGGCGGAGAATTTATTCTCTTAGCTTAACACCCTTCTCTGAGACGTACGAGCTCAGAGGTTATGTAGTTGAAATTTATCAGCGATATATCCCAATTTGGTAACGTGGCATACTGAGTGTTGCTGTGAAGTGATCAGTGTTTGATCATTTGCGATATGATCATTTGTTTGATCTTATATCTTTGTGATCATAGGTTGATCATTTTGTTTGACCCGAAGCACGGCTTTGAAGAAAGCGTAGCTTTGTGGACGAGACTTCGTCGAGCCTCACACCCCGGAAATGGTCGAAACAGGAAGGATGCAGCAAGGTTCTAGGGAGTAGCGCCCCTTAGTGTATGTCATTTCTTCTGGATAAAGGTGGTATCATGGTATGGAGCCCAGATACTTAACCTCTGTGGTTACTGCATTATTTTTACTATGTGGTTTGTTGCGAATCTGGGATCCTCGGGAAGATCGGTGACGATCGGGGGATGGCATACGCGTGTCAGTAGTTACCTATTTTTGCAGAGGTAACCCAGCCTTGTGTTGGCAGAGATCTAACCGTAACGTTAGGTTCTCGGGTCGTCTATTCCAGGGACGTACCCATCATGGATAGGAAGTTCCTTAGCCTGACCATTTGTTGGAAATCCAAAGAAACAATACGAGCCTTGTACGGTATTAGTTGTAGAACCTATCATTCACTTATGGTGGCGCCCCACTGTTTGGATGGTAGCTATAGTAGGCATACGATACTGGTCGTATGTCAGCTAAGATTAATATTATACTTTCGAAATGTTTTCTACACTATGCACTAATAATAATATCAAAAATGATTTGATTTTGCGTAGTAAGCATCTTTGACTATCATAAGAAGAAATCTCCTCCAATTCTGCGTTTGCATTGTGTGTGTGGCGGGAGGTCTTATGGTAGTTTCATTTTCCAAAAGCATTGCGAATTGACTTTAAAATTTTTTTGTTGTTATAAAGAATAACTGTTTTACGATCTCACACCAGTCACCATGACTGACTTGGAGTTTATTGTTCCCTTCTAAACTCTGGGTGCCCACCAATTTCCACACGGGCAGTCTAGAGTTAGATTATCAGGATATTCTGGATATTCTGGAGCTTTGGAGATAAGCTGGAGGACGAGACGTAGTATTTGTATCTGATAGTATTTATTCCGCTGTGTATTCTGTATGAGGACAAGTTATACAACTGTCCATTGATTTGCTGTGTTGTATTGAGTTGTATATTGACTCTGTGGATGTATGTATAAAATGATATAGTTCTTTGTTTTAAAGATTATTCATTTATCTATTATATATTGTTCCGCTGTGATATGTGAGATTCTGATATTGTTTTCTGTTTCTATTGTTGTTCTGTTGTTCTTTTCTTCTTCTTCTACCTTTTCTTCTGTTTTCTTCTTTCTAAAACCCTAAGAATTCGGTTTTCCGGCATTCGTTGCTCGGCAGTCGATACAGTGGACGTATCGATGTCGGTTTTCGAAAGTCGAAAATCCTGATCGTTACAGCTGGTATCAGAGCATATGGTTAAGCGACAACCCTTCTCTGTTGGGTCTTACTCATTAGAGATAGAGTCAGTAGTACTCTAGAATGAGTCTGAGTGTAATAATAGATATGAGCGCGTATTTGTTACTGAATATAAAAATTGTTTTATATTGTGATGTTTGATTTATTGAGTGGTATATGGATTCTGGTCGGTATGGTCTGGACAACTCTATCGATAGGAATCTCTAAACACTCGAATAGAACAATTCGGCACAGTATTGTTTTGAATAGGGTAAATGAGATAATTTTGCCCAAAACTATTTTTGTATATAAAAGAAATGTTTTTCTATGAATTACTATAGTATATGGTTGCATGGTTGTTAGAAGTGATAATATTAAACTATTATCATTGAAATTAAATGATAAATTGGAATCATAAACTCCAAAGTTAAGAAATAAAATTCACATATACAAATGAAATTTAAAGAATGTAAATTATAAATGTGAATTGTAATTTAAAACGGGATTCCAGAGAAGTTTTTGGAAATGTTTTGAAAAGAATTTGAAAATTTTGAGGATTGGAAAGTTTAAATCATTTTTGATTTGAAAATGAATTTCAAAGGTTTTGAAAAGTATTTTAGAGAGATGAAAGCTCTAAACTCTTTCCGGTCGCTGGAAAATAATCCTGATGATGGTGGCCACATCATTAGAATTCATTTTCGGGTTTCCAAAAGAGAAATTGCTGTCAAATTGTTTTAAATGGAAGTTGTTTGAAAATTTTGGGTTTGGTTTTTGAAATTCAAAGAATGATTTGAATTGTTTTCAAAAATGGCTTTGAAAGGTTGGTAAGACTCTGGAATACTATATAAAAATATTTATGAAATTATGAAGTTGATAACTTGTAAAGTTTAAAGTTTAAAGTTTAAATAAAAATCCATTTAACGAATGAAATTTATAAATGTGAATTGAAATATAAAGAGATGAATTCATATACGAATAAAATGGTGAATATAAAGTGTAAATGAATTTATAAATGAAAATAGAATTCCAAGAAGATAATTGAAAATAAAATTCCTTAATGAAATGGAATTGTGAATGTGAATGTATAAATGATTGTATAAATCAAAATGTAAATAAATTGATAACTTATAGAATATTTGAAATCTGATTGGAATGAAATTCAAATTGAAGACGAATGTTAAACTTTGTTTTGAATTTGTTAGTAAATGTAATTCAAGCTGAATATTGGAAATTGAAATTTGAAATGGATTAGTAACTGAAACTAATTTAAAATGGTGCAGTTATAAATGAAAGGTAATTGATGAAATTCAATATTCGGAATAGAAGATAGAAATTGAATTCGAATAGAAAATTGAATGAAAAGAATATATAACTTCAATAGTGAATTAGAGATGATATAAGAAGTATATATAGAAAATTTTGTAATAGAATTTGCAGAATAGTTTGAATATGTAACTAGATATTATGGCTAGTAGGATATACAGGTGTAAATGAATTGGGATTTTGATTTCAAAGATAATTTTGAATTGCTCGACAAAAGGTAAGTATTTCAATTTCAATATGAGATTTGATGATTTCTTGTCTAGCCGCTTGGCTTTTTCTTTTCTTTTTGAAATCTGAGAGTCCGTAGGGACGTTTTGTAGTCGTACCGTATTAGCCGCGCAAAGGAGACGCTGGCGAAATTTTTCGAAAATTTCGAGTGTTAGAAAATTTTTGAAGGTTTAAAATTTGAATTTGAATTTAAATTTGAATTGAAAGTAAACAATGTTGTTTGAACTTATAATTGAAGTTGAAAAATTAGTTGAATTAATAACGAATCTTTAGTAGGAAGATTTGTTTTGATAAATTGATAAAACTATTTGGATTGTGAAAAATAGTAGACGAGTTAAGGACCATTTTTTCCTAACTTGTAAATTTCGGGACGAAATTCTTTTAAGGAGGGAAGTTTGTAACGTCCCAGAATTTTGAACAAATTAAATTGAGAATATTTAATTTATTTTAAATATTTGAACGATGATTTAATTTGAATTCCCGATATAATTTTGAATTTGGCGATTAAATTATAAAATTTAATCGATTGAAAGTTGAATAAAAATTTAAATCTTCAATTTAAAGTTGAAGAAAAATATTTCGAAAAGCTTTTAATATTTATATTGATGATACTGAAGATAATTGGAGCTTCAGAATTGAATTTGAAACTGGTCTGATCAGTTTTGAATTTGTATCGTTCGTATCGAAATTTAAAAATAGTCATTTGTCAAACAGTCTCGGAATTCGACGAAACCAGTTCCATTGGGTCCGTAATATTGAATTATTACCAGATTTCAATTTTCGTATTTTTCGGAGTTGATATGTGAGCACACGACACAAAAAAATGCGTCGAAATCAAATTGAATTGAATTTAAATTTAAAATTTAAATTGGGTAACATTAGCACGTCGTCTTCCCTTAACTCACGCCAACAATCACGCAGAAATCACGAACGCATCGTGCAACCCATGTCTTCTGTCTCCCTCCCTCTATTTTTAAATAATCTATTATCTCAGCTAAAATCGAACGAACAAAGACAATGGCCGCTAAAATAAAAATCGAATTGTATCCCTCCTCCATATTTTTCTAGTTCGGGCCTTCACTCCCTTCCCCAATTCAAAAGAAAATTCTTATCGTTCCTTTCCCCTCTACTTTAAAATCAAGGATCAAAAACCCAGTCGCGTCTTTGCCTTCCTCCCTCTAATCGAAATAAATCAGTTCGAACCTCGTTTCTCCCTTTTCTCCCAATCCAGTTCGAGTTATTGCCGTTCGAGATTTTCGTTCGATGGCAGGAACCTAAATCGCGAGCTTCGTTCGCGGGGCTGCTGGTAGGAGGCTAAAGAGGCGACATGCTTGAATTCGACGAGGTTAAAGGTGACGCTCGTATGTAAATCTGGGTCGTGATTATCGGTGGAGCTGAGTTCGTGGTTCTCGGTGCAGTTGTGGGGTAGCGACGACAGGCGTGTGTGAGTTTTATCTGGGGTGGCGCTCGAATTTATGGTCGAAGTCGAGTTCGAAGACAGGGGGTGGCAGAGTTGGCATACGCAAACGTTCGTGGAGGCTCGCGATGAGTTCATGGCGACGATTCCAGTGGCAACATAGGAGTTGGGCCGTTGCGATGGGCGACTCGATGGAGGCTGGAGTGTCTCGAGTTCGATCTAAACAGTAAGGTATAATTAGCTTTAATTTAATCCTTAAGCATTTTTGTTTTAAATTTACAGTAAGATTTATCACCATTTAAAAATTTGCAGAAATTAAAAATCTTTACAGTAAAATAAATCGCTAGTTTATTTTGAAGATAATTTAGTTAAATAAATTTGTTAAAAGAAGAAATTTGTTAGTTACAACTATCATAATGAAGATTTGATTCGAATAATAATCAATTGTGTATAAATATTATACTAGGTCAAAACCTGTAAAGAAATCAAGCCGAGAATGGAAATGGATTGCAAATATAAAAAGGTGAGATTTTTCTCACTCGATTGAAAAGTGGATTTTACAGTTATTAATTTGATTAGATGGTTTGGATGTGATATTAGATATAGTAGGATATATCTATATCTATATATAGCAATATATACATATTGGCATATGTATATATTGGATTGATTGATTTCCCGCCTCGTATAGCGGATGAGACCCTATTGCGCCGTTAGTAAGCGGATTATTTTTATAAAACCCATATACCGCGATATTCCACCTCGAAGTGGAATTGGTATTGTGCTAACGTCTTTGGATGCAGGGAAACAGGTTGGAGGGATCCAACTGGATTCCTCAACTGTATTTATTTATTTACAGATGTTGATATATATTCTGTTATCATATGATGATATATGATGTTTGATGTTGTGATGGACTAATTGATGCGTTGCATCATTGGATTCAAAATTTTGAAGTTTAAAAATAACGATTTTAACTTTAAAAGAGATTTTTAAGTATACGTTTATTTGAAATTTTGAATTGATTTATTTTAAATAAATAAATGTTATAAATTTAAAGTTATGGAGATTATAATGTTTGTGAAAGATAACCAAAAGATGATTTTTGAAATAAATAGTTAAGTAATTTATAAGATAGTTTAAATTTGAATTTTTGAATTATTAAAAACGATGTATATAAAAGATGTAAAAAATTGATATTTATCAATTAAAATTTTTGGAATTTTAAACGAGTTTTTATAAGTGTTAAATTTGTAAAGATATGAAACTTATAGAATTATAAGTTGTAAAGATAGGAAATTTATAGAATTATAAATTGTGAAGATTTGAAGTTTATAGATTTATAAAATTTGAAGTTTATCGATTTATAAAGTATGAAGTTATAAAATGAATGGAATTGTAGAATAAAAGATTATAAGAAATTTACTTATAAATTGGGTTTTTGCCTTTAAATGGAATATTGATCGAAGTTAATAAAAAGGAAGATTTATAAATCAAAGTGGTTATACAATAAAAATAGAGAGAGAATTTATAAACGTTGTTTTATAAATTCGAAACCAATTTAATTTGATAAATTAACATAGAAGGTTATTAAAGGAAATGTATTCGCGATTTGGATAGCGAATTATCCTTAAAATAAATGTGTAGAAAAGACTGAAATTTGGTTAGTAAAGTATATTCACGATTTTGGACAGTGAATATATTGTTAAATAAAATGGATTCATTTTGAAGAAGTGATATTTTAAAATGAAGTTAAATTGTTTTTAACGATGTTTTAAAAATGTATTATGAATCGAAGGCATAGATTTCAACACTTGTTATTGAAATAGATGTTTTCGAGAAATATAAGGAAATGGTGGACTATAACATTGTTGTTATAGTAAATGATTTCCGAAAGGAAATATTTTTATGTAGTATTGGGATTTATATATCTATTTTAAAATCTGAATCCCTATACTAGTGATTTTGAGTCGTCGTAACGATGTTTTACGTAACATTCGTTTTGACTCAAATGATTTCCTTAAAGAATGAAATATATACTTAATATTGATTTAAGTATATCGAATATTTTCCAAGTGTTGAAAATAAATAGATTGGTGAAATACTTATTATTAAATAAGTATGGGAATGTTTTCCAAAATGAAATGAAACGTTTTTTGAGATTTTATCTTCTTAAAGATAAATTGAAATTGAATATTGAAAACGATTTGAAAATCGAATATCAGTAGATATTTGGAAATATAAATTCACTAGGGAATTTATAAAAGAAATGGGAATTCGTTTTGAAAATAAATATTGATTTATTTTGAAGTGTGGAAATTTTATATCTAGTAAAGATATTTTGGAAAATAAATAATTTGGAAAATTATTTGGAATCTGATGATGTCGCGCATCTTTATTGATAGTTAAATAACCGGCTATCAATAATTACCTTGAATAGGTATTTGTTGTGAATTGGATGAATTTGAATGCCACACTTATTTTTGAATAAGTGCTCACTATTCGGGTTAACCGGGAAAGGACCATGGGGTCGTATAACCCATTCCGAATATGTGATACGTCGTTATGAATTGCATTCGAAGACCGGTGTTGAAGACCGGATATTTTTGAAAACGGAAGGATTACCGTCGAGTTACTCTACATCGGCTGATCTCCGGTTTAGAGGTTTTATCACCCTTAGTGACGGGAAGTCCGGACGTGATTAGAAATTTATCCAGATATGCAAGGGCTTCGTGAGAAGTGCCTTCGGTTCTGTTCGATCCCGGAACAAACTTGTATGGATTGTGTGTCTGACGTTACAATTTGAGATATAAAGCTGATTTCTTTCAAATACATTTCTGTTGGTGGCGGAGAATTTATTCTCTTAGCTTAACACCCTTCTCTGAGACGTACGAGCTCAGAGGTTATGTAGTTGAAATTTATCAGCGATATATCCCAATTTGGTAACGTGGCATACTGAGTGTTGCTGTGAAGTGATCAGTGTTTGATCATTTGCGATATGATCATTTGTTTGATCTTATATCTTTGTGATCATAGGTTGATCATTTTGTTTGACCCGAAGCACGGCTTTGTAGAAAGCGTAGCTTTGTGGACGAGACTTCGTCGAGCCTCACACCCCGGAAATGGTCGAAACAGGAAGGATGCAGCAAGGTTCTAGGGAGTAGCGCCCCTTAGTGTATGTCATTTCTTCTGGATAAAGGTGGTATCATGGTATGGAGCCCAGATACTTAACCTCTGTGGTTACTGCATTATTTTTACTATGTGGTTTGTTGCGAATCGGGGATCCTCGGGAAGATCGGTGACGATCGGGGGATGGCATACGCGTGTCAGTAGTTACCTATTTTTGCAGAGGTAACCCGGCCTTGTGTTGGCAGAGATCTAACCGTAACGTTAGGTTCTCGGGTCGTCTATTCCAGGGACGTACCCATCGTGGATAGGATGTTCCTTAGCCTGACCATTTGTTGGAAATCCAAAGAAACAATACGAGCCTTGTACGGTATTAGTTGTAGAACCTATCATTCACTTATGGTGGCGCCCCACTGTTTGGATGGTAGCTATAGTAGGCATACGATACTGGTCGTATGTCGGCTAAGATTAATATTATACTTTCGAAATGTTTTCTACACTATGCACTAATAATAATATCAAAAATGATTTGATTTTGCGTAGTAAGCATCTTTGACTATCATAAGAAGAAATCTCCTCCAATTCTGCGTTTGCATTGTGTGTGTGGCGGGAGGTCTTATGGTAGTTTCATTTTCCAAAAGCATTGCGAATTGACTTTAAAAATTTTTTGTTGTTATAAAGAATAACTGTTTTACGATCTCACACCAGTCACCATGACTGACTCGGAGTTTATTATTCCCTTCTAAACTCTGGGTGCCCACCAATTTCCACACGGGCAGTCTAGAGTTAGATTATCAGGATATTCTGGATATTCTGGAGCTTTGGAGATAAGCTGGAGGACGAGACGTAGTATTTGTATCTGATAGTATTTATTCCGCTGTGTATTCTGTATGAGGACAAGTTATACAACTGTCCATTGATTTGCTGTGTTGTATTGAGTTGTATATTGACTCTGTGGATGTATGTATAAAATGATATAGTTCTTTGTTTTAAAGATTATTTATCTATTATATATTGTTCCGCTGCGATATGTGAGATTCTGATATTGTTTTCTGTTTCTATTGTTGTTCTGTTGTTCTTTTCTTCTTCTTCTACCTTTTCTTCTTCCTAAAACCCTAAGAATTCGGTTTTCCGGCATTCGTTGCTCGGCAGTCGATACAGTGGACGTATCGATGTCGGTTTTCGAAAGTCGAAAATCCTGATCGTTACAGAGAACTTCGGCTCCCACTCTTTCCATTGCCTTTTTGTCCCATCATGCTCCAACGAACACTCCTATCACTTCATTTCATTATTCCTGCCCATTAATTTCAATAATTAAATGTGAAATTAAATTTATCTTTCATAAGGAATATGCTATTTGAATTTCGGGGCAAAGATTGAACTGTTATGGTGGTTAGTTCATTTGGAGAAAAAAAGGAAAGATTTTGAGAAATTTTGAATTGAATACGAAATATTCAAAACATTAGACGATAAGATAATGTATATATATATATATATATATGAAAGTGTATGTGATGATCTACTGTTCTGTGATGTGAATTACATTGAGTTGTTGTATTTTATTCCGATAGATCCTTCAGCCACATATGGCTTTGTATTAAGTATTTATTGGAGATGTCAATCCATTTAAGTAAGAAGTGGCATTGTCGGCGTATTCAATAGATAATTAAGACAGGGTTATAGATGGTCGCTCATATCCAGCTCTATTCTCTGTATTAGCAGACGATGTTACTTAGTAATACTCTTTGCTAATGTGGGTCTCGGAGTGGGGCGTTACAATGGCTATCGCATGTTGACATATCAAAGCTATCGCAAGTTGGTAAGTTATAGGCATCGCATGTTGAGTCCACTAGCTATTGCAAGCTGACAAATTCTAGTTATCACACGTTGATAAGTTTTATAGCTATCGCAAGTTGATATTCAGAAGCAATCACAAGTTGATGTGGCAATAGGTAATTAACTTGAAAACTATTTTATTACCATATTTCTACCAAGCCATATTATATGTCGAATTTCCATTAGTTAACACCATCGTTTACCTTTCAAAGATGAAATTTTCTAGCTCCCCAGTTACTAGTTAGTTCCTAAATTAAGTGGATAAGTTACCATTTGTAATTAACCATTTCTTTTACTAAATAACTCATATCAATTCAAAAACGCATGGGAGAAATTTCTAAAAACTCAAAAGAAAATCTAATTAATTATCCTTTACCTCATACGAAAATTTTAGATCTTATTTTTCATATTTTAGTTAATTAAATATTGAAATTAAGGATTTTCTCACTTAGAAAATTCATATAAAATCCAATTAATTTCAAAAAATCATGGAATTAAATAATCCATCTCCAAATTAATATCCCGGACATCATATAAAATTTTCAAGTGGATATAAAAAGGTTTGATTCTCATTTTGTTGTAAACATGTCAAAAAATCATTGCCATTAACTTCTCATACATGAACATATGTTTTCTATCAACCTTAAGTTTGTTCACTATCATTTAGAACATCATAATTACATACAATCCTAACCCAAATGGGTTTGGAAGGAATTAGAGAAAGTGTCACCAGTGGCGGAGCCACATTGGAATTGGGGGGGTCACGTGACCCTCCCAGAAAAGAAAATAACAAAAAAAAATTCATTTTCTTCATTCTCTTAAAATGCATGCATGCTTAGGAATTTGTTTATTAAATGTTTCTGATGTCTAATTTGTTTACTAACCTTTTCCGGTTCCACTAATTTGTCTAATTTGCTTAATTTATTCACTAGTTTTAATGATTATGAAGTGTTTAATTTAAATAATGCTTAGGATAATCAATAATACTATGTTCTAAAATGCCAAACATTGAACTAAATATGATATTTTGAATTGTCAACTTTCTTGCAATAATAAAATCAATATTAAATAATTGTAAAAAAAAAATTAAGGGCTGTCGCCCCTAGACTTGACTATTCAAATTATGCCCCCTCCAAGTTCAAATCCTGGCTACGCTACTGAGTGTCACCTATGTTTGATTAGAACTTGATTAGAACCTTCCTTTTCTTCTTAGTAATGAAAACCCTTCTTTTATCTTGATTTTCTTCTTCTACTCCTTGAAAAATATGATTGACCTACCTTCTTTCTTATCTTTGTTTTTGAGTGAGCGTGGGAGAAAATGAGTGAGAGGAGGAAATGCTTAGCAGTTACACTACTAGCACTACAGTATATAGCCACGACAGTGTTCCAACGGCCGCCAACGGGGTTTTCCAATGGCTACCAACGGCTCGTTATTTTTTTAACAAGCCCTTGGTAGCCGTTGGTAACCATTGAAAAATTGCCGTTTGCGGCCGTTGGAAGCCGTTGGAAATATTCATGTAAACCTGCAGCTGGCCGAGAGCAGATTTTATTCTTCTTCCTTCAACAAAATACCCCAAAATCTCCACCCTCTTCCTCCACTCTTCCTCTTTTCTTGCTCCCAGCCTCCCCACGCAACCAGCAGCCACTCCGACGCCATCAATCAACACCAGCGGCCTCTCTTCATCCAATTCCACTCCAAAATCAGGTTTTGCCTAAAACCCTAAATTTTAAAATTTTGCTAATTTTGTGTTTAATTGTTTGTTATAGTTGTATCTAATGGCCTATTGATTGTTTATTATACCAAACTAATTGCTAATTACAATTATTACCATCCAAATGTCCAAATTGTTTGTGTATATATATTATGCACATATATACATATGTTGATAATTTAGTGTAAATGCGCATTTGAGTTAGCGTTAGATTAGTTAGGATTGCTTTAAATTATTTTGTGTATGTTTTATAAAATATTAGGCAAACATGAATTAGTCGAATATTTTACGAACATGAATTATATCTTTTAGTAATATGATCTCTTAGTGAAATTTTGGCCTATATGATTGCTTTAAATTATATCTTTTAAATTATTAGACAAACAAAATTTAAATCTCTTAGTGAATTTTTGGCCCAGTCTGACAAGTGTTGTAT
Organism: Allium fistulosum; assembly: GCA_030737815.1. NCBI lineage: Eukaryota > Viridiplantae > Streptophyta > Magnoliopsida > Asparagales > Amaryllidaceae > Allium > Allium fistulosum. The sequence goes on along the minus strand of CM060902.1, from coordinate 1,040,498,110 downwards.
ATGATCATTGTATGAATATTCGTTTTTATTGCAAAACAGATATTCATATTCATCTGATACAATATTTGTTGGATTTGTCCCTGTATTGGACAAGTTACAAACACTATAAAGTAATTACGTTTCGTAAATCATATCGTTATAAACGGTTCACAAAATTTCGACGGCATTTCCTTTTCGTTTCTTGTGTACATGCATATGTGTACGATACAAGGAACACGGGGGAAGTGCTGCCGAAATTTTGGGAAATCGTTTATAATGATATGATTTACGAAATGTAATTACTATTGTGTTTGTAATGGGAAGTAGGATAACCGACCATCACAAAAGGTACAAAAATGTAAACAAAATAGCAAGAAATATAACTTTGTATATAAACGAAAATGGATTATAAAAAACAGTAAAATCTAAAATGTGTTTATCGAATTTGATTAATAGTTTTTTTACTATTGATCATAGGTTTTACAGTAGGAAAAATGGTCATTTATTTTATTGATCGGAGCTGGATGTATCAAAGAAGAGAAATGAGAGGCTCAATAAGTACACATTTTCTTAACGGGGTAAATGTGTTTGTCGAATTTGCTTTAAGTAATATTGGAAACGACGTAGAAATTCGTTGTCCATGTAGTAGGTGCAAATTGTTGAAGCATTTAGTATCGAATATGGTTAGGATTCATTTGCGGCAATATGGTTTCGTAACCAATTATTTGGTGTGGGATCGCCATGGAGAAATTATAACACGTAACGAAGAACAGTCAATAGAGGTCATTAGTGATGAAGTTAGTACGACGAATCTCATAGAACATATGTTTGAAGATGCAGCACGATCAATGTTCCCTACTGTTGAAATTAATAACGACGATGTTAACGTCGAAGAGGAACCAAATGTTGGAGCGAAAAATATATATGATTTATTGGATGCTGCTAAGAAACCTCTTTGGAATGGATGTACTAGCGGCACTCAATTATCGGCAACTGCAGAGTACATTGCGATGAAATCAAAGTACAACTTCACAGAAGCCGGATTTACGGTTGTTGTACAAGCTGCTAAACGCCATATGCCATCAGATAATTTAATGTGCGAAAATTATTATGAAGTGAAAAAACTAATGTCATCTTTCGGTTTGCCGTATCAAAAAATTGATACATGTCTAAATGGTTGCATGTTGTTTTGAAAAGATGATGTCAGTCTTCGGAATTGTAAAATATGTAATCAAGAAAGATACAAACCAAGGAAAAAAAAGGGAAAAGAAGTTCCATACAAGCGTATGCATTATTTACCTATCACTCCTAGACTTCAAAGGTTATATGCATCATCTGTAACAGCGCATCATATGAGATGGCACAGTGTGAGAACACCTGAAGAAGGTACGTTAACACACCCATCTGATGGAGAAGCATGGAAGTATTTTGATAAGAAATATCCCAATTTCGCAGCGGAGAGCCGTAACATTAGACTAGGTTTGTGTACTGACGGATTTTCACCGTTTTCTCAGTTTGGTTCTAAATATTCATCTTGGCATATAATCATTACACCTTACAATCTACCCCTATGGATGTGTATGAAAACTCCATATATGTTTCTCACAATTGTCATCCCTGACCCTGATGATCCGACACAGGGTATCGATGTTTACTTACAACCGCTAATCGAAGAGTTGAAAACATTGTGGTATGAAGGAGTTGAAACATACGACGTATCGAAAAGAAAAAAAATTCGGATGTTCGCTTTTTTGTTATGGACTATTAGCGATTTTCCTGCATATGCAATGCTTTCGGGTTGGAGTACGGCCGGTCGTTTTGCTTGTCCTTACTGTATGGAAGAACCACGAGCATTTTCTTTACGGCATGGGAAGAAAATTTTATGGTTTGATTGTCATCGACGTTTTCTCCATATTAATCATACTTTTAGAAGAGACAAAAAAAACTTCATAGCTAATAGACATGAGACTTTACAACCACCAACGATTTGGTCAAGTGAAGATATATATGAACTTGTAAAAGATTATCCAAAGATACATGAAACCGGGCAGCAAATTGAAATCCAAGGTAAATCGACGTTTCATAATTGGTGCAAACAGAGTATATTCTGGGAGTTGCCTTATTGGAAAAATCTCTTAATCCGTCATAACATTGACGTGATGCATAACGAGAAAAACGTATTCGATAATGTGTTTAATACACTTTTGAATGTTAAGGGAAAGACTAAGGACGATCTGAAATCAAGACGTGATATAGAAGAAATATGTAATCGTCCCGAGCTTCATATGAAGCCAAATGACACTAAAAAAACCCAAAGCATGTTATGAATTAGATAACAACCAAGTTAAAGTACTGTTAAAATGGGTGGAAGGATTATGATTTCCTGATGGAATTTCATCTAATCTTCGTAGATGTGTCGACTATAAGAACGGAAGACTGAGTGGGATGAAAAGCCATGATTGTCATGTAATGATGCAAAATTTGTTATCCGTCGCTTTCAAAGAATTGTTGCCCGTAAAAGTTTGGAAGGTTATAACAGAACTTAGTTTATTTTATAAGGAGCTTTGTTCAACTACATTAAAAGTTGACCGTCTTCGTAAACTTGAGGTAGAAATCCCAATACTGCTCTGCAAACTGGAGAAAATATTTCCTCCAGGTTTGTTCAATGTAATGGAGCATTTACCTGTGCATCTTCCATTTGAAGCACGTCTTTGAGGTCCTGTGCAATATGGATGGATGTATCCATTCGAGAGGTATGTTGTTAATACCGAGTATGTAATTTAACTATAATTAAAAATCAATATTGATATGAAATATTTGTTATTAGGTACTTAAACCATTTAAAGAAAAAAGTGAGACAAAAAGCTCGAGTTGAAGGTTCGATTTGCAAATCATATATCGAAGAAGAAGCATCATTCTTTTTCTCTCATTATTTCAATGATCATGTGAATTTATCATTTCAAAGTGTTGCGCGTAATGATGAGGCCGTTGAACAAGATTCTTCTTCTGAAGCAATGTTATCTATTTTTAAACAACATGGTCGACATGCTGGAAAATGTGTAGAAGTATGGTTAGATGATAGAGATTACCATGTAGCACACACATATATTCTTCTTAATTGTCCAGAAGTTGCACCATTTATTAGGTAATTATCAGATTACAAGTTTTGATAAATTTAATTTAATATTGCGTGTGTAAATTAATAGTAAAGCAATATATTGTTTTTGTTTGCAGTGTTTATGAATTACAAAATCCAAACGGCGATTTAAGCAAAAATTTCGCTACTTGGTTTTCGAACTACGTTTGTGATCCTACAAATAATGTGGTCGATGAAGGATTAAAACGTTTGGCGTTGGGACCGAAAAGGAAAGTTAAAACGTATCCAATATTTTTCGTTAATGGATATAAATTCAACACCAAAGAATACGGTGCTGAAAAATTAACAAACAATACCGGTGTATTTGTTAAAGGCAGTGATGATCCTAATAATCATATACATGATTTTTATGGCGTGTTAACCCAGATTTTGCAATTGACATATTTTATAAGACCCGCAGAGGAAGTTTTTTTGTTTAGATGCAACTGGTTCAGCAATGTTCCAGGTTCTGGTATTAACGTGCATCCAAATTATAATCTTATAGAAATAAAACATACCTCTCGTTATCAGCAGTACGATCCGTTTGTACTAGCCAAACAAGCCCTACAAGTTTATTACGCCCCTTATCCGTCTCTAAAAAGAGATAAAGCGGATTGGTCTGCGGTTTTTAAAACCAAGGCGAGATTTACATTCGATGGAAAAAATATTCCAGAAGAACAAGCCTATCAAGCAGATATCGAAGAAAATGTTGAAATCGCAGTTACAGACGATCAAACTGATTTTGGACAATTAAATGATGAGATAAATGTATTAGTCGAAGCATTTGAGAGCGTAGAGGAAAATGATATAGAACACGAGATCGAGTCTGAATTAGAAAACGACGAGGACTGAGTAATATCCGGTAATTTTTACAATTATTCACGCACACACATCTCATATATATCATCATCATCATTACATGCACCACATATCATCATCATTTTTTCTATGTCTATAATTAAAAATGAAACTTTCAACATGTATTATGTCAGGTTCCAGACGTCGTAGCTCTTCTCGCTCGGCCGACGAGAGTAGTGGTGAGCCTCCGGCTCGACCACTTGTATATTTGCAGCCGAAGGCTGATGGAGCGTAAGTATCAAATCTAAAATGATAACAATATAAATTTGTTCATACATATATATACTTGTCAAAATCTTTGTTTTATATTTAACACAGGGATTTGATTTGGAGCCCTCAGGAGTTGTGCTTGGCATTTCCAAGCAATCATATATGAGCAGGATGACAGATTGCTCGCCTAAGTGGAGTAAGATCCCTGACCATGTCAGGGAGGCCATCTGGCAGGATTTTCTGGTGAGTTTATACCACTTTACTATATGAATAAGTATAAATGAACAATTAGTAATGTTTTCTCTTTGTACAGGGGCAAGTGGACTTGGCGGAGGCCGATGTCGCCATGGTTCAGCGCCACTGGAATTCGAAGGTTGTGAAAAATTACAGGGAGGTAATGTCAGCTCTTAAAAAATCGGGGAAGAAACCGAACTGGATGGGCGCTTCCGTATGGGATTCTTGGATGAGTTGGTGGGAGACCGACGAGTTCAAGGTAAATCTACCAAATATATAGTTAATTATTTCGCAATTAGTATAAATATAATATTCAATTTAAATTGCAGATGGAGTCAGAGAGGAACTCTGCCAATAGAAGTAGGAATCCTGTAACGCATCGTGGCGGATCCAAGTCTTTTCAGCATCACTGTGAGGACTTGGTAAATTTATCTAAACCGTTATTACATTTTGTATATTAATCAGTTCGGTAATTAGCTATAAAAAATTAAAATATATAAATTATTTATTGCAGGAAAGATCGGTTGGACATCGCATGTCTATGATGGAGGTATTTACCCGCACCTACGCATCAAGACAAGTAGACAATGCTAACAATATTACATATCAGTGGGATGATGATGATAAGGCGACGGCTGCATATGTATGCATATTTTAAATCTTATTTTATTAATATCGATATGTTTAAATCCTATTCTACTAATTTTAACCTGTAATTTTTTTTTATTTTAGGCAAAGTTTCAGGAGGCACAGACAGAGCTACTTTCAGAATCGGATCGTGATGAGTTGACGGTAGAGGAGGAAGATAATATTTTCGACGTTATTATGGATCCGACGCAGCGGAATAGGCGCTATGGCTATGGAAACCAAGCGGTAATCTTATAAACATTGCAATATTATATTTAATAAATTAACCTATAGATACACTATACATATGATGATTTCTAGTTGAGTTAAATCTAACGTATACGTGATTTATAAATATTAGATAAGTAAAAAAGGAAAAATATACAAAGATATGTGATGAAAATGATTATAATACAAATGTGAACATCTCATATTCTATTTGCAGGTTCGGGCATCTCAAAAGGCGTGTGACAAAGCTGAAATAAAAGAGCTTAGAACCATGGTTGAGCAGCTGCAAGAGCAGGACCGTATTCGCGATATACAAATGGAGCGGCTGAATCAATGTTTAGCAGAGTACGCGCAGAGGCATGGTTCCTTCCCTTCGTCGTCTGGTGCTTCCGGAGGTGATGATGATGCTTGAGAGGTGTGATGATTATTGTCTTTGTGGTTGGTTATTGTATATATTGACTTTGAGGTGGTGAGGATTGTGTTTGATGGTTATTGTGTATGTATTGACTTTGAGGTGGTGAGGTTTAAGTGTTTGCATTGTATATATTGACTTGAATATGGAGTTGGAGTTGGTGTCACTACGCCATAAATGGCCTTCTGCAACATAAAAAAAATGTTGGGTCAGGCCCAAAAAATGTTGCCATAGGTCTATGGCAACACTTTTCGGGTGATGCAATTTTTGCCGTTGCCTTAGACCTCAAAGGCAACATTTTGACTATCTAAGGCAACATAAGTAATATTGTTGCAATAGAACCCTATTTGGGTCTATAGCAACACCCATAGGTATCTGTAGCAACATTCCAAAAATGTTGCTATAAATATTAACTTTCTGAAGTTGTGGGACCCACAATGTAGAGCATATTTGATTTTTTAATAGAAATAAATATTTATTTAATAAAATGCTATTGCACAGAATTTGATATTCAAACAGTAATTTATTTAAATAAATATTTTATTTCAACATTTGAAATAGTACAAATTCCTGACTCCACTATTTTACAATTCAATGATATATAACACTGATATTCACGTATACAGATATTCCTCACTACATCACTCAGTTCACTCATTACATATGCATCCATGGTCACATGTATGTACAATTTTGATGTGTAGAATCGGCCATAATTGAGTCAATAGAACTATATTCGCTGATCATTAGTCCATTGCTCTCATTAATTTCTTTGATAAGTTTATCCAGATACTCTTTGTCTGCATCTATATAATCATCACATGTACTATCATCGGCTACAGTCGGGTCCATATATCGAAACTGATCACAGCTATTGGAGTTTGTATTGCTGATTGATGATCCATGATCGCTCTTGTCTATCGATATCTGATGGCGTAAATTCTTTCTAACTGCCTGCAAATGACTGTTGACTTGCTCATATTTTAAGTCAGGATCCTTCATTAATGTCAATATGTTTGTGGGTGTACATGTAGCCTCTGCATAACATCAAAATTATGTATCAGAATATATTTCATGCATTATTATGTAAAATAAATCAAAGGATATATATTTACTACTTTGACTGATTAGATAATAAAATCTTACTTTCAAGGCCACCCAATTCCTCCACTGCTTCATTGAATTTAGCTTCTCTTTCTGTCGACCATAATCGTCTCATCCTTTTTAGAGGGCGAGGAGGAATATGACACTCAGTAATATTAGATCCATTCGATTATGTTGTAATATTTGAAGGTGAACTAATGGCTTGAGATGGATTTGCTGCAGAAATGGTTTGGCTCATATGCTCTTTGTTTACCCCTTTCTTTCTGCATTTTTATAAATGAAATATTCTGTCAGTGCATGAAAAACCATTTGAAAATGTTAGCTTGCTAACCATGTAATATTCAAGCACGTATATTATCTTCTTGAATTATTTTGACCTAAATAACATATATAACATATACCTGAATGTGACTATTAACCATGTTGTAGGTCAGTTCAGGGCATTCCGACTTTAACAGTTCAAGTACAATGTTAGGCTTGGCATCTGCATAAAATTCAGAAGATAAAACATCAATATAATTTGATCGCTTCGTATGCATATATTTAAAGAGAAAATAAACAGTAAGCATACTCCAAATTCCTCCTATCCTCCTAGGTCATTAACATAGGTCATTAACTGCATGTAGGGCATTCCTCCTAGGTCAATTATGGCCGAAGGCGAGCCGAGTAGCGGGTCCGGGCATATGCCTTCTACTTGCATTGCTTTCTACTCCTTTAATTCCTATCCTCCATCTCCTCGCCTAAATCTGCTTGAATCCCCTACGGCCAAACACCAAAACTCTACTGCAAACTCTTTTCAATTTCCAATCACCACATTAGCTTCTCTCCTTAACCAATACACAGCAACACTCTACCATTGCCAATACAAACAATCTCCAAAGCCTCACAGTTGCATGCTCCTCCATCCCCCTGTTTCACCAACATCACTTCTTCAAACAAGCAAAACAACAACTCACTATCAAAAAACTGCAATTGCAACCACCCTTCACCATATTACAACTTTCCCAAACTTCCCAAATTTCACCAACCTTCAATACTCTATAAACACCAGAACACTCACCATCATTCAATCCACACTTCGTCAACATCCCACCAATATCCTAAAACCTACCACCTCTTACAACTTACCTTTAATCCTCCACTTTCACACTCTTGCAATATCAAACTCCAAACTCCGTCTACATCTCTCTGCCAACATTCAGGCATCACACTGCCAACTGAAACTCCTCTGCATCACCTACTTCCACCATCACTTCCATAACTTACCAAACCAACCAACCTTCAACCAATACAACTACATCCAGATTCAATGGTGAACCAACCAACCTTAATGCTTGGATGAGATCACTCTGCACTCAGTCCGAGTTATGAACTTGCGATGGAGGCACAGGGCATCCAGAAGCAGTAGATACCCAGCCAGATTCTGAAACATTAACAAGTTCCAAAGGAGCATTTGCACAAACATATGGGGGGCGTACTACCTTATTGAAATTACCAGTACCATTCCCATGCTTATCCTTAATAATGTCATCATCTTGCAATCTATTACCATTAGCAGATAAGTTTTCAACAAATAAATCATAATTTTTCGAACATCACACCAAAGGCCTTCAGTACCAAGTGAAGCAACCGCAATCATAGGGGAAAGTACGAAGAGATCAGCCTGGGATGTACCTGATATAGGAGCCGTGGACAGATTAATTGTTGCGAGAATGACAGCTAAATCTCGAAGAACATTCGAAGGATCAACTAACGGATTAACAAAAATCACAAGAACCACTGTCGCGTAGCTTCGCCTAAACCCAAATACGTCATCCAATCACAACCCTAACTCTGACAACTTAAATACGAATTTCAATTTGGGACTTCGATTTGCTGATTTGGTTCGATTGAGGAATCAATCTAATTATTGGGTTTCTGATTTTGCGTTTTGAGTCTGCATTTTTAATTTGATTTTGCGTTTCATCGGAGAGAAAAAGTGGAGAAGTCGATAATTTACCCAGAAAACTGAAAGGGGGATCGGCGGGAAAACGAAAATTTGGGACAAATTGCAATGGTGATCCGTTTTAACAATCGGATTAAATGTGGATCGTTGGATTGTATTCACGCGGATTGCTAATTTTATTAATTTTTTAATTTGAATACATCTATAGCTACTGCAACATCTTGTTGATACCTATGCTAACACCTTGAAGCGAGTGTTGCAATAGACAAAAATCAGCATACCTATCGTTACATTATAGCTAGCAACATCTTATAATTTCATTGCAGTAGGCCATCTATGGCGTAGTGTGTTGGTGAGGATTTTGTTTTATGTACATATTGACTTGGAGTTTGGTTTGAAAATGTAATGTTTGATGTTAATTTTTGGTTGTTTATATTGTTTGTGGTATAATGTGTTGAATATGTGATATATATGTGAAATGGAGTGGAAATGGAATGGAAATTGATATATATTGATCGTGTGTGGCTGGAAGGTGAATGACTTGCTGCTATAAAAAAAAATTCATCCAGATTAGCAACGGCTACCAACGGCTTATTGGTCAGTTTATTCCAACGGCGTCCATCGGCTAATTGCCGTTGGTAGCCGTTGGAATATCCCTGTTGCTTCCGTTGGAAGCCGTTGGAAAGCGTGAACGCTATTCCAACGGCATTTCCAACGGCTCTCAACGGCCGTCAACGGCTTGGAGCCGTTGGAATAGCCTTAATCTCTTGTAGTGTTAGTAATTTGGGCTTGGTTTTGAATCTCTTTCTAGCTTATTCTTACCAATTCCCTTATCACTTCTTCTTACATTCATTTATTTGTTCATTAATAAAATTACTTTCTTGATTATTGTTGCTGAATGTACCTTGATTTTGATTATTTAATTAACTTACCATATTGTGACATTCCAAAATATGGGATATCGCACTCTAGATTATTTGGCTCTTTGAATCACAACTTACGATTCAAGTGCATATGGCCATTGGATCGAATCATAGAAACATTGATTGTATTGGTGCATAAGCAAGTTGATCCGTTCGTCGAAAGAGACAGTTCAAGTCAAAAAACGTAAAAGTTCCCCTTTCGGATGAGGTATAATTATGATCATTTGTGTCTAATGTGGGTCTTGCGTTTGAAGCATTGTACAGAGTACGCTAAATTTTCGGTTTTCCATCATTTTTAATTTTCAATTTCTTCTCTCGCGAGTAATTATTCATTTTTCCGCACAACACAAAAACACACATATTTTTGAACTTGCCCTTTTTCGAAAATAACTTAGATACATTTTACTATATCAAACTGCTATATCAAATATTTGATGAAGATTGCTTTGATTCTTAACATGCGCACTACATGCTAAAAATTAGTAAATTCACTTTTTTTTAGATGTATTAGTCTGACGTTTAGGGCAAGTTCAAACAAAAATGAAGGTTGTATGATGCCTTGGTGCATCCCTCGTGTATTTTTTGGGATACCCCCATTTGAAAACCCCATTTGATTCTATTCGTTAACAGTGCACCCAAGATTTGTAACTTACATACTTACTGGTATCCCTTGTATATCCTTTCAGATATGCCTTTCCAAAACCTCATTTGATTCTATACGTCAAAAGTGCACCTAAGACTTGTAACTTACATCCTTACTGCTACGTTTGATCAGATTCAACAATGATGTTTCTCAGTTTATCATTTGAAAGAACAGCATCCAGTGGTTTGTGCTAGCACATGAAGTCGTTTACATATTTTTCATAAGATACCAATAAAGATAAACTTGCCAGAGGCTCAAAAATATAATGTAACCAAGAATGCAGGATAAAATATCAATTTAATGCTTGCACTGGAACATAAGTCAAACTGGTCCATCCATGTTTCATTGAAACAAATGATAGGCTAAAATAAATAAATGTATAAGCTTGACCGACAGATACACGTTCATAACATGTAAGATGTGAGGTGAGGTGATGTGATACATAACCATTTATTGTTACATGATCGACATCTTAATTGCAATCCTATATTTCATTAAATTTGACATTCGTTTGACTTGTGAATTCGTTCGTGTATCACTACTTTTTTTGTTTAGGGAATTATGCCTAACAATTTGTGCTAGTTTAACTAACCTTTTTGGTTCCTAGTTCACTTTTCTTCACGCGTGAACACTCCGCCAAATTCAAATAAAATATTAGGGTCCCTACAAACAAAGAAATTATCGTGTATTATTCGATATATTAACAGGAGGAGATGCTCAAAATAACTATGCCTGCATGCCCCACACGGATTAGGCAAAGCATAAAGATGCCACCGCACACAGTCCAGGCTTCCTCGCAGGTAAAAGTTTTAAAACGGTTTCCTTAGAAAAAAAAATTACTTCGTTTAGTTGGGAAGAAATGGAGAAATCTCTGCCTTACTCAGTGCACGCCCAGCTCAAACATATTTAATGCTTAGTCCAGTAGTCTTTTTCTTGTTTTTATTCCCACGTTATTTAATAAACACCCGTATATTTCCATGTACAAAATAAAAGCATATTCAAAAGCATACGTTTGATATACAATCCTTATAAGTTTGCAAATACACAAATCATCCCTCCGTTTTTTAATAAGTTTCCAGTCTCTGTTTTTAAATTCCGACCATCTAAAAGACAAAAATACCATTCCGTTGTAATTTCTCTCTCCACCTCATCGTTCCTGCGAAAATGAAATCAATAAACAAAATAAAATCATAATCTAGTGAATAAACTGAAATCAAGATGACTAGAAAATTGATTTAGAAGGAAAACGAAACCAAATACTCATTTTAATTAATCGAGAAGAATCTGAAATCAAATAATGAAAAGTATAATCAATTAGAATATCAAAATCAAACGGTAAAATTGAAATAGTAAAAGAAGACAATAATTTGTAAGAGAACAAATTCATTCTTCACAAAATTAAAAAATTATAATATATCAGCAACAGCTAAAATTGCAAATATGAATAATATTTGCAGTTTTTTTTCACATATTCTTAATATTTGCAATTTTAGTTGCAAATACATAGAAAATTTGCAGTAAAAAATTTGATCACTTGATAAAACACTCTTACAACTCCAACATACATTATTACATGTTTTACTGCAAAAATTGTACATATTTGCAGTATTGTAAGCAAAAATTCACAATATTTGCTGATTTTTTTGCAATTATTCAGAATAGTTGCAGCAATATCCGCAAGTAATCAAAATAATGGCATAAAAAAGTAAAAATTATGAATACTTGCTAAAAAAAACTCTTACAGCTTCAACATATATTATTATATTTCTTTGCAAAAATATTGCACGTATTTGCAGTAGGGGGATTTATTGTAAAGGACAAAATATCCAAATAATTTATCCTCAAGGACACATGCCTATAATTTTATCCTCAAGGACAGGCTCAAAGCCCATTTTTTCTCAAATGCACAAATCTCTCTTCCCCGTGCCCATTCAATCCCGTTTTCAGCTCCGACCACCTTATCCCGCGTCAACGCCACCTCCTCACCAGCGCCGCCGCCTCCTCACCAGCGCCATCATTGCCACCTCCTCCTTCATACGTTTTGGAGCAACCACCTCGTGTCACCTCCTCCATTCGTTTTGTGTTCAGCATCGCCGCAGCGTCACCTCCCCACCAGCGTCGTGCAACTACCCCATGTCACCTCGTCCACCCGCCAACGCCACCCCCTCACCAGCACCATGCTCTTAAAAGCTGATACTGATACCAGTTTTTAGGTATCAATTTTGAAATTTTAGATATCAGTTTTGAAATTTTAGGTATCAGTTTTGAAATTTTAGGTATCAGTTTTGAAATTCCTTATGATGCAAACCCTACCCATCGCTTCCAAATACCACACACTATACCACCACCTTCACCGTTTCGTCAAACCAATAACCCATCAGAAATTTTCCACCACAAATCCATAATATTTTCTAAACCACCACAAATCCATACTATTTATTTTACTAAAACTGATACCACATCGCATACAAAACTGATACTGTGTTATTTTGTTAAAACTGATACCACATCGCATACAAAACTGATACCCAAAAACTGATACTGTGTTATTTTATTAAAACTGATACCACATCGCATACAAAACTGATACCCAAAAACTGAACACAGTATTTCGAAATCCTCACTCACGTGCTTGATCTTCATCCCTAACTTTTCACGGTCGCTCTCCGCTTCCTCGCGTGCTCTTTTCTTCTCCGCGAGCTCCTTCGTCTTAGATTTTTTCACAGACTCCATCTTCTTCCGAATTCGCCTCTCGAGCTCGAACTCCGCGCGCAGGTCCTTGATTTCTGCCAAGGTGTTGTCGAGATCTGAGAGGTCGACGTCTCGGTCGGAGTTTATTGGGTTGGAGAAGGAAGCGATGGTGTGGGTTTTGTAGCAAGATCTGGAGTTGGAGAGGCAAGTTGCAGTGATTTGTCCTTGAGGATAAAATTTTAGCGGGCTGTCCTTGTGATTAAAAAAGCCCTAATTTTTGTCCTTTACATAAATTTCCTCTTTGCAGTATTATAAACAAATATTTTCAAATTTTGCAGATTTTTCTGTAATTATTAAGAATAATTGCAGCCATGACAGCAATTATTCATAATATTTGCAGAAAAAAAGTAAAAATATTTATAATATTTGCATTAGATTTTCTAATGCAATAATTGACTATATTTGAAGTTTTTTATGCAGGTATTCTCAAAATTTGCATATTTTTCTGCAAAAACTGAGAATACTTGCAGAAAAATTGCAAATATTGGAATATTTACATATTTTTATGCATGCATTCTCAGTAATTGCAGTTTTTAATGCACATATTTGCAAGTATTTTCAGTAATTGCAATTTTTAATGCACATATTTGCAAGTATTCTCAATTAATGCAGTTTTTATGCATGTATTCTTAATTATGAAGATAAAATTCATCTTCCTAATGCAATAATAAATGTTGGAGCTGCAAATATTATGAATATTTGCTGAATTTGAAATTAATAATTGCAGAGAAAATTCCTACATAAATGCATATTTATATGCAAAAATTTTCAATATTTGCTGACTTTTCTGCAATTATTCTGAATATTTGCACCAATGTCTACAAATATTCTTAAAAATTGCAGATTTTTCAACAGTTATTTTCTATTGTTATTCACAATATTTGCACCAGCTTTTGCAATTATTGGAAATAATTGCAGATTTTTCAGATATACATGCAAATTATTCAAAAAAATTGCAGACATACATGCAATTATACATAATAATTGCATACATCTCTGCAATTATTTTGAATAATTGCATACAAAGATGAATAAAAATGATTTTAAGGGAATAATTGCTAATTTTTCAGCAAGTATATATTATGAATACAGAAAAATAGGCACAAGGACGAACTTAGAAAAAAAATTAGGCCGAAGGACAGTGATAGTTATAACTAGCATTTTGTATAGTGTAAAACTGAATATAATACTAGATATAACTAGCATTTTGTATAGTGTAAAAGTTGAATATAATGCTAAATATAACTAGCATTTGTCCTTCAACCTAAAATTAAAACTTCATGTCATTGAGCCTAATTTTTTTTCAAAGTTTGTCATTTCCCCTAATTCCCTCTTATGAATATTTGCTAAATTTTAAGTGAATAATTGCAGAGGAAAATTCCTAAATAATTGCATATTTATATGTAGATATTCCAAATATTTGCCGACTTTTTGCAATTATTACGAAAATTTGCACCAATGTCTGCAAATAACTTAAAAATTGCTGATTTTCCAGCAACTATTAAAAATATTTGTAGAAAATAAATGTACTAATGTTATTCTAGGTTACTACAATTTTTATTATAAGAACAAACATTAGTTGATGTATTTTCTGTTGTTATTCACAATATTTGCATACACTTATGCAATTATTCAAAATAATTCAAATATTCACAAGAATTGCAGACACACATGCAATTATTCATAATAATTGCATACATCTCTGCAATTATTATGAATAATTTCATAAATAGATAAATATAATCTTCTTTACTGAACTAAAAATTCAAATATTATGAATATTTGGGTATTACATTTCTTGTTGTTGCTAGTAACAATATTTGATGTATTTTCTACAAAAAGACTCAATATTTGCATCAATTTCTGCAAATATTGAGAATAATTGCAGAATTTTCAGCAATCATACTCAATTTTTGCAGAAAAATGCGATGATTATGTATATTTGATGGAAAACTCTTGCAGATTGTTTCTCAGTATAATTAAGAATATTTGCATATATTATTACATTTTTTACTCCAAATATTGATCATATTTGCAGTATTTTAAACAACAATTCTCAATATTTGCAGAGTTTTCTGCAATTATTAAGAATAAATGCAACAATAACTGCAAGTATTCAGAATCTTTGCATAAAAATGAGAAAATATTTGCTGAAAAAACTTTTACATTTTTATTTGTATAATTTGATGTTTTACTACAAATATTGACAATATTTGTAGTATTTTATGCACGTATTCTCAATATCTGCAGAGTTTTCTACAAATATTGAGAATAATTGCAGAAAAAACTGCAAAAACGGTAATATTTGCAGTATTTATGCACATAACTTCAAACTACAATCATTTCTCGTTATCATTAATGAATTTAAACATCAATACAACACTAACAATCCATATAAAATCAACAACAATTCATATTTTTGTAAAAAAAGATTTATTCGTCTTCAAATAGTTGCAGTTTTTTATTGAAATCGAGAAATAAACACTTATCTGAAGAAAACTCAGCTCGGCTTTCAATTTGATCAGAAGAAACCGAAGAAGAAGAAGAACCCGGCTCGACTTTAAAGCGCAGGGTAATTTAGGGAAAAAATAGGCGAAAAAAAAACAGGGACGTATAAAGTATGTTTTTTTTATAAGGACTCGCTTTAAATTAAATTTGATTTTAGAGATGCCTGTCTAATATTCACTATTCAAAAACCCCTGTATTTATATGTACAACATAAAAGCATATTTAAGTACTCATTTTCAGTTACAACCATAACTAGCACACTTAATCTCTTTTACGACATAGTATTTTAAAGATATGTTTTTTTTTCAATTTTAATTTTGAAAAGCATCTTTCTACCATTTATTCTTTAATTTTACATTTATTATCAATATTGCATAATACAATAACTCAAATGGTTTCAAAATAAAATAAAAAATTCATCGATTAGTTTTCAACCATAATACTTTTAACAATCAATTATTAAGTAGCTAATTAACATGGTATAAGTAGCATAAATAATTATTAAACCTCTAATTAACATATTTTAATTAATATTAGTAATAAAATTGGTGGAAAATCAAATTGGGGCAATGACATAGTTTAGGGGTTGAGATAAATCAGATTATTCATGATTATGCAATTAGCAGCCACAGAAGCACTGCACAAAGAAGCACTACTTATAAGTAACTAAAACAAATTATAAATTATTTATTACTATAAGGAGGTAGAACATTTCTACACTTTACTTTTGACTTAAAACTACTTATAAGTTACCCTTCAAGACTACTTTCAAGTAGTTATAAATTATGAAGTTCCCAAATGGGCTGAGTCTTTCTAGCTATACAGCCTAGGCAATATGTTGTTTCAAAATTAGAACGAACCTGGCCAAAATCCTCCATTATGATAACTCCATCTGGTATTTTTAGGGTCGCGGTCAGTAAGAATCTTTTGGAAATCATCTATAAGGTAGTGGTAACCTTGAAAATGATTCACAAACTTAAAGCTTTGGGTTCCTTCTGAAAATTGATGGAATTGGCTGGTATCAGAAAAACGAAGAGCAGGAGAGTGGACCAAAATAAATTGAGACAATGATGATAAGCATTGAACATAGAATGCAACCAAAATAGATGGCTTGAATAAGTCAACATCAGAATTGAAATCGGCTTCAATCCATTGAACTATTAACTGATAGGAATCCAGGTGATGACTACAATACAGTTTCCTCAATCAATTTTTGTTTCCTTTTGATACTGTCTGACGTGTTTCCTACAACTATAATACATGCATCATCTCGAACTTCTATGCTAATCATGTCCTATACTCCGATCATTTCAAATTTTAGTCATACCGATTCATTTGGAACAATTAATTTCCATCTAAACATATGTATGTACTTCTTTGGATTTACATATGCGTGCTAACACCTTGCACCCGAAACGAAAGTTTGATTCTTCTTTGATCTCTCCCAATCTTGGACCGCCGCAACCTTTGCAGGATCCAGACCGATACCCTAGTTGGAGACAACATGCCTCAAAAATCGCATTTCCCTCCTCCAGAAGTGACATTTAGAAAACTTTACCTTCTATCGCTTACTCAACACCTCCATCACAACCCTCAGGTGTGTTTTGTGTTCCTCTTCCATCCATGATTAGATGAGAGCACCATCAACAAACACACGTGCAAACTTATTTAGTTGATGCCTGAAAACTCGATTCATGATATCAACAAAGTATGCCGGTGCATTGGTCAGCCCAAAAACCATGACCAACCACTCATTCAAAGTAGACGTTGTACAAAATGCTGTAATCAGCACACTCTCATTCGGTTAATTATAAACTAACAAAAAATTAATTTTCCTTAGCATGAAAAGTAGTACATGGACTAATGATACAAATTAGATTTTTTTTTTTTGAAATATTCTTTTCTTGACATGGTTTTCAGTCAGTAAATGAAGAAGGATTTTGAAAACTTGATTTTACAGAAACTTTTTCTTTGTGCTCATTTAATCAATAATTCAGAAAAGGATTTTATTTTTAAACCTAATTCTGTAAAAGCTCTTTCTTTTTCATGTTAAAAGAGAAAACTAAACATTTCAGAGATCCATCATCAGATTTCTAGTTTCTTGATATCCACTTTATAATAAAACCTCAATCCTTGATTTTATCCTTGATTAGCAATGCCTAAATGAATTCTTCGATTTATCCTCTTCTTACATGCTTATCAACCATTCCCGAGAGTTCTTGGCAATTTTCGGTTTCATGTCCATTTACTACAAGGCACTTATTCTCCTCCTTTGTTTTCCATCATTCCTTTCATTTTTTTCTTTGACATCCAATAATCCAATCTTTCCCTTGTTAAAAGGTACACAACTTCTTGCGACACTCGAAAATGAGCACATTTTGAACTTGGAAGCATTTTGAACTTTTCAGAAGGGCCTGCATGCTCTAGTGAATTTTTTTTCTTTTGTTAACCTTTATCTTTTTCACAAAGCATTACCTTGCTTAATTCCTTTTGAGTTTAAATTGAAGTTCTTCTCCCTGGCTAGAGTTTCTTTCTCTTTACTTTCCTTGTAAGTTTGATTTAATTTATGGTGCAAATTTATCTTGAAAATTACTCCTTTAACTTGAGATTGAATTACCATGCACATCTGCTCAAAGGAATTACTCTTACCATTCTTATTTTCCTTACTCTTTAACTTGATTTTTCAACTTATTCTACTTCTCCAACGATGGCGAAGATTGATTCTTCTCCAATGTGGAAGGGTTTCAAGCTCGATTTATTTGGATAATTCTGGGGAATTCTCTTATTTTCAGTTATGTCTGTATGTCCAAATTTCTAAGGTCCTTACTTGCTTCTCATCATATTGAAAGAATTTTTTTTCTGTTTCAGTAGAATCACCTTTTGAGAATAATGAAGCATATTGTTTCCACAATGTATGGCTTTGACAATTTTTGCTATGTGGATGACACAGTTTAAGGCTTGAGGAGATAGATGATTGATTGTTGAGAGGCTCGGCTAGCCTCTCAATGAAAGCACCAAAATATTAAGCAAATATTTCAGCCTAACTTTCCAAAGTAGCAAGAAAGTAAGAAAAGCTAAGTAACAATTATGCACAAGATAGTCTTCATGATAAATATGCGAATAACACTTTTACTAGTCCTTGATTACAATTTAGTGACTTGGATTTGACTTGGACATCCGTTAAATTCAAAATCGAGTTCCATAAGTTTTTAAGGTTACAAATGAGAGAGAAAAAGATTTCAAAAATGGCCACTTCTTATATGGGAATAGATTTCTATTTATAGTAACGCTGAACCATTGGATGCTTGGTGTGTATCTTGAATCTATTGGCTTGCATTCTTTCTTCTTAGATCTGGAACATGTGGCCATTTGAATGGTTAAGATTCTTTGACATCGCGATGACATGGCATATCACAAAGAGGACACATGGCACTTTTGAATTTCCTTTCACAAGAAGTTGCAATAATTTTTACTTTTTACTTACATGGACAAACTCAATCTTCAATATATTGACACGTAGTATCTTCGATGGCACGTTTATCTCATATCTTCGATAATACTCTTACTTTATACCTTCGATAACAACATTCTTTATATCTTCGACAACACTCTTATATCATATCTTTGATGGCAACCTTACTTCATACCTTTGATAATATTCATATCTCATATATTCGATAGCAACCTTACTTTGTACCTTTAATAACATTATTATCTCATATCTTCAATATCATCACTTCATATATTCAATAACATTGTTATCTTTGATAATGACCTTACTTCATATTTTCAATAACACTCTTATTTCATATCTTCGATGACACTTTGACTTCATACTTCGATAACAACATTACTTTATATTTTCAATAACACGTCTATCTCATACTTCGATAACAACATTAATTCGTATCGTCGAAATGTTTTATACTTCCACCAACATATAAATTCTGTACTTTAGTTTGCTTACATGCTAATATTTAAATTTTGGTACAACACACTTGATACATAATAATTATGTTAAGAGAAATGGTTGATAGTTGAAAAGTTTGTACTTTAATCATTGATGTAGTTGATAAGTTCGAGAATGTGAAGAATAGAAATGAAAATATTGATGATGATAATAAACAAAATTGTTCAGAATTTTGAAGACGTTAAGGTAGTGTTTGGTTTAAAAATGAATTTTAGGTTTTATGTTTCAAATATATATGTCAAATATGAGAGAAGTGAAATGATGACGGAGGTGATGCAAGGAAAATGAAGAGACGACGGAGGGGATGGGAGGACGAAGGAAGGATGGATTGTTTCTCGTGTTTCTATCATTTTTCAAAACACAAAAAATAAAAATAAAAAGTTGTTTTCTATTTTGTATGTTAATTTCATTTTCTAAATTGGTCGTTTTCGATAATATACATATGTTTTGCGCATTTTTGTATAGACGAAAACTCAAAAATAAAAATGTCAAACCAAACAAAGCCTAAGGGCCTGTTTGGTTTGCTATTTTCAAACCATTTTCAATTTTCAATTTTCAAAATCAGTGAAAACTCGTTTCTTTTACCATTTTGCAAAACTCATTTTGAAAAGTTATCATTTTCGAAAATGGGCTTATTATACAAAACTGAAAACAAGTTTATTTCCTTTTCCTTGTTTTCAGGCCCAACGAAAAAATGCAAAACCCAAAATCCAAAAAGCAAAGAAACGCAACTAAACCTACCTTCTTCTTCTCTGGCCGCAAAAATCGTCTATTCCAGTTTTTCCTCCGTCGTCCAAAAATCAGGTAAATTCGTAAAATTTGTTTATTTCGTACTTTATTTAATTCAATTGATAAAATTATCAAGTTTATGACTCTTTAATGCATCGGTTCCTTTTCTCCAGTATGGCTTAGGGTTGTTTGTTTCAAGCTTTCGATTCAATATTATTCGAGGTAAAATCTCTCGATTTATTTGTGTGTTTTGACCATATGTTTCTATTCTTTTCATTATGGATTAGATTTTTTTTAGTTTGGTTTCTATCCAATATATAAAATTATGATTAGGTAGAGGAGAAACAAGAAGAATTTGGAGGGTGGGGTAACTGACAGCTCTGATTCTCATTTCATGATTTTGGACTATTTGTTGTTTGTTCACTTCTAGTTATGTAATTTTGCGTTGGTTTGAACGTAGCATGGTTATAGTTTTGTACAATGTTGGTGGTAGCTTTGTGTAACTATCCTTTCATGTTATCCTTTTAGTTATATAAACTTAACCTGAATAGGCTGAACTGAAGTCAGTAGAAGTGCCATGTACTAAATTATAATATATAGAAAGTCAGCAGATTTTTCTCCCATGCCTACTGACTAATGTTGCTTATCTGGAATTTTTGGAGATTCTCATGAACACATGAACCATGCGAAACTGAATAACAAATGTCTGAAATTTTAATTTATTAAGAGCGGTAAATAACAGTTGTTTTAATGGTGAATTTTTTATATATATGGATGCTGTTCTCTGTTCTTCATTTTATGTTTGCAACTCTTTCATTCGACAGTATATTGACCTACACTATAAGAATAAGTTCCCATTGAGGTGTAACCCTCTAAGTTCTTAATAGAAAATAGTCATACAATAACAACTATTATAGTGCCCATAAACTAAAAACAATGGAAGCCATAACAATAGAAACACAAAATAGCAAGCCAAGTAATGATAATGATAATATGTGTCCATTGTCTACGGTTTATAAGTCTACCACCAAATGCAACTCTCTAAGCAGCCAATGCAACAGATAGTAGCCCAAAAACCAGCCCAAAAATAGTCATTTCCTTTCTTGCTGACCCACTCTGCATACAACAGATAGATATCATCAATGAACAAATTGTTCTTTTTAAATAGTGCATTATTATGCAAGGAAAATTATATAAATAAAAGCAATGTATATGAAAGGAATACCTTGTCTTTTTCTAAGAGACAACAAACTGGTATTTCTAATTATGCATATGCCAAGAACTTCATATATAATGGAACTATATCCCTTCCATGCTCTAGCAACCAGAATATAAGGGAGCTTTGGTTCAGAATCCAATGTTCTAAGTATTTGTGAACTTATAATGAAAGAGTTGTATGGACCACTCAAAATAAAAATCATAGTATTGTCGTAGTATATAAATACATTTTACTATAGAAGATTATGAAGAAAGTGAACTCTTCGCTATAATTAATTCTAACTTGACTATGGCTGCTCAGAAAATTTATCTTTATTTAATTATTTACATAGAATATGGGAGGTCATAGTAAGGCAAAGGAACCAATGTCATGGTCATACGAGAACGAACGCGCTTTCATTGGAATACTCTATGAATATGTAAAAGCGGGAAAACTGCAATGCTCTACTTTCACTAAAGACCAATGGGGAAAAATTAATCAAGAGATGATTGAAGCAACAAAATCTGATTATGGGGTGGAGAGATTGAAGGGAAAGTGGAACCGTTTGCGCATTGTACATCGTTTGTTTTCACAACTATTAGGACATACAGGCGTTACATGGGACCCAAATACCAACAAGGTTAATGCTGCAGAAGAAGTTTGACAACATTTCTATACGGTATGTGTTTAAAAATATAATTCATGAATATAAGTGTATATCGAACTAATAATTGTTAAATTATTATAGATCAACAAGACCGAGTTTAAAATATTTAGGAAAGATGGTTGCAAGAATTATGAACTTTTGGGAGAGATTTTCGGTGGAACTACGGCTACTGGAGGTTTAAGTAATGCTTCAACTAAACTTCCTCTCAATTCAGACGATGAAAGACAATTAGAAGAGAATTTTTTAAGCAAGGGTGTGCATGTTCATGTGGTAAATGATGATGAGCAAATGAGTACTCGTCCAAGTGATGACACGTCAACAAATGAACGACGACGAAAAAAACATAAAGCCTATAATGTTGAAAAGCTTGAGTCATGTATGGAAAAGTGGTCTTCTTCAATCGAAATACGCAATGAAGAAGCTGAACTTAGAGTACGTTACTTAAAAGGAAAAATTGCAAAAGTTGAAGGAAAGTCACCTAACCCAAATGATAATCAAAGTGATGTGTCGGATCCTAAAATTATCAAAGTGATGTTTTTTTATGTCTACAACTTCAATACTCTTTTAGCTATTTGAGTATAAATCAAAAGTGGATGTTTGAAATGTGATGGTTTTTTTTGTTTATCCTTGTTGCTTGCGTGTATTACCATGAAACATGTATAAGTTTTCTTTATAAGTGTGCTCTGTGATCTTGCCCTACATATATAATTGCATAAACTTTTTAATGGTTAAAAATTTCTCTAGGCATAAACTGGTTCTCTTTTTTTCTCCTCAATTGAACTTGAGGTGTTATGCATTCTTATTTACTTGAAAACTAGATTGATTTGTATTTCTTTCTGAATGTGGCTTTTTTTTGGAGTTTGGAGATGCAAGACTAGTCAAAGAAAGACATTTATGCCCCCTTTATTTCTTTCTGAATGTGGCTTTTAGTTTTCATGTGGTTTGGTAATGTATCTATTTGCCTGTATTGAGAACTGTGGTTCTAGTTTTCTTCAGAAAGTACTTCCAGCTTTGCAGACTTGTTATGTTTTTAGTTGGAGCTTGCTGTATTGATGGAATTTTAATTATAGATCAACTATTTTGGTTTTAGACTGTTATTATTGTTGCATTTGAACTTTGTTTATGCAGAGAAATTTCTGGATTGATTTCTTTACTTTCCCACTGACATTGTTCTTTGTAGTTTTACTGAATTTGCTGCTTCATGTTTCCTGTGTTTGCAATTTTGTTCTTTGAAATGTATTGTTGATTCTGAAAGGCACCCTTTCTTTGGCAATTGTTGTGCCATTTTTAGGAGATTGCAGATGGTTAAGAATTATAAATATACATTTTACTGTTAGTTATAATATATGTCCAACTATCTATAATAGAGCAAATTGTCATATGTCCCAAGGTTTACTGCAGTTAAGTTCTACTTCATGTTGTACACTTTATCAATGATATATTGCTGAATGCAGTGTAAATTTTAACTCTGCAAAGTAATACAGATCAAAAATGCATAAATATATATTACCATGAACTACTCTGTACTTATATATATATATATATAACAATGTTCTTTATAATATATGCAAGTATTATTAGGATATGTTATCTAACTATATATGAATAATGTTCGTGATTTGTAGATTGTAAGAGAACTGGAAGCATCTATTTTGGCAACAAAGGTAAATTGTTTCTATCTGCCATTTTTTTAAATTTTCTGTTATATAGTACATGCACTTCTTGAAATGTCTCGTTACTTTGGTTTGTCATTCATGGTTTCAACGAGGATTTTAAGCAACTTTCCTTGTCCTATACATAGTAGGAATATGGTATCACATTGTAGAGATATAGCATGATACATTTTTAAAACAATATTGTTATCTTTTATTTGAAGGATGTGCTTAAAATAGAATAGTTACCCAGTTTGAGTTGTTAGATATATTTTTTTTGATACCTAAAGAGATTTTAGTTGCTTTGAATTGTTAGAAATAGTACATAGTTGCTTTAGGAGAAGAAGAAAAAAGTACCAAGGCAATATAAATTTATAAATTGAACATGAACACATAACAAATAGTTATATTCATTTCCTAGTCTCTTTAGGTGGGCACTGCTAGCTATATAGACTTCCAAGTTATGACATATCAGGGAAAGATAAACATGAAAGCTTTTCAGTTATGAATAGACTGGAAAGTTATTCAGTTGAAAATAATTAATTCAAGTTCATACTCCATCTCTGATCTTTTCAGTTATGCTTGGTTAGTAATCCACATATTCTTAAAGATAACAATATGGTATCACATACCCTTCTTGAATTCTTTTTGCCGCAACTTAGAATGCATCCATGTGCAAGTAAAGTTTGTAAATAACTTAAAATTCATATAGAACCCAAAAAATGCATCCATGCAATAGTTAATATAAATTTTATGCAGGGTAATGTCTATTGGATCTAGTATTATTTCTTATGAATCCGATGATGACTCTAGTTCTGATGATGATTTTATATTTATGGAGTACTATGATGAAGAGTTTGGTGATATGTTAATGATTAATTACTTTGTTGCTAACCAAAGGAGTATCATGAATAGAGTACCTTGTAGAACATCATCGCTTACGGGAAGGATGTTCTTACTTGATGTACTGAATGGAAATCCTTCTATATGTCATCAAATTTTTCGAATGCAGAAGCATGTATTCTTGAATTTTTGTGATGTTCTAAAAGAGAGAGGACTTTTGAATGATGGAAGAAAAGTAAGCGTGGAGGAGGGTGCGGCAATGTTTCTAATGATAATAGGACACACAACAAGATATAGTATTATTGCCGATCGTTTTCAGCATTCACACCATACTATTTCAAAATGGTTCAGAAGAGTTTTACGAGCTGTTTGTTCTTTGGGCACGGAGATAATACGTCCATCGGATCGAGATGTTATACATGAATGTCTTGTAAACAAGTATCCCTACTTTAAGGTCATTTTTTTAGCACAACTTTTATATTTATCAAATAATAAACACAAATAATATTGTAGTATTATTTATTATAGGATTGTATTGGCGCAATAGATGGAACACATGTTGCTGCATGGGTGCCTGCATCGAGGCAAACATCTTTTCGTGGAAGGAAAACCAATATAACACAAAATGTCATGGTGGCATGTGATTTTGATATGAAATTCGTATTTGTATACGCTGTATGGGAAGGCGCTGCTAACGATTCTCGAGTATTCATCGATACAGTTACAAGAATCGAAAATAATTTACCAATGCCAAGAGGAGGTATATTTTATTGTATAAAATGTCACCATCAAATATTATTTTATAAATAGTTACATAATACTTATCTTTATAATATTTATATAATACATGACCACTGTTTTATAAATCAATATTACCTTGTTGATGCTGGATACCCAAACATGCCTGGATTTCTAGCTCCTTATCGAGGACGTAGATATCATTTACATGATTATAACGGACGAGGAAGACTACGTGGAAAGGAAGATTTGTTTAATTATAAGCATTCGTCGTGTCGAAATATAATCGAGCGTTGTATTGGTGTTTTAAAAGCAAGATTTCCAATTCTAAAACTCATGACCAATTATCCACTTTGTAGGCAAGGACAAATTCCTATTGCCTGTTGCACATTACATAACTTTATTCTACAGGAACATGCTTTGGATGCTCTTTTCACACAGTACTCATCCGAGAATATGGTATTTGAACATGCATTAGAGGCAAATCAAAATCAAGAAGTCATACAATTTGATGTTAGTCAAACAACTCAAATGGGACATATCAGGGATCAAATTGCTATGCAAATGTGAAATGATTACATAACAACTCATCCATAAACCTAGATAGTTAAGTATGAAATTTGTCTTTTTTATCATTTCTTAATAGGAACTTGCTTTGCTAATGATAATAAATTTAACGATGCAGGTTATGTGTGGCTATACAACTACTTACTCTTTCTTAATTGGTCAAGTTTCTCTTGCTTGCTTCTATGTGCGCTTAGGTAATTCTTGATTTCAATAATGATTTTGATTAGATTTGTGTAATGTTTGTATAATTTATTACTAACCTGTGGGTCAATATTGGAAACTTTATCATGCTTGCATGTTTATTACTTCCCAAGTAAATGATTTATCTCAATATTTGCTTTGATAACACTATTTCCATCGATCTATTACCCTTCATACTGAAATGATAGATGTAATCGAGTATTGGTGCTGATATATATATTAATATACTTGTATATTTGTATTTTCCAGAAAAGAGAAGGCTTAGCATGAGGAAGAAGAGCCACTTAAACAAAGCAAACACTACTTGCCTACAAGATACATCAAAACTTTTTTTCCTCTTTCTGTAGTGATACAATTGATATGTTTTATCTACCTAGTAATGATTTTGAGTTGAGATATGGTTAATTTGTAGCACTATATGAGCTAGTCTCATTTTAATATAGTTCAAATATCAGTAGTCATTATCATTTTGTGATCTTTGTCAATTTATGATTTTCTCAGTTTCATGACATTTTTTGTTAGTCTCATTCATTATCTCCTTTTACCTCTATATTTAATGGCAAATTCCAACCAAATTTGAAATTGTCATTTTTATTTTGGAATAGCATTTTTGATTTTTAATTTAAAAACGATTTTTCAAAACTATAGAACCAAATACATTTTTCAAAATGTTAAAAACACTGAAAATGAAAAATCGAAAATGGGCTTTGAAAACTAAAAACCAAAAACTAAAAATGAAAACAAACAGGGCCTAATAGTTTAAGTTAAAAAAATTGATGAATAGATCTAAAAAAACTAAACAATAACATTTGCGTAAATAAACTTATTTGAACGAGTTTTTACAATTATATGAGATTGCTATGTTAAACAAAGCGAAAGAACAAACAGAAGCATATGAACTACTTTTACATTACTGTTGTCTAATATATCTCTAATAATAGTTGTAATACCTTTGGCTTCACACAATTTTGATATTAGCATGAACTACCAAAAATGCCCCTCTATAGATATTAAGTAATCTTAATATCTCTTAAATATAGGATTTAACAGTTAAACTTCTTTACAAATTCACAATACCCCTCTGCATTTAAAAATACGATCTAATACCCCTCTATAGATTAAGTAATTTTAATATCCCTTAAAAATAGGATCTAACGGTTAAAATTCTTCACAAATTTAAAATATCCCTCTACATTTTAAAAATATGATCTAATAAATTATTATTATTTACAAATTCTTTATTTATTAATTAATAATATAAATAAAATCCAAACTAACAAAAAATTAGATGTTGCAACTTAAAAATAAAATTTTTAATTAAGTACACATTATTTCATTATTTTAATGTAAAAATTGGCTAAATATTTATGCAAATCATTTTTTCTTGAATGTGTTAATCGTATATAACATGTAGGAAAAAAATTCACGCGCGAAGCACATACCATCATCACGCGCGAAGCGCGCGCCGTAACGCTCATATATGGATAAATATAATAAATAGTGAAAGATAAAATTATAATGAAATGGATTTGTTGAAACTCAAACTCGATCTTTAGCCTTTAACAATTTAAAGAGAAACCTAAAAGCAAATGAATGGAAAAATTAATTAAATGTTTGGTTGATAAAGCTATTCTTGTGATGCATTATGCAACGTAAATTGTATGTATTATCTGATGTCAAATTGTGATCATCCAAAAGGACGTGCGTGAAATTCTTAGCCGTTAAAATATTCCTTCAATCCTAAAAAGTTTCCACGTACCCTTTGAATTTCAACCGCAAATACAAGTTTTTTTTATTGTTTTCTATTTTAATGTATTATTATAATATAAACGAATGGTAAAAAATAATTTGATTGATGGGAACACCCAACTTCCTCCTCCAATAGAGTAAAATTTTCATAGAAGATTTGACATAATACGGACAAACCATTCGATATAATCCACCCATAAGCAACCTTCACGCAGTCCGAGCATTAAAGGCCAGATGAACCAAAAATTGGGCCTCAACAGTACGAATTAATCGAAAAATTGCAGCAAACAGTACGAATGAATATGGCAAAATATATCTGTTGGCGTAAGGAGTAAATTGATCGACGCAACCAAATTGAATATTTTTTATTCACCGAGCACCTGATACAACCAAATTATCTCATATAATACGATAATGTCACGTCGCTTGGATTGTATAAGGTATCTAACAAACACCATAACCAGTTCATTCATATAATAATAATACATGTAATTACCCACCAATACTTCTTTGCCAAGTATTGCAGACAGAGTGAACGAGAGTATGCTCATCGTAACCTTTACAAAGTATCAGATCTTGTCAGAAATGCATGAAGTGCAAATTCAAGCCTTCCTACATTAAATGACCGACCCAAGTAAACTAGTACGGCAGAGGTGGGAACAAAAGGAAAATGATCTCTTTAGTCAGAGAAGCAACGACACTAACATGTTCAATTTGAAATGAGTGAACATTGATTAGGTAAAAATGTTATTCAACATCATCCGTCTCTATCACAAAAACCAAATCCTATAAAAAAATACAACCGACAAAATTAAGTTGAATTTCAAAGTTTATATATTATATGACATGCGACTTGGAAGACAGTGTAAGCTAAGCTATTGCTGATAATTCAAGCTGAACGACCAAGTCTATAAAAAAATATTACAAATAATACATATATGGTGAAAATTGGTTAGCACTTTCCCATCTTGTATATGTATCCAAATCATAGACCACTGTAACTGAACACAAGACAGCAAGTTCAATTGATCCGCAAAATACTTTTGGAGAAAAGATGCAATTAAAAATCGCACAAACAGTTATGTACCCTCCTCAGGCCAGGTTATTTTACCTTTGAAGTCGATGGGTGGGTTTTGAAAATAAATGGGCCATATGTTAATATAATAATAATAATAAGTTAATTAAAATCCAGCATATAACAAGTGAATGTTGAGTAAACCTCAAAATTGTTAAGTTGTAAATGGGCCACTATTATTTCTACCAACATGAATCATATCATAAAATCATAAGAACAGCTCCCAGATGCTGGCAGAAATAATTATCATCGGCTATGTACAGAAACTTCTAGGTCATAATTAACTCAACTGTGGCCCATATCATATTGATTATCAACCAAACCTGGCATTTCTTTGCCTGTAAAAAGTTGGCAGTACCCACATCCAGCTCTTCTTTATCTGTCCATCTATTTACACACTACGATGACTTTAAATTGCTTACAGTCTCCAATCTTAGTACAACATCTACATTGATACATATAATTTATAAGACTTAGGAAAAAGAAAAAGACAAGGAAAAAAAAACAAATGACTAACACGTATATAAGAACATCTACTCTACCTGGATATAAGGATATTCAAGAATTGTCTGAAAATATGTATTGTTGAGTAAAGTACTTAAAACAGGCGTCGCCAAGTGACCTTGTAATTTACAAGAAGCAGCGCTTGCATCTAAAAGTAATTAGCCCAACTGGTATGAAGTAGTAAGTTGAAATTATTGGCAGGCATAATTATTAACAAGGGATAGGTATGTGTCTGTTATAAGAAGTAGCTGGTGCATGCTTGGGTATTAAAAACTCATTCTTTCCACAGACAAAACACCTATGCATAAGCACTGTACACCTTAAAAGCATCTATAAAATACTAAGCAATTAAACCCAACCATTAAGCATCCAACTTACATACCTCACTTGTACTTTCTTCTTCAACAGCCATGGAGGTGAACAATGAATCAGAAGAGATGGAACGTGTTCAAGAGGTAGACTACGTATTTAAAATCGTGGTGGTTGGTGATTCAGCGGTTGGCAAGACGCAAATACTGGGGAGATTCACCAGAGATGAGTTCTCCTTCGACTCAAAGTCAACTATTGGAGTGGAGTTTCAGACTCGGACTATCACTATTAATCGGAAACACATCAAAGCTCAGATTTGGGATACTGCAGGACAAGAAAGGTAATCATATTCATATTACTTAATAGCTTGTTCAAATAAGATTAAAAAATAAATTTTATTTTGTGGCCTTGCTGCATCCTGTCTTTTATTTCTTCACTTGGGATTAAACTCCGGTTAAAGGTAAAGTTTCTGAAGCTGCAATAACACACTCCAAATTCTGCAAATATCATGAATAGCCTCTCCCTACCAATAAACCCTTGAAGAAGGTTGTATACATCATATATGAATATACATATATGAATAGTCTATTTGTTAATCTAAAGCCACAGAGTGATCCAAACAATGAATAGGGGTTTTTTTTTTTTTTTTCCTTCTCTCTTTTGTGCTGAAGCTGTCAAAGTATCTGGCCATAAAAACCATTTGGTAATGGATACATTAACTTTTACGTCGTTATAGAGGGCCATGAATGTTATTCTTAACTCTATAGTGCCCCTAACTATTTTGGAAAATCAACAGACTTGAAAGAACAGATAAGCTACTCATAAATTTCAATACTACTTCAAAAACTGTTATGATAACTGTTACAGCTACCATCATGGAAATACTGCTACGGTACAATTTTTATTTTTTAAGGAAAAACCAGAAACACATTTAAATGTTGTTCACAGCAGCAAGTATAGTTATTTTCAAAAAAACAAGTATCTCAATGGATATCTGAAAAATATGAAATTCGTCTTCGTCCATACTCAAGAAACATGTAAATATCCAATATCCGAAAAATCAAATACAGACGCCGATATGACATCCTCATCCGCACCCAAAAATAATCCATTCGGTTCTTGTCAATATATAATTTATATTACGGGCACTTTATTATAATTAATGATATGCATTTATCGTCTTAGTAAGTTAATAATTTATAATATACGAATTCAATGCCACATTAACTGTCCAAAACTATTTATTATCATATTTTTCTTATTTTTAGCACTTTCATAATAAATGGAACAAAAAAATTATGATAAACCACAATTTTTTATATTTTAAATTTATCGTTCGTCTACGGATAGACTAAATATTCGACAGTCAGATATTCAATATCCTTGATTTTGGATGCAAATACACTATACAAATACACAAATATACAATGAGAGAAGGGGGAAGGATCCACGTGCTCTTTTTCTTAAATCCCCCTAAAATCATATACTTAAATTTGATAAATCTAACAATATGTTGTACATAGGAATTTGTTACTATCAAGATCATCCACATTTCTGTTGATCGCCTTAGTCTTATAGTAATTCTTCCCGAGCTTTTCCTTAATTGAGTGTGTTAGGTATTAATGATATGTTGTTTGGTTTTTTCAGTGATGAGATTGTTTTCTCTACTTGTTTGTCCGTAGCATACGAGTTGTAGTAGTTGAAACTTATCCATCTCACTCTTATTTTTAAACTTTTTCAATCAAAGTGGTAAAGGGTCATTCAATTCCACTAAAAGATAAAAGTTAATCTAAGCAATCAAAATGTTTGATTTAACCATAAATTTCAAATATAGTTTTAAATGAGTTAAAAGCTTTAAAACAATTCAAAAGACTTGTGGAGATGATCTTGATAGCAAATGAAATAAATCTACAAATTTGTTTCATTTCAATAATTTTGGATATAATATGTATTTATATGTATTTGTATTTGTGTGAGTATGTGTGTATATAGGAATGACTATTGGAACATAAAATTAAACACATGACACAAGAAATAAACTATTGGATTTGTTTGTTTTACATGAGAGGTGGAAACCAAGGGAAGATTTAATGGTAAATATTTCTTGTATCAATTTTTTTGTTTAAATAGAATTTCCATATATAAAGTGTATGAGGCCGGCTATTTGGACAAAATAAAACACAACGATGACACAATAGATCTAGACTGTTGAATCTCATTGTGTTCACATATGGAATTAAAATCGGGGACAATCCAATGATTGAGATTCATTGTGTCATCAGTTGTGTCACCGTTTTGTGTCACATATAATTATTTAATTCGGAATATGCAGTGGAAATCAGAGGCAATTTGAGATGTATCAAAAATGAGGTGTAACCGATCATTGTCATATATGTGTATGTGTGCGTGTGTGCACGCGCATCATATGTATGTATATGCATGTATGTGTGTGTATGTATATACAGATAAAAACTTATTATATAAGAAGAAGGTTTAACGCATCACCCTTTCGGACCACCAC
Source organism: Allium fistulosum (assembly GCA_030737815.1). Lineage (NCBI taxonomy): Eukaryota > Viridiplantae > Streptophyta > Magnoliopsida > Asparagales > Amaryllidaceae > Allium > Allium fistulosum. The sequence continues at coordinate 1,040,465,829 of CM060902.1, read as the reverse complement.
TTTAGCATCCATATATATCTTGGACTACATTATCCTAAATGCTATGGAATATTGTATAGTTTAATATATATTACGAATATTATCTCCACAAAAAATGAGATCGTTTAGAAATTCCTAACATCTTCAAAATTATAAGTCAATATTCAATGTTAAAACATATACTTTAATCGTTAATTCTAAACATCAAATATATTATGTTAGATATGTTCAAAAGAGCCTAACTTCTGTGGAGATGGTATTGAATATTATATGAACATATATTCAATATTTTATAGCATTTGGAATAGGTAGCTCAAAATAAGCTATGGGTGCTTCAAAAGAGAGATGTCATTCAACGTTTTTATGTTTACACAAATAATCATGGAGGAAGACAAAAAACATTTAATTATATGTGAACACAAAGGGATGACCTAATTATTTTGTACATTTGTTTCGAGGGACCTACCTATAATAGACCACTTTTCAATAGGTTATCATATAAATTTGCATTAGTTTGATAGCTGAAGCAATCTTTCAAATAGTGAGGCCCACAAACATATCAGTCTACATGGTGATATCTACATGTTACCATATGGAAACCATATTTTGCATATCTTTTGCATATGCTGGATTATATATATATATATATATATATATATATATATATATATATATCATACACGCGCACGCACATGCACACATAAATACATATCCTTAAATTATAACTGTAAACAAACAGGTAAATTTTATTTTTCTATAATTGCAGCGTTAATGCTTGAAAGAAAATTGAAGGTTTTGTTCTATGCAGTACAAACTTCATACATACAAAAAGTTGAAGCTATGAAACTAACGAAAACGCATAGAGGTAGCAACCAGTAAAGTTGTTTTAGGTGGCTTTCAGTTGTTGCAGTCGCATGTGTTAAATGTAGACAACAAGAAATTTGTGGCACTCTTTTGGTAGGATGGTGCTATCATCTCTATTATTGATCTACAACTTAACTCTGAAAATTTTAACTATAATAATATCCTAAAGGATCTACAAATTTAATGTTTAGGTGTCTGGTTTTACTTAAAAGTTTTTCGAAGGACTTGCAAAACCTCCAAAAATTAATATACTGTTACTTTTTTGCAAAAATTAATATACTGTTACTTTTTTGCAACAAAACTGTATCAGTCTAATAGTATGATGTGCCATCACTACAGAAATCAATTGCACATTCCAGGTTGGTTACCATGATCCATAATAATTCACAAATGATGAAAAATTTGAAATAAAAATGAACCATAAAATGAACCTAAATAATCAAACTGTGCAGTACACGGTAAATGAAGAACAGAAACATCAGAATTGAACATATGTTCACAAGATACACTAGCTCAAATGACAAGGGATACGCTCAATGATAAGTGGCATGATGCTATAAGCTGAGATTCTAAAGGTCATGTATCATCCGTTCGTAGGCGGTGATTACAATAGGGTGCAATTGATTTCGTAGTGATGCGGTAAATTCCAGTAGATTCTCAATCAAAATACCAGTTTCTACAAAAAGAACAAACTATCTTTAATATGGTACATAAGATTCTTTTATGAATGCATACATAGGTTCTCTTCAGTAACAACCATATATAACGATGGATGTCAAATAGTTCACAATAAGGATGATATCTACAATTGTTTTTAGCCACGTACGGCTACAATACAATTATGCCAGATGTTTAATTAAACTGCATTTATTTTACTGCACAAGACATAAAATCCCATGAACAACCATACATAATGATGAATATTACTCCATGCTTCTCTATGCTTCCTGAACGTCATTTAAAGTTTGAGTGAAAGTGCCCGCTTGTTGAAATAAAATATATAAAAAAAACCCTAAACCCTCTCCATCTATTAATTAACATCATTGTGTTTTAAATCCAAGATTCGAGATCTCTGTTTCGATCATTTGTAATTTTAGAAATTCCGATATAATTCATAAATTTCGGAATTTCAATTTTGGATTTTGTTATTTATTTTTCATATATTTACATTGTTAGCGCTAAAATTGATCACTAACATTCAAACGTAAATGAAAGCACCAACTAACAGTCACAGATAACAGATAGAGTATATGTAGAGAGTATAAATATAAAGAGCAGTAAAAATTAAAAGGAAAGCAGTAAGCACAGAAGATTTATAGTTGTTCGGCTGACTCCGACCTACGTCCACTTCAGAAAAAAAAAATTATCGATGTTAGAATCAATTACAGTTACAATCCAGAGTTTTTAAAACAATAATGACATAGCAGCCTTAGTGTAGAAGATGAAGGGAGAGAATCCAGCTCCCCTTTTCTGAAGCCCTACATGCTGCATTTATAGGCAAAGCCTGAGGTAATGGGCTCCCTGAGTGGTACAGGCCCATCAAGACCTTTGTCGAACCTACACCCTTCATTGCGACCGACCCTGAGTTCTGTACATGCCGACCCGAGCTTTCCTAGATGATGACCCGAAGCAACCCTACGCTTGACTTGAAGTAGTTCATGCCAGAACTCGAAGCACATATACGCCGACCCCCTTTAAATATGACCCTAACTCTTTCTTGGCCGACCAAGAAATGCCGACCCACTTTGATGTCGACCCGAGTATAACTCTGTGCCAACCCCGAGCCACTTCAATCATGCCAACCCACCTTAACTCACTAATCCATTCCAATCAACGGACCCTAGACGATCGATCCACCAAGGCCGAACCCAAGTTCCTACAACCTAACACCGACCCACTTCAGCTGACCGAGCATAGCCGACCCACACATGCCGAACGACCTACGCCCACCCACATTGACCGAACCACATCCATACTCCACCACCGAACCACTCCCCACTCTGATACTTCTCAAGCATGTCGACCCACACCATGATGACCGATCCATACTACCACGCCGATCCACATCATCCAGACCGATCCACAACACCATGCCGATCCACATCATCCAGACCGAACCACATCACCAAGGCCGATCCATGCTACCAAGACCGAACCACATTTGCCAAACCCTCAGGCCGAACCACTTATGACTTTCTTCCCTCGATCAATCCATGTCTCACATGCGGAACGACCCACAGTGAACCACTTCAGTAAGACCGAACCACATTGTCGAACGACCGAGCCTCATGACCGAACCGCCAATAACCGAACCATATATCCATCCAACTAGCTCAAACCCATCGTACTCCAGCCTTGACAAACGAGTGGTTGATTTAGTTAAATCCGCATGTCCACGGCCTTGTCAAGAGGCGGGTTAACATTTGCCCTCCAAAACATGCATTGTGGTAAGAAGGTGTGTTTTGAATAGCTTCAAGTCCAATATCTGGAGTCTATGTTCCATTCATAACCATACCATTATATCCGTGATTCAAGCCATCCTATCCAAATGCTATATCCTTGTCTGAATCCGCGACTGCTCCGAGTCAATATCCGATTCTGAGTCCAGTAACCAAATCCTTAGCCAATTTCCTCGCCATCCGAACTCGTCAACTGAGTTTTAATCCATCCATATCCAACAACCAAATCCATGACCTTTCCGGGTTTAAATTTAAATCCATAAACCTCGCCGGGTTGCTTTATCCTATTCCAGTTTCGACTCTCCAGTCAAGGACTTTTATGTTCTCCGGCCTCGGCTCTCCGGTCGAGGACTTTTATGTTCTCCGGCCTCGGCTCTCCGGTCGAGGACTTTTATATTCTCCGGCCTCGACTCTCCGGTCGAGGACTTTTATACTCTCCGACCTCGACTCTCCGGTCGAGGACTTTTATACACTCCGGCCTCAACTCTCCGGTCGAAGACTTTTATATTTTGTTCGAGTCTATTCCATCGCTCTCCGACGAAGGGACTCATACTTTGCGATTACTGCCCCGTCTCTCCGGTCGGGACCGTAATCGTGTAACCGATATTATATATTAATCCAAATCCAATTATCACATAATCCAATTAACAAAATAAAAGTCCATACAATAAAGAAAATCAAATGTCCGTAGTACCAAGAAAGAAACCAGAGTTCACAGAAAATAGAAAAAATAAAATTTCATAAACTCGAGTATCACGGTATATCATCATCTCAGAGCATGCCTAAAAACCGTCCTTGATCCCATACATGTGTAAGTGACTTAGCCACTTTACTTTGGGGTTTTACTACTTATTCAAAGCCATAAATCCATTCAGCTAATTATAATGCAACGATGCCTAGATCCAGTGCCAGCTTCGTCTGATGTGGGCAGTGGCTGCTCCTGTTCCACTACCACAGCTCGATTTCTTATGTACTGTTGTAAATGACCATTCCTTATATGTTCCTCGATGATATCCTTCAAATGCCTGCAGTCATTCGTGTTATGCCCATCCAGCTCATGGAATAGTCAATGTTTTTCCGATGCCCGTTCGTGATCGGAGGGTTCCCTCTTTGCTGGCATCCGATACTAAAGGCGTCCTCGTGTATCTAAATAAATTCTTTCCAGAGTCTCATTCAAATCCGTATAAGAAGAGAATTTTGATTCCCTCTGTTGCCTTTTCGATGTGTTACCGTTATCATTCATTTTCCTTTTCCCTTTATCATTTTTGTATGGAACTTCCCTGGGTGGACCTCCACCCCTTACTGTATAAGCTTCAGCCTCTCTCCCTTCTCTCTCAGCCCGCGCATCTTCCTACCTCAGGAACCTTTCCGCCTCATAGTAGAACTCCCCGAGATCCCTCGGTGGGTCTCGTTCCAATGATATCTTGAAATCCGAATTATCTGCAATCCCTGAAATTGCCGCCATCAAAACCACTGATGGATCGGGTCGATCCACCGAAGCCACCGCCGCATTGAATCTGGTTAAGAAATCCTTGAGCGACTCTCCCTTCCATTGTTTCATCGATGTTAAAGTCATCACGTTCTTGGGTCTAACTATGTGGACCCGAAACTGTCTTATAAACCTTTCAATCAGCTCCGTCCATATGCCGATAGAGCCACTCTCTAGCTGTCAGAACCATAATGATGCAATATCCATCAAATACAAAGGGAAGCATCGTGCCATGACCTCCTCCGATGCCCCCAGCACTTCCATATGCCTCATGTACCTCGTCAAGTGAACAGTGGGATCTGTTCTCCCATCATACATCTCCAGTGTTGGTAGTTTGAAATCAGGCGGGTTTCTAGCTTGCCTGATCGCAGGAGCAAAGCGACTTCTATTCACATCCTCCAAGTCTCTATTCACCAATCCTCCCTTCATAGCCCGTCTGATTACGTCCGCTAACCTGTCATTGTCATCAAGTAACGGCCTCTGTGCGTTGTCTCCAACCTGCCCCCCGAGTCCACGAGGGAATTCTGGAACCTGCCCTTCTGGATGAGCATCCACTTTCATATTAACGCCAAATTGCCTAGCATCGCCTGGTATCCTTACTGGAACGGAGCCTACATGATTCGGGGACATGCCCCTAGTTCAGGGGTCGTTCCCGATGGTCCAACTCTATCCTGTATTCCGGTCGCTTCATGCCTTTGGTCCTGATTCCGGGCTGCCTCCGCTCCTGTCGCTCTAGCTTCGTGATCCTCATTTCCGACATAACCTGCTACTCCATTCCTTTGGTTTTGCACTCCAACTTGTCCAACCTGTTGGAGTAGGTTCTGTATCATTTCCTCTTGTCTCTTCAGCATTGTTTCCATCTCGTCTCTGGTGATGTAAATCGAGGCCTGATTCGCTCCTGAGGAAGCCTCCCGACTTCCTTCATTCTGACTCCTTACAGTCCTTTGTCTTCTTGTCGATTGCCTTGCCATAACTTCCCAATAATCCGAGTTTCTAAGCCTTTAAATCCAAAGACCAAGCTTTAGAATCCCTGAGTACTAGCTTTCTCGGTGAAAGCACGAAAATGTTAGCGCCAAAATTGGTCACCAACACCCAAACGTAAATGAAAGCACCAACTAACAGTCATAGATAACAGATAGAGTGTATGTAGAGAATATAAATATGAAGAGCAGTAAAAATTAAAAAGAAAGCAGTAAGAATAGAAGATTTATAGTGGTTCGACTGACTCCGGCCTACGTCCACTACAGAAATTCCCTTTTTTATTGATGTTAGAATCAATTACAGTTACAATCTAGAGTTTTTAAAACAATAATAGCAAAGCAGCCTTAGTGTAGAAGATGAAGGGAGACAGAATCCAGATCCCCTTTTCTGAAGCCCTACATGCTGCATTTATAGGCAAAGTCTGAGGTACTGGGCTCCCTGAATGGTACAGGCCCATCAAGACCTTTGTCGAACCTACACCCTTCATCGCGACCGACCCTGAGTTCTGTACATGCCGACCCAAGCTTTCCTAGGTGATGACCGAAGCAACCCTACGCTTGACTCGAAGTAGTTCATGCCAAAACTCGAAGCACATATACGCCGACCCCCTTTGAATATGACCCTGACTCATCTTGGCCGACCAAGAAATGTCGACCCACTTTGATGTCGACCCGAGTATAACTCTGTGCCAACCCCGAGCCACTTCAATCATGCCGACCCACCTTAACTCACTAATCCATTCCAATCAACGGACCCTAGACGACCGATCCACCAAGCCGAACCCAAGTTCCTACAACCTAACACCGACCCACTTCAGCTGACCGAGCATAGCCGACCCACACATGTCGAACGACCAATGCCGACCCACATTGACCGAACCACATCCATACTCCACCACCGAACCACTCCCCACTCTGGTACTTCTCAAGCATGTCGACCCACACCATGATGACCGATCCATACTACCACGCCGATCCACATCATCCAGACCGATCCACCAAGGCCGAACCCAAGTTCCTACAACCTAACACCGACCCACTTCAGCTGACCGAGCATAGCCGACCCATACATGCCGAACGACCTACGCCCACCCACATTGACCGAACCACATCCATACTCCACCACCGAACCACTCCCCACTCTGGTACTTCTCAAGCATGTCGACCCACACCATGATGACCGATCCATACTACCACGCCGATCCACATCATCTAGACTAATCCATAACACCATGCCGATCCACATCATCCAGACCGAACCACATCACCAAGGCCGATCCATGCTACCAAGACCGAACCACATTTGCCAAACCCTCAGGCCGAACCACTTATGACTTTCTTCCCTCGATCAATCCATGCCTCACAGGCCGAACGACCCACACCGAACCACTTCAGTAAGACCGAACCACATTGTCAAACGATCGAGCCTCATGGCCGAACCACCAATAACCGAACCATATATCCATCCAACTAGCTCAAACCCATCGTACTCCAGCCTTGACAAACGAGTGGTTGATTTAGTTAAATCCGCATGTCCACGGCCTTGCCAAGAGGCGGGTTAACATACATATATTTGTTTAATCTATTGAAACGAAATGTATTATTTATCTTTAATTGAAAAATAAGATATGAACGAACAATATTGATTAATTAAAAATATTTATAACATTGAAAAATGTTTATTCATTAATTCGTTTTCAACTTTTTTAGTTACATCATTCATATATTGTGATTCTGTATGTTCCTTACTTTAAAATTTAAAATATTCATATATTTGAAATTCAAATTATTCAATTTTTTGAGTTTCTTCTATAAATTTTGAAGCTCGGTGGATTTTTTATTAAATCATAGTTTCGGTCTGGTTTCATTTCGTTCCTTCCTAAAACCGAAACGGACCTATCAAAAATCTTGGTGTTTCGACCGATAGTTCAAACCTTGCTCAAATCCCATCAGAGATCTCATTTCACATCCATCTCGCCTGTCAATTGAAATGTAGATCGATATCTCAACGAATTAAATGATTTTTCCTTAGTTTGGATACTAAATCCAATTCATACTTGTTATAAAAAAGAATCTTATTACTATAGTCTTAGCCCTTTTTTCTTATTCGGATCACCCATAACAATCCAATTTTTTGCTTTCAATGTTCAAACATGAAGAAATCTTCAACTCACTTCACCAAATCACTTCACCATATCAATAAGCTAACACTCCTTCAATTTATAAAATTTACCTTCTCTTTTAAAGACAAAAACTCTCTTTCTATGCCAAATTAAGTATGTTACCACTGGCTCTCAATCCATAGAGAGTTTTTAACAATATTAAAATTATTTTTTTACAATTTGAACTTCAAAGAATTAGTTACTCGAAGATGGTCGAAAAATGCACTTGCACTATAACAATATCTCCAACAATTTACGAATTACATATTATGATTACGTAAATTTCAAACTTGATTATAGGTTTGCATCCCAACAGTTGTAGTCAATTATTAGGTGATGGATCAATAGACACCTAGATGTCCGACATCAAGGCGCATGTTAAACAGGCCGCCTAATATATATTTTTTAAATCGACATATTTATAAAACATATTTTCTTATTTTATTTTTGTTCAAAATTTTAAATTTTATAGTTTTTTTTAATCTAAAACATATTTACTAGTTTTTATTTATGTCATATTTTGTAGCATACAAACTCAAGTTCATTTTTGTGATTTAACAAACTTACTAGTTTTTTAAAATTTTCAATTTATAGATTTATGTTATAGTACAGAGTAGTAAAAAAAGGAAATAAACAGATACTTACTTTCATATCTCGATTTCAACTAAAAAGATAGCACAACAATTCTTTAATTGATCCAAACATCAAATACATTAAAACACAAAGCATAAACAACAAATCTTCACTCCTTTTCATTCTCATTTTCCTTGGAAAAACATTTTTCAGAACTTGTTTTTTCCTTTTTCTCAAATATTTTAGTTGCTCTTCATCAAGACCTTCTGGCCCAGTACGAATGGGGCATAGGCATTGGGCATCAAACTTTGAGAGACATCAAATTTTGATTTTTTTTTCTCTCATTGTATTCATGCATTGGTATGACCTCAAAATGAATTAAAACGTCAAGCATGACCGTTTAATGCCATCCGTTTACTCTGCTTTATCAAAACAATAGTGCACCGGAGGAAAAAAACACGTACAAAAATGAAAAGAGTAGTAGCACACACAGTAAAAAATCACCAAGAAAGATCGTTGATGACGTAAAATTAGAAGATCGGTGGATTTCACAATTTCAATAGAATTATCATTCTTCATTAATCACCGTTCAATTCTTCTTTACAAGAAAGAAACCATAGCCCTAAATTGCTATTTTATTGATATATGTTTATTTTTTGAATGAGATATGAATTCTTTTCTATTTAAATAGAATTTGCTTTTTTTAATTTTGAAAATAGTTTTTATTGATTAACTAGTATTATTGGATTTGAGATGCAAATTTTGATGAATGGTGTGATAAGCTTTTTCTTATTAAGGAATTTTGAGGGAAAAAAAGGATTTTAATAGTAAACTAATAGAATTTTAAATGTTAACTTTGTTGAAAGAAGCTACAATTTCTATTCATATTTTTAAGTTCCTTTTGTAGTAGCAAATTTGAAATCTTTCAAGCAAACAAATTATAGTTTAACTCAATTTATATTTAAAAGTGTTAAATAAACTGCATGCTTTTCTTCTTACTGTAAATACAAATTTTTTTTTCACGGAGAATAATATTTCCAAATTGAGATTTAAAATTGGACAAAAGTAAAAGTTAGATTATGGTCGAGTCATATTAAATATTACAATGTTTTCAAAAAAACAACCATTGGAAAGTTCTAACAGAAAAAAGAAATGAAGGAATAGCTGGCTCACTTAAAGGGGCTCCTAACAAATAATATAACCTATTGTTGTTGAATTTTTTGCATCGAATTTGTGAACTTTGAATCTCATTTTTGTTTGCAATGTCGGTCCATAAAAGTAGTTAGGTACTTACTGATATATAAGTTACATAACAATTAATTTAATATTAATCTAAGTGGTTACAATCACTTTGTTAGTTTGTTATATTAATTTCCAAAAAATATGATTATTATAAATACGAGATTTGTTCACTAGTTTTTTAGCTTGGCACAATTTAGAAAATTACACTGGACATCATACTTCTCAAGACCGGTCTGCTCTTCATCCATACCTTTTGTATCCATGAAGATGATTTGATTTGCCTTTCTTCGCACCTTGATCTCAAACAACTTCTTCACCATCGCCTTCTTTTCAACCACGTTAGAATGTCTTTCTACATATTGCGATCATACCTCTCTCGGGCCTCGAAAATCAACGAATCCACTCTAGACGACGAATTTTGCTTCTTTTTAGCAGCTTTCACTCCTCGAGGTCTAATGAAATCATCATAAGCCGCGGGATTAGATTCGTTTATAGACATGTCATGACTTCCTTCAGATTCGCCTAGACTTGAAGTGTAACTAGTTTTTTTTCTTTGTTTTTTTCTTTTGTTGTTTTGTAGCCCTTTGCATGGTCTTCACACTTGACGGTTTCTGTTTCTGATGAGTAAGTCGTAGCAAAGCATGAACCGATAATGATGAGGTTTCACGTTGTTTCTAAGGAAAAAAAATTGCATCAAAGGCTTATTTACAGCTTTTTTCCATTCAAAAATAATTTCGATATAAATTTTATGGATATTATAATATACTATAAATTAAAAAAATAAATGCATACCACAAAATGATCGCCGCCCATTATCACTTGGGTTTACATGCTTAATCTTATACACTTTAGATTCAAAGATTTCGAGCTTGGTGGTTATTTTTCCTCTATCGGTTCTTCAACGACGAAAGTGAACGTTTTCTTTCCGGATGCTTCAGATTGTAAGTTGTAGTGATATTTTCTCAAAATGTGTTAGCAGATTGATCATTTTCATGTGTTGGATCGATGGAGAAATGAAGCCAAATCTAGCGAAAATTGTAATCTTCTTCTAGTTTCCATGTCCCAGCAATGTACAACAACATTTGGATTTTGAGAGTCTTCTTCATTAAAATTGAAATCATCAAATGTCGCGGTTTGTGTTAGCAGATCGAAATTACCAAAATAGAAATCCATTTTTTAGTGTGGTAGAATGATATAGATATATAGTGGGAAAAAAATTTGTGTAAAATATGGTGAGTTGAGTGTGTTTATATAGGGGCCGGGAAGAAACCATTGAGGTTGGCCGTTATGACATAGACGCATGTTAAACATGTGTCTAAAAGTCAGGTGCTTGTTTAACAGGTACCGGGCAGGCTCTTGTTAAATAGACGCATAGTTTTGATTATAGATTTGTAACCAAAATTACCTCAATTACGTATCGTAATCGACCGTTGAAAGCTGATTTGGGGTTTAGATTATGTGATCATAATCTCCAAAGTCACCGTTGGAGATGCACTAAGATCCGAGAAATACACCCTCATGTTTGCTTGTGTCGTCTTAGATCTCATTTATTACAAGATATCGTGTGAAAATACTGAAATAAAACATACAAAAAACCAAGATTTGAAACCTTGAACAACATAGAAAACATTGCAATTTATCTAGGAACGTTATACTAGTATGTAACTTTATACTTATGGTAAATGATGTTTATAAAGTGCACTTATAGTCAAGATAGTCTTCAATACTACCTATGGATTTTCTCTTCCGTATATTTGGGAAAACATTGGTCGTAGACATTATTTCATAAGATTATATCACTCTAGACTGGCTTTATACCCTAAATGAATGAGCAAAATACATTGAAATCTAAAAGAGTGTTGTAATCATTCAAAATATTCGAGAAGATTAAAGAAAAAGAATTCCAAAAGCGGTATGATTAGTTATTCTCAAGATAGAACAAGGTGATACCTAATTGTATCAATTTTTTCTTTTTCAAGTAATAGTATTTGTTACCTATATATTTTTCCTTGCAAACCCCAATTACAAGTAAAATAGATTAGAAAACAATAGTTGAAAAAGAGAAAGTAAAGTTCACTATGATAGGTCTGGCCCTAGGGTAAGGTGAGCAAGACAATTGCATAGGACAACCCTACGAAAAGCAACCCCCAATCTGAAATGCAATGTATAGAAAAAGTTCACGATAGTTTAATGTAACAAGTAAATGTTTAGTGGGCATAAATTTGCATTTAATAAAATTTAAAATCCAGTTAGATTCATCTAATTTGTCACTAACTATATTTTTTCTAGTATAATTATTATTTTATTCCACTAGAAGCAACATAATTGCACTAAGCAACCCAATTTATAGGACATGCACTGCTTACAGAACTGGTGGAATCCATCTTATTCCGACAACTATCCTAGTTAATCAATTGGGAACATATAACATCTTATTTGCACTGATTCACATCGATAAACAATCTAAAAAAAATTGCATGCGCTCTAGATGTGCAATGATTAATGAATTATTAAATAGTTATAACAATTGGCAGTGACTTGTCCATACATCAATGGTGGATCTAATTCATCAACCTGGAAGTGAAAAAGGTATGAAACTTAGATGCATTTTTTTGTATCAAAATTTTGATGCATCGAACCTCATTTTTGGCATGTGTACTTCACATGTCAAAAATTGATGCAAGTACTAAATTTTGGTAGACGTGCCAATTTGGCATAGAGTACATGTCAAATAAACAAGTGTGTTGTATCATTTCATACAGCCCTCCCCATCAAAGTTTTCCTCATAGTGAACAGCTGGATGCTCACATAAGTTAACTTCAGCTGATTTTTTCATTCCAAACTGGGATTAGAATACCTTGCTGTTGGTAATATATCATTTCTATGTGACAAGCTCATGTGGAATGATTCTTGTTTCCTTCTTATTCGTTAATAGCATACATAAGCGAAACTTATTATAAGGTAACACATCACCACTATAGTTATCCTGAAAAGTTCATGGGTCAAATGCAGATACCGTGCAGTCACTAGTGCGTACTATAGAGGTGCGCTCGGTGCAATGTTGGTTTATGACATAACAAAGAGACAGACATTTGATCACATCGCAAGGTGGCTTGAAGAGCTACGGGCCCATGCAGACAATTCCTTGGTAATCATGCTAATTGGTAACAAATCTGACCTCACAAGTCAAAGGGCTGTGTCAAAAGAGGATGCAGTAGAGTTTGCGGAGGAACAAGGACTCTTCTTTTCAGAAACTTCGGCATTGTCAGGAGAAAATGTAGAGAGCGCATTCTTAATGCTTGTAGAAGAAATACATAGCACAATCTCTAAAAAGGCAATGGAACGCGAAGACGCAAAGAAGGTAGATAACGATTTTTTACTGTTGAAAGGAACTAAGGTGTCAGTTTTGTCAGAAGGCTTAATGATGGAAACCAGTGCTATGAAGAAGGGGTCATCCTGCGCTTGTTCATAAAATCGGTTTGGGGTGATCACATGCCACAATGATACAGTCACAATGAAAATGAAGTGTTGGTGAAGTTGAACTTAAAAGTTTGAAAGAAATGTTTACATAAAAGATATGAAGTAATGAATGAATATCTACGATTTGAGATGTCTTTCTCTGAGTTGAATAGTGTGTAGATCAGAAATAGTGTTCAGATTTGGTTGCACAATTTTAGTTCAAAAGCAGCCCCGAAAAATAATAACAACCATAGTAATAGACTGGATGATTGGCTGTGTTAATTGGCTTTCACCTCTAAAGGAATGGATAATAATAACATCCGTAGTAACAGACAGTAACAATAACAATAATAGTACAATAACAATAATTCATCAGCAATTGTGGCATCTGTTATGTAAGACAGAATTCTTTACTCTAGCTCTGTGTAAGAGTCTGTGAGTTACTGCATCGTCATAACTAAGTCAGACGCACTACACAAGATATACAAGGAAAAGGACTTGTATTCAAAATAGCAGGTCATCATGTCATTCTTTTTATAAAGAAAACCCGTCAACATGCAATTTTGTGGCGCAAATGCATAAAAACTGTTACGAAGCCACTAGTAACTTGTTATTAGGCAACTTCAGTACTGAAATCAGTATATAATAATTAGTTTTTTTATGGCCACGAGATGACTGTATACAGTAACAATAGTAATTGAAGTTCATCTACCAAATGCAATAATACATGAAGATATGGGATAGCTTATTTCACTTTACTCACGGGAAATAAAACATGCAACAAAAGGGAAGATAATAATAATTGTAAACCATACTGTTTCAACTAGGGCTGTCAATGAGTACCCGAAAAATCCGATATCCGTCCGAATCCGTATCCGAAAATATGAAAAATATCCGTTATCCGAAAAGCGGATACGGATATCCGATATCCGAAAAGCTTTTCGGATACGGATATGGTTATAGTGGTATCCGTATCCGAAAAATATCCGTCCGAATAACTGATGCATATTTATATAATTTAAAATAGGAAAATAGGGCTATGAGTGTTTAACTTTTGAATATTTCTGGATACACATACATATATTAGTATAAAACAATGTTTTATCACCATATTTTTTATTTCTTTGTTTTTTTATAAACAATAGTACAAAAAATGTTTTATGTTGATCTAAACTTTTTCGTTTATACCTTTAAATTTATCAATTATTGGCGGAGCGGATAAATATCCGATATCCGTCCGTATCCGAAAATTAAGCGGATACGGATATCCGATATCCGAAAATTAAACGGATACGGATATCCGATATCCGAAAATGATTTCGGATACGGATACGGATATGGCACTATCCGTATCCGAAAGCATCCGTTGACAGCCCTAGTTTCAACTATCTAAACCTGTCAGCTCTTTCATAAAAACAGATTTCCAATCACAAAGATAAACAAAGCACTCACATTTACTCGCTATAATATCCCTGATCCTTGGTTTTCTCGTCATCACTTTCTTCCTCGCCAATCTCTGTAACAGCCTCTCTGAATCTTTTAACATCTTCCACTGCCGCCTTTCGAAACATTCCTAGATCCACTGCTCCAGAAACCATATGGTATCCCCTCGTTTTCAACTGCTCTGGTTTATCATGTGGCATTGCAAAACCCCCCAGATAAACCCCTTTTTTCTTGCTCACTTCAAGCACCCTACGCTCTGCGTCCTTCATTAGTGCTCGCACTTTCCTATTCCCTGGGTCCCACAAATATCCCATGCTTGCACTCAAATCTAGCGGGCCCATTTGGATACAGTCCACTCCTTCAACGTTTGCAATCTCTTCGATTCTCTCAATGCCTTTGGCAGATTCCACCTGTTGACGTAGAATATCAACAAGTTTAGGTAAAACGCAACCATATTAAGAGCAACGCTTGCAATTATAGTCTATCCGTAAAATATGTACTGGTAGCATTGGATAGTTTTTTGTCATCGTCGTTATCTACCCAGTGCACTAGGCTCCCACTTGAACGGGGTCTGGGGTCGGCAAGTTTGTACGCGGTCTTCCCTCAACTACCAAAGAGACAGTTTTGGAAACTTGGTCACAAAACCAAACACCAACAAAAAAACAATTACAACGATGCATGGATAAAGCTCACGGTAGGCTTGCATATACAAAGCAAACTGTTGCACACTATAGGATAGTTATTTTGTGATGCTCATAAATTTTAAACATGCTCATCCTTCTGAAATGCAAAAACATAGCAGTTCAAACTACAACCAATTTAATGACTGCGAGATTGTTACAACATGGCAATGATCCAGAAATTACCAATTCTAGGTCCACAAAGAAACCATAACGGTATAAACAGAATGACGCTTGTGAGAATTGGCTCACACAAGACTTCAAATGAACACCTTTTTTCGTCGATGAATTAGATGAACATAAACATGTATGCACAAACCAATCATGTACGCCTTCTTACAACGGAAAATTCATGTGATTTACTTGCATCGAACATCACCGACGTCAGATGAATTTGACAACATGCTTATTACAAACCTCAATCAGCTAAGGTTTATGCGTATTGAGTATTTACATAGGAGTTATTACATGTTACGGGTATTACACAAACTACAGATAAAGATCTAAAACGTCTATGTTGTCCAAAAAAAAGATCTAAACCATCTAGAGTATCCTTAGAGTCCGACTTTGATGTTTCTTTTTGGCTCTTGGAAAACCCAAAATAGGGTGTTTCAATGTAAAAAATAAACAAAAATAAACAAAATAAAAATTAGAGCAGAATCCCATACTAGGAACTGCATGCATATAAGTTCTTAATAAACATGTGTGTATATGAGATTAATCTAGACACAAGCACAGGAGAGCTCAAAAACGAATAGCTGATATAACATCACATACTTACAATTCAAGCTTGAAAATTGAGCTAGGGGTATTATCTCATCTGCAAGTATTTACGAATTGCAATGCATGAAAAAAAATCAAATTGCACTTCAAGTCAAACAATTGTATAATTATACCTGACACATGATCAAAAGATCATCCTCGCACCTACTCAAATACCCATCGTCAACACCATACCCAGAAGCCCTAACAACCGGATGTGCGGCACCCCTAACCCCTCTAGGGGGATACCTACAAAATCCAACACACTCCTCTGCCATCTCTGCGTTCTCCACCATCGGGAAAACAATCCCCGCTGGCCCCAGATCAAGAACCTTCTTCGCCCATGCAGCGGAGTGCTCGGGAATTCTGACAACCGCCGGCGTGTCGTTGACCTTCAGAGCACGCAGTACCTGTAAACATTCGGTAATGGATCCGGGACCGTGCTCAAGGTCAACGACAACGAAGTCGTAGCCGGAAAGAGCAGCGATTTCAGCAAGAGTGGGGGAAGCTGACAGTAGGAACATGCCATATAAGGGGGACGAAGAGGCCAGACGAGATTTTAGGGAGGACGGAGAGAACGTGGGGGAGGTGGACGTGGCGGTGACCGAAGAGGACATGGATTTGAGACGCGGGAAATGTACGCTTGATTTGGAAGTGGAGGTTAGGGTCAGTGATTTTGGGAGGCCTAGGGTTTCGGATGGGGAGATGGGTTTTAAATATAGAGCAGTTGTCGCCATCGAAACACGAGAGGTGAAATAGGAGATTTACAGAAGGGAGCGATTCCCGTCAGCAAATTTATCAGAGTTGAAGTAGACAAGCGGTGGAGTTGGTGAAACATGAACAAGCAGCGCTTCGCTTCGTTTAAGATTACTAGAATCAATTGATGCTGTACTTCCGTTCAAACACTTCTCTCACCCGTTTATCTCACCCGTTTATGCTCTCGTTCAATAAAATACTTCATTCATAGATCCACATCCACGGATCCAAACCTGAACATAGGTCATCTAGACTATCGTCTGGGACCCCCAATTTCTATGGAGCTCCAAACATCCATTTATTTCTATATATAAAATATGTTATCTTTCTAATTTCAAAAGTAAGTGTAGTCTAATGATAAAACTATCTGATATTTGCATTGAGGTGTTCGGGTTCAATGTCGGCCTTTGCCACTTTAACACTTTTCTTAATTTTTCCCTCTTTTCTTTTCTCTCCCTATTCGTAGCATTGGAACAAAAAAAATTAATCTAAGGCTTCAAACTGTACAGGACCGACAGTGTACATCCACCGTTTTTTTTAATTACTCATAATCATAACTCAACTTGTTCTCCTTCTATCTTCGAAATCAAAATTTCTTCATCGAAATTTTCAGCAATCGATTTATTTTTTATATAATGCTCCATCAACGCATACAGATACAACTAATTTCGTTGTGGTTATGGTGTTATCGAGTTTAATTTTACATAGATTTTCATTTTCACCTGTAAATTGTGTAACCCTAACTAATACTAACGTAGTAAGGAATAATTTGCAATTCAAATTTGATGCAATTCAAAATTATCCAATCATTATTACTTTTATTGTTGTTTTAATAAGAAAGGAAGTAAATCAACTATAATAGAAAGCGGTATGATATAGTAATATATTTAGTTATCATTATCCTTTCCTACAACATTAAGAGAGTCACAAAAATATTGATACTTGCATGTTCTAAATATAACTAAATATCTTAACTCACCAAATCCTAATATGGAATTAACGATTGTTTTTACTTGTATTGTTCGTCTTTTTTTTTTGTCATATTGATGGTTGAGAGGACTAAAAGTATTTATGATTAAGGTTTATATTTCATTATACTTTTATGTTGCTCAGTTACACATAACCGGTCGTGTTTACCTCCATATCCTTTTTAACGTGGGTTTTTGAAGTAGTTTTTGTATTTTAATTCTATTAATTGTTTAATTGGCATTAGTAAATATTTAAAAGTGTGTTACTAAGGGCACCGTCAAAAATGCTTACTAATACAATTCCTAAAAAATACCAGTCGATTTTAGTATATACTCTTATGATACCAGACTTTTTAAGGGAATACCAAAGACATCAATTTTGACTTATTTTGCACGACAAACAACCATCGACCAATACAATTTTCCAACGCCATCAACCACCAAACTACTGAAATTTGGTGGTTGATGACCATAGAAACTTGTGTTGATCGACGGTTATTTTCCATACAAATTGATTGTGGTCGATGTTGATGGCCGTGTAAAAAGGCTTTAGTATTAGAAAGCAAGCACATTTTATTGTTTATTGTTATTTTTATGCTATTTGTAAGCATTTTTTACGGTGCCCTTAACACCACACTATTTAAAACAGAAAACAAGAACCAAGCACGCTGACGTGTACCATCTATCCATTTATCCCTTATTTAAAAATATTATTGTATTCTCTTTTTTCTTTTTAACTTCCTACCAACTATTTCCCTCTACCTATCCTTTTCTCAAGCTTTCTGAAAAACTAAAAATATATTTCCCTAACATTTAACTACATATCCCGTTTTTTCTGCTCTCTCAAATCTATTTCACCCAAATTTGCTAATTCAATCAAAATTGTTAGTCATCTGTAAAAATCACCTTTAGAACTAGAAATCTACCGTTGTGTTTCCGTCCTTAAAGCTCTGTATAGGAAATTCCTGTTCGTCGTTATCATTTTTTTGTCAGCAATGCTCTTTTTCAGTCTATAGTATTTTTTCATATGTCAAAACTCCTATTCGTTGATGTGATTATGATCAAAAGAGAGAGAGAATGCGTGTGTGTGTAAACACTTGTTGGAACTAGGCCGGCCAGTAGCGGAAGTTATGAGTGAATTTCAAAAAAAAATTACACTATAGGTTCTTTATTGGGTCTCTAAGGTCTAATTTATTTAAAACATTTCCAAAATTTAATTTAAATAAAATTATATGTTTCATTTAAATTTATAAATTGTTGATAGAAATTTATTTTCAATTTGTTATAAATATACATATGTGTATGTGTGTGCATGTGTGACATGATATTCCGTGAAGGGTATATCATACCCGTATATAAACGTTGGGATTTACATCGTAACCAATATGTTATCTCATCCTATATGCATTGCATATTGTCTAAATACGTGTATATATCTATACTTATTATATATAAAACCAAGTGTGTGTGTATATATATATACATATATATATACATATATACATATAAGTTTATTACGAGAAAATATTATTGATATATTTAAACGTAAATTTTATAGTGTTAAATAATACACACACACATATACATACAAGATATAAGTTCAATTTATTTTTATATATTAAGATATATATATATATATAATATGTATGTACTAAAGTAACATAATTATATGTATAATATATATATATATATATATATATTATTTAAATGTAAATATGATTTAGAATGGTTTATATATACACACACATATTACAAAATTAAAAAAATCTCCTTTTTTAATGTTCTAAATTGAATACACAACAGGTACAGTTTTAATTATAATTTTATTACATTAATATATAAATATTATGAATTAATTAGCAAAACAACAATAAATAAATGATATATAATATAATATATATACATATATATTTTGAATATTAAATTTCCAGAAAATCTGGAATCGTATTTTATAGCTTACAGAAAATTTTGAGATTTTTTCTAAATCAAAATATTACTTTTTATTAATTAATTGATTTTAGGCTAATTAAAAATAATTTTTTAAAAATATTAAAAACGGTTGGGAAAATCTAATTTCTTAATCGAAAGCTTCTATAATGATAAAATAATTTTAGAAAATTTAAGGTCTAATTTTTGAAACATAATTTATTTTATATAAAATTTTTAATTTGTATAATGATTAAATAATGCTAAAAATATTAAATAATTAGTAAATTATTTACAGTTATTAAAAATTATAATTGATATAAATACACATTTTAAAAATATTAGTTCAATTTTTATATGATATATTTATATATAGATTAGTATTAGTCATATAAATAAATTAATTAATATATTAATATATGTAGAAATAAATTAATAAAATAATAATAAATGAAATAAAATAACTTTCGCTGTGTGTATCAAATCTATTACAAAAAAAATGTTTTTTCTATACACATAACCAATCAATATATATGACAACGACGACAACAATACGTGTAGGAATCTCATTTAACTAACAATTTAATAATAACAGTACACACACACGAACAATGTTGAGTTATACAGAGATTATGCATCATATATAAAACTAAATACTTACCTAAACTAATGCCCTTAGTACACCTTGTAATGATGAGTTCCCTTCCTCTTAAAACCTTCCCGATTCGTTAGATTGCAAGTCTTCGAATCGCGAACCATTTGCTATCGGATAGTTATTGATTTGAATTGATTTTATTTGAGCTGTGTTAGAGCACTAGAGGCATAGTTTGGCCAGCAAAAATGGAGAAAGGAGGTAGCCAAAAAGTCCTTATAAAATTAGGGTTAGAGTCTCTTATATAATGGTTGAATCATAGAGAAAAGGGATCACATCACGTACTATTTCTCATCTAATCTTAACCATTCATTTCAAATTCTTTTTCCCTCTTTTGGCTGCCCCTTATAACATATACTTGTTGTTGAATTTTGCCTCTAATATCATGGTCTAATAGCCCATTTAAGCCCATATAAAATATTTAATTAAATCCAATTTAATTCCTTATCAATATCTCATATCGATCGATATATTTATAACTATTATAAATATATACAACAATATTTATTCCTCAAATCATATCAAATTTTATAATTAATATTTCATAAATATTAATTAATTTATAACAATTATAAACTGATTAAATCATTTTCTCTAAAGAGAATTCATCATTTCGGTTGTGTGACTTGTGGATGTAAATTCGGTTAGCGATTAACATCGAACTATTCGAGTGTTAACGTTCACACGTCACTTAGCAGATGGTGTGACATTTTGGCCAAATTTATCGCTTACTTAGTTTTAGTAAAATCCAATTTCACTTTATTAAGCGTTACCTGGTTATGACATTTATTTTACACTAATTCTCTTCGTTAAAACTATATCATTTTGAACTTATGGAATTTGGTAATGGTTAAAATTACAATATCATCCATATTCAACTCTATAGTCCAAACACAAAGTCCTTAGTTCAATAATAACAATCATTATTAACCAAAATGCTCTGGCTAGAGACTTTGACTTTGAGTTGACTTGAATTGACAGTGATACTAACCCCATATAACTGAGGAGACGAATCCTCTCTTGAATAGTGCTTCACTTCCAATACTTCCACTCAACCCAACTATAGTCACTCGATGGAACGCCATGCCATGATTTGACTATAATCAAAGCGGAGCTTTCGTATTGAAGATTCACAATATTCTCAAGTCAAGAGAACTGTATAAATTAGTCACATCAATATTTTCTATTTGACCTTAATCATATTAACCAATAGAAAACTATCGAATGAGTCATTTTATAGTTATTCAATAATAATCAATATGTAACATCTAGGTGCCCCCGACAGCCATGAGTAACACATTGCTAACATTTGGAGAGCATTACGTACTCTAGTCTCAACGCATATATCGATATCCAGTCTTAATGCATCTTGACTAGGAACATTTAAAATGGTATATTTATTTTCATTGTGATAAATTACTCACGGTTACAACGCTTTGTAACTACTATCACAAAACATATCATTTATGAATTTTCTATTAAAGATCCATTATATTAAGTATATAATAGAAATAAAACACTTTTATTTCGAATAAAATTGGTCAACGAGTTAGATATATGTAATGAATTACATAATTGCCCCTAAGGCATACCCCTAACTCTATCAATCTCCCACTTGCACTTGGAGTCAATTATGGAACCTTATTCCAACTTCTCCAATCAGTTTTCTCAAAATCAATTGGGTTAGTCCATCAATGAACAGTATGTTATTATGTGTCAATTATCTACTCTGTCAATAAATTCTCTCCGACGCTAATAAACTACCTTTATCATATGGAATAATTCGGAGTATGCCTCTTGACTTCTAGTGAGCTCTAAGGCCTATTATAAACTATATCGTGACATTGTTATCATATAACAATGTTACAGGATTCTCAACATTTTGGAATCATCCTCGGCTCAATTATAAATTTGTGCATTTGTTATATATATACACACACATTATTTTATTGTGGCGCTATTCAAGTCAATGAATCAGCTACAATCTCTTCAATTTGGAGCTTTTCCAACTTAAAGAATCTTAACTTGAATTTATTATTGACATATTATACTCAATATCATTTATGAAGTTTGAGTTCGAATACTCCTTCAAAAGAAGTTCGTTATTTCTATAAAAAATTCTCTAGCATTTCATAAATACACGAGAATTCCTCAAACAACCATTTGGTGATATTAATTTGGATTTGATATTTGCTTCATGTATCAAATACATAAAAAAATCACGATATCATAGACAACATAACATGTACGATAATCTTATTACCAGTGCATAAGGAATCCATCTTACATGTTCCGTATTAAACATTTTAATAAGGAGTCCTTGCATATCGTTGGGACATTCCCAACATCTTTTATACTTACTATAAAAGACATCATTTATAAATCCAAAATCAAGTATTAAAACAATTAAGGCTGATTTTAACACTATTACATCATTAAAATTAGGAGTGTCTTGTTTACTTACGGTTTAGAAATATCAATGTACCCTTTTTATGTTCTTTCTTATGAACACACGCTTCCTCTGCATTTTGATGGATAATCATGCTATTGGATATTTCTATCAAAATATTTGTTCAATTATGATGCTTATAAAATGATACTTTCTATCATTTCTTGGATCATATCCCAGGACTCGCAAACTCAATATCCCTCCCACCGACTTCGAGATATTTTGGTTATTATGTGTAAACAGCTTACTCTAAATTATTATTTAAGAATTTTCTATTTCAATACATACATACCAAAAAATAAAGTCATACCCAGCGATAATTTTGTGAGTAAATCCGAATAAACTTGAGCACATAGAATGGTGAATCTATTACATTAATTTCAACAACTGAAATTTATGTGTATATAATCAAATAGAAAAACTACACGAATCAGGTATAAATAAGATTAAAATTTATTCAAAATATTTCTTAAAAGCTTGACCTTTTAGTATATAAACCTAAAACAAATATGAATAAAAAAAAAGAAGTGAACAGAAAACATTAAAATGACGAAAATACTTTGGTCAGATGTTTGGAAAAGAAACTAGACGTCTGAATTATTTTATAGTGCGAAATAGAAAGGAATCAGTTCATTTCTGACCTGATTTAGATGTTTGGATTTATTTTCAGATGTTTGAAATCAAAGTCAAATGTTTGAAAATAGGGTCAGAAACCTAAATACTAGTAGCCAAATTTTTCTACAGGAGTTTAGATGTCTGAATTAAAATTATGACATCGGAATGGATGAAGCAAGACTAGGTCGAACCTGGACTAGGGTGCATGCCAAGGAGGATGCATTGGGGAAACTTGGTCCCATTTTCTCAAATTTTAGGAGTTCGCGTAGCTGCATGGAGCGGTGCAATAGGTATGATCAGTTCTACAATGGATGGCATACTAATCCACACTTTATGGCCTACATAGTGTGGAACTCAACAAGGCATGCGATTGCAATGCAACTAGAAGCTTTTATTGTTACTAGGGCACGCATGGTCACATGTTTAACATGTGACAACGGGGAAGGGAGATGGATACATCCACAACAGTAGAGCTGTATGGCCGGGTAATGGCTTAACCTATAAAGGAATCATTATAACCATTTTCTTTAGCTTCAGGTTGAATGATAAAGAGCATAGGATATGTTTACCATTGAGAAGGTGACATGAATGCTTCAATTGGCCATAAATCGTTGAGGTCGTGTACTCGGCACTTGCTCGGGAATTGCAATGTTCTCTCGATGTGTATGTGCAATTTAAGGGGTTCACCATTGAGAATGTTAACTCAATGTTGGTTAGGCTATTGTTTATCGAGACCGTATACTGGGAATTGACCTAAAGTTATTTAGTTATTGGTTGTTCACCGTCAGGTAGAAACATTCGTAAGTTGTTGTTGATGTAGGTGTGATTAGAATTAAACCCAATGATTTATAAAGTTGCCAATTTTTTATATGTAATACACGAACACAAATAGACACCCTATATTGTGTAGATTATAATTGCAATTTAATTACTTGCCAACACCATACCCCTTGTGATATGATTCATTCACCAGACCTTGTCAGGTCCCCTTCATTTCCTCCTCTTTATATCTACCATAGATGGTCAGGTCAGTAGGTGAAGCGGGCAAAACAAGGTGCATAAAGGAGGTGACTAGTTGCATTAAAGGTTTATTTTACCTATAGTTACTCTTCTACGTACTTATATTATGTTATTTGTGTAACAAACCGCATCTTAATGGCCCCTAATTTCGACTAAATTGAAACACAAGTCCATTAGGATATAGATCATTGGTTTTGGTAATCTGCAATAAACATAAGTATATCAGAAAATGAAATCAATGCGAAATAGTGAAATATAATAGAACATATATGATGACTAAGGCTACTACCTTGAAATCAATATTATTCCTTTAATATATGATTGTCTTGCCAGCGCCGAGCATGAAGGAGAAGACTTCACCATCTGCAGTTCCCATCTTGCACCAATAGCCTATCCCTCTAACTCTATCATGTGGGTTGTAATAAGAAGGGGTCAGAACAACGTTCTAGTGTGTGGAAAATTATATACTTTATCCATAAAACTAGTTTATGCAGATTGATTTCTATTTAAGTGTTATGCCTATAATTCACGGCTATTCCATGTAATTCTATCTACACATACGATATTTTCTACGAGCTATAACTATATATGTATGTATGTATGTTTGTACGTACATAAATATCTAAATGTTGTACCACCTAAAAGAAAATCCCGGCCAATTAATACTTCTTAAATAAGGAGGAGGTAGACCCAACAACCATTTAATATCTCAACCTCGAAGCACGCCCTCCGTAACATAATCGCTAGTCAACCGGTCCTTAGCTACAAAGGCCAATGACCCCTAGTTACGCCTCTATAACTTAATTTGCCGTATTACTAATGCATCTCAAAGAATTATCTAAGAGTTAACTTGCCCACCTCTGACAAACAAACAACTAATTAAACTTTGAGGTTTTTGCATATCCCATAAGGATTCTACACAAGTAGGATGCGAAATCCATCTGGGCATAATCCAAGTCTTTGCTAGCGACTACTCGGACCGCTAGTGGTCACAGCCTATATGCTAGCCCTACAACTAAATACCGATCCAACAACAATACTGACATAGCCTGCCAACTCCTACAATCGAAATCCTGTTCAGACTAACCTAATGTAAGTCAAGGAAAAATACTCATCCTAGTTACTTAATACCTCTTGATAATGAAGCCGGCCCCATTTCCCTATTAGATTATGTTGCAATTCTTATATAGGGAGGAGGCATATACCTTCCACCGTGAAGTAAACCCTTGGCATCCCTAATAGTGCTGAGCTATTTAATACTTCAAATCCGAGGTGAACCCTTGGTATATTTTTCCACACATATACGCAAACGCATATCCCTTCCCCATGGACCTATGGTTGGAGATGTCACATATCAGTAGTACGTATATGCCGATTTTGGTAGCCTCTAGGTGAAGGGTGGACTTTTGTTGTGTAGCTCAATTGACCTCACATCCTAACTCATTCTAAACCAAACCAGTTATCCTAAGCCTAAATATTGGTCTAGGCCCACCAATTCATGCTCATCTCAAGCGTATTATTGAGGCTATATAATTTCGTACTATGAAATTATACTGCCTCCTAGCATTTAATTCCCTTATTCGTACGAACATATTCTTATGTTATACGCTTACCATATATATTTTCTGTTTTTCTCTTACGTCCCATAAATGTCAATTGTAAAATGGGTCATTATTATTCAAATTGGACAATCGCTAATGATATTTATTTATTTGTTCTAATTCAACCTATATTGCCTAATTCATTTCCCCATAAATGCCATATTAAATTCTTTAACTAGTCTCATTAAACGCATTTATGTCCCTATTTAATTCATGTAACTTCTTATTAACTGCACAATTATTGCCCTACTAATTTGGGAGTTACTATCTCTTTTCCAAATCAACCTCCTAGTCATATGGTTTACTATGCTATTAATAACTAGTCGTCCTAATTATAATTGATACGAATATCGACATATATTATGTTATATATGTAGGTATAATTTAATTTTTAATCGGTAGGCACTATAATATATATATGTGTGTGTGTATTCGTATCTTTAACTCATTAAGTCCTACGCTTGGGAATTCTAGAACATACATATACGTACATTATGTAAAGAACATTTATTTCCACATTTTAATATATTAGAGATATCCTTCCTAAAAAGGATTACCGTTATAACTTTCCATTAATTACCCAAAAGTGAGACTTTTGCTCCATTTGAATTACAAGGAATTGACTCTTTTCTTTTATTGAAATAGACAGTGCAAACTACGAAGGAGAATATCGGTACTTTACACATCTCTTTCCTTTTGGAATATTCCTTATTATTTCAAATGACGCATTTTTTATACATAGATGTGGAATTATATAATTTATGGAGATTACACGGAAATATATACTACTAAATTGTACCCACAACGCTCCCAATAAATTAAAACATATAAATTCATATTCCAAGTCAAATTATGGCAATCCAAATTTATACTAACAATTTACAACCCAATTATCATAAATCTGGAACAAACCTTATAATCTTATCAACATTCTACAAATTTAAGGGCTGACTTCCAAATTTCCATATTAGAGTGTATATACCATTCCTATTCCAATTACCTAACTTACAAAATATATAGATGCAATTTCAATTGAGTTTGTTCTTTCTAAGCCTACAACTCCACAAATCTTGTATAGGCATAATAATTAAATAAAACTCAATGATATAAATTTTAATGTTATATATAAATCATATAATTTCTTGCTTACCCTTCAAGCCTTTCAAATCTCCCAGATCCAAATTCATTCCTTTAATTGACTCATTTTCCTTTCCAATCCAAAAACATGTATAAAAAGATTTATACATACCCATTAGAATTACAGATCTTAGAGGAGATTTGAATTAAGTGAAATATATTTATAATTATGGAATTTACCTTTTTGCAGTATCATTCGCTCTTTCTCTTCTTCTCATTTATTTTTTACCCTTCTTTGATTAAATATATATAATATAATGTTTTATAATTAATAGAAATAGTGGAGAAGAGAAAATGCATAGATTCACTACTTTGATCAGAATATAGAAGAAGAAAAGTGAAGGGCTAGGTCTGTATTTATCGGCGCTCGAACCAATCGATCCGTTAGATTTAAATTAACTAAATTCGGGTCACTCGACCAAGGTTCAACCCTAGCCGCCACTGTTCCAACCAATCGACCACTTCCTCCTAGGTGGTCCACCACTAGTAGTTGACCAACCCAAAGAGAGGAGTCATCCATGCAGTTAATATTATTTATTTACTTTTAATTCTTATTTAATTATTTTAGTTATGAAAACTTCAAGCGCTAATAACTTTTTTTTTGAACTTCGATCGCAAAACTCTATATATGAAAGTTGCTCAGAAAATCGCTACAAACACAATGGTAACGGTCAAATTCTGACATTTGCTAAAATTTCATTTTTGAGTATTTATAATTATTTATGAACTGTTAATTTTATGTGGTGTTACAATCAGTCAGAATCTTACAACGTGTTGTCATTTTGGGATTTTACCTATGTCGGACATCCTATTTATCATGTTTATTTTAAGAGTATACTACTCTGGTTTATTTTCAATATTTATGTTATTTCCTTCCGCTGTGAGATTTAAAAGTGTAGAATGTTCTAAATTTTACGTTAGTCTCAGTATCATGTAAACCTAGAAAATCCCAGCGATTCATACTCTTATCATGACGCGAGTTCAAATGCCATTTTAGACCTTGAATCAGTGTGTCCGGGGGTGCAAGTTATCACATTAGTGGACTTTGATACTAATACATCACCTGATTCCATTGCCACTGATCCCAAACAATTATACATAATCAGTTACGCCAAGTCTAAACTCGCATCCCGTATCGAAATCTTGGTTGGCCTATCAGAACTCAAAGATTCTATAAATGGTACTTCAGAATAAAGCTCTGATCCGAGTAACCCAACATTCTTCCCACCATCCATTATAGCAAAGGAGTCTGCATCTTTTCCCAATGACGCAGTATCTCTGCCTGCCCCAAGCACTCCACCCCCTTCCCCTTATCCAAACAGTTTTGATCTACCACCGGTTGCACACAGAAATCGTTGTCTCCTCCAAAAATTGACCAGCAACTTCAAATTGCACATATAAATTTGGTAAACTTTCCCTACTTTTTTATCAGCACATATAAATCAGTTCCTATCTGAGCCTCATTGTTTTCTGACCAAAATATGGCACTAAAATATTGATTAGTGAGCCATACCCGCATCAATGTTTGTCCATAAACCATTAAGTAATATTCACTTCAAGTTCAAGCGCATACATTTCACAATGTGATGGAATCCATGCTCTCCTCTCACCACTTGCAGTAGATCTATGGCTCCTCACACTCAATTGTTTAGAAGAGAAATGATGGCACACCATTGCAGGAATATGTATTTTGACATCATATTTCCAAGTGAGGGAATTTTGGCCCCTCACATTCCATATTAGAGTCGACATTGATTATTTGTAGAACTTCTAGCATTTACGTTGCTTGGAATGGTATTGCTTAGTTTTGAGTACGTAGATTTCATCGATTTGGTTTTCAATTGTGTTGCATATTATCGATGACATCTTTATCACATGTTGCTTTAAACTCAAATATTGCATCTTTAGATCTGGATCTTCCAGTTTGTATAGATCTAAGTGTTTTGTTCATTTGAATCAGAAGCATCTGAATTCATAGGAGCTTGATGGTTGGGAAACTCTATAGTTGCACGTTGGATGGGGTTATCACCATCAGTTGTGTTCAAGCTATTTACTGCCTGGGAGCCTTCACCATTGTAACATCCTCCATTGTGGGATCTGATTTAGATATTGGGACGTTTGAAACATCTTTATTTGCATTTTCATTTTGTTCGGACTGCATATTTGAGTCTTTTGTTAGTGTTTGGCTAGAAAATACATTTTGTGTTTTGCGTTTTTGTTAGCGTCAAAAATAGATGCCAATACCCAAATAATATAAAAGCACCACAAATCCAATAACCAATTCCACAACAAAATGAAGTAGAGGATAAAAAACTAAAATAATAAGAAATGAACACACGATGTTTTATAGTGGTTCGGGGTACTCCGGCCTACATCCACTCCAAAGATTTTCCTTTTATTTATTCTACTGATTACAGTTACAATGACTTGAATCCAAGTAATAAAAATGGCAGAGTGTAGCTAAGAGAGAAGAAGATCCACAAATGAGTGTCATGCCTGCTGTATTTATAGGGGAAGACGGACAAATATCCAGCTAAAAATCTTCACGTAGAACCTCCAGACCAAGTCGACCCCGCTCTTTGAAAATGGGCCTTATTGGGCCCACTTTGGAGGATCGGTGCCGATCCCCTAATGTGGGGGAGTGGAGCCGACGATCGGTCATGGGAGTCCCCCTTGACATCCTCTTCCCGTTTCCTGAGTTGTTTATGTAGTTCCCTAAGTGTTTTCTTGAGTAATCGATCGATCTTTGATGAGTTGACCTACCGAGTTGAGTATCCATATCCATAGTGATCTAATCTAATCCCCATTCTAAGGAAATTGCCAATCCATATTTAGCCAATTCCGAGATGTCATTCATCTAAATCCGCTTGACTATTATCCATGGCCTTGTTTATAACTGATTTCTTAATCTGATAATCATCCCTCTAGGTTTCCTGTCATGATGATCATTAAATCCGTTTAGCCAGATCCATGGTATACTACCTTGTCAAAAGGCGGGATAACATTTGCCCCCAAAAACATGCCTTGCGATAGGATGGTGTATTTGAATTACCATAAGCCCGAAGTCTAAAATCCACCGACAACCGAATATTCCAATCCATAATCTATTCCTTTGCAAAACTGAATTGCCATGAGCCATCCTATGTTCGCTCAGGAGTTAGTCTTGTATACCGAATTCTTAATATCTCTGTATTGTTGATGAAATCCATGACTGTTCTGAGTCGAAAGTCAATTCCATAACCATTCCAAATCCTTAGCCAAGTCCATATCCATCCAAAGCCGGTAATTGAATCCATTATCTTACCGGATCTTTCACCAAATCCAAAGCCCCGATCTCTCCGGATCGTTATCCAAATCCTCGACCTCTTTGGGTCGTTAGCCAAATCCATGACATCTCTGGGTCACTATCCAAATCTATAACCATTTGAAATTCTAGAAGTTAGTAAGCCAATCCGCAATCTCTTTGGACCATTATTCAAGTTCATGTTCTCTTCGGGCCGATCGATGGTCTCTCTGGACCCTTGCTAAGTCCAATCCAAACTTAACGACGAGTAGGTCGATCCCGTCGCTCTTTCGTGAAGTGACATACCCCTTGAACTCCGGCCCCTTTAGGGCATATAGCGATGTCTTGATCCTCTTGGACCGATCATAGCCTCTTCGAGCTCTTGTTGGACCTCATCCTATCACTCTCCGGTGAAGGGGGAACAACGACAAGTAAGTCGATTCCGTCGCTCTCCAGTAAAGCGGCATTACTTCCTGCACTTCGGTTCAGTTTCCTTGAACATAACGTGATATCTTGGCCTTCCTAGGCCGATCATGCTCTCTTCGGACCCTTGCTGGACCCTATCCAGTCACTCTCCGGCGAAGAGGGGAACAAAAACAAGTAAGTCGATCATGTTACTCACCGGCGAAGCGACTCACTTCTTGCACTTCGGTCCCCGACTCTCCGGTCAGGGACATAACACGATCAATTCCATACTGACTTCCTTTCTCCAGCCTCGAATCTCTGGTCAAGGGCTTAATCCATGACATACGAATCCATCCCGTCGCTCTCTGGTGACGGTACTCGCACCTTGCGGTTATTACCTCATCTCTCCGATCGGGATGACTGTGAGCTATTTTGTCATGCATTAATATGGATTTAGATTGAATTATTAAATTTAAATTCATATAGCCATAAAAGCACAAAACAAGGAAAATCAAACATTGCCTCTCTGGGCATGACGGTTCACTGTCATCTCAGAGCATGCCTAGGGACCGACCTCGATCCGTACATGTGTAAGTGACTTAGCCATTTTATTGTGGAGTTTATTACTTATTTAGTTCATGCCATCCTACTTAAGGGATGATGATCTATGACCTCGATTAAAGGCCATTCCATTTTATGCAGGCGGTGCCCGCTCTTGTTCCACTACCGTAGCCCGAGTCCTCATGTACTATGGTAGCCTGCGATCCCTGACATGTTCCTCAACCATATCTTGTAAGTGTCTGCATTCATCTGTAGTATGTCCATCTAGTTCGTGGAATAGGCAACACTTTCCAGACCTATGTTCCTGCTTCGTAGGATCCTTCCTTTGTGGTTTCCGATAAGGGAGTTTCCTTCTTGTGTCCAGATAAATCCGTTCCAAGCTTTTCGTCAAATCCGAATAAGTGGAGAACTTCAGTTCCCATTCTTTCCTCTGCCTTTTTGATTTGTCATAACCATCATCCAACTTCCCTTTTCCCTTATTCTTCTTGGATTCTTCTCCAGATGGTCCTTCACCTCGCAGAACATTTACTTCCCATTTGTCGATTCGTGCATCCTCCTGCCATAGGAACTTCTCAGCTTCATGGAAAAAATTCCTCGAGATCCATTGGTGAATCTTACTCCAATAAAAATTTAAAATCTGTATCGTCGGCATGCCCGGATGCCACCGCCATTAAGACCATCGATGGGTTCGGTCGATCCACCAAAGCAACTGCCGCATTAAACCATGTCAAGAAACTTCATAGGGAATCTTCTGTACTTAGCTTTAGTGTTGCCAACGTTATTACGCTCTTGGGTCTCAAAATGTGGACCCTAACTGCCTCATGAACCGATCTACCAACTCGTTCTATGTTCCGATCGAACCATTCTCTAGCTGCCTAAACCAGAGTGCAGCTAACTCCATAAAATAAAGTGGAAAACACATTGCCATGACTTCCTCCAATGCCCCTAGCACTTCCATATGCCAGATATACCTCATCAAGTGTACTGCAGGGTCTGACAGTCCGTCATACACCTCTAGTGTTGGTAATTTGAACTCTAGTAGGTTCCTACCTTGCTTGATATTCGAAGTGAACAGACTCCGATTGACATCTTCCAGACTCATGTTGGGCAATCCGCCTCTCATTATCCATCGTATCAGCTCAGCCATCCTTTTAATCCCATTCATTGGTGGCCTCCAATCCATATTGCCAGCCTGCCACCCAACTCCACAAAGGTTTTTCGGAATGTACTCCTTCAGACGTGCATCCACATTCAGATCCACATAAAACTGCACCTCATCGACCACTGGCCTACCAACATCCAATCCAGCCTGACTCGGGGGACTACCCTCCAATCCTAAGGGATCGATGCAGATCCCTCCTGGTTGCCCGGGATTCACCCCCGGTTGCTTCGTCCTATTCTCCTGCATGTTATCTCCATTTCCATGCTCTCGATTTTAAATTTATGCAACTCCTGCTACTCCAACTCCTTAATCCAGATTGCCAAGAGCTTCTGCTCCAACCTATCTGATTTGCATGTGGAAATTCTATATCTTCGCTTGTCTCTTCATTATATGCTCCTGCATACCCTCCATCATAGTCTCCATCTCGTTCCTAATGATGTAGACGGAGGGTTGATTAGCTCCAAACCTGAGGATTCCTCCTGACTCCCTCCACAATGACTCCTATCTGCTAATGGTCTTCTTGCTGATTGCCTAGCCATTGCTTCCTTGATCCAAGTATCCAAGCTTCCAAATCTAAGATCCTAGCTTCCAAATCCGCGGGTGTAAGTCTTTCTCAGTGAAAGCAGCAAAATGTTAGCATCAAAAATGGTCACTAACACCCAAATAATATGAAAGCACCACAAACCCAATAACCAATTCCACTACAGAATGAAGTAGAGAATAAAATATGAAGAACGGAAAATTAGAACAATAAGAAATAAACATAAGATGTTTTATAGTGGTTCGGCGTACTCCGGCATACCTCCACTTCAAAGATTTTCCTTTTATTTATACTACTGATTACAGTTATAATGACTTGAATACAAGTAATAAAAATGGCAGAGTGTAGCCAAGAGAGAAAAAGATCCCCAAATGAGTGTCATGCCTGCTGTATTTATAGGGGAAGACGGGCAAATACCCAACTGAAAATCCACACGCAGAACATCCAGACCAGGCCGACCCCGCTCCCCAAAAATGGGCTGCATTGGGCCCACTTTGGGGGATTGGTGTCGATCCCTTAATGTCAGAAGTGGGGCCCGATGATTGGTCATGGGAGTCCCCCATGACATCCTCTACCTATTCCCTGAGTTGTTTTCGTTGTTCCTTGAGTGTTTTTTGGAGTAACCGATCAATCTTTGATGAGTTGATCTGTTGAGTTGAGTGTCCATATCCATAGTGATCTGATCTGATCCTCTGTCTAGGGAAAGTGCCAATCCATACTTAACTAATTCTACGATGCCATTCTTCTGAATCTGCTTGACTATCATCCATAGCCTTATTTATAATTGATTTCCAAACTTTATAATCATCCCTTTGGGCTTCTCGCCTTGATCACCACGAACTCTGTTTAGTCAAATCCGTGGTATACTGCCTTGTCAAAAGGCTGGATAATAGTTTTCAATATGCATGTCAAATGACGTAGGAGAGAAGGAGGAGTTGGAGAATCCTAGTCATTTCAACAAAGGGGGAAATAGTAAGGGGGAGATGGTTGTTGATATTTCCTAAAAGGTGGAAAATAAGAAAAAATCATTTTCAACCATACCTGTTAAAACCATTTTCCATCCACTCCTTCTCTTTCGTGTATTTTAAATTAGACGGTTGAAAACGTAAAACACAAACTCATTTTGAAACCAAACGCCACCTTAATATTTTAGTCTGCTCATTTCGATTCTATTTTGAATTTTGCAATTCTATTGTAAAATAACTTAAAGGCTATGGACTGGACATGTATTAATTGGACCGTTGGATTCGATGTTTTTTTATCTTCTCTATAGGATTGCTATTATTATTTGATTGATTAAGATTAAGAGGTTGTTCCTTATTTTGATTATTGATTTCCATATTTCTCAACACATTAGAACTACCATTATTATTTGACTGAGAATAATCTGTGTTTTGTTTTGGCATCCACACATTTTCAAATACGCAATATTTGCAATTTTGACATATTGATAGTTTCCACTCATACTCAACTAGTTGGTCGTTTTCATCAAGTATTACTACTACTGTAGGATAGTTGAAACTACTATTTATTTCTATTAGCACCTTGGCATTAGAAATTTTTATCATTCCTTGAGTATAATGGTCCATTTTAATTGGGCTTCCTAATACTGAGGCAATAGGACTAATACCTTCTCCTTAACAAAATTCTAATTTAAGACCAGGAAGTTTAACCTATACTGGTATTATTTGTAGGAACTCTTTCTTTAAATTTAAACCCGGAATCAATCCTTTTTATCATCATAATCCTACGATCATAAAATAGGGTCCTCGTTCAAGAACATTATCACAATCATTTCTGACATCAAATTATATCATATAAAGTCCCTTTTCCTTTTAAAATCCATGAGGAAAGAACCCTTCAAGTTTCCAAACTAGTTTAATATACGGATTAAAATATTGGTAATAAGGCATAGAATCCATTACATAAATCACAATTGAATAACCCCATTGTTTTGTGGTTGCATTTATACTAGTGTTTGTCACTTTAGCACATTTTCTTGTTTTAAAATCCACTGAGTTGTAAAATTTTATGGCGGGAATAGATCAAAATTTGCTCAGCCACAATTGCTAGTTTTCATGATTGAGATTTCGTGAAATCTATTTCTTAATTTACTAGAATATCATAATTCTCGGGTTCTCGAGATAGTTACATCAAAACTTTGATCACTTTCATTTAAGTTTTGTAACACTTGAAACTTATTCCTACCAACTTCAACATCCACATCACAAATTTCAGCTGCAAGAACCCTAGAATTTGCATTATGATTTTGCTACTCTATTACTGTATCTTCCTCAAATTCATTTTCTTCTCAATCATTCCAAAACAGTCCAAAATTTTTACCTACCTCAACCAATGTTGGCAACACTTCACTTTCTAATTGTCTCTTAAGAATCTTTTTCCCATGATCAACTTTCTACCATTTCTATTTTTGAAAGTTATAGTGGTTTGAATCAAATTTAGGTCTTCTACTCACAAACTAGTAAGGCCAATGATCCTTCACATCTGAGTCAATAGGTTTCTTCTTAATAGGAATATCATCCAAGTAAGTGTTCAATTATGGCCAAACATTCCGTGTTTCCTACAAATTTTTGGTTTCTACTCGTAATGAACGTAGACAAATTACATAGTACCATCAATGGGCTTAATAAGGAAACTACTAACCAGCTCTTGAAGAGGAGTAACTTTAATTAAACATTTTGCATAAGGTAATCTCCCTAGTTTCTCAGCCATCTCGTTCATGCATATCATTTTTCCTAACCTACTAGCCAACCAATTAATGCCAATAGGGGACTAAGCAATCAAAGGAGCGTTCAATAAGTGAACACATAAAGGGATAGATTTAATACTACTATAAACATTACTATCATTTGGGTTCCAATGCGTGACAATAAATAATTTATTCTTTGATATAATGGATTCACCTTCCACGGTTTTTTTATCTTCATGATTCGATAGCAAGAATAGGAAAATAATTCCACTAAAGTTAACTTTTATACTTCCCTTCGACTTCTAGATTTTCTTTAAGTTTCCAATAATTGCGGTATATAAAAGGGGTTTATTAAGAAGAAATCCAACAATATAATCACCTCAGACCTCATTGCAGCTTCAAGAACATTAGCAAGGGGAACATTTCATCACCAGAGAAGGTTAATTCCATCTCAACAGGGATGTAGCTTCCAGCATTGTATGGTGTATGCTTGAAGAGGGAAGTCCATTCCTATTGAGACAGAGATGAATCATATTCAGAGCTTCATTTTCATGTTGCACTATATCCCCTGATAAAAGGAGGGGGAGAGGTAGCAGATGTGGGAATAGGAGACGATAGTGCTAAAAGAGGCGGCATGGGAGCTAGGAGGATCAGGTTCAGGGATGGGGTTGGCAGAGACAAGGGAAGGTGGGATACGTAAGGTTGAAAAGAAAGACTAGGGCTAGTGGTAGGATAGGAAGAGGAGCTACCATTAAAATAAAATAAAAAGTTTGAATGAAAAATTAAAACGTTCAATATATGCTAAAAATTATCTGTGAAATACTATCGGTACTAACTAAAAATAGATGCAATTTTATTTTAATATGAATATTATAAATATTCATCACAAAATGATCTGTGTTTTGCCATTTCGATGATGGTATTTGTTTTCATAATAATGATGATATGTTAGTTATAGAAAAGTGTAGAAGCGTTTAAAATATTTAACATTAAATTTAAAATTATAGACTAAGCCGGATCTAGAGTTTGCTCATCAAAGGTCCATGGTTACTTGGATTTGAGAAGAATATACTATTAGATCTAGGAGAAATAGCTCCTAGGATAACTAGATCTTATGCAATTACTGAAGGTGATGCTGAAGAAGATTACCATGCTAAAGATAAAACAACTCAACCTTTGACTACTCTACTCGGATCATCATCTCAACCGATTGAAGTTGTGATAAGAGCTGACATGGAGAGGATGATGTTGATTATGAATGCGAATATGCGAGAACAACAAAGATATCAAATGGAACTTATGAGAAGTATGCAAATAGCACTTGATGTTGTTGGCCTAACCCCAACAAAGGATTGGATCTCAAAGTCGAAGGAAAAGTAGAAGGCAATCATCATCTTCTGATTCCAATAAAGAAATCTTATCTTCGATAGAATGGAATTAAAGAGATGAAAACAACTGATGTTGAGAGGGGCTAGATAAGCATAAAAGAGAGTTATGAAAGATGGGGCAAGTCATACAACATCAAGACATGTTGGTACTGAGAGGACTACTCAGGTTGGTACAAAAACGTTTGTTGAAGCGTTGAAGTTGTCTGATAGCGAAGAAGATTTGCTGGATGTTGACATTGGTGAAGGGCAAGCTACCGATGCTCAGATGGGTGGTGTTCAAATAGGTGTTTTTCAGACAAAGACCGTAGAACCAGATAGGAGGAAACGTAGTCCAACAGGGCATCGATAGAATGGGTCAGGATAAATGGTTCCTCTAAAGACAACGGGACCTAGACGTAATGTAACTACCCAAGAATGTTTATAGAGTTAAACATTTGGGGATGTTCATGACGATCGCCATCCAGCTGCCCAAAGCAGTGAGGAATATATCATTGATATGGTTAAATGGTTGTTGAGTGAGAGCCAGCATAAATGAGATGAGGAGTGTGGTTCATTACTGAGTTAGACACCATTCATTGAAAAATTAATTGAAGTGAAGCGCCCAAAGAAATTCATGATGCTGACTATGTTAACCTACAATGGAATGACTAATCCAAGGCAACATCTATTGAAATACGAATGGCATATGGACAGTGCTCGTGTGATGGATGCTATCATATGAAGGTATTCTCCAATATTTCTTAATGGAGTAGCAATGATGTGGTTCACACGACTCACATCGAGGTCCATATCATCATTTGATCATCTATCTAAGAAGTTTATGAAATAGTTTCAGGTCCACACTATGTGATCAAAAGAGGTAATGTCATTATCCAATGTGCATCAGAGTTCCGAAGAGACTTTGAAGAACATTTGAAAGACCTTTAATGCTACGGTTACTAAGGTGAGCAACCATAAAGAGGAGATTGTATTTATGGCACCAATCAATGTGGTTCATGGATCAAAAGAAAGCAATCATCTAGTATAGAAGAGTTTTACTGAAAGACATCATAATTTTTGTGCTTAGATGAGGTAGGTCTGGCTGTTGACGGTCAAGAGGGACCGTGTAGTGTGATGCATAGCAAAATTGTTATCAAATGGAGTGGTGAAAATTCTAGGAACATTGTGGTGAATGTTGGAAATAACAACAACAGTAAGGGGAAGAACCAAGGCGCTGGTGGTAAGAAGTAGGACACCAAGAAGCATACGAGGTACATAAGACCTGGAGATTATACTCTATTAGTCAATACAGTTGAGAACATATGCCTTGCTATGCAAGGTAAATATCATTATAGAAGCTGTTCATAAAGGAGGCTACTAAGCAAGAAAGATGTTTGGTGAAATATTATCACTTCTATGAGACCCATGGGCATAATACGAACGATTTTAGGCATGTGAGAGATGCTACTGAAGATTTTATTTGGAAAAAGAAATTGTAGCAGTATGTGAGGAACCCACAGGTTGGTGGGAAAAACGTTAATCAACCTAAAGGGTGGTTTACCTATAGGAATCAGGTCAGATCCAGTGGTAAGGGATCGAGACAACCGGCTAGAGGGATTGTAATAAACACTATCATTGGAGGTCCGCACTTGCAGAGAAAAGTGGGAATGAAATGGAGTGCTATGGCAGCTCATTGAGGAACGTGCCTTAAGAAACATGTTACAACGTAGACTGTGAGACTCTAGCAAAGCAATGGAGAGCGAATACCGATGATATTGTATTTCAGAACCAAGATGCTGATGGGGTTGAAGCACCGATGCTTGTCCCTATGGTGATTACAATCGTGATTGGGCCTTATACAGTGCAACATGTCCTTATTGACTGTGAGAGGTTGGTGGATATCTTGTTCAACAAAACCTATGACCAAATTCAGCTCAGTAAGAAGGATCTGAA
The DNA here is from genome assembly GCA_030737815.1 of Allium fistulosum. NCBI lineage: Eukaryota > Viridiplantae > Streptophyta > Magnoliopsida > Asparagales > Amaryllidaceae > Allium > Allium fistulosum. The sequence goes on along the minus strand of CM060902.1, from coordinate 1,040,426,631 downwards.
GCCTTTTATATCCCATATTTAGGGATTTGCTAGAGAGGCCAAGGAACCAGTTGGCTACATAGAGTTACATGTTAAGTTGGGTGAAGGAAACTGCAAGGTAGTGCACTAACAAATGTTTGTGGTGGTTGATGGATTCTCAGCCTATAATGATTTCATGGGCAAAACAACCCTTGCTAGTTTCATAATTGTGCTTGCTCTGTGGTGTTTGATGATGAATTTTCCCATCAAGAATGGAATGGAGCAATACAAGGTGATCAAAGCGCTAGTCGAGAATGTTATGTCGCAGAGCTCAGGGAGGCAAAGCGACGAGGGATGAAGAAGGATGTAGAGAAGCTTCTCTACATCAAATCTTTATAAGCATAGAAATTATCACACAAGACCTAGCTCAGGTCTAGTAGCAAGTTTCGTAAGCCCATGGACCGATGAAAAGAGTTAGAGGAAGCGAGGGAGGCCTCATCGGAGCTGACAAGCAACATTTCGATAAACGATGACGATCTTACGAAGTTCTCAAGATCGGGTCTTAGCTCATCCTAAAGATGGGGAAGGAGTTGGTAGGGTTTCTATGGGAAAACACAGATATGTTTGCATGGATGCATTCTGATATGTGTGGAATTCACCGAAGACAGTATGTCACGCATTGAATGTGGACCCAAGGCACCCTCATGTGAAGCAAAAAGGGTGCAATATGGAACCAAAGCGATCTGCTGCGTTGAAGGAATAAGTGGATAAGCTGAAGGTGAATGGTTTTATCCACGATGCACTATACTCGAAGTGGGTATTGAATCCTATGTTGGTTAAAAAGGTGAATGGTAAATGGTGGACATGCATTGATTCCTCTGACTTGAATAAAGCATGACCGAAAGACTACTTTCCCTTGCTTAGGATTGGCCAACTTGTAGATGAAACAGCCGGACATGAACTGCTATCCTTCATGGACGTGTACTCCGATAACATTCAGATAGTGATGCATGTCCCGTGTCAGGAGCATACTAGTTTCATCATAGATATGGTGCTATATTGTTACAAAGTTATGTCGTTTGGTCTGAAGAATGATGGAGCTACTAACCAGTGCTTAGTGAATAGAATGTCCAAAGATCAGATCGAATGAACTATGGAGTCTATATGGATGATATGCTAGTAAAGTCATAGCGATCAATGCATCACATAGACGATCTCTCAAAGATGTTTGATGTACCAAGAAGTATGGAATGAAGCTTAATACATTTAATTGTTCTTTTGGAGTTACATCGGGAAATTTTTGGGTTTCATCATGAACTCAAAGGGCGTATAAGCTAATCCGGAATAGAATAAAGCACTAAGAGCGGTTACTGCCCCAAAGAAGCGGGGAGATGTAGAGCTTGAATGGTTGGGTCTCCGCATCGAGTCAATTCATTTCAAAGGATACTAGCAAGTGTATACCATTCTTTGATGCCCTTAAGAAACAGAAATGAAAGTTCGTATGGACAAAGAAATGTCAAGATGCCTTCTACAATTTTTTAGCTCTTATGAGGGGACCACCAATATTTTCAAAGCCTTTGGAAGGAGAAGATCGCACTGAGTGCAACATTAGTACGTGAGGAGAGCAAGATCCAAAGGCTGGTGTATTCTATCAGCAATCGATTCACTGGAGCGGTAAAGAATTATCCAAAGTTCGAGAAACAGGAGTATAGTTTGTTGATAGCTACAAGGAAATTGAGGCCACACTTCTGGCCTCATCTATTAATAGTGCCGACTGATCAGCACTGATACAAATGCTACATAAACCAGAGACTTTAGGAAGATTGTAAAGTAGAATATCGAGCTGATACAGTATGATATATTGCCATTCTAAGAAGGTGATTCGAGGATAGGCATGGGAAAATTTCATTGCCAAGTTCGCTTTTCAGGATGATAAAGTGGAAGAAGATATAGTCCAACTATCTTAATGGAAGTTTTTATGTAGATGAAGCCTCCAATGAACATGATTCCAAGTGGGAGTGCTTCTTGTGATCCAGGAATGTAACAACCAAAATTTTAATGGGTTTGAATTTCGATTAAATCGAAACCCAAGTCCATTAAGTTATGGATCGTTGGTGGTCATAGCCTATAATAAACATAAGTATATCAGAGAGCGAACTCACAGTGGAATCTATTAAATAATAGTAAAGCAGAAGAATTTGAAGCTCTCTCATTAATTCTAGGAGCTATCTCTATTCTCCTTAATTCTCTCCAAGCTTAGATATTTTATTTTCAAAATTGTATAATTTGCTACTTTACAGTTATTCTACAAAACTTCTCACACTATTTACATTCAAATACCTACTTTTTTATAAAATATATAATTATTTACAAATTTTCCACGATTCCCTCACAAAGTTTCACATTAAAGTCCACACATTTAAATTAGTTACATAATCCAAAATTTAAATTAATTGTTAAACTTAGTCAACTAATATTTATTAATAAACCTAAAAGATGAAAGTTTCAATATGTATACTATAGACACGTCAGCAAATTGGTTAAAAAAATCGTTTAGATGCAAATATATATATAAATCAAATAACACAAATTATATATGTTAATGAAAATAATAAATTTATTTCATAATTTATTTTATAATTTATTTAATAAATGAATTTATCATACATTGCACCATAAAATTTTATTAACTTCAAACACCTGAATTTTAAATTTTTTGCAATTACGTAGAAACTCTTCTCAATCATCTTCTAATATTTTACATTCAAGTCCATATATTTAACTAATTGCGTAATCGTAAATTTAAACTATTTAAATAAATATTATTAACTAATATTCATTAATCCATCTAATAAATCCTAAAAATGAGAGAATTTCAATATCTATAATATTCATATACATGGGAAAATGATAAAATTATTTCTTCTTTATTCAGATATATAAAGATATTTAAATCAGATAACATAAAATGTATACATAAATAATAATAACTCTTTTAATTTTTAATTCATTTATCTCAAAAAATTATCGTACATTACATAATATAATTTCATTTTGAACACCTTTTAAAAGATAAATTTATATTTTACAACATTACAATATGAACGCGTAGATTACACCGATATTAGATTGTATAAACAATCTAACTTTCAACATGTTATCAAGCATACCCAACTCATAACTTAACTAAATCTTACATAACATTATTTTACAATTATCAAAGTTGTAAATATGACCCTTCTACAACAATATGAAATCAATGACTAAGTACAAGGAATTTAAAAATGAAAACTAAAAAATAAATAAAAGTTCACATGCAGATAAGCTAACCATAAGGCCGATGCTCTTCTTAATTACAAATACGTACAAACCTCTTCTCAGTTTTCTTCAATTTTGTTTAAATTCAACTCCTTATATTTAATTACTTATGTTGATCACTAATTCAAATTATTTAAATAAATTCAGTTATTTAATGTTCATTAATCCATTTGTAAATCCTTTAAAAAAGATGACAATTCAATATATATACAACAATCATACTAATAAAGTGGTAAAGTTACTTATTCACGCATACATACATAGACACAGATATATATATATATATCACATAACATAAATTATCTATGTCATCAAGAAAAAACGTAATTTATTTACATATACAATTTTAACTATTTTAATTTATAATTTTTTTTGAGTTGGGACATTAATTTTTACAAAGACATGTAATTAGCGAGGATTTAACCCTCAACCTTATATCCAAGCATCGCATGTAATTTTAATTTATGATTAATGTTTCACGATAAATTTAACATATATTAAATAATAAAATATACTTTAGCAATAATTAAAATATAAATACTATTTTTTAACAACATTACCTTATGCAAGGTGCGGGTTACACGCTAGTAGTATAATATAATAAAACATATATACTGACTTAGGCTGCTGCCTTGGAATCAATATTATTCCTTGGATACCTAGTTTCATTGTCAGTGTCGAGCATGAATTAGAAGACCTCTCTATCTACCATTCCCATCTTGCACCTGTAGCATGTCCCTCTAAATCAATTCTATGTGTTGTAATGAGGAGGGGGTCAGAACAACGTTCTGGTGATTGGAAAATTACATGATTTATGCATATCACTAGTTCGTGCTAATTGATTTCTATTTAAGTGTTATGTTTGCTATTCGTGGGATTAGTCATTTAATTCCACTCAAACGTGCGATATATCCAACAACATTCTCCGAGGTATAACTATATATATATATATACACACATACCTCGGGGAAGGTTGGATATATCGCACATGTGAGTGGAATTAAATGATCAATCCCATATATGCGTGTACATATAAGTGATGTACTACCTAAAAAAAACCCCAGCCACTTAATACTTTTAATATAGGGAGAAGACAGACCTAACGACCATTTACTACATTGACCCCAAAGCGCGCCCTTCGTAATGAAATCGATAGTCAACCGGCCCTAATACAAAGGCTGACGTCCCCTGGATACGACTTTATAATTTAATTAGCCATGTACTAATGCATCTCAAAGACTTATCTTAGGGTTAACCAGCCTACCTCCAACAAAAGAACAACTAATTAAACTTTGAGGTCCTTGTGTATTCTATAAGGATTCTACATCAGTAGGAAGCGAAATCCGTCAGTATATGACCCAAGTCTTTGCTAACGACCGCTCAAGAACGCTGGTAGTCAAAGCCTATATGCAAGCCCCACTTCGAGATAATGGTTTATCGGCAACATTGACATAACCCGTAGACCCCCACAGCTGAAATCCCGTTTAGAGCTACCTAATATAAGTCAAGGAAAATGCCTAATCTAGTTACTTAATACCTTTGCTATAGAAAAGAAGCATACCCTATATACCAATTAGGCATTGTCATAGGTTATTTAAGACTTCTTAAATAGGAAGAAAGCATATCAATGGCCATTTAATACCTCAATCCATGAAGTAAACTGCTTGACATCCATAAAGGTACCGAGCCATTTAATTTTTCAAATCTAATGCAAACCATTGGTACATTTTCCTACACCTATACATGAACGTATATTTCCCTACCTCATAGGTCCTATAATTAGAGATGTCCCACATTAGCAATACATATATACAACTGTTGGTAGTCTCTAGGTGAAGGGCAGACTTTTGTTGTGTAACTCTACTGACCTCGCATCCCAACCCATACTAAACCAAGCCATTTATCCTTAACCTAAATATTGGGCTAGGCCTACTAATTCACATCCATCATACACGTATTATTGAAGCCATATAATTCCTACTACGGAAATTATTATGCTTCTTAAGTTCATTTATTAGTGTTCGTTTATTACGTGCTATGAACTTATTCTTATCTTATACACTTATTTCCTATATTCTTCATTTCTATTTATGTCACTTAAATGTCATTTATTTCTTTACTTCCAATTAATTGTCCTTCATAAATGGCCATCGTTATTGAAATTGAACCACCACTAATGACATTTATTTACTTGTTTAATCTAACTTATTATGCCAATTTCGTTTTCTCCATAAATGTTGTGTTTAATTCTAAAATTAATACCATCAAACGAATTTATGTCCCCGTTTGATTTAAGTAACATCCTATTAACTGCACATTTATTGCCCACTAAAATTGCAATCATTACTCATTAATATTTGAGTTACTACCCCTTTTTCATTGCAAACTCCTAACCCTTAGATTTAGCACGTTATTAATATTTAAACATTTTAATTGCGATTAATATGATAAACGATGTATATTTATTTATTATGTTTTATCCTTTATACTATGTATATTTATATTTTTAAGTAGTGGGCGCATTTATATGTATATATAATTCTATTTTTAACTCTTTAATTTCTACGTTTAGAAATTTCAGAATATACACTTATATGTACATTCTACAAAGATTATTCATTTTCATATCTTAATATGTTGGAGCAATCACTCCCAAAAAAGGAAATTAGTACCGTTATAACATTCCACAAACTACCCAAAAATGGGATTTTTCTTCGTTTGAAATTACAAGGAATTATCTCTTTTCATTTCTATCGAAATAGACAGTACAAACTATGGAGGACATCTGTACTTTACACATTTCTTTCATTTAGATATATTCCTTACTATTCCAAACAACTCACTTTTTAGGTTGTGAAGTTAGATGGTCAATGGAAATTTACACGGAAATTAGTACAACTAAGTCGTAAATTTAACGCTCCCAATAAATTAAAATATAGAAATTTACATTCCTAATCAAATTGAATACTGTTATCTGGGTTTTTAACCCAGCAGAATCCAGAAGAAGTCGAGACAACTTCATCGAGTCAGGATAACACAAAAACCAACCAAAGGGACCAAAATAAGAGCCCAAAGGAAGTCAAAGGAAAAGGAAAGAAAAGTACGCCAAGGACATGGATCGTTAGCGATCCATGGCCTATGGATCGCTAGCAATCCATGGTATTAACTTGTGAGTTTGTTGAGTTTCTTGCATCATGATTCAATCTATATTATAGGAACAATGACTGAGTTTAATGAGATTCAGAGTTAGTTAAATCAAGAGACAAGCATTCGTCTAGTTCAATCAGCAGCTAAATACAACTAGCAAGTAAACCGTCATCAAAACAAAGCAATGTGCCATGAAACTACATGAACAACATCAACACAGGACAACAAAGGCTATCCAGAAAGCAAAGTCAAAAAATAGTCTAAGTATATGGATCGCTGCTATGGATCGCTAGCGATCCATACCATTTCATCAAGTGGCAGCGACCTTCATAGAACAAGGCAGGGAAAGGGTACTAAGGGGTTGGCTCGCCTTCGTGCATACCTTATGGATTGCTAGCGATCCATGCTTTTGGCTCGGGTTGTGGCAAAACTTCCACTGTCCCTTCTTATAACTATCTGTAAGCACTTGGCAAAGAGGCTTGGGCCAGTAACTCTCTAATCTCTATATATACTCTCCAATCTGCAATATAAACTGGATCTTCCATACTGGTTGCTGAAACTCTGCAGAAAGCTTTCTTCACTCCTCTCCTTCCTCACAACGGTCATCCAAAGGGTTCACTGTGATTCTCCAGTGAACTCTAACACCGGGGACTTGATCTAACTAAGGATGTTCAAAAGCTTTGTAATCCAATCAACTTTGTAACAGCAATCAGTCAATAATAAAAACTATAAAGTAGACGTAGGCTTTATTAACAGCCGAACCACTATAAAAATCTTCTTGTCTTCTTTCTATTTCTGCTCTTTTACATTTATTCTCTATATTATTGCTCTGTAAGAACAGGGCTGGTGCTTTCACACTCAATCCAAGGTGTTGATCCATTTTTTGGGTTAACATTTTGGTGCTTTCACTGAGAAGGCCAACACATGGTTCAGATCTAGCTATGTACTTTGGATCAGATAGGTCCAGAAGTTAGATCCTCAATCTTTGCTTGAAAAATCTGTTGCTTGGAACCGATGGCTCCAGGAAGGAAGAGAACAACCTTTGGAAGGTCCATAGGGGCAGTAGTAGCTGGAGAAGATATAAATCATCAGCAAACTGAAGTAAATGGTGCCAACGTTGGAGATCAGGTGCCAGCATCCTCCAATCAACACGAAGTCGTTACAAGAGACGAGTTAAACAAAATGGTTGATGAAATCAACCAAAAAATGGAAAGCACTCAAAGAGCTCTGATGCATAAGCTTAATGCTCTCTTAACCTTACAGTCAAATCCTGCTCCAAGAACTATGGCTGAACCCGTGGCTGTCATAGAGCAAGAAAATTCTTTCGTTTCTGGCCTAAACAGAAGAAATAGGAAGCAGCCAAAAAGAAGGGTGATGGCAGGAACTACGGGAACCAACATAGAAGGAAATACGAGTACTCCGCTTGTTGCAAGGCAGCCAACTTTGAACTTGAATCAAGGGGCGAAAACCCCACGAGAAGATATAGCCATGAACCTCTCCGACTCAGATGGAGAACAATTTAATGATGATAAGTTGGAAGAAAATGTCAATGCATTCGATAATACTAAAAATGCCCAAACTACCCCAGCCAGGCCAACCGCAAGCCAACGGGATCCTGAGGAAGTGGTTCTCCCAAAGACAGGAGAGCCTAGGCTTCAGTCCACTCACCAAGACGGTTTGCGGAGTCAAACACTTGGTGTAGTGACTGATAACCGCCCCAGGACTATCGGACATCAGAGGCGTTTATCATGGATATGGTTAAGCGATTGATGGATGAAAATAAAAATAGAAGAGGTGATGAACGGGGATCCGCACCAAGTCGGACTCCCTTTACTGATGAGATCTTGAATGAGCGATATCCAGAAAAGTTCACGATGCCAACTATTCCATCCTATGATGGGACAAGAGACCCAAAACCCCATTTGTACAAGTACAGTTGGTACATAGATGGAGCAAATGCTTCAGAAGCTGTTCAGTGTAGTTTTTCCCATTTTCCTGGAAGGAATCGTTTTCATGTGGTTCACTAGGCTTCTGCCGAGATTCATCTCTACTTTCGACCAACTAGCCACAAGATTCCTCGATCGGTTTAGGCTCCATACCGCGCAACCCAAAGATGTGATGCCCCTATCTGGACTATTCCAGGGACGAAATGAATTGCTGAAGTCTTTCATGAACCGGTTCGATACCGTAGTGACAGAGGTGGGCAATCCAAAACTGAATTCGAAAAGTGGATCAAAATGAAGCAACCCACTACAATGAAGGACTTCAACTGCAAAGCAAGTCAATACTTGAGACTGGAGGAGGCATAGGAGCTAGAAAGGAAGTCCACTGGCATGCACCCGATGAACGTCGGGAAGAGTGATGTGGCGATGAATCAGAATACAAATGCTTCCGCGACAGCTGAAGGAACCATGGGGAAAGATGGAAATCAAAAGAGGAAGAATCAAAATTCCAATATAAGAAATGGAAACAATAAACACCTTAAAGTTTTCAGGTCAGAAGATTACACCCCTCTCAACGATACACCAGAAAACATCTATCTCACGACACAAGGGACTGAGGAATATAAGAAGCCCATAAGAAGGAAGCAACTAAACAACAAAAGCATACTGGGAAGTTCTACCGCTTCCACGAGATGCACAGTCACAACAAAAACAAATGTCTCCACCTAAAGAACTTAATTAAATAGCTGATTCGGGAAAACAAGCTTCAGTAATACGTGAGAAAATCACAGAATCCTGATCAGCCCACGGTTCCTCAAGCCCCTAGGAATCAAAGAAACTAGGCCAGAACCAATGAGGAGGGATCAAAACGGACCGACCAGAGACTCATTATTGGAACAATATCTGGAGGCCCACATCCTGCACAAAGAAGTTAAGGAGAGATGGAGCGGTATGCAAATTCATTAAAGCACGCTCTGAAGGAATCGTGTCTCACAGTAGAAGATGGGTCTCCAACCAAGCAACATAAAACTTTGAATGATGCTACTGTATTCAGAAACCGAGATACCGAAGAGATCGAAGCTCCAACTCTCTATCCAATGGTGGTGACAGTAGGAATCAGACCCTTTGTGGTCCGACGAGTATTGGTCGATAGCGGCAGTTCTGTCAATATTCTTTTCAAACGTACCTTTGACCAATTGAAGATCAGCATGAAAAGCGTGTCTACGTGCCAAAGAAAAATCCAAGGGTTGAATGGCAATCCCAAACAACCCGTAGGGACAATTAACTTGCCAGTGGAGCTTGGAGAGGATGATCGAACAGTTACCTTCATTTAGACCTTCGTAATTGTCGATGAAACTTCTGCATATAATGCCTTCTTGGGATGACCCACCCTAGCTGATTTCAGATTCGCTCTAGCCCAATGGTGCCTTACCATGAAGTTCCCAACAGCAAACGGAATCAGGGTGGTCAAAGAAGATCAATGCGCCGCCAGAGAATGTTACATTGTAGAGTTACCCGAATCTAAAAGAAGTGAAACGGGGAAGGATGTGGAGAGAACTCTCCACATTCATGAACCTTCTGAATAGAAACTACAGAGTCGCCCCTAGCTGATTTGATAAGGTTTTGGACCCTAGAAAGAAGAGTTCAAGGGAAGATCGGGCAGCACCGGCAGAATTGACGGTGTCTGTCCCAGTCGATATGGATGACCCAACAAGAGTCTTGAAAATTGGATCGCACCTGAGAAACAAGATGCGATTGGAGCTTTCTAAATTTCTTCGCGCCAACTTGGATGTGTTCGCATGGACGTATTTCGATATGTGTGGGGTGTCACCAGAAATCGCATGCCACACGCTCAACATTAACCCCAAGTTCACGCTAGTAAAGCAAAAGAGGCGCAGCCTAGGTCTTGAATGGTCCAAGGCGTTAAGAGAAGAGGTGGACATGCTAATGGCCAACGGCTTTATCCATGACGCAACTTATTTTGAATGGGTATCTAACCTGGTCTTATTCAAAAAGTCCAATGGGAAGTGGCAAACTTGTATAGACTACTCGGACTTAAACAAAGCTTGCCCGAAAAATAGCTTTCCTCTGCCCAGAATAGACCAGCTTGTGACGAAATGGCGGGACATGAACTGCTATCCTTTATGGATCCATACTCAAGGTACAACCAGATCCTGATGCACGAACCTGATCAAGGAAACACCAGCTTCATCACCGATCTAGGACTATACTGCTACAGGGTAATGCCATTCGGTTTAAAGAACGTTGGGGCAACCTACCAAAGGTTGGTAAAATACCATGTTCAAGCGCCAAATCGGGAAAACCATGGAGGTTTACGTGGACGACATGTTGGTCAAATCGTGAGTAGCTGCCAACACCTGGATAATCTCGCTGAAATGTTTGAAATACTCCGAAAGTATGGAATGAAACTCAATCCACTTAAATGTCACTTTGGAGTAGCCTATAGAAAGTTTTTAGAATTCATAGTAAGTGCCAGGGGCATTGAAGCAAATCCAAAGCAAATAATGGCCCTACGAGAAGTCCAAGCCCCGAAGAATAAGAAAGAATTGCAAAGCTTGAATGGGAAGGTCGCATCATTAAGCGGATTTATCTCGAAAGCCACGGACAAGTGCATACCATTCTTTGATGCATTAAAGAAAGGAGAGAAAAACTTTGAATGGAGTGAGGCATGTCAAACTGCATTTGAAGAACTGCCGCGACACATGGAATCCCCGCTGATCCTATCAAAGCCAATGGACAGAGAGGACCTATTCATTTACCTAAAAATCTCACCTCATGCATTGAGCGCTGCCCTTGTGCATGAAGAAGCAAAAATCCAACCACCTATATACTATATTAACAAGCGATATACCGGAACCGAGAAAAATTACCCAAAGTTGGAAAAACTATCATATTGCCTCCTGATTGCGTTTAGGAAGTTACGACCGTATTTCCAAGCACATCCAATCAAAGTACCGACTGATCAGCCTCTAAAGTAAGTACTATACCGACCCGAAACTTTCGGACGACTTCTGAAGTGGAACATCGAACTAAGACAATATGATATTACTTACCATTCGAGAAAGGCTATCAATGGGCAAGCACTGGCAGATTTCATCGCGGAGTTCACCATACGGGACGACGAAGAAGAAACACCATCGGAAGCAGAGACGTAATGGGAACTCTTTGTTGATGGTGCATCTAAAAACCTCTATTCAGGGGGCGGGGGTAGTGCTTGAAACTTCGGAAGGACGAGCCACTTACTACGCCTTATGCTTAGAATTCCCTGCAACAAATAATGAAGCGGAATACGAAGCATCGATAGTGGGGCTAAAAGTTGTGAAAGAACTCATAATAAAGTCCGTTCACATCTACAACGACTCCCAGCTAATCGTCTGCCAAGTAAAAGGCGAGTACCAGGCTCGAGGGGAGAATCTTGCCCCGTATCTATCTAAAGTACAAGAGGTGTTGAGTGAAATCGAACATTATACCATAACTCACATTCCGTAGGAGCAAAACACCAAGGCTGACTACTTAGCTAAACTGGCAAGCTCCGAAGAAGCTCAATCGTTGGGACTGGTCCCGGTTGAGACTTTGACTGCCCCGAGTATAGACGAAATGGACGTCGACCGGATTCTCGAGACCACTACCGAACCGAAAACATGGATGACGCCAATCAAGGACTACCTACTTACAAGGACCCTTCCAACTGACCAAATCAACGGAAAAAGCTTCTCCAGAAGGCGCCGCGGTTCATAATACAGGATGTAATACTCTACCGAAGGGGATTCTCCACCCCCATTCTTAGATGTGTGACCGAAGACGAAGCTCGATGGATCTTGAGGGAAGTACACGAAGGAGAATGTGGAGACCACACTGGGGGGCAGATCCTTGCAAAGAAAATTCTCCGGTACGGGTAATTCTGGCCAACAATAAACCGCGATGCAGTGGACTACGCCAGACGGTGTGATCATTGCCAAAGATTTGAAAAAATTAAAAGAACTCCCTCAACAGGGTTAATGCAGATGGTCATCCCATGGCCATTTGCGATATAGGGAATCAACTTGATCGGCGTATTGCCAATAGCTAAAGGAGGTACCAAATACGCTATAGTTGTTGTTGACTATTTCACGAAATGGGCCAAAGCGGAACTGCTAGCCACCATTACCACAAAGAAAGTCATTAATTTTGTTACTAAAAACATTATTTGCAGGTTTAGTATGCAACAGAAAATCATCACTGATAACGGGACCCAATTCGAAAGCACCAAGATCAAAGACTTCTGCAAACGCTTCCGAATTGAGAATAACTTTTCCGCAGTCGCTCATCCGCAAACAAACGGGCAAGTGGAAGCAATAAACAAGATCATCAAGTCCACCATCAAAACGCGACTAACTAAAGCAAAAGGGAACTAGGTTGATGAACTTCCACTCGCACTATGGGCTTACAGGACAACTCATAAAGCGACAACCGGTCACACCCCGTTCGCCATGGCATATGGCTTAGAAGCAATGATTCCCATCGAACTAGAAGTTCCCTTTCATCGAAGGAAAAATTTCAATCAAAAGCAAAACGAGCAGCTCCTACTCGAATCACTAGATATGATTGACGAAAGGAGGGAAGAAGCCGAGTTGAGGAACGCCGCCCACCAAAAAAGGGTCGCACGATACTTCAACTCCAAAGTTCACAACCAAACCTTCGAAGTGGGAGACCTTATCCTTAAACGAGTCTATCCCATGCCGGGAGCTTTCGAACCGAACTGGGAAGGGTCGTATGTGATCAATCAAAAGCTAAGGGACGGGACTTTCAAACTGACAACCGTCGACGGAATCCAAATTCCCAGAGTATGGAACAGCGAATCGCTGCGTCGTTACTTCACTTGAGAACTACCTTATGTACTTTTTTTTCTTCAGCAAATAAGCCGTCTCGGGATGCCAGAGGCATTGTAAATAGGCAAAAACTTGCCTAACTTCTTTTAATAAAATTAATTAGCTTTTTGAACCAACAAAACTGTGTTCATAATAGTAACTTGTTGAGTCGACGGGATCAAATCGGCTCAAAACCATGCAATTGCTACTTGACAAAGTGGAATCACACTCAAGTACGCCCCACTTACCTACCGGGCCGATGGAAGCAAATCGACTCAAACCGTTGGATGGGCGGAACCTGATCCCCATCTTCTAAGAACCGGTGCTGCCCCGGCAGCATCGGGAAGGCTCAAGTAAAAATGTCGTTCATCTCATAAGCCGCGCACTAACTTTTCGAGCCGTGAAATCACGCTCTTAAAACACAAACTCCTCATGTTGCCCGAAGATAGGCAACATTAAGAAGAATAAAAAGCCGCGCATCCCATAAGCTGCGCACTAACTTTTCGAGCCATGAAATCACGCTCTTAAAACATAAACTCCCCACGTTGCCCGAAGATAGGCAACATTGAGAAGTATCAAAAGCCGCGCGTACCATAAATCCTCGCACACTTTTAAGTACCGGAATCGCCCCGGCAATACCGGGAAACTTATCCACCACAGGAATGACGAGGATCAATCCACTCCCATTATCAGGAGTAACGGGCGTGAATCCAACAAAATCAAAGTGCTACAAACAGTCAGAAAACTCCAACTACTGACATTAACTATAACATTTAACTATTTAGCTATCTATAGTTAACTCATACAATGTGCATGCTCTAAGCAATGAAGTGCATGTTTGAAGATCGCAAAATTCCTAAGAAATAACGTGCATAAGTATTTACCCACGTTCTTGAGGAGTGATAAGTGGTTCAACTTACAGAATTTGCAAAAATTATTCATTTAAGCGAAGAATGTTTCTGAATTCTCTAATAGTTAATCTTATAACTTTATATTCTGCACTCAAGTTACATTTTTATGCATATTTCTAACATACCTATGTTGCACACCGTGACTGTACACTAAAGTTGTAAAACTTACAAAAAATCAAATCGTAACTTAGTTTTATTCCAAGTGTTGGTATGCAGACTATTCAAACCATAAGTTACCGGTCGTTTGTCAAGTGTTCGAAATAAACAGCCCTGTAAACTGGGGGGCATACACCGGTACCTAAATAGAAATAAACAAAAACAAAATCACTTCACAAGTTCTGTTACTTCAAACAAATAATTTTGGCAGTAATCACATGACTAGATAAAATAAAAATAGAAGTAAGGAAAGTAGACATAAGTACACAGAAAACAGATAAGCAGGTAAGCAAAGTTACAGTCAAAATGTCAGCAGTATATTACTTACAATTGTTTTTCTGTACAAGGTCAAAATGTGGGAGCCGTACCCATACAATACCGGCCAACAAAAGAAAAAAAGTACAGACAACGCAACAAAAGCAGTAAGTGCAGACTCTGCACTTGAACAAAATAATACAAAATGACTCAGAATCAGAATAACCACCATCCAAGCTCCTCAACGCCTTTTTCCACCACTCCCCTCCCCGCTTTTCGTTTGAAGTTTCTGATTCGCCTCGGGAGTAGTATCGCTATCGGTAATGTCAACCATGTCCTCGGCGTTGATATCTTCTTCCCGCTCTTTAACTTTCTCGAATGTTTCCCCTTTAGTCTTGCGCCTTCGAGATTTGCGAGAGCTCTTAGAGGACTTTATCGCTTCAACTTTCTCCTTCTTGATGGCAATCAGTTGTTGTTGAGATTTGCACGGCTACTCTATCTAAATCTCCTTCTCCCGAACCTCGGCCGTCGTGAGGTCACCCTCTAAAGATATGAAAGGATCATCCAAGCCATGTAATGCGGTGATTTTCCCAGACTCCGGCCCCGGTTGCGAGCCAGACACGGACACGGCAACCAGAGCGGCTATAGAAATGAGCACGGATGCAGTTGAGATAGCGATAGGTCCAGGCACCGAGGAAACCAGCGGATCGATAGATAAGAAAGACAGACCTATAAGATCAAAAATGAAAGCGTTAAGTTCATCCTGCTCTTGCGGCATGAGTTGGAAGTTCTCGAACTCGGAGGAAATAAGGGGATTACCTGCATCAGAGAAGTGACCTAGAATATCAACCTCATATTCACCACCCTCTCCTTCCTTGGACGGTTCCACAACCCGCAGAGAAGCTTCAAGCCCAGAATTTGCTGGTGGATCGCAGGGCTGCCCCGACGGTTCGCCAGGACCGGAAATAAAAGGCTCCGACAACGCTGCGGCAGTCGTTGTCGTAGCAGCATCAACAGCTTCCTTCTCCCTTTCAATTTGCAAAATCTCATGGCCTTCTAGCAACGCTTTCTTTGATTCTTTATTGAGATAAGCGTTCTCTAGCTCTCGCTCGATATAAACATCCCCGCTATCATGGAAACGGGTCAAGATTTCCTCCCAAACCACGGCGAGAGTGCGTGGGAATTTAGGGCCCATGTAACTGAGACTCCCCTAGTGCAGCAGGGAGTTGACATAAAAGTTTAAGATAGTCTCATCCATCTTCTCCATCTTTCTCTCGAAGTCGTTTTGAAGCTCTAAATAATCCATCGCGATGAAGGCCTTTTCAACTTCAACACGAGCTTTATTGGCTCTAAGCTGCGCAACTCGATCCTGGAGCATGGCGATCATCTCAACCTGATCGGAGATGGTTTTATCACGCGATTTCTCGACTTCTTCATATTCCACAATAATTTTATTATGCTTCTCTACGATAAGGTCATGGTCAGAAATGGTCTTCCTTTGGGCCTCAATTGTTGCGCTGCAAGCTGCCACCTCCTCTTTCAACTTGGTTTCTTCTGGATGAGCCTTCTTAATTTCGTCCCTGTAGACGATATATATTCTCTCATGTGCCTCTTTTAGTTCTTTCAGCAAGCCGGCGTTGTTCTTGCTTTCTCGAAGCATCGCGTCTCTTTCTTCTTCCAACCGCTTGACTTTGGCATTGCATTCCGCTAATGCCTTTTTATAGTCATCCTTCTTCGATTCAAAGGAGAGGATTTCTTGATAGTTATTACGGTTCGTATCCGCCAGTTATTTACATAATTTCTCCCACCCCTCGGCCTGCTCTAAATCATTCTGGATTGCTAGGAGGTGGGGCATGTATGTATCTTTGCGAACTAGATGAAGATTGCGGTCAAAATTAATTCCCCTTAAAAACGACCTGAGGAGCGCTGCTTCAAGCCTGGGAGGACCAGATGGAAGAACATAGGTAGATCTCCTGTGCGGACGTGAAGAACCGGGGGCAAGCGCCACATGCGTTGAGGGAATTTAAGATGAAGGTGAAATGAAGACAGAAGAAACCGGAATTTCAGGACCGACTGAAGAGGTGCTAGAGCGAAAGCCTGTTGTTCTGAAGAATGGGAGCCACGATCAACTTTTGACTTTTTAGATGGCTCCTCTCGCTCATCGAAATTCTTTCTTTTCTCATATCCACCTTTGTATACTAGACCTTGTTCCCTCTTGTCTCGGCAACGAGCTTCAGCTCTGAATCTTTTCTCCTTCTCCATTCCTCCTCTGTTTTGCGAGGCTGGTGACGGCTGGAAGTTCGTTTCGACCAACGTTGAGAGTCGATAAATTTCTCGAGGTCGTTGTAAAGACCGCGTCCTCTCATGGTACCTGACACGAAGAATAAATAAAGAGCCTTAGAAACAGAGGATTAACATGAAAAATATGTGTATAAGTGAGTATAACCCTAGTGAAACGTGTAATGTGTTCGAGGGGAAAGACTAAAACGACGTCACAAACCAGATCGAGTAGACGACGTGGAAGGAATCGGACTAACTTTTAGGTGCAACACGGCCTCGACCAGGGGACACCTCCTCAAACTTGAAGTCTTCCCCCATGAGCGCATCAAAATCGACGTAAACATTGCTTAAATCTCCAAAGTCTATGCCAGCATCTTTAATCGGAGAATCCCGACGTCGTCTGACTTCAGGAGCATCATCTTTATCACTTATGTCTAAGGGAGGTGAGCTCGGAACAACGAGACTCATCCCCGGCGTCTCGTCGCATCATTCAAAATCTCCATCGTCGGATTCTGCATAAAACTCATCGTCGTCACTTGAGGAGGACTCAACGCTACCGCTCCCAATCTCACCCTCCTCCTTTTCTATGTCTATCGTGGCTTTGCCTTCTCTTTGATTAAACTCCTTTTCCTCTCTTCCAAAATCGGAGGCATTCTAGCCAAGCAATTGGATTCGGTCGTGGCGTCTTTTTCCTCATGAGTCTCTTCAGCCGACTCGCCGGACAAGCCTTCCCTCTCTTGAAAACACCCTCTTCGGAACCGTGGGACGAAGAAGTGGATCGTGTACGTATCCTGGATTGAGAAGGGGATGGGACCTCAACTGGGACTGCAGATCTCCCTGGATGCAACAGCCCGTACCGAAGTAGGTTTTCGTCTCTCAATAAGAATTTAAATGATATCTCCTCTGCATTGACGGCCTTCAGGGTTCGGAAAGTTTTGTCGAGAGACGGGTCCTTGTTCAGCCTTGGAATAACTGTAGAAAGTATTTGACTCATTAGAAATTCCGTAGCAACATATTGGAGCTCTATAAGTGAGAAAAGGACTTACCCCTTGTTGTCCAGAGACGATTGAATCCCTCAGGACAACTAACAAAGAAGTATTGAGTCTTGAATTGAGATAAATCGCTCTGCAATCGCAACACAATTTTATGATTTCTCTGGGCCTCAATCACAACCAAGGTTGGACACTCGCATCGTCTTTTGAACGAGAGAAAATATCTCAACTCGTTGAAGCTCGGGGCACGATTGAAAGTTTGCATGAAAAGAATGTGCAGGCAGGTCAGAATAGCATATTCGTTGGGATGAATCTGAAATGGAGCGATTCCAAAGTTCAAGAGGGTTTCTCTCAAAAAGTCATTGAAGGGGGGCACTGCACCATTTAGGCACATATACCGATGACAAGCAGTATATCCTAGAAGCGACATATGAGCAAATTCATCTTTCTTTGGAAGGCACATGTCTTCCTCCGAAATGCCATGCTGTAGGCAAATGTTGTGCAAGACTTTAGCAGAAATTACGAAGGAGGCTCTCTTTGGCAGATTGAGAAGAACTCTAAAATTAGGAGGAGTTCGATCCAAGACCGGACCGACTGGAACTAGCTGGCCATATTAAGTCTATGAAGTAGAAGAAGGAGGGGCGACAGACGACGACTCGGCCTCCGAAAACGCAGGATTTCCTCCGCTAGACTTACGGCGATAAGACATGTGCTTCATTCTAAACAACATGACTCACGTTCAAAATGGTCAGGTAATTCTACTCTAAAATAAGAATCCCCCCACTACACTTGAATTCCGAAGTAATATTGGTTCATGCTGACATGTCAGATTTCAAGTATGTATCGGGGTGAGTGCGGTGTTTTATCTATCGGTGGTGTGCTTGGTGTCTTGAACACTACAAACGATCTATCCCGTGTAGATAGCATGCTCGCGGCTGAAAGGGAAAAGGACTTCCCGTATCATTTTCAATTTGAAATTACTTCCTCTACACTTACCCGTTATCGATCAACAATCGATAACGGATATGTTGTTTGGAACAACGTGGAAAGTTCCTTCCAGTACAGGTACACCATGCGTTCAAAAGAAAGCAAAACCGATTTGAATCCTCTGGAAGGGCAAAACCAATTCACAATGTGTCATGCAGTATCAGCAATGGGACCTGGTACAAGTCAATTCTAGTTCAATGGACGAAGACAACAAAACATGTCATGCACCAGGGCAAGGCTCGAATGTCGTTCCGTGAAGAACTCAAGACTCGATTTACTATCTTCCTCCATTAAAACGCAATCAACTCGGACTTTTCACGAATAACATCACTAATACAACTCTGTCGCCAAATCGATAAACGAACACCATAATCATCAAACCCACCTTGAATCAGTAATCAAAGGCTAGGATGGTCGCCGATCTCGATCTAGAAACCTAATCGGTGGATCGACGACGATCTATGCAAGAAAACATGCTAGGCTAGGGATTGTTTGACGGCAGCTTGAAGGGACTGGAAACAACGGCAAAGCAACGATGGCGAGGCTACGGAGTCAACGATAGGATGAATGATCGGTGGCACTGGAGAGATGGCCGAAGTTAGGGCTTGATCGAAGTGGGTCGAATCGTAGAAAGACAATGGCTCAGGTCGCAGAGGAAAGCTCGGGTCGTAAAATATAAATGGAACAGGTCAGCTTGATAGGTTTAAATAGGAACACAAAAAGGGAAAAAAAACCTAAGTAATTGGATCGCCAGCAATCCATCAAGATGGATCGCTCGCGATCCATAGAATTGCCTGCATTTGACCTCAAATTTTCCTAGCGAAATTTATATGCTACTTCAAGGCATTCCAGAAAGCTATAGTGTGAAATTTGGTCTTTTATGACAAGCAATTGCAGTCCAGGGCAAAATTTAGCAAGCGAAGGTCTAGTCAAATTTGAATTCGTGTGGCCCTAACACGACCACTTGAACTTCAACAAGCAGAAACTGAAAAGCGATTACTTCCAGAGCACGCATTGTTTTCAACAAAGACATACTCTGGTGGGCAAATGTTATCCGGGTTTTTAACCTAGCAGAATCCAGAAGAAGTCGAGACAACTTCATCGAGTCCGGATAGCACAAAAGCCAACCAGAGGGACCAGAATAAGAGGCCAAAGGAAGTCAAAGGAAAAGGAAAGAAAAGTACGCCAAAGACAATGATCGCTAGTGATCCATGGCCTATGGATCGCTAGCGATCCATGGTATTGACTTGTGAGTTTGTCGAGTTTCTTGCATCATGATTCAATCTATATTATATGAACAATGACTAAGTTTGATGAGATTCTGAGTTAGTTAAATTAAGAGACAAGCATTCGTCTAGTTCAATCAGCAGCTAAATACAACTGGCAAGTAAACCATCATCAAAACAAAGCAACATGCCATGAAACTACATGAACGACATCAACATAGGACAATAAAGGCTGTCCAGAATGCAAAGTCTAAAAATAGTCTAACTATATGGATCGCTAGCGATCCATATGCTATGGATCGTTAGCGATCTATACCATTTCATCAAGTGGCAGCGACCTTCATGGAACAAGGCAGAGGAAGGGTACTAAGGAGTTGGCTCGCCTTCGTGCATACCTTATGGATCGCTAACGATCCATGCTTTTGGCTCAGGTCGCGGTAGAACTTCCACTATCCCTTCCTTTGACTATCAGTAAGCACTTGGCAAAGAGGCTTGGGCCAGTAACTCTCTAACCTCATAAATACTCTCCAATCTGCAACATAAACTGGATCTTCCAGACTGGTTGCAGAAACTCTGCAGAAAGCTTTCTTCACTCCTCTCCTTCCCCACAATGGTCATCCAAAGGGTTCACTGTGATTCTCCCGTGAACTCTAACACTGGGGACTTGATCTAACTAAGGATATTCAAGAGTTTTATAATCCAATCAACTTTGTAACAGTAATTGGTCAATAATAAAAACTATAAAGTGGACATAGGCTTTATAAACATCCAAACCACTATAAAAATCTTCTTGTCTTATCTCTATTTTTGCTCTTTTACATTTATTTTCTATATTATTGCTTTGTAAGAACAGGGCTGGTGCTTTCACACTCAATCCAAGGTGTTGATCCATATTTTGGGTTAACAAATACTAAATAATTTACTACCCAATTAACATAAATCTAGAATAAACTTCACAACCTTATCAACATCATACTTTATAATTTTTAGGGACCCCAAAATTTCCAGATTAAGGTGTATATATCATTTCTTCAAAATTACATAACTTATAGAATATGTAGGTGAGATTTCATTTAAATACAATCATTTTAAGCCTACAATTCAATGAGCCTTGTATGGGCATAATAATCAAATAAAATTCAATGATATAAATTTCAGTGTTATATATAAATCATACAAAATTTCACTGACTTTTCTAGCTTTCCAAATCTCCGAATCTAAATTCATTCCTTTAATTGATTCTTTTTTCCTTTTCAATCCAAAAATATGTATAAAAAGATATATACATACCCATTAGATTTACAGATCTGAGAGGAGATTTGAATTAAGTGGAATTTAGATTTACAATTTTAGAGTTTGCCTTTTTGGTGGAATTGATTCACCCATTTTCTTCTTCTCTTTAATTTTTCGCCCTTCTCTAATACACATGGACATATACATATAATATAGTATTTTTATAATCTCTAGAAATAGTGGAGAAGGGAAAATGGCAAAGCTCCGCTACTCTATTTAGAAAATATTAGAAGAAAAGTGAAGGATTAAGCCTGTATTTATAGATGCTCGAATCAAGTCTATATGTTAGATTTTAATTTATTAAATTTGTGTTGTTAAGCCAAAGTTCAACTCTAGCTACCATAACACAAACCAGTCGACTGCTTACCATAGGAGGTCGACTCCTAGCGGTTGACTGGCCTAATAAGGCTGTTGGCCAGTTGTAATCCAACATTATTATTTTTTATTTCCGATTAAATTATTTTTAATTATTTGATCTGAAAACTTCTAATGCTGATAACTTCTTCGTTTGAACTCCGATCGTAAAACTTTATATATGAAAGTTGGTCAAAATATCGCCATAAACACAATAGTGTAAGTTCCGTGGCCAAATTCTGATGTTTGCCCTAATTTTATTTTTAAGCCTTATTTATTTATTCCCTTTTAATCTTTTTACTGCTTATTCTATGGGGTGTTTCATTCTTCCCCCTTAAAAGAATTTCGCCCCCGAAATTCCTCAATGATTGAATCATGTAACATAGCACGCAACCATTCTAGACTATTCAACCAATTAATGTACAATCAATTTTGCAGCCAATCGTGTACAAATGCATGGTGTGTCACAACACATATGATATGTATGCTGAATAATACTAAATCGACACCTCTTATATGTATGCATTCTTTAAAATAATTTTTAAAATGTGATGAAAACAACCTATATATGCTGCTGGTTCTATATGTATGCAAGTTTTCAAAAACCAAAATCT
This sequence comes from Allium fistulosum, assembly GCA_030737815.1. NCBI lineage: Eukaryota > Viridiplantae > Streptophyta > Magnoliopsida > Asparagales > Amaryllidaceae > Allium > Allium fistulosum. Next base: position 1,040,404,329 of record CM060902.1, on the reverse strand, counting down.
TTGTTTTCACACAACTATTTTCACACTCCTTCAATAGAAGTATGGTTCAACCAATTTTACATCCAATCCTTACAATCTAATGCTTAATACATAATTTCTAACATCCAAAATTTTGAAAATCCATTTTTTCTAAATCTATACCCTTATGTCGAAAAATGAATTTAAATGGAGACTTTTATGTTTCCATACTTCTTTTGTGTACCAATTCCGTTGTACCTTGGAACTTTCTCTTTTTCCCCTAAACCTTTTCCAATTTTTTAAGTACAACTCGCATAAGGAGGTTTATTTTTAAATTTTAAAATAGAATTATTTCCAAACAAGTTTTTTTTACCGTCTACAAAGTACGAAAATAGAAATTCCAAAGTTAAACAACTTTTCCTTTGTTATTATCTGTGTTTGTATACTATCACACTTATTGAACAACCAAATTCATATTCACTTACACGTCGACCCTCTCTACGCTAAGCATGTGGCACTTGAAAATTAGAAAATTTCTCATTTTCCATTAAAAATCTTTTCCCCCTTTCAGTCAAACTTGTATAGTCTGAAATTTAAAAAAATAATAATAAGCATTTGAACATGGTTTTTCAAAAACATTTTCCTTTACATCTTTAAAACAAATCAAGCTACATCATAATGTAATCGGGATTCAATCAATGAGTTAATGCATATGATTGATCCTAGCATTACATAGCTAATACAATATTTTGAAATCTCTCTCTTTTGTTTTAAAACAACAAACAACACATAAGTATATTTATAAATTTTAGTTTTTAAGGAATAGGGATAATGACACATGGTTTCACAGCAACCCTTCCCTATCCTTCGCTTGATAAAATAGTGGAGATAGAAAAATGGAAAAGTTCTGCCGCTTTGTTCAAAAAATTTGAGAATAAAAGCGAAGGGCTAGGCCTTTATTTGTAGATGTTCGAATCAATTCTATCCTTTAGAGTATAATTTATTAAATCTGGTCTGTTGGGCTAAGGTTCAACCCTAGCCGTCACAACACAAATCAGTCGAACACTCCACATAGACGGTCAACCGCCAGTGGTCATCCTGCCCAATGAGGTCGTCGACCGGTGGTGATCCAACATTTATTGTTATTTATTTTCTCATTTGAATTACTTTTTAATTATTTTAGATTTGAAAACTTTAAATGTTGATAACTTCTTTATTTGAACTCCAATAGCAAAACTTTATATATGAAAGTTGCCCAGAAAGTCGCCATCAGCACAATCGCTTAGAAAATCTATTTTCTTTTTGTATTATGGGGCGTTACATGGAAGGATGAAGGATATGTTATGCTTTAAGGCTAGATTTTAGAGCGACAAAAAATGAAACTGAATACAAAGCGTTGATGTAGGACTCAAGATAGCGAAGGAACTGGGTGTCAAGACGTTGTATATATTCAAGGACTCTTAGTTGGTGGTCTACCGAGTGAAAAAAGAATTTCAGGATAAGGGAGTGAGACATCTCCCTTACCTGACCAAAGTGTTGGAACTACTGAATAATACCGAGTATTACACGATAATGCACATCACTAGGGAAGAGAATACGGAAGATGATTCACTTGCCAAACTGGATAGCTCTAAGGATGTGCATCGGTTGGGAATATTTCTTGTAGAAGTTTTAAAGGCTCCAAGCATCAATGATATGAATGTTAATTAGACCTTGGAAGCTAAAGAAGAGAAGGAGCCATGAATGACTCCAATCAAAGAATATTTTCCAAAGGGGACTCTCGCAAACGATAGGAATGCACAATAAAAACTTTTGCGTAAAGTACCTCGATTATTTGTACAAGAAGGAGAGTAATATATAAGAGGATTATCAATGCCTTTACTAAGGTGTGCCATCAAATACGAGCTAAGAAAATTCTCGTGGACATGCACGAAGGATGTTGTAGTGGTCACACAGGAGGGTAGACAATAGCAAAGAAGGTTCTTCACTATGGATACTTCTGGCTGACGGTAAATTAGGATGCAGTTGATTATTTTAGAAAATGTGACAAGTGCCAGAGGTTTATGAAGATACCCAGATCCCCATCCACTGAGTTTAGGAAAATGGTTAGCCCATGACCGTTTGCAGTATGGGGGATAGATATCATTGGTATGCTATCGATATAGAGAGACATAGCGAATTATGCAATAGTGGTTGTAGATTACTTCATAAAATAGGTTGAAGCAAAACCGCTTACTATGATCACTTTGAAAAAAGTGATCAACTTTTTAGTAGAGAACATTTTGTGCAGATTCGGAGTCCCATGAAAGATAATACCTGATAATGGAACTAAATTCGAGAGTGTTGAGTTCAAAGAATTTTATGCTCGGTACTGGGTGAAGAAATGCTTCGTGACAGTAGCACACCCCCAAGTGAATGGAAAGGTGGAGGTGGTGAACAAGATCACCAAGTCCATTGTTAAGAAGAGATTAAAAGGGGCCAAGGGCAAATGGGTGGATGAGTTACCACTAGCATCCTGGTCTTATCGGACAAATCATAAGTCCACGATAGGCCATACTCCATTCAGTTTGGCCTACAGAACTGAGACCATGATACCGACTTAAGCCAAAGTCCCTTCTTACTGAATATTGTACTATGATCCCAAGATGAATAAGGAACTCTTACTTGAGTCTATCGATTTGGTTGAAGAAAAACAAGAAGAGGCTGATCCGAGGGTAGCTTCTCGTCGGATAAGAGTAGTAAAGCTGTTCAATGCCAAGGTCAGGACCGTACCTTTGAAATAGGCGACCATGTTTTGAAATGGGTTTTTTGGGTATGGAAGCACTTGTTTCGAAATGGGAAGGTCCTTATGTAAATGCGCAAAAGCATTGAGATGGAACTTTTAAGCTATCAGCTGTTGATAGGATCCCAATTCCACGGTCATGGAATAGCGAGCTCTTACTGCTATTTCACTTGAATTCCTTTTTGAAAATAAGATGTCATATTCTTTGGGATTTGATCTAATAAGGCAGTGATTTCCATCCTTTTATTCGTAAATAAAGTAGACTTTTTGAATCAATAGAACCATATTCTTAAAGTCTAACTTTGTGATGCATGATCAGTGACACAATTAAACATTTTGTGTTTTGAAAAAGCATATGTCTATGTACCTGGAGATAGGTACCAATGAACTCCTTTGGTCCATGATCGGGTCATGGAAGTATAATCGGACTGGGGTTGATTGGAAGTTTTGACCTTACAAATCTATTCTTTGACCAATGCTCAAAGATAGGCAAGGTTAAGAATTGGTGCCCGGCAATAGGCATCTGAGACATTGATTCCTTGAGAAAGGAATTAGTGAGGAATTAAATCTTTTGCAGGTACTCTATTGAGATATGTTAGTGTTCATGTTGACATGAATGGACGAAGCATATAGCCATAACTACATTAATAAAACGACCTCGTTTATGCTCGATGTGATATGTTTAGTTGATGATGAACAAGGTCGATCGATGTGGAGCAGTTTTGTTTAGCTAAACAAGATACACTTGACTAATGAAGAACAAAGCTAAGTAACTAGAGTAACATTGAGAAATTATAGAAATTTATTTACATGTACTTAGTTGTGGTAAATAATGGCAACGCATAGATCGTAGATACATACAAGTATAATATATAAGTAATTGAGTTATGGATGTATATTTATGCATATAGGCAAGTATATCGGAAAGAAAGCTAAATGAAGCTAAGGTTGAATGGAAAGCAATTTTTATTTACATTATCTTTTAGCACAAGGTTTGTGAGGGCTACCCCTGCACAAAGATGGCATATATACACGAAATAAATAAAATACAAAACCCAGAAAGTGCTCTTGCTAAAAATGATGGCCCGACTTCCTTTTCGGCTTCTTTGATGGAGTACCGCCCTTTTTCGGTGGCTTGCACTTTCCCTCTTTAGAGATTCTGAGAGAGGCTTCTTGCCATCATTATCGAAGCAAGACTTTTGATAACTGTGGGAAATACCAAGAGCATGTTGGGAAGGGGTTTGAGTAGGACCAGCTGGAGGCTTAATATGGATGCTCAGGCTTGGAAGAGAGGTAGATAGTGGAGGGATCTTCCCCATGCTTGGTTAAACCTTAATCTTCACCGTTTTGAGGAGGTCCATCGCCATTTTCTCCACCATTAGAGATGTTTTAGGTCACTTCTCACCAAGGATGTCTACTTCATCATCAATGGAGATATCGATGTCATCCAGACACTTTGGCATCCTATCTTCTTAGAGTCAGTACTAGGACTTAAGTTGAAGAGTAGAGACAAAAGGATAGACATTGTGGTGCTGGTGGTAGATGTAGCAATGATAGCATTTGGGCCTGGGGCATGAGTAACTGGTGGTCGAGACGACAATGGTGGAAGTTGACCTAAAAGTCAAGGAACAGAATGATACAGGTTAGTGATCTCTCTAGGAGAGAATCGAAGTTTCTCGAAGAACAAAGATACGACATATATAACTTGAGCATGTGAAGTTTCTTGTGAAGGAGACATGGTAGTTTCCTCTTTCTTTAGAATTTTGGAGGTGTAGGGATAATATAAGAGATCGTTAGAGGAATGAAAGCAGGGATGTTTTGGTCATAGCCCTCGGGAGTGGTAGTGTCAGGAGCTTCGAACACACATGCATCATGGACAACAACCTCAAGGGTAGCCACTGCAGAACTGATGATGGGGTAGGAGTGATGTCGTCGGCACAATCCGAGGACCTAGGGCCCACAAGAGACTTGGTAGGCATATGTTCCTCAGTTGCAACCTCTGCTACCTTGATAATCATGCCCTCCTCCAGGGCAACCATATCAACTTTATTTATAAGCTCGTCCTTCAACTTCTCTTCATCGACTTCATCGCTAGAACCTTTAACCCTTTTTAGAATCTTCTTTCATGCCTCGGCCACATGAGGGGTAGCCACATCCTAACTACTTCATATTCTTCATTTCGATAATATTTGAAAATAATTGGAGAAGAGTGGATTCGGTGTCCTCCTCGGCCTAGGTTGCTTTGGCCTTTAAATCTACAATCTCTTTTTATACATTGGCTAACTTGACTTTTATATCAACAGTCTCATCAGTTGAAGATTGTGCCATTTTCTAAGCCTACTCCCTCAATTGCTATTCAGCCTTCATGTATGCTTTAAGATTGATAATTTCAATTTGAAGCATGACCTTTTAAGCCTCTTGTTCTTTGATCTCTTTTTCGAGACTTCCACTACAAATGTGTTCCTTTTTCAACTGGTCAGTAAGAACTAGACTTTTAGCCCTATGAGCAGCAACCTCCCCTGATAATGAGCATCTTTTATAGACTTTGTCTTCTCTTCTTTCTCCTTTTCAGGCCTAGCCAGCTCTTTCTTATAATCTTTACATATGACATTGTGGTCGGAATTCTCCATTTCAAAGCTTCGAATGATTAACCGGTTTTCTCAATCGACAACCAAAAGGCCCTTAACTAGTTTCTTCCATTGAAATAACTACTCTACAAACTCGAAGTTCCTTTTGTTGTCCTCGTTCACATAGTTTCATGGAAGGTCCTTGATGTTGCAGTCAAACTTGACCCCCTGTAGATAGAATTCAAACAGGGTCGCATTCATCTTTGTAACAGAGGAAAAATATTGGCCTTCGTAGGGAGGAGGAGGAGTGGTGTGGCTTGTAAATATTTCCTTTCCAAACTTATAAGATCTCTAGGAAGAAGAAGGGATGGGAGGTTTGGATTGATGGGGAGTTATGATCGGAGTCTTGGGCCGCTCTGTGATGGCAGCAGTGGAGGAATATCAGATGAGAAGATTATAAGAATTGGGAAGGCTAAGAAAGCGATTGTTGTTGGTGATGGGAGTCGTAGTCACACCCGAACTAGTTGCGTGAATCCCTATGACATCGTGATGGCTGTCTCTCTTTAGATTTGCAACATTCCTTATTCCTCCTCCTCAACCTTTCACTCTCAGACTAATAGTAAGAGCGGCATGGGGGTAGCAGCTTCCCAGAGTTTAGGAATGATATTGTCGAGCACCTTCATAGAGTCTTTCCATTCGAATTCTTTCCCCCATTATACCTTAAATGAAAGAAAGATTATGTCAAAATTAAGCTACTAAATTAATAACAAGTGTGGAGTGGCCGTGCTTGTGATCCTAGTAGCATGTGAAGTGTTTGCATGCTCTAAGTAGCCAACGGACCATGTTCGAGGGTTCTAGGGATAGAGTTTCTTCACCCTTAGTGGGCCAGAGCATATCGCCCTAAGGGAAGCCAAATTCCCCGAGACTGGAGTTCAGAATGTCTTCAAAGTTCAGTTTTCCAGAAAGGAAGTTAGGGAGACTCCCAAGGTCAAGCAAAGAGCCGAAGATGTTGTTAGTTAAGCCAATAGGAGAGGTTGAGCCCCTAATAGAGACTAGACCTGCTTGGGCGTGTGTTGAGAAGACTTGAAGAATATTCATTTCGGCTTAGGAGGTGATGTAACCAGGGTGCCTTCTGGGGATATCTACCCAAATGATTTGTTTTCGTTAACAATGTCGTCCTCGTCTTTGTCTCACTCATCTTCTTCCTCTTCCTCTTATTTGTCTTCTCTTTTATTTATGTCATCTCCTCCTTCTAGATTCTCATCTCCTCTATGAGATTTTCTTTAACTCGTTGGCCTCCTTCACTCCTTTATCCATACTCGTCAGAATTGAGGACTATGGCAGAAGGACCATGAGCAACCCAAGATGCTCTATTAGGAACATGATTGGATTAGGAACTCCTCCATTGTAGAGAAAGTGATATTGATGCATGCATGCACTTGCATGTATGTTTTTGTGAGGAGGTAGTAGGGTTTTCTTAAATCTGGATTGAATCCCTTCAAGAATTCCAGAATGTTTGCCAAAGTAGGAGTTGGAACTCATTCAGGAATATTTGTCATGATATGGAAAGAAAGTTGGTTGGTTGTGTGAAGAGATCCTAAGTGTGATGAAAATACTAAATGAGGAATCTTACCACTAGAAAACCAGTAGCGGTTGAAGCCTTCAGGACATCAGATGAAAAAGTGCTTGCTCTTGAAGTAACTCCACTTTTTGTGAAACCCCCAAACAACCTTGCAGGGGGTGAAGGCTTCCATTATTAGCAACAAAGTTTGCCACCTCTTTTAAAGTTAAACATGTAAGAAAACTCTTTGAAGGAAGGAGACCGCAACAATCGATCCCTACGTCACCCGCGGTCGAATGCTGGTGACTTGGGTAGTCAACCGTTGGGGTCTTACCTATAGCAGTAAAACTCCGGACTTGGCTCAGCACGCCTGTTTTGATTAAAAATCAAAAACCTGATTTCAAAAGTAGAAAGAAGGTGTTTTCCAGATATAAAATTATTTTGTGGAAATTCATTTATTTTCATTAAAAATTAACTGATAAAATAATTAAAGGTTTTTAATTAGTATAAATTGATTTTGGGCTTTAAAATGTATTTAGAATTCTATTTCATTCCAGAAAATTATGAAATGATTTCTAATAAATATTATTTGATTTCATAAGAGTTATCGATGAATTTTAAGTATGAGAGAAGATTTTAAAATATTCTCTATAGTTTAAAGTAAATAGAAATTGATTTTCAAGGTTTATAAATTCATTTAAAAATCGTATTTAATTACAAAATATTATAAGATGATTTTTATAAATAATAGTAAGTTTGAAAGAGTTTTCTATGAATGTTTCAATATGGAAAGAGAATTGGAAATGTATTATAAGGTTTAAAATCCTTATTTTTGGTTTTAAAAAATTGTGAAAATCATGTTTTAACGTTTAAATGTATATATAGGCTTTTGAAACATTTAATATGTTTTTCAATAAATTAAATCTCTTTTCTAAATTAATTGTGCTTTATTGATTATGTTTTCTATATGATGAGAATATTAAATAAACTAAGTTATAGTACCGTCTAGTATGTGATGTTGGGTAATATTTCTTTGGTTTTTCTTCGAACTATTTACACATAATATTATAGTGAAGAGCAACTGTAATTTATAAGCATTGAGTAAACTAGCGAATAGCACCAGGGTATCTGACACCTGAGTTGATATTTGCTCGGTTACCAACTGTGCGTAGATGTCACTCATACAAGGATGAGTTATACGGGGTATTCATATATAAGGTGTTGCAAGCTGTGGCTACAGGTTGAGAGCCATAAGTGTATTTATCTTTTGTGTGTGTACTCCTATTATTTTGGCGAGGAGTAAAACCAGATTAGGCTAGCATCCATTCTAGGAGCCTGATCGTAGGGTTATGCCCCAAATCGGTGATATATTTTGTTGTATATGGCTGAGAGCCACTACCCCGTGTCTCATAAGCCAACGGTCTATTACCATTTGAGGCATTTGCAAAGGCGTGACCATGGAATTGCATAATCATGCAAGCACATTGGTGCAAGCTGGATACTAGTTCACGATGGCTGTCGAGGTAACTTAAGGCTGTAAGGGTAGCATGGAGAATGTGTGAGGAAACCCCTTGGAGCATATCTATGAGCTTATCAATCTCTCGTCCAGTTATTGATGAGATAAAGTAGGCTACACTTGTTTACCATTGCAAGATCATTGAGTATGTAGTTGCAAGCTGATATGGCTATTTGTTAGGTTGAAAGCCATGAGCTAGTCGAACCCATGTACATGTGTGTTATATGGTTATCTATGAGATAACCCATAATATTACTACAACCATTTCATATTGATGAGTTTGATCACGTCCTGATTTATCTATTATGCGTTATCTGGGAGCTAATCATGGCATAGTTGAGAGCATGCCAAATCCATGTTTGACATTGGTATGCCATGGATTCTTATATGATATTTACCTTATATGCTGAGCATGACGGACCTCGGGTATGGCTACATTATGATTATCTAAGGGATGATCATAATGTAGTGTTGAAAGAATGGCATTATTATGTTTGACGGTTATTAGGCATTGATAGTTTTTGGTTGCATAGTTATCTCTCTTATTTTGATGTTAAACCATTTGATGTGTAGTTTTATTTCGCTCTGTTATGGTGATGATATATATGCATGGTTTTTTAAGCTATGTTGGTACCTTTTTGGATGTTTATAGGCCACATTGAGTTACGCATGGTTATGATAGAGATAGAGGTATGCCTTAGGAGCAATTTTGTAATTTGTTACATATATCTAACTCAATATCCAATCTTGTTCATAATAAAGGTGTTTGATTTCTATCATATGCTTTGTTATATTATGATATAATTAATTAATTAATTAAAAGTATATTAAATGGAAAATCCTTAAAATTATATGTTATGTAACAGTAATTACAATGTGCAGTAATAATTAGAATTTTATCACATTGAAAATTAAAACATTGTTTTAAATAATCCTGGTCAAGGTGTTTTGGGTAAATATATTGATTCATCCATTGAGACTAGAGTATATAAAGCTTCCAAAACGTTGGGCAATGTATATATTCATGGCTATTGGGAGCACTAAGGAGTTACATAATGATAGTTATTAGATAACTATAGAATGACTCGCTTGAGAGTTTTCTATTGGTTAATCTAACTAAATTCAAATAGAGAATCTCGAAGTGGCAATATTACATGATTCTATCAACTTAAGAATACTGTAGAACTTCAATACAGATACTACAATATGATTAAAATCATGGCATGGCATCTATAAAACGACTATAGTTGGGTCTGAGTTGAAGCATTGGAAGTGAAACACAATTCAATACAAAATTCATCTTCTGGGTTATATGAGGTTAGTATCACGGTCAACTGTGGTCAACTCAAATTCAAAGTCTATATCTAAGGCAATATGTTTAATAATAAATGTTGTTACTGAACCAAGGATTTTTTGTTTGAACTAATCGGATTAAATGTGACAACCTGTACTCAAGTAGGCCTAGATTTTCACAATTTCGAAAACCCAAATCCAATAAAATATAGACTGTTGATTTGGTGTCCTGCAAAAGAGAAATTATACCAGAGCACTAATGGTAATAACTTATAGCGGAAATAAGTAAATATAACAGATTATAATAATCACTAAAAAATAATTGACATCACAAGTGTCAAGTACCTCAGCCAAACAACTGCTCCAAAACAATACCAGTGCCTGCCCTGCTAAATCCCGTGAGTTGCAATAAGGAGGGGGTCAGAACAATGTTCTGGTGACTGGTAAATTATACATCTTATACATAACACTAGCTTATGTCGTTTGTTCACCATTTCTTGTTATGTTATATTTTATCATTAGTCGCTATGACTCCATCGCCACATACGAACTGTTCCCATCTACCTCCCGTAGATTTATATAGTGGAAATTAGCCACAAGGGCCTCTTTAGCTAGTGCAATTAGTTTCTAGGACGCACAATTGAAATAATTACTTTTAAGGACAAAATGCAAAATAATTAGTTTCTAAGGCCTAAAAACCTATGAAATTATGTCCTTAAAAGTAATTGGACTGCTGACTTTGTCCTTAAAAGTAATTATTCTGCTGACTTTGGCCTTGAAATTAATTTCTATGGATGTGTGTCTTAGAAACTAATTGGACTGCAAAGTTTGTCCTTCTACTGAAATGCACCATATATATATATATATATATATATATATCATCGTTCATTAATGGACCTAGATACTATCCTCACTAGCATCTATCGCTCAGCAACTCAAAGGATCCATCGCCTCATTGAATCAGGATCATCGTATCACTCAAGGAAATCCTAGTGCACATCGACGACCTATACTCCATTAGGTCCGGTATTCTTCGGGGATTTTCACCTTTATCTACTTCATATATATCATGGATTTCCGACCCCACCTCCACCCCGTCCATGTTTTGAAGGAATCTCTGTATGGGTCAACTAGCATTGCCCTATCAAACAAACTAACAAACAACTGTGACCGTGCATAACCCAACCGAGTCAATCCTGGTAGGCAGAAGAATAGTTAGGTGTAACCATGTCCTTCTTGTTGACCGCAAGGGACCAATGATGAGCTCGTTAAATATGCAAGTCATGCCCCTTATTTTAGTACCCACGCACGCTAACCCTACGAGCCCTGTTGCTAAGTCTGGTCCTACCCATCGCCCATTTAGATTGCCTAGTGCAATCAAGGGAACATCCTCCTCTGACCAATTTGAAGCATACAACTCTAGTGCTTGTACAGTCTCGCCATCCACAAAAGGTCCACCAAGTACCTACAATTATGGAGGTTCTATTCCAAGCACTAACATAACTTGAGGATGTCCCTTCATCTATATGCAAGCGTATATTCTCCATGGGTCCTACGGTTGAATATGCTTTCACATTTCAACCTACTCTAATGATTCTCGATGTCATTTCCTTTTTATAATTTATACATTAAAGTATAACTATCTACACCATCATAAATGCATAACCGAAGCTACATATATACATATGTTTTAAATTTATATGTTCTCATTCTTCATTCTTCCTTTTATTGCCTCCATACTCTTATAGTTGACCATAAGTCTTATTTTACTATGTGTTTAGCTTTTCCTTTTCAAATTCATTTACGCTTCCTTTTTCAATTTCTTAATATCATTCCCTTTTTATTTCTTGGCTCCAACTAATATTTATATTCTTATTTCATACTCTATTCTTCTTCTTACCTATTTTTCAAAACCTCTTTCTTTTATTTTAATTAGTATTTGTACCTTTTTCATGCCTTAATATCTAACTTTTGAGATTTACTACATTTTAATATATTAGAACTAAAATTCTATTCAATATATGTTGATGTAGTAAATTTCCATATCTTATCAATGAATTGTGCGGTGTTTGTAATTACAAGGAATTACCTTTTTATTTTTCTTGAAATAGACAATAAAAACACGGAGTTTTTTCCTTGTTTTATACATTACTTTCCTTTTATTTTCACATGTGCATTCCTTGTTATTCCAAACGTCACAATTTTGTTTATTTTGAACTTGATAATATGCGGAAATTTACTTGTAACAATCCAAGTTCCAATGTATTAAAATATCATAAAAACCCCAAATAACAAAATAAAGTTTATTTTAACTTAATTCATGTCCATCAAATAAAACAAGTTCCTAATCATTACGAATTCATTATGATTTTATTCATTTCAATTGTTATAAAAATACTAATTAAATTTAACCATTATGCAACTCTAGAAGTAAATCTAATCATTACGTAATTACAGAAATAAAACTAATCATTTATGCAATTACAGAATTAAAACTAATCATTACGTATTTTCATAGGCAGGTTTCAAATCTCCAACTTTTCACATTTATGAATTTATTCACAATTTAAATTCAATTCCCAGGCATATAGGAATAGGTTTGCAATGATATAATCTAATATTATATAAAAATATATAATATTCCTACTTACCTTTAATTAGCGCTTCCAAATCTCTGGGCCTAATCCAGATCTAATCCCGTTATCTGTATTCTCCCCTTTTGACTCCTTGTGTGGATCCACAAATAATGTTTATGCAGATCCCATTAGAAATTGGATTAAGGAAAAAAGATTTAGATCTATTAATTAGAACCAGATCTACAGTTTACCTTCGACGTAGCAACTTGATTTGAACTTATTTCCTATCCTCTATCCTTTTCTATTCTTCTCCATGTGTATCCATGCAATCCGGATCTATTTCTGTGTTTTGAAAAAATTTGGAGGAGAAAAGAAAGTGGCAAAGCTTCCGCGCTTATTAGAAAAATAATGAGTTTGAAGTGGAGCCCTAGACCTTAATTTATAGAGGTTCATATCAGCCCTAACTGTCGGATTGAACTGTATAAAATTTGGGCCATACGGCCAATTGTTACTGCTGCCTTCAAAAGAAGGTGGGTTAACCGCTCATGATTGACCTAGGTAGGGTCGCGGTCGACCTAGATAGGCAAGAATGGTGAAAATTTGAGCATTTCTTAATTTTGTTGATTCATTTCCTTTATTATCTCGTTAACGTAAATCAAAGGTATCTTCTGCCTTAATTAATCTTCTTAACCGTTAAGTTACCATTAATTTTAACTGTATTAATTAATCATTAATTTATTCCGAAGTCCTTCCTTAATTGCATATATAATTATTTCCAACTACAAAAAATCAAACGTTCATAACTTTTTCGTTTGAACTCCGATTGGAAAAGTTTATATATGAAAATTGATCAAAAAATCGCCTCGAATCTAATGGTATACATTTTGTGGCCAAATTACAACATTTACAAAAACTCCATTTTCATAATTTATTATTAACTAATTAACGTAAAAACGTAGGGTGTTACATTCCTCATCCCCTTAAAAGAATTTTGTCCTCGAAATTCCACAATGGTTCGATCGTGTAAACCATCGCATATCCATTCTACACTAACAATCAATTAGTGTACAACCAATTTTGCAACAATTCGCAGTATATATGTACAGTGCATCATAATACATATGATATGCATGAACAAGAATTTCTAATTAACGCCCCCTATATGAATGATTTATTTTTAAATCAATTTCGAAAATATGATGTTAACATCTTAAATATACTGCCAGTTCTACCTGAAAGCAACTTTTTGAAAAATCAAAAATGGCTTTTCCTCCAAATTTTCCCCACCTCTATAAACAGAAGCGTAGTACAATCAGTTTTCATCCAAATCTTACCATCCAAATACCTAGCACACCATTGCTAACATCCATATTTAGAAAAATTCAATTTTCTAAACCTATTTTCTTATGGTTGGAAAGGGACTAGATGAAATTTTTCATATTTCCATCATTCTCTTATGTAACTTTTTTTTCCACTATACCATAGGATCTACTCGTCTGCCCACAATCATTTTCCTGCTTTCCCAAGTACAGTTTGCATAAGTAACTTTTATTTTTTAAAGTTCAAAAATATTTATGTTTCAAAAATTATCTTTTTAAATTTTCCCTCATCGACAAGGTATACAGGGAAAAATGCTCCATCAGAAATATAGCTTCCTTTTCGCTTACCATATCCATTTTACTGCAACTATTGCTACGTAGTACAATCTACACTAATCAGCTTACTGGCTATTCCCCAACGTCATCATGCGGTTGTTCAAAATTTTTAAAACTCAAAATCCTTAGCTTTTAAAAAAAATTAAAAGTCATATTATTTATAATGAAAACTTTCGTAAATAATTTTTTCACAAAATTTTTCTTTCCAAAATATATGTATAATTATATTTTATAAATAATTCTCCGCATTTCTGATATCAGGGTTTAGCCAACAATCCATCGTCCATAACAGAATTCTCTTAATTGTGCGGTATATTTTTAAGTTCTCAAAAACTTTTATTTCTTGTTAATGTCAACCAGCAAACATGTTGAATTTTAAATTTCAGCTTTCAAGGAATAGGAACATTGATTCATGGCTCGCCTCTCCATACTCCTGTCCTCCTTTTATTGAAATTTATTTTCCAATAAATTTCTATTCTTTTCGGAACCTACATTTTTCATTTTACTTTTATTTAGTAGTTAGTTCAATAAATTTTCTTAATTTATTACTTAACTTCTAGTTTCAATTATTTTCTTTTCCCTCACATTAGTTAAGTGACTTTTCTAAAATTTCCTTATTTTTTATTATTTTCTCCAAGTCATAGCGGTCCGCATAGAAAACATATAAAAAGGAACATTTCCATAATCGTACGTGGTTTTCATAGCATCAACTAATACTTACTACACACGAAAAGAAAAACTAACACTGGAAGAAAATATAACCCCACTAACTACTACCACTACTAGAATGGGCCTTGCTAATAGGCCATCCCTTTATAACAACCTTCATATTGATATAGTTAGAGGTATGCCCAAGAGGCAATTATGTAATTTATTACATATATCTAACTCGTTGACCAATCTTGTTCGAAATAAAAGGTGTTTTATTTCTATTATATACTTAATATAATGTGTTATATCAACTAAATAATTAAATTAAAAGTATATTTAATAGAAAATCCACAAATGGTATATTTTATGATAGTAGTCACAAAGCATTGTAATAGTGAGTAATTTATCACAATGATAGCAATATACCATTTTAAACGTTCTTAGTCAAGATGCATCGAGACTAGATATCAATGTATCCATCGAGACTAGAGTATGTAACGTTCTCCAAATATTGCGCGATGTATTACTTATGACTGCTGGAGGCACCTAGCGGTTACGTATGGATAGTTATTGGATAACTATGGAAAGATTCACTCAGTAGTTTTCTGTTGGTTAATATAACTAATGTCAAGCAGAAAATATCGATATAACTGACTTACACAGTTCTTTCAACTTAAGAATACTGTGGATCTTCAATATGAATGCTCTGCTTTGATTATAGTCAAATCATGGCACAATGTCCATCGAGTAACTATAGTTGGGTCGAATGTAAGTATTGGAAGTGAAGCATTATTTAAGGAAGTATTTGTCTCCTCAGTTATATGAGGTTAATATCACGATTAACTCAAGTTAACCCAAAGACAAAGTCTTTGGCTAGAGCATTTCGGTTAATAATAATTGTTATTATTCAACAAAGGATTTTGTGTTTGGACTATAGAGTTGAATATGGATGATATTGGAATTTTGACTATTACCAAATTCCATAAGTCAAAGTCATATGGTTTTGGCTAAGTGATTGGTGTAAATAAATATCAGAACTGGGTAACGCTTAATAAAGTGAAAGTGGATTTTACCGAAGCTGAGTAAGCGATAAATTTGGCCATAATGTCACACCACCTGCTAAGGATATGTGAACGGTAACATTCGAATAGTTCGATGTTAATCGCTGATCGAATTTACATCCAAGAGTCACACAACTGAAATGATGAATTCTCTTTAGACCAAACGATTTAATTAGTTAATAATTGTTATAGATTAATTAATATTTATGAAATTTGAATATGATTTGAGAAATAAATTTTTTGAATATATTTATAATAGTTATAAATATATCAATCGATATGAGATATCGATAACAACTTAAGTTAAATATAATTGTATATGTTTAATTTAGGTTAAATGGGCTAACAACCCATGATGTTTTGGGCAAGAGACAGCTGGTTTGGGATGGGTTAGGGGTGGCTAAGACAAGGGATTTCTGTTTGGAGAGTCGTAGTTAAGATCTAGAGAGAAACTTACATAGTTTCCTCTCTTATCCTACCATTATAAATACTAATCTCAAAACCCTTATCCAATTCTAATTCATTCTTTTGAGCCGCCATCTCCTTCTTCTTTCATAGCTGCAACATTTCTCTAAATTAACCCCAAAATCTCAAATCCAATTCAAGTTAAACCAAGAAGCTATTTGATAGTGAAAGGTTGTTGATTCTAGACTAGCAATCTGGCGGATCAAGGAATTTTAGAAGAGAATTCATTATTTCAACGTGAACTTTAGGGCATCGGTTTCGGGTAATGTTTATTTATATGTTGATTATATTATTATGTTTTTTGATTTATTAATCATGCAAACTTATGAATATAATCAGGTTATTGTTATTTCATTAGTTAGGTGAGATTTTTGTATGTATTGTTGTTGTCATAATAGAGATTGGATATGTGTACGAAATGTAAAAATCTAGTTCATGATTTATGTTTGTAATCTAATATTAAATATTAAAACAAATTTTAGTCTAAAATTATATATGTTTATACATATATATGTATTAATTTATGATTTAATATTCACATACAATTTGAATTAAAACATATGTTTTCATATTCAATGTATAATATTGATTTGAAATTTTTTAAACACTTGTTGATGTTTATTATGAATATAAGTGCTAAAAATAATTTTTTATCATTTATATATATATATTATTCTTAATAATGATTATCCAATTTAATAAATTTATATAAAATAATCCATGCTTCTAAAATTCAATTTGATATTTTTTAAAATTAATTCATTATTCCAAGTGTAGTTTCAGATTTTTTCAACTTAATTTTATATTTTTTAAAATTAATTTAATTTTACCCTATTATCAATTATTTAATTAAAAATATTATTTTAGTTGAGAAAATTCTAGAAATTTTTTTCTAAGCCCTAAAATGTGTTTCTAGATTTTCTAAAAATATAACACTTGAATTTTAATTATATAATTATTTTATATTAATTTATAATGGCCGAAACTATTTAATTCATTCTAATATATATATATATATAATTCATTGTAACTTCAGAGATGATATATTTTCTAACTAGTAAGTTATAAAATAATTAATTATTTTATTATACATATCTATATACATATATCTTTATTGTTATTTACGGTACAATATATAGTTATATAAATAAATAAATACTTTATGTAATACTTTAATGATAAAACATATTTTATACATACACAAATATATATATATATATATATATAATCATTTGAAATTTATAATTATATGTTCATGCTTATATTTGAAAACATACAATACATACAAAATAAGCTAATCTGTCTGTTGCGATATAAATCTCTGTATCCATATACGGCCATATTATACCCTACATGGATTGCTATGTTACACATGCACACACATATATGTATATGATACATAGACACACACACAGATATATATATATGTATATATATATATATGTATGTATGTATGTATATGCATGTATGTATGTATATTTATATAAGTAAAACCAAAATTAAATAAATCTCTAACTACAACTTGTAAATTTAAATAAAATACATGATTTTATTGAAACTAAATTTAGAAAGGTTTTTAATGAATTTAGACTTCATGCCTCATGGGCCAATTAAAGATCCAAAATGGAAAAAAAAGTTGAAATTCATCCATTTCTTCTGTTGTGGGCTGGTCCAGTTCCAACAAATATCATAACATTCCTTTACTACTTTCGATGAATATGGTCTGTTCATCTCTTTCATTCCATACCCAATTATGGAATAGCTATCTCTCTTCTCAATGCAGTGGATAAGAAATACAATATATATAATCTTTATACTAAATGGCAACTAACCTTGGACAAATAGCCTTTCCAATTCCTTTCTTGCTTCTCCAACTTAAGTCTACCAATATCTTTCATGTGTGCTTGCCATCTCATTAACCTTTGTTACTCTCCTCTCTCAATCCAAATCTTTTGATAGTATCGTTAATCCTTGATAATTCCTTTATCCATAATCCTCATACAAGCATATCTCAAAAACTTGTAGAAGTGTACTTCAATACCCTATTTATGGCTTGCACACATATCAACATAATATTTCTAGGCACTTCTAGTGTCCTTCACACTCTACGGGGATTCCTTGTTACTATTCCAAAAGTAGTCATTGTTATCTTCTTCAGAGCCTTATTCTTTTCCCCATCTTACCTAGGCACTAATTCCTATCTACTCCATAGTTAAAATTCTGGTTTTTTCTTAATCAATTTTTTTTTCAAAAATTAAAACTTCAAAAAAAATTAAATACTCAATCCCAAAAATTTTTGTTCTTAAAAGTCCTACTTAAAAACTTCTATTAAATTCAAAAATGCTTGGTGACTTAACCCTTTCTAAAAATCACAGTTTAAGATTTCTGAATTTAACTTATTTATTAAACTTAAAAGAAAATTTTAACAATTCTAAGTTTTAAAATTAAATCAACCTTTTTTTAAAGACCTTTTTAACTTTTGTTTTTTAAAAAATTTAGGATTTTAGATCAAACCATTTATTAAGTTTTTCTTTCAAAAACTTATTTATCTCCACCAAACCATTCCTTTTATAATATATTTTATATGATTCTAAAACACCTTTTATAACTTTCTAAATTATAAAATCTAGAGTAGATAAGAACAACTCTCATTCTGTCACTTTCCTTATATCTCAATATAGATTACTAGCATTGTTTTTAATATAATTTACTGACACTACTTCTAATTACTACATTTTTTATTGTACTTAAAAATTCTATATTTTGATGCATTGGAACTTTTTTTCCTTCGAGAGGAATCATTAGTGTTATAATTCTCTATGAATCGTTTAAAAGAGGGTTCGTGAATTGCATGAAATTACAAGGAATTTTATTTCATTTCCTTATTATTTCAAACAAAACACCTTTCTTTGTAACCTGATTGATTTATAGAAACTTATATTGATATCTATTTTCATTCCAATGAATTAAAATATGTCAAATCCCAACCTAAGTACAATAAGTCAAACCTCTCTTCCATTCATACTTCCTAACTTCCTACTACTTAATTCTTCAGCCCAAACTGCACTAATTTCAACTGGTCTTCCCTTAATTACCATCCTTTTTACTTAAACTACTGTAGTGCAGCCACTTATAGCTTAATTTTTTAAGACCCTAAGTCTTATTTTCTCTACTATTCACCCTATTCCGGTTTATATACCACTCATATTGTCCATCCATACAAATATTTAATATCTTAAAAACTTTCATTGCATAGAAAGATTCACGAGCTATATTTCTCTATCATTTCTTTTCAAAAGAAAATTTCTTACAACACCTTTATGATATATTTTTTCTCAACATCCATTATTTATTTACTTTTCCATTATAAGTCCTTTTAAAGTATACAATTTATACTTTTTCTCATTTTCTAAAAATTTCTAATTATTGGGTTGGACTTGAAGTGGAATTAAAACTATTTTCTCAAGACATCCTTCTTTCCAAATCCAAAAATCCAATCATTAATTAGGAGTGACCATTTCACACCATTCTTTAGAAACTTATCCATCTTCCTCTATTTATAACATATGGGTTATTATTTTCACTTTACCTGGATCTATTATACATCATTAATCGGCAATCAAAATAGGAATCAACAATCATTGAGCTATCAAGGCCCAATGAAGGAGTCATGTACCATCTAGTTTTAGGGATATTCCAAATGCAACTACTCTATAGAAGGAATTCTTAGGATTTTACCATATAATACATTTATATTTATAAACAAAATACAAATACATTCACTCTATGTTTCCCAATCTTTCAAGAATCGACTAACCAATGCTCTGATACCGAATGTAACAACCTGCACTCCAATGGGCCCAGATTTTTGCAATCCCGAAAACCCAAGTCCACTAAAATACAGATTGTTGGTTTGGTATCCTGCAAAAGAGAAATTATATTAGAGCACTAATGGTAATAACTCACAGTGGAAATAAGTAAATATAAAAGATCATAATAATCACTGACCAATAATTGACATCACAAATGTCAAGTGCCTTAGCCAGACAACTGCTACAGAATAATACCAGTGCCTGCTTTGCTAAATCCCATAGGTTGCAACGAGGAGGGGATTAGAACATCATTCTAGAGACTGGTAAATTATACACCTTATACATAACGCCAGTTTATGTCGAGTGTTCACCATTTCTTGTTATGTTAGATTTTATCATTAGTCCCTATGACTCCATTGTTTCGCACAAACCGTTCCCATCTACCTTCCGTAGATCTATATGTATATCCCATCGTCCACTAATGGACCTAGATACTATCCCAACTAGTGTCCATTGCTCAGCACCAAGTAAGGATCCATCGCCTCACTGCATCATGATCATCATATCACTCGAGGAAATCATACAGTGTGCACCGACTACCTTTACTCAATTAGGTCCTGTATTCTTTGAAGATTTTCACTTTTGTCTACTTCATATATATCGTGGATTTTCGGCCATACGCACCTCGACCCCATCCGTGTTTTGAAGGAATCTCTATATGGGTAAACTAGATTTTCCTTATCAAACAAACTAACAAACAACTGTGGCGGTGCATAACCCAACTGAATCAATCCTGGTAGGCAGAAGAGATCGGTTAGGTGTAACCCTTTCCTTCCCGTTGACTGCAAGGAGCTGATGATGAGCTCGCTAAATATGCAACTCCTACCTTTTTTTTGATACCCACACATGTCATCCCTACACGCCCTATTGCATAAGTCTAATCCCACCCATCGTCCATTTAGATTGCCTAGTGCAATCAAGGCTATACCCTCCTCTGACCAATTTGAAGTAGACTACTCTATAGTGCTTGTACAGTCTCGCCATCCGCAAAAGGTCCTCCAAGTGCCTATAATTATAAAGATTTCATTCCAAGCACCAACATAACTTGAGGGTATCCCTTCATCTATACGTAAGCGTATACTCTCCACGGGTCTTATGGTTGAATATGCTTTCGCATTTCAACCTACTCTATTGAATCTCAATGTCATTTCCTTTTTATACTTTATATATTAAAGTATAACTATCCACACCCATCATAAACGCATATCCGAGGCTACATATATGCATATGTTTTAAATTTATATGTTCTCACTCTTCCTTTCATTGCCTCCATACTCTTATAGTTGACCATAAGTCTTATTTTACTATGCGTTTAACTTTTCCTTTTCAAATTCATTTACGCTTCCTTTTGAATTTCTTAAGATCGTTCTCTCTTTTATTTCTTGGCTGCAACTAACATTACTATTCTCATTTCGGTCTCTATTCTTCTTCTTACCTACTTCTCAAAGCCTCTTTCATTTATTGTAATTAGTATTCGTACTTTATTCATGCCTTAATATCTAACTTTTGAGATTTATTACGTTTTAATAAATTAGAACTAAAATTTTATTCAATATATGTTAACGCGGTAAATTTCCGTGTCTCATCAAAAGAATTGTGCGGTGTTTGTAATTACAAGGGATTACCTTTTTATTTTTCTTGAAATAGATAGTATAGAACATGGAGATTTCTCCTTATTTTATAAATCTCTTTCCTTTTATTTTCACATGTGCATTCCTTGTTATTCTAAACGTCACACTTTTTCTTATTTATAACTTGATAATATGCAAAAATTTACTTGTAACAATCCAAGTTCCAATGTGTTAAAATATCACAAAAACCCCAAATAACAAAATAAAGTTTATTTCAACTTAATTCATGTCTGTAAAATAAAAAAAGTTCCTAATCATTACGCATTCACTATGATTTTATTCATTTCAGTTGTTGTAAAAATACCAATTAAATCTAATCACTATGCTACTACAGAATTAAATCTAATCATTGCGTGTTAGCCAGCCTTTTGATCTGTCTATATCTAGACTATTAGACAAGTTAGACTTGATGATAGATAAGTCAAGTAGCCCAGAAAGGTGATCGTGGAGTCCAGAGATCAAGCACAGATGAAGATAAAAAGTAACAATCAATCTAGACTAAGAGATAGACTCTCTGGAATACTCTAAGTATGGATTTGTGGCTCCCCTAGGCAGGGGATCAGTACCTATCCTTTCCCCTAAGGAGTGGATCGAATCGCATCATAGTAGTCATAAACAACATCAACCAACAGTTCAACTCAACGGGAATCGATCGATATCTCTAAAATCATGAAGGGAACTATGCAAACAACTTTGGAAATATGAATCTAGCATAGAGGGGAACCCACCATGGTGATCGCAAGCTGCCACGTGGACATCTTAACCAATTGGGCCGATCACTCTATATTAGGAGTTGGGCCTTGAAATTTTCTCAGTGACCTCGTCTACATCTATAGATTTTGCAAACGAATTTTCAGGAAGATATTCGGTTATCCATCCCTATAAATACAAAGTTCATTGTTCATTTTAGGGATCTTTATGCTTTTATTTTTCTTGTACTCTATTGTGTTTACGAATTCTAATCTGATCCCTCTTTTACTTAGAAATTCAAGTGATTAATAAATCTATTTCATCAAAGTGGATGTAGGTATTCAACTTCGAACCACTATAAATTTGTTTTTCATTATTTTTTACTTGTTTTTTTTGCTTGTTTCCTCTATTTTAGTTTTGATTTCTTCATTTATTTCTCTATATATAATCTACTGGGTGTTTGTGCCAACTTTTAGTGCAAACATTTTGGTGCTTTCGCCGAGAAAATAATTCTCCGGTTGATTGGATCTTATCATCTACTTGTGGATTCCCATATTCTCGAGATAGATCCAGATTTCTTCCAACAAGTTTCCAATTCTACTCGGATTTGAAGCAGATCTAAAAGGAATCTATTAGCCATGGGCAGAGGAAAGTCTATTACTTCCCATGCCATTAAAGGTAATGACAATGCCAATGTGCAATATCAGAGCATATAACCGGCTGCTGTCAATTACCAGAATCCAGTTGACAATGTCACCAAAGTAGACTTTGAAGTCCTAATGAAGGAACTAATGGATTGCCATCAGTAGGTCAACCAGCAAATCCAGGCTAACATCAACCTAATGAACCAATTGAAAGATCGGTGTGGAAAAACAAGGAGGGAGCCTACTCCATACTGAAGTTCGGAGAACTCCTCCTCATTTGATGACTATTACAAAAATAGACACTATAAAACAGATGCAAATGTGGCTAGAACATCGGGACGGAATCAGACGATCGGCTATGGCCCATCGGTATTGAACCCTCTCATGGGGGTAGTCAGCATGTAGGTGGAGGGGCTCACTCTGGAGGTGCTGTGATCGATCAAGGTGTTGGAGCTCAAGCGAACATGGTTGAACCATAGCTAAGAGACGATGATAGAACTACTGCTCAGGAAATGGATCGAGAGTAAGAGGAGCTGAGGCAACATAGTGCTGCCTGGAGGCATGGATCAGGTCGCTCATGTGAGGTGGAACACGACTACCGCCTAGCACTTACTCTCCAAATACCAGACTTAACAGCTATAGTGAGACAGCTTGTGAAAACAAGTCAAGGCTTAACCAACAATTATTGGAGACTCTATAGAAGTAATACTCCATTCACCGACAACATTATACATGTAGAATATCCATGGATGTTCCATATGCCTACGATGCCTGCCTATGTAGGAAAAACTGACCACAAGCAGCATCTCTTGAAGTATGAATGGCACATGGACTCCGACTGAGCCACTGATGCAGTCAAGTGCAGGTGTTTTCCCATTTTTTGGAAGATGTTGCGACCATGTGGTTCACTAAGCTACCACCATGGTCAATCTCTTCAATTGATGAGTTAGCAAAGAAGTTCCTGGAGCAGTTCCACATGCACACGACTCGCCCCAAGGATGTAATGTCACGCTCTAACTTGGTCCAGGCACCAGGGGAACCATTGAAAGATTTTCTGGAAAGGTTTCATACAGCTATTACAGAAGTCAGTAATCCGAGTGATGATGCAATACTCATGGCACTGACTAGCGGAGTCCACCCCGATCCCGAGTTTGGCAATTGGTTAGCGGGAAAGCCTCCTTCTACATTAGACTATTTCTTTGCAAAGGTAGCTCAATTTCATAGGAAGGAGGAGGCAAAGAGAACCAGGAAGAGAGATGTTGCAAGTCCAAGCGCCAAGGGAGTATAAAGTAATGTGGTAGTACAATAATCTAGTGAAAGTTTTGAGAATGTTCAAATCAATGTTTAGAACAAACCAAATGAGTGGAAGAAAGGCGGTGATAGAAACTACGACTGAAGACGGGATTCCGAGATAGGGAAGCCGAGGATCCCATCATTTGATACATACACGCCGTTGAATACATTACTGGAGAATGTTTATCTATCAACTTGTAACACTATGCAGTACAGGAAACCACCTTCGAAGGAACCGACAGAGAAGCAGAGACAGTCTAAAAAGTAATGTAGATTTCATGAAAGTTATGAATATACACGGATGAGTGCCGTCACCTTCATGATGTTATTGTGAAGTTAATTCGAGAAAGAAAGTTGCAATAATTTGTTAAAGCCTCATAGGATGGTGGGCAGAGGACATACGACCCCAACCGAGGACAAGCTTCGCTCAGTGCTGAGGAAACTCGATGGGCGGAAGGGGTAATAGTTATTAATACCATTGTTGGAGGACCACATCTGGTTGACAAAAGCTGGAATGAAATGGAGCGTTACGTGAATGCTTTCAGACAAGTTGACATTGAATGCTACTCGAACATAGAGGATGGTGCTACGGCAAAGCAATGAGGGCTATGATTGATGATATTGTGTTTTGCAATAGAGATGCAGACAGGGTGGAAGCCCTTACGATTGACCCAATGGTGATCTCGGCCACGATCGGCCCTGCCTTGGTGAGAAAGATTTTGATTGATTGTGGAAGTTCCATGAACATCATTTTTAAGAAGGCATACGACCAAATGTTATTGGAATCTGAAACCATGTAGAGCTTGTATTCATAGCTTTAACGGTATTGCAACTGAAGTGGTAGGCTATGTCGAGCTACCAGTGGAGTTAGGAGATGACAATCGAAGGAGAGTGCAGGTGCTACCGTTTATTGTGATGGATGTGAACTCTCTGTACAATGCTTTTATGGACCTACCGGCTTCTGCTGAATTCAGGGTAGCTCGCCCCTTGGTGTCAGACACTTAAATTCTCGACAGAGAATGGCATGGGAATTATCCATGGAGATCAGACGATTGGACGTGCATGTTATGTGGCTGTGTTAAGAGACGCTCAGTGAAAGGAGAAAGGAGAAAGGAAAGGATATGGAGAAGCCTCTCTGCATCAAAACTAATGAAACTTAGCAATCAGCGTTTGAGCCTTGGCTTGGGCACCATAGTCAGTTTTATAAAGATATAGATCCGAGAGATGAAGAAGAAGAGCCCAAAGAAACCAAGGCTGCACCCGTTGAGCTAACAATCGACATCACGGTCAGCCACGACAACCCATCACGAGTCTTGAAGATCGGATCATAGCTTAGTGCAACGATGGTGAAGGAATTAGCTGGTTCATTCCAAGCGAATCTTAATGTGTTCGCTTGGACCCATTCTGACATGCATGGATCTCATCGAATATTGCAAGCCATGCATTAAATATCGACCCGAGGCATCTCTCGGTGAAACAAAAATGATGTGGCATGGATCCGGAGAGATCTGCTACACTTAAAGAGGGTATGGATAAATTCAAAAATAATGGGTTTATCTGCGATGCCCTCTACCCACAATGAGTATCCAATCCAGTTCTTGTGAGAAAAGCTAATGGAAAGTGGCGGACATGCATCGACTACTTATACCAGAACAAGGCATGCCCGAAAGATAAGTTTCCACTTCCAAGGATTGACCAGTTAGTAGACTCAATCGGTGGACACGAATTTCTTTCATTTTTGGACACGTACTCCAGATACAACCAGATCCCGATGCACGTTCCCAACTAGGAACACACCAGCTTCATTACTGATCTAGGGCTATATTACTACATTGTGATGCCATTTGGATTAAAGAACGCTGGAGCTACTTATCATAGACTGGTCAATCGGATGTTCAATGATCAGATCAGATGATTGATGGAAGTATATGTGGATGATATGCTCGTGAAGTCACGATGATCAAACGACCACATCGATGACTTGGTGGAGATGTTTAGTATTCTCCAGAAATATGGTATGAAATTCAATCTTGAAATGCTCTTTCGACGTTGCATCAGAGAAATTCTTGGACTTCATTATTAACTCTCGTGGGATTGAAGCCAATCCCAAGACTATTCGACCATAAGGGACATCCAAGTGCCGAACACAATCAAGTAGGTGCAAAGCCTAAATAGGAAGGTCGCCACCCTAAGCCGGTTCATCTCCAGAGCCACGGACAAGTGCATTCCTTTCTTTGATTTGATTAGGAGAGAAAAAAGAAACTTCGAATGGATGCTAGATTGTGTCGATGCATTCCAAGCTCTGGTACATCACTTAGAGAAACCTCCCATCTTGTCCAAGCCATTGGATCATGGAGACTTGTACATCTATTTAGCAGTGCTGATACATGCCATAAGCATCACACTGTTGCGCGAAGAGAATCAAATCCAAAGGCCAGTGTATTATGTTAGCAAGCGATTGACAGGTGCTGAAAGGAACTATCCAAAACTAGAGAAGCTCGCGTACTGCCTGTTGACTGTGTCAAGGAAGCTCCACTCTTATTTCCAGGCTCATCGAATCAATGTCTTAACCGACCAGCCATTATGACAGGTCCTACAGCAACCTAAGACATCTAGAAGGTTACTTGAATGGAACATCTAATTGAGCCAATTCAATATCACTTATCTCCCTCGGAGGGCCATCTAGGACAAGCATTGGTAGATTTCATAGCTAAATTCACTGCACAGGATGACTCTCCAGTGAGCAGTGGAGAACCTACCATCTGATAGAAGATGTACATGGATAAAGCATCCAACGATTGGTGTTTTGGCGTCGGGGTCACACTGGGAACTCCTGAGGAACGCTTGGTCTGCTACGCCCTGAAAATTGACTTCCCTACAAAGAATAATGAAGCTGAATATGAAGCCTTGATCGATGGGCTTAAACTTTCTAGAGAGCTGAGAGTAAAGACATTGCAAATTTTCTATGATTCCTAGTTAGTAGTAAACCGAGTCAGGGGAGAATATCATGCCAATGGAGCGCGACTTGCTCCTTACCTCAACCGGGTCCAAGAGCTACTGACCGATGTCCAGCATTACACCATTACACACATCCCAGAGAACAGAAGGAGAAAGCCGACTCACTAGCCAAGCTGGCCAGTTCCGGGGATGCACACCAAATGGTCTTGGTCCCTATTGAAGTACTTAATGCTCCAAGCATTGACCGGATAGAGATTGATTAGGTCCTAGAGACAGAGCCCAAGAAGGATTCGTGGATGGCTCCGATTAAAGACTATTTGCAAAGGGGAATCCATCCTGAACGGAGGAATGAAAAACGATAGATCCTTCGTAAAGCTTTATGGTACATCCTTTAAGAAGGAGCTGCTTCAGTGTATCGCCAACGATGAAATCAAGCGAGTATTAAGAGAAGTCCATGAAGGAGAATGTGACGATCACGCCGGGGTGCAAACCCTGGCGAAGAAGATACTCTGCTATGGTTATTTCTGGCTAATCGTTAATCGAGAGACAGTTGATTATACTAGACAATACGATAAGTGCCAAATGTCTACAAAGATTCCGAGATCCCCACCGATGGAAATCACTCAGATGGTCAGTCTGTGGCTATTTGCTAGTTTGGGTATTGACATCATCGGCTCCTTAACGATTTCTAAAGGCGGTGCGGAGTACGCCATTGTAGCAATCGATTACTTCACTAAATGGGCTGAAGCTGAACCTTTGGTCATGATCACAATGAAGAAATTAATCAACTTTGTGGTTCGAAACATCATCTGTCATTTTGGTCTCCCTCGAGCAATTAAAACAAACAACAGGACCCAAATCGACAATACTGAATTCAAAGACTTTTGTCGTTGGGATCATATTGAGAAAAGATTTGCGGCAGTTGCTCACCATCAAGCTAATGGATAGGTCAAAGCTGTTAATAAAATCATAAAGTCCATTCTAAAGAAGCATTTGGATGGTTAAAGGCAAGTGGGTTGATGAACTCCCATCGGCATAATGGGCATACAGAACCACCAACAAGTCCATGACTAGCCACGCTCCATTCCCCTTTGCTTACGGCTCTGAAGCCATGATTCCCATAGAACTTGAAGTCCCTTCTCATCGAGTAACTTACTATGACCCACAACTAACAGATATCTCCTTTTGGAATCTCTAGACATGGTTGATGAGAAGAGTGAAGAAGCTGACTTAAGGATAGCTGCACAACGACACCGAGTTGCCCGGTACTACAATGTTAAAGTCCGACTTAGGACCTTTGAAATTGACGATCTTGTTTTGAAACAGATCTTTCCTACCCCCACAAACATGGGTCCGAGGTGGGAAGGACCGTATGTCATCAATCAGAAACTTGGAGATGGAACTTTCAACCTAGTGACTGCCGATGGCATCACACTCCCTAGAGCATGGAATAGTGAGCATTTACGATGCTATTTCACTTAGTTTTATTTCATTCAGTTTTATTTCATTTAGAATTTGCTTTTGCATTTGAATTTAAAGCCATGTAATAAGAAAAAATCTGTCGCTTCTTTTTCAATTTGCAATAAGATCTGAAGTTTGCTCCATATCTTTGAATTGTTTATGCATAATAATGTAATAGTTATGATATGCGACCAACTTACTTCTACATATGCCTAATATAAACCAACAAGTACCTAGAGTTTGGTGCCAACAAAGTACTCGGGTCCATAATCAAATTAAACAAAATGAACATGACTCGATCGTTCATCCATTAACTCTCGCCTGTAATCCGATGGGCTGAGTATAAAATAGAGAATGAGTGTGACTCGACCATCCATTAACTAACTCCTTCTCCCGATTCGACGGGAGGAATGTAAAGTAAAAGTAGTCATGATACGAGTCATATGACCGACCACTCTTCGACTTTTGCCCCAGACTTGGAGGCAAGGGAATTAATTAAAGGAAATGTGGTTCGACCGTTTCCCAAAATAACTTCAGTCCCCAGAGTGTATGCTACATTATGAACATTAAACGGGTGTGATTGACTGCCCATCGACTAACTCTGATCCCCAGAGTGTGGATAAGAGTAGAAACAAAACGAATGAGCGTGATTCGATCATTCATTCTCCAACTCTGGCCTGAACCCGATAAGTGGAGTATAAACTCATCATGGATGGGACCCGACTGTCCATGAACTAAATCCGCCAACCCAAGATCGGGGGCAGGAGTATAATCGCTTAACCGCTGAACACGATAGCATAACACTGTGGCTCGCACCTAATTTTTGACACTACTTAAGGCCAACCGAAAGAAGGCCTTGAGATGGATTTGTCAAATCAACGCTCAAAGCAATGGGCAACCAAAAGACATTGCAACTTGAATGACGAGTGATAAATTACAAGTACAC
Organism: Allium fistulosum; assembly: GCA_030737815.1. Taxonomy (NCBI): domain Eukaryota; kingdom Viridiplantae; phylum Streptophyta; class Magnoliopsida; order Asparagales; family Amaryllidaceae; genus Allium; species Allium fistulosum. Next base: position 1,040,374,749 of record CM060902.1, on the reverse strand, counting down.
TGAATGAAATATGTAATATCTCGAACACTTAAACAAGTTCTGTACAAAAGCTAAACAGAAACGAAAGATTTTTTATTCACATACTAAAACTTGGAAACTATGTACAAGTTTATTTTAGAAACTAAAAGCAAAAATCAAGGGTCATGCCTGCAAATTTGCGACCAACAAAAAGAAACTAGCTACCTAGCTATGCACTACCCAACCGATTGATGGCTATTTCTCTTTTTTTTGTTCTTTGGGGTGTTCTTTGGGGTGTTCTTCGGGGTGGACACCCCAGAGCTACCGCCTCATCCTTTCCTCTTCGACTCTCTTTTGCCCTTGCCACCTTTAGGAGATATGCTTTCATAGACAGGAGTAGAAGCAGACTAACTTTGGATATAGAAGGGTCGACCTCCTTAGGAGTGACATCACCTGGTAGTATAACTTGGAGCGGAGTAATATCCACTTTAGCGCTCTCCTTCTTGGCTTGCAAATCCAGCTCCTCTTTTTCAATGCTCTCCTTCATGCTTGTTTGCAACCAAATTGGCCACAAACACCCAATAATAGGTTTGTGTAGCGAAGTAAATGTTGAAACTAAAATAAAACAGTGGAATATAACAAAATAATAAGCAAATCAAAACAAAAATCAAGAACAACAAGATTTATAGTGGTTCGGCGTCAATTGTCTACGTCCACTTTGAATACTCTCTTTATCGATCACTATAATCTTGATTACAATAGTAAATAGTAAGAAGTAAGGGAGTAATGAAAAAGTTGATTACAATAAAATAGCTATGTAACCGGCAGCGTAAAGATCCTCAGAATGACCCTCTAGGCTAGTATTTATAGGTGAAAGCGACCAACAATCTCTTAGAAACTTTGGCTATAGGACCTCCTTACCCATATGGGCCCACCATAAAGGTCGCTAGGCCCAAATCCCAATGAATAGGGATCAGTATCGATCCCTTCATTGGTTGATTATGGGGCAACGATCCATATGGTAGCTTCTTCATGCTTAGATATGATGGCTCTACAAATATCATGTTGATTAGATGTATGGAGCTCGTGTTTTTGGTTAATCTTTGGTTCGAACCCATTTTAAAGTTGTTTCTGTCGATCCCTTATAAGTGGGTCATGCCGATCCATCTCGCTTCACAAGGTTATGCTGATCCCTCATGCCTTACATAACTATGTCGATCCCTCTTACTTTCTAAGACTGTGCTGATCCATCCTATTCCACAACACCCATGCAGATTCATAGACCGCCACCTATTCCGATCCCACTATTACTTCATCCATGTCCACTCTTCATCCAACTGACTATGCCGATCCCTAGTGTACTAACTTTCTAAGCCGATCCCTTACCTATCCAAGCTATTCTCCATATTTTTAGCATCCTGCATCGTCTATCTACCAACTCCGTCCAATCTTGGTTTCATATAACCATATGAACTATGCTTCCAGTTCTACAACCATTGTTCCATGGTCATCCTTCTTAATAACAGTCGAATCTGTCTTGCGCAGTCGGTCTAGTATAGCCGGGTCAGGATACCGGCTAACACTTGCCCTCCAAAGTACGTCTTGTGAGTAACATGGCGTGCTTTGAATCGAAACAAGTCTGAATTACCGGAATGATGTCCATCCAGCTTCCTGATTGATTGCTATTCCTCTGTCAAATCATTTTCCAAGGCATTGAATCTTCCATTGATTGCTATGACGCTTGGTCGACTTTCAGTTATATAAGTTCGATGTCGTATTTCATCAACATATACAAATTCGGTCATGCAGGACTTATAAGCCTTTTATTATCTGATCCAGCCTCGAACTTGAAAGTTTCAGGTTTGATTGCAATTTCTATTAATTTCAAAAGGGTTGAACTTTTAAATCATTCCCATGTATATTCATATACATGTTTCTGTCGTTGGCCCCTGGACATGCTCGAACGTTCACATGTCAATGCCAATTTTTATAGTATTCTGTATGTTCGTGTTTGCAGTCAAACCTTCATGATCACGATCATCATTCACTTATCTAAGAATTCCTCCCTTTTCATTTTTAAGTTCATTCATTTTTCTTCTGTTTTTCCTCTTAGTTTTTATACATATGTAGGGATCGACATTCAACATGCCAACCCATTACTGAAGCTGTGCAAATAGGGATCGGTAGGTCACAATGCCAATCCCTCCTTACTTTGGACTCGTTCAACCTTATGACTGATTCCTCTTCCCGCACACATATATATACGAACCCTCTTTCTTTCTTTCCTTACTTTATCATTTCACTTGCTTTTGAACAAAGCCTCCCTTCCGAACCCAGGCTCCCCAAGTTTTCGACCTCAAATCCAAACACAACTTCAACCAATCTTCCAAAGTCAATCCAACAGACCTCAAACGCTTGCCCCTGATTTAACTCGACATTCCATGTTTTAACATAGCTACGAATTTACAATTTTCCTTCACATAGGTATGAGTGTAATTGTCAATGAGTGTTGTGGTGAGTTCGAGCATCTTTTAGGTAGACGGCTTGATGGGTTGCATTAGGATGTGAGGGGGAGAAGAAGAAGAAGAAGAAGGAGGAGAAGTGTTTGGCTGAAGAGCTTTAGTGGGGAAGGAGTTAGGAAGGAAGAAAGGCAGGGTTCAGCATACAAAGGATTCGTTCGTATAGTTATGATAGAGGAAAGTTGTGGAAAGAGGATCGGATAGGAAGAGTTTCGAGAGGAGTTGATATAGGATAGTGACCGGTATTAGGTTGTGATGTTATAGGATAGGGTTCGGTATGTAGTGGCTTAGATGAGGGATCAGTGTTCCTTAGTTATGAAGAGGGTTCGGTGTTGGGTTGGTTTAGGAAAGGGATCGGTATTAGGTAGTGGCCTTGGGAAAGAGATCGGCAACAAAGTCAAGGGTTTGGTATTCACACCAAAGACCAACCAATCTAACTCATTTGAACAATCAATGCTTGTTTGCTTTGATGTCTTTGAACATAAGATGACAGTGAATGATATAACATGCATACTCGAACTGTTGGACTTGAGATTGAACGGGAAATCTTCCGAAATTCTTATTATGGGCAATGTAATAAAATTGCTAATAAACTTAGATAATAGACTTCATAATCCAATATGCGGATAGTCGATCCCAAAGCTTTCGTTGCCGATCAGCTTCCTTGCCAATTGAGACGGTTAGCGACGACGGTCTCTTTGGATAAAATCCAAGTCTCATCGTTTTATTTTTGCCTTCTTGATATCAAATTGTTTATGTCTGTTACACACTGCACTGCACGACACTAGTTCACACTTAACACGGGGGAACAGGTTTTTATTTCTAATCTCGGTTATTTACTGAGTATAGCTGATATAGATTCCAGATGCACGAAGCGTTCAATTAAAATGTCTTTCGATTTGATGATGCAACACATTGGTTCTAAAGTGAAGTCGAGTTATGCAACTATGTTTGGAAGGCCTTTTCCAAGCCACCATGTAGAACAAACAGAAGCTTCTAACCCACATATCGATCTCTTCTCCGACATTCTACTTCTTCTAATGGAAATCATCAGCCATGTTCCTAATGTTGTTGAGGGTGCCATTCTCCTTGATAATCCAGTGGATTCACAAGCTTCTCGAATCGGCGAAGCCGCTCTTCGTTGGTTATGCTCAATACATAGAATTCTATTTGAGGAGTCTTAGTTCCTACAAGACAAGATAGACCTCACTTGCCCCTAGCCGGATATACAATGTGCAACAAATTTATGTGCTGGGCTGGATGCGTTCCACCTTTTAATTCCTTTGTCTGAGAGATGTTGAGATATCTCGGGATCACCTCTACACAACTGCATCCCAACAGTTATGCTTTTATCCATGGGACTTTCCTGCTATTCATGATGTTCTATTCTGACCGCCCACTCTTGAAGACATCAGATTTATTTACAATTTCAAAAGACGATCAAGAAGCCCTTCTTACGTCTTCCTTGACTTGACGGGCACCAAAACAAACTTTCATTATTTAAACATGAATGGTTCTACGTGCGATGCCTCCCAGATTCACAAGAAGATGGTTAGAAGGACGTAAGTGTTACTTCCACTTTTCTCTGAAATTCACCGACTCAAGTCAGGACTTTTCCCTTGAATTTACTAACATCTGGAGTTCTTTCAGGTGTTCGTCCACGTCCCGAAGGCGCTAATTTCTCGAGAGTCGTTGCTGCCATCCACGCTACCCCCGTTAAGGACCAGGACATCAAACTCCTTGAAACCGATGAACTTCTATCTTTATTCAAGCTATTGGAAGACGGTCGTAGGATCGGACTTCCCGAAAGCGTGGCATTACCTAGGAATATTCCAGAACAAAGAAGGGAGACAGTTAAGCCCATCGTGCCCCTACTAAGGGGGCTCGGGAAGATACTAAAAAGGGGGAAATCAAAGATTCTCAAGTTGATAAATGGGGAGATGACGATGCAGGCCTTGGAAAAGCATCGATGGTTGAACCGTCGCTAGTCGGGCAATCGCAAACACCTCCAAAGAGAAAAAAGAGGTTGGTGTATAGGTTACGCAGAAGAAAGACTGCATCAGAACCGGAGTTTGTTATTACTCCTCTCAAAGAGGAATCATCTTCTCAGTATTTGGAAAGCTCGTTAAAAGGAATCTCCAATCTTCAAATTCCGGACGACATTATGTCCTACGACTTTCCAAATAGTAATATCAAAGGACTTAATTCTCCTATAAGAAGCAGCAAAGGCATCCAACCTTCTAATAAAGGGGAGAACACTCCGATGAGCAAAGCCACTGTTACCAGTCCGTTGGGGGGAAGATTAGGACACTTACAATCACTTGTACTCCACTATACACTTGTTATTGATCTCTCGTACGACAACTTCTAGTACACTCTTATTTGGTCTTTACAGGTGTAATGTCTCAATCACGAGCCTTTGATCGTCTTCGAAGCTCTTCCGTCTATCATCGCCCAAGCCGGGATTCTAAGTCCACTCGACGTAGAGAAAAGGATGAATGACGAGACAAAGATTATCTTTCGAGGGAGTATTCTTCCTCTTCTAAGCAAAAGTCTCAATCTCACGTGTCTCGTCGGGGCAAACATTCTAATCTTCCGGTTCAGAGTGGAGGAAAGTCTTCTTATCATGGCCCTCATGTCGTTGCCTCTCACGAGCGACACTTTGGCTCTTCAAGTTTAAGACAATCTTGTAAGCGCCGATCTGGCAAGCACCCACTCGCTACTTCTGATCCACCCCTGCTGGCTACTGGCCCTGACTCTTCTACCGCAGAAAAGTTGGCCGAACTTAAAGCCACTTTCCCAAAGTTTTGCTTCAGTGGTCTCAAATTCCTCCCTTTTATTCATGTTATCCCAGGGCATGCCAAAGAAAGCTCTCTAACGTGTATGAACGACGTATTCATTCAACACGAATCATTCATCCATTTGGCGAAGAAAGTTTCTGAAGTTTCCATCGAGCGTCAACATGAAATAGATCATCTCAAGTTGGAAGCAATTCATGACAAAGATATAATCAAGCACCAGGATGCTGAGTTGCTTGAATTCAAAACCCAACTTGCCAAGGCTGAAAAGAATGCCAAGGAGAAAGCAGAGGCGGTAAGCCGTTTGGAAACTTCTCACAAAAAGAACTCGACGCGACACTTCAATGCAGCGGAACACTTGCTTTAGAAAAAGGCTCCTTGCAAAAGGAGAAAGACTCTTTAGCTCGCCGCATTGAGGAACTAGAAGAATTGTTAAAGAAGGAAAGGGAGGAAAAGATTGAAGCCCAAGAGGAGTCGTGGAAATACTACGAAGAAGTCGTTGAGGCTAGGGGCTTGAAGGCAAAACTTGACAAGCAATTTGCTAAAATTGAAGCCTTCAAAGAAGAGGCCCAGGAAGAGGGTAGAAAAGAGATGCTCGAACAAGTCAACTGCTAGGTAAAAGCCACCATGGAGTCCGATAAGAAAGAAATCAAGGACTTATTCTATCCGCTGATTATAGAATACAATGCAAAAGTCCTGCTCCACCACGACTTAAGCTTTCTTGGCGAGGGTTATCTTGAATAGCTTGTTGAAGCCTGGGAGCATTTTGTTAAGATAAAGAAAGAAGAGCTGGGTGAAGCCGAATTCAATGAGGAAAAGCTAGTGAGGGAGGTTCTTCAAGGAAACGAGCCTTTGGATCTGGCCGCTGCAAAACTTCAATTTTTCAAGACTTCTGCACCCATTGAAGGAGGAGAGGACATTGCGAGGTCCTCAGGAACTGATCCTAAGGTATCCCCTCCAACCCAAGTGGCCAGACCATCAACTTCTCTTGACACGGAGCAGACTCAGGGTTACAATCCGGATAAGCCTGGCTTTGAGTCAAAAATGCTATCTCCCATCCTTGAAGGAGGCACCCCAGCGACAACAGAGAGTCAACAAGATACTGGTATTGTGCTTTACTTCTTAGTGCTTGAGGAGTTTTGTTTTTCGCATATAATGGTGTTAGGCTAATTCCACTACTTTAACTATTTTTGCAGGTCTTCCTGGCTCTAGCCAGACTCCTAAAAGTGGTGTGACTACATAACAAGTGTAACGACTCATGCTTTTAACTATTTTAAATTATTAAATTTAATATGATTATTGAATAAAAATGGTTAGAAATAAAAATTCAATGTTTATTTATGTAATTTATTTGATATGAACTTAGATAAAATTTTGAAATAAACAATTTTGAAGATTTAAGCAATAATAAATGTTGAAATGGAATTCTATGCAATTAATGTGTTGTAATTAATAACTTGAATTGAATAATAATGTTGAAATACTATGTAATGGAAATAGTTGTTTTTATTATTGGGATTTGTTTTAAAAGTAAATTTTATACGTTAAATGACTTGTATTTCAATTATAGTGATTTATTGGATAATTAAATTGTTTAAATCTAATATTGGAAATTATTTGAATAATTGAATTCTGGATTTAATATGATTGAAAATGATATCAGGAGTTGATTTAAATTTTATTTAATTACGAATGAAGATCGTTAACATTTAGAATTGGAGTTAAAAGTGAATAATTAGAAATTGGAAATTTTATATTATAGTTAACGAGTAAAAATAGCCATTTTGGCCACTGTGTCGGATTTCGACGAAATTAGTTCCATTGGATCTGTAATAGTGTATTATTATCGGATTTCAAATTTCGTAGCGTTTGGATTTACCGTTTGGTCGTACGATCTGAAAACGCGTAGAAATAATTTAATTGAATTTAATTTAAATAGTCGATTTTAAAAGCTATCTTCCACATACGATCAAATTAGGTTACGAAACATGTTCCATTGCATTCGGAATAGGGTATAACATTAGAAACGCCGGTCGGCATGCCTTGATAGGGATTCGAAATAAATATCTAGGTATTTTGAAATTAAATAGAATATATTTATATCGATTGAACCCTGCAGCCGTTTTCTGTCATTTCAAAGCCACCCTATGCTACCCAAGGCCGACCTACCTCGTACCCAAGCCGCCCTCTTCTCGTTTAAAACATGACATTCCCTTTCTTCTTTCAAAAAATAAAAATCGATCTTCGGATATAAAAAAAAGATCCATCATTATAAAAAAAATAAGATGAAATCGTGATTTAATCGATCGCGAACAATGGCGGTGGCCTGGAGAAAGAGGCGCAAGCACGATGGCAAGATGATGGAGTCGTTCGTTTGGGTTCGACTATTGATCGAGGTAGACAAACCAGCACTGGAGGAGGTCCCGGGGGGTTCAGGCGAGGTCGACGGCAGGCAGTGGCGGAGGGCATTGTGATCTCGCGTTCTAGGGTTTAAGGCCGGGTCTCAACTTGGGCTATGGAGTCGCGTGCGTGGTCCTGGGCGGCGACTGCGAAATGTTGACGGCGACGGCGGCTTTCGATCGAGCATGGGCGAGATGAGTTTCGTGTGTGCCTGTAGGAGGGAAGGTCGTTTTTTACTTAATTTATTTTTGTTAAATTAGTTTAAAAAGATAGTTATATTAATTAAACCATAATTTTTGCATAAGAATCTGTTTCGGACGAAACGAGTTGCAGCGGATTCGTATCGACGTCGTCTACAGCATGGTATGGATCTGGAATTTATTTGAAGCTGACATATTTTTCAGTTTCAAATAAAGGTGAGTGTTTTATACGCTCACATTTGACTAAATAATTTTTATGTTAGTTAAATTTATATCGTGAAATGATTTAAATTTATTGATAGTTGTTCGATAAATTTAATTGGCATTTAAATTGACATCTGAATTAATTGATACAATTTGAGTTAATAGTTAAATTGAATTAGAATTAAACTGCTAGTAGAATCCCTGATTATCGATAATTGGTTGATTGTTGTGATTATTGGTTGTTTGGATGATGGATTGAGATGGATGCTATTGATTGATATTTTGGATGTTTATTTATGTTTAATATATCCTGTTATCATCCTGTATATTATTTACAGTATATAAAACTATAAATTGAATTATTTCGAATAAATTAAGAAATAGGTTGAAATGATATATACCTATGGCATTATTTTGGATTTAAATGATATATATCCATCCCTGAATTAAACTGAAATAATTGATTCACTTGGCCATAGGATAGAAAATTATATATGGACACCGGATTGGTTAAATTAAACGAGTTTAAAATTTTTGATTCGAAATTTATTTAAATGATTTTAATTTAAAGAAATAAAAATCAAATTTATAGAAATCAAATTATTTTCAAACTTGAGCTTGGAATGTTGAAATTTAAATTTGGTAATGGGAATTGTTTAAATAATCGAAGTTGAGATTTTGAAGTTATAATAGAAATATGATTTGAATTTCGAAAATTGATTTGTTTTAAAAAGATTTGAAATTTCATTCGAACTTTGAAATATTACTAAGTGAAAGTAATATAAAACGATATTTCAAAAATGGAACTCGGGATTGACTTATTTTGGAGATTTGAATCTTTAATTGAAGATTGAAAGTTAATTTGATTTAAATTATTTTAATCGATATTCAGAAATTGACTCGAACTCATGTAAACCAAAATGGTTTAAATTTGAAAACTGAATTGAAATTAATTCAAATTGGAATCGAAATTGAAATTAACTGGAATTGAAATCGGAATTGAATCGATTTAAATTGAAATGGAATTGAAACATATTTGAATTGGAAGGTTTGGAATTGTAAGAGTTTGACTTTGAAACTATTTTCAAATAAATTATTTTAATATAAACTGTTTAAAACCTATCTTTTTAAATATCTAAATTATTTTGATTTTCTAGACTATTTCCTATATAAACCATTTTCAATATATAAACCATTTTATTAAACCATTTTATATCAAACTATTTTAACTTGTTTTAACCATTTAAACTATTCAAACTATTTTCTAAAATTTCATATTGGTCAAGGCTGGAATGTTTTTATTTAAATCGTTGATTTAAATACGAATTGGGTTAAAATGAAGTTATAACCTAAATTGTAATTCGAATTGAATTTTGAAGTGGAATTGACACATCAAACTAAATTGATGATTTTTGAAGTAAATATGATGATCTCGAAATGAATTTGATTTTGAAGTGAATATGATATTTTGATATCAAATACGAATTGTTTTCGAAATGTAAAAGTACCAACCGGTGTGTAAAACGACGTTTGGTTGTTAAAGAGACCAGAGCCTCTTATTGGCATACTGTCAATATTGGAACCACTTTAACAACTGTGTACGCGGAGAAGACTCCAGAACGAACTAATTGGATTTGGCGTCATTTGCTGGATTTGAAGAAAGAGAACGATGATGGATTGGCCTGACACTTGTGTCAATTTGAAATGACTAAAACAAGAGCCGTACCGGCCAATGAGGTTAGCTACATCTAGCGGACACACTTCTTTGTATTACTATCATGACATTATTATCGATTGGTGCGCACCCTCGGATTTTGGTAGTGTTGGACGTGGTGGGCCGTTAGGGGTTACCACCAGCCGGGAAGGGTGAACTGGTAGTATCCTACCTTGGGCATTGCCTCATGTGCCTTGTCATGCTTTTATCCTTATACGAGAACCCTACGATTTTGGTTTAGTGATGCCATATCACGGCGCATCCCTATCTACCGACGGTTTACTGGTGTTTTATATGCAAACTGTACGACAATGCTTAAAAACGCATTAAGGGGGATCAGTGTAAAGCCTTAACACTATTTTAATATCTTATATTACTGGTAGACATTATATATGTAGCGTATTCTACTACATATAATATTTTGACACGACATTCCCTTTAAGAAAATAAAAATCGATCTTCAGATAAAAAAAATAGATCGATCATTAAAAAAAATAAGACGAGTTCGCGATTTAATCGATCGCGAATGATGGCGGCGACCTGGAGAAAGATGCGCGAGCACGATGGTGAGATGATGGAGTCGTTCGTTTGGGTTCGACTGTTGATCGAGGTAGACAAATTAGCGCCGGAGGAGGTGCCGGGGGGATCAGGCGAGGTCGGTGGTAGGCGGAGGCGGAGGGCGCTATGATCTCGCGTTCTAGGGTTTAAGGCTGGGTCTCGACTTGGGTTGTGGAGTAGCGCGCGTGGTCCTGGGTGGTGACTGCGAAAATGATGACAGCAACGGCGGCTTTCGATCGAGCATGGGCGAGATGAGTTTCGTGTGTGCCTGTAGGAGGGAAGGTCGTTTATTTTAATTTATTTTTGTTAAATTAGTTTAAATAGATCGTTATATTAATTAAACCTTAATTTTTGCATAAGAGGTCCGTTTCGGACGAAACGAGTTGCAGCTGATTCGTATCGACGTCGTTTACAGTGTGGTGTGGATCTGGAATTTATTTAAAGCTGATATATTTTTCAGTTTCAAATAAAGGTGAGTGTTTTATACGCTCACATTTGACTAAATAATTTTTATGTTAGTTAAATTTATATCGTGAAATGATTTAAATTTATTGATAGTTGTTCGATAAATTTAATTGGCATTTAAATTGACATCTGAATTAATTGATATAATTTGAGTTAACAGTTAAATTGAATTAGAATTAAACTGCTAGTAGAATCCCCGATTATCGATAATTGGTCGATTGTTGTGATTATTGGCTGTTTGGATGATGGATTGCGATGGATGCTATTGATTGATATTTTAGATGTTTGGATGTTTATTTATGTTTAATATATCCTGTTATCATCCTGTATATTATTTACAGTATATAAAACTATAAATTGAATTATTTCGAATAAATTAAGAAATAGGTTGAAATGATATATACCTATGGCATTATTTTGGATTGAAAAAATATATATCCATCCCTGAATTAAATTGAAATAATTGATTCACTTGGCCATAGGATAGAAAATTATATACGGACACTGGATTGGTTAAATTAAACGATTTTAAAATTTTTGATTTGAAATTTATTTTAATGATTTTGATTTAAAGAAATAAAAATCAAATTTATAGAAATCAAATTATTTTCGAACTTGAGCTCGGAATGTTGAAATTTAAATTTGGTAATTGGAATTGTTTAAATAATCGAATTTAAGATTTTGAAGTTATAATAGAAATATGATTTGAATTTCAAAAATTGATTTGTTTTAAAAAGATTTGAAATTTCATTTGAACTTTGAAATATTACTAAGTAAAAGTAATATAAAATGATATTTCAAAAATTGAACTCGAAATTGAATTATTTTGGAGATTTGAATCTTTAATTGAATATTGAAAGTTAATTTGGTTTAAATTATTTAAATCGATATTCTAAAATCGAATCGAACTCATATAAACCGAAATGGTTTAAATTTGAAAATTGAATTGAAATTAATTCAAATTGAAATCGAAATTGAAATTAACTGGAATTGAAATCGGAATTGAATCGATTTAAATTGAAATGGAATTGAAAAAGATTTGAATTGGAAGGTTTGGAATTGTATCAGTTTGACTTTGAAACTATTTTCAAATAAATTATTTTAATATAAACTGTTTAAAACCTATCTTTTTAAATATCTAAATTATTTTGATTTTCCAAACTATTTCCTATATAAACCATTTTCAATATATAAAACATTTTATTGAACTATTTTATATCAAACTATTTTAACTTGTTTTAACTATTTAAACTATTCAAACTATTTTCTAAAAATTCAAACTGGTCAAGGCTGGAATGTTTATATTTAAATCGTTGATTTAAACACGAATTGGGTTAAAATGAAGTTATAACCTAAATTGTAATTCGAATTGAATTTTGAAGTGGAATTGACACATCGAACTAAATTGATGATTTTTGAAGTAAATATGATGATTTCAAAATGAATTTGATTTTGAAGCGAATATGATATTTTGATATCAAATACGAATTGTTTTCAAAATGTAAAAGTACCAACTGGTGTGTGAAACAACGTTTGGTTGTTAAAGAGACCGGAGCCTCTTATTGGCATACTCTCTATCAATATTGGAACCACTTTAACAATTGTGTACGCGGAGGAGACTCCAGAACGAACTGGTTGGATTTGGCGTCGTTTGCTGGATTTGAAGAAAGAGAACGATGATGGATTGGCCTAACACTTGTGTCAATATGAAATGACTAAAACAAGAGCCGTACCGACCAATGAGGTTAACTACCTCTAGCGGACACACTTCTTCGTATTACTATCATGACATTGTTATCGATTGGTACGCACTCTCGGATTTTGGGAGTGTTGGACGCGGTGGGCCGTTAGGGGTTACCACCAGCCGGGAAGGGTAAACTGGTAGTATCCTACCTTGGGCATTGCCTCACGTGCCTTGCCATTCTTTTATCCTTATATGAGACCCCTACAATTTTGGTTTAGTGTTGTCGTATAACGACGCATCCCTATCCACCGACGGTTTACTGGTGTTTTATATGCAAACTGTACGACAATGCTTAAAAACGCGTTAAGGGGGATCAATGTAAAGCCTTAACGCTATTTTGATATCTTATATTACTGGTAGACATTATATATGTAGCGTATTCTACTACATATAATATTTTGACGGATCTTTAAGAGATGGAAAATCCCGTAGCATCTCTTGAGTTATTGCACACGCGTTATACACTGGATAGGAGATGTGAAACCCCGTAAACATCTCTGATGCCATTGCACTCATGTTATATGCGATATCGATTTGACTCACATAAGAATATTTTAGTCCTTGCTCGTGTGTATTGTCTTTTCATTACGCTTGGGTCAGCCCTGAGTTTTCAGCTTATTGAAGATTTATTCTGGAAGACGAAGACGAAGATTTGGTATATTATTACTAATAGTATTCCTGCATCATGTTGTCTGCTGCATTGTTTTATTTATCCCTATTGTATATATAACTCTGATAAATGTGGTATAAATTATAATCAAATGTATAATATAAACAGCTTCATGAACTGTTTATTTGATTATTATATTTTGTCATTCCGCTGCAAGATTCTGTGTTTGTTTTCTTCTTATTTTCTTATTATTCTTAATTAACCCCATTGATTTTCTATGTTCCAGATTGTTTAAGTCAAACATGTGTGGATTATTGTCGATTTAAACCTTCCAAAATGTGGGTCATTGCAACAAGAGGAGAAATTGACTAAGGATCCAGCGGGAACCGATATTCCGGGGCCTGATGCTTAAGTAATTACGATAAAATTGGAAATCCGCTCCATGCTGACGACCCTGATGACGTCATGATCACTGGTGCCTTCGAACATACCACCAAACTTAGCATGAAAGAACATATTGAAAAGGAGGAGTTGCAAAAGAAAAAAGCCAAGTCCGAGCCTGTTGAGGTGGATATCGATGATTCTTGTCCTGTACCATTGCAAGTTATTCCACCTGACGGGTTTGTCCCTGGTGAACTTCCCTCGGCTTTAGAAAGCTCTTCCGCCAAAGGTGGCATGGGTCCCGAAAAAGAAGCACAAGTAGCTCTACCCTTGAAAAATCCAAAAGAAAATTGAAGAAGTAGTCATAGTTGTACGGGTATGAATCCCGATCTTTTTAAAATAACCTAAACTGAAATTTTGGCACTTGTGAATAAAAGTTTTTGTTTTCAATTAAGCATCGTGTGAATTGTTATTTAAATAGTTGAACGATTACTTTCCATTCCACGTACTTGTAATTCATTGATTGCAAATTTTGTTAACAATTCACTATCTTCGTCTCAAGGCCTCCTTGTAGTCGTAGCCTCGAGTCGTTGTAAACACCGGATATGAGTCGCAGGATTGAGCTATCACGGTCATTCTTCGGATGATCACACTTCTGCCCTCGATTTCGGGTTGATAAATGTACTGCATGGACGGTGGAGTCTCGTCCCAGTCATGTTTATATTCCCACCTAAGCTCCAAAGACTTAGAGTTGATCAATGAATGGTCGGTTCACATTCATCTTGTTTCTCCTATTCGTACTCCAGTGATCGAAGTTTTTTGAAGGATGTCCAAGTCACATCCGTTTGTGTTTGATGTGGATTGATATTGACCATCGACCCAGTGGCACGATATTTTGGTGTGGATCAATATTGACCGTCGAACCAGCGGCACGATATTTTGGTGTGGATCGATATTGACCGTCGACCCAGCAACAAGATATTTTTGTGTGGATCGATATTGACCGTCGACCCAGCGACACGATATTTTGGTGTGGATCGATATTGACCGTCGACCAGCGGCACGATATTTTTGTGTGGATCGATATTGACCGTCGACCCAGCGGCCCGATATTTTGGTATGGATCGATATTGACCGTCAACCCAGCGGCACGATATTTTGGTGTGGATCGATATTGACCGTCGACCCAGCGATGCGATAATTTTTGTCGCCCGTAACTTCGGACGTCGTTCTGATTAGTTTTGTATTAAGGCCTTCTTGCGGACATTGCCTTAACTCGTAAAGAACACTAAGCTGAAGCTGTAGCGAGCTGTTGTATTCAACTTTTAGTAGTTTGTGCTCCTGCCCCCAGTCTTGGTTTAACGAAGTTAATTTGTGGATGGTTGAATTCCATCCGTTGTACGTTTATACTCCTCCTGTGTCTTTCAGGCTGGAGTTTATAGAATAGAGAATGGTCGAACTCCACTCATTTATTCATTCATGTTTGTATCCAAACTCTGGGGATATGATTTAGTTAGTGGGTGGTCGGATCACACCCAATTTGAGTTTATATTTTAGTTCGCACTCGAGGGACTCAGAATTGCTTTGTGAGTAGTCGGCCTCCGCCCAATTTATGTTTATACTCTAGTTCGCGCTTCGAGGACTTAGAGTTATTTCGGGAGCAATTAAGTCGTACTCCTTTTGGTCGCCTTGATTTCATTTCAGTCCCATAGTCTGAGCATGAATTTTTCAATCTCCAGATTGTCGGCCATATTTGTTCCTTATCGCATGTCCCATTCTTTGGATCATTTGCGGGAATTGTTAATCAAGCAAATTAATGGAGCTCATCATGTTTGATCCCAACAGGGATTAGTATGACTGATCATTTCAAACTCCGGGAGCCTGTTCATACATACTGATATCAATCGGTTTTGTCATTTACTTAGCATACAATGCAATAACAATCATATGAACAAAAGAAGCTTGAAACTTTATTCATTAAATGGAAAAGAACAAGCTAATCTGTATTATTACATATTCAGAAAATCAAATGCTAAAGCAAAATTCTGAAAGTAAATAGAACTGAAATGTAAAGGAAATAATCAAAATGAAACAGCGTCGTAATTGCTCGCTATTCCATGCTCTCGGAAGTGTAATGCTATCGATAGTCGCTAGCTTGAAAATTCCTTCTCCAAGCCTCTGTTCAATGACATACGGTCCTTCCTAAATTGGATTCATGTCTGACGGGTTAGGAAAAACCCTTCGCATCTATAAAGTCCAAAGATTCCAAGAGAAGATCTTTGTTCGTTCTGGGATCGTAGTAAGTCACTCAATGAGAAGGGACTTTGAGTTATACTGGAATAACGACTTCAGAACCATAAGCAAGAGCGAATGGAGTATGGCCAGTCGCGGACTTATGAGTGGTTCTGTGGGCCCAAAGTGCCGTAGGGAGTTTATCCACCCACTTGCCTCTAGCCTTCTCCAAACGTGTTTTTAGAATAGACTAGATAATTTTATTTACGGCTTCAACCTGTCCATTTGCCTGAGGGTGAGCGACCGCTGCAAACCTCTTTTCAATACGATATCTTCGACAAAAGTCTTTAAATTTAGCACTATCGAACCGAGTCCCGTTTTACGTTATGATAGTTTGTGGAAGACCGAAGCGACATATGATGTTCCAAACAAAAAAGTTGATTTCTTTTTTGGTTGTGATCGTAGCTAACGGTTCCTCCTTGGCCCATTTGGTGAAGTAATCAACCACAACAATAGCATACTTTGTACCACCTTTAGAGATTGGTAAAGAGCCGATGATGTCAATACCCCACGTAGCGAATAGCCACGGACAGACCATTTGCGTGATTTCTGTTAGCGGAGCTCTTGGTACTTTCGCATATATCTGGCATTTGTCACATCGTCTTACATAATTAGCAGTGTCCCAGTTTACAATTGGCCAATAATATCCATAACGGAGTATTTTCTTCGCTAGAGTTTGCCCCCCCAATGTGATCGCCGCATTCTCCCTCATGAACTTCTTTCAGAACACGCTTTATCTCGTCGTGAGCGATGCACCGAGTAGGGGGACTGAGAAACCTTTCCTATACATAGTTCCTTCATGCATAATATACCGTGAAGCTTTGCGAAGAATTTGTCGCTTTTCATTTATCCTTTCAGGCAAGATTCTATGCAGTAAATAATCTTTAAACAGAATCATCCATGATTCCCTTTCGGATTTTGCTTCTAGTACTTAATTGATTTCCATCATATTTATACTTGGCGTATTTAATATCTCGACCGGAACCAAGCCCATCTGCTACGCATCACCGGTACTAGCAAACTTGGCCAACGAATCAGCCTCTCCGTTTTGGTTGCGTGGGATATGTGAAATGTCATAATATTCAAATTTTGCCAACAACTCTTGAACTCGGGTAAAATATGGGGCAAGCTGTTGTCCTTTAGTCTGATAGTCTCCTCTAACTTGATACACCACCAATTGCGAATCGCAAAAGATTTCAAGAGACTTAACTCCAAGTTCTCTAGCAAATTTAAGTCCAGCAATCAACGCTTCATATTCAGCTTCATTGTTTATCGATGGGAAATCAAGATTTAGAGCATAACAAATCAACCGATTCTCAGGAGTTACAAGCACAATCCCAGCCCCAGAGTAGTGATCATTGGATGCTCCATTAGTATATAACTTCCATCGTACAGTGGGGATTTCACTTCCTTCTGTAAGATCATCTTGCACAGTAAACTCCGCAAGTCCGCCAAAGCCTGTCCTTGGATAGCCCTCCGAGGGGGATAAGTAATGTCGAATTGGCTGAGCTTAATGTTCCACTTGAGTAACCTTCCAGACGTCTCAGGTCATTGTAGGACCTGTCGTAATGGCTGGTCGGTGTAAACATTGATCGGATGTGCCTGAAAGTACTGGCGAAGCTTTCGTGATGCAATTAGCAAGCAGTACACTAGTTTCTCTATTATTGGATAATTCATTTCTGCTCCTAACAATCGCTAACTAACGTAATACACCGGTCTTCGGATCCAATTCTCCTCGTGAATCAAGGCGGCACTTATAGTGTGTGCTGATACAGCCAAATAAACGTACAACTCCTCATGATCTACCGGCTTTGAAAAGACAGGGGGTCTCTCCAAATGATTCACCAGAGCTCGAAATGCATCTTCGCAATCCTCCGTCCATTCGAAATTTCTTTTTCCCTTCCTAATCAAATCAAAAAAGGAATGCATTTGTCGGTTGCTCTGGAGATAAATCGAATTAAGGCAGCAACCTTCTAATTCAGGCTTTGCACTTGCTTAATAGTCCTTGGCGCTTGGATATCTCAAATAGCCTGGATCTTGTCAGGATTGGCTTCTATTCCATGAGCATTGACAATAAAGCCCAAGAATTTTCCTGACACAACACCGAACGAACATTTCAAAAGATTAATTTTCATGTTGTAATATCGGAGGATGTCGAACATCTCTGCCAAGTCTCGAATGTGGTCATTTGATCGACGTGACTTCATGAGCATGTCATCCACATAAACTTCCTTTGTCTTCCAAATCTGATCTTTAAACATCCTGTTAACTAAGCGTTGATAGGTTACCCCGGCATTCTTCAATCCAAACAGCATCACCGTGTAACAAAACAGTCCAACATCTGTAACAAAACTGGTGTGTTCCTGGTCGGGGACATGCATCGGGATTTGGTTATACCCTAAGTACGCATCCATAAAAGATAATAATGCATGTCCTGCAGTCGAATCAACTAACTGATCAATCCTCAAAAGGGGAAAACTGTCTTTAGGACATGCTTTTTTCAAATCTGAATAGTCGATGCACGTTCTCCATTTCCTATTTGCCTTCTTCACCAGTACGGGATTGGATATCCATTCAGGATAGAAGGCGTCATGGATAACCCATTGACTTTCAGTTTATTGACCTCCTCTTTAAGAGCGACGGATCTCTCTGGATCCATGCCACGTCTCTTTTGCTTCACCGGAACATATTTCAGGTCGATGTTCAATGCATGGCTTGCAATGGCAGGCGAGATCCCACACATGTCAGAATGAGTCCAAGCGAATACGTCTAGATTCGCTCGGAGAAAACCAACAAGTTCTTTCATCATTGAGGGACTGTGCTGTGATCCAACCTTTAAGACTCGTGAAGGGTCGTCTTGGCTGACCGTTATATTATTCATCAGCTCAGCTGGCGCAGCCTTGTTCTCTTGGGGCTCCTCTTTATCGTCCCTTGAATCTATATCTCTATAGAACCGACTGTGGTGCCCATGCCAAGGCTTAGGCGCCAATTGTCAATCTTCAGCAACTTGGATGCGGACAGATTTGTCCACACTCTTTCCCTTCTCCTTACACTGAGCTTCCCTCAACTCATTTACATAATAGGCATGTCCAGTCGCCTGGTCACCATGAACCACTCCTACACCATTATCAGTTGGAAACTTTAAAGTTAAACACCACAAGGCAAGAGCTGCCCAAAATTCTGCCAGGGTCGGTCGGCCCTGAAAAACATTGTACGGTGAGTCAACATCCAAAACAATAAATGGTAGAATCTGTACTCTCCTACGTTCACCTTCTCCTAATTCAATAGGAAACTCCACATAACCAACAGCCTCAGTCGTCACGCCATTAAAATCATGTATGCGAGCTTTAGATGGTTTTAAATCTTTGGCCTCCATTCTCGTCTGATCATACACCTTCTTGAAAATAATATTCATCGAGCTTTCACAATCAATTAAAATCTTTCTCACCAAAGCAGGGCCAATCATGGCAGAAATGACCATCGGGTCAATTGTAGGGGCCTCTACTTTATCTATGCCTCTGCTTCTGAACACAATATCGTATGTCATCGTGCATTGCTGCTTGGCCGGAGCTCCATCCTCCGTATTTGAACAATACTCAAATTCCACATGCCTTATCGCACAAGCACAGCGCTCCATTTTTTGCCAACTTCTATCTGCAGGGTGTGGTCCTCTAACTATTGTGTTAATCACTAGTCTTCTACCGGTCCGCGCATGCTCCTCGGCCCTACGCAGAGCTTGTCCTTATTGGGGTCAGATGTCCCCTGTCTGCCATCCTGCGGAGCTTTCACGAACTACTGCAATTTCTTTTCCCGAATCAACTTTTCGATGGCGTCCTGGAGATGCCTGCACTCATTCGTATTGTGCCCATAACACTCATGAAACCGACAATACTTTCCAGTCTGTTTCTGTCTCTCTGACGACTCTTTTGGAAGCGGCTTCCTATATTGTATGGTATTGCAGGTGGATAGATAAATATTTTCTAGGGATGAGTTTAGTGGTGTGTAGTTGTCATACATAGGAATCATAGGTCTTGGTCTCCCAGACTCCCTCTTCCGGTTTTGATTCCTATCCCCATTTCTCTTTTGTTGATTTGGCTTGTTATGAACATTAACCTGGACTTTCCCGGAGCTATCATCAGACTGCTTTATTGCAATGTTGCTTTGTACTGCTTCTCCTCTCAGTCCCATGACATTGTTTTTCCTAGAAGACATGGCTTCCTTATTCCTAAGAAACTGAACTGCCTTTGAATAGAAGCGCTCCAATGTGACCGATGGTTTTCCAGCTAGCCAATCATCAAACTCAGATTCCGGATCAATCCCTCTCGTCACGGCCATAAGTAAAGCATGATCATTTGGGTTACTGACTTCCGTAGCGGCGGTATGAAATCTTTCCAAATAGTCCTTCAACGATTCCTCTGGAGCCTGGATTACATTGGAAAGTGAAATTACGTCTTTAGGACGAGTAGCGTGCATTCAGAACTGCTCCACAAACTTGGTTGCTAGCTCATCAAACCTTAAAATTGACCATGGGATAGTCTCGTGAACCACATCGTCGCTATTCCAAAGAGGGTTATAGAAAAGCATCTACATTTGGTCGCGTCATTGACTCTCGCTGAATCCATCAGCCATTCGTATCTCATAATGTGTTGCCTGGGGTCGTTTTTTCCCTCATAGGCAGGCATTGAAGGCATGTTGAATCTTCTCGGATATTCCGCATGCAAAATGTTGTCAGTAAACGAGGTATGGCTTCTTCCCCAGTCATCATTGGTCAAACCTTGGTCAAACCTTGGTTTTCTCTCACCAACTGTATGACCATCGCCGATAGGTCTAGCGTCTTGATGGGTGGGGCCAAGCGGTGGTCACGCTCCACCTCATGTGAATGGTCCGGTCGATGCTACGGGCCGTTTCACGCCTTCTTGGTCCACCATCCTCTTGATGTGCACCTTGGACATTCATCTCATCATCGTTCCGATGAGGTACCTAGTCAGCATTTAGTCAAACTCCAGCATCTAAGCTTTTGGACATAGCTCCTGCTCGATTCTCCAAGTGTAGCGGGGGAATCCCTCATCTGGAGGAGGGATCGATATCAATCCCTAGGGAGGGATCTACACCGACCCATCTTGGCAGACCATATTGGTTAGCCAAGCGATGCTCCGATGATCCTGCGTGATCTCCTTCAACCCTGCGATGCCTATGCCTATGGTATTCATCTGATGAGCAGGAACTCTCCGACTTGAGTAAGGAGTGGGATCCCTTATGGCATTCCCACGCTGTTGTTGAGAAATCTGGTTCATTAGGCTAGCATTAGTCTGAATTTGTTCATTCAGCTGTCTACGGCTTTCCATCAACTCCCTCATCAAGTTATTAAATTCAGAGTCGGTTATAGAATCAGCAGGGTTCTGGACTTTAGAAGGATCAACAATCAGATTTGCAGGTTGGTTGCTCGGAGTTCCTTGTTGGATGATGGCAGTTTTATTCCCATCCACATTCTAAGAAGTTGATCTGGTATTCCTCACCATTATCGATTTCCTTGCTTAGATTTTGGTAAATCTGAATACTATATGTAGGTTTATGAAGATGACTATGAATCTCCTTCGGGGGATTTTTTCAATCCAGTAGCAACAAAGGGGATCCTAACGCGCTGAGAATCGGGCTCTTAATGAAAGCACCAAAATGTTTGCAACCAAATTGGCCACAAATACCCAAGAATAGGTTTGTGTAACATCCCCCACTTGGAGGCCCAAAACTAACGGCTGTGGATGCTACAGTTATCCATAGTTATTAATCATCGACGACCAAATACGGTAATGTTAGATACATTGATATAACAGAAACACATGGATATGGAAAAAATTTAAAAATCATAAAACAACTTTCATATTCCATTTCAAATAATTTCAACATTCATTACATAATCCCATATTCGAGAACCACGTTCAAAGAAAGTATAATTATTACAACATACGCCAAGAGCGACAAATGAAGATGCCCCCTTGGATGATCAGAGTATATATAACTAGGCAATTAAATAGCTTTGCCTTTACAACAAAGCACAGTGGAATCAAAATAGAAAATAACTCCTAATTGCTATCCTGCCTCCTGCACATCACCAGAAGCTTATTTATCTAAGGAGAACCCGAAAACTTCAACTCTCAAAGTACCCCTTTCGAAACCGTTTGAAAGTACCCCTTTCGAAACCATTTGAAAGTATACCTTTCGAAACCATTGGGTTTATCTTTAAAAATGTCTTTTGGGTCAAAGTGAATATAGACGAAAGTACCCCTTCTGAAACCATTAACCTACATATAAAAGAGTTTTGGGAAAACTGATAGCTTCAAAACCATCCTTTCAAAAGCTTAAATCATTTAAGCGAAACATTTAAAGGTTAGCTTCGAAACCCCTTTCTAAGCCATTGCCTTCGAAACCATTAACCCTTTCGAAAGCTATAAGAAGTGGCTTACTTTATTTATAAAATAATGGCTACCTTTCGATCTAGTTGATGATTTCAATCCATTCGAAAGGCATAAGGTCGGCAGCAGGGTTTCGATTGGGTTGAAACTACCCCTTCGAAAGCTTTGATTTAAAAACAAGGCAACTCATTCGAAAGCTATCTCTTCGAAACAGAAAGGTGGCAACATTTTCAAAAGATATTTAAATAGGTTCCGACCCCTTCGAAAGCATCCTTTTGAAAACAAGGAAAGCGCATACCTTTGGGGAGTAAAACAAAGGCTTCGATCCCCTCAAAGCATTAGTTTCGACACCATGCCTTCCGCCTTTCTCCAATCCACTACGTACCAACATATTGATACCTTGTGTATTGGTTTCGGCTTGGTTTGTTTCGACTTGGTTGAGGCGGAAGTACAGGGTCGAAGAGCAGCTTCCGAAAGTGCTGAAACAACATTTCTGGATAAAGACTGTTTTAATGCCTTTTAAAGTAATTGCTTTTTAACTAACTTGCCTATTTGTAAACAATTAATTGGTTGCCATAAACTTTTCAAATTCATTCTAAAATAAAACTACTGCATTAATTTCATATCTAAATAAAATAATTTAGCAAATAAGCCCTTCCTTAAACCAAACAAATAAAACATTTAAGTCCTCCACTTAAAATAAATTAATTTTCCATAGTAAATTACATAGGAAAAATCCCCAAAAATCATAAAAATTCACTTTTAATATGTTATCTAACATACATAATTTTCAGACCCAAATTCTTTATAATGTACCCGAGATTAATTTCTAAACCCAATTGTTCATATTTTCCTTTGAAAATTCATAATAAATTTTCCATAGCTTGGAAAATTATAAAAATTAAAGCCCATCTCCAAAATAATGTTTTACATAACATATAAATTCCTCATGGCATTCGAAATATAGTATAAATGATTTTTCGCCTTAAAACCGTATATAAAATTTATCAAACAAACTTGTTTGAATATAACATATCATGAAATCCAAGCATATCATCATCAAAAATCATCTTAATGGATTTAAATTTAAACCCGAAATCAAATGATCATTAAAAAAAATAGAGATGGTATTGATTATTATTCACCTTGATTAGGATAAGCAATTTGAGATTTGATCTTTGATCTTTGATTAATTTCCTTAGCTTGATTCCTTGGCTTTAAATGAATTTCTCTTCTTTTCCTCTTAAGTAACGACCGGCTTGAGCTTTAGGTTTTACGTTTTGAATTTTCGAAAAATGTTCGTGTGAAAGAATGGGAACGTGGGTTTTAGGTGTTAAGGAATTATGGTGCGGCATTTCCTAATATGCCCTTGTGTTAATTGTTTTCTTATTAATTAACATGTAGAACCATTCATAAGCCTATTTATTTAATTAACCTCGGCCTCTAAATAAATTTTCAAATATCAATCCCATTATCACTCTAATATTTACATTATTCTATTTAATTTATCTAATTAAATCTCCTGAATAATGTTATTAAAATTAGGGGTGTTACAGGCTCCCCTCCTTAAAGAATTTCGTCCTCGAAATTCAGTAAGGACTAAATACTAATATAACAATCATCTGTAACAGCTCCTAACAAGCATACTAGCCTACCTGACTAGCAACTATCTATATAAAGCTAATATAGAACATACCCTCACAGCATATTAGGATAAGTATCTCTAATCCTGTCTTCTGTCTCCCAAGTACGATCCATCTCATTGTCACTCCACTGAACTTTCACCAAATTGACTATCTTGTTCCTTAACCTTTTCTCATCTCTCGCTACAACCCAAACTGGCTGTCTAACAAAAGTCAAATTCGGTTCTACTATCAACTCTTCCAACCCTGTCAGAGGAATAGTAGTCTCTGGATCATGCACGTACTTGCAAAAATGAGACACATGAAACACGGTATGGACACCTGCCATACTGCTTGGCAACTCTACTATGTATGCGAGCTTCCCGATCCTCTCTATAACTTGGAACAGACCAACATATCTCGGTGCCAGTTTCCCTGACTTTCCAAATCACACCACACTCTTCATCGGTAATACTTTGATGAAAACCCTATCTCCTACTGAGAATTCTAGGTCTTTACGCCTCTTATCTGCATAACCCTTCTGTCTGGACCGAGCTTCCTTCATCCTTTCTCGGATCAACTTAATCTTTTTAGTCGCCTCTCTAACCAGATCTGGATCAAAGACTAATCTGTCTTCAGTCTCCAACCAACATGCTAGTGATTTACATGGACTTCCATACAAAGCTTCAAAAGACGTCATTCCTATACTAGTCTGATAGCTATTATTATAGGAAAACTCCACTAAGTGTAGGTGATCTTCCCAAGATCCACCAAAGTCCAATACACAAGCTCTCAATAAATCCTCGAGTACCTTATTGACTCTCTTTGTCTGTCCATCCATCTGAGGGTGATACGCAGAACTCGTCTTAAGCTTGTACCCAACACATCCTGTAAACTCTTCCAGAATTCACTTGTGAACAAAGAATCTCTGTCACTGACTATGCTACTAGGAATTCTCTATAGTCTAACTATGTTCTTCATGAACAATTTAGCTAAAACAGGTGCCATCCTAGTTGACTTAACTAGAATGAAATGGGCACCCTTGGGCAACTTGTCCACTATGACCCACATACTTTCATTTCCTCTATTCGACCTTGGCAACCCATCAATAAAATCCATGAATATTGAATCCCATTTCCAAACTGGAATCTCTAAAGGTTGAAGCAACCCACTCGGCTTCTGATGTTCGGCCTTCACTTGATGATAGTTTGCACACCGTCTAACCCACAAGCCAACATCCCTCTTTATACCTTCCCAATAGAAGCTCCTCCTCATATCTTGATACACCTTGGTCCATCCAGGTTGAATTATAAATTTGGATCAATGACATTCTCCAAGAACTTCTTTCCTTAAGTGCTCAACATTCGGGACACACAACCGTCCCTTCTTCCTCAACCATCCTCTCTGGTCAAGACTAAAATCCTTTAGATCATCGATCTCAGTTTCAACCTCAAGCCTTTTAATCTTCTCGGCTAATACTGGATCCTCTCTCTACTTAGAAGCGATCCTTTCGATCAGCACTAGTCGAACTTCTAAATAGGACAACATGGCGGTGCTCTGACTAGAACTAGCAGTCGATCTTAACTGCATACCACATGTAGCCAAAGCTTCTAAATCCTTCCATTCTGCCAACATAGCTAACACCACATTATGATGTCTTCTGCTAAGAGCATCTGCTACCTTATTACCTTTCCCAGGTGTATACTCTATACCAAAATCATAAGCTGCTAAAAACTCCAACCACCTCTGCTGCCTCATATTCAACTCCTTTTGAGAGAATAAATACCATAAAGACTTATGATCTGTGTATAGCTCAAATCTCCCCCCTAAGAGATAATGTCTCCATATCTTCAATGCGAAGATCACCGCAACCAACTCCAAATCATGAGTAGGATATCTCACTTCATGTGTTCTATTTTGTCGTGAAGCATAGGCAATGACTTTACCCTTCTACATCAACACAACTCCTAATCTAGTCCCACATGCATCGGTATACACCACCAACCCTTTGTTTCCGTCTGGAACCACTAACATAGGTGTGTTGGTTAACAAATGCTTTGCCTTAAGGAATGCTTCCTCACATTTGTCAGACCAGATAAACTTCACATCCTTCCTGGTTAACTTAGTCAAAGGCGCTGCTATCCGCGAGAAGTTCTTGATGAATCTAGCCAGCGAGTCCAATAAAACTTCTAATCTCAGTCACCATCTTTGGTCTCTTCCAATTATTAACAGCTTCGATCTTACCTGGATCGACTGACAAACCCTTCTCTGAAACCACGTGACCAAGAAACTTAATCTCTTTCTTCCAAAAATGACACTTGGAAAACTTCGCCTTCAGCTGATGCTGCCTTGGCATCTCAAGCACTACTCTAAGATGATCTTCATGCTCTCTTTCATTCTTATAGTATACTAAAATGTCATCTATAAACACCAATATGAACCTATCCAAGTACTCTCGGAAAACTCAGTTCATCAAATCCATGAAGAAAGCAGGTGCATTCGTTAACCTGAATGGCATTACTAACAACTCATATGAACCATATCTAGTTCGAAATGCCATCAATGGAATGTTGTCCTCTGCCACTCTTAACCGATGGAAACCTGTCGCCAAATCCAACTAGGAAAATACCCTGGCTCCACACAACTGATCGAATAGGTCATCAATTCTTGGCAAAGGATACTTATTCTTAATCTTCTTCTCATTCAACTTACGATAGTCGATACACAACCTTAACGACCCATCCGGTTTCTTCATGAACACTGCGGCCACTCCCCAAGGTGAACTGCTTGGTTTAATAATATTCCTCCCTTCTAGATCCACTAGTTGCACCTTCAATTCCTTCATCTTGGTCGATAACATCCTGATAGGTAGTCTATTTACAGGTTCATCTCCTGGCACAAGGTCTATCAAAAACTCAACAGCTCGTTTCGGTGGTAGTCCTGTAACCAGCTCAAAGAAATCTGCAAATTCTCTTGCTACACGTACCTGACTTAACGCTTCTCCTACTTCCATAGCACTTAACAAAGCACAAACACTCTGTTCTGAATTCTCCACTGAGAATATGATTCAGTTATGACTATCAGGGTGTCTCAACGATATTTCCCCATCTGGGAAAAATATCATAGCCTCATACTTACCCAACCAATCCATACCCAAGATGATCCCGAAATCTACGAAATCAAAAACATATAGACTGCATGCAAACTTATTACCTAACAAATCAAGTTCTAACTGGTCACATCTCATCCCTAGTTGCATACCCTCCTATAGGATTCACAACACTTAAGGAAGTAACAAGGTATGTGGGTTCTAAGCATAACCTATCAACCAAACACTGAGATATAAATGAATGTGATGCACCGATATCAAATAGTATCCTAAATGGTATACTCTGAATCAAAAGTGTACCTTCCGTCACAGTCTTCCCTTTTTCAGCTGCAGTTGACCTAGTAGATAATGGTTCAACAACAAAGACTTTCCCCTTGTCTGCCCTGACTGGTTCTGGACACCGATTCTTATAATGCCCAACTTGATCACAGTTGAAGCACTTCACACCCTTCTTTTTTGCAACCTTCTTCCCTTTGCCTGACCGACACTCATGAGTATAATGACCTTTCTTATCACATTTGAAGCAAACTAAATCAGCCTTTGCCTTCTTGGCAGCCTCTCCCTTTTGAGCTCCCTTCTTCTTAAAGAACTTTATCTTCTTTCCCTGAGAACCCTGGGTTTCAACTGGCTTCTCTTTCCCAAAAATAGCCAGCATTTCCTCATGTCGAATTGCCATCTCCACAACTACATTACAAGGATCACAGAGATGTGTCTGGGTCACCCTAGCAATCTCAGGCCTCAATTCCTGAATAAACTTCTCATTCCTCCTGATGACGATGTTTATGGTAGCATACCCAAATCGGGACAACTCATCAAACTTAGTAGCATACTCAATTACCGACATATCTCCCTGCACCAAGTCCATAAACTTCCCCAGCAATGCTGACTTAGCAACTTTAGACAAAAACCTCTGCTCAAATCTCCTTCGAAACTCTGCCCAAGTTAACTCTTCCTCCGGAACTCCAGCAGTAACACTATTCCACCAATGAAGCACTGCCCCCTGCAACTGCCTAGAGGCCAGCCTCCTCTTCTTCTCATCATCCAAACCCAAATCAGCAAGATTCTCTCATAATGCAACAGCCAATTCTCCACTTTTATGGCATCCTCTGTTCCCATAAACGGGTTCCCACCAAGACTGGTGTAATTCCTGCTCAGCTTAGCATAATTATTCCTAATTATAGCCATAGGATTAGCTCCTCCAACATTCCCAGCAACTCCAGCAACTGCTCCTACATGCATCAGATTGACGAAGAACTGATGCATCATCCTCATATCCACTGGTGGATTTCCAGCACCCACATTGGCATCTGCATTTTGGTTAACATTAGCCTGTCGACCCAGGTTCCTCCTGGTATTAGGTCGAACATTTCCATTTGTTATGGTGCTTCCTCCACCAAGATTTCCTCTTTCGTTTCCTACCTCCATATCTTCTTTCTCGTAAATCTGCATACGAGGCTTAGTAAGATACAGAAGAACGGTCTGAGAGAGAGGGGAATACGTACTTATATATATATACATATATCAGATACAAGTACATTACTATAGCATTATCCCAAACCCCGATCTTATTTTCTGATTCATTGGATTATGTTTTGAAAAATCTTTTTGGTTTAAATTCTTTTAAGTTTTCATAAACCTATGCTCTGATACCAACTTGTAACATCCCCGACTTGGAGGTCCAAAACTAACGGCTACGGATGCTGCAGTCATCCATAATTATTAATCCTCGGCGACCAAATATGGTAATGTTAGAAACATTGATATAACAGAAACACGTGGATATGGAAAAAATTTAAAAATCATAAAACAACTTTCATATTCCATTTCAAATCATTTCAACATCCATTACATAATCTCATATTCGAGAATCGCGTTCAGAGAAAGTATAATTATTACAACATACGCCAAGAGCAATATATGAAGATGCCCTATTGGATGATCGAAGTATATATAACTAGGCAATTAAACAGCTTTGCCTTTACAACAAAACACAGCGAAATCAAAATAGAAAAGAACTCCTAATAGCTATCCTACCTCCTGCACGTCTCCAGAAGCTTATTCGTCTAAGGTGACCTAAAAACCTCAACCATCAAACTACTCAAAATTAATCGAACACCCGAGAGTTTAAGGGGAAAACATGAACTTCGAGTCGGACATAAAGCCTGGTATGAATAATAATCTACCATCCCAAACCATTTAGATATCTAGTGAGACCATGTCGCTTAGTGGAACGGATTTTCCCCTCACTGGTATCTTATCCAAAACTTTATAAAAAAAACCATATATTGTGCTCCTACATCCATAATGGTTAATACATAACAATTCAAAATATTATGATGATATGCAAAAAAGTAAATCAATTCTGGATTACCCATCCCCATTCAGTTTAACTATCTGTCTCAGTTATAGTTTCTAGGGTCACTATTAACCTATTAGTTTTCATGGGCTTACTAATAACCTATTTAAAACTTATGGACTCCCTGTCCGGTTTCATAGCTTTCATGGGTTCACTAAGAACCTATTGGCCCCTGCCAATAACTTGATTGTTTCATGGGTTCTCCCTAAACCTATTGGTATCTCCAATAACTTCCCTCATATCCTAGTTTTCATGGGTTGACTAGGAACCTATTGACTTCTGTCGAAAACTTTATCCAGATATAGTTTTCATTAGTTCACTACAAACCTATTGGCCCCTGCTAATAACTTTTTCTAAACATAGTTTTCATGGGTTTACTATGAACCTGTCTATCTGACAACTTCTTTAATCAATATTTAGACATCCTATATTATGTGACCTCATGGATGCAATTCTACTCATAGAGGAGTTAACTCAATTTATATTCACTACTGGGTCAACCTAGCTGGTTATTCTGCCCTTTCTCCCCAAAATACAGTTATGGGACCATTTGAAGTGAATATATATATTATGTTGTTATGCTTGCTTCTTCTAATATATATATATATATATATATATATATTAGAAGCAAGCAAGCATAACAACATAATAACACCAAAATCTGTGGTTTAATATCCTTGAAAGCATTCTCATATGAAACATGGTTAATCCCTTTAACCTAATATTTTATCAAGGAAGGCTTCTTCAAAAACTCTATGCTTAAAGTCATTTTAAAACTCCTTTATTTATGCCTTGGTTTTCCTTTTAAAATTGAGATTGGGTTCTTTGTTTATAAAACTAAGGCTTTCGAAACCTTAAAATTTTACTTTCAAAACCATTGGATAACCTCCTTCGAAAGCATTCAAATCTTCTTTTCAAAACACTAAGCATATGCCTTTCAAAACACTTTAAATTATCTCTTTCGAAATCCTCAAAACACACCTTTCAAAAGTATTAAAGCATTACTTATTAACTCATAAAAGCATAACTTCGAAACCATTTGAAAGTACCCCTTTCGAAACCATTTGAAAGTATCCCTTTCGAAACCATTGTGTTTATCTTTAAAAATATCTTTTGGGTCAAAGTGAATATAGACAGAAGTACCCCTTTCGAAACCATCAACCTACATATAAAAGAGTTTGGGGAAAACTGATGGATTTGAAACCATCCTTTCGAAAGCTTAAATCATTTAAGTGAAACATTTGAAGGTTAGCTTCGAAACCCCTTTCGAAGCCATTGCCTTCGAAACCATTAACCCTTTCAAAAGCTATAGGAAGTGGCTTACTTTATTTATAAAATAATGGCTACCTTTCGATCTAGTTGATGACTTCAATCCATTTGAAAGTCATAAGGTCGGTAGCAGGGTTTCGATTGGGTTGAAACTACCCTTTCGAAAGCTTTGATATAAAAACAAGGCAACTCATTCGAAAGCTATCTCTTCGAAACAAAAAGGTGGCAACATTTTCAAAAGCTATTTAAATAGGTTTTTAAACCTTCGAAAGCATCCTTTTGAAAACAAGGCAAGCGCATATCTTTGGGGAGTAAAACAAAGGCTTCGACCCCTTTGTAAGCATTGGTTTCGACACCATTCCTTCCACCTTTCTCCAATCCACTACGTACCAACATATTGATACCTAATGTATTGGTTTCGGTTTGGTTGGTTTCGATTTGGTTGAGGAGAAAGTACAGGGTCGAAGGGTAGCTTCCAAAAGTGGTGAGACAACATTTCTGGATAATGACTGATTTAATGCCTTTTAAAGTAATTTCTTTTTAACTGACCTGCCTATTTGTAAATGATTAATTGGTTGCCATAAACTTTTCAAATTCTTTGTAAAGCAAAACTGCCACATTAATTTCAGAACTAAATAAAATAATTTAGCAAATAAGCCCTTCCTTAAGTAAAACAAATAAAACATTTAAGTCCTCCACTTAAAATAATTTAATTTTCCATAGTAAATTACTTAGGAAAAATCCCCAACAATCATAGAAATTCACTATTAATATGTAATCTAACATACATAAATTTCAGACCCAAATTCTTCATAACATAGCCAAAATTAATTTCTAAACCCAATTATTCATATTTTCCTTTGAAAATTCATAATAAATTTTCCATAGCTTGAAAAATTATAAAAATTAAAACCCATCTCCAAAATAATGTTTTACATAACATATAAATTCCTCATGGCATTCGAAACACAATATAAATGATTTTTAGCCTTAAAACCATGTATAAAATTTATCAAACAAATTTATTTGAATATAACATATCATGAAATCCAAGCATATCATCATTAAAATTCATCTTAATGGATTTAAAATTAAACCCGAAATCAAATGATCATTAAAACAAAAATAGAAATGGTTTTGATTATTATTCACCTTGATTAGGATAAGGAATTTGAGATATTATATTTGATTAATTTCCTTAGCTTAATTCATTGGCTTTAGGTGAATTTCTCTTCTTTTCCTCCTAAGTAATGGTCGGCTTGAGCTTTAGGTTTTACGTTTTGAGTTTTTGAAAAATGAACGTGTGAAAGAACGGGAATGTGGGTTTTAGGTGTTAAGGAATTATGGTGCGGCAATTCCTAATATGCCATTGTGTTAATTGTTTTCTTATTAATTAACATATAGAACCATTTATAAACTCATTTATTTAATTAAGCTCGGCCTCTAAATAAATTTTCAAATCTCAACCCCCTTATCACTTTAATATTTACATTATTCTATTTAATTTATCTAATTAAATCTCCTGAATAATGTTATAAAAATTAGGGGTGTTACAATTTGTGTAGAGAAGTAAATGAAGAAACTAAATTAAAATAGAGGAATATAGCAAAATAATAAGCAAATCAAAACAGAAACCAAGAACAACAGAATTAATAGTGGTTCGGCGTCAATTTCCTATGTCCACTTTGAATATTCTCTTTATTGATTCACTGTAATCTTGATTACAGTAGAAAACAGTAAGAAATAAGGGAGTAATGAAAAAGTTGATTACAATAAAAGAGCTATTTAACCAGCAGCGTAAAGATCCTCAGAATGACCCCATAGGCCAGTATTTATAGATGAAGGCGACCATTAATCTCTCTAAAACTTCGGCTACATGACCTCCTTACCCATATGGGCCCACCATAGGGGTTGCTAGACCCAAATCCCAATGAATAGGGATCAGTACCGATCCCTTCATTGGTCGATTCTGGGGCAGTGATCCCTATGGTAGCTTCTTCATGCTTAGATATGATGGCTCTCCAAATATCATGTTGATTAGATGTATGGAGCTCGTGTTTTTAGTTAATCTTTGGTTCGAACCCATTTTAAAGTTGTTTCTGCCGATCCCATAAAAGTGGGTCATGCCGATCTATCTCGCTTCACGAGGTTATGCCGATCCCTCTTGCCTTGCATAACTATGCTGATTCCTCTTGCTTTCTAAGACTGTGCCGATCCATCCTATTCCACAACACCCATGCCGATCCATAGACCACCACCTATGCCGACTCCATCCATCGTCTATCTACCAACTCCATTCAATCCTAGTTTCATATAACCATTTGAACTATGCTTTCGGGTCCTACAGTCGTTGTTCCATGGTCATCCTTCTTGACAACAGTCAAATCTATCTTGCAAGTTAGACCAGTATATCCGGGTCAGGATACCTGGTAACAATGCTAAGTTTACTAGTGCGTTCGAAGGCATAAGTCATTACAACATCCTCTGTATCATCCTGGCCTTGCTGGTCATCAGCCTTTTCTTTATTCAGAGCCCTTGTGACTTCAGCATCCGGGTCGAGAGTCTCAGTAGGTTGATTGGTAGGTGTCACCTATATAGTGATGGCCGTAGTGGACCCTGTGGTCAGCGCCTGCTGTCCCAGGATGATAGACGCAGATGGAACTGGAATTTCATGAAGACCAATGGGTAAGCCCATGACTATCGAGCACGATATGTAAACCTTCTCGAACGTCGAAGAAGTAAGAGATATTGTGAGAAATGCGGATTAAGGATCTTAAGGCTAGAATTAACACTAGAGGGGGGGTGAATAGTGTTTTAAGAAATTTGTTAATCTTTTTGAGTTTTATCTTAATTTGTTAACAATGTATACACTAATCAGACACAGATATGAACACAGAATCAAACACAGATGCAAATATAAAGTAAAAGCAGTAAAGGAAAGAACACACCGGATTTTATACTGGTTCGGAGTTAACCTACATCCAGTCCCGCAACACAAGTACGGATTTCCTTTCAACAACAATTCAACAATTACAACCCTCGGTTTCAAGGCTATGAGGTACACCCTCCAGAATGACAATCCTCTGGGTAGAGATACTTGATTTCCGGGGCAACAAGTTCACCCAATTGATTTCCAGGGCTACAATCACACCTTTTCTCGCTTAATTGATTTCCAAGGCTACAATCACACCTTTTCTCGCTTAATTGATTTCCAAGGCTACAATCACACCTTTTCTCGCTAAAATATTACAAAGAAGTCTATAACTCTGAATAGCACTAAGAACCTTGTAGAGGTAGTGATGTAGAATCAAACTAGAAGTAATCGAGTATGATTCAATGTTGATTTCGGCAGAGTAATGGTATGATTTTGTATTAAGAAATGTGGAAGAAGAAGACGAGTGAAAACCAGAAAAAAGTGATTAAAAATTCGTTGAAACTAACCCCTATTTATAGAAGATCAACAGCCATGACCATTCATTAAGAGTTATGGCGAATAGACACTTCTTTTGAAATTTGAATTTTGAACTTCAATTGTCACTATGTCGACATAGTGCCTAGGGGCATGTCGACATCCCTCAGCCAAAGTTGATATTTTGAATTTCTATAAAAATAATATTTATCTTATATAAAAACTATTTAAAACTTTATAAATATACTTGAATATAGTTGAAATTCATAAGTAAATATAAAGAACAATATATACATAATTTAACTATAATTTTATATTTAAATCTAAGTATAAATATTAAAAATTAAATATATTGTTTGAAAAGACATTTAAAATCAGGAGTAATTTGACTTTGAAATTAAAGATGTTTTGAGGCTAAAATTATTTAAAATCAGGATAGAGAGTTTTGAATCTTTTAAAAGGAAAGTTTTGAAATCATTTTGAAAACAAGATAATTTTGTAAAATCATTTGAATTAAAATTAGTGGATACAAAACAATGTCCCACTAGATTTTCGTAGGTTCCATCCTACTTAGGGTTCCATCCCTTTAATGGGCTCTAAGTGGATTCCATTCCACGAATAAATTGAATATTAAGATGCCAGTACTTTTCTACGAGTTTTAATAAATATTCCTAATAAAACAAACTTAACCTTGAACTCTTGAACTCTTGATAATCTTGATACTCATGAGTCTTCTATCTCTATATCTTGAACCTCTATACTGTACAGTCTTCATTCTTGATACCTGCATGGTTAGATCCTACATATACATATATATCTAAACTTGTAATGTTAGTATTTATATTTTATAATCTATTCTAAGGTTGTTGTCATCAAAACCATCATCTCATGGACTAACAGATATACCTTCACTAAATTGGTCTTCAGTCGTAACTAGAGTGCCGCCTTCAGAAATCGGAGACATCCAAAAGATTTGTGCATCCTTGGCTAATCTGGATTGTAGCCCGCATCCTTTTTCGGAGCATGAGAAATTAAAGCACCGGTTGCTTGAGTAGTAGGGGTCTTGGGAACCAGATCCCAAGGCTTCACCGCCATCTTTCCCCTTTTTGGTAGTCGTTGGATCACTGAGTAAATTGAGCATGAGCTGCTCTTTATCCACTTTAACACCACCGAGGGATTTTTTCTTCAAATCTACAGTATAGTCCCAGGCTTAACAAGTGACTTGGGGTACCCATCTCCAAGGAAGTAGAGGTTGCGATTCATAAGGACGCATGCATTGTAATATATTAGCAATGGATCGAATGTGTTCTTTATCTCTGTCTGATTACCCTCCTTAGCCTCTTCCTTAAGGGCCTCTATTTGTGAAAGTTGCCTGTCAGCCTCTATTTTAGTTTCGCAAGCCTCGACGGTCTCCTTGCAATATCGTTGAGACTCCAGCTGAGCCTCAAGTTTCTCTTGCTTTTCCTTCTCAAGCTCCTCCTTAAGTTGTTTAATATGAAGATCCAAAGCATCATCGTCTTTTTTTAGCACATCCTTCTCCTTTTGTAAGACATCTTTTTCAAAAGCTAAAGCACTACTACGACGAACGAAATTGTCTAGTTCAGCTTGGTGCACTTTCATTAAATGCTCGACGGCTTCAGCAGACTCGCTGGCTCTTTTCTCACCATCAACCAGCTTTTTACCCAATTGCTTGACCTCCTCGTTCAAGTGTTTCATAATGTCTTTACCATGAATTGCATCGAGAGTTAAGCGATTGATCTCGTGTTTCCTTTCCATCGATACCTCAAAAATTCTCTCAACCATAGGGAGAGTTGTACTGTGCTGGACATAGACATCATTAACATAAGAGAGCACTGTGTCCTTGGCCTATGGAGTAATTGGATGCAAAGCAGGAACAAATTTGATTTCATTAAAACATAACTTAGTAAATGAGTCTTGGAGCTTGGACATCTTCTCAACAGCAGTGACATCAAGTTTAGCCAAGGCTGAGTAGGCCTGTTTGTCATGCTTATGGGATAAAGTATCAAGACTTACTGCACCAGACTGGCATTGCAAAGATCGACAGATGCGGGAAAAACCTGAATGTTGCTCGGGTATGGTAGCCGAAGTGGGAGCATGAGGCAGCGATTTGTTACTACTATATACAGTGGGGTGTTGACCGGCACCCTTGTGGTGAGAAGACTGAGATTTTGACTTATGCCTGGACGACGAGTCCTTGGATTGGTGGCTTCGATCTCGGTCTTCTCTTCCTTCATGACCTTCCCTATCTCGACCAGAGTCTAGACTTCGACTAGGCCCAAAATATGACGGTTGGGAGTATGCTGATCTCTTCAAGCGATTACAGTTGCAGAGGCGTCCCATCGAGCCTACAACAAAATAAAAGTGTATAAGAATCACTGGAGTTAAAGGTGATAAGTGTCATGCAGTGCAGTGAACGTGATCATGAGTGTCCTAGTGTCCGACTAACGGACCAGTTACTGGAGCTTTGCTAGCTGGAGTAATCTCTCCCACATTAGTTGGAGGAACGTCAACGCTGAATCGAATAGGAGATTCGGAGCCCTTGAGGCTTAAATTGGCAAAATCATAATTCCCAACATCATTTGGAATTGGAATGTCTGACAGCCCTCAAATCAATTTTCTAGAGCCAGAGAGCTAGATTGATATGTAGCAGCAGAGGTTGACTTGGACTTCTTGGAGACCTGCCCTCTACAAAGCATATAAACGAGCCTCTTTCCTTTTCTCTTCTCTGAGGCGAGGAACTATGGGTCTTGGGAGGAACCAATTGCAGGATCATGACCTGAACTCACATCGTCACGACCTGGCTCATTAGCATCGCCCCTCACCTGGCCATCCTTAGTGACATCTTGAGCCCCCTCGATTGGGGGCACGACAGGATCGACTTTGTCACCTCCTTTCTTAGCGACACCCCTTCTTTCTACCAACTCACCCTCAACGTTCCTTAGCAACCCGGTACTATGACCCTCTTCTAGTAAGCCGAAGATAAAAAGGCACTTGTCGATAAGAAGAGATCTGACCCTATCCGCCACCGGTATATTTTTTAGCACCGAAACCATCTCTGAGTACATGTAGCTAATGGGACGTGGATGGCTACCTGTAATGTTAAAAAAAAACTGCTTATTTCAGGATACCACTTGAATAAAAGCACTTAACTTTGAGTTTGAAGCGACACTTATGTTCTTTCAGACACCATCCACAAAACCAGGCGGGAAGTGCACGTAGAACAATTCATTCTTAAGAGTGCTTGGTTTGTTCCAAGCTCAGTTATGACCTGGCAGTTAGTGACTGGCTCGAGGAAAGTGTACGAGAGGCTTCCCTTTCGCCACTTGAGATTGTAAATGAATTTGATGTCTTTTAGAGTGGGCTCACGATATAAGAATTCGAGGAATATCATATACGTGCAGTGAAAAAATGCGTAGCTGTTCGGATGCAGCTGATCCGGCGCCAACCTTAAATAATGTAGTATTTTCTGAATGAATGAATCGAAAGGCAGAACAAAGCCTCCTAGCACATGAACTTGTTGCATGCAGTTTACCCCTTCGGGGGCAAGTGAGCATTATCGTTACAAGACAGGACTCGCACATCCTCGTACGAAATCCTATGTTTAATGCACAGTCCGCGGAGAGAGGCATCATCGACCCTTGAAGCCATTGAATCCTCCGGATCATTTAGAAATATGGCATCTTCTAAAGTTTTAGAAGCTAGCTCGATTTCTACTTCAAAGTTTGAAGGGATTTTCGGCACCTATTGAGAACTTTTGGGCTGTTCAAGTTGATAGTCTGGAGAGTTTTGAGCGGATATTGTTGTCAAGCTAGAGTTAGCATTAGGATTGTCATGTGAAGTAGTTTGTTCGGTGCCTATAGCAGCTAAACGCTCCAAGTGTCTGGAACCCATAGAGATCAAACTTAGTAGGTAGTCATTGTTAGAGAAAATAAACCAGTTCCCCCTATTTAAATTGTAAACCAGTGCAGAGTGGTGCAGTGTTGTGTGATGTAGTGATAAAAAGTTTAGAATTAAAATGACAGTTGTGATGAGACTCTAGGATTCGACCAGAGTGACTGTCATGGCTGACCGTCCCAACCAACTTTCACGTCGATGGTTGTAGATTTCATATAAGATTCAGGATCAGTTATGGGCATATGGGATTATGGTCTTTATGTACAAGTTCATGCGAATGGACAAGTCAAATATGTTCGAATACAAAGTCCAAATGTTCAAGTCCGAGGTCGTATACAAGTTTTTAATCTACGTTCAAGCTCAAGGAAAATGTTCAAGTTCAAGTTCATGCGGTCGAGTATTAAAGTGCTCAAGTTAACATAGGCTAAAAAAATAACGACTAAGTCCCCTAGGCAAAGATATCGGACCTAATCCCTCACCTAGGCAGTATTGCCTTATACCATTTCGAACTCCATAAGCCCCTAACCGATCCCTTCTCTCAAATCACAACCGATCCCTCCACCTACATATCCAATATGCCTTCATTACCAATCCCTACATTCACTTCCTCATTCCTACAACCGATCCTTCGACTATCTACAATTCCATCATCATTTTCATCGATCCACTAGCGAAACTGATCCCTCCATCTGATTCATATATCACAACCACTCTGATCTCTCAATCACAATACAACGATCCCTATACTCACTCCATCTCATGTCTCCTTATATCATCTTTGCTTTGATCCTCCATGACCATCATCTAAATCCCATCATCTCATCATGGTAAAACACTAAATCGCGTACTAGAAGATTGAAAAACCCACTTATATATGTAAAATCAACTACAAATGCGAGATCAAGGGTCGGGTTAACTAAAGGAGGATGAGGCGATGTGGGTTCAAGCTTGGATCTGGGATTGAGTTGGCGAGATCGGAAGCTGAAATGATTTGGACTAGTAGCAGAGGTTTCTGGTTAGGTCGAAAATTAGATCGACTAAAGGATTGAAAGGGTCGATGGGTTCTCACGATCAAGATTTTTTAATGGCGGTTAAGAAAGAAGAAAGGGTTTAGACCAGTTGTGTAACGACCCCACCGCTATGACCAGTTTAGCAAAGAACATTATAAGTAATATCGTCGGCTAATTCAGAGAATACGGCTGGTTAAAGGCGATCGAGTGTGAATATATCTTTATACTAACACTAACACGTCTTATTTACCTTTTTGAGAATCTGAACTGAAAATTTGATGTGTGCAGTATTAATACAAAGTAATAAACACACCGATTGAAAATATTCAGAACAGTATATAATATAGATAAATCAAAATCAAAGTCACAGATCACAGCGGAATAATAAACATCATCATATACATAATAGAATGCGAGTCTACAGAATATCAGTACTATACCCACAAAAATTTATATACATCATATCCAAAATCTTGTATCAGGTACAAAGCCACTACTATATAATATAGATGACATAAACTCCTAACTGTCAATATATACAAGTATGAAGTAAACTAAAACTATCAAAATAGTTTACTTCAGTGCTAGCCCAAAATCCAAAAAGTCATGGATCCCTGTACCTGTAAAGTCTCGGTCTGACCTGAGTATTAAAATAATAAACGGGTTAGACTATATCTAAATAAAAGATGAGATACTAATATCATAACTTTATGACTTAAAAATAATAAGCCATATTAAATATGCCGAACAAAAATCATAAATTAATTAAATTCACTACTTTATAAATCCATAAATGACTTAACTCTAAAATAAGTCATTTTAAATATACCTAAAAAACCCAAATAATCAAAATAAGGCATCTTGATCAAAATCACCATTTCATAAATTCATATCAAGTCTCTAATGGACTATCTTCTCAAAATAAGGTGATAACCAATTCAACATTCGCCAGAACCAAAAAGATACTAAATATCTATCCCAAAACCTCTGACGAAATAACCATCACTAATGAAATAATAATGGTAGTCAACTATCAGTGTGAGACAGTGCGACACAGGGCCTAACTAAAATAAATAACCCTGCCACATAGCGCAATAGTGTAACGAAAAGAAATAGACTACCAAGTAAAAACCCCGACTCCTAACGAAAAGAAATAGGTAGCCGTGTTATGACAAAACTATGTGAATTTACCTAACGAAAATAAATAGGTAAACATTGTCCAACTGTACTATATACTGATAGGGCTGCAATATAACACCTACCCAAATAACAAAAAGGATAGCCGTATTATACCAGAATAGACCAAACCCCAAGAAATAGGCCTACCTACCTAAATCTAGAAATGTATCGATTCTCAGATCGATGAAAAATGAGTTATCTTCCCTCGGGGATCTATCGGTCTGAAATCCGAACACCTTAAGATAATATAACTCTAAGTGTTAATTACTGTCGCTCCAGTAATCACAAGAATTTAACTCACTATTCCATACCAGATAGTAGATTCAAGTATTTAATAAAAGCTAGTAATTTCCACTTTGGACTCTATTTAACAAATTATAATAATAACCGAAAGAATTGTATAAAGTGTCCCATACCACTCGATAATTCAATCGTTTATTAAAATTCTTTGTTTCATAGAAAAGCACGAAATTCAATAGAAACACAAGTGAAAGCATTTATTGTTCGAAATTAATGTTTCCAAAAGTCCTCAAAGAAATACCCAAATGGTATATAATTAATCAAAGGCTAAACGCAATTAAAGCCAGTAGGAGTTTATAGTTTGAAAGCAAATAATAAGAATTTATCATATAGGAATTTGTTTCTAAATTAATATACACACACACACACACACACATACTTTCAATTCTCATTTTAAAATCCATAACTCATTTTTAAAGAGAAGTTACTCATTTACAAAAGCTTTTGAACTCTTTTAAAAATAATTTAAAGCTCTTTTATAACTAAATCAGTTGAAACTAAAATTATTACTTCCGTAACAACTTTTATAAAATAATATTATATTTTATCTTTTACTTTAAAAACATTGCCAAAAATTTTAATATACTTATAACAGTAAATTTTTAAAGGGTTTTATAAATAAATATTTATTATCTTAAAATAAAATTTTCCACAGAAATTTTGAATTAAGAAATAAGTTAAGAATATAATATAATTTAACTATATATTTTATAAACTAAATTCCAATAAGGATTAAAATAGATAAAATCTCATTTTTGGAATTCTTTTAAAAACATTTAAATAATTTAAACAATAACTCAATCAAAAATTCAACTTCTAAAGCCTTCATTGCTCTATAATATATCATTCCATAATATGGAATTTCTTAAAGATCCGAGTTGCTTTCCGACAACTCTGATCACACGACAATATACCAGTATCGACATACTATACAAATTTTATTTACAAATGGACGGAATTGCATTTGTAAATTTTCACTATTAAACCATTCAAAGAATCAACATCCCGACCCAATCAAGTTTATCCAAACTATGTACAAAACATGAAACAATTCACCACATACATTTTATACTTTAACTAATTCGATAATTAAAAATCAACAATTATCATCCAAACAATCGACCAAACTATGGTATGCAACGGGATTTTATTCAATTCAACCATAACACCCAAGTACTATCACATAAATAACTATCTCAAGGCATGCAATAAAATTCCTAAAGATAGATATAAAATCGTGAGTTAAGTATAACTCACCTTTGATTGATGCTGGCTGAAAATTCCATTTATAATTATCTGCACTC
Source organism: Allium fistulosum (assembly GCA_030737815.1). Classification (NCBI taxonomy): domain Eukaryota; kingdom Viridiplantae; phylum Streptophyta; class Magnoliopsida; order Asparagales; family Amaryllidaceae; genus Allium; species Allium fistulosum. Next base: position 1,040,333,023 of record CM060902.1, on the reverse strand, counting down.
CAAACCATAGCTCTAACCATTTCTGCCTCGTAATCACGCACAAGAGCAGCTTCAAGCCATTTTCGCTTGCCTAAACCTCCTCCCTTCCAACCGATGCCTGCTTGCCACCGTGAATTTCAGATCGACCTGCCCACATCATGGGTCCTTTGCTGCTGTAGTCGGCAAGCGTGCGCCCCAAGGTCTACCGAAGCCACACCCTACTCCACGAGTGCATGCCAACCCAGTTCAACCTATATTGCAACATCTCGGTTCGCGAGCGTCACTCGATGTTGCCCATGCTGGCCACCGCTCCCATTTTGTCGCCTCCTGCCCTAGTTGTGCACTCGTTCTCGCCTCCAAATCGAAGCTTGCTCGGCCTTGCCACGAGCCCCTCCTCCTTACGCGCCTTGGGAGCATCGATCGTCGACGACGACTACATGAGTTTGCACGATTTAAGTCCTTGCGTAATAATTTTTTCCTTCGATTTTGATTTCTTGAATTAGTTTGAGTTAGGGCATATTGAAGAAGAACGTGATTTTGAGGATTAAGATCTAAGAAGCGGGTTTGGGAACAATGTATGGGCTAGGCGTTGACTATTGTTTTGTGTTAAATTTTTAATTCAATTTAAATCCTTAATTAATGTAACGACCCTGAATTTTTGACATTTGAAATGTGAATATTTAATTGAGTTTAAATATTCGAATGATTGTTTAATTTGAAATTCAAAAATCAGAATGGATTTGGCGATTAAATTATTGAATTTAATTATTGAATCTGGATAAAAAATTAAATCTTCAGTTTTAAGCTGATTTAAAAATATTTTCAAGGCTTAGAAAAATTCATATTGATTATACTGAAGATGATAGAAGCTTCAGAATTGAATTTGAAACTGTTTTGTTCAGTGTTGAATTTTATCGTTTGATCGATATTTGAAAATAGCATTTTGGGGCACCGTCTCGGAATTCGACGAAACTAGTTCCATTGGATCCGTAATATTGTATTATTATCGGATTTCAATTTTCGTAGCATTTGGAGTTGTTGTGTGAGCATACGGTAAGTAAATGCGCTGAAAATTTAATCGAGAATATTTTTTTTTAAATATAAAATATAAAGGTTAAATCAGTAGCCACCCTAGCATCTGATTTCCATTGACCTAGTTGTCTCCTCTTCTCGTTTAAAGCACGCTACCCTGTCTTTTTTTTCTTTCAGAGCAATGTCGATCGAAAAGAAAAATAAAACGAATGAAACATTATTCTCGTTCAAAGTAGAAAAATAAATGGCAGCGAAAATCAAATCGAGGCCGAACTCTTCAGTTTCAAAAAATCAAACAAATAAAAAGAAAAAAATGGCTATCGCGATCGAAAATCTATCGCGAGTCTCAAGCGGCGACGCGCGTTCGAGTAAGGGTTGGCTGGTGTGGGTTTTCACGAGCTCGAAGTCGCGATAGGACTTAGTGGTCGGAGCTGCAGGCGACAAGCAAGGGGGGTTCATGGAGGAATGTTCGTCGCCGTTGTTTGGTGGGTTCTCGAGCACGAGTAGTGGAGGGCCGAGCTTCGTCGAAGCGCGTGATGAGGGGTGGTTTGTGGCGCGTGTTCTGGAAGGCGGCACGAGCAATTAGGGTTTGGGGTTTCATGAAGTCAGGCAATCGCGATACCTGTGCACGGAAAACTCGACTTCATAGCATCGAGCGGTGGTAGGTCGCAATTCACTCGAGAGTGGTCGGCCTGAGCTCGATTTGTTTCCTTCTGGTAATTGTCTAACTTAAAATTTCTTTAATCTAAATCATAGTTTTGAAAGGAATATATAATATATATATTTTTTCAGTAAAGTAGATAAAACAGTTCTGTTTTGATTTACTATATATATACATATAGGTTAGAAATATATAACAGTAGGTTTATAGAATAATTTATTTCAATTTGAACCTATATACAGTAAACAGAATATTGATAATAATTACAGAAGGAGTTATTTAAAACCAGATTTCTGCAAAAATATATATTAAGGATGAAAAGACTTTACAGTAAAGTAAATTTCTGATTATGGGGTTTACAGAAAAGAAAATATTTTGTTAAAATGGGATTTAGTTTTAAATTTAACTTTTAATTAAATCAATTTATTAAAAAGGAATTGGTTTAAAATTAAAGGTTTTAGTTTGAAAATGAAATCACTAGTTGGTTAAAATCGTTAAAATGGAATAAATTGTTCGATTAATTCAAATATTAATAAATTGTATAAATTGTTTATACAAGGTTTATAAATCAAGAAAACAAGCTGGAATGGAAGTGGAATGCAAAATTAAAAGTAAAGGTGAGATCTTCTCACTCAAAATGAAAATTTGAATTGCAGTTATTGATTGACTGTTTGGATGTGATACTATATATATAGTAGTATATAGCAATATATATATTGGCATATGTATATATTGGAGTTGTTGATTTCCCGCATTATATAGCGGATGAGACCCTATGCGCCGCATAATAGCAGATGATATTTTTATAAATCCCATGTACCACGATATTCCACCTCGAAGTGGAATTGGTATTGTGCTAATATCTGTGGATGCAGGGAAACAGGTTGGAGGGATCCAACTGGATTCCTCAAAGTGTTTGAATATTATTTCATATGTGAATGATGTGATTTATTGATAATCTACGGATGATTTATTGATAATTGAAATTGTTGAAGGCTAAAATTTAGCCGAATGTATTTTTGGTATCGTTGGATACCAGAAATAAAAATAAATTTGATTTTGAAATTAAAGTGGAAAACTTTAAATGAATTAATTTTTAAGAGTTGAATAAATTTAAAAGAAAGAATTTAACGGTAAAAAGAGATTTTTGTAATCTTATCGAATAAATTCCAAGATATGGTGAAAAGATTTAATAAATGGATTTTGGGTAATATTGTTTAAAAGTTAAAGAATTTATTTAAAAATTGGAATTTTGAATAATTTGGAAAGGGTAAAGGAATTTATTTAAAAGTGATAAACTCTTAGAAATCAATTTGTAATTGATTTGGTATTGAAATAAAATTAGAAATCAATTTGGAATTTGATTTGGGGTTAAAAGTGAATATTTGGGAATGTAAATCCAAAATGGAATTTATAAAGGAAAGGGAAATTTGTTTTAAAAATAAACACTGATTTATTTTAAAGTGTGGAAATAAATTTACAGATTTGGATGTAAATTTAAAATAAATCGATAAGGATTTATCTAATTGGTTTAAATGGACCATTTTGAAATGGAAGTGTATTTTCACTATAAAACTGAGTATATTTCCAAAGTAGCTTTTAAAAATATTAATTAAAGGTTCTAAAGTAGGTTTTAAAAGAAATATTTGGAAATATATTCCGCGTGAGGAAATTGATTTGAAATTTATTTTCAAAAGTTGAAAGGTGAAAAATGATTTGAAATTGTTTTCAAAGTGTTAAGTGTGGAAAAAATATATCTTGTGAAGATATTTTGAAAATAAATAATTTGGGAAATGTGACGACCGCCCATGACCCCTGCACCGAACCTAGAGATAGTGCGCTGTAAAGTGTGCCAGGCGACCATGGACGATTGCCAGGGTAAATTTAAACAACAGAATCTATCGTATTACTCACAGCGCATGGACAAAATACAATAGAATATATACATAGTGAAGCTTCACAGAATAGAATCTTATCAATAAAACTTCATAATAGTTGAATACAAACATCGGAATAGTCAATACATCAAGCCTCACTACATATCACTCAGAGAATATACAAGCAGCGGAACATCCAGTACATATAGTAAGAAGATAATATGCAAGCCTCCAGCTCGTCTTCGACATCAGCATCGTGGAAAGCAAGAACAGCACCTGTCACCTGCTACCTAGTCTGCCCGTCCCAAAATGGATGAACAGCCCAAGGCAATAAGAGTTAAAACATAAAGCCTTGAGTCAGACAACTGTCTTAGTGAGCGGTAAATTAACTAACAACATACCAAAAGAGCATAAAGGAAAAGGAATAGGAATACAACCCTCCCACTCCACCTCTTTCTACAGTGATAGCCCCCAGACACACACTAAGCAGAAACAAACATAGCAGAGCATACAATTTAAAGTAAAGCAATTATCACTCGAGTCAAGGGCGATGTTTTCCAAGTACAAACCCCCAAGGCCTAAACCAAGATCAGATAAGCACCCAGAAAACACTGCTCTTGAGACCGAATGACGATACAACCAAACATCCATGACTCTGGCTATCACTGTTATCATTGCCTCGATATCATCGTTAATTGAATGACCGGCTCATTATTTCATCCGTCCGTCAAGGGCTAATGGAAACCCCGGTTCTAGACATAACTCTGCACGTCATCGTGACCCGTGCCTAGGACTATCGAATCTGCCCAGAGTACTTGACTACCAATCAGTAGCCTTCAGGGACTATCGAATCTGCCCAATGTACTCTTGCTTTGAGCATGCTAGAACCTTCAACAACGATGAGATCTCAGCCTTCTAGTCATCCTCCTCGATGACTATTTCTATACTAGCTCAAGCGCCTCTCGAGCAAACCATTATCCTCAAACCCGAACCATATCACCGAGTTATCAACATGCTTGGAATGATCCCGTCTGGATTAGACCAAGACTATCTCATATCATACTTTGCCTCATCATCATCATAGCAAAGCTTCATCTCAACATCATCATCAAATCTATCCATATGAGCTTCATCATCCGCTACATATGCCACGAGCAGCTTTTCCAATTCAAGAGCCTTTCCCTTAGCTTTCGAATCATCTTCGACCATCTTGTCTAAACCAAATCATCAATCATCTAATTCATAGAAATCAATCAAATCAAACATTAATCCAAGTAAACAAGCATTCAAATATGATCTAAATAGACAATTATAACAATAATGGCAATTTCGTAATTAAAGAGTCAAAAGTCTAACAAGCATGAAAACATGAGCAATATCTCTATAATCTTGATGAATGAACTTGCATAGGTTAACATGTAGTAAAATGGATGCCAAATCATTATGAACAATGGATCTATATGGATCTATACTTAGGATTAGGAAAATGCATGGAAATCACTACTTTAACACAAAATCAAGCCAACGATCCGATATACTCCTTTGGATCCGTGTGAGAGATAATCACCACTCACCAAATCACCTAAACACCTTAAAAGAAACCCACTTCAGATCTGGACAGCGAAGGATCTAACTCGATCTATCACAAATCCGCTTTAAACGATGAAATCTCTCTTCGAAGAATGTAGATCTTCAATCTAAGCTCTTGAATCTTCGATTTGATCTTCGATTTGGATGGAAGGAATCACTAGATTAGAGTGGAGAAAAGAAGTGAAGAAGTCGAGCTCTCAAAATGGCAGCACTTCGTCGCTTCAAAATCCGGATCCCAAAAATGAAGAAGAACCCTCCTATTTATAGGCTGAAATCCACCTTAGGTCGCTCACTCGGAGTTAGGTCGTTCACGACCTACGACCTAAAACCCTTCGACCTAACAACCCCAAGCCTCTACGACCTAACCAGATGCGCTTCCTCACGACCTACGACCTAACCAGATGCTCTTCTACGACCTAACAGACGCGCATCCACGCGACCTAACGCTTAAGCGCTTCTTCGACCTAACGACATAGCGCATCAGCGACCTAACTACAACACAAGGTCTAACGACCTAACTACTCCTTCCTTAGTTCGTTGCCGACCTATCCTTCTTAGGTCGCTAACTTACCCTGTTTCCTATACCGCTAATCTCTTAGGTCGCTAAACTTCCTTAGGTCGCCTAATTCTATAGGTCGCTAACTCCTATAGGTCGCTCACTCTCTTAGGTCGCCACAAACCCTTAAGTCGTTCAAAACCTTAGGTCGCCAACATCCTATAGGTCGCTCCAACCGACCTAACCTACCCCACGACCTAAGCCACCACACGACCTATCTTCTAAACGACCTAACTATCACATGACCTAACTCCTTAGGTCGTTCTAATCCTTAGGTCGCTCCACTTCACTAAGTCGTCTACCCCTTAACTTGCCAACTTCCTTAGGTCGCTCCAAACCCTCATACGACCTAAGTCTTAAACTCTGGATGACTTATCAACAATGCGACCAAATGTCAACTGTTTTACAAATGTTTCGATCCATAAAAATACGGGTCGTTACAGAAAATTATTTAAAATCTGATAATTGTGTGAATGTTGTTGATAGTTAAATCACCGACTATCAATATTGCCTTTGAAATGGCATTTGAATTTTTTTTTAAAACAAACGCTTATTATTCGGTTTAGCCGGGAAAAGACCTTTGTGTCAGATAACCCATTCCGAATAATGATACGACGTGTATGAATTGAAATTGAAGACCGGTGTGAAGACCAGGTATTTTCGAAAATGAAAGGACAACCTGTCGAATGTCTCTGCACCGAGTTGCTCCAGTATAGAGATTTATATCACTCTTTTTGTGATGGGAAGTCCGATCGGGATTGTGAATACCCAGATTGCAAGGGCTTCTTTGGAAGTGCCTTCGGTTCTGTTCGAACCCGGAACAGACTTGTATGGTTACATGTCTGACATTACAATTTGAGATATAAAGCAGATTTCTTTCAAATACATTTCTGTTGGTGGCGGAGAATTTATTCTCTTAGCTTAACACCCTTCTCTGAGACGTACGAGCTCAGAGGTTATGTAGTTGAAGGTTATCAGCGATATATTCCCAATTTGGTAATGTGGCATGCTGAGTGTTGCTGTGTGTTGATCATTTATTGATCATTTGTGATCAAAGCACGGCTTTGTGAAAAAGCGTAGCTTTGTGGATGAGACTTCGTCAGACCTCTCTCCCCGGAAATGGTCGAAACAGGAATATGCGGCAAGGTTATGAGGGTCGCACCCTTTAGGGTATGTCATTTCCTTCTGGAAAAGGGTGGTATCAGGTATGGAGCCCTGGTATTTAACCTATGTGGATACTCCGATCTCATTTATTGTGTGATTGTGTGTTTATCGAGGCGCCTCGGATAAAGGTCCCAAAGGACCGGGGAATGGCATATTCGTGAGTTACCTAGTTACAGGGGTAACCTGGCCTTGTGTTGGCAGAGAGCTAGTTAGTTCTCGGGACGTCCAGCTAGAGGCGATCCCATATGGCGGTAGGAAGTTCCTTAGCCTGACCATTTGTTGGAAATCCATTTCCCAATACGAAACTTGTACGGTTTTAGTTGTAGAACCTGTCATTTACTTATGGTGGTCACCACTGTTTAGATGGTAGCTATAGTAGGCATAGTTCGAAATGTCTATGCTGGCTAAGATTAATATTATACTTTCGAAATGTTTTCCACACTAGACATTAATAATAATAATAATGTAGAGATTCTGTTGTTGTTTCTGTTTTTCTGTTCTCTTTTTTTCTTCTGTCTTCTTCTACCTCTTCTTTTTAACCCTAATGGTTCGGTTTTCCGGCATTCGTTTGCGCGACATTTGATACAGTGGACGTATTAATGTCGACTTTCGAGCGTCGAAAAGTCGGATCGTTACATGTGGTATCAGAGCATCCGGTTAAGTGACAACCTTGGCTCTGTTGGGTGTTACTCATTAGAGATAGGGTCAGTCGTACTCTAGAATGAGTATGACTGTAATAATAGATATGAGCGCGTATTTGTTAATGAATACAAAATTTGTTTTGTATTGTGTTGACTTATCAGTTGATTGTTTATAGATTCTGGTCGGTGCAGTCTAGCTAACTGTAATCGATAGGGGTTTCTAAACTCTTAAAACAAGATAAACTAACACAGTATTGTTTTAAATAGGGTAAATGAAATAATTTCACCCAAAACTATTTTTGTATATAAAAGAAATGATTTTCTATGAATTATTATAGTATATGGATGTTTGGGTGTTAGGAAGTGATAACATTGAAATATTATCATCGTTATATGAAAATTAAATAAGAAATAAAATGATATAACCGAAGATTTGAAGATAAATCCATTTAACAAATGGAAATTATAAATATGAATTAAGAATATAAGGAAATAAAATTCATATACGAATGGGATTTGTAAATATAAATTGTAAATGAGATTTATAATTGGAAATAGAATTCCAGGAAAAGTATTTGAGAATAAATTCATTAATGGAATGAAAATCGATAATGTGAAGTTTATAAATGAGTTTTATAAAATTGAAATGAGATGGAATAAAAATGGTGAATGAAAAAATGAGTTTACATATGTAAATAAATAAATTAGAATTGAAAAAAATGAGATTTGATTTGAATCAAGTTGAATAAAAACCCAAACTTGGAAAAAATAAAATAAAGTGGATTGAATTCAAGTAAATTAACTTGATAATTTATTAATTCGTGAAATAAATGAATTGGAAGTTGAATTAGTTAAAGATGAGTTGTGAGCTAAGTTTAAAAATGGTTTGAATTTGTATATAAATTCAAGTAGTAAAAATAAATTGAAAATTTCCTTATTATTAATTAAATAAATTCACGATGAATTGAATATGGAAATTGAAATTTAAAATGAATAAGTGAATATACTAATTGAATTAAATTAGTAAACGGAATAGATTTGATTAAATGAAAAATCAAATCAAAGATTTAAATTAGAAATTGTTTACAAGGAAACCATAACTTGAATTTTGAGTTGAAATAACTTAAGCAATATTTGGATAAAGGCTTGACTTAAGTAAAATTGTGAAATGGTTGTTATCAAATTTTATTGAATGGTTTTGGATGAAATTTGTTTGATTAATGAAATGCAAATTAAATTGAATTGAAATGGAATCAATTTAAATGATTATTAGCTTAAGTAATCATTTAGTTGCATGAATATTAACAAATTTGAATAGAAAGAATTATCGTTTGTCAAAAACGAGAATTAAATAAATCCTATGAATTGATAGAAATGAAATAAATTGATTTTGGAATCAATTGAATTAGATATGAGCTCGTTTCGCTAAAAATGAATAGAATGAAGAAAATGAGTTGTAAATCACTTGAAGTAAATGGAAATGGTATTTGAATTAGTTGTAAGCAATTTAATTTGTATTGAAACCATATAAATTGCTAATGGAAATGATTTTGGATGTATTGCTAATGAAATCTATATATTTGTTATTGGAAATAAGTGAATTGTTAAATAGATTTCCTATATATGTCACTTACACATTTAAACTAAGTAAGTACAGGTTTTTGGAAGCCGTTTGGCTGGATTTGAGCACGCTAATATGCTAATAATAAACTGCTTTGCTTAAAAATGCTAAAAAGGTACGCCTACGCAATAAAAATAGGAAATATGAACTATTTTCTGCTTTTCCGACCGAGTGGGTCGATGTATATATATTTATATCCTTTGTCAAATTGCAAAAGCTCCTCCGTACAAAGGAGACTCCGCCAAAATTTTCTGAAAATTTTGGGAGTTAGAAAGTTTTTTGAAAATCTAGAAAAAATTTTGTTAACGGAAAATTTGATTTTCAAATTGTAATGGAAATGTAAGAATTGAACTAGAAAAGCGAATTTTTAGTTTTTGAAGATAAAATGAATTCAAATAGAATTGAAATTGTAAATTGAATTCAAACGGAATTGAAAATGCAAAGTTGAATGGAAATGAATATACAACTTTGTTTATGAAGTGAAAATAAATATAAGAAGTATGTAATACTTATATTGAACTTAAGAAAGGAATGGAGGAAATTCTTAAGTAAAATTTAGAATTGAGAAATATTCTAAGTTAATAAGTGAATGAATTTAACTGGAATGTTGTAATTGGACATTATTGTAAAGTAAAATATACAGGGGTTATAAAGGAAAAGAAAGTTGGGATTTTTTATTTTGAAGATAATTTGAATTTGTTCAACAAGAGGTATGTATTTAAATTTCAGTATGAAATTTGATCTTTTCTTGTCTAGCCGCTTGGCTTTCCTTTCTCTTTTTGAAATCTGAGAGTCCGTAGGGGCATTTTGTAGTTGTACCGAGCTAGCCGCGCAAAGGAGACGCTGGCGAATTTTTTCGAAAATTTAAAGAGTTAGGAAATTTTTGAGAAATTTTGGATAATTTAAAATTTGAATTTAAAATTTAAATTTGAATTGTGAAGTAAAATAAAGTTGTTTGAAAACTATGAAAGTGTTTGGAAAGTTAATTAAAGCGATAACGAATCTTTAATAAAAAGATTTGTTTTGAAAATTTGATAAATTGTTTGGTTTTGGGAAAATGTTAAACGGGGATTGGAGCATTCTTCTTAACTTGTAATTTGGGGGACGAAATTCTTTTAAGGGGGAAGATTGTAAAGACCCTGAATTTTTGACAATTGAAATGTGAATATTTAATTGAGTTTAAATATTCGAATGATTGTTTAATTTGAAATTCAAAAATCAGAATGGATTTGGCGATTAAATTATTGAATTTAATTATTGAATCTGGATAAAAATTTAAATCTTCAGTTTTAAGCTGATTTAAAAATATTTTCAAGGCTTAGAAAAATTCATATTGATTATACTGAAGATGATAGAAGCTTCAGAATTGAATTTGAAACTGTTTTGTTCAGTTTTGAATTTTATCGTTTGATCGATATTTGAAAATAGCGTTCCGGGGCACCGTCTCGGAATTCGACGAAACCAGTTCCATTGGATCCGTAATATTGTATTATTATCGGATTTCAATTTTCGTAGCATTTGGAGTTGTTGTGTGAGCATACGGTAAGTAAATGCGCTGAAAATTTAATCGAGAATATTTTTTTTAAATATAAAATATAAAGGTTAAATCAGTAGCCACCCTAGCATCTGATTTTCGCCGACCTAGTTGTCTCCTCTTCTCGTTTAAAGCACGCTACCCTGTCTATTTTTTTCTTTCAGAGCAATGTCGATCGAAAAGAAAAATAAAACGAACGAAACATTATTCTCGTTCAAAGTAGAAAAATAAATGGCAGCGAAAATCAAATCGAGGCCGAACTCTTCAGTTTCAAAAAATCAAACAAATAAAAAGACAAAAAATGGCTATCGCGATCGAAAATCTATCGCGAGTCTCAGGCGGCGGCACGCATTCGAGTAAGGGTTGGCTGGTGTGGGTTTTCGCGATCTCGAAGTCGCGATAGGACTTAGTGGTCGGAGCTGCAGGCGACAAGCAAGGGGGGTTCGTGGAGGAATGTTCATCACCGTTGTTTGGTGGGTTCTCGAGCACGAGTAGTGGAGGGCCGAGCTCGTCGAAGCGCGTGATGAGGGGTGGTTCGTGGCGTGTGTTCTGGAAGGCGGCACAAGCAATTAGGGTTTGGGGTTTCGCGAAGTCAGGCAATCGCGATACCTGTGCACGGAAAACTCGACTTCTTAGCATCGAGCAGTGGTAGGTCGCAATTCACTCGAGAGTGGTCGGCCTGAGCTCGATTTGTTTCCTTCTGGTAATTGTCTAACTTAAAATTTCTTTAATCTAAATCATAGTTTTGAAAGGAATATACAATATATATATTTTTTCAGTAAAGTAGATAAAACAGTTCTGTTTTGATTTACTATATATATACATATAGGTTAGAAATATATAACAGTAGGTTTATAGAATAATTTATTTCAATTTGAACCTATATACAGTAAACAGAATATTGATAATAATTACAAAAGGAGTTATTTAAAACCAGATTTCTGCAAAAATATATATTAAGGATGAAAAGACTTTACAGTAAAGTAAATTTCTGATTATGGGGTTTACAAAAAAGAAAATATTTTGTTAAAATGGGATTTAGTTTTAAATTTAACTTTTAATTAAATCAATTTATTAAAAAGGAATTGGTTTAAAATTAAAGGTTTTAGTTTGAAAATGAAATCACTAGTTGGTTAAAATCGTTAAAATGGAATAAATTGTTCGATTAATTCAAATATTAATAAATTGTATAAATTTTTTATACAAGGTTTATAAATCAAGAAAACAAGCTCGAATGGAAGTGGAATGTAAAATTAAAAGTAAAGGTGAGATCTTCTCACTCAAAATGAAAATTTGAATTGCAGTTATTGATTGACTGTTTGGATGTGATACTATATATATAGTAGTATATAGCAATATATATATTGGCATATGTATATATTGGAGTTGTTGATTTCCCACATTATATAGCGGATGAGACCCTATGCGCTGCATAATAGCGGATGATATTTTTATAAATCCCATATACCGCGATATTCCACCTCGAAGTGGAATTGGTATTGTGCTAACATCTGTGGATGCAGGGAAACAGGTTGGAGGGATCCAACTGGATTCCTCAAAGTGTTTGAATATTATTTCATATGTGAATGATGTGATTTATTGATAATCTGCGGATGATTTATTGATAATTGAAATTGTTGAAGGCTAAAATTTAGCCGAATGTATTTTTGGTATCGCTGGATACCAAAAATAAAAATAAATTTTGATTTTGAAATTAAAGTGGAAAACTTTAAATGAATTTATTTTTAAGAGTTGAATAAATTTAAAAAAAGAATTTAATGGTAAAAAGAGATTTTTGTAATCTTATCGAATAAATTCCAAGATATGGTGAAAAGATTTAATAAATGGATTTTGGGTAATATTGTTTAAAAGTTGAAGAATTCATTTAAAAAATGGAATTTTGAATAATTTGGAAAGGGTAAAGGAATTTATTTAAAAGTGATAAACTCTTAGAAATCCATTTGTAATTAATTTGGTATTGAAATAAAATTAAAAATCAATTTGGAATTTGATTTGGGGTTAAAAGTGAATATTTTGGAATGTAAATCCAAAATGGAATTTATAAAGGAAAGGGAAATTTGTTTTAAAAATAAACACTGATTTATTTTAAAGTGTGGAAATAAATTTACAGATTTGGATGTAAATTTAAAATAAATCGATAAGGATTTATTTAATTGGTTTAAATGGACCATTTTGAAATGGAAGTGTATTTTCACTATAAAACCGAGTATATTTCCAAAGTAGCTTTTAAAAATATAAATTAAAGGTTCTAAAGTTGGTTTTAAAAGAAATATTTGGAAATATATTCCGCGTGAGGAAATTGATTTGAAATTTATTTTCAAAAGTTGAAAGGTGAAAAATGATTTGAAATTGTTTTCAAAGTGTTAAGTGTGGAAAAAATAATATCTTGTGAAGATATTTTGAAAATAAATAATTTGGGAAAATTATTTAAAATCTGATAATTGTGCAAATGTTGTTGATAGTTAAATCACCGACTATCAATATTGCCTTTGAAATGGCATTTGAATTTGTTTTTAAAACAAACGCTTATTATTCGGTTTAGCCGGGAAAAGACCTTTGTGTCAGATAACCCATTCCGAATAATGATACGACGTGTATGAATTGAAATTGAAGACTGGTGTGAAGACCGGGTATTTTCGAAAATGAAAGGACAACCTATCGAATGTCTCTGCACCGAGTTGCTCCGATATAGAGATTTATATCACTCTTTTTGTGATGGGAAGTCCGATCGGGATTGTGAATACCCGGATTGCAAGGGCTTCTTTGGAAGTGCCTTCGGTTCTGTTCGAACCCGGAACAGACTTGTATGGCTACATGTATGACATTACAATTTGAGATATAAAGCAGATTTCTTTCAAATACATTTCTGTTGGTGGCGGAGAATTTATTCTCTTAGCTTAACACCCTTCTCTGAGACGTACGAGCTCAGAGGTTATGTAGTTGAAGGTTATCAGCGATATATTCCCAATTTGGTAATGTGGCATGCTGAGTGTTGCTATGTGTTGATCATTTATTGATCATTTGTGATCAAAGCACGGCTTTGTGAAAAAGCGTAGCTTTGTGGAGGAGACTTCGTCAGACCTCACTCCCCGGAAATGGTCGAAACAGGAATATGCGGCAAGGTTATGAGGGTCGCGTCCTTTAGGGTATGTCATTTCCTTCTGGAAAAGGGTGGTATCAGGTATGGAGCCCTGGTATTTAACCTATGTGGATACTCCGATCTCATTTATTGTGTGATTGTGTGTTTATCGAGGCACCTCGGATAAAGGTCCCAAAGGACCGGGGAATGGCATATTCGTGAGTTACCTAGTTACAAGGGAAACCCAGCCTTGTGTTGGCAGAGAGCTAGTTAGTTCTCGGGACGTCCAGCCAGAGGCAATCCCATGTGGCGGTAGGAAGTTCCTCAGCCTGACCATTTGTTGGAAATCCATTTCCCAATACGAAATTTGTACGGTTTTAGTTGTAGAACCTGCCATTTAATTATGGTGGTCACCACTGTTTAGATGGTAGCTATAGTAGGCATAGTTCGAAATGTCTATGCTGGCTAAGATTAATATTATACTTTCGAAATGTTTTCCACACTAGACATTAATAATAATAATCCAATGATTTGCGTAGTAAGCATATTTGACTATCATAAGAAGAAATCTCCTCCAATTCTGCGTTTGCACTGTGTGTGTGGCGGGAGGTCTTATGGTAGTTTCATTTTCCAAAAGCATTGCGAATAAATTTTATTTTCTTTGTGAAAATAACTGTTTTAATCTCACACCAGTCACCATGACTGACTCGGAGTTTATTGTTTCCCTTCTAAACTCTGGGTGCCCATAATTTTCCACACGGGCAGCCTAGAGTTATGTTATCTGGATATTCTGGAGCTTGGGAAGCAAGCTGGATGGCGAGACGTACTCCCGTACTTGTTTATTTATTTCCGCTGTGTATTCTGTATGAGGACAAGTTTCTATAACTGTCCATTGTTGTATTGAGTTGTATATTGACTCTGATGATGTATGTATAAACTGATATAGTTCTTTGTTTTAAAAGACTAGTGATTATCTATTGTATATTGTTCCGCTGCGAATGTGAGATTCTGTTGTTGTTTCTGTTTTTCTATTCTCTTTTTTTCTTCTGTCTTCTTCTACCTCTTCTTTTTAACCCTAATGGTTCGGTTTTCCGGCATTCGTTTGCGCGGCATTTGATATAGTGGACGTATTAATGTCGACTTTTGAGCGTCGAAAAGTCGGATCGTTACAATTAATCTCCTTTTATATTTAAATTTAAATATCAATCTCTACATTTGTTTGAAAATATAATTCAATCAAATTTAAATCGATCTACACTTCATTCTGTAAACTGTATTTCGATAACTAGATAATTGTATTTAATTCAATGCTTGTTTATTTTTATTTAATTATCCATCATATAACTTTGAAATAGATTTAATTTATCAATTATTTTAATGGTAAAAAGAAATTCAGCTATTTATTAGTTATCATTTATTTCTCAGATTAATCAGAAAATTCACAAATGTCATTTATTCCGTTGATATGGATTTTAATGACTTTTGGGTTTTAAAATTGCAATTAAAATGCTAAATTAGATTTTAAACCGTCTACGTTATTCCCAATAATCCCAAAAGTTTAAATAAATTCTCCAAAATCAATTTCAATATATTTATCTTATTTTAATCTCGACCAGGGTTGTTACAAACTTCCCCCCTTAAAAGAATTGCGTCCTCGCAATTCATTAAAGAATTATGTAATTGATTAATCCAATAACATTAATTTCAAAAATATATATTCATACCATTCGTTCTGCACTTTCCTCGCAACACTTTGATAAACTTTTAGTTCTTTAAATAAACTATATGATATTATTATAAATATACGTACAGATTTCGTTAGTTATTTTCACAAATTATGTAAATTTTGAAACGTATAAAATTCTCAAAAAATTTCTAAGTGTCAAAATTTTTGGCGGAGTCTCCTTTGTACGGAGAGCCATTTACAATTTCACAATTATAATATAAACAATATACATCGACCACACGGTCGGAAACACAATATATAACAATATTTCTAACAATTCTGTATTTAATCCGAAAGCATACCTTTTTTTAGCATTTTTAAGCAACTTATTAAATTTTAATGCTAGCGAGAGCGAGTTTGCGCCATATCCCAATCCAGTAGCCTTCTTGAACCTATGCTTAACTTCAAGTTTGAATATTTATCACATATGATGAGATAAGATAAGAATGTATTCATTCAATAAATAATCAATCATAATATTAATGTATAAGTCAGTTTCCGATAAAGAGCTCAAGTGATAAAACATAAAATTGGATGATGATTTCAAAGAGTGCATTGTTGCCTAAAGTGTTACTTTCATCAAACAATTTTTGAAAATGCACCGATGTGGAGTACAACCTGATGTATATTTTTTTTCTACACTGCTGCATATTGCAGCAGCCATTTATATCACCGCAGCCCTGTGCTGCGCCGCAGCAGCATGGCGCTGCTGCATGGCAGCAGTCCATTGTTGCCTTGTAGGCTGCAAACTTCTTTTTTTTTCGCAACATTTTTATTTGCGTTGTACTTTTATTTGCATAAGCCTTTCCAACATACTATTGCATATATATTGTATGAACAAGTGGCGTGTATGAACAATTAGTTAACTCTTTCTTAGCCAATAGTAAATGTCAAAGTTTATTGAAATTTGAGTTTTAAAATTGCATATTGGATAACACAAGAGTGACAATTTATATTTCTAAAAGTCTTGTTTATATCACACACTGATATTATATCAAAAGAAAATTTTACATATTCAGAAAGTTGCTAATCACTCTAACAATCTAATTTTTTTCCATTCTAATGATAGAGTGCTAAAAATATTAAAACCAAATTGGTTTATTTCTACAAGTAGAGTGGTTATAAAAGTCAAGTAGAGAAAATGTCATTTAAGCAGGTATCAAAAGCATATATAAGTTTATCGTCAACTTTTCTCTTCTCGTTGGTAATCACATTAACCACGATCTTCCCTAGTAATTTTAATTTAATTTTTTTTTCATTGCTGCCTATTGCAGCAACAGTTTTTTTTTATGCTTTAAGTATTAAAAATCTGACCCTTAAATAATTGTAGAGGCATCTAAATGCATATCCATTATGTATAATAATCTGTGTTGTGAATAAGTATGGACCAACATGTCCACACAGTCTTTTGTTATGTAAGAAACTTGTGTTACTAGTATTGCATGGTAGGCATGTCTAGGTTAATTCTAGGCTTTTGTACATTAGTCATGACTGTAAACAACATGGCGAATTTTTTTTTCCTTTTTTTTAATAGGAAGATTCATAACCAAGATTTCTTTATCAGCTAATGATAAGGTGAAGGGGTTTAATAGAAGAAATACTAATAGGCATTGTCTTAAAATTGATCTCCATAAAGAATACTTGACAGATAAAGAGTTAACTAAACACATGATGGTGGCAATGTGTTTTTCCCACTTGTATTTACTAACTTGAAGTTATTAGGCTTAGACTATATATATTTCCATAAAAATAAATTTCCAATATCAACCAACACTAAAATATACATAACTACGTATAAAATGATGCTTGCTTTCCTGGTTTATATCTTCAATTAGGAAATGCAACTCATGTACTGCTATGATTTATTTTGGTCATAAGCTTTAATCATTTCATAAAAAGGTTCATGTTTACAATCTAGAATTCTTTTATCTATTCAAAAAAAATAAAAATTTCAGACATTTTAAAATGAAATAAGAACAAATCTACAGATGTTTAAAAAAATTTCAAGTTCACGTAAGTTAATTATCTACTAAGGTCGTTACTAAAAACAAGCTTTATACTTCATAATATATATTGTTGAATGTTAATTTACCATCTTTACAATTCTGATGCCTTTAAAAGACAGTATAAAAGTTTTGCAGTACAACTTTTACACAACATAGAATAGGGTAGTAACCAAAATATATCATAATCTTGGTTTTTATAAAAGAACTACAACTCGCTTTGCACTTAGCAAAAATATAAATCCTAACATTTATTCCAACCACGATATTATATACACAATCGTCTGAAAGTATCACACAAAATTTTTATCTATCATACTTCTTTGCAAATGAATATGTAAAATTTCACAATTACGAAATAATACTTGAATTCCTATAAAAAAATATCTATTAAAATAATGCTCTAATTTCCCAAATAATGTACATTCAAATTTTAAATATTTTATTTTATTAATCGAAATATCTCAGGATACCTCCTTTCAAAGGTTATATATTTCTATAAAATATTACTTTACCTCAAAACAACTTTTCCAAACTATTCACTTTATCTTATAAAATATTTAACTTATTTCAACATTCTATCTTCTTTACAAAAATACTACATACTCACTATATATTATTCTTGAAATTATTTTATTTCTTAAAACACTGTGTCTGAATGTCTCGTACTAGTGTTTAGGAACCCCTATCGATAACGTTGATCAAGCACATCGACTAGAATTCTTAAAACACTCAACGGGCAATTTAACACAAAATTATTTTCTATATGATATACATATATCTCTTAATACTCTATGCCTTTACAAAATATTTGCTTTTCTATAATAAACATAATTAAGTCCCATATATATGTATATCTAATATCAAAAGATTTTAATTCAAATAGATGTTTACTTTTATTAAAATTCTTTCAATCAATCTTAATGTTATCATAAAATAATTATTTACTAACAACAATTCTATAGCGCACACATTTATCAATATATATCTCAAGCAAACATCAAAATTTTAAATTCATCTTAACATTTAATTAATCACACATATAAATTAACATTTCATTTTAGATAAATTTAATTTTTCAATATTTCTTACGGTAACTACACTATTAAAGAGCTCACAAGTTCTTATAGTTATTATTGAGCAGATTTCAACTCTCAATAATGAAACTTGTTCAATATTAATTCTACAGAATCATTTACAATTTCAAAACAACCAAGAGTCCATCAACCAATCAATTTTAATTATATCTAATTTTTATTTATGAAGTATAATTTCATCATTCTATATTTTATAATTATTAATTGCTTAGACATTTTTATTACTCCCCAACGATTCTATTTTGGAGAAACTGCTGACTTTTATTAATAATTGGATTCATCCAAATTAAAATGGGTTTATAAATTCTTTGAATTATAACTTTTTATTCAATTCCACCTTTTACACTAAGTTTAAACAAAACAAACATTAATGCAAATAACATACATCTCAATCAAACAAACATTTATATCAAAACAAATTAATTAATATGCTCAGCGAAAATAGTCCATCTATTTCCGTTGTGCAACTCTAATCATTAACAGATCAGGACACAATAATTTAATTCTAAGTCATCTACTTATTTATAATATTCATTAAATCTCACTCTTTACAGAATGAGTTCCAGTATTTTCATAACAATAAGTTATATAATATTATCAAAAGAGTTTTTCAAATACGTCTCAATGATTATTCCCAATAATCATATATATTCCGATTCCTAAATAGTTAATTAAATTACTAACTACTACACACTCAAGGGATGGAACTCTAGGTCATCTAGGTCTAGATCTCGACTCTGTGCAATTTATGTTCTATAATGTTCTGAATCCAGCTCTGATACCAAGCTGTAACGACCCCATCGCTATGCCTAATTTAGCAAAGAACATTACAAGTAATGTTGTCTGCTAATCAAATAATACGACTGGTTAAATTCGATCAAATGTGAATATATCTTTACACTAACACTGGCAGGTCTTATTTACCTTTTTGAGAATTTGATGAAAATTTGACATGTGCAGTATTAATACAAAGTAATAAACACGCCGATTGAAAATATTCAGAACAATATATAATACAGATAAATTAGAATCAGAGTCGCAGATTACATCGGAATAATAAACATCATCATATACATAATAGAATGTGAGTCTACAAAATATCAGTACTAGACCAACATAAATTTATATACATCATATCCAAAATCTTGTATCAGGTACAAAGCCACTACTATATAATATAGATGACATAAACTCCCAACCGTCAATATATACAAGTATGAAGTAAACTAAAACTATCAAAATAGTTTACTTCAGTGCTAGCCCAAAATCCAAAGGTCATGGATCCCTGTACCTGTAAAGTCTCGGTCTGACCTAAGTATTAAAATAATAAACGGGTCAGACTATATCTAAATAAAAGGTGAGATACTAATATCATAACTTTATGACTTAAAAATAATAAGCCGTATTAAATATGCCGAACAAAAATCATAAATTAATTTAATCCACTACTTTATAAATCCATAAATGACTTAACTCTAAAATAAGTCATTTCAAATATGCCTAAAAAATCCAAATAATCAAAATAAGGCATCTTGATCAAAATCACCATTTCATAAATCCATATCAAGTCTCTAATGGACTATCTTCTCAAAATAAGGTGATAACCAATTCAACATTCGCCAGAGCGAAAAAGATACTAAATATCTATCCCAAAACCTTTGATGAAATAACCATCACTAATGAAATAATAATGGTAGTCAACTATCAGTGTGATACAGTGCGACAAAGGGCCTAACTAAAATAAATAACCCTGCCACATAGCGCAATAGTGTAACGAAAAGAAATAGACTACCAGGTAAAAACCCCGACTCCTAACGAAAAGAAATAGGTAGCCGTGTTATGACAAAACTATATGAATTTACCTAACAAAAATAAATAGGTAAACATTGTCCAACTGTATTATAAACTGATAGGGCTGCAATATAACACCTACCCAAACAACAAAAAGGATAGCTGTATTATACTAGAATAGACCTAACCCCAAGAAATAGATCTACCTACCCAAATCTAGAAATGTATCGATTCTCAGATCGATGAAAAATGAGTTATCTTCCCTCGGGGATCTATCGGTCTGAAATCCGAACACCCTAAGATTATATAACTCTAAGTGTTAATTACTGTC
The DNA here is from genome assembly GCA_030737815.1 of Allium fistulosum. Classification (NCBI taxonomy): domain Eukaryota; kingdom Viridiplantae; phylum Streptophyta; class Magnoliopsida; order Asparagales; family Amaryllidaceae; genus Allium; species Allium fistulosum. Next base: position 1,040,312,320 of record CM060902.1, on the reverse strand, counting down.
GCTCCAGTAATCGCAAGAATTTAACTAACTATTCCATACCAGATAGTAAATTCAAGTATTTAATAAAAGCTAGTAATTTCCACTTTGGACTTTATTTAACAAATTATAATAATAACCGAAAGAATTGTATAAAGTGTCCCATACCACTCGACAATTCAATCGTTTATTAAAATTCTTTGTTTCATAGAAAAGCACGAAATTCAGTAGAAACACAAGTGAAGGCATTTATTGTTCGAAATTAATGTTTCCAAAAGTCCTCAAAGAAATACCAAAATGGTGTATAATTAATCAAAGGCTAAACGCAATTAAAGCTAGTCAGGGTTTATAGTTTGAAAGCAAGTAATAAGAATTTACCATATAGGAATTAGTTTCTAAATTAATATATATATATACTTACTTTCAATTCTCATTTTAAAATCCATAAACTTATTTTTATAGAGGAGTTACTCGTTTACAAAAGCTTTTGAACTCTTTTAAAAATAATTTAAAGCTCTTTTATGACTAAATCAGTTGAAACAAAATTATTACTTCTGTAACAACTTTTATAAAATAATACTATATTTTATCTTTTACTTTGAAAACATTACCAAAATTTTTAATATACTTATAACAGAAATTTTTAAAGGGTTTTATAAATAAATATTTCTTATCTTAAAATAAAACTTTCCATAGAAATTTTGAATTAAGAAATAAGTTAAGAATATAATATAATTTAACTATATATTTTATAAACTAAATTCCTATAAGGATTAAAATAGATAAAATCTCATTTTTGGAATTCTTTTTAAAACATTTAAATAATTTAAACAATAAACTCAATCAAAAATTCAACTTCTAAAGCCTTCATTGCTCTATAATATATCATTCCATAATATGGAATTTCTTGAAGATCCGATTTGCATTCCGACAACTCCGATCACACGACAATATACCAGTATCGACATACTATACAAATTTTATTTACAAATGGATGGAATTGCATTTGTAAATTTTCACTATTAAACAATTCAAAGAATCAACATCCCGACCCAATCAACTTTACATAAAACAATTCATCGCATACATTTTATACTTCAACTAATTCAATAATTAAAAATCAATAATTATCATCCAAACAATCTACCAAACTATGGTATACCACGGGATTTTATTCAATTCAACCATAACACCCAAGTACTATCACATAAATAACTATCTCAAGGCATGCAATAAAATTCCTAAAGATAGATATAGAATCGTGAGTTAAGAATAACTCACTTTTGATTAATGCTGGCTAAAAATTCCATCTATAATTATTTGCACTCCAAACCATAGCTCTAACCATTTCTGCCTCGTAATCACGCACAAGAGCAGCTTCATGCCATTTTCGCACGCCTGAACCCCTCCCTTCCAACCGCTGCCTGCTCGCCACCATGAATTTCAGATCGACCTGCCCATATCGTGGGTCCTTCGCTGCTGTAGTCGGCATACGTGTGCCCCAACGTCTACCGAAGCCACGCCCTACTCCACGAGTGCACGCCAACCCAGTTCACCCTATATTGCAACATCTCGGTTCACGAGTGTCACTCGCTATCGCCCATGCTAGCCGCCGCTCCCAGTTCATCGCCTCCTGCCCTAGTCGTGCACTCGTCCTCACCTCCAAATCGAAGCTCGCTCGGCCTCGCCACGCGTCCCTCCTCCTTGCATGCCTTGGGAGCATCGATCGTCGGCAAAGACTACAGGAGCTTGCACGATTTAAGTCCTTGCGTAATATATTTTTTCCTTCGATTTTGATTTCCTGAATTAGTTTGAGTTAGGGCATATTGAAGAAGAACGTGATTTTAAGGATTAAGATCTAAGAAGCGGGTTTGGGAACAATGTATAGGCTGGGCTTTAACTATTGTTTTGGGTTAAATTTTTAATTCAATTTAAATCCTTAATTAATCTCTTTTTATATTTATATTTAAATATCAATCTCTATTTTTATTTGAAAATATAATTCAATCAAATTTAAATCGATCTACACTTCATTCTGTAAACTATATTTCGATAACTAGATAATTTTATTTAATTCGGTGCTTGTTTATTTTTATTTAATTATCCATCATATAACTTTGAAATAGATTTTATTTATCAATTATTTTAATGGTAAAAACAAATTTAGCTATCTATTAGTTATCATTTATTTCTCAGATTAATCACAAAATTCCCAAATGTCATTTATTCCGCTGATATGGATTTTAATGACTTTTGGGTTTTCAAATTGCAGTTAAAATGCTAAATTGGATTTTAAACCATCCATGTTATTCCCAAAAGTTTAACTAAATTCTCCAAAATCCATTTCAATATATTTATTTTATTTTAACCTCAACCAAGGTTGTTACAGATTGAGAGCAAATAAATGAAGTGAAGTGGAATAAGCTAAGTTATTAACTTATATATACAAAAACGGGTCGATGCCTCGAAGCCCAAAATCGACTAAGTCCACATGGGTAGAGGGATCAGATCCAATCCCCCCACCTAAGGGATTTATACCGATCCCCCCACATAGGGGATTTATATTGATCCATTACCATTGTTAAAAAAAGGAGAAAAAATATAGCAATGCAAATATACTTCAACTACATGATATTGGCAACGACTCATATGCATGTGAACGTACCTGGGTGCCAATGACAAAAATGAGTATATGAATGTGCGTGCACATTTACATACTTAACATTTGATTTCTTGACCCGACAAAAATTGAATTATTAACTGAGAACTCCTGAGAGAGGAGACCGGTTCAAATAACCTAGACCTACTAACTTGATCGATAAGCTCAATGGATCCAAGCATAGACAAAGACTGAGGATTACATCCCGGTTTTATACTGACATATATCAACCGGGCGTCACAATCAGCAGAGAGAGATGCTACTCTTTGAAAAAATAACTCGACAGATGGATAACGACTATTCATATAATCGAATGGAATCCTTTTCAATGACTTTAACTTCGATTGAAAGCATGTCATGTTCGAAACAAGACTTACTTTAAGGGGCAAGTGTTATCCGACCTTTTGACCCGGCTATATCCAAACTATTGGACAAGTTAGACTCGATGATAGATAAGGCAAGCAGCCTAAAGAGGTGATTGTGGAGTCCAGAGATCAAGCTCAGACAAAGATAGGAAGTAACAATCAAGCGAGACCAAGAGATAGACTCTCTAGAATACTCTAAGTATGGATTTGTGCCTCCCCAGGCAGGGGATCAGTACCTTTCCCTTCCCCTAGGCAGGGGATCGGATCGCATCACAATAGTCATGAACAACATCAACCAACATTTCAACTCAACGGGAATTGGTCGATATCACTAAAAACATGAAGTCGACTATGCAAACAACTTTAGAAACATGAAGCTAGCATAAAGAGAACCCACCATGGCGATCACAAGCTGCCTATGGACATCTTAATCGATCAGGGTTGATTGCTTTATATTGGGAGTTGGGCTCGAAATTTTCTAAGTGACCTCATTTACATTTGGAGATTCTATCGGCAAATTTTCAAGAAGATATTTGATCGTCTACCCCTATAAATATAGAGTTCATTATTCATTTTAGGGATGTTTATGCAGTTATTTTGCTTGTACTCCATTGTATTTACGGATTCTGATCTGATCCCTCTTGTACTTAGAAATTCAAGTAATTAATAAAGGTATTTCACCAAAATGGACGTAGGCATTCAACGGCGAACCACTATAAATCTGTTTGTCATTGTTTTTTACTTGTTTTCTGCTTGTTTCCTCTATTTTGATTTTGATTTCTTCATTTATTTATCTACATATAATCTATGGGGTGTTTGTGCCAACTTTTGGTGCAAACATTACGTAATTATAGAAATAAAACTAATAATTTATACAATTACAGAATTAAAACTAATCATTACGTATTTTCATAGGCAAGTTTCATATCTCCACTTCACATTTATGAATCTATTTAGAATTTAAATTCAATTCGTAGACATATAGGAATTGGTTTGCAACGATATAATCTAATATTGTATAAAAATATATAATATTTCCACTCACATTTAATTAGCGCTTCCAAATATCTAGATCTAATCTAGATCTAACCCTATTATCTGTATTCTGCACTTTTTGACTCCCTATGAGGATCCATAAATAATATTTATACAGATCTTATTAGAAATTGAATTAGGGAAAAGAGATTTAGATTTAGATTTATTAATTAGAAATAGATCTAGAGTTTACCTTCGACGTAGCAACTTGATTTGAACCTATTTCCTATCGTCTATCCTTTTCTATTCTTCTCCATGTGTATCCGTGCAATCTAGGTCTATTTATGTGTATTTAGAAATTTTGGAGGAGAAAAGAAAGTGGTAGAGCTTCCACGCTTATTAGAAAAATAATGAGTTGAAAGTGGAGCCCTAGACCTTAATTTATAGAGGTTCAAATCGGCGATAACTGTCGGATCAAACTATATAAAATCTAGGCCATACGACCAATTGTCACTGCCGCCTTCAAAAGAAGGTGGATCGACCGCCTTATCCTTATGGTCGACCGCTCATGAGCGACCTGGATAGGCCAGAATGGTGAAAATTTGAGCGTTTCTTAATTTTGTTGATTAGATTCCTTTATTATCTTGTTAACGTAAATCAAAGTTATCTCCTGTCTTAATTAATTTTCTTAACCGTTAAGTAATCATTAACTTTAACAATGTTAATTAACCATTAATTTCTTCCAAATTCCTTCCTTAATTGCATATATAAATATTTCCAACTATGAAAATTTAAACGCTGATTACTTTTTCGATTAAACTCCGATTGGAAAAGTTTATATATGAAAATTGATCAGAAAATCACCACGAATCTAATGGCATAAGTTTTGTGGCCAAATTCCAACATTTACAAAAATATCCTTTTCATGATCTATTATTAATTAATTAACGCAAAAACGCAGGGTGTTACATTGAATGTGAACGATGTTGTAATTTTGACCAAAACCAAATTTATTAAGCCCCGATGTGGTATAGTGTTGACAAAGGTAACTGGTATAAATAATCGATACTTCCGAGTACCGATTGTAATAGGAAAATTGGATTTTACTAGAAAGATGTTTAAACAATAAATTCAGTTAAAATGTCACACCACTAGCTAAGGTGACGTATGAACATTAATATTTGAATTGTTCATATTAGTCGCTAATTGTATTTACACCCTTGAGTCGCACAACCATAATGATGAATACTGTGAAAAACCACATGATTCAACTTATTTATAATCATTGTAAATTAATTAATATTTATGAAATGTATATTATTAAATTTATTTGATGTTTGACTATCATTAGTACTTAAAGAAATGCATATATATATATATATGAAAATTATGTGTACGTGTATCGATTTACGATTGATAGAATATTTAAATTGGATTTAAATAGAATAAATGTTAACTGAGTTTGAGAAATTTTGAGGCCTACTATGCTCTTCCTATGGTTGGCTAAAGAGGGGATGTAGAAGGTTTTCAAATTTGACTTGAAATGCAAGAGGTTAATAAAATGAAAGGGAAAGATCACTTGTATTGATTCCCTTTTATTGCTTTCTAAAAACAAATTCGTTCATTTGCTCTCTTAACAAATTCTTTTTTTTCTCTTGCTCTCTTCGTCTTCCTTAATAGCCAAATTTTCATGGCTACCATTGCAAAATTGCCAAAACAAAATCAAATCAAATAAATACAAAGGTGGAGCTTCAGATTATTATAATTTCTGGAGGTGATCCAATCAAAGTTAAGAGCTTTCTTCATTCATGGTGCAAATCAAAAGGCAATAACAACAAGGTAAAATTAAATTAGTTTTTATCTATATATTCCATGATATTGTAGATCTAGTGGTTGATTCATTCTGATGAATTTATATATGCATTTTCTATCCCTTATAAATATACAATTGTAGATCTTAAAGTATTATAATCTATTATCATTTAAATTGGTTTTGAATTAATATTGATGATTTATATTGATGGTTTTCATTGATCATTTTTGTAGGTATTGATCTAAATATAGATCTGGTAATTATTTGTTGTTTTGTATAATGATAGTTTCTATTGATTTTTTTTTAAAATATTTTAAGATACATACATATATAAGTATACATACATATACATGTGTACATTTGTTAAATTAATTTAAAATTACTTTGCACTAAACAATTTCAATTTTTTTATAAATATACATACTATTAATAAAGGAGGATTGCCTTGGTGTATAAATGAACAAAATCAACGCAGTAGTATTGTTAAATAAAGTATACTATTGGCAAAATATTATTGCTTAAAAAATATCTACATTTTATCTTACTTTACATTATTAACGTTTACATATAGGTTGTATTTGGATTTATATATTAAGATCTATTTTAAAATTGTTTCACTAAATCAAATCACTGCATTCCTCAAGATCAAATTCTTTGCTGTTTTCCGGTTTGGAAATAAATATTGAACTCAAAATAGTTGACTTAGTTGAATTAATCTATATTTGTTAAAGGATTCATTAACAATACATATATACATATATTTGAAATATATCTAAACATAGATACATATATACATATAATTTTAAACAATGCTTTGGATAGTCAATGCGTATATAAAGGGAGAATGTGTCAAATGTGGTGTAAACTCCAACACCTAAACATATACACATTAACTATGTACATAATATGATATGTTGCACTTACACTATATACAATAGATTTTATTTGGATATACTCACAATATATGCTAAGTATATATTTGGTCATTCATGTCATTTAACAAATCAATCAATTTAATTAAAGGGAGAGAAACGAAAGGTTTCTCTCTCTAAATAAAACAAAATCTACCCTTACTTAATTGAAAAAAATTAAGAGAGAGAAACGAAAGGTTTCCTACTCTAAATTAAATTAAATAAGTAACTGTTACTCACACATACATACGTGAGTATATTTAATATACCTTATTTTATATAAATTCCATATTGACTAAAATATAAATAAATAAAATGTCTTTAAAATTTTTTAAATTAAATAAGATTTTATTTAAAACAAATTTTAGATTGGATGTAGAATCTCTTTAAGCTTTATATGCCTAATAGATCCAAAATAGGGGAAAATTGAAATCTATCAATTTCACATTCTTTCGACTAGTCTAGTCCCTTCAGTGGCATCAAAGTGAGGTTGGTTGAGGCATTTGCTTAATACATTTGATTTCCTAGGTTCGATCCCTGAAACTAACATGATAGAGGTTCCTCACATTATGATAAGTGACAAAGCATTGCTTCTTACGCCTACATGTCCTTTGATAGTTGTGCTAGTTGAAAGGCTACATGTAAAACTTGCTTGTGAGGTACCTAGTTGGGTCACTCTAAAGGAGTTTGGGTCAGTCCTTCAATGGTATCCAAACCCAATGGTTTATGCGGTCCAAATTAGCAATGTTAGGGTTAATTGGTTAAAGCCTACCCATTTATCTGGAAGTCTATAAATATGGTGTCTAAGGTTGGTTTGGTTAACAAGTATTCTACCCAACTGGCTAGTGGCATGGCCCAAAGGATGAAGTACACCCAAAAGGATATCCTCGATATAAAGACCAGAATTGATTTTGGTCTTAGGCTAATTTTAAAATTTTGCTTGAAAATTTAAAATTATATGTTAGATTTAAAAGTTTAGTTCTAAATATAAAAGGAAAACTTTATAAAAGTTATAAATGCATTCAAAATTCTAAAAATTGTTTTGAGAAACTAAATAATTAGTTTTATTTTAAAATCTAAAATTTAATTAATATGATTAATTAAATTAAATTAAATAATTGACTAAAAGTTAATTGGTTTAAACATATATGTGTGTGTATAACTATAATTATTGTAATTATTTATTTATCTTAAAATTATGTATGATAAGTTAAATTAAAAATTCAAATTGATTAAATTATTTAATTAAATTATTTAAATAAATAAAATTTATTGAATAAACTTAATTAAAGGTTAATTAATTAACATGTATAGATATATTGATATGACATATAAACAACTATAAATGTTATTGTTAATTAAATATCTTAAACAGTTCAAAGAAAAAATAATTAAAAATGGCGGCTATCGTTCTTACTTCCTACTCACCTTAGTTCCTCCCGCCTCAAGCTTCTTCTCTCCGCCCATAGTTCCTCCATTGTGTTCTTCCTTATGCCTTCGCTTCTTCTACCTTGGGTCGCAAGAAAAAAGTGACGAGTCTGGATCTCATTTCCGCTTCTTCTTCTAGGACCAGATCTGGTATGCCTTTTAACCCTCCTATCCATGCAGAGCAAACCGCTCCTTGCAGCATTGATTTTCCACCGTTGGTGGAGTATTTACATCCATTTGCCATATTACATAGTCATAGAATGTAGCAATAGCTATCATTGTCTAAATGGACTTAAGCATTGCTACGAACGAAAAAGTCTTGTCATAATCAACACCTTGAATTTGACGGAATCCTTTTGCAACTAGCCTAGACTTATAAGTCTCCACTTGTCCGCCTACATTTAGCTTTTTCTTAAAAATCCTTTTACAACCAATGGGTTTTTATCCCTTTGGGGATGTCAGAAAAAGTCCACGCTTTGTTTTCAAACATGGAACCAAATTCCAGAGTCTTTACTATATAGTGCTTGTTGAAATGATAGAAGAGTGTCGTCATATAAGACACAGTCCACCTTCTCGTCATCCATAATAAAACCATAGTATCTCTCTGGTGCGCTAGATTCCATACTAGACCATCTAATTGGTTGCGTATTTTCATAAACGAGTGAACTTAGTTCTCCCACTGGTTCGTTCTTCTTGTTAGACTCTTGGATCTCATCCAATTCTACAACTATGCTGTTAGTTTCTTTTGACATAAATTTCTTCTCCAAAAAGATAGCATGTTAAGAAACAATGATCTTTTATTCCTCAATGTTGTAGAAAATATATCCCATGGAGTTCTTGGGATATCCTATAAGTTTACACAAGACCGATTTTGCCTCAAGATTATTGGGACTGGCGTTCTTAACATAGGCTAGACAACCCCACACCTTCAAATAATTGAGGTGAGATTTATTTGCATGCCACATCTCGTATGGCATCTTAGGCACAGACTTAGTGAGTAACAAATTCAACATATGCACTGTAGTTGCTAGCGCATATCCCCAATAGGATAGAGGTAAACTCAGCCTTACTCATCGTGGAATGAACCATATCTAATAGGGTGCAGTTCCTTTGGTCTAAAACACCTTTGTGTTACATAGTATATGATGGGGTAATCTAAGAGGTAATCCCATTATCTTTTAAGTACTATTGGAGTTTTTGTCCAATGTACTTACCTTCGCGATAGGATCGAAGTATTTTAATCTTTCGATTTGTTTGATTTTCAACCTCATTCTTATATTCAATAAATTTATCATAAACATTGAATTGTCTTTCATAAGATACATATATCCTAGACTAGAGAAACCATTGGTAAAGGTTGCAAAATAAGAATTATTATCTTTAGTAATACATGCATTGAGCCACATACATCACTATATACGAGACCCAAGAGTTCATCAACTCTTTCATTGCTCCTACTAAAGGGTTGCTTGGTCATCTTACCTCTAAGACATGACTCACACGTATCAAATAATTCAGAATCAAGTGATGATATAAAACCTTCCGTTATTAATTTATGTAGCCGTTTCTCACTTCTATGACCCAACCCATAGTGCCAAAGATAATTTTTTATTTATATTGTCATTCAAATGATTACTCATAACACAAAAATAATTTATATTGATCACATAAATGCCATTATCTAAAATACCATCATAAAATTATTACCATCTAAAATAATGTTCATAACATTATCAGCACTGTGAAAATTGTAGCCAGTCTTAGATAATCTAGACATGGAAATAATCCTACAACAAAAGTCTTTTACAAAATAGTAATTATTTAATATATAAAAAATCCATTAGGCAAACTTACATGAAAATCTCCAACTACCGTTGCATCTACTAGAGATTCATCAGCAACTTGAAGCCTTATCTCTCCCTTTGCCAAATGACTCATATTCATAAGCCTCTGTAACGAATTGTAGATGTGAGTTCCAGATCCGGTATCTAAAGTGCCAGATAATTTATTGATTGCAAAACAATTTTTAATCATAAATATACCTGTAGGAGCAGCAGAACCATTCAGTTTTTTATGTCTAACAATCTTGAAGTGCTTTAGACAGTTCCATTTCCAGTGACCCTTCTTGTGACAGTGATGACATTCACCCTTGTCAGCTGGAGCAATCTTCTTATTCTTCTTATTAACCCTCTTTCATTTCCTTGAACCTTTCAAAGATGATGCATTCCCCTTAACAACAAGCATAGCCCCTTGATCCTTGGACAAGACTCAACGACCTCAACATTTTGAGGAGCTCCACGAGGCTTACGTTCAACTAGTTCATATTATAGTTTAATATAAATGGCTCATATTAGGAAGTAACTGATCCAAGGATCAAGTCTACTTGCATCTTGTTGCTTATCATTACGTCTAACTGTGAAAGTCCATCAGTACACCATTTCATCATTAAAATTTAACTGTCCACTTTCCATCCCTTGGTCATTTTGGTATTGAACCATTTTTTCGTCAATTCATACCTTGTGAACCTAGACCATTCACCAAATAGAGCTTTGTGACTATTGAAAATATCATAGACGTATATGTTTTGGTGCTGCTAATACAATGGCTTGTCTATCGTAGATAATATGAAAACTTGGGCAATTTTAAGGTCAGTGACCCATTTGCTATAAGCTAATCTTAGTTCGGGATCTGCATCACCAGTGGGTCTAACCTTAAGAGGTTTGGTTATCGATGACCAAAGACGTTCCTAAGTTAGTGCCATCTTTATCGCTCTTAGCCAGTAAATGTAGTTAGGTCCGGTGAGTTTGTAATTTTCAGAAAACAACTTGAGTGTTGACATTTTTTTGAAAATTTTAACTTAGTAGATTAAGATATTTCTTATAAGATGTTTATAGAACATTAGTAAGGGTAAACATTACATTTTACTTTACTAATAAGCTCCCACTCTTTAATGTTTCTCCAAACCCTAGAATGAAACATAGAAGTCTTTCAACTTCACTAACGGGTGTTAGAACTCATTTGCTTTGGAATTCTGATCTTAAGGAGTATGAACAAATCATACTCCTACAAATAATGGATAACTCCTTATCAATTGTATCATATACAACTATTAACCTGTAGTTCCTTGTCCTATTCACATTTCGACCTTAAGGAATATCAACAAATCAAAAGAGATTATTCACTCTTACATTACGACGGCCTAAGTATAAATGTACGTACATTGAGGAATATCTACAAATACGTACATATATCTTACCTCATCTATTCAATATATTTTATAGTACTACTGCACATAGCTTGAGAAATATCAACAGCTAAGGACTATGTAAGTAATCTATTGATATATAAATGGCAAAGGACAACTTTATATTAAAGATTCATAATATTTAATATATTAAATTGAGTGATATCGACTAACGGAATAATATATTTCTTATGAAATACTCTTGTGATTCAAGTGTTGGACATATTAGAAATCACGGTATATGTACTATAAGTATGTATTTATCCCTTAAGCCTATTTAGGATTTCTTATTGTTCCACCTTTTGGTTATACACTCATATTATACTAGTTTTAATTACTATATAACTTTTATAATTTTAATTTACTTATATAACGGTCCTATGTGTAGCATTTTATTAACTGAATCTTATTTAATTAATTAACATTTTAATTAATTTTATATTATTCAATTAAACAATTTATATTGAATATTTATACAATAACATTTATAGTTATGCATATATATCTTTATATATATGTATGTATTTTTTATTTAATTAACTTTTAATTAATATATTTAATTAAATAATTTTAAATATTTATTAATTTTGAAAATTTATTATATATACAAATATACTTGCATCATCTTAAACAATTCAAGATAACGTGACATATATCATTATATATATACACTTTAATTAATTGATTTAATTTATCAATCTAATTAATATTTTAAATTTTTTGAATTTATTATATTTTCAAAACACTTTTGAAAATTATATTATAACATTTATATTATATATCTTATTTTAAATTTAAGTTTTAAATTTAAAATTTTATTTTAATTTCAACATAGTTTTGAAAATTAGCCCAAGGTCCAATTCAAATTAGGCATTTTCTATTACGAGCAACCTTTGGGCTTACTTCACCTTTCGGGTCAGGACAATAGCTAAGTAGGACAGGGTACTTGATTATCCAAACCTAACCTAGACATTACTTTTCTATACACCCTACTAAATGGGTAAACTTAATTAGTTAGCCATAACATGACTAATTTAGATGGCATAGGCCATTGAGCTTTAATACCATTGTTGGAACTGGGTCAATATGCAACATGTTAAAGTGTAAATTTCAAAACAATTATTTCATTTTGGATCTCATTGGGCTTATGAAGTCTGAATTTATTTAAATCTGATCTAAATTAATTTGAAATAAAATCAATATGTTATTAATTTGTAAATAAAATTTTATTTTAATGTTATATTTGTATTATATAAAATAACGTGTGTATCATATACACATATGTGTGTACGTGCACATGCAACATATACAGTGTACATGATTTAACATGTCAGTGTATAAGTACTTGGAATTTACACCGCAATGGACATATTAGCCCCTCCATTTACATATGTACTGTCTAATATATATAGTTTAATATGATATGAAATTATATTTATAAAATGTTAAAATTGTATAAACATAGTATATACAACTTGTATAATTATAATATATGCAAACTCAACTATAAGTAATTTCAAATTTAAGTTCAAAATTCAGATCAAGATCTAAACTTTTAAATATCTTATAATTTTAAATTTAAACTATTTTATAGTGTTTGTACCAAAATTAGGCACAACACTCTTCGGACGTATTTGAAGAGATTAAAGTGAAGAATATAAATGAAAAAGGAAGTTAATCTAACAAACACGCCAAAACAGAGAAACAGAAATGCAAGAACACAGAAATTTAGAGTGGTTCGGCGTTGTAGCCTACGTCCACTATGGAAAATTTGTTGTTTTATTGAAGTTTACAATCTAATTACAACAGTACACTCTTAAGCATTCGAGTTACAATGAGTCTTCGGTAGAGTATCGGCGTGGAAGAATCCAAAGTCCCTTTTCTGGAAGCATTGGGCTGCTATTTATAGGCGTAGGCTGGAAAAATCTGACTTAGATCTCGAAATACTCCTTCTCTCACGTGGGTGGGCCCACTAGATCGATTCAAGGTCATTTGGGATCGATCCCTATCTGGTTCGTATCAATCGAAATTGGCTTTGTTTGGGCTGAGATCGATCATGGACCTTCTTAAGATGGTACGTAAGCTCCTGTGAATATTTGGTAGCATTTGGACTTGTAGATTTTGAGTTATGATCAATCCAAGTTTAAATTTGCAAAAGGCTGCCGAGTTTGTATCGATGGATTCGTATCCATGACTGTTCGTATCGATGTTATACGTATCGATAAAGGTGACGTGGTGCGATAATCCAGAAGCGATCCACTTTTCATGTCGAGTGACTATTTCTTGAATCGTGATTTGTTCATATCGACCCAATGTAACTCCATTCGTATCGTTCCCTTGAAGTTGCTTCGTATCGGCCTCCATTTCAGTTTGTATCGTTGTTTGCTAATGTTCTTCGTATCGACCGAAGGTGCTAACTTCGTATCGATGTTTTTAGGTGTTGCTTTGTACCGATCGTTTGGTGGCACATTTCGTATCGATCGTTAGCCGATCGATACGAACTATGTAAAGGGAAGATCGATACGCACTGTGCATGGATGGAACCAATATGAAACACCTTCAGTTGATGGATATGAAATGGAATAAACGTGATGGATACGAAGGAGAGTAGTCATTGATGGATACGAACCGATGCCTTCTCTCTTGATTTTGATCGATCCATATCTTGAGCATACGAACTCCGATTGACTTGAAATTTGGAACGTTGGCTTTTATAGCTTTGCTTACCGTACTATCTTAATTGTACCTTGATCCGGACTCGGACAAAATTTGCCAGTATCCATAGCGAACCTGTGTATAACCGATCGTCGGGACAGATTGTCTTTGGTTTCCAGTCAATTTCTTGTTGTCACGGCCTTGCCAAAAGGCGGGATAACATTTGCCCCTCAAAGTATGTCTTGTAAGGACATGACGTGCTTTGAAAAGATGCAATCTTCATTCTGAAAAGTCCTATCCGATTCGTTGAATAATTGTTGCTTTTTCATCAAAAGATGTAACCTTTGATCAATTTTCAGTGATATAAATGTTGAACTATTAACTGCCAATGAATATGTAGTGCATTGTTGTAACTGAGTGTCGAGTGTTAGCAATTTGTTGTTCACTGTTGTAATTGTCACTATGTGAGCATTCAACTTCTGTGAATTTTGAAAATTGAATGTTAATCTGTCATACATGCACGTATGTTAACCTGACTCGCTTTAACGTTTGCAAGTCCACGAGTTGTTGTCAAGTTTTTTTTAAATCGAGTTTTGTATCAATCCTCTTCTGGATCGATGTGAAATTCAAGTTGTAACAATGTTGGATGGTTGCTTTAGAGTATCCCTACATATCGATCCTCTCCTGGATCGATTTGAGAAGTTGGGATAGCTATGTCGTATCGATGGCTATCGATATGAGATAGTTGGTTCTCAGAAATTTCTTCGTATCGATAGATACGAACTCCTATTGTCTCCAAAGTGATGGATACGAAACTTTCACTCGGTATCGATGAATCATTGATGGATTTGAATAGTTCAAACAATCCTCTGTGTATCTTTCATATCGATGGGACATTGACGGATACGAACGGCCATGCTCTGGATCGATTTGAATCGATGGTTACAAACAGTTGTTGCTTTAGATCGATCTGGGCAGATGAATATGAAGTAGGCCCTTCGTATCGATGACAAATGAGACCGTTTCAACCGGTTTTCAACACTGGGAGATGAATCGTTTCCTTTTGGTTTTCCACCCATATAAATACTTTCCATACTTAGCCAAATTTTCATCTGCTTTCACTTTTGCTCTTGCTTTTGTATCGATAGAAAAACCGAGAAATAGAAATTGCCTTCGTCCCCAAATCAATGCAACTCTATAATCCCTCGTATCTACACTTTAATTTAGGTAATTAATCGAACAATCTTGTATTAGAACGATGATATTTGAGATTTAATGCCAATCCATTCATGGTCGTGGCCAATTCTGGTGACGTTGTTGCCTGAATCAGGTCGAAGCGCGGTTGAAGGAGGATGTAATGGCATTCGTGTTGTTGGGAGAAGAAGAAGTGTTGAGGGATACGAAGGCAGTGTTTGTGTCGCTCGAGGAAAAGTGATCTGTATCGATTTGAGAGTAATTGGAGTTCGTACCGATCAACAACAGTGGAGATTCGTATCAAAAAGGGGGGAGCGACTTCGTATCGATAGGAGATGGTGGGAGTTTGTATCGATCTGGAGCGATCGATACGAAAAGCTAGCCATGTGATCGATACGAAGAAGCAGACCTGTTGATCGATATGAAGGTGAAAGGCTTGCTGATCGATATGAACTGGAATCCTGAGTGATCGATACGAAACCCCTTTCTCCACGATCGATACGAATGGAGCCTCTGGTGATCGATCCAAGTCTTGACCTTGATGGATACGAAAATTTTGAATAATTGAATTTTTGACTCCGACGAGCTTCTGCCTTGTATAATTGGACTTAACCGTTTCACTGCATATTTGACTGCCCTTCAAAGCTCGTCGATGGAACTGTAATTCGACAAATTTGACGGACTTTAACTTGGATCGTTCTCCGAAGTCTGGATGGCACGGTTGTGACGGTCAGCGATGACGGTCACTTCGGATGAATTTCAAAGTCTTGTCGTTCGAACATCTCACAAATTCCATAGAATTTCTTAAGTATTATATAGCACTGCACTGCACAACACATTCACACACTTCACACTAGGGGGAACACAGGTTTATTATCGTCTAATGCTGATTTTTACTGAATTCAATAGCTATGGAACTCAGAAGTTCACAGTCGTAGGATGTTCAGAGTCTGCCTCTCCTCGTAATCGAAATGCTGGCTATCGCAGCCGAAGTCATTAGCCCTGCTCCAGATAAGCTACCAAGAGCAGTCTTCATCGCACACCCACAAGATCCTGTATGCTCTAATATTTCTGAAGACATGTTAGGCAGGATTTGCCTAAGGCATGGGTTGTCGCTGGATGACGTCTTACTGCCAGGGCCAGAAGATAGAGCCCATAACCCCTCGGAAGGGTACACAGCCTGCAACAGATTTATGTGTGTAGCCGACACACTTCCTCCTTTCAACCAGTTCATCCGGGAAGTTTACCATTTCTTAAGGAGTGCTCCATCTCAGTTGCACCCGAATGGGTATGCCTTGCTCAATAGTATGTTTGTCATCTTCATGGAGCACCTCTTTCGACCTCCGACGGTAGAAGAGATCGGATACTTATTCAGTATAAAGAGCCGCGGGGACAACCCTTCCTTCACTTTCCTAGAAGTAGTTAGGAACTGTCAAGTCGTGGTTAGGGCTTGGAGCAAGCTGAGTTGCTTTAAGACCGAATGGTTCTTCGTTCGGTATCCACCAGGGTTCGCCAGACAGTGGCTAGTCAGACGTAAGTGCTCCAACCTTTTTGTTGATTGAATGGATAACAATAGTCGATGCCGAGTCTAACACTTTCTTTCTTTTACAGCTTTGATTCCGTAGCCTAAAGGAGCTCGGTTTAAGTAGATAGTAAGGGTTCTTCAAGAGGTGCCAGCTGCACACAGAGAAGTTGACGAAGTCCTCACAGACGAAATTTTGATTGTCGTGGGGTTAATTGATAGAGACCAGAGCATCGGACTTATAGGAGTTCTCAGGATGGATCTGGTGAGGCATATGAGAAGGAGAGCTCCTGGGATCGTCATAACTGAACAAGGCGATGACGAGAGCTCACCGGCTAGAGATGAGTCCGTAGCTATGCCTTCGCCGGACTCTCATGCATTAGGAAAAAGAAAAAGCAAAATTGGTGCTCGCAAATCCGTAAGGCGCAAAACCATCATAGTGTCTTTGCCTGCTACTAGTCAAGAGATTCTTCCTCCATGGATGGAGAGTTCTTTTGAGGGACTGGCAGACGTCCCCATTTCGGATGACTTGCCTTTATATTAAGATATCGGACTAGAGGGGCTTCAAAGCGCCTTAGATATAGGAGAGCCAACTCCTTCGAGTACGGCTACTACAACCGGTTGGTTGGGGGTTTGCACATGCATGCACACACTACATGGCACCACACAATCTCTAATCACATGTTTTTCAAAACTCTGAAGATATCTAACTCTGTTTCTCTTTTCATGTTACAGATACGATGTCAAAACTAGGATCTATGCTCAGTAGTCTACGTTCTGCGTGCCATTCATCTAGCTCATATTCTGAGTCTCACAGGCGTGAGGCCGAAAGGGAACGCGATCACGGCTACTCTAGTCATGAGAGGGAGCATTATGGGAGGGAAAGAGATAGGGAGAGGGAGAGGCGGTATAGGCGTTGTTCCCGGTCGTGCTCTCCGCCACCTAGAGGTCCAACGCAACCCTCCGACTCCGAAAAACAAACTACTAAGACTTCACGCCAACCAGTGCCTCTATAAACTTCAAGATCTGACGAGCAGCGCCGTAGAATTGGGACAGATGTTCTTGTCATCACTACATCAGTGGCTATGGAGCCCATGGGAGAGGGAGCCATCCGAATAGCTCAGTTCAAAATAGATTTCCCTAATATTTGCTTTGACGGTTTTCACTTTCCCCCGAACTTGAAGCGAATCCCCGATGGGGCTGAACAAACTGTGTATGATTATGTATATGATATCTACAACCAGTATTGAGAGTGGATGAAGGCCACAGAGAAAGCTTTAGCGATGGCTTTTGTTCGGGGGAGATAATTGAAAACATGGAGAAAGATCTCGCCCAAAAAGATTGCATAGTGCAAGTGCTTACCACCGAGAATGACACTTTAAGGAACTCAAAAACGGAGGCCCTTAAGAAAGTCGATGAGACAAGCAAGAAGATAGAACAGATGCGATAGGAGTACCTGACCTTGGTCAAGGAGATGGGCCACAGAACCGCCACCGTTATGGCGGAAAGAGATGCTGCACTCAAAGAGCTTGAGGAGCTTAAAGCCAAATTTACTGAAGTCGTCAAAGAGAAAGACAACGGTAACAAAGCTGCCCAAGGGTGTGTGAGCAGGCCATGGCACTCAGGGATGAGCGGGATGCGGCCAAGTTAAAGGTCCAAGAAACCGAGGCCAAAATCGAAACCGATGTTAGAGCGGCAGAGGCCAGGTTGGAAGGTGACATTGAAGACCTCCTGGTCACTTATAATGTCAATGTCCTGAAACACCGCAACCTAAGCTGGCTCGATGACTACCCACTTCATCTATACAACGCCTGGTGCCGCTTGATAGAGGATGAAAAGGCGGACCATCACACTACATCTATCGACGACTTTGAGCTGGAGAACCAGATATTAACTAAAGATGAGAGAAAAGTTCTCCATGATGCCATTGTCACTTCCG
Source organism: Allium fistulosum (assembly GCA_030737815.1). Taxonomy (NCBI): domain Eukaryota; kingdom Viridiplantae; phylum Streptophyta; class Magnoliopsida; order Asparagales; family Amaryllidaceae; genus Allium; species Allium fistulosum. The sequence continues at coordinate 1,040,293,639 of CM060902.1, read as the reverse complement.
AAAAGGAAAAACTTACTGGCCAATATCAGGACGTTGGAGAGGGGTCTGGAGTTGAACACCATGAAGCAAGCTTTGAAATGCTTGCAACAACTCAACCCGATCATACTTCTACAATTGACCCTCTGGCTGTTCCTGCTTATGACCCTAATCAGCCACATCTGCCTCCTATGCACGAGCATGGCTCTGCAGGCGCACTGGCTCAGCATGTGAGCCAAACTGAAGAAGGTACTCTGAACACTTCTTGCATCCATTCAAAGTCAGGAGAGCTATCAGAGTATGTCACTAATGTTTTCTCTTATCTTTATTCGGTTATAGAGTCTATACCGGCCAAGCCTCCTGCAATCCAAGAGCTGCATCATGAGCAGGAGGCAACCACGATAACGGCCGCTACATCAACCGAGGAAGTGCATGAGAGCGCCTTCATTTTCGATGAACAGATGATGGAAGAACTCATTGGTCATCAAAGTGATCCACTTACCGACTTGTCATTCATCATAGGTAAAGGTGCGATTACGGCTAGCTCTTCGGGCCTAACCAGCAGCATTCCCGTGGAAGCCCAAGCAGTTTGGGAGGAAGAGATAATGGCAGAGATCAATGGTGAAATGGAAAGAGCCACGCAGGCTAGTAGTATTGGAGGTGGCATGGCGGGTCCTGGTCCGATCCCCATGCTATGATCTCTCCTGGCGGCACAATCGTTGACACTGGCATGCCTCCCTCATCCTCTAACATTGAAAGTACCATGATTCCTCCGACTCCGCATTCCGAGAGTATCCCGATCCCCGTGAGTTCAGAGGAAGAGATCACTGTAATTCCCCCGGCCGAAGACCAACCAACAAAAGGAGGTCGGGGAGGCAAAGGCTTGAAAAGACAGCCGAGCGGTGGTTCTAGTGGATCGACACCAAGTAAGAAGAAGAAGAAGAAGCTGAAGGAGTAGACATGCCCTTTTGCTCCCTTTTTTGGTAGATAGGTAGGAATTTATTTTTGCTTTCCGTAGGCCGTGTATAGATGTGGGTTCGGCCCCTGCCTATAGGAATTCTTGAAATAATTTTTGTACTTATCCATTTTTTTCAAAGAATAGTTGCAATGAAATTCCATTTTGTTTTCAGCACAACTCTGTGTTTATTTGCTTAAGTGTTTTAGCGCTCGAATTTCCATTCAGTGTACTTGTGAAGCTTTAGTCTTTGAATTGGACTTGAGTTTGGTTGTTAAGTCCTAAAGTTATGGCTTCGGGTCATAACCAAACGTTAAGTCGAGTCCCAATGTTGTACCGTCTCGATCAGCGGCTGGTACTTAAGTTTTGCCCCTAGTCCCGGGGTTGAATTGAAGTGGTCGGTCGACGGTCACTTTCCGCCTTCAATAAATTGAGCTTAACTTAGTCCGAACAAAGTTGAAACGATACAAGTTCGAGTGGTCGGATCACACTTGCTCATCTATTGGTAATCGCATCAACAATTTAGGGATTGCACTTGTGTGTCGACGGTCGGTTATGCCTATTTAAAGTTCAAAGATATGTCCGCGCTCCGGGGACTTAAGCTATTTTATGGGCGGTCGGTCACACCCGTTTAATGTTTAAAGATATGTCCGCGCTTCGAGGACTTAAGTTATCTTACGGGCGGTCAATCACACCTGTTTGATATTTAGAATTACGTCCACACTCTGGGGACTTAGATTTATTTGTAGGTGGTCTGTCACACCCAATTTATGTTTTGTACTCCAGTCCGCACTCTGGGGACTTAGAGTTATCTCGCGGGCGGTCGGTCCACACCCGGTTTGCGTTTATACTCCAGCCCGCGCTCTGGGGACTTAGAGTTAGTCGATGAGTGGTCAGTCACACCTATCTTGATGTTTATACTCTTGTTCGCACTCCAGGAATCTAGAGTTGATTGAAAGACGGTCAGTCACATCTGCCTAAGTATTGGGATCTCATTCACACTATGGGAACGAGAAGTTGATCAGGAACGTGGTTGGTCAGATCACATCCACCCTGAGTAGGCAAGCGAAGTCGTAGATGGACGGGTCCATCCTCCTCGAGTTTAGACTGTACATGGGCGAAGTCGTGGGTGGATGGATCCACCCTCCTTGAGCCCACATTTTGGGTTTGAAGTTTATACTCCAGTTCGCACTCTGGGAACCGGAGTTCGTTAGAGGATTGTCATGTATCAATCCTTTTTGGCTTCAATGTAGTTGCTTGCCCCCGAGCTTGGGATTTCACTTAGCGAGTGACCGGTTGTATCGCAGTCACTCCCTATTTGAATAAGCTCCACCGTAGTATGGAACTTAGCACTCCGTGCATTGTGATGGTCGCATGATGCATTTCAAGAATTGCCACTCTGGTTTGACGAGTTTGCATTTTATTTCTGAAATGAGAAAGTATGGCAAAGTCAGGTGCCTTATTACAAGTTCAAATTTCAAAATGCATAAACAAATTTCAAATGAAAAGGAGAATAAATGAATAAATAAGGCCTGTTATGTGTAGTAGCAATGGAGACTCTCGCTATTCCAAGCTCTCGGCAAAGTGAGACTGTAACATCCCGTATTTTTAAGCTATTGAATTTGAACATTTAATTCGTTTTAAATGTTTAATGTGGACCCTTAATTGATTTTGTAGTGGATGGATGCGGGTTCAATCATTAAAATAATTATAAATTCAAATATAATTTGGATAATAATAATTAAATATTCGAAATTGGGATAAAAGGTTAATTTGGGATAAATGATTATAAAAATGGTGTTTAAATGTATTTTTAAGCTCAATTGGGTATAAATAATATTGTTGGATTTTTAGATGAATTTAAAAGTCAATAAATTATTATTTGGGATTTTATATCAATTTAAAAATGAATTTAATATTTTTAAAATGCAAATAATCAGATTTTAGTCCGGAATGAGCCAGAATGATTTCTAATGTGTTTATAAATTTTATATGATTTATTGTTAAGTTATTAAAATTTTAAAGGTGAAATTTTAAAGCGTTTTCGTAAATTTTGAAAATCGCCTGATTTAATAGACGAGTTAAAATAGCCTTCCGGGGCACAGTCTCGGAATTCGACGAAACTAGTTCCATTGGATCCATAATAGTTAGATTTTATCGAATTTCAATTTTCGTAGCTATCGGAGTTGTCGTTTGACCGTGGCAGCTCGAAACGCATCGAAATCGATTTAACCGATTTAATTTTAAATTGATCGTTTTATTCCGTATCTCGTGCATACGATCACATTAGCTTACGAAACCTGTTCCATTTTTTCCGGAACGTGGAAAAACCCCAGGATAGCCTGTCGGAACGTGTAATTTGGAGATCGTTTGCTTAACTGTTAAATTGAGGTATTATAATAATTAAATAATATTAAAACAATTATATATAATCTTTTCCTCTCTTAAACCCTAGCAAAAGAAACGGGCCGCCACTTCAAACAATTAATGGCCGAAATCAACCCGTTTTCTTCCTCCAAATCCTCTCGATCTAAGCTTCGATTTCGAAAGTTATTAACTGGAGAAGTGAAGGGGGTAGCGAGCTCTTCGAGTTGAACGGTTAGGATCGTTTTTCGTGCAGTGTGGAGGGCGTGGGGATACCGCGTTCGTCGCGCGTTTGGAGGGTGGTTGCATGCGAATGGGACCACCGGGTGGTGGCGCGTTCTGGCAGTGGGTCGTGCTTGAGGTGGCGCGCATGTAGGTGGGGTCTGATCAGGGTGTAGGCGGCCGTGGGTGGGGCGGTTCGATGCCCTAGTTTTGCGTGGATGGGTTTCTTGTGCTCCTGTGTTCATCGCGAGGGGGAAGGAGAAGTAGGAGGGCCGTGATTTTCTTTGGGCTGATCGAACGGTTTGGATGTGGGTAATAAATTAAATAAAAAGAAATTGTTTTTAAATCGTTATAAAAACTTTGTAAATTCATATCGAACTCATACGATCTTAGATTCGAACGAAACTGGAAGCGATGGAATCGCAGAGACGAACTCTACGAGATGGTGCAGATCCGGAGTCATTCCGGGCAAGTAGAAATTTAGGTTAAATCGGACACCGTCCGGTTTAATTTGAACTTCGAACGCTCGCCGAAACTCAAAGTGAGTTATTCTCACTCACATCTGGATGCTAGACATTATAAATAGTTGATATTTAAATATCTGTGTGGATGGCTGAATATAATTGTTATCATCAGTCTGGTTGATATTTATATTGCGATGTGCTAATATCTGTGATGCAGGGAGAAACAGGTTGGAGGGATCCAACTGGATTCCTCACAATGTAGCAATTATTTTATAATTGATAGTGATACCTGTTTATATGATGTGATTGATAAATCTGGAAATTTAGTTGTTCTGTGACATTGTGGTATAAATTGTAATCACAGAATTTAATTATAAATGGATAAATTGTGTTTTTACAAAATAAAATGAATTGTTAAATTTAGAATTTCAAAGAATAAAATTTGAAATCGGATTTGAAAAGAAAAATGTAAATTGGGCCAAATTGGGATTTTGAATATAATGGGAAGTTTATGAAATGGGTAAATGGAAAGTATAGTTTTCTGGAGATTAAATTTATGAAATTATGAATTGTTTAAAATAACGGTGTTTATTTTAATAACGACAAATGTTATCCGGAAATTAAAAACATGTTAAAATGGAGTTTCCGACTATAAATTAACAAGTTCAAATGAAAAATAGAATGTTTTGAAATGCCGTATTTCATTGGAATTTAATTAAGTGAATTGGAAATTTGGCTTCCATTGGAGATTCACCAAAATGTTTAAACTATATTTAAAAATGAATTTCCGGAAATGAAAAATTGTAATTTAACTTCGGAGGAAGTTATAGTTAAGTATGGAATTGGAAATTTATGTTGTAAAACATAATTGACTTGAAATAAATCAGTGGATTTATATGAAAGAGTACTTTGGAATGTTTTGGAAACGGGAAAGTGTTTCCCTGGGAAAAACCAAGTAAATGTTTATAAAAAGATTTTATTTAACTAAAGGTTAAGTTTTAAATCGTTTTAAAAGTATTTTTAAGAAATCGTTATTTTTAAAGAAAATAAATTAATAATTTTAATACCTTAATAATTTGGGAGTATATTAGCAATTATTTTTACAAATGGATTTATTTAAAAGTTGGTTCTAGCTTAAGTTGTTAAAATTAGCATTTTTCTTCTTATAACGCTATTTTGAATTTAGTTAAACTAAAACCCTTATTTTTAAATCAAAGTTTATGTGTTATTAACTAGTTTTCTTCACATATTTTAAATTTATATTTTGAGTAAATAAATAGAAGTAATTTTCATATTTTAAAGTATATTTCAGTATAAAGTATTTTTAACTGTTTTAAATGCAAATTGTTTTATACTTGGTTATTCCCGATGGGAATAAAGGGTAAAGGATTTACCTTGTAAAGGAAGAGTTTTGGAAAATTGTTTCCAAACGAGTTTTGAAAATGTGAAAATATATCTTTGAAAGATATTAGAAGTAAATAAATAATATGGAGATTATTTATTGTGTGATGGATGTGTATGGATGTTTGTGAACATTAATTGATAGTTAAATCACCGACTATCAATATTGGCCAAATGCGCGATCGTTTCGAAGAGACCGGGATCGAGTTTCCGTATACCGGGATTCTAGGTCTGGAGACTCGAAAACCACTTCGATCCGGTTTGTACGTTTCGCGAAAACGATTTCGGAGTCGAAGATGGAGCAGTGAAGTGCAAGGGCTAGTCGCTACTAATCCTGAGGATATTTCCAAAATGGATGTAGTAGGAGTAGTGCCTTCGGTTCCGTTCGGACCCGGGACGGACTTGTATGGACGAATGCTTTCGTGACATCGTCAGGTGGACGATGGGCATTCTAAGGGATATGTGCTATAAAGGTATCGTTTAGCCTCAAGCCTCATCAACCGGGAATGACTGAAAATCAGGGGTTATGCAGCAAGGCTTCGTGGGTAGCCCCCACTTGAGAGTAAGGTCATCCCTGTCTAGATGTCCCTTTTATTTCGGCTTAGTGGTGCGGTTGCTGATCACAACCGTGGGGTGATTTTACTTGGAATTATCCAGTAAGGGATGATTCCGGCTTTGTGTTGCAGGGGAGCGGGCGTACTCCTCGGTACTGTGATCTAGGCCACGTACTGTGACAGGTGGTACCCCAGTGCCTAGTCATTCGTTGGAAATCCTTTTTCCCTACGTGCCTTGTACGGTATTTGTTTGTATACCTAGTATGCTGGAATTTAATCATGTAACAATTTCAGCTATTTTAATAAGTATTTGTATCTAGACACTATTATAATATCAGAGGATTTCTATAAAAAGTGTTTTAGCTATCGTAAGGTAAAAACCCGACATGTTTATTTGTGGCGTGGTCTTACGAGATGCTTTTGTTTCAAAGGATTTTTGAACTTTAATAATCAGTTTGGATGTATTTATGATGCGCTGGTATTCCAGACTGACTCGGGTGTTATTTTATTATAATGCTCGGGTCAGACCGAGTATATTACAGGATAGGTTGCTATGGAGCAGAAAAGGAGCTGGAGTCGAGGCGTATTATTCGTACTTGTTTATATTCCGCTGCTATGATTGTTGTTAGTCATGTATCTCATTATGGTTGGGTGTATTGATATACTCTGATGATGATGTATTGTATATAAACAGATATAGTTTTGATTTGTGTAAAGTTCTGTTCTATATATTATATTTTATCCGCTGCGATTGTGAGATTCTGATTTGGTTGGTTCTTTCTTCTTCTTCTACCTTCTTTCTTTTCCTACAATCTGTCTTTTCCGGCGTTCGATCGTCGGCATATTATACTGTTGAGTATTTTGTGTCGATTTTCGAGGGCTGAGAAGGGCGGGTCGTGACACTTGGTATCAGAGCTTAGGTTGGCGACAACCTAGGCTTTGGTGGGAAAATTACTCATTTTAAATAGAGTCGGAAGTACTCTATAATGAGTTGAGTGTAATAATAGCTATGAGAGCGTACTTGTTAGTGGATATAAAATTGCTTTTGTACTATGTTGACTTATCGGTTGAGTGTTTATGAATTCTGGTCGGTGCGGGAAGTACAACCGTATCGATAGGGGTTTCTAAACTCTTAAAAGAGATAAACCGACATAGTATTGTTTTTAAAGCGGGTAAATGAAATAATTTTACCCAAAATTATATTTTGATATAAAGAAATAGTTTTCTAAATTATATATATTGGATGTTTGTTTGGTTGTTTCTTCTATAATCAAGTAAGAAATTAAAATATGAGCTAAAATTCGAAATGATTTATAATAAAATAAGAAGTTAAAATATTAAAATGGTTTATAACCAAATGGAATTGACTGGGTATGTTTTAAATAAGAAAAGTAAAAATTAAAATTTGATTTAAACTAGAATTTTGACCCCGGAAATTTTGAAAGGGATTTCAAATGGAATTAAACAAAGTTTTGGGAGTTTGACTTTGTGGAAATGTTAGAAATGTTTTCAAAAGCATTTGTAAGAATGGAGTATATTTTGGGAAAATATTTTTGAATAGAAATTGATTTGAGGTGAATTTTGGAAGTGGAAAGCATTGAACTCACTTCAGTCGCTGGAAAATAATCCTGATGATGCTGGCCACATCATTAGAATTCATTTTCGAGTTTCTAAAGTGATGGATTGCTACCAAAATAGTTGGTTATGGTATTTGTTTGGACTTGTTTGGGAAACAAGTGATTTTGGAATTTTCAAGAGGAAAATTGTTTGGTAAAAGCAGTTTGTTTTGGAATTTGGTATTTGATTTGAATATCAAAAGAGGAATGTGTTGATTTTTATTTCAAATTGGTTTTGAAATAAATCCGGGTAAATTGATTCTGGGAATTCTATTTTAAAATAAAAATGTGAAAGTTGAAATGATTCAACTATATAACTTATAAAGGAAAGTTGATTTAAAGAAGAATTGAGTATATATGGAATGTAAATCTACTTTGAATAAATGAAGGTGAATGGAATATATCTGGATTTAACTTATGATAAGTTAAATAAAATTAAGAATTTGAAATTGAATTAAATCTAAATGAATTGGAATTAAAAGGGAAGTTGATATAAAGGTGAAATGTAAATGCTTATGATTGTGCAAATGAATTCATGTTCTTAAGCTATTAAGTGTTAAAATTTGACATTGTGATTATAAAAATGTGGATTGGTTTGAAATGAGCAATATAAACTTATAAGTAAATAAGTTGGAGAACTTGAGAATGGAAGATTTGATTTTAACTCAAGTAAAATGGAATTATAATCACAAATGGAAATAATAAATGGAATGGTGAATTCGAACTTAATTTTAAATGGAATGCAAAGTAAGGTGAAACAATTATAAAATATAAAAGAGGTAAGTGAACTGAAGTTAGTAAATAAGTTGAACTTGGATATGGAGAATTAAGATTAAATTGAATTTGGTTTAACTTCGACTAAGATGGAATTAAGCTGAATATTAAAATTTCTGTTGTGTTATGAATAAGAATGAATGTAATTAAATTCTTATTTAAGGTAGTAAAGGAAATGGTATAAAATTCAGGTTGGCTAAATAAAATTTAGATGAACTTGAATAAATTCTGGAAAGGAATTAAATTGAAAATGCATATATAATTTAGTTAACCTTGAATTAAAATGGGATAAGAATTGAGTTTAATGGAAATTTAATTTAGTTGAAGTGATGTTGAATGAAGTAAATGCTTACTCAATTAAATCCAAAATGATTGTTTGGAAATAAATCTTGTGTAAACTAAATTAAATGGAATGTGTATGGTAATGAATAGAAGTTTGATTTTGGCCAAAATTTGAAGGTAAACAAAAATCCAGTTGTGGAATGGGATTTAATTTTGGTAATAAATATTGGAAAGTGTGAATGTATAATGGGATTAGATTATAATAGTGATGGTTTGAATTGTAAGAAAATTCAAATGAGAGAAATAATTTAAATGGTCTCTTTGTTGATAAAATAAATCTAAAATGGATTGGATAAATAAACGAAGAGCATTAAACTTTGTAAATGAATTGAAATTGGTTGAATGAGAATCAGATGGAAATAAAATTAAATAGATAATGGTAATATTGTGAAACTACTTAAGCAAATTGAAAGAAACAAATGATTGTGGATGAGCTTTATTAAGAAATTTGAATGGAATTTGTTGGATAATAAAATTGAATTGAAAGTGAAATGATATTCATTAATTATTGTGGTGAATTAAGAATGTATGAGTTGAATATAACCCAGGATCGAATGATATTAATATAAACTTGAATTTGGTTAATGGAAATAAAGATGTAAAGGAAATATTGAATTTAACAATTGCATTCGGAAAAGAAAATACTTGGATTGTGAACAATGCAAAAATTGAATAAAATTAATACACATCCAAGTTGAAATTAATTTTGAATGGTGATAAGCTTAAGTGACAATAATTTTTGCTTGAATGGCGTGAAAATTTACATGTATTCAGAATTGAGTGTTTAAAAGCAATTGGAATTGAATTGTGAATAAATTGATATGAATGAGAACCCAATTCAAAGAGTTTTGTATATGAATGCAAGTGAATTGGTTAAGAATAGCAAATGAAATTGATTTTGAATCAATAGGAATGAATTGACCTCTTAATGAGTAATGTTTGCATATGAATGGAAATGGATCATAACTGAAATGCAAATGTTTCAAGTTTAAAATAAAATTTGATTGTAAATCAAATTGGGAATGTAAGTTGAAATAAAGAAATGTAAGGAAGGCATATGTAATCATATTGAAGTGGAAATGAATTGGTTGAGATAAATATGAATTGTATGTAGTGAACTTGAATTTAAAGCATTCAAATGAAATAAAATAGTTGGACTTGAATAAGTAACTTGAAAGGTGATTGAAAACTTGAATTTAAGGCATTCAAGTGAAATAAAATGAGGTTAGACTTGAATAAGTAATTTGAATGTGATTGAAATCTTTGGATTGTTGAAATAAATAAGGTTAGCATTGTTAATGATGAAGTTTGCTTGGTTTGGTTATGAAATGGATATGTTTGGCTTGCATTTACATTGGAAATGTTATTAAAATGCTCACATCTTTGAAACTGATGAGTTGCTTGAGTTTAGTACAGGTACGGGAGGCGTTCGAGAGAGTTGGAGCGCGTATATGCGTTATATTAGCCGCTCGCTATTAAAATTTGGTAAAGAGGTACGCCTACGCAAATATAATTGGGAAATGATATATATATTATGATATATTTTGGTTTCCGGCCGTGTGAGCCGATGTATATATATTTGTGTATCCTGCGATATCGCAGAAGCTCCTTCGTGCAAAGGAGACTCCGCCAAAAATTTCCAAAAATTTTGGGAGTTAGAAATTTTTCGGGGTTTTGGAAATTTTTTTTTATTAACTAGTAAAGTTATTTGGAAACAATGTTGCCACAAAAAGCTTTTGAATGTAAATGAAGCAAATGAGTGTGGGATTGGGCTGAAGGGTTTTGGAAAGTGAATATAAGCTTTTAACTAAGAGAATTGGGTAAGTAAATGTGTTGGGATGTATTTTCTACCTTAGCAAATTTCGGGGACGAAATTTTTATAAGGGGGGAGGAATGTAACATCCCGTATTTTTAAGCTATTGAATTTGAACATTTAATTCGTTTTAAATGTTTAATGTGGACCCTTAATTGATTTTGTAGTGGATGGATGCGGGTTCAATCATTAAAATAATTATAAATTCAAATATAATTTGGATAATAATAATTAAATATTCGAAATTGGGATAAAAGGTTAATTTGGGATAAATGATTATAAAAATGGTGTTTAAATGTATTTTTAAGCTCAATTGGGTATAAATAATATTGTTGGATTTTTAGATGAATTTAAAAGTCAATAAATTATTATTTGGGATTTTATATCAATTTAAAAATGAATTTAATATTTTTAAAATGCAAATAATCAGATTTTAGTCCGGAATGAGCCAGAATGATTTCTAATGTGTTTATAAATTTTATATGATTTATTGTTAAGTTATTAAAATTTTAAAGGTGAAATTTTAAAGCGTTTTCGTAAATTTTGAAAATCGCCTGATTTAATAGACGAGTTAAAATAGCCTTCCGGGACACAGTCTCGGAATTCGACGAAACTAGTTCCATTGGATCCGTAATAGTTAGATTTTATCGGATTTCAATTTTCGTAGCTATCGGAGTTGTCGTTTGACCGTGGCAGCTTGAAACGCATCGAAATCGATTTAACCGATTTAATTTTAAATTGATCGTTTTATTCCGTATCTCGTGCATACGATCACATTAGCTTACGAAACCTGTTCCATTTTTTCCGGAACGCGGAAAAACCCCAGGATAGCCTGTCGGAACGTGTAATTTGGAGATCGTTTGCTTAACGGTTAAATTGAGGTATTATAATAATTAAATAATATTAAAACAATTATATATAATCTTTTCCTCTCTTAAACCCTAGCAAAAGAAACGGGCCGCCACTTCAAACAATTAATGGCCGAAATCAACCCGTTTTCTTCCTCCAAATCCTCTCGATCTAAGCTTCGATTTCGAAAGTTATTAACTGGAGAAGTGAAGGGGGTAGCGAGCTCTTCGAGTTGAACGGTTAGGATCGTTTTTCGTGCAGTGTGGAGGGCGTGGGGATACCGCGTTCGTCGCGCGTTTGGAGGGTGGTTGCGTGCGAATGGGACCACCGGGTGGTGGCGCGTTCTGGCAGTGGGTCGTGCTTGAGGTGGCGCGCATGTAGGTGGGGTCTGATCAGGGTGTAGGCGGCCGTGGGTGGGGCGGTTCGATGCCCTAGTTTTGCGTGGATGGGTTTCTTGTGCTCCTGTGTTCGTCGCGAGGGGGAAGGAGAAGTAGGAGGGCCGTGATTTTCTTTGGGCTGATCGAACGGTTTGGATGTGGGTAATAAATTAAATAAAAAGAAATTGTTTTTAAATCGTTATAAAAACTTTGTAAATTCATATCGAACTCATACGATCTTAGATTCGAACGAAACTGGAAGCGATGGAATCGCAGAGACGAACACTACGAGATGGTGCAGATCCGGAGTCATTCCGGGCAAGTAGAAATTTGGGTTAAATCGGACACCGTCCGGTTTAATTTGAACTTCGAACGCTCGCCGAAACTCAAAGTGAGTTATTCTCACTCACATCTGGATGCTAGACATTATAAATAGTTGATATTTAAATATCTGTGTGGATGGCTGAATATAATTGTTATCATCAGTCTGGTTGATATTTATATTGCGATGTGCTAATATCTGTGATGCAGGGAGAAACAGGTTGGAGGGATCCAACTGGATTCCTCACAATGTAGCAATTATTTTATAATTGATAGTGATACCTGTTTATATGATGTGATTGATAAATCTGGAAATTTAGTTGTTCTGTGACATTGTGGTATAAATTGTAATCACAGAATTTAATTATAAATGGATAAATTGTGTTTTTACAAAATAAAATGAATTGTTAAATTTAGAATTTCAAAGAATAAAATTTGAAATCGGATTTGAAAAGAAAAATGTAAATTGGGCCAAATTGGGATTTTGAATATAATGGGAAGTTTATGAAATGGGTAAATGGAAAGTATAGTTTTCTGGAGATTAAATTTATGAAATTATGAATTGTTTAAAATAACGGTGTTTATTTTAATAACGACAAATGTTATCCGGAAATTAAAAACATGTTAAAATGGAGTTTCCGACTATAAATTAACAAGTTCAAATGAAAAATAGAATGTTTTGAAATGCCGTATTTCATTGGAATTTAATTAAGTGAATTGGAAATTTGGCTTCCATTGGAGATTCACCAAAATGTTTAAACTATATTTAAAAATGAATTTCCGGAAATGAAAAATTGTAATTTAACTTCGGAGGAAGTTATAGTTAAGTATGGAATTGGAAATTTATGTTGTAAAACATAATTGACTTGAAATAAATCAGTGGATTTATATGAAAGAGTACTTTGGAATGTTTTGGAAACGGGAAAGTGTTTCCCTGGGAAAAACCAAGTAAATGTTTATAAAAAGATTTTATTTAACTAAAAGTAAAGTTTTAAATCGTTTTAAAAGTATTTTTAAGAAATCGTTATTTTTAAAGAAAATAAATTAATAATTTTAATACCTTAATAATTTGGGAGTATATTAGCAATTATTTTTACAAATGGATTTATTTAAAAGTTGGTTCTAGCTTAAGTTGTTAAAATTAGCATTTTTCTTCTTATAACGCTATTTTGAATTTAGTTAAACTAAAACCCTTATTTTTAAATCAAAGTTTATGTGTTATTAACTAGTTTTCTTCACATATTTTAAATTTATATTTTGAGTAAATAAATAGAAGTAATTTTCATATTTTAAAGTATATTTCAGTATAAAGTATTTTTAACTGTTTTAAATGCAAATTGTTTTATACTTGGTTATTCCCGATGGGAATAAAGGGTAAAGGATTTACCTTGTAAAGGAAGAGTTTTGGAAAATTGTTTCCAAACGAGTTTTGAAAATGTGAAAATATATCTTTGAAAGATATTAGAAGTAAATAAATAATATGGAGATTATTTATTGTGTGATGGATGTGTATGGATGTTTGTGAACATTAATTGATAGTTAAATCACCGACTATCAATATTGGCCAAATGCGCGATCGTTTCGAAGAGACCGGGATCGAGTTTCCGTATACCGGGATTCTAGGTCTGGAGACTCGAAAACCACTTCGATCCGGTTTGTACGTTTCGCGAAAACGATTTCGGAGTCGAAGATGGAGCAGTGAAGTGCAAGGGCTAGTCGCTACTAATCCTGAGGATATTTCCAAAATGGATGTAGTAGGAGTAGTGCCTTCGGTTCCGTTCGGACCCGGGACGGACTTGTATGGACGAATGCTTTCGTGACATCGTCAGGTGGACGATGGGCATTCTAAGGGATATGTGCTATAAAGGTATCGTTTAGCCTCAAGCCTCATCAACCGGGAATGACTGAAAATCAGGGGTTATGCAGCAAGGCTTCGTGGGTAGCCCCCACTTGAGAGTAAGGTCATCCCTGTCTAGATGTCCCTTTTATTTCGGCTTAGTGGTGCGGTTGCTGATCACAACCGTGGGGTGATTTTACTTGGAATTATCCAGTAAGGGATGATTCCGGCTTTGTGTTGCAGGGGAGCGGGCGTACTCCTCGGTACTGTGATCTAGGCCACGTACTGTGACAGGTGGTACCCCAGTGCCTAGTCATTCGTTGGAAATCCTTTTTCCCTACGTGCCTTGTACGGTATTTGTTTTTATACCTAGTATGCTGGAATTTAATCATGTAACAATTTCAGCTATTTTAATAAGTATTTGTATCTAGACACTATTATAATATCAGAGGATTTCTATAAAAAGTGTTTTAGCTATCGTAAGGTAAAAACCCGACATGTTTATTTGTGGCGTGGTCTTACGAGATGCTTTTGTTTCAAAGGATTTTTGAACTTTAATAATCAGTTTGGATGTATTTATGATGCGCTGGTATTCCAGACTGACTCGGGTGTTATTTTATTATAATGCTCGGGTCAGACCGAGTATATTACAGGATAGGTTGCTATGGAGCAGAAAAGGAGCTGGAGTCGAGGCGTATTATTCGTACTTGTTTATATTCCGCTGCTATGATTGTTGTTAGTCATGTATCTCATTATGGTTGGGTGTATTGATATACTCTGATGATGATGTATTGTATATAAACAGATATAGTTTTGATTTGTGTAAAGTTCTGTTCTATATATTATATTTTATCCGCTGCGATTGTGAGATTCTGATTTGGTTGGTTCTTTCTTCTTCTTCTACCTTCTTTCTTTTCCTACAATCTGTCTTTTCCGGCGTTCGATCGTCGGCATATTATACTGTTGAGTATTTTGTGTCGATTTTCGAGGGCTGAGAAGGGCGGGTCGTGACAGAGACCATCGACAGTTGAAAATTTGAATGTGCCGTCTCCAAGTCTCTGTTCGATGACATACGGTCCTTCCCATGTTGATTTCATTTGCGAAGGGATCGGATAGATTCTCTTGAGCACAAGATCGCCAAGTTCAAAGGTTTTGGGTCGGACCTTAGCATTGTATAATCGGGCGACTCAACTTCGGTGTGCGGCTGCCCTCAAATCAGCCTCTTCACGCTTCTCATCCAATAAATCCAGAGATTCAGCAAGTAAGATGGAGTTCGTCTTTGGATCATAATAAGTCACACGATGAGAAGGTACTTCCAATTCAATTGGAATAATGGCTTCGGAGCCGAAGGAAAGTGAAAATGGAGTGTGGCCAGTCGCGGACTTGTGGGTAGTTCGATATGCCTATAGGGCCATGGGAAGTTCATCGACCCATCTGCCTCCAGCCTTCTCCAGTCGTTTCTTCAGAATGGACTTAATAACTTTATTAACAGCTTTGACCTGTCCATTTGCTTGAGGGTGAGCAACCGCCGAGAACTTCTTTTAGATGTGGAAACGTTGAAAGAAATTCTTGAACTCGACACTATTGAATTGGACTCCGTTGTCAGTGATAATTGTTTGTGGGAGGCCAAAACGACAGATAATGTTGCGTACTACAAAGTTGATTACTTTTTCGTCGCGGTTATGGCAAGGGCTCGGCTTTTGCCCATTTGGTAAAGTATTCAACTGCAACAATGGCATACTTCGCACCTTTAGCCAGAGGTAAAGACCCAATTATATCGATGCCCCATGTGGCTAATGGCCATGGACTGACCATCTGAGTAATTTCGGTAGGAGGGGCTCTTGGAATTCGAGCATGTTTCTGGCATTTATCACATCTCTAAGCATAGTCCGATGCATCTCGATTCACAGTCGGCCAATAATACCCGTATCAGAGTATCTTCTTAGCAAGGGCTTGCCCTCCAGTGTGATCGTCGCATTCTCCTTCATGTACATCGTGTAACACTCGTTTGATTTATTCGTGGATGATACACCAGAGTAAAGGAACAGAGTATCCTCTCATGTACATGACTCTGTTCTGGATAATGAATCATGAAGCTTTCCGGAGAACTTGTCTTTTCTCACTTATGCGCTCAGGCAAAGCTCCGTGTTCAAGATAGTTTCTGAATGGGGTCATCCATGACTCCTTTTCGGGCGTTGCCTCATGCACCCAGTCCGTCTCCGTTTGATCGATACTCGGAGAGGTAAGTGTCTCAACGGGGACGAGTCCTATTTGCTGTGCTTCACCGGTGCTGACTAGTTTTGCCAAAGAATCGGCCTTCTAATTGTACTCCCAAGGTATGTAGAGGATGGCATAGTAGTCGAACTGATTCAACACTTCCTAGACCCGGGCAAGATAAGCGGCCAACCTCCGGTCTCTTGCTTGGTATTCTCCCCGAACCTGGCATACGACCAATTGCGAGTCGTAGTAGATCTCCACAGCAATAATTCTCTGAGTCGGACGAGTAAAGCTTCATATTCGGCCTCGTTGTTAGTCGTGCGGAAGTCAAACTTCAAAGCATAACATATGTATCGACCTACTGGGGTTTCGAGTACAACGCCAGCACCTGAGCAGCGGTCGTTTGATGCACCGTTAGTGTAAAGCTTCCATATGTATTTGGGAGATTCAGTGGTTTTGGGCAAGTCCTCCGGTATAGTAAATTTAGCTATAAAGTCCACCAGAACTTATACTTTGATGGTTTGTCTCGGTGTACAAGCAATATCAAACTGACTCAACTCGATGTTCCACTTGATTAACCTACCAGATGTCTCAGGCCGCGTAAGGACCTTTCGTAACGGCTGGTCGGTGTATACTGTGATCGAATGAGCTTGGAAGTAAGGATGGAACTTTCTTGAGGCAATGACGAGGAAAAAAACCAGCTTTTCCAATTTCGAGTAGTTTCTCTCCACCCCTGTCAGTCGCTTGCTAATATAAAAGACCAGTCGTTAGACCCAATCTTCCTCCCGGATCAATGCAGCACTGATTGCGTTTGCTGAAACCGCCAAGTAGATATATAATTTTTCATGATCAACCGGCTTTGAAAGAATAGGTGGCATTGCCAGATGTTGAACCAATGCTTGGAATACGCCTTCGCACTTCGTCGTCCATTCGAAATTGCGCTTTCCTTTCCTGATTAGGTCGAAGAAGGGAATGCACTTGTCTGTGGATTTGGAGATGAATCTACTCAGGGCTACCACCTTCCCGTTAAGGCTCTGTATTTTCTTTATAGTTCTGGGAGTCTCGAGATTCTGAATCGCCTAGATTTTCTCAGGATTGGCTTCAATTCCTCGAGCATTGACCATGAATCCAAGGAACTTTCCGGATGCGACTCCGAAATAACACTTCAATGGGTTGAGCTTCATTTGGTACTATCGGAGGATGTTGAACATTGTTTCCAGGTCTTTGACATGGTTGATGGACAACCGTGACTTCATAAGCATATCGTCCACGTACATCTCCATGGTTTTCCCGATCTGGTTAGTGAACATTCGGTTCACAAGCCTTTGGTAAGTTGCCCCGGTGTTCTTGAGTCTGAACGAGATCACTTTATAGCAATAGAGTCCTAGATCGGTGACAAAGTTGGTATGCTTCTGATCAGGTAGGTGCATCGGTATTTGATTGTAGCCGGAGTATGAGTCCATGAAAGATAAGAGTTTATGTCCGGCCATTGAATTTACAAGTTGATCAATTCTGGGAAGTGGAAAACTGTCCTTGGGGCATGCTTTATTCAAATCTGAGTAGTCCACACATCAATTTCCCGTTGGATTTCCTGACAAACACTAGGTTGGATACCCACTTTGGATACAATGCGTCTCGAATAAACCCGTTCGACTTAAGTTTATCTACCTCTTCCTTCAGGGCGGCAGATCTCTCTGGATCCATACCGCGCCTTTTCTGTTTGACCGGGACATGCCGCGGGTCAATATTCAATGCATGGCTCGCGATGTCCGGTGAGATCCCACACATGTCTGAGTGCGTCCAAGCAAACAAGTCGAGGTTTGCTCAGAGAAATTCAACCAATTCCTCTCTCATCTATTGGCTTAGCTGTGATCCGACCTTTATCATTCTGGAGTCATCATCATCGATCGGAACATCGATCGTTAGCTCTACCGGGGAAGACTGACTGTCTTTTACTTCCTCTTTATTTTCGTCATCTCGTGGATCAAGATCTTTCAGGAACTGGTTGTGGCGCCCGAGCCTAGGCCCAGGCGTTAGCTGTCAATTTTTAGTGAAACGGACGTAGAGAGATTCCTCTACGTGCTTGCCCTTCTCTTTACGATGCACCTCCCGTAGCTCGGCAACATAACAGGCACGTCCAGCCGCAAGATCTCCCTGAACAACTCCAACCCCGTTATCAGTGGGAAACTTTAGAGTTAAGCATCATAGGGCAATGGTTGTCTTGAATTCAGCTAGGGCCGGTCAGCCCAAGAAAGAATTATACGGAGAATTAATGTCTAACACAATGAACTGTAACATCCGAACTCTCCAGCGATCTCTAATTCCCAACTCAACTGGCAACTACACAATTCCATAGGGTATCGTTGCACTCCCGTTAAAGCCATGTATGCGAGACTGGCACGGCTTTAAGTCCTTTGCTTCCATTTTCATTTGGTCATAAGCTCGTTTGAAAAGAATATTTACGGAGCTTCCACTATCTACCAAGATCCTCTTCATCCAAGCAAGACCTATTTGAGCCGATATGACTAGTGGATCGATAGTGGGAGCTTCGACTCTATCAACGTCTCTGTTTTGGAAAATGATGTCGTCCGTCATCATCTTTTGTTATTTCGTCGGAGCCCTATCATCAACATTACTGCAACATTAGAAGTCTGCATGCCTAATCGAACTGGCATACGACTCCATTTCCCTCCAGATCCGATCAGCTGGATGAGGACCACCACTAACTGTATTAATAACCAATCTCCCGCTAGTAAGCGCGGGTTCTTTCTGTCTAGCCTGATTTTGACCTTGATTCAGGTTTGATGGGCCCGCACCTCCATCCTGCGGCACCAGAACAAATTGTTCAAACTTTCTCTCTCGGATTAACTTCTCAATGATGTCTTGTAAATGGTGACACTCATTAGTATTGTGACCATAGCAATTGTGAAATCTATAGAATTTCCCAGTCTGAATCTACTTCTCAGACGACTATTTTGGAGCAGGCCTTTTATATTGTCCAGTATTACATGTCTGCAAATAAACATTCTCTAGGGATGTATTCAATGGGGGTATATTGGTCAAATATGTGAGCTCTGCGTCGCGGTCCGCGATTTTGATCTCGCTTCTTACCCTGACCTCCATCGCCTCTCTGCTGACTCTGCTTATTCTGTATATTCAACTGCACTTTATTGGAACTCTCACCGGTTTGTTTCACAGCAATGTTACTTTGAATGTCTTCGACATTGGGCCCCGCATCATCCTTCTTTCTAGATTGTATAGCGCCTTCTCTCCTCAAGAACTAGGCCGTCTTAGCATAGAAATGATCCAATAACGTGGGTTTTCCCAGCCAACCAATTGCCAAATTCGGAATCAGGATCGATCCCTTTAGTCAGTGCCATCAATATAAAATTGTCATTAGGGTTGCTGATCTCCGCACAAGCGGCATGGAACCTTTTTAGATAACGTCTAAGTGTCTCTCCTGGAGCTTGAGTGACGCTGGATAAGGTGTTAACATCCTTCGGCATCGTAACGTGCATACGAAACTGTTCAACAAACTTGGTAGCCAACTGATCAAAGCATGAAAAGGATTGAGGTAGTAAACGAGTAAACCACATGGTTGCAATGCACCATAGAGAGATAGGAAAGCTTCTACATTTAACCGCATCGTCAGCTCAAGCGGCGTTCATGAGCCATTCATACTTTAGGATGTGCTGATTAGGATCTGAGCTCCCTTTATAAATAGGTAAAGTTGGCATCCTAAATCGGCGAGGTGGTTCAGCATAGAGGATGTCATCAGTGAACGGGGTATGACTTCGGGAGTTTCCCCCATCGTCATTGGTGAGGCCTTGACTTTCACGGATCATGGTTGGGATGCATGGCATTTGGACATTCTGGGCTAAGGCATGGTCGGGTTCCACGTTGCGAGGATGGTCCGGGCGCGGTCGACGGTCCGTGCCTCGCCTCCTTAGCTCTAGATCTTCGGGCATATAAGGTTCAGGAGCATGATTGTGTTGATGAAAGGCGGGGTTTGGTTGATTCTAAAGTTGAGCTTCCATATTCGCCGCGGCAGCAGCTGCATGGCTATCAGTAGTGTGATAAGGAGGTGCCCCTCCTTGGAAGGAGGGTCCATCCTGGTGCCCCATGGAGGGACCAGCTCCAGCTTGCCCGAGATTCAGAATACGCTGATGCCCGGAGGCTTGCGCATAGCTTCCATCCAGCCATAGACGTGTAGATCTATGGTTAAAATCAGAAGAAGCTGAGCTTTCGGTGGATGAACAGGAAGCACAATCCCTTCTGGATCTCCTTTGTCTCTCCTTGTTCAGTCGGTGGGCTAGTTTCATGTTGGCACGGATCTATTGCGTGAGCTCCTGACGGCATTGGGTAAGCTCTTGCATAAGGATCTGGAACTCCTCCTTGGTGACAGGGCCTTGTGGATCTGATGGTCCAGTCGAATTCTGACCTGTAGCGGGCAGCTGTGCGGGGTTCTGTCTATCTCGTCCATCTGGATTAGCAGAAGTTGAAGCAGTCCTTGTGTTAACCATAGTTGATGCAGTTCCTTCCTAGATCTGATGTAATCTGAATAGTATGGAATGAACTCCTGGATGGTAGATCTGGATTTTCTCCTCAGATTTATGCAATCCAACAACGATAGTAGATCCAATGAGCGAGAGAAAAACTAGGTTCTCTCAGTGAAAGCACCAAAGTGTTTGTACCAAAATTGGGCACAACACTCATCGGATGTATTTGAAGAGATTAAAGTGAAGAATATAAAAGAAAACGGAAGTTAATCTAACAAACACGCCAAAACAGACAAACATAAATGCAAGAACACATGAATTTAGAGTGGTTCGGCGTTGTAGCCTACGTCCACTATGGAAAGTTTGATATTTTATTAAAGTTCACAATTTGATTACAACAGTACACTCTTAAGCATTCGAGTTACAATGAGTCTCCGGCAAAGTATCGGCGTGGAAGAATCCAAAGTCCCTTTTCTAGAAGCATTGGGCTGCTATTTATAGGCATAGGCTGGAAAAATCCGACTTAGATCTCGAAATACTCCTTCTCTCATGTGGGTGGGCCCACCAGATCGATCCAAGGTCATTAGGGATCGATCCCTATCTAGTTCGTATCGATCGAAATTGGCTTTATTTGGGCTGAGATCGATCACGGACCTTCTTGAGATGGTATGCAAGCTCCTATGAAAATTTGGTAGCATTTGGACTTGTAGATTTTGAGTTATGGTCGATCAGAGTTTGAATTTGCAAAAGGCTGCCGAGTTCGTATCGATGGATTCGTATCCATGACTGTTCGTATCGATAAAGGTGACGTGGTGCGATAATCCAGGAGCGATCCACTTTTCATGCCGAGTGACTATTTCTTCCATTTGAATCATGCTTTGTTCGTATCGACCCAATGTAACTCCATTCGTATCGTTCCCTTTAAGTTGCTTCGTATTGATAGCCTCCACTTCAGTTCGTATTGATGCTTGCTAATGTTCTTCGTATCGATCGAAGGTGCTGACTTCGTATCGATGTAGCCTGACTCTCTTCGTATCGATCATTGAGTAGTTGGTTTCGTAACGATGTTTTTAGGTGCTGCTTCGTATCGAGCGCTTGGTGGCACATTTCGTATAGATCGTTGGCCGATCGATACGAACTATGTAGATGGAAGATCGATACACACTGTGCATGGATGGAACTGATATGAAACACCTTCAGTTGATGGATACAAAATGGAATAAATGTGACGGATGCGAAGGAGAGTAGTCATTGATGGATACGAACCGATACCTTCTCTCTTGATTTTGATCGATCCATATCTTGAGCATACGAACTCCGATTGACTTGAAATTTGGAACATTGGCTTTTATAGCTTTGCTTACCGTACCATGTTAATTGTAGCTCGATCCAGACTCGGACAAAATTTGCCAGTATCCATAGCGAACCTATGTATAACCGATCGTCGGGGCAGATTGTCTTTGGTTTCCAGTTAATTCCTTGGTGTCACGGCCTTACCAAAAGGCGGGATAACATATAATATATTGTATATAATAAAGTAAATATACCTATTTACATGCATACGAAAATAAAGTATATATATTAAATCAAAATATGTTTAACGTAAATATATATTTATATATACGTTAAATTTAATATTTAGAACAAATGCAAAATGATATATATACACACACACACCTATGTGTGTATGTGTGTGTGTTTATATACTCTTGACCATAGTTTTTTTAAACTTAAATTTAATTTTTTTATTTAACAATTTCCGTATAAAAATTATTAAGAAAATTATATTATTTTTTCTCGAAAGTTCAATTTTACAGCAGTTAAAATTTTAAATTTATTATATATATATATGTATGTATTATGAAAATATGTATATATATACATCAAAATATGTAAAACTTATCATTTTAAATAAAATAAATACATATATATGTCTATATACTCTCGACCATAATTTTTTTAACTTACGATTTTAATTTATTTAACATAATATATTTTTATTTAAAATTTTCCATATAGAAATTGTTAAGAAAATTATATAAATTTTTTTCAAAAGTTTAATTTTGCAGCAATTAAATTTTTGTATCTATCAAATACAGAGAGATATATATATATATTATAAATATGTATGCATATATATCAAAATATGTAAAACATATTATTTTAAATATATATATATATATCTATGTATGTATTTATATACATGGTTGTGTGTGTGTATATAAAATGTTGATTTTATTCCAATATTATTATGTACATATTTTAACAAAATTTTATATGAAACATAAATATCTACACACACATTATATATCAAATTTTGTTTTTGAAAGCCTTATTAAATTATTGTTTAATTCAATTTTTTTAAATTTTCTTATATGGCCGTGAGCTATTTACATGTATATACATAATTTTTTTTACATATACATGCATGCATGCATCCTATATATATATGTATATGTATGTATGTATGTATGTATGTATGTATGTATGTATATTCATCCAATGTTAACGGCACAGGTATATATGGATTTGTGATAATGTACATACAATCTAATAGCACTGGAGTGACATGATAAACAAATATATATATATATATATATATATAAATAAACAAAGTTATTACCTTGACCATAGCCTAGTTTTAACACGTTGAAATGTTGAATCAGTTGACTCCTTGAATCTATGTCAAAACTTACAAAGAGAGTTACCTAACCGATAACACCAATCACCGATGTACTATTTTATTTAAATTTGTGTTTTAATTGCTTTAAAATGTGTAGAAGGGTAGGGCATATGGCCAGCCAGAAATACGAGAAGAGAGAGCAAAAGATTAACAATGGAAATGTGGGGTTAAAGGCATTTAAATAGTGGAGAGAAATGAGCTAAAAGTGGATCCATATCCTTTATTTCCTCTTGTTATTTCAAAGCCATTTTGAATCAAATTCAACCTCATTTTCAACCCATCTGCCTCCAATGGCTGGTAATATCAGGTTCCTTTATGGGCCTCCCAATCACTTCAAGCCCGATCAAATAAAGCACATTTAAATCTAATTTTGTTTGCACCAAAAATGGCACAAACATCCAATCAAGTAGTGCATATGAAATTTATAGAAGAAAAGAAGTTAAAAGCAAGAAAAGAACACAAAATTTTTATAGTGGATCAGCAAATAATCCGGCCTATGTCCATTTAATCATTTTCTATTTATTATACTTTGCTCCTACAAAGTATATTTTATAAATCGATATCACTCAACTCGGGTAGAAGCTGTACAGAGTTTAATTCAAAGTTGTATTTCTCAACTTGTCAAATTTAGTAATTTAGAATCAAGATCCCAAAAGAAGTCCCTTTAAAGTGAGCCTCTACTCCTATTTATAGATGAATACCACCGCAATTAGCTCGTAAATATGCTCAAGCACATTCTCTACATTCACCACATCATCCTTCGAAAATCTTATGACCAACCGACCCATACCCTTCAACTCGGACCCGAATTGTGGACCTCAACTTAGTGTTGAGTTGAGGTTGACTCGGGTCGAGTCAGGGTTTTCTTTGGGTATGACTCGATGCTGCTTCGAAGTTGGTCCGTGTCTTCATTCATTTCCTCACTTAGGTTTTAGTTGAGTTTTCCATCATTTTTCCTAGGTTCCACTTCGGGCATAACTCAGGTCCAACCTGTGCTTGACCAAGTTATGAAGTACGTTCCAATTTTCAACAATATTTTTTTTAAGTTCCACTCCATCATTTTTTTTTGTTTTTAAGTAGTTTGTGTCCATTTTATCATCCTTCCTTAGTCCAGTTCAATCATTTGAGTCTATTCAGAGGCTGTGGAAATTTTGCCAGCAACAAATTTAAACGTACATCGATAACATATATCAATACGTGTGTATACAACTTTTATGTACACACGCTATTTTCAATACGAATCAAATAAAATTTTATAACTGATATTTCTTAAATATTAATTAACTTAATTAATTTATAATAATTATAATTAATTAAATTAGCTGGTAGTCGAAGTATTCGACATTTTGATTGTGTGGCTCTTAGGTGTAAACTCGATTAGCGCTTAATATCGAATATCTACATTCACGCGTCATGTGACATTATGGCCAAACTTATTGCTTACATAGCTTCGGTAAAATCCCATTTTATTTACTTTAAGCATTACCTAGTATTGATAATTATTTACACCAATTCTCTTCGTCAAACTATATAATATTAGGCATGATGGAATTTCGTAGCCGTCAAAATTCTAATATCATCCATATTCAACTTTATAGTGAACATAAAGTCCTTGGCTTAATAGTAACAGTTACTATTAACCAAACCATTTTGGCCAGATACTTTGACTTTGGGTTGACTTCAATTAACCATGATACAAACCTCATATGACCGAAGAGACAAATTCTCTATTGAATAGTGTTTCACTTCCAATGTTTCCTTTCGACCCAACTATAGTCATTTGATGGATGTTGTAACAAGATTTAACTATAATTAAAGGGATTTTCCACATCGAAATCAACAGTATTCTCAAGTCGGCGGAATTGTGTAATATTGTCACTTCGATATTTTCTGTTATTGAGTGAATCATTCTATAATTATCCAATAACTATCAGTACGTAATCCTTTGGTGCTCCCAGCAGCTATGAGTAATACATTTTCCAACATTTAAAGAGCTTACGTACTCTACTCTCAATGAATGTATCAATATATTGTCGCAATACATCTTGACTATGAATATTTAAAATGATGTGTTTATTATATTATGATAAATTGCTCATGATTACAACACCTTGTAATTACAACCTCAAAACACACCAATTATGGATTTTCTTTTAAATATGCTTAAATTAAATAGTTAACCGATTATAACACATTATAACTAGTGTATAGCAGAAAGAAAAAACCTTTTATTTCAAACGAGATTTTATTACAGAGTTAATAATTTATAATAAATTATAGAATTACCCTTAGGGCATTACCCTAACTCTGATAAAAAGGTGGAACTGTAATAAATCCAAATTAGATTTAAAGAATAAATAAATATGTATAGTACATATATCGTGATTTCGGATGTGTTTTACATTTAAATCATGAGAGTATTTCATAAGAAATACATTATCCCATAAGTCGATATCACTCAAGTAAATATATTAAAGATTATGAATCTTTATTATAAATGTTATCCTCTACCATTTATATATTGATAGATTACTTACATATTCTTTAGTTATTGATATTCCTCTAGCTAAAGATGTTATATGTAGTACTATTAATATATGGAATAAACGAGGTAAGATATATGCACGTATTTATTGATAATTCTCAAGGTATGTTCATTTATACTTAGGCTATCGCAAAATGGTAGGTATGAGTGAATAATCTTGTTTGATTTGTTGGTATTCCTCAAGGTCGAAATAAGATTAGGACAAAGACAACGGGTTAGGAGTTGTATGTGATACAATAGATATTGTATTATTCATCGCATGTGGGCCTATGATTTATTAATATTTCTTAAGGTCAGAATCCCTAGGCACATGAGTCATCACATCCACTAAAGAAGTAGAAAGACTTCTATATTTCTCTTAAGGTTCTGAGAAATATGAAAGTCTAGTGGGACTTTATTAGTAAAATGAAATATATTATTATCCTTACTATTATAAGAACATTTGATATGAATTTAATGTCCTAATCTACTAAATTAAATTATAGAACCAAAGTTGTTTTCTGAATACAACAAACTCACCGGACCTAACCATATAAACTGGTTAGAGCAATTAAAATAGCACTTACATTCGGACGCTTATGGTTATCAATAACTGAATCTCCTAAAGTAAGACCCACTGATGATAAGGATCCTGAACTAATAATTGCTTATAACAATGGGTTGTGGACCTAGAAATTGCCTAAGTTTATGCGCTATCAACATTAGATAAATCGTCGCAAAGATAACAAGAATGCATGTATGTCCATCAAATCTTTGATAGCCTAAAAGCATTTTTTAGGGAGTAATCTCATTTCGCAAGGTACGTGATTACTAAGAAATTATTCAATATGAAGATGTCAAAGGGTATGAAAGTGGACGAGTATGGCTTAATGGTGAAAGGCTATATTGATAGACTTGCTCAATTTGATGTTAAAATAAGGAATGAGCTACAAGTGGACTTGATCCTAAGATCTCATACACCACAGTTAGAGTCGTTTATATTAAATTACAATATGAACCGGTTGAATGTAAGCTACACAGAGCTATTCAATATATTGAGATTAATCGAGTGTTCATCCAAGGATCAAGGCATAGTGCTCGTAGTAAATGGGAAAACATCATCTTCAAATAGTTTGAAGAAAATAAAATGGGTTAACAATAAGTATAAGAAGAGCGCTCTAAATGACAATGGTGATTGTCATCATTGTCACAAGAAGGGGACTGGAAATGGAACACTTTGGAATACCTAACGATTATCAAGAGAAGAAATAAAATGGTCTGCCGCACCTACATGTATATTTATGATTCAAAAAAAAAATTCAATCAATTAAATATCTTGGGTTTTGGATACTAGATCTAGAACTCACATCTGTAATTCGTTGCAGAGACTTAAGAACAAGCGACACATGGTAAAGGTGAAATCAGACTTCAAGTTGCCAATGGATCTCTGTAGATGCAATTGCAGTTAAGGACTATCACTTGGTTTTGCCAAATCGATTAGATTTAATTTTGAATAATTGTTATTAGTTAAAAACTTTATTTATGGAATAATTTCCATCTCTATATTGTCTGAGACTAGACATGTTTTCTATTGTATTGATAATGTTATGAACATTATGTTTGATGTAAATTAAATCTGCAATGATGAAATGACCCTCCTATTTACACACTAATTTTATCGGTGATTTTTTTTTTTTTGCAATAGAGATGATATATAGATATATCATCTATTACAAATATATTTTAGAGATGATATATAGATATATCATCTATTACAAATATATTTCCCAGGGTCATTTTCTTTTCTCTAATAAACAAAAATATATCCAGGATCTTTCACAATATAGAAATATTGTTTTAATTCTAAATCATTTTTAACATACATATATGAAGATATCTATGTTATATTCTACTTGAATCAGAGCATAATAATAAGTAGAAATCCTTTTTAGATTTGCATAAATGTGATAAATTCCCTTTTAAAATTAAAACTTATTGTATCCAGATTTTTGACTATAGTGTCCCCTGGAAATATGTACCTTAGACTGTTATTATAATTACGAAATAACCAAGCAATGATCAGTGGAAAGCAAGCTTATAATATGGATGATTATCTTAAAGTCTGAATATTATCAAACTCAGGTTAAAAGAAAGTGGATCCTAAGTGAACACAAGCAACATCTAGGCGTAATGGAAACGCGCCTAACTTATTCATGCAAGGTCACTAGTTCGAGTACTATGCTGGTCGGTTCAAACACAATTTTTGGTTTTTCTTTTTATTTTCTCCTGTATAGCTGAAATCTGATACCTACCTATAATTGTACATATATATTTAATTTTTGCCTATAACCTAACATACAAACTATTCTTCTTGCAGAACTATTTTTAAACCCATTCTTACAACTGTTTTAAGAATTTACATTTATATTTTTGCCCAATATCAACATGTACACAGATATACATGTACATGTCTGTGTTTTTGTTCTTTTTTCCAGAAAACTGAGCTCAAATGTTCCCTTGCTTCATTGATCTGAAGTGAAACATTAGGCCTGACCTATGGCCTAACCATGTGGTTACTCTGGCCATTCTTTTTGTTTGCATTTTTACAACCCAGATTATACAAAAACATTGATACCTTTTCTTTCCAAAAGCATGTATATATATTTGTATGAATCAGACATTTTGTGATCAGATATATATCATTCTTCCTAATCATACTTCTCTTTTAAAAATACATCTTCAGGGTATAAACACTTTTTCTTGCATTTGGACTTATGTCAATATCATAAATTGAAGATATAGCAGTTTAATTCTTTTCTGGGTATTTCCCAATATAATTTTCTGTATATCTACATTCTTTTTAAAAGAACTCAGGATTAATTGAAATCAACATAAAATGATTATGCTTATAAAATCCAGGTTTTTCCCTCTAAATCAAAACAACTTTAGCAATTAGGTTTTCAAATCAGTTTAACATCAATATCCTTAGTTCATACCAAATCAGAAATAACCAGAAACAACATAGCACATGTCTCTTACAAGTTCTTCCTACTTAATACATTTAGATAGCCATATCAATCAGGGAATACATGCATGAATTAACACATTTTAGCTTTTATTTCTAATTATCCTAGCATCCTCTATTCCATATCTTTTTAATCTTGCTTACTTAGCTCCATCACAACCTGCAAAAGCATTAGTGGCTGCCCCATTATAAATGAGACACCCCCATGTGCCATGAGCAATAAGGGTCAGATCTATGATCTGGTGTGAGCATTTCTAACATATCCATGATATTAAGCTAAGGATACAGCATAAATATACTTTGCATACTTGACAGGTATTATCATGAACAATACATAAGAGCAATCATATGCAATAAAACAACTTTTATCTGGAACTACTAGGTTGCCTTTTCTTTTTCTTATAAATTCCTGGCCTCATCTGCTATAAGGAATCAAAGGGACACATTGCCATGAACTAATTAACATTATGGCACAAAGATCTCAGGACTTAAACAAGCCATGTGCCAACTTGTCTACTTCAAATAGGACAAGCATTCCAGCAGCCTTCTTGGCACAAAATCCTTAGTTATATCACTAAGTGTATTTATGTTCATTCTATCAATGATAGCTAGGTGTACATACCACCTGTACTCATGAAGCATACTAGTTACCTTGCAGACATAATATTGCAAGCAAGTTAAAGGTTACCTTCTAGAGATATAACACCCCAGTCATTCCATCTCACATTATTTAGCATAAAAACACCCTATTCAAGCATATACCAGAATGTTTGCAACTGAGAATAAATACATGGCTCTATTGAGTTTATTTTGATTTTGCAAGCAACTATATTTAGCCAGATTTTCAATCTTGTTTAAACATAGTTTTTAGGCTTGTAAGTTTCTGTTTAGTTTAGGGCTCAGCACTTATAGAGAAAAACTCCATTGCACCCTTAACCAATTATTTCAAGCCTCAGCACCATACCAATGTATATGCAGCTCATAGTTTTCTTTATCTTTTCATTCTTTGTCTTAAGCCATTATTCAAACTAGTTACAAATACTCTGTTATATGTTCCTTAAGGTTTTGGTATAATATACAGAGATGAAAATAGAATAACAAAGTTAAACATCCAGCATAGCAGATCATATCTCATCAAACATTCATGAAACCATCAGCAGCCAACATAGTTTGTAAATCAAAACATGCAAAATATAACATATAAAAGCTTGGCTGCCTAATCCCAGGTCTTAATGCCATGTATATGAGTGAGGATACTCACCTAAGTGCTTACACAAACTTAAACCAGAAAACCCTTCAAATCTTTAGCCTTATCTTCCTCTTCTTCCTTAGGTTAATTAATTAGTGAGAGAGCAGTTTTCTGATTGGGCTCTTGGTATAAATAAGGGTTCTGTCTAGGGTTTTGAGTGATGCAAAATCCCTATTTTAGCCCAGACCAGAATCATGCATTTGGCATTGCATATCCCCTCCCTTAATGTCCCGGCCAATATTTTAAAAACAAGGCTAAATTGTGCCCATTTTCTTTTCTTTTCAGAAAGTGATAACTTTAAGTATTTTTATTATATTTACTTCAAACATGATAATGGTGTGACTTTCTATTTTCTGCCTATGTACATTTTCTTTCTTGCACTTTGGTTCTTACTGTTTTAGTGCTTCCTTTATTTATTTTCTGCTCAAATAACATCTGGATATAAATATACATTTATACAACTATGGGTGTTAATTTAACTTTAACCTTTTATTTGCAGAAAACATGTGCATACTTATGTGCATTTCTACACCTATTATTCAAATAAAAATTTCACTTATTCATTATAAGTCAATGTTCTCTTCTGCCTCAATTTTCAGACAAGTCATACATAGGCATATATATGGATATATTTATATACACACATCCTCAGGAATTTTTAATACTCATGTCTAGGTCTATATTTTCTTTATTTAAAACATTTTATCTAAATGTTTTCCTTCCTTGTTTTATTATTCAGGAATTCTGGATTTTCTCTTAGTGCCATAACTAGTGTGCACGTGCACACATGCACACAACCTTGCACCACTGAAAATCCCACCTATATAATAATTCTGATTTTCCCCCAGAATTTTAATCATTTATTAAAAGAATTTTCCTCAAAATCTTGGGGTATTACAATCACCCCTCCTTTTAGGAATTGTGCCCTCACAATTTACAACATATTCTTTGAGTACTCCTACTCTCTTAGGAAAATTATTCAAATATGCATGAGCAATTTAAATAGTCACTGTCTATCATACATATCAAATTTTCTTAGTAATCTAAGAATTTACCTTTCAAATTTGCAAAGAGCCTAGGGTAATCCATCCTGATTTTATCCTCTAGCTCCCAAGTACAATCACTAGGATCTATACTCCATTGAATCTTTACAAGCTTCAATGTCTTGTTTCTTAATTTCTTTTCTTCCCTTGCCACAATTCCCACTGGCTCTTTCTCATAGATTAGATCTGGATTTATCTGAACTTCAGTAGGTTTTTCTAAGATTTCCTCCTTGTCATGTACCCATCTCCTTAGTTGTGACACATGAAACACATTGTGCATTGCACTCATCTTCTCTGGAAGCTCCAGCTTATAGGCTAGTGAGCCTATCCTTTCCAAAATCTTGTATGGTCCAATATATCTGGGTCTGAGTTTCCCCTGCTTGCCAAATCTCAAGACTCTCTTCATTGGTGAAACCTTAATGAAGACATAATCACCTACTTTGAATTCCACTGACTTCCTCTTTGCATCAGCATACTTCTTTTGCCTATCTTGAGCTACTGCCATCCTCTTTCTCACCAGTCCTATTTTCTCTGTGATGTCCTTGACATATTCTGGCCCTAGGATAGCTTTCTCTCCTGCCTCAGCCCAACACATAGGTGATAGACATGGCTTTCCATATAGGGCTTCAAAGGGTGCCATTCCAATTGTGCTTTGGTGGCTATTATTGTATGTGAACTCAGCCAAATGGAGGTGGTCCTCCCAATTTCCTCCAAAGTCTAACACACATGCTCTAAGCAAATCCTCTAAAATCTTGTTTACCACTTCTGTTTGCCCATCTGATTGGGGGTGATAAGCAGTGCTTAGGCACAATTCACTCCCCATAGCTTCTTGGAAGCTCTTCCAGAATCTTGAAGTGAAGATTGTATCCCTATCACTCACTATAGTTTTAGGAACACCATGCAGTTTTACCACTTCTCTCATAAAAATTTGGGCTAACCTAGGTGCATTTCTGTCTGCTTTCACTGGTATGAAGTGGGCTACTTTAGTCAGCCTATCTACAATCACCCAAATACTTGTATTTCCCCTCTTGGATCTAGGAAGGCCATCTATGAAATCCATAGATATGTCTTCCCACTTCCACTGTGGTATGCTAAGTGGCTGCAATAACCCTGAAGGTCTTTGGGTCTCAGCTTTTATTTGTTGACAAACCATGCACTTAGCAACATATCTGGCTACATCAGACTTCATTCCCTTCCACCAATAGTCCCTTTTTAAGTTTTGGTACATTTTGGTGCTGCCTGGATGTATTGAATATTTGCTCCTATGGTACTCATTAAGGATTTCTTCTTTCAATTCTATGATGTTTGGGACACATATCCTTCCCTTGTACCTTAAGTATGCTTTTACATCTATGTGATAATCCTTCACTTCCTCCTTCTTTAATAGGAGAGACCTCTTTTCTGCTAAGTCTTGATCTTCTTCTTGCATTTTTGCCACCTTCAAGGCCAAATTTGATTGTAAAGTAATTAAACTTAACCTTCCTTTACTCTTTTCTTCCTCAATTATCTCCATACTTATCCCACTGCTCTCATCTATTTCCAAATCAGTGAGCATGGTCAAATCTCTAAACTCATCCATCATTATCATGGCCATTTTTGCATGCTGCCTACTCAATGCATCTGCCACTTTATTAGCCTTGCCTGGTGTATAAAGTATATCTAAGTCATAAGCAGCAAGAAATTCAACCCATCTGTGTTGTCTCATATTTAAATCTTTTTGTGAAAAGAGATATTTTAAGGCCTTGTGATCAGTGTATAAAATGAACTTTGCACCTAATAAGTAATGCCTCCAAAGCTTCAA
The DNA here is from genome assembly GCA_030737815.1 of Allium fistulosum. Taxonomy (NCBI): domain Eukaryota; kingdom Viridiplantae; phylum Streptophyta; class Magnoliopsida; order Asparagales; family Amaryllidaceae; genus Allium; species Allium fistulosum. Next base: position 1,040,260,733 of record CM060902.1, on the reverse strand, counting down.
GGCATAAACTACTGCTGCCAACTCAAGATCATGAGTTGCATATCTAGTTTCATGGGGTTTTAGTTGTCTAGATGCATAGGCTATGACCTGATCTTGCTGCATCAACACAGCCCCTAGCCCTGACCCACATGCATCTGTATATACAACTAATCCCTCATTGCCTTCTGGTACTCTCAACACTGGTGATTTTACCAAAGCCTCCTTGATCTGGGTGAAAGCTTGTTCACACTTATCAGTCCATATAAACTTTTGGTTCTTCCTAGTCAGGTTAGTGAGTGGCATTGCTATTTTAGAAAATCCTTGTATAAACCTTCTATAGTATCCTGCCATCCCCATGAATGACCTAACCTCACTAACATTGTTAGGCTTCTTCCATGCTTGGATTGCTACTATCTTATTGGGGTTTACAGAAATTCCTCTAGCAGAGACAACATGTCCAAGAAAGTGTACTTCCTCTTGCCAGAACACACACTTAGAGAATTTTGCTTTCAAATCTTTTTCTCTTAATCTAGATAAGACCAAATGTAAGTGGTTCTCATGTTCCTCTATTGTTTTAGAGTAGATTAGAATATCATCTATAAAAATCAGAACAAACTTGTCTAAGTAGTCTCTGAATATCCTATTCATTAGGTCTACAAAGTAAGAAGGGGCATTTGTTAGCCCAAATGGCATAACCAGAAACTCATACAAACCATATCTTGTGTTGAATGCTGTATATTTAATACTTGATTCCTCAACTTTCATCTGATGAAACCCAGATGCCAAGTCTAGCCTAGAAAACACTTTAGCTCCACTGAGTTGATCAAAGAGATCATCTATCCTGGGTAATGGGTATTTGTTTTTGATGGTTACTTTGTTTAATTCTCTGTAATCTATACACATTCTTAAAGTACCATCATGCTTTTTAACAAATACTACAGGAGCACCCCAGCATGAATTACTTGGCCTTATAAACCCCTTGGCTTCTAATTCTTCCAGCTGGTTCTTTAGCTCTTTTAATTCACTTGGCCCCATCCTTGTAGGCTTTTTGATAACTGGGCTAGCCCCAGGCATAAGGTTAATCTGGAATTCAACAGGTCTATGGTGTGAGACACCTTTTACTTCCCCAAATACATCCAAGTATTCTTTAACTATGGGGATTTCATTAATAGCTATTTCCTTGGGATTATTTTCTAATTCAATTAAATGATTTAGACTGTTTTCTTTGATAGGTTCACATAGAATTGTAACCCTTTGGCCTTTAGAATTTTGTAGTGAAATGGTGGATGCATCTAGGTCAATTATGGCTTTGAATTGTCTTAGCCAATCTGCCCCTAATATAACTCCTATATTTGGGAAATTTAGAACATACAAATTGGAAACAAATGTGTTTCCTCCTATGTTCAAATTCACATCCACACAGATCATATCTAATACACTAGAACTTCCTAAAGGGCTTTGTATTAACAGAGGTATTTCAGCCAATTTGCAGTTCATTTTCAACCTTTTAACTATTTCATGGGAAATGAGTGAGTGGGTTGCCCCGGTATCATATATTACAGCTAAAGGTATGGTACAAATAAATAGTGTACCTTCCACTTGACCATGGTTTTCAGCATTAGCCTCAATTATGGCCTTGCCCCTACCTTCCAGGTTTGCCACTTTCCCTTGTTGCTTGTATTCTGGGCAATTTCTTTTCATATGCCCTTCCTTCCCACATAGATAGCATTTGAAAGCTCCCCCCTTAAGCTCTGGGCATCTTGGCTTAATATGGCCTTCTTTCCCACAATGGTTGCAAACTATTTTTCTTTTGGCTTCATTGGGTTTTGCATCTACTGCCTTCTTACCATCTGCCTCTCCTTTCTTCTTATCATAAGGATGGTACTTCCCTTTGTTCTTCTTGTTGCTATTGTTTTTGAAGCTCCTAAACTTATCTCTTTCCTTGTCGTGCTGCTCAATCTTCAGAGCCAAATCTATCACTTGATCAAAAGTTCTGTCAGCATAAGGTAGTATAGCCCTGCTAAGCCCTGGGTTCAATCCCTTGATGTATCTATCATTTTTGGATGCTTCATCAGCCACTAACATTGCCCCATAGGTTGACAATCCCTCAAACTTCTGGGTATATTCTGTGACATTCATAGTCCCCTGTCTAAGTTTGATGAACTCCTCAAGTAAAGTGGTTTTTGCTGAGGCTGGAACAAACCTTGCCTCTAACATCTCCTTAAATTGATTCCAATTAATATCATTTTCATTCCGGCCAGCTATGATCACCTCCCACCAACTCAAAGCTGCACCTTTTAATTGCCTTGAGGCCACTTGCCTCTTCCTTTGGTCATCTAGTTGCATATCAGTGAAGATCCTCTCTAATGTCCTCAGCCATGCTTGAATCTCCATTACACTTCCAGTTCCTTCAAAGCTCTTGCCTCCCAAGTTGGTATAAGTCTTCACTAACTTGGAGAGCTCCTCATGTGGGTTCTCAGGTCTGTGCCCAATTCCATCTCTCAAAACTCTCACAAATTCCTGCATGTCAAGCATTTGTGGTGTGCTAGATCCTCCTTGATGATGAGACCCTCTTCCTACCATATTTCTAAAAGTATATGTATTTCATCTTATTAGTTTATAACACTTAGCTTTAATTTTAAATTGATTGTATCTTTCCTATTTAATCATTGTGTATGCCACATGCACACACATACATACATTCAGGGAATACTTATAAACAGTCAAATATGCAAACAAACCTAGTATAAACACAAGCATACAAACATTTGTTATGTTAATTAAAACATAGCTCTGATACCAAATGAAATGACCCTCCTATTTACACACTAATTTTATCGGTGATTTTTTTTTTTTTGCAATAGAGATGATATATAGATATATCATCTATTACAAATATATTTTAGAGATGATATATAGATATATCATCTATTACAAATATATTTCCCAGGGTCATTTTCTTTTCTCTAATAAACAAAAATATATCCAGGATCTTTCACAATATAGAAATATTGTTTTAATTCTAAATCATTTTTAACATACATATATGAAGATATCTATGTTATATTCTACTTGAATCAGAGCATAATAATAAGTAGAAATCCTTTTTAGATTTGCATAAATGTGATAAATTCCCTTTTAAAATTAAAACTTATTGTATCCAGATTTTTGACTATAGTGTCCCCTGGAAATATGTACCTTAGACTGTTATTATAATTACGAAATAACCAAGCAATGATCAGTGGAAAGCAAGCTTATAATATGGATGATTATCTTAAAGTCTGAATATTATCAAACTCAGGTTAAAAGAAAGTGGATCCTAAGTGAACACAAGCAACATCTAGGCGTAATGGAAACGCGCCTAACTTATTCATGCAAGGTCACTAGTTCGAGTACTATGCTGGTCGGTTCAAACACAATTTTTGGTTTTTCTTTTTATTTTCTCCTGTATAGCTGAAATCTGATACCTACCTATAATTGTACATATATATTTAATTTTTGCATATAACCTAACATACAAACTATTCTTCTTGCAGAACTATTTTTAAACCCATTCTTACAACTGTTTTAAGAATTTACATTTATATTTTTGCCCAATATCAACATGTACACAGATATACATGTACATGTCTGTGTTTTTGTTCTTTTTTCCAGAAAACTGAGCTCAAATGTTCCCTTGCTTCATTGATCTGAAGTGAAACATTAGGCCTGACCTATGGCCTAACCATGTGGTTACTCTGGCCATTCTTTTTGTTTGCATTTTTACAACCCAGATTATACAAAAACATTGATACCTTTTCTTTCCAAAAGCATGTATATATATTTGTATGAATCAGACATTTTGTGATCAGATATATATCATTCTTCCTAATCATACTTCTCTTTTAAAAATACATCTTCAGGGTATAAACACTTTTTCTTGCATTTGGACTTATGTCAATATCATAAATTGAAGATATAGCAGTTTAATTCTTTTCTGGGTATTTCCCAATATAATTTTCTGTATATCTACATTCTTTTTAAAAGAACTCAGGATTAATTGAAATCAACATAAAATGATTATGCTTATAAAATCCAGGTTTTTCCCTCTAAATCAAAACAACTTTAGCAATTAGGTTTTCAAATCAGTTTAACATCAATATCCTTAGTTCATACCAAATCAGAAATAACCAGAAACAACATAGCACATGTCTCTTACAAGTTCTTCCTACTTAATACATTTAGATAGCCATATCAATCAGGGAATACATGCATGAATTAACACATTTTAGCTTTTATTTCTAATTATCCTAGCATCCTCTATTCCATATCTTTTTAATCTTGCTTACTTAGCTCCATCACAACCTGCAAAAGCATTAGTGGCTGCCCCATTATAAATGAGACACCCCCATGTGCCATGAGCAATAAGGGTCAGATCTATGATCTGGTGTGAGCATTTCTAACATATCCATGATATTAAGCTAAGGATACAGCATAAATATACTTTGCATACTTGACAGGTATTATCATGAACAATACATAAGAGCAATCATATGCAATAAAACAACTTTTATCTGGAACTACTAGGTTGCCTTTTCTTTTTCTTATAAATTCCTGGCCTCATCTGCTATAAGGAATCAAAGGGACACATTGCCATGAACTAATTAACATTATGGCACAAAGATCTCAGGACTTAAACAAGCCATGTGCCAACTTGTCTACTTCAAATAGGACAAGCATTCCAGCAGCCTTCTTGGCACAAAATCCTTAGTTATATCACTAAGTGTATTTATGTTCATTCTATCAATGATAGCTAGGTGTACATACCACCTGTACTCATGAAGCATACTAGTTACCTTGCAGACATAATATTGCAAGCAAGTTAAAGGTTACCTTCTAGAGATATAACACCCCAGTCATTCCATCTCACATTATTTAGCATAAAAACACCCTATTCAAGCATATACCAGAATGTTTGCAACTGAGAATAAATACATGGCTCTATTGAGTTTATTTTGATTTTGCAAGCAACTATATTTAGCCAGATTTTCAATCTTGTTTAAACATAGTTTTTAGGCTTGTAAGTTTCTGTTTAGTTTAGGGCTCAGCACTTATAGAGAAAAACTCCATTGCACCCTTAACCAATTATTTCAAGCCTCAGCACCATACCAATGTATATGCAGCTCATAGTTTTCTTTATCTTTTCATTCTTTGTCTTAAGCCATTATTCAAACTAGTTACAAATACTCTGTTATATGTTCCTTAAGGTTTTGGTATAATATACAGAGATGAAAATAGAATAACAAAGTTAAACATCCAGCATAGCAGATCATATCTCATCAAACATTCATGAAACCATCAGCAGCCAACATAGTTTGTAAATCAAAACTGAAAGTATGAATGTTTACGCTTGTGCACACTGATTACGGATCGTGTAATATGGACTAATATATGCGGAATGTTATTTACAATTGCTATATAAGTAAATATTCAATAAACTAACTATATAGCAATTCACAGATATAGAATAGTAAATGCAGTAAACAGTAAAATCACACCAGGGATTTTTATACTGGTTCGGACCTCCCGTCCTACGTCCAGTCCCAGACTTCTATCTGGATTTCACTACCAACTACCTCGCTTCACCCGGAGGAACAGGTTTATAACACCCGAACAGCCGAACGGGATTTCGTGCCTCTTACAACACCGAGGACTTCAACAAAAATAAATACAATTGTCGTTGACAACTTGTGCTCTTAACAACACTGATTTGTCACTTGTAGTACACCCTTCCTATAATCTTATCCTCAAAATATGTGAATGATGTTTGTGAAGATTGAAGGAAGTATATTACTTATTTGAATCAAAAGATATGAAATAATTTCAATGATTCAATAAGCAATTTTGAAGTAGAAAGCTTTTTGAATGCAAGAGTATTTAGAAATTAAGATCAGAATTTTAAAGCAAAGAATTGTTGTATTTCAATCAATGATTTAGATATGTTTATATAGAGAATAAATGGTTGTAACTCTTTGTGAAGAGTAGCCATTAAAAGATGTGATCATTGATGAAAGGAAAGAGAAGCAACCATTGAAGAAAGAAGTGTCTTTTGGGAAAGGTTGCTTTCTGTTTAAAAACGGTCGACAGGTCAAAAATGACCAGTAGACGAAAATTTCAAATATATAGACGTTATGTGCATGTGTGCACGTTCATTGTGCAATTTACACAGGAACGGTCGACCGCCTGGTTTTGGACCGGTCGACCGGTCGCTGTTAAATTGCACAGTGAATGTGCGCTGTCATCCAAAACGTTTATACATCGATTCTTTTGAGATACATGATTATTTTGAGGATAGATTTTAACATAACTAATATTACCAACATACCAAATAATCCACCTCTAATGTATGAAGCTCGTTGTGTCTCAATGAATGACTTCTTTTTGACGATCACGGTTTATCCCTTTGTCAGAAATCAAAACTATATAAAAATCTTGACTCAACATTCTCCCCCTTTTTGATTGATGACAACATAGTTATGAATCTCCCCCTGTATTTGATCTCCCCCTGAGATTGTGCCTGTAACTTTATATTTTCCTGCATATATACTGTTAGCACAATTTTCTCCCCCTTTGTCATCGACAAAAAGGAGTTTATTAAAATTATGGATATAAAATATATAATTCAGAGTATAAGCAAAATAAGACTACTTCCATAGATCAAGAGTTAAGAGTCACATAATATGATAATGCCAAAGAGTCTAGTACGAATTAAAATGCGACACTATTTAGTACAAGTGCCAGATAATGTCTTAAAGCAAGAACTAAGTCATAATTTACACATAATAGAAAATAAAGACATAGACTAAAAGGATTCAATCTGAATCTGTCTCACTCTCCTCTTCTTCTTCGTCAACAAGCTGAGATTTTCCGTATCCACGTCCATGACTCGTTCCCGAGCTTGTACCCTCCTCCGAGGATGTCCAAGCAAAAGTAGGAGGAGCTGGGCGCTTGCCAGGGTCTTGAGTTGGCATGGATGAGGATGATGCTCCACATGATATTGCTTCCCATATAGAACTGAAGAACGACTTAAGTTTGTTAAATCGTTTATCCATTTTGGTGTCCATGCGCTTAAGTCGAGCTTCTAGAAGAAATTGATTTTGAGCAATAGTGTTAAGTGATTCTTTTGTTGAGGAAGATGATCTTAAAAGTTTAACTTCTCCATGTTTAGATCGGGATGAACGGGAGGAAGCCTCTCTATGTCCTTGGTCTTTCCATTGTTCAAAAGGCATAATATTGAAGTATGGAGCTGGAAGCTTCATTCTTGCAATCGAAGCTTTGTTGATGGCTTTTGGTTTGGAAATGGAAGACTTTGGTGGTTCAATGCCACAATCGAGCAAGAGACGCATAATGTACTCGTTATAAAACAAGTGAGGTCTAGAGCTATCATTTACTTTCAAGATCTCATCGAAGATCATACCAATCCAGTTTATACGAATACCCCCATAAATTGCGTATAATGCCTTGAAATTTTCTTTATAGACGGCATCAAAATTTCCAGTTCTTGGGAAAAGGGAGTGCATAAGAGTATGATGAAGAATTCTTGCAGACGGCCTTAAGCCAATAGACTTAGTGCTATCCTTGTCATCTTCAGTAAATTGATGACTAATTTGATTACGGATATGAATATTGCAAAAGTCATTTGAGAATTTTTCACCAATAAACCTAGAACCAAGAACACTTGCCATCCTATCACATGAGATAAACACTTCTTTGCCACATACAACAGACCAAAGACAATAATTGGGATTTGCGGGTTTGTTTTTCTCTATATTTAGATTAGCATAGAATAACTTGATCATGACATGGTTAATTTCCACATTGTTTTGATCATAGTCAATAAGGTTTTCAATGTCGGTATCCCTTGCTAAATCTAAAATACGATAACTAGAGAAATCTGAGAATTTAACAAACGAACCCGGATGGATAGTAAAATCTTTCATTTCATTCCACCTTTTGAGTGAAATTGGATCCACAAGCCATTTCTTGATAGAGAGATCAATGGGTTGAGTCTCTGAGGTAGAGGCTTGCTTAAATTTCTTTTGTTGAGGAGCCATTAGGGATAAGTTTGAAGAAAGAAAGTTAATAAGAGAAAGTAGGGTTTCTTTGATTTGGGGGAAGAAGACTGGTTATGAAGAAGAAAAGAGTGATAGGGGTAAAAAGAACGGACGGATATATTAAAAAAACAAGAATGCTCGTAACCGGTCGACCGGTGAAAATGGGGCGGTCGACCGTTTTTATCCAGAGAGCAAAACGGTCGACCGGTCCATTTTGAGCTGTCGACCGGTGCTGTTCTGGAAGCTCAGTTCAGCCTGTTTTCAATATAGTTGTGTCCTATAAATTGTATATCACTCTTATTATAATATTTAATTGTTATTAAATGAGTGATTACAAAAGAAAATAAACAATGGTACAATATAAAAATAAAATTAATGAAGAGTGGGAGAAGGAAGATCGGTTGAATCTTCGTTAATATCATCAATGCGAGCCTTCCAATATGACCATTTTTCAGTTGCCCCTTCATTCTGAGCATAGTTTCTGTCCCATGAGTTTGGGGTTCTAGAAGATGAAGGTGCATTTGGCATTGGCTCATGAACATCTCGTTTGTTTGATCCACAGAAGAAGAATGCCATTCTTTCTAAGATAGATAATCGTGCCGAAGTCTGCTGTTGTTCATGATGGAGCTGTTGTTGTCCATAATGAAGCTGACGTTGAAGATCTATTTGATGTTTTTGATAGTGATGAATTTCATTGATCTTCTCTTTGGTTTGAGGAGAATAGAATAGCACTTTCTTTGCCTTTTTTGATTTAGGCGTACTTCCAGGTGTACGAGAGCATTGATGATGGCACTTTGGTTTATATTTTGGTGTTTCAGGAGAAAGATATTCTTCTGATTCAGAACTTGTAATGGAAATGTGAGTTTTTTGAGCACACTCATCACAAATATGTGCCATAGAAAAATTTGTATTTATGATTAGATAAGGGAAGATGAATAGAACGAATATTTTTGACAACTTATATAGACAGTTTATCAGAGTGGCGCAGCGGAAGCGTGGTGGGCCCATAACCCACAGGTCCCAGGATCGAAACCTGGCTCTGATACCAAATGAAAGTTTGTATGCTTTGATACCAAATGAAAGTATGAATGTTTACGCTTGTGCACACTGATTACGGATCGTGTAATATGGACTAATATATGCGGAATGTTATTTACAATTGCTATATAAGTAAATATTCAATAAACTAACTATATAGCAATTCACAGATATAGAATAGTAAATGCAGTAAACAGTAAAATCACACCAGGGATTTTTATACTGGTTCGGACCTCCCGTCCTACGTCCAGTCCCAGACTTCTATCTGGATTTCACTACCAACTACCTCGCTTCACCCGGAGGAACAGGTTTATAACACCCGAACAGCCGAACGGGATTTCGTGCCTCTTACAACACCGAGGACTTCAACAAAAATAAATACAATTGTCGTTGACAACTTGTGCTCTTAACAACACTGATTTGTCACTTGTAGTACACCCTTCCTATAATCTTATCCTCAAAATATGTGAATGATGTTTGTGAAGATTGAAGGAAGTATATTACTTATTTGAATCAAAAGATATGAAATAATTTCAATGATTCAATAAGCAATTTTGAAGTAGAAAGCTTTTTGAATGCAAGAGTATTTAGAAATTAAGATCAGAATTTTAAAGCAAAGAATTGTTGTATTTCAATCAATGATTTAGATATGTTTATATAGAGAATAAATGGTTGTAACTCTTTGTGAAGAGTAGCCATTAAAAGATGTGATCATTGATGAAAGGAAAGAGAAGCAACCATTGAAGAAAGAAGTGTCTTTTGGGAAAGGTTGCTTTCTGTTTAAAAACGGTCGACAGGTCAAAAATGACCAGTAGACGAAAATTTCAAATATATAGACGTTATGTGCATGTGTGCACGTTCATTGTGCAATTTACACAGGAACGGTCGACCGCCTGGTTTTGGACCGGTCGACCGGTCGCTGTTAAATTGCACAGTGAATGTGCGCTGTCATCCAAAACGTTTATACATCGATTCTTTTGAGATACATGATTATTTTGAGGATAGATTTTAACATAACTAATATTACCAACATACCAAATAATCCACCTCTAATGTATGAAGCTCGTTGTGTCTCAATGAATGACTTCTTTTTGACGATCACGGTTTATCCCTTTGTCAGAAATCAAAACTATATAAAAATCTTGACTCAACAAAAACATGCAAAATATAACATATAAAAGCTTGGCTGCCTAATCCCAGGTCTTAATGCCATGTATATGAGTGAGGATACTCACCTAAGTGCTTACACAAACTTAAACCAGAAAACCCTTCAAATCTTTAGCCTTATCTTCCTCTTCTTCCTTAGGTTAATTAATTAGTGAGAGAGCATTTTTCTGATTGGGCTCTTGGTATAAATAAGGGTTCTGTCTAGGGTTTTGAGTGATGCAAAATCCCTATTTTAGCCCAGACCAGAATCATGCATTTGGCATTGCATATCCCCTCCCTTAATGTCCCGGCCAATATTTTAAAAACAAGGCTAAATTGTGCCCATTTTCTTTTCTTTTCAGAAAGTGATAACTTTAAGTATTTTTATTATATTTACTTCAAACATGATAATGGTGTGACTTTCTATTTTCTGCCTATGTACATTTTCTTTCTTGCACTTTGGTTCTTACTGTTTTAGTGCTTCCTTTATTTATTTTCTGCTCAAATAACATCTGGATATAAATATACATTTATACAACTATGGGTGTTAATTTAACTTTAACCTTTTATTTGCAGAAAACATGTGCATACTTATGTGCATTTCTACACCTATTATTCAAATAAAAATTTCACTTATTCATTATAAGTCAATGTTCTCTTCTGCCTCAATTTTCAGACAAGTCATACATAGGCATATATATAGATATATTTATATACACACATCCTCAGGAATTTTTAATACTCATGTCTAGGTCTATATTTTCTTTATTTAAAACATTTTATCTAAATGTTTTCCTTCCTTGTTTTATTATTCAGGAATTCTGGATTTTCTCTTAGTGCCATAACTAGTGTGCACGTGCACACATGCACACAACCTTGCACCACTGAAAATCCCACCTATATAATAATTCTGATTTTCCCCCAGAATTTTAATCATTTATTAAAAGAATTTTCCTCAAAATCTTGGGGTATTACAAATGATGTTTTGGATAAAGGCATTATATGTTTAATTCTAATCATGTGTGTGCTGTAAATAATTCTTCTAATGTTGACATTAATAATAGTTTTCCATAGCATTGTAAGCTAAGGCATATAAGCGAGAAACGACTACACAAATTGAAAAACAAAGTTTTTCTACCATCATTTGATTCTGAATCATTTGATATGTGTGAGTCATGTCTTAAAGGAAAATGACCAAGCACTTCTTTGGTTAGAGCAATGATAGAGCTAATGAACTCTTGGGTCCCATACATACCGATGTATGTGGTCTAATGCCTATAGTTACCAAAGATAATGCTTCTTATTTTGTAAGTTTTACCGACGATTTCTCAAGACTAGGATATGTCTATCTTACAAAGAATAAATCTGGTGTCTGCGAGAAATTTAAAGAGTAGAATGTGTTCGAAAATCAAATGAACCATAAGATCAAAATGCTTTGATCTGATTGAGGAGGTGAATATGTTGGAAACGGGCTCCAACAGTACTAAAAAGATAATGGGATTATCTATCAGGTTACTTCACCCTGTACTCCATAACATAATGGTGTTTTGGAGAGGAGGAATCAAACCCTATTAGATGTGGTTCATTCCATGATGAGTAAAGCAAAGTTATCTTTTCCCTATTGGGGATATGCGCTAGAAATCATAGTGCATATGTTGAATTTGATACCCACAAAATTTGTGCCTAAGACGCCATATGAGATGCGAAATGGAAATAAACGCTACCTTAAGCATTTGAAGGTATGGGGTTATCCAGCCAACATTAAGAAAGTTTGCCCAAATAAACTTGAGGCAAGATTAGCATTGTGTAAACTTATAGGACATCCTAAGAATTCTATGGGACATAGTTTCTATAACACTGAGAAATTAAAGGTTATTGTTTCTCAATATGCTATCTTTTTTGAAAAGGGACTTTTATCAAAAGAAATTAACATTGAAGTTTTAGACTTAGATGAGATCCAAGAAGTTGACTCAGAGGCTAAGCAAACAGGAGAAACAAATTCACCTATATACAAAAACAAGCAACCTATTAGATGGTCAATAGGGAATCTCACGCACTAGAGAGATACCATGGTTTTCTCGTGGATGACAAGAAAGAGGACTATGTCTTAGAAGACGACACTCCTCTCTTATTCCAACAAGCACTATAAAGTAATGACTCTACACTTTGGCTTGGAGGTATGAAATCCGAAATGGATTCCATGTATGGAAACAAAGTATGGACTTTGACCGACATACCCGAAGGGATAAAACCCATCAGTTACAAATGACTTTTTAAGAAAAAGCTAAATGTAGATGGAAAAGTTGAGACTTATGAAGCTAGACTAGTTGCGAAAGGGTTTCATAAAATTTAAGGTGTTGATTAGGAGGAAATGTTTTCACCTGTACCAATGCTTAAGCCCATTTGGATAATGCTAACCATTGCCACATTCTATGACTATGAACTATGAAATATGAAAAATGGACGTGAAAACGAAACTTCTAAGTGGTTATTTAGAAGATATAGTTTATTGTTGTAGCCTAAGAGTTTCGACGTCAGTGGGAATGAGGGCAAGGCATGTAAGTTGTTAAAATACATTTATGGTCTCAAGCTTCAAGTAGTTGGAATAGGTGTTTTGATAAAATAATCAAACGTTTTGGTTTCTATGAGAATACAGAGGAAGCGTGCATATATTAGAAAGAATAAGAAAGTGATATAGTGTTCTTAGTTCTATACATGGATGATTTGTTACTGATTTGCAATAACATTGCTTTGCTACAATAAGTGTTCTTCGTGATGGATTTGGAGAAGCGGCCTATATAGTAGGTACTAAGATCTATAGAGATAAATCTATGAGACTGCTGAGATTGTCCTAATCCCTGTACATAGATGTCATACTAAAAAGGTTCAGTATGAAGGATTATAAGCATGAAAATGTTTCGATGCAATTTGGAATTGTCCTTTAAGAAGGGTGGTCCTCATAATAATGAGTAAAATGAGAGTATGAAGAGGATACCATATGCATTAACAATCGGTTCCATAATGTGCTCCATGTTGTGTACCAAACCAGATGTAGCTTATGCCTTAGGATGTGTAAGCCGATATTTACCAGTCTCCTAGAAAATAATATTGGACTATACTGTAAAATGTATACTTAAATATTTAAGAAATACTGGGGACTTATTCCTTATGAATGGGAATGGAGACCTCCTTATGAAGGGGTATACAGACTCTGTAACGACCTGAAATTTTCAACCATTCGCATCCATACATGTCGGATTTGAATTGCTCAAAATATCAGATTGTTAATTTAAATTTGGCGAAACTCAGCATATACAGTAAATAAATAATCACAGAATCACAGACACAGAGTAATATAAAATAAGCAGCGGAAACAAAAGAATAGTAGTTCATGAAGCTACTATATATATAACAGAGTTTACCAAGATACAACAAAAGTCACGAATACATAGATGTCTCAATACAATAGTCAAATACAAGATCTGAATACATCACTGGAATCAACTGAATAACTGAAAGCAGAATCGATATAGCTGGATCTCCAAGCGAAGCTCCAACTCCAAAGGTGAGTCTCAAATGCTGTATCACTTAGTGATGACCTTGATACGGAGCTGCTAACTATGACGCATGTGCTAACTATGTATATGATGCCGAAAATAGACCGATTTGATATCACCCTTCAATTCGAATTATAAGCAAAACAAAAAACACTCGAGTTAGGATTAACATTCTTATATCAATAAATCCAACTCAAGTGAAATATCAACTGAAATACAAGTAACTCAAAGGATTTTTGGGATAACCATCCTTTAAGGATCCGTTAAACTATCTGCTATGTAGTAATATACGCTATTATATATGTCTAAAGTAAAGTAAACTATCAAAATAGCATTAAGGCGTTACCTATATCCCCCTTAACACATTTTATATATTCTCATAGTCTATACAGTACCGTAATCTCCCCCGTAATGGGCGTCGTCAGAGGGCACTCCATAGGTATGGTACAAAACAAACTCGTAGTAAAGCACGCTAGGGTAGGAGACACGGCACAACAAGGCAATGCCAGGGTAGATATACCAATTACGCATCCGGACTGGGCCACACTCCCGAATCAAAGGGTGCACCCAATCAATCACAAAGTAATAGAATGGTATACGATGTAATGTGTCCGATCAGAGGAGCTACCTCATTGGCCCGGAATCGCTCCTGTTTTAGCCACCTTATGCCAACTCACGGGAGTTGGGTTCACGTAAATATACCTTTAGGATCGTCGCCACCATCCTAATTCATTCTGGAATCTCCACCGCGTACACAGTTGTTAAAGTGGTTTTCGGTATCGACAGAGAGTATGCCCATATCCGATCCCGGTCTCTTTAACAACCAAACGTTATTATAACTCCGCGGTCATTTCAAAATAGTTTATACTTCAAAACCAAAATATCATTTTCATTTCAAAACCAAATCAATACGATATCACTTTCACTTCAAATATATCCATTTCCAAAAATCATATCACTTTCAAAGTTATAACACTTTCGAAACCAAACATTGTAAATTATAATACTTTGGAAAACCTTAACTTTGAAATCATAACTTCCACCCTTAAACAGTTTAGATATTAATAATAGTATATAATAAAATAGTTTATAAAATAGAAATAGTTTATATAAAATAGTTATAAGTTAAAAATAGTTTATAGTAAAATAATTTATAAAGTAAAATGTAAATAAAATAGCCACCTCAATTTCACAAATCGATTCAAATCAACTCGACTTCCAAATTCAACTTAATAAAATCTCAATTCATAAATTTCAACTCAATTCAGTTTCTCAATAAATCATTTCAAAGCTTATCGATTTCAAATACAGATTTGAACCACAAAATAAACCCTTTAATTCAATATATTTCAAAGCTTTAAATATTTAACATTTCAAAACTAAATTCGATAATTTTATATATATCAAATTCCCTTTACTATTATTTAGTTTGAAATATTCACTTAATAAACCTAATATCATTTAAATAAAACCCAAAATTTCAACCACTAAATATTTCCTTCAATTTATTTAAGCTTGAAATATTCATTTAATCACCTTAAACCAAAATCAAGTTATAAAATCATATCTTTAAATCTCAAATTTAATAATTTCAAATCAAACTTATTTAAGTATAGTTCTTAAAGAATTAAAATTCCAAATCAATTTCAAATTTATCTTTCAACATGAATCATTATAAACTCTGTATTTGAAAATAAAAATTTTAAATGAATACTTAATCATATTTTATATTGATTAAATCAACTTTATTAAATCAACTTTATCAAATCAAATTTAATAAATCTTGAAATCAATATTTATTAATACCATATATTTTCTTTCAAAACCATAGAAATCATTTTTCAAAATATATATATATATATATATATATATCAACGGTGTCTGTATATAATTTTCTCCTATGGTCAAGTGATACGGATATTTATCATTTCAATCCGCAATTTAAATATATATATGGGTATATATCTTTTCAACCCGCAATCCCAAATTCAATTCAATGAAAATCGCTTGGGTTTATCATTTCAACCCATAACGATTTTCTCCTATTCTAAAGATCGTTCGGGTATGTATCATTTCAACCCATAGTGAATTCTATACTAACAGGGAACTTGCAGAGTGATAACAGATATAATAATAATAATAAACATGCATATATCATCAATAAAATAACAGATAAGGGTGTCAGATGTCACAGGTGAACAGATACAGATAACAGCATATATATAGCAATGTAAATAACTAGCAACATTATATTTCAATTGACGTTTCAATTGAAATCAAATTTAATAAATGTAAGAACGTTAATCATGAGTGATTGCTCACCTTTTGAGGCCAGATAGATTTGACAAAGAACGAGCTACGGATTCCAAAGCAACGCTAGATGGACACGATTCGACGAACGAAGCTGATAAATAGGAATTGACGAAATCAAATTAGAATTGGGTCGATGATGATAATTGGGTATAAGTGAACATATATATATATATATAACTATGTATATATGAATCATATTTTATATTCAAACACATTTATTTATTTTTTATTTTTCTAAATATATATATATATATTTCAAAATCCTTGTTTAAATTAAACCCATATATATAGTATTAAAATATATAAGAAATATATATGTACGATTTTATATGTAGGCTTATAGATATATACAAACAAGTTATATAACATATGCAACAGTTTCCTTACAACTCAAGATAAATTTATAAACTTGTACCGCCTTGTACACATTAACAACAGATCTATAATATATTGAAGTTATTTCTAAACTAGGTCATATACGACTTTATATATATACACGTACAGATTATAAATCAATATTATAAACTTATATACATTTTAACTTATACACTGTAACATATATCTTTATATAACTTTTAAAAAAATATAACTCAGAACATATACATATACAGCTTTATCGAAATCATTATATTACTAATATATAGATTAGATATAAATGAAAACAAATGTAAACTGTAAACATAGGAAACTAGCATTTTTTCCCTAAAATCTACTTATTACTCAAAATATAAAACACAGTGCCAAATACATCAGCACACGACTTATAAATCCAAAATAGTATGTATATAACTATCATTAGATATTAGGTAAAACTGACATATACTAACAGAACTAGTATAACTGGACACAAATAAAGCTACAAGGGAAAATATAAAATACTACACAAGTGAACATATTATGAAGTATTAATATATATATATATATAAACGAAATCAAACAACAAAGTTCAAAACAGCTAATATATACATATACTAACCGATTATAATATAATATAACTTATACATAAAGCCTATACCTAGACGAAAATATTACACATAAGCAAAATAACGTACACCTATATACATAACAGATTATATAAACTATATATATAAAATATGTAACTAATAAACTTATATAATATAAAACAACTGTACATATAAGTGTTTAAAACAAAAGGTCGAGAAAATTTATAACCAAATATATTCAAACTTCGCAGCAAATTCACTGACGTAAACATTATATAAACGACTTATATACTTACATGTATAAGCTAACCAATCATAAAAGTTATATAGCATATATATAGACTCAAACCGATAATACTAATCTTATATAACTTATATATAAACATATCTTATATATAGTCAATTATATAGTCTAATATATTGTAAACTAACAAATAATATATACAGACTGTAAAATTAGAAATATATATATAATATCATAAACAATCCTTAAACGAATATAAATCAATATATATATATACTTATGTCAAAGCAACCGAGAAGAAGAAAGATGCGGACATGTCTGCAAAGGGAAATGGTGGCGACGTGGCCGCATGAGGCGGGTCGGGGTGGAGATGTGGTTGCTCGGGTTTGATGGTGGCCGAAGGTGGAACGCATGGGTTTGCGTGGGAAAAAGAGGCAGCCGCGCGAGGCCATGGTGGAAGGGTGGATCTAGGCATAGGGTGTGGACGAGGATCAGGTGGGGTTCTTGCTCGTGGCAGTTCCATGGGGTCGTGTGCTAGAGGAGGTGTAGAGGCGAAGGCCGGTTGGAGGAAGAGAGGACGTGGGCATGAGTCGATGGGTTCGGCGAAGGGTGATGTTGGCGGTCAGGGAAGGATAGGTGGATGATGGAGTTTGTTGTGTGAAGAGGAAGAAGGCTGGCAGGTTGAGAAATTTGTGAAAGGAAATGAGATGGCTCTGTTTAAATTTATTTCTTTGAAGCCAATATGAAACGAAGAGAAATGGTCACGAAATGAATCCTCTGGGAATATGGAAATGAATAGGCAGCAGCAAGTGAAATTGCAACAGTCGGGGAAAATAAAAAGTTAAAAAGTTGAATTCAAGTAATAACAAAAGCAACTGTATATTTATATTTAACATTGGATAACGAATGGTCACAGAGAAACAAAATGGACCGTTACGGTTAACCGTTTCGCGGATTCCGCCGTGTACCGGACCTCAAAACACAGAATTGAATATACCGCAGAGATTAGCACGACGAGACGATCAAAACGGTATACAAATATTAGTGATAGGTTCATCCGATCAAAAGTCGATATCGGTATCGGAAATGCTGCTAATTTGCCAGAAATAAGATAAACGGAGCAATAGCAGTTCAAATTTGACGAAACGAAAGATGACGTATCACTTAGAAGATGATTTACAAATTTTCTATAGAAAATATTCAGGTTTGGAAAACATTTCATTTCCATCAAATATTAACTGATTTAAATTGGAATAGAATTACACAAGAAATTAAACTTCAATATTATCAGATGAAAATTTACCATTTGCTATGTTTAATTAGACGCATTCCAAAAATTAAATTTTTATTTCAAAATTTTATTGTTTACAATTTCATAAAATTTCAATTAAATATATTAATAAAACAAATAAAAATTATTAAAAATTTACGGGTCGTTACAGACTCTAGCTTTCAAAGTGATATCAACGGCAGTAAGTCAGTATCTGGTTACATTTTACTTTACAAGGTGGGTCGTTAGTTGGAAAAATTCCAAACAAGAAATAGTAGCTGATTCCATGATGGAGGCCGAGTACATTGCCCTCAACAATGCAGCTAAAGAAGTGATCTGGATGCGCAACTTATGAGTGAGCTGGGGTGATTCCAACACCGAGGATCCAACAACATTGTTTTGTGACAACAATGCTGTGATGTAGATCATAGAGGAAACTATAGCACACAAGAAATCAAGACGCGTTCTTCGAAAGTTCCACCTCATTAGAGAATTTATCAAGAAGAAAGAAGTCATAATACTAAGAGTAGATACAAAGGACAACATAACTTATCCATTCATGAAGGGTTTACTCGGTCATTTCTTATTAAACTAGTCGAAGGGATGAGATTTTGATCCTATAATTGGCCCCAAGTGCAAGTGAGAGATTGATAGAGTCAGGGGTAAGCCCTAAGGACAGTTATGTAATTATTGTAAATTGTTAACTCTATAATAAAATCACTTTCAAAATAAAAGGTGTGTTTCTTTCTATTATATATTTATCATAATATGTTATGTTAATTATTTATTTATTTTAAGTATATTTAGTAGAAAATCCATAAATGATATGTTATGCTATAGTAATTACAATGTGTTGAAATGATGGGATATTTATCACATTAAAATAATATATTATTTTAAATATTCCTAGTCAAGACGTTTCAAGGTATGATATTAATACATCTTTTGGGACTAAAGTATGTAACGCTCATCGAATTTGAGAAGTGTATTACACATGACTGTTGGGGGCACCAAGGGGTTACTAATAATTATTAGATGATTATGGAATGACTCACTTGAGAGTTTTCGATTGGTTAATATAACTAAGGTCTAACGAAGAATCTCGAAGTGACAATACTACATAGTTCTCTTGACTTGAGAATACTATAGAACTTCAAAGGAGACACTACATTATGATTATAGTTAAATTAAGGCATATCGTTCATCGAACGATTATAGTTGGGTCTGAGTTGAAGCATTGGAAGTGAAACATTACCCAATAGAGAACCCATCTCCTTGGTTATATGATGGTATTATGGCCAACTATAGTCAACTCAAAGTCAAGGTCTCTGGCTAGATTAGTGTGGCTAATAGTAATTATTATTATTGAACCAAGAACTTTGTGTTTGGAATATACAAGTTGAATGTGGATGAAATTGGAATTCTAACCGAAATCAAATTCCATAAATCCTAATTGATCTAATCTCGACGAAGAGAATTGGTGTAAATAATCGTTACTACCAGATACGCTTAAAATAATTAAATTGGATTTTACCAAAAAATGTATAAGCGAAAAATTCAACCAAACTATCACACCACTAGCTAAGGTGACGTCTGAACGTTGATATTCAATTGTCCAGTATTATTCATTGATTGAATTTACACCTTTGAATCGCACAACCGCAATGTTGAATGCTTCAAAATACCATACAATTTAATTAAATTATAATAATTATAAATAAATTAAATTCAAATTTATGAAACGTTAATTATTAAAAAAATTCAATTAATCGAATCGGTATTTTATAATGTGCATATATAAAAATTATATATGTACGTATCGATATATAATATCGATAAATATTAAAATTAAACTTTAAATGAGTAAATGCTTATTAGATTTAGAAATAATTTTGGATCCATTAAGCCCATGAATAGGCTAGCCATACTTATGGGGGAAGATGTTATATTTATTTTGAAATATCTGGTTTTGAATTGGCAAAGAGAAGAGGTAAACAAGGAAATATAGATCTCCTCCTTTTGCTCCTTCCTATTACCTATATAAACCACCCATCCTTTTGTTTTCATTGTACTTTTTTCAAATTCCACCCTACCTACCTTTAGCTGAAAATCATAGGGACCTCCCCTTTATTTCCAAATAAATTAAAGTCGAATAAATTTAGTTCTAGTGTGCGGTATTCTCTTCTAATCGTGCGCAATATTTGGAGGAGTATAGATTGGATCTAAGAAGGAGTTCATTCAATATTCAAGATGCTAATCCTAGAATTCATTTTCTAGTAAATTCTATTCCATTATATATATGTACATACATACACACACAAATATACATACATACATACCTAGATACATACATACATACCTAGATACATACATAAATAAATATATATATACATATATATACCATTTTACAAAAAGCAAATATTCGTAAAATGTTTTTAAACAATTTTAAAACCAAATTTGGATTTTAAAATTAGTGTGTATGTGTGGGTGTATAACATACAAATTAATTATATATATATTAAATTCTTTATCCGTTTCTCTCTTCCTCCACTTTCTGGTTTCGTTCTTGTCCTCCTCTCATTCCATCTTTCTTCGCCTCGTCTCTCGTAACCTCGCCTCCACCTCATCTCCCTCTATGCCAAAGAAGAAGAAAAATAAGCTTAATTTTTCTAATAGCCTAGATCCAGATCTGAATAACGTGGATGATTCTCTGACATGCTCCGGTTGTCGCTTCAATGCTTCTTGCCCACCTCCTCTGGTCAGTGTTTAGATCTTCTGCCCGTTATTGTTCCATTGTCGAATGCCATGGAGCCGTGTTCAGCTGCTTTTCCTTCAACGATGCAAGTTCCATTTTCTGAGTCCGTTATTGACAAGTCCAATCTAGAAATTGTCACGTTTTCAACAGTTGACATGAATGCTGGTAATACCATTTTCTAAATCATGGCATCGACATCCCCTCTTTCAAGCCCGCAGTGCTTGCTGTTAATGTATCTTGCATAACTCCCATGCTCATGTGCTCTATCGGTCCCTTTGAGAAAGCTTTTGAAGTTGATGGCACAAATATAAGCCCTTTGGCTAATCCCCTTTGTGCATTGATAGCTGATTGAATCTCCTTGTACTTCTGCTCCTCGCTTGGGTTGCAGTCCCGTTGTTGGTGAGCACCATTTAACTCCTCTATTAGCTATTTCAAATAATGATACGTGTTGTCTTGATACAATGGTAGGGTTGAGTAATGAAGGTAAATTATGTGATATGGCTGGTTTTGCTAATCAGTCAGGCGCTGTTCTTTCTTACGGGATGGAGCGCAGTCATATTATCTGTGAAAATGCCTGAATGAATCCTTTGAACCTACAATTGAGATACCTATTTTATCTTCTACACATTCATCCTCGGTTGGTATACAGTCCCCATCTAGTCTTCCAGCTAATGATACTTCTAAAACCATTGCCAATGCTCTACCTGTTTAAGCTGATAAATGATCGTCATTGTTCAAGTCATTGTCGCGCAATGTGGGTGATTACGTTCCCAGTTCTTTTGAGATAGTTGAGGCTAATGGTATCATGTATCCTCTTGTAAAAGTCATATAGGCGAGAGTGGATTATTGGTCTAACTATCTGGTTGTTTTTTTTGGATTCTAACCCTGCATATCATGTTGTTAAAGAACATTGTAAGAAATGATGGAACCTTAAGGGTGTAGTTCATTATGACAACTGTATGTTTTTCTTCAAGTTTTCTAGGCGTAAGGAAAGACAACGTGTACTCGAGGTAGGGCCTTCTTTCATAGAAAGAAAGCCATTTATTATTACTACTTGGAGTATGACCATCGACAGTGCTAGAGAACAAGCTCAGATATCCCTTCCATTCTGCAACCGCTCGTTGGTTTGAACTGGAGAGCTAGCCTAGTCGGCAATCTTAAATGCTTTGATGCGAATACAGTGGCCAGAGGTAGAATCATGTATGCTAAGGCATTGATTGAAGTTACTGTGGATGAGCCTCTTCCTTCCAAGCTTAGATTTTGAACTGCTGAAGGGCACATTGTAGTGATTGATGTTCATTATAGTTGGAAGCCTGATATATGTGAGGCTTGTCATTCCTTTGGCCATTTGGCTATTTCTTGTAAGTATGGTCCTCCTCCTATTACTTCTCCTGTTGTTGACACCCATTTGCCACAGCTAAGATCCCACTCCCTAGCCTCCGATGAGGAAGAAGAGGAAGTGGGTTCTGAAGCTTCGCCTTGTTAGGGTGGATGTTCCTGATGCATCCCTGGTGACTTCTCACATGGTTGTCGCCATCCCCCTATCTGACTTTGCTTCTATTTCTTGGACCCTTGTATCCCTTGATGCTATATTGGTTCTATATTCGAAACCTCCCTCCGATAACATTATTTGGAGTTCGGTCAAGCAAGCCTGGATTCATGAAATCACAAAAATGAGATATGATCCGAAATATGCCAATTTCTATAAGTATGTTGGTGATGATGGGGAGAGTAGAAGACTTTATTATCAGATAGTAGATGATGATTTATCTCTTTACACTATAGGCAAACTTAGTCAGAGGAATTCGTCCCTCTTGACTGATACATCTTGGGATATGAAAATCTTTATTGCTCATAGTCGATTTATTATGTTCCTTCCTAAGTATCTTTGTTCTTAGGGTATTTCCATGTTATTGGGCCTAATTATTTGGATGATGACAGTGGCTCCTCTTTTGCAGAAGGGGACTAGTTTTTTTATTATTGGTAATTTTGGCCTCCTTCCCAAGCTCATATGCTTATTGGACTCTAGTTATTATGTGCATGTGTTGAACACTTGTTTAAAATTCTATTATTTGTAAATGTGGACGGCCCACTATAAAGCCGGCTAGCCTTACTAAAAAAACAATTTTTATATGTATATATATGTATGATTAAATTTGGAATATAAAAATAATTTATAAATATATTTTAAACCATTTTAAATTATTATATATTAAAAAATTCTTTCAAATATAAATCTGTGCAGATTTATGTTCAAAGAAATTAATAAGCCAGTACAAAAAAAATTTAATAAATAAAAAATTATTATGCAAATCCGCATGGATTTGTATTTTTTAAAGATTTTTTTACAAAATGTTTTGATTGAATTATTTTTTTCTGAGAAAAATGACTGATCCTCTATAAGAAGGGGAGAGCATTCATATATTTTATTCTACACTAGAAAAATAGAGCTGTCAACATGTTTGATAGGTAGCGATACCCACCCTATGCAATGTATAATAATGATAAATAACCCCAATCCTAGAAATCTAAGGTCCATAAAAAAAATTATATAACACCAAAATATATTAAATATGATTTAGTGTATAGAGTCGTAGTAGATATATTGTTAAAGTCCTTGATAGCAATCTTTGATCTCTATCTCCAATTTTCTAATCTTTTATATTTTTAACCAAAATAAATTTCAAAATATTTTATAAAAAGTTTTTCAAAGTTCAAAATGTTTATAAACTATGTTCAAATATTTTACAAAGTATTTAATTATTTTACAAAGTATAGGATTTTCAAAACATTTTAAAAAAATAACTTTTCAAAATACACAAGCATATGTCGGCATGCCTTGGATATGTCGACATACATGCGACCAATTGGTTTTTCAAATTTTGAAACAAAGTGTCTATTCACCGCAACTCTTCACGAACGGACACATCTATTAATTTACTAGGGGAGTGCAAACGAATTTTTTGATAACTACTTATTTACTTTCCTCCCTCCTCTTACTTTCTTGAAAATTCCATTGAAAAATATACTATATTCTCCTCAAAAGCAAATATAATCAATTCATACTTCATTGTATTGATTCAATATTGCTTTCTTACTGTTTTACAAACATCTCTCTCTTAATTTAAAGATCAAAGTGTTGTCCAAGAGGCTATAAGATCCATTGTATCCAAAGTACAAGGAATTTATCTTTAGAAAAACTATTAACTCTATTTGTATTTGCTTGGGTATGCTTGTAGCCCATTCAAATCAAGTGATTGTGTTTGTAGCCCGTTCAAATCAAGTGGGTGTGCTTAACGGCCTGGAAATCTAGTGGGTGTGCTTGTATCCTGATCAAATCAAGCGAGTCTACCCTGAGCTCGAAAATTCAGGAGGGTGTGTCTCATAGCCTCGAAATCAATATTGTATAAGGTTTGCCTTCTGCCTGGTTAAAGATTAGCATTTAAAAAGAAATATGTACAAGTAATTGTATGAGGTTTGTGTAGGAGAAATCCGAACCAGTATAAAATCTCCAGTGTCATCTCTCTAACTCTCTACTTTACTTTATTGCTTTTATTTTTATATGTGATTGCATATTTGGTTAATTTTTGGTATATTTCTGTTAATGAACTATGGTTAAATATTAGCCTTGAAAGAAATTTAAAACGATTTACATATGTTAAAAAACACTATTCTAGTGTTTAATTAGCCTTAAGATCCATAATTCTGCAACCTAGAAGAGTAAGTACATAGGTCAAACTTAATTTAATGAAAATAAAGTTTACAAAATCATACAAGATAAGTGTTGGTAAAACAGCCTCTACATATCCTAGAGCAAGGAGTTAATAAGTTATGTGAGTTGAGAGACTGCATATAATACTTGTTCATAAGAGATCTTATGTGGACCCCAAATGAGTTTGGGACTGATCAATATCGACTGACCAATTTATGTTATGAACATAAGTTTAGTAAATTTAAACCCAAACCAACTTTATACATTTATATGGGTAATTGGTAAAATGTTTATGAATACCTATTCCATTGCACTTAGATACAAATGTTCTTTCAAGAAATACGTACTTCATGACGAAGGAATTTCTTTTGGAAATTATTGGTAGTAAAAAGGATTTGGATACGATCCAAAGATAAAACTATTACAAAGGATGAAATGAAATTGACCAAGCCAAAATGGACACAACCAATTTGAATGTCCAATAAGCACTCTAGCACGTTAAAGAGAAATTATGAATTTCTTATCGATATCGTGAAAATAATTTCCTCGGTTGTTAATAAGCCATTAAGAATATTGACTCTATGACATGTTACATTATCAAAATATGATTATGATAGTTGTACCCAAAGGGATATGATCCATCGACCGCAAAAGTGTCTCTAAGAAGAAAACCAATACGCTTGGAATATGGTAAGGTACGTTAATAGAATAACATAGTTTATTTCAATTGCTGAAATTAATGTAACAGATTCGTCATTAAACGTATTAAGTTAATTTAGATTTTAATTGCAAAATTATCGCTTATTATGATTTTGTGTTTTGTTATATGTATGTTGAGATATAAATTCTAAATAATGATTTAGAATATGTTGTTTGTACTAAATAACCAAAGTGTCTCGAAGTCAGTGGAAGCGATTCTAAGTTTATAGGCTATTGGATAGGATCTAAGAACTGATAAGAAGGTATCATTCAACAAGCATAAGAGTTGAGCAAATATTTTGACAAAAAAATCAAATAGTTTGAATTTCAGTCAAAATGCAAAGGAAGCATGTGTCGGTAAGAAAGCACTATAAACGAACTAAAATATTTCCAAACTATGAGTAAACAACGAACTTATGATTATTAACGATGCACTCATGTTAAAAACATTTTATTTTTGTTATTTTATTCTTGATATTGGATTCGAAGAATGTCTTTTATAATCGGTATAAAAGGATGTTATGAGTGTCCCAAAATGATATACACGGACACTATACTAAAATGTTTAATATGAAGCACGTAAGACGGATTTCTTATGCATTGGCAATGAGAATTATCGTACAAGTTGTGCTGCCTACAGTATTGCATCTTGCTTGTGTATTTGATACATAAGGCAAGTATCAAATAAGAATTAAGACCACTGGATGACAATTTCGAGTGTTCTCAAGCGTTTTCGAAATACTAGAGAATTGTTTATAGAAACAATAAACTTCTTATGAAGTAGTGCGCAGGCTCGAATTTCAGAAGTGACATCGAGTATAGTATGTAAATCCTAAATTCATGTTCAAACTTAAGTTAAGAACTTTAATTGGAAATGTTCCAAACAATATGTTGCAGCTGATTTAACTAAAGGCTAAGTACATCGCTTTGAATAGCACTACAATACAAGAAGTATAAATAAATACACAAATTTAAAACTGAGCGAGGGGTGATTCCAAATGTTGAGAATCACATGACATTGTGATATGATAACAGTGTTGCGATGTAGTTTATAAAAGAACCTAAAGCTCACTAGAAGTCGAAAAATAACTCTGAAGTGTTCCACATGATAAAGGTAGTTTATCAACATCGAAGAGGGTTGACTGACATAGTAGATTAATAAAAAAATAGCATACGCGTTTACTAAGAGACTAGTCTGATTTGTTTTGAGAAAACTAACACGAATTTGGAATAAGATACCATAATTAACCCCAAGTGTAAGTGGAATAGATAGAGTTAGGGGTATGCCCTAGGGGCAATTATATAAATTGTTGCATATATCTAGCTCGATAACCAATCTAGTTCATAATAAATGTGTTTGATTTCTATTATGTACTTTGTTATATTATGATATGATTAATTAAATAATTAATTTAAAGTATATTACATATAAAATCCTTAAATGATATGTTATGTGATAGTAATTACAATGAATTATAATCATGAGAATTTTATCACATTAGAAATTAACATATTGTTTTAAATATCCATAGTCAAGGTGTTTTGCGAAAGGATATCGATTCGTCCGTTGAGATTAGAGTACGTATGACTTTTCAAAAATTTGGTAATGTATTATACTCATGGATGCTAAGGCACCATGGGGTTACGTACTAATAGTTATTGGATAACCATTGAATGACTAACTCAAGGGTTTTCTAGTGGTTAATATAACTATGGTCAAATAGAGAGTCCCGAAGTGACAATATTACACAGTTCCCTCGACCTGAGAATACTGTTGAACTTCAATGTGAACACAGCAATATGATTATAGTTAAATCATGGCATGACATCTGCTGAACGATAATAGTTGGGTCCGAGTTGAAGCATTGAAAATGAAATACTATTTAATAGAGAATTCATCTCCTCGGTTATACAAGGTTAGTATCATAGTCAACTGTAGTCAACTCAAAATCAAAGTATCTGACCATAGCAATATGGTTAATAATAAATGTTGTTAACTAAAACCAAATTCCAAAAGTCCTAATGTGATACAATGTTGACGAAGAGAACTAGTGTAAATAATTGTTACTACCGAGTACCGCTAATAGTAGTAAAATGGGGTTTTACCACAAAGATGTGTAAGCGATAAATTTAGCCAAAATGTCATACCACTAGCTATGGTGATATATGAACATTAATACTCGAATTGTTGGATATTAATCATCGATTGAATTTACACCTTTAAGTCGTACAGCTGTAATGTTGAATACTCCAAAAACCACTGGATTTAATTAATTTACAATCGAAGAAAATTGATTAAACTAACTAATATTTATGAAATATTAATTATTAAATTTTGTTTGATGTTTGAATACCATTAGTACTTAAAGAAATGCGTATATATAAAAGTTATGTGTACACGTATCAATATAAGATATCCGTAGAACATTTGAATTGGATTTTGATGAACGTATTTTTCTGCATTTTAAACCGTTTGTTTCATATATTTTTATTTTAATAAAGCGGTATTATACGGGTATTTTATTGTGGTTTTGCAGATTATAGATTCCGAAGTGCAACATTGAAATTAATCGGTTATGCTGTCCATTGGTTCAAATGACACGCAGAAAAGAGTGCAATAATTTTGAGCACCAAATAAATCAAAGCAATGTCACGCTTCAATTTATGCGTAATGAGTCAGTTCACGTTTTCACTTCAGCATATGGGTGCAAGCAACGTGGGAAACAAATCATATATATCTCAAATTACTCCCATTTCCAATTCAATAAAGCAAGTCACATATTCAACTCAAAGCATGGACCAAATATAATTAATTCAAGCAAATGTGGACCAACCAATGTTCAGCATATATTTTCTTCAATCAATGACGTGGCAAAGCATGCACATGCTTTGATTTAGTAAATATTGGCTGCATTTTCTCATCTTTGAACCATTCAAACATGGCTACGTGTTTAAATATTGCAATAGACCAGTTCTTCCAGAAGGTCCTCTATGAAAGTGGTAAGTATAATTCATTCAGGAGCCTATATATACCGAAGGGATACATCACTTTAGGAATCATCTCTTACTCATCACTCTTCTTCTAGTTTAGTTTTATTTTCAGCAATGTTTTTATTTCCGGACAGAAGACGTAGGATTGTTAATTAGATTTAGCAATTTATTTATTCTTGTTCTTAGTTATTTTCTGCACTCTTTCCAGTTAGTTAATAAATTCAGTTCATTTTATTTCAGTTGTTTGCTCTGTTATTTTCTTTTAAGCACTTTTAGTTTCTGCTCTGATTTCTACAATTTTATATTTTTGACTGCAATTTTGATTAGATTCGAAATCGATTGGGAATATATTATTGTTTTTATTTCCTGCTCGAGAACCACCGTCGAATTTGTTTAACACACCTAAGATTTAAATATGGATTTCAAATATTTTAAAACACAATTCCTTGTGTTCGGCCTGCATACTACACGCCTGTGCGCTTGCAGAATTAATTAAAATTTGTGCTTTTCTAACCAATAGAAAAGTCGCAACAGATTTAAATAGAATAAATGATAAATGTATTTGGGAAATGTCAAGGCCTATAATGCCTTCTTCTACTGCTAGCCAAAAAGGGAATGTGGAAGGTTTTCAAATTTATTTGAAATGGAAAGAGAGAAATAAAAAGAAGGAGAAAGATCTCTTGTATTGATTCTCTTTTATTACTTTCTTAAAAGCAAAATTCATTCACTCTCCTGATAAATTCGTTTTTCTTTCTCTTGCTCTCCTCTCCCTTAATGGTCGAAATTTTCATGATATTCATGGAAAAATTCTCCAAAATAAAATAAAATCAAGTCAAATAAATATAAAGGTAGTGCTTCGAACTATTGCAATTTCCTAAGGCGATTCGATTGGATATAGGAGCTTTCTTCATTCAATGTGAAAATCAAAAGGTAGCATTAGTAAGGTAAAATTCAATTAGGTTTTATCTATATATTGCATGATATTGTGGATCTAGTGGTTAATTCATTGTAACGGATTCATATATGCATCTATTTTCCCTTATAAATATATAAGTGTAGTCTTAAAGTATTATAACATGTTATCATTTAAATTGGTTTTGAATTGATATTGATAACTTCCATTGAGTTTGATCCAAATATATATTTGGTAAATAATTTATTGTTTTTTATAATTATTTATTCAGTTATTAATGATAGTTTATGTTAATTCAAAATTGTTTTTTCTATTTAAGAGACATAATACATTAAGTACACTCACTGATATGTATGTATGTATGTATGCATGCATGCATGTATGCATGTATGTGTATGTGTATGTATGTTAAAATAATTTAAAATAATTCTGCGTTAAAGGGGTTTCAATTTTTTTAATAAATATACAGACTAATAATAAAGAAGGTTTGCATTACTGTATAATGAACATAAATCAATATAGTAGTATTGTCAAATAAAATATACTTTTGGCAAATTATTATTGCTTATAAAATATCCACATTTTATCTTACTTAAACTATTAACATATACGCATAGGTTATGTTTGGATTTATAGATTAAGATCTATTTTCAAAAAAAAAATCACTAAATTGGATCACTACGTGTTTTGAAAATAAATCTTGAATTCAAATAGTTGTTGAATAAATTTGGATTCATTAAAGGATTCATTAATAATACATATATACACATATTTGAATTATATTTAAACACTCACACATAGATAATTTTAAATAATGCTTTAGACATCCAATGCATATATAAAGGGATATTTGTCTGTTACACTGGAAAGCCCAGCACCCAAACACGTACACAATAACTATGTGCACAATATGATATGCTGCACTTACATGAAATACAATAGAGTATATTTGGATATACTCACAATATATGCCAAGTATAATTAGGCCATTAAATAAATCAATCAAATTAATTAAAGAGAGAGAAATAAATGGTTTCTCTCTCTAAATAAAACAAAATCTTTCTCAAATAATTAGACAAATTTAAAAGAGAGAAACGAAAGCTTTCCTTCTCTAAATTAAATTAAACAAAGTAACTGTTACTCATAAATACACACAAGAGTGTATTTGATATACTACTATATTTTATACAAATCTCATATTGATTAAATATAAATAATTAAAACTTCATTTAAATAAAATAAGATTTTATTTAAAACAAAATTTAGATTGGATCTAAAATCTCTTTAGACTTCATAGGCCCAATAGATCCAAAATAGGATTTTTCTTAACTCTACCTATTTCACCCGCTTCCAATTGACCCAGTTCCTTTAGGTTATACCATGTCGGTCGTCATTATATATTGACATCTGCATTCTGGACATAGTCTAAACGATGTGTTATTTATATAATACTTGGGTCAGTATAAGATATTTCAAGTTCAGGGACGTGACCATCTTGTGCATGTTGGGCATAGTTTGGAGGCTAGTACTATTGAATAATTACAACAAAAACCAAAGTCGTTTCATTTCTTGACCTTTGCATTATTTATTAATGAGAATTTTTTTATGGAATGCTTATTTATTGTGATTGATAGGCTCAAAAAAGATGAGAATTGTAAGTTGATTTGTGTTTTCTCTCTCCTTTCTCTCTTTTTTAATAAAAGAACAAAATTGGTAGAAAATAAAAGTCATCTTCTTTATCCTTTTCTCTCCACAAATTTCTCTAAAATAAAATCAATTTTCAAAATATATTAAAAATTTCTGGGCACTGATTTCTACAAATCTCCAAATCCTTCAACCTTGAGTGCATAAGTATAAAGGATCGTTGTGTTAACCTTGAGGAGCGGATGACAATTATCGATTGCACCATAGTCGTGCCAAAATTTGCTTTCAAGGCAGTGGGTTCATCCACGAAACAACTTCCATCACTTTCTCTTTATTATTCCTATCCATCAATTTTCCAACAATTTGAAAGCGAAATCAAATCCATCATTCATGAGGACTAAGCTATTTGTGTTTTGGAGCAAAGATTAGTATGTTATGATGAGTAATGAATATGGAGAAAATTGAGGATTTTGTGCAAATTTGAACTAACTCTAAGGTATTCGAATCACTGGAATGGTAAGAATTGTATTAAATTAATACCAAAGTATGTTCGACTTTTACCATATGCCTTTGTTTTAATTTTTTTTCTTTTGGTTTAGATAGTGACTTCGTATAATTGATATTGTTGAGAACTTTCCATATTTTAAGAAATTGCTTTAGTTAATGATATATGTTAATCATAGTAGCATAAATTTTGATATGCTATTGTGAAAAAAAATATTTACTAACATATATGAGTTTATAATAAAATAAATTATTAAGATTGTGGTGAAGTTTTCTAATAGATGTATGAGAATAAAGAAATTATACTCAAGTATTTTTATATGCAAATTTAGGAACTATTATTGTGTATCATTGATTTAGTATATTGCATTTTTATATATGGAACACAATAATAAATTAGATATTGTGTAGAATAAAATTCAAATTAGTACCTTTTATTATTAAACGTGACATAAATTATAGTTAATGGCCACATGTCTGAATTGGTATGAATTTATCATATTATTTGACTTGAGATAATGGAAAATTATATGTTTTGTGAATTCAAATTTATCTAAATTAAAGAATTTTCATTTATAAAATGTTACAATGTAGACCATTAATTTGAAATGTAAGCATTTAATGAAAAATAATAGTATTATGAGCTAATGAAATTCTTGATAGAAAACATAAATTTTGTCCTTCCATTTCTAGAAGGAGTTAAAACAACATTTACCGATCATAAATGCTTATAGATATAACATTGTTAATTTAACAATTTACTTCATTTGTTTGAGCATTCATTATTGTTTTTCTAATAATAAAGTTTCTATCCAAATGGATAGACTGGCACATGAATTTATATGAATTAGTTTGAATACATTTTGAGAGTTGAAAATAAAATGACAACCATCTATTTATTAAATAGAGTTAACCTATAAGTTGGGCCTTTATTGCAAATGCACAAATGAGTAAATAACATATAAAAAAATGAAAAAATATATTGATTTGCTTTAACTATTTCTACCAAGAATTTTATGAATATTAAAGGCATGAGATTTGAATTGTTAAATCATGAAATTAATGACTTATTTATGGAAGTAAATTAAGAGCATTTAATGATTTATTTCATGTTTGAATGAAAAGTGAATTTGGTTGACAAATGATTATATATATAAAAAACAAACTAATGAGAGACTGTATGTTTGTTGATTTATAGAGTTGGATTTACTATGAGAAGAACATAGATCTCGATTTATATAAAACATGATGATTTATGTGCTTTTCCTTTTGTATGAACTCAGTCATGAGACCCAATCATTGACATGTCACATTGAATAATTGCATATTTTATGAGTTTTGCATGAAAATAGAAGAATGTCATGAGTTGAATCGAGTATTGTATTAATTTATGATTACTTTTATTTGATGATTATTTTTACACGTATTGTGTTAATTTATGTTTGTATATGTGTGAAAATACAAAACATGTTACAATAACATTAATGTAACTGAAGATATAAAATTGAATATACTGATCTTTGATAGTTAGATTATATATGGGGAAACTAATTTGTTAGGTTATTTCATACAAACATGGTTCCTCGTGAGAAATGGAAAAGAGGTATGGATTATGAAAATGTTTTCCAAACTAGAATTTCAGAGGTGTGGGGGTATTTAGCTAAAGTGGGTCTATCGAAGTTTAGAAAAATAAATGATAAAAATTACGCATTTGATTTTGAATTCCTTTATGTCCATCTATTATAAGACAATAAATTTACAAAAGGCTAATGTGAGGAATTTTTTTAAAAGGTTGATCTCACATTGTTGAGAAAAATATGGAATTAGTGGCACCTATGTTATCTCTCCATGGTTCTTGCATTTATAAAAATAAATAACAATATTAGCCAAATGATGAATGTGGTAAAATTAGAGGAAACATCATGTTTCTCATGAATTATTAAAGATGCTATTACTTATGATATAAGGAGATACATTTATGCTTGGAATTTCTACAAGAGTGTGTAGTGGAAAGAGAGATACATCTCTTTCGGATGTAAAACAATTGAGAAATTGATGAAAGAAGCGATCTTATGAAAATGAATATGATCAAATGGAACTTCATGCATCCACTTTCTAATTATCTTCAAAGAAAATTAGTCCTTGAATTTTCAAGTGGAATGTGCCTCGAGCCTAAAGTAGAGAAAAATGTGATGAATACCTATTAGTGGTCAATCAACGCGACATGATTACTCTTTCCCTTTCTCTTTTTTGTATTTATGAGTTTGATTGCTCTTGTATAATTTGTAACCAGCTTTTGGTGGTTCTTTTTAAATGCACTTGATGGATTTTGCTGTTTGATATGATTTTATGCCTCTTTGCTTTTATATAATCCATAACCAATTTTCGTGGTGCTTTTGGGACGCACTTGATGGATTTTTCTATTTGATATGATTTTAAACTTATTTGCTTTTATACGATCCATAATCAGTTTTTAGTGGTGCTTTTGAGACGCATTTGGTAGATTTGCTATTTGATATGATTTTAAGTTTCTTTGCTTTTATATAATCCATAACCAATTGTTGGTGGTGCTTTTGAGATGCACTCGATGGATTTTACTATTTTATATGAGTTTGAGCTTAACTGCTTTTATAATGCATAACTAGTGTTTGCTTGTGCTTTTGAAATGCACTTAATAGATTCTTCTATTTGACATGAATTTGAGCTTCTTTGCTTTTATATAATCTATAACCAGTTTTTGGTGGTGCTTTTGAGATGCAGTTGATGGATTTCATTATTTGATATGAGTTTGATCTTCTTTGTTTTTATATAATCCATAACCAGTTTTTGGTGGTGCTTTTGAGACGCACTTGATGAATTCTACTATTTGTTATGAGTTTTTGCTTCTTTGTGGTTATATAATCCATAATTAGTTTTTGATGGTGCTTTTGAGACTCGCTTGATGGATTCTACTATTTATTGTGAGATTGAGCTACTTTGCTTTATATATTTCATAGCCGGTTTTTGGTGGTGCTTTTGAGATGCACTTGATGGATATATTGATTTATCTTAGTTTGAGCCTATTTTCTCTTTTCAAATCCATAACCAGCATTGGTGGTGCTTTCGAGACACACTTGATGGATTCATTAATTTATTTAAGGCAATTCCTTACTCATATATAATTCATAGCCAATATTGGTGGTGCTTTTGAGACGCACTTGATGAATTATGTTTATTTATTTTCTGAGGTTGAGCCTTTTGCTTTTAGTGAGTCCATGGTCATAAGTGGTGGAGCTAGAGTAGAGTACTTGATGGACTCAACTACTTGAGTGTAAACGTGGGTCGTCTTCTATGAGAGACTTGAGTTCTCTAGAGCACTCATGAGTTCCCAAGGTAGGCGCATGGCCATTTGTAACGACCTGATATTTTCAACCATTCGCATCCGCACATGCCGAACTTGAATTGCTCAAAATACCGAATTGTAAATATAAATTTGGCAAAACTCAATATATACAGTAAATAAATAATCACAGAATCACAGACACGGAGTAATATAACAATAATGCAATGGAAACAAAAGCATAGTAGTTCATGAAGCTACTATATATAATATAACAGAGTTCAACAAGATACAACAGAAATCACGAATACAAAGATGTCTCAATACAATAGTCAAATACAAGATGTGAATACATCACTGGAATCAACTGAATGACTGAAAGCAGAATCATTAGATGGGTCTAAGTGAAGCTCCAACTCCAAAGGTGAGTCTCGAATACTGGTACAGCTCAGTCTAACCCGAGCGTAAAGCAAATACACAAAACACTCGAGTTAGGACATACATACTTATACAATTAAACCAACTCAAGTGAACTGTAATAAAAATGCACAAGTAACTTAAAGGATGCTTGGGATCGCCCATCCTTTAAGGATCCGTTAAACTATCTACTATGTAGTAATATACGCTATTATAATAGTAAAATAAACTTACTTTAAAATAGCGTTAAGGCTTTACATTTTCCACCTTAACACATAAATAGTCCCAGTAGTCTATCCAGTATCAGCGTACCTCCAAATCAGGAGGCTACCCTAAATAATCCACAGGCTACGGCACAAAACCAAACTCGTACAAGGCTCGCTAGGGTAGGTGACACGGCACAACTAGGCAATGCCAGGGTAGATATACCAATTACGCATCCGGGCTGGTGGTAACGCATAGCAGCCACTACTGCCCACCTCGGAACACACTCCCAAATCAAAAATCGAGGATGGCCATCAAATCAATCACAAAGTAATAGAATGGTATACGATGGAATGTGTCCGATCAGAGGAGCTACCTCATTGGCCCGTCAATCGCTCTTGTTTTAGCCACTTTATGCCAACTCACGGGAGTCGGGTCCACGTATATACCTCAATAGGAATCATCGCCACCATCCTACTTCATTCTGGAATCTCCACCGCGTACACGGTTGTTAAAGTGGTTTTCGGTATCGACGGAGAGTATGCCCATATCCGATCCCGGTCTCTTTAATAACCAATCGTTATTAAAACCCGTGGTTATAAATTTCAAAATGGTTTATATTCAAAAATCAAAGCATATATATTTTTAACCATATCAAAACAATACCATTTTCTCTTCAATTATATCCATTTCAAAAATCATATCACTTTCCAAATTATTATACTTTCAAAATCATAAGTCTTAAAAATCAAAACGCTTTGGAAATCAAAACCTTGAGATTCATAACACTTTGAAATCATATCTTTTAAATCATAACATATTCATTTAACCATTTAATTTAAATTCAATATACTTTCAAATCAAATATTCAATTTCCAGAATTATAGCATTTTCTGAGTTCATTCATTCAATTACAAAATTTCAAAACATTGTATTTTCAGAAACAGTATCACTTATAAAGTGTTACAGTAGATATATTAGTATTTCAAAACATTGTCAATTTCAGAAACAGCAGCACTTGTAAAGTGCTATAGTAGGTATATTAGTTTCAAAACAGTTCAGCTTTAGGATTACAAAGTGTTACAGTAGATATATTAGTATTTCAAAAACATCAGCATTTTTCAAAGTGTTACAGCAGATATATTATTATTTCAGAATATAGTTTACTTCCAGCAACAGCGGCACTTAGCAAATGCTGTCTTAAAACCACAGCATTTTAGAATGCTACCAATATTAATTCCATATTTATTATAACATTTCAGAAACATTAAAACTTCAGTTTTAACCATTTTTAACTTATAAAATCATATCTCACGCTTCAGAAAATATTCATTTAGATGTCATTCAACTTATGGTTTAAATAAAATAAAATTTTATAAATAAATCTCCAATTAAAACCATAATTCATTTATTATGTCAAAATACCCTATTTTACTTAACTTTTATTTTAACCAATAACTTAACACCTTATTAAAAATACCCATTTCACAAATAAAATATTCTTATCACTAAGTTAAGCTTAAAATTCCATTTAACACTAAATTTCAATTATTAAGTCAAATCAAAATTTACATTTTTATCATTAATTCATTCATACAATTTAACTTATAGAAAATCACCATAAATTTATTTAAATCATTTAAATCCCATTTAAGTTAAAATCTCATAAATTTTTAAATTCCAATTACTCAAAAAAATTTAGAAAACTATTATGTCAAACTTAAGTTCAAAATCACATATTTTTAAGATTTCAAAATACTTAAAATTTACATAAAATTATTATACCAAACTTAAGTTCAAAATCACATATATTTAATATTTCAAAATACATAGAAATTTCAGAAAACTATTATATCAAATAAACCACGGGTCTGTATAATATTTTCTAGCCTAGGTCAAGTGATACGGATAACATATCATTTCAATCCGTAATTTAAAAAGAAAAATCCGGGTCCTATCATTTCGAACCCGCAATCCCAAGTCAAACAAAATAGATAAAAATCGCTTGAGCCTATCATTTCAGCTCATAACGATTTTCCCTTATTCTAATGTCCGTTCGGGTATGTATCATTTCAACCCATAATGATTCTATTCTACAGGGAACTTGTAGTGTGAGATACAGAAAATAAAATAACAGCAGAGCATATAATATCATATCAGGTGATGTAACAAATATATAAGCAGTATATAACATCATATAATCATATCACAGGCATATATGAATTTATAGCAACATAGCATATCAATACTACACATCCACTTGTCATCGTTTCACAAATACATAAGTACGAATGTCGAGAGTGATAAACTCACCTTTTAAAGCTGGAGATAACAATTCAAGACACACGACTAAAACTTCGAAAAGCAAGACAAAGCACGAACAAGATTTTGAATGGATGAAGAGTCAAGATCCAAATCTTATATATAAACAAATACACAAACATAAGTATAAGATTCAATACAAAAGAATAGAAATTAAAACAATGTAAAGATGTGAAACAAAATGACATAACTTGCCTTAACCCATCAAGTGGGCTCGGCCACAACATACATGGACCCGACCATCATCAAAGCATGCTCGGCCATCATGGTTTGTGGCATATAGGTTCGGCCATGGTCTCAAAAAGGTACGGCTATGGTTAAGTGAAGTGGTGGCAAACCAAAAGGTCAATAGGAAGGCAAAAAGGCAAGGTACCAATGCTTTTTGGGTTCGGCCCTATGGCTAATGGGTTCGGCCACTATGCTAATGGGTTCGGTCATAATACAAATCTGGTCAAGGCAATGACTCACGGCTAAGCAATGGGAAATGGAAGGAAGGCAAAGCATTAGAATATGAAGAGGTAGGAGTTGTGAATGCAAAAAAGGCAAGAAGGCAAAGGCATGTTGAAGTTTGGGTTCGGCCTAAGTAAGTGTTGGCTCGGCCCATGGGTTCATAGCATGGTCAGGTGGTCTGTTGATCAGGGTGGTGCGGCCAGGGGTCAAGTCAGTCACGGCAAGGGGCTGGAGGAGGTGGAAGTGATGGTGGTGGCCGAGGCTAGCAAAGGAGAAGGGGATGAACACATAGGTGCTCGGCTAGGGTTTCAAGCAAGGAGATGTGGGGATTGTTTGGATCAAGGTGGTCACGGCCTGACTGGGATGGTGATGGTGGATGGAGGCTGGTCATATGGTGGTGCTTGGGGTGGAGATGAGATCGGCCAGGGCATGGTGATGGTGGAGGCCGAACTAGAATAGGAGGAAAAGAGAAAAAGAGAGGAAGGATTTACTGTAAAGTTTTTCTTCAGGAAGCAAATAAGAAAGAGGAGATGAGTTGAGAAGTTTGTACGTGATTTGAGAAGGGAAGTGATGGCTAGGGTTAGAGGAATGAACAACTAAAGAAAGGAAAAGGCTAGAAAATGAAGAGGCTTCAATTTAACACAAGTAACACAAGTCTCTTTAATTTCCAAGCCCAATATCAAAAGTCCAAACCCAAACAAAATCAACACAACAAAATAAACAAAGTCCAAACAAACTAAAAGATGGAAAAATAAAATAGAAAATAAACAATGAGAATACAATGAATAGTTGCGTGTAAAACGCTGAATTTTATAAATTTAAAAA
This sequence comes from Allium fistulosum, assembly GCA_030737815.1. Taxonomy (NCBI): domain Eukaryota; kingdom Viridiplantae; phylum Streptophyta; class Magnoliopsida; order Asparagales; family Amaryllidaceae; genus Allium; species Allium fistulosum. Next base: position 1,040,221,394 of record CM060902.1, on the reverse strand, counting down.
GTATAAAACAGAATTTTACAAAACGAAAAGCAGGACAGATATCAGACACAAATACTGTTTCAAAGAAAAAGGTTAGAAATTAAAAATTCAAATTTTAAAATTTCAACTAAAAGTCAAAGTTTGACCAAAGTTGACCAAAATATAAAATTTTCAGAAAATAATTGTTTTATTATATTTGGAAAATAAATTACAAACAAAATCCAAAATTACATTGAAAAATTCCAAAAATTCAAATTTAAATGATTTAAAAATCAAAGTTTCAAATAAATGTAATTAAAAATATGGGTTGTTACACCGTTAAAAGCATATATTTATCGTGGAGTTTGTATAAATTGAAAGTGTAGTACGTGTTGTGAGATCTCAACTCAAATCATTGTGGTTCAAGAAGAAACTCACTACTTAGATTAAGTTTTGAACTCTTTATGTATCAATTCAATCGAAAGACATTGGAACTTACCTATGAAACTTTCTTCCTGTCCAGGATATTTTCATTCATCTTCTTTGATTTTTGTTTTAGCTAGTGGGGGATTTTTGGATAATTACAGCAAAAACCAAAGTCTTGTCATTGCTTGACCTTTTGCATTCTTTATTAATGAGAAAACGTTTTTTATGTAATGGTTATTTATTGTGACTGATAGGTTCAAAAGAGTTGAGAATTGTAAGTTGATTTTTATTTTTCTCTCATTTCTCTATTCTTTGCTAAAAGTATACAAAACTAGTAGAAAATAAAAGCCATCTTCTTTATCTTTTTCTCTCCATAAAGTTTTCTAAAATGAAATCAATTTTCAAAATATACTCAAAATTCATGGGTAGTGATTTCTACAAATCTCTAAATCCTTCGACCTTGAGTGCACAATTATGAAGGATCATAGTGTTAACCTTAAGGAGCGGATGATATTCATCGATTATACCATAATCGTGCCGAATTTCGCTTTCAAGGTACTGGCCTCATCCACGATACAACTTCCATCACTTGTCTTTATTGTTCCTACCCATCAAGTTTTCAACAAGTATTAGTGGGGTGATGTAGATATATATGTATTTATGTATGTTGAGATGTATGTGATGGGTTTATGTTGTACATGCATAATTCGAAATAGTGGATATTTGACTTATTTTTGTAAACCTACTTAGACTTTTATACGATATCTATCATATTTTATATTGCGTTCTATGACTCTATGATCTCTGTTATCCATTTAATATTATGTATTGGTGTATCCTAAAAATGCACGTGTTTATTGCATTGTGTCGATACCGAGTGCATATAGGTGAGTAGTATATAATTTTTAAATACATACCGGCGTTAGCCTAAGGGAATATTCATATGTGACTATCACAGTTGGTATTAGAGCAGGTTCAGAATAATATAGCGTATAAGAGACACGATTCTTGGTCTTAGATTTGACCTATAGTTTCTATCCCATTGGGTGTGTTTGGTTGTTACGATATAGTAAGGGATAATAGGGTATAAGACGATCGCTAGGGTAATCGTCCGGGGATGTATTTATATTTTTCTTACTGCGTGATATATTTCTTCAACCTCTTTATGAGTGTTAGTTTCTGTTAAGATACAAAGAAATTTATTCAAATTAGAAAGCTAGAAGTAGTTGTTGATTTATCCAGTAGTGTCGACATTGAGGATGAATGATAGACCTTTGTGTGGCTTTGGATGGTGCAGTCGGTTTATAGTTAGGAAAGCTTTAAAAGACCTTAATATAGTCTCACATCATGAACTTATCGCGGTGATAAGCTATGACGATGTGATCAAGAGTAACCAGATTCAGTGGTGATCATAGTTGCACAGCGGAAGCTAGTAGATTTCTTTCCGCTGATCGCATGGGTTATTTTTGTTATTGTGATATGTTGATGTGCATGTAAAAATGTATATTTATACTCTCATGCTTAATCTTCTTTTATTAAATTAAAGGACATTTTAGGGTATTTTTACATGTTTTAACCATAGTACAAAAGTGTTTTCAAATCATCATTCACTCATCTACATTTGGGCAAACGGTCTTTTTGTGTGTGCATTTACTTTGAGAAAAGTTATTTGCATAATTTAATTTAATTTTGTAGGAAATTGAGCGCAAATAAAAAGAAGATTCATGGATATATAAATGCACAAATAGTGGAAGCCAAAAAAATGAAGAAAAGAAGGTATTAAATCAACATGGAGGATCCTACTTACCCATTTGCTAATGGACCACATTTAAAAGCAAAAGCACAGCTAGTGGGAGATTAATTAAACATTGATGATGACTTAGAGGCTTCACAAAGTCAAGGGCATTTTAGTAGCTCCCTAAAAAGAGATTAGGGTTTTAGACTTGTATAAATATCCTCTTATGTTTAATGTAATGGATCTCACCATTTATGCATAGTTGTACCCATCAAATAGAAATAAAAGTTCTCTTATCTTTAATGGCTTCTTAGCCTTCTCCTTTATTTTATACACCCTTATTTCATGCGTTTTTCTATGCTATTTTATTTCATGTCTCTTTTTATTTCATGTTAGTGGATTAGATTTATCTTATGCAATTAGTGTAGATTTATTTTTTATGCAATTAGTTAGCTCTCTACTTCTTTTCAATTAGCTATCTTCCCTTTCTATTAGTTTTTCCTTTTATTTTCTTTTTAATGTTGAAAACAATTTATGTTAATATGTTTCAAATATGATAAGCTAAACCACTTCAATTTAGGGATGATGAAACTCTCATGAATCGTGTAAAATTAACATAATGATCTCATTTATGATCTCTTGTTTTGTGCTTAATGGAAATTTTGATGTTAATGGAATTTTGGTTTTTATTAGTGAATTTGATAGCCTATGTTGTTCATAACAAATAGGCTATGTTTAGTCAAACATAAACACAAGTTACCCTTTCATCTAAATATAATTTTGGTGATGAAAGTGAAACTAGAATCAAAATTTGATGTTTTATGTCACTAAGTCATAGTAAATAGATCATGCTTAAAATAGATTTTAATTTTAATTTCATAATCAACTTCATTAGATTGGACAACTGGATTTAGAGGATGTATTAAAGTTTGATGGTTTAAGTTGTGTTAGTAAATATCAGAATTATGTCATACTTATAATAAATACTCCAACTAATTCACAAGTGATTTAAAAAGAGAGATCACAAATTCATTTTGTGTTAATTTGTATGATCATGAGAAGGGATTTGCCTCTAAATTGTCTTTTAATCTCATAATTTTAAATTCCATTTCTCTTGTTTTTAACAATTTCTAGTTAACAAAATTTCAAAAGTTTGGGATAATTTGATTGAATGATTTTGAAATTTTTGCTTTCCTTGTGGGATCGATCCATACTCGCATACGTACTATGATTGTATGTCGTGCGCTTGTGGTTTTTATAATGATATAATTTGGCGGTTTTTTAATTGATAGGAACTCTGTTCCGAACAAGTTTTTGGCGCTATTGCCGGGGAAAGCAATTTAATTTTAATTTTACTCTTCGAATTATTTGTATATCTATTTTATTTTGTTTTGTGTTCTTAAAAAAACAAAACAAAAATAGAGTCGTGCATTTGGTTTGTGTAACGACCCTGAAATTCCGACCCAATTTAAAAAAATTTAGAACCGTTATTTTAAATAAAAACGTGAAACTTACATACGATTTCAATCAGCATCCAAACTTTGTTTCTAAATTGCGCCTAGATGATTGTAGTTATGGGTAAAGTTTCGTCGGAAAATACCGCAGTAAACTTCGTGCGCGTTTTACTGCATATCAGTTCATTTTAAAACGTGAAGAATTTCATCTTCCGAACCTAAATATTTTTACATAGGAAAATTATAAATCATTTTCTGGCAAAGGCGTCATTTTTCGTTTTTCAAAATTCGGACATCTTTAGCTCCGTCGATCTTATTCTTCGGTGTTTTGCTGCATTCCCTGTAATAGGAATTTCAAATATTCACAAACGATGTCCGTTACCGTTCAAACTTCACATTTGGAATACGCCTAGATAGACATAGGTGTACGCCAAATTTCGTCGAAAAATATTGTAGTAAATTTCGCCCGTCAAATTTACATATTAGTTTTAGTTTTATGTGTAAATTTTCTATCGTCCGAACTCAAATATTTTTCGCAATGTTTCATTAGAAAAATATTCTGATCATAACGGCGCATTTCGTTTCGTCAAATTTCGCTTTTAATTGCTAGTTAAAATGTTCACTCGTGCAAATGGGTTAATAAGATTCGCCACTTCGCAAACAATGTCAAACCACCAATATCTTCATACCGTTGTGTCCGCCTCGTCGCGCTGATCAAAACGGTATATTTGTTTGTGTCAATCGGAGTTCGGCGTTGCAAGCTATTAATCGGTTAACGGAGTACAAACTGGTCCGTTACGCCCCACAAACCGGTACCCTATTTTTCCCGCTCAGAATTCAAATGGCCCCTTGTCCATTCAGAAACTGAAGAGCCACTGTGACAATCATCATTTCATTTGCACGGGGACTCTAAATTCTCTGTTTATATCTGCTATCCTCTGCACTCTACAGCTCACTTCATTGTTGCCCACTGCATTTCATTTCTCTCTGATACGTAATAGCTCTGCCCTCTCTTTCCTCCCTTCCCATCTTTCTTTTTCTATTTTGTTCTGTCCCCAGAAAAATGAAAATCACAAAGCACGTCCCATGGCCTGTTGCCCTCCACCCCACTCCTCCACCTCGTGCTACCGCCTCCCACCCTACCAGCCTCCTCCGCCCATGCCGCTCCTCCGCTCCAGCACCCCAGCCTCCCTCCGCCCCACCACCAACCCGCCTGACCCATCCCACTCGCCCGCCCTATGCCAGCCCGCCACCATCCCACTCGCCCGCCCCATGCAACCGCCACCGCCCGAGCGTCCACGTCCCCAGCCTCTCCTCCACCACCTGCTCCGCCCGCACACCCCACATCCCACAGCTCCTCCGCCACCAACAGCCCAGCCCAGCATGCAACCTCCGCCCCAACCTGCCGCGCCCGCCTACGTCCCCAGCCTTTTCCCCCTCGCGCGCCCACGTCCCCAGCCAGCTCCGCCTCCCCGCCTTCGCCCGCCACTGCAGCCCATGCACCCGCCACCACACCACGTCGACCACCCCACTGCGCCACTTCGCCCGCCACCAGCCAACCACCTCCACGACCTGCCGCTCCACCCTGCCCTCCGCTGTCGCAACCCCGCTCCGCCCATTGTGCCTCGCAGTGGCCGGAATCCTGCTGTGCATCTGTTTCTGCTCTGTGCATCAGTTATATATATATCAGTTGATATATATATAACTGTTAGATTTTATAACTGTTAGATTATATAACTGTTATATTATATAACAGTATATATATTTTGAAATGTTGGGTTTTCTCACATACTGTTGCTATGTTGTTTCAGCTCCTGCTATTGATCTGGAAGTATAAGTATTTCCATCCCGCTTGTCGAATCTATCTCGCTTCATCGTTGGTATGGTTTATATATATATTCAATCGATATATATATGACAATAAACAAATTATTGATAATCTTTTATTTGATTTGCAGTTGTGTTCGTTTTGCGTCGTGCCGGTTAGTGTCTATCTTATCTATTCGTCTTCGTGCTTCGTCGTCCAATCTTTAACCACGAAAGGTGAATATTTTATATTCACGACTCAATCTATTATGCTATGATAATCAAGTGATAATTGTTGTTAATATTAATCTGGATATTAAATTGTTGATTGTTAAAATTTGGTTGAAATAAATTGTTAATTTCTAAAAGTTTGACGCCATGTATTATTTAAATTGATTAAAATGTTGAACTGTAATATGATGTTAATTAGGGTAAATAATAGTGTCATTAAAATTGATAAGTACGATCGATATAGAAATTGATAACGGACACCAAGTAAAAATCTAAATGTAATAATCTTTAATCCGTAGGATTCTAGGAATAATTATATTACTTTGCATAATTAACTAATGTAAGTTAATATGGTTATTTCGGGATTATTTGAATAAATTGTTAATTTGATATGTATGGTTGCTATTGCTTGTTTATTTACTTTGACACCATCCCAGTTATCACACTGCAAGTTCCCTTTGCTATGCCTTGTTTTATATTAAATGATATCGGGTTGAAATGATAAATACCCACTTAAATAACTTGGCCTAGGACAGACAATTAAAAATAAGAAACCCGATTGGTCAACAAAAAAAAAATTGTTTTGAAATTGAAATCTATTTGGAATTAAGAAATGGACTTAATAATTTGTTGGAAATCAAGTAACGACTTAATGGATTTAATTGAAATAAATAAATGGATTTATTTGAAATAAATTAATGGATTTAACTAAAATAAATTAATGGATTTATTGGAATAAATTAATGGATTAAATTGAAACGGATTAATAAATCTATTTAATTGAAGAATAATGAATTGGAGAATTTGATTGAAATAAGATTTAAAACAAGTGAGTTTTAGAATTTAATAATTTAATTTATTAGATTGGTAGATTCAGATTTAAACTAAGTTTTAAATTAAATAGATTTAAACTTGTTATAATTAATAATTTAGATTTAGGAAATTTTGACTTAAATGGAATACGAAACTAACTAAAGTTTTATGGATTAAATTTAGCGACAATTTAAAGGTAAATGATTTTAAATCTAATGAAATCGATTTAATCAAATTTATGATTATATTTAATGTAACGATGAATGTAAACATGAATTGAGATAAATAGAATTTGATCTAACGATTCGAACTTAATTGACCGGTAAATTTGGATAAATTGATTTTGAACTAAATTAAATAAGAGAGTTATTAAATTGAACTTGAATACTTAACTATATTGTTAATTAAATGTTGAACTACAGATTTCATTTGGAAATATGATTTTAAATATCCGAAATAAATTGAATCGTGAAATGTCAAAAATTTGGAAGTCAAATTTGCACCTTGACTTTCGGACTTTGATTTGTTTTAAACTTTAACTTAAATGACCATTGGGGAATAAATACGTAGTTATTAAAGAGTCCGGGATCGGATATGGACATACTCTCTGTCGATACCGAAAACCACTTTAATAACTATTACACGCGAAGTGTTGATCCAGAATGAAGTGGATGGTTTGGTGAACGCGTTGACTGAAGGAAGAGAACGATATTTGGACGACCCCTGACATGACTAAAACAGGAGCCGCGTCGGGCCATTGAGGTTCGCTACCTCTAGCGGACGCACTTCTTCGATACCATATCTATTACTTTTGTGATTCGATTTGGGTGCACCCCTTGATTTTGGAGTGTTGTTTCGCGGTGTTGAGATAGTAGCTGCTATGCTCAACATCAGTCCGGATCAGGCAACTACTAGTATCCTAGTTGGTATCGCCTCATGTACCTTGTCATACTGATTATCCTATTCGCGACCACTACGTTTTGTTTTGTACCTTTAGTATATGGATTGCCCTCTGGTGACTTCCGGTTTTGGGGAAACTACGGTCTTGTATATGCTCTTGGGAATAAAAATGTGTTAAGGGTGGTATGGGCCATGACTTAACACTATTTTAATATCGTAATTTACTGATTAGACATTATCTACCTATCGTATTCTATTGTATATATAGATAGTTTATCGGATCCTTAGAGATGTTATTTCACCCATCTTTAAGTTATGAACTATTACCTTGCACTTGATTTAATTGTATAAGATTTTGAGTCCTGACTCGAGTGTTTCTTTTGTATATGCTCGGGTCAGTCTGAAGCTATCCAGTTGCTGATCAAGGTTGGTTGAAGATGCTGGAGGCTTAGCATTTATCTTTATCAGTCTATTTATATTCCTGTATTGATGTCCTAGTCTGTTGGACATTTTTGGTATTAGTCACTTGATGTTAAGACATTGTTGTATATTATATAGTGGCTTCATGAACTGCTATTATGACGATGTATTTTCCGCTGCATTATTCTGTGACTGTTCTGTGATGTTGTATTGATTCTCATTTACATTTATGTATTTATAATCCCATAATGATTCGTGTTTTGTATTATTTAAGTTGACATGTGTGGATTATTGTCAATTTAAATGGTCCAAATATACGGGTTGTTACAGTTTGTGTTTTGTTAACTTGTCTAGTTCACTTGTTGCTCTTATGTCACATATCTTTGTTTTTTTTGCTTGTGATTTTCTTTTCTTTAAAAAAAAGAGGAAAAAAATGAAAAAAATTGTGTTTTTTTTTAAATTGTTGAGTTTTGTTTTGTAATTCTTGAGTTTTTTTTTGTATTTGGGTTGAGTTTTGTTTTGTAATCGTTGAGTTTTGTTTTGGTAAAACAAAAAATAAAAATTTGCTTTTGCTTTCTTTTAATCTTTGTAAAAAAATATCTTGTTCAACGCTTTTTCAAGTTGCAAAAGCAGAAGAAGACAAATTGCTTGCTAGAATTGCTCTGCTTTGCTTGCAAAAAAAATTTGCGCTAAAAAAGATTTGGTGCTTTTAAATAAATAATTCTGCATGCACTGATATCGTATTCTTATCTTCTGTTTTTTATTTTTCTTGCATTGTTGGTTACTTGCATTGAAAAAAAAATATTTGTAGTTACATTGTTAACGCACGTTTAATTTCAGTTTTGCATCATTTCATATTATTATTTTTTTCTAAGGGAAACACCCAATTTTACATAAGGTGGAGATTTCATCATCCTTTCCTTGGCTCACAAATTGCATTTCATTGTAGAAAATTGACTTAAATAATAAAAGTTAGACATTCAACTTAAGAGTGCCACGGGCTCATCTAAGGAAAATTTATATTTTGATAAGTTGATTTATTTTAACAAACTATTTTTTAGTGTCTAAGGCAACGGCAGAGCAACAATCATTTATAATTATTATGGTGATTCGTAAGATATTATATTGATTGTTTCTTTGTAGGTACTTAAACCTTCAAATGCATTGCGACGATGATTCATGATGCACTGATAAATCTTGTCTGTTACCTGGTTAAGAATTGTTTTGTTGAATCAAGTCAAAGTGCCACGATACAATTTTGGGTTAGGAGCTACTAAGGACAGAAAATTTCTGCTTAAATCGCTGCATTCAACTAGTTGTATTAGTTTCATGCATATATAAAAATAACATTTTCCTTCCGTAAAAAAAACAGTTTTCTTACCTTTTCTCTAAAAATAAATTCATAAAAAAGAGAGAGAAAAAACACATTTTTTTTAAATAAAAAAAAATCCAACAAAAAAAAACATATTTTTTTAGTAGAGAAAAAAACAAGAATTCAAAAAAATATTTCGCTTTTATTCCCTTACCCATGTTGTTCATCTCTTTCTCTCCTTAATCTTCTCTCTTGTGCATGAGTGTTTGAACTCGTAACAATTCAACAAACCGCTTAGCTCGAGCAAACAATCTTTCCACAATGGAGAATGAAAATCCAACTCGTACTCTCATGAATAGAATTTTCCATGATCGAGTTTCAATCCCTTCTTGCATTACTTTACCCGCCCCAACGAACAATTACTTTAAAATCCATTCAAGTCACATTAACACGCTTCCAAAATTTGAAATTTTTGAAAATGATGATCCTTACATCTTTTTAACGAAATTCGAACAAGTTTGTGCAACTATAAAATTTCAACAATTATGTGATGATGGAATAAAACATAGGTTAATTCCATTCGCACTTACCGACTATGCCGAAAAATGGTTGTATAGCTTGCTTTCAAATTCGATTAGAACATGTGATGAATTTGTAAAAGTTTTCTTAAAGAAATTTTACCCCTTAAAAAAAGACAACCAAAATTCGAAATGAAATTGTAATTTTCATCAATTTGGGGGTAAATCCTTTGGAAAATATTTTAAAAGATTTAAGAAACTTCTAATCAAATGTCCACATCACAATTTTGAAAATTGGACTCTTTGCCAAATTTTATACGATAGACTTGAAAATAGTTCTCGAACGATGCTTGAATTAATGTACCAAGAAAACATTTTAGCACAACATCACGATGCCGCTTTGCAATTTCTTAAAAACCAAGCCGAAAAATCATCTCAATGGGAACGATCTAACGAGAAGTTAATCTATTCAAGATCAAGCGCACATTCGATAGGATCATCATTAGCCTTAGAAGCGAAAGTCGACGCAATGATAAACAAATTTCATAATGTTCTTTCATCTAATAAAATGAACCAAGCTTCTCAAATCTCATGTTATAAATGCAATGATCCAAATCATAGTGCCGATCAATGTCCTCACTCGTTAGAACAAATTGATGATTTTAACAAAGTTAGGAATGATCCGTTCTCTCCACCGTACTATCTCGGTTGGAGAAATCATCCAAATTTCACTTGGAACCAAAACAGTTCAAACACGAATTTGGTTCAACCATTTTTTCAAGCATTTCTGAACAATGCTTCGAATCCTCCTTTTCAACCAAATTGATTTCAATAAAACTTTGCGCCACCTTCTCAAAATCAAGCGCAATAATCATATGTTCGTCAAGATGACAAACGAATGACATCACTTGAGAAAATTTTGGAAATTTTGGCTAAAGCAACCACTCAAAATCTTCAATCGAACAATAATTTGCAAAATTTGCTAACCTCGTACATGCAAAATACGAGTTAATTGATTGCTAAACTCGAAACGCAAATGAGTCAGTTAGCCACATCTATGAGTGAATGAGAAAGAGGTACGTTCCCGAGTCAACCTATTCCAAACCACAGAAATCAAAACACAAGCTTAAAACAAGCTCTTATCGTTCAAGATAGCAATTTGAATCAAATGAATGTTATCACTAGTTTGCGATCCGGTAAGCAAATCGATAACCAAATTGTCAACCCCAATGATTGACTGGAATTTCTTTGAAATCTTCAATACCCTCGATTGAGTCGAACCCGAACATTGAATCCAATTCTGAATCTCATCCTTCACCAACTCAAGTAGACGGACCTACTGAGTTGCGAGCTCCATTTCCGCAGAGACTTCGTAATAAGAAACATTCGGAACAAATGGAAGAAGTGTTAGAAATTTTTAAGCAAGTTAAGGTCAGCATTCCTCTTTTAGACATAATTCAAAAAGTCCCAACCTATGCCAAATTTTTGAAGGACTTGTGCACTCAAAAACGGCACACTCAAGTACCTAAAAAAGTCTTCTTAGCGGCCAGTCTAAGTGAAGTCTTTTCTCTATCCATTCCTGTGAAATACAAAGATCCTGGTTACCCAATAATCTCATTACGATAGGAGACAAGTAAATCAATAAATGTCTTTTAGATCTAGGTGTTAGCGTAAACTTGCTTCGATATTCAGTTTACTAGCAACTAGGTTTACGTGAGCTTAAACCAAAAAAAGTCACCCTTCAAATGGCCGATCATTCTGTAAAAAACCAATAGGAAAGATTGAGGATGTGTTGATCAAAGTAGTAGAAGAAGAATTTATATTCTGTCGATTTTATTATCTTAGAAACACAAATAGTAAATAATCTCACAAGTCAAATTCCTTTGATTTTAGAATGACCTTTTCTAGCCACTTCGAATGCTTTGATCAACTATTGAAATGGTTCAATGAAAATTCCGTTTGGTAACATGACCATAAATCTTAACATCTTCAATTTAGAAAATCAATCAAACGAACCATTCGACCACACTTTGGAAGTTAGCGCTATTCACGAAAACTTTAAAACCGAAACAATTGACCTTAATAATGAACAAGAGGCGGAGTATGAACAGTTGTTTCAAGACGTGCCAAACAAGATCGTAGACACGCTTTCCTTTAAACCTCTTACGATTGAGTCCGAAACTCAACCGATTTCTTTGATTGAGCAATCTCCCAAACTAGAGCTCAAACCTCTACCATCTCACCTTAAGTACGCACACTTAGGTGACAATGAAACTTTTCCCATCATAATTTCTTCTGATCTTTCTCTTGACCAAGAAGCATCTCTTCTTTTAATTCTTTCAAAAATCAAAGAAGCAATTAGGTGGTCCATTATCGATATTAAGGGAATTAGCCCTGTAATTGTTCAACATCGCATTCACTTAATTAACGAAGCCAAGTCTACTCATGATGCGCAACGAAGGCTTAACCCCAAAATGAAAGATGCGATTCGAGAAGAAATTCTTAAGCTCCTTGATAACGGTATCATTTATCCCATATCTGGCAGCTTGTGGGTTAGCCCAATTTATGTCATGCCTAAACAATTCTGACTCACCGTTACCACGAATGATGCTATGAACTCATTCCAACTCGAACTCAAATGGGTTGGCATGTTTGCATTGATTATCAAAAATTAAATTCTGCAACACATAAAGATCATTCCCTCTTCCTTTTAACGACCAAATGCTTGAATGGTTAGTCGGTCTCGAATTCTATTATTTTCTAGATAGTTATTATGGTTATAACCAAATCTCAATCGCTCCTGAAGATCAAGAAAAAATGACTTTCACATGTCCTTTCGGAACCTTTGCTTATCGGTGTATGCCATTTGAACTTTGTAATGCCCATGCGAGATGGACAGGACCATACGTGGTACGTACTATTATTTCACACGGTACCATAGAAACAGAAAAACCTTAGGGATGGATCGATTTTTAAGGTCAATGGTAAGCCTTATTTGGAATTGGCAAGTGACCAAGAGGAGGAGCTCATGATTCTTCATAAGCCACACTACATCTTGTAAGAAATTCTAACCCTCTCTTGTAAATATGTATATATTTTTCTCCTTTACACTCATTATTTCATGCATTGACTGTGGGGACACAGTCAAAATCAAGTGTGGGAGAGTCTCTTGTTTATTTTGATTTTTCGTGCTTTGATTTTGCATTTTTCTTTCCTTTTTATTAAAAAACTTCAAAAAAAAGCATTTTAATTTTCCTAAAAAATTCTAAAAAAATTTACTTTTGAATAGGCACGATAGCGTAAGCATACGGTTTTGGTCATGAGATTGAATTTTTTGGAAAATTACTTAATTCAAACGAATAATAAAAAGAAAAGTTTAAATTACAAGCAGCTATTGTGTAACCAGTATATAAGGAGATTAATAGGTGACGATTATGAAGTTTATTCCAAATTGTAGTCTTCGTTTAAAAAGTGGTGGATTTAAAGCACTTGCATTATGTTTGCAACCAAATTAGTCACAAACACCCAAGGGTAGATTTATGTAGAGAAGTAAGTGAAGAAAATAAAATTAAAACTGAGGAATATAATAAACTAATAGCAAATAAAAAGCAATAATCAGAAACACAGAGATTTATAGTGATTCGGTGTTGTATGCCTACGTCCACTTTGAAGATTATCTTTATTGATTAATTAATAATCTGATTACAGTAGTAAGGAATAGAAAAAACTTGACTACAATAAAAACTAAAGTAACCAGCAGTGTAAAGATACCTAGAATAACCCATTAGGCCAGTATTTATAGGTCAAGATGACCACCAATCTCTTTGAAACTTTGGCTATAGGACCTTCTAACCCACATGGGCCCACCAGAGGGGTTGCTAGGCCTAAATCCCCATGAAGAGGGATCGATACCGATCCCTTTACTGTTTAATTTTTGGGCAGCGATCCCTATGGTAGCTTTTGCATGCTTTAATATGTTAGCCCTTCAAATCTTATGCCGTTTGGACGAAAGGAGCTCAAGCTATTACATGACCTTTGATTTAGTATTGCGTGTGCACTGCCTTCTACCGATCCCTTTTATAGGTTGTACACCGATCCCTCCATCTTTGTTTATTCAATGCGCAATCCCTAGGGTATGCTCCCTAGGATCTGTATGCCTTGCTTTCCAAATTCCATATGCTTTGGACTTACAAATCTTGAGATACTGATTGTTGAATGTACAAAGGCACTTGTAATTGGTTGGATGCCGATCCCTCTTCAACAAAGCCTGCCGAACCATATCTCCTAGTAAAACATGTCGACCCCTTCTCAATACACTATGCCGAGTCCTCCTCTGTGAATTAAAGTATGCCAATCCAAGTCAATAAACCATGTCGACCCCTTCCTTGCTTATTGAAGTACGCCGATCCATACTAGCCAACTATGTTGATCCCTTACTTACTCAACCATGTTGATCCCTTCTTTACTCAATCATGCCGATCCCTTACTTACTTAATTGTGCTGATCCCTTCTTTACTCAATCATGCCGATCCCTTCTTTACTCTTATGTCGATTCCTATCAAGTTACCAAACCATACCGATCCCTTTATTTGACTAAGCTATATTCCATATTTCAAGCATCCTGCATTGTTTATCTACCAATTCTGTCCAAATTGGGCTTTATATAATCATATGTACTTTACTTCCAGGTCCCATAATCATTGCTCCAGGGTCATCGAACTTGATAACAGTCAGATCTATCTCGTGCAATCAGTTCAATATAGTCGGGTTAGAATGTCGGGTAACATTTTCCCTCCAAAGTACGTCTTATGAGTAACATGACGTGCTTTGAATCGAAACATATCTGAATTTTTGGAAAGAGGTCCATCTAGCTTCCTAAGTGATTGTTATTCCTTTGTCGAATCGTTTTCCCAAGGCATTGAGTTTTTTATTGATTGCCATGGCACTTGGTCGATTTCCAATAATATAAATCCAGTGCTACATTCCGTCAATATATATAAGTTCGGTTCTGCGAGACTTATAAGCTTTTGTTATCTAGTTCTGCCCTGAACTTGAAGGTTTCAGGTTTGATTTCAATTTCTATTGATTTCAAAAAATTGAACTTTTAAGTCATTCACATGCACATTCATACACGGGTTTTGGTTGTCGGCTCCCGTACATGTTCGAACACTTACGGATCATTGCCAATTTCTGTAGTATTTTGTATGTTCATGTTCATAGCCAAATCCTTACATCTATGTTTGTTTTTCCTTTTTCTTTCCCTTCTCTCTTTTTTTTAAAAACCTTTAGGGATCGGCATATATTATGCCGATCCATGCACTGCTCGCCTTCTAATAGGGGTCGGCATTCCTCTTGGTGATCCCTTAGCCTTGGCGTGTCAGCACTTGGGCCGAACCCTTAGCATACGTATATAAAGCAGTGTGCTTACTTCCCTTCCCCTTCACTTATTTCATTTTCCTGCCTTTTGCTCTGAACCTTTGCTTCTAACTCACAAACCCAAACAAAAATTTGCTTATACTCACACTTGATTCTCCTAACCTTCCATCCCTTCCATATATTTGCTTCGCCTTCCCTTTGAATTCACGTATATCCAAACACTCGCCTCCACTTTAATTCGAACATTCATATACGTAAAATTTTGGAATACGTCTTTAATCATATGATGAGATCCTGGGCTTTAAGCGGTTAGTAATTATGATGGTTTTCGAGGCCATGATGACGAGCGGCCTTGGAGAGGTTAATGATCACTAAATAGAGGGTTCGGTAGATTGAGTTAGAAAAAGGAAGAGGAGAGGAAGAGGAAAGATGAGGTTTTGGCAAGGGACTTTGATGGAAGGAAGGTTAGTAGTTGAAGAAGGAAGAGATTGATATATGAAAACATTGCAGAGGTAGGGATCGGTTAGGTAGGGGTCGGTAGTGTCAGGTTAGAAAGGAAGAGATCGATCCTAGTGAAACTAGGTGAGGGATCGGTAGGATATGTTTCATTTAAAGGGTTCGATAATTTAAGGAGTGAAGGCTCTGTGGTGACGCCATAGGATATGGGTCGGCCTATCCATAGGGATCGGTTGGTCTTAGTTGAGGAGAGGGATCGGTAGAGAATGTCTTGCTGAGGGATCGGTCATGATGGGGGAATAGGGATCGGTATTCCCTAGTCGAAATAAGGGATCGGTATAAGGTCTTTGGGATTGGGATCGACATACTTGTTGGGATCGGCATAAAGTTAAGAATTGGCTCTCTGAACTTGTAAACTAATCCAACCTAATTTTTCTGAACAATCACCATTAACTTGCCTTAATGAGCTTGGGCATACGATGACGATGGACAATAAAATATGCATATTCACTGTTGAACTTGAGATTGAACAATTAGATTCCCAAAACTTTCAATATAGACTTAAAAATTGCAAATGAACTTAAATGACAAACTTCACACTCCGATATGCCGATAGTCGATCCTAAAGCTCTCATAACTGATCAATCTCTTCGCCAGTTGAGACGGCCAGCGATGACGACCGCTCTGGTCGAACTTCCAAGTCTCGTCGTTTTACTTTGATTTTTCGATTTTATACTCATTATATCTGTTATACACAACACCACACAACACTAGCTCACCCTTAACATGGGAGGAACAGGTTAACTTTTCTAACCTCGATTATCTACTGAGTAGAGCTGATATGGATTCCAGACGATTAGGGCGTTTAGCTGGTATGTCTTCCGATCCGACGATGCAACACATTGATTCTGAAGCAAAATCAAGTTCCGCAACTATACCCGGTAGGCTTTCTTCCACCCATCAAGCAGAATAGATAGAAGTTTCCGGCCCACTAGTCGATCTTTTCTTGGATGTTCCGGTCCTCCCAGCGGAGGATATAAGTCCTGCTCCTAATGCAGTAGAGGGTGTTATCCTTCTAAATATCCCAGTAGACTCACAGGCCTCCCTAATTAGTGAAGCCGCTCTTCGTTGGCTATGTTCTATTCATGGGATTCCATCCGTAGGTGTTTTGGTCCCTTCAATAAATGACAGGCCTCACTTGCCCCCGGTGGGGTACACGGCATGTAATAAAATTATGTGTTGGGCCGGATGCGTACCGCCCTTTAACTCGTTTATCCGAGAGATGCTGAGATACCTCGGAATAGCTCCCACTCAACTGCATCCAAACAGCTATGCCTTTATAAATGGAACCTTCTTGTTATTTATGAGCGTTTTATTTTGTCCACCAACTCCCGAAGACATAAGATTCATTTAAAACCTCAAACGACGATCGGGAAGTCCTTCTTATGTTTTTCTTGAACCCTCGTCGAATGGCCAAGTCCTAACAGGTGCTTGGAATAAACTTTCTTTGTTTAAGCATGAGTGGTTTTATGTACGATGTCCACCCGGCTTTGTTAGGCGATGGTTAGAAGGACGTAAGTATTACCTTCACTTCTTTCTCAAGTTCACTAATCCAAGTAATAACTTTTCCTTTGGATCTATTAAAATCCAGAGTTCTTTCAGGTGTTCACCCACATCCTGAAGGCACCAAATTTCAAGAGCTATCACCGTCATTCGCGCTACCCCTGTCGAAGACAGGGACATTAAACTTCTTGTAACTAACGAGTTATTATCTTTATTAGGCTGTTGGACGAAGGCCGTAGCGTCGGGCTCCCCGAAAGTGCAGCCTTGCCAAGAAATGTTACAGAGCAAAGAAGAGATACTATCAGCCCCGTCGTGCCCCCAGCAGACGGGACTCGGGACGACACCGAAGAGGGTGAGATTAGGGATTTCTAAGCTGATAAACCTGGCGACGCTGATGCGGGCTCAGGCAAGGCGCCTATGGTCGAACCATCGCAAGGCACGCAATCTCAAACACCCACCAAAAGAAAGAAAAGACTAGCATACAGACTTCGTAGAAGAAAGACCACCATGGATCCAGAGTTTGTTATTATTTCTATTGAAGAAGAATCATCTTCCCAACACTTGGAAAGTTCGCTGAAGGGATTTTCAAATCTATAAATTCCAGATGATATCATGACCTATGACTTTCTGAATATTAACATCGAAGGACTTGATTCTCCTACCAGGAGCGGCAAAGGCATTCATCCTTCTGATAAAGGAGAGAGAACGCCGATGAGCAAGGTTACAGCCACTGGTCTGTCAAGGGAAACAATAGGACACTCATGACCACGTGCACTTTACTACACAAAATTTATCAACCTTTCGCACAATACTTACTCATGTATTCTCATTTGGTCTTTGCAGGTGCAATGACTTAGTCCCGAGATTTCGATCGCTTAAGAGGTTCTTCATCATATTATCGATCTAGCCGAGATTCGGAATCTGGCCGGTGTAGGAAGAAAGATGAGTAACGGGATAAAAGCTATCACTCAAAGGAATCCTCTTCCTTCAAACGCAAGCATTAGTCCCAAACATCACGCCATGGAGAACAATCCAATTTTCCTGCTTACAGTAGAGACCAACCGTGGCCCTTAAATTGCCACATCTCATGAGCAACATTCCGGCTTCTCAAGCTTTAAACAATCTCACGAACGTCGATCAAGTAAACATCCAATTGCTGCTTCTGATTTGTCTCTTCCTGCCGCTACATCTGATGTTTCTACAGTAGAGAAATTGGCCGAGCTTAAGGCCACCTTTCCGAAAATTTTCTTTAACGGCTTAAATTCCTTCCTACAATGCATACGATTCTGGGGCATGCCAAAGCGAGTTCACTTGCATGCATCAATGATGTATTTGTGCAGCATGAATCGTTCCTACATTTGGCAGAAAAAAATTCTGAAGTGTCCATTGAGGGGCAACATGAAATAGACCACCTCAAGTTAGAAGCAATACTTGACAGGGACATAATTAAACATCAGGATGCCAAATTGTTAGAATTGAAAACACAACTTGCTGAAGCAGAGAAAAATGCTAAGGAAACTACAGAGGCGGTGAGCTGTTTACAAACCTCTCATAAAGAGGAACTCGATGCTGCCCTCAATCGCAGCGGGGCACTTGCTCTAGAAAAAGATTCCTTGCAAAAGGAAAAAGGTGTTTTGGCCTGCCATGTTGAGGAACTCAAAGTGAATCTTAAAAAAGAGAAGGAGGAGAAAATTGAAGCCCAAGAAGAATCGCATAAGTACTGCGAGGAAGATGTCAAGGCCAGGAACCTAAAAGTTAAACTCGATGAGCAGCTTGCTAATATTGAAGCTCTTAAAAAAGAAGCTCGAGAAGAAGGCCGCAAAGAAATGATTGAACAAATTGAATCCCAAGTGGAAGCCGCTAAAGAGTCCAGTACGAACGAAATTAAGGACTTGTTCGATCCATTGATCATCGAGTATAACGCCAAAGTTCTTATCCACCATGACTTAAGTTTTCTTGGAGAGGGTTACCTTGAATCACTTGCTGAAGCTTAGGAGCATGTTGTTGAGATGAAGAAGCGAGAAATGGATGGAGCTGAGATTAATGAAGAAGAATTAGTGCGGGAAATTCTTCGTGGAAACGTACCCCTGGATTTGGCTGCCACAAAACTCCGATACTTCAACGTTTCTACACCTATCGAGAAAGGGGGACATATTGCTGGATCTTCAGGGGCCAATCCCAAGGGTCCTTCTTCCACCTAAGCAGCCAGAGCATCAGTCTCCCTTGACACGGAGTAGGACTTGGGCTATGACCCAGACAAGCCTGGCTACCAATCCAAGGTGTTATTGCCTATTTTAGAAGGAGGTACCCCAGCAACCACGGAGAGCCAACTGGATGCGGGTATCACGCTTTACTCCTCAATTTATGAAAAGTTTCATGTGCAATGGTTTTGAGCTAATCTCCTTGTATAAACAAATTTTGCAGGTCTTTCGAGCCCCAGTCAAACTCCCAAAAGTGATGCTACTGCAGAGCAACAGGAGAAATCAGCTGAGAGTCCGGTAGCTATTGATGTATCGGGGCCTGATGCTCAAATCATTGGGGCTCTTGATGACGATAAGGTCGAAGAGTCGCTTCCAACGGATGAATCTGACGATGTAATGATCACCGGTGCCTTCAAACATACTGACAAAATGAGCTTGAAAGAGCGGATTGAAAAGGAGGAGTTGTTGAAAATAAAAGCTAAAACTGAGCCCATCGAGGTGAACATTGACGATCCTCATCTTGTGCCACTGCAAGTTATTCCACCCGGCGGGTCGATTCTATGTGAACTTCCTCTTACCTCTACAAGCTCTCCTGCTAAAGGCGATAAAGGATCCAGAAAAGAAGCACAAGTGGCACTACTCTCGAAAAATCCAAGAAAGAGAGAAAGTCAAAGAAATAACCATCACTTCGGTCAGTGTGTATATAGTTTACATAGTAGTTTCTTTCATCAACTGTGGTTGTGTGGGCACGAGTCCCGATTTTTTGGAATAACTTGTACTACAATCTTGAAACCTGTAATGTGAATAATTTTTTTGTTTTCTGTTGAGCTTTGTATGAATTTCCATTTAAGTAGTTGAATTATGTTCCATTCAATGTACTTGTAATTGTTGTTCATAAATTCTAGTAACAATCCACCAGCTCTATCCCAAGGCCTCCAAGTGGTCGTAGCCTCAAGTCGCATCAAACACTGGGCATGGGCCTTAGTGTTATGCTATCGGATTCAGCGGTTTTTGAATAACTATACTCCTACCTTCGGTTTTGATTTGGCAGGGTCGGGTGTTGGACGGTCGAATTCCATCCTTAGCGAGTTATACTCCTCACGTTAGTTTCAGGTCGGAGTTTGTGGAATAGAGAACGGTCAAACTCCACTCATCTATTTATTCATGTTCGTATCCACACTCTGGGGATAAGATTTAGTTGATGGGTGGTCGGATCGCACCCAATTTATGTTTATACTCTAATTTGCACTCTGCGGACTCAGAGTTGTTCCGCGGGTGGATGATTCACACTCGATTTACATTTATACTCCAGTCCGCACTCTAGGGACTTAGAGTTATTTTGGAGAGAAGTCGGATCGCACTCTCTTTGACTGATTAATTTGCTCCCTAGGATTTGGGGTTTAATTTAGCGAGCGATCGATTGTGTCTCGGTCGCTTTGATTTTATCTCAGTTCCACAGTTGGGCAGGAGTTATTCGATCATCAGATTGTCCTTATTGTGTATCCCGTCCTATGGATTGTGAATGAGAGTTGTTAAATGAACAAGTAGATCGAGATCATCTTGTTTAATCTCATTGGGAGTAAGCATGAATGATTGATTTCAAACTTTGGGAACCTGTTCAAACATATCGACATCAATCAATTTCGCTATGTAATTAGCATACAATGCAATAGCAAACATAAATATTAAGGAAGCCTGAAACTTTATTCATTAAACGGAAAGGAATAACATAAACTGTCTTATTACACATTCGGAAATCAAATGCTAAAGCAAATTCTGAAAGCAAATACAACTAAAATGTAATGAAAATATATTAAGTGAAATAGCATCGAAGATGTTCGCTATTCCACGCCCTTGGAAGTGTGATGCCATCGACAGTCACTAGCTTGAAAGTTCCTTCTCTAAGCCTCTATTAAATGACATATGGTCCTTCCCATATTGAATTCATGTGTGACGGGGTAGGAAAAACCCATTTCAGGATGAGATCGCCAATTTCGAAGGTCCTAGGTCGAACTTTAGGGTTGTAATATCAGGAGACCCAATGTCGATGTGCAGCTGCCCTCAGATCGGCTTCTTCGTACTTCTCATCTATAAAGTCAAGAGATTCCAAGAGGAAATCTTTATTCGTTTTAGGATCGTAGTAAGTCACTCGATGAGAAGGAACTTCGAGCTCAACAGGAATCACGGCTTTGGAACCATAAGCGAGGGCGAACGGAGTATGGCCAGTCGCAGACTTGGTCCTGTAAGCCCACAGTGTTATAGGGAGTTTATCCACCCACTTGGCTCTAGCCTTCTCCAAACGCTTCTTCAGAATGCACTTTATGATCTTAATTACGGCTTCAACCTTCCCATTTGCCTGAGGGTGAGCCACCACTGCAAATCTCTTTTCAATACGATACCTTCGACAAAAGTCTTTGAATTCAGCACTGTCAAATTGAGTCCCATTATATGTTACAATAGTTTGCGGAAGATCGAATCGGCATATGATGTTTCGGACAATAAAGTTGATTACTTTTTTGGTTGTGATCATGGCTAAAGGTACTACTTCAGCCCATTTGGTGAAGTAGTCAACTGCAACGATAGCGTATTTGGCGCCACCTTTAGAGATCGGCAAGGAGCCGATAATGTCTATACCCCACATGGCGAACGACCATGGACTGACCATCTGCGTGATTTCAGTTGGGGAAGACCTTGGAACTTTTGTATATATTTGGCATTTATCACATTGTCTTACATAATCAGTAGCATCTCGATTTATGATTGGCTAATAATACCCATAACGGAGCATTTTCTTCGCCAGAATTTGCCCTCCAGTGTGATCGCCACATTCTCCTTCATGAACTTCCTTTAGAACACGTTTTATCTCATCGTGAGCGACACAAGTAAAGGGGCTGAAAAACCTTTCCTGTACATAATTCCTTCTTGCATAATATACCATGAAGCTTTGCGAAGGACTTGTCGCTTTTCATTTCATTTTTCTGATAGGACCCCGTGCAGTAAATATTCTTTGATCGGGGTCATCCACGATTCCTTTTCAGTCTCCGCTTCCATTGTTTGGTCGATTTCCATCACGTTTACACTTGGGGTATTTAATACTTCGACCGGAACCAAGACCATCTACTGGCATAGCTGATACTAGCAAACTTTGCCAACGAATCAGCCTCTCTGTTTCGATCTCATGGAATATGCGAAATGTCATAGTACTCAAACTCTGTCAACAACTCCTAAACTTGGGTAAGGTATGGGGCAAACCGTTGCCCCTTAGCCTAATAATCTCCCCTGACTTAATACACCACCAATTGTGAATCGCAAAAGGTTTCGAGAGATTTTATTCCAAGTTCTCTAGTGAGTTTAAGTCCAATAATCAGAGCTTCGTACTCAGCTTCATTGTTTATTGCTGGGAAATCAAGCTTTAATGCATAACAGATTGACCGATTTTCATGAGTTACAAGCACAATCCCAGCTATGGAACAATAAACATTAGACGCTCCATCAGTATACAATTTCCATCGTACGACAGGGATTTCGCTGGCTTCTAGAGAATCATCCTGCATAGTAAACTCTACTATAAAGTCCGCCAATGCCTGACCCTGGATAGTCCTCCGAGGGAGATAAGTAATGTCTAATTGACCGAGTTCAATATTCCATTTAAGTAACCTTCTAGACGTCTCAGGTCGCTGCAAGACCTATCGTAATGGCTGGTCGGTGTACACATTGATCGGATATGCCTGAAAGTATGGACGGAGGTTTCATGACGCAATTAGTAAGTAGTACGCCGATTTCTCTATTTTTAGGTAGTTCCTTTTAGCTCCCGTTAATCGTTTATTGACGTAATAAATAGGCCTTTGGATCCGATTCTCTTCATGAAGCAATGCGACGCTTATAGCGTGTGCCGATACAGCCAAATAAATGTACAACTCCTCATGATCCACCGGCTTTGACAAGATAGTGGGTCTCTCCAAATGATTCACCAAAGCTTGAAACACGTCTTTACAAACTTGCATCCATTCAAAGTTTCTTTTTTCCTTCCTAATCAAATCGAAGAAAGGAATGCATTTGTCGGTAGCACTGGAGATAAACCGACTTAAGGCAGCAACTTTTCCATTCAGACTCTGCACTTGTTTAATAGTTCTCAGTGCTTGTATATCACGGATAGCCTGAATCTTCTCAGGATTAGCTTCTATTCCACGAGCATTAATAATAAAGCCCAAGAATTTTCCTGATGCAACACCAAATGAACACTTCGAAGGATTGATGTTAATCTTGTAATATTGGAGGATATCAAACATTTTTGCCAAGTCTCTAATTTGATTGCTTGGTCGTCGTGACTTCACGAGCATATCATCCACATACACTTCCATTATTTTTCCAATCTGGTCTTTAAACATCCTGTTAACTAAGCATTGATAGGTTGCTCCAGCATTCTTCAACCCAAATGGCATTACTACATAATAGTACAATCCAACATCCGTGATAAAACTAGTATGCTCCTGATCGAGGATGTACATCGAGATTTGATTATATCCTGAGTGTACATCCATGAAAGACAACAATTTGTGTCCTGCGGTTGAATCAACCAGCTGGTCAATCCTTGGAAGGGGAAAAAATGTCTTTTGGACATGCTTTGTTCAAATCTGAGTAATCTATGCACGTTCTCCATTTCCCATTTGATTTCTTCATAAGTACAGGATTAGATACCCATTTAGGGTAGACGGCGTCGCAGATAAACCCATTAACTTTTAGTTTATCCAACTCCTCCTTAAGAGCGGCAGATCACTCTGGATCCATACCGCGTCTTTTTTGCTTCACCAGGACATGCCTCGGGTCAATATTCAATGCATGGCTTGCAATGGCAGGCGAGATTCCATACATGTCAGAGTGAGTCCAAGGGAATACATCTAGATTCACTCGGAGAAAACCAGCGAGTTCTCTCATCATTGGAGGTCTGAGCTGTGATCCAATTTTTAGGACTCGTGATGGATCATCGTGGCTGACCGTAATATCAATGATCAGCTCAGCCGGTGTAGCCTTGGTCTCTTTAGGCTCCTCTTCATCGTCCCTTCGATCTATATCTTTATAGAACCGACTGTGGCGTCCGACCCAAGGCTCAGGCGTCGATTGTCAATCTTCGGTAGCTTGGATGCGGACAGTCTTGTCCACACCCTTACCTTTTTCTTTACGCTGAGCCTCCCCCAACTCAGCTACATAGCAGGCACGTATAGTCGCCTGATCGCCATGAACAACTCCTATGCCATTGTCTGTCAAAAACTTCAGAGTCAAACACCATGGGGCAAAAGCTGCCCGGAATTCAGCTAGGGTCAGTCGGCCTAGAAAGACATTGTGCGGAGAGTCAACATCCAAAACAACAAATGGAAAGATTCGCACTCCCCTTCGTTCACCTTCTCCCAATTCAATTGGTAATTCCACATAACCAATGGCTTCGGTCGCAACGCCATTAAAACTATGTATATGAGCTTTAGACAATTTCAAATCTTTGGCTTCCATTCTCATCTGATCATTTGCCTTTTTGAAGATTATATTCATCGAACTTCCACAATCAATCAAAATCCTTCTCCCCAATGCAGGACCAATCATAGCTGAAATGACCATTGGGTCGATTGTTGGAGCCTCCACCTTATTTGCATTTCTGTTCCTAAACACAGTACCATCCGCCATAGTACGTTGTTGCTTCACCGGAGCTCCATCTTCCGTATTCGAACAACATTCAAAATCCACATGCCTAATTGCGCTAGCATAGCGCTCCATCTCTTGCCAACTCCTATCCCCCGGGTGTGGTCCTCTGACTATCGTGTCTTCCACCAGTCTGCACAGGCTCCTCAGCCCTACGCGGAGCTTGTCCTCGGTTGGGGTTAGAATTCCCCAGCCCGCCATCCTGCGGGGCTTTCACAACTGTTGTAACTTCTTTTCTCGAATTAGTTTTTCTATAACATCCTGGAGATGCCTGCATTCATTTGTATTATGCCCATAACACTCATGAAACCAACAATATTTCCCGGTCTGCTTCTATTTCTCTGTTGACTCTTTCAGAGGCGGCTTTCTATACTACATGGTATTGCAAGTAGACAAATATATATTCTCCAGGGACGTATTCAGTAGCGTGTACTTATCATACATTGGAATCCTAGGCTTCAACCTTCTAGAATCCTTCTTTCATTCTCGGTTTTTATCTCCGCTTCTCTTTTGCTGATTCGGCTTATTTTGAACGTTCACTTGGACTTTCCCAGGACTGTCATCGGACTGTATGATTGCATGTTACTCTGTACTGCTTCTCCACTCAGTCCCGCAACATTCTTTTTCTGAAGGACCTAGCTTCCTCCTTTCTCATAAACTGAGTTGCCTTTGAATAGAAGCGCTCCAACGTGGCTGGCGGTTTACCAGCCAGCCAATTGCCAAACTTAGACTCCGGGTCAATCCCTCTCGTCACAGCCATAAGTATCGCATGGTCATTTGGATTGCTGACCTCCATAACAGTTGTATGAAATCTTTCCAAATAATCTTTCAATGACTCTCCTAGAGCCTGAATTACGCCAGAAAGGGAAATCATGTCTTTAGGATGAGTCGTGTGCATCCGGAATTGCTCCACAAACTTGGTTGCCAACTCATCGAATCTGGAAATTGATCATGAGGGTAGTCTCGTGAACCACATCGTTGTTATTCCGAAAAGAGTTATGGGAAAGCATCTACAATTAGTCGCATCAATAGCTCGCGTGGAATCCATCAGCCATTCATATCTCATGATGTGCTGCCTGGGGTCGGTTTTTCCCTCGTAGGCAGGCATCGACGGAATGTTGAACTTCCTTGGGTACCGTGCATGTAATACACTATCAGTGAACAGGGTATGACTTCTTGAGATTCCCCAGTCATCATTGGTTAAGCCTTGGCTCTCCCTCACTAACTGTCTGACCATTGCCGATAAGTCCGGCGTTTGGATGGGGGGTGCCAAGCGGTGGTTGCGCTCCACCTTAGGTGAATGGTCCAGTCGATGTCTGTGGGCCATTTCATGCCTTCTTGGTTCACATCTTCCCGGCGTGCATCTTGTACATTCATTATGTCATCGTTCCGAGGAGGTAACTGGTTAGCATTCAATCGAACTCCATCATCCAAACCTGCAGAAATAGTTCCAGCACGAATCCCCAAGTTTGTGTGGGGAATCCCTCCTCTAGAGGAGGGATCGGTACCGATCCCTAGGGAGGGATCGGCACCAATTGGTCCTAGCAGACTGCGATGGTCTGCCAAGCGGCATTCTGATGTTTCTACATGATTTTATTCGATCCTACGACGCCTATGCATGTGATATTCATCCGATGAGCTAGAACTTTCTAATGTCGAATAAGGAGTGGGTTCCCTCCTAGCTTTCCCATGCTGCTGCTGAATAATTTGATTCATCAAGCTGATATTAGTCTGAATTTTCTGATTTAGTTGCTGACGGCTTTCCATCAACTCTCTTATTAGATTATAAAATTCAGTTCTGGTAATAGAATCAGCGGGATTCTGAACTTTAACCGAATCAGCATTCACATTTGTTGGTTGATTGCTTGGGTCTTCTTGTTGAATGCTAGCAGTCTCATTTCCATCCACGTTCTGAGAAGTAGATCTAGTATGTCTCGCCATTATCAATCTCCTTGCTTTAGATTCATCCAAATCTGAGTAGTATAAGCAACTCTATGAAGATAACTATGGATCTCCTTCGGGGGACTTATCCAATCCAATAGCAATAAAAGGGGATCCTATCAAGCTGAGAATCAAATTCTCAGTGAAAGCACCAAAATGTTTGCAACCAAATTGGTCACAAACACCCAAGAGTAGATTTATGTAGAGAAGTAAGTGAAGAAAGTAAAATTAAAACTGAGGAATATAATAAACTAACAACGAATAAAAAGCAATAATTAGAAACATAGAGGTTTATAGTGGTTCGGCGTTGTATGGCTACGTCCACTTTGAAGATTATCTTTATCGATCAATTAATAATCTGATTACAACAGCAAGGAAAAGAAAAAAATTGATTACAATAAAAACTAAAGTAACAAGCAGTGTAAAGATCCCCAGAATGACCCATTAGGCTAGTATTTATAGGTGAGAACGACCACCAATCTCTCTGAAACTTCGGCTACATGACCTTTTAACCCACATAGGCCCACCAAATGGGTCGCTAGGCCCAAATCTCCATGAAGAGGGATCGCTACCGATCCCTTTATTGTTTGATTTTTGGGCAGCAATCCCTATGGTAGCTTCCGCATGCTTTAACATGTTAGCCCTTCAAATCTTATGCCATTTGGATGAAAGGACCTCAAGCTATTACATGATCTTTGATTTAGTATTGCTTGTGCATTACCTTCTGCTGATCCCTTTTATAGGTTATATACCGATCCCTCCATCTTTGTTTGTTCGATGCGTGATCCTTAGGGTATGCTCCCTAGGGTCTATATGCCTTGCTCTCCAAATTCCATATGATTGGACTTACAAATCTTGAGATACTGATTGTTGAATGTACGAAGGCACTTGTAATTGGTTGGATGCTGGTCCCTCTTCAACAGAGCCTGCCAAACCATATCTCCTAGCAAAACATGCCGACCCCTTCTCGATACACTATGCCGAGTCCTCCTCTGTGAATTGAAGTATGTCAATCCAAGTCAATAACCCATGCGGACCCCTTCCTTGTTAATCGAAATATGTCGATCCATACTAGCCAACTATGTTGATCCCTTACTTACTCAACCATGCTGAACCCTTCTTTACTTAATCATGTTGATCCCTTACTTACTCAACCATGTCGATCCCTTCTTTACTCAATCACGTCGATCCCTTCTTTACTCAATCATGCCAATCCCTATCAAGTTTCCAACCATACCGATCCCTTTATTTGACTAAGCTATATTCTATATTTCAAGCATCCTACATTGTTTATCTACCAATTCCATCCAATTCTGGCTTCATATAACAATCTGTACTTTACTTTCGGGTCTTACAATCATTGCTTCGGGGTCATCAAACTTAATAACAGTCAGATTTATCTCGTGCAATCAGTTCAATATAGTTGGGTTAAAATGTTGGGTAACACATTAACATTTTTAATCTTTAAAGTCAAGTGGTGTTAAGATGATTTTTCATAACTCTCTCCTCTTTAAAAAATATTTCAAAAAAAATATCAAAAAAACAAAACAAAAACACCTAGAGTCAGTGTACACACGTAAGTGTGTACACCTGCCACGCTCTGTACTCTTCTCGCATAAGCCCGAAAGGCAGTGCATGAGTGGTATATCTGGCCTCAGTTTTTCGAGTTAGGTGTATGTATATATAAATAATAATAATAATAAACACCTAGAGTCAGGTGTTCAAACATAAATGTGTACACTTGCCACACTTTGTACCTTTCTCACGTAAGCCCGCAAGGCAGTGCATGGATGGTATAGTTGATCTCGGTTTTCCAAGTTAGATGTATGTAAATAATAATAATGTTGATTTTTTTAAAATAAAAAGAGAGCAAGCGATTGAAACCTAAGCATTATCTTGACTTTACCAATTTGACTTTTACAAAAGGAAATGAAGATACCACTTTGCAAACTTGGACAATCAATTAGAGAATTGATTCCATGGTTGCACTATGTTATCAACCGAAACAACTAGCCAAGCTAGAGTCTAATTGTAATGATAACTTAATTTTTGTTGGAATTTTCGATTAGTAAAAGACTGAAATTTCTTAGATGATGACCGAGACTTATATATTACTATTTCATGTTAATTTAAAAAGTAAGTTCTTCATTTATAAACAAAAATTTGCATTCATGTCTCTGTAAATAAAACTTGCATTAGGAACTTTGCATATCCATTTGGATTTTGTGGGTAGTATCCGCTGAAAACCCTCACGAGACAATACTTGTCCTACTAGGGACACTTGGAGGTTTAACAGCTTGTTGCATACGCCTAATGTAATCGTGCTTTCTAAGAAGGTGGATTTATCTTAGTTTTAGTTTATTTGAGGATGAATAAAAAGACAAGTGTGGGGGTATTTGATGTGCAAGTAAAAATGTATACTTAATAACTTATACTCCCATGCTTAATCTTCTTTTATTAAAATAAAGGACATATTAGGGTATTTTTACATGTTTTAACCAAAATTCAAAAGTGTTTTCAAATCATCATTCACTCATTTACATTTGGACAAAATGGTCATTTTGTGTATGCATTTATTTTGAGAAAAGTTATTTGCATAATTTAATTTAATTTTGTGTGAAATTGAGTGCAAATTAAAAGAGGATTCATGGATATATACATACACAAATAGTGGAAGCCAAATAATAAAGGAAAAAGGAATTAAATCAACATAGAGGAGCCCACTTACCCACTTGCTAATAAACCACATTTGAAAGTAAAAACATAGTTAGTGGGAGATTATTTAAACATTAATGATGACTTGGAGGTTACACAAAGTCAATGGCATTTTGGTAGCTCCCTAAAAAGAGATTAGGGTTTTATACTTGTATAAATACCCTCTTATGTTTAATGTAATGGATCTCATTTTTTATGCATAGTTTTAGCCACCAAATAGAAATAAAGATTCTCTTATCTTTAATGGCTTCTTAGTCTTCTCTATTATTTTATGCTCTTTTTCTATGCTATTTTATTTCATGTCTCTTTTTATTTCATGTTAGTAGATTAGATTTATCTTATGCAATTAGTGTAGATTTATTTTTATGCAATTAGTTAGTATCTCTACTTCTTTTCAATTAGCTTTCTTCCATTTTTATTAGTTTTTTCTTTCGTTTTAATTTTATTGTTGAAATCAATTTATGTTAATATGTATTAAAATATGAGAAGTTAAACCCTTTGAATTTAGGGGTGATGAATCCCTCATGAATCATATAAAATTAACGTAATGATTTCATTTATGATCTTTTGTATTGTTATTAATGGAAATTTTGATTTTAATGGAATTTTGTTATTTATTAGTGATTTTGATAGTCTATGTTGTTCATAACAAATAGGCTATGCTTAATCAAACATAAACACAAGTTACCCTTTCATATAAATATGATTTTGGTAATGAAAGTGAAACTAGAATCAAAATTTGATACTTTATGTTACTAATTCATAGTAAATAGATCATGCTTAAAATAGTTTTTAATTTAATTTCATAATCATCTTCATTAGATTGGATAAGTGGATTAGAGCATGTATTAAAGTTTGATGGTTTAAGTTGTGTTAGTCAATATCACCATTAGGCTATATTTATAATAAATACACCAACTAATTCACAAGTGATTTTAAAAAAAGAGATCATAAATTCACGTTGTGTTGATTTGTATGATCATGAGAAGGGATTTGCCTCTAAATTGTCTTCTAGTCTCATAGTTTTAAATTCCATTTTTTTTCTTGTTTTTTTAACAATTTTTAGTTAACACAATTTTAAACGTTTGAGATGATTTGATCGAGTGATTTTGAAATTTTTACTTTCCTTGTGGGATCGAACCGTACTTGCATAAATACTATGATTGTACGCCATGCGCTGACAGTTTTTATAAAGATATAATTTGGCAGTTTTCTAATTGATAGAAAGTCCATTCCGAACATTGGTGTTTGTATTTTTTTTTGAATTGGATTCTTAGATGATAATACATATTAGTACTATAAGTCTTAGGTATTATACATCATACTACATATCAATATATGTATAACGGTTTGAATCACGGTACGCAAGTTTCGAACCTATGACCTTTCGCACCAAAGTTAAAGTGTCAAACCTCTTTCTGGTTGGTGTTTGTATTTCTTTATTATATTGCTTTGGTTGATTGTTGTTTTTTTGTATTAACATGGAAATAATGGTTGGGATCGGTCTTGAGTGTGGTATTAGGTAGTAGTTATCACCCAAAGATAGAAATCCACTCAAGTCTTGATGTAACTAAATATTAGGAACATGCGATATCCTTTAGCTCTGAAGTTACCGTAAGGGATAAGGGAATTATGAAAACTGCTTTTTATATAAAAGAAAATAACATATTACACACACACAATAATAATAATAATTAAAGATATGATGCGATTAAGAATTTAACTAAAAGGTTGCTTGCTTATATGTTGGGATGGTTGTTGTGTGTTGATTGGATTTCTGTTGATGATTGTTTATTTGAATATGTATAAATGGTTTTTGAAAATGTTTTAAAACGTGAAAGTGATCATTTTTATAAAAGTAAGTTTGTTAAAGTATATATGTAAATATTTAAAGAAACTTTTGAAGTGGATTTCGTGTTGATTTGTCCGTTGGGTGCTTTAAGCATTCTTGCCGATGCGCCTGACCAATGTATCGATAGGGATTCCTAAATACTACTATGAGACAATCGAACACAATGTTTTTTTTGGCAAAGCCAGCGGGGTTAAAAATGGGCCCCTACCATATTATTGATATACCAAGAAAGAATTACAAAGACAGGGGAACAAAGCAGCCTAAAACAAGTAGGCAAGCAGGACACATAGGAACAAGAAAACATAGAAGACAGGTATATCAAAAACAGAAACATAAAAAAAGAAGGAAGAAAGAAGACACCAATACCAACCAAGCAAGGTCAGCGAAGAGCATTCAAAAATGCATTATCAAAAGCATGCCCAGATGCTGATATACCGAATCTCATTCCCTCCAAGATACTCCCTTTCATTTGAGCGAACATTTTCCTTTTCCCTGTAAAAATAATCGCATTCCTCTCATCCCAGATCATAGAGATGAAAATTTTAAGGGTAAAGAGAAGAAAGTAGGAAGAATCATTCTTCCATCGCGTTGCTTTGTAGATTAGATCCCATTCAATTTCAATGATCATGGCAACCGACCTACCAGTGGTGATAGCATTAATAGCAGACCATAATTTATTAACGTATGGGCAGTTGAAGTATAAGTGCAGAGTATCTTCAGCAGCAGCAAAAAAACTACACACAGTACCAATATTGATTCCTTTCTGACTCAACTTAAACTTGGTTTTCAAGCTATCACTGAAGATCTTCCATAGAAAGAGGTTATGCCTCTCACTGCTATGATTAAGCCATATACGTTTGTACCAGCTGAGAATCACACAGTTATTTTGATTCACCAACAGCTTGTACATGCCTCCAATATTATACATGCCTTGACAGAAAGTCCATGAGATGCCATCATATGGAGATAAGGGGACATGACAACCACGGAGGAAATTCCATAGCTGACGAACACTCTGGTTACCAGTGTATGGAAGTACCACACTTTCATTAGAAATATACTCAATAGCCAGAGCATAATTTCTAATCCCAGTTTGGACCCGCTGATTGTAAGAGAGAATTTGACTTAGAGTAGTACCATACTTCCCCATGGGTCATCCCAGAAAGACACACGACTATTAAAACTAATTCTACTTCTAGCATAAGGCAGTATATCAGATCGAAGTTTGAGAATACACCCCCACGTCCAGCTACAGGATTGAGGAACATGCATGGTCCAAAAATTCTTATTTCCAATCATATACCTATGCGACCATTTCACCCATATATTGTCCTTATGATTCAGAAGATTGTCAATATGACAAACCATGGCAGCACGATTCCACAGCAGCATATTTTTGATACCTAAGCCACCTCTGGATTTCGGGATTTCAAGTTTGGCAAAAGCACAAGGTATTAGTTTGTTAGAGTTCATAGTGCCATGCCAGAAGAATTTAGACATCGCACTCTTTATCATATTAATCAGCTTGGTGGGAAGGATAAACGATCTGGCCCAGTACACTAACATGGAGAAAATAATCGAATTGATAAGAGTAAGCCTCCCAGCTTGACTGAGCAACCTATTAGCCCATAAAGATAATCTAGCTGTGATCCTCTCGTATAGGGGAATACATTGAGCATAAGTGATACGAGAAGTAGCCATTGGAATACCAAGATACATGGAAGTATCAGATCTTTGCAATATGGAAGTTAGACTAGATATTTGGGATATCTCATCATTGCTCACGCCAGCTATCATAAGATCAGATTTGGATATATTAATAGTTAAGCCAGTGATTTTATAAAACTTGTCAAGACCATCCATAATAGATGACACAGTCATCAAATTTGGCTTGAAAAAAATAACCAAATCATCGGCAAACATTAAAGATGTGATGAGTGGATTCTTACATTTCGGGTGCACAGAATACCTACCATCATGCACAAGTTGAACCAGAATTTGAGTTAAAACCTCCATAACTAGAATGAATAAATAGGCAGACATAGGATCACCCTGTCTAATTCCCTGATTGCTTCGAAAATATCCCTCATTATATTTATTGACCATTATTGAGAACCTAGCAGTAGAAATGCAGGCTTCAATCCATGCAACAAAATGTTTTGGAAAGTTCATTAACCCCATGATTCTAAAGACCGAGTCCCATTGCAACGAGTCAAAAGCTTTGGAAATGTCTAGCTTAAACATGGCTCTGGGAGAAACATGAGAGGTGTTATATCCTTTCAGAAGTTCGTGAGACATCAGAACATTATCAAGGATACTCCTGCCACTAAGAAAGGCAGCCTGGTTGGAAGAAATGATCTTAGGCAAGACTAACTTGAGTCTATTAGCAATTATTTTAGAAATACACTTATAAATGGTGTTGCAGCAAGAGATAGGCCTGAAGTCAGAGACGTGACTGGGGTTTTTAATTTTAGGAATGAGAGCAATGTTCGTTGCATTGACAGATCCAACTATCCTGCATTTGTTAAAGAAATTATGGACAGCCTTCAGGAAAGTTGCACCAACTATATCCTAACATGAGGTAAAGAATGTGGCATTAAAACCATCAGGACCTCCAGTTGAGTTAGAATTGAGAGAGAAAAGAGCATCTTTTATCTCATTGTCAGTGATAGCGTAAGAAAGAAAAGCATTGTCTTCAGAAGATATTCTGGGAAGGCTAACAGCGTCAAGAAGCTCAAGCGAAGGAGTGAAATTATTGCTATTACCAAGTAAGTTGCTGAAATAATCAATAAACATGTTAACAATACGAGTGGGATCAGTAACAAACTCACCATTATCATCATTCAGAGCATTAATTGTTTCTCTGGACTGTTTAGCTTTAAGCGCAGAATGGTAGAAAGAAGTATTACGATCACCATCCTTGAACCACTCCATCCTAGTCTTCTGTTTAATCATTTGCCCTTCATGTCTCATGGCATCAAAAAGTTGATTAGATAATGAAGCTTCCTGAGCCGCTATGTCAATGTTTGAAGTGTCAAACATCATAGCCTCCTGAACTTGATTAAGTTTGTGAGAGATAGTAGCAGACACCAGATTGCCTTTACCAAATTTATTCGCAGACCAAACTTTCAAATCAGTTTTGACCGCTCTAAGTTTACACTGCAAAATGAACATAGGGTTACCAAATGCAGAGGAGGACCAAGCTTTATTAACAATATCAAAAAATTCAAAGTGCAGCACCCACGCATTAAAAAATTTAAAATTTGTTTTTCTTGTCCTCATGGCAGCACCGAAAGATAGAATCTGGGGAGAGTGATCAGAAAGGCCTGGCATTGGAAGGAGGTTATACATATAAGGCCATTTGGTTATAGCATATTGATTAGAAAAGGAAAAATCAATTTTGGAGAAGGTACGAGGGGAAGATCTTCTAGAATTATTCCATGTGAATAGGGCTCCAACAGAATTGATTTCGATCAGGTTTGATTGAGTAATAGAACAGTTAAGAGGAGTTATCTCACGAATAGACAGGGGGTTGCCGCCAATCCTATGAGACAAAAGGTGGGAACAGTTGAAATCACCCATAACTATCCATGGATGAGATTCTTGCCTAAGCGATGGGAGGAGGTCAAGGAAAGATTGTCTAGCTAAGGCAGAATTAAGGCCATAAATAACAGTAAGATAAAAAGAAGTGGAAGAAGGAATATGGATACAGCGCATGTGAATGAGTTGAGATGATAGGAGAAGAAGAAAAAACGAAGGGATTATAGATAACAAGAATTCTACCATAAGGCGCCTCAGAGAGATTATTGATCGACTCCCAACTCGAGTTAATGAAGTTAGCAGCCTTGGAAGTAAGAGTAGCATTAAGCTTGGTTTCTAAAATGGCAAGTATACCCAGAGCATGAGTAGAGATTAATTTCTTACATTGATCTAGTTTGATTTCAGAGTGAGCACCTCTAATATTCCACACACTAATATTGTTCAACATTGATCAACTACTTGGTTAAGGAGAAGTTTCTTTCTGGTACCCCTAGTTAAAGGAGTGTTTTGGACATTAGTTCCAGGGAAGGTAGGAGAAGATGTGGAGCCAACACAAGGGTTGAGATCGATTTCAGGGAGGATCTTAGAAGATTTGATGGATTTTACATTACTAGACTTGGACTGGCCTTCCTTTTGAACCAAGAGAATTGAAGTACTGGGAGTAGATTCAGTGGGAGGGGAAAGAGAGGGGGGTGGAGGTTTCCAGGCCATGGGAGGTTCAATATGTTGGTAAGGACGATCAGTTTCCATGCATGCTGAGTTATTGATGTTTGGAGAAGTATTTGGTTCAGTGGAACTTAAATTATTTCTCTGCATGTGCACAGTGCGAACGTGCACATTGGAAACATGGACAGAATTAGATTTGGTTGGTGAAGGATTGGATATAGCAGAAGTTGAATTGCTATTACGAGTTGGTCGAACACAATTTTTTGAAATAAGGAATATATTTTGGGTAATATTAAAATTGATGTTTGAAAATAATATTTTGAAAAGGAGAATATTTTGAACGGGTACAATGTTTTGAGAAAATGTAGAACTACTATTTTGCAAAGAAATATATTGGAAAGAGTGATAAACAATATTTTGAAAAACAAGTAATGTTTGAGATAAGTTAAAGAAGTAAATATTTTGAATAAAAATTATCGATAATATTTTGAGGAAAAATGTTTTAGAAAGAAAATAGTATTTTTAGAAATATTATAAACCATACTTTGAAAGGAGTACAATACGACATTTTGAGAAATATTAGGAAGTGTTTCGACATAAAAGTATACATTATTTGGTGAATTAAAGTATTGTTTTGAAAATGATAAAGTTATTTCATAAGTTGAATATTTTAAATGGTGGTTGCAGCCATTGAGCACTAGTATATAGTTCGGATTGATAGCCAGGTAATGTTAATTGCACGATTAACATGGCAGCTAATCAGTGAAGCGAGTTGCTAAAATCCATGGGAAGGCAAATTTGTTTTATTTTTGAAATATTTTGAGTTCGAGAATGTATGGTATGTGATGAAGTGGTATGTGTGTGTTATGTTGGTTAATTGTTTTGTGACTTGGATAAATGATGTGAATATATTTGTAATATTGTGCATTAAATCTTAAAAAGAAATAAATAAAAGTTTTCAACTTAAAATAATTTTTGAAATAAATATGATATTCACATATTTTGTGTAAAGTATAGATTTTGGATAAGTTATTATGTTAACAACTAATATTTTATGGAGGAAAATTTTCAAGGAGAAATAATAAAATGATAAATATATGAATGATGATCGAGATATTAAAGTGTTTTAAGTAATTTTGTGAAATTTGATGTTGAGAAATTGAAAAGAATTTTTCAAAAAAATTATGTGCTATATTATTTGAATGCATTAAAAAAGGCTTCTCATTAAAGTGATGAATATATGTGATTTTTGGTAAAATGAGCTTTTGGAGATATAAATATTTTGGAATAAATATATTACATTTTTTTATTAAAGTGATGCATAAATTTGATTTTTGTTAACATGAGTTATGAATTAAATAAGTACGAAGAATGTGTTTTGAAAATTTATTTTTGAAATAAGTTCAGTTATGATGAGATATTTTTTAGTTTAAGAACGAGGATGAGAGAGCCCACTTTTGTTTTCTATAGACGACCATTTATTAAGGAGTTGGAATTTCTCAATTTTGATTTTTTGGAAAGATGGGTTGAAGTAAACAACTTTGATATAAGGTGTTTTGTTTAATTTCATGGTTTTTTTAAAAATGAAAATTGATTTGAATGAAATTATACTTTTGGACAGAGTTTCGAGAGCTTTGAAATTTTTGGGTTGAACTAAAACAATCATAACTTTTGATCTCTTGTCGGATTTTAGTGATCTTCCTTTAGTCGGAATAGTATTTTTGTAAAAAAAAATTTTTGTGCTAATTACCTTTTAATATTTTAAAGTGTTAAAATATGTTTTTATGCAAAAGTATATCTCTATCCAAATTTTTTGTGTCGAAACCTTGAAGTGGTTTGATCATAACTTTCAAACCGTTAATATGTATTCGAGGATTTTGTGCTTTCTAGAAAGCTATGAGTGTAAGCAATAACTTTCGTTTCAAGTTTTTTTAATTGAGTGTTATCCATCGTTTGAACCAAGCGACGTCCTGGAGGATCTGGACTTCAAGATAATGAAGAAATAGGTCAAGTAATTTAAGAGGTGTAGGGGATGATGAACAAATAGAGCACGATAATTTTGGCCAAGGTTTGCATAAGACAAATATGTTGGTATCGACATGATTGACAATATCGGCACCAAGTTGTTTGAAAATGAGATCCACTCTTGAACTGTAGATGAAGTTGCATTATACTTTGAAGAAAAAGACTCGAATATGACAAATCATGTCGGTACTGACATGATTTGAAGGAGCAATTTTGTCAATTGATGTCTAAATCTTGAAGAGTAATGCAAACATGAAGAGGGACCAAAGAAATAAAATGACAAAAACATATCAGTACTGATACGATCATGTCGGTACCGAGTTATTTTGATTGATGAATTCTACATGTTCTTCGTGCCTAAATGATCAGATCTGGTTTCTTACATGTTCCCATGTAAGTCAACGACTTTGAAGAAAGATTTCAACTATAAATATCCATCCATTAGCAATGAAATAAAGATTTTTAGATCCTTACACTAAAATTGCTGCTTTTTTGGTTGTTACCTAGTTTTTTGAGCTATACTTGTTGTAAAAAGTGGTTGTAGTTGCAAGAATCCTCCAAAATAAATTAATAGTGGACATATGCAATCAAATTGAGGCCAAAACACTTTAAAAATCTTGTATTTCTACTTTTTATTTTCATTTTTTACTTAATTGTTCTCGTTTTCATTTGATTTGGGAAGTTGTGTCAATTTTTGACACAACATATAGATTTGTTTGGTGGAAACTATGGTGTAATGAAGATGGCAAAAATAATATAAATATGGAAGTTTTTCGGATTCATTTTATAAATAACTTTGGGACTTCTATATTTTAAATTTTCTATAAGATTCATGGAAAGGAAGAAATTTTTTGGATTATTTTAGATACTCATCTTTGAAAAGTAGTTAAGAGCCATATGTTTTAATATCCTGAACTTGATTAAGAGATTTTATACCTCACGGTGTTTGTTTTGTAAATGGATGTAATGTGTCTATGAATAGTATGGCATGAACTATTTTTCTATAAAAATGAGATAAAGTAAAAGGTTATATCTATAATTATGTGCAGTGTGTGTTGTGAATTTTCGGAACGCACTTCGTATTATGGAGATTACTCCGAAGTTTTCTGAAAATTTCAACAACTGAAAAATATTTGATTATTCTATGAGAGTTTGGAATTTTCCTAAATGCGTTTGTTCAAACTCATAACACATGACCGCATATGGAGAGCAAGGATGATAGTCTTTTGTTTTGGGAAGCCACCGAAAATGGGTCTAATAGTTTGTCATGGCATTGTATGAGCTTATTGATTTGGTTAGCAAGAGCTTTGGTTGTTTATGCGATACGATGAGTAATATATGCCTAAGTAGAGGCTAGAACACTGTTAACAAATATTTTGGAATGTTACTGTGTGTTGCTCTATTAATACTTAAGAAGTTAATGCTGATCACTATACGTGCTAACCTAAGAAAGTAAATAAAGAGCTTTGTGTGGTATGTTTATGATTGAGTTTGATGATTGTGCTCTGTTTAGATGGTTGCATGTTTTGCATTTATGTTTAAATTGTAGATGCGTGTAGTAAAGCTAGAAATATTATCTTAGTTATAGATTTTCCCTAATGAGAAACTGCAAAGATGTAATTTTCCTATGAGGAGTCTATAACAAGCTGATGTTGAGAAGTAATTAATTAAGATTAATAATAGGTTTTAATTAATTAAATAGGTTCTAAATAATAAAATGTGAATAAGTTGATATTAAATTATTAATATTAGGAATTTGAGATGATCTAGAAATATAGAAATTTGTTTGGGATTTAAACGATGAAGCACTTTTGAGAATTTGAATTTTTTATTATAATAAAACAGTTATTCTTAAGATTCGAGGAAAAATATAAATTGATTTGTGGTAATAAAATTATATTGGAAGAAATTATTTGATGAAATTTATTATTAAATGAATTATTTTGGTATTAAATAAGCAATGAATTAGTAATAATAATAATAATTTTTGCCCTTTTTTAAGTGATATTGGTATTTATAAAGTGGAAATGTTTTTTAAAAGTGAATTAAAAATGGATTAATAAATTTCATGAAGTTAATAATTGTAAATAAAAGAGTTTTGAAATTTACTAAAGTGAAGAATGACATTTTATTCTATTATTTAGGCTAATAAATGATTTTTTATTAAAATGGGCATAATATTTCAATTTTGGGATAATTAATTCTAAAATGAGGGAAATTGTGGAAAATAATTTTTGTAAAAATATATAGTTTTGCTTAAGCATTAGTAGAAGACACATGTGTTTTTTAATTGGAATCCGAATGTGCTTTGATCTAAGTACAAATTGATTTGCAAAGAAAGAAAGAAAACAGAAATGAAATAATGAAGCCCTTTAGTCCATAAACTAATTCAAATGATGGAACTAGATATTTTCCTCTCCACAATTCTTGGGTATTCCAGACTTTTCTATTCCTTGCTTAAAAAATTACCCCATATCTGATTTTGAGTATCTTGTAGCTCCATTTTCATTTAGAAAATTTTAAACCCTAATCTCACCTTAAAAAATTCTCAATAATTCAAATAAAATCTTAAAATTGCTGAAATCAAAATAAATACTTCTCAATATGAATACACACCACTATGATCTTGCAAAATCTAGTTTTGGCTATGTGGAGTTGGCTTTAGAAAATTACAGTAAGTGGATAAGATGGAGTTGGAGCTACTGCAGAATACTATGGAAAGATTTGGGTTGCTAGAGAAAAGGTGAGCGTTATTGCTCATAAATCTGTCTAAACGATGAATGTTCGAACGTGTGAATGCTTTTGTTTATATTTGTGCTTGCCTTGTTATTGTACCATTTTTTCCATCACTAATTAAATCCATCATTGCATAGTTGCAAACTCATACGTGTGAATGCATTGCTTGTTGATTAAATTTGGATGCTTAAACGAGGTGGAAATTATAGCATTAAAGTTGGGTTCGATTGGTAAAGAAATGGGGGGGATAGGTCAAATCTCGAGCTTTACTGCTGTAGGTTCGACCTCAGTGGTCGACTTTCGAGTCACCAGCAGTTGACTGCTGGTGACTTGGGCGGTCAACGTCCAGGCCTAGCCTAGAGCAATGAAGCTCTAGGCTTGGCCCTGCACGCTCGGTTTTCTTTAAAAAAAATTCGAAAAATAAAATAAATATATGATTTCGAAAGTAGAAAGAATGCATTTTTGAATTGTAAAATTATTTTATGGAAATTCATTTATTTTTATTAAAAATTAATTGATAAAAGAATGAAAGGTTTAAAATTAGTATAAATTGATTTTGGGCTTTAAAAATGTATTTAAAATTCTATTTAATTCCAAAAAATTATGAAATTATTTATAGTAAATATTATTTGATTTTACAAGAGTTTCCTCTGATTTTTAAATATGGAGAAAGATTTTAAAATATATTCTACAATTTAAAATAAACAAAAATTGTTTTTTCGAGGTTCGTAAATTCATTTAAAAACCGTATTTAATTATAAAGAATTATACAATGATTTGTATAAATAATGGTAGATTTTGAAAGAGTTTTTTATGAATTTTGAAATATGGAAAAGAGATTTAGAAATGTATTATAAGGTTTAAAATCCTTATCTTTGATTTTAAATAAATTGGGAAAATGGTGTTTTAAACTTTTATTTTTTTGATAACAAGAGTGATACGTTATTCAAACAGAGCGCTCATTATAATGTCTCAGGGGATCGAAACCCATAACTATCAGAACCTTTGTCTAAAACGTCATACCTCTAACCACTTGAGTTAGAGGTCCTTGACTTTTAAAAGTGTATAAATGCTTTTGGAACGTTTAATATATTTTTTTATATATAATTTTTTTTCTAAATTAATTATGTGCTTTGTTGATTATATTTTCTATATAACGAAAATATTGAGTAAACGGAGTTATAACACCGTCGGGTATGAGACGTTCGGTAATATTTCTCTGGTTCTTCTTTGGACTTATTGCATAGAATATTATTGTGTGGAGAGGGTGTAGTTTACGGGCGTTGAGTAAACGAGCAAGTATTATGAGGTAGTATGGGATACCTGAGCTGATATTTGCTCAATTATTGATCGTGAGAAAATGTCACCTATACGGGGATGGGTTATATGAGGTATTCATACATAAGGTGTTGCGAGCTGCGAGCAGCGAGCTAAAAGCCATGTCTTTCCATCTTTTTTATGTGTACTCATTTTATTTTGGTGAGTAGTAATATGCTAGCATCCATCCTAATGGCCTGATCGTGGGGTCACGCTCTAGATCAGTGACATATTTGTTGTATATGGCTAAGAACATTGTCTCGTGTTCCCTAGGCCAGCAATCTGTTACCATTTGGGGGAATTTGTAGGGTCATGACCATGACATTGCGTAGTCATGCAAGCATGTTGCTGCAAGATGGATACTGGGTCATATAGCCATTGAGGTAACTTAAGACTATAAGGATAACGTTGAGAACATGTGAGGAAGACTCTTGGAGCAGAGATATGAGATCATCAGTCTTTTGTCTAGTTATTGATGAGATAAAATAGACCTCACTTATTCACCTTTGCGAGATCATTGAGTATGCGGCTGTGAGTTGATATAGCCGTTTGCGAGGCTAAGAGCCATGAAGTAGTCAGTCACGTATACATGTTTGTTATATGATTATCTATGAGATAATACACGACATTACCGCAAGCATGTAATATTGAGGAGTTTGACCCTAGCTGAGAGCTAATTGTGCATAACCGAGAGCATGTCATATCTGTTTTTGACATTGGTATGTCACGGATACTTGTATGTTATTTACCTTGTATGTTGAGTATGACGGACACCGGGTATGTATACATTATGATTATCTGATAGATAATCGTGGTATAGTTGAGAGCATGTCATTATTGTGTTTGATGGTTATTAGGCATTGATTGTTGTTAGTTGCGTAGTTAGCTCTCCCATTTTGATGTTATACCATTTGATGCATAATTTGATTTCATTTTGTTAGGATGATGATATATGTGCATGGTTTTTGAGATATGTTGATATCTTTTGGGATATTTTTAGGCCACTTTGAGTTACACATGGTTTTACGATGCCAGCCATTATTATATGTGTTATTTATATAATACTTGAGGTTAGTCCGAGGCATTTCAGGTTCATGGAAGAAATGACCAGCTGTGTACGTCGAGCATAGTTTGAAGGCTAGTATTGGTAGGGTGATGTAGATATATATATATATATATATATATATATATATGTATATGTATTTATGCATCCTCTTGTGTATATTTTGATGTTATGTTGAAATGTATGTGATGGATTTACGTTATACATGTATAATTCAAAATAATGGATATTGGACTTGTTTTTGTAAACTCACTTGGACTTATGTATGATATCTATTATATTTTATCGCTGTGTTCTATGACTCTGATATGTATTATTCATTTCATATTACGTATTGTTTTATGTTGGAAATGCACTTGTTTATTTCTTTGTACCGATACCGAATGTGTATAGGGAGTAATATATAATTTTTAAATACGTACCGGTGTTAGTTCAAGGAATATTCACTTGTGACAATTCAGTATTGCATTATTCTCTACATTATCAAACAATATATCTCAATAATACTATTTGGTGGCATGAGTATAGATGTATGGTGTTACATACCTATGTCTTGATTTTTATTTTAAATTATTATTTGTGACATTTTATATTCCGAAGTTATTGTAAGATCGGGATTACTATATTTGTAGTCCTAAGCATTGTGTGTTTATTATTACATTAATTAATCCTAGTTTATAATAAATAATTAATAAAACATAGGCTAATTTTATTTATACACCAATAATCACTTAATGCATCATAAAATATAGTTAATTAGTATACATCAAAAATTATTTTACACGCACCATTTCTTTTATAAATTTTCCATTCTTTTCATC
The DNA here is from genome assembly GCA_030737815.1 of Allium fistulosum. Lineage (NCBI taxonomy): Eukaryota > Viridiplantae > Streptophyta > Magnoliopsida > Asparagales > Amaryllidaceae > Allium > Allium fistulosum. The sequence continues at coordinate 1,040,177,858 of CM060902.1, read as the reverse complement.
TTTGTTATATTCTCTCTTTAAAACTTAAAACCCATTTACACAAAACTAGAATTTTTTAACATTAAATTAAGTAAAAATTCAACAAAATGAACATTAATTTTTAGCACTACTATTGTAACTTCTTTTTTTTTTTTAATTTTTAAAGAAATCAATTCTAATTTTGAAAAAAAACTAAATATTTTTAAATTAAAGCAGATGATCCTGAACAGGGGCAAAGCTAGTAATAGTCAAGCTAGGGCAACTGCCCTACTTGAAAATTTTCAAACTAGCTTAAAAAAATTGATTTCATTATTTGCTCTATCTGAAACTTTGTTTTGGCCATACGTGAAAGTAAAGTAAGGATTTTGAACCCATTCACATTAGCTGAAAACGTTACTCTAGATCATTAGCTGAAAACGTTGCCCTAGATCAAATCTTATGTTAGTTCTGCCACTTATCCTGAAAGTTGTCTTAATTAATAGTTTAGGTTTCATAATAAAAGATTTATTAAATTTTTGGTCAAAATATATAAATTTGACTATTTTAATACTCTAGTTTGATAGGTTATAAGGGGAATACGTAAAAATGGACTTAACAAAGAGTAATTTACTAGTAGATTTTCGTATTAAAATAATGATGTATATGGGATGATTTTAGATAGCAAGAGTGGAATTTGCCAAACAGATAATTATTACCCTGCCCTTCTTCTTCCATCTTCAACATTCTACTTTCAAGACCCTAGTCTTTATCCGACAGAAAAAATGAAAACCTACGCCACAAATTCCGATTTCTGTGGTCCCGACAACAACATGCTCATCAAATTCTTAATCACTCTTTCGATTTCCAGACAAAATATCCCACTCGTTTCTTTTTCTAATCTCCTTATCCCCTGAAATCAAATTAAAAAAGAAAAAATAATAGCCAAATAATGATTGTTGTTTCTCCCATTAATGCAAAGCCCAGCATCTCTCCTTCTGCTTTCTTCTCTTATTCAGATTTTTGCCCAACTCACTATAAAGTTGTTGAGTTCAGACAACCTTCTCGTGCACTTAAAGTCATATGTACTGCTACTAAACAGGCAAAGAAACCAGGCATGCACCTTTTGGTTGGCTTTCATTCGTAATAAAGATAGAATTTTTTTATAGTAACGTTGTGAATCATATTTGTTTTCTTTTTGATTCGCAGCCGAGGAGGAATGGAAAGTCAAGCGTGAGGTTTTGCTTCAGAAAAGGGTATAATAAAAATATCCTAGTTTGATCTTCTGATTTAGTACTAGGTTGATTAATAAACTACACAAATAACTGATTAATAGTCGAAAACATTGGTTTGTTTTAACACGACAATCGAAAGTTCCTCTTGCTTTTATAGAGGATGTAGAATTATAGAAGCATACTGTTAAACAGACAAACACGGTGGACAAACTAGATTTAAACAGAATTTAATGCTGTAAAAATTGTTGTAGGTTAGAAGTATGGATGCAAAGGAAGCTTACCGACTACAAAAGGAGAATAAATTTGTAATTTTGGATGTTCGCCCTGAAGCTGAGTTCAAAGAGGTATTATTATTTTTAAATGTACAGCACTAATCGACTATATGTAGCCGATGTACTAAATTTTGTGTTCTAAGCATTTTTAAGTTAATACTTGAACTAATCAGAACAATGAGATTACATGGTACTTATTCCACCTTGAATTTTCCGTGTATAGCACCATAGATTATCGCCCTTATATACAATAACAAATTGTAGACGAAATATTTGGGCATATAACAGATGTGTGCACGCACTAGAGTGGCAATTAGACCCAATCTAATCTGGCCCATCTTGGTCTGATGGACCTCGGGTCTGTCCATTTTGGATCCGGTTAGGTTTGTGGAATCCAGTTCTGTAGAGTCCAAACTATACTATTTCTTAATCTAAGTCTGCATTTTGATTCAACTTGCATATGCTTTATGGATCTCAATTACAATTGTCAGCCCTAGGAAGCATATGGATTCAAATATGCACACTTCTTCATCTCTCTCTCTCTGTTTTTTTTTAGACAGAACTATAAGTTGATCAATCTTTCTAATTGGGTAGTTTTCAATAATATATAGGGACATCCACCCGGTGCAATCAATGTGCAAATTTACAGGTTAATAAAGGAATGGACAGCATGGGATATTGCTCGGCGAGCTGCATTTGCATTCTTTGGCATATTTTCTGGAACTGAAGAGAATCCTGAGTTTATACAAAGTATGCTACTTCACAAACTTTTCTTTTTTCTGAAAGAACATCTCAAACATACATGCATCGAATGTTCCATACCATATCGTCATATTCTAAGTCAATTTGTAGGTGTAGAATCAAAACTTAGTAAAGATGCAAAAATTATTGTCGCATGTTCAACTGGCGGAACCATGAAACCATCTCAAAGCCTTCCAGAAGGTCAACAATCCAGGTTGATTTTTATGCACATTGAGCTATATACCATATTTTTTTCTATTTCAAGAACCGATATTTTCAAGACAATTAAAAAGTACATATAACAAAATGAGTATTAGTAATACCTTAGCTCTATATTGTACTTTTTTTTATAGTTTATACCTATAAGTACTTCTGCACGTGCGATACATGTGCATAATGTATATAACGGAAATTCTTAGAATACACATAATTCAAAATTATCATGGTTAATTTTAATTGTAGTATTAATTATTTTTAATATTGGAAAAACATTATTACATAAATAAAATTTACCCAATGATTTCAAGATGGTTGCATTTAGCCATTTATATAAAGTTTGAAATATGAAATAATAAACCTATTTTCTACTTTACAATTTTAGAATTGATTTATTAAACACTGTTGTAAACGACTTTTAAATATGTGGAGATTAGGGACACATCTTTTTTTCTAAACCTACTAGTTTATATCATTCTCTTTTAGAGACTAATTTCTACATCATCTTTTTTGAATTTAATTCTTTTTTACTTATCTCGTTTTCAAATTTAAAAGTTGCCACTCCGACGTGTATTACGGCGGTTATGGACGTATATCCTAAGAGCGCATGTTAAAGTTAGTAAAATTACCCAAATACCCCTGAATTTCATATTTTTTATAAAAATAGGGATGTAATTTATAAAAGAAAATTGAGAGGGATCGTAATGCTAATTTTTTATAATCGTAAGAATGTATGCCAAAATTTTCCTTTAAATATAATGAAGAAACTGAACGTATGAAAGCTTACTATTATATACATGTGATGAAAATAATAATAAAAGTTCTATATCGAAAAATAACTAATATAAAATCCTATATAAATATAAAAGGGTCACTCTTCACATTGTCAATTGGTTTTGTAATATATGAGTGGTTCTTTAAACTAACAATGTTATTAGAGCTAGGATTACAACTAAACGTATGTGTTTAAACGTCAGGCGCACCACCTGAAATACTTATGATCACGTAGTTCTTCAAGATACGCCACACTTGAAAGAGACACGATGAAATGAAATCCCACATTGAGAAATAACTAATATAAGATCTTATATAAATATAAAGAGATCACCTTTCACTTTGCCAATTGGTTTTGTGATAAATGAGTGATTCTCCAAACTAACAATATGTTTGGTTTGTACAATGACCAATGATTTTTTTTAACATCATTTGTGGTTAAGTGTTTGTTTTGCAAAAATCTTTTATCTTATTTTCGGACTTTCTTCATTTTTCTTTTTAAAAAATTGAATTTCATTTGGACATCACATTCACTAACAAAATTACATGATGCCAAATTCAAAAGAATTGTATATAATAAGTCTTTTCAAAATATGTTTAATAAAAAAACCAAAAGGTTACTTTTCTAAAATGATGTAACATGAAAAATATACAGTTTAAAGTGACTAAAAAACATAGTATAATAAAAAGAAAGAAAATAGAAAAATAGTAAGTCATAACGAGAATCCGAATTCCCGTGAGAAGATAAATGCACTTAAATCATTTCAAGTGCTAAACAAAATGTTATTATTTTGAGAACTTTGTGGCCTAACCAAAGAGCAGTGACAATATTACAACTATGATTATAATAGAATAACAACATGAATCTAGGGACATTGACATGTTAGTGTCATGAGTTAATGTATATTTTAATAAAACGAAGAACCTATTTTGCTTACAAAAAACTAAATGAAAAGGAAAAAAGCTAGAGAATTAGGAGAATGGTACAAACTTTTTTACTCGAGGATAAACGATGTAAAAAAAATTAAGGAGGTATAATTGTTGATGAGGTTTCAATTCTCAAATTTCATACAAGATCTTGTATTTACATATCAGACAATATTAGACAACATTTCTCAGACAATATTTCTGGTTTAGATTTGAATATCTCAAGTTAGATGAGTGTCAAACGATATAAACCTACATTTTTCATTCGTCCAAATGCGAAAATGAGGTATCAACATAGATCTTGAGTGATATAAAGGAGATTTAAAACTTCGATTGTTCATAAATACATGAGAGACATAGTCGAAGTCATAGTAGTTAACGCGCTAAGGCGCAAAAAGGCGCAAGCCTTGAACCTTGGGCCTTTTTGCGTGCCTTTTATACAAGCTTGATCTACTATTTTACTAACCACAATTTGAATTTTAAACCATATCTTATAATTCATTCAACTATTTAAATATTTTATTATCAAAATTTTAAATTTTAAACCATATTTTATAATTCATTTAACTATTTAAATTTTTTATACAACTATTTTGTAAACTAAAATTTGAATTTTACAAAAAGTCACATCAAACTGCAAAAATGTACACTCAAACTGCAAATAGGCGCACAACATACGCCTGAGTCTTTTTTGAGCCTAAACGCACTTATGCGCGCGCCTTGATAACTATGGTCGAAGCATAAAAGCAAAGAAACAAGATAAACTAATGAACATTAAAATCATTTCAAATGATCAAACTCTAAATATTATTAGTGCATAGGCACCCCAAATAGGTTTAGACTAAAGATACAAAACAATTTCTTTAAGTATCATTAGATGAAATATGCAGTCGAAACCAATGTACGTATTTTTTTATAACCGAGGAGTTCAACGGACATGTAGGTGCGATACAAGAGTTATGAAGTATTTGGTTTTGAGGGCACGCAACGAGGAATAAGACTAGTTTTTAGACTTTGCTAAGATATTTGATCTAGCCATTAGAAATTTTATTTTATTTTGATAAAAAACTTGATAACATATAAAAATGAATCAAATAAAACATAAATTAATTATTGTTTATACTAAAGATTTAACATCTCGTAAAGATTGTAGAATATTACTCAGAGAAGGTCTAACGAACCAACAACGATTTCTAGTATTAGGCGTGAAATGTAAAAGACTAGATTTAAAAAATACGAACGAAGGGAAAAAAACATTACATGAAAATTTTAAAAGGTAATATAACAAATTCGATAAACAAACGAAGTAACACAATGAATTTGGAACAATGATACAAATACGATACAGGGAAGCATAACAAATCATATAAGACAAAAGGGTAAGGTATTTTTTTCAAAAAAAAAACTAAAGTGAATATTTTTATCAAAAAATCAACATGATGGCGACTTGGCCAGAGAAGAAATACAACTAAATATAAACTTAAAGAAAAAAATTTCAAAAATAACAAACTAATATAAAGTAAAAGGATCTAAATGAATATAAAAAATAAAGAAAATAAAAGTTGTTAAAATGGCTAAATAAATTGCTTATTGAAATGTGTACGAAAACTTAAGTAGAAAAGGGAAGAGTATATTTATAAATTTACTAAAAAATGATGTATAGATTAACTTCAAATTTGAAACAATAAAATGCACAAAAGACAAATTTGCCAATATATTGATAAAAGAGGTGGACATACTATATACATAAAACTATTTTAAAATAATGCTTAATAAAGAAAACCACAAAGAGGAAGTAGAACAAATAGAAAACAAGTAGGGGTGACATATGAATAAAAATAAATAATGGAGAAATAATAAGAGAAACGAGAGAAAAGAAAGCAGTAGTTACTGGTAATATATATGTAGAGCTACATTGTATAATATAAATTAAAAGAGGAGAAAATACCAAACCAGTGAAGCAAAAGCCCTTTATATCAATTTTTAGAATTAAGAAAACATATATAGTAGAGAAATTAAGTTAATGAGTCATACAATAAAATAATGAAAAAACTATAGGACAGATTAAGATTTGAAATTTTGTATCAGACAACCAAGTTAGTTTTATGTAAGGCTGTCAATGAATGCTCGAAAAATCCATAATCCATCCGCGACCGTATCCGAAAACGGATATATATCCGACATCCTGAAAAGCGGATACAGATGCGGATACGAAAACATCCGTATTCGAAAATTATCTATTCGGTTTTTGTCAAATTATAGTTTATTTACGTGTTTTAGTATAATAAAAGATATGTATTTATTGTTTTATCAAGTTAACATTTTGTATTGTATGCATTTGTTGCGTATTAACTGCTCAAAACCATTTATTATCATCATATTTGTTGATTTTGTCTGTTTTTATAATCAATGGGATTGAAAAATAATCATGTTATGCCAAAATTTTCTATTTACGTTTCTTGATTTATCGATCGTTGGCGAATAAGATAATTATCCTATCTGTTCATATCGGCGGATGTGGATATCCAAAAATAATTTTGGATGCGGATATCCGCATCCGAAAATATTCCTGAACAAACATAGACTTCAAATCAATAATCAAAGAGTACACTTAATAAGGTGATTAATATGACAATTCAGAAGTAAATAAAAACAAAAAAGATCTACATATTGTTTTCTTAGATTTCAAAAAATATGAAGTACTAAGAGACAAAATTTGGTGGGTTAAAAAAACAAATCAAAACAAATTTTGGCACATTCTAACACTTATTTTAGATACGTATAAAAATTCCAAAGAACGTATTGATGTCGGTCTACATATAGAAAAAACTAATAAGCTTTTGTTAGATGTTGGATCATTATACCAAAGATCATACGTATTTATGTTAGTATTAGATGAAATAACAAAGAAGCTCAAGATTGTTGTGGTCTGTGATGCATAATCACATTTAAAGGGAATAAATATAAAAAGAAGGAAAAGATATATTTGAACTTACCCAAACTATTATAATAAAGTGAAAGATTTTCCTCAATTTAAATTAGATGCAACTCTTTATCATTGCCAATATACATGGGTGACTTAAGCACCTAGTAAAGACACCATTTTTCTTTCAGAGATAATGGGAAAGGCTGGGAATCAAAGTTTAGAATTGAATTTTGGTACTTAAATTGTGATGGATTTTGTAATTGTTTTGGGAAAATGAATAAAAAAAGATTCAAAGGAATTGTTTTATGTTTTATTTTTTAGTTCTTCTAATCTTAAATCCAGTTGTATAAGGATCCTTGGGTAACACTAAAAGTTGGCATTAGTCTATTGCATAAATTAATTTTTCTGAAGGAAGTTTAATTATGGAGAAAATAAAGGCTGAAAAATGAAATTGGAGAAATTGAGAAATCTTGAAGGCGGTGATGTTGGATTTTTTTGTATCTCAATCTTTTTTCATCAATTATTGGAGAAGAAAGGAGATAGATCTAGTAGAGAGGGAAAATAGATAAAAAACTGCATGGGCTAGTCTACGCTCTTTTAAGGAATTCGATATTTCATGTTGTTGCTAATGAAACATTACCTAAGCAATATGGAAGAAATTGGTAGGAATTTATGCTAATAACTCAACAAATAAGGTCCTTTTTATGTGAATGTTAGTAAATCTAAAGCCTAAGGAATATGAATTTATTAAGGAACATAAATGATTTTCATGTTAGTGTGATTCTTTTGATAGTCGTGAACTACAAGGTTGACGATGTGAGGCATAAACCTTGATGTTGATGATGTTGTGATTTTTGATACAAAATCACATTTCAAGAAAACAAATATAAAACATAAAAACATATATTTGACTTGCCTAAATTAATATTACATATTTGGATATGCATATTATACTAAAAAAGCCGTCTCTCTTCCAAACTGGATTCAATAATTTATTTGGTGTCATATACATGGTTAAATAGAGACATCATTTTACTTTTAAGTTAAGTGAATAACCGCATTAAGTTTTTGGCTTTGATTTTAATACTGAAATTAGGGTTTATATTTGTTTTTGGAGAAAATAGTAAAATTAAGGTTTGGAGGAAATTATATGTGATTGTTCTTCTGCACTTCTTATTTCTAAATAAATCTAATTGTATAGGGATTCTTAGGATAACCCTTACAATTGATATCAAAGTATACTACACAATTTTTATAAAGAGTGTGGTTTTGGATAAGATAAGTGTTGAAAAATTTAATGAGCAAAATTGTAGGTTATGGAAAGCAAAACTGAAGAATTTTGTATATCTTAATAATCTTCACCGACCATTCGAAAACAATGGAGAGAGACCTAGTGGTATAACGGAAACAAAATGGAAAGCTTTGGATAAGAAAGCTGCATCGTCTATTCGATGCTTTTTGGAGAATATAACGTTTTGTATCGCTGCTAATGAAACATCTACCGATGAAATTTGGAGGAAGTTGATTTTTTTTAATGTAAAGACCTATGTAACAAAGAAGACTTTGCTTATGCAAGGATTAGTGAATCTGAAGCTTATAGTAGATGAGTCAATTGGAGAGCAATTTAACGAATTTCAAGCAATTATGAATCAGTTGATAGTCATGAATTATAAGGTTGATGATGAGACAGCCTTGATGTTGATGAGTTCATTAGCAGAAAGTTGAAAAACACTTGTGGTTGCACTAAATAACTCAAGTTTAGATGAAGTTGTTTTAATGTGTTTGATGATTAATAGTCTTCTTAATGAGGACATATGAATGATGAACTTAATGATGGGAAATAATAATAAAGAAAGAGAAAATAGCAACTCGATTGAAGAGGTGAATCTTGTAAGAAGAGGTAAGTGAAAAAATATGGAAATAGATATCATTTGCTATTACTGAAAAAACCAGGTCATTTGATGATAAGCAAAGACAAAAGTAAGGGTTTGGTGTTTGATTCGGGTGTATGTTTCCATATATACAAACAAAAGGAAGCATTCATTTATTATAAAGAACAAATGATAAGGTGGAATATGCTAATGGCAGAGATTTGCATATTAAGGGTACAAACTGAGTTATGTTAAGGATGTTTGATGGCAAAACGATAAAACTTACCGAAGTTGGGTATGTCCCAAAAATTAAGAAAAATCTTGTTTCGACAGGACAAAAAAAAGATTGTAAGTTTTCAACTCGAGTTGGAATCACAAGGGTATAAAAAATAAATAAGGACTTTCTGCGCACATAACGAGAAAGTAATAATTTATACAAATTGATTGGAAAAACGATATAGGGTGTCGGGACTTCTCAAATTAAAGTTGGAGGCAAATTTGTTTGAATCAATATGAAGCATGCAACGAAAAACCACAAAGCCTGCATGAAGGCCTTTGCGGTAATGTAATTTTTTTGAATGGATAGTAGATGCATGTTTGATTAAAAAAACATGCATAATTATGCGTTTGTTAAGTTGGAGTTGAGTATGTATTGAAGTGATGTGAGTTTGTATCAAGGTGGAGTGTAGTAATTTTTCATACAAAATCGCATTTCTAGAAAATAAATATAAAGCAGAAAAACATATATTTGACTTGTCTAAATTAATATTGCATATTTGGATACGTATATTATAATAAAAGAGGAGATGTCTCGCGAATTGGATTTAACAATCCATTTGTTGCCATATATATGGTGACTTGACCATCAAGTAATTTGTTGTTATAAACAGAGGCATCGGTTTTTTTTATGTTGGAGGAATAATTGTGTTAGCTCTATGGATTTGAGTATTAGGATTTTGTATTTGCTTTTGGAGAAATTAATAAAATTGGTTTGGAGGAAATTATTTGTGATTGTTCTTCTCCACTTCTTATCTCTTCTCAAATATAACCATATAAGGATCCTTAGAACAATCCTAATAGATGAGTTCATTGATAGAAAGGTGCGAGATGCTTGTGATTGAACTAAACAACTTATGGAATTGTTTTAATGAATTTGATGGTTATTAGTCTACTCAATGAAGTGATGATGAGGATAAATCTCAAGGATGAAATAAAATCAAATAATAAAAGGAACATAGCTACCGTATTGGGATGTAAACATTGCAAGGAAAGGAATAAGATCAAACATGTAATGGGACATTATCTACTATTGTGGCGGGAATTAGGCTACGTACAACTATTTTGCAACAAGCTCAAAAGAGGATAGAAAGAAATTGAAGACATTAGAAGAAGATAAGAACAAGCATGATGGAAACAATGATACGACAAACATTGGTGCTGAAGATGATGGATTCATATTGTGGGTTAACATTGACAAAAGCAAAAAATGGACGCTTATTCGGGTGTTTGTTTTCGTATATGCAAATGTAGAAATGACTTCATAGATTATGAGAGCAAAAGGATAAGGTGAAATTTTTAGGCATGCGTGTATCTTTCGTCTTGCAAGTAGTACAAATTTGATAAAAAAAGTAGAACCTAGTGTACGAGGCTTACGCACGATAGCGGGCTCAAGTAGTACAAATTTGATAAAAGAGAAAAATCAAGTAAAGAAGACAATGAATGCTATACATTATTAAAAAAATAAATCACTATCGCAATGTTGTATCACCTCAAGTTTATGCGCAATTTGAAATCTTGTACTCTCTTTCTCTCTTTCCAAAAAACCGCCTTTTCCAAGAATTACACTCTTAAAAACACTCCCAACTCACTTTGCACGAAGACCCTTGAAATTTATGTGTTTCTTTTATTTTGTTCTTTGTTTTTTCTTCTACTCTCTTCTTATTAAATCTCTTAACTTTTGTTTATATAATCTAAGAAGGAATAATCTAGAACAAGAATATTCTAGACTTGTTATTTTATAAATATTTGTTCCATATCAATTTCACCATTTAGTGCACAATCATTTAATTTTATTACCTATTCATCTTTACATAACTCCAATTTGATCCGCCATAACTTCAGTTTATTAACTATGGATATTCATCATAAATGTTATCCTATACTTTTACTTTGATTAAAGAACTCTATGATCGTGTAAAAAATTAATCAATATTTGGGTTGTATATTCTAGAAATCTGCTGGTCGTTGCGAGATGGATATCAATGACATTGGTTTAGTTAAACTGAATATGTTTGACGGAAATGTGGTACCACTCACATGGGATATACATGTGAAATTAAGAAGAATATTAAAGGGAAAATTGGAAGTGAAGAGATATAACATCTCCACTTGAGGTGGAGTTACTATGGTATCGAAAGGTAATAGAGAAATTCAATAAGCAAAAAGGAGGAGAGAATAATCTATATATGGTGATAGGAAAGAAAATGAAGAACACAAGGAGTTCTCAAAAATGAATTGGAGAGGCAAATTCATTTGAATCAATGTGGAGCAAGCAAAGGAAGCTCACAAATCCACATGGAGGCCTTTGTGGTAGTACAAACAATCAAATGGATTATGAATGAATGTTCAGTCGACAAACATGCATAATTAGGTGGTTTCAATAAGATGAAGATTGAGACTATATCGAAGTGGTGTGATTTCGCATAAAGGTGGACTGTTGTGATTTGTGATACAAAATTACAACTACAGCAACAACTAAGCCATTATTCCCAAACAAGTTGGGGTCGGCTAGAGATGAAACCCAAAACTAAATGAAAAAATCAATTTAAAAGTTATAATAATAACAATAGCAATAATAAAATAAAGTCAAATAAGTCAATTAATAATAATAACTAAGTAAAATAAAATAAAATAAAAATATGTATGTGCTACCCAGTTACTTGTCTTGGGTACGAGATACTGATTATTGACCTGAACGCACCGTTCGGCATCCTTCAATCGACCATCAACGCTCGGCTAGGATGGCTCGGCACTTGGTCGTTCGACATAAATGCTTTAGTTATGTGGCTCGGTAAGGAAGACCGCGTGGTTCAGTGACCTCTCACTCGGTCTTGGAGAGGGAGTAGTCGCTCGACTAATGTCGCTCGGCTAACTTTGCTCGGCAATCGCCGTTCAGCCAATAAAGTTAAGGGTGATACGGCTCGGTCTGGATGCTCGGGAAAGACGGCTTGGCATGGGTGGTTCGGTCGAGGAAGCACAGATACATGTCGCTCGTCTTGGATGGTCGGCGCATGTCGCTCGGTGTGGAACGTTCGGCGCATGTCGCTCGGTGCATTCCAGAGAAATTGTTAGGCTATCGGGACTACAACAAAGTGAGGCGATCGGCATTGTTTCACTTCGAATCAACCCACCATTTGCTTCGAGTACTTTGAGGTTTTACTTCGGGTCACTATTTTAACGACCAGGTAATTCTCGACCGGCATTCCTCGCTCGGCATTCCTCGTTCGGCATCCCAGGCTCGGTGTGCAGGAGTCATCCACTATGGGCCGAAGTGCTTTGTTTTTTGGCTCATGAAGGAAGTCCAGCCTATCTTCACATATAAATAGAGGAGCAGGGGCACAGTGAAGAGAGACCTTTTTTCGGGAACTCCGGAGAGACTATACCATTTTAAGACTCACTTATTTTCTGTTCAAACTTGTATTCAAGTCGTTGTACGGATCGTATCTGTATTCAATTATTTGAAAAAACAATAAAGATTAAACTCAAAGTAGACGTAGGCAGTTACGCCAAACCACTATTATTCCGGTGTTCTCGTTTTTTACATTTAGTTTTGCATACATTCATCTATTTTAATTTTCTATCTTCATTAATCTCTCTACACCAATCTTTCTTTGGGTGTTAGTGATCAATTTTGGTGCTAACATTTTAAATGTTACCCAGTTACTTGTCTTGGGTATGAGATACTGATTATTGACCTGAACGCACCGTTCGGCCTAAACGCACCGTTCGACATCCTTCAATCGACCATCAACGCTCGGCTAGGATGGCTCGGCACTTGGTTGTTCAGCATAAATGCTTTAGTTACGTGGCTCGGTAAGGAAGGCCGTGTGGTTCGGTGACCTCTCACTCGGTCTTGGAGAGGGAGTAGTCGCTCGACTAATGTCGCTCGACTAACTTCGCTCGGCAATCGCCGTTCAGCCAATAAAGTTAAGGGTGATACGGCTCGGTCTGGATGCTCGGGAAAGACGGCTCGGCATGGGTGGTTCGGTCGAGGAAGCACATATACATGTCGCTTGGCTTAGATGGTCGGCGCATGTCGCTCGGTGTGGAACGTTCGGCGCACATCGCTCGGTGCATTCCAGAGAAATTGTTAGGCTATCGGGACTATAACAAAGTGAGGCGATCGTCATGGTTTCACTTCGAATTAACCCACCATTTGCTTCGAGTACTTTGAGGTTTTACTTCGGGTCACTATTTCAACGACCAGATAATTCTCGACCGACATTCCTCGTTCGGCATCCCAGGCTCGGTGTGCAGGAGTCATCCACTATGGGCCGAAGTACTTTGTTTTTGGGCTCATGAAGGAAGTCCAGCCTATCTTCGCCTATAAATAAAAAAGCAAGGGCACAATGAAGAGGGACCTTTTTTCGGGAACTCCGGGGAGACTGCCATTTTCAAAGCTCACTTATTTTCTGTTCAAACTTGTATTCAAGTCGTTGGTGTACGGATCGTATTTGTATTCAATTATTTGAAAAAGCAATAAAGATTAAACTCAAAGTGGACGTAGGCAGTTACGCCGAACCACTATAATTCCGGTGTTCTCGTTTTTTACATTTAGTTTTGCATACATTCCTCTATTTTAATTTTCTATCTTCATTAATCTCTTTACACAAATCTTTCTTTGGGTGTTAGTGACCAATTTTGGTGCTAACATTTTGGTGCTTTCACTGAGAGCTCATTCTCAGGTTATTAGGATCTACTTTGTAGCTACTGGATTGAAGAAATCCCCCGAAGGAGATCCAAGTCATTCACAGGAAGTCCGTTGATTCTACTCAAAGTTTCTACCAATAACTCTACAATAGAAAGACCTCGTACCAGATCAGCCTCACACAACGCGGACGTAAACGAGACTGCTAGCGTCCAGGGAATATGACCCAGCAATCAATAGGTTAATCCGGGCGCAGGGACTGTCACCGCCCAAAACCAAATGGAAGCTGTCACTAGGACAGAGTTCAACGAGCTAATGAGAGAACTCATGAAAAGCAGGAGACAACTTAGCGAACAGATCCAAGCCAACGTCAACCTTATGACTCAGCTTACTCAACAACAACATCAGAATGCTGGAGGAAGCCCCGCTCCTTACTCCTCATCCGACAGCTCTGCTTCATCTGATGAACCACCTAGGCGTAGGCGCCGTAGAACTGAAACAACGCAAACATGTGCAGTGCATCAAGAAAATCATGCCCAAGCTGAAACTGTGAACTTAGGATCTGGAGCACGAGTGGAAGCTGGATGGCCGGCTCATCAAAGTCCTAATGATGCTGGTCCTCAGGATACACGCTTGGTAGATCGCCAACAGAGGAGACACCAACCAGAACGGTCTCGCAGGACGGGCACCAATCTGCCATCTTCCATACAAACCCCAGACCTATCAGTTATGGTCAGACAGCTGATGAGAGAGAATCAAGGCTTGTCAAATGATGATTGGGGGATATCCAGGAGTCATACTCCATTCACAGATGCTATCTTACAGGCCGAGTACCCCAAGAAATTTAACATGCCGACTATTCTGGCCTACGAAGGAAAGACTGATCCCCGACAGCATGTGATGAGATATGAATGGATGATGGACTCAGCTAGGGCAAATGACGCTACTAAGTGTAGATGCTTTCCAATAACTTTATCTGGAATCGCTACCATGTGGTTCACCCGACTTCCTCCACGGACTATCTCCAACTTTGATGAGTTAGTGACGAAATTTATGGAACAGTTCAACATTCATGCCACCCATCCCAAGGACGTGATGTCCTTGTCCAGTGTGATTTAGGCTCCAGGGGAGTCGTTAAAAGAGTACTTACAAAGATTCCACGTTGCCGCAACTGAAGTTAGCAACCCCAACGACCATGCTATTTTAATGGTCGTGATGCGAGGAGTAAATCCGGATTCGGAGTTTGGCGATTGGCTGGCGGGAAAGCCTCCGACTACACTGGAACGTTTTTATTCAAAGGCGCACCAATTTATAAGAAGGGAGGAAGCTAGGTGGACGAGGCGAGACAATGCACCGGTACCTGACAAGGAGACTGTGCAGAGCAACATTGCTGTAAAACAATCCGGTGACAACTCTGGGAAAGTACAAGTCAATGTTCAAAACAAGCCTGAGCAATCTAAAGGATCTGGTGGGGGAAATCCTGGAAAGAAAAGGGAAGCCAGAAAGTGGAAACCAAGGATCACAACTTACAATGAATACACTCCTCTGAACGCATCTCTGGAGAATATTTACCTGTCGACTTGTAATACTTTCCAATATCGAAAGCCACGACCAAAAGAGTCCACCGAGGAGCAAAAGCGGATTGGGAAGTATTGCCGCTTCCATGAGACTTACGGGCACAATACCGAGGAGTGTAGGCACCTCCACAACGCTATAGAAAAGCTGATTCGACAGAAGAAGTTGCAGAAATTTGTCAAGAATCCACCGGAGGGTAGACAAGGAGCATCAGACCCCGATCGCGGGCAAGCTCCACGCCATCCTGAGGAACCAGCTCGGACCGTAGGAAGACTAATCATAAACACGATAGTCGGAGGGCCTCACCCGGCAGACAAGAGTTGGCAAGAGATGGAACGTTATGCTAGTTCCCTAAAGCATGCAGATTTTGAATGTTGTTCAAACACGGAAGATGGTACCCCAGCTAAACAGCAGCGAATGATGACGGATGATATAGTGTTTAGTAGAGATGCCGATCAGGTGGAGGTACCTACCATTGACCCGATGGTCATCTCGGCCACTATCGGGCCAGCGTTTGTGGGAAGGATACTGATTGACTGTGCAAGTTCTGTTAATATCATCTTCAAAAAGGCATATGATCAGATGAAGATGGAGACAAATGATCTAAAACCATCTAAAGCCCGTATTCATGGCTTTAATGGTGCGACTATCGATGCGGTGGGCTTTGTTGAATTGCTAGTTGAACTTGGGGAAGGTGAACGTAGGAGGGTGCAGATCCTTCCGTTCGTTGTTTTGGATGTCGATTCTCCGTATAATGTGTTTCTGAGTCGATCGGCCTTGGCAGAGTTTAGGGCAGCTTTGGCCCCGTGGTGCTTAACCTTGAAGTTTCCGACCGATAAATGAGTTGGTGTTGTGCACGACGATCAGGCGACTGGTCGTGCGTGTTATGTGGCTGAGCTGAGAGAGGCCCAACGAAGAGAGAGGAAAGGTTGTGGACAACTCCGTCCGCATCCGAGCCATTGAAGATTGATAAGTAATGCCCGAACCTTGGCTCGGGCAACATGATCAGATCTATAGAGACATAGATCCGAGAGATGACGATGAGGAACACAAGAAGGCAAAAGCAGCATCGGTTGAACTGACAATTGACATTCCAGTCAGCCATGATGATCCATCGCGAGTACTTAAGATTGGATCACAACTTGACCCCTCGATGATCGAGGATCTTACTGATTTCCTCCGAGCAAATCTGAATGTTTTCGCTTGGACACATTCTAATATGTGCGGGATTTCTCCCGCCATTGCGAGTCATATGTTGAACATAGTCCCAAAATACGTGCCAATAAAGCAAAAAAGGAGAGGGATGGATCCGGAGAGGTCCGCCGCTCTCAGAGAGGAGGTGGACAAACTCAAAGCCAATGGGTTCGTCCGCGACGCCCTCTACCTTGAATGGGTATCTAACCCGTGCTAGTGAGAAAAGCGAATGGGAAATGAAGGACCTGTATTGATTACTCAGACTTGAACAAGGCTTGCCCTAAGGATAGTTCCCCTTTACCCAGAATCGACCAGCTGGTCGATTCAACTGCTGGACACGAGTTGTTGTCATTTATGGATGCGTACTCGGGATACAATCAAATCCTGATGCACATTCCGGATCAGGAACACACTAGTTTTGTCACGGACGTTGGACTGTACTGTTATGTAGTGATGCCTTTCGGATTGAAAAATGTGGGAGCAACCTATCAACGTCTGGTGAATCGGATGTTTAAAGACCAAATCGGTAGGACGATGGAAGTCTATGTGGATGACATGCTCGTGAAGTCACGACAGTCAAACGACCACATTCGAGACTTGGCGGAAATGTTTGATATACTCATGTATTACGGAATGAAAATCAATCCTTTGAAGTGTTCCTTTGGCGTTGCGTCAGGGAAGTTCTTGGGTTTCATCGTTAACGCACGAGGAATTGAAGCTAACCCAGAAAAGATTCAGGCTATTCGAGACATTCAAGTGCCCAGAACTATAAAGCAAGTACAAAGCCTGAACGGAAAAGTGGCCGCGCTGAGTCGGTTCATATCCGGAGCGACCGACAAGTGCATTCCTTTCATTGATATAATAAAGAAAGGGAAGAGAAATTTTGAATGGACGCCCAACTGCGAGGATGCATTCCGAGCTCTGGTAAGACATTTGGAAAGTCCCCCGGTGCTGTCGAAGCCTATAGACCACGAAGTGTTATATGTATACTTGGTCGTATCTCAACATGCCATCAGTACGACTTTGGTTCGCGAGGACCGAGTTCAAAAGCCGGTGTACTATGTTAGTAAATGTTTAACGGGGGCAGAAAGAAATTATCCTAAAATCGAGAAGCTGGCCTACTGCTTGGTGATTGCATCACGCAAGCTTCGTCCATACTTCCAGGCACACCCGGTCAGTGTTTATACCGATCAACCTCTACGACAGGTGCTCCAGCGACCAGAAACCTCTGGAAGGTTGCTAAAGTGGAACATCGAGTTAAGTCAATTCGATATCACCTACCTGCCGCGGAGGGCTATTCAAGGACAGGCGTTAGCAGACTTTATTGCAGAATTCACAATACCTGTCGAGCAAAGTAATGAAGACATTATTCCCTCCATTCGATGGAAGTTATACACTGATGGGGCGTCAAATGACCGTTGTTCCGGAGCCGGTGTTATTCTTGTGACCCTTGAAAACCGATCTATTTGTTATGCTTTGAAGCTTGATTTCCCAGCTACGAATAATGAAGCAGAGTATGGAGCATTGCTCGCTGGCTTAAAACTTGTCAGGGAGCTCGAAATAAAAGCGGTTGAAATCTTTTGTGACTCTCAATTGGTGGTGTACCAAGTGCGGGGAGATTATCAAGGAAATGGGCAAAGGCTTGCTCCATACCTCGCTCGGGTTCAAGAACTTTTGGCAGACCTTGAATATTATGATATTTCGCATGTCCCACGTGAACAAAACAGGGAAGCCGATTCATTAGCAAAATTCGCAAGTACTGACGATGCACAACAGATGGGCTTGGTTCCTGTTAAAGTTTTGCAATTTCCAAGTATAAACGAGATGGAAATAGACTTTCTGCTAGAAGCAGAAATTGAAAAGGAGTCATGGATAACCTCATTCAAACAGTACCTGTTACACGGAGCTTTGCCTGAAAAGAAGAACGAAAGACGACAAGTCATTCGCAAAGCCTCAAAATATGTGATGCAGGACGGAATAATGTATCGAAAAGGGTTCTCGGTTCCATTACTTCGTTGCATCGCCCACGACGAGATAAAACGGGTCTTGAAAGAAGTTCATGAGGGCGAATGTAGCGACCACACTGGGGGCAGACACTGGAAAAAAAGATCCTCCGCTATGGATACTATTGGCCCACTGTAAATCGAGATGCTGCAGACTACGTAAGAAAATGTGACAAATGTCAAAAGTTTGCGAAAATCCTGAGAGCTCCGCCAGCGGAACTCACACAAATGGTTAGTCCCTGGCCATTTGCAATTTGGGGGATCGACATAATCGGTTCCTTACCGATTTCCAGAGGTGGTGCAAAATATGCAATTGTTGCAGTTGATTACTTTACCAAGTGGGCAGAAGCAGAGCCTTTAGCCACGATCACCACCAAAAAAGTAATTAATTTCGTTGTACGAAACATCATATGCCGTTTTGACCTCCCACGAACTATCATCACGGACAACGGAACTCAATTTGAAAGTAGGGAGTTCAAAGAATTTTGCCAAAAATATTACATTGAAAAAATGTTTTCGGCGATCGCTCACCCTAAAGCGAATGGACAAGTGGAAGCCGTAAATAAGATAATCAAGTCAATATTAAAGAAGCGTTTGGAGAAGGCTAGAGGCAAGTGGGTGGATGAGCTTCCGACGGCGCTCTGGGCTTACAGAACCACCCACAAGTCCGCGACTGGCCACACTCCATTCACCTTGGCATACGGCACTGAAGCTGTGATACCCGTGGAACTTGAAGTTCCTTCTCATCGGGTAACTTATTATGACCCCAAGACGAATCAGAACCTCCTATTGGAAGTGCTGGACTTTGTTGACGAAAAATGTGAAGAAGCTGATTTAAGAGCGGCTGCACATAGGCACCGAGTAGCTCGATATTATAATGAAAAAGTTCGACCGAAAATTTTCAATGTGGGTGATCTCGTTTTGAAGCGAGTTTTTCCGACCCCATCACATCTGAATCCCACATGGGAAAATCCGTATGTCATCGAACGGAGGCTTGAAGAAGGAACTTTCAAGCTAGCGACCGTAGATGGCGTGACACTTCCTCGCGCATGGAATAGCGAGCATTTGCGTCGTTATTACACCTAGCCTATTTTCTTTCGCATTGCAGTTGCAATTATTTCCAGTGTATGTTCATTTTATTGTTTTTAGTTTTTGGCATGTATCAAGACATTCCAGTTTGTTCCCATTTATTATAATCAATAAAGGCTTGAAGCCATCTTTTTCGTTAACTGTTGATGTTTCCGTATGCTGCAATTCCGTAACAAAAAATTAAGTTACATTAATCTGCCTGGCGTATGAACACACACACCGACTTGAAAAAATCTCTAAGTCCCCAGAGTGCGGACTAGAGTACCTTGAGTCCCCAGAGTGTGGACTAGGGTATAAACGGCTTGAAAAAATCTCCAAGTCCCCAGAGTGTGAACTAGAGTACCCCGAATCCCCAGAGTGTGGACTAGTGTATAAACGACTTGAAAAAATCTCTAAGTCCCAAGAGTGCGGACTAGAGTACTCTGAGTCCCCAGAGTGCGGACTAAAGTATAAACGACTTGAAAAAATCTCGAAGTCCCCAGAGTGCGGACTAGAGTACTCTGAGTCCCCAGAGTGCGGACTAGAATATAAACGACTTGAAAAAAATCTCTAAGTCCCCAGAGTGCGGACTAGAGTACTCTGAGTCCCCAGAGTGCAGACTAGGGTATAAACGACTTGAAAAAATCTCTAAGTCCCCAGAGCGCGGACTAAAATTGAAGCAATTCAGAAAACTCCGAGTCACGTGGAAGTGAGCAAGTACTCACCTGACCCACATAACTTTGGATTTCAAACACAAGACGGATGGTGAAGCTAATCATCGAACATCATCAGAAAAACAAAAAATTTATTCGCTAATCCCAAAACAGAATTCCACTACAATTCCTCCTAAACTCAGAGTTAAAAGTCTGTTGACATCGACTACGAAAATAAATAGAAATAATTACATAATCCGGGCTTATTCACGTTAAACGAAGCATGACAGCTACTTCTTTGGCTTCTTCTCCTTCTTCGGTTTCTCAGACAACTCCTTCCCCACACGTTTTCTCTTGGACGTTTTGCTAGCTAGAGAAAGGGTGTCAGAGGAAGGAGGAGGAACTTCTAACGACCTGGTCCCACTTGGAAGAATAACCTTTAAAGGCTCGTTCAGTGGGTCATCGAGTTCTACCACTTGAGATTCAGCCTTAATCTTGATTTTCTTTTTCCCCTCTTCGATGATCTGTTCCTCCATGCTCAGCTTTGAAGTATGTTTGAAGGCGTCTGTAATTTCAACTTCATGTTCTTCTAAAGGAGAAGGGTTTTCAGACTTGTCTTCATCGAGCGCCTCGATCACTTGAGCGCCAGGTCCAGGAGTCTCTTCGGTTTGAATAGCCTCTCCCATTTTCTCCTCTCTCTCCGTGGCGACATCGCTCCTTGGAGTAGGTTCGGGATCAGGATGGCCTACACGAATTCATAAGAAACAAATGTTAGAATACATTTATCACTCGCTGAAAACGAGAACCCTTTGAACTTTGGAGGAAAAGTTATGTACCAGTCTCTGGTTGACTCTCAACTGTTCGGGGAGTTTCGCCTTCTGGAATATGAGATAGAACGTGAATATTAAGTCCAGGGTCTTCTGGGTCATAGCCAATATGTTGCTCGAAGGGGTCAAGTGATGGGCGACTAGACGACTGAGCAAGGGGAGGAACCGAAGACTCGGTTCCGGACGGACCGACAATGACATCTTTTCCTTTTGATAAGGGGGAGTCTCTGCTGTAAAGAGCCTTCGTCGCAGACAAGTCCGAAGGCTCATTCCCCCGAAGAAATTCCTTCGCTAAAGCTTCTTCGTCAATCTCTTTCGTTCCCAACTCAACCTTTTTGATTTTGATTAATGTGTCCCATGTTTCGGCCAAAGATTCGAGGTAACCCTCGCCAAGAAATGTTAAGCCGCGATGCATGAGAACTCGAGCATTATATTCGGCTATGAGCTGATCAAACATGCACTTGATTTCCTCCCTACCAGCCTCAGTAGCCGCCTCGAGGCGAGAATCAATTCCTAAGAGCGCTATTCTTTTACCCTCCTCACAGGCTTCATCTTTCAGCGCTTCGACCTTGGAAAGTTCTTCATCGAGCTTTGTTTTCAGGAGTCGCGTAGCAACAATTTCGTTGCAATATCGTTGCGACTCCTCCTGAGCAGCAATCTTTTCTTCCTTCTCTTTGAGAAGTAGCTCTTCCAACTCGTTGACCCGTTGAGCGAACGCATCTCTTTCCTTTTGAACGGAGTCTTTTTCTAAAGCTAAAGCGCCACAACGTTGGACAGCTTCATCGATCTCCTTTTTGTGTGTGGCCTCCAGGAGACTGACTGCCTCAGCAGTATCTTTAACGTTCTTCTGGGCGACCTCAAGTTGAGATTTATACGTGGAAAGCTCTATATCTTGCGCTCTAATGATGTCTTTGTCATGGATGACCTCAAGCTTCAGACGATCGATTTCATGTTGGCGTTCCATAGAAACTTCAGAAACTTTTTCTGCCAAGTGAACGAATGCGTCGTGTTGGACGTAAACATCATTGTTGCAAGCAAGGACACTCTGTTTAACATGCCCCGGAATAGGATGGATGGCTGGAAGAAATTTTAGTCCGTCAAAGCATATTTTTGGGAATGTCGCTTTAAGCTCGGCAAATTTCTCCGCTATCGACGGATCATGTGCAGGAGTAGAGGAAGTTTGTTTAGTCGAAACCACAGACTTCTTGTGAACCTTCCGAGATTGCCTAGTACTTGAGGAACCCGAGTATTGGTCGCGAGGAGTTTCATATTTTGCTCCCCTTTGACCTGATTTCTCCCTGCCTTGTTCCGGTGGAGGAGGAGGATCGTTGGAGTACGATGAGTGACTGTGAATTTTCCTTCGAGAAGATGAATCTCGGGGGCGATAATCTCTATCGCCGTGGTCATCTCTATCTCGGCGTTTGCCATATCCAGAGTCTCGGCCGGAAGGATGGAAAATAGAAGAGCCGAGAAGGCGGTCGAATCCATGTGAGCGTCTCATATCACCTGCGCAGAAGTTAAGTGATGACAAGTTAGCAAAAATGACATGATGGCTGAAGTTTAAGTGCAGGGTGAAGTGTGAGTGTTCGTGTGTGTCCTAGTATTTCCCCTCGACGGATCAGTTTCTTTAGCTTTACTTATCAGTTTTTTCTCCTTGGTGATGGGCTTGAATGCCTTCACTACCTCTCGCCGACGAATGAAGTTTTATGGCTTTCGGGTCGTCGAAACCGTAGTTGAGCAAATCATCAGGAATTGTAAGGTCAGACAAGCCTTTCAATAAACCCTCTAAGTGTTGTGGAGACGGCTCTTTCTCCATTGGAGTAATTGTCACTTTCGAAGTTCCGCCCACTATCTTCTTACTCAGCTTGTAAGCTAGTTTCTTTTTTCCTTTTGAGGGGGGAGGTGGTTCATCAGTGCCATGTGCTTCAACTGCTGGTTCCGGAGCAGGACTTAAACTCTCACCCGGAGCTTCAGCCTCCTTTATTTCACCTTCCTTAGATACATCGGGAGTCTCTCTTGTCAAAGGCACCGTAGGCCCAGCTTGCCTTTTGCCTTTATCCAAGGCAGGTCCGGTTGTGGTGGCACTGTGAGGAAGACTTATTCGGCGACCTTCCGCCAACAAACCAAATCTTGAAAGCGATTCATTGGAAATGATGAATTTGATGTCCCGGTCTCCCGTGGGAACAATTCGAATAGCTTCGACGGCCTCAGAGTACCCGGAGCCTTCGGGAAGTGGGCTAATACCTGTAAAAATCGAAAAAAGGTTTAAAAAGAATGCACTTCCTGCCACGTAGAACTATTGATCTAGAAAAGGAACTTACTCCCTTCCAGCCATCTCCTCGCAAAGTCAGAGGGGCAGCGCACATAAAACCATTCCTGCTTGTATATGGCAAATTTGCTCCACGTCCCTGTTAAGATTTGGCACTTGGAGTGTAGCTCGAGGAATATGAAGGATGGACTATCGGACCGTCTCTTGAAACGATAGATATATCGGATATCCCCGGGTGTGGGTAGTCTGAACAGAACACTCATGAAAAGAATACACGTGCCGTAGAGGAACGCATGACTATTGGATGTAATTGTGCCGGGGCGATCTCCATATACTGCACCACTTCACGAAGGAGCTGAAAGGTGGCACACTACCAACCCATCACATGAATTTGTTGCAAGCCGTATACCCGGCTGGGGGCAGGTGGGGACGGTCTTGTCCCGATGGAACCAACACGTCATCAAAAGGGATTCTGTGGATTGAGCATAGTCGGCGAAGAGCGTTTTTGTTAATTCTTGAAGCTTGAGAATCGACCGGATTGTCTAGGATAATTGCTGCATCTATGGCATCATGAGCTAAGTCAATAGTCGCAGTTGTTGGACTCGGGATATTTTGTGCAGGAGTCGTCGATGGCTTCGAAGTTTCCACTACTTCCTGTCGAGAACTCGACCCGAGTTTATCTGAAACTGTGGCAGAGCTTGACTTTCTAGACATCTTCAATGAATGTTGAATTTGATTAAACACATGTTTGAACTATACTTGAAAGACAATCAATATTAGGCATAAGGACAAAAATATTCCCCACATGTGGTGTGTGGACTAGTGCAATCGTTCGAGTATAAGTGTAAAAGAATTAAAAGTCATGAAGCTGATAAAGTAAAGTTAAACTTTGAACTATCGTCTTCGAAGACCGTCATTGCTGACCATCTCCGAGAGCTTGTCATATGATGGTTTCAGTTTTGAACTCGGACATTGGCACTATAGGTTGAAGGCTACTATTTGTTTTAATCGAGTTAAACTCAGGTTTATAGTTGTTGAAACTGAGGAGTTATCAGTCCGGATTAGTTCGATATGCTTGTTTGCTTAAGTCCTTATCCTTGTTTATTGTCATATGATTAGGCATGGGAAATAAGTGAATTTGACATAAGTTGTGTTCAATTTGGAATGATTTTGATTGATGTTGCCTACTTCAAGGCTTAATGCCGAGCGACATTCAAAACATACGACCAAACGGCCACCTAAACCAGACACGCCGACCCACTCTCTCTCTCTCTCCTTAGACCGAACGACGCCCCATCCCTCTACCTCCCTAACATTACTCTCACATGAAGACTGCCGAGCCACCTACTTCGTAGTTGACCGGTTTCCACCCAAAAAGCAAATGCTGACCCGTTCACACACTTCTCCATCGCTCCTTGGTTACCGAACGACCTCAATTACCAGCTTAGTTCCACTTCCACAACCTAACGGCTCAACATTAACATTCAACCAACACCTCTTGAACTCACTAACTCCTACTGACCACTACTACCTCCTCCTCACTTGGTGGCCCAAGAGGAACCAACGTCCTGGGAACCGCCGGTTCCAAACTAAAACATGATCTAACCTCGGATTCGACTTCATCACCTACGCAACTCCTACCGTATGTAACCTGAAGAAAACTCGCGGAACCGAATTTTGTACAAAACTCCTAGCTTGAGAAGGTTGGTCGTATGGAAGATTCATACCTAAGAGAACGAGTCGAGGCTTGGAGAATTGAAAGATTAGAGGTCGGAGTTCGTCTCGATTTGTTATTAGGGGAAGTTGCGGAGCAGACGCATTGGATTTAGGATGAGAGAGGAAGATTAAGTGGTAGCTGAAATTCGGTAGAAGATAGGTTAAAAGGTCCTGTGGTGTAGAAGTGAGAATGAAGAGAGGAAAAGGGGAAGCGTTAGTTTTTATATGAGAAAGGGGAGGTCAATGGGCGTTAACCAGTGGACGGTCAAAGTATTTCACTGGTTCGGTGAATAATGGTACCGAGCGGCAATAAGTGTACAGAACGAGTGGCTCGGCATGTGTACGTCGACCGGACCACATTGGAGATGGCAACGCGATAGAGAAACGGATTCCGCCCAATAATTGAAGAAGAGTGGGATACATGGCCTTTCAAAGCGTATCATGACAGACTCTCATGATATGCTTTGGGGGCAAATGCTACCCAGTTACTTGTCTTGGGTACGAGATACTGATTATTGACCTGAACGCACCGTTCGGCCTAAACGCACCGTTCGGCATCCTTCAATCGACCATCAACGCTCGGCTAGGATGGCTCGGCACTTGGTCGTTCGACATAAATGCTTTAGTTATGTGGCTCGGTAAGGAAGGTCGCGTGGTTCGGTGACCTCTCACTCGGTCTTGGAGAGGGAGTAGTCGCTCGACTAATGTCGCTCGGCTAACTTCGTTCGGCAATCGCCGTTCAGCCAATAAAATTAAGGGTGATACGGCTCGGTCTGGATGCTCGGGAAAGACGGCTCAGCATGGGTGGTTCAGTCGAGGAAGCACAGATACATGTCGCTCGGCTTAGATGGTCGGCGCATGTCGCTCAGTGTGGAACGTTCGGCGCACATCGCTCGGTGCATTCCAGAGAAATTGTTAGGCTATCGGGACTACAACAAAGTGAGGCGATCAGCATGGTTTCACTTCGAATCAACCCACCATTTGTTTCGAGTACTTTGAGGTTTTACTTCGGGTCACTATTTCAACGACCATATAATTCTCGACCGGCATTCCTCGCTCGGCATTCCTCGTTCGGCATCCCAAGCTCAGTGTGCAGGAGTCATCCACTATGGGCCGAAGTACTTTGTTTTTGGGCTCATGAAGGAAGTTCAATCTATCTTCGCCTATAAATAGAGGAGCAGGGGCACAGTGAAGAGGGACCTTTTTTCGGGAACTCCGGGGAGACTGCCATTTTCAAGACTTACTTATTTTCTGTTCAAACTTGTATTCAAGTCGTTGGTGTACAGATCGTATCTGTATTCAATTATTTGAAAAAGCAATAAAGATTAAACTCAAAGTGGACGTAGGCAGTTACGCCGAACCACTATAATTCCGGTGTTCTCGTTTTTTACATTTAGTTTTGCATACATTCCTCTATTTTAATTTTCTATCTTCATTAATCTCTCTACACAAATCTTTCTTTGGGTGTTAGTGACCAATTTTGGTGCTAACAGTATGTATGTGTATATATATATGTATGTATAAGAGGAATGATAATAATAATACTAATAGCGATAATGATACTAATAGTAATATTGATTAAAGGTCAAACCTACGTCTTAGGCTCATGTTCCTTAGTTTTATAATCTAAAACTTATAAAACTCAACGCTCATGGTTCTGGTACGTGAATCGCTAGCTTCCACTCGCTCCGATCCGTCACCAGCTCTTCGGATATACCCCAATTCTTCAAATTCCTTTTTACTACTTCCTCCCATGTCAACCTTGGTCTCGACCTCTACCTCTCTTTGAGCATTCAACACGGCCTATAATTCCAACACACACAGGTGCCTCGGGCGGCCTTCGTTGAAGATGTCCAAACCATCTTAAGCGATGTTGAATTAGCTTCTCCTCAATTCGTGCTACTCCAAGTTTATCACGTATATCATTATTTCTAATTCGGTCTCTTCTTGTATGACGTAGCTCTATCGTATCATACGCATATCTGCTACGCTTATCTTTTGGACGTGTTGGCTTTTAGTAGGCCAACATTCTGCACCATACAACATCGCAGGCCTGATTGCCGTTTTGTAGAACTTTCCTTTAAGCTTTTGTGGGACCTTCCTGTCATAGAGAATCCTAGACGCTTGTCGTCATTTCACTCATCCCGCTCGAATTCTAAAACTAACATCTTCATCAATCTCATCATTATACTGCAACATTGATCCTAGATATCGAAATGATTCCTTCTTGGAAACTATTTGTCCGGCCAAAGTGACATCTCCATCCTTCGACCTGACACCGCTGAACCCGCACTTCATATACTCTGTTCTAGTTCTGCTAAGTCTAAATCTCTTTGATTCTAAAGTCTGTATCCATAGCTCTAGTTGTCTATCAACCTCAATCCTACTTTCATCAATTAGCACAACATCATCAGCAAATAACATACACCAAGGAATCTCACCTTGTATACCCTTCGTAACCTCATCCATCACTAGAGCAAAAATGTAGGGACTCAAAGCTGACCCTTGATGTAATCCTATGTTAATGGGAAAGTCACTGGTTTCACCATCGCATGCTCTGACACTAGTCACATCGTACATATTCTTGATAAGTGTAATGTACTTTGTTGTGATACAAAATTACATTTAGAGAAAATTAATATAAAAAAATTGCAAAACATATATTGTCCAAATTAATATTGCATATATGGATATGCATATTATAATAAGATGGAAGATTTGACTTTTTTAAATTGCCTATAATTGTTTATTTGATGTTATATATACATAATATTACTTGAATCCTAAACTGAATATAAATAAACACAGCATTTTTTCTTTTAAAGATAAGAAGAAAATACTTGGAAGTTAAGAGTTTGAAATTAAGTTCTGTTACTCAAATTGTAACCGGTTTTGTAATTGTTTTAAGAAATTGAATAAAGAAAGGATTGGAGGAATTGTTCCGTGTGCTTTTGTTTTTCACTTCTGCTTTTATATAAAGATCTTTGATTATCAAAAAAAGGGAAAAAAAGAAGATATACAATGGTGCATTATTAATGAAAAGAAATTCAAAATGTCTACAATGATGAAATAAGAACAGAAGTTGAACATAAAATGTAAAATAAAATTAGAAGAATGAAAGAATGCACTGGAACCAAAAAGGCTGAAACTTAGTAGGATTAAACAAAGTATGTGTCATGCAATTTTAGTCACGAATGTGGGGATAATAATAAAAGAAGTCTACAAAATCAAACTATTACCAAAGAAATATGTTTAAATATGTAAGGTAATAATAAGAGAAGGTTGAGAGATAGAGAAGGAAGCAACAAATCAAATTCACACAAATGAAATAAAATGAAGATAGATTAATGTTAATTATGTGATAAGAAATAACAAATAAACTAGAAGGAAAATTTTATCGAACAATGGTTAAATCGCGATAACTATAAGTAAGAAAATTAGAAAAAATCGACTTTCGTGGATACTTAATCAACAAGGGAAGGATTTTTTTTCCTTTTATTTTATTTTTGAAAATGATCTAGAAAAGCACCAAATGTAACTAAAATATTACTCAAGATATAAACTAATGGAAATATAGGATTCATGTGGCCGATTCCAAGGTGAGTTTAGATAAAATCAAGGGTGATGATGATGAAGTATGTTATAGAATCAAGGGAAGGATTATTTTTTTTCTCTTCTTTTATTTTTGAAAATAATCTAGAAAAGCACTAAATGTAATTAAAATACGACTCAAGATATAAACTTATGGAAATATAGGATTCATGTGGCAGACTCCAATCTTTGATAAAATCAAGGGTGAGTTTAGATAAAATCAAGGGTGATGATGATGAAGTTATAGAATCGCCAATGTAACGACATAAATAAATTGGATAAATATACAAGGAAAAAGATGTAAACTTGTATCAGCACTGCTATTTGAACTTCTTAATACTATACAATAACTAATATTTTCAACTAGGGGTGGGCGCGGGTCGGTTTGATGCGGTTTGAAGTCCAAACCGCTTCCGCACCGCATCAAACGGTTAATCAAAAATACAAACCATTATACTAATCTTTTAAACGGTTCGGTTTCGGTTCGGTTTGAATATAATACGGTTCGGTTTCGGTCCGGTCTGGTTTGAACCCATATTAAATATGAAATAAGAGAATTACTTCCATCAACAATCAATTTACAAAGGCAACTGTGTGAAGCTTTTACACTTAAAGGTTAAAACACACAATGTTATAATATAACTTCTTCCTTTATGACAGCAAATTTTATTAATATAATAACATACGCTAAAAATTGAATATACATTGTCAGAATATAAAATAAGATAGGAGTTGCTTATAATTTTATCATAAGATTACTAGTGAAAATATTCGGTTCGGTCCGGTTTAATACGGTCGGTTCAATCATCCAAACCGTAACCGAACCGTATCAATGTGGGTCGGTCCGGTTTGGTGTATTTGCTTTGGTTAGAAGATTCGGTGCGGGTTTCCGCACCGTTTTTGCGATTTGGTGTGGGCGGTTTCTGTATAGCGGTGCGGTTTATGCCCACCCCTATTTTCAACTAAAAACAAATGGTTTTTTTGTCTGAAACGGCATTCGAACTCATGATCTCATTTATACCAAGTAGATTTTTAGAAGTTTGCAATATGATCAAAAAATTATGAATTTTTTACAAGGTATGTAAAAGTATAAAATCTGAAGTCATAATGTGTTGTAAGACGAAAATGTTTGATTTGGTGGCAGGTCTTTAATAGCAGCCTACTTACTGGTGTTGAATGGATACAATAATGTATTCCATCTTGAAGGTGGTCTTTATTCCTGGTTCAAAGAAGATCTCCCTGCTGTGGTTGAAGAAGAAGAAGAAGAAGGGTGATAATAATTAAGAAGAGTTCTTGATTCTTATCTTCTCTAATTTTATGAACTTATTCTGAAAGGCTTGTACATTTCTACTCTTATATCATTTAACATAAATTCTTCAATTTTGTTTTATGATGTGGAAATTAGAAATCTACTAGTTGATTGATAGCTTTGGACACGAGTATCAGTTTCTCATATATGATATATATTGTACTGTTTTGAGAATTACTTAGCGCATACCTGTGGAAGAGCATTGCTAATATGACCTAATGTAATTCGGTTAAAACTTGAGAACCAGTGCAAATTAGGAATTCAGGAGGGGTAACTTTGTAAATTAATGCAGGTTCCTCCTATTTTTCAGTTTCTACATACTCTACCACTGCCTGTAGAATTGGTTCATTGCTTGGGAGTTTTTTTTTCTCTTTTGACTGGTTCTGTATCCCGGGGTTGTGATAACCCTTGTTTGTATTTTTTTCCCACATCGGTTATTATTGGTTATAAAAAAAATGAAAATCGATGTAGTGTACTTCTCACCTCATCAAATTGGAATGTTTTGACTGGTTTTGACCTTTTTTTCCAATTATACTTCCGCTAGTCATATTTAAAAGTTAATATTTACAAAAATGAAGAATAAACATAAGGGTATATATGTAATATTAATTTAGAAAAAAAATCTTACAACGGTGTATGTTAAACTCTCAGGTATGTATTGATCGGTTATAACAACACTTCATGTAAACTAATCAAAACCGCTACGATTAGGTTAAATTAGTACTCTAAAAAACTCTTATAATCGGTACTACAAAACTTCCAAGTGGCGAGCGTCAAGGTAAAATTGCCGTCGAAATGAAATTCTGTTTCAGTTTTGTGCAGTAAAACATTCATGCTGAGAACTAATAAGGTTTGATTTTCAT
This sequence comes from Allium fistulosum, assembly GCA_030737815.1. Taxonomy (NCBI): domain Eukaryota; kingdom Viridiplantae; phylum Streptophyta; class Magnoliopsida; order Asparagales; family Amaryllidaceae; genus Allium; species Allium fistulosum. Next base: position 1,040,146,946 of record CM060902.1, on the reverse strand, counting down.
TTCCATTTTGGTGAAAGAAGTGGGATTTTGTTGGTGGTATTATTTAGTTTGTTAGAACTTTATGTTATGTCATACATGGTCGTATATGTTATTATTTTAATATGTTGAAAAATATATATAATATACAATTTCTTTTTTATAAGTTTGGCAACATGGTTCATGAACCGTGACTTTATCTGTACATAGCAATGTTGGCAAATTCTACACTACTAAGTTTGAATAAAGAAAACCTGGATAGATATTAAATTGTTCTAAACATAATTTTTTGCTACTAAAGTAAAGCAGTTATGTTTGATGTCTCCGTTCGAATCCATTATCTCACTACAAGGAGACAGCTCTTTCCAACGGCTCCAAGCCGTTGGCGGCCGTTGGTAAGCCGTTGGAAGCCGTTGGAAAGGCCGTTGGAATACATTTCAACGCCTTCCAACGCCTCCAACGGCGTTATACCAACGTTTATCAACGGCTCATCTGGCCACGTGGCAAACTTCGTTGACCATCTTGCCGTTGGTACGCCGTTGGAAAACGTTGGTTATGGCCGTTGGTAGCCGTTGGAAGCCGTTGCCTATAAATGACCAAATGGCCGTTGGTATCCGTTGGAAGCCGTTGGAAATCTGAAACTTTTTTTTTTACCCAGCAGCTCTTACTCACCTCCGGCCACACACAATATCATAAATATCAAAACTGCTCCATTTTGAGCGTATATCCAATAACAATCACATATATATAACCAAACACAATATAATAATCAAATCATACACATAAACAACCAAACCATCAAAACAAACTAAATTCTACATCCATCAAATTAGTTTCTACATCAAAACCAAACGTCATCCAAACCAACCGTCATCATATATACAAACAAAACACATAAAAAGCCATCACCAATCGTCATCCAAACCATCACCAAATGTTTAAGACATCCAAACACATCACCAAATGCCTAACACATCCAAACCATCACCAAATGTCTAACACCATACAACAATATATACAAACCATCACCACTCCACACATAAGAAAACATCTCAAACATACCTCAACTCACTCGCCAGCAGAACCACCGGAGGAAGGAAACCGCCCGTATTGCTCCATGAACTCCGCCACTTTATTGTTTAGCTGCTCCATTTGTTCTTCACGGCGGCGATCGCGGTCTTGAAGCGTGGCGATCTGGGCTCGTAGCTGTGCGATCTCCTCCTTATCTTGAGCCCTCTGGTAGTTCTTCTGCACTACGTCAACCTGTAAATATTAGTAAATATGTGTAAATATATGTGTAAATACGTTTAAATATTTACTCTAGCTAAGCTCACATCTAAAGTGTTTATATATATGATATCGAAATGAACATGCTTCATAAAAATTATTTTAAATTTAAATTAAATTACCGATTGGCTTCCAAATCCAAAGCGCCTTTCGTGGGTCGCTGGATCCATGACAGACTCAAATATTGCGTTCTCCTCATCAATGGTCAACTCTGCTCTTCCGGTGTCCTGGAGCATCAATGTCCATGCATCCTGAAACTTTTCCTAGTATGCAAAATACAATTGAATTTAGATAATGCTATTTTAATAGACTTAAAACTTTTAGTTCATTATCTTATACTTACATATGCGGTCCTTGCTTTGTCATTACTTTCCCAGGTGTACGAATATGAGCCTGAATCGTCAATCTGAGTCACCGCATGCGTATGCGCAAATACATCCCAACGACTGACAGGACCACCGCGCTGTGTTTCCTGAAATATGCACATATAAATATATATATTAAATATTTTTATATAAATGTTTATGTTAATTAATAAATATACCAAGTCCTCGCGGTGATGCTGGAATGACTTAGAACCACCGCGATGTGTGACGGGGTTCTTGCTCCTGTTAGCAGAATTCCTAGTTGACTCTTTCTGCAAATTTAAGTTGAAAAAAATTGTTTTATAGTTTTAATTTAAATATTATTTGCATAGAACAATTTAAATTAAATATATGCTAAATTTACCTGAAATTCCTCATTGGCCCACCAGCGGATAAACTGTTCCCACACAACAGCGCTCATCCAATTTGGCTTGCTTCCACTTGATTTCACAGCATTTAAAGTCTCCCTGTAGTTCTTTGCAATTTTACTCTGCCAATGACGCTGTACAACGGAAAGATCTGCATCCTGGATGTCCACATGGCCCTGCACGTTTGATTACATAAGAGTTATATAGTTTTTATGCGTAGTGTAAACATGATTAGATATTTAAATCTAACAAGTAATATCACTCATACCAAAAAGTCCTGCCAAATAGCTTCCTTCACGTTCTCTGGAATCAAGGACCATTTGGGCCAACATTCATTCATCCGACTCTGATATGCACGCTTAGATAGAAAGAATTATATTTGATGGCTCTAACGTAAAACCACTGTGTTTAACAGGAAAAAAAGCATTTACTATTTTATGACTACTATACTTATAATAGACTGTACGAGAATAAAATTTAATTTTGAAACTTAATACTTACCCAGATCCGTCGGCTTTTGGCTTTAGCCAAATTGCAGTGCGTGGCATCTCCTCTGATGGACCAGCGCGATCACGATCTGCAGGACGAATAGTCCCTCTCTGTGAAGAGGAGGGAGATCCAGAATGTGTAGACCCAGATCGTCTACGTGAAGACATATCTATAGAACATGTTACAGACAAACATTATATGAGAACATTAAATGACTATATGTAAAACATACATTATGGCATAACATAAGAAGAGTACGTGACACATATCATACATTAGCATAACATTTTTAATGAAAACATTATAATGTTAAATATAATTACCTTCAAAATGTAGATTATTGATCAGTCCTCGTCAGTTTCTGTTTCAGACTCTGTTTCGTACTCTATATTTTGTTCCTCTGTACTCTCAAATGCTTCAATTAATGCATTTGAATCATCGTTTAGAGGTCCAAAATCTGTTTGATCATCTGTTATTATTATTCCTCTACTTTCCTCGATATCTGCTTGGTAAGCTTGTTCATCGGGAATGTTCCATCCATCAAATGTAAATCTTGCCTTTGTTTTAAAAACAGCCGACCAATTTACTTTATCTCTTCTTAGAGATGGGTAAGAAGCATAATAAACTTGAAGAGCTTGTTTGGCAAGTACAAAAGGATCGTAGTTATGATAATGCGAAGTATGTTTTATTTCTATAAGATTATATTTTGGATGCACGTTTATTCCAGAACCTGGAACGTTGCTGAACCAGTTGCATTTAAACAAAAATACTTCTTCTGCAGGTCGTGTGAATTTCATTACTCAATACCATTACTCAATTTCATTACTCAATACCTCCTCAGCTTCAACACGATTAGATGCTAACGGTTCTCCATGACGATCCCAAACCAAATAGTTCGACACGAAACCAAACTGACGCAAATGAACTCTTACCATTTCTGGTACCAAATGCTTTAACAATTTGCATTTAGTACATGGACAACGGATTTCTTTGTCGTTTCTGTTATTACTTAAAGCGAAATCAATAAATACGCGAACACCATTATTAAAATGTTCACTAATTGACGTTTCATTTTCAACTCTTCGTTTTTTGTACATCCAGCTCCGATCAGTAAAATAATTGTCCATTAACCTACGTATATAGTTAAAAAGTACGATATTAATTTGCATTGACATATTATTAAAACAGTTTACAGGTGAATTTTATAATAACTGATCATTGACTCTATGGTGATGGGTCGTCCTACCTCCCATTACAAATACAATAACGTAATTAAATCGCGTAAATTATTTCAATTTAAATGATTCAACAAAATTTCGGCAGCGCTTCGCTTTAGTTTCCTGAACAGTACACATTTGCGTGTACACAGGGAACATAAACGAAGCGCTATCGAAACTTTGTGAACCATTTAAAATGAAATAATTTACGCGATTTAATTACGTTATTGTATTCGTAACTTGTTCAATACAGGGACAAATCCAACAAATACTGTATAAGATGAATACAGATGTCCGTTCTGTTAAAAAAACGAATATCCACATAACGATCATATACAATACTTATCAGACGGGGCCGAAAAACATTCTAAGGGTTTTCGAATATATTACATATTCTGTAACATATTATATTTATAAAAAAAATTGACGTTCGATACTATACTTACTGTCATTTTCGATATTTTTTAACCGTACATTATAAAATTAATACACTATATTACTTATTAAAAAAAATCAAAGTAACCGTATATTATAAAATTAAATATCATTTTCGATATTTTCTAATCTAATGTCATCATTCAACTTATCGCACTATATTTTCATACAAGCAGCATTCTACACTACGCTATACACACAATACACTATACACCATAGATACAACATACTATAATATACAATTAACTTACAATACATAGGTTAATAATAAAAATTAAGCATCAATAAACTAAACTACACATACAATAGTCAATACAAACATATAAATTGCAAATCTAACACTAAATTACCTAATTTAATAAAAAAAGGAATTAGGGTTTATACCTTGATTGGAGAGGATTAGGGACATTGGAGAGGGCTTCTAGATGCTACCGAGTGACGGTGGAGGTTGGAATGGAAGTGGGTGGCGAATTGGGGAGGAGGATGGAGGGTTTTGGGTTAGAATTTGGTGAAAAACGAAATGGGGGAGAAGAGGCTGCTGCCGCTTATTTTGGTTCGGGTTTCCAACGGCTACCAACGACCGCAAACGGCATTTTCCAACGGCGTCCAACGACTATCTTTTTAATCTTTTGGTAATAATCCGAAAAATACTTGCCGTTGGAGGCCGTTGGTCAATGTCGTTGACGGCCGTCCCCCCCCGTTGGAATAAACAGTAATCCTTGTAGTGTCTATACAACATCTGTCTACAGTGTAACTTTCCACTTGGTGCTTTTGACAATTTAAACATAATTTCATCGTACCAATAATATTTTTTTTTTCACCTTAAAGTGTATTGATTAACATCTTTTCTTTCTACTAAGGTAATCGTCTCTGCATTAAAATTTACATTAAACATGTAGTATACTTTTGTCCAGCGGTACATTTTTTACCCTCGACCGCTCGTCCTATAGTTTGCATTCTAAATTTATATTTAAAGTGGATTGTTTTTTACTGAAAGATTCTCGGTGACCATTTTCGAATTATTGCACCGCATTCTTTAATAGAGGTGTAGTTATTCTTAATGAATTTATATGCTCTGTACATGTATTTAAACCGACTATACAAAGAAACCATCTACTTGTTCAATCATTATTATATCAGCAAGTTGTATACCACAACATGATTATATGTTTATATGCATAGTGCATAATACCGGAGTACATCTTTTTCAACATTTGATAAGTACATTCAACAGGAAAATATAAGTCAATAATATAATGCCGTATCCAGAATATGCCTTTTCGCTTTACATGGCAAGTGTAAAGAAATGTGGTTGCATGCATATGAATCCAGTGGCCTGATTAACTTCACCAAATAACACTGCGTTGAATCTGTGTCTCTCCATCTTTTACATGTAGATTCTTAGTACACAGACAAGTCAGCCCATTGAATTCTCTCCTTCTATACATACAACCAAAGACAACTTGACCTTTACCTCATTCATTCAACAATAATGGAGGATATTTCCATCACTCAAAGGGAACCCAAAATCATAAAGCTTATCGACAATCTACCAGACGAATGTATAACACATTGCTTCACATTCTTACACTCTACTCGAGATCGATGTTCATCAGCTTTAGTATGTAATAAATGGATGTTCTTGCTTGCAAATACAAGGCTTTTGTATGCGAAACTGCCTTATCCATTTTCCAAAGATTTGATGGGAAAGAAAACAAATGATATTAGAATAGCTGCCATGTCAGTTCGAGCTTTTCCTCGACATGCACTTACTGCACTTTCTATAATGGATATTCCTACTAAACCATATTTTACTAACTTCGGTTTAGAAATGATATCAAAGTCGAGTCCTTTCCTCGAGCATCTCACTCTAATGCACTGTACTAAAATTACCGATGCAGGGCTTGTTGCAGTTGCAAAAAGGTGCAAAAGTATTCAAAAACTACACTTGATAAGCTTGCCTAGCATTGGTGATAATGGAATTTCATCTATAGCAAAAAGCTGCTCAGCACTTTCAGATTTAACGATCGATTCATGCCTATTGGTTGGTAATGAATCGCTTGAATCTATTGCAGGCAAGTGTTTAAATCTCAATTCTTTGACGCTTGTTAAGTGTCCTCTTGTAAAAGATTCAGGAATTGCAGCAGTTGTATGGAAACTGCCAAAATTAGCTAGACTGAGGCTTGCTATGATGAAGATAGGCGATGAAGTTGTTGAAACAATTGGAAACAGCGCTCAAGCTTTGCATGTGCTGCATCTAGAGAAAATTTTCGGTCCCACTGAAATCGGCTACTCAAAAATAGCTTCTGTAAATACTCTTAAATTTGTTACAATGAGATTTGTGCAGGTTTAAGGGGAAAATGTCTCAAGGGTTATGAAGGATTGAATGAGATCGTTATACAGAGATGTGATTCTTTAACAAACGAAGCTTTGATTAGCCTGTCAGAATCGGCAAAAATGATGAAGAGTATGAGATTGGAAGAATGCAGTGGTTTTACTCGTAGAGGTTTCACAGAAGCGATCAAAAACTTGAGAGAGACGCTGAAAGTGTTGTCGGTAACAAAATGCGTTATCTTAAAGAGTGGAGAAACAGAATCAGGAGAAAGAATAGAAATGGGTATGATAGAAGATTACCCTTCTTTAACTATACTTGAGTTGAAGCAATGCATTGGCATGGATGATGATTTTCTCACACTTATAGGACCTGCGTGTAATCGAGTTAACAAAGTCAGTGTAGCAGGCATGGAGTCCTTCACTGATAAAGGACTAGTTAGCCTATTTCTCAACCTAAAAACTCCGAGTAAACTATGGAGTTTAGACTTGAGTGGATGCATAACAATATCTGATAGTATACTTAGCACGGTATTTGAATTTCTCGGAGCAGGTATCAAATATGTGAAGCTTTCTAATTGTAGTGGTGCGAATGACATGGTAATGGACGTGATTTCTAGGAAATGCGTAGCATTAGAATATTTGAATGTAGATAAATGTGGAATAACTGATATTAGTATGTCGTGTTTGATCAATAAGGGCAAGGACAGACTGATGTATTTGTCTATAGGACAGTGCGCTGGAATTACAGATAAAGGGTTGAAAATTTTGGAGCAGATGTCATGGGATAATATGAGATTCCTGAATATAAGCAACTGTCCGAATATTAGTGAAGGTGGTATCAACTCGCTTAAGGAAATGATCTGGTGGTGCAATGTCTTGCATTAGCTCAGTAATGTAAATTGTAGGTTATGTTTTTGCAGCTTCAACTATATATCGCTACTGGTGTATGACACACACGTGATATTGATTATGAAAACGTATTTATGAAACTTTGACGATGAACATTGATGTACAATCAATTTTTTTTGTTGCTAATAAAGGTGTGTACGGGATATTTTTTTGTCATTTTGAAATTGCAAGTCAAACTATCTATCTGTTGCTTAAAGCTTAAGCTTAAGACAGTAGATTTACTTCCGTGTCATCGTTGCTTGTGTTACGTCTCCGACGTGCCACCACCTGAATTGTCAACCATTGCCAATCAGGTTTCACTAGAAGATGTGAACAAGCATCGAGGAAAGAAGGAGAACTCAGTTACATGCATAGAAGATGAGGTGTACACTCAAGTGATACAACTTGTACGTGTTGATAGTGCAGACACACTGTAAGGAGCTGAAGCAAAGGAGAAGGCAGAAATGAGCATTGATGAAGTTGAGACAACAGCAGACATGAAGGACGGCAAGACCAGAGAGCTCGAGTAGGAAGAAGACGGAGAAATCCCAAAGGAATTTCGTTCGAACAATTAATGAGCAACTTGGTTGGCAGGAACCCCGAATGTGACGCATGAGAAGAGAGAGAGAAGCACGTGACAATTTGTTGTGTTTTTATGTTCATTTTTTTTGTATTTTCGTAACAGGTGTCAATGACAGACTGGCTAGCAACGACGAGGATATTATAAAGTGTAATGCCGTAATCATTTTAAAATACCATTGTTGATCATGTCATATAGCCATCCCAACGTTTTCAACTCTTTCGTCTATGTAAACTTTTGATATTGCTGCCAATATTAAGGTCGAAATAGGAGAGAAAATGATCGTTGACAAGAAAACTTGTCAAACACCTCAAATTGAAATTCATATAGGTGATGCCTTCGAAACCTCCTTTCGAACGAGTGAATGATGCAAACACTTCTCGGACCGGCAAAGATGGTTGAGAACGCTTCTTTTGAACCTTTCAATGTAGTTGAAAGGCTAGCTTCACTCTCGGAATATCCTTTCGAATTGGTTATTGACCTTGTCGGAACCACCTTTCGATGCTGACTAGATATTCTAGCTAGGCGCTTATTGTTTCTGGAAATAGTCGATATAGAAGGGTTTCGACTTGCTTGAAAGAGGAGGCACCAATAATCTTGTAATTAGAGTTAAAACTCTAAGCGAATGCGTTTTCTAGGGGTTTCGATCCTATCGGAGGGTACCTTTCGACCTAGATCGGTATCAGAGAATCAGAACTGAAAACAATGATAATTTCTAACTGTTGCATCGTTCAAAATCATTATATCATCACTTTATTGAACTAGAATGTATAACTGATAAAATCCCCAATTTGATTTAGAAATTGAGGTTTACAAACTCTTTTAGAATACAAGTGAGAATTGAAAGAAATAAGATGCATCAAAACTGACCCCTAGGGTCTTATTTATAGGTTCGGGTTGGTACCTTTCGACGCGCTCGAAAGGTCAACCTCCTTGGTTTCGTAAGCGTCTTATGAATCTTAGTTTTCGACCTGGTCGAAAGGGTTATGGTTAACCTTCCGCCGCCGTGGAGGCTGGGCTTCCTTTTATCTTGCTTTGTTCCTTTCGACTTCATCGGAAGGTATGTTAGTCGATCACTTTTGACTCTGTAGAAGGGTTTTGCCTGACGCCTTTCGACTTCATCGATAGTTGCATAAGTGCGCCCTTTACTCAAATGTTAAGGTGCCATGCAAGTTGGTATAGATGTTGTACTTCGATGTTGTCGAAACATATTCTTCTTAGGGTTTCGAATGAATCGAAACGCCTTTTAGGTTTCGCTGCAAAAAGGTTCCCTTAGAAAGCATCCTCCTTAGCTTGTGCAAAACCATATTCTTTGTTGCTAGTGGATGTTTAGCCTTTCCTTTATAGATGAGGGTGGCTTTAACCAATTTGAAAGGCTAACATGTGCTTTCGAAATGGTTGTTTATGCCGAATGCTCTCCTGACCTATGTAGATGAAGACGAAACCAATCATTTCGAATGGTTTAGTGCATGTGTAGAAAGTATGCTGCTTATTGACTTCGGAAGGTAGCCTTCGACCTCGTCGAAAGCTCTCTGTTTACTTTATCGAAATATCCTCTTGACCTCTTCGAAAGGTACTGCTGGCGCTCATCTTCTCGTCGAAGGCTTTATCTCATGTTTAGATGGACCATCCTGGTGCTCTCTGGTCTTCATCTATGCTCTTACTTCTTCTTTCATACTCTCATTCTTGAGAATATTTTATGGATAACATTTAGCCCCTCCCTTTAGTATGAAAGAAGCTTTGTTCTTTAGGACAAAAACCCCAATGAACTTCCTTCTTGAGTCCCTGCGAAACAATTAATGACCTCTATTAGGATCATAACCTTATTATGATTTTTTAATGGGAAAGTTTTAAATATTTGAAGTCAATGTTCAAGATATTATTTGGTAATTTTTTTAAAATAAAGTAGTTTGAACAATACGTGATTAAACCTCTTTTACTAAGAATGTGGAATAATATCACTTGATTAGCGGGTATTGGCTCAAATAAATGAACCTTTGAAGAAATCCATCACACACTCCCGATTTCCCTTTCTTAAGTTAGGCTTTCTCCAATCATTAGATAGGAGTCTCTAACCATAATTCACTTTTATTCCTGCACTTTATGCTAGTAATTCCCATTCAATGGTAAATTAGTAAACAGTTTGATATCGTTGCTGTTTGATAATATAAAGATTCGAAGGCTCCTTTTCCCTTTTGTTCCATTCTCTAATAGTGTTTCGTCTAATGTTGAGAAAATCTTGTATAGAATTCAAATTCAAAAATTCAATTAGAAGTTCACAAATCATCATGAAAATTCAACGAAAGAGCACAAATTCATAAACCTGAAGCTTAATAAGGAACCATTATGAAAACCAAATAATGACACAAAATCATCATAAAAGCAAATGAAAAGATTTAGAATTCACGAAACTAGAGTCCAATAAGGGTTCGTCCTGTGCAGTTAAAGCGCTCTGCCGCTCCATAGCGTTTGAGGTGCGAAAAGTTATAGCGGAGATATATCAGGATATAGCGGACGACTCTAAAAAGAGAAATGATGAACATTCTACATTAAAAAGAGGAACAAGTATTACTTATTATTTCCCACCAAACAAAACAAGTTATAATAAAGTAAAGATAAACAAAGTTGACACTTAAAAAGTTAGAACTAGTTATAATAACCAACAGCGTATATCATTGTTACATCAACTTTGAAGTTAACATAAAACTTAAAAGCAAGACATCAAGCAAAATGCTTATTTATAGGAAATGGGGATATAATGGATTATTGCCACAATATCGAGGATAATAGTGGATCCGCTATATTGGGCCGCTTTATAGGAATATCGTTGCACCAAAAGTCCGCTACGGGATATATCGTGGATATATCAGGGCAATATCGGGGAATTGATTGCACAGGGTTCATCACAAAAATTCATATAGGAATCCAATAATGTGAAATCACCATAAAAATTGACAAGGAAAGTTAGAACCCACAAAGATAGAAATCTGATAAGAAATCATTATAAAATCCAAGAATGTGAAAATCATCAATTATCATAAGAGTCAATAAAGAAATTCAGAATTCACTAAATTAGTAACTCAATGAGATTCCATCAAAAATCCAACAAGGATTTAAATGAAATTCTCAAATCAATATAAAGATCAACAAAGAATTTTAGAAACCACTAAATCAGAAAATCATCATGAAAAGAAACTTAAAAATTCATAAATTCAGGAAAGTAACCAGAAATTTGTTAGAATCACATCTGCCGAACATACTATCTCAAACTTTCTCATGTATAAAGTCAGAAATTCAATAAGAAATCTACAGATCAACATGGAGATTCAATAAAGAAGTCACGAAATCACGAATTCACAGACCCTGGAAATCCATAAGAAATCGTTACGAAAATTCAATGGGGGGATGAAATGTATGAAATCCACAAATCATCACAAAAGTCAATGAGGAAAATTAGAATTCACGAAATCAGAAATTCAGTAGGAAATCTTCAAGGAAATTCAATAAGGAAATTAAGAATATGAATCCCGTAAATCATTATAAAGTCAAGTGGAAATTTGAGAGTTCTTGAAATCAGGAATCCAATAAGAAATCACCATGGAAATTCATCGATGGAATTAAGAATACGAAACCCATAAACCATCATAAAAGTCAATATAGAAGTTTAGGATTGACAAAGCCCAAAATGAAATCTTCATGAAATGAAACTAAAAGTTCACAAAATCAGCCAAAATCTTGTCAGGAACCCATCTGACAAATAGATTATTAGAAATTCATTCAATATAAGCACAAAATCAGAAATCTGTCCAACAAAGATAAACTTAGTAAGTTTAAGCAAAAGATTCCTAGACCTATAAGTTAGTAGTGAGTAGTTTTGTAAAGTCATGCAATCATTCGGAATAGTGGTTCCTCATATAATATCTAGACTCTTCTATCCTAAGGGGTCACCCTATTTCTAGGGATTCAGGTGTGGTTTACTTGATCCAATCTACGAATGAAGTAATTTTTATCTTTGTAGCAACAATTTGCTATCTATTTCACTCTCTTGGCTTTTGTATAGGTCCTTGCTTTCCATCTTATGTTAAGGATTTCTTTATCCATTTTCTCGTCTCGTGTTTCCCTTTTGGATGCAGTTTCTTAATCCTTTGATGTGGAACTCAGTTTTCAAGGATTGGATGTTCTGAAATTTGGTAGCTCAAAATTTTCCTTTTTTGATTATGATTTTGGACTCTTTGTATATTTTCTATTATGGCGTTGGATATCCTCATCCTTTTGCCTTTGTTTATTTCCCTCTCTTAGATTTCATCTTTGTCTCAGATGAAGGGTAGATTTTTTCTTTAACCCTTTACTCTCTTGGATTTTGTCTTTGTCTTAGATAGTAGATAGACTTCTTTCTTTAACCCTTTATTCTCTTAGGTTTTGACTTTTGTTTTGAGTTGTAGACATATTTGTCTTTCTTCGTTTGTTTGGTGCCTCTTCTGGGCTTCCCTTGGCTCTAAGGGATGTAGTGTATGCTGAATTGACCTTCCTCTAGAAGGTTGTTGATGGGTGCTTACCCTGACCCTTCCATAAGAGGTGAGTTGAACGTTAGGGGTTTTGTTTCTCCCTCTAGGAGATGCTATGGAATAACGTCGTAGGCTTATGTCCCTCCCTCTAAGAGGTGCTACGGAATAGCGTTGTAGGCTTATGTCCCTCCCTCTAGGAGGTGCTACAGAAGAACATCGTAGGCTTAAATACTTGTATATGAAAATAATTTTTGGCCAATTAAAATTGAGTCTCTTTTGAGAGAAAGAATTTTATAATTGAACCTTTCTAGTATATCGAGGGGTTATCTTTTGAAAAAATTAGTTTGGATTCACGAATCCTTCTGATAAAAGAATATTTTCTCAATGTTACCTTTTGCAAGAACTTTATTGCTGTTCTTCATAATAGAGATACAGATCCCAAATAAGAGACTGGTAGGTCATGACTTATGAACCAATAGTCTTTTAGTCGAGAATAGGATTCTCTAATTTGAATTTCAATAAACTTTTGAAGGTTTCAAAACTTTTCTCGAAAATGTATGAATAGGCTCCTCTTTGCCCATGGTTTTAGGAAACTTTGAAATATTGAAATTGCTCAGTTAAAAGTCTTTTATGTGCATTCATTAATGCTATATAATATCTCAAATAGGTTGCACAAATCAACTTTTGAAACGGATATGCATTTGTTTCCCCCCAGGTCGTGGGGTAATTGAAAATAGTTTTCTTATGAAGATATGTTTGAGAAATTTCCTTTAAAACAATTTTCAAAAATAGTTTTCTTATGAAGACATCTTTATAATCAAAATTTTAGTGTATAACATTTATTATAAACACTCAAATTTTATTTATAAATTCAATTTATCTTATATATTATCCAATTACATATTCAACTTCTGAATGATTTAGGTAAGTTGTATTAGAATGCAGTTGAACAATATACAAATAAAATTTTCTCAATTCAATTATTCAAGTTTAAATATTTATTCCAAATTTTTGTTTTATTTATAATTAAAATCATCCTTTAACAAATTTAAGAATTAGATTTCCGATTAACTTTAAACAATTTAGAGATATATATAATATATTTATATCAAATCAAATTAAATTTTAAAATAAGATACCTATATATATGTGAATCAAAATATACCGAAGAAATTCAAATCAAAATATATATTTTTTTTCCTCAAAACAAAACCGTAGCAAAGCTACAGAATGATTTCTCCACTTCGAAACTCGAAAATGAATGTCGATGATGCGGCCGCCATCACCGAAATTATTTTCCAGCGACAAAGAGAAGAGCATTGATTTCAACATTTTAAAAATTCTTTGAAAACGATTTCTATTCGAAAATACTTTCAATAATATATACTTTAAAATTTTAGAAACCAAAGTTCGAAATCACCGGAAACTAATAAATTCTCAAATTTCTGAATTAAATTCATTTCAAATTCCAATCAATTTATAACCAAGTTTATAAATTCATTTATTTATATTATCAATGGTTTACAAAACAATAAATATAAATCAAATATTATTATTTCAAACAACAAATTCATTAACAATTTAATTTCAGAAAACTTATATTTATATATAATATAATCATACAAAACTTTTATTTTATTTATCAAATTTGAAAACGATATTGTGTCAGTTTGCTCTGCTCAAGTGTTTTGGAAATCCTATCGATAGCGTTGACCAGACGAATCGATCGAAAACCCAAATCAACATCAACAACTCAAACAACACAATATAAAAAACATTTTTAAAAATTTATTTACAAATACACTTCCTCACTTACCAATACAATAATGGATTTCAAAGCAAGGATAGAGATTCAAATTTTTTTTTTGATAGACTCAAATCAAAGAGAATTTTGATTCGAAGATAGGTTTGAAACAAAGACGAGATAATTAAATAATAAAATAAGGCGATGGATAAGTTTATATAAATCACGGGCAACCTTAACCGGGTCGACCGTGACTTCAAAATAAGATCGGTGTAGAATTCCGAGGTAAATCGACATTTGATCTCAAGAAATAGAATTCAGGTATAGCAGGAGAAAGATAGCATCGTAAACCGAGGATACAGAAATCTCCGGTAAATCAATGCCTATTGTAAACGAGTTTCACCCTTTTACAAATCATTCGAAGATTGGCGAGACCGCCGATCTATTATAGATATCATTCAAAATGGAGTTATGGGATGCTCCAGAATTGAAACAAGACGAATATTGAGGGACACGAATGAATTTTTTTGAACAGCAGGGAACGTTCCAAAATTCAAAGGAATCGAGTCAAAAGGAAGAGATTGAAACTCGAATGAGAGTGATTCTGTAAATACATTTACCTTATATGTTAAGTTTTGCCTAGAGCTACCAAAGCTCTGATACCAACTGTAATGACCCGCTATTTTGGACCATTCGCATCCGCACATGTCGGACTTGAATAATTCAAAATACCGCGTTGTTAATTTAAATTGGCAAAGCTGAGCATATACAGTAAATAAATAATCACAGATCACAGACACAGAGTAATAAATGCAGCGGAAATAAAAGAGATAGTAGTTCATGAAGCTACTATATAAATGTATAAGTTACATCAGAGTTAAACTAGATACAACGGAAGAGTAATACGATACATCAGATACAAATCAGAATACATCACTGGAATCATCAAATACTGAAAGCAGAATAGATGGTTGGATCTTCAAGCAAGGCTCCAACTTCAAAGGTGAGTCTCGAATACTGGTACACTCAGTCTGTCCCGAGCGTAAAGCAAAACACAAAACACTCGAGTCAGGATTAACATTCTTATATCAATAAATCCAACTCAAGTGAAATAGCAATTGAAATACAAGTAACTCAAAGGATGTTTGGAATAACCATCCTTTAAGGATCCGTTAAACTATCTACTAGGTAGTAGTGTACGATAAGTAGATAATGTCTATCAGTAATATAAGATATCAAAATAGTGTTAAGGCGTTACCATTATCCCCCTTAACACATTTTATATAAGCATTATAGACTATACAGCACTGTAAACCCCACCGTAAACTAGTGGGCTATCAGGGAGTACTCCATAGGTATAACACAAAACAAATCGTAGTGGTCGCGTATATAGGGATACAAGTATGACAAGGCACATGAGGCAATACCTAAGGTAGTGAAACTACCGTTTGCTTGATCCGGACTGGTGAGAACGCATCGCCGCGGCGACCGCAACACCGCGAAACAACACTCCCAAATCAAGGGTGCACCAATCGACAACAAGTAATGAGTAATTTTCGAAGAAGTGTGTTCGCTTGAGGTAGCTGACCTCCATTGGCCCGGCACAGCTCCTGTTTTAGTCATTTCCAATTTGACACAAGTGTCAAGGCTATCCATTATCGTTCTCTTTCTTCAGTCATCACGTACATCATTCCAACCACTTCATTTTGGATCATAACTCCGCATATAGTTATTAAAGTGGTTTTCGGTTTAGACAGTGAGTATGTCCCTAACCGATTCCGGTCTCTTTAATAACTTTCGCAATTATTACACCGATTGGTCGTTTAATAAATTTCAAAAACCAAATCAATTTCCATTTCAATTAGAATTCGTAAATCAACATTTCATTTGTCTTTCTAAACCAATTCCCAAAATTTACGTTTCAAAACTTCCAAATAACATTTCAAAATCTTATAATACAAATTCAATTTTTATTTAAAACCATTCCAATATTCATTTAAATTCGTATATAAGTTTCATTCCGAAATCATTTAAAATGATTTAATCTACATTCAAATCAATTTAAGCTCATTGATCGACTTCATTCAATATTCATTAAGTTAATTTATCATTCAAAACAATTCTTTTTAACTTCCAATTCATTTAAATCAATTACTTAAGTTCAACTTTATTATATCAAAGCTTCAAATTGAATTAAATTAAATTTGTCAAATCAAATTCTTTAAATTTACAAGTCTTACATTAATTTCAATAAATTACATTTTATTTCTTGTTAAAGAAATTCGATTTCACTTATTCATTTACTTAGTTACAAATTTCAAAGCTTAATTAATAAAGAAACTAAATTTCACTTATTCAAGAAGTTCAATTCCATTTATTGAAGAATTCAATTTATTTAATTATTAAATAATTTCAAAACTTAATTATTAAATAATTTCAAACTTAATTATTAATAATTTCAAACTTAATTATTAAAAAATTCAAAACTTAATTCAATCGTTTCTCAAATTTAACAATGTTCTTTCATCAATTACATTGTTAATATTTTGTTTCATATTATTAAATATTAACATTTTCTTTTCATAAAAATTCAAACTCCAACTTCATTTCAAAACCTTATCATTTATTCAAATAATCTTTATTTTATTTTTAAATCAAATCATTGACCAATCGGGTTTTATTTAATTCTCTATCCTAGGTCAAGTTCATTTGGGTATTTATCATTTCAACCTGATTCCAATTCAATTCAAAATCAAAGCATAGCAAAGGGAACTTGCAGTGTGATAATTGTGATGGTGTCAAAGTAAATAAACAAGCAATAACAACAATCAATAACAATCCAATAATCAATTCAAATAATCCCGAAATAACCGTATTAATTCACATTGTTGTTTGTGCGAATTAATATAATTATTTCTAGAATCTACACTATCATTTCATGTAGATTAAAGATTATTGCATCATGGTTTTTCACTTGTCATCTATTTTGAATTTCATGTATCATCAGTTTAAACAACATACAATTGATGGTTCAAGGTGTAGTTAACACTATTTTCTACGTGTCAAATGATTAAACATTTAAGGGGTCATATTAAACAAATGTCATCAAATCAAATTTAACACATATATCAAATCTAACTATCCTACGTCAATTTAAATTTCAAATTATTTATCACTTACAACATTAACAATTCAACGTTAAACGTCAACATCAAACAATCAATCATTTATCAACCAAACTGGATTATCATTATATAAATAACAGATAATGGTGTCAGATGTCCCAGGTGAACTGATACAGGTAATAAAAGTGTAAATAACTAACAACAGCATATTTCAATTGTCGTTTCAATTGAAATCAAATTTAATAAATAAAAGAACATTAATCGGGAGTGATTGCTCACCTTTCGAGGCTAGAGATGGACGAGAAGATGACACAGATACGTACACTGGTACAGACATAGAAATTTGAGTTACAAATTCAAGCAAAGCAAATCGGCACGACTTCAACGATCAAAACTGATAACAGAAAATCGATAAACTGAATCAGATCGGTTTGATATGGATAGAAAATCTATACAAATGTGCAAGTTATAAATAAAATAAACACATATAAAACAACGTATCTGTATAAAATAATAAGTATATATTTATAAATAATTTCGTAAACAGCCTATACAACTATTCTATGAAATCAATACGTAACCAAACCCAAAATTATGTCTGTATAAACCATTAAAACTTTATAAACTTAATAAACCGACATGTAACATTACAACAAAATAATGGAACAAAATACCGTATAAAATAGACTCACGGGTTATACTATAACATAGCCTCATTATATAAACAGTTTAACATACTGGCTTTTATATGTAAAAATTTTGTATAAGCTTATGGACTTAAACTAACACACAACTTTAATTATACTATGGTAACTTTATATAATATGTACCCACCAAACAAGACTTATATTTCAACTTAACAGATCATGAACCAACCTAGCTGATCAATTTTTTTTTATACTTTAAATTGTAAACAAACTGTAATACATAAACAATATACAAACTAGAATAAGACTATATATGCATAAACTGTACACTTTAAACCCCATATATACCGTACACTATTCAAAAGTAAAGAAGATAAGGGGGCTGCTGGTTCACAGCAAATACACCACATCATATATCATTAATAAAATTTGTTTCATAATATAACATAGCTTGAGCAAACAATTTAACACATAAACATAACTAATATAGCTTACACGTATTTCAGAATCAAAGTATCTTATGTATATAATATATTTAAATTCATACAGTATTTATGAATCAATATATGATGTATATATGGAACACCCGGTTACAAAGATGTTTACAAATCTATCTATTATAATATACTATCAGTTATATTTTATACTCATAACATCTTAAAAATCAATATCAATAATTTATTATAACATATAAAACTTATTATAATCTGTCAACTTTCCATATCAGATTATACTGTAAATATATATATATATATATATAAGATCAAAGAAACTAAAATAACAGACCCATATTACCTATATATGAAAACCAGACATATACTACGTGTATATTTAAATCACAGTGACCTCCTATATTTAAAACATATAATAGATAACATATATAAAACTTCTCAAGACAACACACAAGAACGGACTGAAAAAAAAACGTTCGCAATATATATGGCCAGGAAGAAAATGAGGAGAGACAAAGCCGGCTTCGCAGCGATGAGAAAGCTGAAGGTCGGGACATGCGAGGCTTCACGTGATGATGGAGGGATTTGCTGGCCTTGAGGTGGAAGGAGAAAAGCAGGCCGAGGCTATGGAGGGGCTGGTCGCGTGGGCTTTGATGCTGGTGGTCGCTATCGGGATTTCGTGAGGGGATAGCTGCCACGGAGTGGAGGGTGGTGCAGCTCGAAGGTTGATGAATCAGGGGCCACGACGGAGCTCGACTGTGGGTAGCAGAGGCCGACGTAGGAGAAGGCACGGGTGGTGGTTGTTGCCGTGGAGAAGTCCGGTCTGCGGGAAGCTTGAGTGACCGATAGTCGGCATGCTATGGCGGATGACATGTGGAGGAAGCTTCATGCTTCGGAAGAGGAGAAGTGGGTGTGCGGGCTCACGGAGGTGGGCTAGGGTGTGGATGCGGTGCCTAGGTGGTCAGGCGGAGGAGAGAGAGGGGAGGGGCTCGGGCATGAAGTGGAAACACGGTCGATGTGGGGTGGAGGAAGGAGGCATGGTGTTGCCTGGGAAGTGAACCATTTGCCTTTACATATAAATCTTTTATTTTTACAGAGATGAAATGAGAAAGGAAGAGGAATAGATGACAACCGAAATAAAATAGCAATTATAACATACGTTGGAAATAGAGAAAAACTAAATGGCTATTAACTTCTGGAGTAATAAAAGTTAGTAACCATTAGAATTCAACCAGTGGAAGTGAATGGTCACAGATAGATAAAAGGCTTAAACGGTACCGATTCGGTTACCGTTTTCACGGATTTCGCTGTGAACCAGACTCCGAAACATACGAATGAATATACCGTAGCGATCAACATGACGAGACGATCAAAATGGTATACAGATATCAGTGGTATGATTGAATTATAAAAATTCGAATTTTCTACCAGCGGAAAATGCGAGAAAAACGTAAGAAAATAAGATCGACGGAGCTAAAGATGTCCGAATTTTGAAAAACGAAAAATAGCGTTTGCTCAGAAGATGGTTTAGAATTTTTCTATGTAAAAATATTTAGGTTTCGAAAACATTTTATTTTCATCGCTTTTTAACTGATTAAATTGAAGTAAATTTACGCGCGAAATAAACTTTCATATTTTCGGACGAAAATTTACCACTTGCTATGTTTAACTAGACGCATTCCAAATATCAAATTTATATTTCAAAATTTTATCGTTTAAAATTTCACAAAATTTCAACTAATTACGTTATTAAAACAGTTGAAATTTATGGGTCGTTACACACAGTCTTTCTCATGAATTGATGAAGAATTGGTAGCGATCTGATATCCCATGGAAGCAAGCCTTTGTGTTGCGTTGATTGAAATATTGATAGTCATCTCGTATCAGGCATCTTAGCCGTCGTTTTCAAGTAGCTAGAAGTTTGTTGTGCTCCAAGAGTGTTGAATGCTTTCGACTGATTTTGTTTTACCTGTAATAGCACTCGAATTTTAATCAGTACATGGTCAATGCACAACACAAATCTAAGTACGAATCAAAATACAAATTGTGTTAAAAAGATATGAAAAGAGAGAGAGAGAGTTCATAGTTGAAATAATACTGCGAGACTTCATAATTTGATAGGGATATGCATCTAAAAGTCGCTAAACTGCCCTCTTCTTGGCTTGAATAAGATGTCTTTTAAGTTTCTTTAACGAAATCTTGCAAGAACCCTGACTTAATCATGCCTAGAATTTTTTCCGCTAAGACACGACATTCATCGGTTTCATGTCCATTTGCTTTATGGTAATCGTAGTAACTTCCTCCTTTATTTGGCTCTGGAGCGCTCCGGATCTTATAAGGAGCAGTAAAATTTTCACTGCCCTTCATCATGGCGAATATGTGGGAGAGGGGTTTGTTCAAGACCGCGTAATTTGATTTGGAAATCTTTCTTCGACTTCCCTTCGGGTTTTCACTTTCCCTTGGTCTTTTGTCAAGACCCCTAAAATCATATTTCTCTTCTTTGGACTCTCGGTGAAATTCTTTCTTAGCGTGGTGCATTTTCGTCTATTGGAATAAACTTTTCGGCTCGGAGAAAGAAATATTGTAGATCTTTGCATCCATTAATATAAAGGTCAAAAATGGGTTTGTTCTATTAACCCTGATCAAATTGCCATAAGCTTTTCTCTATCGGTTTTACTTTCTGCCCTTAATGCTTCTGCACTGAATCTATTCAAATACTCGCCAAGTAGCTCTCCTGGTTTTTGTCTGATGGTTGCCAACAAGCTAAAATCCATTGTTGTATCTTTGAATATAGAAAATTGGGTTACGAAATCACAAGTAAATTGTTCTCAAGAATAGATGGTTTCCATTCGGTAACTCCTGTATCATTTGATAGCTGCTCCCTGAAAAGTAATGGGAAAAGGTTTACAGCGAACTGCCTCTGGAGCATTATATAAGTTCATCCAGTTTTCAAAGACTACAAGATGATCACCCGGATCAGTAGTCCCATTGTATTTTAGTAAAGGAATTTGGATGTGAGGAGGGAGACTAGCTGCCATTATCTCTTTTGAAAAGGCAGTCTTTTGTAGGATAACATATTCTTCTGGGTTAAAAATTCTCTTTTCTCTAAATGTATCCATCATTATTTGGTGTAGTATGTTTTCTTGGTCGGCTTCATTTTTGTGGCAATCTTTGCTGTTTATTTGGATTGGGCTATTTGATTGCTCGAGGGAACTTTTTGCGTGACTTTCTCGGTTTAACTCTTGATCCTCTACCTTGTTTAGATGTTGCGCTTCATCCTCTATTTCCATAATCCTTAATTATCGAGATGGTGCTCTTTTAGGAAATTCTCGCATCGCTATCAATTATGACCGTTGATTCTGGGCTTTGATCACATTGTTTTCCAATCTTGTTAGGGTCGAGAGTTACCCAACTTCTATATTCCCAAAGTTAGAGTTTGGGACTATGTTATCCTTCAAAGTTGATTGTGAAGCATCTCCTTCGTCTAGATTGCTGTTATTATTCCTTGCTTTTTTGATTTCGTCTTTTGAATGAAGGACTTTGTGCAATTAATCTATGATGAAAGTTATCGGGAATCGGAGGTTCAAGCCCTCCTTCTAGTATCAAAAATGTTGACAAGAAAACTTGTCAACACCTCAAATTGAAATTCAAAGTATAGGTGATGCCTTCGAAACCTCCTTTCGAATGAGTGAATGATGCAAGCACTTCTCAGGCCGGTAAAGATGGTTGAGAACGCTTCTTTTGAACCTTTCGATGCAGTCGAAAGGCTAGCTTCACTCTCGGAAGATCCTTTCGAATTTGTTGGTTATTGACCTTGTCAGAACCACCTTTCGATGCTGACTAGATATCCTAGCTGGGCACTTACGGTTTCTAGAAATAGCCGATATAGAAGGGTTTTGACTTGCTTGAAAGAGGAGGCACCAATAATCTTGTAATTAGAGTTAAAACTCTAAGAGAATGCATTTTCTAGGGGTTTCGATCCTATCGGAGGGTACCTTTAGACCTAGATCGGTATCAGAGAATCAGAACTGAAAACAATGATAATTTCTAACCGTTGCATCGTTCAAAATCATTATATCATCACTTTATTGAACTGGAATGTATAACTGATAAAATCCCCAATTTGATTTAGAAATTAGGGTTTACAAACTCTTTTAGAATACAAGTGAGAATTGAAAGAAATCAGATCCATCAAAACCGACCCCTAGGGTCTTATTTATAGGTGCGGGTTGGTACCTTTCGACACGGTCGAAAGGTCAACCTCCTTGGTTTCGTGAGCGTCTTTTGAATCTTAGCTTTCGACCTGGTCAAAAGGGTTATGGTTAACCTTCCGCCGCCGTTGAGGCTAGGCTTCCTTTTATCTTGCTTTGTACCTTTCGACTTCATCAGAAGGTATGTTGGTCGATCACTTCTGACTCCATAGAACGGTTTTGCCTGATGCCTTTCGACTTCATCGATAGGTGCATAAGTGCACCCTTTACTCAGATGTTAAGGTGCCATGCAAGTTGGTATGGATGTTGTACTTCGATGTTGTCGAAACATATTCTTCTTAGGGTTTCGAATGAATCGAAACGCCTTTTAGGTTTTGCTGCAAAAAGATTTCCTTCGAAAGCATCCTCCTTGGCTTGTGCGGAAACATATTCTTTGTTGCTGGTGGATGTTTAGCCTTTCCTTTATAGATGAGGGTGGCTTTAACCAATTCGAAAGGCTAACACGTGCTTTTGAAAGTGTTGCTTATGCTGAATGCTGTCCTGACATATGTAGATGAAGACGAAACCAATCGTTTCGAATGGTTTAGTGCATGTGTAGAAAGTATGCTGCTTATTGACTTCGGAAGGTAGCCTTCGACCTCGTCGAAAGTTCTTTTTTTACTTTGTCGAAACGTCCTCTTGACCTCTACGAAAGGTACTGCTGGTGCTTTCATCTTCTTGTCGAAGGCTTTATCTCATGTTTAGATGGACCATCCTGGTGCTCTCTGGTCTTCATCTATGCTCTTGCTTCTTCTTTCATACTCTCATTCTTGAGAATATTTTATTGATAATAATGATTACATTCACAAATTGTTTTATTGTTTCAATTACCACACTCTTGGTGCCACAAATCTATATATATAACAAAATCTAAAAAAACAACATTAAACATCAAAATACTCAATCTGCATCATTGTGTAATACCAATCTCTAATCTAGATTTATTCAGAGGTTGTGATAATAATTTAGTCTACTGTGCAACTGCAAAATGTAACAATGTGTAGTTTACTTGATCCTAAAAGTTAGAAGATATCATCATCCATTATAGCTTTGAGTTCAAAACCATGCAACTATTCTTAAAACAAAGCAACCAAGGAACAAATTGGTAGAACTCCAGCAATTAAACTTGCAGAACACTGCATCAAAACTTAAAAGCAGTTCATATAGACTGTGTATTTCATGCCTTTAATTTTCACTCTTTTAATAGCTATAAACCTATAACATATTGCATACACAATAATATTTTGTAAATGCATTGGTTATCTAAACTTTCTTTTTCTTTACCGCTAAACATTTCTACATATATTTTTACTTCACTAAGCCTTGTAATATATATACAAATAATTAGAATATCTACACTAGTGCTTCATCATTAAAGCAAAAAACCAAAAAACATATAACGGATGGTCCAATTCAAATATCAACTTCTAATTTAAACACAGTTTTCTATGCACACGTGTTAACCCAAAAAATGGATCAACACCCAATAATTAGTTGAAAGCACTTGTTCAGATTAAATAAACAAAAAAGCAGGAAAAGAAGACAGAATTTTTATAGTTGTTCGACGTAATCTTCGACCTACGTCCACTTTATTATTTTATTAGTTGTTCTCTCTTTAGATTACAACTAGTTATATATTAGATCTGACCACAATCTAGTGAATTTCAGATTTACAATAAAGTTTCTAGGTTGTTTGTAGGTCACTAGTACTAAGAATTTGCTGATCTAAATCCTATAATAGCAAATAGTTGTTTCCTAGGTGACTTTAACGGAGGAGAGGTTAGAGGTGAAGAAGTAGCAAAGTCTCCACGGTTAGAGAATCCAGATCCTATTTTGGTTGCTCTATGTTTTGTATTTATAGAGGTAGCAGTCATATTAGGTCAGAAGCCCGCTTGTAGTAAAGTTCAGATGCCAGCCCGAAGTAGTGTGAAAAATCGCAGGGTCCAACGATTATGGTTATAACTCGGTATCGAGTTATCTCTTATAACTCGGTACTGAGTTATCCCTTTAAGGGGAAACTCATTCTTTTCTTTTGGATTGTGCTTCTTGCTTCATTTTAGGGTAACTCTTGTGTTTTCATAGATCGATGACTTGTTTTGGTGATCGTTCCTTCATAACTTGGTTTGTTTTGCAGTTCATTGAAGCCAACTCTTCAATTCTTGAGACAGGTCGTCCAGAACTCTATGAAATCTCTTAGGCATGCATAAAAGGGCTAGAGAATAACTCATGTGAAGTTTGAGAGGCTGGTTATGAAGCATGATAACTTGGTACCGAGTTATTGGCATAGGTCGGTACTAACTTATTCCCTTAGCCTATTTTTGGCTGACATTTTCTAGAGCTATTTCATTAATTCATTTGAGTGTGCCTTTTAGATTTCAAGTTGTTTCATCCTCTTTTGAATCTTTTGAGTCCAAATGAAGTTTGCATTGTTAAAAAGCAGGTTAACATTTGCCCCCCAAAGTACGCATTTCGAATGTAAGGTGTGTTTTGCTCAAGAACAAGTTCCAAAAATCGATCTCTGATAGTTGAGCAGTCTGGCTATCCGTTGATCTTATCCTTGGTGAATCATATAGTTCCTTCAGATTCTTTAGCAAGTCAGAAGTTGCTCCAGACATGGTTTAGCTAAAAACTCCAGATTTTGCTTAAGTGTTCCTTGTACAACGTCATCATTCCGATCTAATTCGGAGTTATCACATATCAAAATCATCCCGTGTTCATCCGGGATTTTATCTGTTTTATTCTACTTACAAGGCGTTCAAACCATTTATCAAATCTGTATCTGTTCAAAGGTTCGATCTCTCCGGATCGTCTTATATTCGGTTTAATGTGCGATCTCTCTAGAACGTTTTATATTCAGTTTAACGTGCAATCTCTCCGGATCGTTTAATGTTTAAGTTAAGGGGACAATATCTTTGGATCGTTTATCGCCCAATCTAGGGTTTCAATCTCTTCTGATCCTTGTTAAATACGTTTACACTCCGGCAATGGAACCCAACGATCAAGTAGCCCATCCGCTCACCCTCCGATGAAGGGGCTTACTTTTTGTACAAGTCCATCCACTTGCTCTCCGGCAAGGGAGCTTGCACCCTGCACTCCGGTCCCGTCTCTTCGGAAAGTACTTAAAGCGATCTGCATCGTACAAGTCCATCTGCTCGCTCTCCGACGAGGGGACTTGCACCCTACACTCCGGATGGGACTTAAAGCGATTAATATCAGTCATCACATTCAATGTGGATTTTTCAGAAGTTAAATATTTAAATCAAAACAAACAAGAAGAAATCCTAATTATCCGTCCCAGATATCTGATTCAAAGTGTGTCTAGGGACCAATCTAGGTCCCATATATGTGTAAGCGGTCCAAGATTCGAGATTAGCATTGTCTTATTTAGTCATCCCAAACATCCGACTCCGAGTGTGCCTAGAGACCAAGCTATGCCTCATACAAGTGTAAGTGGTTGGAGGTTATTATTATCTTAATTATTCATTTCGAACATCCAAATCAGAGCGCGCCTAGAGACCGATCGAGATCTCGTACACATGTAAGCAGTACGAGGTCAATATTGTGCAGATATCTTAAATAGCCATCTTAGGCATCCAACTCAGAACGTGTGTAGGGACTGTTCGGAATCCTGTGCACGTGTAAGCGGCCTGAGGTTAATATTACATCGTTTATTTAAAGGAGGGGTAAGGAAATCAAACCTGACCCCAATCTATCCTGATCATAGGGTTGTCATTCAATGAAAGTCTCTGATCCAAAACTTTGTTCTGCCCTTCGTTCCTATAGTGAGCTTCTTGTAACAATCCACTTTTTCAGACAGTTTAAGCTGACAATAAACCACACTTGTCCAACCCAAATTGAGCGGGAAAGTGGATAGTTAGGGAAAAGAAAGAAGAAAGAAGACAAGAAGAAACTAATAACATAGACCCTCACAGCGAAACGAATAATCTATAATATACAATCAACCTTTAAACAAAAACAGAACTGTAATACATGTATATACAGACATCAATCAGAGTATACTAACCTATTCAGCATAGACAGTTATAACAACCTGTCTCATAATTGCTGATAAAAATACAATCATGAATGCAAAGGAAAAATAAACATGTACGTGAATACGTCTCTGGGCCTCCAGCTCGTCTCCTGAAGCTCTAAATATCCAAGTAAACCTGGAAATATGCTCGGTCTGACCCGAGCATTATAGGAAAACAACGCCCGGGTCAATCTGGTAAAACCAGTGTGAGAACACGATCAAATGAATTCTTAAAGTTTAAATAACTTTTCAAAACAAAGGTATCTCGTAAGACCACGCCGCACATAAACACGGACGGGTTCTTACCTTACGATAACCAAAACCTTTTATATCATAAATCTAGTTATATTATAATAATGTTTAAGGTGAAAATAATAACAATCAAGTAGCTGTGATGCTCGTGAGTGTACATCACAACAATACTAGATATATAATCGAAAACCAATAAGGCACGTTCGCTAATTGTGTAGGATTTCCATGGAGGTGCCCTCAGTACTTCAAGGAACGGTCCTCCTGCACAAGGATCAGAGATATCCTTCCGACGCAGCATACATCCCTAGTGATGTACCATAGGAAAAACATAGCTGGTCTCGCTAATACTGAGTGCATCGCCCCATGCATGCTTAACAACTGTAGGAACGTCTAGGTGGAGCCGACTACACCCTATGGGTCTGCCAACCCTACTGGCCATGCCTCTTATCTCTGGTTTTAGTTATTCCCGCTGATGAGGCTACGTTCGGTATTCCAACTTATGCACCGCCACCAAAACAAATCATGGAATCCCACATGGATTCTAATACCCCAACGGGTCTCGGAATCACACATAGATTCCCACATCTCATATAGATCTTGGAATCACACCCGGATTCCTATACCCCAACGGGTCTCGGAATCACACATGGATCCCAACCTCTCAATATATCACGAAACTCCTCCATAGAACTGTATATGGTTTTCAGAGTGGTCACAGGTTCGAGTCATCTCTTACGAGTACACTCTTTCGCTTCCCGGGTGCTCCACAAAACCAAACGCTGATTTCCGGAATGCTCAATACCGGTTCTTTAGGAAATAATCAGACAATACATAAGAGCATGGATCACCCCCTAACCGTTTAAGTGGACGGATCTCCTTATCATTTGTCTCAGAAGAACAAAACGAATTTATACGTACAGTATAGCACCCCCGATGGTAACTGTACCATATAATTCCCGTGTTTCCCCTAGATATTTCCAGAGTTAAAATCCTTCGATGTTAAGTAGGGAATATTTTCCTACCACCAAAATTAAGAAGGATTACATATTTAGGCCAAGATTTGATAGTCGGTTATTTAACTATCACATAAACAAACATTCTAAACAAAGATTATATTTCCTATGGAAATCACTAAGCCTCTTAAACTAATCTTTCATTAATTTAAAATCACATTTCAAATACTTGGAAATTACTTCCATATACTTATCTCAACATGATAAGTATATTCACAAACCATTATATTTTTTATACTTAGAAAATATAACCATATACTTATCTCAATGTTATAAGTATATTCACAAACCATTTCACTTTCAAAACTTGGAAACTTTTCCATATACTTATACAATGATATAAGTATATTCACCAAACACTGAGATAGATTTTCTATTTTGAAATCATATTTAAATGATCAAACCCAGATGTCATTTAAAAAGGATAAACCTAACACACCAATCCCTTTATAAAACATTCTTAAAAAAATCCCAAATCCCGTTTATAAAACTTCTCCTTCTCAAATTATTTAAAACTCATTTATAAATTCTTTTATAATTATCCAAAGCCATTTATAAAATTCTTCCCATATTTAATCTAACTCATTAATAGACTCTTTAAGTCAATAAGGTCCTCTTGATAAACCATAAGTTATTTAAAATAGCTTTAAATAACAATTTACTATTTAAACATCCTTATATTTCATTTTAATCAAATCTTATTTAAAATAATACTTTAGAATCTATTTAATAATATATTAAATTAATTTCAAACACTATTATTGTATTAATAAGTTAACCTCAAAACAATATTAATATAATAATTAAATAAATTAAATGTTATTAAAACAATAATTAATTAACCTTAAACTAATATTAATATAAAAAAGTAATTATCCTTTAAATATAATTAAATAACTTAAACCTTTCGGGCATGTTCTAGATCGGCAGTCTTTTGGACCTCTTTCGGATGCATGTTCTGGATCGGCAGTTGTAGGCTTTGTTCCCCAAGCTGACCAGATTCCTATCCGGAAGAGTGGATCCCGAAGGTTGCTCCTATAGCTCCCTTTGTTGATGCTCTTGTACCTCCCATTGTTGTAGCTCCCATTGTTGATCCTCCTGTCGTTGCTCCAGTTTGTGTAGCTCCATCTGTTAGTTTACCACCTCCGGCCCTGGATGTGGTTCCTTCTGCTACTACGTCTGATGCAATATCTTGGAATTCCAACGAACGTGCTTGGGTTCACACTCCTTCTGATATGAGATATTCGCTTGAGACTGATGCTTTTTATGCTTTTATCAGTGATATTGGGGGCGAGAGTCATTTTCTTATCTACCATATTGAGGGAGAAGGTTTATGCCTTACTATGTTTGGCGAGATTGGTGAGGAGAACGAAAGTAAGTTTTATGATGACACATAGGATAGGAAATTTATATACTCTCCTGATTCAGAAGGTTATGATCCTCGTCTGGCTACTCTCTTCTCAGGGTTTTCCCATGTTATTGGTCCATCGTCAGATGTTGATCGTGGTTGTTCTTCCTCTTCTGAGGGAGCATAGTCATGTTGTTATAGTAGTTTAGGCACCTTCGTCTAGCTCCTATGCTTTTTATCTTTGTCGTTTGGGCCTTTTTGCCCTTTAGTTCGTTTGTGCATGTACAAATCATCTGTTTTCCCATTATTTATACAGTGGCACGACCCACTATAAAGCCGGTTGGCTTTGCTAAAAAAAATTAAATAACTTAAGTCAATAAAATTAATTAACTTTAATTAAAAATTAAAGTATTGTTAAATCATTTGAAATAAGTAATTAGATTAAAATATTTTAAAAACAATATTTAAATACTTTATATAATCATTAAATAACTTTAAGAAATATTTTCAAGAATTATATTAATATAATAATTAAATTTAAATCATTATTAAAACAATTACAAATTATCTTTAAAATATTATTATTAATAAGTTATTACCTTTTTAAATCTTATTACTAAATAATAATTATCTTTAAACCTTATAATAAAAGTAATTCTTAAAATAACTTTCAAATCAATAATTAGCTTTTCAAATTCGGAGGAGGCTTAACGATCACCATGGTACTTAAACAAGCTAACATATTATTCAATTAACTTTTCAAGTTAATAACATATATTTAAATAATTCACGTCTATGTAAATAAATCCAACACTTAATTTTCATTAGTTAATATATCACTAATTCAAAGCGGGATTTCAATTAACGATATATAATCGAATGTCCAAATCTATAAAATAGCAGAACGAGGATTTATTCTGCTGATTAAATGTCAAATTAATTTAATTAGCGGAATGGTGTTTTATTCCACTAAACAGATGTCCAGTTACCATATTCGATCCAGTTTAACTCAACAGTAATTTATTTGGACAAATAAACATCAATAACTAAAGTATATAAATTTAAACGACGTTATTAATTAAAATAACGTAATTTAAATCCTATCCGTTTAAATATTTCATAAATTTTTACATGTCTACCAACAGAATACACTAAAATGTTGTACTCGTCCATACGAGTACAACGCAAAAATCCGTATGTTGATCGGATTTCATATGAACGATATATGAATTTTCAAAGTTGACATGTTGTTATATATAATTTAAGAACAAAACAATATATATAAATTCACTCACCCACATCCACAGGCTCGACCCAAAATTCAACAGACCTGCATCCATGTCTTCTTCTTCCCCCTTCCCTTTTTTTTTCAATGCCTATGCACAAAACGTGTATACTCGTGCACGTAAACACATGATTTCTCCACGAATCAAAGAAAAATCACTGCACACTGATCCCACATCGCGACCTCACCTGACTGCTCCCCTCCGATCGAACTCCAATGCCCCAACCCCTAGCGACCTTGACTGAAACGCGGCTACAGGCAAAAAAAAAGATGCGACACTTTTCGATGCCAAACTCAACCAACTTTCACCGCGACGTAGCCCTCTCCTTCGTGATCAAACGCCACTCTTTGATTCGCTGATCGACGACTAAATCTCTGATTATACCCAACCCTAGAAATCAACGAACGTCGATCATCGACGTGGAAACGCGTCGAAACTTCACCAAAAATCCTACACTTTAATACGAACCAACGACGCCTACGGCGTTGATCGATTCGACTTGGATTGAGAGAAAACAAATTTTGAAGTTTGGATACATTTTTATCCCCTTTCAGTTTTTCGGCAATAACTCGACCGATATTCAATGAAATCGTGCGCCGCCAATTTTTAAAAATACTATGGACATAGACGAACAACTTCCATTTAGATCACTCGAGCTAAAACTTGATAGTTTGGGATATATTGATTTTTGAATAATGAAGAGGATGATGAAAATTTAAAGAACAGAGAACATGGATGGTTTATTTCAGTTTACAGAGGGGTCATGTGCATAGGTTTTGAGAAGAGGGAAAACGAATTTAACCAAAATATAAACGTGTCCCTCCTGCACATCATTTTCCAGAGAAGAAAAAGAATGAAATTGAGCATAAGTTTTTGAGTTGTTGTGACCTCCATCCTTCCGTGCGTATACCTTAAATGAATGCATATATAATAAACTTACCTCATGCCTAAGGGAACAAAAAGGACCAACATTAAATGTAAGCCCCCAAAGGATAGTACTCGAATGCAAGTGTAAAGAAGCATGAAGACATCTTGTAGCAAAATATCTAGTTTGAACGTGATTTCTTTTTATATGTTTTATTTTCCAAAAGTTTTAGGGTACCTGCCATACCATATTCCGTTCGCGTACGAGCCACGAACGACAAAAATAAAAATACGATCGTGCTCATCAATGTGAGACGGTCATAAAACAATAATAAAATAGATATGTTAACTTATTCTGCGTAGTTTCAAAAGTACCGACGTTTGCCGCAAAAAGTGTCAAACGAAAATTTAATTTTTTTCCAAATTAAAAATTATGGAAAAATCCTAATAATTAAACTAAAAATACGTCATCAAAAACCAAATCTAAATTTAAAACTGATTTTTTAATTATAATTTAATTCAAATCTAAATATTTAAATAAATTAAATATTCATATTCGAAGATCCAAAAATACGGGTCGTTACACTCTTCCCCCCTTAAAAAGAATTTCGTCCCCGAAATTCCAGCACAAGAGTACTCAATACTATCCGTAAGCCCGCAGGATGTTTATAGATCATTTATATACCGAATCTGATTCGATCACTACTCGAATACATAACTCAACTTCCTAACTAGCATCGCTTGCTCGATTTTCTAGTGCGAACCCTGATCAATTTTCTTAATTAGAAATCTCCGTTCTCCTTACATAGCCGCAAACTATGATATTAAACTTTGGTTCCATATCAAGAACCCTCATCAAGTGCTCGTCGTCAAAAATCGAGTAATAGATCCTTATTTAGAATGGTTTAAAAAACCTCAAAGCCTTATATTCGAATATTAGATCAAAACTATCTGAAGGAAAATGATCTATGTCCAACTTACGCACTTATTTAAATTGGTTATTCCTAATACCAATTCTATTCTCATTAAAATATTTATGAAAACCATTTCATATTACTCCATTTAATTTGTAAAACTTATAAGATTCCCTTATCATTCCCTAAGGGTCTACAAAACTGTAATTCAAACTTTTATTTCAAATTCACTTAAGAATTTAAAACACCCGGTTTTTTCTTATTCAAAACACTTTTTGAAATGATACCATATATTTTGGAAACTTAAGGGTCAAATACTTGGATATTTATTTCAAAAACTTTTGAAATGACATTATATATATTTTAATCCATAACAAATATACATATATATATATATACACACACACATATAGAGATAGTCCGAGTAACCCCAAAATTATACCAAGAAACTGGGTACTACCAAACAGTATCATACATTTTCTTACTAGAAGGATAATACTCAAGAGAAACTTTTACCATCCAAAGGAATCTCTTACCCCTTTTTAGTTATTTTCGAGCGATTCAAACTAGTTAACTAAAAATCACTTCTTTCATTCAAACCCATTTTGAAACAATATCATAATTATATTTCCAACGAAATATTTCAACAAAATATCCAATTCTAATTTGCTTTTGATTGTTCAGATTCGAACTCGCTCCGACCGTACAATGACAAAGAGAATAATTTACTAAGTGCACAATGTTGTTCGCTTAAGCAAACATCTAACCGTCACTTAGAAGATTATTCTGATCATCACTAAACAAATCGGGACTTATTCTCTGAACCAAATCCAAAGGAATATACCTTTTCTTTAAAATTCCTTTTAAAAAAACATTTATACTTGAATATATTTCTAAGCGAACTATTCCAAAATATTGATACACCGAAAACCCCTTTAGGAAAACTATTATTATAATTTCCAAAATAATTTATACTCTAAAACTATCTCTAATAAAATTATTATTTCCTATCTCCCGAAATCATTTGAAATAATAATATACCCATTTATTTTATAGTAAATCAAACCGTACTTTTGGAATCAAATAAAAATTTATTTTATCAAAACAATTATATAGCAAGATCCTAATGGTAGCAATTTCCCACTTATAAATGTTTTTATCCCAAGAAAATTTTCAATTACTATTATTAACCTGTAAACCATGAAAACCATTTTGCCAAAATCATCGGAATTTAAACTCTCGAATTCCTTTTATTTATACACACATTTAAAAAAAATCAAATTTATAAAATATCTCCCTTTAAAGGAAATCATTTCTTAAATATTTATTGCGAAAATATTCTAGCTTCCTATAAATCATTCTTCAAGTATTATTTCGAAAATATTTAAGTTTTCTTTAATAAACTTCTTTTATAAAACCCTAATTAATTACAACCAACTTTTATATTCAATCATTTCCAAATATTATTTCAAAATATTCCCAATTTCCTTTTGATAAAAAAACATTTATTAGAACTTAATTTTTATCAAATCAACATTTGTATAAAATTGTTCCTAAAATATTCACTCTAGAATATTAGCAATTTTCTTTTAAATAAACAATCCTTAGAAATCAAATTTTAACTCAACATTATTAACGAAAACCTTATATTCAAATTGTGAAACTTAATTCACAAGGTATTCATTTTCAATGTTCCCAAAATTCCTATCTATCCAATTCAGGTTTCAAAAAGGAAGATTCTAGATAGATTAATGGATAATAGTCAATGCCCAAAACTGGGCGAGCGCGACTAATCAAATCCTAGATGATAATGATGGAATATTATCATTTCTATCAACCAAGCACAACCAAGAATAACTATACTAAACTCTTGAAAAATTATTCTTTTATATATATAAAATAGATTTACGGGTAAAATTATTTCATTTACCCATATTTTTAAAACAATACTGTGTCCGTTGGCCTTGTTCGAGTGTTTAGGAAATCCTTATTGATAACGTTGGCCAAAGGCATCGACCAGAATTCTTAAGTCACTCAATAGATCAGACAACATAATATAAAACATTTTTATGAAAATAACAAATACGTGCTCTTAAATATATTCTCTCAAACTCATCCTAGGGTCTCACTTACCCTATCTCAAATGAGTCAACCCCAACCAAGCCTAGGTGTTCGCTCAACCTAAGCTCTGATACCAACTATAACGACCCACTTTTTCGTACAGTTTAAGCTGACAATAAACCACACTTGTCCAACCTAAATTGAACGGGAAAGTGGATAGTTAGGGAAAAGAAAGAAGAAAGAAGACAAGAAGAAACTAACAACACAGAATCTCATAGCGGAACGAATAATCTATAATATACAATCAACCTTTACACAAAAACAAAACTGTAATATATGTATATACAGACATCAATCAGAGTATAATAATCTATTCAACACAGATAGTTATAACAACATGTCCTCACAATTGCTGATAAATACAATCATGAATGCAATGGAAAAATAAGCATGTATGTGAATACGTCTCTGGGCCTCCAGCTCGTCTCCTGAAGCTCCAAATATCCAAGTAAACCTGGAAATATGATCGGTCTGACCCAAGCATTATAGGAAAACAACGTTCGGGTCAGTCTGGTAAAACCAACGTGAGAACATAATCAAATGGATTCTTAAAGTTTAAATAACTTTTCAAAACAAAGGAATCTCGTAAGACCACGCCGCACATAAATACGGACGGGTTCTTACCTTACGATAATCAAAACCTTTTATATCATAAATCTAGTGATATTATAATAATGTCTAAGGTGAAAATAATAATAATCAAGTAGCTGTGATGCTCGTGAGTGTACATCACAACAATACTAGATATATAATCGAAAATCGATAAGGAACGTTCGCTAATTGTGTAGGATTTCCATGAAGGTGCCCTCAGTACTTCGAGGAACGGTTCTCCTGCACAAGATTAGAGATATCCTTCCGAAGCAGCATACATCACTAGTCATATACCATAGGAAAAACATAGTTGGTCTCGCTAAGACCGAGTGCATCGCCCCATGCATGCATAACAACTG
The DNA here is from genome assembly GCA_030737815.1 of Allium fistulosum. Taxonomy (NCBI): domain Eukaryota; kingdom Viridiplantae; phylum Streptophyta; class Magnoliopsida; order Asparagales; family Amaryllidaceae; genus Allium; species Allium fistulosum. The sequence goes on along the minus strand of CM060902.1, from coordinate 1,040,111,503 downwards.
TAGGAACGTCTAGGTGGAGCCGACTACACCCTATGGGTTTGCCAACCCTACCGTACATGCCTCATATCTCTGGTTTTAGTCATTCCCGCTAATGAGGCTACGTCCGACATTCCATCTTACGCACCGCCACCAAAACAAATCATGGAATCCCACATGGATTCCAATATCCCAACGGGTCTCAGAATCACACATAGATTCCCACATCTCATATAGATCTTGGAATCACACCCGGATTCCCATACCCCAACAGGTCTCGGAATCACGCATGGATCCCAACCTCTCATTATATCATGAAACTCCTCCATAGAACCAAATATGGTTTTCGGAGTGGTCACGGGTTCGAGTCATCTCTTACGAGTAAACTCTTCCGCTTCCCGGGTACTCCACAAAACCAAACACTGATTTCCGGAATGCTCAATACCGGTTCTTTAGGAAATAATCAGACAATACATAAGAGCAGGGATCACCCCCTAACCGTTTAAGTGGACGGATCTCCTTATCATTTGTCTCAGAAGAACAAAACAAATTTATACATATAGTATAGCACTCCCGATGGTAACTGTACCATATAATTCCCGTGTTTTTCCTAGATATTTCCAGAGCTAAAATCCTTCGGTGTTAAGTAGGAAATATTTCCCTACCATCGAAATTAAGAAGGATTACATATTTAGGCTAAGATTTGATAGTCAGTTATTTAACTATCAGATAAACAAACTGATGTAGCAGCGGAATTACAAAACGATGATTCTGTGAAAAGTAGCAATCGATGGAATAAAGAATACAGAATGGCCCAAATTCGTTGATCCGAAGATACCGAATTCTAGCTATCTTCGTCACGTTGATAGCGCACTATACCGTGAAAGAAGATCTTCAATTCTTCAAGCGTTGATCAAGCGCACTTGATATCGCGAATCGGCTTCAACAATCGTTGAATCGAGCGCACTCGATTAACCGAAAGTGGAGATAGGAGATTACCCTCAACTACCAATTTAGATGAAAGCACAGAGCTAACAAACGAAATTTTATTCAAAATCAACAACCCTTTACAAATGACCCAATCGGCCTATTTATAGGCGTTACAACTCACACCACATAAAACTGTACAACACTTAGGTCGTGTACGACCTATAACCTGCGACTTACGACCTAAACAAGGTCGTTAACGACTTAACATTTGCACATACAAGCCATAACCCAGTATTCATTACAACACCTCTTCACGACCTAAAAACATACGAGTTACGACCTATACATCCACGACTCAACACATATGTACAACACATAACGACTCACGACTTATAAAAGAATCAACGGCATAGAGTAAAGCGGCATAAGGAATCCACGGCTTCAAGCTTCAGCGACCTAAGAAGTTAACTTCTGGAATTCTTCTCATGACCTAATGCTCCTCGCGACTTATCATAGGTCGTAACCCAATCCTGCGACCTAAGCTTGACCGACCTAAGGCCTTGCGACCTAAGGACACAACATCTTCACGCGACTTAAAAACATCAGCCTCTGAAACCTCTTCACGCGACCTAACTAGGTCGTAGGTCGTTGAACGACTTAAGACTTCTCTGTGTAACTTGTTTCCACTGTCCTCGTCCTGTCCCTTGCTAGGTCGTTCATTATAAGTCGTATGTGACCTATAATGAGGCGACTTACTGATTAACATGTTAATCAACTGTTGCACTTCTCCCTTCTTCTCTTTGGATCGTGGACGATCTAAAGTCATTCCGTTAGGTCGTGGACGACCTATAATATCTTCCTTAGGTCGTGGACGACCTAAGTCTTGTGAATTTAAAGGCTGCGCTGCATCATCCTCCCTGGGTTGAGAAAAATTCGTCCACGAATTTGCATCTTCCTCCTTCGCAACACACTCATCCCCATGGTATGGAATTAAGTATTTGACGTTAAACACATCAGAAGTATGAACATTATCCGGCAATTCCAATTGATACGCGTTTTCATTGATTTTCTTCAAAAAATTTATTGGACCAATCTTCCGCGCATTCAATTTATTGTACGTTCCCACCGGAAAACGATCCTTTGTTAACACTGCATAAACCAAATCACCTTCATTAAATTCAACACTCCTTCGCTTCAGATCTGCAGATCGTTTGTACTTCTCATTCGCCTTTTCCAATCGTTCTTGAACGATTCTATGACACTTTGTCAATCCTTCAACAAAATCAGCAGCTCGCTTGACTGTCCCCTTTGGTTGTGGTATTATCGTTAAATCCAATGGTCCCTTTGGCAAACTAGAATACACAACCTGAAATGGGCCGAATCCAGTACTCCGGTTCACTGCATGGTTATGAGCAAATTCTGCTTGGCATAGCTTCATATCCCAACTCTTCAGATTGTCTTGCACAAGACATCTCAACAAATTCCCCAATGATCTGTTCACAACCTCGGTTTGTCCATCCGTCTGCGGATGATAAGCGCTACTAAAGTTCAACTTCGTTCCCACCATCTTCCACAAACTTAGCCAGAAATGACTTAGAAATCTAGTATCCTTGTCTGAAACAATCGATTCAGGTAGCCCATGCAATCGATACACCTTCTTAAAGAATAACTCAGCAACACGGACGGCATCGGCTGTCTTCTTACAAGCGATAAAATGTGCCATTTTGGAAAATCTATCCACCACAACGAATATAGAATCATTTCCCCTTTGAGTTCTCGGTAACCCCAAAAAACAATCCATGTTGATATCAAGCCATGGTTTAATTGGTACAGGTAATGGCATATACAATCCCGCATTCGTCGCTGTTCCCTTCGAAACTTGACAGATATGACATCTCTCCACCAATCTTTCAACTTCTCTTCTTCTAGTAGGCCAGAAATATGATTGTGAAACCAACTGTAATGTACGGTCTCTCCCCACATGTCCTTCCTCATGCATCTCCTTCACAATCTTCATTCGTAAGCTGCACTCCGGTATACATAGTCGATTTCCCTTAAAAAGAAAACCATCCACCATTACAAACTCATCCGTCTTTCCCTCCTTGACTTCATCAACAAACTTTGCAAAGTAAGGATCATCGACAAATAATTCTGGCAACACATCAAACCCTATTACTTCAATCTTCATTGTAGTCAACACATGATTCCTTCTGCTCAACGCATCCGCCACACGGTTCGTAACCCCAGATTTGTGTTTCACAACAAAGGTAAACTGCTGCAGGTACGCAATCCACGATGCATGCCTTGCCGAAATCTTCTCTTGTCCTTGTAGATGTTTCAGAGCCTAATGATCAGTGTATAGCACAAACTCCTTGTGAAATAAGTAATGTCTCCAATGTTTAATGGCTTGCACAACAGCATAAAATTCCACATCATACGTACTATATCTCATCTTCGCTCCAGAAAACTTCTCACTGAAATATGCAATAGGACGCCCCCTTTGACTCAACACCCCTCCAATTCCAACCTTCGATGCGTCAATATGTAATTCAAACAACAACTGAAAATCAGGTAATGCTAGAATTGGTGCTGTCGTCAACAGTTCCTTGATTTGTTCAAAAGCAACCCCTGCTTCCTTTGTCCATGCAAACTGTTTGCCCTTCATACAATCAGTAACAGGTGCCATCACACTACTAAAGTGTGGAATAAATCTTCGATAGAATGAAGCCAACCCGTGAAAACTTCGAACTTCTATTATCGTCTTGGGTTGTGGCCAGTCTCTAATTGCTTCGACTTTACTTTGGTCAACCTGTATTCCTCCTTTCGACACAACATACCCCAGGAATAAGACACTTCGCGCCATAAACACACATTTCTTCGTAGCAGCATAGAATTGTTCTTCACGAAGAATAATTAACACTTTCCTCAAATGCTGAACATGCTCCTCAGTACTAGCACTGTAAATCAAAATATCATCAAAGTATACCACCACAAATTTCCCAATGTACGGCCTGAAAATTTGGTTCATTACTCTCATAAACGTGCTCGATGCATTCGATAGACCAAACGGCATGACCAGCCATTCATACAATCCTTCCCTTGTCTTGAACGTTGTCTTCCACTCGTCTCCTGGTCTAATTCGAATTTGATGATAACCACTTTTAAGATCAATCTTCGAAAAGATTATAGACCCGCTGATTTGATCCAACAGATCATCAAGCCTCGGCATCGGAAATCTGTATCTAACTGTTATCTTATTCAGTGCCCTGCTATCCGTACACATTCTCCATGAACCATCCTTCTTCGGTATGAGTAATGCGGGTACAACACACGGACTTAAACTCTCATGTATTCGTCCCTGTTCAAGCAATTCCTCTACATGCCTACGCAACTCTTCATGTTCTTTCGGACTCATTCTATAGTGTGGTTTATGTGGCAACACAGCACCTGGAACAAGGTCTATCTGGTGTTGTATATCCCTCAACGGTGGTAACTCCGCTGGTAGCTCTTCAGGAAATACATCGGCAAACTCTTCCAGTACTGGTTTTACTTCTTCAGGTATCTCAACCACTTCACTGCTCTCACGCCCAATTAACAAGAACACTTCAGGCTCCTCTTCAACCTCCTTAACAAACTCCTTCAAGGATAATAAAGTTTTCAACTCTTCAATCTCCTCCAACTTGTTTTCTTCTTGTTGTTGCTTCTTTGGAACTAGAGTAATCTTTGTGCCTTCAAACATGAAACTGTAACTGTTGGTACGCCCATCATGTTGCACCGCCCTATCATACTGCCATGGTCTTCCCAGCAACAAATGACAAACATCCATATCTACCACATCGCACCAAATTTCGTCTTTGTATTTCTTTCCCATTGAAAAATTAACACAAGCCCTTCGTCCAACCTTCACCTCCCCGCCTTTTCTCAACCAAGCCAACTTGTACGGTTTCGGATGTTTCTCAGTCTTCAATGCCAACTTCCTCACAACTTCTGAAGAAATTATATTATCACAGCTTCCAGCATCAATAACAAATTTGCAAACTTTTCCCAGAATAGTACATGTCGACTGAAAAATATTGCTCCTCAACCAACTACAATCCTCCTCTTGCTTTGGTGTCAAACAAGACCTCCTCATCATCAGATTACAACCTTCGTCTCCCGACACTTCTTCTTCCTCCTCATCAGGTGGTGAATTGGAAAATTCAGTTTCTTCATCCTCAACCTCTACTATCATAGCTCTCTTCTTCGGCTTTGGACATTCATTACTTTTGTGGCCCATTTCTTGGCAATTATAACACTTGAAACCATTACTGACTTTCGTATTCCCAACCTCATTCACAATTGGTTTTGCAACAGCTTTTGAAACATTAGAACTTCCACTAACACCCTTCACTGGATTGTTGGAATTTGTATACACACCACCTCCTCGTCTTCCCTGTTTCTCCCAAGCCAACGCTTTCTGGTGTGCTTCCGCTACAGATCTGGGATCAAACATGTTCACCATATCTTGAATCTGCATTCGCAACCCTCCAACAAATCTAGCTGTTAATTGTTCCTCTATCTCCATGATATCGTTCCTTGCAATCAGTTGATAAAATTCGTCAGCATAGTCATTCACAGATTTCATCCCTTGCCTCAAGTTCTGCAAACGTTGATACATTAGAGATTAATAGTTGTAAGGTAAGAACGTAGCTTTCATCAATTTTCTCATCTTTTCCCAAGATTCAATCTTTGACTTCCCCATCCGTTCACGTGTCAGTTTGGTTTGCTGCCACCACGCCAAAGCTCTACCCCTCAACCTTGTAGCAACCAACTTCACTCTACAATGTTCTGGCACTTCCTTGAAGTCAAAAATCTCCTCCACATTAGACAACCAATCCAAAAACTCCTCAGCTTTCATACCACCTTTGAATTCTGGAATTTCAGTCTTCATCCCAGACTCCCACTTGTGATCATACTCCGACTGATTTCTGCCTTGTCCTCGTCCATGAACACTACCACCATCCAACTCTTCTTCAAAATCTGATGTATAGCGATGTCGATCCTGACCACCAACATCTCTACTACCATCCCGTCTTCCACCAACATCCCTTCTATCTATATTCCTCCGATAACGATCATTCACATTCCTATCACGATTTCGATTGTCAACATTTCTATAACAATCTCGACTCACACTTCTATGATCATTATCAGCACTTCTCTCCCGATTGGAATGTGGTGAAACTCTACTTCCTCCATGGTTGGATTCAGGTGAAACCCTTCTCCGATTTTGATTCATCTCTAACATCATCTTCTCTAACCGACCAATCCCTTCATTAAGCTTCTCACTAAAGTTTTCGTTTATTCTTTGCCATTTCATCAGCTTCTTCTCTTCTATACAAAGCTTCAATATTTTGATGCCGATTAGCTCTTCTTGGCGGCATTGTTAAATGAAACAAACTTCAATTCTTGGAATGAACAAATATCAGATGATGCACGGCTTCAATAGCTTAGCTCGGCCGAAGCTCTTCAACACTTCAAAATTCAAACACAATTCGAACTTAGATCCAAAATGCTATGGATCGAAAACTCCCAAGTTGTTGCAATTTAATGATGAACACGATGAACACCAAACTCTTCAAAAATGCAAATCCGATCTCCAATACGTCAAACAAAGATGAACACTTCAACTTGATCACGGCCTAGCTCAAGATCGTACAAAACAACACTTCAAACTTCAAATTCTTGGCTCCAAGACTCGATTTAGCTATGATTGGCTAAAATAAGCTCTGATACCAAATGATGCAGCAGCGGAATTACAAAACGATGATTCTGTGAAAAGTAGCAATCGATGGAATGAAGAATACTGAATGGCCCAAATTCGTTGATCCGAAGATACCGAATTCTAGCTATCTTCGTCACGTTGATAGCGCACTATACCGTGAAAGAAGATCTTCAATTCTTCAAGCGTTGATCAAGCGCACTTGATACCGCGAATCGGCTTCAACAATCGTTGAATCGAGCGCACTCAATTAACCGAAAGTGGAGATAGGAGATTACCCTCAACTACCAATTTAGATGAAAGCACAAAGCTAACAAACGAAATTTTATTCAAAATCAACAACCCTTTACAAATGACCCAATCGGCCTATTTATAGGCGTTACAACTCACACCACATAAAACTGTACAACACTTAGGTCGTGTACGACCTATAACCTGCGACTTACGACCTAAACAAGGTCGTTAACGACTTAACATTTGCACATACAAGCCATAACCCAGTATTCATTACAACACCTCTTCGCGACCTAAAAACATACGAGTTACGACCTATACATCCACGACTCAACACATATGTACAACACATAACGACTCACGACTTATAAAAGAATCAACGGCATAGAGTAAAGCGGCAGAAGGAATCCACGGCTTCAAGCTTCAGCGACCTAAGAAGTTAACTTCTGGAATTCTTCTCACGACCTAATGCTCCTCGCGACTTATCATAGGTCATAACCCAATCCTGCGGCCTAAGCTTGACCGACCTAAGGCCTCGCGACCTAAGGACACAACATCTTCACGCGACTTAAAAACATCAACCTCTGAAACCTCTTCACGCGACCTAACTAGGTCATAGGTCGTTGAACGACTTAAGACTTCTCTATGTAACTTGTTTCCACTGTCCTCGTCCTGTCCCTTGCTAGGTCGTTCATTATAAGTCGTATGCGACCTATAATGAGGCGACTTACTGATTAACACGTTAATCAACTGTTGCACTTCTCCCTTCTTCTCTTTGGACCGTGGACGATCTAAAGTCATTCCGTTAGGTCGTGGACGACCTATAATCTCTTCCTTAGGTCGTGGACGACCTAAGTCTTGTGAATTTAAAGGCTGCGCTGCATCACAAACATTCCAAACAAAGATTATATTTCCTATGGAAATCACTAAGCCTCTTATATTAATCTTTCATTAATTTAAAATCACATTTCAAATACTTGGAAATCACTTCCATATACTTATCTCAACAGGATAAGTATATTCACAAACCACTATATTTTCGATACTTAGAAAATATAACCGTATACTTATCTCAATGGTATAAGTATATTCACAAACCATTTCACTTTCAAAACTTGGAAACTTTTCCGTATACTTTCACCAAACACTTAGAAAGATTTTCTATTTTGAAATCATATTTAAATGATCAAACCCAAATGTCATTTAAAACGAAGAAACCCAAAACACCAATCCCTTTATAAAACATTCTTAATAAATACCAAATCCCATTTATAAAACTTCTCCTTCTCAGATTCTTTAAAACTCATTTATAAATTCTTCTATAATTATCCAAAGCCATTTATAAAACTCTTCCCATATTTAATCCAACTCCTTAATCGACTCTTTAAGTCAATAAGGTCCCCTTGATAAACCATAAGTTATTTAAAATAGCTTTAAATAACAAATTATTATTTAAACATCCTTCTATGTCATTTTATTCAAATCTTATTTAAAATAATACTTTAAAATCTATTTAATAATATATTAAATTAATTTCAAACACTATTATTGTATTAATTAGTTAACCTCAAAACAATACTAATATAATAATTAACTAAATTAAAATGTTATTAAAATAATAATTAATTAACCTTAAACTAATATTAATATAAAAATTAATTATCCTTTAAATATAGTTAAATAACTTAAATCAATAAAGTTAATTAACTTTAATTAAAAATTAAAGTATTGTTAAATCATTTTAAGTAAGTAATTAAATTAAAATATTTTTAAAATTATATTTAAATAATAATTAAATAACTTTAAGAAAATTTTCAAGAATTATATTAATAAAATAATTAAATTTAAATCATTATTAAAACAATTATAAATTATCTTTTAAATATTATTATTAATAAGTTATTACGTTTTTAAATCTTATTACTAAATAATAATTATCTTTAAACCTTATACTAAAAATAATTATTCTTAAAATAACTTTCAAATCAATAATTAGATTTTCAAATTCGAAGGAGGCTTAACGATCACCATGGTACATAAACAAGCTACCATATTATTCAATTAACTTTTCAAGTTAATAACAGATATTTATATAATTCACGTCTATGTAAATAAATTCAACACTTAACCATCATTAGTTAATATATCACTAATTCTAAGCCGGATTTCAACTAACGATATATAATCGAATGTCCAAATCTATAAAATAGCAGAACGAGGATTTATTCTGCTGATTAAATGTCAAATTAATTTAATTAGCGGAACGGTGTTTTATTCCGCTAAACAGATGTCCAATTACCATATTCGATCCAGTTTAACTCAACAGTAATTTATTTGGTCAAATAAACATCAATAGCTAAGGTATATAAATTTAAACGACGTTATTAATTAAAATAACGTAATTTAAATCCTATTCAATTAAATATTTCATATATTTTTAAATGTCCAAAGCTACTAATAGATTACACTTAAATGTTATACTCGTCCATATGAGTACAACGCAAAAATCCGTATGTTAATCGGATTTCATATGAACGATATATGAATTTTCAAAGTTGCATGTTGGTATATATAATTTAAGAACAAAACAATATATATAAATTCACTCACCCACATCCACAGGCTCGGCCCAAAATTCAACAGACCCGCATCCACGTCTTCTTCTTCCTCCTTCCCTTTTCTTTTTTCCTTTTTTTACAATGCTTGTGCACGAGAAAAACGTGTACACTCATGCACGTACACACATGATTTCTCCACCGAATCAAAGAAAAATCACTGCACACTGATCCTACATCGCGACCTCACCTAACTACTCCCCTCCGATCGAACTTCGATGCCCCAACCCCTGGCGACCATAACTGAAACGCGGCTACATGCAAAAAAGAGATGCGACGCTTTTTGATGCCAAACTCAAACAAATTTCACCGCAACGTAGCCCTCTCCTTTGTGATCACAACGCCACTCTCCAATTCGCTGATCGACGACTAGATCTCTGATTAAACCCAACCCCAAAAATCGACGAACGTCGATCATCGACGTGGAAACGTGCCAAAGCTTCACCAAAAATCCTACACTTCATTATGAACGCAATGACGCCTACGGCGTCGATCGATTCGACTTGGATTGAGAGAAAACATATTTTGAAGTTTGGAAACACTTTTATGCCCTTTCATTTTTTCAGCAATAACTAGATCGATATTCAATGAAATCGCGCACCACCAATTTTTAAAAAATACTATGGACATAGACGAAACGAACAACTTCCATTTAGATCACTCGAGCTAAAACTTGATAGTTTGGGATATATTGATTTTTGAATAATGAAGAGGAGGATGAAAATTTAAAGAACAGAGAACATGGATGGTTTATTTCAGTTTATAAAGGGGTCATGTACATAGGTTTTGAGAAGAGGGAAGACGAATCGAACCAAAATATAAATGTGTCCCTCCTACACATCATTTTCTAGAGAAGAAAAAGAATGAAATTGAGCATAAGTTTTTGGGTTGCTGTGACCTCTATCCTTCCATGCGTATACCTTAAATGAATGCATATATAAGAAACTTACCTCATGCCTAAGGGAACAAAAAGGACCAACATTAAATGTAAGCCCCCGAAGGACAGTACTCGGATGCAAGTGTAAAGAAGCATGAAGACATCTTGCAGCAAAATATCTAGTTTGAACATGATTTCTTTTTATATGTTTTATTTTCCAAAAGTTTTAGGGTACCCGCCATACCATATTCCGTTCGCGTACAAGCCACGAGCGACAAAAATAAAAATACGATCGCGCTCAACAATGTGAGACGATCATAAAATAACAATAAAATAGACAAGTTAACTTCTTTTGCGTAGTTTCAAAAGCACCGACGTTTGCCGCAAAAAGCGTCAAATGAAAATTTAATTATTTTCCAAATAAAAAATTATGGAAAAATCCTAAAAATTAAATTAAAAATGCATCATCAAAAATCAAATCTAAATTTGAAACAGATATTTTATTATAATTTAATTCAAATCTGAATATTTAAATAAATTAAACATTCAAATTCGAAGACCCAAAAACACGGGATTCTAGATCCTGCTGCCATGCATTCGCATTCCGATTTGCCTCTTTGACTCCAGCATTTCCCGTTCCAGGCATTAAAGCTCATCCTAGATCAAAATCGATCGTGCTCCCGAGTTGTAAGGCAATTGTTTCAGTTTGCTTCGCTCTAACTCCAGATGTTCCTGCATTAGCTTTTGGCACTTAGTTCCGAATTACTGCAGCTCTAGCTATTCCTTGTTGTTCATTCTTTGGAAAAATCCTTCAAGTATTTCCTATTGTTGAGTCATTAATCATCTTTCATCTCTTTCATCATTTCCTCCATCTCTTCTTTGGTTACATAGATGGATTGATGGGAATTTAAGGACATCTCTTGGCTGCTCCCATGCTCTGGTTAGCTTGCTCCTACCTTAGATCTAGTGTTATATCTCTTTATCTTCTCCAAATCTCAGATCCAAACTTCAAGTCTCCAGATCTAGCTTATGTCCTTAGTGAAAGCACCAAAATGTTAACCCAAAAAATGAATCAATACCCAACAATCAGTTTAAAGCACCAGTTCAGATTACATAAACAGAAAAGCAATAAAAAAGGACATAATTTTTATAGTGGTTCGAGGTAATCTCTGGCCTAGTCCACTTTAATCTTTTATTAGTTTTTCTCTCTGGATTACAACTATTAAACCTGACCACAATTTAGTGGATCTCGGATTTTCAATAGAGTTTCTAGATTGTTTGTGAGTCACCAACACTAAGAATTTGCTGACCTAAGTCCTAGAATAACAAATAGTTGTTTCCTAGGTGACTTTAATCGAGGAGAGGTTAGAGGTGAAGAAGTAGCGGAGTCTCCGTAGTCAAAAAATCCAGATCCAGTTTTTGTTGCTCTATGGTTTATATTTATAGAGATAGCAATTATATTGGGTCAGAAGCCTACTTTCAATGAAGTCCGGATATCAGCTCAAAGTAGTGTGAAAAATCGTCGGGTCTAACGAGTTATGGTTATAACTCGGTACCGAGTTATCCCGAATAAATCGGTACCGAGTTATCCCCTTAAGGGGAAAGTCGTTCTTTTCTTTTAAATTGTGCTTCTTGCTTCATTTTGAGGTGCTCCTTGTGTTTTCGTAGTTCGATGATTTGTTTTGATGATTGTACTTTCATAATTTGGTTTGTTCTACGGTTCACTGAAGCTAACTCTTCAATTCTTGAGATAGGTCATCCAAAACTCTATGAAATCTCTTGGGCAAGCATAGAAGGGATAGAGAATAACTTGTGTAAAGTTTGAGAGGCTGGTTATAGAGTAGGGTAACTGGGTAGCGAGTTATAGGCATAGGTCAGTACCGACTTATCCCCTTAGCCTATTTTTGGCTAAGATTTTCTGGAGCTATTTCCTTAATTCATTTGAGTGCACCTTCCAAATTTCAAGTCGTTTCATCCTCGCTTGAATCTTCTAAGTCCAAATGAAATCTGCTTTGCTAAAAAGAGGATTAACAACATGTCCATCGGACGTGCATCCGTACTAGTATATATATAAACAAAATATTTTTAACAACCTCCTGAAAATAATAGCATTCTACAATGAAATGCTGTCTCTTATTACCATTAATAACAATTTTTCTTGTAGTGTTAAGATTTTTATTCCTAGAATCACTTCATTTTTCCCCATTTTGTGACGACTACGCTACACCCTTGGTATCCAATATACATGGATAGTACGCCATACCCGTACCCGACCGATGTAGGACAAGGGTCAAGGTAAAGTAACTAAAACAATCACAAAAATTGTTGTATATCTCACAACGCAAGGATAAAATGTAATAATAAACATAAATATGAACAGGCGAGATAGAAATATAACTATATGAATCATCACAGATCAGAGCTCAGGTTCAATATAGTTATACAAAATAGTAATATAGTTTATATAATTGGTAAATATACTCAAATATTTGTCCTTAGATAAAATGTGGTTGATAAAGCTCCAAAGCACTGCACATCGGAATAAGCAAATGAAACTCTAAAAATAACATATATAATAATCCCAACCTCCTAATCATCCTCTGAATGCTCCATACGCTAATATCGGACCTACTATCTAGTTTACTCATTTAAGAGTATCCGCGATAATAAGAAGCAAAACATAAAACCTTGATTCAGACAATAGTCTAATGTGAGTGATAAGTAATCACAAGGTACTATAAAAGCCAATATAGCATAAGGAACAATAGATATGATAGATCATACATGTCATGTCTCTGCATCTAGTAAGTTAATTAGTACATACTAAACTATCATCATATGGTGAAATATCACTCAAAGTATATAATGGGGTCTCGGGTATAGTAATACCTACATAACAAGACATCCATCTAAATTACATGTCAATTAATGAAAACTCAACAATCATAGCACTTATAGCAATCGGGGCAATCAAAGCAGCCATCACACTCTTGGGTGCCCATAGATAGACGACCAATCTTGAATATTCCACGACTACTTAAAGTCAGAGGTATCCGATACTTAATTCTCAAACTCAATACTCATGCCCCACTAAGGTGGCTAGGAAATGGACCACTCAGATATCCAACTCATGGGTACACTCAGATTACCCTAGGTACACTCAGACTCCCTGACCTATATGAGCACCTATCGATAGCATATGTTTCGATAGTAGAATAGCCTCTTACATAATTCACAGGTGATCACTCAACACTTGCTTCCTTAGTAACTTCCACATATTATTGTAACTTCCTATAAATTGAACATAATTAATTAAAAATTAATAAAGCCGAAAATGAAAATTTAACAAACAACAAAGTTTGACTATGAAACTTGCACCGTTGTGTTCATTTTGTTTTTCTAATCAAGTTTCATACATAAAGTTTTTCAATCGGAGTTCAAATGAAAAAGTTATTAATGATTGAAAGTTTTGAATCACAAACAATTATATATGCAATTATGGAAATAAATGTAATCAGTTTACATTAATTAACTTAACATTTACTTAACGACTAAGCAGGATTAACATTGAATCAAATCGGTTTAAAACATAAGAAATAACGTGAAAAAGGAAACAAATTAACACATAACAAAAATAGGTAACCGGTCGATTGGTGACATCAAAGCGGTCGACTGCTTATATGCTGTGGTTGCGAATTGAACCTAGGCCGAACGGCTTAGATTTAAGAAAATATAATCTAATGGCTGGCATTATTTGAACCCCTATAAATACGGGCCTAACCCCTCACTATTCTCCTCATATTTCCTTAGGTAACGGCGAAGCTCTGCCATTTTCTCTTCTCCTCAAATTCTAAAATCTATATATGTATAAATGGAGAACGATATAGTGTAATAGAAGAAGAAGAATAGTATCGAATCAAAGCACCAGCCAAGGTAAATTGTAAATCTAAACCCAAATCTAAATTGAATTCAAATCTCTTCTCGGATCTAAATTTCTAATAAATATGAATATGCTTATGGTACATATTTCAGTAGGAAGAAAAGGTAGTCAAACCGGAATAACGTAACAACCCAAAATTTTGGTTATTTGATTTTAAATGTTTAACTTATTTTAAATATTTAATTAATTGGATTTTAAAATTTAATAACTTATATTTCAAATATAGGTAATGTTTAAATATTTGGATTGTGAATTAAACGTTAATTAAATGGACTTAATAATTTTATTTAACTCCTTTTAATTAATAAATAATATTGATGAATTCAATTTGTAAATTTATTTACAAATATAAATAGATCGGATAAATATTAAAAATTAAATATAAAACAATATTTAAATCTATGAAATTGTCACTTCGGGGCATTGTCTCGGATTTCGACGAAACCAGTTTTATTGGAACCGTAATAGTGAATTATATTACACCGTTGAATTTCATGGCAATAAGACGAATCGTTTGGTCGTGCGAGTCCAAAACGCGTAGAAATTAATTTCGGAAATTTGATATAATAACCGGGTTTAAAAAAGCTATCTTCTGCATAAACAAGAAATTCCTCCGTTTCTGGCCTGCATAGAAGGAACTGAATGCAACCACAAAGAAAGGTAACAATAGGAAGCGGCGTGGAGTAGAATGGGAATACTCCACTTGGCACAAGGCAACCGATCTTGAATTTGAATCAAGGGGCCAAAACCCCGCAGGAAGATATAATTGTCAACCTCTTTAATTCGGAAGATGGAGAGCAAGGTAATCAGATGGAAGAGAACCTCAATGCATTCGATGATGCTAGAAACGTCCAAACTGCCCCAATTAGGCCAACTACAAGCCGACGGGGTCCCGCGGGAGTGGCTCTCCCGGAGACAGGAGGGCCTAAGCTTCAGCCCATAGGCCAAGACCGTTTGCAGAACCAAACACTCGGCGCAGTGATTGATTGTTGCCCCAAGGCTACCGGACATCGGAGGCATACATAGCAGACATAGTCAAACAGCTGATGGACGAGAGTAAAGACCGAAAGGACGATGAATGGGGATCTGCCCCGAGTCGAACCCCTTTTATCGACGAGATCTTGAATGTAAGATACCCAGACAAATTCACTATGCCAACTAACCCCTCTTACGATGGAATGAAGGACCCAAAATCCCATTTGTACAAGTACAGCTAGTACATGGACGGAGCCAATGCTCTAGAGGCCATCCGTTGTCGATGGTTTCCTATCTTTCTGGAAGGGGTCACATCTATGTGGTTCACCAGACTCCCCCCAAGATCCATTTCTACTTTTGACCAACTTGCAATGAAATTCCTTGACCAGTTCAGGCTTCATACCGCACAACCGAAGGATGTCATGTCCCTATCCGGATTGGTCCAAGGGCGCAACGAGTTATTAAAATCATTCATGAGTAGGTTTAACACCGCGGTAACGGAAGTAATCAACCCCAATGAGGATATGGTTTTTATGGCATTAGTCTGTGCTATTCACCCAGGAATGGAGTTTGAGAAATGGATTAAGGTGAAGCAACCTACCAACAAGAAAGACTTCAATTGTAAAGCAAGCCAGTATTTGAGATTGGAGGAAGCGCATGAATTGGAAAGAAAGTCTACCGGTACACAACAGATGGACGCCGAACAAAGTGACATGGCGGCAAATCAAAACACGCGTGATCCTGGAAGTACTCAAGGATTTGCAGAAAAATGTAGGAATCAGAAGAGAAGAAACCAGAACTCCGATAAAAGAAATAATGGTGGTAGCAACAAAAGATTTAGAGGGTTTAGACAGGAGGATTATACACCCTGAATGACACTCCGGAGAATATTTATCTCACAACACAAGAAACTGAAGAGTATAAGAAACCTCTTAGAAAGGAGGCAATGAAACAGCAAAAGCGCTCAGGGAAATTTTACCGCTTCCACGAGACGCACGGGCATAATACAAACGAATGTTGCCACCTTAAGGACCTTATCGAAGGGTTAATCCGAGACAACAAACTTCAACAATATGTGAAGACGCCACAAAAACCCAATCAACCTATGGTCCCTCAACCTCCTAGAGGGCAAAGAAATCAAGCTGGAACCAGCGAAGAAGGATCGAAATGAACTAACCAAAGGCTTATTATTGGGACAATATCTGGGGGACCACATCCCGTGCAAAGAAGTTAGGGAGAGATGGAGCGATATCCGAGTTTATTGAAGCATGCTCCAAAGGAATAATGTTTAGCAGTAGATGATGAAACTCCGGCCAAGCAGCAAAAAGTTCTAAGCGATGACATAGTGTTCCGCAATCGGGACGCCGAAGGGATTGAAGCTCCAACTCTCGACCCAATGGTGGTGACAGTAGGAATCAGTCCCGCTGTAGTCCGATGAGTGCTGATTGATAGTGGCAGTTCAGTTAACATACTTTTCAAACGAACTTTTGACCAAATGAAGATTGGCATGAAAAGCGTATCCGCGTGCCAGACTAAGATTCAGGGATTTACCAGAGAACCCAAACAACCAGTGGGAACCATCGACCTGCCAGTTGAGCTTGGAGAGGGTGAGCGACAAGTCACCCTCATTCAAACTTTTGTGATCATGGATGAAATGTCAGCATACAATGCATTCTTGGGATGGCCCGCATTAGCCGACTTAAGAATAGCATTTGCCCAATGGTGCCTTACAATGAATTTCCCTACCGAGCACGGAATTGGAATTGTGAAAGGAGACCAAAGCGTTGCCCGGGAATGCTACATCATAGAGTTGCGCGAGTCAAGAAGAAAGGAAAAAGAAAAGGATGTGGGGGAAGGCCCTCCACATCCATAAGACCTCCGAATAGCAACTACAGAGCCGCCCTTGGCTTGGGGACCATAGCCGATTCGACAAGGCTTTGGACCCTAGGAAGAAGAGCTCAAGGGAGGATCGGGTGGCACCAGCAGAGTTGACGGTGTCTGTCCCAGTCTGTATGGATGACCCAACACGGGTCCTGAAAATTGGGTCACATCTTGGAAACAAGATGCGATCCGAGCTAACAAAATTCCTCCGTGCCAATTTGGACGTGTTTGCTTGGATGCACTCCGACATGTGTGGGGTGTCACCTGAAATTACCTGCCATGCGCTCAATATTGACCCCAAATTTACACCAGTAAAGCAGAAAAGGCGCATCTTGGGCCCTGAGCAGTCCAAGGCACCGAGGGAGGAAGTAGATAAACTGATGGCCAATAACTTCATCCAAGATGCAACTTACCCAGAATGGGTATCAAATCCAGTCCTAGTCAAGAAGTCTAATGGAAAATGGCGAACCTGCATTGATTTCTCGGACCTCAACAAAGCCTGTCCAAAGGATAACTTCCCGCTCCCTAGATTGATCATATGGTGGATGGAACAGCGGGACATGAGCTGCTGTCATTTATGGATGCGTACTCGGGCTATAACCAGATCCTGATGCATTAACCATACCAAGAGAACACCATCTTCATCACCGACTTGGGACTATACTGCTATAGAGTAATGCCATTCAGCTTGAAAAGTCTAGGGGCAACGTACCAAAGGCTAGTGAATACTATGTTCAAACGCCAGATTGGGAAGACTATGGACGTTTACATGGACGACATGTTAGTCAAATCTCGAGTAGCTGCTAACCATCTAGATAATCTCGTTGAAATGTTCGAAATACTCCGTAAATACGGAATGAAGCTCAACCCACTTAAATGTCACTTCGGAGTAGCCTCTGGGAAATCCCTGGGATTCATAGTAAGTGCTCGGGGCATCGAAGCAAAACCGGAGCAAATAACAGCATTACAGGAAGTCGAAGCCCCTAAAAATAAGAGAGTACTCCAAAGCTTGAATGTAAAGGTCGCAACACTGAGTCGGTTCATCTCTATATCTATAGACAAGTGCATACCATTCTTCGACGCACTGAAGAAAGGAAGAAAAAACTTTGAATGGAGCGAAGCTTGCCAGACAGCTTTCGAGGAACTGCTACGACACATGGAAGCTCCCCCGATTTTACCAAAGCCAATGAATGGAGAAGGGCTATTCATCTATTTAGCGGTTTCCCTGCACGCACTGAGCGCGGCTCTCGTGTGGGAAGAAGTGAGAATCCAATGACCTGTGTACTACATTAGCAAACGAATTACTGGAGCTAAGAAGAATTACCCAAAGCTGGGAAAGATAGCATAATGCCTTTTGATCTCATCTCAGAAACTACGACCGTACTTACAAGCTCATCTGATTAAGGTATTGACTGACTAGCCCCTGAAGAAAGTTTTATACCGGCCAGAAACTTCCGGACGACTACTCAAGTGGAATATAGAGTTGAGCCAATACGACATCACATACCATCTAAGGAAAGTGATCAACGGGAAAGCGTTGGACGACTTCATTGCCGAATTTACCGTAAGGGACGACAAGGAGGAAATTCAACCGGAAGCAGGCACGCAGTGGAAGCTCTTCGTCGACGATGCATCAAACAACCTCTGTTCGGGAGCAGGGGTAGTGATTGAAACCCCCGAGGGTCGATCCATTAGCTAGGCTTTGCGCTTGGAATTCCCAGCAACAAATAACGAAGTAGAGTATGAAGCTTTTGATCGCTGGATTAAAGGTTGTGAAGGAACTCGGGATAAAATCTATTCACATAAATAGCGATTCCCAGCTGGTCGTCTATCAAGTGAAAGGGAATACCAAGCGGATGGAGTAAATCTCGCCCCGTACCTATCCAAAGTACAAGAGCTGTTAAGTGATATCGAGCACTACACCATAACTCACATCCCACGAGAAAAAAACACCAAAGCAGACTATTTGGCCAAGCTAGCAAGCTCCAGAGAAGCCCAGTCATTGGGATTGGTTCCGGTTGAAATGCCAACCAACCTGAGCATAGACGAAATGGACTGGATTCTAGAGACCACCGTTGAGCCAAATACATGGATGACACCGGTAAAGGACTATCTATTTGCAGGAACCCTACCAACTGACTGAAATCAATGGAAGAAGCTCCTCCGCAAGGCGTCAAGGTTCATGATACAGGATGTGATACTCTATCGAAGGAGATTCTCAACCCCTCTTCTTAGGTGTGTGATCGATGATGAAGCACGACAAATCCTGAAGGAAGTAGATGAAGGCGAATGCGGAGACCACATTGGGGGGCAGATGCTAGCAAAGAAAGTCCTTCAATATGGATAATTTTGGCCAACAATAAATCACGACGCTACAGATCATGCCAGAAGATGCGATCGCTGTCAAAGATTCAGCAAAATTAAGAGAACTCCCTCAATAAAACTGACACAAATGGTCAACCCATGGCCATTTGTGATATGGGGGATCGATCTAATTTTTGTCCTTCCAATAGCAAAAGGAGGAGCCAAATATGCTATAGTTATCGTAGATTATTTCACAAAATGGGCCGAAGACACCATAACCATAAAAAAAGTTATTAACTTTGTCACTAAAAACATCATTTGCAGGTTTGGTGTGCTGCAAAAAATCATCACTGACAATGGAACCCAATTCGAAAGCACCCAGTTCAAAGACTTCTGCAGGTGCTTCCGAATCGAGAAAAGCTTTTCCGTAGTGGCTCATCCGCAAGAAAACATGCAAGTGGAAGCAATAAACAAGATCATCAAATCCACCATCAAAAGCGGTTAACAAAAGCAAAAAGAAATTGGGTTGACGAACTTCCACTTGCACTATTGGTATATAGGACAACACACAAAGCGGCAACTGGCCATACTCCGTTCGCATTAGCATATGGTTTAGAAGCAATGATTCCTATTGAATTAGAAGTCCCCTTGCACCGAAGGCAGAATTTTAATCAAGCACTAAACAAGCAACTCCTACTCGAATTGCTAGACATGATTGATGAAAAAAGAGAAGAAGCAGAGCTGAGAATAGCCGCCCACCAAAAAAGGATTGCACGGTACTTCAACTTCAAAGTTCGTAGTCAGACATTCGAAGTTGGAGATCTTGTGCTCAAGTAAGTGTACTTTGTACCGGGATCCTTCAGACCAAACTGGGAAGAACCGTATGTCGTTTATCAAAAACTCAGTGATGGGACTTTCAAGCTGACAACCGTCGACGGGGTCGCAGTTCCCATATCCTGGAATAGCGAATCGCTCCACCGTTATTTCATCTAAGAAACTATTTTATGTATTTTCTATTTTTCGACAAATAAGCCATCCCAGAAATGTCGGTGGCATTGTAAATAGGCAAAGAATCTACCATGCTTTCCTTAATAAAATTTGCTTCTTGAACCAACCAGACTACGTTCGAAATAACTACCCGCCGAGTAGACAGAAGCAAATCGATTCAAACCGTTGGACCGGTAGAACTCGAACCTTGCCTCTTGAAAAAGAAAAAACCAGTGTTGCCCCGACAACCCGGGAGGTATATATAAAATAAAAAATAACTTCCTCGCGTTGCCCGGAGATAGGCGATGCTGGAAACCACTTAAAAAACTAACTCCTCTGCATTGCCCGGAGATAGGCCATGCCGAGGAGCACCAAATTGAAACTCCTCGCGTTGTTCGGAGAGATGCAGCACCGGGGAGCAAGTTAAAAAACTAACTCCTCGCGTTGCCGGGAGACAGGTAACACCGAGGAACATCAAAAGCCGCGCATCTCGTAAGCCGTGCACCTAATTTAGACTACTCACGTTGCCCGGAGATTGGCAATGCCGAGGAACATCGAAAACGAACTCCTCACATTGCCCGGAGATAGGCAACGCCAAGGAATATCAAATTTAAACTCCTCACGTTGCCCGGAGATAGGCGACGCTGAGGAACGTCGAAAACAAACTCCTTGCGTTGCCCGGAGATAGGCAACACCGAGGAACATCAAAAGTCGCGCATCTCGTAAGCCACACACTCAAATTCAAACTCCTCACGTTGCCCGGAGATAGGCGACGCCGAGGAACGTCGAAAACAAACTCCTCACGTTACCCAGAGATAAGCAACACCGAGGAACATTAAAAGCCGTGCTCTTAAATTCAAACTCCTCACGTTGCCCGGAGATAGGCGACACCGAGGAACATCGAAAACAAACTCCACGCGTTGCCCGGAGTTACGCAACGCCGAGGAACATCCAACGCTGCGCAGTTTGTAAGCCGCGCACCCAAATTTAAACTTTTCACGTTGCCCGAAGATAAGCAACACCGAGGAACATCAAAAGCCACACATCTCGTAAGCTACGCACCTAAATTTAAATTCCTCTCCTTGCCCAGAGATTGGCAACACCGAGGAACATCGAAAACGAACTCCTCACATTGTCGGAGATAGGCAATGCTGAAGAACATCAAATTTAAACTGCTCGCATTGCCCGGAGATTGGCAACGTCGAGGAACATCGAAAACGAACTCCTCATGTTGTGCGGAGATAGGCAGCGCCGGGGAGCAACTTCTCATGTTGCCCATAGATAGGCAACGCAGATGAACATTTAAAACCAACTTCTCGCATTGCCTGGAGATAGAGGACACCGAAAAGCATCCAAACTCTTACTCCTTACTACACAAGTGGGGCACTGAATCCCAAAATAATAGCCTCTCGCATGACCCAAAGATGGGCAGCACCGAGGGGAGTAAGAAACCCCACGCATTTAGTTAGGAATAATTGGTGCTAGAGGGAAGGCACTCAGTGATTGACAATGCATATCCATGCGTAAATTGCATACTTACCTAAATGCTGCCGGAAACTGAGAATACATGTTAAGGTCGCAAAACTTCTGAAGAGAGACCAGGTAATGACTTAGCTAGATCTTCAATTGAAGTCATCAAAACCATAAGTTATCGGCATCTTGAAAATGGTTTGAACTGAACGGACCTATGAACTGGGGGGCATACGCTTGTACTGAGACAGAACCAAACAAATACAATAAGTTCACAAGTTCTGTCACTCCAAATAACAAAAAGTTCATGAGTTCTATCTCTAAGTTCTATCAACTTCCAAACAAAAATTTCTAAGTTTTAGAAAATTTTATAAAGTTTTGTGAATTTCCAAACAAAAATACTCTAAGTCCTGTTTATCTCAAAGTTCTGTTGCTTCGAATGAAGAACTTTGGCTGTAATTACATAACTAGCAAAGTATGAAATGAAACAAGTACAAATACGCAGAACATATATGAATAGACAGATGAAAGTATAGTCAAAATATCATTGTATTGCTTATGATTTTCTATACACAGGATCAAAATGTGGGGGTCGTACCCACACCATAATAGCCAACAAAGAGAAAATACAGACTCTACGGTAAGGACGCAAAGTGCAAATTTTGCACTTGAAAAAAATGACTTAGAAGAAAACCAAAACAAGTCAATCTTCTTGCGTGCTGTTGGCAAAAATCAAGTCCATCCGCACGCCAGCCACTCAATGCTTCTTGCCACCGCTTGCCTTCCCACCTCTAGTAGGTAGCTTCTGCTTCTTTTTTCGGGAGAGGCGTCGCTGCTAGTAATGTCAACATGCACTTCGGTTGCAATCTCCTCCTCCTCCTCCAAATGTTTTCAAAAGAGCTTCCCCTTCCTTTGCGTTCTTGTGACTTCCGGCAGCTCTTCGAAGCTTTGACTGCCTCCACCTTTTCCTTCTTGACGGCAACCAAATCATGCTGAGTCTTCTGCGGCTGCTCCGTTTGTGTCCCCTGCTCCTTAGCCTCTGCAGTAGTTACATCACCTTCTAAAGACGCTGAAGGGTCATCCAAGACGTGGAGCACCGCAATTTTCTTGGCCTCTGGCCTCGGCTGTGAACTAGAGGTGGATGTGAGAACTGGAGCAGGAATAGATACAATCTTAGAGGATGTGAAAATGGCAGCAGGCGCAGGCGCCAAAGTAGTTGGAGCATCAACAGGAAAAGTGGATGGACCTATAAGATCAAAAAGGAAAGCGTTAAACTCCTCTTTCTCCTGTGGCATAAGATGGAGACTCCCGAATTCGGGAGAAGCATGGACGTTACCTGCACCAGAATAGGATCATGAACGGTGACTTCAAACTCATCACCTTCGCCTTATTTTGAGAGCTCCACCACATGAGGAACAATGTCAAGTCCTGAGCTCATTGGTTGGTCGTGAAGTTGCTTTGATGGTTCATCCCTGTCGGAGGTAGAAGGCCTGCTAAACACGTCAATAGCAGACATCAGGGAAGCATCAGCGGCCTCCTTCTCTCATTCAATCCAAAGGATCTCCTGGCCCTCAAGCAGCGTCTTCTTGGAGTCATCATTAAGATAAGCATCTCGCAACTCTTGATCTGTATAAACATCACCTCTCTCAGCAAAGCGTGATAAGATTTCCTCCCAAACAAGGGCCAGAGTGCGTGGATACTTTGGGCCAAGGTAGCCGAGGCTCCCCTAATGCAACAAGGAGTTGACATAAAGTTCAGGTTTGTTGCATCCAGCTTCTCCATTTTCCAATCAAAAGCATGTTGGAGGTCTAAATAATATGCTGTCACCGCAGCCTTCTCAATTTCAACAGCGGTCTTGTCGGCACTGAGTTGTGTGACCTGAGCTTGTAACTTGGCAATGGTCTCAACTTGGTCGGAGATTGTTTTGTTGTGCCCCTCGACAATTAGATCACGATCGGTGATTGTTTTCGTTGAGCTTTGATGATAGGGTTGCAGGCGGTCACTTCTTCTTTCAACTTAGCCTCTTTCGCATGAGTCTTTTTAATTTTGTCTCTCCAAACAATTTCGACCTTCTCATGCGCGTCCTTTAATTCCTTCATCAGGCTGGCAGTTCTTCTACTTTCCCTGAGTGCGGTTTCCTTCTCCTCCTCCAACTGTTTAATTTTAGTGTCCCCATCGGCCAAAGCCCTTTCAAAATCATCTTTCTCATTTTCGAAGGAGAGGATCTCTTGGTAATTATTTCTATTAGTGTCCACCAGATGCTTGTAGAGCTTCTCCTATTTCTTGGCCTGCTCTAGGTTGTTTTGGATAGCTTGGAGATGCAGCATGAAAGAATCCCTGGGAATGGGATGAAGGTCCATGTCAAACTTAACCCCTCTTAAGAACCAACCCGGAAGCATGGCCTCAAGCTTAGGGGGGCGAAGGAAGAGTATAGACTAGCCTCCAGTGGGATAAGATGTGCCAGGGGCAGCGGTTGTTAGTCCATGAGATGATGGGTTTGATGACAACAACCTAATAGATTATAAAATATAAATACTAACATTACAAGTTTAGATATATATGTATATGCAGGATCTAACCATGCAGGTATCAAGAATGAAGACTGTACAGTATAGAGATTCAAGATATAGAGATTGAAGACTCATGAGTATCAAGAGTTCAAGTTTCCAAGATAAGTTATATAGTTAGGAATATTGTTAAAACTCATAGAAAGGCACCGACATCTTAAAATCTATTTTATTCGTGGAATGGAATACACTTCGAGCCCGATAAAGGGATGGAACCCTAAGTAGGATGGAACCTACGAAAATCTAGTGGGACATTGTTTGTATCCACTAATCTTAATTCAAACGATTTTTCAAAATTATCTTGTTTTCGAAATGATTTCAAAACTTTCCTTTTAAAAAGGTTCAAAACCCTCGATTCTGATTTTAAATAATTTTAGCCTCAAAACATCTTTATTTTCAGAGTCAAAATTAATCCTGATTTTAAACTGTCTTTTCAAATAATATATTTAACTTTTAAAATTATTTATACTTTGATTTAAATTATAGTTAAATAATATATATATATTGTTCTTTATATTCACTTATGAATTTCAACTATATTCAAGTATATTTATAAAGTTTTAAATAGTTTTTATATAAGATAAATATTATTTTTATAAAAATTCAAAACATCAAATTTGGCTGAGGGATGTCGACATGCCCATAGGCACCATGTCGACATGGTGACAGTTGAGTTCAAATTTAAATTTCAAAAGAAGTGTCTATTCGCCATAACTCTTCACGAATGGACCTGACTGTTGTTCTTCTATAAATAGGGGTCAGTTTCAACGAATTTTATAATACTTTTCTCTAATTTAACTTCTCTTCTTCTTCTCCACTTTCTTATTTACAAATTACACCATTACTCTGCCGAAATCAATATCGAATCTAACTAGATAATTTCTGGTTTTGATTCTCTCCACTATCTCTATAAGATCCAAGTGCTAATCTGAGTTATAGACTTTTTGTAATCAATTGAGCGAGAGAAGGTGTGATTGTAGCTCTGGAAATCAATTGGGTGAACTTGTTGCCCCGGAAATCAAGTATCTCTACCCAGAGGATTGTTATTCTGGAGGGTGTACCTCGTAGCCTTAAAACCGAGGGTTGTAATTGTTGAATTGATTTTGAAAGGAAATCCGTACTTAGTTGTGCGGAACTGGATGTAGGGTAACTCCGAACCAGTATAAAATCCGGTGTGTTCTTTCCTTTACTGCTTTTACTTTATATTTTCATCTGTGTTTGATTCTGTGTTCATATATGTGTCTGATTAGTGTATACATTGTTAACAAAGTAAGATAAACTCAAAAAGATTAACAAATTTTTTAAAACACTATTCACCCCCCTCTAGTGTTAATTCTAGCCTTAAGATCCTTAATCCGCATTTCTCACAGCGATGACAATGAAAGAAGATGAAACATGAGTTGGGGGCAAAATCACGGCAGAAGTGACAGGAATTTTCTGGTCCACGGAAGTGTGTTTCGAAGCAAGCTCCGAAGGATGGGAGCGATAGTCAAACTTTGATATCTTAGATGGCTCATCTCTGTCCTCATGAGATCTTCTTTTCTCATACCCACCTTTGTGTGAACGAGCTTTATCTCTCTCCTCTTGGTGACAGGTTTCGACTTCAAGTTCTTTCCTCCAACGGTACTCTTCTTTTATCTCCTGGAATTGATGTCGCCTGTAGGAACGCTTGGGGTACCGTTGTGAATTGGTATAGTCCTCAAAGTCATCATAGAAACCTTGCCCTCTCGTTATGCCTGGAAGAAGGCATACAAGAAAAGTTATAGAAGCATAACATAAGTTAAGAAAATATATAAAGGATCGAAAAAATGGTACGAGTGTAATCCTAGTGCAACATGCTGTGTTTCTAATATTGCCTAAAACGTCATCACAAACCGGAACAAACGGCTGTCGAAGGTGGGATTAGACTGACTGCCATCGTTATAAGCGGAACTGAGCTAACCCAGGGTGCGATATCGCCTGAGCAGGAAGGAGTCGTGTCGAATTTAAAATCTCCTTCCATGAGTGCATTGAAGTCAACAAAAACATCCCTGAAATCTCCGAGCCCCGCTCCAACATTCTTACTCGGAGAGTCTGGGTGACTTTTGATCTCAGGGATTTTTCCTTCATCGCTTACATCGGGTAGAGATGGACTCGAGGGAACGGAGTTCATTCCCGAAGTCTCATCACAGGACTTTGAATCATCACCATCAGATTCTGACGAGAAGTAATCACTGATAGTGGTTTCATCGCTGCAACTTTCAAACTCTCCCTCTTCCTTTTCCGAATCCACCATAGCCTTTCCTTCTCTGTATATAAACTCTTCTTCTGCCTCCTCCAAAATCGAGGGCATTCTAGCTGAACTACTCAGACCGACCGCAGCAGCTTCTTCCTTCTCATGGGCTTCATCAGGTGATCCTCTGGACGGGTCACCTATCTCCTGACCTTCCTCAGAACCATGGGATGAAGAAAAGGATCTTGTGTGAACTCTGGCTCGACCGGGAGAGGGATTCAATCTAAGTGATGGATCTACCCGGAGGTAGCAGCCCGTACCGACGAAAGTTCTCATTGGTCAGTAGAACTTTAACCCTTCTCTCCTCGGGACTGATAACTTTTAAAGTCTCACAAACTTCATTAAGTGTCATATCTCTATTTGGCCTTGGTATAACTGCAAGAGACATATAATTAGTTAGAGACTCCATTACGATGTTTTGGAGCTCGACGAATAGAAAAGAGAAGCTTACTGCCTGTTGTCCATCGGCGATTGAACCCCTCGGAGCATCTGACAAAAAAGTATTACGTTTTGAACTATGATAGGTTGCTTTGCAAGCATAAGATGAACTTTTGATTCCTTTGGGCCTCGATTATAATCAAAGAGGGACAATCCTCTTGCCTCTTGAACGCCAGAAAATACTGCAACTCATTGAAACTTAGGGCACAGTTGAACGTCCGCATGAAAAGGACATGCAAGCAAGTAAGGATGGCGTACCCATTCAGATGAAGCTGGAATTAGGCGATTCCCAAGTTTGAGAGCGTCTCACGCAGAAAATCATTGAAGGGAGGCACGGCTCCATTCAGACACTTGTATCTATGGCAAGAAGTGTACCCCGGCGAAGGCATATGAGCAAATTCGTCTTTCGTCGGCAAACGGACGTCCTCTTCGGGAATTCCATGTTGTGTACATACATTGTGGAGAACCTTGGCAGAAACCACTAACGATGCTCTTTCGAGTGGATTAAGCAAGACTCGGAAGCGGGGAGGCATGCGGTCCACGATGGGCCCGACCGGAACTAACTGACCGTACTGGGCTTGTGAAGTGGATGATGATTTAGCTTCGGAGAGCGCCAGGCTTCGCCCGCTTGACTTACAACGTATAGAAGGCTGCTTCATTCTATATAATAGAACTTATGTCTGAAAATGGTCAAGTAAATCTATCCTAAATTCGTAAGTTTCCCCAATCACACTTGAATTTCGAATAAATATTAACTTGTAATCGACCCGTTGGACTTTAAGTGTGAACTGGGGCAATTGTGTAAGTGTAGTGCGCTATCTATATGGGATAAACTCGGTGCTCAGTACACTGCGAACGCTCTATCCCGTGTAGATTGTTCGCTCACCATGGAAGAAGAAAAGAACTTCCCCGTGTCAGTCCATTTTTGTCTACTTCTTGCGCACTTAGCCGTTATCAATCAATGATCGATAACGGATCCGTTGTCCGAAGCGACATGGAAAAATCTTCCCATTACAGGAGCATTGGATGTAGAATAACCAAGTAGGATAAGCCCAAGTTCTCTGGGAGAATCGGGATAGACTGGTAATACGTCATGTAAGTAGTGTCTGCGAAACTGGAGACAAGTCAATTCTGGTCTAATGGACGAAGATAGCAAAACGCCTCAAGCCTTGGGCCACAGCCTGAATGTCATTCCAAGAGACAACTTGAGACTCAATTTACTATCTTCCTCCATTATACCACAATCAACTTGGACTTCTTGTAATCAACGTCACAAGCGAAAGCCAGACATCAAATCATCATACCAACATAGCAATTAAGCAAACCCACCTTAAAATGATATAAAGGCACAAGAAGAATCCCAAATCAAACTCAGGGAGCTATGGAGCAGATCGTTGGCGAGCTAACGATAGGTCAGCTACAATCTAACAATGACCTAGGGATTGGATTCAAGCAGTATGATGGATTGGTGGTGACTCAAAGAGGAAGCAATCTGGTGGTAGGTCGGTAACATGTTAAAAGTGATCTAGGGCTTGAATTCGAACAAGGCGATGGGTTGGCTAGGGTTAAACAAACCGGTCAAAAGTCGAAATCAAATCAACAATGGAATGGGTACGAGTGGAGCAGCAAATCGAATCAAGCAAGGCCTTTAATCGTTTGAATCTAGATCGTGTGAAGGATCGGTCGCTTGAAGGAGCAAAAACTGTTAGGTCGAATGAAGGAAGGAGGGTCAGATCGTGTATTAATAGAGGAAGCAAAAGAAAAAAAATTTGCTAAGTCATTGGGTCACGAGCGACCCGACCTATCACAGTCGCCAGCGACACGACCTAATAGTGTAGCAAAACACTCTTATACAGTTAGGTCGCTAGCGACCCATCCCACATGGATCGTCGGCGACCCACTAAAAAAATGAATGATAAAAAAAATGTTGAAATGATGATGATAAATAATGCGTATATACATTCAAAGGAAAAGGAGAAATAAAGCTTTGTCTATCCATCTCAAACTCGATCAATTGCAACCGTTCATCATTCCAAGGCATGTAGGGAAGTTATAAGCGGGAGTGTGATATATCGTGGTAAGTAGTAGCAGTCGGAACCAAAGGAACCAAAGAAAGACAACCAACAATGTTGGGCTAACATATTCGTAGAGCTCTAATGCAATCACTTGGAAATCAACAAATGGATGTTGAAAACGATAACTTCCAGAGCACGCCTTGTTTACAACGAAGACATACTCTGGGGGGCAAATGTTATCCGAATTTTTAACCTAACAGAAACCAATATAGAACAGAATAATCTTGCAAGGACAAGATGGTTTAGGACTTAACCAGAAAAGCCCAGACAAGGGATCAACAAGGGCTAAGCGATACGACTAAGATGGCGATTGGGATCAACGGAGCCAAGAGATCAGCATTCCTATAATCCAATCAGTAGCTGAGCGTAAATAGCTAGTGAATTGCCGTCAAAACGTAAGAGCAATGATAAAAGGCTATGGGAACATCTTCGAGTCCAGACTCCAGAAAAATCCTAAGTGCTTAGCTCATCAGCGACTCATGCCTCTGCTCAAACCAGATATGGAACATTATCAAAAGGAAGCAAGATTTGGTCTACAAAATGAACCGAGTCCATGGGTCGCCAGCGACCCACAGACCATGGGTCGCCGACAACCCATGGTTTTGGCTCGTTTTGCAAGCCAAAGCCCCCCTAGGTCGCCTGTAACCTAACTGCAAGCTGATGAAGACAGGCCTGACCCAAAAGTTCTCCAACCTCAATAAATACCATCCCACCTGCAACAAAAAATGGATCTTCTCCGGACTGTTTGTTGAAGCTCTACTGGAATTATTCTTCACTCTCTACCTCCTTCACAACAATCACTAAAGGAATACACTGTGATTCTCCAGTGGATTCCAACTCTAGAGATTCAATCTAGCTAGAATACAATCAAAGCCTTGTAATCAAACATCTATTGTAATAGCAACCGGTCTATAATAAAACTATAAAGTGGACGTAGGCTTCATTAACAGCTGAACCACTATAAAAATTCTCTGTCTACTTTCTTTTACTGTTCTTTCTTTATATCTGTGATCTATGATATTGCTCTATCAGAACAGGGCTGGTGCTTTCAAACTCTAACTAGGGTGTTGGTCCATTTTTTGGGTCAATACATGCATTGCCTTGTAGGCTTACGTGAGAAGGGTACAGAGCACGGCGAGTGTACACACTTGCGTGTGAACACATGACTCTAGGTGTTAATAAAATATATACATATATACAAAAAATCTTTTGTTTGTTTTTTTGTTATATATATATATTGAAGAGAGAGTTTTGCAAAATCATCTTATCACCATTTAACTTAGAAGATAAAAAATGTTTATCCTTTTCTTTGAATCCACCACTTTTTTTAAAATAAAGATTTTCAATTAGGATATATTTCATAATTATCACCCATGAACCTTCCTATATACTAGTTAAACCATTGTTGCTTATAATCAAACATTATTTTTATTTTTGTTAAGACAAATAAATTTTCAAAAATTTCAATAACCAAATCCTATACTTATCCTATAGTGTTTCTTTAAAAGTAAATCAATATGCTAAATATATATATATATATATATATATATATATATATACTTTTTGGGATTTTTTTTTGAGTTTTGGAAAGAAAATGCCAAACAAATAAACCATGAAAAATCAAAAATGAAGATGAGACTCCCCCCCACACTTGATTTTGACCGTGTCCCCACAGTCAACCCAAGTGAAAGGAGAAAAATAAAATAAAAATAAAAATGTGACCTATGTTTACACGAAAATGAAACGATTGTTATTTACACGACATCAGAAAGTATATCATCAAAGAGTAAATGAAATGGTCTTCCAAAGACTAATTAATTTGTCTCGTAAAGTATGAGAGACATAACTTAAGCACCGAAAACCAAACCATAAAAGATTTCGAAGTTGAATGTTGATTTGGAAAAATGAATGTCGTTTTATTAAAAATCATATGAGTTGTTTTATTTTCGATGATTTTTGGGGTAGATAGAACAATTGGTTGATGTTCAAGTTTATTTTCACCAAATTGAAATTCAAACCTATCATTGAAAATTTCTTCAGAATTATTGGTTTCAAAATCAAAATGGTGATTTAAATCTACCTCATCAGAATTCAACAACTCAGATTTGAAAAGTCCAAAAAAAATTGTGTTCACTAAATTCGCCTTCCTTTGTTGGATTATCAACAACTTCAGTACATGTATCAATTTCAAAATCTAAAGTTGTTGCATTCCATTTTTCGAAATTGGAAAAAGGAAGATCGAATTTTAAGTTTGGTTCCACACTCTCAAAAGAATTGAAATCCAACTCAATTACTGAATTTTCAACAATTTAATTAAGACTCTCGTTTTCAATTTCAAAAGTTGTTATTTGAAAATCGTTAATTTGGGTATAAGGTGGATTATTATTTGACTCGTCACAAGTTGAGATTTGATTTTGTTGCTCCGTTGTTTCATATATGTTTCAAACAACAGATCCGTGTGATCTTTGTGAATTTCTTCCATTTGCTCAACAAAATCCAATTTATAATTATTAATTTGAGAATTTTCAAATTGAAATTGTTGAGAGTAAAATTTTCACCATTATTGAAATAACTCA
Source organism: Allium fistulosum (assembly GCA_030737815.1). NCBI lineage: Eukaryota > Viridiplantae > Streptophyta > Magnoliopsida > Asparagales > Amaryllidaceae > Allium > Allium fistulosum. Next base: position 1,040,079,625 of record CM060902.1, on the reverse strand, counting down.
TATTGCCAAAATCATTTAAACAGTTGTTTCCATTTTCGTTTTGATTTTGAAATTCATTTTGGAGTTCGAAATTGAATTGGCATGGGTTATACTCGAAATCATTTGAATTTTGAAGAGAATTCGAATTTTGATCATTTTGAAATTCTTGACTTGAGTTATTGCACAAATATGAGTTACACCAATCATTTATCATTTGATTTTTTTGTGTAGAGTGTTCATGTAAAGACGAAACCATTTCAATGCTATTTTCGAGAGTTGAGGACTGGTCATCATTTTGAAAATTTTGTGGTTCAAAATTTGAATTGTTTGTATAATAGTTGTCAATAAAATATCCATAAGAATTTGTTGTGAAATTATATGGATTATATTGATTTTCACAACTACTATAAAATTCTTGCGAGTAGGGAAATTCAGACATTTCCAAAAGTTTGTTTTTTTATAAAGAAAAATATTTACCAAGAAGGATTTATTTTTCAAAAGGAAGATTGATTTTTGTTTTGTTTTTTGGATTTTCAATTTTTTTTGAAAAGATTATTAATTTTTTTTGGATTTTTGTTTTTCTATGAAAAAACTAACTTAATTTTTTTTGGATTTTTGTTGATTGAATTTTTTTAAAGAAAAGGATTTTAAAACTAAGTTAAGAAATATTTACAATTTTTTTAGTTTTGGCTTTTGAATTTTTTTTAAATATGCATGAACTAATACAACTAAAGAATGCAATGGCTTAATTACAAATTATATATATCCTAAGTAGCTCCTAACCCAAAATTGTATAATCATACTTTATTTTAAATCAACAAAATATTTCTTAGCCAGGTAACGGGCATGAGTTATCGGTGCACCACGAATCACCATAGCAATGCAACCGAAGGTTTAAGTACCTTCAAAGAAAAAATTATTATAATATTTACGAATCACCGTAATATTTATAACTGATTATTACTCTGCCGTAGCCTAGACACCAAGAAATTAAATTGTCGAAAAAGGACAATTTGTCAAGATACAATTAAGCCCTAGGTGAGCTTGTGGCACCCTTAAGTTCGATGTCTAACCGTTATTAATACCAAATGAAATACAATTTGTGGGCCAAGGAAGGGGTGATGAAATCCCCCACCTTATGTGGATTTGGGTATTGCCCTTAGAAAATAAAATAAAATGAGATGAATGCAAACAGCAATTAAACGTGATTTAACGATGCAACTACGAATGAAATTTGTTTTTGAATTTTTTATATATATAAAAATGCAAATGCAAGCAACCAATAATGCAATTAAAATAAAACTGGCGGTGAAAGCACAATATCAGAGCGTGTAGAATTATTAGCGAATTATTTAAAAGCAGCGAATTTTTTTAACAAGTCGTTTATTTTGCCAAGCAAGCAATTCTTAGCGGCAATTCCTTTTTGAATTTCTGCTTTTGCAACCTGTAACTAAAACCAAGATATATACAAAACCTTTTCTTTATATATATATCAAAGAAAAAATTAAAACTAAAACAAATGAAAAACAAACAAATTAAACCAAAACAATTAAAAACAACCCTTTTTTTGTTTTTTTTAGAAAAAAAAGAGAAGGAAAAATAAAGGCAAATATTTTTTTAAGAAACTCAAACAACTTAACAACCTCGGCCCGTTTTAACTTCAGCCCAATACAAAATATTATCAACTTCAATTATGTGATAAAAAACAAAATTTCGCTTCCCACTTTCAATTCATCAGCCTACGTAAATATCCAATTGACGAATTCAGCACAATTCCAAAATTAGAAATCAAATTCTCAAATTCCCAATACTTGTTCAAGTTTGGCGATTCGATTTAGGCGGTCGAGTTAGGAAGTCAGAGGTGATTGGTGAGGTCTAGTAGAGGTTGAAGTTGTCATGGCGATTTAGGCGATTGGAGTTTGGGTTCAATTGCGGTTGCTAAGGTGGAAGTGGCGATTAGATGTTCGAAGGCGATGGAGTTGCAACAGTGGGGAGTTGGTGATTTCACTGGAAGGAGACTGGTGATGAGGTAAGGTGTTTGGCAGTGATGAATTGTGCAAGTTGATGTTCAGTCGATGTCGTTGAGGTATTTGATGTCCTGTGAAGTAGCAGGGTGGTTATTGACAAAAGGTGTATGCTTGGAGTACAGTGTGGTTTGATATATGGTTATGCAGGGTTACAGCAAGGAGGATTTTGAAAAATGGTTTGTGGTGGTATGCGTTGCTGGTGATGGAACTGCAGTGGTATGGTGGTTGAGTGATGTTTGCCGTGGTTGGGATTTGATGGCAGATTGCAATGTTTTACAGTGTTTGTAGTGGCAACAGGCAGGTGGTTGTGTGCAGTAAGGGGAGTTTTAGTTGCTGTAGATGTTGGTTTGTGAGCAGCAAGGATGAAAGCAGTGATGGTTGAAGATGAAATGACAGTGGGTAGTTGGTGTGGGGGTAATGTGGTGATCAAGGAAGATGGTTATGTTGACATGAATGGATTGGTAGAGCAGAAGTATGATGAAGGTGAATGCTAGAGATATGTATGTAAATTGTAGGGGAGGTATGTAAGAGAATGTGCACCTGATATGCACAGAAGTTTGATTGAAGAATGAAGGAAGGAGTGAGATGGTTGTTAGCAGTGGATGTGCACAGTGCACGGTGCCAGTGAGGGGATGGAAAGTGGACTGTGGATAGGTTGTTTGCACTGATGCACTGTTGTTTGTGTTACTGGAGTGTGGTTTAGTATGGTGATGTTGAGAAATGTTTGTGGCTGTGATCAGTGCAAGGAATGTTGTGAAGGGTTGCAGACAGTGGCACTGTCTGTGGGAAGTGCAACAGAGGTGATATGAGGAGCGGATGGTAGACAGTTTTGTTGAACTGATTATTTGTAGAGATGTATGGCAGAGGGTGGTAGGGAATGAGATGTGGACAGTGAGTTAAAAGGAGTCGAGGTGGATGTTCGGGTTTGTGCAGGTGGTTTGTTAACAGTGGAGGGGGTTGGTAGAGGTTGCGCAGTTGTATGATGTTTGTGAAGTCAAAAACTTGTTTGTGACGTCAGTTGCAATGTTTGTGAAGTCAGTTGTATGATGTTTGTGGAGGGGGTTATATGTTGAAGACAGTTGTATCAGTTGAGTATGGTTGCACTATTATGTGACTGTGTGTACTAATATGAGACAAAGTTATGGTTGGAGTTTGAAGAGGTAATGATATGGTGAAGTTGTATGGTTGAGGGGTGGTGATGTGTGTGATGCAAGCAGTGGAGAATTATTGCAAGGCAGTATGATTTGAATATAGTAGTAGCAGTGTGATTGTTTATATGATGCATGGTGGTGGAAGGTTGGGACAGGCAATAAGATGATAGCAAGCAAGTGAATTGTAAGGTGGATGGGAGCAATTTTGTGTTAATGGTGGCAGAAATTGTTGTGGCAATGTCGTGGTAGTGTTGTGGTAGGTATGTTGAGTGATGGGATGTTAGATGTGGTAGTTGCTGAAGTATGGTGAGGAAGTTTAAAGGCAGTAATGAACTTGTCTGATGGTATGTCTGCTGGTGATGGTTATTAGGGGTAATGAAATTGAAGTAGCAAGGTAGTGATAAGGCTGAAGGTGGTTGTTTTGACAGTTAGCAGTGGCCAGAAGTTTGTTGATGTGTGCAGTCAGAGGTTAGGGGTAATGGAGGAAGAAGTCGGAGGGAGATATAGTCAGGTGAAGCACAGAAATGTGCACATGCATATGTTTTGACAAAAAAATGTATGCAATTGCAAATGGAAATGTAAAAATATGTAAATGTAAAATGAAATGTAAACGAAATGAAATAATTTTTTTTTTGAAATGAAATTGTTGATGTTTTTTATATAGAAATGCAAATGGAAAAACAACAAGCACACAACAAAATGAAAACTAAAATCAAACAACAAACGCATAACACAAATTTTTGTTTTAAATGCAATTCACAAACAAAATTAACACACAATAAAATTAAACAAAAATAATTCGAAGAATAAATATAAAATCAATTTAATTCCCCGGCAACAGCGCTAAAAACTTGTTTAATCGACGAAATTTCCTATTGGATTAGAAAACCGTCGATAAAATTTTAAATTAAAATTAACCGCAAGCGCATGACATACAATTCTAGTACGTGGCGAGTACTGGTCGATCCGCAGGAAATTGTATTGATTTTAAAATTTCTACTCAATCAAATTAAACCAAGAATTTGAGAGTGTTGTTAACTACAAAAAATTGCAAAAACTAACTACTACAAAAGTGAATGAAAACTATGAGATTAAAAGACAATTTAGAGATAAATCCACTCTCATGATCACATAAATCAACACAACATGAAATTATGATCTCTCTTTTTTGGTCATTAGTGAATTTAATTGATGTGTTTATCCTAAGTATTGCATATTTGTGCTATTAATTAGCCCAACATAAACAATCAAACTTTAACACACCCTCCAAACCCACTTATCAACTTTCATGAAAATGACAATGAAATTAAAAATAAAATCTATTTTAAGCATGACTTATTTACTATTGAATTAGTAACATAAACCATCAAATTTTGATTCTAAATCCACTTCCATTACCAAAATCAATTAGTTAGATGATGATGCAAATTGTGTTTATTTGAGTAAGAATAGCCTATATATGATTAACATCATAGACTATCAAATTCATTAATAAACTTACATCAACATGAAACTTTCCATTAAGCACAAAAAGAGAACATAAATGAGCAAATTATGTTGAATCTACATGATTAAAAGAGTTTCATTACCCCTAAATTGAAGGGGTTTAGCCTCTCGTATTTGTTATCATTTCAACAAATGTAGAGTTCAACATGAAAAAAAACCAAGAGGTAAATGCAAGCAAAGTAAGAAGAGAGCTAAATGCAATAAAATTAAATCTAATATACTTGCATAAATAAAAAGATCTACACTACTTACATGAAAAGAAAAAGAGCATGTAAATAGAAAAGAGCATGAATTAACATTGCATAAATATAAATTACATAAAAGAAGAAGGCTAAGAAGCCATGGAAAAGAAAAGAGAGTTTTTGTTTATTTTTGAGCCTAAAACTAAACTAACTAAAGAGGAGGCTCAGAGCTTAGTTACATGAACATATGAGGTATTTATACATGTTTTGAAACCCCTAATCATATTTTTGGGGACTATCCAAAATACCCTTGAGGAAGTGTGGCCACCAAGTTATCATTAGCATGACATAATCCTCTATTTAAATGTACATGAAACTTTAAGCTCCACTAACATGTGCATTAGCTCATAATTGTAGATCAAAGTAAATGGGTAGATGGGGTCCTCCATGTTGCATGAAATGATTTATTTCCATCTTCATTTGCTTCATTCTCTTGTGCATGCATATCTTCATGAAGCCTCTTCCAAAATTCACTAAAATTCCTATAAAACAACATTAAAATATCCAAGTAAATTTTCTCAAATTAATTCACACACAAAAATGACCATTTTGCCCCTATATGAAGATGAATAAATGATGATTTGAAAATAATTTGAATTTTTGTTTAAATATGTTAAAATACTCTATATGCTCATTTATTTAATTCAATTAGATTAAATATGGAAGTAAAAATATGCACATTTACGTGCACATCACTTGGGTACTCTTAAATGAGTAGAATATAAAGCAGGTGTAAACGGTATATGGAGTTTTGCAGATGGATTAGTAGGAGGCGATGCTTCCTCATACTCATATTTTGGGCTTATTATTGTTTATTCCGCCTTGAAAATTTTCACATTATTATTAGAGATAGTTTATTAGTCGAATTTATTTATCCGTTGTATAAACTCTACTACTATTTTGTATAACTATATGAGCCTGTGTACTCTAATTTTGCAGTTCATGTATTTATTATTGTTTTGCCTATTTTATATATGCGATGAATATTATATTTTACCTGATGCACTGGGAGATATACGACAGTTTGTGTGATTGTCTGATGTTTTTTCTCCTCTCTTCTATTTCCCTTCTTTTTTTCTATTTCTTTCCCTTGACAATCATTCTACATCGATCAGATGCTCCAACAGCGTACTATTTGGTTATATGAGTATCGATGGTGTAGGATGGTCGATACAACAACTCTAAGTATTAGCATTCTTTATAGCGTTAGTATATCTCTCCATTTCGTTTCAGTTCTTCTCCACCAGATATGGTTGTTCATGAATGGTCTTAATGATTAATCTCATCTCAAGCCACTTGGGCTCATCGTCACCAATTTTGGCTTGCCCTTATTGGAACCACGGTCCTTGGGGTTAGAACTTCCTTGCTCGCTATCCTATAGGGCTTTCATGAACTGCTGTAATTTCTTTTTCCGTATCAGGTCTTTGATCACATCATGTAAGTGCCTACACTCATTTGTGACCATGTGTCTAATGAAATATGCAATACTTCCCATATTTCCTTTCCTTCTCAGTTAACTCCCTTGGAGCCAGTTTCCAATACAGTTCAGCACATTGGGTTATATTCTTGATTGAAGTATTCAGCTCAGTGTAGTTGTCGTATTTTAGAAACCTGGGATGTTTCCTGTTGTCACACTTTTGATCTTTAGCCCCACTTCCAATCTTTCTCTGACCACCACTTTGGTTTTCAACATTCAAGTTGATATTTCCAAAACTCCCTCCGGACTGTTTCACAACAACATTACTTTGGATAACTCCAGCTAATTCCCCAACACCAGCCTTTCTGGACATAGCATTTGCCTCTTCTAAACGCAAGAATTGGTTTACTTTCCTGTAAAATACATCCATTGTTGATGGGGGTTTATTCTTTAGCCATCTCCCAAAATGGTATCAGGATGAACCCCCTTATCAATGCCATCAAAACGATGTCTTCCCAGGCATTAGTTATTTCGGTCAAAGCCATGAGGAATCTACTTAGAAAATCCTTTAATGACTCTCCCATCTTTTGGAAGAGGTTCGACAGTGACATCATGTCCTTAGGACGAGTAGTGTGTAAATGGAATTACTCAATAAACTTTCATGCTAACTGGTTAAAAGATTATATGGATCTCGGTGGAAATCGGGCGAACCACATTGTTACAACCTTCGGGGAAAATTAGGAAACAACAACATCTGACAGCATCGGTTACCCTGGCAGAATCCATATGCCAGACATATTTCATCGAGCGCTGCCTTGGATTCGTCTTTCCATTGTACGATGGCATCGTGGGCACTAAGAATCTCTTAGGATACTCTTTGCGCAGTATCTCCTTAGTGAATGGATTCTGACTAGGGGAAGTGCCCCATTCATCATTGCTTCGATGTTGATTCTCGCTTCCTAACTTCCTAACCATCTCCGCTAAATACTCTAGTTCTATGGTTTCCGTCGAATGGCGGTAATCGAGGTCTGTCCCGAGTGTTTGGCCCGACAAACGCTCTTGGGTAGATCCACGATACTTGGGTTCTCCTGGCTCTGGGAGAACCATTCGCCCAACAGATCTGGTCGTCTGATTCCTGCACGATGGATCCATAGCAGCCGCCTGATATCTAGTATTCTGATTATCCACTACATGACCAGAAGTAAGTCTGGCTTTCCCTCCGACTTTCTGAGTTGTTATCCCATGGGCAGATGTTTCGGTACTGATCCATGGGGATGGATTGTCACCGTTCCTCTGGCTTTGGCCGTGACCTTTATCCGGCTCCTGTTTCGATGTGGCAGCCTCTTCCCTAACCATTTTCTGCTTCTTTCGTCATTTCCTCTGGCTCGATGAAGTGGAATCATTGGATTTTGAATTGGAAGGCACCAAATCACTTATGCTTTTACGGTGATTCCGTGTTATATAATTCAGCAATTTGAGGCTCTCCTACATCTGACTATTCATCTCGTTGCGATTTTCCTGCATCCTATCTTCCATTTGTTTCATCATTCGATCAACTCGACTCTAGTTATCACATCAGTCGAGTTTTAGACCTCGACAGCGCTTGGTTGTGCAACTTCCTCTTGGTTTCAAATGCCAATGCCCTCAACATTGTCTGCAACTCTGGAAGCAGTAGAACAGCCTCATCATGGAGCCATAGTTGAAAGTAACTTGTGTAGATTTTGGAAAATCTGAGTATTTTAAAATATTAAAAATAAAGAACACTGGATCGATCTCTTAGATTAAGACAATCTAATAGTAGATGATGGATCTGAACGTCCTGCTATTCTCGGTGAAAGCACCAAAGTATTTATACCAAAATGTGGCACAAACACCCAAGGAATTGGAGTAGCGAATAAAATGAAGAAATATAAATGAAAATGACGTAAAAATGATGCACATAGAGTTTATAGTGGTTCGGCCAACTGATGCCTACGTCCACTTAGCATTTCTATTGATTATATGGCTATTTACAACTTCTGTTCTTATAGATCTGTATGGATCCTTGGAATTTGTAACAACCCATAATTTGTAAATAATTTTAATTAAAATTTTATATGGAAACTTTGATTTTTAAATCATTTGAAAGTGAATTTTTAGAATTTTTCCAATGTCAGTTTGTAATTTATTTTTCCAAATATAATGATGTAAACAATTTCTGAAAATTTTATATTTTGTCAATTTTGGTCAAATTTTGAATTTCAGTTTAAAATTTTTAAAATTTGAATTTTTAAATTCTAATCTTTTTATTTGAAGCTGGATATAATTTTTATATTAGTCCTGCTTTTCGTTTCGTAAAATTCTGATGTATACATTTTAAATTGGATAAATTACAGTGTTTTACACGCAATAAATTTCTGTATATATACTTTATATTTTTCATATATATCCATCTCTATTTTATCTCTGTATTTTTTTATTATTTTGTTTAGACATTCATTTTATTATTTGGATGGTTATGTGTTTATATCTTTTATTTATGGCTTGGAGAAATAAATGGGTATACGTTATATCGTCTTAAAGGCTTGCCTTTTTAAAATTTTATTTATTAGATGTTTCTTGTTTATATCTTCTATAAAATTTTATTTATTGAATGTTTCTTTTGTATATATCCTTTATTTAATTGCTAGGAAACAAATCAATTAGACGTATGATTACTTTGTTTTAATTGGCATAGGTTACATTTGCTTTATCGCTTGCCTTTATTTGCTTGGCCTATTTATTTCCTACCATAGCCGTTCACCATTGTTTAGACGTGTATTACTCCCATCAAATCACATACAAATCTTCCCAAATATCTTTTCCTCATTTGCCTCTTCTGATTGAAGACTTTACATACGTTTCTTTTATTAAATAGGAAATAAAGCCTTCATTCACTAGCCTCTTTATATCTTGCCATTCTCTTAGCCGTTTCTTTTTTTCCCTTTCTTTGGCCGTGTATTTCCCTTCCAATTTATGCCAAAATCTTCTCCATATATCTCTTCCTCTGATTGAAAGACTTTTGCATACGTTTCTTTTATTAAATAGGAATTAAATCCCCTTTATTATTTTCTTGCCATGCTTGTAGCCATTCATTTTCCCTAACCCTAGCCGCCTATCACTCTTGTAAATCACGTACAAATATTCTCATCTCACATCTCATTCCCATTTGCTTCCTGGAAAAAAATATGTTATTACTAGATCTTAATCCATGGCCTCCTTCTCTTTCTCCTCTTCTCCATTTTTATTTTATTTTGTTTATGCATGTCTTGCTCGGCCTCTACCACCTCTAGCCGACCAACTCCACTCCTCCACCACCTCCATGTATGGCCAACATCACCCCTTCATCACCACAAACATGGTCGTGACCATAGACCTAAGCAACATCACCAAAACTTTGTTGAAACCTAGCCTAGATCACATATTCACCTTCCTCTTCCTTTGTTTGCTCGGCCACAACAATTCCATTCACCTCCTTGTTTTCCATGACCACTACATCACCATAGCCATGCTTCATGTTGCCTTGACCCATGCCATAGCCATGACCGAGCACATAGAGACTTAGGGCTGAACCAAAACCCCTCTTGCCTTTGACCTTTTGGCCTTCCAATGAAGTTGTAACCTCCATCTCTTCAAATTCCTCACCATAACCGGGTACACACCACTTTGGCCAAGCCTAGGTGCCTCTAAACATGATGAGGCCGAGCACTACATGGTGTGGTCAAGCCCACTTGACCATGGCCTAGCCACTTGATTGATTTAAAGCAAGGTTATGTCACTTTGATTCATTCTTTTCATTGTTTTAATTTATAAATCTTTGTGTTGAATTTTATTCTTATAATTTTGTAAATTGTTTGTATACAAAATTGGATCTTGACTCTCCATCACAAAAAAAATCTTGTTCGTGCCTAGTCGTGCTTTCGGAATTTGTTTTGTGTCTCTTGTTTGTTATCTCCAGCTTTAAAAAGGTGAGTTTTATCACTCTAGACATATGTACTTATATTGTTGTGAAATAATGACAAGTGAATCTATATAAATTGATAAGATATTCATACATGCCTGTGATATATTTATATGATGATAAATGCTGTTTATATACCTGCTGTATCATCTAATATGATATTATATGTATACTGTTCATTCTAATTACCGTATCACACTGCAAGTTCCCTATCACTATGGGTTGAAATGATACATACCCGAACGGACATTAGAATAAGGAAAAATCATTATGAGCTGAAATGATAGGCTCGAGTGATTTTTATTGTATTTTATTTGACTTGGGATTGCGGATTTGAAATGATAGAACCCGGATTTTTTTTCTTTTTAAATTACGGATTGAAATGATACAGATCCGTATCACTTGACCTAGGTTAGAAAATATTATACAGGCCCATGGTTATATTTTTAAATAATATTTTCCAAAAAACTATTAAGTATGTTGAATTTTAAATGTATGAAATTTGAGCTTAAAGATTTGATTTAATGATTTAAAATATAAGAAGATATTGGTTCTCTGTAAGTTAAAATTTTATAAGTCTATAAGTGGCTTTAATTGAAATTATAAAAACATATTGGTTTAAATTGAACTTAAAGACCTTTATTGATGATAAATAACTTAAGAATATAATTGGATTTAATATGGAAGTTTAAATCTAACCTAGTAATTGTTATGAATTTTACTTTATGAAATAGACATGTTTTGTGTAATAAATAATGTATTTTGAACTAATAAATTGGAATACAGTTTTAATTGGACATTTGTAATAAAATTTATTTGACTAGAAAATCATAGTTAATTGATGTCTAAATGAATAGATCTAAAAGAAAAAGATTGATTGTTATATTAACTATGATAAAATATTCTTTTGTGAGATGTTATGTTTTGTAAAATAAATAGTTATGATTTTAAAATGGAAAAATGTAACTTTAATTATGACCTAACTTGATAATTGGAAATTTGGTTTTTCAAATGGAAATTTTAAGTTAAGTAAATAAATAGAAATTTAGTTTTATTTATGAAATGGGTATTTTAAAATAAAGTGTTAGGTTAGTGGTAAAAAGATAAAAGTTAAGTAAAATAGTGTATTTTGACTTAATAAATGAATTATGGTTTAAATTGGATATTTAATTATAAAATTATATTTTTATTAAATCATAAGTTAAATGATATCCAAATGAATGTTCTTGAAGCATGAAATATGATTTTTATAAGTTAAAAATGGCCAAGATTGAAGTTTTATTGTTTCTGAAAAGTTATAATAAAATCTGGAATTTTATTGGTAGCATTTATAAAATGCCATAGTTTTAAGATGGCATTTGTTAAGTGCTATCATTTCTGAAATTTAACTAAGTTCTGAAATAAATAAATATCTATTACATCACTTTATAAGTGCTGCTGTTATGAAATTTAACTATGTTATTGAAACAACTAAATACCTATTATAGCACTTTATAAGTGCTGTTGTTTCTGAATTTGACAATGTTTTGAAATATTACTAATATATCTACTGTAACACTTTATAAGTGCTGTTGTTAGCTGAAAATACAATGTTTTGGAAATTTTATAATTGAATGAATGAACTTAGAAATGCTACAACTTTGAAATGAGTATTATTTGACGTTGAATTTAAATGGTTTAAACGAATATTATTTTAAAGGTGTTATGATTTTCTAAGTATTATGATTTTCAAAGAATAACATTTCTAAATTGTTATGATTTAAAAATATTATGGTTTCAAAGTGTTGGGTTTCAGAGTTCTTATAACTTTGAAAGGTACTATGGTTTTGAAAATGAAATTGTGTGAAATTGTATTTTATTAAGAATTGTCTTTAAATATATTAATGTGAAACTTATTGAAATTGAAGATTTAAGAATGTGACTTTATAAAGTGGTTTGGTTTAAGATGATTTAAAGGAATATTTCAAGTTTAATAAATTTAAGGAAATATTCAGTGATTTGGAAATTTGGGTTTTATTTAAATGATATATTGATTTGGTTTTTGGAATTTAAATGATATATTATTGCTTTGGGACTTGAAATGGAAATGATATATTGATTTGGCTTTGAAATGAAATAATATAGTATTTAGTTTTGAAATGGATATGATATTTTGGGTTTTAAAGTAAATGACTTTGAAATAAATATCCATGGGTTATAATAACGATTGGTTGGCAAAGAGACCGGGACCGGATATGGGCATACTCTCTATCGATACCGAAAACCACATTGACAACCGTGTATGCGGTGGAGATTCCAGAATGAAGTAGGATGGTGGCGACGATCCTATTGAGGTATGAACGTGGACCCGACTCCCGTGAGTTGGCATAAGGTGGCTAAAACAGGAGCGATTCTCGGGCCAATGAGGTAGCACCTCTGATCGGACGCATTTCTTCGATACCATTCTATTACTTTGTGATTGATTTGGTGGCCACCCTTCGATTTTTGATTTGGGAGTGTGTTCCGAGGTGGGCGGTAGTGGCTGCTATGCGTTTCCACCAGCCCGGATGCGTAATTGGTATATCTACCCTGGCATTGCCTAGTTGTGCCGTGTCACCTACCATATCGAGCTTTACTACGAGTTTCTATTTGTGTCGTACCTATGAAGTATCTTCTCGTAGCCTTCCGATCAGGAGGTATGCAGGTACTGTATTGACTATTGGCACTATTATGTGTTAAGGGCTATATGGGTAACCCCTTAACGCTATTTAAAAGTAAGTTTATTTTACTATAGACTTTATTATATTAGCTAAATATTACTACATAGTAAATAGTTTAACGGATCCTTAAAGAATGGGCGATCCCAAGCATTCTTTAAGTTACTTGTACCTTTATATTATAGTTCACTTGAGTTGGTTTACATTGTATAAGTATGCATGTCCTGACTCGAGTGTTTTTTGTTTTGCTTTACGGTCGGGTCAGACTGAGTGATACAACATTCGAGACTCACCTTTGGAGTTGGAGCCTTGGGGATCCAGCTATCTATTTCGCTTTCAGTTATCCAGTTGATTCCAATGTTGTATTCTGATTTATACTTGATTATCATATTGAGACTTCTGTTGTATCTTGTTACTTCTGTTGTATCTTGTTAACTCTGATGTGTGTATATATAGTAGCTTCATGAACTACTATTTCTTTGCTTCCACTGCATTGTTATGTTACACTGTGTCTGTGATCTATGATTTATTTATTGTATATTCTGAGTTTTGCCAAATTTTTATTTACAATTCAGTATTTTGAGCAATTCAAGTCCGACATGTGAGGATGCGAATGGTCCAAAATATCGGGTCGTTACAGAATTACAAGAGATTGCAAGAAATTTGTAAAACAAGCAAAAAAGATCTTTTAAAATGACCCCCTAGCCTCCTATTTATAGATTTAGGTCAGCAAAATTTGCTCCTCCATGATCTCCACCACATTCCCCATGTCTTAGTAGCAGTTGTGCTCGAGAAAACATGGCTAGTTCAGCAAATATGATGGATTGGTACCAATCCATGGTCATGGATAAGTACCAATCCATAAAATCATCTTATGGATTACTTCGGTTGCCTTGTTCAGATGAAACTTGTTCCTAGCTTAGTGTTTTCAACCTTGATTGTGCTACTAGAATCTCGTGTCTGGGTCAACAAGATAGATCAGTGGTGGGATGGAGTTCCTGATTTTAGGTGCTTAAGATGTTTGAAGGCAAAGCACATGTGATCGATCCATAGAGGCTTGAAATAGGTTGCTGATATCATATCTTAGGAGCATAGGAGATTGGAGATGATTTAGTGAAATTCTATGGATCGGCATCGATCCATGAGGATGGATCAGTATCGATCCATCACTTTGATGGATCTGGTTTTCTTGACTTCCATGGTTGCTCTCCTTTTGCCTTGTGGTCTTGGTTGTACTTAGTCCCTAGGCTTGTTAGGTATCTCTTTGTGCTCCGGCCCTCGATAACCTTCAAGTCCAATTAATCAAGTTCGTATAAACAATGTCTGGTTAACCCCAATGTTCAGAGCTAGCTAAGGAGGGACATATTGTGTAGGCTTTCGATGTTGAAGTTGTACATGTCTCAAGGAAACCATCCCAAAGACAAAGAAAAAGCTGATGTGGAAGGTATAACTACTATTTCCAGGAATACTATTCATACTCTATTTAATTCACAAGCATCACATTCATTCATTGCCAGATATATAGTTAAGCCTTAGATTTAGAAACCCAGCTTATCACTAACACTATAATTATGTCGAATCTGGTCGGCGGTTCGACACAACTTGCTACGATTTGCAAAAACCTAGTGGTAGATATATGTAATACAAACTTTATATGTAATTCGTATGTTCTTATCTTAGGAATGGATTGGTTATCTTACTATAGGGCTATCTTAGATTGTGATAGGAGGATTGTATGGTTGAAGAGTTGGGGGTGAGGTATAGATGTTCAATGCATGCCCTAAGGCTCCACTCCATTGAGCTATCTTTATTCACTTAGCCTATCACAAGATGATCTCTCATCAGTACTCGTAGTTTGGAAATTTTCTGACGTTTTTGAAGAAATCTTCAGTATCCCACCCCAAAGAGAAATATAGTTTAGGATTGATTTAGAGAAAGACGCTAGACTAGTAGAACTGCCGTTGAGGCATATGGCCCCCAAAGAAAGGCGGGAGTTGGATAAGATGATTTCGGAGCTATTACAGAAGAAGTTCATTTGCTATAGTACTTTAGCATAGGGGGCACCAATTATTTTTGCCACTAAGGCAGATGGTTCTTTAAGGCTATGCGCCGACTACCAAGAACTCAACAAGCTGATCAAGAAGAATATGCATCCCTACCTAGAGTAGATGACTTATTTGACCAACTTATTAGAATTAAAATCTTTTCTCAGTTAGATTTAACTATTGGATTTCACCAATTGAGAATAACCGAAGATATCAAGGAGAAGACAGCTTTTCGCACTCCAAATGGACTATATGAATGGAAAGTGATACCTTTTGGGTTGACAAATGCCACTACATACTTTGTTGATTTTATGAGTATAGTCTTTAGGGGGCAACTGCATAAGTTTGTCATAGTATTTGTGGATAATATTCTAATATTCTCTAAAAGTGAATATTGTTAGAACTGGGCCAGCCCATAGCGGAAGTTATGGGTGAATTTCAAATTTTTTTAGAATATAGAATCTTTATTTAGAACATTTTTAAATTTAATTTATATCATATCTTTTATTTCATTAAAATTTATAAATAATGAATGGAATTTTATTAAATTCAAGTTTAATTAAATATAATGGTACACATATGTATCATATACATACATATATGTGTGCGCCTGTGTAATATAATAATCCGTGCAAGGTATAACATGCCCGTATATAAATGTTAGGATTTGCATCGCAATGGACATGTTGGCTCATCTCATATGTATTGTATGTTGTCCAAATATATGTATGTATATATATATAAACTTGTTATTTAAATAAATATTAAAATATAAATGTTTACTTATATATATAATACATACATATATATATATATATATTGCATAAATTTAAAATGTTAATAATATAAATTTACATATATTAAATTAGACAGTAATTAAATAAATGACTACATATCTTAAACATATATATGCGCACGCGTGCGCGCGCACACACACACAAATATATATATATATATATATATATATATAATATACAAAGTTTTTTTAAAATATAATATACATGTATATTTCAAAGTAAGAAATTAATACACGCATACACATTTATGTATCTATATATAATTATATTTATAATATCTAAAGTATTAATAAATAAGTGTATTTAAATAAATAAATAAATATTTATTTATTTATATAATTATATCAATTACGAAAATTAAATAAAATTAAATATTTTATTTTATATAATTCCAGATACAATACACATCACATAAAATATTTTGCTATAATTTTATATTATTAAATTATTTATATATATATTAGCCGAAAAGCATTAAAATAATACTAAAATATTTTCATGACATATTTTTCAAAATTTAAATTTTCTAAAATTCAAATATGATATTATAAGGTCACAAAAAAATTCCATAATTTTTCGAGTCATTAAATTTAGTCCGATAATTGGATGATTTAAAAAAAATGATTTCTTAATCCTGGGATTTTAGTCGAAAGATAATATGGTGATGAAGAATTTTATAAAATTTAAAATATAATTTTAGAAACATATCTTATATTGTATGGATTATTCAACTTATATTTTGATTTAAATAATATTAAAATTAGTAAATAATTATTAAAAATACTTTTCTGTTACCTAAAATTATATTTAGTATAAATTTCATATATACAAAATATAAGATCAATTTTAACATGATATGATTGCATAATTAATTATAAGTCTTTTAATTTATGTAATATGACATATTAATATAAATATAATTAATTAATAAAATAAAATAAATTGGCTGTGTATAACATAAGATCCATACAAAAAAATGTTTTTATTTTTTATTATACATACATACATATAACCATGCAATATGTGACAACATTCATACATATAGGAATCTCACCTGACTAGCAATATAATTATGATATATATATATATATAAACAAGCAATAGAATATTATACATTAATTGTAAATCATATGAAATAATAAGCTTGCTATAATGAATATCCCTCCTTAGAAATCTTCTCAATTCGGTAGACTGTTAATCCTTGAATCGTAGACCCTTTACTATCAAATGGTTTGTAGCTTTGAATTGATTTGATTTGAATATTAATGGAGCTCTTGGAGGCATGGATCGGCCAGAAAAATAGAGATAGAAGGCAGCTAAACGTTTTCAAAAGGTTGAGAATAGAGATGCTTATATAGAGGAGAAGTTGGAGATATTCTAGGATCAATATCCTATATCATCTCTTATAAATTCTCTTCTATCTTAGCTCTCTATCACAAAGATTTTGTTTCACCATCTTATGGTTGCATATTGCCCTTATGTTGGTCAAAATTTCTAGTCCTGTTAATGGGCAAACCGATTTTAAGCCCAAATAAATATTATTAATTAAATCTAATTTAATTGCTTATCAATATCGCATATCGATCGATACATTTATAACTATTATAAATATATACAATAATATTTATTCCTTAAATCAGAATCAAAGTTTTATAATTAGTATTTCGTAAATATTAATTAACTTATAAGAACTATAAACAAATTAAATCATTTGGTGGAAATAGAAATCATCATATCGATTGTATGACTCGTTATGTGTACATTTGGTCAAAGATTAACATCGAACTATTCGAATGATAACGTTCACATGTCGCTTAGCAAGTGGTGTGATATTTTGGCCAAATTTATCGCTTCCGTAAAATCCAATTTTGCATTACTAAGCATTTACCCGGTTGTGATATTTATTTCACACCAATCCTTTTCGCCAAAACTATATCCCTTTGGACTTATGGAATTTGGTAACGATCTAAATTCCAATATTGTCCATATTCAACTTTATAGTCCAAACACAAGCTGTGGTTCAATACTAACAATTATTATTAACTAAAATGCTCTAGCCAGAGACTTTGACTTTGAGTTGAATTGAGTTGACCGTAATACTAAACCCATATAATCGAGGAGACGAATCCTCTCTTGAATAGTGCTTTACTTCCAATACTTCCACTCGACCCAACTATAGTCACTTGATGGACGCAATGCCATGATTTGACTATAATCTAAGTGGAGCTTTCATATTGAAGATCCACTATATTCTCAAGTTGAGAGAACCATGTAAATCAGTTACATCGATATTTTTTGTTTGACCTTAGTTATATTTACCAACAGAAAACTATCGAGTGAGTTTTTCATAGTTATCCAATAATTATCAGTAGTCTAGGTGCCCCTAACAGTCATAAGTAAAACACTGCTTAATATTTAAAGAGTGTTATGTGCTTTAGTCTTAACGGATACATTGTTATCCAATCTCGATGCATCTTGACTAGGAACATTTAAAATGATATATTTATTTTCATCATGATAAATTACTCATAGTTTCAACACTATGTAACTACTATCACAAAATGTACCTTTATGGATTTTCTATTAAATATATTTTTAATTAAATTAATTTAATTTAACACATTATATCAAGTATATAATAGAAAGAAAACATCTTTTATTTTGAACAAGATTGGTTATCGAGTTAGATATGTAACGAACTACATAATTGCCCCTACAACATACCCCTAACTCTATCAATCTCCCACTTGCACTTGGAGTCAATTATGGAATCTTATTCCAACTTCTCCAATCGGTTTTAGCTAAACCAAGCCGGTCAGTCCCTCAGTGAACGAGTATGCTATTACATTTCAATTATATACTATGTCAATCAACTCTCTTCAATGCTGATAAACTACATTTATCATGTGGAACAATTCAAAGTATGTATCTCGACTTTCGTGAGCTCTAAGTTTTGTTATGAACTATATCATGACATTGTTATCATATAACAAGGTTATAGGATTCTTAACATTTGGAATTACCTTCAGCTCAGTTATAAATTTGTCCATTTATTATGTATACACATTGTTTTTATTGTGGCGCTATTCAAGTTAATGAATCGGCCATAATCTCTTATATTTGGAACATTTCCAACTTAAAGATTCTTAAATTGAATTTCTTATTGACATATTATATTCAATATCACTTATGAATTTTGAGTCCATACACTCCTTCATAAGGATTTCACTGTTTCTGTAAACAATTCTGTAGTATTTTGCAAATACACGAGCACTGCAAACTACCTTTAGTGATATCTATTTGGATTTGATATTTGTTTCATGTATCAAATAAATAAACAAATCACGATATCATAGACAATATAACATGTATGATAATTTCTATTCCCAATGCATATGGAACTCATCTCCGATGTTCTGTATTAAACAATTTAATAAAATGTCTTTGTAAATCGAGTTGGGACATTCCTAATATCTTTTATTCTCACTATAAAAGACATCATTCACAAATCCAACATTGAGTATTAAAACAACTAAGGCTGATTTTAATCAAAGTACATCTTAAAATCAACAACGTGTTGTTTATTTACAGTTTAGAAATATCAATGTACTATTTAATGATCTTTATTATGAACGCAGATTTCCTCTGCATTTTAATGGATAATCAAACTATTTGATAATTCTATCAAAATATTTGTTTAATTCTGATGCTTATAAAATGATACTTTCTATCATTTCTTGGATCATATCCAAAGACTCACAAACTCAATATCGCTCCCACTGAGTTCGAGACATTTTGGTTATTATGAGTAAATAACTTACTCTAAATCATTATTTAGAATTTTCTATTTTATAATATATATGTACCAAAACATAAAGTCATAACAAGCGATAATTTTGTGAGTAAATTCAAACAAACTTGAGCACAATGAATGGTGAATCTATTACGTTAATTTCAACAATTGAAATTTACAGTAATATTCTTATCAATGTGGCTCACTGCATTCCAACAACATTTGTCTTTCACATAAACACAGATTTGCGGCCAATGGATCATATCCCTTTGGATGCAACTATCAAAATCATATTTTGATAATGTACTTGAAATCTCTTTCGGATTTACGCATCATACCATATTATAGAGTCATTACTTATAATGGTTTAACTAAACAACCAAGGATTGTATATTTTCGACATTGATAAGAAACTCATAGTTTCTATTCAACATGCGAGAACACTTATTAGACACTCTAATGCGATGTGTTCATTTAGGTTAGTTAATTTCATTTCACCTTGTAGTAGTCAGTTTATCCTTGGATCATATCCAATTCCATTTTACTGCTAATAATTTCTCAAAGAAGTTCTTTCACTATGAAGTTAGTATTTTCTTGAAATAACAATTGTTTCTGAATGCAATGGAACATGTATTCATAAAGATTTTATGAATTGCCTTTTTTTAAAACCGATTTAGTTTTAGTTTACAAAATTTTTGTTCAAAAGATAAATATGTCATCCAATGACAGTCCTTCCCAAATTTCTTTTGGGGAGGTTCATACAAGATCCCTCACGGATATTATTACGTGCAGACTTTTGACTAGCATAACCTGCCAACTCCTTAGCCTAGCATATCTTAGGGTTTCTTATAAACTCTTATCTTATATGATTTTGTAAACTATTATTTAGATGAAATAATATTAACCTTGTGTACTACTCTTAAGTACATGACCTTATAGAAAGAAATCAACTTAACTCACAATTAATCGTACTTTTTCCAACAAATTTTGATCACTTTCTTAATACATCATTATGTATCACATGGAGGAGTGGCTTTTGAGATTGAAACTATATTCATTTTTAGGTACGTTCAGAACTCTTTTCAATATACTCATCCATTCGATCAAATCGAATTATTTCCATCGCATGTAATTTTATTTACTTCCATTTTATAATCTATGAGCTTATCGTAGACTTATACATGCATATCGAATACACATGTCTATGTCTTTGATAACTCATCGGTGAATATGATGAAGTATGTGGAATTGTTTTGGTATTAATAGACTTACGATTGTATCTTCTATATGTATCAATCCAAAGAGTTCGTTAACTCTTATGATGCTTCCACTAAATGGGTGCATAGCCCTTAATTATTTGAGATATAATTAACCAGTATCATATGATTCATAATCATATAATAAAAAATTATTTCTCAAAACTACGGCTTAGTCTATAATTCTAAAATAATTGGTAATAGCTTTAGATACTTCAGTATTTTCTAATGCCTCACTTTTGTTGTAAAAACAAATACCATGTTATAGCTTTATTTCATTATGAATATTCATAATATTCACATTGAAATATAACTTTATCTACTTTTCAATCGACGGCGAAAAATAGTCATTATTTCATAAATAATGTTCGGTATGTTTTATGAAAATAATTTTTGTAACTTGATGTAATCAATAAGTGCTATGTGGCATGCTTCCACTGATTCCACCATTATTATAATAGCGTACTAAATTTGGAGGTCCATTGTTCACTTAATATAGATTATTTATTTCATATACCGCAACTATATTACAACAGAGAGTTCTTTGATCAAATATCTTGAACTTAATGAAATAAATCATATAGAAAACAATTTCTATATGAAAGTATATTCCAGAATAGAAATTATATTTATTATTCTAATATTAAGTATCAATTATTATTACAATTATCGTTTTCGATGTTTCTTTATAAAGTAGAAGTGACCATTCACTCTCTTCATCCCAATTGTACCTTAAATCATATATACTCTTATACATTCGTTATTCTTTCTAAATGGTCGAACCATTCAAAAGATGTATTTACTACAGTATCACAATGAACTCTTTACAAAAGCACACTCGATTATCCTTAACATTTAAGGACACCAAATATACTGCACTTTGCATAAACTGATCAAAACTGATATTTCAGCGATCGTGTTCTTACGTTTATATTGTAGTTTCGGTCTAGTGTTACATTTAACATAATACGATCCTTTTGTAATCAATTAATTTGAACACTTGAACTCGCACTATGGTTTATTTGGTTTTTCGGATGAACTAATTTCATTGAAATATTGTACATTAAAAAATTTGACCATTTACTATATAACATTTCTAGCGATTGTATATGGATTAAATATCCATAGTCTTGTATTGCTTTTAGAGTTTGAAACTCATAGAATGCAATACAATGTCTCGACCTAATAAACAAGTAAGTGGCCAAATTACGAGTGTATTTAGTAGTTGTAAAATCAGGTGCTTGCATGGGTAAATATTAACATGCAAGAAGCATTTATGAGCAAATATATGTTATATTTCTATTGGTCAATCTTTGATTCAAATCACTTGTATATGTTAATTGATAAATGTTTTATCAATCATATTAAATGCATAAAGTTATCATTGTAGATTATTATATCATTATATAGCATATGTTCTTTCAGTATTAGAAAGGTTAAAGTTATCATTTCATTTTTCTAATAAGGCACCCACTAGTCATTTATGTTTCACCATAACTTAAGTGAGACAAAGAAGTCTTTTGACTTCACTAGTTGATGTTAGGACTTATTTGTCTTGGGATTCTAACCTTGAGTCTGCTCAACAAATCATAGCCCCATAAACGATCGAAAACTCTTTATTGGTTGTATCACATACAACTCCTAGCCCTTTTGTACCTTGTCCTAATTCTGCTTCAACCTTGAGTCTACTCAACAAATCGAAATGAAATTATTCACTCGTATATACCATATTGTGATGGCCTAAGTATAGTATATGTACCTTGGGTCTGCTCAACAAATACATATAGTTACCCTACCTCGTCTATTCAATATATAAATAATAATACACATAACATCCCCAACTTGAGTCTGCTCAATAACTAAGGAGTATGCAAGTAATGTATTAATATATATAGTATAGGACAATATAGTATTGAAGATTCATACTTTAATATTTAATAGTGAGTGATATCGACTTATGGAATAAAATAATTCTTTATGAATTACTCTCGTGATTCATGTGTCGGACACATCTGAAATCACGGTACACATACATTTACGTACGTATTTATTCCATAAGTCAATTTAGAGTTTTTTAATGTTCTATCTTTAATTTATACATTCATATTATGTAAGTTTTATAATTATATGACTTTTATATTTCATATTACTTATATAATAGTCTTATGTATAATTTTATATTAATTAAATCTTATTTAATTAATTAGCATTTTAATTAATTTTATATTATATTAATATAAAATTTATATAAAATATTTATTACATACTATAACCTTTTCTAGTATTGCACATATATTATATACATGTGTATATTATTTAATTAATTACCTTTTAATTTATTTATTTAATTAATTAACCTTTAATTTAGTAACCGACCTTTAATTAATTTATTTAATTAAACAATTTTAATTAAATTATATTAATTTCAAAAATTTAATTCATATACGTGCATGTATACTTATGTTATTTTAAACATTTTAAAATATCATAACATATATCATAATATATTACATGCACATATATTTATTAATGGGGCATTTCACCAGAAGGACAAACTTTGTAGTCCAATTAGTTTCTAGGACACACACTCAAAGAAATTACTTTCAAGGCCAAAGTCAGCAGAATAATTACTTTCAAGGACAAAGTCAGCAGTCCAATTACTTTCAAGGACATAATTTCATAGGTTTTTAGGCCCTAGAAACTAATTATTTTGTGTTTTGTCCTTGAAAGTAATTATTTCAGTTGTGTGTCCTAGAAACTAATTCCACTTGCTAAAGAGGCCCTTGTGACTAATTTCCACTTTATTAATTGACTTATTTGATTAATTTATTTTATTAATCCAATTAATAAATTTTAAAATTTTCGAAATTAATATACATCTTCAAACTTTTTGAAAATTTTATTATATTATAACTTTTATAATATATTTATATCTTATTTTAAATTTAAATTTTAAATTTTAAATCTTGTATTTTTTATTTTCAAATAATTTTAAAAATTAGCCCAAGGCCCAATTCAAATTTGGGCCTTTTTCATTAGGTACAACCTTTGGGCTGTGAGCTTTATAGTTAACCCTAATATGACTAATTTAGACCGCATATGCTATTGGACTCTGATACCATTGTTGGAACTAGACCAGCCCGCATCGAAAGTTATGGGTGAATTTCAAAATTTTTTACACTACAAGATCTTTATTATGCCTATGAAGTCTAATTTATTTAGAACATTTCTAAATTTAATTTAAATAAAACCTTTTATTTCATTAAAATTTATAAATAATGAAGGGAATTTTATTTCATTCAAGTTTAATTAAATATAATGGTACACATATGTATCATATACATACATGTATGTGTGTGCATGTGTAACAAAATAATATGTGCAAGGTATAACATACTCGTATATAAATACTAGGATTTTGTGACGACCCGGAATTTTGGATATTTGAAATTGGAATATTTAATTGATTTAAAATATTCAGGTGTTGATTTTAACTAGAATTTCAAATATCTATATTTATCGGATAATTTAATTATTGGATTAAATAATTGAAAATTGGGTAAAATATGAAATCTTGGTTTTTAAGCTCGTTAAAAATAATTTGAAGGCTTGTAAAATTTATATTGATAATACTGAAGGTAATAAAAGTTTTAAAATTGGAACTGGAAGTGATTTGTTCAGTTTTGAAAATATATCGTTTAACTTGACATTTAAAAATAGCCTTCCGAGGCACGGTCTCAGATTTCGATGAAATCAGTTCCATTGGATCCGTAATAGTGTATTAATATCGGATTTCAAATTTCATAGCGTTTTGGGTTAGCGTGTGGTCGTACGATATGTAAACGTGTTGAAATTCATATCGAAAATTCAATATAATAATTGGGTCCAAAAGGCTATCTTCTCCATACGACTGAATTAGGACTCAAAACCTTTTCCATTGCGTTCGAAATAGGGGTATAACATTATAAATGTTTAGCGGCATGCCTCGATAGGAGGTCGAGATTTTAAGTTGCGATTTCAAGACGATTTAAAATTTAAATAATATAAGTGTATGCTTTGACCAGTCAAATATCTTTCCAGTTGTTAACTTTAACTTTTACTGTACCAACTTCTCCTTTTCAACACGCAAGACATCCATTCCATCTATTTGAATGCATGGTTCCCTCTTCGATCAAAAACAGTTCAGTTGAAAACAAGAAAAAAAAAGTGACCGAGCATTTCAAAATCAAATCCAAATGAAATCTTTTCCTCTCCAGTTCATTCTTCTTCAAAACCGAATCCCCTCTCCAGTTCATTTCAAAATAAATCGAAACCCACCTATTTTAAAAAAACAATGGAAGGAAGAAACGAACGAAACCTAACCCAGTTTTTCCCTCTCGTTCAAATCGAATTCAACAACGGCGTCGGCAAACTTCGAGCTCGTGAGGGTGGGTTGCTCGCGAAGTTGAATGGGTGCGAGGGATCGTACTGCTGTGGGGGGTGCACAGTTTTAGGGGTCGCATTCGAAGGGGGGCCGCGAGAGTAAGCTGTGGTGGTCCCGATGTAATGCAGTGATTTCTGGTGAGGCCGAAGTCGCGGCCAGAGGCAGACGCGAGGCGATGAGCAAGGAGGTGGTGCTCGAAGGTGGGTGCGTTTAATTCGAGCGAAGTGGTTCGTCGAGGGAAGTGGCGATGGCTTCGGGTCGACGGCATCGAGGTTGGAGGCTCGTACTCGAGCGCGATGGTGGACTGGAGTGTTGACGTTCTAGAGTAAGGTAGTAGGTATTGCAGTTTTATTTTTATTATATATATATATATGTGTGTGTGTATATATATATACAGAGAAAGGAATAAGAAGAAAATTTTAAAATCGGATTTTTAATTTTACAAGTATATATATATACATATACATACACACACACACACACATATATATATATATATATTAAAGAAGAAAAGTATTCCAGTAAAGAAAATTACTATTTTTGGTTATTTACAGAAAAAGAAAAAAAATTAATAAATATAAATATATCTATATAAAAAATATACATACATATTTTCACTTACTAGTTTATTTTAAAATCATGGATTATGGTGATCTACTTGTTCAATTAAATTATTTTTAGTCACTAAAATAATTATTTATTATAGGAAAATTAGTTTAAAATTACATTATTAGTTTAAATTAAATTATTAGTTAATTAAATTTATTAAATGGTAATTGACTGTTCGATTATTTCAAATGTTAATTAATCATACAATGTTTATACAAGGTCTAAAATCGCGAAGAAAAAAAGTCGAGGTGGAAATGGGTTGCAAATAAAATCAAAGGTGAGTTAATCTCACTCAAATTGGATTACTGGTGAATTTAAATAGTAAAAATTTAAATTATTGGTTGATTGATTGAATTAATAACTTATTATCAGTCTGGATGTGATATTATATATAATAGTATATATATATATATTGGAGTGATTTATATTCCCGCATTATATAGCGGATGAGACCCTATGCGCCCCGCATAATAGCGGATGACGCTTTATACCGCGATAACCCCGTCGAAGTGGGATTGGTATTTTTATATTGTGCTAACATCTATGGATGCAGGGAAACAGGTTGAAGGGATCCAACTGGATTCCTCAAATATATTGAAATTTATTCTCATATTCAATGATATGATTATTTGATAATCTGTGATAGATTATATTGAAAATTGAAATTATTGAATGCTATGGTTTGGCTGAATATATTTTGGTATTTTAAGATATCAAAAATATAAAGATTGGATTTTTAAAGGAAAATGAAAAGAAAATTTTAAGTAAAATACTATAGCAAGGTGGATAAATTAAAAAGAATGAATTTGGGAAAAAGGTAAAGGGTTTGATTTTGAAAGTCCTATTATATAAATTCCGAGTAGGGAAAAATAGGGATTTTGAATAAATGGGAAATAAAGAGTTTTGAGGACTTAAGCGATATTGTTTAAGAATTAAAGGATTTATTATTAAATCTAAGATTTAAAATGGTTTGGGAAAAATAAAAGGAGAATTTTGAAATAAAGTATGAAATTGATGTTTTAGATTTAAATAAGATTTTGAACCAGAAGAGGGAAGTAAATCTGAAAATTCGGGGTTGGGTTAATTTTGATAAATCCAAAAATAAATTTCAAAATGAAATTAATTCAGAGAATCGATTTCAAAATCGATTAGGTGTTTTTTGAAATAGTGATTAAAAGGAAAGTGAGGCTATGGATTTATAAACTGGGTTTTTAAATAAAGTGAGGTAATTATCAGTGGATAATTTGAAATTATAAATTCACGATGGAAATTTATAAGGGGATGAGTAAATCGTTTTAAAAATAAAAGAGAGTTTTATTTTTAAAAAGTATGGGAAAGAAAATTTATGGGATTTGGGACGTAAATTAAATTAGAGATAAATCGTGAAGGATTTAAAATGGTTAGACCAGTTTTATTGGAGTGGAAAGGGTATTTTCCTGAAAAGCTAAGTATATTTTCAAAGAAGATTTTTAAGTATAAATTAGAAGTTTTAAAGATGTTTGAAAGGAATGTTTTAGAAAAGTTTATTATTTAGTTGTTTTAATTTTTTTAAAGTAAATATTAATTAAGTTAGTTTTAGTAGTAATTATTTTAGAGGTTAAATTAGTATTATGATTTAAAAGATAATTATTAAATATTTATACTTTATACAATAGTTATTTTAAAAAGTAGTTTTTGGCTAAGTTCTACTTAGAGAATTATTTTAGAATTTCATAAGTATTATTTTGAATAAAGGATATAAGTAGTTTTGTACTTAAATGTTTTAAGTGTATATTTTTGGATAAAGTGATTTAATTTATTTAATATCTAAATTTAATAAGACTTGGCATTTTTCAGTGGAAATAAAATAATTGGTTGGATGATTGTTTAATTTGATAGTTAAATAACCGACTATCAATATGGGCCAATGCGCTGATCGTTTCGAAGAGACCAGGATCAAATTTAATTATTCGAAAACCACTTCGATCCGGTTTGAACGTAGCGAATGAATACCGTGAAGATGATGAAGACGGTGATTCGGTTTGTCCAGACTCGGGGTAACTTGTATGGATAAATGCTATCAAAACATCGTCATTGGAAGACGATGAGCATTCTAAGTGAAATTCGTTCCTAAAAGGTAACGTTTAGCCTCAAGCCTCATCAACCGGGAATGGCTAAAACAGGGGAGGTACAGCAAGGCTAAGTGGGTAGCACCCAATTAGGATAAGGTCATTCCTGTCTAGAGTCCCTTTGATCTCGGCTGTGTGGCGGTTGCTGATCCCAACCATGGGGTGATCTTATTCGGACTATCCAGTAAGGGGTAGCTCCGGTCTTGTGTTGCAGAGGATCGGGAGTGGTCCTCGGTACTCTAATCTAGGCCAGGTACTGTAACGGGCGGTACCCCAGTAGCCCTGCCATTGTATGGAATCCATTCTCCAATAAGCGCCCGTACGGTTTTTATTGTGCCCAACTATGCTGGAACGTGAGATGCAAGCATTTCAACTATATTCTATTTTACTTTCTATAGACACTATTATAATATCAGACGGGTTTGATAAAAATGTTTTGGTTATCGTAAGGTAAAAACCCGGCATGTTTATTTGTGACGTGGTCTTACGAGATACCTTTGATTTTCAAAGGATTTTGAAAACTTTAATAATTCAATTGAGTGTGTTTTCTCACGTTGGTTTTCCAGACTGACTCGGGTGTTATTTTATTATAATGCTCGGGTCAGACCGAGTATTTCAGATTC
The DNA here is from genome assembly GCA_030737815.1 of Allium fistulosum. Taxonomy (NCBI): domain Eukaryota; kingdom Viridiplantae; phylum Streptophyta; class Magnoliopsida; order Asparagales; family Amaryllidaceae; genus Allium; species Allium fistulosum. Next base: position 1,040,050,974 of record CM060902.1, on the reverse strand, counting down.
AGGATAGGATGCTATGGAGCTAAGGAGACGAGCTGGATGATGAGGCGTATTTTCGTAGATTTGTATTTCTGTTGTGTAAGGACAAGTTGTTATAACTGTCCAGGTTTGAGTTTATGATTGTGTACTCTGATGATTGTAAGTATTAAACAGTAATAGTTCTTTTTGTATAAAGATCAGTTGTTATCTATTATATATTGTTCCACTGCGATTGTGAGATTCTGTGTTGTTCTTTTCTTCTTCTTCTTCTACCTCTTTTCTTCTTTTACCCTAATGAATCGTGTTTTTGTCCACCTTGAGTTAAACTATTGGAGAATATTGTCGACTCAAAGGGGTACGGATTTGCGGGTCATTACAGATTTGCATTGCAACGGACATGTTAGCTCATCTTATATGTATTGTATGTTATCTAAATATATGTATGTATATATAAACATGTTATTTAAATAAATAATAAAATATAAGTATTAACTTATATAATATATATATATGTTGCACAAATGTAAAATTTTAATATATATATTAAATTAGATATTAATTAAATAAATGACTATATAAATATATATATAAAAACATATATATGCATATATACACACACACATACGCACATATACACAGATTTTTTAAAAAGTAATATACACATATGTTTTACAGTAAGAAATTAATATATAAATATATATAATTATATTTATAATATCTAAAGTATTTATAAATAAGTGTATTTAAATATATATATATGTATATATATTAATTTATATAATTATATCAATTATGAAAACTAAATAGAATTAAATATTTATTTTTATATCATTCCAGATTCAATACACATCACATAAAATATTTTATAATTTTATATTATTAAATTATATTTATATATTAGCAGAAAAGCATAATATTAAAATATTTTTCAATTTTTCAATTTTTTAAAATTCAAATATGATATTATAAGGTCATAAAAAATTCCAAAATTTTATGACTCAAAATTATATTTTTTATTATTTAATTAATTTCAATTGCATAATTAAATGTGATTTTTTAAAAATAATAATTTTGATTTTTTAATTTTGGGGTTTTGGTCCGAAGATAATATGTTTATGATGAATTTTTATAAAATTTAAAATATAACTTTTGAAATATATCTTATTTTTTGTGAATTATTCAACTTATATTTGGATTTAAATAGTATTAAAATTTGTAGATAATTATTAAAAACACTTTGCGATTACCTAAAATTATATTTAGTATAAATGTGCATATATATAAATATAAGATCAATTTTAACATGATATGATGGCATAATTAATTATAAGTTTTTTAGTTTATGTAATATGACATATTAATATAAATATAATTAATTAATAAAATAATAATAATTAAAATAAATTTATTTAGGATGTGTATACATAAGATCTATATACATATAACCATTCAATATGTGACAACGTTCATATATATAGGAGTCTCACCAAAATAACGATATATTTATGATATATATGAAAAAGTAATAGAATATGATACATTAATTATAAGTCATATGAAATAATAAGACCATACCAAAACCTATGCCTTGAAATACACCTTGCTATGATGAATATCCCTCCTTAGAACTCTTCTCAATTCGGCAGATTGCTAATCCTTGAATCGTAGACCCTTTGCTATCAAATAGCTGTAGCTTTAAATTGATCAGATTTGAATATTAATGGAGTTCTTGGAGGCATGGATTTCCAGCAAAATAGAGATAAAAGGTTGCTTAAAGTTTTTTAAAGATTGAGAATTGAGATGCTTATATAGAGGAGAAGTTGGGGATATTTAGGATCAATATCCTACATCACCTCTTACCAATTCTCTTCCATCTTAACTCTCCATCTCAAAGCCTTTGTTGCACCATCTTATGGTTGCATATTGCCCTCATTTTGGTTAAAATTTATAAGCCCTTTCACGGGCTTTAAACCCTTTTTAAGCCCAAATAAATATTATTAAATAAATCTAATTTAATTGCTTATTGATATCGCATATCAATCGATATATTTATAACTATTATAAATATATACAATAAAATTTATTCTTCAAATCATAATCAAACTTTTATAATTAATATTTCATAAATATTAATTAATTTAATTAATTTATAACAATTATAAACTAATTATATCATTTGGTCTAAAGAGAAATCATCATATCTATGCCGTGACTTGTCAGGTGTAAATTCAATCAACGATTAACATCAAACTATTCAAATGTTAACATTCACACGTCACTTAGTAGGTGGTGTGATACTTTGTCCAAATTTATCACTTAGTTTCGGTAAAATCCAGTTTTACATTATTAAGCGTTACCTAGTTGGGACATTTATTTTACACCAATTCTCTTCGTCAAAACTATATCGCCTTGGACTTATGGAATTTCTTAATGGTCAAAATTCCAATATCATCCATATTCAACTCTATAGTCCAAATACAAAGTCCTTGGTTCAATAATAATTATTAATCAAAATACTCTGGCCAGAGGCTTTAACTTTGAGTTGACTTGAGTTGACCGTGATATTAACCCCATAAAATTAAGGAGACAAATCCTCTCTTGAATAGTGCTTTACTTCCAATACTTCCACTTTACCCAACTATAGTCACTCGACGAACGCCATGCCATGATTTGACAAAAATCAAAGCGGAGCTTTCATATTGAAGATCCATAGTATTCTCAAGTCGAGAGAACTATATAAATCAGTCACATGGATATGTTAAGATTGACCTTAGTTATATTAACCAACGTAAAACTATCGAGTGAGTCATTCCACAGTTATCCAATAACTATCAATACGTAACCTCTAGGTTCCCCCAGTAGCCATGAGTAATACACTACCCAACATTTAAAGAGCGTTACATGCTCTAGTCTCCACGGATACATCAATATCCAGTCTCGATGCATCTTGACTAGGAATATTTAAAATGGTATATTTATTTTCATTATGATAAATTACTCATGGTTACAACACTTTGTAACTGCTATCACAAAATGCACCATTTGTGGATTTTCTATTAAATGTATTTTTAATTAAGTTAATTAATTAATAACACATTATATCAAGTATATAATAGAAAGAAAACATATTTTATTTCGAACAAGATTGGCTATCGAGTTAGATATATGTAACAAATTATATGATTTCCCCTAGAGCATACCCCTAACTCTATCAAAGGTAAGCATGAAAATCACTTAGGGGAGGTGCTAGAAACCTTGGGAAGGCACTACCTAAAAGCCGAATTCTCGAAATGTAACTTTTGGAGAAAGGAGGTAAGGTTTCTTGGCCACATTATCTCTAAAATGAGATTGTTAGTTGACCTTGTGAAGGTAGCAGCTACTCAAGACTGGAAGATTCCAAAAATGCTATGGAAGTTAGGAGTTTTCTTGATTTGGCGGGCTACTATAGGAATTTCATTAAGATTTTACAGAGATAGCATACCATCGACTCACCTAACTAAGAAGAACTTAGTCTTCACATGGGATGAGAAATGCACAAAAGCCTTTGAGAAGTTGAAGGAGCTATCAACGAGTGCACCAGTACTAACAATCTCAGATGTGTCTAAGCCTTTCAATGTGTACATAGATGCATGTGTTATGGGGTTAAGAGCTGTTCTTATGCAAGAAGGGAAGGTGATAGCCTATGAAAGCATATAATTGAAGGACCATGAGAAGAGATATTCCACTCGTGATTTAGGATTAGCATCTATCGTATTTGCCTTGAAGATGTGGACACATTATCTTTTGGGAGAAAAATTGAGCGATTTACAGATCATAAGTCTCTTAAATGCCTATTTTCGTGAAAAGACTTAAACCTTAAATAGCAAAGATAGATGGAGTTCATAGCATCATATGACTTGGAGATTCAATATACCCCCAAGAAAAGGGAATGTCGTTGTCGATGCCCTTACCCGAAAACATGCTGCTCTAGGTTCTATATATGAGTGGAGGTAGTTGGAGTTCCTCTTAGATTTCAATTTCCAACTGCTATTAGAATTCAACCCAGGGTATCTAGCGGCAACGGAAGTAAGGCTAGCATTGGTGGACTGCATCGGTCAAGAGAAAAAGGAGGATGCGACGATAATAGATATTTTGGATAAGTTGAACAGGGGAAGGCATTTCCCCAATCAGGTAGACATTCGAGAGTTGAAAGATGATGTCTAAGTAGAGATGGATGCCAATGTCTTTCGGTGGTAGAGGATGTTTTGGAGGAAGTACTGGATAAGAGCCATCAATCTAAGATAACTATTCATCCTAGTGGAGATAAGATGTATAGAGATATGAATCGGATTTTCTATTGGCCGAGCATGAAGAGGCAAGTAGCGAAATATGTAGCAAGGTGTTTAAAATGTCAATGAATCAGTTAAGCATGGAAAGCCCAAAAGTCTGTTATTACCATTGAAGGTTCCAACATGGAACTAGGAACACATATCGATTGATTTCATATATGGGTTGCCTGGAAGTCGTTGAGGAAATGAAGCTATTTAAGTTATAATCGATAAGCTCATTAACAGTGCCTACTTTATTTCAGTAAGGAGTAATATGACCACAGCATCCCTAGTGTAGATTTACATCAAGGATGTGGTCCTATTACATGGAATTCCAGTCAATATTGTCAACGATAGGGACCCCTTATTACTAGTGAATTTTGAAGGAGTTTGTAGTCGGCTATAGGGACAACGATGAACCTTAGCACCACTCACAACCCTTAGATGATGGATATATGGAAAGGGTGAACATAATGTTGGAGGATTTATTGATACTTTGCATCATGGATTTTGAGGACATTGGATCTCATTTACCTTTAGTATAATTCACCTATAATAACAGTTATCAAGCGATGATAGATATGTAACCCTTTGAGGCCTTATATGGGAGGCCATGCAAGTCACCTGGTTATGTGTGGGGGAATACAGAAAAAATCTTACTTGAGCCAAATTTCATACGTGAGACCCCAGAGAAGGTTGAGGTAATCAGACTGCAAATAGAGACCGCTTAGGATCGATAAAAAACCTATGTTAATGGGCGAAGGAGTTGGAATTCTCAGTTGGGGACTTGGTGTTTATTAAAGGTTCCCCTTTTAAGACAGTTATAAGATTTGGAATCTTGGGAAATTGGCACCGAGATTTGTTGTCCCTTTTTCGATTTTAGAGAGAGTAGGAGACTTGCGTAACAGGTAGAGCTTTCTAACTAATTTTTTTGGAATCCATAATGTTTTCCATGTATTGCATTTGAAGAAGTCTCTAAATAGCATAGCTATCATATTGAAGACTGATTAGTTAGCAGATATAGAGACGAAAATGATAACATCACATGACACCGCATGCATAGTGGAGTATAGATTTAGGAAACTCCATAACAAAGAAATTAGGATGGTTCCAGTACAATGGAGAGGTAATCCGCTGGAGAGCACCTGGGAAATAGAAGAGAAGATGAACACTTCTCAACCAGAACTTTTCTCTAGTAAATTTTCTCCCTGTAGATCTAGTATGATATAGGTTTTGGGTGCATCGTGGTTGCTAGATTGGATGGTAGGGGATGGTTGCCACACTTTTTCCTAGTATTATTGCACTCATATAGAATTTTATGAATATTTAAGTTATCTGCATACATGTAAATGTGTCACGATCTTACATTTAAGCTAGGGTTGAGCTCACCTACAAATACATTGCATACTTAATCACATTGCACATTTGGTTGAGTAGATGGTTGCGCAGATAACTTAGTTGTACAACATGGTTGTAGAGTGCATGTTACACTATAAATAAGAGGCAAGCCCTCTCATTCTTTTAATACAAATATTAAGCCGTCAACAAAACTCCGCCATTCTCTTTTTGCACAATAAAACTTCTTCAGTAGAATAAATATATGTGTGCAACGATTAAAGGAAGATTGAAAGAAATCTAATGAAAGAGAAAGGTAATATATATATATATCTTTTCTAATCTATATGTTAAAAATCTAATATGCGTAAATAAACTTATCATATAATAAAAAGAAAATTACTTGGAGAAAGGGAAAGACTACCACACGAAGCAAATCCAAATCAGTTCATTTATGAGTGGGAATCTTGATTTTTCCTTGATAGTATTGTATAGTTTGATATTTGGATTTATATTATGCCTAGGGGATTTTGTATGTGGTAACTATCAATTTAAACACAAAAATCTCCCCATAATATATGAATTTGTGAATTGTTTGGAATCTTTGTTTTATTTTAATATAGTGGAATTTATTGCATGAATACTTACAGTATAAATAATTTTTATTCTATTTGATTTCATTTTCCTATTTGTGATTGTAACAGCAAAGAATTCCAAACAAGAAAGCATAAAGAGGAGTGCAAAGTAGGGAAAGAGAGAGTCTTTTCTTTTGTCCATAGTTTGCACCGCCTATTTCAATAATTAAAAATGAGTGTGATTGTTTGTTATTGCAACACCATTCATTTAAAAAGTTTATGTGGAATACAACAGATTTATATTGTAAATTGGCTTCTCGAAAAGGGATGTATAGTTCTACTATATTAACGTAAAACAAATCATATGATTTGGATTTCTTTTTATGTATATAAGTCCTTTTTATGTACCTAATTTATTAATAATGATGGTTATCGTGTAATTGCTATAATGGATTGACTTGTATAATTATTCAAGTTGTTAATATTAACTAACATAATATCACAAATAATAAATAAATAAATTACCTAAATAAGCATAAAACAAACTGGGCATAAATATAATAACAACATATTCCTTGAAACCCTAAAATTTAAAGATTATAATTATAAATCGGTAACTTACATAATTAACCATTTATAATTAATCTAATAAAAAGAGTTAGGAAAATTATGGAATTTAATCAATAAATAAAGGCGATAGAAATAGATTTCCTTATATCACCTTTAATGCATAAATATAGGTGAGGTATATTATGTGTATATATATTTATATTATACATATATGTTAGTATAGTTTTGTAGTATAGGAGAGTGGAAGTATGACTATGTTATATAGATGCAATGTCAGTTAAAAGTACACAGAAGTCTGCCTAGTCAATCTGGCTACCAGTAGTGTGACTTTGGAACTGATGTGAGACATCGCCTATAATAAGCGCCTATGGTGGACGCGTGGTTAGTCCCAATTCTATAGGACAAGTTTTCCCAGCTAATCTGGCTACCAGCACCTAAAAATAGTCGAACTAATGTAGGACATCATGGCCTGGGTTTCGGGTCATAAAACGGATAACCTAGGACGGAATTGGTTTGGGGACTGAGGTACTAACTGGCTTTGTTAGGATCTTCCTGCTCCCAATATAAAAAGTATTAAATGGTTGGGATTATCTTATAGGTGCATATTAGATTGTTAGGATATGCGTTAGAGGCAATCTCTTGGGAAGGGTCCGCTTTGGGGACTAAGGTATTAAATGGCTGTATTAGGGTCTACCTCCTCCCTATCCAAGAATAGTAAGTGACCTAGAAGAGATTTCATACGATATCAGTTAAGGAGTCTAGGAAGGGCTCGCTTGGGGTTATGTATTGAATGGCTAGAGGTTCTGCCTATTTCCCAATTTAAGGGTAGTAAGTAGCCTAGGTACTTCCTTCCTTAACATCGTTAGGATACGATTGGATGGGAGAAGGGTTATTGAACCCAATATAATATACTTGTGTGCACCTGCTTTTATAGTGACGAAGTAGGACTTGTAGGGCCGCTAGCCCATAGTGGGAGATATATGTAGAGGGAGGTGCCTATAGTTGGTGATATATTAGGGTAAGACCTACAATTGGAGGTATACGTGGAGGAATATAAAAAATATGTAGGACATAATACTTACTTTATTTACTGCCTATATACCATTATTGTAAAACTTGATATTTTCATTTACCAGACATTGTTGTTTTGATCCCTCTTCATTACAACATACAGGTTAGATTTGATGATGATGTGGGTGGAGGAGAAGACGGTGAAATCCTGTTAGCAGTATTAGTTTTCTATTTATATTTTTCTGTATCCTAATAACAATGTACTTGACATGGTTATTGTGTTTTATTCTAATTATGAGAATTGGTTTTATGCAATGGGTACTTATTTGGTTATTATATTTTATTCCTTTCACTATGAGATTAAGAAAGTATAGATAAATAGCTCCATGAATTGTTTATTTATACCAACCAACAACTAACTCTAGAATGGACCAATGGTTCGATGGGCTTTTATGAATCGAAAATTAAGCTTGTTTTGGAGCGGGTTATTGCAATTTTAGAAGCCAATTTCCAATATGTTAATTAAGAATTACATAGAGATGAACTTGAGATAAAGAGAAATAAGTTTAATATAGGAACTTATTTGAGATTGAGGAATGAAATAAGCTTAGGGAAGCTAAGGAATGATAGTTGCATCATTTAAATTTAAATTTAAAATGTTTATCTAAAGAATGTGTAGAGTACATAACAAATGAATGAAAGAAATGGATAGACCCTAGATCATAAAATATATCGACTCATGGAGTTGCTGAATGACAAGGTGTCAAGACTAATGATGTCTAAAATTCAACGATATATGACAGGATGCTATGACTTGGGAAGTCTATGTGGTTCAATCCAGAAATTTAACTCTAGGAAGAGTAATATCATCTAGAAGAATGATTTTAATGAATGAATTGACAACGTGAAATGAAAGTGTTTCTGGGACTAAGAGAGGCTATTGACGCTTAGTAAGTAAGGATGCTTAGTAGAAGGTACTCATGGTGCTTGTGAATGGGTATGATGATTGTATGATAGGGATCATAAAATGTGTAAAGTATAGGATATACTTAACTAAGTGAATTAATATGACATGGATCGTAACTGAATGACAAGTATATGGTATATCTATATTGAAATTGATGCTATATGTATGTGTGTGTGTATGCTCATGATGTGATGAATGTTTACATGATATGATGTAATTGCTATGATGAATTAGAAAGGGGAAAACTTGATTTGTGCTTTAATGAGGTGGTCTCACTAAATGTATATTTTAGGGTAAAGTATTACTCATACCGAACTTTATGTCTAACTTGTGTTTTTATTATTTCCCATAAACAACTAAGTACTCATTCTGGTAGGCTGGATTATGGATTAGACATGTTACTCTTAGAAGATGAATAAATAAGCCAAAGACAAACTAGAAGGCTTCTTACTAATAAAAGTTATTTTGTATTCTGCTATTGTAAAACCAGAGTATATAACTAGTTGTGTGTTCACACTGTTGTAAAATCCTTCAAGTCCTCTGATAGAGCCCCACTTAGGCACTAAGCGAGGGTTACAACCTAGATATTTTTATAGATCTGCCTAGACTACATTTATTACCTTATGTAAGAATCAAACAATATTTAGGCACTGTTAGGAATTATTTAAGGTCTAATGCCACATATAAGTATCAATGTGCTAGTTTTAGGCTGTCTTTCCTCCTTTGCTACTCCAAAACCCCAATATTTAAGTTATATCAATTGGCACTAAATAAACACTAATATTTTATATAAAATACATGAGTTATCAAAAACGCCTAGCTTTGATTAATCCTCCATTAATCTCAGCCTAAACAATTAATCCGTAATTCCTACTTACTTTCTAGCATACACCTTGCAATTTTTACAACCTAGTGTGTTTGTGTCAGCGTCTTCATATGTAGGGCATGATACTAGTATTTATATTTGTTATATTTTACTCATGCATGGCATGTTTTGCGATTATGAAAAATATAAAGACTATTTTTTGTAGTGAAATTTATTTAGCTGCTTTGTTCACTTAATGTTGTGAAAAAATACTAATCTCATTTTGCCGTTTGAAAATAATTCTCATGATGGCTGCAGCATCATCGACGTTAATTTTCATGTCTCAAAATGGGGATGTTACATGTCTTCTCTGTCTAGGTTCTCCCTACTTGACTCTACTTCGGAGTCTTAGTTTTCCTCGCTTCCCCCCTCTTCTTCTTCTTCTCTTTCGTCTACGTCCTCCTTTTCTCTTATATTTCTACCTTGTCATCTTTGTCCTTATTATCTTTGTGGACAATCGCCTGACATTGAGCCGGGGCTCGTCTAAGTCAACTAGGATGTGCTTAATCCTGCCTAAGGTGTTGATCCCTAGCATGTTAGGTTTCAAGTGTGGTACATTTGAAGAAGATCCTTCGACCCTTGTAGAGCAGATGATATTGGTAGAGATGCAAGTCAGTAAGAAGGAAGAAGGTGCAACATTCAAGTTTAGGGATGACGTGAAGAATAACGACCATGCTTCTTAAGTTTTTATTCTCGACCCTTGGCGTAACATATGCAAAAGGTTGAACATGGATAAGGGACATGGATAAAATAAATCCAAATGTATTGAAAGTTAGTATTTGCGGAGCAAGAACTATATCCAATAATCATTGTTGAGAGAATCCAATAGAGCAGAAAACAAAGAAGTATTCTTCCTTAAAGTAATTTTGTTCATCATAAAGATCAATCACCACTCGATTATAGAAGATGGTTTCGAAGAAAATAAATAAGGGGCTTAGAGACAATTGCTTGAAGTAGTATGGCTCTCTCCCAAAATAGCAAGCGAAAATCATACACAAACTTAAAAGCACCTCAAAGGAGCTTGAGTGCAGATGCGCAGGATCGATCCGCATAGACTGAAGGATATGATGCAAGAATTGATTGAATTAAGGAACGAATCTAGAGAGACAAATGTACCGGTTACAAGCTATATAATCGACCGGAGGATTGTGGGCTCTCTTATGCGGCAGTGAGGGTTGGACCTCATCCTCAGGGATCCCATGCCTCTCATAGATGTTTTGAAGGTCAATGGCGCTTATAAGAGATGGGGAGAGTCTGAGGGATAATCCTATATCATGACCCCATTCAAGGTGTGACATCAAGAGGAATTTCATTGTGTGGCTCCTCAATAATCATTAAAGGAGCAACACAAAATGGCACTTGGTGAACATGTGATGGCCTAGTAGTAGTAGTAGAACTAGGAGCCACCACAAAGCTAGAAGCCGCTGACCTATCGAGAAGTTAATGGAATGTGTATTCCGGGATGTGTCAATGGTCCAAATCAGCAAGAATTTACATAGCAATAACGCAAAATCTATCGAGATGTCCTCAAATTTACATATTTGGCTTGAAGTCAATTCACCTAGTAGCAAAAATCCATCTTGCTTTGATCCATCCTCTCTCTCACTCAAAGACGACTTAGCCTTCCCTCCATTATCTCGATGTCATCTCATATCAATTAGAATCGATTAGATTTGATCAAAAGGAAGAGGCAGCGGCACAGAAGATGAATCAATGACGGTAGCACAGTGAAACCAATGGAGCGCTGTTGGGATAGTCAAGAAGAATGTAAGTGATTTCCTACTTTGGATTGAAATTTGTGAAGGATCGATGGAAATTGTAGTGCTTAAATTCGAAGGTCTTTGAGAGCCCTAGATTGAAGATGAGTGTTGAGGAAAGTATGATAACAGATGGAAGAGTGAGGAATTCTTTTTCTTGGTGGTAGTTTTATATGGGCTATAAATCTATCCATAACATTCTTAAATATATATACGATAATAATAATAATACGCCAAATGAATAACGGAAAAAGGTATGCATCTACCTAACCATGAATCAAAGCAACTCCTATATAATTCTCAATGATGAATGGAATGGATGAACTTTTTGAGTTTTAAAGCTATAGTATTATATCTGTCAAAGAGACGTAGCTCGATGACTGTATGGAAACGATATGTTTGGATTCTTAGTGGAAAACCAACGTGCCATGGAAGTGGTTCAAGTAACAGAAGCATCTGTGCAAATCTGGATTCCATTTCTTGTCTTGGTTCAGAGCATGCTTTTTATTCACAGAAACATACTTTAGAAAAACATTTTCCGGTATTTTGCAAGCAACATTTCGATCGAATTAGACTACAAAATAATGAAGGTTATAAACTCAAAAAAAATGTAGGGATGGACATGTTCTTTCTCCTATCATTTTAGATAGGATTATTTGATGAATTTTAGTGTTATTTAACGAACAAAAGCCCAATTACAGCCTACAACTATAGATGGAGGCTACTTGCAATAGAAAGAGAATCTAGACACTTTTCTTATTCATAACTAGAGAAGACTCTACCATTACAATCTTTGAGATTGAATGTCAAGTTGTACATGTAAATTCAGCAGATCTAGGATGATATAAGAATTAAAATACATTCAAAGTGGATGTAGACATAATAACCAAATCACTTATTCTTTTTTACTTTTCTTCTTCAATTTTACATTTTTCCTTTTGATTTAATATTCATAAATACGATTCTACAACAGAAAGTTATCTCTTCAAAATCATCAATTTGGGGGTGTAAGACCAATTTTCTGGCTAACACTTATATATAAAAATGTATGTATATACATGTGTGCGTGTGTATATTGGTTTTGAGACCTGTAAAACATAGTTTTGATCTGAATATAAACTACGCTCACGCTTAAAAATATCACCTGATACTATAAACCAAATTTTCGCTTATGATATTGATATTCATCAGTGTCTGTGTGTGTTTGTGTATGTGTGTATATATATGTATTCCTATTTTGAGTAACATATCTAGCATCTCTAACTTGAATATTAGATTATGTTTAGCATTATAACAACTTTCGATACATTGAACCCAAATTTCATTTGTGGTACCAATATTTATCAGCTTTGATGTAGGTGTATGTATATGTATATATTTATATAAATATATCGGTTTTGACACAAACACACGCACGCATATGCGTATGTATGTATACAAGTTCCGATACATGTATATAGTAATTTTGATTTGAATATAAAAGAATTGACTTCTAATATATTAAACTAAATTTTCCTTAATGATACAGATTTTTGTTAAACTTAGTGCATACATGTGTGTGTATGTGTCCGCTTATGTATGCATATTTATACATGTATGCATGTATGTAAGTGTTTTATTTGTGTATTAACTCTAATACATGTATAAAATGGTTCTTATGGATGTATAGAGCTGTTCTGATACATATGTTTATCAATTTTAATACATCACCAATGAACAGCATGGTTGATTTTTTGAATGATAAAGGATTTTATTTTTATTTTTGAAATGTAGAAATATTTTCTTACCATATTAAGTGGATGCGCCTCAAATTAAGTATTGTTACAATCATTGAATTATTAAAATAAACTTAAGGTACTTTTATTAAATGAATGGCCTTAATTTATAAATTTATTATGTTAGGGCTTAAAAAATAGATACATTTTAGAATAGGGCTAGTTGACTAGGGACTTAACTAACCTCGAAAATGTAGTTAAGAGGTGACATTAGTGAAAGCTACCTGCTAATACCTTGGTTTTAAAATGTACAATGATGAGATAAAATGTGTAATAGCAAGGAGACAGGATTTAAAGTGGTTCGATCTAAGGCAATCTGCGTCCACTATAAGAAAATCCTTATTACTTTGTTTCTTTTACAATGGCTTAGCTTACAGGAGGTAATAATAAGAGAGTAATTACTTAAAAGCTAATGTTGTCCAACCCTTGTAGATGCATGCCTTGGTCTACTTACATTTGCTGAAATTGATGCATGGATGGATGAGATTATGCTAATTAAGCCCGGGAATTGCTCTAGACAGTAGATATGTGTACACGGTTGATGCGCTACCAGCTACAACGTCAGATGACCTATATTGTGCAGATGATGACAGCTGGCGGATTGTACTATGAGCATGCTTGGAGTAGGGTTAGGCGGCGTGAGTTCAGGAGCAGTTGTAGCGGAGGTGCTCTGATAGTAGCAAAGGACATGAAAGGGTTACTACACAGTGATGCTTTTGCCAGATGACCAGTGCTTGAGAAGCTTCTTTAGGCATTAGTGGTCAGGAGCTTGTAGCCATGGCTGAGTGTTACCAGAGGAGTTGGTGCATACAAGTCGAATGGGTTAGTGATAAGCGAGGGATCTGTTCGGTATTTGATTGAATAGATGAACAGATCAACTATAGAGGAACGCTTTAAAGGCTGAATTGCACCTATACCATCATCACCGCTGGTGTGTGCGAAGGATGCTTGTTCGATGCCAGTGCCGATGTGGGTGGTATGTTCCTTAAGTGAGCCATGTTGGCCTAATCCAATCAAGGAGCAAAGCCAAGCGGCAGGCCAGATACCAGGCAGTATGTTCCTTGCATGAGCCCTTTTGGCCTAGGCTGATCAAGAAGCAAAGACAAGTAGGCAAGCCAGGTACCAGATAGTTGAATTGAATTGGAAGACCATTGATGTCTGAGTCGGGGTTGATCAAAGTGCTTAACCAAGGGGATATGCAGGCTAAGTTGAACACATATGTGATTATGTAGCCCGATTGGATGATGTGGGTCGGCCCAGTTCACACGTGTAAGAAATTTGAGAAACATTTTGCCTCTCAAGTACGGGGCTATGCATGGGTGCGGGCTTTTCATTCACACATTTAATGTCGAATTAAATGTTGCACTAAATGTTGTTCCACATGTCGTTGTGCCATTGGCAGTTGTCATTTTGCTTTTCAGATGCCACAGAGATAATGTGCTTTTTCGACATGGTGAAATGACAGTTGCATTGATGATACCTAGATGGTTCAGATCGTTTTTTATATGGCTGATCTAATGGCTGAGATCCACTCCCGCTGCTTATATAAACTCATCTCCCTTATCTTCTCATTAGTTACTTTGAGCTAAAATATTTTTGCTATTTAAAGAGAGAAAAAGACTCAATCTTCCTCCATCTCATTCAACTAGCGGCTATTTTCATCTCAAATCATTAAATGGCTTTTGTATTAATTCCTTTGTTGTTTATATAGTTATTAATGGTGTATGTTGGGCATGTTTTCACCGAATCAAAGAGGGGAGGTAAGTCCTCGCCGAACCAGGGTAAACCAGACCATCCACCAAATCAACTCCACTGGTCCACCCACTACCGAATCAACCTACTTCCCATACCACCGAACCAACAACTTCACCTACCTACCGAACCAGATCCCACCGAACCAACAACTTCGCTTACCTACCAAACCAGATCCCACCGAACCAACAACTTTGCCTACCTACCGAACCAGATCCCACCGAACCAAAAACTTCGCTTACCTACCGAACCAGATCCCACCGAACCAACAACTTCGCCTACCTACCGAACCAGATCCCACCGAACCAACAAGTTCGCCTACCTACCGAACCAGATCCCACCGGACCAAGGCGCTCCGGACCAACTTTGCCAGGCCAGATTGTATCAGCCCAGGCCCACCAGCAGCTATATACATCCAAGACCCCTACCCCCAGCCTCACTCTATAAATAGAGGGGCAGGGGTACAACAATGGGGGACAAGTTTGAGAGCTCAAGCACGGACAGAACTTTCAAACAACTTTCATATACTTGTATCAAAGCTTTGTACTTGTAATTTGAATAGAAAAGGAGAATAACATATAAAGTGGACGTAGGCACATTCTGGCCGAACCACTATAAATCTGTGTGTCTTTTACAGTTTAGTCCATGCTTTTCATATATTTGCATAAATCACCCAAATCACTAAGAACAACCTAAAATCAATTAAATCATACGACTTGGAGGTGTTTGTCCATTTTTTGTGCAAATAGTGTACGACACAAAAAGGTGCAAAGCCTTCCTGAGCAATGGTGCATGGCAGAGCAAATGGTGCGAGCCTTTTTAATTTACGATGCATGTTTAGAATTTATTTCATGAATTTAATATATATATATATATCAATTAATTTAAAAAGTTCAGTATTATTTTCGATAAATTTTCCATCGTCTCAGAACATATACAAACAGACAGACCAGGCTACGAATTGACAAAGGAATGGATCCATCGACTTGGATGACAATTAGAATGGCAAGGTGGAGAAGTACAAGAAAATTGATCGAGATTGGAACTAAGTCGGTATCGATAATATATTGTATAATTTGCATGCATAGGACTTAGGAGCTTCATCCAAGAATAAGGCTTAAAATTTTGGAACTTGGAATCATGTCGATTTCAATAATTAATGATTAGCACTGATAATTAATGGTTGATACCGACCATTAATTATCGGTATCGGTCATTGAATTGAGTCGGTACCGATGTTGGTATTAAGTTGGTACCAATAACTAATGGTCGGTAGTGACCATTAATGGTCGCTACCGACAATAATATAGAATTAATCTAAAGGAAAAACCTAAGATTAATTTTAGTCTGAAGAACACAAGTTTTAAAATTTAGTTCGAAGGTCAACCGAATGAATATAGCATTACACTTATATAATGCTATACTCACATAGCATTACACAAAGTTTCAAAATTTTGAAAAATCCTCGTGTTTGCATAAAAAATTTAAATAATGATGATCATTTTTTTTGGATTTGGTATGTAGTTGAAGTCGTTCACACAAATCATCTCATCAAGAGAGACGAATATATCAAAGGGCCAATGTAACGACCCGTAAATTTATCACTTTGATAATTTTTTTTTTAAAATATTCAAATATAAGCTTTTTAACATAGATTATGTTGTCTTAAATAATAAATAATGACGGCAATCTTATTTTGAATAAGTATTTACAAAAATATATACTTTGGAAAATACTGATAAAATGACCGAAAACCATTTTGTCAATAAACAGCTCTATAATTTTTAGAAGTCACGCACAGAGCTGGATACATACACGTATTTATCCCTTTAAACAAGAATATGAAATAAAATTATTTATTTTATTTTTGGGAATAAAATGTATTTATGTCATTATCAATAACGGCATCGTATTTAATAATTGATTTATGAATTAAAATTGAGATTTAATGATTTAATAATTATTATAATTATTAAAATAATTTTTTTTGAAATGATAATAATTCATTTTAATTAGTTATAGGGTGATAGTAAATCATTTATAATAGTTTTATAAAGATATATACTTGATTTGAAAATATAAGAAAATTTGTATCGCTTTATCGATATAACAACACTATTTGTAAACAATTATTTAATGTTAATTTATATTGTTTTATAATTCAAAAGAGATCATTTTAATTAGTTAAAAATGGTAAGAAATTATTTTTCAAATTTTTTTTACATTTATATGTAAATTAATTCATAAGTGAAAATGTGATCGGAAATTAGCTTCCCGATTTTCAACGGTTTAACGAACGGAAGTTGTTCGAAGTTGTTCAAAGTTGTTGTATCCTTATTTATATGTCTTGTGCACATATATAACATACACATACACACCTTAACATATACATGAATGCATATATACATACAAATATACTTATAATTTACATTAGAATTTAAATATAGTATAAAATATAAATATCCAAGATATTTTCTTCCGTAAAAAGCAAACACCAACTCACTTACACACCATCATCATCACACACATGGAAGCACAATGGGGGTGACCTTGTCGTGCATCTTGAGGGGATGAAGGGGGTGTGGGCAAGGGGCAAAAGAGTAATTATACATTTTGATATTTATTTCCAAAGTTTTCATATAAATACTCACCACTCCCTTCGTAATTTTACACACTATTCTACATAAACTTCTTCCTCATTCTCAAGATTTTCAATGGTTTCCTACCATAAGGAAATTATAAAGAAAAATATTGAAAAAAGAAAAAGAAAATAAAGTTATATAAGTATACATACATAAGCAATCCACTTCAAAACCAAGGCAAATCACTCCTTTCCTCACTCAAACCCCACACCCACCACCTTTGTAACATCCCCCTACTTGGAGGCCCAAAACTAACGGCTACGGATGCTGCAGTCATTCATAGTTATTAATCCTTGGTGACTAAGTATGGCAAGGTTAGATACGTTGATACACAGAAACACATGAATATGGAAAAAATTTAAAACAACAAACAAAGTCCACATTCCATTTAAAAATATTCCAAATTCATTAAATAATCCCTAGAGTGCAGACCACGTTTAGACAAAATATACTTATTACAAAATACGCCAAGAGTGACATATGAAGATGCCCCCTTAGATGATCGAAGTATATAATAAGTCATCAAACAAGTTTACCTTTACAACCAAACACAGCGGAAATAAAAGAACTCTAAGTAGCTAACATGCCTCCTACACGTCACCGAAAGCTTTATTCGTCTAAAAGAACACCTAAAAACCTTAAATCTTAAACTAATCAAAATCAATTGAGTACTCAAGAGTTTAAGGGGAAAACAAAAACTTCGAGTCGGACATAAAGTCTGCTGTGAAAAATAATCTACCATCTCAAATCATTTAGATATCTAGTGAGACCACGCCGCTTAGCGGAACGGATATTCCCCTCACTAGTATCTTAAACCTTAATAAAATCATATACTGTGCTCGTGCATCCAAAATGGTTAAAACAATTCAAAACAGTATAATATGATGATATGGAAAACAAGTTAATCAATTCTGAATTACCCATCCTCTTTCATTTTGACTATCTGTCATAGTTATAGTTTCTTAACCTAATAGTTTTCATGGGCTGACTAATAACCGGTAAAATGATTAAGGACTCCCTTTCCAGTTGCATATTTTTCATGGGATCACTAAGAACCTATTAGTAACTCTAATATCTTTACTCTTATCCTAGTTTTCATGGGCTGACTAGGAACCTATTGACTATCTATCAATATATTAATTCAGATATAGTTTTCATAGGCTAACTATAAACCTATTGACCCCTACCAATATCAAATCATAGTTTTCATGGACTGACTATGAACCTATTGGCCCCTGCCGATACCTTTTCCTTTATACATTTTTTATGTGCTTACTGTGAACCTATTGGCCCCTGCCAATATCTTTAATTATGATTTTAGCATTTCTAAAGTTATATTCACAACTGGGTCAACCTAGCTAGTTATTCTGCCCTTCCCCAAAGTACCGTTATGGGTTAATTACAATGTGAATAATATATGTAGAAGCAATCATAACAACAAAGTAATACTCTCAAAAACCTTTATTTATGCCATGATTTTTCCTTTAAAATGAGAATGGGTTATTTTTTTTAAAACCTTAAACATCAGTTTCGAAACCACTGGATGACCTCCTTTGAAAACATAGAAAACCTCTTTTCAAAACTCTAAGTATATACCTTTTGAAGCTGTAAATCAATCCTTTTGAAACCAAATCATACCTTTCGAATGTGTCAAAACATTGCTAAATAATCTTTAGAAATATAACTTCGAACCCAATGAAATTACCCCTTTCAAAAACATTGGGTTTTACTCTTTAAAAACATCTTTTGGGTCAAAGTGGTTACACACGAAAGTATCTCTTTTGATTTAATGAAATATTTTAGGGGGAAAATTTGATGGTGTTGGAACCATCTATTCGAAAGCTCAAAACTTTAGAGTAAAACTTTGAAGGATAGCATCGAAACCCCCTTTCAACACCATTGCCTTCGAAACCCCTAAACCCCTTCGAAAGCATTTAGGAAGAGACTTAGCTTAAGTTTAAAACAAAGAGAACCTTTCAAAAGCATTGATGGCTGTAATACATCCGAAAGATAAAAGAATAGCGGCTGGGTTTCGACCAGGTCGAAACCACCTCTTTCGAGAGCATTATATAAAAACAAAGGAACCCATTAGAAAGCTCCTACTTAAAACATAGTATGTCAACATACTTAGAAAGCTATTTAGGAAAACCCTTTTTGAAAACATAGGTTTCAACTACGTCAAAACCTTTAGGTAACACAAAGCAGGCACTTAACATTTGAAAACAAAACTAAGGTTTCGACCCCATCGGAAGCATTGCTTTTGACACCATAGCTTCCACCTTTCCTCTAATCCACTTCATACCATCTAAGTGATACTTTGTATATTGGTTTTGACTAGGTGGATTTCGACTGGGTTGGTTTCGACTGAGTTGGAGCGGAAGCATTGGAGTCGAAAGGTATTACTAAAGGAGGCGGAACCATCTTTTCTGATTAAAGAAGGCTGAAATCATGCTCATTTTTAGTAATTGCTTTAACTAATCTGCCTATGTATAATATTTTAATTGGTTTCCTTAAAACTTTTCAAATACTCAAAATAACTGCCGCATTTATCAGATCTAAATCAAAGAAAAATTAACTTTTAAGCCCTTCTATTAAGCAAAACCAATTTTGCAATTAAGTCATGCTTTTAAAATAATTTATTTTCCATAGCAAATCAATTAGGAAAAATACCCAAAAACTACAGAAATTCAATTTCTTCATTTTATCTAACATAATAAAATTTCATACCCAATTTCTTCCTAAAATAATCGAAATAAATTTTAAACCCAAATATATCATATTTTCTTTTAGAAATTCATAATAAATTTTCCCTAGCTTGAAAAATTATAAAAATTTAAACCCATCTCTAAAATCATGTTTTACTGTAACGACCGGGCGATTTTCGAACCCCGAAAATCGACACTAATACGTCCACTGTATAGAGTGCCGAACAATCGAGTGCCGGAAATACCAGGTTGTTAGGGTTTTAAGAAAAAGAGATAGAAGAAGAAAACAGCAGCAAAGAATCTCACAATCACAGCGGAACAAAATATAATAGCAGCATTTTATACAAAGAAAGCTGTAACAGTTAATATATATATATATATACATACATATATACATGTTACCAAAATACAACAAATCTGGACAGTTATAATAACTTGTACTCAACTGGTGTCTACACAGCCTATAGTACACAGCGGAATACAGTTAAATACATGCAATACGCCTCTGCCATCCAGCTCGTCTCCTGAACTCCAAAAGAAGCGTCCTAACCTGAAATTTTGTAATAGTCGGTCTGACCCGAGCATTACAATAAAGTAACACCCGAGTCAGGCTGGAAAACCAGCATGAGTAAACCCACATAAATTGAAATACTTAAGTTATAAAAATCTTTGGAAACCCAGGTAACTCGTATAACCCGACGAGTTACCATCTTATTTTAACCCAAACATTTCAGAGATCCATCCATATAAAATAGTGTCCAAATACAATACTTATTTATTTAAGATAGTTAAAGTCTGTGAAATTGATCCAATTCCAGCCTATTAACTCTATACTCGAAATGTAAAGGTTCATAGTGATTTTCAAACCGAGGTGGTTCCGGATAACACTGATATCCGATTCTGGTCTCTTCGAATCCAAGCAATAAATTTAACAGGGTAAATTGTTTGAAATAAAATTTATATTTAGGGTAACAATATTCAAATATGGGAATTTATTACAGATTCTTGTTTCAAATAAAATAAATTATCATTTTAATCTAATTATTTTAACTTGTTTGACCACTTGATGGCACAGACAGGCATAATTGACATAACATCTAATAGGATTAAACCAAGGTATAGAACGTTAACTCCTTTAACGATCAATAACCAATATCAAAACGATTCACACATCAGGGTTTATTAACCGTGATTTACTGAATCCATTTATGTTTTAAATCCAAATTAATTTCAATTTAAAGAAATTATAAAACAATTTATTTTAGTTAATTAAAATTTAACACTCTTCTTAGTATCTAACTTGTTAATTTACATAAGTTTTAAGTCATCTAACAGTATAATTAATTACCCATTTAATTTATAAAATATCATTAACTTTGAATTACGGTTTTAAAATGACAATAGCTTTTTAGTTAAAAGAAAGAAAATATAAATTATCCTATAATGTATATGTATAAATTCCATTCCTTCTCTTTTTTTTTCCTTTTTTTCTTCTCTTCTTTTTCTTATTCTTTCTTTTCCTTTCCCTTTCCCTTTCTTTTTTTCTCTTTTCCCTTTTCCTTATTTTTCCCTTTCCTTTTTTTCCCTCCTTTCTTTCCTGGCCCATTTTTTTCCCCGGCCCATTTCCTTTTCCTTCCTTTTCCCAGTCCTTCTTTTTCCTCTTTTCTCTTGTTCACCTAAAGGGAAGAAAAACGTGCACACACACACATGCACATAGGCATCCGCCTCGGCCATCGAATTCTGACGCTGACCCTCCGAGCAAACCACCCAATACCTTCTCGACTCGGTCACGTATGCCGGAACCAAGCAAAATCACACAGTCGAAATTCCAAACCATCGACCAAAATATGGAACGAGCTGCCACTTCCAAAATCCACCTCGACCAGCCAATCCACTCCGTCATCAACCCCCTAACTTTGCCTGAAGCATCGCCGGCGCATTCTCTTTCCACTCCCCCTGGACAGCACGCCTACTTCTTCCTCCCCTTGCCACAGTTCGCCCATGAACAGAGGCCAACAGAAAAAAAAACCCTAAACGAGTTCGACTAGTCACCCCAAACTCTTAAAAATCACCGCTACATTTTTCGTGAACTACCCATCGGCGAACCTCCTATACTATCAACGGCAGGACCCCAGTTGCCACGGCCTCCCGAATTTGGCCAAAACCCATTTCCCGTTCATCTTTCTTTTCCCCCCTATACAAACTTAAAAATCATCAAACCCTTTCCAAAAATCACGATTTTCATTGACGAATCAAAACAGGTAATCCATTTCCTATATTATGATGGTTGGATTTTTACCCAACTGGACCCATCCACTTCAAAATGGAGTTTTCTCGGCCTTTGCTTAGTGAAAACGAATGGAATTTTTTTAAATGATCATCATCCTAAAACACAAACTTTTATTTTTGGAATCTTGTTTTAAAAATGAGAGGATTTCGAGTTGTAGATTTTTAAAGTGGGAAGCTTCCTAGTTTTCGGGAATAAAGCATGAACAGAGGAGGATTGAACTGAGTTTAATGGACCTGGCTATGATCAGTGGCACATACATATGCATACTCACATCAAAATACATATATATTTGTTATATTCAAATGATTCATTCATAACTTGATATATATACTTATGTAATAATCAGTAACTAAGGTAGTTCTACTCACTGTTATAAAGAAATGAACTGCTACTCTTTTATCTTGCCCTGCATCAAACTTCTGATCTAATGGCAGACTATATAATTTGTTTTACAGTAGAAGTTTTAAAAAGATTTTACTCACAGTTTTCTTCTTCTCGTTGAACAAAGAAGCCTGCTTTCTTCTTTTCTTTCCTTTTTTTGCTTTGAGCCTGAGTGTTTTGGTTTTAAGTTCTCTCTAAGTCTTAATGGCAGCTTGTATTACTTTTATTTTTGAGAACTAGGATGTATATATGAAGCAAACAACGTAGTGATATGTATGTGTGTGTATATATGTATAGAGTGGAAGTGTAAAGAGGAAGCTAAAAAGTAGAAGCCAAGACCTGTAGCCGTGCAAGCTTCTTTACATATTTATTCTCTTTTATTTTATTTTTCCTTTTTGCCGATTTGATAAAAAAAGCTAATTTGATTTATATAAGATGATTTGATCTTCATATGACTTGATTTTGATTTTGTTTTGACTTTGATAAAATGTTTTGTAAGCTTTGAATTAAATGTTTTCCATGATGATGTCTCCTATATACATATATACTGATTTGTATGCATCATATAAAATACACATATATATAGACTTTCATTTACACTAGTTTCTGACCATATGCATATACATACACTTATGTATATTTTCATCATCATATATATCCTCATATTATAAATATATTTTGTTACACTCACATATACATATTTCTTCATATATATATACATACATGCTTTTCATATAGATATTTATATTTTCATATGCATTGTTACTATAACATATATACACATATTCACATATACAATACTTTTATGAACATAAATATCTATTCATATATGTTGTTGTCATCATATATATATTTGCATTTATCACCTTCACTACTCCATATAACATATATACATATACATTTACTTATGTATAATTTGTCATTATATATATACATATATATCTTCACATTATTTCCTATTTACCTATATATCATTCATATAAGCATATATATATATATATGTACATTTATATACTTATATATTATCAAACATCATAAAGCTTGTATATATTTGCATATTTATGGATATTTTATCTTATTTTTAAATGAAGAAGTTTATATATATCTATATATAAAATTTCTACCATATCCAGACATTTAAAAAAAATTAAAATTAAACATAGTTTCCAATATATAGGTTCAGATATTTTAAACATCGGGAATTTGTTTATTCGACGAATAGAAATTAACACTTCAATAATTTAAAATCAGTTAATTATCCCAATATTAGACTTCAGAAAATCCGGGTCATTACATTTACCTAACATATAACTTTTCCATGGCATTCTAAATTCAATAACAATCGGTTTTGGCCTAAAACCGTGCAAATTCATATGTAAATGAATTGGTTTAAATCAAACATATAATAATTCAAGCATATCATCCAAAACATTATAAAAATGAATTTAATCTTAAATCCGAAAACATATGATTATAAAAACAAAATAGAGATGGAATGAATTATTATTCACCTTAGAGATGATAAGGAATTTGAGATTTGTAGAAGATTGATCCTTAACTTTGATTTAATTTTTCTTCCTCTTTTCCCTTGATAATTGCCGACTCTATTTTTAGGTTATTGATTTGAGTTTTTGAAAATGAAAAGTGTACGTGAATGGGCAAGAATGTGAAATGTATAGCCGTGAGTAATAATGGTGCGGCTATTTACTAATATGCCCATGTTTATAATTAATAATTTAAAAGCCATTTTAAGGTAAATTAAGCATGACCTTCTTATATTTTTATTCAAATCTCAATCCCCTTATCATCATTATTCTATATAATTTCTCTAATTAAATCTCTTAAATAATGTTATCAAAAGTTAGGGGTGCTACAGGCTCCCCCCTTAAAGAATTCCATCCTCGAAATTCAGTAAGGACTAAATACTAAACATAGCAATCATTTGTAGCAACTCCTAACATCCATACTAGTCTATCTGACTATCAACTATCTATATAAATCTAATATAGACATACCCTCATAGCAGAACAAGATAAGCATATTGAATCCTGTCTTCTGTCTCCCAAGTACAATCCTTCCCGTTGTTGCTCCACTGAACTTTCACCAACCTGACTGTCTCGTTACTCAACCTTTTCTCATCTCTCACTACAATTCGCACTATTTGTCTAACAAAAGTCAAATTAGGCTCTACTATCAAGTCTTCCAACCCTGTCTGAGGGATTGTAATCTTTGGATCATGCACGTACTTGTGAAGATGAGACACATGAAATACATTATGGACACCTACCATACTGCTCGGCAACTCTACTCTGTATGTGAGCTTCCCAATCCTCTCTATAATCTGGAATGGACCAACATATCTCAGTGCTAGTTTCCATGATTTTCCAAATCGTACCACACCCTTCATCGGTGACACCTTAATAAAAACCTTACCTCCAACTGAGAACTCTAGGTCTTTACACCTCTTATCTGCGTAACGCTTCTGTTGGATTGAGCTTCTTTCATCCTTTCTCGGATTAATTCAATCTTCTCTGATGCCTTTCTAACCAAATCTGGACCTAAGAATAATCTGTCTCCAGTCTCCAACCAACATGCTGGTGATTTGCATGGCCTTCCGTACAAAGCTTCAAAATGCGCCATTCCTATACAAGTCTGATAACTATTATTATAGGAAAACTCAACTAAATGTAGGTGATCTTCCCAAGATCCACCAAAGTCTCAGATACAAGCTCTCAATAAATCCTTGAGTATCTTGTTGACTCTCTCTGTCTGCCCATCTGTCTGAGGGTGATATGCAGTACTTATATTAAGCTTGGTACCCAATACTTCCTATACTCTTCCAGAATTCACTAGTGAACAAGGCATCTCTGTCACTCACTATCTACTAGGAACCCCATGTAGTCTAACTATGTTCTTCATGAACAACTTAGCTAAAACAGGTGCCATCCTGGTTGACTTTACCGGAATGAAATGGGCACTCTTGGTCAACCTGTCCACTATAACCCATATACTTTCGTTTCCTCTATTTGACCTTGGCAACCCATCTATAAAATCCATGGATATCGAATCCCATTTCCAAACTTGAATCTCTAAAGGTTGAAGCTACCCACTCGGTTTCTGATGTTCAACCTTCACTTGTTGACAGTTTGCACACTGCTTAACCCACAAGCCAACATCACTTTTCATACCTTCCCAATAGAAGCTCATTTTCATATCCTGATACATTTTGGTTCCTCCAGGATGAATCATAAACTTGACCGATGACATTCTCCCAAACTTCCTTCCTCAAGTCCTCCACATTCAGAACACACAACCGTCCCTTTTTTCTCAACTATCCTCTTTGGTCAAGGCTAAAATCCTTTAGATGACCAATCTCAATTCCACCCTCAAGCCTTCTAATCTTCTCGGCTAACACTAGATCCTCTTTTTGCTTAGAAGCAATCCTTTCGATCAACACTGGTCGAGCTTCTAAACAGGACAACATGGCGATACTCTGACTAGAACTAGCAGTCGATCTTAACTGCACAGCACAACTGGCCAAAGCTTCTAATCCTTCCACTCCGCCAACATAGCTAATACCACATTCTGATGTCTTCGGCTAAGAGCATCCGCTACCTTATTACCTTTTCCTAGTGTATACTCTATACCAAAATCATAAGCAGCTAAAAACTCCAGCCACCTCTACTGTCTCATATTCAACTCATTCTTAGAGAATAAGTATCTTAAAGACTTATGATCGGTATAAAGCTCAAACCTCTCCTCTAAGAGATAATGTCTCCCAATCTTCAGTGCAAAGATCACCGCAGCCAACTCCAAATCATGGGTAGGATACCTCACTTCATGCGGTCTAAGCTGTCTAGATGTGTAGGCAATAACTTTACCCTTCTACATCAATATTGTTCCCAATCCAGTTCCGCATGCATCAGTGTACACCACGAACCCCTGATTTCCGTCTGGAACTACTAAAACTGGTGCATTAGTCAATAAATGCTTTAACTTAAGGAATGCTTCCTCACATTTCTCGGACCAGATAAAATTCACCTCCTTCCTGGTTAACTTAGTCAAAGGTTCTGCTATCCGCGAGAAATCTTGATGAATCCCCGGCAGTAGCCAATAAGTCTAAGAAAACTTCTAATCTCAATTACCGTCTCTGGTCTCTTCCAATTATTTACAACTTTGATCTTATCTGGATCGACTGATAAGTCTTTATTTGAAACCACATGACCAAGAAAATTAACCTCTTTCTTCCAAAAATGACACTTGGTAAACTTCACCGTTAGCTGATTCTGTCTCAGCGGCTCCAGTTCACTCTAAGATGAACTTCATGCTCTCTCTCATCCTTAGAGTATACTAAAATGTCATCTATAAACACCAGCACAAACCTATCCAAGTACTCTTGGAAGACTCGGTTCATCAAATCCACAAAGAAAGCAGGTGCATTTGTCAATCCAAATGGCATCACTAACCACTCATATGAACCATACCTAGTACGAAATGTTGTCAAAGGAATACTGTCCTCTGCCACTCTAAACTGATGGAAACCTATCGCCAAATCCAACTGGAAAAACACGCTGGCTCCACTTAATTGATCGAACAGACCGTCTATTCTTGCCAAAGGATACTTATTCTTAATCGTCCTTTCGTTCAACTTATGATAGTCGATACACACCCTCAATGACCCATCTGGTTTCTTTACGAATACTGTGGCCGCTCCCCAAGGCGAACTGCTTGGCCTGATAAAATTCCTTCCTTCAAGATCCACTAGCTGCACCTTCAATTTCTTCATCTCTGTAGTTGTCATCCTGCTAGGTGGTTTGCTAACAAGTTCAGCTCTAGGCATAAGATCTATATGAAACTCAACTGCTCGTTTCGGTGGTAGTCCTGTGATTGGCTCAAAGACATCTTCAAACTCTCTTGCTACCTGAACTTGACTTAACTCATCTCCTATCACCATAGCATTAAGCAAAGTACTAACACTCCGGTCAGAATTCTCCACTGATAGTATTACTCGGTTATGGCTATTAGGATGTCTCAGTGATATCTCGATAGCCTGGCAAAATATTTTAGCCTCATACCTACCCAACCAATCCATATCCAGGATGATTTCAAAATCTACGAAATCGAAAACATACAGACTGCATGCAAACTTATGACCTAACAAATCTAGTTCTAACTGGTCACATCTCAACCCTAGATTTGCATACCCTCCTATTGGATTCGCAACCCTTAAGGAAGTAATAAGTTAGGTGAGTTCTAAGCATAATCTATCAACCAAACACTGAGATATAAATGAATGTGATGCACCGGAATCGAAAAGTATTCTAACTGGAATATTCTGAATCAAAAACATACCTTCCATCATAATCTTCCCTTTATCAGCTGCAGTAGGCCTAGCTGGTCCAATAGCAAAAACCTTTGCTTTGTCCTCCCTAAATGGCTCTGGACACTGATTCTTGTAATGTCCAACTTGATCACAGTTGAAGCACTTCACATTCTTCTTATTTGCAGCCTTCTTCCCATTACCAGACCAGCACTTATTCGCATAATGACCCTTCTTGTCTCACTTAAAGCAAACTAACTCATCCTTCGCCTTCTTGGCGGTATCTCCCTTCTAGGCTCCCTTCTTTTTTAAAGAACTTTCTCTTCTTCCCCTGAGAACCCTTAATTTCCATAGCCTTCTCTCTAGCACAACTAGCAAGCATCTCCTTATGGCGAATGGCCATCTCGACAACTAAATTACTAGGATCACGAAGATGTGGTGGGATCGCCCTAGCAATCTCGGACCTCAGTTCCTTAATGAACTTCTCGTTCCTTCTAATGATGGTGTCTATAGTATTATGTCCATAACGGGATAATTCCTCAAACTTAGTGGCATACTCAAGGACCGACATCTCTCTCTGTTCAGATCCATAAACTTCCTCATCAGCTTTGACTTAGCAACCTCAAACATAAACTTTTGCTCAAATCTCCTTCTAAACTCAGCCTAAGTCAACTGTTCTTCCGGAACTCCAGCAGTAACACTATTCCACCGGTGAAGCGCTGACCCTTGCAACTGTCTAGAGGCCAACCTTCTCTTTTGTGCATCATCTAAACTTAAATCAGCAAATATACGCTCACAATGCAACAACCAATTCTCAACCTCAATAGCATTCTCCGTCCCCATGAATGGCTTCCCACCAAGACTGGTGTAGTCCATGCTCAGCGTAGCATAATTACTCCCACCTGGAGCTACAGGATTAGCTCCTCCAACATTTCCAGCGATTCCGGCAGTAGCTCCTGCTTGCATCATATTGACGAAGAACTTATACATCGCCTCCATGTCTACTGGTGGATTTCTAACACCCACATTGGCATCAGCATTTTGGTTATTAGCATGAGCCGGTCGACCTAGGTTCCTCCTAATGGTGGGTCGAGCATTTCTATTGGTTGTGGTGCTTCCTCCATCGAGATTTCCTCTTCCGTTTTATGCTTCCATATCTTATTTCTTGTAAATCTGCATACGAGCCTTAGTAAGATACATAAGAACGGTCTAAGAGAGGAATACGTACTTATATATATATATATATAAAACTATATATCAAATACAAGTAAGTTACTATAGCGTTAACCCAAACCACAATCTTGTTGTCTGATTCATTGGATTCTGTTTGAAAAATCTTTTACGTTTAAGTTTATTTTAAAATTTCATAAACCTATACTCTGATACCAACTTGTAACATCCCACTACTTGGAGGCCCAAAACTAACGGCTACGGATGTTGTAGTCATCCATAGTTATTAATCCTCGGCAACCAAGTATGGCAAGGTTAGATACACAGAAACACATGAATATGGAAAAAATTTAAAACAGCAAACAAAGTCCACATTCCATTTCAAAATCTTCCAAATTCATTCTATAATCCCCGGAGCATAGACCACATTTAGAAAAAATATACTTGTTACAAAATATGCCAAGAGCGACATATGAAGATGCCCCCTTGGATGATCAGAGTATATAATAAGGCATTAAACAAGCTTTCCTTTACAACCAAACACATTGGAAATAAAAGAAATCTAAGTAGCTAACATGCCCCCTGCACATCAATGGAAGTTTTGTTCATCTAAAAGAACACCTGAAAACCCTAAACCTCAAACTACTCAAAATCAATTGAGTACCCGAGAGTTTATGGGGAAAACAAAAATTTCAAGTCAGATATAAAGCTTGGTGTGAATAATAATCTACCATCTCAAATCATTTAGGTATCTAGTGAGACCACGCTGCTTAGCAGAACGGGTTTTCCCCTCACTAGTATCTTAAAACCTTTATAAAACCATATACCATGCTCTTACATCTAAAATGGTTAAAACAATTCAAAACGGTATAATATAATGATATGCAAAACAAGCGAATCAATTCTGGATTACCCATCCCCTTTCATTTTGACTATCTGTCATAGTTATAGTTTCTGGGGTTACTATTAACCTAATAGTTTTCATGGGCTGACTAATAACCGGTAAAATGATTAAGGACTCCCTGTCCAGTTACATAATTTTTATGTGATCACTAAGAACCTAATGGTAACTCCAATATCTTTATTCTTATCCTAGTTTTCATGGGCTGACTACGAACCTATTGACTATCTGTCAATATCTTAATTCGTGTATAGTTTTCATGGGCTAACTATAAACCTATTGGCCCCCGCCAATATCAAACCATAGTTTTCGTGGGCTGACTATGAACCTATTGGCCTCTGCCAACATCTTTTCCTTTATACAGTTTTCATGGGCTTACTGTGAACCAATTGGCCCCTGCCAATATCTTCAATTATGGTTTTAGCATTTCTAAAGTTATATTCAGAACTGGGTCAACCTAGCTGGTTATTCCGCCCTTCCCCAAAGTACCATTATGGGTTAATTACAATATGAATAATATATGTAGAAGCAATCATAACAGCAAAGTAATACTCTCAAAAATCTTTATTTATGCCATGGTTTTTCCTTTAAAATGAGAATGGGTTATTTATTTTGAAACCTTAAACATCACTTTCGAAACCACTGGATGACATCCTTTGAAAGCATAGAAAATCTCTTTTCAAAACTCTAAGTATATACCTTTCGAAGCTCTATAAATCAATCCTTTCGAAACCTTTCGAATGTGTCAAAACATTGCTAAATAATCTTTAGAAATATAGCTTCGAAACCAATGAAAGTACCCCTTTCGAAAACATTGGGTTTTACTCTTTAAAAACATCTTTTGGGTCAAAGTGTCTACACATGAAAGTATCTCTTTAGAAACCTTTAATGAAATATTTTTAGGGGAAAAATTGATGGTGTCGGAACCATATATTCGAAAGCTCAAAACTTTGGAGTAAAACTTTGAAGGATAGCATCGAAACCCCCTTTCGACACCATTGCCTTCAAAACCCCTAAACCCCTTCGAAATCATTTAGGAAGTGACTTAGCTTAATTTTAAAACAAAGAGAACCATTCGAAAGCATTGATGGCTGCAATACATCCGAAAGATAAAAGAATAGCGGCTGGGTTTCGACCAGGTCAAAACCACCTCTTTCGAAAGCATTATAAAAAAACAAAGGAACCCATTCGTAAGCTCCTACTAGAAACATGTTATGGCAACCTACTTAGAAATCTATTTAGAAAAACCCCTTTCGAAAACATAGGTTTCGACTATGTCAAAACCTTTAGGTAACACAACGTGGACACTTAACCTTTGAAAACATAACTAAGGTTTCGACCTTATCAGAGCATTGCTTTCGACACCATAGCTTTTGCCTTTCCTCCAATCCACTGTGTACCATCTAAGTTATACCTTGTGTATTGGTTTCGACTAGGTGGGTTTCGGCTGGGTTGGTTTCGACTGAGTTGGAGCGGAAGCATTGGAGTTGAAAGGTATTACTAAAGGAGGCGGAACCCTCTTTTCTGATTAAAAGCTGAAATCATGCTCATTGTTAGTAATTGCATTTACTAACCTGCCTATGTGTAATCTTTAATTGGTTTCCTTAAAACTTTTCAAATACTTTACAAAATAACTGCCGCATATATCAGATCTAAATCAAAGAAAAATTAACATTTCAGCCCTTCCGTTAAGCAAAACCAATTTTGCAATAAAGTCATTCTTTTAAAATAATTTATTTTCCATAGCAAATAAATTAGGAAAAATCCCCAAAATTATAGAAATTCAATTTCTTCATTTTATCTAACATATTAAAATTTCAGACCTAATTTCTTCATGAAATAAACGAAATAAATTTTAAACCCAAATATATTATATTTTACTTTAGAAATTCATAATAAATTTTCCATAGCTTGGAAATTATGAAAATTTAAACCCATCTCTAAAATCATGTTTTACCTAACATATACTTTTTCCATGGCATTCTAAATTCAATAACAGTCGGTTTTGCCCTAAAACTATGCAAATTCATATGTAAATGAATTGGTGTGAATCAAACATATAATAATTCAAGCATATCATCATCCAAAACATCACAAAAATGAATTTAATCTTAGATCCAAAAACATATGATTATAAAAACAAAATAGAGATGGAATGAATTATTATTCACCTTAGAGATGATAAGGAATTTGAGATTTGTAGAAGATTAATCCTTAACTTTGATTTAATTTTTCTTCCTCTTTTCCCTTGATAATGGCCGGCTCTATTTTTAGGTTTTTGATTTGCGTTTTTGAAATTGAAAAGTGTGCGTGAATGGGCAAGAACGTGAAACGTATAGCCGTTAGTAATAATGGTGCGACTATTTACTAATATGCCCATGTTTTTAATTATTAATTTAAAGCCATTTTAAACCATTTAAGTTAAATTATGCACGGCGTTCTTATAGTTTTATTCAAATCTCAATCCCCTTATCATCATTATTCTATTTAATTTGTCTAATTAAATCTCTTAAATAATGTTATAAAAAATTAGGGGTGTTACAACCTTCTACAACCAAGGCCAAGCACTCCACCTCTTCAAGCATAGGCCATGCCCTTCCTAAGGTCCAAGGCTTGATTATGTAGTCTCTGATTCGATCATAGCGAATCTATAGCGAATTTTTGTGAAGTTAGAAACCAATAAAGGTGAGAAACTATATATATATATATATCTATGTGTGTGTGTGTGTGATAATGATGATGTGATATGTTTGCTATGGATGTCTACTATGCTTTGATCATCAAGTATTGGTTGTTTTAATAAAGTGTTTAATTGTGTAAACAAGTCACGTTAAATACACATTAACATTACAAAAGGAAATCACTTTCCGAATCAAGTTATAAAAGTGATATGAAATCATTAAACCCCTTTGTAATGATTTAAAATGGTTTATAAATGTTTTATGAACACTAAAATCCAATTTGGTGAAGTTTGTATAAGTTATGAAAATTGAGTCAAAATTAGGCGCGTCGCGTAACGACAGTACGTGATTTCGCGCCGTAAAAGTTTAAATCCATTTATATGATGGAATCGGAGTCGGAATTATTTGGAATAAAAATTTTCGAACTCTTGTAATCATAGTTTTCAAATAAAATAAAATGATCAAGATTCTATTTAGTAGATATTGAAATATGAGCAACACAAGTTTTCAAAATAGTCGCGATTTGGCAGTTCGGAAACCAAAGTGATAAAATGTTTTAAATTGACATTTTTAATTCTTTAAAAATATTGAAAAAATTCAAAAAATATTTTAAAATGTTTTAAAAGAGATTTGAGTTATAAAAATGGATTTCTAAATGATAGAAAAGTTGTTTTGATCAAATAAGCCTTAAAAGCACTATTCATAGCACTTTTAATAACTTTTGAAATATGGCTTTAAACTTAAATATTTTTTCCAAATCTTTTATAAATGTTTTCAAATAAATAATTAAGTATTTTAAATATGATTTGAAGGTTTTATAATTTGTTTTAAAAAGTTTAAATAAATTATTTAAAGAAAAGCTGTTATAATTAAGTGATTTAATCTTGGCTCTAAAAGCCGATGAGTAGACTGGGTTTTTCTATTCGTAAGATCTGGATGGATGCTACTTAAACTAAGGATATATTCCAGACCAACCAGTGCCGTGGCTCACCTGGCCTCTTTCTTGGGCGAGGGATAGATAAGGTCGAAATGTCAAAAACAAGGCAAGTATAAAAGATTCAATTTTCCAAATTTAAAAAACTTGGGATTGTATAAAAATAATCTTCTTATAATTGATATTAAATTCCAAGAAGGTAACCTGTACAATCCATGTGAATTTAAATGGTGATTTCACTGCTATTTGACGGATAGTAAAGGTTGAATACGGAAATTGATGTTGAGTAGAATTAGTATAATCTCTATTAACCCTTTTTACTCAAAAAGGTTTTGCAATATGATTTATGACAAAGATTTTGGTTTATTATAATTTCCATGGATACGTTTTACTTAAATACTAACTAATTTGGATTTACCATATTAGATAACATGGTTTCAACCTATTAAAAAGATATGTATTGGAAATAAGAAATCTTTTGTCGAGATTTAAATAAATGATTTGGAATTATTTTAATTCATATGGATCCTTTTACTTAAAAATAATTGTTTTAGGTTTACAATAAACGATGTCTTAAATAACATTGTTTTTGACCCGTTTAAAAGTTATGATTTGGAAATCTTTGTTAAGATTTACAAAAATGATTTGGAGATATTTTCCTACGTAAAGGATGAAATGATTTGGAATTATTCCAAGATTTAAAAAGGTTTTAATTAAACAAAAATTTGATAAAAGAGGATTAATGATTCCGTATATACCAGAAAGAAAGGTTTTAAAGATATAAATCTCTATAAGATATTTTTGATAAAGAGAAAATAATTAATAATATGATGAGCACCTATTTACTTAACATCTTTTTATCGATGATTGGTTCGAAGGAACTGGGGTCGGGTTTCGATAATTCTTACCCAAAAACCATTTCGAACTAATTTATGAGTTCAAAAGTGAAGATATATTGAAGACAATGAAGTTGAAGGCGAGGTTCTTCATAACGAAAGGAATGCTTGTTGATAATTTTGAAGTAGCTTCTAAGATAAATAAATAACAGTGGTCCCTTCGTTCTGGGATCTTCGTATGCAAGGATGTAATGACCCGTATTTTTACGGATCGAAACATCGTAAAACATTCGATATTAGATTGTTAGTATTGTTAAGTCGTCCCGAGTTTAGTTCGACTAAAGCTTAAGTCGTGTAGGAGTTAAGTTGTCCAGAAGTTAAGTCATGATGTAGCTTAAGTCGTTCAAAGGTTGAGTCGTGGGGTAGGCTAGGTCAAGTGAACGACCTAAAGGATTGGGAGAACCTACAGTACTTGACCGACTTAAGAATTTAGACGACTTAAGGAATTGACCGACTTAAGAGGTATAGGTGACCTAAGGAAGTTGAAGTTGGCGACCTAAGGATTCTGGGGTTAGGTCCTAGGGGAGATAGGTCGTGTGACAAGCTTAGGTCGTGGGGTAGAGTTAGGTCGGCAGCGACATAAGGAGCTAAGTGGGTTAAACGTCCTAAGGTGATAAGTCGTTAGGTTGTATTCCAGTTTGTTCGCGACTTATGTTAGGTCGGCTGGGCGAGTTAACGACTTAAGGAGTGTTGGAGTTAGGATGTGAGCGACCTAAGTCTAGAAGTTAAGTCGTAACTCAGTTGAGTCATGGCCGAGTTAAGGGAATAGGGTGATGAGTCGTTGAGTCGTAGACGACCTAAGAGTTAGGTCGTGAGCTCTGTTTTTAGTTAGGTCGCATGTTTGCTAAGTCATAGATCGCGTGTTGTTTTAGGTCTCGTGTTGGCTTAAGGTGTTAGGTCGTGAGCGACTTAGGGGTTAGGTCGGCATTTGTTAAGTCGCTGGGTTTTTGGCTTAGCATTAGGTCGTGTTATAGTTAAGTCTTAGGTCGGAGCTGTTGTTAGGTCGCGTTGCAGTTGAGTCGTAGGTCGCGTGAAGGTGCGCTTATGCGATGTGTTAAGCCGTGGCCGACTTAGGAGTTAGCTGCTAAGTCGTAAGTCGTAGGCAGATGGGTTTTAGGTCGGCAAGGTGTTAGGTCGTAGTGGGCTGGTAGGTCGTAAGTCGTGATGGTCTTTAGGTCGGAGACGACCTAATAGTGGACGACCTAGGGAGGAAATCAGCCTATAAATAGGAGGGGCTTTCTTCATTTTTGGGATCCGGATTTCGAAGCGACGAAGTGCTGCCATTTTGAGAGCTCGACTTCTACACTTCTTCACTTCTTTTCTCCACTCTAATCTAGTGATTCCATCCATCCAAGTTGAAGATCAAATTGAAGAAGATTGAAGATCTTCATCCATTGAAGTGAGATTTCATCGTTTGAAGCGGATTTGTGATAGATTGAGTGAGATCTTTCGCTGTCCAGATCTGAAGCGTGTTGATTTGGGGTTGTTTAGGTGATTTGGTGAGTGGTGATTATCTCTCACACGGATCCAAAGGAGTATATCGGATCGTTGGCTTGATTTTGTGTTAAAGTAGTGATTTTCATGCATCTTTGTAAACTTAAGTATAGATCCATATAGATCCATTGTTTATGATGATTTGACAACCATTTTACTAAGTGTTAACATATGCAAGTTCATTCATCAAGATTATAGAGATGTTTCTCATGTTTTCATGCTTGTTAGACTTTCGACTCTTTAATTACGAAATTGCCATTATTGTTATAATTGTCTATTTAGATCATATTTGAATGCTTATTTACTTGGATAAATGTTTGACTTGATTGATTGCTATGAATTATATGATTTATGATTTGATTTAGACAAGTTGGTCGAAGATGATTCAAAAGCTAAGGGAAAGGCTCTTGAATTGGAAAAGCTGCTCGTGGCATATGTAGTAGATGATGAAGCTCTTATGCATAGATTCGATGATGATGATGTTGAGATGAAGCTTTGCGAGGATGTGATGAAGCGAGGCATGATATGAGATAGCCTTGGTCTAATCCAGATGGGGTCCTTCCAAGCATGTTGATAACTCGGTGATATGGTTCGAGTTGAGGATAACGGTTAGCTCGAGAGGCGCTTGAGCTAGTATGGAAATAGTCGTCGAAGAGGATGACTAGAAGGATGAGATCTCATTGTTGTTGAAGGTTCTAGCATGCTCAAAGCAAGAGTACGTTGGGCAGATTCGATAGTCCCTGAAGGCTAATGATTGATAGTCAAGTACTCTGGGCAGATTCGATAGTCCTAGGCACGGGTCACGATGACGTGCGGGAGTTATGTCTAGAACCGGGGTGTCCATTAGCCCTTGACGGACGGCTGAAAGAATGTGTCGGTCATTCAATTAACGATGATATCGAAGCAATGATAACAGTGATAGCCAGAGTCATGGATGTTTGGTTGTATCGTCATTCGGTCTCAAGAGCGGTATTTTTTAGGTGCTTATCTGATCTTGGTTTAGGCCTTGGGGGTTTGTACTTGGAAAACATCGCCCTTGACTCGAGTGATAATTGCTTTACCTTAAATTGTGTACTTTGCTATGATTGCTTCTACTTAGTGTGTGTCTGGGGGCTATCACCGTAGAAAGAGGTGGAGTGGGAGGGTTGTATTCCTATTCCTTTTCCTTTATGCTCTTTTGGTATGTTGTTAGTTAATTTACTGCTCACTAAGACTGTTGTCTGACTCAAGGCTTTATGTTTTTAACTCTTATTGCCTTGGGCTGTTCGTCCATTTTGGGACGGGCAGACTAGGTAGCAGGTGACAGGTGCTGTTCTTGCTTTCCATGGTGTTGATATCGAATACGAGCTGGAGGGTTGCATATTATCTTCTTATTATATGTACTGGGTGTTCCGTTGTTTGTATTTTCTCTGAGTGTTTTGTAGTGAGGCTTGTTGTATTGACTATTCAGATGTTTGTATTCAACTATTATGAAGTTTTATTGATGAGATTCTATTATGTGAAGCTTCACTATATGTATGTTCTATTGTATTTTGTCCATGCGCTGTGAGTAATCCGATAGATTCTGTTGTTTTAATTTACCCTGGCAATCGTCTATGGTCGCCTGGCACACTTTACAGCGCACTATCTCTAGATTCGGTGTAGGGGTCATGGGCGGTCGTCACAAAGGACTACTCGCTACTAATCCTAGGGGTAATTCCCAACAAGATGTGGTAGGATAGTGCATTCGATTTGTCCTGTTCTTGGACAACTTGTATGGATGAATGTCTGACATTGCATTTCGAAGATCAAAGTGCATTGATCTCTATAAACATACATCTATTTGGTGGAGTAGGAGGTAACCCTCTTATACTTAACACCCTTCTTTGAGACGTACAAGCTTAGATGTTGTATTTTTGTTGAAATCAATAGTGTGTTGGAAATGGCAATGTGGCATTTTAAGTGAAAATGTTCTAAGAAAGGTAAACATTACCTCAAGCCTCACACACGGGAGATTGTGAAATGAGGGTTGCTTTAAGGCTAAGTGGATCGCAACCATTAGGGTATGATATCACCTTGCAAGATTTATTTTGCGCCCGTTATGACGTCGGGTAAAAAACATATGTGGTGTATCGTATGAGAGCTCTCGGATAGGTCTAAAATGGCCGGGGTGATATCATATTTGGTTCTATCCACCACCAGATGGGTTTGCAGGTAGGTCGGTCTTAATTCGTAGAGGTTTTGAAGATGTCGATCCTCGGTACATTCCTCTAGAAATGTACTGTAAGGGAGGTAGTCCCTTACCTCATTATTCATTGGAAATCCATTCTCCAATAAGTGCCTTTGAACTTAGTTGTAAACCTATTATGCCATCAAATTTAACCAATGTAACAATTTCGGCTATTTGAATATGTTTGTTTGAAAGGTTTTGAAAAGAATGTCATTAAAAATAATATCATTGGATTTCACACAGAAATGATTTGATTATCATAAGGTAAAAATTCATTCCATGTTTATGTGTGGCGTAGTCTTATGAGATACAATTTTTTTTCCAAATACTCGTATTTTTAGTTTCTCACACTAGTCCCATGACCGACCTAGGGTTTATTTTCTTTCCCTTATATTCTGGGTGCCCAAATTTTCCAAGCAGCCTAGTAGTCCATTTTGTTTAGAACATTTTGGAAGAGCTCGGAGCATGGAGTTAGAAGATTCTTCTGAAGATTGTTATCCATTTCCACCACTCTCATTTACTATTGTATTCCTCATTTGTAAGGATGGATATTTAAAATGTCCATTTTAATGTTAAGTTAAACTCTGATAAATGTATTTAAAATTTTCCGCTGTAAAGATTATATGTTGAAATAATATATGTTATTCCATTCTTGTAAGATTCTGTTTTGTCTTTATTTTCTTTCTTCCCATAACGATCGGGTTTTCAGCACTTGAATTTGCAGCACATGAATACTGAGGATGTATTATTGTCGATTTTCGAGGGTCGAAAATCCCATTCTTCGCATTTGGTATCAGAGCTTAGGTTGAGCGAACAACTGAACCTAATAGGGGTAAAGTCTCATCAGAGATAGGGTTAGTAACACCCTAGGTCGAGTAACTCATTAGAGATAGGGTTAGTAACATCCAAGAATGAGTTGAGAGTATATTATATAAGAGAGTGTATTTGTTAATGATACACAAATGATTTTTGTTTTAGAAAGATATGGTAAATGAAATAATTTTACCTAGGATTATATTTTGAATACAAAGAATATATTTTGAAAAAAAATAATGATTATATGTTATAACTTGAATGATAGTTAGATTAGTAAATCTAAATACAAACATCTTGTGAATAGAATTTTACAGTTTGACTATAAGATGTTTAATAACAACATTGAGAAGATTAAGAGTAATTTAGAATAGTATTTGAATAATGAGAAATTTTATCTAAAAAAGGGTTTCTGGGAAGGGAATTTTCAAAGGATTTTATTTTAAATATTCTAAGTATTGGTTTGGAGAAACAATATCATGTTCTTAGCAAACTATCACCCTTAACATTATGCAGTTAAAATGGATTTATGCTGGGATGAACTTAGATTTATAACCTAATGTTATATTTAGTTAAGACAATTTAAATGCTTAGTACCTAAGCATTTGTTATTAATAATCATAGAAACCCTCAAGCCACGGGAGAAAGTATTCAAAAGGGGAGACCTCAAGAGCAAACTGGGGTGATAAAAATGATCAAATCATTCTTTCGAGTGATGAGAAGGAACCCAAGAAATGGCCACTTTGCAATATTAAGCCCATTATTAGAGGAAAATTGGACCCATACACCCAACTAGATAAAGACGATTACCCTATGGCCAAAATGCCTATATCTTCCCCGACTCATGAACTTATTATAGTGTCTAGTGACGAAGAGACCCCTCAAGCCTTAGAAAGAATGTGGATCACTGACACAGTAAGTTCGAACTTGAACCAGAAGAGGAAATTCCTAAGGAGGAGCCGATGAAAGAAGAATATGAACCTAAAGAAGACATGAATACTATGATATCCCATGAGTCAAATAACAGCAGTAGAGATAGTAACGTCATGTGGGAGATGGATGGTGACCATATTTTTAGCGCGAGGAGTCATCAGATTCCACCATTCATTGAGACAACATGGAGGATGAAGAAGAATTTGTGGATCCCGAGGAAGAAACTAGAAGAATGAGAAATTATACAAGAAATGCCAGCAGGACTGGGGCATGTGCCATGGAACCAGCCCTGGTTGCCATATGAAGTGGATATGGTACCATAGATTGAGGACGGGAATGAAGCTGATAACGGACAAGATGATAGTGGTGACGATGGAGAAGTCTTGTTTGATTTTGAATATGGAAGTGGACCGTCAGCATCGGGCTTAGAGGAGCGATTATGACTTGAGATTGGAAGATTTGAGAACACCTATCTAGTATTATGTAGTAGTATATATATATATGCATGGCTTGTAAGGTAGTTATGTTTGTATATGTATTATGAAAACCCAAGTAGGTTTAGAAGGACTTAAGACTAGTTTAAGTATGTGAGGAGAAATGATGTGTGTAAGATAAGGATGAATGTAAATTATTAAACATGTACGATATAATTATGTCCTTTGTTTACGACTTTGTTTAAATGTGAATACACAAACCACTTAAGAAAATTTCATAAGAATAAAACAATATCTTTAAGAAATGTTTAAAAACTTAAACAAAGATTTTCTAAATATTTTGGAAAAGATAAAAAGTATATGCATTTTACATGAATTATTTCATAACACAAATTTTTGGCCTAAAAGATTGGAATATAGGATTTTGATATCCGAAAAGGATTTATCACTTAACCTTTAGGGTAAACACTGATGAGGATTTGTAGTTGGATCCTTACATTTTCTATCATAGTTGAGAGCTATGCAAGGAAAATAGAAGTTTCTGAGCCTGATCAAAGTCGAAGGATCAATACTAGTTTGAAAGTAAAGTTGTATATTTGAAAATTAGATCGAATCAGATATTGCGTACATATAATCAATATACATTATACAAATATAAGTTTAAAAATAAATATTTTGGGCAAACACCTTTGGGTTTTGCATTGTAATTTCGAGGACGAAATTATTTTAAGGAGGGGAGTCTATAACGACATGCAAATTTATTGCTTTGATAAATTATATTTATTTTTAAAATATTCAAATATAAGCTTTTTAACATAGATAATGTTGTCTTAAACAATAAATAATGATGGTAATCTTATTTTGAATAAGTATTTACAAAAATATAAACTTTGGAAAAATGTAGATAAAATGACCGAAAATCATTCTATGAATAAACAGTCCTATAATTTTTAGAAGTCATGCAGGAAGCTGCATACATACACTTATTTATCCGTTTAAACAAGAATATGAAATAATTTTTTCTGGGAATAAAATGTACTTATGACATCACCAATAATGGCATCGTATTTAATAATTAATTTATGGATTTAAATTTAGATTTAGTGATTGAAAAATTATTAAATTATTCAAATAATTGTTTTAAAATGATAATAATTTGTTTTAATTGGTTATAGAGTGATAGTAAATAGTTTATAATAGTTTTATAAAGATATATACTTGATTTGAAAATATAAGAAAATTTGTATCGCTTTATCGACATAACGACACTTTTTGTAAAAAATTATTTAATATTAATTTATATGGTTTTATAATTCAAAAGAGATCATTTTAATTAGTTAAAATTGATAATAAATTAGTTCTCAAATTTTGTTTAAATTTATATGTAAATTAATTTATAAGTGAAAAGTGACCGGGAAACGGCTTCCCGATTTTCAACGGTTTAACGAACGAAAGTTATTCAAAGTTGTTTCAACCTTGTTTATATGTCTTGTGCACATATATAACATACACATATGCATCCTAACATATACATGAACAGACATATATATATATATATATATATATATACACACAACTATACTTACCATTTATATTAGAATTTACATATAACAAAAAGTATAAATATCCAAGATATTTTCTACCCTAAGAAGCAAACATCAACTCACTTACACACCGTCATCATCACACACATGGAAGCACAAGGGTGGATGGAATTGCCATGCGTCTTGAAGGAATAAAGAGGGTGTAGGCAAGGGGCAAAAGAGTAATTATACATTTAGACACTTATTTCCAAAGTTTTCCTATAAATACCCACCATTCTCTTCATAATTTTACACACTGTTCTACTTCATCTTCTTCCTCATTCTCAAGCTTTTCAATGTCTTCCAACCTTAAGGAAATTATGAAGAAAAATATTTCAGAAAAAGAAATTAAATTTATACAAGTATATATACATAAGCAATCCACTTCAAAACTAAGGAAAATCACTCCTTTCCTCATTCAAACCACATGGCCACCACATTCTACAACCAACGCCAAGCACTCCACCTCTCCAAGCATAGGCCATTCCATTCCTAAGGTCCAAGGCTTGATTCCGTAGGTTCTGATTCGATCGTAACGAAGCTATAGCGAATTTTCATGAAGTTAGAAACCAATGAAGGCAAGAATCTCTATATATATATATACATACACACACACACGATAATGATGATGTGATATGTTTGCTATGGATGTTTATCATGCTTTAATCATCAAGCATTAGTTGTTTTAATATAGTGTTTAATTGTGTAAACAAGTCATGTCAAATACACATCGATATTACACAAGGAAATCACTTTCCGAATCAAGTTATAAAAGAGATATGGAATCATTAAACCCCTTTGAAATGATTTAAAATGGTTTATAAATGTTTTATAAACACTAAAATCCAATTGGGTGTATTTTTGGCAAGTTATGAAAATTGAGTCAAAAATAGATGCGTCGTGTAACGGTAGTTCGCGATTTCACGCCATAACACTTTAAATCCATTTATACGATGGAATCGGTGTCGGAATTTTTTGGAATAAGAATTTTCTGAACTCTTATAATCATAATATTCAAACAAAAGAAAATGATAGAGATTTCTTTTAGTAGATTTTGAAATATGAGCAAAACAAATTTTCAGAATAGCCGTGGTTTGGCAGTTCGGAAACTAAAGCGATAAAATATTTAAAATTGATAATTTTAATTCTTTAAAAATATGGAATAAATTCTATAAATATTTTAAAATGTTTTTAAAGATATTTAAGTTATAAAAGTGGATTTCTAAATGATAGTAAAGTTATTTTGATCAAATAATCCTTAAAAGCACAATTCGCAGCACTTTTTGCAGCACTTTTAATAACTTTTGAGTATGGCTTTAAACTTAAGTATTCTTTCCCAAATCTTTTATAAATGTTTTCAAATAAATACTTAAGTATTTAAAATATGATTTGAAGGCTTTATAATTTATTTTAAAATGTTTAAATAAGCGATTTAAAGAAAAGCTGTTATTTAAGTGATTAAATCTTGGCTCTAAAAGCCGATGAGTAGACTGGATTTTTCTATTCATGAAATCTAGATGGGAGGTGCTTAAACTAAGGAAATGTGCAGGAGCAATCTGTGTCTTGGCTCACCTGGCCTCTTTCCTGGGCGAGGGATAGATAAGGTCAAAATGTCGGAAACGAGACAAGTTTAAAAGATTCAATTTTTCAAATTTCAACAACTTGGATTGTATAGAAATAATCTTCTTATAATTGGTATTAAATTCTAAGGAAGGAACCCGTACTATCCGTGTGAATTTAAAAGGTGATTTCATTTCTATTCGATGAATAGTAAAGGTTGAATACAGAAATTGATGTTGAGTAGAATCAGTATAATTTCTATCAAC
The DNA here is from genome assembly GCA_030737815.1 of Allium fistulosum. Taxonomy (NCBI): domain Eukaryota; kingdom Viridiplantae; phylum Streptophyta; class Magnoliopsida; order Asparagales; family Amaryllidaceae; genus Allium; species Allium fistulosum. The sequence goes on along the minus strand of CM060902.1, from coordinate 1,040,006,872 downwards.
CCTTTTTACTCAAAGAGGTTTTACAATATTATTTATTAGAAATGATTTTGATTTAGTATAATTTCTATGGATCCGTTTTACTTGAAAACCAACTAATTTGGATTTATCATCTTAGATAACATGGTTTCAACCTATTAAAAAGATATGTATTGGAAATAAGAAATCTTTTGTTGAGATTTAAATAAATGATTTGGAATTATTTTAATTCTTATGGATCCTTTTACTTAAAATTAATTGTTTTCGATTTATGGTAAACGATGTCTTAAATAACATTGTTTTTGACCCATTTAAAAGTTAAGATTTGGGAATCTTTTTTAAGATTTAAATAAAGGATTTGTAGATATTTTCCTAGGTAAAGGATGAAATGATTTGGAATTATTCCACGATTTAAAAAGGTTTTAATTAAAAAAAGAGTTGATAAAAGAGGATTAATGCTTCCGTATATCCCGGAAAGAAAGGTTTTAAAGATATATATCTCTATAAGATATTTTTGATAAAGAGAAAGTAATTAATCAAATGATAAGCACCTATTTACTTAACATCTTTTTATCGATGATTGGTTCGAAGGAACTAGGGTCGGATCTGGGTAATTCTTTACCGAAAACCACTTCGAACCAATTTACGAGTTCAAAAGTGAAGATATGTTGAAGACAATGAAGTTGAAGACAGGGATCTTCATAACGGAAGGACTGCTTGTTGATAATTTCATAGTAACTCCCGAGATAAATAAATAGCAGTCGTCCCTTCATTCTGGGATCTTCGTATGTAAGGACTATTCGCTACTAATCCTTGGGGTTGTGCCCGATAGGATGTGGTAGGAGAGTGCCTTCAGTTTTTCCTATTACTGGACAACTTGTATGGATGAATGTACGACATTGCATTTCTATGATCATAGTTCATTGATCTTTACAAACGTACATCTGTTTGGTGGTGTAGGAGGTAACCCTCTTATACTTAACAACATTCTCTGAGACATAAGAGCTTAGATGTTGTACTTTTGTTTAAATCAATTGTGTCTTGTTGGAAATGGCAATGTGGCATTTTAAGTGAAAATTTTCTAAGAAAGGTAAAAGTTGCCTCAAGCCTCACATCCGAGGAATTGTGAAATAGGGGTTGCTTTAAGGCTAAGTGGATTGCAAACCATTAGGGTATGATATCACCTTTCAAGATTTATTTTGCGCCCGCTATGACGTCGAGTTAAAAAATATGTGCTGTATGGTATAAGAGCTCTCGGATAGGTCGGGAACGGCCGGAGTGATATCGTATTCAGTTCTATCCGCCACCAGATGGGTCCGCTGGTAGGCCGATCTTAATTTGTAGAGGTTTCAAAGATGTCGATCCTTGATAGATTCCTCTAGAAATGTACTGTACGGGAGGTATTCCCTTGCCTCGCTATTTATTGGAAATCCATTCTCCAATAAGTGCCTTCGGACTTAGTTGTAAACCTATTATGCCATCAAATTTAACCAATGTAATTTCAGCTATTTGAATATGTTTATTTGAAAGGTTTTCAAAAGAATGTTATTAAAAATAATATCACTGGATTTCGCGTAGAAATGAATTGGTTATCATAAGGTAAAAATCTGTTCCGTGTTTATGTGCGGCATGGTCTTATGAGATACCCATTGTTTCCAAATACTTGTATTTTGAGTTTCTCACACTGTCCCATGACTGAGTCGGAGTTTATTTTCTTTTCATTAAACTCCAGATGCCCAACTTTTCCATGTAGCTTAGTAGTCACGTTTTATTTAGAGCATTTTAGGAGGGCTCGGGGCATGGAGTTAGAAGATTCTTATGAAGATTGTTATCCATTTCCACCACACTCGTGTACTATTGTATTACGCATTTGTAAGGACAAATATTTATAACGGTCCATGTTAATGTTAAGTGAACTCTGATAAATGTATTTAAAATTTTCCAGTATAAAGATTACATGTTGAAATAATATATGTTATTCCATTCGTGTAAGATAATGTTATGTCTTTATTTTCTTTCTTTCCTTAATGATCGGGTTTTCCAACACTTGAATTTGCAGCACGTGAATACCGAGGATGTATTAGTGTCGATTTCCTATAGTGGAAAATCCAGTTTGTCAAAGCCAAAGTTCAAAGGAAGTATGTGAGTTTGACCATTCTGTGTTTACGTCATTCAATTCAAGGCTTCCTTATTAGTATCATCATTCTTTTATTTGTTTTATTTTGCGCTAAGTACATGCAAAACAAAACATGTACCAAATACTTCAGTTTATAGTACTTGAAATGAGCATTGCATACATCACAACGTAGGCACTTTTTCCTTTATATGCTTAAAGGAAAATAACTGCATTACATTATAAATTCAAATAACTCATTTAAACAGGCACATGTGGATGCTGTGCCATTTTTCTTTGTCGTTCACCTGAAAAGCAAGACCCATTTTCAAAAATTATACAACTACTAGTAAAAGTTTCGGTAGTGTTTGGTTTAAAAATGAACTTTGTGTTTTCGATTTTCAATATGTATCTTAAATATGAGAAGAATGGAGGGACGACGGAGTGGATGAAAGAAAGACGGATGGGGGACGAAGGGGATAGAGGGACGATAGAAAAATGGATTATTTCACGTGCTTGTGTTATTTCCAAAAATGCGTAAAAAAAATTGGTTTCTATTTTGTATATTAACTTCATATTCTAAATCGGTCGTTTTCGGCAGTATAAATGCGCCGTGTGTATTTTTATATGGACGAAAACCCAAAATTAAAAATTAAAAACCAAATACTACCTTCGTATTTATGCATTTTTTTAAATTTCTCCATAACGAAATTGCTGGATTTTCTCCATATTTACCTACTACAAGAATAAAACTTAAGCTTCGCTAGGTCGCAGTCTCAATCAATGTCACCACAATAAATGATAACTCTGCCTACGTAAGCAACATCATGCATTGACCAAATCATGTATAAATTATTCCAGCAAATGCCATAACTATCAATATCACTCAATTAAGACTTGTAGAAAACCATATAAATGACTTAAAAAGTTAACATACTTGCATGTAATAAGTACATCTTTTGTTCAAAACTCTAGGTACAAAGAAAAATACTTTATATAAGACTTACTTTTTCAAAAAAATGTTCCCAGTAAAGAACCACCAACCACAACGAGGTACAAAAGGTTTATACTGACAAAATTATTGTTCAAAAATAAGTTATGATTAATACAATAACTATCAGTTTAATGTTTACCAATGTTGCAAGACCATGACTAACCATTGCTCCACCGATCACACTAAGAGGAGATGAAGCTGCCATAAGTGCTGCATTTGAAGTAAAAGTTTATCTTGTGTAATGCTATATGAATATAGCATTATATATGTATAATGCTATATGAATACGTCATTCTATTATCCTTTAGACTAAATTTTAAAACTTGTATCCTTTAAACTAAAATTGGTATTATGTTTTTTTCCTTTAGATTAATTCAGTCTTGCATAATTTGCATGCATAGGATTTAGGAGCTTCATCCGAAGATTTGAAATTCTGGAACTTAGAATCATGTCGGTATTTACAATTATGATCGATATCGATAATTGATCATCGGTACCGACCATTAATTATTGATACCGGTCATTGGAATTAAGTTAGTACCAGTCATTGGGATTAACTATCAGTAATTAATGGTCAATACCAACCATTAATGGTCAGCATCGACCATAAATATTGCATAATTTGTTTGTGTGGGACTTAGGAGCTTAATCTACGAAGAAGGCTTAAACTTCTAGAACTTGGAATCATGAGGGTAGTGATATTTAATGATCGATACCCATCATTTTTGAAACACTCCGCCTATATACCCGTACTAACAAAGATAATACTAAGTAATATTGTTAAATGAGACTATAGTGGATACACACATGAATATTCCCTTGGGATAAAACTGATACGTATTTCAAAATCGAATAAATAAACTCACCTATACATACAAAGTATCGACAAAAAGCGATAAACACGTGCATTTCTAGGGTAGAACAATACACAATATACAATAGATAGTAGAGATCAAAGAGTCGAGTCGCAGCGATAATATATAATATAAAATATACAAGATCTGTCCATTATACATCATAAGGATATCCATACATGAAACAATATAATACAAGATGATTTACAACAACACTAAGCATTAGCTACTTCTAAGTCCAATAAACACAAGCTGGTCTCAACGTCCCAAAACCTTAAATGTTTCGGATTGACCCGAGTATTACATAAATAACACACGAGTCAGACTATGTCTAAATATAGAGGTCAATATACGTATGTAACTCAGTATTTACTAGTTATAATAATACGATAACATCATCAATATAACTCAGACAACAACCATAATGTCAATGTGAGTATATATATATATACATATATATATATACATATATATATATATATATATACATATATAGTTATATATGCATGGTATATAATTCTATTATATAACAATCCCCAAAGTATCAAAAAACGTTGAGTATCACAAAACTATGCATAAAGTTGTCATCACCTGTATAAAACCATATCAAATAAGGGATCACAGTATCAATGTCAAATGGGTGAATCATCCATATCAAAATCATTATCAAGATCCATAAAACATCAATACTTGAGATATCATCAAGTATAATCAGGCTAACGCACAATAATGTCTGAATATATCCCTCAATCCTAAATAATAAAATCTCATCATCAATATAATAATAGTCCTGCCTATCTGTAAAATAAAATAAAATAAAAGATATGAGAATCCACTACACTCTGGACACCTATCATAAATATAATCTCATCTCCTTATATAGAAATAAATAGTGACATGAGCTGATTGTACGACGGACATGAAATCCCAAGTAGAGTCATATCTCAACATGTGGGTCGTCTAGCCATATCCATACTTAGGTGAGGTATATCAATAGTATATGCTAATCTATCACTCCACTAGAACCAGTAGGGAGACTGATGGTCTTTTGCTTTCTCTAGGAGCAAATGGGTTATCCAACCAATCCGCTCCTACTGTCTTTCGTTGCCTCCACGGTATCGTAACACATATCTATCAAAATACTCATCAACGCAAGGACTTCAAGTCACGACCCGACTCCGGCCCATATGGTAATAGGCTGCTGTCCAAGGTGACATAAGGAGCTAAGGGTTAACCACCTAGCTGTGAATATAATAGTATGTCACGGATCTGTGGCGTGACCCCACGATCGGGGCGCTTGAATGGATGCTAGCCATCCGGTTCACTCGACAAACACATAGTATCTACGTATATAGGTAACCCACCTAACTCAAATCCATGAGCTTTACCTCACGTAAGGATTAACCTAGTATCATTGATCTCATCATATGAATGGCATCTACTTACAATGAATAAGAGAATAAATATCACAACAGCATCCCATACCACTGCGTGACACTCAATCATTTATTCACTACTCATAAACTATGCTCAATCTCCATAATATTCTATATAATGGTTCAAAGAATAACTGAACAAATATTATCGAAATTCTCATACTAGACGATACTATAATTCCATTTATTTAGATTCCTTGTTACACAGAATTAAAATATCACAAATACATACAGAAGGATGCCATCATTGTATGAAATCACATCAAAAAGTAACCAATCAAATCAATATCTAATGGCGAACCTTATAACATCAAAAATCAAAATAGAAGAGTGAAATAAGAAATACGTAGTGAAACTTCATAATCAAATATTTATATCAATATCCAAGAATAAATAACTCTATTGTAATACACAATCTTTACTTACACACAAAGCTTCCAAAAGCTGTTATTCTACTTTGAAATAAATTTATAAATTTCCAAAATAATTCGTTATATTTCAAACCATAAAATATAATTAAAATGTCATTTAATATTCAAAATATTCGATAATTCAATTTAGAAATCTCTCAATAATATTCAGAAATCATTTCATGATTTTCAAAAATTATAAAATATTTCTACGAAACTTTTTATAATTAAAAATAAATTTCCTTTAAATATTATAGTATTTATATAATATGTTTAAACTAAATTCCTATAAAAGCATTTCTTATAAAATTTCAAAGATATATTATATAAAAATCATACTATTGTCACACATTTTGAACATTAAAGTATATATATATATATATATATGCACGCGCACATTAGGGCACTAGGGCACCATCGGTTAACCGTTAGCGGTCAACAAATGACCCTACAGGTGTTGCTAATTTCTGAAGCAAAATCCAATCTTTGCTTCACTTCTTCCTCCATTTAATTCGATGCACACACAAATCATTCGATAATTCAATGCACATACACGTAACAATAATATACTCATCCAATAATTCAAGGTTGACATAAATTTGTAAGTTAAATCACTCACTAGAGCTTCTGTATATTCATCTTATCTACTCTTCCTTTCCTGTAACTTTCCAGCTTCAAATATTTATGATTAATACTTGCATCCCTCATTAGGTAATGGTGTAGAATTATTTCAACAAGTAGAAACTTGAATTTACGATGATTTATTTTAATTATAATTTGGTTTGTAAAGGAAGTAGGGTTTCATGATTTATTTTAAGGAAGTAGAGCCAGAAATTGATAAGGAAGAAGTATACGAAAACTAATATTTACAGAATGAAGAGAAATATCTCAAATTAGAAAAATTAAGATATTAGGATGGTGGAGTCTAGGTTTGAGTTAAATGGGCTTGGGCTTGAGACTATTTTAATGAATATTCATCTCTTCTTCTCTTTCTTTTCTTTTATAAACCCATTCTCACTTGATCTCAACCCATTATCTCCAAGCCAATTACCTATGTTTTAGCCACCCCTAGACCCTCCCAAAACCGAATATTGCAGCCTCAATGATGGGCCTTAAACCCATCTAAGCCCAAGATAAAATACTATGAAATTAAATCTAATTTAATCGCTTGTCGATTTTGTATATCGATCGATATATTTATAACTGTTATAAATATATATAACATTATTTATTTCTCAAATCATAATCAAATTTTATAATTAATATTTCATAAATATTAATTAATTTATCACAATTATAAACTAATTAAATCGTTCAGTCTTAAGGGAATTCATCATTTCGGCTGTGTAACTCTTGGGTGTAAATTTGGTCAGTGATTAACATCGAACTATTCTAACACTATGCCATAGATTGCATACTGCAACACCCAAGAAGTGATGCAGGAAGTGCCAAAAAATGTTGTTGTAGGCTAAAAAAGGGCAAAGGCAACACTTTCTCGGTGATGCATTTTGCTGCGTTGCCCTAGAGTCAAAGGCAACATCTTTGCGGCCCTAGGGCAACATCGGTTCTGTTGTTGCCACAGGTACCAAATTTACTAAAAAGTGGGCCCCACAATCTGGGCCCCAACATGTGGGCCCACATTTTTGGGCCCACTAATTCTGTGGCCCACCTTTACGGAACCCTGTTGTGGGGCCCATATTCATTAATCTATGGTAACACTTTTACCATCCAACGGCAACACTTTGTCAGTTTATTACCACATTTAACATCACATACTGCAATATTATATCATATCTATGGCAACACCTTTTGCAATTTAAATTGGAAATGTACTGCAACATTATAATACTGCAACATTATATCATATCTATGGCAACATTATACTGCAACATTATATCATATCTAATGGAAACATTACACTGCAACAAAGAACTTTTCATTTCAGAATAACCAGCAACACAAGTTTTACTTAGTCAAGTACAAAATAACAAACATACTTAAAAACATAGCCAGTGTATTCATAGTTACAGCCAGAACATACTAAATTCTACTTATTAACAGTACATTCATATTTGCGAGCCTCCAGTGCCATCAGTGCCTCTAGTGCCTCCAGTGCCATCACTGCAGACGGTCGCACAAAGATCCCCAAAATCAATTTGCATGTCAGGGTTTGCTTCGCCTAATTTCTTAAACACCCATGTCAAGTTCTCCCGAACTTTTTGGTTCACCTTTGCAACAAATTCATTTTGGACCTTCTTGTTCACCTTTGCTTCGACTTCGTCAGCTATATTTTCCCTTATCTTCGCTGCCAGCTCCTGTATGTATGTGCTTGTTGTTGGGGCATATTTTGAAACTTCTGCAGACTTTGTGTGCCGTCCTATAAGCCAAGATGGACCATGCGACTTTCCATCAGAAATCATTTCTTGAACAACTCCATCACTTCCTCCTTTACCTATTTCTTTTTCAATCTTATCCTGCAAAATAAAGCAGTTTCAAAATGTTACATTAAATAAAATTAACAATTTTGAAACAAGTTTCTTAAACAAGAATTGTTTTGCAATATCTATTAACAGTTTTAAAATGGATTCAGAAAATATCCTGCTATAGGTTTCAACAAAACAGGATCTAATTCTACAAAAATGTCGATGCGCAAAATGAAGCATTTTTTTGACATATGATTGAAGAGAAAATAAAATTCTTACAATTCTGTACTTCATTACTGAAGTATCAGTCTTGTACACCTTTCCTTCTTTCCGCTTGCGAGTTTTAACAAAAAGTTCTCCATCTGATTCGTTGGACTGATACAAATTAAATGAAAAAAGTTAGACAGCAAAAGGATATCAAACCAATTTTTCCAGAACATATATCACTAATCAATTCAGAAATTATACTCAAAGTCAAAGCAAAACTAAGGTAAATATGATCGCCTTTACATAAAAAAAAATCTCGGTTCAAATGAAGAACATAAACCACAAGTGCACACCAGCTAAAAGTCTCGAGCAACTCACAGATGCAAAATTGGAGCAACAGTAAGTTCTCAAGCAGCTTACAAGTGCAAAAATAAAGAAACAACAAGTATAAAATCACAACATATGTAGCAACAATATCAGAGCTTTTTCAAGCATAGCATCAAGTGATGTATCAGTTTTGCAAAATTCAAGGCTGAGCTAAAGAAAATTTGCATAGTAAATATCCCATATGTCTATGCTTTCAAATTATTACTGTAAGCACAGAGAAAACAAATATCCCATGATTCATCTTAGATTCTGATGCAAAACTAAGATTACCCCATGATTAACCCATGAGCCATGAACATATATATAATACTAAAACGATTTAAGCCTAGCAAGGTAGTAAAGCCATCAACATACAGCAGACAAAAGACATGCATCAACTTGACATCCATATGCTTAAGAGTTAAGAGTGTATCCAATAGTTTACAAATTACTTAATTTCCACAGAGATGGATTGGACTCATATTTAATGTTTAATATGCATCTAACTTGCAGACGTATATTGACCAAATGAGTACAAATGCATGAGCATGACGGACACTGGTTTGGAAAAGAAGAATTGAGTTTTCTATGCCAAAGGGGGCAAAGAAAGGCTGATTTATATTTTTATAAATTTTATGTACTTTTGGACCATTCGCAAAAATTTTATACACTTATAACCAAGGGGAACGTTCCAAAATTCAAAGGAATTGAGTCAAAGGAAGAGATTGAGGCTCGAATGAGAGTGATTCTGTAAATACATTTACCCTATATGTTAAGTTTTGCCTAGAGCTACCAAAGCTCTGATACCAACTGTAACGACCCGCTATTTTGGACCATTCGCATCCATTATAAGTGTATAGGTAGACACTCATGCCGGAATTGAATTGCTCAAAATACCGCGTTGTTAATTTAAATTTGGCAAAACTGAACATATACAGTAAATAAATAATCACAGATCACAGACACAGAGTAATAAATGCAGCGGAAATAAAGAGATAGTAGTTCATGAAGCTACTATATAAATGTATAAGTTACATCAAAGTTAAACCAGATACAACGGAAGAGTAATACGATACATCAGATACAAATCAGAATACATCACTGGAATCATCGAATACTGAAAGCAGAATAGATGGCTGGATCTTCAAGCAAAGCTCCAACTTCAAAGGTGAGTCTCGAATACTGGTACACTCAGTCTGACCCGAGCGTAAAGAAAAACACAAAACACTCGAGTCAGGATTAACATTCTTATATCAATAAATCCAACTCAAGTGAAATAGCAATTGAAATACAAGTAACTCAAAGGATGTTTGGAATAACCATCCTTTAAGGATCCGTTAAACTATCTACTATGTAGTAGTGTACGATAAGTAGATAATGTCTATCAGTAATATAAAGATATCAAAATAGTGTTAAGTCATGGCCCATTCCACCCTTAACACATTTTTATTCCCAAGAGCATATATAAGACCGTAGTTTCCCCAAAACCGGAAGTCACCAGAGGGCAATCCATATACTAAAGGTATAAACCAAAAATCGTAGTGGTCGCGTATAAAGGAATACAAGTATGACAAGGCACATGAGGCAATACCCAAGGTAGTGACACTACCGTTTGCCTGATCCGGACTGGTGAGAACACATCGCCGCAGCGATCGAAACACCGTGAAACAACACTCCCAAAATCAAGGGTGCACCAATCGACAACAAGTAATGAGTAGTTCGAAGAAGTGTGTTCACTTGAGGTAGCTGACCTCCATTGGCCCAGCACGGCTCCTGTTTTAGTCATTTCCAATTTGACACAAGTGTCAAGGCTATCCATTATCGTTCTCTTTCTTCAGTCATCACGTACATCATTCCAACCACTTCATTCTGGATCACACTCCGCGTATAGTTATTAAAGTGGTTTCAGTTTAGACAGAGAGTATGTCCCTAACCGATTCCGGTCTCTTTAATAACTTCGTAATTTATTACACCGATTGGTCATTTATATATTTCAAAACCAAATCAAATTCAATTTCAATTTCAATTCGTAAACCAACATTTCATTTGTCTTCTAAATCAATTTCCAAAATTTACGTTTCAAACTTCCAAATTACCATTTCAAAACTTATAATACAATTTCAATTTCTTTTTAAAACAATTCAAATATTGATTCAAGTTCGAAGATAAGTTTCATTCCGAAATCATTTAAATTAATTTAATTTAACATTCAAATCAATTTAACTTCATTTATCGATTTCATTTAATATTCGTTAAGTAAATTTGTCATTCAAAACAATTTCTATTTGATTTCCAATTCATTAATTCAATTACTTAAGTTCAACTTCATTATATCAAAATTTCAAATTTAACTAAATTAGCTTCGATAAATCAACCCTTTAAATTACAAGTCATACATTAATTTCAAAAATCACATTTACATTTCTTGATAAAGAAATTCAATTACACATATTCATTTACTTAGTTACAATTTCAAAGCTCAATTAAATAAGAACTAAATTTCACTAATTAAAAGTTCAATTTTAATTATCAAGGATTCAATTTCATTTAATTTAAATAATTCAATCTCATTAAATTATTAAATAATTTCAAAACTTATTTCAATCATTTCTTAAATTAAACAACATTCTTTCATCAATTTCTTAATTTATATTTCATTTCAGATTATTAAATATTCACATTTAAATTTCATTAAAATTCAATTTCCAACTTCATTTCAAACCATATTATTTATTCAAATAAAATCTTCATTTTATTTTTAAATCAAATTATTGACCAATCGAGTTTTTATTTAATTCTCTATCCTAAGTCAAGTTCATTTGGATATTTATCATTTCAACCCGATTCCAATTTAATTCAAAATCAAAATATAGCAAAGGGAACTTGCAGTGTGATAACTGGGATGGTGTCAAAGTAAATAAACAAGCAATAACAACAATCAATACCAATCCAATAATCAATTCAAATGATCCTGAAATAATCGTATTAATTTACATTGTTGTTTGTGCAAATTAATATAATTATTTCTAGAATCTACACTATCATTTCATGTAGATTAAAGATTATTACATTACGGTTTTTCACTTGTCATCTATTACAATTTCATCCATCATCAATTTAAACAACCTATATTCTACGGTTCAAGATGTAATTAACCAAATTCTACGTGTCAATTAATTTAACATTAAAGGGGTCACATTATACGAATTTTTAACTAATCAAATTCAACATATAGATCCAATTTAAATCGTTAACTATCATATATCAATTCAATTGCATATTATTTATCACTTTAACATTAACAATTTAACGTTCAATATAAACATCAACAATCAATCATTTATCAACTAAACTGGATTATCATTGTATAAATAGCAGATAATTGTGTCAGATGTCACAGGTGAACTGATACAGGTAATAGCATATATAACAGTGTAATGAACTAACAGCAGCATTTCAATTATCGTTTCAATTGAAATCAGATTTAATAAATAAAAGAACATTAATCGTGAGTGATTGCTCACCTTTCGAGGCTAGAGAGGTTCGAAAATGAAATGAGTTGCGAATCCAAGCACGGATTCCAAAGCAAAGCAAGGTTTGGCACGAATTCGACGATCAAGGCTGATAATAAGGAATCGATGAAATAATTAGAACCAGTTTGATAGAAACATAAATTATATATATATTATTATTATTATTTCCATGAAATCAATATTTAATTTAAAACAAATATTAATATATATATAATTAAAAATCATTGTTTTAATTAAACACATAAAATATATATGTTATATAAAAATCAAGACTTGATAACCTTATAACCTTTATAAATAGGAAAAATCAGAAGCTTTATATATCATATTTAGATCAATACAAAATCAATGCATATATATATTACATAAAATATATATCATATGTACCCTATATGGAATCTTTTCCTAAACCCCGATATAATATATGTATAGAAATATATATAAAGTTATATGCACTGACTCTACAGGAAATTTCACTTCAGCCAAAATATACAAACTAAATTCATTATAATACATATTGGAACTTAATAGATCAAAGCTAAACTTACATTTCATATAAACAACAAATCGGTTACAAATAACCTATATAAACTTTTAAACCTTATAAACATACATTATAAACATCGCATATAACTAATATATTATATAATTAGCGTAAACTTATATAACTAACATATTATTAAATCTACATAAACTAACATTGTCCATTTATGCAAACTGTCAAAATATAAACTTGTATAACTTATATGTACTACCAACAGATTATATGCAACTTATAAAGCCTATACATATTCACCGACTTTACGATCTATATATGCACAAAATTTAAACATCACTATTAATAAACAGTATATTATCTTTCAAAATTCATATAATATATGTAGTGAAAACAAATATGAATGCGGCTACTTAAACAAAGCCCCTATATACATATATGTAAACCGTACATATGCAGACGAGTATAAATTCTTATATTAAGCTATATATATAAACTAACATATAGACTTACCTCATCTATAAAATAATCTGCTATAAACTTATATATAGTATATACCTATTATAAACAACCCTTACATATAAACCTTTTTTTAATGTAGATATAAAATACTATATATACAGCACACATATGAGTTACTACTTGATATATAAATAGACTTACATATATATAGTTTAAAAACTTTTATATACAAAACAAAAGAAATAACATAACTTTATTATATAAACATACATACCATGTACGAATCTATCTAAGGAAAAAAAGAGCTGAAGCAAGTCGAGTGATGAGCTTTGATCCGTGGCGGAGGGAGCTAGAGCAGCTATCAGTGAATGGAGATGTAGGCAAAGGGATGGGAAGTGGTGGCGTGTCTGGAGTACGATCAGGTTGGAGGTCTGGAGTGGGCGGACGACAAGGTAGGTAACTGTTGCGTTGGTGTTTGGGTGCATATAGGTGATAGGTAACTTCGGTGAGAGGTTGGAGTGGATCTCGGTGGGCGACGGTCGAAAAAAATGGCAGGTAGGTGGCTTAAGGTGGTGGATCCGTCTCGGCACCTCCAAAGGTTTTGGCTCGGGTTAATCACAGACGGTGCTAGAGGGTGATGGGGAGGTGGCGATTGGGGTCGACTGGGCTTTGGCGTTGGCTGACGATGCTTGGATCGGGTTTATGGCGAGCTAGCAGTGAGCGGCAGTGGGTTAGTGAAATGGGTGGAAGAGAACTGTAAGATGAACACATGCAACTATTATAAGGAAGAGAAGAGAAAGATGGGTAGAGGAATAGATGCAGTGGAAAGCTTTTAAATTATATACTTCTCACTTGAAGCAACGTACAAAAAAGATGTGAACAACCAATCTGAGTAGGGGAACAAACCAGAGAATATAATTAATTTTTTATTATTATTTGGGAATAGCAATAGCCTTTCTTTGGAATTCAAAATTTATAAAAGCAAATGTCTATTGTAATCTATACGTTACATAATAGAAAGACAAGGGAACCAAAAGGTTATAAACGGTACCGGTACGGTGACCGTTTCACGATTTCTGCTGTGTACCGAACCTCAAAATACAGGATTGAATATACCATAGAGATCAGCACGACGAGATGATCAAAATGGTATAAAGCTATCAGTGGTACGATTGAATTATAAATATTCAAATTTTTCTACTAGCGGAAAATGCAAGAAAAACGCTGAAAAATAAGATCGACGGAGCCAAAGAAGTCCGAATTTGGAAAAATGAAAAATGAAGTTTGCTCAGAAGATGGTTTAGAATTTTTCTATGTAAAAATATTTAGGTTCCGATAACATTTTATTTTCATCGCTTTTTAACTGATTAAATTGAAGTAAATTTACGCGCGAAATAAACTTTCATATTTTCGGACGAAAATATACCAGTTGCTATGTTTAACTAGATGCATTTCAAATATCAAATTTTTATTTCAAAATTTTATCGTTTAAAATTTCGCAAAATTTCAACTAATTACGATATTAAAACAGTTGAAATTTACGGGTCGTTACACTCTCCCCCACTCAAAACTTTTCGTCCCCGAAAAGGAACGAGGTAGGAGAATAGAAACAATCAGAAAGAAAAACAGATTTGAAATACAAAATAACAATTAATTTAAACCATATAAATTCAAATTTAAATTAATTGATATTCAATAATTGATTTAATCCATTTGATTTCACTAAAATCAATCTCAACTATTTCTAAATTCATTATCTTATTATTCAATTATCTTCAATTTACAATTTCTAAAACCATAAATTTGAATAGTCTTTTATTATAATCATATTTTTTTCAGCAATTTAAATTCTTCTTTATTCCAAATTATTGTTAAATTTATTCTACTTAATATATCTAATTACATACATTTAACCCATATAAATTAATTTAAAACATAAAAGTTTCGATTTAAATTAATTTACATCTATTAATTTCTTTTAAATTCAAGGTATTTTCATATGTTGATCAAATTTCAATTTATTAGTTCTTTCAAAACAAATTTATTTCATTATTAACTGAGTTTACTTATTATCGTATCTAACGCTATTAACATCTTTATAATCAAAATTTAGTGTATAACATTTATTATAAACACTCAAATTTTATTTGTAAATTCAATTTATCTTATATATTATCCAATTACATATTCAACTTCTGAATGATTTAGGTAAGTTGTATTAGAATGCAGTTGAACAATATACAAATAAAATTTTCTCAATTCAATTATTCAAGTTTAAATATTTATTCCAAATTTTGGTTTTATTTTATAATTAAAATCATCCTTTAACAAAATTTAAGAATTAGATTTCCGATTAACTTTAAACAATTTAGAGATATATATAATATATTTATATCAAATCAAATTAAATTTTAAAATAAGATACCTATATATATAAATCAAATTATACTGAAGAAATTCAAATCAAAATATTTTTCAAAACAAAACCGTAGCAAAGCTACAGAATAGTATCTCCACTTCGAAACTCGAAAATGAATGTCGATGATGCGGCCGCCATCACCGAAATTATTTTCCAGCGACAAAGAGAAAAGCACTGATTAAACATCTAAAATTTCTTTGGAATGATTTCTATTTGAAAATATCTTAAATACTTTACACTTTAAAACTTTCAAATCAAAGTTTGAAATCACCTGAAATTTAAATTCTCAGTTTCTTGGTTTAAATTCATTACAATTTTCAAATAAATTATAAACCGTGTTTTTATTACAATTATTTATATGAGACAGAAGCCAATGGTTTAGGTGACATATTTAAAATCCAATATTATTTATTAACAAACAATTCAATTTAACTATCAAAATTCAGAAAATCATACTTATATATATAATATAATTATTCAAAATTTAGTTCATTTACCAAATTTTAAAAAAAAAATAATATTGTGTCGGTTTGCTCTGTTAAAGAGTTTTGGAAATCCTATCGATAGCGTTGATCAGACGAATCGATCGAAAATCCAAATCAACATCAACAACTCAAACAACACGATAAAATTTAAAACATTTTAAATACTAATTTACAAATACTCTTCCTCGTTCGACGATACAATAATAGATTTCAAAACATGTATAGCGATTCAAATTTGATGGAAATCAAATCAAAGAGAATTTTGATTCGAAGATAGGTTTGAAACAAAGATAAGACAATTAAATAACAAGATAGAAAGATGAATAAGTTTATATAAATCGCGGGCAACCTTAACCGGGTCAACAGTGACTTCAAGAATAAGATCGATGTGGAATTCCGGGGTAAATCGACATTCGATCTCAAGAAATAGAATTCAGGTATAGCAGGAGATAAATAGCATCGTAAACCGAGGATGCAGAAATCTTCGGTAAATCAATGCCTATTGTAAAGGAGTTTCACCCCTTTTCAAATCATTCGAAGTTTGGCGAGACCGCCGATTCATTATAAGGGTCATTCGAAGTGGAGTTATGGGATACTCCAGAATTGAAAGAAGACGAATAGTGAGGGACACGAATGAATTTCGGAACCGAGGGGAACGTTCCAAAATTCAAAGGAATTGAGTCAAAGGAAGAGATTGAGGCTCGAATGAGAGTGATTCTGTAAATACATTTACCCTATATGTTAAGTTTTGCCTAGAGCTACCAAAGCTCTGATACCAACTGTAACGACCCGCTATTTTGGACCATTCGCATCCATTATAAGTGTATAGATAGACACTCATGCCGGAATTGAATTGCTCAAAATACCACGTTGTTAATTTAAATTTGGCAAAACTGAACATATACAGTAAATAAATAATCACAGATCACAGACACAGAGTAATAAATGCAGCAGAAATAAAGAGATAGTAGTTCATGAAGCTACTATATAAATGTATAAGTTACATCAAAGTTAAACCAGATACAACGGAAGAGTAATACGATACATCAGATACAAATCAGAATACATCACTGGAATCATCGAATACTGAAAGCAGAATAGATGGCTGGATCTTCAAGCAAAGCTCCAACTTCAAAGGTGAGTCTCGAATACTGGTACACTCAGTCTGACCCGAGCGTAAAGAAAAACACAAAACACTCGAGTCAGGATTAACATTCTTATATCAATAAATCCAACTCAAGTGAAATAGCAATTGAAATACAAGTAACTCAAAGGATGTTTGGAATAACCATCCTTTAAGGATCCGTTAAACTATCTACTATGTAGTAGTGTACGATAAGTAGATAATGTCTATCAGTAATATAAAGATATCAAAATAGTGTTAAGTCATGGCCCATTCCACCCTTAACACATTTTTATTCCCAAGAGCATATACAAGACCGTAGTTTCCCCAAAACCGGAAGTCACCAGAGGGCAATCCATATACTAAAGGTACAAACCAAAAATCGTAGTGGTCGCGTATAAAGGAATACAAGTATGACAAGGCACATGAGGCAATACCCAAGGTAGTGACACTATCGTTTGCCTGATCCGGACTGGTGAGAACGCATCGCCGCAGCGATCGCAACACCGTGAAACAACACTCCCAAAATCAAGGGTGCACCAATCGACAACAAGTAATGAGTAGTTCGAAGAAGTGTGTTCACTTGAGGTAGCTGACCTCCATTGGCCCGGCACGTCTCCTGTTTTAGTCATTTCCAATTTGACACAAGTGTCAAGGCTATCCATTATCGTTCTCTTTCTTCAGTCATCACGTACATCATTCCAACCACTTCATTCTGGATCACACTCCGCGTATAGTTATTAAAGTGGTTTCGGTTTAGACAGAGAGTATGTCCCTAACCGATTCCGGTCTCTTTAATAACTTCGTAATTTATTACACCCATTGGTCATTTATATATTTCAAAACCAAATCAAATTCAATTTCAATTTCAATTCGTAAACCAACATTTCATTTGTCTTCTAAATCAATTTCCAAAATTTACGTTTCAAACTTCCAAATTACCATTTCAAAACTTATAATACAATTTCAATTTCTTTTTAAAACAATTCAAATATTGATTCAAGTTCGAAGATAAGTTTCATTCCGAAATCATTTAAATTAATTTAATTTAACATTCAAATCAATTTAACTTCATTTATCGATTTCATTTAATATTCGTTAAGTAAATTTGTCATTCAAAACAATTTCTATTTGATTTCCAATTCATTAATTCAATTACTTAAGTTCAACTTCATTATATCAAAACTTCAAATTTAACTAAATTAGCTTCGATAAATCAACCCTTTAAATTACAAGTCATACATTAATTTCAAAAATCACATTTACATTTCTTGATAAAGAAATTCAATTACACATATTCATTTACTTAGTTACAATTTCAAAGCTCAATTAAATAAGAACTAAATTTCACTAATTAAAAGTTCAATTTTAATTATCAAGGATTCAATTTCATTTAATTTAAATAATTCAATCTCATTAAATTATTAAATAATTTCAAAACTTAATTCAATCATTTCTTAAATTAAACAACATTCTTTCATCAATTTCTTAATTTATATTTCATTTCAGATTATTAAATATTCACATTTAAATTTCATTAAAATTCAATTTCCAACTTCGTTTCAAACCATATTATTTATTCAAATAAAATCTTCATTTTATTTTTAAATCAAATTATTGACCAATCGGGTTTTTATTTAATTCTCTATCCTAAGTCAAGTTCATTTGGGTATTTATCATTTCAACCCGATTCCAATTTAATTCAAAATCAAAATATAGCAAAGGGAACTTGCAGTGTGATAACTGGGATGGTGTCAAAGTAAATAAACAAGCAATAACAACAATCAATACCAATCCAATAATCAATTCAAATGATCCCGAAATAATCGTATTAATTTACATTGTTGTTTGTGCAAATTAATGTAATTATTTCTAGAATCTACACTATCATTTCATGTAGATTAAAGATTATTACATTACGGTTTTTCACTTGTCATCTATTACAATTTCATCCATCATCAATTTAAACAACCTATATTCTACGGTTCAAGATGAAATTAACCAAATTCTACGTGTCAATTAATTTAACATTAAAGGGGTCACATTATACGAATTTTTAACTAATCAAATTCAACATATAGATCCAATTTAAATCGTTAACTATCATATATCAATTCAATTGCATATTATTTATCACTTTAACATTAACAATTTAACGTTCAATATAAACATCAACAATCAATCATTTATCAACTAAACTGGATTATCATTGTATAAATAGCAGATAATTGTGTCAGATGTCACAGGTGAACTGATACAGGTAATAGCATATATAACAGTGTAATTAACTAACAGCAGCATTTCAATTATCATTTCAATTGAAATCAGATTTAATAAATAAAAGAACATTAATCGTGAGTGATTGCTCACCTTTCGAGGCTAGAGAGGTTCGAAAATGAAATGAGTTACGAATCCAAGCACGGATTCCAAAGCAAAGCAAGGTTTGGCACGAATTCGACGATCAAGGCTGATAATAAGGAATCGATGAAATAATTAGAACCAGTTTGATAGAAACATAAATTATATATATATTATTATTATTATTTCCATGAAATCAATATTTAATTTAAAACAAATATTAATATATATATATATAATTAAAAATCATTGTTTTAATTAAACACATAAAATATATATGTTATATAAAAATCAAGACTTGATAACCTTATAACCTTTATAAATAGGAAAAATCAGAAGCTTTATATATCATATTTAGATCAATACAAAATCAATGCATATATATATTACATAAAATATATATCATATGTACCCTATATGGAATCTGTTCCTAAACCCCGATATAATATATGTATAGAAATATATATAAAGTTATATGCACTGACTCTACAGGAAATTTCACTTCAGCCAAAATATACAAACTCAATTCATTATAATACATATTGGAACTTAATAGATCAAAGCTACACTTACATTTCATATAAACAACAAATTGGTTACAAATAACCTATATAAACTTTTAAACCTTATAAACATACATTATAAACATCGCATATAACTAATATATTATATAATTAGCGTAAACTTATATAACTAACATATTATTAAATCTACATAAACTAACATTGTCCATTTATGCAAACTGTCAAAATATAAACTTGTATAACTTATATGTACTACCAACAGATTATATGCAACTTATAAAGCCTATACATATTCACCGACTTTACGATCTATATATGCACAAAATTTAAACATCACTATTAATAAACAGTATATTATCTTTCAAAATTCATATAATATATGTAGTGAAAACAAATATGAATGCGGCTACTTAAACAAAGCCCCTATATACATATATGTAAACCGTACATATGCAGACGAGTATAAATTCTTATATTAAGCTATATATATAAACTAACATATAGACTTACCTCATCTATAAAATAATCTGCTATAAACTTATATATAGTATATACCTATTATAAACAACCCTTACATATAAACCTTTTTTTTAATGTAGATATAAAATACTATATATACAACACACATATGAGTTACTACCTGATATATAAATAGACTTACATATATATAGTTTAAAAACTTTTATATACAAAACAAAAGAAATAACATAACTTTATTATATAAACATACATACCATGTACGAATCTATCTAAGGAAAAAAAGAGCTGAAGCAAGTCGAGTGATGAGCTTTGATCCGTGGCGGAGGGAGCTAGAGCAGCTATCGGTGAATGGAGATGTAGGCAAAGGGATGGGAAGTGGTGGCGTGCCTGGAGCACGATCAGGTTGAAGGTCTGGAGTGGGCGGATGAGAAGGTAGGTAACTGTTGCGTTGGTGTTTGGGTGCGTATAGGTGATAGGTGACTTCGGTGAGAGGTTGGAGTGGATCTCGGTGGGTGACGGTCGAAAAAAATGGCAGGTAGGTGGCTCAAGGTGGTGGATCCGTCTCGGCACATCCAAAGGTTTTGGCTCGGGTTAGTCACAGACGGTGCTAGAGGGTGATGGGGAGGTGGAGATTGGGGTCGGCTTGGCTTTGGCGTTGGCTGACGATGCTTGGATCGGGTTTATGGCGAGCTAGCAGTGAGCGGCAGTGGGTTAGTGAAATGGGTGGAAGAGAACTGTAAGATGAACACATGCAACTATTATAAGGAAGAGAAGAGAAAGATGGGTAGAGGAATAGATGCAGTGGAAAGCTTTTAAAATTATATACTTCTCACTTGAAGCAACGTACAAAAAAGATGTGAACAACCAATCTGAGTAGGGGAACAAACCAGAGAATATAATTAATTTTTTATTATTATTTGGGAATAGCAATAGCCTTTCTTTGGAATTCAAAATTTATAAAAGCAAATGTCTATTGTAATCTATACGTTACATAATAGAAAGACAAGGGAACCAAAAGGTTATAAACGGTACCGGTACGGTGACCGTTTCACGATTTCTGCTGTGTACCGAACCTCAAAATACAGGATTGAATATACCGTAGAGATCAGCACGACGAGACGATCAAAATGGTATAAAGCTATCAGTGGTACGATTGAATTATAAAAATTCAAATTTTTTTACTAGCGGAAAATGCAAGAAAAACGCTGAAAAATAAGATCGACGGAGCCAAAGAAGTCCGAATTTGGAAAAACGAAAAATGACGTTTGCTCAGAAGATGGTTTAGAATTTTTCTATGTAAAAATATTTAGGTTCCAAAAACATTTTATTTTCATCGTTTTTTGACTGATTAAATTGAAGTAAATTTACGCGCGAAATAAACTTTCATATTTTCGGACGAAAATTTACCAGTTGCTATGTTTAACTAGACGCATTTCAAATATCAAATTTTTATTTCAAAATTTTATCGTTTAAAATTTCGCAAAATTTCAACTAATTACGATATTAAAACAGTTGAAATTTACGGGTCGTTACAATCTGTTGACTTGGTTTTTTTAATCAAGGAAAAAAACAACTATATCAGTGAACTGACCTGAGTAATTCCTAGTTTGTATGCTAAAAGTGATGCAACAAGATTTCCATCGCTATAGTTTCCGATAATAAAATTTGGATTTCCTTGTAGTTCTGCTGTAATTTCACTTGCTGCATCCTAAATAAGAGAACAATAATAATAAAATTAACAGCTTTAAGTGAAACTGTTGGCTTATTATCTATGGATATAAGTTAGGTGAAATAGATTTTAGTCTCTTCAATCATGTGCGATAATGAACAAGCATACAGTTCTGCTCAGTTGTATGCCATTAAAAATCCATTCAACGATTATACATATCCAGATAAGAGTGGGAAAAAACTAAATCATCAACATTGAAGGGTCCAAGTTCCACCATGAAATTTATTAGGTTTTAAGTGAAAATTACTCGTTTTTGTGCCAATAAGTAAATAATATTCCATTAAACTGATTATTCATTACATAGGATTTGCAACTGCAAGAAGATGGAATAATGCTTGTTAATTCTCATTATAGGAGGTAAGATTTTTTAGCACCAGTACTACAGCACGAAGAATCTTGCAACAGAATATCACACAACTTGATTATGAATGTCCCAGAGGTTAAAAATAGATCAAGTCCAGAAATGGTAAACCATCTATATAAATTTCCAAAACTGGAAAATCATATTTAATAGGTAGGTGAAACACCATATAAGTTATAACAGAGTAGAGTCATTCCAGGAAACTGATAAAAAAATTAGCAAAGATATATTTTAGACATGAGAATATTTTCATTCGAAAAATGTTACCTCTGCAAAGTTCTCCAAGTAAGGCCAGACATCAAATCTTGATATCCACTTACGAAGAATTCCTTTCTCAGTCCTAAATGGAACACGCAGGATATGAGTATGAGCTGTTCCACTCACCCTTTCAAGTCGTTGATTGCACATAGTGCCTTCGGCATCTTGTATCAACCTAGTCACCTTAATCAAGTGTGACATTTAAAGTAATACAATCAGCACACAAACAGGTGAACGGATCCCATGCAAAAGCAAAGGATAGCGAAATGGCTGATAATCATGCATTTAAAAAGTGGAAATAAGCACGTACTATGAGGATTTTAGGATCAAAATTTAACCCTTGCTTTTTTATTCTCAAAAGCATCTCACTCTCTAAAGCACGAACTTGGTCTAGTATATAAACAACCTTTGCATGGTAAATTAAAGCATTTCAAAGTAGACTTAAGAAAATGTAGCAAGTATTGTAATGCGGTTGAGTTCCAAATTGAAGGGCGAAAAGGGTATTGTTGTATGGTTCTAGGTAGAAAAACAGATACTCTATCATGATAATGAAAAAGGGTAAGTGCATAAGATTGAGGGAAAGATGTGAACATATCGAAATTACCTGCTCACCAGTGTCTGGCAAACCTAAGACATTAGCTTGGCCAAAGTATCCATGTGGGGAAAGAATTACTACATTGAAAACCATAGGAATCCTTCCCAAAAACATTTCAAGAGCCAATGGATCCGGAGCCTGAAGGATATCCAAAAGAAGATGGATTGTTTCTAATACACGCAGAGCTGTATCTCCCCAGCCTTTCTCCATTCCCATCTCTTGAAATCTGCTTGTCAAACATTGATATCATCTTCAATAATTTAATGACAAAGGTATTTATGTAGTATTGGGATTCTTTAGATGGTCTTCATAGACCTAATTCTTAGCACACATAGAATAAGTCTTCTATAAAGTTAAGCTCTTACCAGTGGCTTATATTAACAATGTATTCTAGCTGTTAGCTATAAAACTTAACATACTAGCTGTATTTAAGGGGGGAAATTTGGGTACCACCCATATCAACATGGCTATAGAATGAAGAGGTACTTCTAACATGATTTATAAACCCTTGCTAGTTTCTACCAAAAACTATATCTGCAAGTGCTAGCGAAGAATCCAGGAACAATGCAAAGGCTGGTTTATGCAATATACACACAATCCAGGAACAATGGTATGTATAGTTCCCAAATATGTCAAATTAAAAAGACTAGCTTACACATAAGCAAATTCCGAGAAATGAGTATCAGGCGGACGCTTCTGCAAATACTCTTCAGCTTTAGCTAATATTGATTGAAGCTTCGATACACTCTGAATCCTATCATTCAACATCATCACCTGAATAAATTAAAATACATACATCTTATTTAACACTAAATTTGCTTCTATAAACTTCGGAAACGAATATCCTTAATTCACCAACATGTCCTTTATGTTTGTGATCCCGAAAGAAATCCACTAAAGGCTGTAAACAATCTTTATCCCGGAACATTATCGAGGATAGATGTCTATTCAGGAACTGGACACCATTTCCTATTGATGAAGATCGATTTAGTCGAGGGAAATCAGCATTAAACGGTTCAAAATCCAGTTCGAGCACGAAAGGATCATGATGCCTGTAAATTGCAATAAGATCAAAATAATTTCTCCAGACATGGCTGGTTTATAATTCTTTTGATAAAAGTAATAATATAGTTTGTTATGACCAGACGGTGATGACCTATATGTTAGCTTGCAATGTAAGTTTCACTTACAAATTATTTAAATTCTGGGTTAGCTTAGTTTGACAACTGCAATAAGAACTTCATATAAGAAAGAAATAGAAAAACATAAATATTTTTTTAAAACTTAAATAGCGTTCTTTGAATAGAAGAAAAATATGCTACAAAAACTTCTCCTAAGCAGTTTATTAATTAGTTGACAAACAGCCTCTAGAAGAATTCTTACTGCCCATCAACAAGCTCTTCTTTAAATTCTAAATACTCTGAAACAGTTAACTGCTCAACCATCAACTCATAAACATTGACCCTCACATATTCCCAAACCCCCGGCCTCGGTCTAAATGCGATCGCCACAAACGGTGGCAGAACAATTGCTTCCTATATAAACCACCAAAAAATCAAGTAAACTAACTTTTACATGCAACATCCTTATTCATAAAGATTTTTAAAAGAACAAACCTTCGCAGATTTGAGAACATCAAAAAATGGTCTTTCCAAAAGAGATTGGTTTGCTGCAACAACAGTGTCAAGGCCATCCAGAAGGTGGTGAGGTTGGAGTATACATTTGCCATGCCCAACAAATCTACAACACATTGAAATATACAGAGTACATCATAATAAATTGTTTCAGCAACATGCATGTCATGGTAGTATGTTACGGTAGTGTCCCATTTCGCTAAATTCGAAACCCTAACTGAAATTCGAAACCCTAACTGAAATTCGAAGCCCTAACTGAAATTCGAAACCCAAACGAACCCCAATTGAAGACCTAATTGAAACACCGAAGCCCTAATTGAACTTGAACTCGAACCTGCCTTAATCGAACCCCAATTAAGCTTGTAAACTTAGAACTTTTAGCCCTAATTGAAATCGCAGAGTGTTTGAGTGTTTGAGAGGTTGAGCGGCGGAGTACGTATTTTGTTAAGTGTTTGAGTGAAACCCTTCAATATTTTGTTAACTTTTGCCGCTTTGTTTTTGCTTCCCGCGTTAAAAATTATTTCAGCCCGCTTTTTTTCAGCCCACACTCATTTTTTATAATATTTTTATAAGTCTATAGCTACTGCAACATAGTGTTGATATCTATGCTAACATCCTGAAGCTAATGTTGTAATAGACAAAAATCAGCATAGCTATCGTTACATTGTAGCTAGCAACATCTTGTATTTTCGTTGCAATAGGCCATCTATGGCGTAGTGTAATGTTAACGTTCACACGTCACTTAGCAGGTGGTGTGACATTATTGCCAAATTTATCACTTACTCATTTTCGGTAAAAATCCAATTTTAGTTTAATAAGCGTTACCCGGTTGTGACATTTGTTTACACCAATTCTCTACGTCAAACTATATCACTTTGGACTTATGGAATTTGGTAATGGTTAAAATTCCAACCTCATCCACATTCAACTTTATAGTCCAAATACAAAGTCCTTGGTTTAATAATAACAATTATTATTAACCGAAATGCTCTGGCCAGAGACATTGACTTTGAGTTAACTTGAGTTGATTGTGATACTAACCGCATATAACTGATTAGACAAATCCTCTCTTGAATAGTGCTTCACTTCCAATACTTCCACTCAACCAACTATAGTCACTCGATGGACGCAATGCCATTATTTGGCTATAATCAAAGCGGAGCTTTCATATTGAAGATCCACGGTATTCTCAAGTCGAGAGAACTGTGTAAATCAGTCACATCGATATTTTCTGTTTGACCTTAGTTATATTAACCAACAGAAAACTATCGAGTGAGTCGTTCCATAGTTATCCAATAACTATTAGTACGTAACCCCTATGTGCCCCCAGCAGTTATGAGTAATACACTGTCCAACATTGGAGAGCATTACGTACTCTAGTCTCAATGGATACATCGATATCTAGTCTCAATGCATCTTGATTAGGAACATTTAAAATGGTATATTTGTTTCGTTGTGATAAATTACTCATGGTTACAACACTCTGTAACTACTATCACAAAATATACCATTTATGGAGTTTTCTATTAAATATACTTTTAGTTAAGTTAATTAATTAATATAATCACATTATATCAAGTATATAATAGAAAGAAAATACCTTTTATTTCGAACAAGGTTGGTCAACGAGTTAGATATATGTAACAAATTACATAATTGCCCCTAGGGTATATCCCTAACTCTATCAATCTCCCACTTGCACTTGGGGTCGATTATGGAATCTAATTCCAACTTCTCCAATAAGTTTTCTCAAAACCAATTAGGTCAGTCCCTTAGTGAATGGGTATGCTATTATGTTTTAATTATCTACTTTGTCGATTAACTCTCTCTGACACTAATAAACTGCCTTTATCGTATGGAACGATTCGAAATGTCTTTCGACTTCTAGTGAGCTTTAAGTTCTATCATGACCAATTTCATGACACTGTTATCTTATAACAATATTATAGGATTCTCTACATTTGGAATCACCTTTGGCTCATTTATAAATTTGTGCATTTATATCTATATACATTGGTTTATTGTAGCGCTATTCAAGTTAATGTTCTTGACATTTCGTTGAATCGACCACAATCACTTTTATTCCGAAACATTTTCAAATTAAAGATTTTAACTTGAGTTTTATCAATGACATGTTATACTCAATATCACTTATAAAAGTTTGTGTCCAAACGTTCCATCATAAAGAGTTCGTTGTTTCTATAAACAATTCTCTAGTATTTCATAAATATGCGAGAACACCTCAAACAACCATTTAGTGATATCAATTTGGATTTTATATTTTCTCCCTGTATCAAATACATAAACAGAACACAATATCATACACAACATTATCTGTGTGATAATTCCTATTGCTAATGCATAAGGAATCCAACTTACATGTTCTCTTTTTAATAGCGTGCTCTTATATACCGTTTTGGGACAATCCATATATCTTTTATACTCACTATAAAAGACATCATTTACAATCCAAGATTGAGTATTAAAACAACTGAAGTTGATTTTAATACAAGCATATTGTTAAAATCAACAACGTGTTATTTACTTATAGTTTAGAAATATCACTGTACCTTTTAACATTCTTTCTTATGAACACACGCTCCCTCTGCACTTTGATTGAAAATCAAACTATTTGATATTTCTATCAAAATACTTATTCAATCTCGATGCTTATAAAATGATACATTCGTATCATTTTTTGGATCATATCCTCAATAACGCTCCCGCTGACTTCGAGGCATTTTTGGTTAATATGTGTAAATGACTTACTCTAAATCATTATTTAGAATTTTCTGTTTCAATACATAAGTACAACACTAAGTCTTATCGAGCGATAATTTTGTGAGTAAATCTGAATTAACTTAAGCATGTTGAATACCGAATCTGTTATGCTAATTTCAACAATTGAAATTTGCGATATTATTCTTATCAACATTACTCATTTAATTCCAACCATATTAGTCTTTCCAACAAAAACACAATCTCGGCCGATGGATCATATCTCTTTTGTTACGACCACCAAAATCGTATTTTGATAGTGTACTTGAAATTCTTTTAGATTTGCGCATCATACCATATAGAGTCAACAATCTTAATGGTTTAATTGAACAATCGAGGGTAATGTATATTTTCGACATTAATAAGAAACTCACAGTTTCTCTTCGATGTACGAGAATACTTATTAGACATTCTAATGCTATGTGTTCATTTAGGTTAGTTAATTTCACTTCATGTCATATAATCAGTTCTCTCTTTGGATCGGATCCAATTCCATTTAACTACCAATAATTTCTCAAAGAAATTCCTTCACAATGAAGTTGATATATCTTGAAACAACAATTGTTTCTTAGTGCAAATAGAATAGGGATTCATAAATGCTTTATGAACCTTTTTATTTATAAAACCGATTTTAGTTTACATAAATATGTCATTTGATGACAGACCTTTCCAAAAAAAATTTGTGAGATTCATACAAGATTCCTCATAAACTATTATTACGTGTAATCTTTCGACTCGCACAACCTGCCAACCCCTTGGCCTAGGATATGTTGGGATTTCTTACAAACCCTTATCTTGTATGATTTTGTAAACTGTTGTTTAGATGAAATAATATCAACCTTGTGTACTACTCTTAAGTACATGACCTTATAGAAAGAAACTAACTCAACTTCACTCATAATTGATCGTAAATTGTCCAACAATGTCTAATTACTCCTTATCGTTGCATTATTATGTATCACATGGAGGAGTGACTTATGAGATTGAATCTATAATCTTCCTTGGAACATTTGGAACTCTTTCCAATATACTCACTTATTCGACCAAATCAAATCATTTTATTCTATTGCATGTTATTTTATTTACTTTTCTTTTATATTCTATGATTTTATCATAAACTTACTACATGTGTATCTAATACACATGTTCATGTTGGTAATAAATCATCGATGAATATAACAAAGTATGTGGAACCTTTTTTGGTATTAATATACTTGTGATTGCATACATCAATATGTATTAATTCAAAGAGTTCATCAACTCTTATGATGCTCCCACTGAATGGGTGCATAGCCATTAATTGTTTGAGATATAATTAACATGTATCTTATGATTCATAAACATATAGTAAAATTATTTCTCAAAACTACGGCTTAGTCTATAATTCCAAAACAACTGTAAATAATATTAGACACATATGTATTTTGTTGCATCACTTTTACTATGAAAACAAATTCCATAATATAGTTCTATTTCATAATGAATATTCTTAATACTCATATTGAAATATAGTTATATCTATTTTTCAGTCAATACCAAAAATAAACATTATTTCACAAATAATGTTCGGTACATTTTACGAAAACAATTTTCGTAATTTGATGCAATCATTACGTGCTATATGGCATGCTCTCACTATTTCCGCCATTACTATAATAGTGTACTAAATTTAGAGGTCAACCATTCACTTAATATTGTTAATATTGTTTACTTATTTCATAGGCTGCAACTAGTTTACAGTGGAGTGTTCTTTGATCAAACATCTTGAAATCAAAGAAATAAATGTTATAGAAAACAATTTTCTATATGAAAATACATTTCGAAATAAAAATCAAATTTCATATTCCAATATTAATTATCAATTATTATTACAATTCTTGTTTCCAATGTTTCTCTATGAAGTAGAAGTGACTATTCATTCTCTTCATTCCAACTTTACCTTAAATTACATCTATTCTTATACATTCATTTTTCTTTCAAATGGTCAAACTATTCAAAAGAAAACCTTACTACAATATCATAACAAACTTTTTACAAAAGCGCATTCGATTATTCTTAACATTTAAGACATCAAATATATGTTGCACTTTGTGTAAACCGATCAAGATGACATTTCGACGATCGAGTTCTTAGATGTATCTCGTAGTTTATGGTCTTGTGTTATATTAACATAATATGATCCTTTTGAAATCATTCAAGTTAAATACATGATCTTAAAATACTATTTATTGGCTTACTTCGAATGAACTAACTTCATTGAAATATTGTACCACACAAACTATGATTGTTCACCATATAACATTTATATGTGAAAGTACATGGATCAAATATCCATAGTCTTGAATTGCATTTAGAGTTCAAAAACTCATAAAATGCAATACATGGTCTAAACCAAATAAACATATAAGTGACCAACTTACGAATGTATTAAGTAGTTGAAATTAGGCACTTGCATGGGTATAGAAACATTATATAACATGCAATTAGAATTATTAGTAAGTATTTATTATATTTCTATTTGTCAACTTTCAATTCAGTTTATATATGTTAATTGACAAACGTTTTATCAATTATATTAAATGCATAAATTCATCATTGTTGATAATTATAACATTATATAGCATATGTTCTTATAATATTAGAAAGGTTAAATGTTACCATTTCATTTTTCTAATAAGACTCCGACTAGTTTTTTATGTTTCTCCAAACCCTAAGATGAAACATAGAAGTCTTACAACTTCACTAGTGGGTGTTAGGACTCGTTTGTTTTGGTATTTTGACCTTGAGTTTGCTCAACAAATCATAGCCCCACAAACGATGGATGACTCCTTGTCGGTTGTATCACATACAACTCCTAACCCATTTTTCCTTGTTCTAATCTCATTTTGACATTGAGTTTGCTCAACAAATCGAATAAGATTATTCACTCATACCTACCATATCGTGATGGCCTAAGTATAGTATATGTACCTTGAGTTTGCTTAACAAATATATATAGTTATCTTACCTTATTTGTTCAATATATTAATAATACTACGCATAACATCCCTATCTTGAGTTTTCTCAACAACTAAGGAGTATGTAAATAATTTATTAATATATATATATATATATGGTAGAGAACAACATTATATTGAAGATTCATAATCTTCAATAAATATTGAGTGATATCGACTTATGAATAATATATCTCTTATGAAATACCCCAGCGATTCAAGTGTCAGACACATCAGAAATCATGGTATATGTACATTTACATATGTATTTATTTCTCAAGTCTATTTTGGTTTACTTAATGTTTCACATTTAGTTTATACACATATCATATAAGTTTTATTGTTATATAACTTTTATATTTCATATTACTTATATGATAGTCTTACGTATAATATATCATTAATTAAATCTTATCTAATTAATTTTAATCAATTAACTCTTTAATTAATTTTAAATTAGTATTCGAATATAACTTTTATATTGGATATATCTACTATAAAATTTATAGTGTATACTATAACCTTTATAGTGTAACACACATATATCATATATATGTGTATTTTATTTAATTAATTAACCTTTAATTAATTTATTCAATTAAATAACTGTTATTAAAATTTATTAATTTCAAAATTTATCTTATATACATACATGTATACTTATGTTATCTTGAACATTTTAAAATAACATAAGATATATCAACATATACAATACATGCATATATACATTAATTAATTAACGTATTTAATTAATTAATTTATTAATCTTATTAATAAATTTAAAATTTGAAATTATTATATAAATATTTTCAAAGATTTTGAAAATATCATTATCCTTTCAAACATTTTGAAAACTTATGTAGTATTATAATTTTTATAATAAACGTGTTTTATTTTAAAATTTAACTATTAAATTTAAAATCTTTAACATTAATTTTCAAAAAAAAATTTGAAAATTAGCCAAGGCTCAAATTAAGTTGGGCCTTTTCTATTTGGAGCAACCTTTGGGCTTACTTCACCATTTGGGCCAGGCCGGTAACCAGGTAGGACAGGGTACTTGATTACCCAATTCCAATCCTAGACATTACCTTTCTAGGCACCATACTAAGTAGGCAAGCTTAATTAGTTAGCCCTAATATGACTAAATTAAACCGCATAAGCTATTGGGCTCTGATACCATTGTTCAAACTGGACTAGTCCGCAGCGGAAGCTATGGGAGAATTTCAAAATTTTACCCTATTGGATCTGTTATTGGGCCTACGACATCTAACTAAATTAGAACATTTCTAAATTTCATTTATATAAAATCATTTATTTTATTTAAATTCAAATATATTAAGGTATGAAATTTGTAACGACCCGGAATTTTGGATATTTGAAATTGGAATATTTAATTGATTTTAAATATTCAGAAGTTAAATTTTAATTTGAAATTCAAATATCTCTATTTATTGGATAATTAAATTTTTAAATTTAATAATTGGGAATTGGGTAAAATATCGAATCTTGAGTTTTAAGCCGGTTAAAAATAATTTAAAGGCTCATAAAATTTATATCGATAATACTGAAGATAATAGAACTTTTAAAATTGAATTTAAAAGTGCTTTGTTAAGTTTTAAAAATATATCGTTTAAATTGACATTTAAAAATAGCCTTCCGGGGCACAGTCTCGGAATTCGACGAAACCAATTCCATTAGATCCGTAATAGTGTATTATTATCGGATTTCAAATTTCGTAGCGTTTGGAGTTGTCAAGAGGCCATACGGTATATAAACGCGCTGAAATCTATATCGAAAATTCAATATGATAACTAGGTCCAAAAAACCTATCTTCTCCATACGATCGAATTAGGACTCGAGACCTTTTCCATTGCGTTCGAAATAGGGGTATAACATTATAAATGCCTAGCGGCACGCCTCGATAGGAGGTCAAAATTTTAAGCTACAATTTCGAGACGTTTAAAAATTAAATAATATATATTTGTGTGACCAGTCAAAGACAAAATCACGTCAGCCGTTTCCCTCAATTCAAATCACTGTAGCAAGACCATTTCATCACGCAAAAACACTTTTTCATGCAAGAATCTTCCTCCCTCCACCTTTTTAAATCCACGCAGAGAAAAAAAAGAACAACTGAATTCGTTTAAAACCTCGTTCTCCCTCTCCTTTCGTTCCAGTTCAAAAGCAAAGTCAGGTCTTTTCCCCTTATCCCTTTTTATTCGAAATTAAAAACGTTCGTAATTAAAAAAAAGGGAAATCGAGTCGAGCTCGTTCGCGTCTCGGGGAACGACATTCGATTTGTGAGTGAAGTTAGGAATTCGATGTGTGGGAAGTCGCGATGTCTAGGCGAGGCTGGAAGGAGGTTGTGCCGCTGTGCTCGAGTTTGAGGAAGGCGGCGAGTGGTGACGAACGGGGCGACGATGGTCGGCAGCGAGGAACGCGGCGATGCAGTGGGAAAAGGTTCGAACTTAGTCATATGTGGTGATAGGCTTGGAGCATCTCGCGACTATTTTGTGGGGTTGTTCGATCGGTGGAGGATGCCGTGCTTATCGGCAGTGAAGATATTTTCAGTTTATTTTATTAAATTATATATATATAAACATATTAGAGGGAACAGAAAATATATATATATAGGATTTTAATTAAAGAAGATACAAAACAATTCTGTTTTTAAAATTCGGTATGTATATATATGTAAACGGAAAAAAATACACCTACTGGAACTTACTATCTAATTTTAAAATATAAATATATATATATACACATACCTATTTTAATTTTAATATATAGATAGATAAAAAGAAGAATATATTATAGATAAGGTTTTGAAAAAAAAGTACGAATTTTAAATGTTGAGGAGTTTATATAAAAATTAGAGCTTTAAATCTATATAGGTTATTTTTATAAGTATATATGTAGCTTCAAAAAAAAATACATACATATACACATTTTAAACCTACTATTTAATTTTAAAATAATGTATTTTGATGATTAACTTGTTTAATTAATTTATTCAATTATTTTAGTTACTAAAAAAATTTATTTAAAGGAAAATTAGTTTAAAATTAAACTAATAAATGGTAATTGACTGTTCAATTTATTTTAAATGTTAATAAATCATATAATGTTTATGCAAGGTCAAGAAGCGTGAAACCAAGTTGAGATTGGATTGGGTTGCAAATAAAATCAAAGGTGAGTTAATCTCACTCAAATTTGGATTACTGGTTAATTTAATTAGTTAAAACTAAATTATAGGATGATTAATTGAATTGATAATTTTTATCAGCCTTGATGTGATATTATATATAGTAGTATATATATATATATATTGGAGTGATTGATATTCCGACATTATATAGCGGATGAGACCCTATGCGCCCGCATAATAGCGGATGACCCTATATACCGCGATATCCCCCTCGAAGTGGGATTGGTATTTTTATATTGTGCTAACATCTGTGGATGCAAGGAAACAGGTTAGAGGGATCCAACTGGATTCCTCAAAAATATTGAAGTTTATTCTCATATTTACTGGTATGATTATTTGATAATCTGTGATAGATTACAGTGTAAATTGAATTATTGAATGCTATGGTTGGACTGAATATATTTTGGTATTTTAAGATATAAAAAAATATAAAGATTGGATTTTGAAGGAAAATTTTTTTTAAGTAAAATATTATAGTGAAGTGGATAAATCAAAAAGAGTGAATTTGGGAAAAAGGTAAAGGGTTTGATTTTAAAGTCCTATTAAATAAATTCTGAGTATGGAAAAAGAGATTTTGAATAAAACGGAAATAAAAGGGTTTTGAGGACTTAAACGATATTGTTTAAGAATTAAAGGATTTATTTTAAATCCAAGAAATAAAATGGGTTGGGAGAAATAAAAAGGGGAATTTTGAAATTAAGTGTGGAATTGATGTTTCAGATTTAAATAAAATTTTAAATCAGAAGAGGCAAGTAGATTTGAAATTAAGGGTTTGGGGGTAATTTTGATAAATCAAGAAATAAATTTCAAAATGAATTAATTCAGAGAATCGATTTGAAAATCGATTAAGTGTTTTTGAAATAGTGATTAAAGGGAAAATGGGACTATGGAATTTATAAACAAAGTTTTATAAAGTGAAGTAATTATCAGTGGATAATTTGGAATTATAAATCCACGGTGGAGATTTATAAGAGGATGAGTAAATTGTTTAAAAATAAAAGAGAGTTTTATTTTTAAAAGTATGGGAAAGAAAATTTACGGGATTTGGAACGTAAATTAAATTGGAGATAAATCGAGAAGGATTTAAAATGGTTAGACCGGTTTTATTGGAGTGGAAAGAGTATTTTCCTGAAAAAGCTAAGTATATTTTCAAAGAAGATTTTTAAGTATAAATTAGAAGTTTTAAAGATGTTTCAAAGGAATGTTTTAGAAAAGTTTATTATTTAGTTGTTTTAATTTTTTAAGTAAATATAAATTAAGTTAATTTTAGTAGTAATTAATTTAAAGGTTAAATTAGTATTATAATTTAAAAGATAATTATTAAATATTTATACTTTATACAATAGTTTTATTTTAAAAAGTAGTTTTTGGCTAAGTTCTACTTAGAGAATTAATTTAGAATTTCATAAGTATTATTTTGAATAAAGAATATAAGTAGTTTTGTACTTAAATGTTTTAAGTGTATATATTTGGGATAAAGTTATTTAATTTATTTAAAATCTAAATTTAATAAGACTTGGGGCTTTTCAGTGGAAATAAAATAATTGGTTGAATTATTATTTAATTTGATAGTTAAATAACCAACTATCAATATTGGTCAATGCGCTGATCGTTTAGAAGAGACCGGGATCAGATTTAATTATCCGAAAACCACTTCGATCCGGTTTGAACGTAACGAATGAATACCGTGAAGATGGTGATTCGGTTTGTGCAGACCCAGGACAACTTGTATGGACGAATGCTATCAAAACATCGTCATTGGAGGACAATGAGCATTCTAAGTGAAATTCATTCCTAAAAGGTAACATTTAGCCTCAAGCATCATCAACCGGGAATGGCTAAAACAAGGGAGGTGCAGCAAGGCTAAGTGGGTAGCACCCAATTAGGGTAAGGTCATTCCTATATAGAGTCCCTTTGATCTCGGCTGTGTGGCGGTTGATGATCCCAACCGCGGGGTGATCTTATTTGGACTATCCAATAAGGGGTAGCTCCGGTCTTGTGTTGCAGGGGATCGGGAGTGGTCCTCGGTACTCTGATCTAGGCCAGGTACTGTGACGGGCGGTACCCCAGTAGCCCTGCCATTGTATGGAATCCATTTTCCAATAAGCGCCCGTACGGTTTTGATTGTGCCCAACTATGCTGGAACATGAGATGTAAGCGTTTTAGCTAGATTCTATTTACTTTATATTGACACTGTTATAATATCAGACGGATTTGATAAAAATATTTTGGTTATCGTAAGGTAAAAATCTGGCATGTTTATTTGTGGCGTGGTCTTACGAGATACCTTTGATTTCAAAGGATTTTGAAAACTTTAATAATTCAATTGAGTGTGTTTTCTCACGTTGGTTTTCCAGACTGACTCGGGTGTTATTTTATTATAATGCTCGAGACAGACCGAGTATTACAGATACATGATAGGATGTTATGGAGCTCGGGAGACGAGCTGGATGACGGAGACGTATTTCACGTATCTACCTTATATTCCGCTGTGTATGGTATGTTGTATATTCAGCTTTGTGAGGACAAGTTATTATAACTATCAAGTATTGTGTTTTATGTTGTGTTGTACTCTGATGATGTAATCTATAAACAGTTATAGTTCTTTTTGTATAAAGGTCAATTGTTATCTATTATATATTGTTCCGCTGCGATTGTGAGATTCTGTGTTGTTGTTTTCTATTTTCTTCTTCTACCTCTTTCTTCTTTCCCTTACGGTCGGGTATTTCCGCCATTTGATTGTTCGACATTTAATACCGTGGACGTATTTATGTCAATTTTCGGAGGTCGAAAAACCGGGTCGTGACAAAATTAATTTTATTTGATTTATTTTATACATAAATGTATCATATACATATATGTGTGAGTGCATGTGTAACATAATAATCTATGAAAGGTATAATATGCTCATATGTAGATGTTGAGATTTACATCGCAACAGACATATTAGCTCATTTTGTATGTCATGTATGTTGTCCAAATATGTGCATGTATATGTGTTACAATACACACACGTATGTATAAATATATTATATATATAATATATGAACATAAAACATTTATATATAGATAAATATATACATAGAAAGAGAGAGAAAAATTATTAAAAATTATTTATAATTCAAAATTAACTTAGTTTTGCAAACATAATAATTTTAGTATTTTAATTTGTATATATTATGAATAAAATAATGTTTTCATCCATAAATAATTAACATAAAATAATCTATTGATGAAAATTCAAATTTTACAATTTTTAAAAATCTAGGATCATAAAATAGAGCATAGGAAAAATCTAGAGATTTTTCAAAATTGAAATATTTTTTTTTAAAATAATACATTGATTTCGGCAATAATTATTTAATATAAAATAACATATTATCAAAAATTAAAATTTTGAAATTTTGAAAATTCTAGGATCATGAATGAAAGGTTAAGAAAATTTTTGAAGAATTTTTCAGTTAAATTATAAATCATAAACAGTTTTTCCAAAATAATATTAATTATTAAAAATAATAAACTTTATTGAAAAATTCCTAAATTTTTTCTATATGTTTCTAAAATGATATAATATTTTTAAAAAATATAAAATTGAATTTCTAATGTAATAATTATTTTATATATAATAAAAATTCAATAAATGTTAATTTAAAAATATGAATATATGTATGATAATTAATTTTCGAATTTTTAAATTCATATTATATATAAATAAGTGTACTAAAATTTTTAAATCATACACACACACATATATATGCTATTATGAGGGAGAAATATACACTAATATATATATATATATATATATATATATGAATTTATTAATAAATATATATAAAACAATTATTAATGAAAAATTTTGATTTTGTATAGTAAACAACATTTGTCTATACATAAATCAAATAGTATAATAAACAAATTATGCACATAACCAAACTGATTTGTGACAACCACATCTACTTACAAAATCAACCTAACTAAACATATAGTAACAATATATTTAAATAGATATGAAATTTCTCTTTATAGGATCATAGAATATAATTTAATTACTGTAATATGAATTAAAATTACCAATTTAATGTTGGCTTTGAATCCACGTTGAAGCAATGACTTCCCTTCCTTTTACTGTTCCTGATTCGTCAGATTGCAAGTCCGGAATCACCGACCTCTAACTATCGAATAGTATTATTTTAATTTAAAATATATTTGAGAATTTTGGAGTGGATTTAGAGCTATGTTTTAACTAGCAATGTAGAAGGTAATGGCGGCCAAAAAAAAGGTTCATCATTATTTTTTGAGATACATACATACACACACACACACACACACACACACACATATATATATATATAAACACACACACACACAAATTTATATAGGGTTGTATTAGAGAGAAACGAAGAAAACCTTTTTACCCATTCTCACTTGATCTCAACCCATTATTTCCAAGCCAATTCCCTATGTTTTAGCTACCCCTAGACCTTTCCAAAACCAAAAATTTTCATCCCTAATGATGGGCCTTAAACCCATCTAAGCCCAAGCCAAAAAACTATGCAATTAAATCTAATTTAATCGCTTGTCGATATTGTATATCGATCGATATATTTATAACTGTTATAAATATATATATAACATTATTTATTTCTCAAATCATAATCAAATTTTATAATTAATATTTCATAAATATTAATTAATTTAATTAATTTATAACAATTATAAACTAATTAAATCGTTCGGTCTTTAAGGAATTCATCATTTCGCCTGTGTAACTCTTGGGTGTAAATTTAATCAGCGATTAACATCGAACTATTCTAATGTTAACGTTCACAGGTCACATAGCAGGTGGTGTGACATTATGGCAAATTTATAGCTTACTCATTTTCGGTAAAAATTCAATTTTAGTTTAATAAACATTACCCGGTTGTGACATTTGTTTATACCAATTCTCTTCGTAAAAAATATATCACTTTGGACTTATGGAATTTGGTAATGGTCAAAATTCCAACCTCATCCACATTCAAATTTATAGTCCAAATACAAAGTCTTTGGTTCAATAATAACAATTATTATTAATCGAAATGCTCTGACTAGAGACTTTGACTTTGAGTTGACTGTGATAATAACTGCATATAACTAATTAGGCGAATCCTCTCTTGAATAGTGCTTCACTTCCAATACTTCCACTCGACCCAACTATAGTCACTCGATGGACGCCATGCCATGATTTGGCTATAATCAAAGCGGAGCTTTCATATTGAAGATCCACGGTATTCTCAAGTTGAGAGAACTGTGTAAATTAGTCACATTGATATTTTCTATTTGACCTTAGCTATAGTAACCAACAGAAAACTATCGAGTGAGTCGTTCCATAGTTATCCAATAACTATTAGTACGTAACGCCTAGGTGCACCCAGCAGTCATGAGTAATACACTACCCAACATTTGGAGAGCGTTACGTACTCCAGTCTCAACAGATACATCGATATCCAGTCTCGATGCATCTTGACTAGGAACATTTAAAATGGTATATTTGTTTCGTTGTGATAAATTACTCACGGTTACAACACTTTGTAACTACTATCACAAAATATACCATTTATGGATTTTTCTATAAATATACTTTTAATTAAGTTAGTTAATTAATACAATCACATTATATAAAGTATATAATAGGAAGAAAATACCTTTTATTTCGAACAAGATTGGTCAACGAGTTAGATATATGTAACAAATTACATAACTGCCCCTAGGGCATACCCCTAACTCTATCACTTACTTCGTCAGATGAAGCCATGAAGCACACATTGGCTTGTTCGGAGTCCCTGTCTGATGAGGAAGATGATTTTGAATCATCCCATGTAACAGAGAATGCTTGCTTCTTCTGATATTTGTCGATTTTTGTTTTGTACCTATCTTTCTTGCGATCAGGACAATCCTTCTTTATGTGACCCTTTTTGTGACATTCATAACATTCGAGATTTGAAGCTGATGGTTTGTTATTGTTGTCTCTCCTATTTTTTCCGAATTTCTTATTCTTTCAAAATTTTAAAAAATTTCTTAAAGTTCTTAGCAATAAAAGCCATGTCATCTTCATCTTCTTTTGAATCTTCTTGTTCAGCTTGGAATGATTTGGTCTTTCTGTCTTATGCTTGATTTCTTTTTACCTGCAAATTTACTTCATATGACATTAGATTTTCTATCAACTCTTCTGGTTTTATGGTTGAAATGTCATTAGCTTCTTCGAATGCCAAGACTTTTCGTTCCCATTCAGCCATTAAAGAGCTGAGGATTTTTGGAACGATATCAAAATCTGTGTACTTTTCTCCTAATGCCAAAAGTGAATGATATATATCTTGAAACCTAGAATACATTTCATTTATAGTTTCATCTTGCTTCATTCTAAAATTCTGGAACTGGTTTTTAAGCATTGAAATCTTACTTTGTTTAACTTTGTTTGTTCCTTCATGTGTAACTTTAAGACTTTGCTCATAAGCTGTTGTACACATGCTAACTCTATTAAATTCATTCTTATCTAAAGCAAAAAATAGCATATTCATGGTTTTTGCATTTGAGGTAGCATCTATCTTTTGTGTGTTTGACCATTGTGCATGGTGTACTTGGTATAATATATTCATCCTAAGTTATATTCCAAGTGTCATATCTGTTTGCCTGCACATAAATTCTCATGCGAGTTGACCAATAATTGGAATTCAAACCATTACATAGTGATGGTCGTGCAGTGGATTGACCTTCAATAAAACTTGCGCTAGTGTTATTTTCTATATTAATTGAATATTAAATAACTGTGTTATGGTAATATGACGACCTTGCTCTGACACCAAATGTAAGTGACTAAAGGATCGTGCAATATGGAATATTAACTAAACTATTTACTTATGCAGAATATAAATATAAAAGTAAAATAATAAAGAAAATGACACCTGAGATTTTTATACTAGTTCGAACTTCCCGTTCTACGTCCAGTCCCAGACTCCTTCTGGAATTTTAACTATCAGCCCTCACTTAACCCGGAGGAATAAGTATTACACTGCCTGAGCAACCGAACAGGACTTCAACCACCTAAGCAAGAGGACTTCAACCACCTGAGAAATCGAATAGGACTTCAATAATACAGAGAATTATCTTGATTGAATGTGCTCTTTTAATAGCACGGATAAGTCTTTAGAGTACACCCTTCCTATAATCTTCTCCTTTGTGGTATATCATGTAATTCATGAAGATAGGAAGTTTATTAAATCACTAATGAAGTATGCTTTAATGAACAAGTGATCAAAATAATATATTGAATGCTTAGAGTTCAAATAGCAAGATGGTTTAGAAAATAAGAATGAGAACTAGAATTAGTATATTGGTGATTAAAACAATGAAATTCATGGCTATTTATAGAGATTGAAGAGTTGTAATCGTCCGTGAAAGATAGCCATGAAGAGATATAAAGCAACCCTTGAATCAAGAGTTGTTTCTATTCATTAAATTGAAGTGTCTTTTCAAAATATAGTCGTTATGAAGATTCAGCCGTCTGATTGGAGCAATTCAGCTAGCTGAATCGATTTAAAATCGAAATAGAAAGAAATTAGTGTAAAAGAGACACAATTCAGCCGACTGAATTAGCATGCTCAACCTTCTGAATATTCAAATCAATTTGTGCACATGCACATTATTCAGCCGGCTGAATCATGCTATTCATTCGACTGAATTTAGTGTTTTCTGGCATGTCAACAATGTTTTTGAAAAACTTTAAATTGTGTGTGCATGCATATACCGCTTTGGAGAGATTTTAACATCAATTTACTACTAAACTCGGACCTTAAACTTAATACCATGCTGGAGCTTATTTGGAATCAGGTCTGAAAATTGGTAGACTATTTCTCGAGTAAAAACAATATCTTCTATTACTAGTTTGGTTAGTTCATATAATATTTACTTATATAATTGTCACAATCAAAACATCAAAATTTTACGTTCTAACAATATCCAATTATCCAATTAGCCATAATAATCAAATAAAAACCACGGGATAATTTTCATATTATAACAATCTATAAAAATTCCTACCTACCTTTTAAAAGTGATCCAAATCTCCAAATCTAAAGTAGAACCTTTGATTCATCTCCAAATCCTTTTTAATCCAGGAGATATGTATAAAAGGGTATATACATACATTAGAATTATAGATCTGAAAAAAGATTTGGGATTAGGGGAGAAAATAGATACAAATATATATAGATATATAAATTACCTCAAATACGCATATGGTTTATTCTATTTTCTTCTCCTTTTCATTAGATTTATACTCTTCTCTGATTTTTATCAATATAGATACAAATATCTTATCTTTTATAATTTAGAAAGAAAGTAGAGAAGAAGAAATGGTAGAGCTTCACTACTGCCTTCATAAAAATATGAGAAGAGAAGGGAGAGTTAGGCCTGAATTTATAGGTGCTAGAATCAACAAGAACCGTTCGATCGAAATATATTAAATCCGGGCCGTTGTGGCCTAGGTTTACTGAAGCCTCCAGGTCGCCAACGGTTGACCGCCCTTGGGTAACCGGTCGACTGCTAGGGATCAACCGTCACTAATAAGGGTCAGCCTGTAGGCCTTGGGTAATTAATATAAAAACGGTAATTATTACTTATTTAACTATTTTCATTTCGAATTCGTTTTTCATCCATAATTTCTTCGTTTTGACTC
The DNA here is from genome assembly GCA_030737815.1 of Allium fistulosum. Taxonomy (NCBI): domain Eukaryota; kingdom Viridiplantae; phylum Streptophyta; class Magnoliopsida; order Asparagales; family Amaryllidaceae; genus Allium; species Allium fistulosum. Next base: position 1,039,963,941 of record CM060902.1, on the reverse strand, counting down.
CAATCGCAAAACTCCAAATATGAAAGTTGCTGAGAATTCCACCACGAACGCAATGGTGCAAGTTTCATGGTCAAATTCCATCATTTGCATAAATTCCATTTTCGGAGCCTAATTAATTAACTAACTAATTAAATAACTAACGCTAAATTAACGAGTGTTGCAGAATCTTCAGTAATAGCCAGCCAATCAAAGAAAACAACTTATCTCGATTACCATCTCGGGTCATTTCCAACTGTTAACAGCTTTGATCTTGGTTGGATCGACCGACAACCCTTTCTCTGAAACTACATGACTAAGGAACTTCACTTCCTTCTTCCAAAAATGACATTTCGAAAACTTCGTTTTAAGTTGATGCTGCCTCAATGTCTCAAGCACTGTTCTAAGATGAATCTCATGATCTCTTTCATCCTTAGAATATATCAGAATGCCATCAATGAACACCAATACAAACCTATCCAAGTGCTCTCGAAAAATCTGGTTCATCAAATCCATAAAGAAAGCTAGCGCATCAGTTAAACCAAATGGCATCGCTATCCACTCATACAAACCATATCTTGTTCGAAATGCTGGCAGAGGAATACTATCCTTCGCCACTCTCAATGGAACCCTGTTGCCAAATCCAACTGGAAAAATACTTTGGCTCCACTCAATTGATCAAATAAATCATCAATTCTCGAGAAAGAATATCAATTCTTTATCGTCTTCTCATTCAACTTACGATAATCGATGCACAATCTTAATGACTCGTCTGGTTTCTTCACGAATACTGCGGTCGCTCCCTAAGGCGAACTGCTTGGTCTAATAAAACTCTTTCATTCTAAGTCCACTAGTTGCACCTTTAACTCCTTCATCTCGGTAGGTATCATCCTGTTAGGTGGTCTACTTATAGGTTCAGCTCCTGGTACATGATCTATACACAACTCAGTAGCTCGTTTTGGTTGTACTACTGTAACTGGCTCAAAAAATATGCAAACTCGCTTACAATTAAAACCCGATTCAATTCGTCTTCCACTTCCATGGCACCCAATAAAACACAAATCTCTGGACTCGAATTCTCAACTATATTCGGTCACTACTATCAGGTTGTTTCAATGGTATTTTCCTATCTTGGCAAAATATCCTAGCATTGTATCTGATCAACCAATCCATATCCAAAATAATCCCAAAACCCGCAAAATCAGACACAATCAATCTGTAGGAAACCATATAACCTAGTAACTCAAATTCTAGATAGTCACATCTCATCCCAAGAGTTGCATACCCTCCTATTGGATTAGCTATCCTTAAGTAAGTAAGAAGTATGATGGTTCTAAACATAACTTATCTACCAAACACTGAGATATAAATGAATCTGATGCACCAGTATCAAACGGTACTCTAACTGGTATGCTATAAATCAAGAGCGTACCTTCCATCACAAACTTTCTCTTCTCAGCTATTGTTGGCTTAGATTATGATGGTTCCAAAGCAAAGACCTTTTTTTCTGCCTTGGCCGCTTCTGGACATTGGTTCTTATAATGCCCTACCTAGTCGCAGTTAAAGCACTTGACATACTGCTTCCCTATAACCACCTTGCCATCTCCAGATCGACATTCGTCAACATGGTGCCCCTTCTTGTGGGGTCGCAGCACCTACATGGGCATTTGCATTTTGATTAGCATTTGCCTGTCGACCTGGATTTCTTCTAGTAGGAGGTCAAGCATTTCCGTTGGTCGTGGTGCTTCCACTACCTAGATTCACTCTTCTATTTTCTGCCTTCATATCTTTCTTGTAAATATGCATACGAGCCTTAGTAAGACACAGACGAATGGTCTAAGAGAGGGGGCGAATACATACTTATATATAGCAAATACAAGTATGTTACTATAGCGTAAACCCAAACGCCAATCTTATTCTTTGATTCATTTAGGTTATGTTTTCAAAAACCTTTAGGTTTAAAAATTCTTTTAACCATAAACCTATGCTCTGATACCAACTTGTAAAATCCCCTATACCCAGGCCCAAAACTAATTTCTTTTGATGTTGTAGTCATCCTCAATTATTAATTATCGACGACAAAAAGCGGCTATGTTAATCATATTAATAATCAGAAGCACATGAATATGAAATAATTTCAAACATAATTAAGAAATAACTTTTATACTCCATTTCAAAAAATGATTTCATATTCATTACATAATCTCATTCCCAAACCCACATTCAGATGAATTATAATTGTTACAATATACTCCAAGAGCGACATATAAAGATGCCCCCTTGGTTGATCAGAATCAAATACTTGGAAATTATACAGCTTTGTGATTACATTCAAATAGACAAAACCATACTACATAGGGGAAATAGATTAAGTTCCAAATAGTTAGATTGCCTCTAGCACGTCTCCAGAAGCTTATTCGTCTAACTGGAACCTCCCCTTACTCCTGACCGACTCAAATGAGTACCCGAGGTTTAAGGGGGAAAAAACTTCGGGTCAGGCAATAGTCTGGTGTAAATAACAACCTACCATCTCGAACCAAATACATGTCTAGTGAGACCACGCCACTGAGCGGAATAGGTTTTTCCCTCACTAGTCTTAATCAAAACTAATTAATCATATACTATGCTCCTGCAGCCACAATGGTTAGAACAAAAATAGAATTTATAGTTATGCAACATATATTGGATTACCCATCCCAATTTATTAGATTACCCATCTTAATTTCAAATGACTACCCGTCACAATTTAAACTGACTATCCATCTTATTTTAATCTGACTACATGTCTTATAATTATGTGGACTACCCATCTCATATTTAAACATATTAATAGTTATATGGACTATCCATCTCACATACAATTACTACTTGACCATCCCCTACCATATTAACTACCCATCACATATGGTTCCATTATTTAAATTATATGGACTATCCATCAAACATATTCCATTTAACATACAATGATGTGGACTATCCATCGTACATCCCATAGTTTTCCTAGGATGACTATGAACCATTTATTAACCTCATAAAGACTATCCATCTCCCGACTATCAATCTCACATCCCATAGTTTTTCTAGGATGACTATGAAACCATCATTTAACAACTTGATTCAAGCTACCAACATGTTTAACCTATGTCTATTGTTGTCCCCAATTAGGTTATCCCCCTTTAAGTTATAACATTTCAAAGTGAGATACATTGGTATCCCCAAATGTTCAATGTCAAATTCAGTTAGGGAAATGCATTAGTATCCCCAATGATAAAGTCTCATTTATAAAATATTTAGTTTGTCAAAAATAATCTACTTTGGTGTCCCCGATGATAGTGTCGACATCTATAATCAAAATAGCATTCGTATCCCCAATGTTCGAAATCGAAGTCATAAAACAATAGGCTCACCACCCTTATTTGGTTAATATAAATCAATGTTGAAGTGAAAACATTTAGCATGTCAAAGATTATCAACATTGGTGTCCTCAAAGATAGTACCGAAATGTATACTTTACAATGTATTGTATCCCGAATTACAATGTCGAAGAAGAAAGTTAAAGGCTCTCCACCCTTAACAAAAGGATAGGCGATAACCTTGTCGCATTATAACTCGTCGAACCTCTACCCAAGGTTTAGAAAAATCAAAACTTAAATTTCCTTTAAGTATAAAACTCCTTGTCGAAAATGATGTTGTCGACCTTCATAATCGATATGTTATCCCTCTATTTAAAACAAAATCGACGCCAATATTCACGGCAACAATGCCGCACGACATCGTAGCCAAAATAATGAAAAAGTCCTCGCCGACCTTGATGAATAGCGGCATCAAGACAGTGGACAATATTATAAAATAGTTTATTTTACTTGCTTCGGCTATTATGCCGCAATTATATATGGTCAACTTCGAAAGCATTCAAAGCAGTGATATGTGGCATCTCTTTAAAACTTACCTAAATACTACGGCTATTATGATGCCCAGTGTATATGTGCGAAGTCAAAACGTTGACGAAGAGAGATGAATCATGATGCTACAATGCTGTCAAATCTTGATTACCGCCGATGTCCACATCGATCCAGTAGGAATCACTCCATAACTACCCAAGTAGTTATCATGCGCTTCCCACCTCATCGATGTCGACACCCATAGATGCGGCTTTGTATTAGGCTCGGAGACGGTACTAGCGATATGGCATTATCGTAATTTATATGAAAACTGATTTATTTCTAATAAAGCACATACTTTTCACCAAACCCAAACTTTTTGTCCAATTTCTATTTGATAAAAGCATTTTTTAAACTTTCCTTTGCAGAAATGCTGCCACATACCAAGTTCCAAACGTTTATCAACTTTAATTAGTAATAACCTTAGTTAATTATTAATTTAAATGCTTATCTAGTATATTAAATTCATAATAAATCATATTTACTTGGGAAAAATCCTAAAAATTCGTAGAAATTCAAAAATATCCTTCTCTTTACCACATAAAAATTTCAAGACCAAAAACTATATTTAATTATTTTAAATAATTAAAACAAAAAATTAAGCTATTTTTTCCTTAGGAAATTCATAATTTTTTTAATTTAACTTGGAAAATTATGAAATTAAAAAATCATCTCCTATTTAATGTTTTACATCACATATCAAAAAATCAAGTCGATTGGAGATTAAAAACTATAGTTTTACCCTTAAAACCTAATTAATTTCATAAAAATCCCATAACTCATTGTTCTATCCAATCAATAATCATCTACCAAAACATGGTATAAATTATGACAATAATTCAGGTTTACCCATAACCAAATTCAAAAGCAATTAAAAGAGATGGAACATTAATATTCACCTTAGATTTAGATGGAGTTGAGATTTGATGTTGCTCTCATTTCCTTAGTCTCTTTCTCTTGTGAATCCCCTTGATTTCATGCTTCTTCCTCCTAGGTTATGGATGACCTCATTAGGTTTTTCTTTTGATTATTTCTATTTGTGAAAAATGAGAATGATATGAGGGAGGGAGAGTTTAAGGGATAAATATAGGTCTATACCTAAATTGCCCCTCTCATATATCCTCCTATATATTAAGTTTTCCAAAACAATCTCATTAGTTAATTTGTTAAGGCACGACCTTATTAATGACCAATCTCATTCTTCTTAACTATTTACACTATTTTACTTAATCTATCCAATTAAATATCCTAAATAATGTTAAACTAGAATTAGGGATGTTACATTGTCCATCTTTAGTCAGGAGGTGGTGGGGAGACTAATCCTGTAAGGGTAGCATAGTTTTGCATTACTTTGTTTTAACTCGTCATTATTTTATTCTAACCCCTTTCCTTCCTTATGTTTTTTGTAGTGGTCTGCTTAAACCTTGTTGTAACTCTTGATTCCTCCATAACAAGGAGCACCCCAGCACAGACCCCCACCTCATAGCCACGCATGAGCACTAGCACCCAATTACATACACTGGTGATCAGTGCCCAACAACAAATGCCAGTCTTTTCTCAATCGGCCTACTCAGAAAAGATTACCCCCATGGATGGGTTATTCTAGTTCTGATGCTTCCCTCTCACCTTCGCATCAACCTTAGCCAGGTAGTTCAACCCGATGCTATAGTCGGGTGTGATTCGATAAGGTTTAAGAGAAGAAGGGTTGGCAACAAGCCAAAAAGCTCAGAGGGAAGGCCATTATTCAGCTTTTTATGGGAGGCCAAGCTCATTGGGCGATTGGGTCCACAAGTCTTTCGATGGTGGAGCGCTTGGAAGAGACGAGCTTGTTAGGGCTTCTCTAGACCATGGCGGGAATAACTTCAGTAGTTATGGCACAGACCGACCGATCCAAGTCCAGGTAGACCGGTTATTCCACCGAGTCAATGTTAGACACCAAAGTATGAGATGTTTTCTTGGTAAGATCCTAGACTTAGCCTTTTTTCTTCTTTCCATTATTTGATCATTTCTATTTTATAGGTGTGGTCCTGTGCTCTTTGCCTTTGCAAGGACGTACTGTTGTATAAGAAGTGGGTAGTATACGAAGCCAAAACTCGTTACTTAGCGAAAGAGAAACTTCCTACCCTTGAGAGGTCCGTTAAGGCTGAAGCAGCTAGGGAGACTACAGCTAAGGAAAGCACTGAAGAAGTGACTAGGTGGGGGGTCTTGAGGCGAAGAATGCCCAGTTGAGGAGAGACCTGGATGCAAGCCACAATAAGGCAAGCAATATAAGGAACATGTTGTAGCTGCATTTATAATGTGCCACCCCAAACTAGCAAGAGAAGATAAGGGCCGATAAGAATGAGGAGAGGAATGGGGGGCCAATGAATATAGTTAAGCTAATGTTTACAACCAACTACCACCTCCCTACAGCAGTCAGCTTCCTTACCCCAAATGAATATGAATAAGTCGATAAGAGGTTGCATAGGAGATGGTGGTGGATGGGAGGACTCCCCCGGCTTTCCTAACCTCAAGGAAGATTTCTACTTTTATGGCTGGCCTTAGTGAAGTGACCATTGATGAAATTCTGGTGGATAAGTAATTGATTTTTGTCAAATCATCGGGGAGCTCCCACCCTTATGAGTTCTGGGGCAGTAGTTGGTCCTTTTGTGCTTGTACTATTCTTCTCCCTTTTTAATTTAGGTGTGGCCCATTGATGTAATGGAAATTATTTTTATGGAATATTATGGACTATTTTCTTTCCTTGGGATGAAATATGCTGTAGATCTATTTTTTGTATGAGATTATATGTTTTCCTTGCACCTTTCTGATAGTATTGTGCATTTATATATATGTATGTCTTTCCTTCATGTTTACATTTTATTTGTTCTTATATTGGGCAACTCAAGCGACCTCGGCCTTACTACTAAACATGTTGACTTAGCTTTTTTATGCACAACATACCAAGTAAATAGATGACGGAAACAGAGCGCAACCTAGCCAACAAAAATTCTTTTAGGGAGGCAACCTGCTCACGGCTTTTCATTGCAAAAGTGAGCTAGTGATGGGGTGTCCTTAGGTTATCACCCGATGCTCAGTTGGAGCAGCCCCTATTGCGCTTGCGGGCTGCCGATGGGCCTGAATTTGCTTGATAGGGACGCTTTTATTGTTTAAGTCGACCAGTGCTATGGACACCACGTTTGGGGTTATGAGGTAGGTAACCTTACAGTTACAACATCAATACTCCACCCCACTAAAGGGATGGACAACATTATAGCCAAACGAATTGGAACCACTATGTAGGCGGACTCGCCATCGATTCGTCGATAGCTCCAGCTAAGAAGGGAACATCGAGTTGCTTGTACATCCTCACCAAGTAGCACTACAGATGCTTGGTTTAGTGTTACAATGTGGGTAACCATGCTTCCATGGCACCCGTGGTCTGCTCTGCTCTGCTAGAGGGATGGATATCATCATGAGTGAACAAATTAGGACCACGGCATGGGTGCTCGCACCATCGTTTCATCGATGCCTCCAGCATGGAGAAGAGCGTTAAGTGGATCACAAATCATCATGGAGTAAATTTGAGCAATTTTTTGGTTGTAAAGATGTGCGAATTTGGCCTACCCTCTTTGGATAGCAGTGGTTGTAGCATTCCTTGGCAAGGGTGGGAGCACTGATGAGCTCGTTCCGCCATTTAGCCTTGTTGATAATTGGATGAAGACTATTTAGGAATGCTCTATTTTACAATTCATACTTAAAATATTTAATACAAAAGTTATAGTGCCTTATAATCATGGCAATATCATGTAGCCTTATAACTGCGGCTCCCATAAATGAGTCCTCCAATGTTGAGTGAGGAGTTGTAGTATCTTCTACTTCCACATACCAGCGGAGTGGACTTGCACGTTCCATGTAGCTATAAGTTATGTTGCCTTGCTCGGGTAGGCTAGGGAAAGATTATTCTCGTCAACCATTCTATCTTGGCCAGGGACGGTGATCAACGTAGATGTTGTGTCTTTATGACTTTAAGTGACCCCCATGCAAATAGAAGCAATGGAGGGCTCATGCATTTTCTTGGGCGTGTCACCACTAAGCATTGCTAGTTCTTACTATAGCATAAGTACTCCTTTCTTTATTTGCTATAGGGATAGGCTATAACAATCTCTAGAGGACTGCTAGTTACTGTGGACACATCATATTCCTCCTTTGGTTGGGACTTTCATCGCCAACTGTCGATAGCCACGTTGCATCCATGTCTGCCAAAGCCTGTTTGCCTATTAAGATGTTATCTGTGGATGGACAGTCCACCACAACAAATTGTACCTGAATCTTGGCAACAAAAGGTTCCAAGTCGAAAGTGACTATGTGATAGGTAGTCCCCAGGGGTACTATGCCAATGCCCTCGTACCCATAGATGGGTAGTGCACAGGGAGTGGGGCTGGAGGTAGAAAGCTTTACCTTATTAAAAACTTCTTAAACATCACATTAGCGGAGCTGGCCCCATCATTAAGGACCAAGTAGATCCTGTTGCTGGCCACACTGACTGACATGACCATGGGGTCATGTTGGGGGAAATCAACTCCTCTCTTGTCTTCCACAGTGAAAGCAATGTTAGTTGCATTTTCCTTAACCCGTGGGACTTTTGGGGCCCGGATATCTACTGAATACACTTGATCGTGGGACGCGTGCTCTCATATAGCGAACCTGGCCCCTCGACCACTTTTAACCATGTGAGCCACCATAAATTGACAGAACTCGATGTTGACTACGGCCACGCTGTTGTTGTCTATCTGTTAGGGTGGGGTAGTGGATTTTGATGGACGTTACGCTGCTCTACTTCTTGTCCTAGTGTCTTACATACTAAATTAGCACCCCTTCGTGGATCAGCTGTTCTATTTTATCTTTAAGGTGTCGACACTCGTAGATGGAGTGGCCAATGAATTGGAGGAATTCACGGTATTTTCCACCACCTCTGGGCTCCTCCCTCCTTCCAAAATGGGAGGAAGCAAGCCGTTGAAAGGGTATGTAATCACATATTGCAAGGTAGATAGTCTCTATGTCATGATTTAGGGTTACATGCTTAGTATACTTGGGTTTGAAACGTGCACTGTCCTCGGTGCATTTTTTGCTACTTTCATGCCGACCATTTTTTTGGCAACTGTCCTTTCTCACTTCGGCTTTATTTCTCCAGCCATTTTCCTCATCACTATAGGAGATGTTAGCTTCTCCAACCTCATTATGTCATTCAACATTTTAAGAAAGTCGATCAAGGATGAAGCGGGTTGCTTCTATAGTTCTTTCCATATCCCGGACCGATACCTCACCCATGAATAAAGGGAAATTACCAACTTATTCTTGTCTGCTCCCCTCACATGGGTTGATTAATTATTGAACCAATTGATGTACGAGCATAGGGATTCGACTGGACCCTATCTTATGTTGCTTAGCTCACTTGCCATCATGACCCTTGTTCTCAATATTAAGAAGCAGGCTTTGAAGATAGAACACAATTGGAACCAAGAGTGGACATTGGTGACTTGTAAAGTAAGGACCTAAGAGAATGCCAGTTTGGTTAGGGTGGAGAGAAATAAAAGACATTTTGGACGACTGGATAGCTAACCTGCCTAGGTTACTGAGTTGAAAGCGATGATATGGTCGGACAGATTAGTATTCCCATCATATTTATCAATATAAGCTAGAACATATCTTCAGTGGATGTAAATACTTAGTATTTCTTAGGAGAAGGGTTCCTTGTTCTCATCATCTGACAAACCCTTATTGCCCTTACCTTTAGTTTGGATCCTGTGAATTTGCTAGCGCTGGGCAGCCTTCTCTTCTTGGAGGCTAGATTTCATATGTCGTGGATGATGTTGGCCCCTTACTAGGGAAGGCACCTCTGCCGTCTATCTAGTATAAGTGACCTGTGATAGCGATGGGGAAAGGCGATGCCTAGTTATAATAGGAGATCTGCTTCTAACAACTAAAGGCGACTTCAGTGGGTAGGGCGCCTCTCATGGGACCTGGGCTAGGGCACCTTCTACTAGGCCCAAGAGTGGACTAATGGTTTTCTAGGTTCAAAATTTATGCCTTGCCCAATGCCATTAAGGCATTCAAAGCGCAGGTAACGAGCCACATCTGTTGTTCGAAGGCAATGAAAGGCCGGCACTCTCTTGATTGAAAGTGAATGGCGGATCATGTTCTGGGACCTCATGGATGCCTTCGTATTCATGGGAAGTATATATGTCTCTGTGGTGAACTGATAAATTCTTATTTATGGGCATTATGTCACAGGTACTGTGCATAGCAGGCTGAACAAAGGTTCGGTCAACTACTGGGTGGACGGTTGGGCTAAAGTTTAAAGTTGCTTAAGAGTCCTTTCAAGGCTAAAGATCATTCACATCAAGAATGAGCTGCCCTATACTAGTCAAGCCATTGACCATGCTAATCCACGTGTTGTTGCTCAACCCAAAGACTAGGCGGTCGACGCTCACTCCAATAGCACTGTTGGTATTGCGATGATTGGATTCATCAGCCTTGTTTTCATAGGGTTTGACATGGCTTAAACGAGAAAGGATTTTGTAGAGAGGTAAACTAAAGAAAACTAAGAGCTTTCAAGGAAATCCCTCCTTTTAGCGCTAAAATGTTTACTACAGATTTATCCAACCTCGAAAATGTTGTTAAGAGGTTATATAGCAAAGGCTGCTTGTTAATACCTTGGTTTTAAAATGTAAAATGAGAAGATAAAATGTGTGAAAGTAAAGAGACAAGGATTAGCGGTTCAATATAAGGTGAACTACATCCATTATGAGAAATTTCTTATTACTTTGCTTCGATTACAATAGCTTAGCATACAAGAGGTAATAACAAGAGAGTAATTGCTCAAAACCTAATTTTGTCCAACCTTTTAGAAATGCATGCCCTAGTCTACTTATAGTTGTTGAAATTGATTGTTATATGGCCGAGATTATGCTAATCATGTAACACCCTAATTTTGATTAACATTATTTAGGATATTTAATTAGATAATAAAATAAAATAATGTAAGATGATAAGAAGATTGGGATTTGATAAGTATAATATGGGTCAAACCTTAAGTAATGAACTAATAAGATTGATTATAACATTAATAAGGAGAAGGAATTAGGTGAAGGACAAATTAGGAAAAGGGCTATCTTGCCGAACATATACCCTTATACTCACCTCTCCCTTATTTTACATTCATTCATAAAGATGAAAATAGAAATGAGGTCGGCCATTGCAAGGAGAAACCAAGGGAAGAAATGCTAAGAAAATAATTAAAGCTTAGGGGAGATCAATTCAAACTCAAATCTCAAGTTCCTTTATCAAATCAAGGTGAATAATGATTATCCATCTCAAGTTTTATATGTTTGGTTCGATTTTATGATTGAACTCGAATTTTGGATGTTATCATGCCATGTTTGAATGATTGAATGGCTATATGTTTTATGATGAATTATTGGGTTGATTTTATAGAATTAGTTAACAAGTTTAAGTGTGAAAACCTATTATATGACACCCAAATGACTTAAAATTTAGATATGAGGTTAGAAATATTACTTTAGAAGTGGTTTTTTAATTCCATAATTTTCCAATTAAGTATGAATATTTTATGATTTTTTAAGTAAAGGAAATGGTTTATTTCGGGTTTTAATTAATAAAAAATAACTAAATAATTTTCTGGCTCTGAAATTTTTATGAATTGAAAAATATATTAAGCATGATTTATTATGGTTTTGGGAGTTTCTTCATATTTTTATGATTTATTATGAATATATTAGGCTAGAGATGCTTAATAATTATATTAAAAAATTAATACAAAGTTAAGAGTTTGCAAAATTATTTTGGAACTGGAAATCAGATCCATAGTAGGTTTCTTAAAAGAAAAATTTGTAATGTATTTGTTAACCAACAAGAATTTGATAAAGAATAGGAGTTGGTAAAAAGATATTGCTTTTTAAAGAAATAAAAAAGTTTTTATATTAATTACGAGATTGCCATACGCCATTAATCAATGCCGACGTTCATCAATGTCGCATACCTTCGCTAACCTGTAGGGAATTATATGATATCAACTTCATTGATATGCAATGATTCCACTAGGGTTAGGACGTATGTACTGATGTCGACATTGAAGCCGACGACGTAGGTCAAACCATAAGTGATCCATGCCCCCTATGTTCTATGTCGCCTATGTTCTATGCCGCCTATGTTTACAGCGCCTTTTTTATACCGCAACTATCTTCATCGGCAAGTATTGATGCTGCTAGTTTTTACAACAACTCCTTAAAATTTGATGCCGCAAGTTTCCCATGACGCATGTTTTCGACCTTAATCATATAAGAAGGCAGTGATGCCGCACTTTTCTTTAAGGCGATGATGCCGCTTGTTTTATAATGGCTATAGTGATGCCACACTTTTCTTTAACACGTTGATTCCGTAAGTCACCAATGTCAACACTTCCATAACTCTAATTTTTAAAGCTTTATACTAGCAAACCCAAGACTATGCCGCCTATATTCGGCAACCTATGTATTTTCGATATGTGACAGTTATTGTTGGCCCTATGTCTTATAAATTAGAACTTTAATGTACTTTTGATATGGAAGGGTGTGATAACCTAGGTTGGCGCTATTAATGCCGCACTTTATCAATATAAATGGATTTAATATATATGGCTTTGTAACCCAAGGTTTCGAGGTGCGACAACCTCTAAGTAATTTTGAAATTCATCAATGTTATTTCATAAAAGTATATGTATTTTGGCACAACTTTTGGATAAAGTAAAGTGCTACATTTTTCTTGTTTTAAAGTATGATTTCAAGGGTAAATCAATGAAAAACATTTATGTTTTCAAGGAAATATAAAATGGTATTTAGCCTAAATTTTTACTACAGGGATTATTATACTTATATAACCCTTAGATAAATTATGATATGTCCCTAATTCTTTTAATTGAAGATCAATGCTTTCGAAAGGGTTACTTTCGCTTTTTTTTTCTTGACCCGGAAGTTATATTTAATGTTAAACCCAATGGTTTCGAAAGAAACACTTTTAAATGGGTTCTATGGTGTTTTCAAAGGGTACGCCTTAAGTCTTTCAAAGGGTATATTTTAAGTATTTTGAAAGCTAAGCTTTAAGTGTTTTGAAAGATAAGCTTTAATGGTTTCGATTGGAATACCTTTACTGGTTACGAAAGGAAGGTTTTGATGCTTTCGAAAGGGATGTTTTGAGTGTTTCGATAAGTATATCTTTAAGAGTTTTGAAAGGAAGGTTTGAATACTTTCGAAGGGTTTGTTTAATGGTTTTGAAGGAAAAGACCTAAGGTTTCAAAAGCCTTAGTTCTCAGATAAGAAACCCAATCTCATTTTCAAAAGTAAACCCATGGCAATATGAAAGAGTATTGAAATGGCATTTAACTTTGGTGTTTTTGAAGAAGCTTTCCTTGCTAAAGATAATAGGTTAAAGGTATTAACCATGTTTCATTTGGATAATGATTACAAGGAAAATTAAACTAGAGATGTTTATATATTATGTTATGATCAGTTATCATATGTGCTTTTTTGTAAACATATTCACTTTATAATTAACCCATAACTGCAATTTGGGGTGTTAAGAGCAGAATAACCAGCTAGGTTGACCCAGTAGTGAATATATATTGAGTTAACTCCTATGTGAGTAGAATCGCATCCAGGAGGTCAGGTAAACCAAAATGTAGGATGCCCAAAGACTGATCAAAGAGTTGTTAGTTTAGACAGGTTCATAGTAAGCCTATGAAAAATATGAATGGAAATTATCATTGGCAGAGGCCAATAGGTTCCTTGTGATCCCACGAAAACTATATTCAGATTAAGTTATTGACAGAGATCAATAGGTTCATAGTCAACCCATGAAAACTATGACATAAGAGAAGTTATTGGAGAACCCAATAGGTTCATAGTGAGCCCATGAAAACTATAGTTGGATGAAGTTATTGGTAGATACCCAATAGGTTCTTAGTGATCCCATGAAAACTATGAAATCGAATAGATAGTCCGTAAGCTTTGAACAGGTTATAAGTCAACCAATGAAAACTAATAGGTTAATAATGACCCTAGAAACTATAACTTGAGACAGATAGTCAGATGAATGGGGATGGGAAATACAGAGGATATTGCATGTTTGCATATCATTATGATGCATTTTATTATGATTATGTTTTAACCATTATGGATGCAGGTGCGCAGTATATGGTTATTATAAAATTGAGTTAAGATACTAGTAAAGGGAAAACTCATTCCGCTAAGCTGCGTGGTCTCACTAGATATCTATATGGTTCGAGATGGTAGGTTATTATTCACACCAGTCTTTTTATCTGACTCGAAGTTTATGTTTTCCCTTTAAATTCTCGGGTGCTCAATTGATTTTGAGTAGTTTAAGAGTTAAGTTTTTCAGGTTCTCCAGTGGACAAATAAGCTTTTGGAGGCGTGCATAAGGCAAGCTAGATATTAGGAGTTCTTTCTGTTTGATTCCACTGTGGTTTGGATGTAATGGCAAAGTTTTTTATTTGCCTATATTTGGACTCTGATCAACCAAGGGGGCATCTTCATATGTCGCTCTTGGCATATTTGTAATAATTATATTTCTGTGAACATGGTTTACGAATTGGGATTATGTAATGAATTTGAAATATGATTTGAAGTTGAATGAAAATTTTGTTTTATGATTTTAAAATTTATCATATTCGTGTGTTTTTGTTATATCAATGTGTCTAACATTACTGCATTTGGTCACCAAGAATTAATAAATATGGATGACTGCAGTATCCATAGCAGTTAGTTTTGGGCCTCTAGATGGGGGATGTTACAAGTTGGTATCAGAGCACAGGTTTATGTAAACTTAAAAAGAAATTTAAACCTAAAAGATTTCAAAACATAATCCAATAAATCATAAAACTAGACCAGGGTTTGGGTTAAAACTATAGTAACGTACTTGTATTTGTTAAATATATATCTATAAGTACGTACTCCCCTTCTCTTAGACCATTCTTTTGTATCTTACTAAGGCTCGTATGTAGATTTACGAGGAAGGAAAATATGGAGGCAGGAAACAGAAGGGGAAATCTAGATGGAGGAAGCACCACGACTAACGGAATGCTCGACCCAACACTAGAAGAAACCCGGTCGACAGGCAAATGCTAATCCAAATGTAAATGCCAACGTAGGTGCTGGAATCCCGCCAGTAGATATGGGGATGATGTATCAGTTCTTTGTCAATCTGGTGCAAGTTGGAGCAGCTGCAGGAGTAGCCGGGGGTAATGTTGTGAATGTTGGAGGAGCTAATCACGTGGCCGCTGTTGGCAATAACTATGCTAAGCTGAGCAGGGATTATACCAGTCTTGGTGGGAAGCCGTTTTTGGGAACAGAGAATGCTGTCGAAGTAGAAAACTGGTTATTGCACTGTGAAAGGATTTTCACTGACTTGGGATTAAACGATGAGAAGAAGAGGAGGCTTTCCTCTAGACTTGCAGGGAGCAGCACTTCATTGGTGGAATAGTGTTACATTTGGAGTTCCCGAGGAAGAGTTGACTTGGGAAGAGTTTCAAAAGAGAATCAAAGAGAGGTTTTTGTCTTGCCAAGTCAGTATTGCTTAGAAAGTTCATGGACTTAGTGCAGGGAGAGTTGTCGGTGATTGAGTATGCTACGAAGTTTGATGAGTTGTCCAGATACGGATATGCTACCATTGACACCGTCATTAAAAGGAACGAGAATTTATTCGAGGGTAAGACCCAAGATTGCTATAGCAACTATACCATATCTCCATGATCCAAGCATAGTTGTAGTGGAGGTGGCAATCCAGAATAAAAAGATGCTTTCTACTTATAGAAAGGAGAAGCAGGTTGAAACCCAGGTGTTTCAAGGAAAGAAAAGGAAATTCTTTAAGAAGAAAGGAACCAAAAAGGGAGGAGCTGCTAAGAAGGCAAAGGCTAATCTAGTTTTCTTTAGTGTGATAAGAAGGGACATTATGCTCATGCATGTTGAACTGGAAAAGGGAAGAAGGCTGCATACAAGAAAGGAGTGAAGTGCTTTAATTGTGACCAGATTCGGCAGTTTAAGAATCAGTGTCCCGAGCCACCCAGAGCGGACATGGGATAGGTTTTTGCTTTAAGACCATCATCTACTAGACCAACCGCTGCTAAGAAGGGAAAGACTGTGATGAAAGGTACACTTTTGATTCAAAGTATACCGGTTAGGGTACTATTTGATACCGGTACATCGCATTCGTTTATATCTTATAGTTTAGTAGGCAGGTTATGTTTAAAACCCTCATACCTTGTTACTTCCTTAAGGGTTGCAAATCTAATAGGAGGGTACGCAACCCTGGGAATGAGATGTGACCAGTTAAAACTTGATTTGTTAGGTCATAGTTTGCATGCAGTTTGTATGTTTTTGATTTCGTAGGCTTCAGAATCATTTTGGGTATGGATTGATTAGATAAATATGATGCTAGGATATTTTGCCAAGATAAGGAAATATCGGTAACACACCCTAATAGTCATAACCGAATTATATACTCGGTGGAGAAATTAGACCCAAGTGCTTGCGCTTTGCTGAATGCAATGGAAGTAGAAGAAGAGTTGAATCGGGTTTTGGTAGCAAGAGAGTTTGCATATGTTTTTGAGCCAGTCACACTACCACCGAAACGAGCCGTTGAGTTTCGGATATATCTTGTGCCAGGAGCAAAACCTGTGAGTGGACCACCTAGCAGGATGACACCTACCGAGATGAAGGAATTGAAGGTGCAACTAGTGGAATTAGAAAGAATGAATTTTATTAGACCAAGCAGTTTGCCTTGGGGAGCGGCCGCGGTATTCGTAAGGAAACCGGATGGGTTGTTAAGGATTTGTATTGACTATCGTAAGTTGAACGAGAAGACAATCAAGAATAAGTATCCTTTGCCGAGAATCGATGATTTATTTGATCAGTTGTGTGGAGCTAGATTATTTTCCCATTTGGATTTGGCAACAGGTTTCCATCAACTAAGAGTGGCAGAGAACAGTATTCCGTTAACGGCATTTCGGACTAGGTATGGTTCGTACGAGTGATTAGTAATGCCATTCTGGTTAACGAATGCACTAGCTTTCTTTGTGGACTTGATGAACCGAATTTTTCAAGAGCACCTGGATAGGTTCGTATTAGTATTCATAGTTGACATTTTAATATACTCTAAGGATTAAAAAGAGCATGAAGTTCACCTTAGAGTGGTGCTTGAGACGTTGAGATAGCATCAGCTAAAAGAGAAGGTTTCAAAGTGTCATTTCTGGAAGAGAAAGGTTAAGTTTCTTGGTCACTTGGTTTCAGAGAACAGGTTTGTCAGTTGATCTGGATAAGATCAAAGTTGTTAATAACTGGAAGAGACCGAAGACGGTGACTGAGATTAGAAGTTTTATTGGACTCGTTGGCTATTACCAGAGATTCATTAAGGATTTCTCATGGATAATAGCGCCTTTGACTAAGCTAACTAGGAAGGACTTGAAGTTCATTTGGTCTGACAAATGTGAGGAAGCTTTACTTAAGTTAAAGCATTTGTTGACCAACGTGCCAGTGTTAGTGGTTCCAGACGAAAACCAAGGATTAGTAGTGTATACTGATGCATGTGGAACCGGATTAGGGGCTGTGTAGATGCAGAAAGGTAAAGTTATTGCCTATGCTTCACGACGGCTTAGACCACATGAAGTGAGATATCCTACTCATGATTTAGAGTTGGCAGCGGTGACCTTCGCATTGAAAGTACAGAGACATTATCTCCTAGGGGAGAGATTTGAGTTATACATAGACCATAAGTCCTTAAGGTATTTATTCTCTCAGAAGGAGTTAAATATGAGACAATAGAGGTGGCTGGAGTATTTAGTGGCTTATGATTTTGGTATAGAGTATACACCTGGAAAAGGCAATAAAGTAGCGTATGCTCTTAGTAGAAAACATAGAATGTGGTGTTAGCTATGTTGGTGGAATGGAAGGATCTTGGGGCTTTGACTACTTGTAGTGTGCAGTTAAGATCGATTGCTAGTTCTAGTCAGAGCACTGCCATGTTATCTTGCTTGGAAGTTTGACCAGTACTAATTTAAAGGATTGCTTCTAAGTAGAAAGAGGATCCACAGTTAGCTGAGAAGATTAAAAGGCTTGAGGTTGGATCGAAAATTGATGACCTAAAAGATTTCACTCTTGACCAGAGGGGATGGTTGAGAAAGAAGGGACGATTGTGTGTTTTGAATGTTGGAGACTTAAGGATAGAAGTCCTTGGGGAATGTCATCAATCCAAATTTATGATTCATCCTGGGGGAACCAAGGTGTATCAAGAAATGAAGAGGTGTTTCTACTGGGAAGGTATGAAGAAGGATGTTGGCTTGCGGGTTAGGCAGCGTGTGAACTGTCAACAAGTGAAGACCGAGCATCAGAAGCCAAGTGGATTGCTTCAACCTTTGGAGATACCAGTTTGGAAATGGGATTCGATATCCCTGGATTTTATATACGGGTTGCCAAGGTCGAATTGAGGAAATGAAAGTATATGGGTCATAGTGGACAGGTAAACCAAGAGTGCCCATTTCATTCCAATTAAGTCAATCAGGACGGCACCTACTTTAGCTAAATTGTTTATGAAGAATGTAACGACCCTGAATTTTTGGCCCAATTTGAAAAAAATTTAAACCATTATTTTGATATTAAAATGTGAAACTTACATACGATCTCAATTAACGTCCAAACTTTGTTTATAAATTGCGCCTAGATGGTTATAGATATGGGTAAAGTTACGTCGTAAAATACCACAGTAAATTGCGTTCGCGTTTTATTGCACATCAGTCCATTTTAAAGTGTGTAAAAACTTTATCTTCCGAACCTGAATATTTTTATATAGAAAAATTCTAATTCATCTTCTGACTAAGACGTCATTTTTCGTTTTTCAAAATTCGGACATCTTTAGCTCCGTCGATCTTATTTTTCTGCATTTTTGCTGCATTTTTCCATAGTAGAAAATTCGAATTTTTTATAATTCAATCGTACCACTGATATCTATATACCGTTGTGTTCGCCTTGTCGCACTGATCAAAACGGTATATTTATTTGGGTCATTCGGAGTTCGGAGTTGAAAGTTACAAATTGTTTAACGGTTTGAAACATGTCCGTTACACTATTAAAACCAGTGTCTATTAGGCTTCATTGGGTGGAATTCGAGGCATCTTCTGGTCAGTAATTACTCTAGGAAACCCAACAGCCTTTTAGTGTATCAATGCAATCAATTAAAGACTTTTCAATTTCTATACTATTTCGTATAAACCAAGCTTCAATTCATAGTTCATTCGTTTGCATTCTCTAAACTATTCTGGTTCGTAGCTTCATCTCTCTACTCTCCCTTCTCTTCTATTTTTCCATACTTTATATTATTATTTTTTTACCCACTGCCAGTAAAACAAGACTCCGCCTCCACCAGCCCGTGCCCGCCTCCACTAGCGTCCACCTCCACCAGCCCGCGTCCGCCCACTACCTACCAGCCCGCGTCCGCCCACCACCCAGTCAGCCCGCTCCACGCCCACCAGCCCGCATCCGCCCACTACCCACCAGCCCGCGTCCGCCCACTACCCAGTCTGCCCGCTCCACGCTCACCAGCCCGTCCGCCTCCACCAGCCTCCACTTTCCCCCATGCCTCCTCCGCCCACTGTCCACCCACGTCCAGCCGTCCCACTGCCACCATCCGCCACTGCCCACCCACGTCCAGCCCATTCTGCTGCCACCATCCGCCACTCCAACCAAGGCCCAGCCGAACCCGAGACCACCCGAACCCGCCGACCACTCGAACCCGCCAGTGACCCCAGCCGAACCCCAGCCCGCAACCGCCTTCTCCGACCACCGTGACGTCCCCTGCTCCGCCATCACTGCTGCGCCTCGCCTTGGCCGCAGTCGTATTACAGTGCACTTCCGTTTATATATAAATATATATATGAAACTGTATATATATAGCAGTATATAACTTTGAGAATTCTAGTTCACATACAGTTTTTACTGTGTTTTGTTCCAGCTACTGCTCCGGAGAATTAGGCTTCCATTCAGCTTGTCGGATCTATCTAGTTTCTTTGCTTTGGTATGATTATATATAAAATCTATATATATATTGTATTGAACTAAACTGTCAACTTAATTGTTTGTTTGATTGCAGTTGTGTTCGTTTTTGTAATGTGCTTGTTAGTGCCTCTTATCTATTCGTCTTCGTGCTTCGTCGTCAAATCTCTAACCACGTAAGGTGAATATTTCATTCACGACTCAATCTATTATGCTATGATAATCAAGTGATAGATGTTGTTGATACAAATTTGGATGTTAAACTAGTTGATGATAAAATTGTTCACATAAACTATTAATAGCTATACAAGTTGAAATTGAATATTGTTAGAGTTTAAAATTGCTAAATTGACGCCATGAATTGTTTAAATAGATTTACCGTGTTAAATTGTGATTTGATGTTAGTTTATGGTAAATAGTTGTGACACTAAATTTGTTATGTGATGTTGAATTTGGTTGTTAATATAAGTGATAATTAATATGAAATTGAATTTGATATAGGATAGTTAACAATTTAAAATAGATTATATATGTTGAACTTGACCCCTTTAAATGTTAAATAAATAGACACGTAGAAAGAGTGTTAACTACACTTTGAACCATTGAATGTATGATGGATGTAGTAATTTGATAATAGACACCAAGTGAAAAACCATAATGTAATAATCTTTAATCTGCATGAAATGATAGTGTGGATTCTAGGAATAATTATATTAATTTGCATAAATAACAAATGTAATTTAATATGATTATTTCGGGATTATTTAAATAAATTGTTGAATTGTTATGTATGGTTGCTATTGCTTGTTTATTTACTTTGCGACCATCCCAGTTATCACACTGCAAGTTCCCTTTGCTATGCTTTGTTTTTTTATTTGAATGATATTGGGTCTAAATGATAAATACTCAATTAAACAACTTGGCCTAGGATAGATAATTAAAAAATAAGAAACCCGATTGGTCAACAAAAATCATTTTGAAATTGAAATCTATTTGAAATTAAGGAATGAACTTAACAATTTGTTTGGAAATTAAGTAACGAACTTAATGGATTTAATTGAAATAAATTAATGAATTTAATTGAAATAAAGTAATGGATTTAATTGAAATAAATTAATGGATTCAATTGAAATAAATTAATGTATTTAATTAAAACAGATTAATAAATCTATTTAATTGAATAAAATGGATTGACAAATTTAATTGAAATGAGATTTAGAAACAAGTAAGTTTTAGAATTTAATAATTTAAAAAAATTTATTAGATTTGTTAGATTTAAATTTAAAACTCGGTTTTAATTAAATAGATTTGGAACTTGTTATAAATTTAATTTGAGATTAAGTAAAATTTGACTTAAGAGGAATACAAAACTAACTAAAGTTTTATGGATTTAATTTAGTGATAATTTAAATTTTAAAATGATTTTAAATTTAATGAATTAATTAAATCAGGACATTGTAAACTGAATATGGATTGAGTTGATTTGTAACTCGGAAATAACTTATTTGTGATATGTAGATCATGGAACCAAATAAATGAAAATGGATTTCTTTAAATAGAAATTTAATTGAATTTGGTGAATAAATCAAATGAAGTTTTGATAAAAAGGAATTTAGTTAATGAAATTGATTTAATCGAATTTATGATTATATTTAATGTAACGATGAATGTAAATATGAATTGAAATGAATAGAATTTGATTTAATGATTTGAACTAAATTGACCATTAAATTGAATTAATTGATTATTAACTAAATTTAAGAAGTGAAATTTAGATCTTATTAAATTGAACTTGAATACTTAATTATATTGTTAACTCAAATGTTTGAACTAAAATTTCATTTGGAAATATGATTTTAAATATCTGAAATAAATTGAATCGTGAAGATGTCAAATTTTGAAAGTCAAATTTGCAACTTGACTTTTGGACTTTGATTTGTTTAAACTTTTATCTAACCGACCATCGGGTAATAAATACGTAGTTATTAAAGAGACCGGGATCGGATATGGACATACTCTCTGTCGATACCGAAAACCACTTTAATAACTATTATACGCGGAGTGTTGATCCAGAATGAAGTGGATGGTTTGGTGAACGCGTTGACTGAAGAATGAGAACGACTTTGGATGACCCCTGACATGACTAAAACAGGAGCCGCGCCGGGCCATTGAGGTTCGCCACCTCTAGCGAACACACTTCTTCGATACCATATCTATTACTTTTGTGATTCGATTTGGGTGCACCCCTTGATTTGGAAGTGTTGTTTCGCGGTGTTGAGGTAGTAGCTGCTATGCTCAACATCAGTCCGGATCACGCAACTACTAGTATCCTAGTTGGTATCGCCTCATGTACCTTGTCATACTGATTATCCTATTCGCGACCACTATGATTTGTTTTGTGTTATACCTATGGGGTACCCTCTGATAACCACTAGTTTACAGTGGGGTTTACGGTGCTGTATAGACTATGGCATTATAAAATGTGTTAAGGGGGATTATGGTAACGTCTTAACACTATTTTAATATCATATTTTATTGATTAGACATTATCTACATATCGTATTCTATTGTATATATAGATAGTTTTCGGATCCTCGGAGATGTTTATTTCATCTTTGATTTATGGACTTTATTCCTTGCACATGATTATCTTGTATAAGATTTTGAGTCCTGACTCGAGTGTTTCTTTTTGTATATGCTCGGGTCAGTCTGAAGCTATCCAGTTTGCTGATCAAGGTTGGTTGAAGATGCTGAAGACTTTGCATTTATCTTTATCAGTTTATTTTCATTCTAGTATTGATGTACTAGTCTGTTAGACATTTTTGTATTTTCTCTCAGTCACTTTATGTTGAGACATTGTTGTATTTCCTGTAGTAGCTTCATGAACTGCTATTACGACAATGTATTTTCCACTGCATTATTCTGCGACTGTTCTATGTCTGTGATGTTGTATTGATTCTCATTTACATTTATGTATGTATAATCCCATAATGATTCGTGTTTTGTATTATTTAAGTTGACATGTGTGGATTATTGTCAATTTAAATGGTCCAAATATACGGGTTGTTACAAAGAACATAGTTAAACTACATGGAATTTCTAGTAATATAGTCAGTGACAGAGATACTTTGTTTACTAGCGAATTCTGGAAGAGTTTATAGGATGTGTTAGTACCAAGCTCAAGATGAGTACTGCGTATCACCCTCGGACGGATAGGTAGACAGAAAGAGTCAATATGGCACTCGAGGATTTATTAAGAGCTTGTGTGCTAGACTAGTGGATCTTGGGAAGATCACCTACACTTTGTTGAGTTTTCCTATAATAACAGTTATCAAACTAGTATAGGAATAGCGCCTTTCGAAACTTTGTATGGAAGGCCATGCAAATCACCAGTCTGTTGGTTGGAAACTGGATACAGATTAGTCATAGGTCCAGATCTGGTAAGAGAGGCAATGAAGAATATTGAGTTGATTCGAGGTAGGATGAGGGAAGCTTAGTCTAGACAAAAGGGTTAAACAAATAAGAGGAATAAGGATCTCGAATTCTCAATTGGAGATAGGGTATTCATTAAAGTATCATGGATGAAAGGTGTGGTACGATTTGAAAAGTCAAGGAAACTGGCACCGAGATATGTTGGACCGTCCCAATTATAGAAAGGGTCGGAAAGCTCGCATACATAGTAGAGTTGCCAAGCAGTTTGGCAGGTGTCCATAATTTTTTTCATTTGTCTCATCTTCATAAGTATGTGCATGATCCAGAGACTACTATTCCTACGACTGCATTGGAAGATTTAATAGTAGAACTAAATTTGACTTTTGTTAGACAACCGTTCGGGTTGTAGTGAAAGATGAGAAGAGGTTAAGAAACAAGGTAGTCAAATTGGTGAAAGTTCAATGGAGCGACAATGAGAAGGAATGTACTTGGGAGACAGAAGACGGGATTAGAGATACTTATCCTGATCTGCGGTAGGGGTATATTATATATTCGCTTTATATAGACCATTTGCTAGTCAGGTAGGCTAGTATGGTAGTTAGGAGATGTTACAAATGATTGCTATGATTAGTATTTAGTCTTTGCTGAATTTCGAGGACGAAATTCTTTAAGGAGGGGAGCCTATAACACCCCTAATTTTAAATAACATTATTTAGGAGATTTAATTAGATAAACTAAACAGAATAATGTAGAGACTGGAGTGATAACGGGACTGAGATTTAAAAAACTAGAAAGGGCCGTGCCTTAACTAAATGAATTCATAAGAATGGGTTATAAGTAAATACTTAAGATGGTAAGGCAAGGGTAATATGGGAAATAGCCGTATACCATAACCCCATAGCCCCTAAACTCTTAACTCATTTCATTCATACATTCATAAAAAAACGTAAACAAAAGGAGATCAAGGCCGGCCATAACCCTAGGAGAAAAGGAGTTCAAAATCATTAGAAGCTAAGATTCAAGCTAGGAAGATTAAAGCAAGAGAAAATCTCAAGTTCCTTATCCAAACAATGTGAATAATAATCTAAACTATCTCATATATGTTTTATTGAACATTTTAATTTTGGGTTTAAAGTTTTAAAGCCGTTTGGATGGATTAAATGATGATATGCTTTGATTATGTAACGACTCGCCTTTTTGGACAGTTTAAATCGACAAATCAAACACACATGCCGATTCCAAACCATTCAAAAGGGCGGATGGTTAATGGGGTAAAAGAAAGAAGAGAAAAGAAACAAGAAACAATCACATTATCTCGCAGCGGAAGGAACAAGATATAATAATAAAATAACAGTTCATGAAGCTGTTAAATAAATAGATTTGATTATTATTATACATCATAAATCAGAGTTACATACATATCAGAGATAATACAATAATGCAGCGGAAAAATAATATGGTAGTAGAATACAAATGATGTAATACCAAACTCCGTCTTCGTCCTCCAGAATAGATCTTCAACCTTATCTGAAATGCTCAGGCTGACCCGAGCGTAATGAAAAGACAAAACACTCAAGTCAGGACTAAAATATCTCATGTAAGTCAAATCGAATAAGAAAATATGAGTGTGACGGCGTCAGAGATGTTTACGGGGGTTGACATCTCCTATCCAGTGTCAACGTGAGTGCAATAACTTAAGAGATGTTACGGGATTTTCCATCTCTCAAGGATCCATTAAACTATCTACTATGTAGTACAATACGCTATTATAATATGTCTACATTAAAGTAAAAGTATTAAAATAGCGTTAAGCCATGGCCCATTCCACCCTTAACACAGTTTATATTCCCAAGAGCATATACAAGACCGTAGTTTCCCCAAAACCGGAAGTCACCAGAGGGCAATCCATATACTAAAGGTACAAACCAAAACGTAGTGGTCGCGAATAGGATAATCAGTATGACAAGGTACATGAGGCAATACCAACTAGGATACTAGTAGTTGCGTGATCCGGACTGATGTTGGGCATAGCAGCTACTACCCCAACACCGCGAAACAACACTCCCAAAATCGAGGGGTGCACCCAAATCGAATCACAAAAGCAATAGACATGGTAACGAAGAAGTGTGTCCGCTAGAGGTGGCGAACCTCAATGGCCCGGCACGGTTCCTGTTTTAGTCATGTCAGGGGTCATCCAAAATCGTTCTCTTTCTTCAAATCAACACGTTCACCAAAACCATCCACTTCATTCTGGATCAACACTCCACGTGTATTAGTTATTAAAGTGGTTTTCGCTATCGACAGAGAGTATGTCCATATCCGATCCCGGTCTCTTTAATAACTACGTTATATTTTTCACATCGGTTCGATCTTTTACATTTTCAAATCGATTCATAATTGATATCAAAATATCATATTCGCTTCAAAATCAAATCCATTTCAAATATCATCATATATATTCAAGATGTAAGATTCCGTTTCAAAATCATTTTTTTGCCTCAATATCTCATTTCGATTTCAAAATCATTTTTCGCCTCAAAATCTCATTTCGATTTCAAAATCACTTTTCGCCTCAAAATCTCATTTCGATTTCAAAATCACTTTTCGCCACAAAATCTCATTTCGATTTCACAGTAATTAACAATCTTTTACAATGCAGTTTCCATTATAAATCCAAAATAAAAGATTATATTAGATTCAGCGTTCAATTATATTGTAATTTAAATTCAAGTTATTTAATTCCAAATGAATTCTTTTATTTCGATTTACACTTTCATTATTGAATCAACCATTTACTTATACATTATTATCAATAGTTTATGATTCATTTACTTTCATTTTCTTCAGCTATCATCTTATTTAAATTCACAGTAATATTAAATTACATTCATTTACGTTGATTTCCATATTATAACTTCAATATTAAATGTAACATTTTATTTATTTCGTTGTTTACAATCAAATTCAATTCAATTCAATTACTTGTTACGTTCAAATTTAAATCTTTACTTACGTTCAATTACAAGTTAACATCTTTATCGAATTACAGTTTCAGTTATTATCTGCTTTCAATCAACTGTAATATTAAGTTACATTTATTTATATTAGTTTCAGTAACATAAAATTCCATTATTAAATCTACCATTTTATTTATTCTTTGTTTACAATCATAACCAATTTGGTTTACAATCAAATTCAATTCATTATTTACATTCACTACAAGTTAACATCCATATTTAATTTACAAATAAGTTATTTCAGAATTCAGTTTTGTATTTTAACTTGTAATTCACATTTAACAACACAAAATTTTATTTCCTTCGGATTTTTATCAAAATTTTCAATTTAATTCGTATTTTTAAAGTGTTAAAAATACGGGTCGTTACAGATTATATGCCATGTTGATTTAAACAAGTATTTTTGTGTAAAGGTATAATTCGATTTTAAAGTTAAAAACGTGTAAAATGGGTTTCAGATGCCATGAGGGTTGAATAAGTTATGTAAAACATTATTTTGAAGATGGGTTTAAATTTTCATAATATTCCAAGTTATGGATAATTTATTATGGATTTTCGAATGGAAGAAATAGACAATTTTGGGTTTAAATTATTTATGGCAATTACATATTGATTTTGGGTTTGAAATTTATATATGTTAGAAAACATATTAAAAGTGAATTATGATGGTTTTTGGGAATTTTTCCTAAGTGATTTACTATGGAAATTAAATTTGTTAAGTTTGGGCAATTAAATGCTTAAATGATTTATAGAAGGGAATGGCTTATTTGTTAAAATAATTTTAATTATAAATTAGTGAATTCTGCAACATTTTAGGAAAGGATTTTTATAAAAAAATTTGGCAACCAATCATATTTTGACAAATTGGGTAAGTTAGGTAAAAAGGAATTTCTTTTAATGGCTAAAAATCAGTTTTGCTTGGATTTACTACTTCGCTACTTCCATCTGTTAGCTTTCAACACCATACCTCCGCTTACGAAAAAACCAATACACATGGTATCAAGCCATTTATACATAATGGATTGAAGAAAGGCAAAATGAACTGTGTCGAAGGCAAGCTTTCGAAGGGGTTGAAGTCACTCTTATAAGCTTTCGAATGCCTTACCTACCTTTGTATTTAAAAGATGCTTTCAAAGGGGTTGATGCTTTCGAATTAAATAACTAACCATTATGCAAAGGCTACTTACTTTATTTTATAAGAAGCTTCCAAATAAGTTGTCGCTAGTTTATTTAAAAAGGAGCTTTCGAGAGGGTAGTATGAACCTATTCGAAACCTAGCTACCGATTTCATGCCTTTCGAACTAGTTGATGGCCGCTTTCTTTATAAATTTAAATCAATAAACTCGAAAGGGGAGCTTTCGCACCTGTAAAATGTGAAGCCGCCTTCCCAATGCTTTCGAAAGTGTCCCTATAGCTGCTTTTATCCATGCTTTCGAAAGGGTGGTTTTGAAGCTGTTCTTTTCCCCCAATTCTTTTATTTTAAGATCAATGCTTTCAAAAGGGTTACTTTCGCTTTTGTTTTCTTTGACCTAGAAGTTATATTTAATGCTAAACCCAACGGTTTTGAAAGGAACATTTTTAAATGGGTTCTATGGTGTTTTCAAAGGGTATGCCTTAAGTCTTTCGAAGGGTATATTTGTATTTCAAAAGTTAAGCTTTAGGGATTTCGAAAGATAAGCTTTAATTGTTATGATAGGAATACCTTTATTGGTTTCGAAAGGAAGGTTTTGATGCTTTCGAAAGGGATGTTTTGAGTGTTTTTAAAGGTATTTCTTTAAGAGTTTTGAAAGGAAGGTTAGAATACTTTCGAAGGGTTTGTTTTAATGGTTTCGAAGGAAAAGACCTAAGGTTTTAAAAGGCTTAGTTCTCAAATAAGAAACCCAATCTCATTTTTAAAAGTAAACCCATGGCAATATGAAAGAGTTTTGAAATGGCATTTAACTTTGGTATTTTTGAAGAAGCTTTCCTTGCTAAAGATAATAAGTTAAAGGTACCAACCATGTTTCATTTGGATAATGATTACAAGGAAAATTAAACTATAGATGTTTATATTATTATGTTATGATCAGTTATCATGTGTGCTTTTTCTGTAAATATATTCACTTTATAATTAACCCATAACTGGATTTTGGGGGGTTAAAGGCAAAATAACCAGCTAGGTTGACCCAGTAGTGAATATATATTTTGTTAACTTCTGTGTGAGTAAAATTGCATCCAGGAGGTCAGGTAGACCAGAATGTAGGATTCCCAAAGACTGATCAAAGAGTTGTTAATTTAGACAGGTTCATAGTAAGCCAATGAAAACTATGTATGGAAATTGTTATTGGCACAGGCCAGTAGGTTCTTAGTGATCCCATGAAAACTATACCCGAATTAAGTTATTGATAGAGATCGGTAGGTTCATAGTCAACCCATGAAAACTATGACACGAGAGAAGTTATTGGAGAACCCAATAGGTTCATAGCGAGCCCATGAAAACTATAGTTGGATGAAGTATTGGTAGATACCAATAGGTTCTTAGTGATCCCATGAAAACTATGAAACCGGACAGATAGTCTGTAAGCATTGAACAGGTTATTAGTCAACCTAAGAAAACTGATAGGTTAATAGTGACCCTAGAAACTATAACTTGAGACAGGTAGTCAGATGAATGGAGATGGGAAATCCAAATCATATTGCATGTTTGCATATCATTATGATGCATTTTATTATGATTATGTCTTAACCATTGTCGAGCAGGTGCACAGTATATGGTTATTATAAAATTGTGTTAAGATACTAGTGAGGGGAAAACCCGTTCCGCTAAGCGGCGTGGTCTCACTAGATATCTATATGGTTCGAGATGGTAGGTTATTATTCACACCAGGTTTTTTGTCTGACTCGAAGTTTATATTTTCCCCTTAAACTCTCGGGTGCTCAATTGATTTTGAGTAGTTTGAGAGTTAAGGTTTTCAGGTTCTGCTTTAGACGAATAAGCTTCCGGAGACATGCATGAGGCAAGCTAGATATTAGGAGTTCTTTCTGTTTGATTCCACCGTGGTTTGGATGTAATGGCAAAGTTGTTTATTTGCTTATATTTGGACTCTGATCAACCAAGAGGGCATCTTCATATGTCACTCTTGGCATATTTGTAATAATTATATTTCTCTGAATGTGGTTTAAGAATTGGGATTATGAAATGAATTTGAAATATGATTTGAAGTTGAGGGAAAATTTTGTTTTATGATTTTAAAATTTTTCATATTCATATGTTTTTGTTATATCATTGTGTCCAACATTACCACATTTGGTCACCGAGAATTAATAACTATGGATGATTGCAACATCCATAGCAGTTAGTTTTGGGCCTCCGAATGAGGGATGTTACAATCATTCTCATTATCATTGTATGACCAAATTCATCGATTCAGTCTTGGAGAGACCGGGATCAGTAAGTGTTTTACTTACCGAAAACCACTTCATGGCTAAGATATGTGTTTTACCTCTTGGAAATGGATTTGTTCGAGACACTAGAATCCATGTGGAGATTTGAGATCTATTTAAGATGCTCAACCACATGTAGTTGTTCGTGATCTATTCAGGAAGTGAGAATCCATGTGTGATTCCGAAATCTGTTGAGATATGGGAATTCATTTTGGAATTCATAATCTGTTCGAGATGTGAAGATCCAATTTGGGATTCATGTTTTGTTTGAGTGATGAAAACTCATGTGAAAGATGCCGAACGTAACCTTGACATTGGCAATGGCCAAAGATAGAGTAGGATGCATAACCTGGGGTTAGCGACTAATGTTAGGATGTTATCAACTCCATATCTAGAGATACTTATTGATTGTTGGCCGGCAGGAGTTGATGATATTTGATCCATGTTGTTCATGTTTATGTTCGGATGCTAGGCCGCTTGAGTTTACCTTATGGTATATCATATCTAGAGATATATGATGCTTGGAAGGTATTTTCTGATCCTTGCGCATGGATTTTGGATTTGGCTTCCCAGTAGAGATCTCCATGGAAAAATCCATTATGCGAACGTTCCTTATCGGATTTGATTGTACTCTTAATATGTTGTTGAATGTAACTAATGTAATTATTCCAGCTATGTTATAATATTTATATTCTACACCCTAAACATTATGTATTATATCACCTTATGTACCTATTAGATGGTGGTTCTTTTGAGGGGATAATCGTTATGGCATTCCATGTAGTCTTAAAAGTATCGTTTTATGTTTATCACATATTTCTTTAGTTTCTCATACCAGACTTATGTTTGACTCTTGGTTTTTGTTTCTCCTAAATTCCTCGCATGCTCTTTCGAGTAGTTTCAGAAAGGAAAGTTTTCGTTGTTGTTCGTTGGAGCCTGAGAAGACGAGCTGGATATTTCAACTACCGTAGTATTCTTATTTCCGCTCATTTACTATATTGTACATATCAGCAATTGTGAGGATAAGTTGTTATACTGTCCAGGCTGATGATGGTACTTAGGTTTTATAACTCTGAAATTTCTATATCGGAGTAACCTCTTTGTACTGCTCCTTTGGTATTATATATCATCGTTCCGCTGTGAGATTCTGATGTTGTGTTCTCTTCTTCCTTGTTCTATTTCCTTTTATTTTATTTTACCTTAACAATTCATCCTTTCGGCACTTGAATGCTCGGCACATGAATACTGTGGATGTATTAATGTCGATATTCAGGATTCGAAAGGGCAGGTCATTATTGCTGGTATCAGAGCTGAAGGTTAAGTGAGAACCTTGGCTTTGGTGGGTATGGCTCATTAAGAGATAGGGTATTGAAATGCCCTAGCATAAGTTGAGTGTATTATACATATGTGAGCATATTTGTATTTGTTGTAAACATATATCTTAATGGTAATTATAACTATGAAAATTAATGATCTTATATAAGGTAACTTATATAAGTGAATTGTTAAAGTATAGTTTAATTAATGTAGGGATTAATGATGTTCATTGGTTACCCCTCATTAATTTGTTTAGCCATGCTCGGCTAGTTTATGAGCATTGCAATCCTTTGTAGAATGATTTGACATGCTCGACCAGTTTATGAGCATTATTATCATTTGTAGATTTAGTACCATAGTCATGCTCGACCAGTTTATGGGCATTGACTTTCATTTGTTGATTGTTGATTTGTGCTCGACCAGTTTATGAGCATTTTTATCTTCTATTACATGGGTTCGGTAGTATTTGTAGATACATTGAAACAAATACCTTGTGAATTTATGTTCATAATTTGACTTTAGGCATTCAGGGATAATGTTGCGTTAAAAGTTTATTTTAGTATAAGATGTTCATTTTAATTTAAGGAAGATAAGATATTTTGTAAAATAAACATTAGTGAAAAGATTTTATATAAGAAAGTGATTTTATATAAATATGGTTTATAAATAAGAAGAACTTAACTGATATTTTTGAGAACTTAAATCCCGATGTCCTTGAAAATGTTTTTCAAGATTTTAGAAAAATAATAGTAATATTATTTAAAAGTGTGTATTTAGGAAATTGGTTTGTGAAATTGAGATCATGGTACTTAGTAATATTTATGAATTATATGATACCATTTTGAAATGATTTTGGTTAAGTCCGAAAGGAATGAATTGGATGTATTGAACTCACTCATGTCACTTGAAAATATTTCTGGTGATGACGGCAGCATCATCGGCATTCATTTTCGGGTTTCTATGTGAGGAATGCTACATGGTTATTTTAATAAAATGGATTTTGATTTGACGCCAAAAGTATGATTTGATATACAAAAGATATATGTATGTATTATTATTTCAAGGTGATTTGAAATAAAACCCTACGTTTAGTTCTAAAGTTTTCTTTGGAAAGAATTTGATATGAACTTTTTAATATAGAAAATTTTTATATGTAGGGAGCCCGAGTTGTAGTGGCATAGCCCAGAATAAATGTTGGAACTTTACAGGTTTTCCCTTTTTAGGGTAAAAAGTGTTTAATAAATTATTGAAATTTGTTAAAATATTTTATGGACACATATAGCCTATGCATTAGGATTGTATGATATGTGCATCATATTATGATATGTTGTTTGGTAGTTTTCATTTGTTAAAATAAAACGGGATTTTCGATGATTTTGGACAGTCGGAAACTTCAAAATTGTTATAGAATTTGTGTTTTGAAAAATATAAAGTTGAGTTTATATAACACTTGAATTAAGAAGTTATTAAGTTAAAACAAGTTTAATTTGTTGAACATGCTTATTAAGTAAAACAAATTTGATTTGTATATACTCATAGGATGTAGTAGAGTATTATACGAATATGAAATTAAGTTGTATAACCATTTATAAACTTGAAGTTACATTTTATGAAATAGTTCATAAATGATTTTAGTATTGAATAACATACTATTTGGATAAATGAATGTGATTAAATAGGAATTGGTGTAGTTAAGAAACTAATAGGATAAATACATAAGTTGTACGTAGATCATTTATTTGCATGACCGTTCCTGATCCTATATTCGAGTACATGATTTCGAGGTGGTTTACACAAGTCCGAACAAGGATTTTTCACTTGATTCTTGATGGCGCACACTTGATACGGATTCTTGATATGAACCTGAAGTTTTCTATCATAGCATATAGCTATGTAAGGAGAACAGAGGTTTCTAATCAAGGAACCCGATCGAAGTCCGCACTAGAGAGGTCAGTGATCTATACAAGTTGGGAATTGAAATTTGTGCGATCGAGCAAGTAATTGGAATTGATATTGCATATGGATGGTCCATGTGCATCGTACGGGTTTTAGCACTTGAATGCTAAATTTTGTTGGCTTATGGGGAGTTTAGGTGATGACTCTTCGATTTGTTATGAGGTATTGTGAATCATCGACTAAGTAGTAGCCTGAGGCTGTTAAGCGTAAGGTACACTTAGTAGGTCGTTTATCGTCTTGTACGATGAGAGAATTTGAATTTGAGAAAACCGTGAGTTTGTTTACGAATGATTGAATGTTGTTTAAGTATTGCTTTGTGATTGTTTCTTTGGTTACTTGTGTCGGAATTCCGAGGATGAAATATTCAAAGGGGGGGAGAATGTAACGACCTAGAATTTCAAACACTTCGTATCTAAATATCTGAATTATTTAAATATTTGAACCTTGGATTAAAAGTTAATAAAATGATTTAATTAGCTTTTTACCCCCTTTTAAATCATAAGTAATGATGGTAAACTTGTTTTGTAAAAATGTTTACAAAAATATATTCTTTGGAAAAATATCAATAATATGACTGAAATTCATTTTATCGATAAACAGATTTTTTTTCTCAACAAAAGTTGTTCGAACTTTTTGCACATGTCTAATTAATCATTAAGGGGATAATTAGCAACTTAAAATATTTTCATGTTTATGGCTATCTAAATAGGAAAATGAGCAAATAAGGAAACATTTAACTCTAAAGCTAATGATCAAACAAATACATTAGCAACTAATTAACACACACACCTCTTCATTGAGCTTGGAAGGTTATAGAATGTTCTAATGGATAAGAGATATTATCATGGTAAGGGTATAATGGTAATTAGCCTAAAGGAGAAGTGACATAAAGGAGAAGTGTGCATAAATGGAAATGCTTTAGTGTTAAGCATATGATAAAGTAGATGTGATGGGAGGTAAGCCTTCCAATAGGATTGAGAGCAAGTTTATGCTTCACCATTTAAAGCCTATAAATAGAGGGAAGGGGTTCACTTAATAATCACAAATAAATTCCTAAGCTTGAGATGAAGTGGGAGGGTTGAAAATGGTGGAAGAGCTTAAGCACTAATCCACTAATTACTATCTAACTTTTTCAAAAGATAACCAAATCTTCTCTAATCTCTTTTAAACTTTGGCTTTGGGCCTAAGACATAATGGGAATCATGATTAGCAAGTAAAAAGTAGGAGGGGAGAGGAAGAAGATCTTGGATGGGCCTAAGACATTATGGGAATCATGATTAGCAAGTAAGAAGTAGGAGGCGAGAGGAAGAGAATGATTTTGGATGGGCCGTGAGCATTGAGGAGGAGGAATGTGGCTTTGGTTTGGAAGTGCTAAAGGTTGGACCAATAGGCTTGGGTTTATGGAAGGAGGTGGTTCTTTGGTTCTTATAGCTTTGTGCTTGGGTTAGGCATGGATCTAAGTGAGTTACCACACTATCTTATTTGTATATATTGAGTGTATATTTGTTTTGTGCAAAGTATGCTAGTTAAAGTGACATTAACTAAGTTAAGTTATAAACTTTGGACCCCTCTTGCTTTTGAAAGCAATTGATAACTTTATATTGTATAAGCTCACTTCCACTACCCTTTTCAACATGTGGCATGGTCTTGACTTGATGTTTAAATGGTTGTTTAACTTGTATTTTAAATTGAATTAAGCTTGAAAGTGTTTGGAACAAGAATAGTCGTTATAAGTGCACTTTGAAATTCCTTATTTTCGGGAATTTTTATAAATAAATGGAAAGATATTCTAAGGGATTTCTTTCTATGGTTTTTTAGTAACCTAATGGTGGTGCTTATTATAAAAATTTCAAGTCTTAAATCATTTTTAAGTGGTTAAAACTAGTCGCAAAGATTGTGCTTTTCAATGTTGTTTTAACAAGGACTTTTAACAGCAATTATAAATGCTGCAGTAAGTCACTTATTGTTTTAAGTGTTTAAAATGCCACGTTTTGGCTAGTTTTTCATGATTTAAATGGTTTTTAATCTCCTTTCTTTATAAAATATTTTTATGGAAGTTCTTATAAAATGTATTTGAGTATGAAAAAAGTGTAGAAGTTTAAATATAGTTTTAATGATTATTTATGAATTTTGAAAGTAAAGTGCTGCAAAATGTAAAACATGTTTTTAATCGAACTTCTAAATTAGTTATTTTCAAGTAATATTTTACATGGATATTTAGAACTTATTTTCAAGTATTTCTAAATTATTATTTTATATATATAAGTTTTGACAAAGGTGATTGACCATGCTTAATATTTAAAGCCGACGAGTAAACTTGCCTGTTTATGAGATTCAAGAATGAGGTGTTTAGGCAAGGCTTGGAGCAACTAGTGTCCAAACTTACCTGGCTTCACTCTTGAACGAGGAACGGTATAAGTTGAAATGTCAGAAACGTGTTAATCTTGTTGTTTACTTACTCGTCTAAAAAGGTAATTAACTTTGTTATACCCTAAAAGCTGACGAAGTAGGCTTATCTATTTCTGAGAGTTAAAGGTTAATGTCGAGTAGGGATGGAGCAGTAGGGCTCTAAACTACCGAGTTTCCCTCTTGAATGAGGAATAGTTAAGTCGGGAATGTCAAAAATGGATTAACAAGGTTCTTTATTAATTATAAGGGAAGTGACTAACTATGCTTAACACAAATAAGCCGACGAAGTAATCTTATCTATTTGTGAGAGTTAAGATTGATGTCGAGTAGGGACGGAGCAATAGAGCTCTAACCTACCGGGCTTCCCTCTTAACTGAGGAATAGGTAAGTGGAAAAAGTCGAAAATGTGTTAATCGTGTTGATTTCCTATTGTCCATGAAAATCATTAATACTATACTTAACACTAAAAGCCGACGAGATAGACTTATCTATTTGTGAGATTCAAGACTGAAGTGTCTAGACAAGGCTTAAAGCAACCAGTGCCCAAACTTACCTGGCTTTGCTCATGGACGTGGAATAGTTAAGTTGGAATGACAGAAACAAGTTAAGCGTATGAATCGTGATTTGTATAAGCAATCATTTTTAGAACTTGATAGTTAACTAGTCCATATTGAACTTGACTGAATACGAACTTAGATCTTTAAAACAAAGGTTTGTAAAGATATTAATAAGTAGGAAAATGGTTTGGGTTTGTTGTGACAATGTGTTAATCGCATTCATCTTTAACCCTTTATGATTATACTTATGAATGTAAATAGACCTTTAAAAGGATGATTTAAAGATAAGCATAAGTGAAAAGGTTTTAAGTAAAAAATCTTGTTAATAATTTGTGAATGTACTTATACCATTTGCGATAAGTATATAAATATTTTTTGAAGTATAAAAAAAGGTAAAGGTTTAAAGTAAGAAATCTTGCTAATGATTTATGAATATACTCATACCATTTGAGATAAGTATGTGAATACTTTTTTAAGTATAAAACGAGTAAAAATGAATAGTAGAAATTCATAAACAATGTTTTATTAGATTAAAGAAGTTTTACTAATAAAAGAGTTTTTAACAAATAAAGGATTAATTAAACAAAAAGGGGATTAGAAGTCGCTTATGAGACTTGATCATGCTTTGTTTGTTTCCTCGTTTATGGAAAACGTTTATTCGTAGACTTAGCACTAAAAGCTGATGAAGTAGGCTTGTCTATCCGCGAGAATTAAGATTGATGTTCATGTAGGGATATGAGAAATAGAGCTCTAACCTATCGGCTTCACTCTTAATCGAGGGGTAGTGTGAGAGGAAAATATTAGAACTGCGATAAGTATACGAGACTTGGTTTCCATATGCGATCATTCTCATTATCATTGAATGACCAAATTCATCGATTCAATCTTGAAGAGATCGAGATCGGTAAGTGTTTTACTTACCGAAAACCACTTCAAGGCTAAAATACGTGTTCAATCTCTTGGAAGTGGATATGTTCGAGATGTAGGAATCTATACGGAGATTCAAAATCTGTTTAGGATGCTCAAACACATGTATTTTTTGTGATCTATTCAGGATGTGGGAATCCATGTGTGATTCGGAGATCTGTTGAGATATGAGAATTCATTTTGGAATTCATGATCTATTCGGGATGTGAGGATTCAATTTTGGATTCATGTTCT
The DNA here is from genome assembly GCA_030737815.1 of Allium fistulosum. Lineage (NCBI taxonomy): Eukaryota > Viridiplantae > Streptophyta > Magnoliopsida > Asparagales > Amaryllidaceae > Allium > Allium fistulosum. The sequence continues at coordinate 1,039,926,658 of CM060902.1, read as the reverse complement.
ATTCGAGTGATGAAGACTCGTGTGAAAGTTGCCGAACGTAACCTCGACATCGGAAATGCTAAAGACAAGGTAGGATGCACAACCCGAGGTTAGCGACCCATGTCAGGATGTTATCAACTCCATATCTAGAGATACTTATCGATTGTTGGCCGTAGGAGCTGATGATATTTGGTTCACATTGTTCATGTTTATGTTCGAAAGCTGGGCCACTTGTGTTTACCTTATGGTATATCATATCTAAAGATATATGATGTTCGGAAGGTATTTTCTGATCCTTATGCATGGAGTTTGGATTCAGCTTCCCCGAAATGATCTCCATAGAAAAATCCATTATGCGAACGTTCCTTATCTGATTTTATTGTACTCTTAATATGCTATTGAACGTAACCAATGTAACCATTCCAACTATGTTATAATATTTATATTCTACACCCTAGACATTATGTATTATATCACCTTATGTACCCATTAGATGGTTGTTCTTTTGGGGAAATAATCGTTATGGCATTCCATGCGGTCTTAAATGTACTATTATATGTTGATCGCATATTTCTTCAGTTTCTCATACCATACTTACGTCTGACTCTTGGTTTTTGTATTTCCTAAATTACTCGTATGCTCTTTCGAGTAGTTTGAGAAAGGCAGGTTTTCGTTGTTGTTCGTTGGAGCTTGAGAAGACGAGCTGGATGTTTCGACTACTGTAGTATTCTTATTTCCGCTGCATTACTATATTGTACATATCAGCAATTGTGAGGACAGGTTCTCATAACTGTCCAGGCTGATGATGGTACTTAGGTTTTGTAACTCCAAAAATTTTGTATCGTAGTTACCCTTTGTATTGTTCCTTTGATATTATATATTATCGTTCCGCTGTGAGATTCTGATGTTGTGTTCTCTTCATCCTTGTTCTATTTCTTTTTCATTTTAGTTTCCGAACAATTCGTCCTTCTGACACTTAGATGCTCGGCACATGAATACCGTGGATGTATTAGTGTCAACATTCGAGGGTTGAAAGGGCAGGTCATTACAGACTATACGCGTAAAAGAGTGGATTTCGTATCGAAATCGGTTTTCGAATACATAAGAAACCACTTTCAAAATATCAACCAATAGACTCCGAAAGAGGTCTGATGTGGTGGAAGTAGGTTAGAGGAGCTAGACAATCCATTAAGTGGAGCAACGGAGGAAATAACATTCAAAAATATGGTCGAAGTGGCTCAGTTGGCACCTGCCCAGGCTTATTGCCTATGTAACGATCCTACCGTTATACCCATATTATTAAAGGACACTATAAATAATGTTGTCTAATAATATGGAGAATACGGCTTGTTAAGGGCGACTATATATGAATATACTTTTAAACTAACACTGACATGTCATACTTACTATTTTTAATAAATATCTGGAATAAATATTTAAAGTATACAGTCTCGGTATAAAGAGACAAACACATCGGTTTCTCAAAATCAAAACAGTATATCATATGAAACAATAATCACAGATCACAGCGGAATAATATACATCATATACAATACATACCATGAGTTTACAAAATATGATACTGGACCCACATAATATACAACCCAAAGTAAGTCACTATCTCAATAATACATTCCATAATCCTACATGTAAATATACAACAGTAGATAAACTGAAAGGTCAAAAATGTCTATCATTTGCTAGCACACCTACCCAAAAGCCTGCAAGTCCTGATACCTGAAAAGCCTCGACCTGACCTGAGTATTATAAAATAAATGGGTTAGACTACTTCTAAATATCAAAGAGGTGAGAACAAACACACCAACCAACTTCGACCTTGACTACGTTGACTCGCCTCTTTCTCTCCCTAACATAGTCAAGCAGGCAGGCACTCAGTACTGGGAAAAACATCTTGTGGGATTCTTCCTTGATGGAAACTTATCTTACACTGTTGTCATCCAGCATGTCAAACGAGTATGGAAGCTTAATGGTATAGTCACTGTCAAATCTGATGCATAGTTTTTCTTTTTCAAGTTTACTGATGATGATAATGATAGAGATAGAGTACTTAAATCCGACCCTCTCTTCATTAGAGGGAAAATGTTTATAGTCACTACTTGGCAACCATCTCATTTGAACATGCGATCCATTGTTAAATCTGTACCTATTTGGGTACATTTTTATAATATACCCTTAATCACTTGGTCGCTGGTTGGTGTTAACCGGCTTGCCTATCATCTTGGCAAGTTGATATGTATGAAAGAGGCTACTGAGAAAATGAGCAGATTTGAGCACGCAAAATGCCTTATTGAAATTACACCAGACAGAGAATTACCTGATTTTCTTAAGGTTGGAGAAAAGGATGATTATGTACATGTTAAGGTTAAATATGACTGGGAGCCTCTCATTTGCACTGTTTGCAAATGTTTAGGCACACTACTTTGGACTGTGATGATGCAATGAAAAAAAATGAAAAAGAATTACAAACTAGAAACAACAAAGCAGAACTCGAAGAAATTCATAAAAGCATTGTGCTAGAAGCAATAAATAAGGACCAAACTCAATGGTAAATGAAGAAAATCAAAATAAAACTTCAGAAAAACAAAAACAAGGCAATCTGGAATGTCAAAAAGAACAATGCTTCAGGTTATAATACTTCCAACAAAGCTGCTACTTCGATACTTGGACCACACCCATGCCATTTAAACGACCAGACTGGTGCACCGGACTGTGATATACATGCACACAAAGAAACTCATATGCCTGGAAATACAAGCCCACTAGAAATAAACAATGCGACATGTGCACGTGCACCTGATACAACTTGCACACTCCCTCCCACTATCTTTACACAGCAACCAACATCTCTCCACACATCCAAATCTCCCCTCAATCGGATAAATTCTCTTCCAAACAAAATAATTCATACTTATTTGAACCACTTCCAACCTTTAACTACTGTTGATTCTACCATTCCACATCCTTATGTTACTTCTGTCCCTCCACCAACTCATTTCACCACCTCCACGCCTTCACTGTTTATCTCTGAACAAACCATCCCTCCCCCCGCTAGTAACCTTTCCCCTTATCTTAACCTACAACTGCCAAAACATGTTACTAATGCTCTGACCCATTTTAACATTTAACCAAACCCTCCAATAACCATCACTTCCTCATCTTACAATAATCCAGTTGCATTAAATCCCTCACCTCAACTGGTTATCAATTCAACTCTCATCACTGAACAAATTCCTGAAGCTAGTAGAGGAAGACGAAGAAGAAAAAGAAAAAAAATGATTACCTAGAAGATTCTGACTTTGATGATGGTAATGACATTAACATTAGTTTCCCTGTTCAAAGAAAATGAAATCATTATAGACCATGCAAGCAACATCAACATCAGAGAAACAAGCTCAGTGCATCTTGTAAACCAAAGAAAAAATATAGTTAACCATGATTGATAAAATTGCATCATGGAATATTAGAGGTGCACATTTGAAAAGCAAACAAAGTGAAATTAAAACCTCATTCTCAATCACTCCCTTGAAATGATTGCCATCCTTGAAACAAAATTAAATCAAGAGCAATCCATCAAGGTTTCTACCTACATTGCTGTAAATTTGAAAAGTGTGGATAATCTCCACTACTCGCCTTATGGAAGAATTCTCATTCTCCTCAACCCTTTAATCTTTACTGCATCTATCATTTCTGCTTCATCTCAATTTGTACGTCTTCTCTGCCTTCACATTCAGTCCAATATCTCCTTTTATCTCACTTTTGTTTATCCCTTTAACAATAAAAATTCTAGACAGTCTCTTCATGATACTCTGCCTCAGTTATCCTCTACTAATATCCCTCGACTCTGTTTAGGGGATTTCAACTGTATGTACAGTACAAATCATAAGCATAGGGGAAACTCCTTATCCCTTAATGATATCTCTCCCCTTAATCAAACATTACAACTCTCATCCTTATTTGAAACACCTTATTTTGGATCTCAATACACATGGAACAATAAAAGAAAAACTGGTAAAATAATTTTCTACAAAATTGATCGTTCCTTCCACAACATTGTTGCCATTCTTCTCTAGCCTAACCTTGTAACAAACATACCTCCCTCTGGCATTTCTGACCACTCCCCTCTCATTCTCTCCTGGACTGAAAGAAAACATGGAAAATATCCTCCTTTTAAATTTTTTAATACTTTGACTGATAACCCTGATTTTATTGGTGTTGTTTTGCAGGGATGGGATATTCCTGTTTTTGGTGATCCAATGTACAGGCTTCAGACAAGACTCAAGAATACTAAGCTAGCAATCAAAAAATGGACTAGGAAAACATATGGACATGGAAATAAAAGAACTGATCAAATAAGAATAAAACTTGAAGGTGTCCAAAAGGATATGCTTTCTATTCCTGATGATGTCAATCTCTCCCTCCTTGAGCACACTTTATGTGATGAATTCAACAAAGTTGTTATTAAAGAAAATAACATGATCAAACGGAAACTTAGTATGGACTTTTATCTTCTTGGTGACCAAAATACTGCTTTCTTCCATAACTCCTTAAAAATCAAAAATGCTAAAAGCAAAGTTCATGTTATTACTTACATGCATGGCAGCAAACACACTCGTAGCAACAGATTAATGACTCTTTCCTTCAGTATTTCTCTAATAGTTTTAATTCCAACATTCATGAAGATTTAAATCCCTCTCTCATTCAAAACACTTCACTCCTAAATATCACTCCTGAAGAACAAACATCCTTGATCACTTATGTCAGAGAGGATGAGATAAAAGAGGCTATTTTTAGTCTTAAGGCAACAAGCACTGGAGGACTTGATGGGTTCAATGCTCATTTCTTCCAAAAATGCAGGAATACTGTCAGTGATGTGTTCTGCAAGGCTATACAACACTTTTTCAAAACTAACATTCTCCTTGGTGGTGTCAATGCTACCCTCCTTGCTCTCATACCCAAAACAACCAATCCTGATCATGTCTCTCACTTTCGGCCAATATCATGTTGCACTGTCATCTACAAAACTATCACCAAAATTCTTGCGGTTAGACTAAAACCAATTCTCATGCGAATAATCTCACTCCAACCAAACTGCCTTCCTTCCTCGTAGAAGCATCACTGATAATATCTTGCTTACCCATGAATTAATCAAAGGATATAACTCAAAGTACATCTCCCCACAATGTATGATGAAACTTGACATACAAAGGCTTTTGATACCTTAAATTAGAACTCCATAGTGGCTATTCTTATTCAAATGAAGTTCCCAACCCCCTACATTGCTTGGGTATATTCTTGTATCTCTACTACAAAATTCTCCATCTTACTCAATGGACATTCCCTTGGTTTTTTCAGCTCTCGTCATGATGTAAGACAGGGAGATCCAATATCCTCTTACCTCTTCATCATTGTGATGGAATATTTTAATCGGCTTCTACTTCAAAGAGTCCATGATAAATCCATCAAACTTCATCCAAAATGTAAAATGCCCATAATTGTATCTCTTATGTTTGCTGATGACTTGATCATCTTCTCCAAACCTGACAAGAGCTCTATTACATCTATCAAGTCCAGTTTACATGTCCTCAAATCTGCTACTGGTCTTGCCGTAGATCATAATAAATCCCATATATCGGTGGCCTGTCTGAGCATGATTCCCATAACATAACACAACATTTTTAACTCCAATATATGCCATCAAACTCTGTATACTTAGGCATACCCCTCTCCACAACAAAACTTTCAACCAACCAATGCTTTCCGCTTTTTGAGTCTATCACGTATAAACTTAATAAATGGCTAACTCGGCTCCTGTCTTGGGCTGGTTGTCTGACTATCATAAGCTCCATTGTTGTTGCCATGGTGTCTTACATCTCTAGAACCTTCATACTCCCTAAGAAACTCATATCCATGTTAAACAAGGCCTTCAATCATTTCTTGTGGCATGGTGATTGTTTTTCCAAAAAACCTACCCCTATAGGTATCACAAAATTAACAAGCCGAAATATGTTGGTGGTTTGGGAATACTTAATCTGTCACTATGGAACAAAGCAGCTGCCTCCAGGCACTTTAATAACCTTTTACTTCCTGATCACTCTTTGTGGGGAGCTGGGATGATGAATCATCAGATTAATAATAGAAATTTTGGACCATGGAATGGAACAGCTCGTCCAGTTGGTCGTTTAGAACTCTGCTCAAACTCAGAAATGATTTTCTGCCTATGGTCAAATAAAAAGTTACTCCTCTAAGCAACCATAAGTTCTGGCACACTCCTTGTGCAAAAAGTGGTGTTATCCTTAATAGTCTTCTAACCTACAATCAGAAAGCTAGCACTGGCATCCCTGATAATGCTCTTGCTAGAAGTTATATTCTTAATGGAATTATCAATCTTCCTTACTGTAGCAATCGGGATATCAGAAATTTATGGTCACTTTTAGCTGACGAATAGCATATAACTTTTGAAGCTGATATTGCCTGGGGAACCTCTCTTAAGCCTCACACCATTAGAAAGGTGTATAAGTTCCTTATCAAGAACATACATCCCAACATTGACCCTTGGCATAAGAGAATATGGAATCATATTGGGAGTCATTAGGACAACCTACTCATGTGGAAGGTTATTCATGATGCTTACCTAACCAAAAATAAATTGCTCACTCGTGTCCTCCTAATTGATGCAAACTGCAATTACTGCAATGCAAATCTTGAAACCAGAGAACACATGTTCTTTGAATGTTCTTTAGTTCAGAAATTATGGCACAGAATCCTTGCTGTTTATGGCTATGTTGCTAACATCAGCTCCTTTGCTTCACAATGGCACTGGATTTTCATGAACACTAGATGGAAAACTAATAAGGATTGTATGCTTCTTCTTATCTCACGTAAAACCATACATCATATCTGGCATGAAAGAGATCAAAGGCTGTTCGAGCATAAATCTTCAACTGATGAGCAGCTCTTCCATGTTGTTGTAAATGTCATTAGAAACTCTATTTCCATCCTGAGATGAAATAGTGCTCTCAATCCTGGCCCTCCATGGTGATTGAGATCAATATTTTTATCTGTTTTTTTATTTGTCTTCTTTGCTTTTCTGTTTTTTGTGGTTTTTCCTTCCTTCATGTTTTTGTAAGTTGCTTTCTCTCCTCTGTTATTCAATAAAGTTGTAGGAGACCACCTAACCCCGCTTAAACTCCAAAAAAAGATATAACACAAGAATATATGACGTTATAATAAATGCAATTGTCATAAATGTAACCAAGGCACTAGAATAATTTTCCTTAGAATCCACTTCAAGATACATAAATATTTCAATCGCAAAACCTGAAATAAATCATAAAAATCCGTAAATCCCAGCATTAGAACAATTAACTCAAAACACAAGAAAAAACAAAGTCATATCGATCTCAATAATCATACTCATACCGTGGAAAACAAAAGATGGTATCACTCATACCGATCTAATACCAATGATCATCCATACCGTGAAAACAAAATCCCAAATCCATGAAAACCGAGAAGATATAACTCATTCCGATCATAAGGATCATATAGAAATCCAGGAGTATACTTCTTAAAAATCTATCAGTCCCATCGAACACCAAAAGAGAGTAAACTCTAAAGTGTCAAATACTATCACCTTTACTAATCATAAGAACTTAACCAAAACGTCACATACCGCCTGGTGAAATTCAAGCATTTACTAGAAGCTAGTAAATCTCACTCATTACGGATACCATAGGAAACCTGAACTATATTCCCTTAAGGACCTATCAGTCCCACCGAACACCAAAAGAGAATACAACTCTAAAGTTTTAATTACTTCCCTATAGCAATCACAAGAATTTAACCAAGGCATCCCATACTACCACGTGAAATTCGAGTATTTGTTAATGGGCTAGTAAGTACCACTCGAATATTTTATTCAACGAGTTCTACAATATTCAACAAAGCATTACTTGAAAGCATTTAAACCAATCAATAACATTAAGTCGATTATTAGTATTCCCCCAGTTATAGAATTAAGGTTCTCAAAACATTTTATTTTTAAAATCTTCTCCAAATCCAAAAGTCACATGAAACCTAAAATAGCATATAAATAACCAAGTGTTAAATCCAATAAGAATTTATACATTAAAAATGGAAAATATCATTTTATAATATAAGAAATGATTCCTAAAATACTTTATATATGAACCTATTTTCTATCGTCTTCTTTAAAATCCATAAACACATTTATTTCTCAACTATACACACACACACACACATATGTGTGTATGTATGTGTATCCTTTGGTAAAATAAACCATAATTCCAATTTTAATATTAAAATGCTTTTATATATATAATAATTCCAAATTCTTATTTGAAAGTTCCATAGTTCAAAAATTATATTCCAAAGTGTGTATATATAAGTAGTCATCTGTTTTATAAAACCATAAATATCTAATTTCAAACCAATATAGTTATTAAAACATTTGCATAAAAGCGACTTAGAAGTTTACTTCCAAACCATTCCAAAATAATATTATATACATAATTACTGTTGGGCGAATTCTCACCACCGATCCAAGCCCACACTGAGACCACCGAACCAATCCTCACAACTCCGAGACCACCGAACCAATCCTCACAACTCACCACGGGACCGAGATTACCGAACCAATCCTCACAACTCCGAGACCACCGAACCAATCCTCACAACTCACCACCGGACCGAGATTACCGAACCAATCCTCACAACTCCGAGACCACCGAACCAATCCTCACAACTCACCACCGGACCGAGGCTACCGAACCAATCACAACTCCACTCATCACCGGACCGAGACCACCGAACCAATCCTCACAACTCACCACCGGACCGAGACTACCGAACCAATCCCAACTCCACTCACCACCGGACCAACCACTGCCGAACCAACAATGCCAGGCCAGATTACATCAGCCCAGACCCGCCAACAGCTATATACATCCAAGGCCCCTACTCCCAGCCTCACTCTATAAATAGAGGGGTAGGGGTACAACAATGGGGACAAGCTGGAGAGCTCAAGCACGGATAGAACTTTCAAACAACTTTCATATACTTGTATCAAAGCTTTGTACTTGTAATCTGAACAAGAAAGGAGAAATAATATATAAAGTGGACGTAGGCACATTCTGGCTGAACCACTATAAATCTATGTGTCTTTTACAGTTTAGTCCCTGCTTTTTTTACATATTTGCATAAATTACCCAGACCACTAAAAACAATATAAAATTAACTAAATCACACGACTTGGAGGTATTTGCCCATTTTTTGTGCAAACATTTTTGGTGCTTTCACTGAGAATGAGAAGCTCGAAGCTTCAGCTTCTCCCACTTAACCTTCTTCCTAACAGCGTCGTTCATTGCTTGGAAAACATGCCTCCGAGGCAGAAAAAAGACGTTAACAAAGGAAAGAACATCGCAACTAGCAGTGTTCCAGATCCAGTGGTCACAGATCAAGTAAATCGTTCCATTCCAGCAGCAGTACCAAATGAAGGTCAGGCAAATCTGACAACCCCTGCCACAGAACAGCCGGCAGCAATTACTAGGGCAGATCTTGACAGGGTTGTGGCTGAAGTGACTAACCGCTTCACATCCCAGCAGGAAGCCTTGGTGGACCAACTCATGTCACGCTTAAGGGATGCTGAAGAGTCCAACCGCAACACTGAATCATGGGGTGAGTCCCAGTCTGGAGGATCTCAGAGACAACAAAGATCTTCCTTCTTCGAAGGAGCTAACGACAGAAGCGGCCATGGTAGGAGCCGAGACCGAGCTCAGCCCGAAGTTAGACCTGAGGAAACGCTTGGAACCGAACCCAACGGGGGAGGTACCGGGCGGAGGTCAACTGTAGCCGAGCCTGTCGTACTGCCTAACCACGGAAACACCAGTGAACGGGGCCGAGCTAGAGTCCAGCCCGAAGTTGGACCCGAGGAAGTGCTTAGATCAGAACCCAGCAGGGGAAGATCAAGGCAAGGGCCAACTATAGCTGACCCTAGCATGCTCCCAGAAGACCAAAGACAACCGCTGGAAAATATTAGGAATGATAGATGATACCATCCCTACAGGTCATCTGGACGGAATCAATCCCACAGAGCAGAACCGAACTCATTTCTATCTGCTCCAAATTCTGATGAAAGGATGGCACGCTTGTTCAGAGAGTGCATCCAACAGGATCAAAGAGACCGAGGAATAGGCGCTAGGGTAACCAGCCCTTTCGCTCGCAATATCGAAATTACCATCACCCCCCGAGAATGGAAAATGCCAACAATGGAACCTTACAAAGGAACCTCTGACCCCATTGTACACTTACAGAGATACACACAGCATATGCTCATGAGTGGAGCACAGAAGGAGTGCTGTGCAAATGCTTTCCGCTATTCTTAGCAGATCTAGCTACCTCCTTGTTCTGCCATCTACCCCAAGGATCCATCAGCTCATGGGAGATGTTGAAAGAAAAGTTCATCAGCCAGTTCCGCATTCATGTGGAGCAGCCCAAGGACGCTTATTCCTTATCCAGTATCAAACAGAAACCTGGAGAGAAAGTGCAGCAATATCTAACCCGATTCAATGCCGCAGCGGCCGCAGTCCAAGATGCCGATGAGAAGCTTATCTTAATGGCCCTCTGTAGCGGTGTGCATCCGGATACTAAATTTGCTAGAAGATTGACCAAAGAAAAACCAGCTACTTTACCCGATTTCTTCCATGAAGCTGGGAAATATATGAGACTTGAAGATGCTGCCACTGAGAGGCAGACAGGGCAACAAAATAAGACAGCTCACGGCAACACGCCTGCTGTAGCAAAGGACGTTCGAAGAAATGATTCTAGAGACAACGTTGGGGGCAAGAAGGGAGAAAAGCGCCTATATCGGCCAGGACCGAGATTTGACGCTTACACCCCGTTGAATGAAACGACCGAAAACATCTTCCTGACCACTCAAGACGAAGTTAGATACAAACGCCCCCCGCACAAGAAGGAATCAGATAACGCAATTAAGTCTGGAAAATTCTGCCGCTTCCTAAAATCCCATGGGCATGATACCAATGAATGCCATCATCTCCGGGACTTGATTGAAGAACACATCAGAAGAAGAAGACTAGAACGCTATGTAAAAGGCCAGGACAGGACTCCAGTTCCTGCCAATGAGAACCCAAGGCTACCCTCCCCAGAAATAGGCAGAGGAAATCGCAACACCGGCGGCTCCAGTCAAGAGAAGATAGTGGTCCATGCCATCTCGGGAGGGCCACACATCGCCGACGGAAGCTGGGCAGAGATGGAAAGGTACGGAAAGTCACTTAGAAACAATGAAGAATGCGTCAATTCCATTATAGAAGAACGCCACCCGAAGCGGATAGAGAATGATGACATCACATTCAGTAGGCATGACCTGGAGGGAAGGCAGTACCCTCACACGGATCCCATGGTTATCTCTGCCCGGCTCGGCCCAGCCAAGGTCTTCCGAATTCTAGTAGACACTGGAAGCTCAGTAAATATCCTATTCAAGCATGCTTTTGACAAAATGAAGCTGTCATTAAAGGATGTTCTTCCCTGCAATAAACCACTACACGGTTTCACAGGAAATGTGAAGATGCCCCTCGGACGACTGGACCTCTTTGTTGAAATTGGAAGTCATCCCCGCTCCGTTGTGCGGAAACAGACATTTGTGCTGATAGAAAACCACTCGGCCTACAACGCCTTCTTAGGAAGGCCAGCCTCGTTTGACTTCCAAATTGTCCTGGCCCCATGGTGCTTGAAGATGAAATTTCCAACGGACAATGGAGTAGGGGAAGTAGAGGGAGACCAAGACATTGCTCGAGATTGCTATGTAACCGAACTTCACAACAACCACAGGAAGGATAAAGGGAAGAGTGTAGAGATTGCCCTCTGCACAAAAAGTTTGGAAGCATAGCAACTAAAGAAAGCCCCTCCTCTTCGATATACCAGTGACCCTTTCAATGAATTAGACCCCGAGGACAAAGAGGAGGAGGCCACCGCCGAGCCTGCAGAGGCTATGGAATTTGTATATGTAGACAGACATGACTCGAGTAGACTATTGAAAGTCGGGTCCCAACTAAAACCAGAGCTGAAGGAACAACTCATTGATTTTCTCCGCCACAACTTGGATGTATTTGTGTGGCCACACGCTGACATGACCGGAATCTCCCCTGACATAGCATGCCACGTACTAAACATTGATCCTACCAAGGCACCAGTAAAACAGAAAAAGAGAAGTATGGGGGCAGAACGATCAGCCGCCCTCGATGAAGAAGTAAAGAACCTACTTGCCAATGACTTCATACGAGAAGCCATCTACCCAGAGTGGATCGCCAACCCGGTGCTGGTAAAGAAGGCTAATGGGAAGTGGCGAACATGCATTGACTTCTCCAACTTAAATGACGTCTGCCCGAAGGATTGCTTCCCACTTCCCCGAATCGATCAGCTTGTAGACAGCACAGCCGGGCACGAACTCTTATCTTTTATGGACGCATACTCAGGATATAACCAAATTCCTATGCATACTCCCGATCAAGACCACACTAGTTTCATCACTGACCGGGGATTGTACTACTACAAGGTAATGCCTTTCGGACTTAAAAACGCAGGGGCCACCTATCAGTGCCTCGTCAACAAAATGTTTGCAGGGCTAATAGGAAAAACTATGGAAGTTTATGTGGATGACATGCTGATAAAGTCAAGGGGAGCCGACGATCACGTAAGCCACCTGGATGAAATGTTTCAAGTACTTCGCCAATATGGAATGAAGCTGAATCCCCTAAAGTGCTCCTTCGGAGTATCATCAGGAAAGTTTCTAGGATTCATCATCCATGCCAGAGGAATTGAAGCAAACCCTAAACAAATCCGAGCTCTGAAAGATATCAGGATACCTTCTACCCGAAAGGAGATGCAAAGCCTAAATGGGAAGGTGGCCGCCCTGAGCAGATTCATCTCTAAAGCGACCGACAAATGCATCCCCTTCTTCGAAGCTCTAAAGAAAGAGAAAGGAAAATTCGAATGGACTGACGAGTGCTTAACAGCTTTCATTAACTTAATCGAACACCTCCAGAGACCACCAGTACTCTCAACTCCGAACAAAGGCGAAGAGCTATACCTATACCTTGCTGTGTCATCTCATGCTCTAAGCGCCGCATTGGTGAGAGAAGACAAACGCACGCAGCAGCCAGTATACTTTGTAAGCAAGAGGTTTACAGGGGCGGAAGCCAGATATCCTAAACTTGAGAAACTAGCGTACTGTTTACTAATCACATCACGGAAACTGCGTCACTATTTCCAGTCTCATTCCATCAGAGTTCTGACCGATCAACCGCTAAGGCTGGTACTCCATCGTCCCGACACTTCTGGGCGACTACTTAAATGGTGCATTGAACTAAGTCAATACGATATCACCTACCATCCTCGCACCGCCATCAAGGGACAAGCCATGGCCGATTTCATTGCCGAATTCACTACCAACGAAGGTAAGGAGCAATCGGAAATAGCAGAAGACATCAAGTGGAATCTCTTTGTGGATGGTGCGTCGGACGAACAAGGCTCGGGGGCAGGCGTGGTAATAATCACTCCCGGGGGAATAAGCTACACTATGCTATAAGGTTGGAATTCGCTGCCACCAACAATGATGCAGAGTACGAAGCAGTGATAGCTGGATTAGAACTTGCCTTAGAAATCGGAGCCAATTCTTTGTGTCTTCATAGCGATTCCCAACTTATTGTAAATCAAATACTAGGAGAATTCCAGGCTCGAGAAGAACGACTCATGGCATATTTAAAGAAGACCAAGTTGCTTCTTAATCGATTGGATCACTATTTAATCAAACACATCCCTCGGGAAGAGAACCAAGAGGCCGACGAATTGGCAAAGCAAGCTAGCATAAGAGAGCGCTATTTCCGGAGCAGTAGCCATCTCAAAGCAACTGACCCCAAGTTTTGAGCAAGTGAATCTGATAGCTGCAACCGAAGAAGCAACTTGGATGACCCCCATCCGAGACTACTTACAAAGTGGCACACTGCCCAACGGGCGTAACGAAGTCAAGAAAATCTTGAGGAAAGCTTCCTGCTACACAATACAAGAGGGCACCCTCTATCGGCGCGGCTTCTCTAACCCCTTATTAAGGTGTGTCGCCGGAAGGGAAGCCAAGGAAGTCTTATTCAACATCCATCAAGGAAGCTGCGGAGATCACACGAAAGGGCAGACTTTGGCAAAAAAGATACTCCGGTATGGATATTTCTGGCCCACCTTAAGCAAGGACGCCTTAGATTTTGTCAGGAAATGTGACAGATGTCAGAAGTTTGCTAAGATTCCGCGGCTACCAACAACTGAGATTACTCAAATGACCAGCCCTTGGCTCTTTGCAGTATGGGGAATTGACTTGATTGGCGAACTGCCAATGGGCCAAGGCGGGGCCAAATATGCTATAGTGGCAGTCGACTATTTCACCAAATGGGTGGAAGCAGAACCCCTAAATAAAGTATCTTCAGCAAAAGTTATTAACTTCTTGATCAAAAATGTTCTATGCAGGTACGGAGTCCCACTTAAAATCATATCGGACAATGGACTTCAGTTTGACAGCGAGGAGTTCGCCAACTGGTGCCAAGAGCACGGGATTCACAAAAGCTTCTCATCCGTCGCTTATCCCCAGGCAAACGGACAAGTCGAAGCCGTCAATAAAATTCTCAAAACTCTAATAAAAAAGAAACTCGAAAAGTCAAAAGACGCTTGGGTGGATGAACTTCCTACGGCACTATGGGCCTATCGCACATCTTTCAGAACATCAACGGGGCATACTCCTTTCTCTTTGGCATACGGATCGAAGGCTATGCTCCCAGTTGAAACTATAGTGCCTTCCCACCGTAGGATCCACTATAACCCGGAAGAGAACGAAGAGCTCCTCTACATGTCTTTGGATCTAATTGAGGAAAGAAGGAATGATGCAGCCCTCAAGACAGCAGCTCACAAGCAAAAAGTGGCAGCACAATACAACTCCAAAGTCAAGCATCGCAGCTTACAAAAAGGAGATCTTTTCCTTAAGCGAATCTTCCCGCGCCCCGGAGCACTAGATCCAATCTGGGACGGACCATATGTAATTCATAAAGATCTCCACAATGGAGCTTATATTTTGTCAACAATAGACGGGGAGGTGTTCCAGAGGGCATGGAACATCCAACACCTTCGTCGATACTTTTCTTAACTTGTACTGCCCATATGAAGTGAATTAACAAAGAGAATCAGTGGACGTAGGCATTTTCGTGCCGAACCACTTTAAAAAACTTGTCTCCTTTTAACTTGTTCCTTTATATCTTGGCTGCTTGTTAACTTTATCCTTTTCTGTTGAACAAAATCCTATGTAATGACATTCCCATTCAAGACACATCACAGCGCAACCTCACCTGGACAAGACCTAACAGGTACTACGTGAATCTATGCCCTCGCCAATGAGACACTTTTGCTCCAGCATCCCTCTGCTGCGGGTTAACTCATTGCTCGCGATCGGCCCTTAAAGCCAACTGTAATGAGCCGATTATAAGCCACCGAGAAGGCCGACTATAGCCGAGGCAGCTCATTACGGCGTTCGGCTCATCGGCAACCGTGAACCTACTTTAAGCCCCAACATAAGGTGTGGCCAGCCAGGGGTAGTTCACGGTTGACGATCGGCACCCACGCTAGCCGGCCATAGTAAATCGAATAATACCCACGATTACGGGCCATAATGGCCCGGGTAGTTACTGTGCGTGATCTCGGCTCCGAGTGTCTTAAGTACGGCTGTGGTAAAAAAGATAAACTCCCTGCAAAGGCGTAAGATGGGTGACAAATGTCTCCAAGACCCATAGCTAGGGAAAGTGACTACAAAACCGTTTGCCACGAACTTAAGCACATCGAAGGCCTTCCGTGATTGGAAGTTTTACTATTTCTCATATTCCAATTCTATTTAAAGAACTTTTCTCCTGTCCACTATAACAATCCCTAAAGTACAGGATACAGAGTAGGAGATACTCGCCAATGGGAGTAGGAACTCACAATTGGATGGCAGGGCATTCGACTGCATTCCATACTCGGTCATACAAGGTATTCAAAACTGCCATCTACAATTAGAACATGAAAGGCGGTATTTTCTTCTTTTATGTACAAATACATGGCTATAATTTATGCATACATCACACTAGCATTGCAAGGCATGAAATTATGTTTTAAGCAAGAACTTGACATCAAACACAATTGAATTACAAGCACACGCACAGCTGTATTTCTCACGCAACGTGTCAAAATAGCAAAAACATTCAAAAATGACAGAATCAGCTTAAAAAAAATTACACGTCAAGAATAATGTTGTTTATTACAAGTAACATAATTACAACCTAAAAGTTACATTACTGTTTTGAGACTAACATATACAACAATGTCAAGTCAACAAAAAGATATCAAGGTCAAGTCAACGAGCCGGCTGCATCGGAGCTTTACCCTTGTCCTGTTGCCCACCTGTCCGGTCAAAGAAAGAATTCATTAGTGACAAGCAACCAAGTTAACAGAAAGACTAGAAGGGAAGACTTACCAGCGCCTGCTTCCTGACCATCCTGATCATCATCCTCTACTTGCACACCTACCTCCTCAACGGCAAGCAGCCGCATACCCTCCTTCACCACCACCTTCTCCTCCTTGGTAAACTAGGCAGTGACCACATCCATTCTGAAGACCGCGCCACCCTCTTTATCCGCATCAGCCCTAGCCTCCTCCAGAGCCCTGAGATAAATCCTGGCCATAACTCGGGGGTAATCATCCATCCAGGATAAGTTACCCTATTTCCAAGTACGGAAATACATATCATGGAGCATCTCATCCATCATCCCCTCGTTTTCCTTAAACTCCCTCATTCGGGCCTCAGAAGACCGCAGCTTTGCAACGGCAGCATCCTTCTCCGATCGATATCGTGAGCGGTCAGCCTGAAGGGATATCCTCATCGCCTCCATCTCCTCCTTCAACCTGGACTGAGCAAGCTCCGCGGCCTCAAGTCTCCCCGATAATTCTTGTACCCGCTTGAGGTCCGCTTGTCGAACCTCATCCACTGTCGCAATGGCCATGTCAATCCGCTCCTTGCAGGCGGCCTCCATTTTTCGCAACTCTGCCCTGCTGGCCTCTTCCATAGTCTTCTTCAGTTGCCTGTATGCGGCCTCGTGCTGAGAAATTTGAATGGCTTGATCGGCAAGTTGCTTAGCCTGGTCGAAAACCATTAACCGTAACCGAATGTTGGCACTCCCAATTTCCTCCCCGGCCTTGACTAGTCGGGCATGATGCCCCATCAATTTCCTAGTCTCTTCGGCAACCCGATCGATGTTCGCCTTAGCTTCATCCCCAGAGTTACAACCCGGGTGGTAAGCAAATTAAGGTCCAGTGACTTAGCTTCGTCAAGCACCCGTACCATAGGATTGCGAGGGGGAAGGTGCTCACCGGTAGCCTCATCGAAGGAGATGTCATGAGAGGCCGGGTCCAGGTCTGGATGACCCGCAAACGGATTAAGAACCAAGCCAGGGTGATCTATCGGGGTGACGGTTGGATCCTCAGATGGATATGGGGAAGGCATAAACTCGGTATCCTCCTCCGTAATATCATGAATAGGCTGGAGTGGGGCCGGAGGGCCAAGAGGAGATTCAAACGAAGATCGGCTCCTCTTCCTCTTTTGTATATCTTCTTCAATAACTCCAAGAAGAGGACGATAGCCGACTACGTCTCCAGGGCGGTTAGTAGGAGGCTTCGGTTTGGCAGAAGCTTTGAGAAGTCTGTATTGTTCAAGCCTGTGCCGAAGATCTGAGGTCTTGGCCGTTTGGCCCGCTCCTGGAATGAAAACAAAGTGTCACCAGCATGCATTGAGCCATCATTCAAGAATTAAAAAGAATAAAGAGAAATTCACCTTGAATCGTAGAAGTTGCCTCAGTAGAAGCACTCCCGGAAGATAAACCGGCGCCAGTCCCGGCCTTACCAGCTTTCTTGGGCTTCTCCACCAAGGCCGGTCCTTCCTCCAACTCTTCGAAGGCTTGGCGGAGAGCGTCATCTGTCCACTCTTGAATCACGCATGCCTGCCTAGGAGGTAAAGCCCCGGTGCCATCACCACTTTGTCCTTCGCCACCATCATCGCCATGACGATCACCGTCACCTTCCCTACCACTTCCGCTCTCCGCCTCACCTCCTTCATCCTCGTCTCTTTCCTCCTCCACATTTTCCTCCTCCGGAACATCTGGACATGTGATAGGGGAGGGTCCATCTGACTTCTTGAGTTTCTTCCCCCCGGCAACTGGGTGTATCGAGAAGGGTCTCCTTTTGTTGCTCTTCGCCGTAGCCTCTCCTTTAGCGTTGGCAGCCCTCTCCTCCGCCGTGTCTCTCTGCTTGACCACGGACTGATGTGGTAGAATAAGGTTGTGCCCCAGAAGTGTAGCGTTCCTGATCAAGTAAGAAGCCGACCTATCCCTTCCCGTAATGGCTTCTATTTCCACAGCCATCTGAACCAGGCGATCGTTTTCCACGACCGCAAAGCCACCTGTCACTAGCAAGAAATAAAAGCACATAAGAAGAAGCATTGCAGTCAGAATGGAAATCATAAATAAGCTTCAACTTACAGCCAGAGGTGAAGCGACAGATGGAAACAGAGTCATCCTTGATGAAAAACCATTCTTTCTTGAACATGCTGAACTTCGAATATAAGTCCAGGACCGGCTTGAAAGATACGGCTGATTCCAAGCTGATGTATGGAGACCCCTTCTTATAGCCTCTCAAATTGTACAAATACCGGATCTCCCGGTTGGAGGGAGGACGCCCGTATCTCCTCTGGAAAATGACAAACAGGCTCACCAGGATGGCGTAGGAGTTAGGCTAAAGCTGAAATGGAGCCACCTTCAAGTAAGTGATGAAGCTGATTATCCAAGCATTGATCGGGGGAATGGCCCCACACATACAATGGTACCTACTATAGGTGAAATATCCTTCGGGGGGATTATACGGCATCACTCCCTCCCCCGGCAATAGCATGCGCGCTCTGTCAATCCCAAAGGAGCGAGAAATAACATCAAGATGCCCGCCTTTGAGAGAGCTAGGGAAACAGTCAGGAGGTGAGTTCAGAAGCTCCTGAGGGCCGTACCCATCTACTAGTGACCTCGGGGTGGGCCCATGACGTCCCGATCCTGACTGAGCTGGGGGCACTGCGAAAGGATCTTCTCTGTCCTGGGATTTCTTCTTTTCTGATCGGGTTTCAACTTTATGAGACATTTATCTACAACATAAGAAAGTATGAAAGTATGTAGTCTGGAATTTCACTTGTAATTCAAAACATAAGTGCATCCGGTAGTTCAAGGCCGAAAGGTCATTCGGCACTCAAACTCCCGAGTTCATTCGGTAAAGCAAGGCAAAAGGCCATTCGGCACTCGTACTTCACAAGGTACATTCGGTGGTTCGGGGTGGAAAGCCCATTCGGCACTCGTACTCCCCAAAGTGTCATTCGGTAGTACAAGGCGAAGGTTCATTCGGCGCTTATGCTCCCCGAATTCATTCGGTAACTCTAGCATAAGGTTCGTTCGATAGAGGGGAACCTCACCTGATTCGGCGGTTAAGAATCTGGATCGGTTCTTTCAAATAGTAAGAAATGACGAAGACATGGAGCCCATACTTATAGACAAAACTAGGGTAGCCGGACCAACTGGTTCAGCACTCGGGTCGAATGAGGGTGTCCAAATAAGAAAAGCACGACATATGCAGGCATATACCCCCACTTTGGGGGGCAAATGTTGGGCGAATTCTCACCATCGATCCAAGCCCACACCGAGACCACCGAACCAATCCTCACAACTCCGAGACCACCGAACCAATCCTCACAACTCACCACCGGACCGAGATTACCGAACCAATCCTCACAACTCCGAGACCACCGAACCAATCCTCACAACTCACCACCGGACCGAGGCTACCGAACCAATCACAACTCCACTCATCACCGGACCGAGACCACCGAACCAATCCTCACAACTCACCACCGGACCGAGACTACCGAACCAATCCCAACTCCACTCACCACCGGACCAACCACTGCCGAACCAACAATGCCAGGCCAGATTACATCAGCCCAGACCCGCCAACAGCTATATACATCCAAGGCCCCTACTCCCAGCCTCACTCTATAAATAGAGGGGTAGGGGTACAATAATGGGGACAAGCTGGAGAGCTCAAGCACGGATAGAACTTTCAAACAACTTTCATATACTTGTATCAAAGCTTTGTACTTGTAATCTGAACAAGAAAGGAGAAATAATATATAAAGTGGACGTAGGCACATTCTGGCTGAACCACTATAAATCTGTGTGTCTTTTACAGTTTAGTCCCTACTTTTTTACATATTTGCATAAATTACCCAGACCACTAAAAACAATATAAAATCAACTAAATCACACGACTTGGAGGTGTTTGCCCATTTTTTGTGCAAACAATTACTTATAAAATCACTTATACAAAGGAAATTAGATTATTATAGAAATTTGGTTTGAAATCTATATATTATAATAAATCAAAGTCCATAAAACACAAGGAATTTAGTTATTTTAAAAGTCCCAAATTCATCACAAATTCATATTGGTAAATTTGATCCATAGAGATATACTCTACTTCAAAGCAATTTATCATGAAAACAAAATCCATATATTCATAATTCAAAATCCTGAAATAGCATTGAAATCAATCATGGAATAGATCACATAACAATGCACACAACATACAAGAAGAGAACTAAGCAAACAAATGGTCGAACAAGCGAACGGGAGGCACATGACCATCACCTAGGGCTTTGCCCAGGTGCTTGACTGATGCACCGGACCCTTAGGACTGGTCCACCGGTGGCGTCACCTGGATGACGCCCTAGGCAATTTCCTGTGCCTTTCGAGGTCCGTTGGCGGAGTTTTTCCGACGGTGGATGCTTCTGACTCCTAGGGCATTGTTTTAGACATCATGCAAGCCTATATTCATTCACTTAATCATGATTCAAAGGATCATATGGCAAGGGTTTTCAGCAAATAGTGAATAAGTTAACAAGATATGTGGATATCACTAACAAATTGAAAGCAATTAAACAACAAATCATTCAAAACCAAAAAAGCATCCATTATACATTTAGAAATAGTTGTGTGAGTGTTAACTCACCTATATAACTTGAATTTATGAGATAATCCCGGATTCTTCTAAGCTAACACCTTTCAGTGATTACCTAGGTTTATTTTCATAAATTTTACAAAATAGGATTACAAACCATGACCAGAAATTAAAACCCCATTAGAAGCAACATAGGGTAGTAGAGATTACCTTGGCTTTAAGTCTCCAATTATTAATCAAAAGCCCTTTACTTTGATTTAGATCTGGAGTTGATTTAAGTTTCCAGGGTTTTCAACTTAGAGAAATTAGTTTTAGATTTTTAATTACTGCTGAAATGAGAAAGTGGTCAGGAGAAAGAAACGCATGTTTTATTTTTCTCCTAATTAACACAACTACATAGGCCTAAGTGGATCCCTATACCCAATAAGATACTGTATTATTTTTTTTCTGTTAAATTCTCATTATAAAACACTAATTTAAGTCTTAAACAATGTTTTATTTAACATAACTTAGTTTCTGGAAATTTATCAAAACCAATCACAAGTTAAAATCCTCGTTTCTATTAATATTGAGATATCTTATAAAATTAAATATAACCTTTGAAAATAAAAGCTATTCTCATTATTTTAATAGAAATAAACTATTAATTGAAAAAATATCATTTTAAATACTAAATCCCCATATTAACATTTTATTAAATGTACAACACTTGTTGTAATAATTTGAGACGAAAAAAGTATTTTATCAAAAATCTCCGCTTATAATAAATAAGTGGATAAAACATTATAATTCACATTTTACATTACAAACTATTATCACATATTTAATTATCACAATTAAGTTTCACAAATCATAATTTAAGATTAATCATCTGTAATTAAACTCAATTAATTAAATAGTTAACAGCAGGGTTGTTATAGACTTCCCCCCTTAAGAAAATTGTGTCCTCGCAATTTACTTAACGAAAGAGATCTATAAATTAGATTTCCAAATTTTCTTTAACCAAAAATATTTTTATCTCAAGTTTATTAAACATTTAAGGATAACTAAGATACTCCATCCTTTTACTTGAAAGTTTTCCAACCAAATTCATAAGTTATGAATTAAATTATCTCATTACATAAAATAATACTAAGCCATGAAATTATTATGATCCACTTTGTTACTTACAAAGTTGATTGCATACGCTATCAACAATGCCTTACCTTCCGCTTCACATAATCATTTTATAGCAAAAATATTATTTCAATTTATTTTTAACTCAAATATATTTTTCCCAAAATAATTATTTTAGATTCTCATGTCAAAATGTCTCGATTGATGTTTAGGAGTTCCTATCGATAACATGGTGTTCCATATATCAATCAAAATCCTTAAACATTTTCCAGACAAGTCAACACGGTAAAAACACAAATTTCCTATGTTTAAACTTATTTTATCCTTAATAGCATTCATACATCCAATAAATTAAATGCAATCAAGCAACCATTTCCTAACCTCTAATCAAAAAAAACCAGTCCTAAGTCCTAATCATAAAATGCAAAAGCTCACTTAAGGCACTAAACTTATTTCTAAAACAAATTCCAAAACAACTTAGAAAAAGGGAAGAATACTTTCCAAGTCAAGAGAACTATATCTTACTTAGATTATAACATCCCGCCTTTTTATACGCTTTAAGCAGACACATGTGCCAACTCAAACCATACAGAAGGGCGGATTGTTATTGGGGTGAATAAGAAAAAAACAGAGAAAGAAAAAAACAAATACAGAATCTCGCAGCGGAATGACAAAATATAATAATCAAATAATGCCTTAACGCTATTTTGTACCACCAGTACGGATTGTCATTCCGTTGCGAGATTCTGTATTTTTTTTCTTTCTCTGTTTTTTCCTATTCACCACAATAACAATCCGCCCTTCTGTATGGTTTGAGTTGGCACGTGTGTCTGCTTAAAGCGTACAAAAAGGCGGGATGTTACATAGATGGCCTACTAGAAGTCCCCGAGGCCTTACCTTTCTCTTCCTTCCACTCCTTGAATGGACAAGTAGAAATCAAGTGTCCTTCCCTCTTACAGTAAAGCAAACACCCGTGGTTCAAGGCTTATTACACTCGTTCGAATAATGGCCTTTGGGTCCATAATTGAAACATGCTCCTTGACTCTTAGGTGAAACTTTAGAACTAGACTCATTCTACTTCCTCTTCTTATCTATAGACTCAGAATTACCTTGCTCAATAACTTGCTTTCTTTTCAGGTTTAACTCTTACTTTTGCTTCCTAGGAGCTATCCCATTCTCAAAATCCTTCTCCGTCTCCTCGAGACGAAGTGTTGAATCAACTAAAGCCACAAAAGATACATCCAACTGAAGTAATAAAGCCATTTTCAATGGTTTACACAATCCATGAATAAACTTTTGATTTTTCTTCCTCGGGGTCTTGAAAAAACCCAACCCATACTTGGATGATGCCTTAAATTCTGCTACATACTCCATAACGGAAGACTAATCCTGCCTAAGGTAAATGAATTTTCTAGTCAATGCTTCCTTTTCTGCCTCGGGCATAAACTTCTGGTTGAACCTCTGCCTAAACTATGCCTAGGTAAGTTGAGTCTCCTCAATCTCTGCTATGACTAAATCATACGAATCGAGTGCCATTCCTGCAATTGGCTAAATGCCACTTGAACTTTTTGGGCATCTGTGAGATCCATGCGTGTAAAGGTCCTCTCGCATGTCTTTATCCAAGCTTGAATCTCTATGAGCTTTTCTTTTCCCTTAAATGGTCTTCCTCCTAATCTCCCGAAGTCACTACATAAACGAGCAAAATCTGCTCAAACGAAATAATCACCAGGAGTAATGGTTTGAGTAGCATGGACAATCTCTGCAATCTGTTCGAAAGTCAAAAACATCCCTCCCGCATCAGGATTACTGGTCGATCCCAGTGTAACTCTAGGTCTGCCTCCAGCCATAATCCTATTCTACACCATCCAAACTCTAATATTATTTTTAATATAACAAGTAAAAATCAGTGTACGCTCCAAATGAATATCCTATAATAATTTTATATTCCAATCGTTAATTAGATAATTAATTTAACTATCTACCGTACACCCCAGAGACAAGACTCTAAGTCATCTAGGTCTTGGATCCATGATATTATATGCTATAATGTTCTGACTCTACTTCGATACCAACTATAATGACCCTACCGTTATATCCATATTATTAAAGGACATTATAAATAATGTTGTCTAATAATACGGAGAATACGGCTTGTTAAAAGCGACCATATATGAATATACCTTTAAACTAACACTAACACTTCATACTTACTGTTTTTAATAATTATCTGGAGTAAAATTTTGATGTAGGCTCAGTCGAAAGAAATAAACACATCGGTTTCTCAAAATCAGAACAGTATATCATATGAAATAATAATCACAACGAAATAATATACACCATATACAATACATACTGTGAGTCTACAGAATATGATACTAGACCCACATAATATACAACCCAAATAAGTCACCGTCTCAATAATACATTCCATAATCCTACATGTAAATTTACAGTAGAAGATAAATTGAAAGGCCAAAAATGTCTATCATCTGCTAGCACACCTACCCAATAGCCTACAAGTCCTTATACCTAAAAAGCCTCGGCATGACCTGAGTATTATAAAATAAATGGGTTGGACTACTTCTAAATATCAATGGTGAGAACACGATATAACACAAGAATATATGACGTTATAATAAACGCATTTGTCATAAATGTAACCAAGGCACTAGAATAATTAAACTTCGAATCCACTTCAAGATACATAAATATTTTAATTGCAAAACCCAAATAAATCATAAAAAACCGTAAATCCCAGCATAAAAACAATTAACTCAAAACCCAAGAAAAAACCAAAGTCATATTGATCTCAATAATCGTACTCATATCGTGGAAAACAAAAGATGGTATCACTTATATCGATCTGATAGCAATGATCGTCCGTACTGTGAAAACGAAATCCCAAATCCATGAAAACCAGACCAAGGACATATAACTCATTCCGATCATAAGGATCGTATAAAAATCCAGGAGTATACTCCTTAAGGATCTATCAATCCCACCAAACACCAAAAGAGAGTAAACTCTAAAGTGCCAAATACTATCACATTTAGCAATCATGAGAACTTAACTAAAACATCCCATACCGCCTAGTGAAATTCAAGCATTTGCTAGAAGCTAGTAAATCTCACTTATTACGGATAGCACATGAAAAACTGAACTATATCCCCTTATGGATCTACCAGTCCCACCAAACACCAAAAGAGAATACAACTCTAAAGTGTTAATTACTTCCCTATAGTAATCGCAAGAATTCAACCAAGGCATCCCATACTACCAGGTGAAATTCGAGAATTTGCTAATGGGCTAGTAAGTACCACTCAATATTCTATTCAATGAGTTCTACAATGATCGATGAAGCGTTACTTGGAAGCATTTAAACCAATCAATAACACTTAGTCGATTATTTGTATTCCCCAAATTATAGAATTAAGGTTCTCAAAACATTTTAGTTTTAAAATCTTCTCCAAATTCAAAAGTCACATAAAAATGCTAAAATAGCAAATAAATCACCAAATGTTAAATCCGATAAAATCTAATAGGAATTTATAGTTTGAAAATGGATAATATCATTTTATTATATAAGAAATGATTTCTAAAATACTTTATATATGAACCTATTTTCAAAATTCTTCCTTAAAATCCATAAACACATTTATATCTCAACTTTATATATATTTATTTATTTATCCTTTGATAAAATAATCCATAATTCCACTTTTAATATTAAAATTCTTTTATATATATAATTATTCTAAATTATTATTTGAAAGTTCCACAGTTCACAAATTACTTCCAATCCATTCCAAAATAATATTATATACATAATGGCTTATAAAATCACTTATACAAAGGAAATTAGATTATTATAGAAATTTGGTTTGAAATCTATATATTATAATAAATCAAAGTCCATAAAACACAAGGAATTTAGTTATTTCAAAAGTTCCAAATTCATCACAAAACCATATCGATAAATTTAATCCATAGAGATATACTCTACATTATCTTAAAGCACTCTATCATGAAAAAAAATCCATATATTCATAATTCAAAATCCCAAAATAGCATTAAAATCCATCATGGAATAGATCACATAACAATGCACACAACATACAAGAAGAGAACCAAGCAAACAAATGGTCAAACGGGAAAACGGGTGGCATACGACCATCACCTAGGGCTCTGCCCAAGTGCATGACCGGTGCATCTATCCCTTAGGACCTGTCCACTAGTGGCGTCGCCTCAGTGAAGCCCCAGGCGATTTCTTATGCCTTTCAGGGTCCGTTGGTGGGGTTTTCTGATGGTGGATGCTTCTAACTCCTAGGGAATTGTTTTAGACATCATGCAAGCCTATATTCATTCACATAATCATGATTCAAAGGATCATATGGCAAGGGTTTTCAGGAAATAGTGAATAAGTTAAAAAGATATGTAGATATCACTATCAAATTGAAAGCAATTCAACAACATGTTAGTTCCTGAAATGATGGTTTTGATGACAATAACCTTAGGACTTGTTATAAAATATAAATACTAATATCTTTGTCTAGATATATGTATATGCAGGATATATATATATATATATATATATATGCAGGTACTGAGAATGAAGACTGTATAGTATAAAGATTCAAGACTGACGAATTCAAGATTGTTGAAATCAAGACTGAAGACTCATGAATATCAAGATCATCAAGAGTTCAAGAGTTCAAAATATCAAGATAAGTAATAAGTCTAGATTTATGTTAAAACTTCATAATAGCACTAAAATCATTATTCGGATTTTAATTGTGGAATGAAATCCACCTTCTCGCTTTAATAGTGGGATGTAACCTACGACCTCTTTAGTAGGATGGAATCCCGACCTTCTCTGGTGGAATAGAATCCACGAAATTTTCAAAATGACTTATTTTTAGATTATTTTCAAAACTATCTTTTAAAAAAAATCTCTCTCTTGGTTTAAATATTTTAGCCTTAATTCAAAATCTATTTTTAATCATATTAATTTCAAAATCATTTCTTGTTTTTAAACTACCTCCTGGTTTTAATGTTTTAGCTTTAATCTCAAAATATTTATATATTTAGTTTTTATTAATTTTATATTTCATAAGATCACTTTCCAAAGGTTTTTATAATCATAAAGTATATATAAAATAGTTTACAAAGTTCTAAGATTGTTTCGACAAACTTTAGAAAGAAAATCTCTTTTAAAACAAAAATCAATTTTCAAAAACTACTAAGGGATATCGACATGCCTATACCCCCCACGTCGACATTGTAGCCGTAGATTTCAAATTTTCAAAAGAAGTGTCTATTCGTCATAACCTTTCGCGAATGGACATGACCGTTGTTCTCCTATATATACCAGTTGTTTTCAACGAATTTTAAGTTATTTTTTCTTCATTTCTTCACTTCTTCTTCTCCACTCAAATATTCTCTTATATTTCAAATGCTTTAACAAAATTCTGCCGAAATCCTAAGCGAATCAAACTCGATCGTCTCTAGTTTGATTCTCTGCCACTCTCTCTCAAAGATCTTAGTGTTGTTCAGAGTTATAGGATCATTTGTAATCAAAGATCGAAAGATCGAAGTGTATTGGGTCTCTCTATCAAAGTGTGATTGGAAACGGTGTGATTATGGCCTGTAAATCAATTGGGTGTGATTGTAGCCCATAAATCAATTAGGTGATCTTGTAGCCTGGTTAAATCAAGAGAGTCTGGCCTAAACATGGAGACAGGAGGGTGTATCTCGTGGCCTTGAAATCGAGGTTGTAATATCGACATTATATTTGGGTAGATATGCTTTGATGATTGGTATCGGCATTTAATTTTTTACCGTGCTTAGTATTGGCCTTATATTAGTGGCCACACATGTTATTAGTCTTTTAGTAGCGACTATACGTATATTACAATGACCCATAAAATTATCACTTTGAAAACTAATATTTATTTTTATAAAAGTATTCAAAGGTAAGATTTTATAACACAAATTATAATATTTTGAATAATAATAAATAATGGTGACCTTATTTTGAACAAGTATTTACAAAAATATATTATTTGGAAAAATATTGATAAAGTGACTAAGAATCGTTTAATCGATAAACAGCTTTTTAACCATCAGAAGTCACGAATGAAACTGGATACATACACTTATTTCTCCACTTAAGTAAAAATATGTAATAAAGTTGTTTTATTTTATTTTTGAAAATAAAATATCTTTATGACATCATCAAGGATGTCATCACTTTTATACATTTTCTAGAATTTTAATTTAATTTAAATATTCAAATAATTGTTTTAAAATAATAATATTTCGTTTTAATTGGTTATATAATGATAATAAGTGATTTATAATGGTTTCATAAATATATAAACTATTTTTATAAAGGTATACAAACTTCGTTGCATTTGGGTAAATCGACGTCGTATTTTTATAAATGGGTTTTAAAATTATTTAATATGATTCTATATCTAATAATCTTTTTTTAATTATTTTGAAATTGTAAGAAATTTATTTTCAACTTATGCTTACTTAAATAAATAGTTTGATTAAAAACTGAATATGACCGGAATTCGGATTCCGAATTCACAACGGTTTAACAAAAGAAAGTTGTTTAAAGTCATTGCAACCTTGTTTTTGTGTCTTGTGCACATATATACATGTCATACATGCACAGACACATACATGTATACATATAAGAGAAAATATCATGATATTTTCATAAGAAGTCAATAAAGCAACCATCTCTTCACTCAAATCACCTTATAAACACATGTAGGTGGACATGGAAGGGTGTGGGAGGGGGTGGCCGAGCACATGGGGTGACCTAGGGGGTGGCTTGAGCATGAGGAGGAGGGTGAAGAGATATTTTCAAGTTCAAACCTATAAATGCATGCACCCACCGACTCATTCATTCCCACATTCTACTTCTTCTTCTTCTTCATTTCAAGTTATGGCTTCTTCCTTAGAAAAATAATGAAGAAACATATAGCCAAAGAGAAGTTAAATAATATATAAATACATACACACATATACAAAAAGAAAAACACAACAAAAGCAAGTTCAATCTCCACCTCTTCCTCTTTAAAACCCACGACCACCAACTCCTTCATCAAGCTTGATCGAGTATCACCACTCCAAGGGGAGGCCGAGCACTTCAAAGAAGAAGAAGCAAGTTCAAGAAGCTCTAGAGCAAAGAAAAGAGAACGAAATGCTGTCGAAGTACCGTCGGATTTATTTCAAGAAGCTTCAGAAAATGATTGGCGGAGTGGAAACCAATAGTGAGAACTCGACATTCATAATTATTAAATAACATCTATAATTATTTCAAGTATGATAATATGACAATTTAATATCTTGGATGATTTATATGGATGTTTGAAAATTGGTTGATTATATGGTTAACTTGGTTATAATAAATATAACCAATAATGGGAAAATCATAATTATCCAAAGCAAATGGTTAATTGATTAACCATAATTAATTCATCAAAAAATAAATCCCTACTAATATGTGTATATGAGTTAGTAAGCCTATTTATGGTTTTGAATATAAAAAGGTTGAAAAATGAATATTATAATAATATATTATTATAATATGGAATAAAGTGGAAAATGAGTTTTTAATATAGTAAAGGTAGTATGAAATGATTTAAATTAGTTTATTATGGGATTTTAAACATTTTATAAAGTTTTGCCAAAGTTAAATGAAGTTTGGAAAATTGAGTTCGTCGCGTAGCGGTAGTTCGTAATTTTCCGATCTGAAAGTTAAATGAATGTATATAAGTCGAAATTCTTTGAGATAAGAATTTTCCAAACCCATTAGAATATAATTTTCAAACAAAATAAGAAAATCAAGATTTCATTTAGTAGAGTTTGAAATATGTCCAAATCAAGTTTTCAAAAACACCGCATTTTGGCAGTTCAGAAAGTTTTGGAAGTTCAGAAATCAAAGGGGTAAATTCTTCAAAATCATATTTTTAACTTTAAAAATATAAAATAGATTTCATAAATATGATTAAATATTTTAAAAGAGTTTTGAATATAATTTTCTACATATATGAGGTGGAATATATATTTAGAGCTGGGAGGCTCTAAAAACATTATACACAGTGGTTTTTGCGATGGTTTTCAGTAACTTTTACAAATCATATAATTATCCTTTCCAAATATTTTTAGTAATCTTTTCAAATGAATAATTAAATATTTTGAAGATGATCTGGAATTTTTATAATTATTTTAAAGAAGTTTAAAATAAATGGTCAATGGAAAATTGTTTGAAACAATATTTGAAATAGTGTTAAGTAAATGAAAATCATCTCTTAAAAAAGAGATTATATAAAGGATTCGGAGTTGATCAAATAACTTGACCGCCTTATGGACAACAAAGAGATAGTCTCTAGACCCGAGCTTGGACAACAAGTGTCATGTTCCGCTCTAGCTATCCGGACTGGCCCGACGGAGGGGATAGTTAATTTTGATCCACTCGAACTGCATTTTCTTAAGTTAAAAGAAAAGAGATTTAGAGTTTTTCAAAAGGATAAACAAGATTTTAAAATAATAAAGATTTTGAAAGCATGGAAAACATTCTAGTTAAATTCTGTGTTAAATTCCGAGGAGGGAACTCATGCTACCCGTGTGAATTTAAAAGGCAATTTCACCGTAGTTCGACGAATAGTAAGGGTTGAATACAAAAACTAGTATTGAGTATGATTAGTCTAATTTATATGGATCCCTTTTTACCGATACTAACTGGTTTGGGTTTATATAACACTGTTTTTGACCCATTAAAGATATTTTTGGAAATGTGAAATCTTCATTAAGATTTGAATTATACTATTAATAGAATATGGAAATATTTTTCCAAAGTAATTAAAGAAAATGATTTGGTATTTCTAAAGATGAAAAGGGGCTTTAAGTTACCAAAGGATTTGTTAAAAGAGAATTAACGATTCGAATAATTTAAAAGAATACACCTCTGAAAGATATTTGATTTGATAAAAAGATAAATTGATTGGATGTTTTTTGATAATCACCTATATACTTGGCATCTTTTTATCGTTGATCGGTTCGAAGAGACCAAGATCAGATTTGGACGCTTGCTATCCGAAAACCACTTCGAACCAACATATGTGTTTGAAAGTGAAGACATGTTGAAGACGATTATTTTTGAATATGGAGATCTTCATGATGTAGGGCTGCATGCCGCTAACCTTTGAGTTAATCCCGATATCATATATATATATATATATATATATATATATATATATATATGGTGGCAGTAGTGCCTTCATTCTGAAAATCTTAGATTTGCAAGGACTACTCACTACTAACCCTAGGGGTGATTCCCAAACCAAGAGGAAGTAGGAGGAGTGCCTTTCATGTTTATTCTTTTATGCAATTTAATACATGCTCTTTTTCTTTTCTTGTTTATTCCTTTCATGTTGTAGTGTAGATTTACATTCATGCAAAGTAGATTGGTTTTAATTGTTGTTAATTAGCTCTCTTTTTCATTAAGCTTTTCATTTCCCTTTCATTTTGCTTTCATGTTGCTAGCTACATTTGTTAATCAAATGACAAATATGAGAGGCTAAACCCCTTCAATTTAGGAGTAATGAAGCTTTCTAATTATGTAGCTTCAACTATTTATTAATTCATGCTCTCTTTTTGTGCTTAATGATGATCAATGAAGTGTTTTATTTGTTGTTCTTGCTTTGAATTTGATAGCCTATATTGTTGACACCAAATAGGCTATGCTTAAACAATCACTAACATAAATGCATCTTCATCAAAATATGATTATGGCATAAGAAAGTGATTTGAAATTAAAATTTGATGGTCTATATTTCTAATCAATAGTTAATAGGCCATACTTAAAATAGATTTCATTTTCATTGTCAAGTTTCATTAAAGTTGGTAAGTGGTTTAAGGGGTGTGTTATAGTTTGATGGCTTATGTTGGCTAATCAATAGCACAAATATGCCATACTTATGATAAGCATATCAATTAAAGCACTAATGACCATAAAAGAGATATTATGATTTCATATGTGTTGAACTACATGATCTAGAGAGTGGATTTATTCTCTAAATTGTCACTTAACTCTTATATTTGCTTCTCTTTTCTTTTAGTTAGTTAGTTAATTTTCTAATTCCCTAGCTTAACTTTCACTCGACTTTGGTTTAATTTGATTGAATAGAATTTTAAAATCATCAATTCCCTGCAGATCGACCCGTATTCGCCACGTACTACAAGTGTACGCCGTGCGCTTGCGGTATAAATTTTATTATAAATTTTTCGATGGTTTTCTAATTCGATAGAAATTCTGTCGATTAACAATTGCATTGTTGCTTGGAGGGCATTGTTAGAATTCCAAGTGGGATTTGCTAGAAAGGTAAAATGTAGCCTCAAGCCTCACATTTGGTAATGAGTAAACAGGGGATATGCAGCAGGGCTGTGTGGTTTGCTACCATTAGGGTACGGTCGTCACCCGATCTAGATCGATATTGACCCACTTATATATGCTAATGACTCGGTACGGTAGTTGGCCTGCAACCAGGGCGATGACATATTCGGCACTATCTAGGATGGGGTAGGTCGGTCATTTATTGGCAGGGGTCCGTATGAGGTCCTCGGTACATTTTCTAAAGGTGTACTGTGATAGGTGGTACCTAGTAGCCTTGTCATTGTATGAAATCCATTTTCCACTACGTGCTTTACAAATTTAGTTATGCCGAAATATGTTCGAAATGAGATGCAAGCATTTCAGCTATGTTATAAATTTATTTTAAACCTTAGACGTTATTATAATTTCATTGGATCTTCAAATAAAATGGTTAATCATCGTAAGGGAATAACTCGTCCGTGTTTATGTGCGGTGTTGTCTTTCGAGATACCTTTATTTTTGAAAGGTTTTATAACATCAAAAATCCATATGATTTGAGTTTCTCGCATTAGATTACTTGATTAATCCGGGCATTATTTTTTATAATGCTCGGGTCAGCCCAAGCATATTTCCATATTTAGTTATAGATGCTTTGGAGCTTCGGGAGATGAGCTGGATGCCTCCAAGACGTATTCACGTATCTTTTATTTCCACT
Source organism: Allium fistulosum (assembly GCA_030737815.1). Lineage (NCBI taxonomy): Eukaryota > Viridiplantae > Streptophyta > Magnoliopsida > Asparagales > Amaryllidaceae > Allium > Allium fistulosum. Next base: position 1,039,893,290 of record CM060902.1, on the reverse strand, counting down.
ATATTTCTTGTATTGTGTTTACTAGCATTTGTGAGGACAGGTTGTTATAACTATCCAGGCAGATGGTAGGTTAGGTTATTCTAATTGATGTATGTATATTACAGTTTTCTTTTGTAAAGATCATGTGTTTATTATATATTACTCGTTATGATGTGAGATTCTGTTCTGTCTTTTCTTTCTTTCACCCCAACAATTTGTCTTTCCAGCACTCGAATGCTTGATACATGAATACAATGGACGTATTAGTGTCGACTTTTGAGAGTCGAAAATGCTGGTCATCATAAGTGGTATCAGAGCCAGGTTGAGCGAACACCTAGGCTTCGGTGGGGTAGACTCATTAGAGATAAAGTTAGTAACACCCTAGAATGAGTTTGAGGGTGTATATATATACAACAGCGCATATTTGTTAGTGCTATACAAATGGTTTATATTATGTTGATTGATCTGATGAATTCTAGCCGATATAGAACGAACACTTGTATTATTTCCTGGAGATTTGACCAGGCAACTAATGCTCGGCATCAGGTAGCACTCGGCATCAGAGAGTGACCGGCATCCAGGAGTGTTCGGCGAAGCACTTGGCATCCAGGAGTGTTCGGCGAAGCGCACGGCATCCAGTGGGACTCGGCATCCATAGCGTTCGGCATTCGTAGTGCTCGGCGACCAGGAGCGCTCGACGTCAACCAATACTCGGCAGCAAGAGTGCTCGGCATGCAAGAGTGCTCGGCATACAAGACTGCTCGGTATACAAGAGCGCTCGGCATCAAGGAGAACTCCGCAGCATCTGGAGTTCGGCATACAGGAGTACTCGGTAGCATCAGGAGTACTCGGCAACAAGAGTACTCGGCATCTAGAAGAGCGTTCGGCTTCGACTGACAAACATCCTGCACTTCCCAAACATCAACCACATCGTTCGGCATAGAAAGGACTGTTCGGCATCAGGGCGTTTGGCACACCTGGTTCGGCATACAGCGACCACTGTACTGGGGCTAGAGCGTTCGGCTATCCAGCCCACTTGGGAAATCCAGCCCATATTTGCCTATAAATAGAGGGGCAGGGTCACAGTGAAATGATCCTTTTTTTGGAGAGAGAACACTGGGGAGACTTTGCCATTTTCAAGACTCATCTTCTCTACTTAACAACTTCATTCAAGCATTTTTTTCACGAATTGTATTTGTAATCAACTATAAAGAAGATCAATAAAGTTTAACCTCAAAGTGGACGTAGGTAATTACGCTGAACCACTATAAATTTGGTGTTCTTACTTTCTGCAGTTAGATTAGCATTGTCTTCTCTGTTTAATTTACTTTCATCACTTATATCTCTACACAATCTTTCTCTACGAGGTTAGTGACCAATTTTGGTGCTAACACTTTGGTGCTTTCACTGAGAATTGAATTCTCAGACCTCAAGGATCAGCTTTGAAGCTACTGGATTGAACAAATCCCCCAAAGAAGATTTGACTCACTGATAGGACATCCGTTGATTCTACTCAGAGTTCATACCGATAACTCTACAATGGCAAGACCCCGTACCAGGTCAGCTTCTCATAATGCGGATGACCACGAAACTACTAGTGTGCAACAAGCAGGACCTAGCAATCATCCAGCGATTCCGAGTGCAGGAATTGCCGCTCAAGAACAGACTCCAGTTGTCACTAGAATAGAGTTCAATGACTTGATGAGAGAACTCAGGGAAAGCAGGAGACAACTAGGAGAGCAGATGCAAGCTAACGCCAACCTGATGGCACAACTCACTCAACAGCAGCAACAGAATGCTGGGGGCAATCCCGCTCCTTACTCTTCATCTGACAGTTCAACTTCCTCTGATGAACCTCCCAGGCGCAGACGCCGCAAGACTGACGCTGCACGAGCAGAAGCTGCTGTTCAAACAACTGGAGACCGTGACCAAGCAAGAGCTGGAAACTTCAGGACCGGGGTACAGATGGAGGACAGAGGCCCGGATCATCAAAATGCTAACGATGTCGAACCTCAAGACGCACGATTGGCAGACCGCCAGGAGAGGAGGCATCAGCATGGACAGGCGCGTAGAACGGACGTTAACCTTCCACCTTCCATACAGACACCAGATCTGACAGCCATGATCAGGCAGTTGATGAAGGAAAATCAGGGGTTATCGAATGATGATTGGGGAGTGTCAAGAAGTCATACTCCATTCACGGATGTTGTGTTGCAAGCGGCGTACCCCAGGAAGTTTAGTATGCCTACTATCCCTGCGTATAAAGGGAGGACTGACCCCAGACAGCACGTCATGAGGTACGAATGGATGATGGATTCAGCTAGAGAAAATGATGCCACCAAGTGTAGGTGCTTTCCGATTACTCTATCTGGGATCGCTACTATGTGGTTCATCCGACTTCCTCCGCGATCTGTATCAAATTTCGAGGAGTTGGCAAAGAAGTTTATTGAGCAGTTCAGGATACACACTACGCGCCCAAAGGACGTGATGTCTCTGTCAAGTGTAATCCAAAATCCCGGGGAGTCGTTGAAGGAATATTTGCAAAGATTCCACGTTGCAGCAAATGAAGTCAGTAATCCCAACGACCATGCAATTCTAATGGCTGTAATGAGAGGTGTGGATCCAGACTCTGAGTTTGGAGACTGGCTGGCAGGAAAACCTCCGGCTACGCTAGAGCGTTTCTACTCAAAGGCACACCAGTTCATAAGAAGAGAGGAAGCTAGGTGGGTACGATGGGATAAGGCGCCAGGACCTGTCCAAGAATCAATAAAGAGCAACATTGCTGTGAAGCAGTCTGGAGACAGCTCGGGAAAGGTCCAGGTCAATGTCCAGAACAAGCCTGGGCAACCCAAGGAGTCCGGAGGAAGGAGTCAAGGGAAAAGAAAAGAAGCGGGGAAGTGGAAGTCGATAATTCCAAGCTACAGCGAGTATACTCCGCTGAACGCGCCACTTGAGAACATTTACCTATCCACCTGCAATACTTTTCAATACAGAAAGCCACGTCCGAAAGAATCGACCGAGGAACAAAAACGGACTGGGAAATATTATCGCTTCCATGAGACTTATGGGCACAATACAGAGGAGTGTAGACACCTACACGACGCTATTGAAAAGTTGATCAGGCAGAAGAAATTGCAAGAATTTGTGAAGGATCCTCAGGAAGGAGGACAGGGAACGTCCAACCCAGGTCGTGCACCAGCTCCGCGTCATCCCGAGGAGCCTGCCCGAACCGTAGGTAGACTAGTCATAAATACAATTATCGGCGGACCTCACCCCGCAGATAAGAATTGGCAAGAGATGGAGCGATATGCAAGTTCCCTAAAGCATGCAGATTTTGAGTGCTGCTCGAACACGGAGGACGGGGCCCCTGCTAAGCAGCAGCGCGTAATGACAGACGATATTGTGTTCAGAAGTAGAGACGCTGATCAGATAGAGGCTCCGACCATCGACCCCATGGTCATATCTGCAACGATCGGACCAGCATATGTGAAAAGAATTCTGATTGATTGTGGAAGTTCAGTCAACATCATCTTCAAGAAGGCTTACGATCAAATGAAACTAGAAACAAAAGACCTGAAACCGTTCAAGGCTCGTATACACGGCTTTAACGGCGCAGCAACCGACGCCGTGGGGTACGTTGAGTTACCAGTTGAACTGGGGCAAGGCGAGCGTCGGAGGGTGCGAATTCTACCCTTCGTAGTTTTGGATGTGGATTCTCCATATAATGTTTTCTTAGGCCGGCCGGCTCTGGCTGAGTTTAGGGCAACATTGGCCCCGTGGTGTTTAACTTTGAAGTTCCCAACTGACAAAGGAGTAGGTATTGTTCATGGCGACCAAGTAGCTGGTCGTTCCTGTTATGTGGCTGAGCTCCGAGAAGCCCATCGAAGGGAGAAGGGAAAGGTTGTGGACAATCCCGTCCGCATCCTTAATGCGGATAATTGACAAGTAGTGCCCGAGCCCTGGCTCGGGCATAGTTCTCGGATCTTTGAAGATATATATCCGAGAGACGACGATGAGAAACCCAGGGAAGAGAAGGCGGCACCGGCTGAATTAACAATTGACATCTCAGTTAGCCGTGACGACCCTTCGCGAATTCTGAAAATCGGATCACAGCTTGGTCCCGAGATGACTGAAGACCTTAGCGACTTCCTCCGGGCGAATCTTGATGTTTTCGCCTGGACGCATTCTGATATGTGTGGGATTTCTCCCGCCATCACGAGTCATATGTTGAACATAGACCCGAAGTACGTCCCAGTTAAACAAAAAAGGAGAGGAATGGATCCGGAGAGGTCCGCCGCTCTCGGAGAGGAGATGGACAAACTCAAAGCAAATGGGTTCGTCCATGACGCCCTCTACCCTGAGTGGGTATCCAACCCCGTGCTAGTAAAAAAGGCGAATGGGAAATGGAGGACTTGCGTAGATTATTCCGACTTGAACAAAGCATGCCCTAAGGACAGTTTCCCGCTGCCTAGGATCGATCAGTTGGTCGACTCCACCGCAGGACACGAGCTGCTGTCATTCATGGAAGCGTACTCAGGGTACAACCAAATCCCGATGCATATTCCGGACTAAGAACACACCAGCTTCGTTACAAATGTCGGGCTGTATTGCTATGTAGTAATGCCCTTTGGATTGAAGAACGCAGGAGCAACTTACCAGCGTTTAGTGAATCAGATGTTCAAGGACCAGCTGGGTAGAACGATGGAAGTCTATGTGGATGACATGCTCGTGAAGTCACGACGGTCAAACGACCACATTCGAGACTTGGCTGAAATGTTCGACATACTCAGGTTTTACGGGATGAAGATCAACCCTCTGAAGTGTTCATTCGGCGTCGCATCAGGGAAGTTTTTGGGATTCATCGTCAATGCTAGGGGAATCGAAGCCAACCTAGAAAAAATCCAAGCTATTCGAGATGTGCAAGCGCCCAGGACTATAAAGCAAGTACAAAGCTTGAACGGAAAAGTAGCTGCGCTAAGTCGATTTATATCTAGGGCAACTGACAAGTGCATCCCATTCTTCGATATCATAAAGAAAGGGAAGAGAAATTTTGAATGGACGTCTAGTTGTGAGGAAGCATTCCGGAATCTGGTGAGGCATCTGGAGAGTCCACCAATGCTAGCAAAACCAGTTGACCACGAGATGTTGTACGTATACTTGGCTGTATCCCCGCATGCGATAAGTGCTGCATTGGTTCGTGAGGAGGATCGAGTCCAGAAGCCGGTGTATTATGTTAGCAAGCGTTTAACGGGGGCAGAGAGGAATTACCCTAAAATCGAGAAATTGGCTTATTGCTTGGTGATTGCATCACGAAAGCTTCGCCCATACTTTCAAGCACATTCAATCGGCGTTTATACCGATCAACCCCTGAGGCAAGTACTCCAACGGCCGGAAACTTATGGAAGATTGCTAAGATGGAACATCGAGTTGAGCCAATTCGATATCGCATACTTACCGCGGAGAGCCATCCGAGGGCAAGCATTAGCGGATTTCATCGCTGAGTTTACCATACCCATCAAACCGGATGACGACGACATCATTCCCCTCGTTCGATGGAAATTATACACTGACGGTGCATCAAACAACCGTTGCTCCGGTGCAGGCGTAGTTCTTATAACTCCGGAAAACCGATCAATCTGTTATGCCCTGAAGCTCGACTTCCCGGCTACAAATAACGAAGCCGAATATGAAGCACTGATCGCTGGCTTGAAGCTCATCAGAGAACTCAGAATCGAATCAATCGAAATCTTTTGTGACTCACAGTTGGTGGTTTACCAAGTACGGGGGGACTACCAAGCAAAGGGACGAAAGCTTGCTCCGTACCTCGTTCAGGTCCAAGAGCTACTATCAAATCTTGAGCGTTATGACATTTCACATATCCCGCACGAACAGAACAAAGAAGCCGACTTATTGGCTAAGTTTGCAAGTACCGGCGATGCGCAACAAATGGGATTGTATCCCGTCGAAGTCTTGCATGCCCCGAGCATAGACGGGATGAAAGTCGATCTCGTGTTGGAAACAGAAATCGAGAAGGAATCGTGGATAACCCCATTCAAACTGTACCTAACGACCGGAGCTTTACCAGAAAAAAGAAGCGAAAGACGGCAGGTCCTTCGAAAGGCCGCGCGATACGTAATGCAGGATGGGTCGATGTACCGAAAAGGATTCTCAGTCCCATTATTGCGATGCATCGCTCATGATGAGACAAAGCGGGTCTTAAGAGAGGTTCACGAAGGGGAATGTGGCGACCATACTGGGGGGCTAACGCTAGCAAAGAAGATCCTCCGCTATGGATATTACTGGCCCACCGTAAACCGGGACGCCGCGGACTACGCAAGAAAATGCGACAAGTGTCAAAGATATGCGAAAATCCCGAGGGCTCCATCAACGGAACTCACACAAATGATTAGTCCCTGGCCATTTGCGATCTGGGGAATCGACATAATCGGCTCTTTGCCTATATCCAAAGGTGGCGCGAAATATGCGATAGTTGCAGTCGACTATTTCACAAAATGGGCTGAGGCAGAACCTTTGGCCACAATCACCTCTAAGAAGGTCATTAACTTCGTTGTACGAAACATTATATGCCACTTTGGCCTTCCACACACCATCATTACGGACAACGGGACGCAATTTGAAAGCAGAGAGTTCAAAGGGTTCTGTTTAAAATATGGCATCGAGAAGAAGTTCGCCGCCGTGGCACACCCGAAAGCTAACGGGCAAGTCGAGGCCGTCAACAAAATAATCAAGTCCATACTGAAGAAGCGTCTGGAGAAGGTTGGAGGCAAGTGGGTAGATGAACTCCCGACAGCATTATGGGCGTATAGAACTACCCACAAGTCCGCGACCGGCCACACTCCATTCGCCTTGGCATACGGCTCTGAAGCCGTTATACCCGTGGAACTTGAAGTTCCATCACACCGAGTGACATACTATGATCCCAAGACGAACCAGAATATCTTGTTGGAATCACTATCCTGCATCGATGAAAAGCATGAAGAAGCCGAATTAAGGGCGGCAGCGCATAGGCACCGAGTCAAGCGCTACTACGACAGCAGAGTCCGCCCAAGGATCTTCGATGTGGGTGATCTCGTTCTGAAACGAGTTTTCCCGGTACCATCACGTATGAATCCCAGCTGGGAAAGTCCGTACGCCATTGAATGAAAGCTTGGAGAGGGAACATTCAAGCTAGCAACCGTTGATGGCAAGACACTCCCCCGAGCATGGAACAGTGAACATCTGCGGCACTATTACATTTAGCATGTTTCCTTTCTTGTTTTAAGCACTGTTATTTCCTGCATCTTTCCATTCAATAATAACTTAGTTTCTTTTTAAAAAGTTGTAATCGAGCAGTTTAGTTGATTTTCATTAATAAAGGCTTGAAGCCGTACCTTCCATGAATCACTAACGTTTCTATATCTCGTAATTGAATGACGAACTACATTATCTTGTACGACGTACGGACTCGTATAAACGAATACGAATCTCCGAATCCCCAGAGTGCGGAGCGGAGTACTCTAAGTCCCCGGAGCGCGGACTAGAGTATAAACGATTTCAAAATCTCCAAATCCCCAGAGTGCAGAGCGGAGTACTCTAAGTCCCCAGAGCGCGGACTAGAGTATAAACGATTTCAAAATCTCCGGATCTCCAGAGTGCGGAGCGGAGTACTCTAAGTCCCCAGAGCGCGGACTAGAGTATAAACGATTTCAAATCTCCAAATCCCCAGAGTGCGGAGCGGAGTACTCTAATTCCCCAGAGCGCGGACTAGAGTATAAACGATTTCAAATCTCTGAATCCCCAGAGTGCGGAGCGGAGTACTCTAAGTCCCCAGAGCGCGGACTAGAGTATAAACGATTTCAAATCTCTGGATCCCCAGAGTGCGGAGCGGAGTACTCTAAGTCCCCAGAGCGCGGACTAGAGTATAAACGATTTCAAATCTCCGAATCCCCAGAGTGCGGAGCGGAGTACTCTAAGTCCCCAGAGCGCGGACTAGAGTATAAACGATTTCAAATCTCCGAATCCCCAGAGTGCGGAGCGAAGTACTCTAAGTCCCCAGAGCGCGGACTAGAGTATAAACGATTTCAAATCTCCGAATCCCCAGAGTGCGGAGCGGAGTCCTCTAAGTCCCCAGAGCGCGGACTAGAGTATAAACGATTTCAAATCTCCGAATCCCCAAAGTGCGGAGCGGAGTACTCTAAGTCCCCAGAGCGCGGACTAGAGTATAAACGATTTCAAATCTCCGAATCCCCAGAGCGCGGAGTGGAGTACTCTAAGTCCCCAGAGCGCAGACTAGAGTATAAACGATTTCAGATCTCCGAATCCCCAGAGTGCGGAGCGGAGTACTCTAAGTCCCCAGAGCGCAGACTAGAGTATAAACGAATACGAATCTCCGAATCCCCAGAGTGCGGAGCGGAGTACTCTGAGTCCCTGGAGCACGAACTAGAGTATAAACGGTTTCAAGTCTCCAAGTCCCCGGAGCACAGAGTCAACAAAAAGTCCAAGTACTCGAGAGATGCGGGACGAGAGGTACGCCATGTCCAGAAATGTTTGAACAACACGAGAATGGACCAGGAGATAATGCAACTCATAAGAACTTGAGTTATGGCTACAATTAGTCAGCAAACCAAAGAAAGACAAGAGAATCATTTAAACAAAAAGAAACTAAACTTTATTCGATAAGTTCAAAATGGGATTACATGATCACTCCTACAAAATCCAGACCTGTCTTTACAAACTACAAGCTACGGAAGATAAAAGCAATTACAAGACTTAAGCAAGAAGCTCGTTGAACGAGTATATCGATCATTTCTTCAATTTCTTCTTTTGTCTTCCTTCGTCTTTTCCGATGACTCCTCTCCCTCACGCCTTTCCTTGGACTTCTTGCTGGCTAAGGAAGCGAAGTCAGGAGTAGGAGACGGAACATCTAGCGGTTTGGACCTGCCCGGGAGGATGATTTTCAAAGGTCTGTTCCGCGGGTCGATAAGTTCCAGGATTCCAGGTTCCACTTTGACCTCGGCCTTTTTCTTCTCCTCTTCGGCAAGGCGGTCCTTCATGCTCATATGCGAGGTATGCTCAGTGGCGCCGGTGATTTCAATTTCATCATCCCCTTCGGCAGGAGATGAAGCGTCGAGCTTATCATCGTCCAGCGCCCCGATCAACTGAGCATCGGGACCAGGGAGTACTCCCGCGTGGACAACATCGCTTGTTTTCCCTGCCTCCTCCTTGGCGTCATCGCTCCTCGGAGTTTGCTCGGCGTCAGAACCACCTGCACGAAAACATAAAGAATGAGCGTTAGAACGAGTAGCCACTGCTGAAAAAAAGAAGGGATCTTTCAACTTCTAGAGAAAGAAGAATTTCCCATCAGGTTCCGGTTGGCTATCGGTGGCACGTGGGGTTTCACCCTCCAGGATAGGTGATAGCACATGAGCACCGAGCCCAGGGTCTTCGGGGTCATAACCAACATGCTGCTCGAATGGATCAAGTGTCGGCCGACCAGCCGATTGGGCAGCACACTGAGCAGTAGTATGAAGAGCAGTAATATTAACCCCAGATGGGCCAGATGGGCCAGCTTCACCATCTTTCTCTTTTGGAAGGGGAGAGCCTTTGTTGTAAAGTGCTAATGCTGCGGATAAATCCGATGGCTCATTCCCCCTAAGGAACTCCTTCACCAGGGCCTCCTCATCGACCTCTTCGGAGCCTGACTCGATCTTCCTAATCCTTATCAAAGTTTCCCAGGCCTCGGCTAGGGACTCAAGGTAGCCGTCACCCAAGAATGTTAAGTCGCGATGCATGAGGACGCGGGCTCCGTATTCAGCAATCAACGGGTCAAACATGCTTTTGACCTCTTCCCTGCCGGCTTCCGCGGCCGCCTCGAGGCGAGAGTCAATCTCCTCTGCAGCCTCTCTTTTTCCCTCCTCACGGGCCTCATCCTTCATTTTCTCAACCCCAGCGAGTTCGTCATCGAGCTTTGTTTTCAGGAGTCGGGTAGCAACGATCTCATCACAGTATCGTTGTGATTCTTTTTGAGCAGCTACCTTATCCTCCTTCTCCTTGGAGAGTAATTCTTTTAGCTCTTTGACTTGGGTGGCGAGCGCGTCCTTTTCTTTTTGGACAGAGTCTTTTTCTAGGGACAAGGCACCGCTGCGCTGGACTGCTTCGTCAAGCTCTTTTTTGTGAGCCGCCTCTAAACGAGTAACTGCCTCAGCAGTATCTTTTGCGCTTTGTTCAGCGGCTTCCAGCTTCGACTTATACGAAGCAAGCTCTTCTTCTTGGAGTTTGATTATTTTCTTATCGCTGTTGGCCTCCAGATTCAGACGATCAATCTCGTGTTGACGCTCAACGGATACTTCCGAGATCTTCTCCACCAGGTGCACAAACGCGTCATGTTGAACATAGACGTCATTATTGCAGGCAATGGCACTCTGTTTCACATGCCCGGGAATATGATGAATGGCCGGGAGGAACTTCAGACCATCGAAGCAAATTTTTGGAAACTTGGCCTTAAGATCGACCATCTTTTCCGCAACAGTTGGGTCCACCGTAGGAGTAGGAGGAGGAGGCTTTGAGAATCCCGCTTTTTTCCGTTGCTCTCGGACTTGCCTTGTACTCGATGAACTGGAATGTTGTTCTCGAGGAGCATCAGATTGATAACCCTTCTGTAAAGACTTCTCCCTATCCGGCTCAGTTGGAGGAGGAAGATCACGGGACTGGGAAGATTGAGAGTGTGCCTTCTTGCGGTGAGACGACTCGCGGGGACGATTGTCCCTATCTTCATAATTGCCTCTGTCCCTACGTCTGCCTGAACCAGAATCCCGTCCAGAGTGATGAAATACAGAAGAGCCCTGAAGACGATCAAGTCCGTGAGAACGCCCCATATCACCTGCAAAGAATGGAGATAACAATGAGTTAAGAAAAGTCCGTGAGATGAGGAAAAACTTGAAGTGTATGATGGAATGCATATGTGCGTGTGTGTCCTAGTGTTCCCCCCGACGGACCAGTTCGTTTATCTTTACTAATCGGGGTGTTGTCTCCTTGGACCGGGAGGTGAACTCTCGCATTGCCTCTAGCGGGCGAAGAAAATTTGAGGGCTTCAGGATCATCAAACCCGTAATTAAGTATGTCTTCGGGAATAGAAAGGTTCGATAGACCCCTCAAGGAACTTTCCATATGCTGCGAAGAAGCCTCTTTCTCAGGCGGGATAGGCGTAACTTTTGAAGTGCCACCAACTTTCTCCTTTTGAACTGTATATTTTAACTTCATCTTCCCCTTCGAAGGGGAGGATGACGTCTCAATATCTTGAACCTCGATTGCCGGATTCCAAGCGGGACCCACGTTCTCGCCTTGAGTCTCAGGAACATCATCTTCTTTGCGCTCACCTTCTCCGTGCGTATCGGGAGTGCGGTGCGACGACGATCCGGCCTGTTTTTTCCCTTTACCGGACGAAGGCTTGGGAATGGTGACACCTTCTGGAAGGCTGATCCGACGACCAGGGGCCAGCAAGCCAAACCCCGATAGCGATTCATTTGAAATGATAGTCCGGATGTCTCGATCCTCAGCAGGAAGAGCTCTAATGGCCTCAACAGCCTCAGAATATCCTCGGCCTTCCGGACGCGGGTTGATACCTGAAAAGATGAAATGAAGAGTTAGGAAAAGCATGACTCCGATTAAATACGAATAGTGACTCAGCAGAGAGACTTACTGCCTTCAACCCATCTCCTAGCGAAACCAGAAGGGCAGCGCACATAGAACCATTCCTGTTTGTACAGGGCGAATTTACTACATGCCCCTGTCAAGATCTGGCATTTGTGGTATGGTTCGAGGAACATAAACGAAGAACTGTCTTTCCGTGTCTTGAACATATAAATGTATCTGATATCACCGGCAGTTGGAGGTCTGGAGAAGACGGCCATGAAAAGTAAGTAAGTCCCATATAGAAATGCATGGCCGTTCGGGTGCAGCTGCGACGGAGCTATGTCTATGTACTGCAGAACATCCCGGAGAAATAAATTGAACGGAGGCACGTTGCCCATCCAACACATGAACTTGTTGCAGGTAGTGTACCCGACTGGGGGCAGATGAGGACGATCGTGTCTCGAAGGAACTAACACGTCGGCAAAAGGAATCCCATGAATGGAGCATATCCGTCGCAGAGCAGCTTCGTTGATCTTCGAGGCTTGTGAATCGATCGGATTGTCTAGTAAGATTGTTGCCTCCAGAGCATCAGGTGCCAAGTTATGAGCAGGAGAAGTCGACAGATTAGAAGTATCAACGGCTCCTTGCCTTGATGACGGCCCAGGCCTGTCGGATATAGTGGCGGAGCTAGATGTTCTCGACATCCCAAATAAATAACGAACCTGGTTAAGTGCTTGAGAGAACTATACTTAAAAAACGTTGAACGTTAGAATTAGCAACACGAGTTTTCCCCCACGTGGTGTGTGAACTAGTGCAAGCAATTGTGTACAAGCAATAAGGTTTCAAAGATATAAGAATGAGCTTCGAATCGTAGCCCTCGAAGACCGTCATCGCTGACCGTCTCAAAGAGCCCGCCTGGTGGTGATTACAGTTCCAGATCTAGAAAACATGTAAACTATGAAGTAACCGGCTCAAGTGTAGTTTGACATTTATACTGTTCGGCATTTTAATGTTGTTCGGCAATTGTATTGTTCGACCAAAAACATTATTCGACCTAAGGATTATTCGGCAATTGTATTGTTCGGCTAAAGGCATTATTCGAACTAAGGAATGTTCGGCAATTGTTTTGTTCGGCTAAAGTCATGGTTCGACCTAAGGATTGTTCGGCTGAATTCAATGTTCGGCCTGAAGTCAATGTTCGGCATGTCAGTTGTTCGGCATTTGGGTATTGTTCGGCTTTAGTTCGTTCGGCTCAATTATAGTTTGACATGTTAGTAAGCGTTCGGCCTGGGATTGTCCGGCCAGGGTAGTGCTCGGCGACTTCCCATTCCACCGTCCGACGCATGATGACATACGCCGGAGCAGCGAACAGCACCTTTACCTCCTCCAACACCTTCATTCGATCCTCTTCCCTTTAACTTCGGTTCGACACGAAGAAGCTAAGACAATAAGTGGACATACTCCTAATCATTCCTCCTCGCTATGTCGTTCGGCAATGCAGATGAGCTACACAAAAACCTTCTACACGACATCGTTCGAACATCTCGTTTGAATGAATGAGGTAAAATACCTAAGTTTGCAGATCGGAGATTGGGATGGTGTAGTTAAGTCTCGAATTAGGACGACTGGACAGAATTGCAAGAACGGTAGAAGTAAAAAGTAAAAGGGGAGAAGAAGAAGAGGACCTGGTTATATAGGGGGAAGGTAGAAGTTGAAAAGGCTATACCCGGTAGAACCGGTCAATACCGGAGTGTTCGGCATCATAGCAGAGTGACGTTCGACACGCGAGAATTATTCGGCTTCGAGCGTATCGTTCGGCATCCAGACCACGCTCGCCACACACCTCCGCTACAGACATCCTCGAGAAGGCATCATCAAGGAAAATTGAACCAGATTCAAAGCGCATCATGTTCGGCCACGCAATGCACTTTGGGGGGCAAGTGTTTCCTGGAGATTTGACTAGGCAACTAATGCTCGGCATCAGGTAGCACTCGGCATCAAAGAGTGACCGACATCCAGGAGTGTTCGGCGAAGCACTTGGCATCCAGGAGTGTTCGGTGAAGCACTTGGCATCCAGGAGTGTTCGGCGAAGCGCATGGCATCCAGTGGGACTCGGCATCCATAGCGTTTGGCATTCGTAGTGCTCGGCGACCAGGAGCGCTCGGCGTCAACCAATACTCGGCAGCAAGAGTGCTCGGTATGCAAGAGTGCTCGGCATCAAGACTGCTCGGCATACAAGACTGCTCGGCATACAAGAGCGCTCGGCATCAAGGAGAACTCGGAAACATCTGGAGTTCGGCATACAGGAGTACTCGGCGTAGTACTCGGTAGCATCAGGAGTACTCGGCATCTAGAAGAGCGTTCGGCTTCGACTGACAAACATCCTGCACTTCCCAAACATCAACCACATCGTTCGGCATAGAAAGGACTGTTCGGCATCAGGGCGTTCGGCACACCTGGTTCGGCATACAGCGACCACTGTACTGGGGCTAGAGCGTTCGGCTATCCAGCCCACTTGGGAAGTCCAGCCCATATTTGCCTATAAATAGAGGGGCAGGGTCACAGTGAAATGGATCCTTTTTATTGGAGAGAGAACACTGGGGAGACTCTGCCATTTTCAAGACTCATCTTCTCTACTTAACAACTTCATTCAAGCATTTGATTCACGAATTGTATTTGTAATCAACTATAAAGAAGATCAATAAAGTTTAACCTCAAAGTGGACGTAGGCAATTACGCTGAACCACTATAAATTTGGTGTTCTTACTTTCTGCAGTTAGATTAGCATTGTCTTCTCTGTTTAATTTACTTTCATCACTTATATCTCTACACAATCTTTCTCTACGAGGTTAGTGACCAATTTTGGTGCTAACATGTATCAATAGGGATTTCTAAACTCTTGAATAAGGCAAACTGACACAATATTGTTTTGAAATATGGTAATGAAATAATTTTACCTAGGATTATATTATATATAAAATAAAAAAATTAGAAATTGATATAGATATTTATGATGTGTTTGTTTATTAGAAAATGAAAATATTCGATTATTATCATTTATTGTTTGATTAGTTGTGTTTAGCCAGTTTATGAGCATTGACTATTGTTTGCTGATTGATTATTTGTGCTCAACTAGTTTATGAGTAATTTACTTTTTTCTGCATGGATTGGGTTGATAGAAATATTGGGAACATTGAAATTAACATCTTATAAATTAAGTTTCACAGTTTGATTATAAGGCATTCAGTGATAATGCTGGTTTAAACTTTAATTTTAATAAAATTTGTTTATTATAATCTAAACAAATATATATATATATATATATATTTGTGAAATAATTTTATATAAGAAAGTGAAATTATATAAATATGGTCTATAAAAAAAAGGATTTAAAGTTGAGAATTTGAAAACTTAAATCACATTGTTTTTGGAAATTATTTTTCAAAGTTTTGGAGAAAATTATAACAATACTATTTGAAAGTATTTATGAATAGAAATATTTTAAAAAGGGATTTTGAAGGAGATAGAGAGTATTGAACTCACTTCTATCGCTGGAAAAGAATTCTGGTGATGACTACAGCATCGTCGGCGTTCATTTTCGAGTTTCTAAGTGGGGGATGCTACCATAGTAGTTTTGCTTTATAGTTATTTCAGTAAAACGAATTTTTTTCAAATTTTGAAAGTACGGTTTGACATACAAAAGGAGATATGTGTTTCACTATTATTATTATTTCAATATATGATTTGAAATAAAACCCAATGTTTAGTTCATAAGTTCTCTACTAAGTTATTTTATGGACGCATGTATCTATGCATTAGGGTAGTTTGGTTTGTGCATCTTATTATGGTATGTTGTTTGGTAGTTTTCATTTGTTGAAATGAAATGGAAATTTCGACAATTTTGGATAGTCAAAAACTTCTGAATTAGTTGAGAACTTGAAGCTAAGTGTTTGTGAAAATATAAAAGTTGAGTTTTGTAACTTTAGAATGGAAGAATAGTAAGTTAAAACGAGTTTTAAATTTGTTGAACATCCTGGTTAAGTAAAACAAATCTGATATTGTATATATACTCTTAGGATGGAATGTAGTATTATATGAATATGAACTTAAGTCCTGAAATTTTTTATACAAAATTTGTTTTAATGAAACATTTTATAAGTGAAGATAAGTCTTTATCGAATGTTCATAAAATAAAGACAGTGTTTTATGAAACGCTTCATAAATGATTATAATATTAAAAGAAATACTATTGGTGTAAATAAATGCGAATTAAAAAATAATTAGTGTAGTTAAGAAACAAAGGGAAAAAATACGTAAGTTGTATGTAGATAATTTTATTCGCATAACTGTTCTTGATCCAGATTTGAGTACATAATTTCAAGGTGATTTACACCGATCCAAACAAGGATTTTTCACTCGATTCTTGACATCGAACACTTGATGCCGATTCTTGATATGATTCTGAAGTTTTCAATCATAAATATTTGGCTACGTAAGGAGAACGAAGGTTTCTAATCAAGAAACTTGATTGGCGTCCACACTAGGGAAATAGAGTTACCGATACTAGTACGAAAGAGAAGTTTGTTTGTTCGAGCAAGTGATTGGATTTGATATTGCGTACGGATGACATATGTTATTTAATGACTAATTTTCTATCGGTTTAGAAAATCGCCGAAAAAATTAAATTGAAAATAACTGTTATCCCGCCTTTTGGCAAGGCCAGGACGCCAAGGAACCAACTAGAGAACAAGTATGGCTTGTCATGAATGTCGCTGAATTTTGTCCAAGTCCGGATCAAGCTACAATTGATAGGACATGACTGGAAAAATGAAGGAAGCCAACGTCCCAAGTTTCAAGTCAATCTGAGTTCGTATGCTCAAGATGTGATGGATACAAGTTGGAAGGAGAAGCATGTTTTCGTATCCATCAGGAGTATCCATTTCGTATCCACCATGGGACGTCGTCTCGTATCGATGGAGTTAGCCGCGTTTCGTACCCATCGAATTCGTGTCAACCAGACTCGTATCCCCCCAACAGATGGCGTGCCTTGCAACCATCATTCAGTGTCTGCTTCGTATCCATCAGTCAGTGCTTGCTTCGTATCCATCATTCAGTGCTTGCTTCGTATCCATCAGTCAGTGCTTGCTTCGTATCCATCATTCAGTGTCTACTTCGTATCCATCTGAGAACCTTGCTTTGAATACGTGCCCAACAACTTGTTCGTATCCAGCGAGTCAACCAACTAGAATGACGTGTTGCCCATCGAAGTAAACGAGGCGAGATATGTGGAGTCGAAGCAGTCAATACGGCGCAGAGACCGGATCGAGGCGAAGCGCGCGCACCACGTCATCCCAAGAGCACGTGCAGCCAACGAAGCGAACGGATGGAGTCGAATTCATGGATTCGAACCAGATAGCCTATGAGGAATCTTAGTTCGTATCGACGATATCTCGTGATCTATTAATCCAAATCCTATGAAATTTTCAGGGAAGCTTACATGCACAATGGAGGATGTCCATGCCAAATTTCAGCTCAATTGGGCATCATCTTGATCGATACGAAATGAAGTCGTACCGATCACAGATCGAGGCAAAACTTTCTGGAAACGGTCGCGTGGGCCCCCTCACGTGCCAGACCAAGTCTCCCGGAGTTTGAGCGAATTCTGAGCCTCCTACGCCTATAAATAGAGCCACAGAATCAACAGAAAAGGGATCTTTTTTCTCTGAAGCGTCCAGACTCTGCCGGATTGAGATTTGCATCCTACTTTTGCTGTCAATTTCGAATTCTAATCTATAATCCGC
This sequence comes from Allium fistulosum, assembly GCA_030737815.1. Taxonomy (NCBI): domain Eukaryota; kingdom Viridiplantae; phylum Streptophyta; class Magnoliopsida; order Asparagales; family Amaryllidaceae; genus Allium; species Allium fistulosum. The sequence goes on along the minus strand of CM060902.1, from coordinate 1,039,875,879 downwards.
TGTTCATTGCTGTAACCGCTTGTAATCATTGAAAGAGAATCAATAAAATCATCAAAACTTCATAGTGGACGTAGGCTACACGCCGAACCACTCTAAATTGCTTGTCTGTGCATTTTACATTTCTGTTTGTTGGAGTTTTTGTTAGATAACCTCTGTTTTACATTTATAATCTTCATTTTATCTCTTCAAATAACTCCCGAAGAGTGTTGTGCCCATTTTTGGTACAAACACTTTGGTGCTTTCACTGAGAAAACCAGTTTTTTCTCCCGCTCATTGGATCTGCCGTCGATACCGGATTGCACAAATCCAAGAGGAAGATCCAGATATCCAGTCCGGAATCCTTCCATTCTATTCAGATTTGCTCAAAATCTAGGAGAGGACTCCACCACCGAGAATGGTCAGCACAAGAACTGGCGCTACCGCTGCAGAGCAAGAAGGCCGAGATAGGCAGAATCCCACACAGCCGCCTTCTTCCAATCAAGACAATACCACTCACTCGGACTCAACGGGGCTAGTCACCCGACAGGAGTTTCAAGTATTGCTCCAGGAGCTGACCCAAAGCCGTCAGCAGTTGGCGGAACAGTTGCGCGCCAATATCGAGCTGACCAACCAGCTAAACCGCCGGGGGCACAGAAGGTCCAGGAGAGATGATGCCTCCAGAGCGTCTATCGAAAGCTCAGCTTCATCTGATTATCACCACCGAACTACTCGTCCTCGGCTAGAGGGGAGTCGCGCTCAAGCTGCTGAATATCAGCCCGCCTTAACTGTTGGGCAACTGAGGGTAGGACCATCGGCCAGCTTCCAAACGGGTCCCTCAACACGAGGAGGTACTGCCCCACAGTACACCACAGATAACCGCGCCACAACCGCCGCAGCAGAGACAAGGGTTGATACCCGAAATCAATCAGAGCCGATCAATCAACAGCGTGGACATACTCCTGAACCTTATGTCCCAGAAGACGCTGAGCCAAGGAGGCGAGATACGGATCGTCGACAGCGCCCGATCCCAACTCGCACCGTGGAACCCGACCACGCCTTAGCTCATCACGCTCAGAATCTGCCAGTGTCGGATATATCGACCATGATACGTCAGATGATCCGCGAGAGCCAGGGGCTCACTAATGATGATTGGGGGATTTCTCGTAGTCATACCCCTTTCACAGACGAAGTGTTACACGCTGAACCCCCTAGGCGATTTAGAATGCCAACTCTCCCGATGTATGAAGGAAATAGTGACCCCAACCAGCATATTCTGAAATATGAATGGTCGATGAGCGCTGCAAGGGCCGATGATGCAGTGAAGTGTCGGAGTTTCCCCATCTCTCTGGGGGGAATCGCGACAATGTGGTTTACCCACCTACCACCTAGATCAATTTCTTCGTTCGATCAATTGGCCAAGAGGTTTGTGGAGCAGTTCCGTATGCATGTTGCTAGGCCAAAAGATGTCAACACCCTGTCCAGCGTCACTCAAGCTCCTGGAGAAACGCTCAGGCGTTACCTGGAGAGGTTCCACGCAGCATGCGTCGAGATCACCAATCCTAACGATAATTCAATCTTGATGGCTCTGACCAAGGGGATTGATCCTGATTCTGAATTTGGAAACTGGCTAGCTGGAAAACCGCCCGCATCGTTGGACCGTTTTTACTCCAAGGCCGCTCAATTCCTGCGGCAGGAGGACGCAAAACAGTCTAGGAAACAGGACGATGCGAGGCCCAACATTGAGGGAATACAGAGCAATGTGGCAGTTAAACAGTCCGGCGAGAGTTTCGGGAAAGCTCAACTGAATATACAAAACAAGCAAACCCAGCAGAGAGGAAGCAATGGCCAGAATAAGAAGAGAGATGAGAACCGAGGTCCACGACGTAGAGCTCAGATGTTCAACAGTTATACACCGCTAAACACATCATTGGAAAACGTATACTTACAGACTTGTAACACTGTACAGTATAAGAAGCCTGCTCCGAAGCCCTCGTCGGAGAGGCAGGTTCAGACAGGGAAATTCTGTAGGTTCCATGAAAGCTATGGGCACAATACCAATGAGTGTCGGCACTTACAGGACCTCATCGAGAAGCTGATTAGAGAGAGGAAGCTAGATCAGTTTGTACGGGCACCGCAGTCTGGCGGAGCGGGCCCCTCGAATCAAAATCGTTCTCAAAATCAGGAAAGAGAGGAGGAACCCGCCCGTGCGGGCGGGAGATTAGTTATCAACACAATAAGTGGTGGTCTCCATCCGGCAGACAGAAGCTGGGGGGAAATGGAGTCGTATGCTAGTTCTATCAGGCATGCGGACTTCGAGTGTTATAGTAATTGCGAGGACGGAACCCCGGCGAAGCAACAAAAGATAATATCCAATGATATCGTGTTCAGGAGCCGAGACGCCGATAAAGTCGAAGCCCCTACAATCGACCCACTAGTCATATCTGCCCAGGTAGGTCCTTCTTGGATGAAGAGGATCCTGGTTGACAGTGGGAGCTCTGTGAATATCTTGCTTAAACGGGCTTACGATCTAATGAAGATGGGGACAAAGGATTTGAAACCCTATTTATCCAGAATCCATGGTTTCAACGGAAGCGCCACGATACCCATCGGAATAACTGAACTCCCAGTCGAGTTAGGCGTTGGAGAACGCCGGAGGGTCCGAATGTTACAATTTGTTGTGCTAGAAATTGATTCGCCATATAATGCGTTTCTAGGTCGACCAGCCCTAGCTGAGTTCAGGGCGGCGATCGCCCCATGGTGTCTGACTTTGAAATTTCCCACTGATCATGGGATTGGAGTTGTTCAAGGAGATCAGGCCACGGGAAGGGCATGTTATGTTGCTGAGCTGCGCGGGGCATAGCATAAAGAGAAGGGAAAGGGCGTAGAGGAATCTCTCTGCGTCCGCTCTATTGATAATTGACGATTGATGCCTGGGTCTCGGCCCGGGCACCACGACCAGTTCCTGAAAGATCTGGACCCTAGGGACAACGAGGATAAAGATGAATCAACGGAGAGTCAAGGTTCTCCAGCCGAACTGACTATGGACGTCCCAATCAGTGAGGATGATGATTCAAAGATGCTGAAAGTTGGGTCTCAACTGAACGAGCAGACACAGCAGGAATTGGTCGAATTCCTTCGGGCGAATCTCGATGTCTTCGCCTGGACACACTCTGACATGTGCGGAATCTCACCGAGCATTGCAAGCCACTCCCTGAATATAGATCCGCGACATGTCCCAGTAAAGCAGAAAAGGCGCGGTATGGATCCAGAGAGATCTGCTGCCCTTAAGGAGGAGGTTGATAAACTACAATCCAACGGGTTCATTCGAGATGCCTTGTATCCAGAATGGGTGTCCAACCCTGTACTAGTTCGGAAACCAAACGGGAAGTGGAGAACTTGCGTTGATTACTCTGACCTAAACAAGGCCTGTCCAAAAGATAGCTTCCCACTTCCACGAATCGATCAGCTCGTAGATTCAACGGCCGGACATGAACTACTATCCTTTATGGACGCTTATTCCGGCTACAACCAAATACCCATGCATTTACCTGATCAAGAACATACCAGCTTCGTGACCGATCTGGGACTTTATTGTTACAAAGTCATGCCGTTTGGTCTAAAGAACGCTGGAGCAATGTACCAACGCTTAGTCAACCGAATGTTCGCTGATCAGATCGGGAAAACCATGGAGGTTTACGTGGATGACATGCTAGTGAAGTCCCGATTCTCCACAGATCACGTCAGAGATTTGAATTCGATGTTCAGCATCCTCCGGGAGTACGGAATGAAGCTCAACCCACTCAAGTGTCCCTTTGGCGTTGCATCCGGAAAATTCCTTGGGTTCATCGTCAACGCTCGAGGAATAGAGGCGAATCCTGAGAAGATCTGGGCTATTAGAAATTTGCAAACCCCTAGAACTATAAAGCAAGTCCAGAGTCTTAACGGGAAGGTCGCAGCATTGAGCAGGTTCATTTCAAAGTCCACCGATAAATGCATTCCTTTCTTCGACCTGATCCGGAAGGGCAAACGGAACTTTGAATGGACCACGGAGTGTGAAGGCGCGTTCCGATCACTAGTTCAACATCTCTCCACACCTCCGATCTTATCAAAACCGGTTGACCACGAGCAGCTATATCTCTACCTGGCAGTATCAGAACATGCGATCAGTGCTGCTCTAGTCCGGGAAGAAGACAAAGTGCAAAACCCGGTCTACTATGTTAGTAAGCGACTAACAGGAGCTGAAAGAAATTATCCGAGACTGGAGAAACTGGCCTATTGCTTGGTCATTGCCTCAAGAAAGCTCCGTCCTTACTTCCAAGCTCATCCGCTTACTGTGTACACCGACCAGCCGTTACGACAGGTCCTCACGCGGCCTGAGACGTCCGGTAGGTTACTCAAGTGGAATATTGAGCTAAGCCAATTTGATATCGCATACGCTCCGCGGAGAGCCATTCAAGGACAAGTCCTGGCAGATTTCATAGCTGAATTCACCGTTCCAGAAGACTTGCCCGAGACTAGTAAATCTCCCGAATACATCTGGAAGCTGTATACTGATGGTGCATCAAATGACCGGTGTTCGGGCGCTGGGGTTGTACTTGAGACTCCCGAGGGCCGATCCATATGTTATGCTCTTAAATTCGACTTTCGTGCAACTAATAATGAAGCCGAATATGAAGCCCTCCTAACTGGCTTAAGACTTGCCAGAGACTTGAGGATTATCGCTGTGGAAATTTATTGCGATTCACAATTAGTAGTATGTCAAGTACGAGGAGAATATCAGGCAAGAGATCGAAGACTGGCTGCTTACTTGGCTCGAGTTCAGGAGATACTAAACCAGTTTGATTATTATGCCATCTATTATGTGCCTCGGGAGCACAATCAGAAAGCCGATTCACTGGCAAAGTTAGCTAGCACAGGTGAAGCGCAGCAAATGGGACTTGTCCCCGTTGAAACTTTGGCCTCCCCGAGCATCGATCGGATAGAAATGAACTCTGTGTTTGAAACCACTCCCAGTAGAGAATCTTGGATGACTCCGTATCGGAATTACATTGAGAATGGGGCGCTGCCTGAACCTAGAAATGAGAAGAGACAAATTCAGCGAAAAGCTTCGCGGTTCGTCATCCAAAACGGAGTCATGTACAGGAGAGGTTATTCCGTTCCTCTCCTCAGGTGTATCGCCCACGAGGAAATCAAACGAGTGTTACATGACGTGCACGAAGGAGAGTGTGGCGATCATACTGGAGGACAAGCTCTCGCTAAGAAGATACTCCGATATGGATACTACTGGCCGACAGTGAACCGAGATGCGGTAAACTATGCCCGGAAGTGCGATAAATGCCAGATACATGCCCGAATTCCGAGAGCTCTACCTACTGAAATAACCCAAATGGTCAGTCCCTGGCCATTCGCAATGTGGGGCATCGACATCATCGGCGCTTTACCTTTAGCAAAAGGCGGTGCGAAATACACCATCGTCGCCGTTGACTACTTCACAAAGTGGGCTGAGGCCGAAGCCCTTGCAACCATTACGACAAAGAAAGTGATAAATTTCGTGGTTCGCAACATCATCTGTCGATTTGGACTCCCGCATACTATCATCACTGATAACGGAGCCGAATTCGAGAGTGCGGAATTCAAGAATTTCTATCAACGGTTTCATATCTGCAAAAAGTTCTTGGCTGTCGCACACCCCCAAGCGAATGGACAAGTTGAAGCTGTCAATAAAGTTATAAAATCGATCCTGAAGAAACGATTGGAGAAGGCTGGGGGCAAATGGGTCGATGAACTTCCTATGGCATTATGGGCCTATCGAACGACCCACAAAACCGCGACCGGACACACTCCGTTTTCCCTATCTTATGGCTCAGAGGCCGTTATTCCGGTCGAGACAGAAGTGTTCTCTCATCGCGTAACTTATTATGATCCAAAAACAAATGCTATACTCCTGGCCGAATCTTTGGATCTATTGGATGAAAAACGAGAAGAGGCTGATTTGAGAGCAGCCGCACATCGAAGTCGGGTCGCCCGGCTGTACAACACCAAAGTTCGACCCCGAACCTTTGAACTCGGCGACCTCGTGCTCAAGAGAATCTACCCAGTTGCTTCGCACATGAAACCGAACTGGGGAGGACCGTATGTAATTACACGAAAGCTCGGAGATGGTACATTCAAGCTGTCGACTGTTGACGGTCTCGATTTACCAAGGGCTTGGAACAGCGAAAGTCTCCGCCGCTATTACATATGACAGGCTTTATTTATTTCATTCTATTTAGCGATTTGTTTCTGCATTTCGAAATTTGAATTTTGTAATAAGGCAACTGACTTTGCCGCATTTTCTTATTTCAACAATAAAATGCCACTTCTTCGAGCCAGAGCTGTGATTCATTAAGTACGATATACAACATCACGATGCACGAAGAGCTAAATCCCATCATGCAATGGGACTTATTCAAATGGAGAGTGGCTGTGATACGACCGGCCACTCACTAGGTGAAACCCGAGCTCGGGGACAAGCCATGACACCGATACTGATAGGGTTGACACACGACAATCCTGCAATTAACTCCGTGTTCCCAGAGTGCGAAGCGGAGTATAAACATTCAACTCCGCATTCCCGGAGTGCGAAGCGGAGTATAAACATCTAACTCCGTGTTCCCAGAGTGCGAAGCGGAGTATAAACATCTAACTCCGTATTCCCAGAGTGCGAGACGGAGTATAAACACCCAACTCCGTATTCCCAGAGTGCGAGACGGAGTATAGACATCAATCAACTCCGTGTTCCCGGAGTGCGAAGCGGAGTATAAACATTTAACTCCATATTCCCAAAGTGCGAAGTGGAGTATAAACATTCGACTCCGCATTCCCAGAGTGCGAAGCGGAGTATAAACATTCGACTCCGTATTCCCAGAGTGCGAGACGGAGTATAAACATCAGTCAACTCCGTGTTCCCGGAGTGCGAAACGGAGTATAAACAACTAACTCCGTGTTCCCAGAGTGCGAAGCGGAGTATAAACGACCAACTCCGTGCTCCCAGAGTGCGAGACGGAGTACAAACATCAGTCAATTTCGTGTTCCCAGAGTGCGAACAACCGCTTACGAGATGACATATATCCCCGGAGTGTGGATGAAACGATTCATAAGAGAACAAGTGTAGTTCGGCCACTCGGTCCTCGCTTGATACAATCACAAGCTGATCATCACAACTTAACCCTGGAACTGGGGGCAGAGGCAAATGTTAGTCATTACCCGAAACTATGCGATGCTCAGCTCCGATGCGATCCCCTATCACAACTCAAGTCCGAGATTTCCATACTTAACAAGTAAAATGAGCTATTCTTGAAACAATCGGATAATGCAAGTACACTGGACCAAAGTCCGAACACTGCAATATTCAAGCATAGAAAGGAACATGAGCTGAAACTAGAAAACAAAATTTTATTTCAACTAACTCAAAAACAATGGTTCGTACATGAGTTTTTTCCAAAATATTCCTACTAGCAGGGGCCGAACCCGCATCTGAACACGGCCTACAAAAGGGAAAGACAGAGAAAATAACAAAAGTCCCTAACTGCCTATGAAAAGAAGTGTCTAATCCTTCTGCTTCCTCAACTTTTTCTTCCTCGAGGAGCTACTGGAACCACCAGTACCCTTTCGCTTGGAACCTTTCTCCTTAGGCAGGCTCCCCTCGGGTGAAGGCATAATGTCGACGTCCTCGTCCGAGCTGCACTCTATGGGAATGCTTCCCACAGGAGGAGTTGGAGGAACAGACTCCGCAGCCGGGGGAGGGACTGGTACATTAGTATCAATAAGCGTGCCCCCAGGAGACACAATCATGAGAGGAGTGGGGCACTGTGCTGCTGCTCCCCCATCTACACTGCCACCATGCGCCGCGGCCGCCATCTCGGCGTTAATCTCGGCCAACATCGCCGCTTCCCGCTGCGCTCTGGTCTCGCTATGAGCTGTAGTAGTCTGGGTTGAAGTGTCAGAAGTAGACGAGAATCCACCCAGGCCAAACGGCAGGTCCGCAAAAGGATCACTCTGACGGCCGAGGAGCTCGTTTATCATCTGTTCATCGAAAGAAAGTGAGCTCCCCTGCGTTACTCCGACTGGTGCCATTGCCGCGACGGAGGTCGCTTCAGAAATGATAGCTTCTGGCACTTGGCCTGATGCTTGGGCGGTGAAAGACACAACTGGTGCAACTTCTGTCACTGATCAAAGAAAAAGGACCTCAACTCCATGGCCACGCTCCGTATCCCCCAATCTTGTCTTCCATCATCCAGATCTCAAATTTGTCGAAACTGGTCGTAGAAGCTAAGGGAGTGGTAGAGATCTCGAGTTTCGTCATTATTAACAAGGATCTACCCATTAATTACCTGATTTTTGCGATTAACACTCAGAGGATCAGAGGTTTGGTTCGATTCGAAGACGATTATGTCTCTCAGTCTATCGATACGAGGGTAGAAAAAGAGAGCTGAGAGCAACAGTAGAAAGTAAAAGTGAAAAGTGGGCTAAGTCCTAGGTATTTATATGAAGCATGGAGTCGAACCGGGACGATTCATCTCCCAGTCAACGTAGCCGGTCGCAAGCGGTCAAGCGATGGATCTATGCAAGCGCCCTCTTCGAGTCCGTCAGACTGTACTTTCATCGAGTCGAAATATTCATCGGATGCCATCGATTCGATACATCCTTTTCGCGAACCATCGATTCACAGCAAGTCAGGTTTATCGATACGAACTCGATAATCGCGTCTGTTAAAATCCATCGATGCGAAAAGTTATTTCGTATCCATCAAAGGTCGTCGGTGCGAATCAGAATTCACCACAAGATACGACCCTCAAATACGGAGGGACACTTCGTATCCATCAACGATGCCCCGCATCGATTCGAAGGAATACATCCTGACCTTTTACCATGGCACCATGAGAGAGTCACTACAAAATTCAACAACGACCTAAACCACAGACGGGTCGCGAACTTGCAGCTTTTCAAAGCACGTCGTGTTTTCACAAGACGTACTTTGGGGGGCAAATGTTATCCCGCCTTTTGGCAAGGCCAGGACACCAAGGAACCAACTAGAGAACAAGTATGGCTTGTCATGAATGTCGCTGAATTTTGTCCAAGTCCGGATCAAGCTACAATTGATAGGACATGACTGGAAAAATGAAGGAAGCCAACGTCCCAAGTTTCAAGTCAATCCGAGTTCGTATGCTCAAGATGTGATGGATACAAGTTGGAAGGAGAAGCATGTTTTCGTATCCATCAGGAGTATCCATTTCATATCCACCATGGGACGTCGTCTCGTATCGATGGAGTTAGCCGCGTTTCATACCCATCGAATTCGTGTCAACCAGACTCGTATCCCCCCAACAGATGGCGTGCCTCGCAACCATCATTCAGTGTCTGCTTCGTATCCATCAGTCAGTGCTTGCTTCGTATCCATCATTCAGTGTCTACTTCGTATCCATCAGTCAGTGCTTGCTTCGTATCCATCATTCAGTGTCTACTTCGTATCCATCTGAGAACCTTGCTTCGAATACGTGCCCAACAACTTGTTCGTATCCAGCGAGTCAACCAACTAGAATGACGTGTTGCCCATCGAAGTAAACGAGGCGAGATATGTGGAGTCGAAGCAGTCAATATGGCGCAGAGACCGAATCGAGGCGAAGCGCGCGCACCACGTCATCCCAAGAGCACGTGCAGCCAGCGAAGTGAACGGATGGAGTCGAATTCATGGATTCGAACCAGACAGCCTATGAGGAATCTTAGTTCGTATCGACGATATCTCGTGATCTATTAATCCAAATCCTATGAAATTTTCAGGGAAGCTTACATGCACAATGGAGGATGTCCATGCCAAATTTCAGCTCAATTGGGCATCATCTTGATCGATACGAAATGAAGTCGTACCGATCACAAATCGAGGAAAAACTTTCTGGAAACGGTCGCGTGGGCCCCCTCACGTGCCAGATCAAGTCTCCCGGAGTTTGAGCAAATTCTGAGCCTCCTACGCCTATAAATAGAGCCCCAGAATCAACAGAAAAGGGATCTTTTTTCTCTGAAGCGTCCAGACTCTGCCGGATTGAGATTTGCATCCTACTTTTGCTGTCAATTTCGAATTCTAATCTGTAATCCGCTGTTCATTGCTGTAACCGCTTGTAATCATTGAAAGAGAATCAATAAAATCATCAAAACTTCATAGTGGACATAGGCTATACGCCGAACCACTCTAAATTGCTTGTCTGTGCATTTTACATTTCTGTTTGTTGGAGTTTTTGTTAGATAACCTCTGTTTTACATTTATAATCTTCATTTTATCTCTTCAAATAACTCCCGAAGAGTGTTGTGCCCATTTTTGGTACAAATAATAACCGCAAATGCATGTCCTACAATTCTAATACGTGGGGAATATGGGTCGATCCGTAGGGAATTATATAGATTTTAAAATTCCTATTCAATCAGATTAAACCAAACTTGAAATTGTGATTAGGTAAATGTGTAAAAACTAGCTAGAACAAGTGAATGAAAATATTAGTTTAGAAAACAATTTAGAGGCAAATTCACTCTCATATTTTTGTAAATCAACAAACAAATAATTTATGATCTCTTTATTTTGATCTTAAATGGAATTAGTGATGTATTTATCATAAGTATTGTTTATTTATGTTATTAATTAACATAACTTAAACCATCAATCTATAATTCAACACATAAAACCACTTATCAATTTCAATGAAAATGAAGTCAAAGCAAAAGCTATTTTAAGTATGATCTATTTACTATTGTATTTAGTAACATAGATCATCAAATTTTGTTTCTACGTTAATTCCATAATCAAAAATCAATTAGTAAAATGATGATGTAAATTGTGTTTATGTGGAGAAAGCATAGCCCATTTGTAATTACAACATAGGCTATCAAATTCCATTTTGTAAACTTACATCAACATTCACTTTCATGAAACATTAAAAAGAGATCATAAATGACAAGATATGTTGAATTTACATATTATTAGAGAGCTTCATTACCCCTAAATTGAAGGGGTTTAGCTACTCAATTGTGTTATCAAATCAACACATGTAAATGTCAACATTTAAACAAAAATCAAAGAAGGCAAGAGCTAATTAGAACAAAAATAACTAAACTATTTGCATAAAAATAAAACTAAACTACTAACATGAAATGGAAGAGCATGTAAATAAAAATAAACAAGAAAATAAAATAAGAACAAGGTAGAAAAAAGAAAGAGGCTTAGGAAGCCATTTTATTTCTCATATGATTTGAATCTACAACTTACATTATAATTGCCTAAGTAATTAAAAGAAAAGATCCATTACATGAACATAAGAGGGCTATTTATACTTCCATAAAACCCTAATCTATATTTTAGGGGGCTTCCCAAAATACCCCTTAGGAAGAGTGGCCACCAAGTAATCATTAGTCTCCAATTAATCCATCATCAAGTATGCATGAAACTTTACCCTCCACTAACTTTTTCATTAGCTTCTAATTGTAAATTAAGGTAAGTGTGTAGGTGGGGTCTTCCATGATGCATGAGTTTGAATTATTTCCATCATTGTGCATGCATATTTCCATGAGAACGTCTTCAAATTTCCATCTGAAATTCCTATAGTTAAAAAGAAAATGTGCAAATAAATATTCTCAAAATTAATTCATGTATAAAATTACTAATTTACACCCACATTAATGTATGAATGATGACTTGAAAGCATATTTGAAATTTGGTTTTAAACATGTAAAAATACCCAATTATGGCATTTCTTTAAATAAAAATAGATTAAATATGGATGTAAAAATATGCACATTTACGTGCACATCAAATACCCTCACACTTATCTTTTTATTCGTCCTCGAATAAAGAAAAACTAAGATAAATTCGTTTTCATAGGAAACACGATTGCATTGAGCGTATGCAACAAGCAGTTAAACCTCTAGGTGTCCCTAGTAAGACGAGTGTTGTCTCGTGAGGGTTTTCAATGGATACTACCCACAAAATCCAAATGCAACGTGAGAAATTCCTAAATGCAAGATTTATTTACAAAGAGATGAATGCAAGTTTTTTTGAAAATATTTACAAATGAAGGATTTACTTTTAAATCAACACGAGTAAGTTAAATATAAGTTTTGGTCATTATCAAGAAATTGAAGTCCTTTTACTTGTCAAAATTTCCAACAAAAATTAAGTTATCATAACAAATAGACTCTAGTTTGGCTAGTTGTCTCGGTTGATAACATAGTGCAACTTATGAAATGGATCCTTAGTTGATTCTCAAAGTTTTTCAAAGTGGTATTTTTATTTCTTTTGAATAACAGGTCAAATCACATAAGTTAAAATAGTGCTTGGTTTCAATTGCTTACTCTCTCTTATTTGAAAATTTTATTGATATTAACAATATTTACATATGCCTAACTCAGAAAACTGAGGCCAGATATATTACCCATGCACTGCCTTTCGGGCTTATGTGAGGGGAATACAGAGCATGGCGAGTGTACACAAAAGTGTGTACACCTATCGAGTGTAGGCGTTATTAATGAAAGAATTTTTAAATGCATACACCTAACTCAGACAAACTAAGGCCAGATATACCGATCATGCACTGCCTTACAGGCTTATGTGAGAAGGGTACAGAGCATGGCGAGTGTACACACTTGCATGTGAACACATAACTCTAGGTGCTAATAAAATATAAGCATATATACAAAAAAAATTGTTTTGTTTTTATATTTTTTTTGTTTTTGAAGAGAGGGTTTTGCAAAATCATCTGAGCACAATTTAACTTAGAAGATAAAAAATGTTATATCCTTTACTTTAAATCCACCACTTTTGAAACAAAGATTTTCAATTAGGATATACTTCATAATTATCACCCATAAGTCTTCCTATATACTAGTTAAACTATAGTTACTTGTAATCAAACTTCATTTTTATTTTTGTTAAGACAAATAAATTTTCGAAAATTTCAATTTAATAACCAAAACCATATATTTATCCTATAGTGTGTCTTTAAAAATAAATCAAAAGGCTAAAACGAAATTTTTGTTTTTAGTTTCTTTTTTTTGAGTTTTGGAAAGAAAATGAAAAAATTAACCATGAAAAATCAAAAAGAAGATGGGACTCCCCCCCTCACACTTGATTTTGATTGTGTCCCCATAGTCAACCCAACTAAAAGGAGAAAAATAAAGAAAAATGACCTATATTTACATGAAAATGAAACGATTATTATTTACACGACATTAGAAAGTATATCGTCAAAGAGTAAATGAAACGGTCTTCCAAAGACCAATTCATCTATCTCGTCAAGTGTGAGAGACACAGCTTAAGCACTGAAAACCAAATCATAAAAGATTTCGGAGTTGAACGTTGATTTGGAAAAACGAATGTCATTTTATTAAAAACCATATGAGTTGTTTTATTTTCGATGATTTTCGGGGCTGATGGAACAATTAGTTGAAGTTCAAGTTTATTTTCATCAAATTGAAAGTCAAGCTTATCATTGAAAACTTCTTCAGAGTTATTGATTTCGAAATCAAAATGGTGATTTAAATCTTCCCCTTTAGAATTCAACAACTCATCTTCGAAAAGTCATAAAATTTATGTTCACAAAATTCATCTTCCTTTGTTGAATTATTCACAACTTCATTGCATATATCAAGTTCAAAATCCGAAGTTGTTGTATTCAATTTTTCGAAATCAGAAAAAGGAAGATCGAATTTTAAATTGAGTTTATCACCCTTAAAAGAATTGAAATCTAACTCAATTACCGTATTTTCAACAACTTCATTAAGATTGTCGTTTTCAATTTCAAAAGTTGTTATTCGAAAATTGTCAATTTTGGTAAAAGGTGGATTATTATTTGAATCATCACACGTTGGGATTTTATTTTATTTTTCAAGTTGTTTCATATATGTTTCAAACACTAAATCTGTGTGATCCTTGTGAATTTTGTCCATTTGCTCAACAAAATCAAATTTATAATTATTAACTTGAGGATTTTCAATTTGAAATTGTTGAGAACAAAAATTTTCACCATAGTCAAGATTATTCTCATTGCCAAAATTATTTGAAAAGTGGTTCACATTTCCATTTTGACTTTGAAATTCATTTTGTAGTTCGAAATTAAATTGGCATGAGTTATAATCGAAATCATTTGAATTTTGAAGTGAATACAAATTTTGATTATTTTGAAATCCTTGACTTGAGTTATTGCAGAAATTACTCAAATTATTTATCATTTGATATTGTTGTTCAAGTAAAGACCAAATCGTTTCAATGCTAGTTTTAAGAGATGAGGGTTGGTCATCATTTTGAAAATTTTGTGGTTCAAAATTCAAATTGTTTGTATAATAGTTGTCATTGAAATATCCATAAGAATTTGGTGTGAAATTATATGGATTATATTGATTTTTACAACTATCGTAAAATTCATGTAAGTGGGGAAACTCGGACATTTTCAAGAATGTTTCTTTTTTTTCTTTTTTGGATTTTTTTTATAAATATTTACCAAAAGGAATTTTTTTCAAAAGGGAAACTAGATTTTTTTTAGAAAGATTTTATGTTTTTTTTTATTTTAAAAAAAATAACTTAAATTTTTTTAAAAAATTTATAAACTAAGTTAAGAAATATTTACAACAATTTTTTTTAGTTTTGGCTTTTGAATTTTTTTTTAAATATGCATGAATTAATGCAACTAAATGAATGAAAGGGTTTAATTACAAATTTTCTATCTTAAGTAGCTCCTAACCCAAAATTGTATAATCACACTTTGTCTTATTCAACAAGATAGTTCTCAATCCGGTAACGAACAGGATTTATCGGTGCACCACGAATCACCGTAGCAATGCAGCCGAAGGTTTAAGTACCTTCAGAGAAACAACCACATAATATTTACGAATCACCGTAATATTTATAAATGATCATTGCTCTACCGTAGCCTAGACATCAAGAAATTAAATTATCGAAAGAGGACAACTTGTCAATATACAATTAAGCCCTAGGTGAGCTCGTGACACTCTTAAAATGCAAAAAACTTGTTTAACCGTTATTGTTAGTCAAGTTTTAAGATGAAATGCAAAACTGAAATTAAAGTGAAATAATAATACAACTACGAATAGATTCTTTTTTTTTGAAATATTTTTTTAAATGCAAGCAACCAACAATGCAAATCAAAAATAAAAACAAGGGCTAAGGGCACGATACCGGAGCATGCAGAATTATTAGCAATTTATTTTTAAGCGGCAATTTTTATAATAGCAAGTAAGCAACTTATTTTTGGCAAGCACTTCTGCCACTTGCAACATGAAAATTTCGAACAAGATATATACAGTTGTTTACACACACACATATATAGAAGAAACTAAAATAAATGAAAAAAATAGAAATGAAACTAAACCAAATAAATGAAACTAAAACAAATGAAAACAAAATTAAAACAAATTATAACAAACACAATTTTTTTTATCAATGAAGAACTAAAACAAATTAAAACGAAGCAACTTGTTTTTTATCTAAGAACTAAAACAAATTCACTAAACCACCATAAAATAAAACCCAAAATAACTTATTTATTTTTATGTTTTTAGAAAGACAAGTGATAAATTAACAAAAGAAAACAAGAAAAAGATTTAAAATAAAATAAAACAACATAAACTTATCACCCCACACACACCGGCCCAACAGAAAGGAAACATTCTGAATTAAAATTAACAACTCCAAATTCAAAGATCGTCAAAAATTCTCTAATCTAAATTACCAAATCCAAACTCTCTACCCAATCCTTTCGAAAACGAAGTAGTAAGTGCAGGAGAAACTCGCGGGTTTTTTTTTTCGTTGATTGATTCGTATTTTGGGTTTTTGTTTCTGGCGTGGATTGATTGGTGAAGGAGTGTTCGAGGTGAGTTGATTGGAATTGGAGGTTGCAAGCGTTGAGGTAAGGTCGCGATGGTTATTTTTGAAGTGAGCTTAGTGGCGGTGATTTATGGTGGTAGGTATTTGAGGAGGAGCAGAGGCAATTGATGAAGGCAGCAACAGCAAGGTAATAGCAGCAGTGTGGAATGGTTGTAAGACAAAGGCACTGTGGATAAGTTGACAGTGGTAATGTGGTGTTATGGTGGTGTAGATGTTTGTGAGATATGGCCAGAGGAAGTGAATTTTGTGGAAATGTTGCAACAAGACGGATGATGGTCCATGATGCAGGCAGAGTCGGTAGAAGTGGCTGTTGTTTGGAAAATGTTTTGCTGCGGTGGTAGTTTGGAAGTGGCTGTTGTGCAGATATTGGATATGACAGTAGAAGGATGTATGCAATGAAGTTTTGATTAATGATGGTGGTTTTTTGTTTATAGTCAGGGTATGGGACAGGTTTGTTTGGTAATGTATGGGGTAGAACAGGTAAGGGGTAATGTTGCTGCAAATATGTAGAGAAGCAGAGGTGATGGTGTACTGTGTTGTACTGAAGTGGGTGAACTAAGTTAGGTTGAAAGTAGTGGTGAAATGGTGTTGCTTTGGAAGGGTGCAGTTAGGCAGTTATGTGGTTTGTAGTTATGATGTGTTGCAGTTATGATGTTAGTGGTTGAGGTGCAGTAATGGGTGGTCAGATGCTTGTAAATATGAAGAGGCTGTGAAGTGCAGTTGTGAATGAATGGCAAGTTGTGATGAATGGCACAGTTTGATGTGCACAGTGACAGTGTATAAAGAAGATGGGTAGTGGTTTGTAGTTGACAATAGGGTATTGGCAGGTCAGTGAGCAGTAAGTGGATGTTGTGGGTGGTTGTTACTGCAATATAATTAATGTGTTTTATGGTTATAGCTAGTGATGGACAGAGGAAGTTCTGGTAGAGAAGAAGAGTGCAGAAGGGGTGTTACAGTCAGGTGAAGCATAGATTGACAGTTGTCCGTGGTGGAAATCCAGAAGCAGAAGCAGAACTATTTGGATGTTGATGAAAGGGAGTTTAGCATAGATGTGGATGTTTTTGTTCGTCGTTTGTATTGACATGGGAGTTGAATGTGAGCAGTAGTTGATATGGGCAGAGGGTAGAGTTGTGTTTGTTCGTGTTGCCAAGGCAAGTGTATGGGTTAAAGTGATGTGGGATAGTTGAGCAGTGATATGGCAAGGGTTGGATGATGGCAGTAGTTTGATTGGATTGTAATGACAGAAGTTGAATGGTGCAGTGGTAAATGATGGGGAAAGTGAAGTAAGTGCAAGTGAAGTATGAATTGTGGTTTGGTATGGAAAGTGGTTATAGCAAGTTGTATGTTGGAAGTGAGTGATTGAAGGTAGTGTGGTGGATGGATGTAGATGATGGCCAGCAGCAGTTTGTTGTTATGTGCACATGCACAGAGGTGGTTAGGTGAAATAATGCAATGAAGTTGAAATGATGGTGTTTGTAGGGGATGAAGTTGTAAGTTGTTGGTGTGGTGGAATGATGTAAAGATAGTGGTCAGGGAAGTAGGATGTAACAGAGAGGTTGAAAGGTAGGGGACTGTTTACTGATGGTTGGTTTTGAAGAGTGAGTGAAGTGAGGAATTATGTGAGAGATTGGTGGAGTTGTAGACATGACGCTGCTATGTTCTGGTAGGTGAATGACTATGGGGTGGAGTAGTGAAGATCAACAGTAGTAGTAAAAAAAATTCTCAATGTAAATGCAAAATTATAAAAAGAAAATGAAACTATAAAAAGAAATTGTAAATGCAAAATTGTAAAAGAAAATGAAATGGAATAAAAAAAACTTTCTTTTTCAAATGAAGTTCTGTATATTATTTTTTTAAATATGCAATTGCAAATAAACTAGAAAACAAGCACACAAACACAATGAACACAAAAATCACACAACACACAACGATAAAAACTTTTTAAAAAAAATTGCAAATTAACACACAAAACAAACACACAATAAAATCAAATGAAAATAATTCGAAGAATAGAAATAAAAAATCAAATCAATTCCCTGGCAACGGCGCCAAAAACTTGTTTAACGACTAATTTTCTATCGGTCTAGAAAATCGTCGAAAAATTTAAATTAAAAATAACCGCAAGCGCACGACGTACAATTCTAGTACATGGCGAGTACGGGTCGATCCGCAGGTAATTATATAGATTTTAAAATTTCTATTCAATCAAATTAAACCAAACTTGAAATTGTGATTAGCTAAAATTGTAAAAACTAGCTAGAACAAGTGAATGAAAATATGAGTTTAGAAAATAATTTAGAGGCAAATCCACTCTCATATTTTTGTAAATCAACAAACAAATAATTTATGATCTCTCTATTTTGATCTTAAATGGAATTAGTGGAGTATTTATCATAAGTATTGTTTATTTATGTTATTAATTAACATAACTTAAACCATCAAACTATAATACAACACATAAAACCACTTATCAATTTCAATGAAAATGAAGTCAAAGTAAAAGCTATTTTAAGTATGATCTATTTGCTGTTGTATTTAGTAACATATCATCATATTTTATTTCTACTTTAATTCCATAATCAAATATCAATTAGTAAAATGATGATGTAAATTGTGTTTATGTGGAGTAAGCATAGCCCATTTGTAATTACAACATAGGCTATCAAATTCCATTTTATAAACTTACATCAACATTCACTTTCATGAAGAATTAAAAATAGATCATAAATGACAAGATATGTTGAATTTACATATTTTTATAGAGCTTCATTGCCCCTAATTTGAAGGGGTTTGGCTACTCATTTGTGTTATCAAATCAACACATGTAAATGTCAACATTTAAACAAAAGCAAAGAAGGCAAGAACTAATTAGAATAAAAAAAACTAAACTATTTGCATAAGAATAAAACTAAGCTACTAACATGAAATGGAAGAGCATGTAAATAAAAATGAACAAGAAAATAAAATGAGAACAAGGTAGAAAAAAGAAAGAGGTTTAGGAAGCCATTTTATTTCTCATATGATTTGAAGCTACAACTTGCATTCTAATTTCCTAGGTAATTATAAGAGAAGATCATTACATGAACATAAGAGGGCTATTTATACATGCACAAAACCATAATCCATATTTTTTTGGGGCTTCCCAAAATATCCCTTAGGAAGTGTGGCTACCAAGTAATCATTAGTCTCTAATTAATCTATCATCAAGTCATGAAACTTTAACCTCCACTGACTTGTCCATTAGCTTCTAATTATATATTAAGTTAAGTGGGTAGGTGAGGTCCTCCATGGTGCATGAGTTTGAATTATTTCCATCTTCATTTCTTTGTTTCCATCATTGTTCATGCATATTTCCATGAGAACATCTTCAAATTTCCATCCAAAATTCCTATAATTAAAAAGAAAATGTGCAAATAAATATTCTCAAAATTAATTCATGCACAAAATTACTATTTTACCCCCGCGTTGATGTATGAATGATGACTTGAAAGCATATTTCAAATTTGGTTTAAACATGTAAAAATACCCAATTATGAAATTTACTTAAATAAAAATTAATTAAATATGGATGCAAAAATATGCACATTTACGTGCACATGTATGTACATCGTACGGGTTTAATAAATCGTATGCTTCTTACATTAGAAATGCAAGTTATATGGTTTTATATGGCACGTCTATGTGAGATGATTGCTATATATGAGGAATGAGTTGTTGTATGGCTTTATTTGTGGTGTTTAACTCTCTTTTGGAGTATCTAAGTGGAATTCAGGTGCATGGAAGCAAAGGCTTGGCAGTCGCTTTTGGTTTCATGAGTAGAATTTGATTGCTCGACAAATAGGTACACGTTTATGCTAACGAGTGTGTTTTCTATGCGAGAAAGGTATATCATAAGTATATATTGTTGTTATGTTGTCCCCAGATATGGGAGGTCCTAGATATGGGCTTATATTTTTGTTGTGATTTTTTCCGGACCTAGTCGTGCAAAGAAGTTGCTGCCAAAAATTTCCATAACTTAAGTGACTTTATAAGCTTGATAACTCATTTTAAGTTAAGAGATTTTATAAATCTATGGATGTGAAGACATTTTTACTCCCTTTGGGAATTTCGGGGATGATACTTTTAAGGGGTAATAATGTAATGATCTGCATTTTTTAACGTTTCGAATGAGAATATTTAATTTATTAAAAAATTCAAATTTAATTCAAATGTTATAAATAAGAAAATCAATTGTTAATGAAATGACTTGATTTTATTGATATATTTTTAAATGAATTCATAGAATTATTCCATAATTTTTAATTTGAAAAATATTTAAATTATCGTTTGAGGTATTTTGCGGCAAATGTTGGTATTTTTGAAATTTCAATATAACCGGTATATTTTATTGTTGTTTAGTGATCATGTCTGATCGACTATTTCTATTGAATTAGAAACAACAAATTATGAAATATTCTGCAAGTGCATAGGTGTGTAGTATGCAGGTCGAACACAGGGAGGAATATTAAAATTAGTTTTTAAATAATTTCGTGGGTGAGTTAGAGGAAATTTGAGAGATGTTTATAAACTACAAATTGTAGAAAAAGTAAATAACGGTGAAAAAATACCGATTCAATCCCAAAATATTTTTTTCATAGGAAGATCCAATCTTTTGTCACGGAAAGGTTGTTTAGGAAATATATCCATTTTCTTCAAAGAAAGGAGGGATTGATTTTATAAAAACAGCGAAGAAATTGTAAAAAATATATAGCTAAAAATCGAATATAATCGAAGTTCTAACTATACAATCAACTACAATTCAATTGATATTATCTAAAATAAACTCTCTTGTGAATCTGGTCACGACAACAATTTAAATAGATTGATACCAATCTTTATCATCGATTTTATAAACCAATTCAGAAAAGAAAGAAATAATGCATGAAAGTAAAAAGCTAGAACAAAAGACAATGAAAAAATAAAAGCGCTTTATTAAAAGTGAGCATAAATGAAAATACAATGGCAGAAAGAAAAAAATGAAAAACTCAGTAGTAGTTACAATGCTGCCAAACCAAATTGGCAGCCATTGTTAACTAGTTACTGGTAAAAGAAAAATAAATAAAACTTAAACTAAAAACGAGATATGGGATATGGGATATCCCAATGGTCTTCAGTTGAGAGTATATATTGGTGTGGAGAGCCTTTTTCTTCATGTAGAAGTAGTGAATCTAGCCTAAATATCATTCAAGTAAAGAGTAATGTATTTGGCCATAAAATTAATCCAGTGATGTAAAAAATGGTAGGTTTTGATTTGACTGATTTGGTAGATCGATACGATATTGTCTCCAATAGATTTATCCATAATTGACTCTAATGCGAATATTTTCCTATAAAATGATATTTCTTCTTCAAAAAAGGATGGATATGGTATCTAATCAATTCCATGTATGTGATATCTCATCTGCGCATGTTATCTACGGGAAATCTTCACTTTTTGTTGTTGATGAACAACAACAAATTAAACAAATGTGCTTTCTAGGATTCGAACTCTTAACCTCCTAGTGTATAATTTGAAGCACAACCACTCCACTACTTATGCTTTTGCATAATAAATCTTCAATTTGGTGGTTTTTCTTTACGGTTCTTCAATCTTTGGCCTCGCCTTAAAATCCTATAAAACACATGCAAAATGCAATGCGTAGTACTGTTTTTAAGGTAAAATATAAATAAAGAAAATGCATAAATTGAGGTCTAACAATTCCCCCACACTTGAACTTTTATTCGTCCTCGAATAAAGACCATTTATTCATCCAACCTAACTAATTTATTTGTCACATTTTCATAGGAAGCATGGTTGCATTGAGCGCATGCAACAAGCCGTTAAACCTCTAAGTGTCCCTAGTAGGACGAGTAGTGTCTCGTAAGGGTTTTCAATGGATATTACCCACAAAATCCAAATGCAACATGCGATGATCCTAATGCTGCTACATGAATGCAAATTCATAAATGAAAACTCAATTTATTTTGGATAGTTGCAACATAGTAATGTATATAAGTCTAAGTCAATCTCTAGAAATTTTTGATTCCTCAACTAGTCACAAATTTCCAACATAATTCAAGTTTAATACGTTAAACTCTAGTTTGGCCAGTTGTTTCGGTTGATAACATAGAGCAGCCATGAAATAATTTCTTTATTTGCTTGTCATAGTTTGCAAAGTGGTATTTTTATTTCCTTTTGTATAAAAATCAGTAATGTCAAGAAGGTGTTTGGGTTTCAATTGCTTACTCTCTCTTTATTTGCAAAAAAAAATTATTATTAATTACACACACCTAACTCGAAAAACTGAGGCCATGGTGTACCATCCATGCACTACCTCGCGGGCTTACGTGAGAAGAGCATGACGAGTGTTCACACTCACGTGTGGACACCTATCGACTATAGGTGTTTATTATTCTTATGTTGTTGTTTTTTTTTCTTTTGCTTTTTTTAGAGGAGAGAGAGTTATGCAAAATCAGCTTAGCACCACTTAGCTTTAAAGAATTAAAAAAAATCGAGGTGTGTATAAATCAACCAATCTTTAAACAATGACTACAATTTAGAATAGATTTCATAAGCATTACCTATGAATCCCCGTATATACTAGTTACACTATTATTGCTCGTAATTTAACTTTTCATTACATTTTCCATTTGATATTAGTGATTCACAAAAATTTCCACCAAATGACTGAAACCGTTAACTTATTTTGTCGTAACTATTTAAAATAAATCGGAGTCTTGAAAGTAATGGAAAATGAGATAAAAATTAAAAAAAATTAAAAAAACAGGATGAAAAAAAAGCGTTGAATTTTTTTTGGAAAATTTGAAAGAAGAGAAAAATAATGATGAAATGCAATGCAGACCCTCCCCCATACCTGGTTGAGACAGTGTCCGCACTATCTAAAAAAACATTTCCTAAATGTGAACGAAGGTACCCAAAGATGGATGTGGTGTAAAATGATTTATAAAATAAAATGCAATTTAATAACTAAATGCGGATATAGATCATATATAAAATGTGATTTATGCAAATGATGAATGAATTGTGATGAATGCCTACATTTTTCTCCCCCACGCTTCTTTTTTGCACTATTTTTGGAGTTTGCGTTGAAATGGAGAATGGACCCGATGAATGGTTTGTCATTATGCCTAGATTCAAAATCAAGTGTGTCCCACAATAAAACTCTACCCATAATGGTTCTATTAACGCAAAGGTTCATATGTTCCAAATATTTTTCATTATAATTCCATAAATTTGTATGACTAAGCATGATTTCATACAAAACACTAGAGTTTGTATGTTCATTATCAATCATTAGTTTTGTTTGCAATTCAAAACTCAAGTCTAGTGGTGAAGTGTGTGAATCAAGCATGTTATTTAACTCAGAAATATATTTGTATCCATCGAAGTCAGAGTTAAAATGGATTAAGCATGCATTACATATTTCCATGCTTCAGTAGTATCACTAAACTTATCATTTTCAACCGTTTGAACCATGTTGATTTCTTCTAAGTTTGAAAAGTTTAAGCAGAAATGGCTTTTACTTCAAAATAGTAAAAAAAAATACTAAGTTGTACTCTATTAGTTGACTGACTCAATTAGTAAGGAGAAGAGGGTCTTATGGCCGTTCACGTATAGTATAAAATACTATATAGGTTACGATCAATGTTTTACGGGTAGTATGCAACTTCTTTTGCTAATAGTTCAATAAATTGAACTA
This sequence comes from Allium fistulosum, assembly GCA_030737815.1. Classification (NCBI taxonomy): domain Eukaryota; kingdom Viridiplantae; phylum Streptophyta; class Magnoliopsida; order Asparagales; family Amaryllidaceae; genus Allium; species Allium fistulosum. The sequence goes on along the minus strand of CM060902.1, from coordinate 1,039,852,239 downwards.
CTATATATCCGTGATCTAATTATTCTAGACATAAAATTTCACAAAATACAATTTCGATCATTAGTATTTTGAAGTTCAATTAAAATTTTGCAACCAATTTATATCATACAAAAAAAATTATAGAAAAAAAAATTTATACAAGCAGCGTCGATTTGCAATTTGCAGCAACCTGTTTTTACAAGCAATTTTTCTTGAAAGTAGAGAAACTATAGAGAGATGATACTTACAAATTTAGTTTTGACGTTGATGCTTGTTGATTCCACTCGAGTACTACCTATAGTCACGATTTTTTTGTTCCACTTCAAAAATCTTCTTATTAAAATAGCAATCTTATCACAGAAAAGACTAACTTTGCTTGTTCACAATGAGTGAGGTTGTGGGTAGGCTGGTGTCGAGAGAAGAAGAGAAAGAAATTATTTTGTATATTATTTTTTTTGTGTAAAAGGAAAGAAGGATAAAAGGAAACATCAGAAGTAAAAAAATTGAAAAAAATATTTGTAATTTTGCTTTAGAGATGGACTTGATTTACCAAATCTAATAATCAAGAATAATTTTTATAAATATAAAAAAAAAGTTGCAAAAGAGAAATAAGCACAAAAAAGGATTTTTTTTTGTTGTAGTAAAATACTGTGATATATGTAGCTACAAATAGGTAAAGGAAAAAAAGGAATAAAACAAAAACAAAAGATGTTTTTATTTTACGTGAAAGGAAAGAAAATATAAGGAAGAAGCAGAAGTAAAAAAATGGAAATTTTTTTGTATTCTTATTCTAGAGATGGAATTGATTTACCAAATCTAATAATCAAGAATAATTTTTTACATATGAAAAGAGATAAAGTTGCAAAACAAAAATAATCTCTAAAAAAAGGAAAGAAATAAAAAGAAAAGAGATTATGTAATATAATAAAAGGAATAAAAAATGTTATCAAATCCGTAATAGATTGATATTTATTTATTTCTTTTTATTTTTTCCATTTAATTAGATACAAAAAAACAAAAACTAACACGAATCAAAAATTAAATAAACAAGAAAAATTAATTATTGTTTCCCCGGCAACATCGTCAAAAACTTGATGGACTTTCTATGGGATTAGAAAAGCACAAATTATAAAATAACTGCAAGCGCACAGGTGTGTAGTATGCAGGTTGAACACAGGAAGGAATATTAAAAATTAGTGTTTAAATAATTTCGTGGGCGAGTTAGATGAAATTTGAGAGATGTTTATAAACTACAAATTGCAGAAAATTAAATAACAGTGAAGAAATACCGATTCAACGCTAAAATCTTTTCTCGCAGAAAGATCCAACCTTTTGTCACGGAAAGGTTGTTTTGGAATTAAATTTGTCTTCTTTAAAGCAATGAGGGATTGATTTTATAAAAACGGCAAAGAAATTTTAAAAGATATATATAGCTGAAAATCGAATCTAATCAAATTTCTAACTATACAATCAACTACAATTCAATTGATATTATCTAAAATAAACTCTCTTGTGAATCTAATCACAACAGCAATTTAAATAGATGATACCAATCTTTATCACCGATTTTACAAAATCAAATTATAAAAGAAAGCAACAGTTCATGAAAGTAAAAAGCTATAACGAAAGATAATGAAAAAATAAAAGAGCTTTAATTGGAGCAGGCATAAATGAAAATACAATGGCAGAAAGACAAAAAAGAAAAACTTAGTAGTAGTTACAATACTGCCAAACCTAATTGGCAGCCATTTTTTAACTAGCTACTAGTAAAAGAAAAATAAATAAAACCTAAACTAAAAAAGGCATATGGGATATCCCAGTGGTCTTCGGTTGAGGATATATATAGGTGTGGAGAGCCTTTTTCTTCATGTAGAAGTAGTGAATCTAGCCCAAATATCATTCAAGTAAAAAAGCAATGTATTTGGCCATAAAATTAATCCAATAGTGTAAAAAATGAAAGGTATTGATTTGATAGATCAATAAGATATTATCTCCAATAGATATATCCATAATTGACTCTAATCAGAATATTTTCCTATAAAATGATATCTCTTCTTCAAAAAAGGGTGGATATGGTATCTAATTAATTTCACATATGTATATCTCATCTGCGCTATTATATATGGGTAATCTTCACTTTTTGTTGTTGATGAACTTCCAACAAAAATAATGTGCTTTCTAGGATTTGAACTCTTGACTCCTAATGTATAATTTGAAGCATAATCACTACACCACTGATGCTTTTGCACAATAAATCTTTAATTTGGTGGTTTTTCTTTACGTTCTTCAATCTTTGGTCACGCCTTACATTCTTGTAAAACACATATTAAATACAATGCATAGTACTGTTTTTAAGGTAAAATATACATAAAGAAAATGCATAAATTGAGGTCTAACATTGTCACATTTTTTTGCGTGATCGTATTTTTATTTATGTCGTTCGCGGTTCGTACACGAACGTGATATGATGTAGTGACATATTGTAAATTACAAAATAAACACCACTTTACCTCTCTCTTCTCTTGACTTTTCCTCATTCCACTCCCTCTTTTTCATTTTTATTTCCCTGTAAATAAAAATGAAGGCACCTCCTTCCCAAATTAATTCTTGAAGCTTTGCTCAACGAAAACCAAAACCGTTGGGTCCGTTGAACTCGTGGAGGCAAGAGCTTTGAATCTATGTGATCGTTAAAGGGTGCAAGGGCTATTGGCAGAACTCAACGTGGTGGGGCGAATCTAGGTTTTATTTTTGTCAACGTTTGGGTTGGACCTGGGTCGAGGCGATGGTTGCGTTGAGTTCATGGTGGCAAGACAAGGTTGTGGTGGGAGTTTTAGAAGGTGCGGTTACATTTAGCGGAGTGCGAGATGTGCACTGTAGCAGCAGCAAAGAGCAGGTCGCAATCTTTTGGGGTAGCCATCGTGGTGAGTTTGTGTGCATTGTAAAGCTCGTGCGTCGAGGAATGCATTGCAACTTCTGGTTCATGATTTCATGGAGCGAGGAGGGTGATAAGGAGGAGGGAAGGGGCGGCATGGATGGGTTTGTGCATTTGTGTGCACGATCGTGTACTGGCGAATTGATTTGGGGAGCTAATTAAAGTGTTGATTAAGCAATTAATGAATAATTTAATCTCAAAACTTGTAAAATGCATATCTTCTTCTTACGAGGTCCAATCGAGACACGGTCTTTTGTGTTGCAATCGTAGGAGCGTTATATATGCACTGGAGCTAATTTCGTAAAGTTTGGAGCAAGTGGAACTTTGAGTTAAAATCGAACGTCATTCACTTTTAGATTGAACCAGAACGCTTAAGTGTCGGCTGGAATTTTGGTGAGTTATCTCACCTTTGAATGAATACTATATGATATATTGTAGATATAAATTATTTTTTGCATGCATGAATGATTTATTTATTTGGTTTGCTTGAATTTCCACTTTGGAAATCGAATGACATAGAAAATGAAATGCAGGAAATTTTGTAAAGAAATCCAGATTCCTTGGTGTTAGGATTTTAAATTTCAGATATACACCTGTTGTATAAATTGTTGAATGTCAGAACTTAGTAGTTTGGCCATATTGAATATGACATTATTATGTGTTAAAAGTTGGACCATTTTAGTAACAAAAGGTAATAATAGCATTGGTTAAGTGCTATGATAGCTCTAGGTCTCATCATAGTGTTCTGAAATACTATGGTTTACTGTTTTGATTCGAAAATGGATTTGATTTGGATGATGATTTTAAAAGTGATTTTGGGAATTTTCTATGGCATTTTATTTACAAATGGTTTTTTAGCTTCTTTATTTTATTTCAACTTTTTTGTTAATCTTTTCTAATTTATATGGAAATGTTTTAAAAGTATTTAAGGAAATATTTATTGTACAGGAAAGTTCATATAATAATGAATGTTTATTTTAAAGGAAAATAAAAGGAAATTTATCTTTTGTATTAAAGTAATTTTTTAAAAGCAATATTTTGGAATAGATATTGGTGAAACGTTTTATATAAAATGTTGTATAGAAAGACAGATTTATAAATGGTATTTTATAAATAAAAGAGATATTTATAAACGGTATTTTATAAGTAAAAGAATAGATTCAATTATTGTATTTTATAAAAAGGGAAGTGATATCATTTCTATAGTTTGGTTTAATAAATCACATTTGTGGATTTATAGTAATATATGGAATGGTCGTTTTATGGAAAGTATTTAGTTCTATCTTGAAACTGAAGGTTTGTGATAAGTAAATGAGATGTATAATAAGAGTTTATAAATAAATTTGGAGATTTATAAAAGGAATTTATAGATATAAAGGGGATTTAAAAAAGAAGTTTTGTAAATATAAAAGAGGTTTATAAAAGGAGTTCATACATAAATTTGGAGATTTGTAAAAGGAATTTATAAATAGAAAGTGGATTTAAAAAAGAAGTTTTTTAAATATAAAAGAGGTTAATAAAAGGAACTTATAAATAGAATGGAGATTTATAAAAGAAGTTTTATAAATATAAAATAGATGTATAAAAAGGAGTTTTATAAAAGGAATGAGATTTGATTTCTGTAATGATCTGCCTTTCTTACACCTAAAGATGACACTTAATACATTCATTGTATTCGTGTGCCAATGGTTTAAGTTTCCGAAAGATAGGTCATTTGGGGAGAAATAAAGAAAAGACAGAATAGAATCTCATAGTCGTGATGTGTAACATATAATATACACAAGATCTTTACAAGAAGAAATCATCTTTATTTACACAACATCAGAGTAGACTATCTTATTATCAGCCTAGAGAGTTGTAACATCATGTTCTTACAATTGCTGATAAATACAAACAAGAACAAAACAAAACAGAATAGTGGAAAAATGTAAGATATGTGAATACATCTTGGAGAATCTAGCTCGTTGCCTGAAAGCTCTAAAGTGTCTAGCTAAATCTGGAAAATATGCTGGGGTTGGCCCGAGCATTATAAGAAATAATGCCCGGATCAGTCTGGTAAAACCAGCGTGAGAAACTCAAATCATAAAGAATTTTATGTATTATAACTAGTAAAATCCTTTAAAATCAAAGGTATCTCATAAGACTACGCCGCACATAAACACGGATGGGTTTTTACCTTACGATAACCAAAACATTTTCTATATAAAATCCAGTGATATTATAATAATGTCTAGGATACAAGTACATATTAATCATAGCCGAAATTGTTACATTAATTAAATTCCAGCATAATAGGTATACAATCAAGTCCGAAGGCACTTATTGGAGAATGGATTCCAACTATGAAAGGTAAGGGTCTACCCACCAAATTCGTGCACCTCTAAATAAAATGTACGGGAGGCTACAACACGTTGCACTTAGGACCGGCCCTACCCCTTACTAGATAGCGCCGAATATGCTCACCCCTTGGTTGTGATCGAACAACCATAATGGGCCCCGAAGCATACATAAATATCGACACTAAATATGGGATGATCATACCCTAATAGGAGCGACCACATAGCCTTGTCGTATGTACCTGCTTTAGTCATTTTCTCGGTTGATGAGGCTTGAGGGTACGATTACCGTTTTACATTGCAAACCATCTTGGAATACTAACAGTGCCCTGTAGGTAGAAATGCAATGTCAACATTCATCCATGCAAGATCATTTTGGGTCTGAATGAAACCGAAGGCACTACATCCATTTTGGAATCACCCTCGAGAATGGTAGCAAGTAGCCCTTGCACTTCAAAAGCTTCATCTTCAATCATCTTCAAGACATCTTCAGTTCGAAAGCTTGAGTTGGATCAAAGTGGTTTTCGGATAATTCATACTTATCTGATTCTGATCTCTTCAAAACAACATTCGATAGTTCTGGTAAACTCAACCCCAGTTCTTTTGGAAACAATCAGACAATATATAGGAGCAGGGATCACCCCCTAACTGTTTAAGTGGAAGGATCTCCCTATCATTTGTCATAGGAGAACAAAACGAGATTTATACGCATAGTACAACATCATCGAAGATGACTGTGTCATATAACTTACGTGTTTCTCCTAGACATTTCCAGAGTTATATTCTGGTCCAGATTTAATAGTCGGTTATTTAACTATCAAATAAACAAACAAGCAACAATTCAGAGATTTAATTGCCCATAGCAACCACTAAGCCTCAAAATATATCTTTTCATTTATTTAAATCTATTTTCAGAATATTTATCAAAATATTCATATACTTATCTCACTGGCATAAGTATATTCACAAAACATTATGAAAGATTTTCTAATTTCAAAATCATATCAAAAGAATTAAAACAAATGCTATTTAAATTAGAGATAAGAATAATTCCAAACACTATTCCTTCGGTGTTAAGCATGGAACGGAAGTTCCGTACTACCTTGATTAAGAAGGTTGGTTAAGGGAAATCCAAACTCAAATTATTTAATAATTTTCTTATATAAATCCTTTTAATAAATCTCTTTCGTTTAAACTCCAAATCCATTTATAAAACATTTATAAATCCCCAAGTTTATTTATAAAATTCCTTTATAAATATCCAAAATCATTTATAAAACTTCATTTATAAACTTTCTTTATCTAAAACAAAACTTCCTTGATAAACTTTAATTAATAAAGTTCCTTTGATAAACAATCATTTATTAAAACCACTTTTAAATAAACAAGTTATTATTTAAACATTCTTCATTAAATTATCTTTAAATCACATTAACAAAATAATGATTTTTAAATAATCATTTAGAAGAGGGTACAAAATAGAATATCCCAATGGCGACAGCTTCTTGTTCTTACTCTCAAAATCCTCTCAATTCGTCTTCGATTCGTAATCTTGCTCAAGTGGACACTCTCGATCGAGATTTAAATCGAGTTTATCCTCATCTTCGTACTTATGTAGAAGTTGTTAAAGATCGATTTCCATCCAGTAAAACTAAATTCTTGAAGTCAAGCAAAAAATGGATAGATTCTAAAATTAACAAGAATTTCTGCTATAGATGTGGAGATAACAATCATTATGCATCTCAATACCGAGATCCAATTGAATGTTTTTCTTGCGGAAAATTTGGTCATAAGAAGAACAGGTGTTTGACAAATTCTAATTTACCTATTTCTTCAGATTCTCTTGTAGAGCACGGCTTTCAGTTCGTATTAAAATGCATGTTATTGAAAGGGATTCTTCTTGATTACCTTTGGCAGAACAGATTTGAGGGAATTAAGTTTCTTGAGGACATGCTTATTCATTTTAATGTTGTTAATTCCCCAAATATTGGTATGGGATACGAAGCAAAATTTGGCAATCCAGAACTATATTTTGGTAAAATGGAACTCTCATCTAATCATGTTGTCTCTTCGTCAGTGTTGGTTGATCATGGCTTTAAATTTATGCTGATATTCCTTCTGCTGAAAGGAATTTTATCAGATCATCTCTGGCAGAAAAGAAATGAGGGCTTTAAGTTTCTAAAAGATCTTTTAACTCATTTCAACATTGTAAATTCGCCAAATATTGGAAAGGGCTATCAAGACAGATTCGGTTTTCCATAGAAATTCAATTCTACTAATTATCCAGAGGAAAATCTGGAAATCGTAAATAAGGTGGATAGAACAGTTTTTGAAAATGAAAGGAGTGAAGGATTATCATCTTTTGATCCTATCTTGTTCGATCCAGACGTTGCTTCTTGTATATGCGAGTATCTTCTAACTATCACAGAGGCAAGGGGTGAGGATATTGATCTGAACAATGGTTTCATTCAAGAAAAAACCAAAAAAGGTAAACCATTTTCTCATAGTTTGGAAATTTTTGAGATACCTACTTCCAATAAATTTGCGTGTTTGGATACAGAAGCTATCTCAAAAAAGTCTGATGGTTATTTTCATACTAGCAAGGAAATTGTTTATGTTGAACCTGCTGTAGACTATTTGGGTAGATATGTGAATGACAATTCTCATCAGTCAGTGATTAGTAATAGTATTGATCTGGATCTTGTCCTTCAGCATATCTCATCAGTTAGTGTTTAAGAGATTAGCAGTAGTATAGATCAGTTCTCAAATTATAATGAGAGTTTTGTTAATGAATTGAGTTTGATAGCATTGGAGAATGATATGTCTTTGGTAGTTGAATCTAATTTTAGCACTGACAGTTTCGATATTAAACACTGGATTGATGAGTCTTTGGTAGTGCTTGAGGAGTCTTCAATCAGGGTGGATTTTGAGCCAGTATGTGACAATATGTTGCGGCTGTTAGGAGATTTTCATGAAAGGTTTTTAACAACAGATATTCTCATTGATGATGAGAAGGAATTAGTGGTGGAAGAACATTTTTTTCTTGATGAATTTATGTTAGATAATCACATGGACCCGAATGTGCATGATGCACAGAGTTTGCAAATTGTTGTTGCACAGAATCTGCTTTCGCTAGAAAATAGAAAGTTTATTGTTTGTTCAGATAAGAGGCAGGGTGTTGTTGATAGTATGGGAGTAGTTTTGCTGGATCATAAGACAGTTATTTGTTCTGGGGATTTTAGTGTCAGTTCATCTATAGTTGGGGGTGCGGCTGCTTTGGAGAAGCTTGGGGATGATAGTGATTCTTCACACCTGTCATTGAAAGATGCTGTCTTTGTTGCTTGTAATTCTGACTCTCTTTCTTCTTCATCGAAGAGGGGTAGACGTAGGAAGGAAGTGGCTTCTTATGGTTTTGTTCGTCGTAGTGTTAGGCTACAGGGTAGCCATTCTCAGTCCTCAGGTGAGTTTCCTGATTTGAGTACCGTAAGCGGTGCTACAAATTCAGGCTCAGGTACGTTTTCTAGTTTGGGTAGTACTTTTTCATCTTATGCATTAGGTAATTTGTCTTCTTCTGAATTTAGTCAGTTAGCTAGTGACACTGCTTTCATTTTTTCTGATATTGAGGTAGATCGGGAGTATATTAGAAATAAGGAACTTGATAGGGCTAGGTCTGTTGGTACATGAGGATCATTAGTTGGAATATTAGGGGTTTGAATGACCTAAATAAACGCGATAAGGTTAGAATCTTTTTTAAAGACTATTCTATAGACATTGCTCTCCTTCAAGAGACTAAAATCGATTGCCCCGATTTTCGTTTTTATAGAAGACTAGGTGGTTATCATTTTAAAAAATGGGTTTTTTTCCATCTAGAGGCTCTTCTGGGGGTTTAGTGATTGGTTGGAGGGATAAATGTTTTAAATTACTTCAATGTATTTACAAACAACACTCTTTACACATTATTCTAGTTAATCTTTCTGATAATTCTTTATTAAATATTTCTAATGCGTATGGTCCTAACTCAAAAATAGATAGACGAACCTTATGGAATGAATGCCTTGAGTTTAGATCTCTTTCCCTGGGTTCGTGGATTTTAGGGGGAGATTTTAATGTTACTCGTTTTATAGGGGAGCGTGTTCCACGAGAGGGTGATTATTCTGCTATGGAGGAATTTGAAAATTTTATTATTAATTCAAATTTGATTGAAATCCCTCTTTCTAATAGAGATTTTACTTGGAGTAATAATAGGGAATCTCCCTCCATGGCTCTTCTTGATAGGTTTTTCGTTAGTGATGAAATAGAGGATATATTTCCTATCTGTAGAGTGTCTGGTTTGCCTTACACTTTTTCAGACCATTGTCCTATTATCCTCACTTGTGATCGCCATAGAGCTATTAGTAGATCTTTTAAATTTGAAAAAAATGTGGTTACTAGATCCTAGCTTTTCAAATTTAATTATTAATAAATGGTTGTATATGAGTTTTTATAATATTAAATATAGAGGTAATTCTGCAAAAGCTTTTGTTTTAAAACTTAGAGAACTTAGGTTTTCTCTTAAAATTTGGAATAAAAATATTTTTGGTAATATTAAAATAAAAAAAGAAAATATTCTCGATGACATGTTTAAATTAAACAAAATAGAAGAAACTAGACATCTAAATATTGGAGAGCGTAATGTTCTCGCTAACTTAAATGAAGAACTTAACTCTATTCTTGAAAAAGAAGAAATTATGTGGAAGCAAAGATCTAGAATCCAATGGATTAATGAAGGTGATAATAATACTAAATTCTTTCATAATATGGCCAATTGTAGAAAACGTAGTAATACAATTAACTCGATTTTAGTTAATAATGTAGAACTAGTTGACCAAAGAGACCTCAATAGGGCTTTCACAGATTATTATAAAGATATTTTTAGCAATAAAAATAAATGCAGAATTAATGTTAGATGGAATGATCTTTATCCGGCTGTCTCCAATATTAATCTTTCTGATTTAGATGTTCTTTTTACTGAAGAAGAAATCCAAAAAGCCATTTTTGATTTACCGGGTGATAAATCCCCGGGTCCGGACGGATTTCCAATTTTCTTCTATAAAACTTTTTGGGATGTTTTAAAATTTGACCTAATTAACTTGTTTAATGATTTTTATAACGGAAATCTTCAACTAGGTAGATTTAATTTTGCAAATGTTATTTTATTACACAAAAAAGTAGGTGCTAATAATTTAAAAGATTTTAGACCCATTTCATTGAGTAATTGCTCCGTTAAAATTATTTCTAAAGTTTTAGCTAATAGACTTAATACAAAAATGAATGACCTAATTGACTGTTCTCAATCAGCATTCATAAAAGAAAGAAATATCACAGATGGCGTGGCAGTTGTTCAAGAATATATTAATCATTGTTGTAAGAATAACATTACATGTGCTATTTTAAAATTAGATTTCGCTAAAGCTTTTGATTCGGTTGATTGGGGTTTTCTTGTAGATATTTTTCATGCTAGAGGCTTTAGTAATAGATGGATTAACTGGATCATGAATTTGCTTAAAACTGGCAACTCTAGTATTATGGTTAATGGTATTTTAGGTAATAAAATTCAGTCTAAGAGAGGTTTAAGGCAAGGGGACCCTTTATCGCCTCTTCTGTTTACCCTAGCTGCTGATGTTTTTGCTAAGATTATTAAAAAAGCAGTTGATAATGGTTCTCTGGGTAATATAGGTAATGATATATCGAGTTATGGTGTATCAGTCCTACAATTTGCAGATGATACCTTGCTTTTTTCCTCTCATCTTCCTAGACACATAATTACTCTTAAGTTTATTCTTTATAGTTTTGAGCTTTTATCGGGTTTAAAAATAAATTTTGATAAAAGTTCTGTTTTAGTTTTAAATGATTTTGAGAAAGTTGAAAATTTAGTTGCTAATACATTAAACTGTAAAACTATGAACTTTCCGATTGATTATCTAGGTTTTGTTATTAGACCCACTAAACTTAAACATGATGATTGGTTAATTATCATTGATAAAATCAAAAAAAGGATTTCTAACTGGAATGGGAGACTTCTATCTAGAGCAGGTAGACTGGTTTTAATTAACTCTGTTTTATCAGCTCTCCCAATTTATTGGATGACTATGCATCTTTTTCCTGATTGGGTGATAGATAAAATAGATAAAATTAGAAGAGATTACCTATGGAGTGGCGATAATCCAAACAGTAGCATCAAATGTCTTGTTAATTGGGAAACCATTTGTAAATCCAAAAAGGATGGTGGTTTAGGAGTCATTAATTTGCGTAATATGAATTTGGCTCTTCTAGGTAAATGGTTATGGAAATTTAGAGATACCAATGATAATGCCACTTGGAAGGAGATTATTTCTAAATATTACTATAATGGTAAAAATAATCTTTATCAGATTAGTCCATCGGTTTCTCGTAAGCAATCTTATTTTTGGAAATCCATTTTAAAAAGTAGTGAAATTTTTAACTTAGGTATTAATATTATAGTTCACTCAGGCAATAATACATCTTTTTGGCATGATAGTTGGATTTCCGCTACTCCTCTTAGGAATGAGTTTGCAGAATTATATGATATTTGTAGCTTCAAATATGCATTTATATCTGAAGTTTTTGATTCTGAAAATGACCCTCCTTGGAATTTTACTTTTAACAGAATTTTAGTAGGTTCAACTCTTAGACAGCTCAATTTGCTTTATGCTAGATGAAATCTTTATAATATTGATAATGATAATGATTATATTAGTTGGGAATGGGATAAGAGAAAGAAATATTCCACTAATTCATTCTATAGATTTATCAACTTTTCAGGTGTATCTAATAGTTTTTTTTAAGTTTATTTGGAAACCTAACGCTCCTCCAAAATCTAAATTACACATGTGGCTTATTATTCATGGTAAATTAAATACTATAGAATTTTTAAAAAGGAAAAATATTTGCATTGATAAAAAATGTTATTTTTGTAATATACATTTAGAAGATATTAATCATATTTACTATGATTGTATAGACACTCATTTTATTCTTATGAATACCCTTAATATATTTGAATTTAATATAAGTACTAGAATTACTGATTGTGTTTTCTATTGGAATTCTTTTAGATTTAAGTTTAATAAGGATAATAGATACTTGCTTGATACTTTATTCATCATATCTAGTTGGTACATTTGGTTTGAAAGAAATCAAAGAATTTTTAATAATAACAACAATCACATTAATAAATTGATATTTTTAATTTCATCTTTCTGCTTAAATTGGATCTCTAATCCTAAATATAAATTAGCCAAAAATAATATTTTTAAGGAATATCTTAATAAGGTTAGTAATAATATGAATATTTTCAAACATAACAATAATAATTTTGACATTAATGGTATTTATACTAATAATTTTTATAACTTAAACGTTGATAATTCGGTGTATAATTATCTGCTTTCTATTGTGGGTCCATAATTTTTTATTATTATTTATCTGTTCAAGCATATATGTATATAAATTCTATTTATATACATATATGTGACTTTTACTAATTTTTTCCTAGTTTTGTTTCAGGTCTGGAATAGATAGGTTGGTAGTGTCTCTTTTCAGGTTTGCAGGATAGCTTGCGGTTTCGTGCAGGTGTACAGGATAGCTTTTTCCAGGAGTATTGATTGCATCAGGCGTTACCTTATGATATCTTTAGAGTGGAGTTCTTCTTTATAGAGCAGTTTCTTCTTCAGATTAGCCTTTTTCCTCAGAGGCAGCTTCATAGAGTCTTCTTTTAGATGGTGCAGATTTCCAGCATCTCTGGATTTAGATCCTTTTTTCAATTTTCCAGGTACTTCTAACACCTCATTATCGGGCGGTGGCCATGCCGGAGCTCGGTATTGGGGTGAAATGGGCGGTGGCTTTGCCGGAGCTCATTTTAGGGGTACCTGTTTTTTTTTACTCTGTTATCAGTACATAGATATGTCACCTGCCAGGCATGTTGGCAGCACCATATTATGTGTTATATATATAGTTTCATTTGTGCTCTCCTCTTTTATTAGAGGATCACACATTTTTCTCAAAAAAAATAATCATTTAGAAAAGTATTAAATTATTTGAAAACATATTCAATAAAATAGTTGCTTAATTATCCTTTAAATATCATATTTAAAATGATAATAAACTTTAAACATTAAAATAAGTAATAACTTTAATTTAAAATCTTTATTAAAATATATTTAAAATGATTGATTTCACAAAATCAGAAAGAGGCTTAATGACCATAATGGTTCATTTAATTGAGTTTAACTTATCCAAGTTATAACATGGGTATTTACATAACAAGCAAATATGTAAAAGAAATCAACAACCAATAATTAATCAATATATAGGTAAATGTCCAAGTTCTTATAATAGCAAACGAGGATTTGTTCTGCAAAACACATGTCTTAGTTAATATAATAGTAGAATGGGTTTTTATTCTGCCAAACACATGTCCAAATTAATATGATAGCAAAATGAGTTTTTATTCTACCTAATAGATGTCAACATAATCAATTTAGTGAATTATAGCAGAACATTGATTTATTCTGCTAAACAGATGTCAATATAATTTACTTAGCAGAACTATAATTTATTCTGCCAAATAGATGTCATTAGATTTCATATTCAAGTGGGGTTGCCTAAGGGTAGTTGATAAGAAATCCATTGGATTAAAATCTTCTTTTAAAAGAAAGTTGCTTCTTGAAACAAAACCAATCTTTAAAAATAAGGTGGTCTAAACTTCTAAAACTTTATTTAATAATTAAATAGCATTTAAACTTTTTATTTAAAAATAATTAAACCTTTAATTAATAATTAAACAATAATTAACTATGAAATAATAATTAATCCCCAATTAGTCATTGATTAATTATTAAATAATAATTTAAACCTTTAATTAATATTTAAATATTAATTAATCTCAATTAATTAATTAAATTCTTTAATTAAAACTTAAATAATAAATTAAACCTTCATTTAAAATAATTAAATCATAATTTAGTTTTAATTAAACCTTAACTTAAATTAAACTGATTAGTAATTAATTAAAAATTAAACCCTTTTATAAATAAATGATTAATTAATAATTAATCTTAAATAAATAATTAAATAATAATTAATCCTTAATTATTAATTAAATAATAGTTAACTTAAATTAATTAACTAATTATAATTTACTTAATTGATTAAAGCTTGAGTATAAATTACCTTTAATAACTAATGATCAAATACTAATTATCTTAATTATTTAATTAATTATTTAATCATGAAAATAAATAATTAATTGCTTTAATTATTTAAATTAAAGTTTCAAAAACACTTTGCAAAAAGAATACTTAAGTAAAAACACTTTTTAGATTTTTCAAAACTGGTTCGTTTTACAAACTGCACTTATAGCGACTATCGCTATATGACCTGAAATTTCAAAACTTGATTTTTATATTAAATAGTTTCAAAATTCTTAACTTTTATATTTTATCCACTTTATAAACTTAGTAAAAGATTTTGGGAAACTAAAACAACATTAAAACTTTGAAAACTTTTAGTAAATAAAACTAATAAAACACTGTTTTTTCAAAGGATCTCAAGTCCTATTTAAGATAGCAAAATTGTCAACTTTCATAACCTACAATTCCATATCCATCATTTACACATTCAACATCATATCCATAAACAAAGTTCACAACTTTACAACCAACACTTATATTTAGACTTTATTTCAAGTCTAACTTCCAATCACATACAACAACATACATATATAACCAATCACCTAATAATCCAACAATTCAAACACATATCATAAACAAATTTACCAACATATTAAAGTTAAAAACTTTTAATTTAAAGCAAAAGTTTACTCACCAAAACCATCCAAACTTCCACTAGAACTAGAATAGAACCTAGATCTATGCTATATGCTTTGAAAAATGAAGATTTGGTGGCCTTAAGGCCTTAAGTGGGTTCGACCAAGGTATGGTGCACATGGCCCAAGGGTGGTAGATCTCGGCCCTGAAAGGTGGAGGGACTTCGAATTATCATCGAATTCACAAAAATAAACCCAAATATGGGACATCTTCCAACTAATTTTTAGACAAGTTACTCACGGAATTTAAAAAGTTTCCAAAAGGAACATTCTTGGAAATTCTGTTCTCTACAGTTTCAAAAAAAATCACTCAATTTGAATCTGGTTTGAGGGAGATATGGTCAAAAGAAGAAGAGGTATTTTCGAACTTGAAAATCTGGTTCCAAAAATACTCTACAAAGAAATGAGATTTGGACATGGTTAAGCTCAAAATTTGAAGAAGTGGTACATATGAAAGTTGTAGCCACTAGAATATTCTATGGTTTAAAAAACGAAGTCCTCCATTTGGATAAGATATGAGAAAGATATGGTAATAGGAAGAGGAGGCAAAATTGAAGAAGTGAAAGGGCTAATCATAAGCAAGATAACAAAGTAAATTACTAAAATAGCCTTGTCCTTTATCCTCCACACCCACTTGCCACATCACCATGCCACCTCACCTTCAAGTACTTCATGCCCAAAAGATTGTCCCCATTCCCTTTGCTTATCCAACATGTTTTAATGCCAAATGTACTTTGTGTCTACATATGTTTCATGAAGCATCTTCTCTTTCTTATAACTTTAACTTAACTAAATGCATTATTGTACACATATATATACATGTATATGATTTTACTTATTTGCAAATGAATGTGAATACTAACTTATTTAAAAATTTGTATATCTATACAAAAGTGTTCACAACTTTTCTGGTAACTTTTAGCCAACGAAAAGTCGAAAAGTCGAAAATTCGGAAAACGAATTCCAGTCACATTTTCGATTTTTCTTCGAACTATATATCTTTGTAAACACATTTTGAAAACTATTTCACCATCACTAAATATTATTTAAAAGAGTTTTATTTTAATTATAAAACCTATTATTTGAATATTTAAATTTAATTAAATACAAAAATCAAAGTGGTGAAATTCCAGGTAGTTACATTCTGCCCCTTACAAGAATTTCATCTCCAAAATTTTACCACAACCTAACCTAGAACACAAATCAAACAGGAATACTATACATTAGTCTACAAGATGTACATAGATCATTCTTATGCCAAAAATCTGATTTAATCACTCACTCGAATACATAGCTTTTACTTCGAACTAGTATCGCTCACCCGACTCCCTAATGGGGACTCTGGTCAGGCTTCTTAATTTAGAAACCACCATTCTCCTTATATAGCCATATACTATGATAGAAAACTTTTAGTTACACATTAAGAACCTTCATCAAGTGTCCACCGTCAAAATTCGAGTGATAAATCCTTATTTGGAATTGGACACCTCTATTCATGTACTCGAATCCTTTATGGAGAATTATGTGAAAAAGAGGAAGGATCTACGTATAGCTTGCTTCCTGATCTAAAGATTCTCATTACCCAACAACCTTATACCCTCCTAAAATATTCAAGAAAAATTTCATAAAAATTCCAACCTAGGTTCAAACATTTTTAAATGTTACAACTTATTTATGAAACATTTTCATAAAATCTTTTTATCTTATTATTTTGAAAACTTAGGAGCCAAATAACCAGGTTTTATTTCAAAAATCTTTTTGAAATGATACTTTATTTTTAACCCTTAGAAAATATATGTATATCCCGCGTAACTCCAAATTGATATCCAAGAACTGGGTACTACCAAATAGTATCATAAATCCATTTACCAAGAAGGGTAATATTCAAGAGAAGTGTTTACCATCCAAACACATCCCTTTCCTATTTTTAGTTATTTCCGAGCAACTCGAACTAGTTAATTATAAAAACACTTTTCTTTTCAAATCTTTTTCTAAAACAATATTATGTATATATTTCCAACTAAATAATTTCAACGAAATATCTAATTTTAACTTGCTTTGCATTCGTTCGGATTCGAACTCGTCCTGACCGTATAATGATAAAGAGAATAATTTACTAAGTGCACTACGACGTTCGCCTAGGCAAATATCTGATCGTTACTTAGAAGATTATCCCGACCATCATAAAACAAATCGGGACTCATTCCCCGAACCAAACCAAAGAAAACACATCTTTCTATAAAAAAATTCAAAGTATTTATACTTAAAATATTTTTAAGTAAAATTATTACTACTTTCCTAAAAATCGTTTGAAAACTTTATCAAAAGTCACCGGGATTTAAATTCTTTGAAAATCCATCTTATTTTCAAAATATATTTTATAATTCTGATTTATAAACCACTAAAATATTTCTTTTTATAAACACTTTGTATTAAAATCAAATTTTAACCCAACATTATTATCGAATGCCTTATAGTCAAACTGTGAAACTTAATTCACAAGGTGTTTGTTTCAATGTTCCCACAAATTCCTATATACCCAACCTATACTTTAGTTTTGAAAACCATACCTTTATATATAAAAATATATTCCTAGGTAAAGTTATTTCATTTACCAGATTTAAAAAAATACTATGTCGGTTTGCCTAGTTTAAGTGTTCAGAAACCTCTATCAACATCGTGGTGTCCCATGTCTCGATCAAGAAAACATAAACCACTCAACTGATAAATCAACACAATATAAAATATTTTTATAGTAATAACAAATAAGCACTCGATATATACACTCAAACTCATTCTAGGGTCTCACTTAACCTATCTCAAATGAGTCAACCCCACCAAAGCCTAGGTGTTCGCTAAACCTAAGCTTTGATATCATGTTGTAACAATCTTTCTTTCTTACACCTAAAGACGACACTTAATATATCCATGGTATTTGTATGCCGATCGTTAAGTGTCTAAAAGACAGGTCATTTGGGGCGAAAGAAAAGATAGAACAGAATCTCACAGACGTGACGAGTAACATATAATATACACAAGATCTTTACAAGAATAAATCATATTTATTTATACAACATCCGAGTACACTATCCTATTATTAGCTGGGACAATTATAACGGCATGTCTTTACGATTGTTGATAAATACAAACAAGAACAAAACCAATCAGAACAGCGGAAGAATGTAAAATACATGAATACATCTTGGAGAATCCAGCTCCTTACTTGAAAGCTCCAAAGTGTCCAGCTAAATCTAGAAAATATGCTCGGGTTGACCCAAGCATTATAAGAAAATAACGCCTGGCTCAGTCTGGTAAACCAGCGTGAGAAACTCAAATTACAAGAAATTTTATTTATTATAACTTGTAAAATCCTTTAAATCAAAGGTATCATTTAAGACCACATAGCCCTGCTGCATGTCCCTGCTCTAGTCATTTTCTCGGTTGAGAGGCTTGAAGCTACGATTACCTTTTATATAGTAAACCATCTTGGAATGCTAACACTGCCCTCCAAGAAGAAATGCAATGCCAACATTCATCCATACAAGTTTGTTCTGGGTCTGAACGAAACCGAAGGCATTACCTCTACTACATCCATTTTGGAATCACCTTTAGGATTTGTCGTAAGTAACCCTTGCACTTCAAAAGCTCCGTCTTCAATCATCTTCAAGATGTCTTCAATTCAAAATGCTTGAGTTGGACCGAAATGGTTTTCGGATAATTTATACTTATCTGATCTCGGTCTCTTCGAATCAACATTCGACTGTTTCGGTAAACTCAACCTCGGTTCTTTTAGAAATAGTCTGATAATACATAGGAGTAGGGATCACCCGCTTACCATTTAAGTGGATGGATCTCCTTATCATTTGTCCCATGAGAACAAAAGGAGATTTATACGCACAGTACAGCATCATCGAAGATGACTGTGCCATATAAATCACGTGTTTCTCCTAGATATTTCCAGAGTTATATTCTAGTCCAAATTTGATAGTCGGTTATTTAACTATCAAATAAACAAACAAGCAACAATTCAGAGATTTAATTACCTATAGAAACAACTAAGCCTTAAAATAAATCTTTTCATTTATTTAAATCTCTTTCCAAAATATATATCAAAATATTCTGCAACAACCCATAATTTTGTAAATTTTTATTAAATTTTTATTTTGAAACTTTGATTTTTAAATCATTTAAAATTGAATTTTTAGAATTTTCCAATGTAGTTATGGATTTTATTTGTGATTTATTTTCCAAATATAACAAAATAAACATTTTCTAAAAAATTTATATTCTGGTCAACTTTGGTCAAACTTTGACTTTTAGTTGAAAATTTTAAATTTGAATTTTTAATTTCTAATCTTTTTATTTGAATCAGAATATAATTCTGATATTCATTCTGCTTTACGTTTCATCAAATTCTGTTTTGTACTTTTTAAATTGAATAAAATACAGCGTTTTACACGCAATGATTTTCTATATTCTATTTTCTATTTTTCTATGTTCATTCTCTATTTTATTTTTCTATTTTATTTTGTTTAGACGTTTATTTTATTTTCCAATCTCTTTTCTATTTGATTTTATTTGGATTTTGGGCTTGGAAATTCTAAAAGACTTAGGTTTCTTTTCTTGGAAATCAAGTAAGCCTTTCTAATTCCTAGCCGTTCAAGGCTTTCCATCTCTTAGCCATTCATTTTCTCTAACCCTAGCCGCCACTTCAGTTTGTGATTCACGTACAAAAGTTTCTCATCCCTTCTCATCCCTCATTTGCTTCCTGAAGAAAAAAATATTCAAGTTTCCATGGCTTCTCCCTTCCTCCTTCTTTCCATTTTTTTTGTTTTTCTTTTGGTTCCAATGCTTATGCTCGGCCATGCACCTATTGCCGACCCCATCACCATCTCCACCACCACCATGCCGACCACATCACCTCCTCATCTCCACCAAACCAAGGCCTAGACCACCATGATGCCATACATCACCAAAACTTGATGCAAATCCTGGCCGACCACCTTATTTCACCACTTCCCACTTTATTAGCCTCGGCCACCCTTGTTCCACCACCCCCTACATGCCATGCCATGACAAAACACCCCTTGCCGTGACCAGTTGACCAAGATCCAACCCAGGCCGAGCCCCTTTGAACCATGGCCGAACCAATAAAGCACAAGTGCTTGACCTTTTGCCTTCCTATTGTTTGTAACTAGTCACCTCTTCACATTCTTGTGCCATAGCCGTACCGTTTGCCTTCATAGACAAGCATACATGCCTTTGACCCATCATGGCCGAGCATACTTTGAAGTGGTCTAGCCCAATAGTGATGTGACCGAGCCACTTGTGTTGGGTAAGGCAAGTTATGTCATTTTAAATTCTTATTTTTCATTATTTTAATTTCTAATCTTTTATATTGAATCATACACTTATAATTGTTGTAATTGTTTGTGTACAAGATTTGGATCTTGACTCTTCATCCATTCAAATCTATTCGTGCTTTGTCGTGCTTTTCGGAGTATAGTTGTGTGTTTCAAATTTTCATCTCTAACTCTAAAAGGTGAGTTTATCACTCTCGACATTCGTACTTATATAATTGTGAAACAATGACATGTGAATTGTAGAAATTAATATGTTATGTTCATATATGCCTGTGATATGATTATATGATGTTATATACTGCTTATATATTTGTTACATCACCTGATATGATATTATATGCTCTACTGTTATTTTATTTTCTGTATCTCACACTGCAAGTTCCCTTTCACTATGGGTTGAAATGATACATACCCGAACGGACTTTAGAATAGGGAAAGATCATTATGAGCTGAAATGATAGGCTCGAGTGATTTTTATTGTATTTTATTTGACTTGGGATTGCGGGTTTGAAATGATAGAACCCGGTTTTTTTTTTAAATTACGGATTGAAATGATACATATCCGTATCACTTGACCTAGGTTAGAAAATTTTATACAGACTCATGGTTATATATTTAATAATATTTTCTTGAATTTTTTTAAGTATTTTTAAGTTTTAAGATATATGAAAATTTTACTTAAAAATTTGATTCAATGATTTTAAATATATGGAATTTTTATAAGTCAATAAGTGGTTTGATTTTAAATTATAAAGTTATATTGGTTTTCTATAAGTTGGAATCTTTATATATCAATAATTGGTTTTAAATTGCAATTTAAAGATCTTTATTGATGATAAATAACTCAATAATTAAATTTGATTTAATGTGGAATTTTTAAATCTAACCTAGTGGTGGTAATAGATTTTATTTTATGAAATGGATTTGTTTTGTAAAATAAATAATTATGATTTAAAATGGTAAAATGTATCTTAAATTATGACTTAACTTTATAATGGAAAATTTGGTTTTAATTGGAAATGTGAAGTTTGACATATTAAAAGAATATTTTTGTTTATGAAATGGGTATTTTAAATAAAGTGTTAAGTTATTTGTTAAAATAAAAAGTTAAGTAAATAGTGTACTTTTGACTTAATAAATGAATTATAGTAAATTTGGATATTTTAATTATAAAAGTTATTTTATTTAAACTATAAGTAAATTGATATCCAAATGAATATTTCTGAAATGTGAGATATGTTTTATAAGTTAAAAATGGCTAAAATTGAAGTTTTTAAAGTTTCTGAAATGTTATAACAAATCTAGAATTGTATTGGCAGCATTTCCAAAGTGCTGCTGTTTCTGAAATTTAACTATGTTCTGAAATAACTAAAATACTACGGCTCTTTATAAGTGCTCCTGTTTTCGAATTTGAACTATTTTTGAAAATACCAATATGTCTACTACAGCACTTTATAAGTGCTGCTGTTTCTGAAACTAAACTGTTTTGAAATACAAATACCTACTGTAGCACTTTATAAGTGCTGCTGTTTTGAATTTGACAATGTTTTTGAAATGTTAATATATTTACCGTACACTTTATAAGTGCTGTTGTTGCTGAAATTATAATAAACTTTGGAAATGAATATTATTTTGGAAGATTTTGACATTGAATTTAAATGGTTTAAATGAATATGTTTTGAGGTGAAATATAAATCATTTTTGAAATTTATAATTTAATACAATGTTTTCGAAATTGGTATAATTGAACGAATGAACTTAAAAATGCTATAACTTCAGTAATGAATATTATTTTTAAGGGTGTTATGATTTTTTCTAAATATATGATTTCCAAATGATAACATCTTAAAATTGATATGGTTTCAAAGTATTATGGTTTCAAAGTGTTTGGTTTCAAAGGTGTTATAACTTTGAAAGTACTATGATTTTATTTGAAATAGTATTTAATTAAGAATTGTTTTGAATATATTGATTTGCAATTTAAGATTTAAGAATATGGCTTTATAATGGTTTTGGTTTAAGATGATTTAGAAAGGAATATTTCAAGTTTAAATAAAATGAAAGAAATATTCAGTGATCGGAAATTTGGGTTTGTTCAAATGATATTTTGGTTTTGGAGTATAAACTAGTTTTGAATATGATATTTTGGTTTTGGATTATAAACTAGTTTTGAATATGATATTTTGGTTTTTAAGTATAAACTAGTTTTGAATATGATATTTTGGTTTTGAAGTATAAACTAGTTTGAAATGGATATGATATTTTGTTTGAGGTATAAATTATTTCGAAATAAATATCCATGGGTTATAATAACGATTGGTTGGCAAAGAGACTGGGATCGGATATGGGCATACTCTCTGTCGATACCGAAAACCACTTTGACAACCGTGTACACGGTGGAGATTCCAAAATGAAGTAGGATGGTGGTGACGATCCTATTGAGGTATGAACGTGGACCTGACTTCCGTGAGTTGGCTTAAGGTGGCTAAAACAGGAGCGATCTCGGGCCAATGAGGTAGCACCTCTGATCGGACACATTTCTTCGATACCGTTCTATTACTTTGTGATTGATTTGGTGGCCACCCTTCGATTTTTGATTTGGGAGTGTGTTCCTAGGTAGGCGGTAGTCGCTGCTATGCGTTACCACCAGCCCGTGTGCGTAATTGGTATATCTACCCTGGCATTGCCTTGTTGTGCCGTGTCACCTACCATAGCGAGCTTTACTACGAGTTTGGTTTTGTGTCGTAGCCTGTGGAGTATTTAGGGTAGCCTCCCGATCTGGAGGTACGCTGATACTGGATAGACTACTGGGACTATTATGTGTTAAGGTGGAAAATTTAAAGCCTTAACGCTATTTAAAAGTAAGTTTATTTTACTATTAGACACTATTATAATAGCGTATATTACTACATAGTAGATAGTTTAACGGATCCTTAAAGAATGGGTGATCCTAAGCATTCTTTAAGTTACTCGTGCATTTATTACAGTTCACTTGAGTCGGTTTACATTGTATAAGTATGCATGTCCTGACTCGAGTGTTTTGTGTTTTGCTTTACGCTCGGGTCAGACTGAGTTGTACCAGTATTCGAGACTCACCTTTGGAGTTAGAGCTTCGCTTGGATCCATCCATTGATTCTGCTTTTAGTCGTTCAGTTGATTCCAGTGATGTATTCAGATCTTGTATTTAACCACTGTATTGAGACATCTTTGTATTCGTGATTTCTGTTGTATCTTGTTGAATTCTGTTATTATATATAGTAGCTTCATGAACTACTATTCTTTGTTTGCCGCTGCATTGTTATTACTCTGTGTCTGTGATCTGTGATTTATTTACTGTACATTCTGAGTTTTGCCAAATTTATATTTACAATCTATTGTTTTGAATTATTCAAGTCCGACATGTGTGGATTTATTGTCGATTTGAATGGTCCAAAATAGTGGGTCGTTATATTTGGTATCAGAGCTTTGGCTCTAGGCAAAGCTTAGCATATATGGTAAATTTATTTACAGAATCACTTTTGTTCAAGCTTGAATTCCTTCTTCTTCGTGCCGATTCCTTTTGAATTTTGGAACGTTCCCTGCGGTTTCAAAATCCATTCTTGTCTCGCCCTATTTGTCTTCTTTTGATTCTAGAGTATCCCATAACTCCACTTCGAATGATCTTTATAACAAATTGGCGGTCTCGCCAATCTCAAAATGACTTGTAAAGAGGTGCAACTCCTTTACAATTAGCATTGATTCACCGAAGATTTCGGTTTACGATGCTATCTATATCTTGTTATCCCGAATTCTATCTCTTGAGATCATATGTACGTTTGTCCCGGAACTCTACATCGATCTTATTCTGGAAGTCATGGTCTACCCGATTAAGGTTGCCCGAGATTTATAAAAGCTTATTCATTCCCTTGTTCTGTTATTTAATCATCTTGTCTTTTGTTACAACTTATCTTCAAATCATTCTTGAAGTGTAATTGTAAACTAATATTTAAATTGTTTTAGTATATATTGTGTTGTTTGAGTTGTTGATGTTGATTTGGGTTTCCGATCGAATCGTCTGATCAACGCTATCGATAGGATCTCCAAAACACTTGAATAGAGCAAACTGACAACATATTGTTTTCAAACTTGGTAAATGGGATAAATTTTGTATAATTATATCTTATATATGTATAATTTTTTGAATTTTATAGTTCATTGAATTGGATGTTAAGAAATAATATTTGACTTTATATATATAGCTTGAAAACCATTGGCTTTTGTCTCATATATAAATAATTGAATTATAAAAATATGGTTATAAATTTATTGGGAAATTTAAATGAATTTAAACCAAGGATTTGAGAATTTAATTTCTGATGATTTCGAACTTTGGTTTTAAAGTTTTAAAGGATATATTATTTGAAATATTTCCAAGTAGAAATCGTTTCTAAAGAATTTTAAAGTTTTGAATCAGTGCTCTTCTCTTTGTCGTTGGAAAATAATTTCAGTGATGACTGCAGCATCATCGACATTCATTTTCGAGTTTCGAAGTGAAGAGACCATTCTGTAGCTTTGCTACAGTTTTGTTTTGAAGAATTAAATTGATTTGAATTTCTAAAAATATGACTTGATTTATAATATATATATTGATATATGGTTTAAAATTTGATTTGATATATATATTGTATATATATTTATTTATCTCTAGAATAGTTTGAAGTTAATCGAAAATTTAATTCTTAAATTTTTTTCTTAAGGGATGATTTCAATTATAAAAAGAAGCCAAAATTTTGAATAAATATTTAAGCTTGAATAATTGAATTGGGAAATTTTATTTGTATAATATTCTATTACATTCCAATATAACTTACCTAAATTAATAAGAAGTTGAATATGTAATTGGATAATATACAATATAAAAGGATTTTATAAATAGAATTTGAGTGGTTATAATAAATGTTATACACTTAAATTTTAGTATAAAAGATTAATAGAGGTAAATAGAATAAAAGGTTAATTGAATAATTACAATATAAATGGTGTTAAAGGAATTTATAAATAAATTGGAGCAGTTATAAAAAGTGTAAATAAACTTAATAATATGATTAGATATATTAAGTGGAATAAATTTAATAATAATTTTTGGAATAAAGAAGAATGAAATTTAGTGAATAAATAATGAGTATAATAAATGATTTTCAAATTCATGACTTTGGAAAATTGTTAATTTAAGATAATTGTATGATGAGATAATGAGATTAAAAATAGTTCAGATTTATTTAACTTAGGTGAAAATCTAATAGATGAAATCAATCATTAATTTAAGTTGAAATTTTCATGGTTTTAAATTTATTATCTTATTCTGTTTTCCAATCTATTTTCTTTCTGATTGTTTCCATTCTCCTACCTTCTAAGTGGGAAATCGAATTTCGAATTGGTCAGCCCATGGAGCTACTGTTTTCTCTCAGCTTGATCTTGCCACTGATTTTCACCAGCTCAGTGTTGCTGAGGAAAGTATTCCCGAGACTTCTTTCCGTACTGAGAATGGTTTTTCTATGAATGGTTAGTTATGCCTTTTGGTTTGACTAATGCCCTTGCTTCCTTTGTTGATTGATGAATCGTGTTTTTCGTGATGTGCTTACCAAGTTTGTTTTAGTCTTTGTTGATGATACCCTTGTCTTCTCCAAGTCAAGGAAAGAACAGGAGTCACATTCGAAATATGTTCTAGAGACTCTTAGGAATCATCAGTTGAAGGCTGAATTTTCGAAATGCCATTTCTGGAAGGATGAAGCCCGATTTCTCAGGCATATGGTTTCTGGTAATGGAATTTCCATTGATCCAGTTAAGATCGCTGCAATCAATGTATGGCTTTCTTCTCATCTTTCTTTATGATTTCATATCATAACTCTATCATTTCGGTTGTCCTTATTTCTCACTATCTTGTTAGAGAATGGAAGGGTATTGCTTATACCAGTCTGTTTTGGAAACTTTTCAAGAATCTTTGGGTACTCACCTGAATCTGAAGACTGTTTACCATCCACAGACCGACGGTCAAATGGAAAGAGTGAATCAGATTCTAGAGGATCTTCTTCGTGCTTGTATTCTTGATATTGGAGGATCTTGGGAAGATCATCTCTATCTTGTTGAATTCACCTATAACAACAGTTATCAGGTGTAATTTCAATTTTCTTTTCATCTTGTCTTAATCCTATCTCATTTTATCTTGTTTTCCTTGTTTTCCCTATCTCGTTCCTTTTCGAGGACGAAAAGTTTTGAGTGGGGGAGAGTGTAACAACCCATAATTTTGTAAATTTTTATTTTGAAACTTTGATTTTTAAATCATTTAAAATTGAATTTTTAGAATTTTTCAATGTAGTTATGGATTTTGTTTGTGATTTATTTTCCAAATATAACAAAATAAACATTTTCTGAAAATTTTATATTCTGGTCAACTTTGGTCAAACTTTGACTTTCAGTTGAAATTTTTTAATTTCTAATCTTTTTCTTTGAAGCAGAATATAATTCTGATATTCGTTCTGCTTTTCGTTTCGTCAAATTCTGTTTTGTACTTTTTAAATTGAATAAAATACAGCGTTTTACACGCAATGATTTTCTATATTCTATTTTCTATTTTTCTATGTTCATTCTCTATTTTATTTTTCTATTTTATTTTGTTTAGACGTTTATTTTATTTTCCAATCTCTTTTCTATTTGATTTTATTTGGATTTTGGGCTTGGAAATTCTAAGAGACTTAGGTTTCTTTTCTTGGAAATCAAGTAAGCCTTTCTAATTCCTAACCGTTCAAGGCTCTCCATCTCTTAGCCATTCATTTTCTCTAACCCTAGCCGCCACTTCAGTTTGTGATTCACGTACAAAAGTTTCTCATCCCTTCTCATCCCTCATTTGCTTCCTGAAGAAAAAAATATTCAAGTTTCCATGGCTTCTCCCTTCCTCCTTCTTTCCATTTTTTTTGTTTTTCTTTTGGTTCCAATGCTTATGCTCGGCCATGCACCTATTGCCGACCCCATCACCATCTCCACCACCACCATGCCGACCACATCACCTCCTCATCTCCACCAAACCAAGGCCTAGACCACCATGATGCCATACATCACCAAAACTTGATGCAAATCATGGCCGACCACCTTATTTCACCACTTCCCACTTTATTAGCCTCGGCCACCCTTGTTCCACCACCCCCTACATGCCATGCCATGACAAAACACCCCTTGCCGTGACCAGTTGACCAAGATCCAACCCAGGCCGAGCCCCTTTGAACCATGGCCGAACCAATAAAGCACAAGTGCTTGACCTTTTGCCTTCCTATTGTTTATAACTAGTCACCTCTTCACATTCTTGTGCCATATCCGTACCGTTTGCCTTCATAGCCAAGCATACATGCCTTTGACCCATCATGGCCGAGCATACTTTGAAGTGGTCTAGCCCAATAGTGATGTGACCGAGCCACTTGTGTTGGGTAAGGCAAGTTATGTCATTTTAAATTCTTATTTTTCATTATTTTAATTTCTAATCTTTTATATTGAATTATACACTTATAATTGTTGTAATTGTTTGTGTACAAGATTTGGATCTTGACTCTTCATCCATTCAAATCTATTCGTGCTTTGTCGTGCTTTTCGGAGTATAGTTGTGTGTTTCAAATTGTCATCTCTAACTCTAAAAGGTGAGTTTATCACTCTCGACATTCGTACTTATATAATTGTGAAACAATGACATGTGAATTGTAGAAATTAATATGCTATGTTCATATATGCCTGTGATATGATTATATGATGTTATATACTGCTTATATAATTGTTACATCACCTGATATGATATTATATGCTCTACTGTTATTTTATTTTCTATATCTCACACTGCAAGTTCCCTTTCACTATGGGTTGAAATGATACATACCCGAACGGACTTTAGAATAGGGAAAAATCATTATGAGCTGAAATGATAGGCTCGAGTGATTTTTATTGTATTTTATTTGACTTGGGATTGCGGGTTTGAAATGATAGAACCCGGATTTTTCTTTTTAAATTACGGATTGAAATGATACATATCTGTATCACTTGACCTAGGTTAGAAAATTTTAGACAGATCCATGGTTATATATTTAATAATATTTTCTTAAAAAAATTTAAGTATTTTTAAGTTTTAAGATATATGAAAATTTTACATAAAAATTTGATTCAATGATTTTAAATATATGGAATTTTTATAAGTCAATAAGTGGTTTGATTTTAAATTATAAAGTTATATTGGTTTTCTATAAGTTGGAACCTTTATATATCAATAATTGGTTTTAAATTGCAATTTAAGGATCTTTATTGATGATAAATAACTTAATAATTAAATTTGATTTAATATGGAATTTTTAAATCTAACCTAGTGTTGGTAATAGATTTTATTTTATGAAATGGATTTGTTTTGTAAAATAAATAATTATGATTTAAAATGGTAAAATGTATCTTAAATTATGACTTAACTTTATAATGGAAAATTTGGTTTTAATTGGAAATGTGAAGTTTGACTTATTAAAAGAATATTTTTGTTTATGAAATGGGTATTTCAAATAAAGTGTTAAGTTATTTTCTAAAATAAAAAGTTAAGTAAATAGTGTACTTTTGAATTAATAAATGAATTATAGTAAATTTGGATATTTTAATTATAAAAGTTATTTTATTTAAACTAAAAATAAATTGATATCCCAATGAATATTTCTGAAATGTGAGATATGTTTTATAAGTTAAAAATGGCTAAAATTGAAGTTTTTAATGTTTCTGAAATGTTATAACAAATCTGGAATTGTATTGGCAGCATTTCCAAAGTGCTGCTGTTTTTGAAATTTAACTATGTTCTGAAATAACTAAAATACTACGGCACTTTATAAGTGCTCCTGTTTCTGAATTTGAACTATTTCTGAAAATACCAATATGTCTACTACAACACTTTATCAGTGCTGCTGTTTCTGAAACTAAACTGTTTTGAAATACAAATACCTACTGTAGCACTTTATAAGTGCTGCTGTTTTGAATTTGACAATGTTTTTGAAATGTTAATATATTTACCGTACACTTTATAAGTGTTGTTGTTGCTGAAATTACAATGAACTTTGGAAATGAATATTATTTTGGAAGATTTTGACATTGAATTTAAATGGTTTAAATGAATATGTTTTGAGGTGAAATATAAACCATTTTTGAAATTTATAAGTTAATACAATGTTTTCGAAATTGGTATAATTGAACGAATGAACTTAAAAATGCTATAACTTTGGTGATGAATATTATTTTTAAGGGTGTTATGATTTTTTCTAAATATATGATTTCCAAATGATAACATCTTAAAATTGAAATGGTTTCAAAGTATTATGGTTTCAAAGTGTTTGGTTTCAAAAGTGTTATAACTTTGAAAGTACTATGATTTTATTTGAAATAGTATTTAATTAAGAATTGTTTTGAATATATTGATTTGCAATTTAAGATTTAAGAATATGGCTTTATAATGGTTTTGATTTAAGATGATTTAAAAAGGAATATTTTAAGTTTAAATAAATTGAAAGAAATATTCAGTGATCGGAAATTTGGGTTTGTTCAAATGATATTTTGGTTTTGGAGTATAAACTAGTTTTGAATATGATATTTTGGTTTTGGAGTATAAACTAGTTTTGAATATGATATTTTGGTTTTTAAGTATAAACTAGTTTTGAATATGATATTTTGGTTTTGAAGTATAAACTAGTTTGAAATGGATATGATATTTTGTTTGAGGTATAAATTATTTCGAAATAAATATCCATGGGTTATAATAACGATTGGTTGGCAAAGAGACCGGGATCGGATATGGGCATACTCTCTGTCGATACCGAAAACCACTTTGACAACAGTGTACGCGGTGGAGATTCCAGAATGAAGTAGGATGGTGGCGACGATCCTGTTGAGGTATGAACGTGGACCTGACTTCCGTGAGTTGGCTTAAGGTGGCTAAAATAGGAGCGATCTCGGGCCAATGAGGTAGCACCTCTGATCGGACACATTTCTTCGATACCATTCTATTACTTTGTGATTGATTTGGTGGCCACCCTTCGATTTTTGATTTGGGAGTGTGTTCCGAGGTGGGCGGTAGTGGCTGCTATGCGTTACCACCAGCCCGTGTGCGTAATTGGTATATCTACCCTAGCATTGCCTTATTGTGCCATGTCACCTACCATAGCGAGCTTTACTACGAGTTTGGTTTTGTGTTGTAGCCTGTGGAGTATTTATGGTAGCCTCCCGATCTGGAGGTATGATGATACTGGATAGACTACTGGGACAATTATGTGTTAAGGTGGAAAATTTAAATCCTTAACGCTATTTAAAAGTAAGTTTATTTTACTATTAGACACTATTATAATAGCATATATTACTACATAGTAGATAGTTTAACGGATCCTTAAAGAATGGGCGATCCCAAGCATTCTTTAAGTTACTTGTGCATTTATTACAGTTCACTTGAGTCGGTTTACATTGTATAAATATGTATGTCCTAACTCGAGTGTTTTGTGTTTTGCTTTATGCTCGGGTCAGACTGAGTTGTACCAGTATTCGAGACTCACCTTTGGAGTTGGAGCTTCGCTTGGATCCATCCATTGATTCTGCTTTCAGTCATTCAGTTGATTCCAGTGGTGTATTCAGATCTTGTATTTGACCATTGTATTGAGACATCTATGTATTCGTGATTTCTGTTGTATCTTGTTGAATTCTGTTATTATATATAGTAGCTTCATGAACTACTATTCTTTGTTTTCCGCTGCATTGTTATTACTCTGTGTCTGTGATCTGTGATTTATTTACTGTACATTCTGAGTTTTGCCAAATTTATATTTACAATCTATTGTTTTGAATTATTCAAGTCCGACATGTGTGGATTTATTATCGATTTGAATGGTCCAAAATAGTGGGTCGTTACATATTCATACACATATCTCACTGGCATAAGTATATTCACAAAAAATTATGAAAAATTTTCTTATTTCAAAATCATATCAAGAGGATTAAAATAAATGTTCTTTAAATTAGAGATAAGAATACCCCCAAACACTATTCCTTTAGTGTTAAGCATGGAACGGAAGTGCCATACCACCTTGATTAAGCAGGTCATTTAAGGGAAATCCAAACCTTAAATTCTTTTATAAATTTCATTTATAAATCCTTTTAATAAATCTCTTTCGTTTAAACTCCAAATCCATTTATAAAACACTTTATAATTCCCCATGTTTATATATAAAACTCTAATATAAATATCCAAAATAAAACTTCATTTATAAACTTTCTTTATCTAAAACAAAACTTCCGTAATAAACTTTAATCAATAAAGTTCCTTTGATAAACAATCAATTACTAAAACCACTTTTAAATAAACAAGTTATTATTTAAACATTCTTCATTAAATTATCTTTAAATCACATTAACAAAATGATGATTCTTAAACAGTCATTTAGAAAAGTATTAAATTATTTCAAAACATCTTTTATAAAATAATTGCTTAATTATCCTTTAAATATCATATTTAAAATGATAAAAAACTTTAACATTATAAATAAGTAATAACTTTACTTTAAAATCTTTATTAAAATATATTTAAAATGATTTATTTCATAAAATTAGAAAGAGGCTTAATGGCCATAATGGTTCATTTAATTGAGTTCAACTTATCCAAGTTATAACATGGGTATTTACATAACAGGTGGATATGTAAAAGGAATCAACAACCAACAATTAATCAACATATAGGTAAATGTCCAGGTTATTACAGTAGTAGATGGGAATTTGTAATGACCCGCCTTTCCGACCCTCGAACGTCGACACTAATACATCCATGGTATTCACGTGTTGAGCACCCAAGTGCCGGAAAGATGAAAAGTTAGGGTAAAATAAAAAGGAAACAGAACAAGAAAGAAAAGAACACAATATCAGAATCTCACAATGAAATGATAATATATAATACCAAAAGATCATTACAAAGGGTTACTCTGATACAGAAATTTCAGAGTTACAAAACCTAAGTACTATCATCAGCCTGGACAGTTATAACAGCTCATCCTCACAAATGATGATATGTACAATATAGTAATGCAGCGGAAATAAGAATACTATGGTAGGTGAAACAGCCAGCTCGTCTTCTCGAGCTCTAGTGAACATCAACGAAAACTTGCCTTTCTTAAACTACTCGAAAGAGCATGCGAGGAATTTAGGGAAAACAAAAACCAAGCGTCATACATAAGTCTGGTATGAGAAACTCAAGAAACATGCGATCAACATATAACAGTACTTTTGAGACCGCATGGAATTCCATAATGAATATTCCCTCAAAAGAACCACCATCTAATAGGTACATAAGGTGATATAATAGATCATGTCTAAGGTGTAGAATATAAATATTATAACATAGCTTTTAGTGTTTATTGTCTATTCAACACTTGACAATAGATAAGTCTATCTCGTTGGTTTTTAGTGTTAAATATAGTATTAATGATTTGCATAGATAATAAGAAAT
Organism: Allium fistulosum; assembly: GCA_030737815.1. Lineage (NCBI taxonomy): Eukaryota > Viridiplantae > Streptophyta > Magnoliopsida > Asparagales > Amaryllidaceae > Allium > Allium fistulosum. The sequence goes on along the minus strand of CM060902.1, from coordinate 1,039,819,220 downwards.
CAAAACGATTCACATTTCCGACATTTTCCACTTACATATTCCTTAGTTAAGAGGAAAGCCCAGTAGGTTAGGGCTCTATTGCTCCATCCCTACTCGACATCAATCTTAACTCTCACAAATAGATAAGATTACTACATCAGCTTATTGGTGTTAAGCATAGTTAATCACTTTCTTAATAAGTAATAAACAACCTTGTTAACCCATTTTCGACATTCCCAACTTAACTATTCCTCATTCAAGAGGAAAGCCTAGTAGGTTACAGCTTTATTGCTCTATCCCTACTCGACATCAATCTTTAACTCTAAGAATTGGTAAGCCTACTTCGTTGGCTTTTAGCATTAAGCAAAGTTGGTTACCTTTTTAGACAAATAAGTAAACAATAAGATTAACACATTTTTGACATTTTAACTTATACTACTCCTCGTTTAAGAGTGAAGTCAGGTAAGCTTGAGCATTTGTTGCTCCAAGCCTTGCCTAGACACCTCATTCTTGAATCTCACAAACATACAAGTTTACTCGTTGGCTTTAGTGTTAAGCCTAGTCAATCACTTTTGCCAAAACTGGTATATATAAATTAATACTTTAGAAATAATTGAAAATAGGTTTTTAAATATCAATGTAAAATACCACTTGAAAATAACTAATTTAGAAGTTTGATTAAAAACAAATTTTACATTTTGCAGCACTTTACTTTCAAAATTCATAAATAATCATTAAAACTATATTTAAACTTCTATTCTATTTTTTATACTCAAATACATTTTATAAGAACTTCCATAGAAATATTTTATAAAGAAAAGAAATTAGTAACCATTAAAATCACGAAAAACTGGCCAAAACGTCGCATTTTCAACACTTAAAACAATAAGCGACTTACTACAGCATTTATAAGTGATGTTAAAGTCCTTGTTAAAACAACATTGAAAAGCACAATCTTTGTGACTAGTTTTAACCAATTAAATAAATGATTTAAGACTTAAAAAATTTATAGTAAGTACTACCCACTACACCATTATAAGATATTAACAACGGGTATAAACCGTTGTTAAGTCTAAAAGCAACGGGTAAAAACCGTCTTCATTACAGGAGTGGTTGAATTTAGCGACGGGACAAAACCGTTGTTTTATGTCCAAAAGGCAACGGGTATAAACCGTTGCAAATTGTGTCAAAGGCAACGGGTATAAACCGTTGCAAATTGGATCAAAGGCAACGGGTATTAACCGTTGCAAATTGGGAAATATGCAACGGGTATAAAACGTTGCTTTATGGACAATAAGCAACGGGTATAAACCGTTGCTTTATGTCCAGTAAAAAACGGTTTAAAACCGTTGCTTTATGCCCAAGTCACACATAAAGCAACGGTTAACAACCGTTGCACATAGTGTTTGCTCGTGCCCCTACAAAATCACATCTGTAACTCACTACTGCGTATATCTCAGTATATATACCAGAATATCAATATATATCAAAATATTGGTACACAAGCACTATAAACATATCGCACATATTCCATACATATAATATTATTATCAAACTTATAATTACACTCATTGTTTTGCAAACAGAATACTACCGTGCCGGAATATCATACTTATTACACTGCATTGTTTATTACACTACATTGTTTTGCAAGCAGTGAAGTCTACATGGTTCATTACAGGGCAAAGCATTCCAGTTTTCAGACTTCAATGTTTGCAGTGCAGACTTGAAGCTCAACACAATATAGACCATCAGTGGAGCTACAGAAATGATTTGCAGTGCAGCTACAAACTTGAGGCAAAATGATTTGTAGTGCAGACTTGAAGCTCAACACAATATAGACCATCAGTGGAGCTACAGAAATGTACCAAGCAACCAGGGGATGAAAACAAAAGTCAGTATATCTGAAGTGAATGCAGAGACAAAGCACAAGAATGCAACTATACTGAAATGCATAAATAACTGATGCAAACTAACCATCACATGATATACAAGAACAAACTGGTTGGACCAAATGCGTATGGATACTATGCCAGACTGTAAACAAGATCAAAGGCAGACCAGTAAAAGAAACTACAAGTATACATCTACGACAGACCAGGCAGTAATAAAGCAAACTGCACATCTAACTAGAGCCAAGACTACAAGTACAAGGCATATATATATACATCTAACTAAAGCCAAGACTACTAGTACAAAGCAATTCAAAGCAAACAACGGTTAGGATAAAGAAAATTTGATCAAGCCTCAATTTCCAGATTTTGAAATCTTTTTCAGGTTCTCTTTCCTCTCTGTCAAACTATCCAGGTGAGCAAACCACCCTTATAAATTCTTAAAACTTGATATATCTATTTTGCATGTGATAAGTCTTGAATGTAAATTGTGAAAGGTGCTTGCATGCTTGTATTTATGTATGCATGACTGTGTGTACTATTGTGTACAGGAAAACAAAAGAAAATCAGCAATATATGCAAAGAACAAGTCAGAAATATCAATACCTTCGACTAAAGATATCGTATCAAACCCTTTTGATGGCTCACATAACCTCCGACTCCAACATCCCCAAAGGTCTCGGTAAATTGTCGACATATTTTGGCGGTTAGCTCATTCGGCAATAAAATTTTATCCAACAACACTTTTTCATATGTGGGTGGTACTGCTTTTCCATGAATTACTAATGCTGTGGAATCTCGACATATAGTACCTGTTATATAAGCATTTTTGGAGTGAATATATGGATTCACATTTACAGAACTAACAAAAAACAAAACTCATGCTACCCAAAACCATTTCACAAACATACAGCGATGGCCCAAGTTTCATAGCATATGAACTAGACCCAAATTTGCCTAATAATGACTTGGGTTTAATGCCAGAAGTGAATTACAGAGAATTTTTTTGGCAACCAAGCAACATATATATTAAATGCGTGCAAATCGAAGCATAAGTCATTCTACTGGAAACTATTACAGGGGGTATTATCACTACTGGAAACTTGTATTAAGCAAAGTAACTGTTCGTGGCATAAAAATTGCTGTCGTAGAATATAAATGGTAGAAACAGTAGTCACTGCTTATCATCACAAAGGCTCAACGCTAATCGCTGATTACAAGGAATTAAATACATAACTAGATTCAGGCAACCAAGATAACCTGATGAAGAGTTATTGTACTGACTGTCAGTTAGAAGTAGATGAATCATGGGCAAAAATTAGTAATAAATTATGAAACCAACAGATGACAATTTTTGTTGGTAATTGAGAATCAATAATGGAAAAATGGGTGCATTGGTTCTTACGTTCACTGTGAACTTTTTACAAAAGAAAAGATGTGCGTTTTTTTTTCTCGATCGCTAAACCCTGACGTGAAATTGATATGTCCAAGCTAATCTAAATCACAAACAGAGTCATCAGGAGCGGTCGGATTGTCCATGAATGCAGTCAAAAGATATCTGTGACAATAATAATACAGCATATAAAATTATTCTATATGATGACCTGTATGTTTCCTGATACACTCTCCCGTTCACGAAGTTAAGCATTCACTGACTTTGCAACATATTATTTTCTTCAAATTTTAATAAAATAGTACCTGTTGCAATTACTTCGTCCTCGAAGTTCAGGATTTCACATCTTTGGTCGATTAACTGATTGTTCGGAGTGGCAAACTGAGAAGATGCGATTTCACTGCCTACTTGACGATTATCTTGGGCTATGCTGAGAAGACGCTCCAGTTTATCATCCATATTGTCCAGCTTCATCAATTTTTGCTCCACATTTTGCAGTCGTTGCTCATATATTCCTTGGGCCTGTTTGAGCCGTTTGCATGGAATGGCAGCACTCTTAACTTGGCTAGGAGCTATATTGGTCCCAATACTTCGGCTCATGCCCTTTACATCTTTACCAAACACTGATATAAAGACGGCTTCATCACCACCACTCGTCGTTTCCTTTTCTTTTTCAATTTTGTCCTAAAAAGTAAATACATATATATTAATAATGAAAATTTAATTTAGAGGCGTTGTTATTTGTTTAACTTACAAAGTAGGAAGATGTCGCATCTGACGTGCTGCCATCTTTTTTCTTATGCGTTTTCTCCCATACTTGAAGACGTGATACTTCTGTTCCCAAACTACTTGAATCGACCTGCATATAATGACCTAAAATTATATTTGGAACTAACGGTATATGCAATGTGATGCACCAATTCAATGACACATACCATTTCTTGAGTAATCATAGCGTGACTCTTACGTCCCGAATGATGACCATATTCGAGCATTGATCTATTTTGTTTGCCTCGCTTCCTTTTTTCTTTTGCCTCGGGTTTTGATTCGTTTCTTATGAACTCATCCCAATCATCTTGAGCAATTTTCGGTGGACAATTTCTCATTCTTTCTTCGTCAGTGATGAAAAGGTCATAATGATTCTTGCGCAAATCATTCTTGTGTCTCCTAAAAGCCTCGGACATTTTTTTCATAATAAGGTCCTTTGATAAAGGATCGAGCTCATAATATTTCTGCATAACAAAAAATGCATGTAAACCATTTTTAATTTCTGTATTGAAAGCATTATAAATGAATGGAGCTCATTATTACCTCCAATTGATTCCACACGTCTTCCTTGTAATTTGGCGGAACTTTTTTCCAACTTGGATATGAGATTGGCACATGATTTCTTACTAGTTTACCAATCTTCGTAGCGACCTTTGAACCATTTTTTCCGACTGGAGAACCATAGTTGTCTATATCAATTTTCTCCCGTTTTAAAGTGGATGATTGGGAAGTTGTATCAGTTGACGGTGGTGTGGCATCTTGTGACATTATGTCCTGCAAAGTCTCAAATCCTAAAATAATCCGAACAACATTATGACGTACAGTTCTTCCTCTTCCAGCCCATCCCTGTGATGCCCGATTTATGTTGGCCACCTTATTGCATGGAGTCCCCTCCATAACAAGATCAAACGCCTTATATGTCTTAATAAAATTTGCTCCAAGCGATCACAGTTAAGCTGTTGTACATCTGATATATGAACCAACATCACCTTATTGATTTGTCTGATCCCACCAACTTCTCACTACATTACGATTTTTGTCAGTCCGACTGACAATAATCGTAATGTGGTGAGAGAATGGTGGGATCAGACAAATCAGAAGGGGACATTGTTTACTATATCAGCTGTACAGCAGCTTACCAGTAATCGCTTGGAGCAATTTTATTAAGTCATATAATGCGTTTGACCTTGTTATGGAGGGAAGTCCATGCAATAATGTGGCTAACATCAATCGGGGATCATAGGGATGGACGGGAAGGGGAACATTCACTTTAATGCGGCAGTGATAAAGTCTTCCTGCATCACCAGAATTTTAAACTTAAGCGGATTCAAAACAATATCTAAAATATTGACTGAAATAAAGGATGCAAATACAAAAATATATTACCTTAGCACTGCTGAACTAAAGGGTGCAAATACAATATCTTGAACTGCCTGTCTACCTACAAACACAAAGAAAGAAAGAAAGAAAGAAAGAATAGTCAAGCTGATCATATGTATGTATGTGTACATGTGTGTATGTATGTGATCATATGTAAGTACCTACAACTACAAACACAAAATGAACTCTTGCAATATATCCATCCTTATGGATCCATCAGAATATTATAATGACACTAATAAAAAATATAATGCATCTATTACTATCATTCACGCTATATTTTACATTTTACACCATTTTAAATAAATATTTTGTTAAGGTACAATAACTGCTCTGAAATACAAAGTTAACATATGCATTTGATAAGATCTTCTAATTTTTCATTGTCTTCAAAAGCTGATTGATAAACGGTGGGAAACTCAGTGTCATCCACATTTATGGTCAACCGTTTTGGTGTATGCAAAACCACAAACCATCCGTTATTTTTTAAATCTTTTGAGTAGAACACTTGACTCGCTTCCGATGCAAGAATAAATGGCTCATCATTCACGCTATCTTTATTCTTCAATTTTCCCAAGTTAACTGTGATCAAGCTTGAAACAGAATCTATTTTACAACCATTGATCTTATCTTCGACCTTTACCCAATCACAATAAAAAACTGTTTGTTTGAAGTCAATGTAATCCAACTCAATTATCTGTTGAATGACTCCGTAATAAGTTGTTTCTACTTCCTTAAAATTTTTATCCTTCCCACTCGCTCTAAATTGTGTAATTGCTCTCATGCATACACCACTATCCTGTGTTAGCTTTCGCTCTTCATAACTCTTCGGAGAAAATAAAAACCCATTCACTTGGTACTTCATATAACTACGGGCATCAAACTTCGGCCCGTTAACTAACCGCCAAAGAGTTGAGTCAAGATCGACGGTCTTCAACAACTACAACAAACACAATAAGTAAAAAAACATTGTCAAGGAGGTGTATGGTCAACTCGAAAATACGTTAAATATTTAATACATATACCTCCTCACGTAACCAAAAAGTGAAATTTTTAATAGCTTCCCCAGATGTACCCCCGCCTCGAGTTTGAGATTTGGTGCTTTGAACATAGGAGTTATACCTCCTACGAAAAACACACAATAAATACTATATATATGAATTGATTTACAATAATAAGAATTCAGAACAAATTCATGAATTTACTTCTTCCATTCATCCAATCCGTCGTATTTATCAAGGACCCATTTACGCACTTGTTGAAATTGCACTTGAGTTAACGTTATATCTTTACCATTATCTAGTGCTATTTCATCAGCAAACTCATCATCCTCGTCTAAAAACGCTTCACGGGTATGTTTATGAGTGCCAGCACCTCCTTTTGGCATATACTCCATGCAGTAAAGACTAGCTTCTTGTACAATATATCCTTCTGCAATACACCCTTCAATATATCTTTTGTTGCGCACATATCCTTTATATGTTTTCATCAACCTATGAAGATGAATAATTGTAAAATGTAGATATCAATAGCTATTTAAATCGAATAATTATGTACATAACTAAAATTAGTAATTTACCGTTCAAATGGGTACATCCACCTATATCTAACAGGACCAGAAATCAATGCTTCATCGGCTAAATGAACCATAAGGTGAATGCTGATATCAAAAAATGCAGGCGGAAAATGTTTTTCAATAACACACATTGCTTCTACCAAACTAGCCTTTGCTTTTAGAAGATGTTCCCTGTTGATCACCTTTGAGCACAAAATGTTATAAAAGAGACTAATGCGGTGAATAGCATTCCGTAGATCCTTATGTTGCGGAAAACAATGCTGAAGCAATACCGGAAGTAAATGTTGCATTATGACGTGGTAATCATGTGACTTCATATTTTTTAGTTCAGGAGGGTTGATGCTCACATTGTTATGGAAGTTCGAAGAGAATTTGCTCGGCACTTTCAAATTTTTCAAAACGGTGCAAAACCGTATCTTTTCTTCTTTGCTCAAAGTGAAAGTCGCATTTGGTATGGTTACTTTACTTGTTTCAGGATCTTCTATCACCCACAACTTTTGTTTTATACCCATGATTTTCAAATCCTTCCGTGCATTGATCCCATCTTTTGACATGTCTTTATGGTTCATAATTGTGTTGATCAAATGTTTCGTGACATTCATCTCCGTATGCATAACATCAATATTATGTCGGGTCAAATTTGTTTTCCAATATGGCAAATCAAAGAACTTCGACCTCCTATACCATGCAGGAACTTCTTCATCGATTGTCTTTTTCCGTTTTCGACCAATTTCCGGTATGTTTTTACCAACTTTCATTTTTATATTCGCTACCTTTTTTTCAACTTGATAACCAGTCAGTGGTTTTGGAGGACGCTTAAGTTCTTGCTCGTTGTTGAAATTTGTCTTATCGTATCGAAACTTGTGTCCAAACGGAAGAAATCTACGATGTCCCATGTAACAAATCTTCTTACTTTCAGGGAGATAAACAGATGTAGTTTCTTCTCCACAAAGAGGACATGCAAAGTAGCCGTGAGTTGTACATCCCGATAAAGTCCCAAGAGCAGGATGATCATGGATTGCCCACAACACTCTAGCTCTCATTGTGAACTCAGATTTCATAAATGAATCAAATGTAACGACTCCTTCCCATAACTGCTTTAACTCGTCTATCAAAGGTTCTAAATAAACATCAATATCCTTCCCCGGTTGTTTTGGCCCAGAAATCAACAGTGTTAACATTGAGAACTCTCTTTTCATGCACAAAGACGGAGGAAGGTTATATGGTACTACAATTACTGGCCAACAGCTGTAAGGGTTAGTTAAAGAAGCATTCGGACAGAAACCATCTGTTGCTATTCCAAGCATGATATTTCGTGGTTTAGCAGCAAATGAAGAATCAAAAGAATCTGTAGTTTTCCATTGAGAAGTATCACGCGGATGACGCATTACGGTTGTACCGGACTTGGCACGACCATGCCAGGTCATCGCTTCTGCTATCCATGGTACAGTATACAGTCTTCTCAATCTAGAAATTAAAGGAAAATGTCTTAAGGTCTTTTGAGGTACTGTGGTAGCTTTTCTCTCTTCGTCGAATGATGTCTTGTATCTTGGTGCGTTGCAATTTGTACATGAAACTTTGTTCGCATTATCTTTCCAATACAAGATGCAGTCATTAATGCATGCATCATAAGTTATGTAATTCATCCCAACTTGCTTAATGATCTTCTTCACGTCGGGGTACTTTGAAGGTAGCGTGTTACCTTCGGGGAGTAACTCCTTTATGAATTCGAGTACTGCAGTCACACCATTGTCTGAAAAGCCGTATTGGGTCTTCAAGCTATTCAGTTTCACAATGGCATACAACTTTGTAATCTCTTTTGGACAAGAAGGATACAATGGCTCTGTTGCAGTTCACTATCAAAAAATGATTTATCTGTAAACTGCTCACCAATATTAGCATTATCATGAAACTGACTTGTAGGTTGAAAATGATGGAATCTATCTGCATCATTGATCAAATCCTCCATCCTAATATTTTCGGACTCATCAGTATTTGTGGCATGACTAACCGGTTGTTGTTTTGGCTTCTCCGGTATTCTTTCTCCGTGAAAACACCACACGGTATATGATTAAACAATACCATATCTAAGCAAATGAAAATGAATGTCATTTAATTTGAATGTATCTTCATTTTTGCACCGCGTGCAAGGGCACGAATACTTTTCCTTATTGCCACCGTTTTCAGCAACAAATTTAACTAAATTCCTCACACCTTCCACATATTCTGTATTTCTTCGATTAGATTGATTCATCCATTGTTTGTCTATACTAAAAGACATACTGAAAGAAAATAACAAGAGCTAATAATAAATCATGGGTAACAATATCTTATGGCTTTCCACCAAGTTCAACTCTGATATTAACTAAACAGATGAATATTCTTTTGATTTCACTTGAAATTTAACATTAGCATCAAACTGTTTCCAAAAAATTTGCCATTACAACAGCGCCATTTTGTAGCACCAGAGTAATGTCTATGCATTACCCCTCTCCTGATACTTGGTTTGCGCCATTAACAACAATTTTATCCACTTACTAAATATGGTCTCATATTTAGTAAAACAAAATTCATTGCATCAACTTATACCCTAGCAGTCACTATAAGCAACTATGTCTAACTAGCATGTAAGTATCAGTTCCTAAATAATTATTAGTTTTTTAGCTTCAGCTTTCAAATTTCAATTCCTAAACGATTATTTACAGAAAACTACTTGTTTATAACTAAATACTAATAAGTTATTAGCTTCAGGCGTTTTCAAGGTTAATGAAATCTAAAGCAGTAAAAGGGCGACTCAATTTTAGAAAATTAGACAACTCAAAACAAGAAATTTGCATACTTAATTAGCAGTGGCAGTATAGAGACTGTAGCAGGACTTCAAATCAGCAGTAGAAAATATCGCGTAGGAGGCAAGCTTGAGCCGACGATGGCTGATGGAATAGCCGAGTATGCAGCGATGATTATTTAGAAAGCGTTGATTTTTGAAACCCTAGTTTCTTTGGGTTCGAGTAGATCGCCAGATTGCTATTGAGCTGTAACTGTGAAGTAAAACAGATAAGGGCGACTCAATTTTAGAAAATTAGACAACTCAAAACAAGAAATTCGCATACTTAATTAGCAGTGGCAGTATAGAGACTGTAGCAGGACTTCAAATCAGCAGTAGAAAATATCGCGTAGGAGGCAAGCTTGAGCCGACGATGGCTGATGGAATAGCCGAGTATGCAGCGATGATTATTTAGAAAGCGTTGATTTTTGAAACCCTAGTATTTTTGGGTTCGAGCAGATCGCCAACATGGAGATTGCTATTGAGCTGTAACTGTGAAGTAAAACAGATTTTGGGTGTTGCCCGGCTTAGTTGGTTGCCCCATCCCAGGGGCTTGGTGGGCTTGCCACTGGGCCGGCTAAAAGATTGGGACGGTTAATAACCGTTGCTAATTAGCCACGGTTGAAAACCGTTGCTAATTGGAACGAAGCGCGCCAAAAATTATGGCGCGAAAGGATGAAATTCACCGTCATCATTTGTCTCCAAAGAAGCTACGGTTAATAACCGTTCCCAATTAGCAATAAGAAAAACTCGTTGCTAACTGAACCAAGACGGTTATTAACCGTTGCTAAATGGCAACGGTTATTAACCGTTGCCAAATGTGCGGATGGTTAGTTGCAAATCTCAGTATTTGGTGTAGTGACCCTTACGGTACTTAAAAACCATTGAAAGAAATCCTAAGAATATCTTTCCATTTATTTATAAAAATTCCCGAAAACAAGGGATTTCGAAGTGCACTTATAACCACTATTCTCGTTCCAAACACTTTCAAACTTACTCCAATTTAACACACAAGTTAAAAAAAAAATTAAACATCAGGTCAAGGCCATGTCACAAGTTTAAGAGGGTAATAGAAGTGAGGTTATAAAATATAAAGTTATCATTTGCTTTCAAAAGCAAGAGGGGTCTAAGGTTTATAACTTTGCTTAGTTAATGTCACTTTAACTATTATACTTTGCACCCAACATATATATACACAATATGTACAAATAAGATAGTGATATAACTCACTTATATCCATGCCTAACCACAGCACAAAGCTATAAGAACCGAAGAACCACCATCTTCCATCAACACAAGCTTAAAGGTTCAACCTTTTAGCACTTCCAAACCAAAGGCACCTTCCTCCTCCTCCATGGTCACGAACCATCCAAGATCCCCCTCTTCCTCTTACCTCCTCCCACTTTTTACTTGCTAATCATGCTTCCCATGATGTCTTAGGCCAAAATTCAAAGTTTAAAAGAGATTTGAGAAGATTTGATTAACTTTTGAAAAAGTTAGAGAGTAATAATGCACTTCCACCATTTTCTACCCTCCTACTTCATCTCAAGCTTAGGAATTTATTTGTGATTATTAAGTGAACCCCTCCCCTCTATTTATAGGCTTCAAACGGTGAATCATAAGCTTGCTTTCATCCCTCTTGGTAGGCTTACCTCCCATCACATCGAATTTATCATATGCTTAACACTTAAGCATTTCCATTTATGCACACTTCTCCTTTATGTCACTTCTCCTATAGGCTAATTACCATTATACCCTCACCATGATAATATATCTTATCCATTAGAACATTATAGAACCATCCAAGCTCAATGAAGAGGTGTGTGTGTGTGTTAATTAGTTGCTAATGTGTTCATTTGATCATTAGCTTAAGAGTTAAATGTTTCCTTATTTGCTCATTTTCCTATTTAGTTAGCCATAAACATGAAAATATTTTAAGTTGCTAATTATCACTTAAATGGTTAATTAAACATGTGCAAAAGTTCGTACAACTTTTGTTGAGAAAAAAGATGTTTATTGAAAAAATGTTTTTCGGCCATATTATCGATATTTTTTCAAAGAATATATTTTTGTAAACATTTTTCCAAAAAATGTTTACTATCATTACTTATGATTTAAAAGGGGGTTAAAAAGCTTATTAAATCATTTTAATAACTTTTAATCCAAGATTTAAATATTTAAAAAAAAATAGATATTTAAATACGAAGTGTCCGAAATTCTAGGTTGTTGCATTCTTCCCCACTAAGAATATTTGGTCCTCGAAATTCCAACATGAGTAACCAAAGAAAAAATCACAAAGGAATACTTAAACAACATCCAATCATTAGCAAACTCACGGTTTGCTCAATTTCAAATCTTCTCATCGCACAAGGATGATAAACGACCTACTAAATGTACCTTATGGTTAACTGCCTTAGGTTATTACTTAGTCGACGATTCACAATACCTCATAAAAAATCGAAGAGTCATCACCTAAACTCCCTATAAGCCAACGGAACTTAGCATGCAAGTGCTAAAACCCATACGATGGACATGGACCATCCGTATGCAATATCAATTCCGCTTACTTGCTCGATCGCATAAATTTCACTTCCCAACTAGTATAGATCACTTGACCTCTCTAGTGCGGACTCCGATCAGGTTCCTTAATTAGAAACCTCCGTTCTTCATACATAGCCGTATACTATGATAGAAAACTTCAGGATCATATCAAGAATCCATATCAAATGCCCATCGTCAAGAAGTAAAAAATCCTTGTTCGGACTAGTGTAAACCAACCAGAAATTATATACTCGAATACTGGATCAGGAACAGTCATGCGAATAAAATGATCTACGTACAATTTACGTATTTATAATATTAGTTTCTTAACTATACCAATTCCTTTTTAATCACATTCATTTATCCAAATAGTATGTTATTCAATACTAAAATCATTTATTAACTATTTCATAGAACATAACTTCAAGTATATAAATAGTTATACAACGTAAGTACATATTCGTATAATACTCTACAACATCCTAAGAGTATATACAAATAAAATTTATTTTACTTAATAAGCATGTTCAACAAATTAAACTTGTTTTAACCTACTAACTTCTTAATTCAAGTGTTATATAAACTCATCTTTATATTTTCACAAAACACTTAGTTTCAAATTCTATAAAGATTCGGAGGTTTTCGATTGTCCCAAATCGTCGAAAATCTCGTTTCATTTTAACAAATGAAAACTATAAAACAACATATCATAATATGATGCACATATCATACAATCCTAATGCACAGGCTACATGTGTCCATAAAATATTTTAACATATTTCAATAATTTATTAAATACGCTTTACCCCAAAAAGGAAAACCTATAAAGTTCAAACATTTATTCTGGGTTATGCCACTACCACTCGGGCGCCCTACATATAAAATTGTTCTATATTAAAAAGTTCATATCAAATTCTTTCCAAAGAAAACTTTAGAACTAAACACCGGTTTTTATTTCAAATCACTTTGAAATAATAATACATACACATATCTTTTGTATATCAAATCATACTTTCAGAATCAAATCAAAATCCATTTTATTAAAACAACCCTATAGCATTTCTTACTCAAAAACTTGAAAATGAACACCGATGATGCTGACTTCATCACAAAAATTATTTTCAAGCGATAGGAGTGAGTTCGGTACATCCAGTTCATGACCTTCGGACTTAACCAAAATCATTTCAAAACAGCATCAAATACTTTATAAATATCACTAAGTACCATGATCTCAATTTCATAAACCAATTTCCCATACTCTTAAATAATACTGCTATTATTTTCTTCAAAAATTTGAAAAACATTTTCAAAGACACCGTGATTTAAGTTCTCAATGTATCATTTAAATATTTCTTATTTATAAATCATTTTTTATAAACCATACTTATATAAAATCATTTCTTATATAAAATCCTTTCACAAATGTTTATTTACTAAATAACTTATCTTTCTCATATTAAAATAAACATCTTTTACTAAATTCAACTTTTAAACCAACATTATCACCGAACGCCTATAGCCAAATTGTGAACATAAATTCATAAAATTTTCGTTTCAATGTATCCACAAATACTATCTACCCAACCCATGTAGTAGAAGGTAAAACTGCTCATAGACTGGTTGAGCACAAATCAACAATCAACAAATGAAAGTCAATGCCCATAAATTGGTCGAGCATGACTATGCTACTAAATTTACAAATGATAATAATGGTCATAAACTAGTCAAGCATGTCAAATCATTCTACAAAGGATAGCAATACTCATAAATTGATCGGGCATGGCTAAAAAAATTAATGAGGGCTAACGAATGAACATCATTAATCTCTACATTAATTAAACTATACTTTGATAGTTCACTTATATAAGTTACCTTGTATAAGATCTTTAATTTTCGCAGTTATAATTACCATTAAGTTATACGTTTATAACAATTACAAACATGCTCTCATATGTATAATACACTCAACTCATGCCAGGGCATTCCATTACCCTATCTCTTAATGAGTCATACCTTCCAAAGCCAAGGTTCACGCTTAACCTTCAGCTCTAATATCAGCTGTAATGACCGGCCTTTTCGACCCTCGAATGTCGACACTAATGCATCTACGGTTTTCACGTGTCGAGCATCCAAGCGCTGGAAAGACGAAAAGTTAGAGTAAAATAAAAAGAAAAGGAAATAGAATAAGGAAGAAGAGAACACAATATCATAATCTCACAGGGGAATGGTAATATATAATATGAAAGAAACTGTGACGACCCGCCCTTTCGACCCTCGAAAAAACGACATAAATACACTCATCGTATAACATGCTGAATGATCGAGTGCCGGAAAGACAGATTGTTGAGGGGAAAGAAAATAGGTAGAAGAAAGAAGAACTAAACAAAAAAAGAATCTCACAGCAGACTGAATAATATATAATATCAATAGCTCTTTACACAAATCAAAACTGTAATATACATATCTCACATCAGAGTACACAAATCAATAATTACCAACTGGACAGCTATAACAACCTGCCCTCACAACTGCTGGTAATTTCCAACCAAACACTGCAGCCGAAAATAGACAAGTACGAGAATAATTCTCGGTCTCCAACTCGTCTCCTGAGCTCCATAGCATCTTAACCTGAACCTGAAATACTCGATCTGACCCGAGCATTATAATAAAATAACACCCGAGTCGATCTGGAAAACCAACGTGAGAAAACACACTCAATTTGAATTATTAAAGTAATCAAAATCCTTTGAAGTCAAAGGTATATCGTAAGATAACGCCACACATAAACACGACGGGTTTTTACCTTACGATAACCAAAACATTTCATATCAAAATCATCTGATATTTTAATAGTGTCTAAGTACAAATACTTATTCAAATAGCTGAAATGCTTGCATATCACGTTCCAGCATAGTTGGGCACAATCAAAACCGTATGGCGCTTATTGGAGAATGGATTCCATCCGAATGACTAGGCACTGGGGTATCGCCTGTCACAGTACACGTCTAGAACAGCGTACCGAGGACCACGCCAGGATCCCTTGCTACAAAATCCCGGACAATCCCTGACCTAGATAGACCGAATAAGCTATCACCCCGGGTGTTCCCACCCTTTTCCGAGCTCCTTCCATAATCGTGCTAATAATATCCGAGGGTATCTAGAAAGGTGATAAACATACCCTACTTGGGTGCTACCCACTTAGCCTTGCAGCATCTCTCCTGCTTTTTAGTTATTCCCGGTTGATGTGGCTAGAGGCTACGATTACATTTTAGAAATATTCACTTAGAATGCTCATTGTCCTCCAATGACAATGTACTGATAGCATTCATCCATACAAGTCCGTTCTGGATACGAACGGAACCGAAGGCACCATTCCTACTACATCCATTTTGGAATCACCCTCAGAATTAGTAGCGATTAGCCTTTGCACTTCACTGCTCCATCTTCAACTCCATGCTCTTGTCATCATTTCGAAAAATGTACTCGTTGGATCAAAGTGGTTTTTCGGATAACAAATCCGATCCCGGTCTCTTCGAAACAACGTTCGATATTTTTGGTAAACTCAACCCCGGTTCTATAGGAAATAAACAGATGAAATAAGATCGGAGATCACCTCTTAACCGTTAGTGGACGGATTTCCTTACCAAGGTCCTAGAAGAACGAAATGAGTTTATACGCACAGTATAGCACCTGGAACGGTAACTGTACCAAATAATTCTCGTGCTTCTTCTAGATATTTCCAAAGTTATATTTAGGTCCAGATTTGATAGTCTGTTATTTAACTATCAATAAACAATCAATTCAACCAAAGCTTCATTTTCACTGAAAAACAACAAGTCTTATTTAATTTAAATTTAAATAAATTAAGTCTCTTTATCGAAAGTCATGTACTTATCTTATCGAATTCGGTATATTCACAAAGTATCTTTTTTTTCAAAAATATATGAAAACCCTTTTAAAATAATATGGAAAGTACCACTGTGGTATCAAACCATGGATTCACAGCTCAATGATTACTTCACTATCCCAGAGAAATCCAAAACTTAACTGCAGACACTCACTGCCTCCGATTACGCCATGCGAGTATACCCTTACTTCCCGAAACTTTATTTAAAAATTATCTCAAAATAATGCTTATAAGTTTCAAAAATAATTTCCCAGTTTAACCTAAGCAAATATACTTAAATAAAAGTTATTATACAAAGCCATATTAATATTTAATAATTTATCTTTTAAAACCAAATGCTGACTAGTTCTTAAATAATAATAAACCTTTACAAATCATTATAAGGTTACTAATAAATAGTTAAATATGCTTTAAACAATTTAAAATAATTAAATAACTAATTTCAGGAATATTTTTAACACTTTTAAAATTACCGAGTTAATAATTAAAAATCCTTCTTTAAAAACAAGCCCAATTCCTCGATTTTAATTTCATCTCGTAAATTTGGAAATCTTACTTGAGTTCCAGTATAACCAATTTTATACTTATTTCCAAATTCAATTCTATCCTTCCGATCTATTAAAAATCTCGATTTTAAAAGTTCCTTTACTATTTTTAAACACGTGCCACTTGAACGTTTACTATAAAAATCCTTTTATTTACTTTATTCTGAAATCCTTGTTCACAATAACCCGAAATAGTTACATTACAAATTTCAAAACCACTTACTTTACCCAATAGATTTACCTAAAAACTCTATATAAAGATTTTAATTTAAAAACCCTATTTTTGATTCTTTACCAATCTAAAACATATTTTATTGGTATTTAAAAACACCAAAAATCCAGGTTAACTGCCATAACATCCAATCAATTCAAATAACACAATAACCTATCACAGATTTATTCAAACAAACATATATCACTATATATGCAATTAAATAGAACATTTTTGAGGAATCCAGTTGGATCCCTCCAACCTGTTTTCCTGCATCCACAGATGTTAGCACAATAATAAAAATACCAGTTTTTCTTCGAGGCGGAATATCGCGGTATATAAGGTCATCCGCTATTATGCGGGGCGCATAGGGTCTCATCCGCTATATCTATGCGGGAATATCAATCACTCCAATATATATATACTATTATATATAATATCACGTCCAACTGATTAAAATGCATCAATTCAACCAATCAATCAATTATTAATTTTAACCATTTAAAATTAATACCAGCAGTCCAAAATTGAGTGAGATTAACTCATCTTGATTTTTAATTCGCCAAACGCTCAAATTTTTAAATTAAATCGAACACGTTCGATTTAACCCAAAATTTTTGCTAGCTCCAACCATCGCCAATTCTGTTCCAGCACGTAGCATTCGTCGCTGTGATTCCGGTGCCACTTGTTTCGTCCGATTCCGACCTCGTATGACAAAGATATGCAATTTCAAAGTTTTGAATATAATTTATAAAAATAAATTCTTTTTTTATTTTTTATTTTTTATTTTTTATTTTATAATAAACACAGATCTGGCCGTACAATCTGGAAAAAGAATCAGGGCCGCATACTTCATCTTCTCACGCGTCCGCTCTCAAGGTATTCGAACCCACTCGCCGCCTATCCTCGCCAATTCTTGCGACCGCCCCACTCAATGATAAATCGATTAGAGGCCATCATGCCGAAGCTCATCGTCGACTCCACCCATGGCCGAAAACTCATCAAGCTTGGTCATCACCTCCACCAGAAAAATGTGTGCAAACGTATGGCCTTCCCAAGCGAAATTCTCCCTCCACGCTGCATAAAAACGATCACTACCATTGAATACGTAGAGCTCGAAGAGCTCTTCGGCTTTGCAGTTGGAGGTTTTCGACGAAAGTCGATGGATGGAAAGATAAATGAGGGAGAGCGAGGAAGTATTTCGGCCATTTATTCGCTCGTGGCGGATGCGTATTAGAACTAGGGTTTTTACTGTTTTGAAACAGTATATATACGTATATGAATATTATTTTCCAAAATTACATGCTTTTTCAAACGAACTCCAAACGAAGCGTGTCGCCTGGCATTTATAATGTTTTACCCCTATTCCGAACACAATGGAACAGGTTTCGGGGCCTAATTCGATCGCATGTGGAAGATAGCATTTTGAATTGAATTAAAATATTAAATTTTCGATATTTATCTCAATGTGTTTCTATCCCGTACGACCAAACGGTAACTCCAAATACTACGAAATTTGAAATCCGATAATAATATACTATTACAAATCTAATGGAACTAGTTTCATCGAATTCTGAGACTGTGCCCCGGAAGGCTATTTTAACTCGTCGATTATATCGAGCTATTTTCAAAATCACCGAAATCGTTTAAAATTTCAATTTTTAAAACTTACTAACTCCATTATAATTCATATAGAATTTATATTCATATTAGAAATCATTCTGATTCATTTTAAATCAAAGTTCAATTATTTACACTATTACCATATATTAACTCCCACTATTAAATTTATATATAAAATTCCAACTTTTAAATTTATTGACTTTTAATTCAATTCAAAGTCTATTACCATCACTCTAATTCAAACAGAGTTTAAAATCAGCATATACAACATTTCCATTTTCCATTTAACTCCAGATTCCCATTTTTACCCAATTTCAAATATTAAATTTATATTTATCAAATCTAATTAATCGCTATATCTGAAATGATAAACTATTTTACTGATTCTTTCAAAATCCCCATATTAAAAATCAAGTAACAATTCAAATTCAACATTTAAAATAAATTAAACGTTCAAAATTAAACGACCAAAATCCCGGGTCGTTACATTCCTCCCCCCTTATAAAAATTTCATCCTCGAAATTGCTAAGGTAGGAAAAATGCTTCCCAACCCATTAACTTACCCAAAACCAACTTAGTTAAAATTCTATATTCGCTTTCCAAAACCTTTTGGTTTTATCCAAAATAATTTGCTTTCACTTCTAACTCAAAACCCTTTTATTTCAACTTCAATTCAAAAACCCACTTTTCCTAGTTAACAAAATTTTTCAAAATTTTTCTAACACCCTAAATTTCTAAAAAAATTTGACAGTGTCTCCTTTGTATGGAGAGCCTTTTACAATATCACAAGAGAGATAAATATATATACATCGACCCACACGGTCGGAAAACAAAATATATATCAATATATTATCATTTCTTGATTTTATTGTGTAGGTGTACCTCATATTAGCGTTTTTAAGCGAGCGGGTTATTTATATGCATTTACGCATCCCAAAATATACCCAAACAGCTCCCTATACCTATACTTACTCAAAATAAGCACATAAGTTTTCATAAAGATGAAATTTTATAACATTCCATTTATTTAACTAGCTAAACACATAACCTTCATAACCTAAACATACCAAACATATATATTACAACCAATTATAAGGTTCCACACTAATTTAATTTCTTTCCATGGACCATATATCATTTCATTCAATTCGAAATGATTTACAACCAAATTTATTGCATTCACTTCATATTTACAACAAACAAACTTGTATTTATTCCAAATTGTTTCTATGTGCTTTACTTGCATAATTTCTTTTTTATTCAATTTCAAATTGATTCACAATCAATTTTATTTGTATTCCCTTCATTATTGACTTTCATTATATGCAAATCCATTTTATTAACCTCAATTTATTCCTTTTTTAAATTGACTCTTAATCAATTTTTTTCTAATTTCCCTACCATTTGTTCAATTTTAACTTGATTCGAAATCCATTCAATTTCGTTCTATTCACATTCACACTTATTATATTCATATCCACCTTATTAAGCTTCAATTGATCCATTTAAATTGATTTTAAATCAATTCATCTATCTTCCATTGGTTCTCATTTATTAGTATATCTAATTAGTACTATTACTTTGGGGAATTATTTCATATAAATCGATTCTCGAACAATTTTGTTCAGGTTCATGCACTTGCATTTTTATTGACTTTACTTCCAACTTATATTACCTCTTTTCCATTCACTTTCATTTTATTCACATAGATTTATTCGCTTCATTTTATGGCGAATGGCATGTCATTATAAGCTAATTTGTTTATAAACCATTTTACAAAATTATTTCTAAGTTTTATTATAAGCATTCCATATCGCCACTTAAGTTGTATTTAGTTTTATAACTTAAGTTCATACCCCAACTATACTCCAAAATCATATTTCAAAAACATATTCAATTCATTTATTCTTACATTGAATTTGTTCCTTTTTATCAATTACTTAACCATTTGACTTGGTTGTACTTTTTCACATTTCAAGTTTAATAAGTTAAACAACTTATTTATTCACAATTCCCTGAATTTTCCCACTCATGTTTACTCACATTCAATATTTATAACATATAGTTATATAATCACTTCACCATTCATATTTATATTCAGTTTACTAAATTTCAATTTACCCTCCATTTAAAAATTCAAAATTTTGAATTTCCATTTCTTTACTATAGTATATTTTCATTTAGGTTTCACCATTTCATTTCTCAATTCATAAGTTCAAAACTTCTTTACTTAAAAATCCATTTTACTTACTTAGTCCACTCACATCTTATAATCATAACTCTGGATTATATACATCACTTGATAACTTAAGTATACCCATTTCATTCAATAATTATAACTTACATTTATATAATCATCTTATATTTCACTTTATGTTCCATTCAATTCAAATCCAATTCCAATTTTATTTAACTTATCTTAAGTTTATTTCACTCATAATATTCGTTTTAACTTACTCAAGTTAAATTTTAATTCCAAGATTTAAAATTTTCGCTTTCCTTTCTTATTTATACCAACCTCAAATTATAGGTTCAATAACAAATTTCTCTTAACTTTACAAATCTTTTAAATGGAAACCCCAGAATTCAATTACCCGGTTTTATTTCAAATCATTTTGAAATCATAAATATACGTATATTCCCTTGGTATATCAAATCATGCTTTTGAAATCTCAAAACCACTTGGTTTTGCCCAAACAATTTTCCCTTTGGAATTTCTAAAACAAACTTTTTTACCAACCAAGTCCAAACAAATAATCGTAGTCAATCACTACGGTATCAATCCATCACTTAAAAACTCGAAAATGAATACTGATGATGTGGCCATCATCACCAGGATTATTTTCCAGCGACTGAAGTGAGTTCAGTGCTTCCTTACTTCCAAAATTCATTCAAAACATTTTCTATTCAAAAATATCTCAAAATAATACTCCATTATTCCTTTCAAACACTTTGGAAAACATTCCCAAAATTTCCAAGATTTAAAAAAAATTCCTAAACATTTAGTTCAAACCCAATTTAAAACATTTTTCTAAAATTCTCAAGATTTAAAATTCCAAACACTTGGCTCAAATTCATTTAAAACATTTCCCAAAATTTCCGGGAGTTAAATTCTGGTTTAAATCAAATTTTAGTTATACTTCCTTGTATAAATCATTCTTATACAATTTCTATTTGGTTATATATATTACCATTTCAAATTTTATAATCTTATGTGATTATAATATTAACAACCAAACATCCCAAGCATATACAGTATAATAATTTCATAAAATTATTTCTTTTATATCAAAATATAATTTTGGGTAAAATTATTTCATTTACCCACTTTAAAACAAAACTATGTCGGTTTATCTTGTTCAAGAGTTTAGGAACCCCTATCGATGCGGTTATACTTCCCGTACCGACCAGAATTCATAAACACTCAACCGATAAGTCAACACAATATAAAAACATTTTATATTCACTAAAAATTACACACTCATATCTATTAATACACTCAACTCATTTTAAAGTGCTACTGACTCTATCTCTAATGAGTAATCCCCACCAAAGCCTGGGTATATCGCCAACCTGGCTCTGATGCCACATGTGACGACCCGCCCTTTCGACCCTCGAAAAAATGACATAAATACGCTCATCGAATAACATGTCGAACGATCGAGTGCCGGAAAGACAGATTGTTGAGGGGAAAGAAAGTAGGTAGAAGAAAGAAGAACTAAACAAAAAAAGAATCTCACAACGGACTGAATAATATATAATATCAATAACTCTTTACACAAATCAAAACTGTAATATACATATCTCACATCAGAGTACACAGATCAATAATTACCAGCCTGGACAGTTATAACAACCTGCCCTCAGAACTGCTGGTAATTTCCAACCAAACACTGCAGTGGAAAATAGACAATTACGAGAATACGTCTCGGTCTCCAGCTCGTCTCCTAAGCTCCATAGCATCCTAACTTGAACCTGAAATACTTGGTCTGACCCGAGCATTATAATAAAATAACACCCGAGTCAGTCAAGAAAAACAGCGTGGGAAAACACATTCAATTTGAATTATTAAAGTTATCAAAATCTTTGAAAATCAAAGGTACCTCGTAAGACCATGCCACACATAAACACGACGGGTTTTTACCTTACGATAACCAAAACATTTCATATCAAAATCATTTGATATTATAATAGCGTCTAGGTACAAATACTTATTCAAATAGCTGAAATGCTTGCATCTCACATTCCAGCATAGTTGGGCACAATCAAAACCGTATGGCGATTATTGGAGAATGGATTCCATCCGAATGACTAGGCATTGGGGTATCGCCTGTCATAGTACACGTCTAGAACAACGTACCGAGGAGCATGCCGGGATCCCCTACAACACAAAACCGGACTATCCCTGACCTGGATAGACCGAATATGCTATCACCCCGAGTGTTCCTACCCCTTTCCGAGCTCCTTCCATAATCGTAGTAATAATATCCGAGGGTATCTATAAAGGTGATAAACATACCCTACTTGGGTGCTACCCACTTAGCCTTGCTACATCTCCCCTGCTTTTCAGTCATTCCCGATTGATGAGGCTAGAGGCTACGATTACCTTTTAGAAATATTCACTTAGAATGCTCATTGTCCTCCAATGACAATGTACTGATAGCATTCATCCATACAAGTCCGTTCTGGGTCCGAACGAAACAGAAGGCACAATTCCTACTACATCCATTTTGGAATTACCCTCAGGATTAGTAGCGATTAGCCCTTGCACTTCACTGCTCCATCTTCGACTCCATGCTCTTGTCTTCATTTCGAAAAACGTACTCGTTGGATCGAAGTGGTTTTTTGGATAACAAATCTGATACCGATCTCTTCGAAACAACATTCGATATTTCTGGTAAACTCAACCCCGGTTCTATAGGAAATAAACAGATGAAATAAGATCGGAGATCACCTCCTAACTCCCAGTGGACGGATTTCCTTAACAACGTACTAGAAGAACGAAACGAGTTTATACGTACAGTATAGCACCTCGAACGATAACTGTACCATATAATTCTCGTGCTTCTTCTAGATATTTCCAAAGTTATATTTAGGTCCAGATTTTATAGTATGTTATTTAACTATCAATAAACAATTAATTCAACCAAAACTTCATTTTCACTGAAAAACACCAAGTCTTATTTAATTTAAATTTAAATAAATTAAGTCACTTTATCGAAAGTCATGTACTTATCTTATCGAATTCGGTATATTCACAAAGTATCTTTTTTTCAAAAATATTTGAAAACCCTTTTAAAATAATATGGAAAGTACCACTCGGTATAGAACCATGGATTCACAGCTCAATGGTTACGTCTCTATCCTAGAGAAATCCAAAACTTAACTGCAGGCACTCACTGCCTTCGATTATGCCATGCGAGTATACCCTTACTTCCCAAAACTTTATTTAAAAATTATCTCAAAATAATGCTTATAAGTTTCAAAAATAATTTCTCAGTTTAACCTAGGCAAATATACTTAAATAAAAGTTATTATACAAAGCCATATTAATAATTAATAATTTATCTTTTAAAACAAAATGCTGACTAGTTTTTAAATAATAATAAACCTTTACAGATCATTATAAGGTTACTAAAAAATAGTTAAATATGCTTTAAACAATTTAAAATAATTAAATAACTTATTTCCAGAATATTTTTAACACTTTTAAAATTACCAAGTTAATAATTAAAAATCCTCCTTTAAAAACAAGCCCAATTCCTCGATTTTAATTTCATATCGTAAATTTGGAAATCTTACTTGAGTTCCAGTATAACCAATTTTATACTTATTTCCAAATTCACTTCTATCCTTCCGGTCTATTAAAAATCTTGATTTTAAAACTTCCTTTCCTATTTTTAAACACGTGCCACTTGAACATTTACTATAAAAATCCTTTTATTTACTTTATTCCAAAATCCTTGTTCACAATAACCCGAAATAGTTACATTACAAATTTCAAAACCATTTACTTTACCCAATAGATTTACCTAAAAACTCTATATAAACATTTTACTTTAAAAACCTTATTTCCGATTCTTTACCAATTTAAAACATATTTTATTGGTATTTAAAAACACCAAAAATCCAGGTTAACTGCCATAACATCTAATCAATTCAACAATAACCTATCACAGATTTATTCAAACAAACATATATCACTATATATGCAATTAAATTGAACATTTTTAGGAATCCAGTTGGATCCCTCCAACATGTTTTCCTGCATCCATAGATGTTAGCACAACAATAAAAATACCAATTCCGCTTCAAGGCGGAATATCGCGGTATATAGGGTCATCCGCTATTATGCGGGGTGCATAGGATCTCATCCGCTATATCTATGCGGGAATATCAATCACTCCAATATATATATAATACTATATATAATATCATGTCCAACTGATTAAAATGCATCAATTCACCCAATCAATCATTTATTAATTTTAACCATTAAAAATTAATACCAGCAGTCCAAAACTGAGTGAGATTAACTCGCATTGATTTTTAATTCACCAAACGCTCAAATTTTTAAATTAAATCGAACACGTTCGATTTAACTTAATTTTTTTGCTAGCTTCAACCGTCGCCAATTCTGTTCCAGCACGTAGCATTCGTCGCTGCAATTTCGGTGCCACTTGTTTCGTCCGATTCCGACCTCGTATGACAAAGATATGCAATTTCAAAGTTTTGAATATAATTTATAAAAATAAATTCTTTTTTTTATTTTTTATTTTATAATAAACACAGATCTGGCCGTACAATCTGGAAAAAGAATCAGGGTCGCATACTTCATCTTCTCACGCGTCCGCTCTCAGGGTACTCGAACCCACTCGTCGCATATCCTCGCCAATTCTCACGACCACCCCCCTCAATGATAAATCGATCAGAGGCCATCATGCCGAAGCTCATCGTCGACTCCACCCATGGCCGAAAACTCATCAAGCTCAGTCATCACCTCCACCAGAAAAATGCGTGTGAACTTGTGGCCTTCCCAAGCGAAATTCTCCGTCCACGCTGCATAAAAGTCGATCACTACCGTTGAATACGTAGAGCTTGAAGAGCTCTTCGACTTTGCAGTTGGAGGTTTTCGACGTAAGTCGATGGATGGAGAGATAAATGAGGGAGAGCGAGGGAGTGTTTCGGCCATTTATTTGCTCGTGGCGGCTGCGTATTAGAACTAGGGTTTTTACTGTTTTGAAACAGTATATATACGTATATGAATATTATTTTCCAAAATTACATGCTCTTTCAAACGAACTCCAAACGAAGCGTGCCGCCTGGCGTTTATAATTTTTTACCTCTATTCTGAACACAATGGAACATGTTTCTTAGCCTAGTTCGATCGTATGTGGAAGATAGCATTTTGAACCAAATTAAAATATTAAATTTTCAATATTTATTTCAACGCGTTTCTATCCCGTACGACCAAACGATAACTCCAAACGCTATGAAATTTGAAATCCGATAATAATACACTATCACGGATCCAATGGAACTGGTTTCGTCGAATTCCAAGACTGTTACCTGGAAGGCTATTTTAACTCGTCGATTATATCGAGCGATTTTCAAAATCGTCGAAATCGTTTAAAATTTCAATTTTTAAAACTTACTAACTCCATTATAATTCAAATAGAATTTATATTCATATTAGAAATCATTCTGATTCATTTTAAATCAAAGTTCAATTATTTACACTATTACCATATATTAACTCCCACTATTAAATTTATATATAAAATTCCAACTTTTAAATTTATCGACTTTTAATTCTATTCAAAGTCTATTACCATCACTCTAATTCAAACAAAGTTTAAAATCAGCTTATACAACATTTCCAATTCTATTTAACTCTAGATTCCCATTTTTACCCAATTTCAAATATTAAATTTATATTTACCAAATCTAATTAATCGCTATATCTGAAATGTTAAACTATTTTACTGATTCTTTCAAAATCCCCATATTCAAAAATCAACTAACAATTCAAATTCAACATTTAAAATAAATTAAATGTTTAAAATTAAACGACCAAAATCCCGGGTCGTTACAGAAACAGTACAAAGGGTTACACCAATACAGAAATTTCGAAGTTACAAAACCTAAGTACCATCATTGTGTGATGACCAGTATTTCAGAAGGTTTAAATCGACAATAATCCACACATGTCCAACTCAAACAATCCGAAACACAGATAATCAATGGGGTTAATTAAGAAAAATAAGAAAAGAAGAAAACAAACACAGAATCTTGCAGCGGAATGACAAAATATAATAATCAAATAAATAGTTCATAAAGCTGTTTATACTATACAATTGATTAAAATTTTGCAACATCTATCAGAGTTATATATACAACAAAACAATAGAATAATGCAGCGGAACAACAATGATGCTCCAACATTCACAGAGAGTACACAATTATTAAAATCCAGTAACGTACACCAAATCCAACCATTTCATTCTGGAGTCTCCTCCACGTACACAGTTGTTAAAGTGGTTCCAACATTGACAGAGAATATGCCAATAATCGGCCCGTCTCTATAACAACTAAACGTCGTTTTACACACCGGTTGGTTCTTTTACATTTTGAAAACGATTCACTTGATATCAAAATATCATATTCGCTTCAAAATATCATATTTACTTCAATATGTCATATTCACTTCAAAATATTGTTTTATTCACTTCAAAATCAATTTCATTTCAAAACATCATATTTACTTAAAATATGTCAATATCACTTGGAGATCATTTCCAATATATCAATTTTACTTCCAAAATTGTTTCGAATTTCTACTTAGGTTATAACTTCAATTTAACCAATTTGCATCTAAATATACGATTTAAATATAAACAGTTCCCAACATGAAAAGTTTGAATTTTTTTGAAATAGTTTGAAAATTTTAAATAGTTAAAAATAGTTTAAATAGTTTAGAGATTTAAAACAGTTTGATATAAAATGGTTTGAATATTGAAAATGGTTTATATAGTAAAATAGTTTGGAAAATCAAAATCATTTGAATATGTAAAAAGATAGATTTCAAACAGTTTATATTAAAATAATTTATTTTGAAAATAGTTTCAAATCAACTGTTTCTTTCCGTTTCCAATAAATCTGGACTCAGGTCCAAATTTCAATCAAACTGATTTAATTTCAAATCTTCAATCTCAAATCAATTTAAATCGACTCAATTTCGATTCCAATTTAATCAGTCTCAATTTCAATTTCAATTCAAATTAATTTCGATTTCAATTGATTCGATTCAAATAGTTTAAGTTCAATTCAATCCTCCATTTTAAACCATTTTAGTTTATATAAAGTTCGAGTTCAATTTCAGAATATCGATTTAAATCATTTAAATCAAATTAAACTTCATTGTTCAATTTAAGGTTCAAATCTTCAAAATAATTCAATTCCGAGCTCACATCTTGAAATATCCATTTAAATTACTTTTACTTGGATATATTTCAAAGTTCGAATAAAAGTTCAAATCTTTTAAACAATTCAATTTCCATAATTTGAGTCATATTTCAATTATAACTTCAACTTTCAAATTCAATTCTTTAAACACTTCTGTTAACAAATTTCAATTTCAACATTTCAAGCTCGAGTTCGAAAATAATCCAATTCCCATATTTCAATTCAATTTTATTTTTATTAAAAAATCATTTGAATAAATTCAATCCAAGAATTGAAAACCATTTAATTTAAAAAATTCGATGTCCGTATATAATTTTCTATCCTATGACCAAGTGAATAGTTATTCCAATTTAATTTTAGGGATGGATATATATCATTTCAATCCAAAATAAATGTCAAGGGTATATATCATTTCCACCTATTTCTTAATTTATTCGAAATAATTCAAATAACTGTTTATATACTGTCAAATAATATACAAAGTCATAACAGGATATATATAAAATAAATAAACATCCAATCATCCAAAATATCAACCAATAGTCATCCATCACAATGAACATCTGTAACGGCCCGAAGATTTTCGACTTCTGAAAATCGACAATAATACGTTCACTGTATAGAGTGTCGCGCAGTCGAGTGCCGAAGTGCTAGGTTGTTAGGGTTTAAGAAGAAAAAGAGATAGAATAAGAACGGAAAACAACAGCACAGAATCTCACAATCGCAGTGAAACAAAATGTAATATAAAATAACAGCATTTTATACAGAAAAGCTATAACTGTCAATATACATTCAAGATATCAGAGTATAAACAAATCTGGACAGTTATAATAACTTGTCCCTAAATACTTACCATACAGTCTATAATACACAGCGGAACATAATCAACGCGTCTCTGCCATCCGACTTTTCTCCTGAGCTCCAAAAGCATCCTATCCTAAAAATCTGTAACACTCGGTCTGACCCGAGCATTACAATAATGTAACACCCGAGTAGGGCTGGAAACTAGCGTGAGTGAACGTACTAGATTTGAATACATAAGTAATCAAACTCCCTTGAAAAGAACCAAGGTAACTCGTACAAGCTACGAGTTTCCATCTGATTATAACCAACGCTTTTACAGAAATCCATCGATATTGCAGTCCTGTCTAGGTACAGTTACTTATCTAAAATAATCAAATTTTCTTAATTTATTCAATTCCAGTCTATTAAACTTTATAATGAAAACCGCAAAGGGTAGTAGTAAATTTCAACTCAAGTGTTTTCGGTTGATACTAATACCCGATACCGGTCTCCTCGGATCTAAGTAATAAATTAAGGAAGGCAAATTGTTTGAATTAAAAAGTTTACTATCTAGGGTGACAATAATCAAATATGGGGATTTATTATAGATTTTGTTTAAAATAAAATGTATCATTCCTTAAATCTCATTATTTTAATTTGTCTGACCATTCGTTCCCATGGACAAGAAAAATAGATATCCAATAGAATTAAGCCAAGATATAGATCGTTAACCAGATTAACAATCTATAACAATATCAAACAATCTCACACCCGGATTTAATAACTTTGATTTACCGAAATCCGTTTATGTTTAAATCCAAATCAATTACACATTCAAGCAATTTAAAACAGTTTTCTTAGTTAATTAAAATTAACACACTACTCAATATCTCACTTGTAATTTACATAAGTTGAGTCAATGATAAAATTATAATTAATTTATTACTCATTAAATTATGAAATATCGTTGAAAACTAGTTACGGTTTTTAAAATGAAAACATATTTTTAGTTAAAGAAGAAAATATAAATTATCTTATAAATGCATATGTCTAGATTTCATTCCTTCTTCTTCTTTCTTTTTCTTCTTTCTTTTTTTCATCTTTTTCTTCGTTTTCTTTTATTTTTTTTCTTTCTTTATCCTTTTTTTCAAATTTCTAGCCCAACCCCGCCCATTCTCCTACTTCTCCCCTTTCTTTCTATCTATTCAATCTTCCCAGATTTCTTTTTCCTTCTCTGCTTTCCTTTTCTTTCTTCTCGCGTACACGCCCGTGCACGTTCACCTGCACACGCCGTCGACCCACCAGACGTCACCGTCGACCATCAACTCCAACCACGCAAACCCCCTGACCATCCTAATTTTGCTCGACAACCACCTAATCGAATTCTCATACTCAAAACCATACCCAGGAACGATCACGACCACCCTTTCCCTCCTCGTCCAACCGCCTCCGACCACTGGAGATTCCCAAAATTCACCAGCACCTTCGCCATGGCCTTCCCTTCCTTTTCCCCCCATACCGAAGCTCTGACTCTTCCTCACGACACCATCATCGCCTCAAAACCGACCACGATCAAAACTCGCCCCCAAACCCTAAATCGTCTCCGACCAATCAACACGCCGCCTGGTAAAATACGTTGCCATTTTTCCCACAATCCCCATCTCCGCAGCCTCCTTCTGACCAATTCCCGGTCTCCACCATTTACGACTTCGCCGAAAAATGCCCAAAAACGTCATTCTGTTCAACCACGAATTCCCCCACTCAAACTCCACTAAAAATTCCGTAATCACCATAAAAAATCAGCATTTTTGATGCCGATCACATTCATATAAACCAAAGCAATAAACATGATGTTCGAATTCTCTTCATTTTGATTTATTTACTGTAAAATATACTTTTCAACGTTTTACACTTCATATTATTCAATAAAACAATTTTTAAAACGAAGTACAATCGAAAACAAGCAGATTTCCTTTTAACATCATAACCTAAAACTAATTAAGTTGAGAGATAGGAAATTATGAAGCTAGGCATGACATCTTCTTATATATATACAGAACAGAGATGAAAACAATGTACAGGTTTAGGTTCTTCTGGCTATAACTTGACATATGTTCACATATATGTATACTTGTATTTCAGTTTTTCAAGCATACTTGACAACAATACTTCTAAGTTATACATTCAAGCACAAACCAAATTTTCAGTTTATAAAAGTATGTTTACTCACCTTTTTCCTAGAACAAAGGCCACCTTTTTTTTAAGATACTTGCTTGCTCTTTGGTTTTGATTCCTGTACTTGAATGCTTTATATCTCCTTTAAGTTTGTAATGGTAGTTTGTATATGTAATTTTTCTTTCTTTCGTATATGAAGTAGGATGTATATATGAAGGCAACAAAACAATGATAGGTATGTGTATATATGTAGGGTGGAAGTGTACAGAGGAAGGTAGGGGTCTGCACATATGCAGGCTATGTCTTTTAAAAAAAAAATTCATTTCCTTTTTCTTTCTTTTGAGCTGATGATATCTTTGGTTTGGTTTTATATAAAGTTGATTTGATTTTCCATGTTGATTTGATTAAATATGTGTTTGAGAGGATATATCTCTTGATGATGTCCCCTTAAGCTCATCCACATCCTTTCATATATGTACATATATATTTATCCCCTACATGTTTCTTATGCTTACCAATATATATATAGACACACACACACACACTCTATTTCACATAACATACACACATATATTGTTTGTCATCATATGCATACATTTACTTATACATTTCTATATTTACAAGTACTATATCCATCTTAACTTATGTATATCTACAATTTACTTCATATATATACCTATCCATTATTTTTCATAACATCACTTCATATGGGCATGTATACATACTCTCTATACACATTTCTTCATATAGGCATATACGCATATATATTACTTTATACTTGTATATTTTTAATTATCATCAAGCTTATGTGTATATACATATTTATTTTATTTTCCATCATGAAGCATTTACATGTACATACCTCTATATATATTTTACATGCACCCTTTTACATAATATATATATATACATATACTTATTTATTTACATGTGTTGGTCATCATTGACACATATTTTTTTTCATATTTATACAATTTTCATATATTTTACTTCATATAGGCATCTATACATATATATATACATTTATATACTTATATATATTATCAAACACCCTAAAGCTTGTATATATATATATATATATATATATTTATGGATATTTATCTTAATTTAAATGGTGGAGTTTACATATACATAAAATCCTTTTTCTATAAGATTTATCATAGTCAGAGATTTTATAATTCAATATTTAATATAGTTTTTAAATCAATTTATATATATATTCAGATATTTTAATTATCAGAAATTCATTTGTTCATCCCAATAATTTAAAACAGTTAATCACCCAATTAACAGACGACAAAAACCCGGGTCGTTATATTCCTCCCCCCTTAGAAGTTTTCGTCCTCGAAAAGGAATGAAGCGAGAATTTTTAATCCTGATGTTTATTATTAATTAAATCATCCTTTTAAACATTAAAACTTCTCACTCTTTTACTATACAGTTTTTTTTAACACTTTAAAATTATATAGTATTACCAAGCCAGTTTTATAAAATTACTTTTTATAACTCGATGTCTTAACAAGTCCATACTTGTTCTCACAAAAATTTAGTCATACGTTGATCAGGCGTAGGACTGAAAATCTATAAGTACGTAGTAGACCCATTTCAACACCCAGTGAAAATACTTGGAAAACTTTTTGGAAGAATGCTATGGAAATCATCACCCCCTCCATGGGTCGCAGTTAGCACGATGATTGCGTCGCCATCCCGGCGAAATCCATAAGAAAACTGTAGGCATCCGCACCTCTCGACTTTCGCCATGGAACTGCACAAATCGCAGCTACACCCAGGGTTGCGTTGCTATCATAGCAAAACCTGTGTAATTGTAGGCATCAGCGCCCCTCGAATTACGCTGCCAAACGAAACTTTACCACATAGATCGCAGACTACACAAAGCTATGTCACTGTTCCAGTGGAACCCAGTGTAGACTATAGGCACTCACTGCCACACGAATTTCGCTATGGAACCAAACCACATAGATCGCAATCTACTGATGTTACGTCGCTATCTCAGCAAAATAAAACATAGATTGTAGGCAATCACTGCCACTCGACTTACACTATGGAACGGCGATAGATCGCAGTTACACCAGGTTACGTTGTCGTCACAGCATAACCCCAATGTATCTGTAGGCATCAGCGCCACATGAATTACGCTACCCCAAACACAATCCTCAGGAACTAAAGTTTTGCCCGGACGTCCTCTGGGATCCAAATTTAGAACCCCCCTTAGAGCTCAAGGCAGAACCACCCAATGGATCGCCTACTATAATTTTCAACTCTCAATGGGAGTGCCTTTTTCTCCATACCATTCTCAAAACATTTCATACTATATACATATAGTACCTTTCAAACCATACTCTTTATATGAATCACATATAAACCTCATTTACACAAAATCGATAATCCTCAAATTTGGTTTACCAAATTTCCAAAATTTGCTTTTTGCAAAATCAAAAGCCTTTCAAAACCAATGAGTTCCAAAACCCTTTCAGTTTCATTCTCATAAAATCATTCTTATATATATAAGATTATTCTTTCAACTTGAATAATTTTCGAGTCACTACATACTTATATAAATTCCACTTTATATTTCAAATATCCTTTAAAGATTATTTCCTTCCGGTTATACTTTCATTAAGGGAAGTTTTTAATATATAACAAATATATACAACCTCATTAATGCCAAATCAAATTTTTTTTCAAGTTCGATTTCCTTTTTCAAAGTCATTTGTAACATTACCTACTTCTTATAAGTGAGTTTTCAGTTATAATACTATCCAATTCCCATTTTAAAATCATCATATTCTCCTCAAAAGATACTATTTTACTTCAAAATCACTTTTACCTTAATATCCGATTTCGGTTCCAATTCAACATTGCTTCGAATTCCATTTGGGTTATAACTTCAATTTAAATCCATGATTTAAATATAAATAATTTCCACTCTAACTAGTTTGAATTTAGAACATAGTTTGAATAGTTGTAAAATAGTTAAATAGTTAATATAAGATAGTTTGAGTTTTAAAAAGAATGGTTTGTATAGTAAATAGCTTGGAAAATCGAAATAAATTTGAATATATAAGAAGATAGTTTTTAAGACAGTTTATATTAAAGCAATTTATATGAAAATAGTTTCAGAGTTAAACTGATTCAGTTTCCAATCTCCAATTAGAATCAATTTTCAATTTCCATTCCCATTTAAATTGATTCAATCCAGATTCACATTCGAATTAACCTCGATTCCCATTCTAATTCAAATCAATTCCTATTCTGAATTCGAACAAATCCAACTTTGATTACAATTCCAATTAATTCAATTTAGTTCCACTTTGAATTAATTTCAATTCCATTCCCAAATTTTACACCATCTCGATTTATATGAATTTGAGTTCGGTTTTCGAAATGCTGATTTAATTACTTAAATCAAATTAACCTTTAACGTTTACTTTAACATTTACTTTAACAACCCAAGTCTTTAAAATAATTCAATTCTGAGCCTAATTTCCATATATTCTTTTAAATTACTTCTACTTAAACTTATGTGAGGTTCGAGTAAGAGTCCAAATCTTTTTAAACAAATCAATTTTCGGAATTCAATTGATTACCCACTTATAACTTCAAACTTTGAAACCCAATTCTTAAACAATTTTGGTTGACCGGTTCATTTTATCATTTCAAACTTAACTTCAAAATGATTCCATTTCCATAAATTCAATTCTTATTTCTTAAAAATCAAAATCATTTAAATAGTTTCAAAATAAAGTTTTATTTCTATTTAATTTCAGGAATGGATATATATCATTTCACTCCACTTTTCAATTTAATCGAAATAATCCAATTTACAGTTTTATATATGTTGTCAATAACAAACAGGATGATAGCAGGTTATGTCAAAGTAAATAAACATCCAAATTATTTAAACATCAATCAATAGCATCCATCACAAATTTTCAGAATTAGAAACTCATTTTATTTCAAAATTCGTTTGAAATCATACATAACTTCTTATCAAATCCATACTCTTCTCTTTCACAATTCAATTTATTTAACTTCCACAAGTTAAATCTTAATTTCACCTTGAAATTCCAAAGTCGGGTTATAAGTCCGAAACTTATTTGTCTTGCCTTAAGTTAAATTCCAATTTATTCAATCCATCTAATTTTACATTCCAAATCCAATTCTTATTAATATCACTTCCCACTTATAAGTTCAAAAACTTATTTCTCTTTGGGTTATACATCTCATTCTAAGAGGGATCTCAGAACTCAAACATCAATATCTATTTCAAATTAACTTAGAAACCATATATATCCACATATATATACACACATATATCCCATATATACATATTTATCCCATTAACATACCAAATCCCACTTTAACTTTAAACCATTCTTGGTTTTTAATCCAAACAAATTCATCTTCAAACAACTCTTGTTTTAAAATAAGGATTTCTAAATTCAAAAATATTCTAAATAATATTATTTATTATTTCCTTCAACACTTTGAAGCAAATTTCAAAATTTTTTGGGGCTTAGATCCAAAATTTCACACTTAAGATCCATTTTAAATTTATAAGTCATATTTATAAATTCAGCTTATAATTTTACCTCCATAAACATTTCACTCTGTTTTATCATTGTTTATTCTGTAATAAACATCCTTAATTTAAACACAACAACAAATTTTATGATAACAACCAATATTATCATATCTAGAAACCCATCACACCATATATTCCATAATAACTTCCTGAAAAATGCAATCAGGGTAAATTTATTTCATTTCAAAACACTTTGAAAAACATTCCCGAAATCTCCGGGATTTAAAATTCTGCTTTGAGTTTACTTTTTAGCTTAACTTATTTGTGTAATTAATCCTTACCCAAATTTCTATTTGGTTATATGCATATTTAACCACTTAAATCTTATAATCTTATTTGATTATAATAATTACAACCAATCACCTTAACATGCTATAATAATTCAGAAAAATTATTTCTTTTATATATCAAAATCATTTAAAAATCATTTTTAAAATCATTATATAAGAAAATAACAAGTACGCCCTCATATACAATACACCCAACTCATTCTATGGTACTACTAACCCTATCTCTAATGAGTAATCCCCACCAGAGCCAAGGTTCTCGCTTAACCTTCAGCTCTGATACCACGTGTAACGGCCGGGAGATTTTCGACTCCCGAAAATCGACACTAATACGTTCACTGTATAGAGTGCTGAGCAGTCGAGTTCCGGAATGCCAGGCTGTTAGGATTTAAGAAGAAAAAGAGAGAGAATAAGAACAGAAAACAACAGCACAGAATCTCACAATCGCAGTGAAACAAAATGTAATATAAAATAACAGCATTTTATACAGAAAAGCTGTAACTGTCATTATACATTCAAGATATCAGAGTATAAACAAATCTGGACAGTTATAATAACTTGTCCCTAAATACTGACCATACAGTCTATAATACCCAGCGGAATATAATCAACGCGTCTCTGCCATCCAACTCGTCTCCTAAGCTCCAAAAGCATCCTATCCTGAAAATCTTTAACACTTGGTCTGACCCGAGCATTACAGTAATGTAACACCCGAGTCAGGCTAGAAACCAGCGTGAGTAAACGTACTAGATTTGAATACATAAGTAATCAAACTTCCTTGAAAAGAACCAAGGTAACTCGTACAAGCTACGAGTTTCCATCTGATTATAACCAACGCTTTTACAGAAATCCATCGACATTGCAGTCCTGTCTAGGTACAGTTACTTATCTAAAATAATCAAATTTGCTTAATTTATTCAATTCCAGCCTATTAAACTTTATAATGAAAACCGCAAAGGGTAGTAGTAAATTTCAACTCAAGTGTTTTCGGTTGATACTAATACCCGATTCCGGTCTCCCCGGATCTAAGTAATAAATTAAGGAAGGCAAATTGTTTGAATTAAACAGTTTACTATCTAGGGTGACAATAATCAAATATGGGGATTTATTACAGATTTTGTTTAAAATAAAACGTATCATTCCTTAAATCTCATTATTTTAATTTGTCTAACCATTCGTTCCAACAGACAAGAAAAATAGATATCCAAAAGAATTGAGCCAAGATATAGATCGGTAACCATATTAACGATCTATAACAATATCAAACAATCTCACAGCCGGATTTAATAACTTTGATTTATCGAAATCCATTTACGTTTAAATCCAAATTAATTACACATTCAAGCAATTCCAAAACAGTTTTCTTAGTTAATTTAAATTAACACGCTACTCAATATCTCACTTGTAATTTACATAAGTTGAGTCAATGATAATATTATAATTAATTTATTACTCATTAAATTATCAAATATTGTTGAAAACTAGTTAAGGTTTTTAAAATGAAATCAGATTTTTAGTTAAAGAAGAAAATATAAATTATCTTATAAATGCGTATGTCTAGATTCCATTTCTTCTTCTTCTTTCTTTCTTTTTTTTCTTCTTTTTCTTTTTATTTTTTTCTTTCTTTATCCTTATTTTTTTCTAATTTCTGGCCCAACCCGACCCATTCTCATACTTCTCCCCTTTCTTCCTATCTATTCAATCTTCCCAGATTTCTTTTTCCTTCTCTGCTTTCCTTTTCTTTCTTCTCGCGTACACGCCCATGCACGTTCACCTGCACACGCCACCGACCCACCCGGCGTCACCGCCGACCATCGACGCAAGTCAACTCCAACCACGCAAACTCCTTGACCATCCTAATTTTGCTCGGCAACCACCTAATCGAATTCTCGTACTCGAAAACATACCCAGGAACGATCACGACCACCCTTTCCCTCCTCGTCCAGCCTCCTCCAACCACTGGATATTCCCAAAATTCACCAGCACCTTCGCCATGGCCTTCCCTTCCTTTTTCCCCATACCGAAGCTCTAACTCTTCCTCACGACACCACCATCGCCTCAAAACCGACCACGATCAAAACTCTCCCCCAACCCTAAATCGTCTCCGACCGATCAACACACCGCCTAGTAAAATACGTCGCCATTTTTCCCACACTCCCCATCTCCGCAGCCTCCTTCTGACCAATCCTCGGTCTCCACCATTTACGACATCGCTGGAAAATGCCTAAAAACGTCATTCTGTTCAACCACGAATTCCCCCACTCAAACTCCACTAAAAATTCCGTAATCACCATAAAAATCAGCATTTTTGATGCCGATCACATTCATATAAACCAAAGCAATAAACGTGATGTTCGATTCTCTTCATTTTTATTTATTTACTGTAAAATATACTTTTCAATGTTTTACACTTCATAATATTCAATAAAACAATTTTTAAAACGAAGTACAATCGAAAACAAGTAGATTTCATTTTAACATCATAACCTAAAACTAATTAAGTTGAGAGATAGGAAATTATGAAGCTAGGCATGACATCTTCTTATATATATACAGAACAAAGATGAAAACAATGTACAGGTTTAGGTTCTTCTAGCTATAACTTGACATATGTTCACATATATGTATACTTGTATTTCAGTTTTTCAAGCATACTTGACAACAATACTTCTAACTTATACATTCAAGCACAAACCAAAATTTCAGTTTATAAAAGTATGTTTACTCACCTTTTTCCTAGAACAGAGGCCACCTTTTTTTTGAAGATACTTGCTTGCTCTTTGGTTTTGAT
Source organism: Allium fistulosum (assembly GCA_030737815.1). NCBI lineage: Eukaryota > Viridiplantae > Streptophyta > Magnoliopsida > Asparagales > Amaryllidaceae > Allium > Allium fistulosum. The sequence goes on along the minus strand of CM060902.1, from coordinate 1,039,780,474 downwards.
TCCTGTACTTGAATGCTTTATATCTCCTTTAAGTTTGTAACGGTAGTTTGTATATGTACTTTTTCTTTCTTTCGTATGTGAAGTAGGATGTATATATGAAGGCAACAAAACAATGATAGGTATGTGTATATATGTAGGGTGGAAGTGTACAGAGGAAGGTAGGGGTCTGCACATATGCAGGCTTTGTCTTTAAAAACAAATTGCATTTTTTTTCTTTCTTTTGAGCTGATGAGATCTTTGGTTTGATTTTATATAAATTTGATTTGATTTTCCATGTTGATTTGATTAAATATGTGTTTGAGAGGATATATCTCATGATGATGTCCCCTTAAGCTCATCCACATCCTTTCATATATGTACATATATATTTATCCCCTACATGTTTCTTATGCTTACCTATATATATATATATATAGACACACACACACACACTCTATTTCACATAACATACACACATATATTGTTTGTCATCATATGCATACATTTACTTATACATTTCTATATTTACAAGTACTATACCTATCTTAACTTATGTATATCTACAATTTACTTCATATATATATACCTATCCATTATTTTTCATAACATCACTTCATATGGGCATGTATACATACTCTCTATACACATTTCTTTGTATAGGCATATACGCATATATATTACTTTATCCTTGTATATTTTTAATTATCATCAAGCTTATGTATATATACATATTTATTTTATTTTCCATCATGAAGCTTTTACATGTACATACCTCTATATATATTTTACATGCACCCTTTTACATAATATATATACATATACTTATTTATTTACATGTGTTGGTCATCATTGACATATATTTATATTTTTTCATATTTATACAATTTTCCTATATTTTACTTCATAGAGGCATCTATACATATATATACATTTATATACTTATATATATTATCAAACACCCTAAAGCTTGTATATATTTACATATATATATGGATATTTATCTTAATTTAAATGGTGGAGTTTACATATACATATAATCCATTTTCTATAAAATTTATCATAGTCAGAGATTTTATAATTCAATATTTAATATAGTTTTTAAATCAATTTATATATATATATTCAGATATTTTAATTATCAGAAATTCATTTGTTCGACCAACCAAAATTAATATCCCAATAATTTAAAACAGTTAATCACCCAATTAACAGACGACAAAAATACGGGTCGTTACAACATCCAAAACAGCCAATAAATCACAATCGATAAGTATCCTAGATATGGAGTTGATAACATCCTGACATGGGTCGCTAACCCCGGGTTGTGCATCATACTCTGTCTTTAGTCATTTTTAATGTCGAGGTTATGTTCGACATTTTTCACACGTGTCTTCATCACTCGAACAGAACATGAATCCCAAATTGGATCCTCACATCTCGAACAGATCACAAAACCACACATGGATTTCCATATCTCAACAAATATCAGAATCACACATGGATTCCCACATCATGAATAGATCATGAACAACTACATGTGTTCGAGCATCTTAAACAGATCTTGAATCTCTACATAGATTCCCACATTTCCACTTCCAAGAGATAGAACACATATCTCAGCCTTGAAGTGGTTTTGGTAAGTAAAACGCTTGCCAATCCCGATCTCTTTAAGACTGAATCGATTAATTTGGTCATTCAATGATACTGAGAACGGTCGCATATGGAAACCAACTCGTATACTTATCATGTTTTCGATATTTTCCTCTCGCACTATCCCTCGATCAAGAGTGAAGCTGGTAGGTTAGAGCTCTATTGCTCATATCCCTTCACGAACATCGGTCTTAATTCCCACAGATAGGCAAGCCTACTTCATCGGCTTTTAGTGCTAAGTGTACGAATAAAAGTTTTCCATAAACTAGGAAACAAACAAAGCACGATCAAGTCACGTAAGCGACTTCTAATCCCTTTTTTATTTAATTAATCTTTTATTAATTAAAACATCTTTTATCAGTAAAACTTCTTTATCTAACAAAACATAGTTTATGAATTCCTACTATTCATTTGTATTGTTTCAATACTTCAAAAAGAATTCATATACTTATCGCAAATGGTACAAGTATATTCACAAATCATTAACAAGATTTCTTACTTTAAACCTTTGTTTTTTTATACTTCAAAAAGTATTCATATACTTATCACAAATGGTATAAGTATATTCACAAATAATTAACAAGATTTTTTACTTGAAACCTTTTCACTTTTCCTATACTCCAAAATATCCATTTTAAGGATCTAAGTACTTTTACAAATCCATTCAAAAAGGTTTTAGACTAATGTTAATTAAACGTTGTCACTACAAATCCAAAACCATTTCACTTTTTCTTATCTTTAAATCATTCTTTTAAAGATCTATTTACATTCATAAGTATAATAAAAAAGGGTTAAAGACGAATGCGATTAATACATTGTCACAACAAACCCAAACCATTTTCCTACTTGTTACTATCTTTACAAACCTTTGTTTTAAAGATCTGAGTTTGTATTCAGTCAATTTCAGTATGGATTAATTTACTATCAAGTTCTAAAGACGATTGGTTATACAAATCATGATTCATACGCTTAACTCATTTCCGACATTCCAACCTAACTATTCCTCGCTCAAGAGCGAAGCCAGGTAAGTATGGGCACTGGTTGCTCTAAGCCTTGTCTAAACACTTCAGCCTTGAATCTCACAAATAGATAAGTTTATCTCATCGGCTTTTAGTGTTAAGTATAGTATTAATGATTTCCATAGACAATAAGAAATCAGCACGATTAACACGTTTTTGACATTTTCCGCTTACATATTCCTTGGTTAAGAGGGAAGCCCGTTAGCTTAAGCTCTATTGCTCCATCCCTACTTGACATCAATCTTAACTCTCACAAATGGATAAGATTACTTCGTCGGCTTATTAGTGTTAAGCATAGTTAATCACTTTCCTAATAAGTAATAAACAACCTTATTAACCCGTTTCTGATATTCCCGACTTAACTATTCTTCGTTTAAGAGGGAAGCCCGATAAGTTAGAGTTCTATTGCTCCTTCCCTACTCGACATCAATCTTTAACTCTCAAAAATAGATAAGCCTACTTCATCGGTTTTAGCGTTAAGCAAAGTCAATTACCTTTTTAGACAAGTAAGTAAATAACAAGATTAACACGTCTCCGACATTCCAACTTATATTGTTCCTCATTCAAGAGTGAAGCCATTTAAATTTGGGCACTGGTTGCTTCAAGCCTTGCTTAGACACCTCATTCTTGAATCTCACAAACACACAAGTTCACTTGTCGGCTTTCAGTGTTAGGCCTAACCAATCACCTTTGCCGAAACTTATATATATAAAATAATACTTTAGAAATAATTGTACATAGGTTTTTAAATGTCTATGTAAAATATTACATGAAAATAACTAATTTAGTAGTTTGATTAAAAACATGTTTTACATTTTACAGCACTTTACTTTCAAAATTCATAAAAATCATTAAAATTATATATTTAAACTTCTATTCTATTTTTCATAATCCAATACATTTTATAAGAACTTCCATAGAAATTTTATTAAGAAATGAAATTAGAAACCATTTAAATCAGTGAAAACTAGCCAAAACGTCGCATTTTAAATACTAAAAACAATAAGCGACTTACTACAACATTTATAAGTGCTGTTATAAGTCCTTGTTAAAACAACATTGAAAAACACAATCTTTACAACTAGTTTTAACCACTTAAACAAATGATTTAAGACTTGAAATTTTTATAGTAAGTACTACCATTAGGGTACTTTAAAAAATGGAAAGAAATCCCTAAGAATATATTTCTATTTATTTATAAAAATTGCCGAAAATAAAGGATTCCGAAGTGCACTTATAACGGCTATTCTCGTTCCAAACACTTTCAAACTTACTTCAATTTAACACACAAGTTAAACAACCATTTGAACATCAAGTCATGGACACGCTATACGTTTAAAAGGGTAATAGAAGTGAGGTTATACAATATAAAGTTATCATTTTCTTTCAAAAGCAAGAGGGGTCCAAAGTTTATAACTTTGCTTAGTTAATGTCACTTTAACTATTATACTTTGCACCCAACATATATATACACAATATATACAAACAAGATAGTGAGATAACTCACTCATATCCATGCCTAACCTAAGCACAAAGCTATAAGAACCAAAGAACCACCTCCTTCCATCAACACAAGCCTAAAGGTCCAACCTTTAGTACTTCCAAACCAAAGCCGCCTTCCTCCTCCTCCATGCCCACGGCCTATCCAAGATCCCCCTCTTCCTCTCACCTACTCCCACTTCTTACTTGCGAATCATGCTTTCCATGATGTCTAAGGCCCAAAGCCAAAGTTTAAAAGAGATTAGAGAAAATTTGGTTAACTTTTGAAAAAGTTAGAGAGTAATTAGTGGATTAATGCTTAAGCACTTCCACCATTTTCAACATCCCTACTTCATCTTAAGCTTTGGAATTTATTTATGATTATTAAGTGAACTCCTCCCCATTATTTATAGGCTTCAAATGGTGAAGAATAAGCTTGATCTCACCCCCTTGGAAGGCTTACCTTCCATCACATCTACTTTATCATATGCTTAACACTTAAGCATTTCCATTTATGCACACTTCTCATTTATGTCACTTCTCTTTTAAGCTAATTACCATTATACCCTCACCATTATAATATCTCTTATCCATTAGAACATTCTAGAACATTCCAAACTCAATGAAGAGGTGTATTTGTTAATTAGTTGCTAATGTGTTCATTTGATCATTAGCTTAAGAGTTAAATGTTTCCTTATTTGCTCATTTTCCTTTTTTGCTCATTCTCCTATTTAATTAGCCACAAACATAAAAATATTTTAAGTTGCTAATTATCTCCTAAATGATTAATTAGACATGTGAAAAAAGCTCGAACAACTTTTGTTGTGAAAAAAGTTGTTTATCGATAAATGATTTTTGGTCATATTATCGATATTTTTCCAATGAATATATTTTTATAAAAAAAATTCCAAAATAATTTTACCATCATTACTTATGATTTAAAAGGGGGTTAAAAAGCTTATTACATCATTTTAATAACTTTTAATTCAAGATTCAAATATTTAAATAATTCAGATATTTAAATATGAAGTGTCCGAAATTACGAGTCGTTACAGAATTTGTTCTGCTAAACACATATCCAAGTTAATATAATAGCAAAATGGGTTTTTATTCTGTCAAACACATGTCCAAGTTAATATGATGGCAGAATGGGTTTTATTCTACCTAATAGATGTCAACATAATCTGTTAGGTGAATTATAGCAGAACAGTGATTTATTCTGCTAAACAGATGTCAATATAATTTAATTAGTAGAACGGTGGTTTATTCTGCTAAATAGATGTCATTGGGTTTCATATTCAATTGGGGTTACTTAAGGGTAGTTAACAAGAAATCCCTTAGATTAAAATCTTCTTTTAAAAGAAAGCTGCTTCTTGAAACAAAACCGATCTTTAAAAATAAGGTGGTCTAAACTTCTAAAACTTTATTTAATAATTAAACAACATTTAAACTTTTTTAAAAATAATTAAACCTTTAATTAATAATTAAACAATAATTAACTATTAAATAAATAACTAAACCCTAATTAATCTTTGATTATTTATTAAATAATAATTTAACCCTTTAATTAATGATTAAATATTAATTAATCTCAATTAATTAATTAAATATCTTTAATTAAAAATTAAATAATAAATTAAACCTTCATTTAAAATAATTAAATCATAACTTAGTTTTAATTAAACCTTTACTTAAATTAAACTTGATTGGTAATTAATTAAAAATTAAACCTTTTTATAAATAATTAATTAATAATTAATATTAAATAAATAATTAAATAATAATTAATCCCTAATTATTAATTAAATAATAATTAACTTAAATTAATTAACTAATTATAATTAACTTAATTGATTAACACTAAAGTATAAATTACCTTTATTAACTATTGATTAAGTACTAATTATCTTAATTAATTAATTAGTTAATCGTTAAAATAATTAATTAATTAATTTTTAATTACTTAAATTAAAATTTTGAAACGCTTTGGAAAAAGAATCCTTAAGTAAAAACGCTTTTTAGATTTTCCAAAACTAGTTCATTTTACGAACCGCACTTATAGCGACTATTGTTATATGACCCAAAATATCAAAACTTGATTTTTATATTAAATAGTTTCAAGATTCTTAAATTTTATATTTTAACCACTTTATAAACTTAGTAAAAGATTTTGGAAAACTAAAACAACATTAAATCTTTGAAAACTTTTAGTAAATAAAACTAATAAAATACTATTTTTCCAAAGGATCTCAAGTCCTATTTAACATAGCAAAATTTTCAACTTTCATAACCTACATTTCCATATCCATCATTTACACATTCAACATCATATCCATAAAAAAAATTCATCACTTTACAACCAACACTTATTACTTAGACTTCATTTCAAGTCTAACTTTCAATCACACACAACAATGTACATATATAACCAATCACCCAATAATCCAACAATTCAAACACATATCATACACAAATTTATCCAACATATTAAATTTAAAAACTTTTAATTTAAAACAAAAGTTTACTCGCCAAAACCACCCTAACTTCCATTAGAACTAGAATAGAACCAAGAGCCATGCTGTATGCTTTGAAAAATGAAGATTTGGTGGCCTTAAGGCCTTAAGTGGGTTCGGCCAAGTTATGGTGAACCCGAAAATTGGTCAACTTCCAGTGGATTTTTGGACAAGTTACTCGTAGAATGTGGATAAGTTTCCAAAGGGAAAGTCCTTGGAAATTCTTTCCTCTACAATTTCAGAAAAAGAATATTTCAATTTGGATCTGTTTTGAGGGAGGTATGGTCAAAAGAAGAAGAGGTATTTTCAAACTAGAAAACTAGGGTTCGAAAATACGCTGCAAAGAAATGTGATTTGGACATGGCTAAGCTCGAAATTTGAAGAAGTGGTACACATGAAAATTGTAGCCACTGGAATTTATTACGGCTTGAAAAAAATATATCCTTTATTTGGATAAGATATGGTAGAAGGAAGAGGAGGCAAAATTGAAGAAGTGAAAGGGCTATTCATAAGCAAGAGAACAAAGTAAATTATTAAAATAGCCTTGTCCTTTACCCTCCACATCCACTTACCACATCACCATGCCACTTCACCTTCATGTATCCCATGCCCAAAAGCTTGTCTCCCCTTCCCTTTGCTTAGCCAACATGTTTTGATGCCAAATGTGCTTTGTGGTTGCATATGTTTCATGAAGCATCTTTTCTTTCTTATATTTTTAACTTAACTAAATACATTATTATACATATATGTATACATGTATATGATTTCACTTATTTGAAAATGAATGTGAATACTAAATTATTTACAGATGTGTATATCTATATAAAAGTGTTCACAATGTTTTCGATAACTTTTAGCCGACGAAAAGTCGAAAATTCGAAAAACGAATTCCAGTCATATTTTCAAATTTTCTTCGAACTATATATTTTTGTAAAGACATTTTGAAAACTATTTTACCATCATTAATTATTATTTAAAAGAGTTTATTTTAATTATAAAATCTATTATTTGAATATTTAAAATTAATTAAATATTTGAAAATCAAAACGGTGAAATTCCGGGTCGTTACAATTTCTATAAATGATTGTTTTAAACTATAGTGGTATGAAAAGTATTTTTTCCATACTTAACACCAAATTCCAAGGTAAGGAAACTTGTCCCTATCCTGAGAAATGATCATGCATGTCGAGATAAGGATAGCACGCTAACTTGTCCGACTACATTGTCAAACGGGGGATAGTACAAGTTTGAAATTGAGAAGTAATGGTAGGTATACTTTGGTCTGATTTTCCTATGATCCATTTAATTACACCAAAGAGGAAAGTGGTTTGGTTTTATTATTATCAATTTTTATATGACATTTGTTTTAACCAAAATAAGTATGGCTTTTGAAGTGAAATCTTTCTTAAGAACTTATACTGTTGAGATAAGTATATGGATATTTTTCCAAGCATTGAAAGAGTATAAATAAATAGTGAACGAGTAGTATACTTATGCGTATCTTTTGTAAAAATTCTTTTATACAACTATTTACAAAGTAATTTTTAATTAATGAAAGAATTTGTTTAAAGATGCTTAGTGGTGGCTTATGTGCTTAAGCAGGGTTGGTTTCCATACGAAATTTAATCTCTGATTTGATAGTCTGTTTATTTGATAGTTAATTAAACAACTAAAATTTTGGCCAATTTTGAAATTAATGATTGTCGATTCAATGAGACATGGATTGGATATGTTATTCAAAAACTACTCCAAACCTGAATAATCATTCGAATTGAAGACATCTTAAAGATGATCGAAGACGGAGACCTTTGAAGTGCAAGGGCTACTTGCTACTAATCTTGAGGATGATTCCAAAACGGATGTAGTAGAAGTAGTGCCTTTGGTTTGTTGATATCCTGAACAACTTGTATGGATGGATGTTAGCATTGCATTTTTCCTGGAGGGTGGTGTTAGCATTCCAAGTGGGATTTGCTTAAAAGGTAAAACGTAGACTTAAGCCTCACACTCGGTAATGACTAAAATAAGGGATATGCAGCAGGGCTATGTGGTTCACTACCATTAGGGTATTGGTCATTACCCGATCTAGATCGATATTGACCCATTTATGTATGCTAGTGACTCGATACGGTTGTTGGCTGACAACCGGGGTGATGACATATTCGGTACTATCCAAGAAGGGGAAGGCCGATCCTATGTTGGCAGGGGTTCCACGTGAGGCCCTCGCTATATTTTTTAGAGGTGTACTATGATAGGCGGTACTCCAGTAGCCTTGTCATTGTATGGAATCCATTTTCCACTGCACGCTTTACGGACTTAGTTGTGCCTAAATATGATGAAACGTGAGATACAAGCATTTCGGCTATGTTATAAATTTATTTAAACCCTAGACATTATTATAATATCATTGGATTTTCTAATAAAATGGTTTGGTTATCGTAAAGGAAAAACCCCTCCGTGTTTATGTGCGACATAGTCTTACGAGATACCTTTATTTCTGAAAGTTTTATAACATTAAAAATTCATATGATTTGAGTTTCTTATGCTGGTTTACCAGACTAATCCAGGCATTATTTTCTTATAATGCTCGGGTCAGCCCAAAAATATTTTCAGATTTAGTTATAGATGTTTTGGAGCTTCAAGTGACAAGTTGGATGTCTTCAAGACATATTCATGTATCTTTTATTTCAGCTGCATTTCTCGTATTGTATTTATCAACATTTGTGAGGATAGGTTGTTATAACTGTCCAGGCTGATGGTAGGTTAGTTTACTTTAATTGATGTATGTATATTATTGTTTTCTTTTGTAAAGATTATGTGTATATTATATATTACTCGTCACGATGTGAGATTCTATTTTACCTTTTCATTCTTTCACCCCAACAATCTATCTTTTCGGCACTCGGATGTTCGGCACATGAATGCCGTAGATGTATAAATGTCGACTTTTGTGGGTCGAAAAGGCCGGTCATCATAGAGCATGTTGATGGCATTGTAACACCCCATTAAATAAATAATAATTAATTAAAATAATTAATAAATAAATTTATTAGGCTCAAAAATAGGATTTGAGAAAATGTCATAATTTGACCACGAAACCCGCATCATTGTATTCATGATAATTTTCTAAGAACCTTTCATATATAAGCCACGTGATGAGATTTTAAATGAAGATATTATCGACATTTGAAGATTTTGGATCGAAAATAATTTAAAATAGAAATAAGGATATATATATATATATATAATATAAACATTAATAAATAATGCAAGACGCACTGGTCAACCCTTGGGAAGAGTCAGTCGACCGCTCCCCTCCAGCGGTCGATCGGTCAAAGTTAGGGCCGGCGCAATGAACCTCGGCTTGAACAGTCCAGATTTAATAAACAATAATCTAACAAATGTGATTGATTCCAGCACCTATAAATACATGTCTAACCCCTTACTTTTCTTCTTATATTTTCTGAACTGAGCAACAAAGCTCTATCATTTCTCCTTCTCCGCTACTTCTAGAAATTATAAAAATAGTATATTTATACACACACACACTGGGGAAGGGCGGAAAATAAAAGAGAAGAGAAGAAGGAGTGAATCAATTTTGAGAAAAAGGTAAATCTAAATTTATATAATCTATATTCCACTCAAACTCAAATCTCCTCTCGGACCTCTAATTTTAATAAGTATGTATGCATTTTTAGTACATATTTTGATTGGAAAGGACAAGGGTCAAGTAAGAAGGATGGATTTGGATCTGGAGATTTGGAAGCCATAAGGTGAGTGAGAAACTACATGATTACATAATACTAATTTTGTATTATTGAATTCTATTTTGATTATTACGCCTATGTGAAAACCATGGAATTTTAGGCTCAATGAATGAATATAATTGAAACCCTTGCCTGCATATTCAACAATTTGGATTGATTAATGAAAATGATATATACATACATACATATATATATATATATTTGTAATTTTATAAGAAATATCCTTAAAATTGGTGAAATATGATATTGATGTAATTGTGTAGATTATTCCAATTTGGATTATAAATTGTTAATCATTCATTTGGAATGTTTTAATTTGATATGGGATTAAGATTTTCGACATATTAGTTCATTGGGATTGTAGAATGTACAATTTAGTTGTGTTGATGCCATGTGAATTTCCATAAATTGTCCAACTTCACATTTATATATGAAAAATGTGTTGTTTGAAATAGTGAGGAATATCCAAATGAAATAGATGTGCATAGTAGGGAATTCTCCATAGTTTCCACTATCCATTTAAATAAAAATCAGAAATAATTCCCTCTACTTACAAACACGGCACAATCCCACTTTTGGTTGTTTATGGAAGATTTGCAACGGTATACTTCCTTTTTGGAAAAGATACAATTTCAATGCATTAAAATGTAGAAATGAATATTTTATGGAATTTACATATAAGTGTATATTCCTAAATTCCTAAATGTAGAAACTACAAATCACAAATAAAAATAAGGACAAATTTTCAAAAGAGACCGATTTATAAAAGTATTGGCATAAATAGGCTACTTTGAAAACTATTTGCAATTGTAGGCTAGTTTTGGCCAGCTCAGCGATGAGCTGGCCATTTTTAAAAAATAATAATACGGGGGGCGCATTTGTGAAATGTGCCCCTTAAAATTTACACTGGCGCATCTGCCAAATGCGCCAGTGTAAATTTTTCAACCTAAAACAAACTGCAAGCAGCAGTCAGTCGTTTCTCTTACAACATATTCGAACTAGAAAACTCAATTTCGTAACTTTCTTCCATTCACCTCAAAATTCATCAAAATCTCCTCAAAATCTCAAAATATACAAGGATTACTAGTTGGATTACTTCTATTGGCTATTTGGCATCAATTTGAAGGTATAAATCTAGTTTAAACTCAAACCCTATCTCAATTTTTAGGTATTTTCATATTCTACTTTTCACAAATCTACTCCCTCATTTTTATGCTTTATTATGTCATTAGTATTTGTTTAGCAATTGATTGTTCTAAAATTAATTATGTTTTTCTTTTTAGAAGTATGTCGATTTCATCCCAATTAATTGCTACTTTGATGGAAAATTGACTATGAAAGAAAACAATACACCGGTATATGTTGATGGTAAACAAAAGGGTTCAAAGGTTAAATTTTTTTGCTCCTGTCATGAACTAAAAGAAACAGTGTATAGGGTTACAAAAATTGATTCACAAGAGTATGATGTAAAACTAGTAAGCAAGTGGGTAACGGATTCTGGATCTTATGCTATCGACGTAAATGATGATGAAGATGCCGATGCTATGTTTTCCATTAATATGAAAGTGATTGAATTATTTGTAATAAAAGAGGAGTTGAGACATTTTGAAGAGGCAATTGCTACTAATTTGAACCAACATTCTACTCAAATTCTTGGTACTATTCCGAGTTATCCTTATCAGAGCAATCCAAGTCCAGTATTTCCAACTTATGTGAATACAAAGTAAATAATTTGTTAAAGTATTTACATTTGAGTAGTTGAAATTTATAGTGTTTTGATCTCATTTGAGTAGTAGATATTGGGATGCATATCACGGTCCACCATATTGCCACCTCCTACAAAAAGGAAGACGGGACGTCCATGGTCGACAAGAATCAAAGGCATGATGGATAAAATGGGAGGAAGTAAACAAAATACTTGTAGCAAATGTGGTCAAAAAGGGCATAAAAGATCAACTTGTCCATCAAAATAATTTGTATTTGATTTATGTTAGCTTCTTGTGTCGAAGTAATGTGTCGTTTGTATGTTGTATCGTAAGTGAATGATTTGAACATATTTTGTATTTGATATTTCGTTTGGATGTTTTTCTTGAATTTGTATGTTATATGTTAGCTTCTTGTGCCAAGATATCTCGTTTGGATTTGAACGTATTTGTATATTGTATGTTAGCTTCTTGTGGCAAGATATTTCATTTGTTCATCTTGAATTGTCTCAAGTAGTAGAAAGTAGCAGCAGCGGGTCTCTGTTTGGAGGCAGAATTGTCAAGGCGCATTTGGCAGGTGCGCCTTTGTTAATTTGTGAAGGCGCACTTTTGAAATGCGCCCATGCAATGTATATACAAAGCCAGACAGCCTTATTTCCTCACTTTACTCTATTCCATCCTTTCACTCAAAATCTCTAAAACCCCAAATTTTCTAAATTCACAACCACAACATCAGTTGCAATTATTTCTTCATCAAATTTGCTAGAAAATGGAAGGATCATCATCTTCTCAAATTAGAGGTATAATCTTCATTGGAATTTAGTTTGTATATTGGAATTTTGTTTGTTCAAAATATGGTATTTGTTACAAGAATTATGTTCAAATTAGAAGTATACACATTTGTTACAAGTAATTTGTTCAAATATAGGAATTTAGCTTGTACATAGAGTTGATGAATTGAATTAAAGTCTCAAAAATTGTTCAAATTTAGTTTGTTCATTGCTACATTTAGTTTGTTCAAGTATAATCTTCATTGGAATTTAGTTTGTTCAAATTTAGTTTGTTACAAGATTGGAGTTATTGTTCAAGTCTCAAAAATACTTGTAACAAATTCCAAAAATTCTAAATACTTGTTCAAGTCTCGAAAATACTTGTTCAAGTCTCAAAAATACTTGTTCAAGTCTCACGCAATTTAATTGTTCAAAATTTGTATTCAATTGCATGATATTCACACTTGAACATTTTTTCCTTATAGAGTTGGTACCCGGTCCCGTGAATGCAAATGTTTTGTATCTTCAAAGTGAGCATCGAAGCAATAATAGGAACTTGATGCAGGTATTCTTTTTAAACATCTGTGCTTACATTAAAATGTTTTTATTTGGTTACTAATTCCACTTTTTTTTTCCTTTTGTTCATTTTTGAATGTGTAGAGTGATGAGCCACTTGAGTGTCACGATCATTCAAGCAAATTAAAATTCGTCAAGTCTAATACTCCAAGAGTTCAACTTGCATTACAAAGAGCTGGATTCAGGGAAATATCTAGATTGGGATTTTTCAAAATAGATCATGCGCTAGTTACTTCATTGGTAGATAGATGGAGACCTAAGACTTCAGCCTTCCATTTTCCTACTGGTGAAATTACCATCACATTAGCAGATGTTAGTCGTCTTCTAGGTGTTACAGTAGAAGGAAATCTTGTTACTATTAGACAGCTGAGTAATTACGAAGATATTTGTCAAGAGTGTTTGGGTGTGGTTCCACCTCGAAGTGAGATAAGAGGTGCAACAGTTAATTTGACATGGCTTCGCAATATGTTTGCAGATGAGCCATCACCGGATGCTTCAGATGTAGAAATTGAATATCATGCGAGAGCTGTTATTCTACATTTGATATCTTGTCGTCTATTTCCCAATCATTCTAAAGGACGACTAAACCTTTTTTGGTTATTGTTTTTGCGAAATTTAGATGAGTGTGCATGATATTCTTGTGGCAGTGCTATATGGCAACATTATATAATGAGTTAACAAATGTTGCACTCATGAAATCCAAATCGATAGCCGGTTGTCTCTCACTTTTACAGGTATAATATGAATAGGTATATTTGTTATACACTCATATATAATATTTAATTCTAATGTATTCAAATTTTTGATTGATTTTACAGCTTTGGTCATGGACACATCTTCCCATTGGTCATCCAAATGTGACTTCATCCATGCAGATCGACAGGACATTGCCTTATAGTGCAAGGTAGTTAATTTCCAACTACATTTACATATGTGTATTTTTGTACTAATAAAACTCTAATTGTATAACTATTTATATAGGTGGTTTGGTTCAAGGAGTTGGGTTGAGTCTCCAAAGCAGGTGGCCACTTACTATCGCGACCAGCTTGACATGTTAACAGATGAAGTTGTTATATGGAATCCGTACACACATGATATGCTAGTCGATCTTCCACAGATATGTCTAAGTGGGATGCATAGTTGGCTTTGTAAGGCACCTATCATATGCATGTGAGATGTAGAGATGTATAATCCTGATCGAGTGATGCAACGGTTTGGTCTTCATCAACACATAGCCGATCCATGCGAACCAAAGCCAGATTTGGAGTTTGCTATCGTTCAGTGGAACGATAGACATAACCGTATCATACACCAATAGTTTCCTACCATTCCTATTTCGAGATACATGACTTGGTATTGGTCATTACTCGAAGATTCATTGCTGCAGATCGGACTTCTCATGAACGAGCATACACCGCTTGTGCACCGCTTGAGCGAGATGTGGTAAATCTTCACATTATCGTGATATTTTTAGTTCGTTGGGTTGAATTGTTCGTTCACTTGCATTATGTTTCTAATTTTAAATAAATAACTACAACTTGTAGGTCGATGTACTAGAGACGGTAGGAAGAGGGTTGGACGATATCGGACATGGTAGAGTACCCGAATGAGAAGTCCAACCATGGTGTCTTGATTTTAAGAAACTAATTGACACACTCCTTTTTAGAAATCGATTAACATGCCCAAGCTCTTCCGAACAAGCTATGCGGACTAGAGAGCGAAGAACTAAAAGAAGGCAGGATACACACCAATCGCAACCCGCTGGACCTTCTCAACCCCCACATACTCAAGACGATCCAACTCAACCATGAGTATTCCTATTTTTGGTTTACTATTAGTTTGCTTTTGTAATCGAACTATAACTTCTACTTTAATTCGAATGTAATCTAATTTTAATTATGTTATGCTTGAATTTGTTTAATGGTAGTTTTATTTGTTGACTTTTCTGTAGATAAACGTTTGCTATTATTTAAGATTGTGCATTTGGATTTGGATTTTGTGTATTTGAATTTGGATTGTTTGGTGAAGGTTGCTATCCAGGTTTGGACCTGAGATTTACACTGGCCCATTTGGCAGGTGCGCCAGTGTAAATTTTAAGAGACGCATTTCACAAATGCGCCCCGTATTATTTTTTTAAAAGAAACCGTCAGCTCATCGCTGAGCTGGCCAAAACTAGCCTACAATTGCAAATAGTTTTTAGAGTAGCCTATTATGCCAATACTTTTAAAAACCGGTCTCTTTTGAAAATTTGTCCTAAAAATAAAAATAACCCTGTTTTCCAATTATATAAATATATAAAGAAAAGTATAAGACTAAGGAACAAATAAATGACAGTTATCATATTAATTACAAATAAAACACTAAAATATGAATAATGTAATAAATTAAGGAGTTATAGAAATTACAACGTTAATAGACAATAATTACACGGTTAATGAGAAGTTACATTAATCAAGCTAATATGGGTATTAACCCATTTAATGAATTTAATTACAGAGATTAATATGACCTTGATAAAGGAAATTTTATTGGCATGATAAATTAAATTTGAAACATACAATTAAATGTCATTGATACGTGTTTGATTCAAATATAAAAGATCATTTATAAAGGACATTAATTGGAGGTAAAAGGTGCAGTAAATGATATTTAATAACCTTAATGAAATTAGAAGTTAAAGATAGTAAGCATATAAAATAAAAAGGGAAGTTTATAGAAAGTAAATAAATGAATACTAATAAATGAACTTAGCAGGCGTAATAATTTCCATAGTTGAAATTATATAGCCTCAATAATACGTTCGTGATGGGTGTGAATTAGTAGGCTTAGCCCAATATTTAGATTAGTTATAAATGACTTGATTTAGTATGGGTTGGGATGCGATGTTAGTAAAGTTACACAACAGAAGTCTGCCCTCCGCAAGGGGCTATCGGTAGTTGTGTATGCATACTACTGATGTAAGACATCTCGAACTATAGGACCCATCGGGGGGATATACGTTGCAGATAGATTTGGGAAAATATGACAAGGGGTTGAGGTATTAAATGGTCGTAGGATTTGCCTCCTTCCTATTATGAAGTATTAAATGACTTGGGAATTTCCATTTTGGTGTAGGACGGACCTACTTCGAGGTTGAGGTATTAAATGGCTGGAGGGTCTACCTCTTCCCTATTTAAGAAATATTAAATGGTCAGAATTAACGTTTAGGTGCGTTAGTGGAAATCTCTTGGGGGGTATGCTTTA
Organism: Allium fistulosum; assembly: GCA_030737815.1. Lineage (NCBI taxonomy): Eukaryota > Viridiplantae > Streptophyta > Magnoliopsida > Asparagales > Amaryllidaceae > Allium > Allium fistulosum. The sequence goes on along the minus strand of CM060902.1, from coordinate 1,039,763,778 downwards.
GGGTTGAGGTATTAAATGGTTAGACGGTCTGCCTCTACCATATCTAAGAAGTACTAAGTGGCTAAAAGAGATTTTTTACGATGACGGCTAGGAATTACCAGGAGGGATCCTCCTTAGGTCTAGGTATGAAATGGCTGGAGGGTCTGCCTATTCCTTATTGAGGAGGTATTAAGTAGTCGTGTACTTTCTCTTGCATTGCTAGGACATGATTGTAAAGGAGATAGGTTATTGAACCCAATATACTTATAGTTATGGTGTTTTTGATTTAAAGTCATGGAGTTAGGCTTGTAGAGCAATTACCCTACAGTTAGGGATAAGTCTTTGAGGTGCATTAATAATATGGTTAATTAATTATGAAGCCATATCTAGGAGTCGTTGGCCTTCGTAGTAGGGCCGGTTGACTATTGATTACGTTACGGGCGTTTCCTTTGGGTAGGTACAACGACGCTTATACATATCGTATGCATATACGAAATTAAATGACTAATCCATAAATAATAGACATAACACTTAAATGGAAATCAATCGGCATAAACTAGTATTATAGATAAAGTGTGTAATTTACTAGTCATAAGAGTATTGTTCTGACCCCCTCCTCATTACAACCCACAGGGATTTAGAGGGATATGATACTGATATAAGACAGGAATGGTAGATGGACAGGACTTTTCATTATACTCAGCACTGACATGACAACTAGATATCTAAGGAATAATATTAATTCCAAGGTAGTAGCTTTAGTCGATTTATATGTACTATTATATTTTACCATTCTGCCATGAGTTCATAGTTAGCTCTCTAATATACTTGTAGTTATTCCAGGTTACCAACATCAACGATCCCTAAATGGACTTAGGTATTCAATTTTGTCAAAAATTCAGGCCCATTTAGGTGCGGTTTGTTGCATTTGTATCAGAATTTAGGTTAGTCGATCATAGGAATTAGGATACACCGAGTGAATGTATTTGTATTTTTCCTATAGTTATATATATATATGTATATATATATATATTATGTGCCAAACTCTACAAATTCCGACTATAGGACCATATTTTGAAAATATGGATAAGGCAATTATGAGTTGGAACAATAAATAGAGTTAAATTTATACACCTATCTTAAACTACCACATGGGATGTAGGCCGTACCATAAGGCGTTGACTTATGTAGAGCACGAGCATGACATTTTACAATAAATAAATACTTAGTTAAAACCAAATGTATCAACAATTTACAATAAATAATTAAAAAAATTCTATCTTTTATAAATTAATTGATAATTGAACATATACTACTGATAACATTAGAAAACCTTATTCTATCTTTTGATAACCTAAAACATTTTGTAAAACGAAATATTACATATGACATTCATTCCACAATTATTAACATTTAAATTCTATTTTAGGTAATTATAATTCACTCAGATTAATTTAAGTTATTCCTAATCAATAATTACATGTTTAAGATTTGAATTATATACACACTAAAATTTCATATTTCTATTAGAATGACAATTATAGACCACTTAAATAATATAATTAAATTTTTCTTTATTAATTTATCAAACTAATACATACGTACATACATACATATATATATATATACATATATACATATATATATATATATATATTTACAAAATCTAAGAAGTATACACTGGAATGTGTGTGTGTGTGTGTGTATATATATATATATATATATATATGGATTAGTTGTTTTTGAATATAAATATAAACCTACATTCTAATTTGCACATTGCTAAACTTGTACTTATATGTAGTTGTACGCACTCACACGAATACACACACAAACCCACACAACTTACACATAGCAGCACCTTCATACACTTAACCCATACACACTCATCAATACAAAAATACAGTTACCATTCTCACAACCCAACAGCCCAAACAAATTCATGCACACTCACACAATCTCTGTCACCAACCCAGAGGAATGAACACGCCCCAGAACATCCAGAAATACATATACACACGCAATGCATACACACCAAAATGCACAATTACAATACATACACAACCACTGTCCCCTACACACACAGAATAGCAGCTTCACATATACCCTGAAACACACACACTGCAGAGCATACAACACAGAACACTGAAGCACACACACGGACACTCACACAGATACACACCCTCTCACGCATACAACAACACCCTCACACACACACACTAACCCACGTTATCATGCCCAGGTCAACACTCTCACCCAAACACACGCAAATTCATTCATGTATACGCACAACACTCACACTAGAATACTCAACACACACACACACACCTGCATACGCACATACACCAATAACCCTCCATTTCACATTATTACATGCATACAAACAACAGTTATAAATCAAATTACTCAATTACAAGATAGGGTTTTGAGACTGTAACCCATAATTCAATGATCGCACCATATATTTATGAGTTTGGATGCAATTTCACAACTCAATTAGACTAAATGTGGGTAATCAACTCACCTGAAGGCGCAATATCCTAATTACTTGCTCAAGCTTCCACTTCTTCTTGATTTTTGGCTCTTAATATAAATTTTCCAGTGTTCAAATCAACGAGTTATAATATAAATGTTTCTTATTGCCATATGATGAAGAAACATGTCAGGAAGCTCCCCTTTAAATTTGAGAATTTTTACTAATTTCATTTATTTGTTTGAGATTTTCGAAGTAAGAGAAATAATATGATTCTTGGTTTTCAAAGGAAGATACATCTCCCTTTTGTAAATTAGCAGCATACATGTATTTATAGACGTGAGTGAAATCTCCAGAGATTAGAAAACTTCAGAGTTTTGAGATATAAGAAATTGTTTATTTTAATTAATTTGTAATAGTCAACTCTTCCTAAATTGCTTATTATTTACATTCTCTTTTATATTTTTATGGTTCATTTCTTTTATTAATTAAATTATTTTGAATATAAATTTCCAAATCCTTCTTTAATTAACTAAATTCCTTTGTCACAATAATTTTCTAATTTACTTATATTTACACACACACTTGTCAGATAATTAGTTATTTTATTCACCATCCATCTCAAATTCTTGGAATTATTCTTAATAATAATAAAATATTCAAATTAATTTTATAACAACAAACACATAGCTAAATACAATTCTTTTCACGATATATCAAATATTTCACGTTTAATTCCCAATTTATTCACCATAACCACTAATTATCACCTTACACTTATTTTATTATTTAAAAAAATTATTATTTAATCATAATTACTTGCTTCCAGACACACGGTTGTTACACAAAAAACTGTGTATTTTTTGGTTCCCTCATTCCCATCTGATTCTTGCACTGCTTTAATACATTAGTTGCTGCTTTTGTGGGGATAATCTGTTTTCCACAATGATATGAGTTTCTTGCTCGTTGAGTTGTGCATCCCCTTCATTTTCTTGAGCGCTTTTATCTGCTGCTGCTAGGCTTTTAGCAATGACTTCTGCATTGCGATCGAACTGGATGTCCATTTCTTTATTTTCTTGATCTATTGTGGTCTTATTCTTGATCTTCAACAGGCTTGTTATTATCTTGATTTTCATACACACTTTTATCCTTAGGAACACATGCTTTCTTTGAATTGCATTGGTTCCTATGGTACTCAAACAGATGCAAATGCTGCATTCAGGTGGAACCCTTTCATACTCTACCTTTTGCCCTACCTTTTCGCCATTGTATTAATGTTAGATTTTTTACTTCCGACAATTCCTCACTTACAACCACGTCTACTAGAATTAGTATATAACTCAATCTCGTTTTCTTTGTTGTGGCTATATTAAATTTAATTGGTTTTCCTATTATGCTGGCTGTGGCGCTGAACACCTCCCGGTCCCAAAGTTTTAGATTTACATTTGGCGGTTTGATCTAAATCGGCATAGTTATCAATAAATATCTGTCCAGTTTGATGCTGCTAGACCATATTCTCGTACTGGTGAATTTTCCATTGTAAAAACTGGGGTTACTTTTGAGGATTCTTTGGCAATCTGACGACTCTTTAAAGTTGATTAAAAAAACTCATTTCTATGGAATACACCTCAAACTCCCCCTGCGGTTTCCAAACTCTTTGTATACACGTTTTAAAATATAAAAAATAAGGTTTAACACCTACAACATAAGCCAGAATTGCATTTTCCTATGCTCTTGGGTTCTTTTACATACATTTTCTTTGTTATTACTAAAAATTTTTGTTGCTTATCTTTATGGGAGGGATGTATTCCAGATTGCATTCATCTGTTTCTTGATCTTCTTGCTCCCTACTACAACGTCTGTCCACATTTTCATCCTTTGGTCATGTTCAGTGAGAATGTACCTGGTTTTTTGGCATTATTGGTCGCCTTCTCTGTTTTGGGTTGCAACATTTAGGGTCATGGGGTCTTGGATCACTTTTCCTATCAACATGTCCTTGATTTTGTTCAAAGCTGCCGTTGGTAACTCCTCATGGACAGACTGTCAAAGAGTGAAGGTGGCTTTTTACAATTTTGCACAAATTAAAAATCATTTTCATCTATGTAGATTTTTTTTAAAAAGAAGATCTGATGTGAGATGTAGAATAATGTGGTCTATCTAGGTTCTTATTGAAATTTAGTGATTTAACAGCAGGTGTGTTTTCCCCCGGCTAGAAAACCTAATGGCCCGTTTGGTTTCATTTTGTATTTTGAGTTTTGTGTTTTCAATTTGTACTAAGAAATAACAAGAAATAAGAGAAAAAGATTTATAATTCTTAGCCGTTGGGACGACCAACGTCTGTCGAAACACGAAAAACAAAATAAACTTGTTTTCTATTTTATATGTTTATTTCATTTTTCAAAATTGTTTGTTTTTCAACTATACATACAACAGACGCGTTTTCGTATAGACGAAAACACAAAACTAAAAACGACAAGTCAAACGGGGCCTAATTTTTCTGAAATTTATACATTTAGATGGAAAATTTACTTGTGTTTTATGTGACAGAATGAGTAAGTTTGAACTCAAGCCCATTTTAACGCTAGTGCTCGTACCGGCGTAGCTTATTTGCAACCCATTGGTCTGCTTTAGTTCATTAAATTGCTTGCTTGATAAAAAAAAGGAAGGGAGGCGGAAGTGTCCAGGTGTCTCCACAAGCTTCTACGAGATGCGAGGAACAAGCGTGCGTTCACGATTTATACACGTCTTGGTTCCCACCTCTACTCTGCTTGTTTCGTTGTCAGCTCCCTCTCCGTAACTCGTAAAACCCTCTCTTGCAAAGCCCTAGTCTTCCTATTTCATCTTCATAATCTATTAGTTTCAGAGCTCTGACTGATGGCGACTTCGCTTATTCTTCGAGCCATCAGGCGACGGGATGTTGCTTCATCTCTCTCATCTCCTCTTGGATCCGTAATTTTATCTATCCCTCTTTAGTAATTGATGATTGATTTGTAATGCTTTTGTTAGGATTTAATGCTAGAATCATTGATGTAATTTTCGAGATGTTGGGTATTTCTCATCTGTTCTTACATTGAAAATTTCATAATAGAGAACAAAAAGTGCATCGACTTGATTTCATTCTCAATTACAAGTTATACCAAATATCTCTGAAGCTCGTTATCTTATATGTTTATTTTTGTTTGTCTAATATAATTGTAGCTGCATCAAATACTTCAGATATCTGTTCTGAATTTATGTATGGTTTTTCAATTGCAAAATCTGTATCTTACAGATATATGGAAGTTTGAAAGCATCACCTTCTTCAACCCCTTTCTCACAGAAGTGGGCAAGTGTTACTAGACCGTTTAGGTAACGGCCATCACAAGTCATATTTTTTATTTGTATTTGATATTCCACTTTTTTCTCAAAACAAGCTAACTTAGATACCTTACTGTAATTTAGCTCAAAACCAGCTGGTAATGATGTGATCGGAATTGATTTAGGAACCACTAATTCTTGTGTTGCCGTTATGGAAGGAAAGGTTAGTAGTTTGACATCAATATGATGCTAATGCCAAATCTGCGTACCATGTTGTTATTCATATTTACATTTTATTGTGTACAGAACCCTAAAGTAATTGAGAACTCTGAAGGAGCACGAACAACTCCATCAGTTGTTGCTTTTAATCAAAAAGGCGAACTACTTGTAGGAACCCCTGCTAAACGTCAAGCTGTAACTAACCCAACCAACACAGTTTTTGGAACTAAGCGATTGATAGGGCGTCGCTTTGATGATCCTCAAACACAAAAGGAAATGAAGATGGTTCCTTATAAGATAGTTAAGGCACCGAATGGTGATGCATGGGTTGAAGTGAATGGTCAACAATACTCGCCTAGTCAGATTGGTGCATTTATTTTAACCAAGATGAAAGAAACAGCTGAATCTTACCTTGGGAAAACAGTTACAAAGGCAGTCATTACTGTTCCAGCTTATTTTAATGATGCCCAAAGGCAGGCTACGAAAGATGCAGGAAGAATTGCTGGTCTTGATGTGCAAAGGATCATTAATGAACCGACTGCTGCTGCACTTTCTTATGGAATGAATAATAAGGAAGGACTTATTGCAGTTTTTGATCTTGGTGGCGGTACCTTTGATGTTTCTATCTTGGAAATCTCCAATGGTGTTTTTGAGGTTTGTGCATAGCTTTCTCAAATGTTTTTTTAGCTATAATATGTGTAGTAACGCTTGGTAACACATACACTTGCAATTTTTGTTAGTAAAACACCACATGCTATTGATTGATATCTAGAAGTGTACATAAAACCCTGCTGTATTTTACTGCATTATTACCAATGGGATTCAAGTGTTTTAATGACCCTTGGCGTTAAAGAAGCATAAGCAAAATTTCACACAGATACATCTGCACAAATTGATTGTGGATACCATGTAAACTACTGGGTGCATGAAAATGTGTACATGTTGAATCAGATCCCATCCGCTGGAAGTAGTATGGTGTTTGGATATTGAGATGGACTTGCAGGTTCAAGGAGTTGAAAAGGGAAAAAAAAAGATCCCCTATAAATATTATTTGTTGATTAACTTAATGTGCTTGCTACGTCTGAAATGATAAAGGATGTTTTAAGTTTCTTGAATTATATCATTCACTGTTTTGTTTTAGGTCAAAGCAACCAACGGTGACACTTTCCTGGGAGGAGAAGATTTTGACAACTGCCTTCTTGATTACTTAGTGAGTGAATACAAACGTACCGAAGGAATTGACCTCTCAAAAGACAGACTAGCTTTACAGAGGCTCCGTGAAGCAGCAGAGAAAGCCAAAATTGAACTATCATCAACATCGCAAACTGAAATAAACTTGCCATTCATCACTGCTGATTCTACAGGAGCAAAGCATTTGACCATCACTTTAACTAGATCAAAGTTTGAAGCTTTGGTGAATGACTTGATCGAGAGGACTAGAAATCCATGCAAAAGTTGCTTAAAAGATGCTAACATAACAGCAAAAGAAATTGATGAAGTTCTTCTAGTTGGTGGCATGACTAGAGTGCCAAAAGTTCAAGAAGTTGTTGCAGAGATTTTTGGGAAGAGTCCGAGTAAAGGAGTGAATCCTGATGAAGCTGTTGCCATGGGAGCTGCTATTCAAGGTGGAATACTGCGTGGGGATGTTAAAGAATTGCTTTTGTTGGATGTCACTCCTTTGTCTCTGGGTATTGAAACCCTTGGTGGCATCTTCACTAGATTAATCAACAGAAACACGACCATTCCTACGAAGAAAAGCCAGGTGTGTCATTTTTACACCGCTTATTTGTTCGTTATCATTTTAGTTTTTATACCCTAAATTCTGAATGATGAATCATTCTATAATCAAAGACTCGATAAGTTATTGAGGTTTATGTTTACATATGCAGCTTATGGTGTCAACACCATAGGCGATCAAATTATTGTATTCATTGAAAGCCATCTCCTCATCATGATCCAGCTTTATCATCGTTCCTGTCAATGTATTTTGGTATGCAGCTTATTGTCAAATTTATACTTGTAATGAATGTACTTGTAACGTGCAGGTATTTTCAACTGCTGCCGATAACCAAACCCAAGTAGGCGTCCGAGTACTCCAAGGAGAACGGGAGATGGCATCCGACAACAAACTTCTTGGAGAATTCGAACTGGTAGGAATCCCACCTGCACCACGTGGCCTTCCTCAAATCGAAGTGACATTCGACATAGATGCAAACGGCATAGTCACAGTCTCCGCAAAGGACAAAGCAACTGGAAAAGAGCAGCAGATCACGATCAGATCATCGGGCGGTTTGTCGGAAGACGAAATCGAGAAAATGGTGAAGGAAGCCGAACTGCATGCCCAGAAGGATCAGGAGAGGAAGAACCTCATTGATGTAAGGAACTCTGCAGACACTGCCATATACAGTATAGAGAAGAGTTTGGGGGAGTACAGGGACAAGATTCCTGCTGAGGTGGCGACTGAGATAGAGAATGCTGTTAAGGATTTGAGGAGCGCCATGGCCGGAGATGATGCTGCTAAGATAAAGGAGAAGCTTGATGCTGCTAATAAAGCTGTTTCTAAGATTGGTCAGCATATGAGTGGTGGTGGCTCTGCTGGGTCACAAGGTGGAGGTGATCAGGCACCTGAAGCCGAGTATGAGGAGGTCAAGAAATAAGTCGGCTTCTGTTTGGAGTTTCATTTTTCACGCTGCTAATGTTTTGTTATATATGTGATCCAAACTTTGGAATTATATGTAGTTTAGGTCTCAGTATATGACCTGAAATTTTAGTTTCGGGGACGAACTTTTTGTTATATATGTAATGATCCTGTTGTGTTGAGAATGACGAGTATGGTCTTCTGAAAGGAGACATGCTTGCTTCTGGCTTGTTTTACATTATTAGGTTTATGCTTGCCTCTCTATTTTGAACGTTTTATATTTTTGTTTTTTTCCTAGCTTAGGTAGTGTTTGGTTTAAAAATTAGAGACACGACCGAACGATGAATTGTTTTACGTCCTTGTATTATTTTTCAAGACCTAAAAATTTAAAAGAAGCTGTTTTCTAATTTATATGTTCAGCTTCGTTTTTTAAATTGGTCGTTTTCGACAGTGTAAATACGTCGTGTGCATTTTTGAATGGATGAAAATCCAAAACTAAAAATAACAAAGCAAACGCTCCTTAGGTTTGATCATTGTTTTTATATCTGTGTCTGGGTGGACAATCACAAATCCACAGCCTTGTTGTACTAATACGGTAGTAACATTTCACGAATTTGTTAGAATTATTTTTTTAAGAGGAGAACTTCAAATTTGACCCTTGCATTTGGTATTAACACACAAAAAGGACAATGATGATCAAAATTATGTGATTGAAATATATGTTCAACATCTTGTAAATAGCAAATAATGCACTGTCCGCCTTCCTGGTTCTTTTTTACCTTAATCCAAAATCATTGTTTTAAAATGAATAAAACCGTCCGAGTAAATAGATTAGTGAATTATCTATAAAATCATTAATACTAATTAACAATATAGTACGATGGTATACACACATACATATATAATAGCTTTTATATGTGTCTATATTTGTCAAATTTTCCTATATAAAAGAAAAAATGTGTGTGTATATTCGTATATTTTTCTCTTTCTATTATAATCAAGAAATGCTAAATTGCAAAAAAATGTAAAACAGACAAAAATTAGAATATATTAATCTTACATTTACAGTTAAAAAAACACAAGATGTAGAAGTGAGTGCATATTTATGCACTTTCCAAAATTATAAAATATGTACGAAAAACTATGAAATATTATATAATATGTACATAAAAGTATAAAATACCGACAAAATGTTAAAACATAATATAATGTTGCACTGTACCAATATTATGAGAGAAAAAATTAGACTAGAGCATGTTCTGTTTCAGAAATATAAAAATACTATATGCAAAAGTATTAATCATCTACAAGATCTTGGAATGTAACTAAAATGTGTGTCATATGTACAGAACTATGAATAATTAGAAAAGAAAAATATATATTAAAAATTATAAATTAAATGCACTTTGCAATTGTGCAATAAAATTGTGTCATATGTACAGAAGTACATGCTAATTATGAAATAAAATTGTGGATTGAATGCACTTTGCAAAAATAACTTTAAAATGTAAATATCAAAATCTAGCAATTAAAAAAAAAAATCTTAGCAATTAAAATGTCTGTTTAACACATGCTGCATTTCTTTGAGATGTTCGACCTTTACAATTCGAAAGTAAAAAAGATTGAAGCACAAGTGCGTGTTAATTTTAAAATACTGATACAGGGTTTTTAGGCTCAAGGAAAAAGTTGAAGAAAAATTTAGTTTTAGGGACAAGAAGTTTGCTTCTTAGGCTGAAGGACACTTTCTAGTGTAAATCACAGAATGATAGTTGTAACTATTATTTTCTGTTTACACTAGAAAGTGTCCTTCAGACTAAAAAACAAACTTGTTGTCCTTGTGACTAAATGTTTTTGCAACTTCTTCCCTGTGTCTATTTTCCTGATACTGAAATATAATTAAAAGTTACGGGACTGGTTTCATTTTGCATTTTGCGTTTAAGGTTTTCAATATTCATAACAAAATATGAGAATAACAGAAGAGATATTTAAAATTTTAGACCATTCCGACGTCATGAATTGTTTTTCGTTTTTTAGTTATTTCTCAAAACACGAAAAACAAAATAAATTTATTTACTATTTTATACGTTAGATTCATTTTTCAAATTTTTTGTTTTTCAAAAATACATGCAGTGTGTACATGTTTTTTGGACAAAACATAAAACTAAAAATATAAAATCCAGACCCGCCCTAGAGGAAAGCAAGCAAGACCTTCCTCTAGAGCAACACCGTCAAAGATGGCCAAAGGGGCAACAAAATGACCGATGTGCTTTTAAAAATATTGATCTTGGACAGTTTTTTAAAGAAATGACTATGGTTTAACTTGTAACTTTTAACCTTACAATCAGGGTTCACATCTACAAAATTTCTCCCCTTCATCCTTTTAAGCTCGGTGTTTTCTACGGTGCTGCCTAGGGCATCCATTGTGGTAGGGCTGGCACTGATCAAACCAAACGGGACCTACGTTGTCGCTCAGGTGTAGGAAATTAACTGGGCTGTGCATTTTTAAGCAACTGGGCCGTGGGCCAGCATTAATAATTTGGGGATGACTGGCTAAATAGGTGCATGCTGAAGTTGAAATATAACCTATAGGCGTCGGCTGTGCTGGGCTGGGGTTTGGAGCTAGCTTATTCTTAAGGCATATTTGGAAGAGGAGAGGATATGTGTAGAAATACTGAAATAGGATCACCATCGACTAACCTAAATTACTCGTCTCAGTAGATATGTACCAGGAAACTTGACATTAGTTTGTTATAACAAAATCTAAATTTGTACATTTTAAGAAATTCAATATAATTCTTCTTGCTGATTCCAAATTTCATACATAAAAGAACCTAAAGTGTTGGCCGAAGATATCCAAATCGAAATAATTTAGAGGAGTGACTATAATTTTTTCTTCTAAAAAGAAGAAGATATTAAATTTTTGTTTTCTGCATTACCACTAAGTCAACCACTAAAGGAGGGAAACAAAGTTGTCTATCAGAAGCCTAACAGTTATTCGGTGATATTGCATGAATTGGTTTTTCTTTTTCATTGTTGTTGTTGTTGAGTTGGTTTCACATAACAATGAAAAATTAAGTTAACTAGTGAGAACCAGTACTACTTACGTGAGTTTCACCCTATAATTTACTTAGTCATGTATTTTTTATACATTTTAAATATATGAAGCTGATAACGCATTTTTATGAGTTGTAGTTTTAGAATAGCTTTTGTTGATAAACCTACATAAATAATTTTGAAGCGTATAAGATGTAATTAATATTTTATATCACAATGGTTTTATACGGTAGACGACGACATTATCCACAAATGTAAAATAATGCTTGAATTAAAGAGATTTCAAAATATGAGTCGGGAGTGAAAGAAAATAAAGAATGCAAATAGTCGTGTTGAATTTCTTTTACCGCAGAGTCAACGAATTGTTTCACTAACAAAAAGTAACATTTAATCATGTCAAAATTTCTCAATACCAAAGACTTTCAATGAAGTAATTATTGAAAAAATATTTTAGGCATGAAGTTACCCACTTAACATTTTCATATTTTGTTAGTGAATCATCAAAAACATTTTCATAAGGATTGAGGCACGCAAAGGAGTGGGCATCCAACTTTGTAATCAAATCAAGATGTCGATCGAATAAATTTGCGTACATGAATAATTCACAAAACTTTGATAGTACTTGAGGTGACTAAATGTACATCAAATACTGATTATGTTAGATAACAACTGTAAATATCAAAATAGTTCCGCATAATCAAGATCTAGTATATAAGATATAAAATTTAATACCGAATCACTAAATTAACTAAACATAATTAATAAAAATTATTGATTTTCCATTCAACAAAAATCAAGCACTGATACATCGTAGAATGAAATAAGGTATTAAAGTATATTCCTATAAGTTCAGAAGATTGGAGCTAGGCTTTTAGATGATGACTGAGAGAAGAATCAATTTTATCTCGATGAAAGTCATGGTTATAGGAAAAAAAAACCGATGATTAAATGGACAAAGAATAATGAGACATTGAAACGAAAGAGTTGATGAGAGAAATAAAAGAGACATGCTTTTTCTCTATCAAAATCGATGATTAACCTAAACAGTTAATGTAAGAGTAAAAAAGAGTTAATGGCTCATCGTGGAAATAAATAAAGAACAAATAGAACACCTAAATGCAAAATTTACCTTTAAATTAGTTAGAATCAAGCACTAGAGATAGGAATGAACGTGGAGAAAGAATAAAGATGGTCACATATTGAATTTTATATATTAGAATAGATAGATATAATAGAATAGATGACAATTTAATTTTTATCTCAAAACAAATTAATGAGAAATGGAGAAACACGAATCAATGAGAGGTCTCGTACTCAGTTTTAATAGTATAGTATAGACAGATTTGTGATTTAATAAGTTTGCTACTTCTTTTAGCATTTTTTTTCTAACATAGGCTATTATTAGAATAGATGGATATAATAGAATAGATAAAAAAATTAATTTTTATCTCAAAGCAAAGGAATGAGAAGTGGAAAAGACACGATCAATGAAAGAGCTTGTAGAGGTACTCTATTTTAATAGTATAAAATAGATAGATGTATGATTTAGTAAGTTTGCTACTTCTTTTAGCATTTTTTTTCCTAACATAGGCTGTTATTTTTATAAAGTTAATTTTTCTTTATGTATTTAAATTTCATTTTGTATTTATTAAAGTACATTACTTTTAACCAATAAAGCCATTTGCAGTTAACATTAAACATATATTATATTTTTAGTTACAAATCTATTCATAAGTAATAATGTCACATTCCACGTTGATTGTTACATCCAACATTGTTTTTACCTATATTCTTTTTTATCACATAAACCAAAAAAATACTAAAATTAATTTGTATTATTTGAAAAATATTGATTATTGTCTTTAATTTAAAAATTCTGCACTTTATGCAATTAAAAAATTAAATTTATCCATATATATGGAGGGAGATTGTTGTCCTTTGAAATGCAACTAGTGTGTAACTGGTGTATTGCACACAACAATATTGAAAATATAGTATTTATACTTTTAATGTCAAAATTAGAACTTTGTTATTTAATGTACAATAAATTCAATAAAATAAATAAACTATAAATTAAAATCGTTGTTACTGTTTATGTATAATCTATGTTGTGTAGCTTATATATCTTTATATTTAAGCAAAAAAAAAATATTTTTATCATTTTTGTTCATATGCATATTAAAACCGGTACATTTTTCTTGATTTATCAAATGAAATAACAAATATTATTTCATCGAATTTTTTTAAATATGTTAAATTAAAATTACGTGATTAATTTAAATATGTAGACTTAAAGGTGAATAGCAAGAAAAAATTGAGAAGGATTTTCTATAAAAAAAATTGTAGAAACCTCAATGCAGATATTTCAATTTAAAAACAAAATTTTGTAATGCGGGTATGATAAAATTTTGAAATAAATGATTATAATTTATTTATATATTAACTTTATCATTATTGTTTATGTATCTATATATCTTTACAGGTGAATGAAAAAAAAATTGTTGTTTTTGTTAATATGAATATATGTGTGTGTAATTTGACATTTTTTTTTCATTTTCAAAAAGAAAATTATTTTTTAGATTTATTAGAAGAATAGATTAACTATTAACTGAGATTTATTTAAATAGTTCGAATTTGAGATTTCATAAGTAATTTAAAAAAGGATTTGAATATAATAGGAAAGAACTAAGGGGTATGTAAATAAATTTAGAAATGTTAAAATGTAGGTATTTGAAGATAAAAACAAAATTTTACAATACAAATGTATGATAAATGAATAATAAAATAAATTTGTTAATATTGTTTATGCATATTATTTATGATATGTGATTTATATATCTTTATGTTTGAATAAAAAACAATATGCCTTATGTGGTTAGGCGCTTTGACTTTAGTGCGAGGGGTTACATGTTCGAAATTTGTGTATCGTGATTCGAATATATATTGATATGTAGTATGATGTATATGTCTAAGACTTGTAGTACCAATATGAACTACCATCTAAGTACCCAATTTCACAAAAAAGAATATGACGTATATTAGGGGTGAGCATAAACCGCACCGCTATACGAAAACCGGCCGCACCAGACCGCAAAAACGGTACGGAAACCCACACCGAATCTTCTAACCAAAGTAAATACTCCAAACCGGACCGACTCGCATCGATACGGTTCGGTTGCAGTTTGGAAGTTTGAACCGACCATATTAAACCGGACCAAATAGAATATTTATACCAGTAATCTTATAATGAAAATACAAGCAACTTCTATCTCATTTTATATTCTAGTGATGTATATTCTATTTTCAGCTTATATAAATAATAGTGGTTTTCAGGCACAAGGAAGAAGTTGCCAAAAAAATTAGTCTTAAGGACAACAAGTTTGCTTTTTAGGTTGAAGGACACTTTCTAGTGCAAATCACAGAATGACAGTTGTAACTATCATTTTCTGTTTACACTAAAAAATGTCCTTCAAACTAAAAAGCAAACTTGTTGTCCTTGAGACTAAATTTTTTAGCAACTTCTTCCTTGTGTCCATTTTCCTGTAAATAATATTCGTTGCCATAAAAAAAGAAGTTATAGTTTTAGTATAATATATTTCATCTCATTTTTTGGATAAATACTAATTATAATCTTATTCTAATATCACTTAATGATTATGCATTGATTAACGTTGATGATTTGTTAATCTACTAAAATATCTCACTTGTGCCTAAATGTCAAATTGAAATATTCATACAGCTAAGAACCAATCTTTCATTTCAGTATATCATTGTGTGTTTTAACCTTTAAGTGTAAAAGCTTCACAAATTGCCTTCGTAAATTGATTGTTGATGAAAGTAATTTTCTTATTTCATATTTAATATGGGTTCAAACCGAACCAGACCATAACCAAACTGTATTACATTAAACCGAACCGAAATCAAACCGTTTAAAAGATTGATATAGTTATTTGTATTTTTGATCAACCGTTTGATACAGTGCAGACGCAGTTGGGCTTCAAACCGGCCCACGTCCACCCCTAATGTATATATTGAAACGATCATATTTTAGAATTTTTTAGATGAATTAACGAATATTTTTGACTAAATTTATTCAAATAGTTTAAATTCAAAATTACATAAGTAATTAACATATATTGGCTTAAATGTACAAGGTTTTGTATACAACCGTATATATTCCAAAAAGTAGGCACTTAACGTTAAAAAATAATTTTACAAAACAACGTATTATAAATATATTGATACAAATGAATTATAAATTAAATTCACAATTATTATTATGTATGTAATTACTTATGTGATTGATGTATTTATATATCTAAATGAATCTTGTCAAAAACCTCTAGCTCAAGCTCCGTTGTAAAAATCCTTCTAAGCCTCCGTCTAGGCGTATGCGAGGCTTACCGTCTAGTTATCCACCTAGACGTGTCTAAACGAGGCATACCACGTTATTTAAGCATCTAAATGGATATATAAGCCCTTCATAGGATCTAATTGAGGCTTGATGTCTCATTTAAACATTTACATGTTAGTTTCAAGAGACTTTGTCTCGTTGGCTGCTCCCAAGCCCATCTAAACCCATAGCTTTTCAATTTGGATCAACCATTGCTAAAAAAATACTGAAATTTTATTAAAATATGTAAATTTATAAAAAAATGTCTATCTACGATTAATCCTCGATTATTTTCCGTCTAAACGATCAATCCCTAGTTCATGCTTACCATCTAGTGTCCGTCTATCGATTTTTACAACCTTGAACTCCAGTGATTAGAGGCATGACGCTCCAGTAATCTTATACCGTTTTTGTTAATATGAACATGGTATAAAAATTGAAATTTTCATATTTTTATGATATATTGGACAAATCAATAAATGATAGTTTACTGAATTATTTTAATAGCTTTAAAATTATGTGATTAATTCTAGTACGAAGTTAAATGTAAAATATTAAAACGGAATCGAGGGAGTTTTGTAAATGGTTATAGAAATTTTAAAATGAACGTATTTGAAATACAAACATAATTTTGTAACGTACTATGTGACGAATTTATTGAGATAAATGATTTATACATTAAATTTATTATTATTGTTTATGCATATACTATGTGACTTATGTATCTTAATTTAAAGAAAAAGTAATTTTACCATTTTTATTAATACAAGTAAGGCATACATATTGAAATTTTCATAATTTGATAGACGAATTAACAAAGATCATCTAATTATATTTATCTAATTAATATAAATATAAGATTACATAATTAATTTAAATACATGGACTGAAACATAAATTATAAAGAGAAAAGTGAGGTGGATTTTAAAAATAACTATGGTAATTTTAAATGTAGGTATTTGAGGTTAAAAGTATATTTTATAATGCAATGTATGATAAATTTTATTTAGATAAATGAAATATATATTAAACTTGTATTATTATTTATGTGATTTATACATTGTAATCGAATAAAAAAAATAGTTTTACCATTTTGATTGATATAATAGTGGCATACGTATTGAAATTATCATCATTTGGTATTTATTGAAAATATTAATATATACTAGATAACTGAATTCATTTAAATAGCTTAACTTTTCGATTATGTATTAACCGACCTTGAATATAAAATGTTAGGAGGTAATTAACGAATTGTTTGTAAATAATTTTATAAATTTTTAAATATACAACAAAACGTACAGTAAATAAGTGTAAATCAATAAAGTAAATATTTTGAAAATAAAATATCAAGATAGAACTTAAAAAAATAGAGAACTCCTAAAAATTGAAACATCCACTTAAATTTATGCTTGCCTGCGTTCAAATCACAATACATTACCACTAAGTCAGCATTTGAATAAAGGAAACAAAGCCGTCTACCAAGAAATCAAACAGTTATACATATACATATACATGTATATATATATGTATACATATACATGTATATATATATATATATATATATATATATATATATATAAAGATCATCATGAAAACATGAGTCAAACGAACACAACGAAGCAGTAAGCAAGAACCAATAATGTCGCAAAACCAAAATACAACCACCCTCTGACATCAACATGCCTCTCCAATATTTATACATTAACAAGTAACAAGTTGGTAATTTTGCAACTAGACGCAGATTTTCATTTCCATTAAACGAGCTTTCTAAAACACTCAACATGCATAAAATTACCTGAAAGGCAGTTAGCTGCACCTTTGCCTACTTACAAGCCTTTGTATAGCATAAAAATTGACGATCGAAATAACAGCTGAAGGCAGTGATCAACCCCAACAAAATTTAGATTATTAAATGAACAGAGATGTAAAACCTGTATACAGTAGTAGTACATTGTATTAACTAATGAAAAGTCAAAATAGTTTTATTGTTCATCCTAAATATATTAAACAAGAAAAACAAATATATACCACAAAACCCAACATCTCAAATTTCCACCTCTTACCACTCAGGAATGTAAGTAGTTACAGAAAATTCCTTTTTTGCAGTGGCCATTCATGAAAAACTGGCAAACTCCAACTGGTGCAGGTGCATTATTAGGATTCAGTTGAGAACTAGCATTAACGCCTGGTGCTTGCGGTGCAACCCAACCAGCATTACCATGGTTTGGTGCAGCAACCCAACCTGGGTTCGCCTGCATTGGCATTCCCTGATCTGGCATCACCCACCCTACGTTCATGTTAGGGTTCCCCATTTGCTGAGCTGGCGAAGGACCCCACCCCATGTTCATATTAGCAGCTCCGCCCCAGTTCACATTATTCACGTTCATAGATGGTGTCTGTGCTGCCATCATTCCCCATCCCATGTTTGCAGCATTCGGCACTGCTTGGTAGAGCATGTTCATATTTGTAGCCATTTGCTGTTGCTGCTGAGCTGACGCATCAGGCACAATTGGTGCACTCGAATGATTTAATGTTACATTTTGATCATTTGCTGGTTGTATATCAACATTTGGCGCAGGGTTAACCTGAGAAGGTTCTACTTTATTAAGCTTAGCTGAGGGCAGAATGTTGTTTATTGCACCCTGAAGTCCTGCCCAGTCTATATTTGATGACTGCCGGTCTCTTGAGCTATGATGAACGTTTTGCCTATCACTGCCTCGATTATTATCATTATTATTACTAGACTGAAATTTTCTATTAGGTCTGTCCGAGTCCCAATTACTTTGACGATTATGACCATCGTCCCATCTTCTGTTGTTTTCTGGTTTCCTTGAATTAGGACCAGAACTGTGATTACTATGCAACTGAGACTGCCTGGTAGGTGAACTAGTTGCAGAAAAATTGCTTAACTTAGAGTCGACCAAGGGCTTCATATTAGTAGGCTGACTAGCACTTGTAATATGAGGTTGCCTAGCGGATAAATCACTTGCCCTTGGATCAACAAGGGTTGCCATATTTGTAGGTTGAGCAGCATCATTCAGCTTCCTCTCAAGGGCATCTGTCAGTAAGACAGAGTCTTCTTGCTTCTCAGTAGTTCTCCATATTCGCAAATTGATTGGAAAAAATTTGTTTGCATTCCATTTCCTTAACTGTGTCATTGAAAATGGACCTTGAATTTTGCCTGAAGGATCTACATAGTGCCACATCTTTTCATTTTCATTTAAATTAGGTGAGGTAGAAGGGGTTTGAGCTGTGCTTTGAGGTGTGATATTAGAAGGCTGTACAGGTGCCCTAATAGGTAGGGCATTGTTTATGGCACTCGTGTTGCTATTGGTTGTTTTTGTCTCAGATTTTGGAGTTATGGGACTAGTACTCTGACGAGCGTCATTGCCTTCGTTTTTGGGTATTGATAATTTTTTGCTTGCGTCCCTGAATGAAAATGTAGAAGCCTTCCTATTATCTGCAAATAGGATTTACGAGTAGTAAAATTAAGCAGTATACTAGGCAACAAAATATTAGATTCGGAAAGTGGAAGCACCTTCATTTCTGACATGTTGATTTTCTTCGTCATCAGAAGACACATAATCAAGATCCATGTTTGGATCTACATGAATTACAGGAAGTTCATTCAATCTTCTAGAAAGCTCCTCGGGTGTGCTCAACAACTGTAGTTTCTCCACACTTAATCTATGGGTAAAGCAGGTTAAGGAAAATATTTCTTTGTTTGGATTCTTAATAGTATACTTCGTATTGGAACAAACAACAGCATATTATACTCTGTCAAGTATAGGAAAGTGAGTGTCTTATACGGTATATGGTGCATCACAATTACCAACCAAAATAAAATTAAGCTTGCATAAAAAACAACCCTTGTTCTCAAAATCAAATAATTAATAATAATAGTAATAGTAATAGTAATAGTAATAGTAAGAAAGAAGGAGAGAGAGAGAAAGATGCACCATTGCTACTCTTCTTGTACTTTTTGAGGGACCAAAACATGTTAGTTTGCAGATATAGGCGGTAATAATACATAAATATGCAAGTATTCATTTTACGAAGTAAAGGATATTCTTTTTTCCGGCCTTGTTCGCTAGCACGGTCACGGAGATTAATGAAACGCAATTTCTCGCTTTCTAACGACTGTAAGAAATGAAATATAAGTTGGTATAAAGCGTAGACATACTTTGATTCATCTACTTGTACACTCAAAAATACGTTTTGAAACTACTATTCTTACATCATTCACTTTTACAGCGTGGAGAGCATTAGCTTTCTCCTGAGCTTGAGCCTGGGATAAGTAGAACGAAAGGAATGTTATACGTGAAACCAGAGAAAATAGAAGGATGAAAATATATATCAGATAGTTAATTTTACCACTGTCATTCTATCAATTAATCCACATCTTACACTTTGCCGTAAACGTTTGCATTCCTCCTAAAATTCAAACATCCATCAGTTAGCTGAAGGAATATAGGAAAAAAAGGTAAAACTGCAAAGAGCAAAACTACTAGTCATATGCATTAACAGAATTTGATCTAGAAGTTCTTTACCATTCATTTGTCCTGTAAGGTACTAGATGCATAATGATTGTTGCAATAAACATAATGAATTGCGACTCGAAATTCTAAATTTAGATACACCCATGTTTCTACGTGACAACTTTGTTTTCCAGTGATAACAGAAAAGAGCTTGAATATTGAACTGAACTATAGTTACGTTACATCAATATATTGTGTTATTTATGGAAAATATAAAATAACAATTCCCACAAGTTTGCATTTTTCACTCTGACGTACTTGTACAGCTTACTGGATGGAAGAACGCAACTTATGTTATTAAGCAGTCAAATTATATCAGCTAACTTGCAATTTAACTGGAGCAAACTCCCATTGCACTTTGTGATGCATTATTTGTGATATATTATTTGCAAACAGTTGTATAATCAATGCAAATAGCTCTGATGGAACGTCAATGCAGCGAACCTTTAATCTTATGTTAGGAAAAATAACTCTTAAATCATGTCACGTTTGCATTTGTCTCTCATGAAGTAACAATAAAACTCTAATAATAATAATAATAATAATAATAATAATAATAATAATAATAATAATAATAATAATAATAATAATAAAACGGATATAAAGGAAAAACGTTATGTTGATCACTTTCAGCATGTTATTTTCTGAATGAAAAATTTGTTATGAACATGAAGGAGAAAATGATCTAGACTCGATCTTCAAACGACTCTAAAATTATTATCAAACTCATGAAAATTCGGTAAAATAAATTTTTCACCTAGATGCTTGTTTGATGTCTTCAGCAATAAATTAAATAATAAATTGCACATGCAACTTCGAGTTCATGGAGAGAATGGGCTTGAGATTGCAGAAGAGTTATACCCAACCTTAATTGGATCATGTCACCAACCGGGTAAGACACGCTACAAAATAAAAACGCCTATATACATATTCCATTTAGACACATATAAAAACATATTTAGCAAATTTAAGTCCTTAACTGAATGCACAATCTCTAGAAGAATAAAAAATTAATGTGTTGACAATACATAATATAATCTTTAGTAATGCAAATATCTATAATTGAATTTATTATTGGACTTTCAATTCTGCCTTTGATTAAAATGATACATGATGATCTCAAATATTCTAATTTAGGAGGTGTTTTTTATAAACACACACAAACATCCATTTTCTAATCAGTTATTTAAACCATCCAGAATCGTTCTTCGAATATTCCTCATCTTTTCCACGTTTTTTCTGAATTTAATTGGCCTCTTCCAATTATCTTCAAATCCTATGAGTGAGACGGTCAGTTTATAATCTTTTTATTAATATTAAGTGGGTGTGCGCATCATAGAACTAATTTCTTTTATAAAATCAGCTTTATACGTTTTATTAGTATTATGTGGATGAAATACGATGTATATGTGTGTATACCTCCATCTAAATCTTTTGAAATTACATAAATAACCATGCTAAACAAGCAATTTAGACTAGGGTTCTAGAAGTCTTGGGTTCGAACTCCAAAGACACCAAAATTATGTTGCTACCAATTTCATTTTTTCTTGCCAGAAGCTTTTTTTGAAAGGAAAAAAATGGTTCTTTTTCCATGTACACGTGCATCGCACGTGCATGGGTACTGGTGTATGTATGTAGAGAGGAAGAATGATGCAGATCCCTCCTCTTATTTCTCCCCTTCCCATTCCTCTTCCTTCTTTTCTATAAAAGAATCATTATGATCCAAAATTCTTTTGCATAAAAAGACAAAGGGGGGTGCGAAGGGGATCTTAACCCCCACCCCGAAAAAAAAACACGTTTAAAATATTAAATTCATATGCGACATTTTTTATGGTTTCTTTTTAAAATCATATATTCCAAAGTCAACTTTAGAATTTGGAACTCGTGGTGCTACGATTCATGAAACCATAGATCAAAGCCTTTGCCTTTTTCTCATTGTTTATACAAATGAATTGCAAAAGCACCTGCAACGTATGCCACCTTATTTCCAAGTTCGGTTTATTTAAAATAATACACTTAGCTTTTCAACTTGGAACTATTTTTATCTCTAACTCTATATTTTTCAATTTGCCTTTAGTATTTTTCTGAATAGGTCCATGTATATAAAATGCTTAATATGTAAGCTGAAGAAGATACAGAAAGTTCTGTGATTGTTTGTTGCTGTCTAAGCTTTTTATATGATGCTAGCTTTTGTTCTAACTATTTTTTCTACATGTATAAAACAGTTTGATTTATCTAATTATTTCGATCATGTTTTGAAGCAACGTAAATCACCATTCATGTGAATTATTAATCAGCAATCATCACCAAGGTTTGTGATTTTTTGTCCTCGGTTATCAAACTTAATTGCTTTTTTCACATAAACACAATGACATTATTTTCCAAGGTTTATAATCTCACTCACCCTGAGCAACATCTTTTTTTCCTACTTGGACGATTCAAAACATTAGATTTCGTTTGAATCTCGTTTGAATCAAATCACGACCAAGATTTGAATATCTCAATCGAGATTTGTTTGTGAGCCCTTTGATCGAGTTCATGATGTTTATTTTAAATAATGGGTTGACCCACAATGGGTCGTAATAACTTAACGAAACATATTTTCTCTCTTCTAACCTAACTCATGAAAGGTCACAATTTACTCTAATATATCATATTTAATTTTCTTTTCACCCACACTAATTATTATTTTTTGCTATTCTATTATCATTCCAATATATTTCAAACTTGATGACTGAAAGTAAATCGAATTCAACTTCGTCAATTCAACTCGAAGATTTCCTATAACTTTTTGAGAAACTTATAAACTAGTTTCTTTCCGAAGTTGTCTTTCGATTCACAGTACAAATAAGAACAAGAAATTTTGTATTGCTTTTAACCATGTTTGCATGGGAACATGCAATAAATGCATGGTCAAAACAATTTCCTCAAGACCTTAATCTCCTCCCGGTTGTCACATTGGTCGCCTTATTAGTTTCTCCTCCATACATATATAACTCTAAAAAATAAACAATAATATTATGGTTTCAAATTATGAAGAGGATGAAGTATTTCTTGGAGACATTTTTATATGATCATTGATCTACAAAAGGAAAAGAGTATACTATTATGAAAGCTTTCTCAGGTCTCGCACAAGCAGGAGCCTTGTGCAGCGGGTAGATGATGATGATACTCCAAGATAGTTCCGAATTGAACTTTTGAACCTAAGACGTAAATATGAAATAAACATCCAATATACATTTACTTCGTTCAATATTTCACTCGATACGAGATCTAGTACGTGAAAACTCTGAAACAACTGGAAATCTGAAATTTGAAACATTGCTATTTTCACAGCAAAAGTTATAGCTTAGGAAGAGAAGGGATAGTCGAGAAGAGAACAAGACAATGAGGTAAAATCAAGATGTAGCCTTTAGTAAAAAAACAATTTGCTTCTTCAAATTTCATATTAAATGCATGCTTATATTTAACACTCGAGTACATGACACAAGCTCAACTACTACCAATTTTTATTGTGGGTTTGTTTGCAGAGCTATAAGGTGCATTCATAGATATTTTTTGGCTAGTTTGGATTTCTGACGCGTCGGACGCCCAAGCTGGTCAACTTGGAATATTGGCTCATTTGGACGAAGCCGTTGGAGTTGGACCGTTGGATGTTGACGCGTATTCAACGGTGCAATTCCAGTAGCCATTTCTCAACCTATATATACACCAACCCCTTTCTTCCTCCACCACACTTCACGCACCCAAATCCGACTTCTCTAACTCAAATCATCTATTTATCAAGTCCAAATCGATGTATTTTTTTACAGTTCTGTTAATTTTACATTTCTATACAACATATATCTTTTACGATTTTTTAAATTTTAGAATGTCACGAAAACAAAAACGCAGAAGTCCAAAAATCTGCTCTATTGTTGCTACTACAATTTTCCTACAATGTACGGGGAAGGCATATGGTGCTGTTGGAAACAATAAAAATGAGTGCATGAAGCAAGAGTGTCCCGAAGAACCAGAGATGACCGACGAGTATGTTCGACATAAGTACGAAACTCTAAAAAAACATTGGAAGGTGTGGCATTGCATGTGCAACAAAACTAGATAAGGCGGAGATTTCGAGAAGGAAACCGTATCCGATACCGAAGAAGGGTTGATCGTGTCAAAGAGTTTGGCGCTACTATTTTGAAAAATAGAAACGGAAATTGAAGTTTCACATGCTATGTTGATATGAGACCCAAGAAAAAGAGAATAATCTTATCCATGCAATATACAAACGGAAATTTAAGCTCGAAAATGGAAAGCCCAAATCCAACAAACAATACAAACAGTGTAGATTCTATTTCTACCGGATTGTCTTCATCGTATATCGCTATTGTTAATCGTGTGAAGTCATTTAGAGAAATTGAGTTTAGAGAAGGTATAACAATTCCGATAGAAAATGAGAAAAGAGACATGTTTAATGTTTTTGGTTATGAAAATGCACAAAAATGGTTGAATGTTAAGATAGAACAGTTAAGAACCAACCTCCAGTACCATAAATATTTGATCAACAAATAGGGCTGTCAACGGATACTTTCGGATACGGATAGTGTCATATCCGTACCCGTATCTGAAATCATTTTCGGATATCGGATATCTGAATCCGCTTAATTTTAGGATATCGGATATCTATATCCGCTTAATTTTCGGATACGGACGGATATCGGATATTTATCCGCTCCGCCCATAATCAATAAATTTAGTAGTATAAATGAAAATGTTTGGATCAACATAAGACAGTTTTTGTACTAATGTTCATAAAAAACAAAGGAATATAAAATGTGATGATAAAACATTGTTTTATACTAATATCCGTATGCGTATCCAAAAATATTCAAAAATTAAACATTAAAACTGTCTATTTTCACTAAAAATGGACAAAAAATCATATCGTAGTAACATTCAATGCTTAGAAAATAGTTATAAAATCATATATTAATTAAATATAATTTTAATTAAATATATATATATATATGCATCAGTTAATCGGACGAATATTTTTCGGATACGGATACCACAATAACCATATCTGTAGCCGGAAAGCTTTTCGGATATCGGATATCCGCTTTTCGGATAACGGGTATTTTTCATATTTTCGGATACGGATTCAGACGGAAATCGGATTTTTCGGGTACCCATTGACAGCCCTATCAACAAATCTGCCTCTAGTCTGTAAAATTTGTATTTTTTTTGTGTTGTAAATTTTTTAATGCCGATGTATCAGTTTATTTTTAAATGTACCTGGTTTTAAATTTCAAAATATCCACATTAGTCTATAATTTAATATCAATTACTAATATGTTCTCAAAATTATTTAAAACGATTAAAACAAATAAATATACAAATTCATACAAACAATCATTCCTCTTTCATAACCACATTCGTAGCACAAAAACGCAATCCCTTTCGTTGAACTTTCTCCATTCGTGCCCCATTCAGAATACCCCGTTCGCCAGCCTCGTTCGCTATGCAAAAAATGCACCCTTGTATTTTCGAAAAGACAAAAAACTACTTACCGTTGGATAAAAAAATTATTGGACAAATTGGTTTTGACATATACTATCTCAAACTTTGTGCTGATGCAACCTTTTCTATGTTTTTTATGAAGGATTCAAACAACATAGTATGTTTGAAAACTGGAATAACAAAACATCATACAGTTCACCTCAGTGAATTGTAGCATCCAGTGAATTAGAAAATAAGATGCATTTTATATTTTATGTATTAAAACTGAAAAGTAATTAAAATGGACTGTAATAATATAACTGGCCAGTTCATGCAATTTGATGGTTTAAACCAAATAAAAAATTTGATATTTTATTTTTGCTTTTAGTTGAAGTATTTGATCAAATTTCAGTTGATAGATTCTAACTAGTATTATATAACTTTGATGCATAACCTTTTCTTGAGTTAACTCAAAATTTACGAGACAACAAACACTTGTATCTATATAATTACTCATACTCATGAGAAGCATATCTCTACATCTAATAAATGAAATTGACTGCATAAGATTTACCACTGTGCCGCCATTTAAAGCATCATCAAAGTCACATAAATACCCTTTCAAATTTATATTTTATCTCACCAAGATTTCAAATCTCAGAATTCATACGAGATCTTGGATCGGTGTCTCGTTCCATGTATCGAGTAGAAATCATAACATTTCGAGTGAGTGTTAAACAAGGTAAGAATTGCGTTTGAAGTGCCATCTCACTCAAGTGCAAAAAGAATTCCAGAAAGATCTCGAACGAGATGGAAAAATTTTAAAATCTGATCTCATCTTTATATTGCTTACATATGTGTGCATATCACGCGCTTGTCTATTGACAAAGATTTTCATAAACTAAAACAGTGTATGATGTTGTATAAATGTGTAACGCATAATTAAATTATAGTTTGCCAACTAGATTTACTTTTCTATTAAATTGCACACACTTGAACACAGAAGATAGTTATACTAATTAGTACTAGTTTAGACTTTCAAATAATAAAGAAATAGTAAGTTTATATCCTTGATAAATTATTACATATTTACCGTAACATATATCATATTGTATTTTTCGTTTTAGCTAAGGGGATATGGTTTAAGTTACGCCAAACGTTTTACTTACATTTTAGTTTTCATATCAAATAATTAAAGATGGGTTATCCAAACTTTCCTAGCCACAAACTTTAAGGGAGCAGACAACCCTTCAAAGATTGTTTAACCATATAACATTTTAAATATTGGGACTAAAAATGCACTATAGTATAAATACTTGTATGTTTGCCATGTCTTTGATAACTATGAATTAATTGATCCAAACCTGAATGAAAAGGTAGTTGTTACTGAACTTGGTCAAGTATTTACTTGCAAGGGGTGTCATACTGCAATTAGAGGCTAAGGAGTTAACCTACTTGTAGATGAATATAAACGCCTATCATATTCAGATGCGAGTTGTGGCATCAAAGATTGTCTTATTAGCATGGTTTGAGGTTTCGACCAAAACATTGAGATTCCATTCATTTCGTTTAGGTTTCAGTAGGAACCGAAACAGTCAAGTATTCACTTACAAAGGGTGTTATACTGCAATTACAGGCTAAGGAGTTAACCTACTTTTAGATGAATATGTGTCTAAAGATATAAACGCCTATCATATTCAGATGTGATTTGTGGTATCAAAGATTGTCTTATTAGCATGGTCTGATTTTTCGACCGAAACATTGAGATTCCATTCATTTCGCTTAGGTTCCAGTAGAGACCGAAACAAAACCAAGTCTAATCTCCGATTCAATAACAAAACAACTATTGAATTTCAATTTCTACAAAAGAAACTCATAAAAAGAATTAATTTGAGTTTCAAATATATGAATATTTAAAATCTGATATTTTAACTTAGGAAACATACGAATTCACAAAATATATAAATGATATAACTAAAAAAATTTGAAAACAAAGTAAAGAATAAACATTTTTTAGTGTTATAAATATTTGCAATTAATCAGTGTTCGTTTATAACTTATTTTTCAATTAAATATAAATTATACATTTTGTTTCAATAAATTAAACAAATATATATATATATATATATATATATATATATAATTGTATGAAAAATAATAACGAGATTCGAAACCGAAACTAGAGTCGAAATTCCCCGAATTTACAAAAACCGAAACCGATATCTAGAACCTTGCTTATTAGCATAGATAAATATCAAAGTTTTAAATCTCATCTCGTTTGAAATCTTGCCCGAAATTTTATACTTTACACTTAGTCGACATTAAACATCAACCGTCGTTCATATCTAGTTTAACACTCATGTCATCAGATATTAAAATCTCTACCTAAATGTAGTTTGAGATGTCTATCTGAGATTTCTTCCTAAACTATTTTACTTTCACTTCTCGTATGAGTCATTATCATTATTTATTAACTCTTCTAATCATATTTATTTGATTTATATTGATAATCATGACAATGACTACATTTTTTTATCGATGTTCAAATGAGAACAATTTATCATTTACTAGCAAATTAATCTAGCTAATACTCCTTAAGAAGTATATTAATCTTTTATTTCTAGTGCAACATCTAACTTTCTGTGCAAATCAAGTAAGTTATGATTCTTATTTTTATTCTTCTAGATAACTATCATTAAAGAATCTTTAAAAAATAACAATTTTTGACTAATAAGTCACAGTGACAATACCAAAATGTACTTTAAGATCCAAGATGTACATCAGATGTATACTTATCTCGTCCAAGATTTTGCCTAATACGAAATATGAATGTGAAAAATCTCAAGACGATATACGATTAAAATCTAAGATTTAAAACCTTGGAGACAATAAAAGTAAAAATGAAAAGTTATTACTGAAAAGAAGAAATGTCGCCATAGTATGTGGAGATGCATTTGCATTTAAAGGATGGTATTAGGATTATCAGACGAAACAATGGCATCGGCACATAATGTTGAAAATGAAACGAGGAAATAAGCGATAAAAGATCATTGAAGATCACCAAATATGAATTGAGGTGTCGTTGTATGTTTAAAAGTTTTTGTACGTTTTTAATGTATGTGATGTTTGCATGGTATAAGTGTTCGTGTTTGAGATAGAAGTTGATGTACTTGACTATCTTACACAATATTTGTGTATGTTATTTGTGTGCTATTGAAAGAGTAAGTGATGGAGTACCGAATGTGCCTAATTGAGACGAAATTGATAATAACTAATTAAGAATGACAACAAAGATGATTATTCAAGAATGACAAAGAATTTTTTTTCTTCTTAAGATTAATAATATAAAACTATATCGTAAGATAATCAAATATCTTTATAACCAAATAGTTAATTGACATTTATTAAAACGCCTTATTAACATTTTAAACTAAAATTTCACAGCTTTCTAATCTATTTTTGTGCATCAGTATGTACCATGTAGGGCAATTTAATGTATTTTTCCAGACATTAGCAAAAAAACTCTTTAAGTGTGTATGGAAACAAAACTACACACAAATTCCTAGATATACAATTTTCATGACTCAAGAAAAAGCGAAGGAAAAAAAACATGTTTGTTAGGAAAACAAATATCAAAAGGAATAATAATGCACAAAATAAATTTAGCATCACTTACAAGAAAATTTCGCAAAAAATAAAGGTCATGCTTGAGAAACATAAGAGGAAGAAATGAAGAAAAACTTCAAACAAAATAAATAAAGATTTATATACCTATATAAACCTTTATACTTGTATAAACCTTTATACTATCATTGTTCAACAATTTTACCTCAGTTTTTACCAATGCTTCAGCACACCATACATAGAAGGTGCAAACTTCACAAAAAATTATATGAGATTTGTTACTGTAGGTGCCATGTTTCTATTGCCCAACTCAAATAACTTAGTGAACAACATCAACAATTTAAAATGCAAATCCCTAAAAGAGCCTTGTATTTTTTCGTCATTTAGTAAAGAAAACACTGATATAGGATACCCAGAAAAACATGCATATATCATATAATTACCTCTGTAAACTCCTGATTTGAAATAAGATCGATAGTAAAAAACTCTCTTTTGTTTAAATTCACTATCTCCAGCGTTATATCTGTTGTCTTCCTACCAGTATTATACATATTAGCTGCCTTGCCAGTCCCTGTATAAAGAAGGGTTAAAATTAGTATATTAAAAAAAAAATCAAAGAAATAGAATGCACAAATTATAAAGGCCTCTATTCTTATCAGAAATACCTACCAACAATTTGCACCAGTCGATACATGTCTTTGTTTGGAGCAGACCCAGATATCCTTATTCTTACAAAAGTTCCCACTACTTTCTCATTAAACATACCAGCATCATCAAGTAAATTCTCTATCAAATTGCGCCTCAAATACATCTTACTAACATTGTGAACATCCACAGCCGCATAGGCTTCATCATCATAAGCAAGTCGTTTTTCTCCTGAGTTTTTATGAGATTTTCGCCTCTTATCTGACGTACTTTTACTGAAAGCATCACTACTTCCTTCAGAAACCATTCGTTTTGGATCAGGATCAACAACACCTCCTTCATTTTCATCCGTTGCAAGTACTGGGGTTTCCTTTATAAGAAAGTGAGGTTGTAGTAGCTTTGGCATTTCCAGATGCCCAACTCGTGGTTTTCCAAAAAGATCGTGGAGCATTGAATCGCAAATAATTTGACTTTTTCTACTTGGGTCGCGTAAATTATGTCGTTTTATATATGCAAGTAATAGATCGTGAACATCAAATTGGGATATTTCAGATCTATCGCCATCTTTCATGTGTGCTACAAAATCTAGAAGCTCTTTTGAAGCCCATTCAGATGAGGTAGATACATTTTTTGGCTTTCTTAACCGTTTTTTCAACCTATTTATCGCACTAGATGTTGTTTCTTTTTTCTGCTTCAGGCGACGTGATGAACTTACTTGTTTTTCTTCGTTAGAATTCTCAGGTTTATCTCCAGATAGTTCCACCTCCCTTTTACCAGCTCTTGTTTTACTTAGAGTTTCCTCTTTATTAGTAGAAGCTACATTCGGTTCCTTTAATTGATTGCTAGCCCTGGTCAGTTCCTCCATTGTCAAAGATAATTTTTCATTCAGTTCTAACCAATAATCCTTGAACAAAAATAGCTCGTCCACTTCTCCCGTATCCTGTGCAACAGATCAAACTCAAGAATTAAACAAAAATGGAAGCTGACGGTGTAAGCACCTTTAATCCATGATGGTGCTTATTGTTTATTAAAATCAAGCTAAGACATTATTATTTTCTGCTGACACCTCTAGTTGGACATAAAAAATATCATCATTTTAAAATGAACAACACACACAAAAACAAAAAATTAATAATAATAATAAAATAAAAAAAGGAAGTCATGCTGAGAGAAGAGAAGATACTATTCAAAACCAGAAATCAGAAGAAGTAAATAAGAGTAGTCTATGGACAAAAAAATTAAGTTAAATGCAAGACTGGAGTACCAAAATAGATGCTGTGTGTCGGAGCCATTGATTTTGGGTTAATAAAAAGAACACATGTCCACTTAGCGACAACTATTGCTTTTGCACTATAAACCTATGGCGATTTGCAAGTCTTACTCCTACTTGTAATTTAATCAACTAAGCATTATATTTTTAAGTCATGCAGTTAGAGCGTATTGTTGAGTGGCGACTATTTGTAGAGTGCCCTACCTCTTAATTTGACTGTACAATTAATCTAGCTTTTAGAGGCATTGTTCACGCTTTTAGGCGGTAAAAGGCACTAATAAACACTCTTGGGTCTTTTTGAAGCTCTTTTTTTCCATCCTTGTTGTCCATTTATATTATTTTACATGTTAATGTGTTTACCTTGTTGGACATGTTTATATTTTATCAGATATGTTACTTATGCATAGTTAATTAAAATTTATATAGTAGCAAATTCAAGTAGTTCGTAAAAAAAGTTTCTAAAATTCCATTAAATGAATATTGTTTTTAGGCTTTGCAATTACTCTTATAAGTTATTATTTCATACATTCTATCATCAACATCAATCATTCAATTGTATAAAAAACGAGAAGCACCACCTTGTCCTAGCCCATCTTTCTAAGGCATCATTATCATCTAGCGCTCAGCTCCATTACGGAACAACATAGTATTCAACTTAACAAAAAGGAATTTCACGTTAAAAGATTGAAATGGTTAGCTAAACACACCTTGGTCTGATCAGCAGCCTTTTTTCTCTCTATCGTCACCACTATCTCTATGCACTCCTTACAGAAACCTTTACTCCCTCTAACACATGCAAATTCAGAACTTTTAAAGCATCCTTTACACATAGAATATGTACATGTATAGCACATATAGTGTGCATTCTTTTCACAGCTGTTACATATATGCCAACCTGAGAAACACAACATCTATAAATTCCAGTTGAAGAGAAGTGCAATATGATGAGAATGTACAATTAACGAAAATAACCATAAACGATGGTTACACGACATCATAATATGGTCCAGTAAAATCTAATCTTTAACCAACAAAAGGTCAAGATGTAAACAACTAAGCAATAAAATATAAAACAGAGTACAAAGCAAATTACTATGAATTTCTACAATCATCACAGTAACAATATAAAATTAAAAGGGGGAAGTCGGGATATGATTTCCAGCGGTGAAATAATCTTTTTGTTGAAGATAATAATAGAATGTGAAGAGTTCATGTACACAAGGTGTTTTTCTTGAAGAATTTAGAACCAGATTCAAATGGAAGGTAGACAAACTAAGTTGGTTCTAAGTTTGACATCATTGCTCACTTTTACACACTTATGGGCAGTTTTTTCCTTTTCCTCCGTTACTTGCTCCAACTATTTATTGTTTCCCACTAACATTTTCTTGCACAAATAGTTTCGATTTTTTTTAAGCTACGTTTACAATATTGTTTGATATCTATAAATCCATATATATGCATCATTGAGAAGGAAATTGCCCTGGATATTTTTTTCTGGAAAGAAATGCATGACAAAGGTTCTTGCCATCAACCTATTGGCAACCAAATTTTATGTAAATCGAGATTTAGCAGATAAGTGAATCGCTATAAAATTGTGTTACTATGTTTTTAACGTCTTTCAAGAAAAAATGAAGTTTTTTTTCTTATTCTTCCAATCTTTCCTTTCTATCTTCTAAAAGAACCTGTCACTGGAATCTCTCCAATTAGATTAATTCATTATCTCAAAGGACATAAATTTTGACTGAAAACATGATGACTTTCTAAATTGAATGGGAAATTTCAACTGATAAATTAAAAATAAAAATAAAAATAATTAGGTAAGAAAAACATAATCAAGAAGTAGGGAATAGAATTATTACATTACTGCTCCAACTCCAAGCAAATTCAATGTAGAGAAGATAACTAAACAAACTAAAAGTTAAACTTAACTGACTTTAAAGAACCAGAAGGAAAAAAAAAATCCTCCAATTCTCCAAAAGATATTTGAATGAAACATACTATGTTCCATGTTTCTGAGATGACATAAATTTTCAAGCTAGTTCAGAAATATTGTATTTGTATCGGGTTATCAGCATGATTATGGAATTTCTTGGTGATATATGGTTTTAGAATTGCATCCATGTATCAAAAAACATTTAAATTGTGGATTACTGGCTAAAACAAAAAAAATTCACAGCATAAGAGACGTACCACATATCCACTGCCCCTTTGCTTTGAAGTACTCCTCTTCCCTATTGACACACAAAGGGTGGTACACCTTTGGGCAACGCCTGCAATAGTTGAACACTAGTAATGACATTATGAATGCAATAGTCTAAATATAAAATATATCCATTTTAATAAGCATTAAAGCCAGAGAAACTAAAAGGATCCTTCATACTCACCTGTGATCACATACTACAAGATCTCCTCCATCAAAGCAAATGAAGCACAAACTTTCATCCTCTTTTTGTTTTTGCCGAACTCTTATTCTTTTGTTTTGAGATTGTTTAGATTGGCCATTCTTCCGCTTCATTGTTGATCTTTTTCCAACTGACATTGCAGGACCACCCTCATCAATGTCCATCTCATCTACTTCGTCTTGCTTGTCAAAACTATCTTCTTCTTTATTGGGTATGATTTCTTGTTGGAGTATGTTTTTATCATTATCCTCTTTGGCTATTTCTATCCTATTAAGTACCTCTTTCATTGACAAATTAGTCTCACTCTTTGCAGCTAACCCTTCCAAGTGTATGTTCTCAGCGACTAAAGCATTATTTAATGTAACATGATTTTCGTCTTTTACAACCAAGGGTTCTTGTAATAAGTTGAAATTTCCATCTCGTGCATTTAGCTCTTCGATGGTTTGTTCTTTGGCCACATTGACATCTAAATTAGGGGCAGATGGCTCATGTGCGGAAACTCTTTGACCATTTTCATCTTTGGAAGAAGAAGCCTTCTCTTCTTCAGTAATAGGTTCATCTTGCAAAGTGGAGGGTTTAACATGTCTTCCATTCAGACTTTCCGTAATCTTTAACACTGAGACAACCGATTTGTTCTCAATACAATCATGCATGACATCATCGGACTCATAAATACTCTCATCGCCTATAGGTTGTTCTAAAGATTGTGCATTTAGCTCTTCTACAAATTGTTCTTTAGCCACATTGACATCTAAATTAGAGGCATAAGGCTCATAAGCAGAAACTTTTTGACTATTTTCATCTTTGAAAAAAGCTCTCTCTTCTTCAGTAACAGGTTCAACTTGCAAGGTGGAGGGTTTAACATCTTTTTCATTCAGACTTTCAAACTTTGAGATTGAAACATCCAATTTGTACTCAACACAATCATGCATGACGTCTACGGACTCATGAAAACTCTCTTCATCTATAGATCGTTCTATAGATTGTGCATTTGGCTCTTCCATAGATTGTTCTTCAACCACATTGACATATAAATTAGGGGCAGAAGGCTCATGCGCAGAAACTTTTTGAGCATTTTCATCTTTGAAAGAAGAGGCTTTCTCTTCATTATCAGCTTCATCTTGCAAAGTGGAGAATTCAACATCTTTTTCATTCAAACTTTCAGTAAACTTTGACAATGAAACATTTGATTTATTTTCAACACTATCATGCATGACCTCTTCCGACTCACAAACACTCACTCCACAGACTCTTTTTTCCAATAATGATACATTTGCAACTAAAGTTTCTCGTGATGCTAAAATTTTCTCATCCGTTTCAGGTGATTCTTCATTTGGATGCTCAACTATATGTTCCCCGCCATGATGAAATTGTTTTTCATCGGCGTGTTTATGTGCTATATCTACTGCCTGTTCTTCATTTTTGCCAAATCTTCCCTCCAATATAGAAGCTTTCTCCTTTTCGACTGCCACTATTTCATGCAATGAAGCCTTGTTAGCTTCTTCATCGACTTGTAGCAATTCCTTATTCAATTGCTCATTTAGACACGCTTCGTCAAAATTCACATGATTTTCATCAGCTTTTTTGCTCATAACCTCTTCATTTGCTTCCTCTTTTTCCCTAAACACTTCCTCCGTTATAGAAAGTTTCTCATTTTTAACAATAACCACCTCATTGGAGGTGTTATGTACCTCATCTACTGGTGGCAATTCCTCATTCAATTGCTCATTTAGATGTGTTTTGTCAAAATTTATATGATTTTCGTCAGTTTTTTTGCACATACCATCCTCATCTCTACCTGCATTTGCTTCTTCTTTTTCCCTGAACACTTCCTCTATTATAGAAATTTTCTCATTTTCAACAGAAACGACCTCAGAGGAAACCTCGTTGTCTTCCTCCTCTACGTGTGGCAATTCTACCTTCAATTTCTGGTTCAAACAAGCGCCAGCAAAATCTGAAACGTCATTGTTGTTAGCTATACCTTGCCCCGTAATCAAAATGTTTTCCTCATTTTCCACCAAAATACCTTCATACGAAGAGATTTTTTCATCTTTCACACACAACTGAATCAATGCCTCATCCAATTGCAAACTTGCATTGCCTAGTTCTCCCAATCCTTCATTCCCTGTTGAATCGTTCTCTTCTTTTTCAACCAATGCTTCATCAACACCAGGTATTTGCTTCTCCTCTTCGTCATTTTCCCCTAAATTTTCTTTAAAAGACGAAATATTATCATCCGTCTCATTCAACTGCTCATTTAAACACGACCCATTAAATTCTAGTATCTTCTCCTTAGAAGTATTTTCTTGCATGATTCCATCAACTTCAGAAACAGGCTGCTCTTCTTTAGAATGCAATTCAAAGATCCCGACGATACGAATCGAGCTCTCTTCTTCCTTTTCTTCTGCCTCGGATTCAACTGTGGAAGGAGAAGTGATGATGGCGTCACCTGATTCCTTCATGAATTGAAGAAAAAAAATGGAGTTTGATTTGAAAGATAAATTAAAAGAGGTGCCGCGAAAACCCTAGGTCTTTTTTCCCTTCATACGCAGCGGCTTCTGATTTGGTTTGATTTGATCTTTGAAGAGGATGCGAGTAGGCGTGAATATTTCATGTATACTTTTTATTTCCGAGCGAGAGTTTCATTTAGGTATTTTTAAAAGTTTTTTTTTTTTGAAAAAACCACGAGAACCGGCTTATCAGTAAAATCCTAAGGCATGGTAAAACCGTCCGCTTATCCAAGCCCCGTTACCTCTGTTAAATTTATATAGGATAGGGAAGCACATGGTAGAAATCGAATCTGAGTCTTTTTATCAAAACTCGGGTCTTCTTTCCACTGCGCCGCATCCGCGGACTTGTTTAAAATGTTTATTTTATCTTTTTTACTAATCAAACAAGTCCCCACGTAAAATTACAATAAAATTAACATAGTTGTGCTTTCTTTTATTTATTCTATATTTTCTTTAATCATCATCCGGAGAATTCAAACTCACCAGATTGAATTGCAAATAGAAAAGGAGAACGTTGATTCTTACTCAAGAAAACATTCAGTAATTTTAAATCCTAACTTTTGTTAAAAAATGCACAATAAATTGGATTAAGAAATTACATTTCCTTTGCTTTCTCACCAAAGTTTATGTCTGATTGTGAAGATAGAAATGAATTTTTTATTATCACCATTATTTTCTTTTAAAAAAATGAAGGAGAATGAAAGAGTAAATAAAAGTGTTTAAGGTTTTGATTGAGGGCAAAAATGGTAAAAATATATGTTTATTAATAGGATGTGTACCTCTCGTAACAATTTGATTTTGTATGGAGTGCTCTTAAAATTTGACCCGCTCATATTTAAAACTGGAGTATTGATAATAATGCCCTTTTATTTTATGGACGAAACAAAGTTTAGCGACACCTAAGCAACAGGAAAAGAAACAAGTAGACCGACAATCGCAAATCCAAACTGAACCGATTCGAGAATACCCGAATCCAAACCGAACCGATGAGTCTCGGGTTGGGTTCGGATGATGAAAAATACCATAAAAACTAGATCAAATCCGACCCGCGTAACGATCCGCCTTTTCGACCTTCGAAAATGGCACTTAATACATTCACGGTGTTAGAATGTCGAGCATCCAAGTGCCGAAAAGGCAGATTATTAGGGTAAAATAAAAAATAAAGAATAGAATAAAAATAGAATCTCACAACGGAACGATAACATATGATATAACAAAGACAGTAAAAGTTGTCACTCTAAGATATAAGGTATATCAGAGTTAAAAACAAACCTCATCGGTCTGGACAGTTATAACTTCCTGACCCTACAATTGATGATGGGTATAAATAATAATGCAGCAGAAATAAAAATACTATGACAGGTGAACAACAAGCTCTACTCCATGAGCTTCATGTCTCACCAACGTCAACTTGGAAAAAACTCAGTCTGATCCGAGCATTATAATAAAATAACACTCGGATCAGTCTGGAAAACCAGCGTGAAAAAACTCAAGAAATATGGTGAACATATAATAATTTTGTGAGACCATGCCGCTAAACACAGAACGAGTTTTATCTCACAAGAACAACATTCATAGATGAAAGAATGGAAACAAGTCGGAACAAAATCAGACATGAAAGAATAGACACAAATAATTAAACATCGAGAAGAGATCCAAACACTTCTCGATGCAATGAAGAAAACAATTCAAAAGTTTGAATCAAAAACAAGAAAAGAGAAAATTTCCAACAATGACAGGGAGGATGCAACCCCTTACCGAAAGTATACCTCTAGAAAATATACTTAAGAACTACGGTGGCTCTCAAAAAATGTACAAGCCAGACCCCGCCAACCTTACCGAGTATCTTCGAACACACACAATCAAATCCAATTTAGAGTAAATGTGAAGATACCCTAATGGGAGCAGCCCCACTTAGCTTGACGTCCACTCACACTTTGGTTTTAGTCATTTCCGACAAAGGATATCAAAATCGATTGTTGATGAATCAACAATCGGAAACAAACTAGTACTAACCCAGGAAAAACAATAAAACCGGACAAGTAAGAGCAGTGTTGCTTTCTATCTTGACTCATTGGCATTCTTAACTTTAAGGATAGTAAGTGTTTTCATGCCCCAAACGAGCAACAAAATTGTCTTGCATTGACGAACACATAGAAGATAGCAGAATCGATAGTCTGTAAATCAACTATCGTGAATAACAAGATGATCATATATGAAAATTAAATATCTTAAAACATTCGACTCACACTCGTGCTTGATTTTTCACATTACAAATATTTATAAAACCTTTAAAAGCATTCCTTAAAATATTCTTTTTAAAGAGCTAATTTTCATTCTAAGTGTATTAGAAAGAAGGATAAAAAATGTCATTAAAATATTGTTTACTATAAACCCAAAACAATTTATAATTAGCTTTATTTTTAAACATTCCTTTTTATAAGATTCTCTCATTTATATACTATTATTTATAACTTTAAAACAACATTTATTATCCGTGAACATAAGAAATCAGTTTAAAATGCTTTATAAATTTAGGACAATGTTAATCATCCCGAAAGGTAATCGATATAATTCTTTTATATATAAATTTAAAACCATGTTAATTATCCGAAAGAAATTTAATCAAATTTATAATCTTTTTATAAATTTAAAAACAACATTAATTATCCCAAAGATAATTAATCAAATTTATAATCTTTTTATAAATTTAAAATAACATTAATTATCCAAAAAGATAATTAATTAAATTTATAACCTTTTTATAAATTTAAAACAACATTAATTATCCCGAAAGATAATTAATCAAAGTATAATCATTTTATAAATTTAAAACAACATTAATTATCACGAAAGATAATGAATCAAATTTATAATCTTTTTATAAATTTAAAACAACATTAATTAATCAAAATTTAAAATTCCTTTTATAAATTTAAACAACACGTACCCTTTATTTCAGAATTCTCAAAAATACTTGAAATATAGATTTAAGCAACTTTCAAAGGGCAAAAACGCGACCAAACATTTATTTTGTAAAAATACAAGCAAAAGTTTAACACACATGGAGGTTTAAAGTGATGAAATTTCATAAGTGACGGTATAACGATAATCGCTATAACAACACTTGCACAGATCAAACAATATGTCATAAATATTTCAACCAAACATCAGTATAAGCAACATAAGAATATAAGTAAGATACATATAACAGTAAATTAATAATGGCGAAAAATCACATGGGGTGTCTCTACAAAAGTCTCCTGCAAAACAATAGTTATTTATTTTATCTGCTTTTCAAGCGAGAATCAAATCCAAACAAACAATCGAACAACAATATATAAACTATCATCCAAGCATTCAACAATAATGTATAGCATCACAGATGTTATATAGTTTATTTAGGGTGAGTAAACCTACCAAAATTCCAATTGACGCTTTCGCATTCCGGTTTGATCGACGTTCAATTTTAGCACAAAATTCTACTAGCTCCAAATTCAATGAAATCAACTCCATGCGTAAATAACATCGATACGAGCCCAAAACAAAAGACCACATCCAAATCCGACCTCGTATGAGTGAGATATTGAATTTAAAAGATTTTTAATTAATTAAAATAATTGATTACTTAATTAGTTAACAAATCAAGTTAATTACCCTAATCGCCATATTAATCCTTCTTCCCTTTAGCTCTAATTGCAATGCCTGTACTTGTGCATGACGTGCACGAACCATCCTTGGCATGGAGCTACGCTCCACTAAAACACAAACCAATCGCGCCAACGTCTCTCTCTCCGCGAGCTCCACCTTCCCAACCCAAAAACACGATGCTTAACCCCCATCCTCTAGAATGCAATAATATGGCTTCGTCCGGCTATAGGATATCATCGTGATCCCCTAGACACAATCGCACATTACAAAACTTGGCCACGAGCTGCTACAACACACGAGAAACTCAAAGCAACCGACCTCGAACCCAAACTCCGCCTAGGTCGACCAACATCTCAAACTCTAGCTCCCCTTCATTCACGTGATCCTCACAACCCATCACTACACGCTACCAAACTACATGGATTTATAGATCTTGGCCTCACGAGTTTAAAGAATCTAACTTTATATTTTATCATTGAGTGAATGTTTTTATTTTGACTTTTGAAAGTGGATGTTTAACTTTACTTAGCTTACAGGAAAAGAAAATAGAAAGGAGAAAGAGGAAGAGAAAAGTCAAAGTGGTGAATTGTCTTAGGGTAGTTGTTTGTTTATATTGCAATTTCCGGTACGTCGCTACATAGTATTTCGTTTGCGTACGACCGATGAACAAGAAAACGAAAATACGATCGCGCACAAAAAGAAAACATGGTCACAAAATAATAATAATATACGCTAGTTACCTTATTCTGTAAAAAATTAAAAATACCATCGTTTGTCGAAAAATACGTCAAAAGATAATTTAAATATTTTTCAAATAAAAATTATGGAAACATTATATAAATTAATTTAAAAATACGTCAATAAAAATCAAGTCATTTTATTAACAATTGATTTTTCTTGTTATTTATCCAAACTATTTATTATTGTAAATAAATTTACAAAATGAGTTTACTATTATTAATTAAAATGAGTTAAAT
This sequence comes from Allium fistulosum, assembly GCA_030737815.1. Classification (NCBI taxonomy): domain Eukaryota; kingdom Viridiplantae; phylum Streptophyta; class Magnoliopsida; order Asparagales; family Amaryllidaceae; genus Allium; species Allium fistulosum. The sequence goes on along the minus strand of CM060902.1, from coordinate 1,039,722,621 downwards.
AAGGTTATTAAATCCATTTAATTAACTCTTAATTCACAATTCAAATATTTAAATAATCCATATATTTGAATATAAGTTATTCACATTTTAAAAACAAATTATTTCAATATTTAAAATGAATCAAATATTCAAAATTAAAACGATAAAATTTCGGGATGTTACATTCTCCTTCATCCTCTTAGAAGAATTTCGTCCCCGAAATTCCCAAAGGAAGAAAATGTCCTCTCACCCTTAGGTTTTCAAAGTTGCTTATATTACGGAAAATTTCAGCATCCCCTCCTTTGCGTGGCTAGATTCGAAAAAATTATAACTCGCCACAACTGGCCCAAATCAACAAAAGAAAACAAATCCCAAAAGTGTCCTCCCATATCTAGCATAAAATCATCAATCACCAAGCTTTAAATATACTACATACCTATTTTGTGTTTGATTTTTTAGTAGGTAACTTACTATCTCGATGCGAATGCAGGTGCGTAAGAAATCAAATAGTAATCTCTCATTTCCATGTACCTATCATGTACTTACATAATCCAAAAGAGAACCATGCTGACAAAAAAGAATGCACAAGCTATTTCTATCATAAGCAATAGCAATATAAACAATATAACAACCATATGCAACAAAAGTACAGAGAATACTCTGTAATAAAATACTAAGCATCCAATCTTTTCAAAAAATAAATTTAGAACTAAATGCCCGGTTTTTTATATTTAAAATATATTTTCAAATTCCTCCAAAAAGAAATACATCAAAACCAAAATCAATGATGACAAGGAAAGGGCTCCTCCTACCGAAGCATGGTATAACTCTAGAACCAAAACAACATGGAGCACCCAGTGGTATTCCGGTTCCTCTTAAAACTGTAACTAGAGTAAACAAATATACCTGATGAGTCCCAAATTGGAAATCCTTCAATCGCCCAACCTTAGTCATAACAAAAGTATATGAAAAATCACTTCACAAAAACTCTTTCCAAATATCCTGAAATAATAATACTTCACTAAAGTTTTGAAAATAACAATATTATTATTTCTTTCACAAATTCTTTCGAAATCGCTTTTTTTCTTTGAAAAAAAGTATTGGGATTTAAGTCCTAATAAACAACAACTTTATAAACCGTAGTATATACACATAATCACACTATCAATCAAATCAAATTACATAAAGGAATAAACTAACACATAACATCATTTAAAATGTTAAATGACTAACAAACAAGATTTACAATTTTTCTTAAGTTCACAACTTTCTCAATCTTCCAAGGATATAGATAATCTCCTAAGCGTACCAGACTTTGGTTATTGCTTAGAAGATTATCTAAGCTCCCTCAAAAAAAAATTGAAAGTCACTCCCCAAACTTTTCTAAGCCACACAACAAAGCATACAAATATACTTAAGCTTGTATGATGTACATAAATCATCCGTACGCAATATTTGATCCGACCACTTGCTCGGATACAAAAACTTCACTTCCAAACTAGTATCGCTCACTCGACTTCCCTAGTGCGGATTCCGATTAGGTTCCTTGATTAGAAACCTTTGTTCTTATTACATAGCCATATACTATGCTAAAAAACCTCGGTATCATATCAAGAATCCAAATCATGTGTTCATTGACAAGAATCAAGCGAGAAATTCTTTTTCGGACCGGTGTGAATCACCTTGAAGTTATGTACTCGAATCATAGATCAAGAACCATGCGAATAAAATGATCTACATATAACTTATGTGCCTACTCTTATTGGTTTCTTAACCATACCAATCTTTTTCTAAATCACTTTCATTTTCATTTATAGTATTTCACTCAAACTAAAATTATTTATGAATTACTTCATAGTTTAAGTTTTCGCTTAAGTTTATAAACATTTTATAAAGACACGTCTTTATAAAACATTAAATTAAAAATTCACTCCACTTTTGTTTTCTTATACAGTACTCTTTTACATCCTAAGAGTATACACAAAATGTCAATTTTATTTTATTTATTTTTATTTTTATTTTATTTTTTCAAAATTCAAATGGAGGCCTAATCAAAATATGGATCTTAAAACTGAGTCGGCTACTTCAACCTTTCTACCTTAGAGTGTTCTAAGGAAATATGTTTATAGGTTGGCCTAATAACATCAAATAGTTTACGCAACTTAGATGTTTAAATAAAAACGACGACTTCAATTAAACAATGCTTATTAAAACTTTCCTATCCAGTTTAACACATTTAAAACTTATGTTAAATTATCCCTTTTCTATCTAAGAGTTAAAAATTTCATTTATCAAAACATTTTTTCATTAAAATACCTTTTATTTTAAATCAATTTCCTTAAGGAAACTTAAGCACTAAATACCTGGTTTTTATATTTCAAAACCCTTTTTGAAATCATACTACATATATTTCCATATAAAATAACTTTAACACTTTATTCACTAACGCTCATTTTGGGATCATCCGGATTCGAACTCATTTCGATCACACAATGATAAAGAAAATAATTTACTAAGTACACTACAACATTCGCCTAAGTAAACATTCGATCGTCACTTAGAAGATTATTCAGATTACCATAAAACTAATCGAGATGTCTTCCCGAACTATCCGAAGAAAATGTATCTTTATTAAAAATTCTCTTTGAAACATTTAGACTTATAAATACTTCCAAGTAATATTACCAGTACTTTTCTCAAAATCTTTTTTGAAATCATTTCAAGCAATACCGGGGTTTAAATTCTCAAAAACTCTTTTTTACTTATGGAACATCCTTTATAAATCATATAAATCATTTTATATACCATGCCCATATAAAATGTACCCTTTAAAAATAATTTTATATTATAATAACTTCCCTTTATTATAATAAACTCTTCACAAATAATTATCCTCTAAATGTCTTATCTTCCCATTTAGATTATATTAAACAACTTTTATTAAAAGATGATTTTTGACTTAATAGTTTCACCGAAAACCTTATAGTCAAACTAATTCACAAGGGATTCATTTTAGTATACTCACAATTATCAATAAACGTTGATAAACTAGTCGAGCATAAATCAACAATCAACAAACAATAGTCAATGCTCCTAAACTATCTGAGCATGACAAATCAAACGATAATGATAATAAATAAATACCATCATTTTCAAACGACAAACACAACATAAATAACTGTATCAATTTGAAAATTATTCGTTTATATATATAATATACAATCCTAGGTAAAGTATTTCATTCACCCAATTTTCAAAAATCAATATCATATGTGTTTGCTTTGTTCAGTTGTTTTGAAATCCCTAACGACACCGTGGCGTCCCACGTCTCGACTAGAATTCAAAATTCAAATTAACAGATCAATTAACACGATACGTTTTTATAACAATAACAAATATGCTCTCATATAAATAATACACTCAGCTCATTCTAGAGTATCACTTACCCTATCTTAAATGAGTTTACCCCACCAAAGCCAAGGTTCTCGCTTAACCTTCAACTTTGATACCAAATTTAATGACCTTCCTTTTCAACCTTCGAAAGTCGGCACCTAATGCATGTACGGTATAAGAATGCCAAGCATCCAAGTGTTAGAAAGGCATATTGTTAGGGTAAAATAAAAAGAAAACAAATAGGGGAAAAATGGAATCTCACAGCAGAGTAATAATATATAATATAACAAAGACAGTAAAAGTCATCGCTCTAAGATACACGGTATATGAGAGTTAAAAATAAACCTCATCAGCCTGAACAGTTATAACTTCCTAACCTTACAATTTCTGACGGGTATAAATAATAATACAGCAGAAAATAAAAATACTACAGTAGGTGAACAACCAAATCTACTCCATGAGCTCCATGTCCCACCAACGTCAGCTTGGAAAAAACTTGGTCTGACCCAAGCATTATAATAAAATAACACCCGAATCAGTTTGAAAAACTAGCGGGAGAAAACTCAAGAAATATGGTAAGCATATGATAATTATATGAGACTATGCCACTACACGTGGAATGGGTTTTACCTCACAAGAACAACATTCATAGATGAAAGAATGGAAACAAGTCGAAATAAGATCAGACTTGAAAGAATGGACACAAATAATTAAACATCGAGAAGAGCTCTAGGCACTTCTCAATGCAATTTAAAAAAAATTCAAAGGTTTGAATCAAAAACAAGAAAAGGGAAATTTTCCAACAATGACTAGGAGGGTGCACCCCCTTACCGAAAGTATACTTTTATAAAATATACTTGAGAACTACGATGGCACTTGGAAAATGTACAAGCCGGACCCTTCCAACCTTACCGAGCATCTGAGTATTTCTTATCTCTACGAGCATACAATCAGATCCAATCTAGAGTAGATGTGAAGATACCCTAATCGAAGCAACCTCATATAGCTTGACATCCACTCGCGTTGGTTTTAGTCATTCCGGCAAAGGATATCAATATCGACAGTCAATGAATCAACTATCGGAAACAAACTAGTACTACCCTTGGGAAAACACGAAGCCGGACAAGTTAGGGCAGTGTTGCTTCCTATCTTGACTCGACAACATTCTTAATTTTAAGAATAACAATAGTTTAAATGCCCCAAATGAGCAACAAAATCGTCTTAAATCGACGAACACAAAAAATAGCAGAAATGATGGTCAATAAATCAACACTATCGGGAATAAAAAATGATCGTATATAAAAATTAAATCTATTAAAACATTTGACTCACACTTGTGCTTGATTTTCACATTACAAATATTTGTAAAACACTTTAAATACACACTTTAAAATATTCTTTTTAAAGAGCTAATTTTCTTACTAAGTATATTAAAAATAAGGGTCAAAAACAAATATCACTAAAACATTATTTACTATAAACCCCAAAACAATTTACACTTAGCTTTATTTTTAAACATTCCTTTTTACAAGATTTTCTCATTTATAAACGATCATTTATAACTTTAAAACAACATTTATTATCCCTGAAGATAAGAAATCAATTTAAAATGCTTTTATAAATTTAGGACAATGTTAATCATCCCAAAAGATAATTGATATAATTCTTTTATATATTTTAAACCACATTAATTATCCAAAAGAAATTTAACCAAATTTATAATCATTTTGTAAATTTAAAAACAATATTAATTATCCCAAAAGATAATTAATCAAATTTATAATCTTTTTACAAATTTAAAAAACATTAATTATCCAAAAAATTAATTAATCAAATTTATAATCTTTTTATAAATTTAAAACAACATTAATTATCCAAAAAAAATAATTAATCAAATTTATAATCTTTTTCTAAATTTAAAACAACGTCAATTATCCTTAAAGATAATTAATCAAATTATAATCTTTTTATAAATTTAAAACAAGATTAATTATCCCAAAAGATAATTAATCAAATTTTTAATCTTTTTATAAATTTAAAATAAGATTAATTATCCCAAAAGATAATTATCAAATTTATAATATTTTTATAAATTGAAACAACATTAATTATCCTGAAAGATAATTAATCAAATTTATAATTCCTTTTATAAATTTTAAACATCGCTTACCCTTTATTTCAAAATTCTAAAAAATACTTGAAAATATAGTTTTAAACAACTTTCAAAGGGTAAAAACGTGACCAAACATTTATTTTGTAAAAATACAAGCATAAGTTTAACACATACAGAGGTTTAAGGAGATGATATTTCATAAGTGACGGTATAACGATAATAGCTATAACAACACTTATACAAGTCAAACAATATGTCACATATTTCAATCAAACGTCAATATAAGCAACATACGAACATAAGTAAGATGCATATTACGGTAAATTAATAATGGCGAGGGACCCCGTTGGGTCTCTGTACAAAATTCACCTGCAAAACAATGTTTATTTATATCATCAGCTTTTCAAGCGGGGATCAAATCCGAAAAAACAATCAAACAATAATATATAAACTATCATATATGCATAACAATAATCTATAACATCACATATATCATATAGTTTATTTAGGGGTGAGTAAACTCAACAAAATTCCAATTAATGTTTTAGCATTCCGGTTTGATCTAAAATCGAACGACACTTGATTTTAGCTCCAAATTCTACCTGCTCCAAATACAATGAAATCAACTCCAATGTTTAGATAACATTAATATGAGTCCAACGCAAAAGACCACATCCAAATCCGACCTCGTATGAGTGAGATATTGAATTTATAACATTTCGGATTAATTAATTAACAAATCAAGTTAATTACCCTAATCACCATATTAATCCTTCTTCCCTTTTTCTCTAATTACAATGCATGTACATGTGCATGATGTGCACAAACCATCCCCGACACGGAGCTATGCTCTACTAAAACACGAACCAATCGCGCCAACGTCTCTCTCTCCGCGAGCTCCACCTTCTCGACCCAAAAACACGATGCTCGACCCCCTTCTATAGAATGTGATAATAGGGCTTCGATCGGTAATAGGAAATCATTGTGAAGCCATAGACATGATCGCACATCCCAAAACTCGGCCACGATGTAATGACCCTAATTTTGCCTACCATTATTTGGAACATTTAATTATATATATTAAATAAAATAATTGTAAAGGGATAAGAAAATTGAGATTTGATAATTAAGTTTAGGCCATGCCTTAGTTAATAAACCAATTAGAAAATTAAAAGGTTAGGATAAGAAGGAGGAAAATGATAAGGGCAAAACGGGAATAGCTTTCGTTCCTACCCCTTAAACCCTTATATTTTCATTTCCTTCATTCATTTACACACATACAAACTAAACCTAAAGTGGGGCCGGCAATAGCAAATGGAAAACAAGTAGGAAACTAAAAGATTAAGGATTCAAAGCTAAAAGAAATCAAGTCTATACCAAATCTCATCTTTCTCATCCAAATCAAGGTGAATAATACATATACATCTCATGTTTTGAATTGTGTTTCGATTTTAAGTGTAAACCGGTTTCTTTTGCAAGTATTATGTCATGTTTTAGAAGTTTGAATGATTATATGCTTATTGGTGACTTTCTAGAGTTTAAATATGAAATTCAATGATATGTTTGAGTTGGAATACTTATCATATAATACCCAAATGACTTAAGATTTTGATATGATGTTAGAAATATCATTTTGGAAGTGCGTTTTTTATTTCATAATTTTCCAAGCAAGTATGGATTTTATATGATTTTTCTAAGTGAAGAAATTGGTGAATTTCGGGTTTTAATTATGAAAAATAATTAAAATAAGTTTTTGGCCCTAAAATTTCTATATGTAAAAGAGTATAGCTAAATTGAATTATTATGATTTTTGGAGATTTTTCCCAAGAGTTTAGGAATAATAAATTAATTAATTGAGCCAAAATGGGTTATTTGTTTAATTAAGATGCTTATAATAAGGAGTAATTTGTAAAAAAAAATTGGTATTGAGAATTATGTTAGACGGTAGATTTTCAATAAAGGAAATTGTTAAAGTTTTGCTAGCCAATAAGATTGTAACGATTCAGATTTTTAATGTAACGATCCAGATTTTTCGTCGTTCGATTCTGAATATTTAAATGGTTTAAATATTGAATTTGGAATTATAATTGAGTTAATAATATTTTTACACTGGAATTTCATGTGTTTTCGTCGATTTTTGAAATCATCGATTTAATCGACGCGTTAAAATTGCGATCTAGGGCACAGTCTCAGAATTCGACGAAACCAGTTCCATTAAATCCGTAATATTGTATTATTATTGGATTTCAAATTTCGTAGAGTTTGGAGTTATCGTTTGACCGTACATGATACAAACGCGTTGAAATTAATATTGAAAATTCAATATAATAATTGGGTCTAAAAAGCCATCTTCTCCATACGATCGAATTAGGACTCGAAACCTTTTCCATTGCGTTCAGAATAAGGGTATAACATTATGAACGCCAGGCGGCATGTCTCGATAGGAGTTCGAAATTTTAAGCTGCTTTTAAACGAGATATTTGTAATTAAACAATACTTTAAATTGTTCAAAATAAAATCGTGATCGAAGTCGCGTGCGTGTGTGGGGTGGTAGCGACCTGATTTTGGCGACGAAGGGGGAATCCGCGCGCGAGAGGCGCGACTTGGAGGATGGGCGATCGAAGAAGTCGCGATTTTGGTGGCAGTAGGGTATTGGTGCAGGCGCGTGGGTGGTGGGTTACGCAGCGCGGCAGTCTGGGGTAGGGATGGCAATGGGGCGGGTCTAGGGTCCAAACCCGATCGACCCGCCCCTGTTTTGGCCCATCCAGACCCGCCCCATTGGGTCATTGGGGCGGGTAGACCCGTGACCCGTTCTTAAGTGCTCCGGGTCTAGGGTCGGGTCAGGGCTCGGCTGACCCGCCCCAACCCGACCCGCACTACTAACATCTCACGAAACTATTTTATTACTATAACGATTTATTAATCTTCTTAGATATAAGTGATTCTAGCATGGATATTAAAATGTTCCAATCAATAATCTATAGAAAAAATTAGAGTATTAAGTTGTGTCATTGATAATTATACAATAACAAATGTATATATTTTCTGAATTGTTATTGTAGACATCATTTTTATTAACTTCCCTTAGACACATTGTTTTTTGTATTTCATGTATTATTTGGTGATAACGAGTATAAACAAATAAATATATGTACGTTGGTACACAATTTTGAATCAATATATAGAGACTCATCGGGTCTTGGGGCGGGTCGGGTCTACCCTGACCCGTACGGGTCCCGGGTACGGGGCAAAATTCCAGACCCGCACCGGGTCTACGGGGCGGGTCTGAGGCGAGGTCTAAAAAATCCGGGATGGGTACGGGGCACTAAAAACCCGCCCCAACCCGCCCCATTGCCATTCCTAGTCTGGGGGTGATACGCGACATCACGTGGAAGTCGTATGCGGGTGGAAGCTGTGTCATTTTGTGACTGTGTGGGGAAACTGCCGAAGTTGTGTTCAACGAACTCGTTCTCGAGTTGGGAACCTGGTGCGGAGACAAGTGAAGGCGAGGATTGGAGTCGCTCTCGAATCGTTGACGGCGCTCATAGGCTTGAAGTGGCCACCTGGTTTGAGAAAGGAGGCGCAGCAAGTAGGAGACGGTCTCTAGTGGAGGCGCGATGGATAGTGAAATGGGCAGCGAGGCCAGTCTGGCGAAGTCATGTTCCGGGTAAGGATGAATTGTAGGAAGGTAATTTAATGTAAAACAATTTTGATTTTAAAATTAATTGTCAATCAATGAATTTAGTTGTAATTTCACTAATTAATATTGAATTCGTACGAGGTCCAAAATCAATGAATGCGACAATTGGAATTAATTTGGAGTCAATCAGAGTCAGCTAAAATTTTCGATTTAATTAAAATTTGGACATTCAGCAAAAATAAAATCAAGGTGAGAAATTCTCACTCATTTGTATTGCCAATTTAATTTTAAATAGTTAAAATTAATTATTGGTTGCTTGGTTGAATTTAGAAAATTATTATCTGTTGAATGATGTATTATATATATAGTACTGTATATATTAGTATTTAGAGTGATATTCCCGCACATTATAGCGGATGAGACCCTATACGCCCTGCATAATAGCCGATGACCTTATATACCACGATATCCCGCCTCGAAGCGGGATTGGTATTTTTATTGTTGTCTAACATCTGTGGGTGCAGGGAAATAGGTTGGAGAGATCCAACTGGATTCCTCAAATAAATTTATTGTTTTCATATATAAAAACAATGTATGGTGTGATTGAAAAATCTATTGGATTATTGTGTGAATTAGATTGTTAAATGCTATAGTAGCACGGGCCTTAATTTTTGGTCTTCAAATACCATTTATTTTTTTGAAATTTAAGGAAATTAAAGGAGATTTTGGGATATAAAAATACCTATATCGCAAATGGGATTTTCTAAAAAGAAATTGATTGGATAACGATAAATTTGATTATAGGTAGTACTTAACAAATCCGTAAGTTTGTTTATATAAGAGATTTTTAAATGATATCATGGAAAATATAAAAGGGAGTTGAAATCGATATTAAAAATAGATTGGCAGAATAAATGGAATTATACGGGAATGGATTTATAAAAATGGAATTTTATAAATGAGATTATTTTTATAAAAAGTGAAACTCAAAGGAGTTATAAATTTATAAACGATGTTATAAATAAAGGAAAGCGATATCAGATGATAACTAGGGAATATAAATTCATAGAGTGAATTTATATTAGAACATGGAAAACAAGGGTGGGAAAAATAGTGGATACTATTTTTGAAAAGTGGAAATGATTAAGGAAATTGGAATGGAAGCGATGTGTGTGAAATTGAGAGGAATTTATAAATTTGATTGGTTATTGAGATTTTAAAAATATATTTTTAAAATTTTAGAATTTAAGTTTTTTTTAAAGGAAAATTTTATTTACTTAAACAATAAATTTTAAAACTAGTTAGGATTGAAATACTTCGGTAAGTGGATTTTTCAAATATAAAATATTTATTTTAATAAATCTTAATTTTTAAAATCAGCTTTGGAAATTGATTTGTTTATCTAAAAATGAGTTACCTATGTCTATAAAAAATGTTTTTGATATTTTAAATACTTACTTGAACATTTTTTTAAAATAAATTATTATCCTTTTTAAATACTTATTATTATATATATATAGAGTTTTGAAGTGATTGAAATTTTTATTTATAAATTCTCTCGAGATTCGTAAATGGGGTTTTCAAATGGATATGATTTTGAGGGAAGGAATTTTATAAGGGATTTGGAGGAAATGAAATTTCAAAAATGTTGAATATGGGAATTTTGAAAATGAAATCTGAATTTATAAAAGAAGTTATAATTTGTTGAATGGGGTTGTAAATAAGTATACTGGGTTTTAGAAATTGAAAAAGGGAATTTATTAGTGATTCCGAAGACTTATGAGATAAGTTACGAAATATTCCCTTAAGTGTTGATATTTGAAAGATTTTGGATAGTAAGACTTGTAATATTTTCCTAAGTATAAAAATGGAAATTTGGAAATATTTCTAAGTGTTGAGATGATTTGGAAATATCCGGTTACGGATTTAAGTATTGAAGTTGTTATCAAATGTTGGAAGGAATCGATATATCTTATAAAGATATTTTGGGGAAAATGTATAATAAGGGCTAGTGTCTGCTTATGGATGTTTTATTGATAGTTAAATAACCGACTATCAATATTGGCCAATTTTGTTAATCGTTTCGATGAGACCAGGATCAGATTTAATTATCCGAAAACCACTTCGATCTGGTTTGAACGTTACGAATGGATACCGTGAAGATAGTGAAGACGGTGATCCGGTTTGTCTAGACCCAGAACAACTTGTATGGACGAATGCTATTAGAACATCGTCATTGGAGGGCGATGAGCATTCTAAGTAGAATTATTTCTTGAAAGGTAACGCTAAGCCTCAAGCCTCATCAACCGAGAATGACTAAAACAGGGGAGATGCAGCAAGGCTAAGTGGGTCGCACCCAATTAGGGTATGTTATCACTTTTCTAGATATCCTCAGAAACCTATATATTATGGATATGGTTGTGCATGAAAGAAGGAGCGCTCGATTTGTAAAGGTGGGAATACCCGGGGTGATAACATATTCGGTCTATCCAGGTTAGGGGTAGGTCAGCCTTAAGTAGCAAGAGATCCCGGCGAGGTCCTCGGTACATTATTCTAGAGGTGTACTATGATGGGCGGTACCCCAGTGGCCCAGTCATTGTATGGAATCCATTCTCCAATACGAGCCTTACGGTTTTGTTTGTAGATCCTAGTATGCTGGAATTTAATTAATGTAACAATTTTGGCTATTTGGATAAGTATTTGTGTTTAGACACTATTATAATATCAGACGATTTTCTATAAATTGTTTTGGTTATCATAAGGGAAAAACCCGTCGCGTTTATGTATGACGCGATCTTACGAGATACCTTTGTTTTTCAAACGATTTTGATAACTCTAATAATTCTAATTGAGTGTGTTTTCTCATGTTGGGTTTCCAGACTGACTTGGGTGTTATTTCATTATAATACTTGTGTCAGATAAAATGAAGCGCGTGCGTACAAGAGGATGTATTAGGGTAAGGTTTAGTTCGGTTAATTATTTTAGTTTAATTGTTAATTAAATTTAATTAAATTCGAATGTTTATTAATCCATAACTTTGCCATGTGAGGTCCGATTTGAGCGAAACAAGCTGCATTAGATTCATATCAAAGTCGTTTACGACATAGAGTTGGATTGGAATTTATTTGAATTTGAAAAAAAATCAGTTTCAAATAAAGGTGAGTGGTTAAACCTGCTCACGAATACTAAAATATTTCTGATGTTAATTAAATTGAAATCGTAAAGTTACTTATTTATTGACTGTTATTTGGTAATCTAGCTAACATTTAAATTGACATATAAATTGAACTGAAAGGAATTTAAATTGATAGTTAAATTTGAAATTGAAATTGAATTGCTAGTTAACTTCTAATTATTTATAACTAGTTAACTGTTGTGTCATATTGACTATTTGGATGTTGGTCATGATGGATGGCTATTGGTTGATATATTGGATGATTGTATGTTATTAATTTACATATATCCTGTTATCACCCTGTATGTTGCTGGTAGTATATAAAACTGTTATTTGAATTATTTCGAATAAATTAAGAAATGGGTTGAAATGATATATACCTATGACACTTTGATTTGGATTGAAATGATATATATCCATCCCTGAAATTAAAATCGAAATAACTGATCATCGTATCATAATCATGTATAATTCATTCAAAATGTTGAATATCATATATGTAACATCGGTGAACAAATGATGTTAACAACTAAGCCCAAAATCTAAACTCAAATTCATCATTTATTGTTCGATAATTGAGCATGTAGACTTTCATTTTCTAAATCTGTCACCTTACAGTCATCTTTAACATTGGCAAGGCTATATTTTTGGAGTTCCAATAGCAGTACCCAAATTATATAAAACATATGAAAATCAATAATAATTTAATGGAGCATAAGGTCATTAGAGTTGGACAATGTGAAAAGTTTAAAGTAAAAATAAATTCAAACAAAAATTAATTCATCGGTTTCTCAGTTAATTTAATGGAGCCATCTTAATTTTCTTTTCCTGAATCTCAATAAAATAATCTTCAATGAAACAGAAAGCAATACTAATATTAACAAATAAAAATAATACAGAGAAATTATATTCAAAGCTAAAAAAAATGTGTAATGCACATGCCACCTCATGCACTGAGCGCTTCCAAATATGTTTTATGACATGATTTTTAATTTATTAAACTCAAACTAAAGCTACATAATAATATCTCAAAGCATCAACTGAAACTTAGTATAGTGTCATGTGTTTACAAATTTGATTTTTGCAAACCAAAAATTTCAGTGTGATGATGGATGGATGCAAAACTGGTAGTGTGATGATGGATGCAGGGATGATAGTGTGTTAGGCTCAGAAATATAATCTAATTTTTACAATTAAATCATTCAAAAAAATTTCTAAAAATAGTTAAAATTTCGGGTCATTATAAGTTTTCTCCTTGGCTGATTCTTTATTAGTAGTTTGAACATCCTTTGTTGACGTCTCTTCTTGGGATGAACCCAAGTTATGACCACTTGATCCATCACCACCATCAGTGTCCATGCTGCCATTTCCTCCATCCTTCCTAAGATCGATATCAAATTCATCATCGTCTTCGTCATCATCATTACCATCATCGCCTTCATCATCATCCCTGCCTTCATTAGTCAAAGGGTCGTCAAAAGATAATAATTTCTGAGGTTTGATAGCTCCTCTTCTAGGAACTCATCTTATAACGAACTAGGAACTCTCCATAGGGATAAAAGTATGACAAAGCACGTGAGGCAATGCCCAAGGTAGGATACTACCAGTTTACCCTTCCCGGCTAGTGGTAACGCATCATAGCTATGATCGCCCACTGCATCCAACACTCCCATAATCGAGGGTGATCAGCAATAACAACCGAAATAGTATATTCAAACGAAGAAGAGCGTCTGTTGGGGTAGCTAACCCACTTGGCCAGTACGGCTCCTGTTTTAGTCATTTCAAATTGGCACAAGTGCCAGGTTAATCCATCATCATTCTCTTTCTTCAAATCCAGCAATCATACGCCAAGTCCAACCACTTCGTTCTTGATCATCACTTCACGTACACTTTAAATTTCCAAATCATTTCTAAATTTCAAATTTAAATATTAAATATCCAAAATAGATTTCAATTGACCAATCAGTGTTTATTATTTAATTTTCTATCCTAGACCAATTGATTTAATTTGGGTATGTATCATTTCAACCTGTGCAGTTAATGCCTCACTATTACCCCGCTATAACCCTGCTATATCTCATAGCAGATTTCTACCACTACGATTTTTCCATATAGCCCCAAATATAGCCTTTCCGCTTTAAGCCCCGCTATTTCCGCTATATCCTGTTATTCCTGCTATATTCCGTTATTTCCGCTATATCTTCTTAAAAGAAATGAATTGAAAAATGACATTTATGCATTATAAAAATTATGAAATTAAATTATTCAATTGAATTTTTAATTTATTTTCAAAAGTGAAAATACTCTAATATTCTACTAAATTCAATTATGTTATATAATAGTTTTATGTTTATTTACAGTACATTCGCACATGTTTTTATTTAAAATTATTTATGTATTAATTATAATTCAATTGAATGTTAATTTTTCATTTAATTACCATTTATATATTTGTAAAAACATTAAGTATGAGTTTTATATGCTATTCTAGAGTCATCCGCTATATCTCGCTATATCCTCGTTGTGTCCCCGCTATGACTTTTTGCACCTCTACCGTATTGAATCTGCTGAGCACTTTGACTGCACAGATTTCAACCCCATATTCCGGTTCAAATTTCAATGTCCAAATCAATGCATACAACAACAATATAACGGTGACAGATATCAATAAATCAATCGTCGTCCGATATTCAAACTTTCTATAGTTAATGGGTTTTCATGCAATTGGGATTCCAATCAATAATTTCAACTATTTCAACCAAACCACATATCACAATGTCAACTATCAACGATTTCCAATTCCAATATTGATCGTAATCATTAATCAATTATATATAACATAGCAGGATACTTGCAATATGAAAATCTAATCGTGAGCTTAGAATCGCTCACCTTTGCGTATCTGACAGACTGATACGGACATGGGGATACGAACACGCACACGCACAAAAGCTGGAAGATGATGGCTACTACTCCTCTCTTTCTATTTTCTTTTTTTCCTCTCGGCATTAGTTTGTTTTGATTTTTTTTCTTTTCTTTTTCTCTTCTATACACGCACGCACCTTCTTTCTTTTATTTTCCAACACACGTACGCAACACACACAGGTGAGAAGAGGCTTCGGTCGTTCAGTGTTCGGCCTGGGTTAGTGGGCTACGGCGAAGGGACAGGCGGGTCAGTGGAGGCCGAGGAGGTGGGCTGGCTAAAGGCAGTTCGGTCGGCTGCTACAGGAGAGGGGGTAGGGAGTTCAGTGGAGGGGCGTTTGGGGTCACGACAGGTAGGTTGGGTTAGTGGGGAGGAGGTGGAGCTTCAGTAGTAGGTCTGGGTGTGGGGTCCAGGCGGTTGGCAGTGGGGACGTGAGGATGGTGGTGGTGCTTCGGGTTGCAAGGAGTTGAAGTGGAGACAAGGAAAAGTTATGTGGAGAATTTATGTGTATATTTCTTTCTTGCAGAACAAGAGACGAGGAGTAGAGAGAAATGGGAGAGCAGTAGGGTACGCACACATATATATAAAGGAAGAACGTACGCTAATTAATGCAGCATTTAATTATGTTAGTCTATGCACGCAACCTAGGTTGGCTGAAAAGATAAGAATGTGGGAAGAAAGAAATAATCTCGGCTGAAAGAAAGAAAGGAATGTTAGCAATTATGACTCCTGAGCACGGTCACGGACCAATATTTCAACCATGCAGCGTTTTGCCACGGAAGCCAAAACACAAAAACAAATATACCATAGTGATCACACGGTGAGACGATATAAACGATGTAATCAAATCTGTGCTACGACGTTTGTAGCAAAATCTCATCTGTCGCCGTTGTTACCGCTTTGAAATTGAACGACAATGGCAATTCTAGATAAACGGAGCAAAAAAGGTCGGAATTGGACGGAACGAACTTTGACGTTATAATCGGAAAATTTTCTACATCATTTCTATGTAAAAATATTCATACTTTAAAATTTGATAATTCGCCCGGAAAAATTGTGCTGACCAGGTTTCGGACGAATTTTGACGTGAAACAAATTTTATTGGTTTTATTTAAATGGACGCATTTCAAATATCTAGTTTTCGTTGCCAAATTCTTATTTTTTAAAAATAATTTTATTTTAAAATCTTCGTTAATTCAATTTAAATCGTTGAAAAATTCGGGTTGTTACAATCTCTCCCACTCAAAACTTTTCGTCCTAAAAAAGAACAGATTAACAGAAAAGAACGATAAACAGAAAGATAGAAATAGATTCGGGCGTGGACTACATACCAGGCATTAGCAATTCAGGATTTGAAGCATTGATACTCTTGTGACGACTGGGCGATTTTCGACCCGCGAAAATCGACAATAATACGTTCACTGTATAGAGTGCCGAGCAATCGAGTGTCGGAAATACCAGATCATTTGGGGTTAAGAAGAAAAGAGATAGAAGAAGAAATAAAATAACAACAACATAGAATCTCACAATCGCAGCGGAACAAAATATAATATACAATAATAGATTTTTACACACAAAAAATCTGTACCAGTTAATATACACACAAATTATCAGAGTACAACCGTCAACAAATAAATCGGGACAGTTAAAATAACTTGTCCTCAGAAATGCTGAATATACAGCCTACAATACGCAGTGGAATATAATCGAGTACGCATAATACGTCTCTGTCATCCAGCTCGTCTCCTGAGCTCTAAAAGAATCCTAACCTGAATCTGTAACACTCGGTCTGACCCGAGTATTACAACAAAGTAACGCCCGAGTCAGGCTGGAAACCAGTGTGAGTAAACACACTTAATTTGAATTACTTAAGTTATCAAAATCCTTCAGAAACAAAGGTAACTCGTAAGACCACGTCACATATAAACATGACGGGTTTTTATCTTATGATAACAAAAACACTTTTATAGGAAATTTAGTGGTATTATAATAGTGTCTAAGTACAATACTTATTTAAAATAGTCGAATTCGTTAAATTAATTAAATTCCAGCATATTAGACTCTATAATCAAAACTGTAAAGGTTCGTGGTGGTTATTAGATCGAAGTGGTCCCGGATAATGTAGATATCCGATCCCGGTCTCATCGAATCCAACCAATAAAATTTTAAAGGTCCAAGTTGTTTTTAAATAAACAATTCATATTCAGGGTGTCAACATTCACATATGAAAATTTATTACATATATTTGGTTTCAATAAAATGTGTCAACGTTTTATTCTAACCATTTTAATTCGTTTGGCTACTTAATGGCGTGGATAATAAATAATTGAAAATAATATCTAAAATCCATATCAGTTAATTAAAGATCATAACTCAATCAACAATTTATAATCAATATCAATCCGTTTACAATCAGAATTGATCGTTTTCAATTAACTGGGTCGAATTATATTTTAAAACCCGATTATTGCCACTTAAAGAAAATTAAATAAGATAATTTATTTTAAACAAACTTGAGATTAAACAGTTCATTAAATAATATATTTTTTTGAAAATCAATAGGCTAAGGGAGCCTTGCCCGTTTATTATTCCAAATGTCATTACAATCAGCATTAAACTTTCAGAATATACAATTGCTTTAGATTGATAGTGTAGCCTTTATACACTTAGCATAAAAACAGAATTAAAAATACATTGAATAACCCTTCCAATACCTTTCAGCTTATCTTGCTTAACACACATGCTTCCAATTCCAATTCTTTGATCCAATTCTTCTTTCACTTCTTGCATTAGAAGATCAGTATATGATCTTTAGTAAAGCACCCAGAAGTCAGTGAACCAATACCCAGATTATTATAAACTTCCATTGCCTAGACTGCTTATTTGCTCCTTACACCTGCATAACATCCATGTATGAATATTGGAGTACAACTTAGTATATGTTTACATCTGCTCATCAACTTCATCTATTTGTTCTGCTAATAATCAATTTGTTAATCACTGCAAACAAATCACTAGCAGAAGTAACTTTATCAGAAAAAATTCTCCCATTTCTTTCCTTCCAGATTGCGTAAACAAAAGCTTTAAGAACAATTAGTAAAGCTTTAGAGCTAGAAGTCTTCCATCTTGTAGCTTTATATATGTTGAACCATTCTTCTTTGGAATTCCTATCAGGTAAGTGAAATTTTCCTGCAGCCATCAGCCTGAACCAAATTTCACTTGTATATGAACAACTAAAAAACAAATGAGTGTTATTTTCAAGTTGATCATCACATAATACACAAGTGCTATTATCTATCAATCCATATCTTTCCAATTTATCCTTTGTCAACAATGCATTGGCCATAACTTTCCAAAGCATGAAATTCTCTTTAGCTGGACTATCAGAATTCCAAATTCTATCCTTCCATGCAAACTTTTCATTACTCACATTATCCAGAAGCATGTTGTATACCGGTTTTATTGAATGCCTTCTCCTCTGCATTGACTATAACACTGTTAGATCACTGTCAGGAAGTTTAACCTTTGCAATTTCATTCCAAACCTTCCTAACATCCATAGAACTGCTGTATGGTAGTTCAATATGATTATCTTGCAGAAATTCTGTTACCTTAGTCAATAGTGGAATTCCAGTGGACATAAGACTAGAATAATTCATACAATTTTTCAAAATTAATCCAGGCTTAGCCCATGGATCAGACCAGAAGCTACAATCAATATTCTTCTTTGGATTAATCTGAATCATTGATAAGAATTTATCCCTATGCTTTAGAATATTCCTCCAACTCCAACTAGAATTTTGCTAAAATTGCATATCCCAAAAATTCTTTCTCTTTATCAAATTTGCTTTAGTCCATAGGGTCCATAAGTCATCACTATTACTCAGGATTTTATCACAGCATTTTGAAATTGCAGCTTGGTTCCAGAGTTGTAAATTGATAATACCCAAACCCCCTTTAAATTTAGGCAGAATTACCTTTTTGAAGGAAATAGGAATTAATTTCTTAGAGAAAGGATCACCATGCCATAGAAATCTACTCAAAGCACTATTGATCATAGAAATTAATTTTACAGGTAGAATATAGTGCCTCATCCAATAAGTAGTCATGCAGTTGCAATGGATTGAATTATAACTAGTCTTCCAGCTTGAGATAACTTTTAGTTGGCCATGATGTGAGCTTTTCAGTGATATTCTCATATAGAGGTAAACAATTGACTTTTGTGAGTCTAGAGGTAATAAGAGGTAATCCTAAGTAAGAGGCATTAGAAGGCATTATTTTTAAACCAGAAAATTTTATCAATTCATTTTTAAGATCCTCCTCCACACCAGCTATAAGAATATTAGACTTCTTGATGTTAATTTGTAAACCGATGATACTTTCAAACTTGGCAAGAATATCCAAAACTGACTGAATGTTTACAATTGTAGGTTTTGTAAACAACACTAAATCATCTGCAAAAAGTAAGTGGGTGATCAAAGGATCTTTACATTTTGGATGTAATTCCAGAGTTTTATTGTCTACTTGCTCCTTAATTAAGACATTCAAAATCTCCATTACTATGATAAACAAATAAGGTGATATTGGATCACCTTGCCTTACTCCCTGAGTGCCTTTGAAAAACCCATTTAAACATCCACTTCTAGAAATTGAATAGTAAGGAGTAGATATGCATGTATAAATCCAAGCAAGCATAGGTTTTGGAAAATTCATCCTAGACATAATTGCAATGATAGAACTCCACAAAATAGAATCAAATGCTTTTCTAATATCCAGCTTTAACATGCATATAGGTGATATATTAGAATTTCCATAACCCTTTAATAATTCTTGAGTCAGTAAAATATTATCACTTATGTTCCTATTAGGAAGAAAAGCCACTTGATTTTTAGATATAATGGAGGTAGAACTACTTGCAATCTTGAAGCTATGATTTTTGAGATTACCTTGTAAAAAACATTGCAACATGAAATTGGCCTAAAATCTGAAACATTAGATGGATTTTCAACTTTGGGGACTAATGTTATTGCAGTAGCATTAAAACCTTTTGCGAGTTTATTGGAATTGAAAAAGAACTTAACAGCTCTTAAAATATCATATCTAATTATCTTCCAACAACACTGTAGAAAGTAGGCATTAAATCCATCAGGACCTCCACTACTCTCCTTATTCAAATTAAAAACAGCTTTCTCAATCTCCTCATTAGAAATTTCTTCAATGATACTATTAGCCTGTGATTCTGATAAGTAAGGGGTTTGTAGGTGAAATAAAGGTTCCACATCAGCAGTAAAAGGTTTAGAGTTAGCAATGGAGGCAAAGTAATCCACAAAAGCAGTAGTAATATTCTCTTCATCTACCTGCTTAATCCCTTTGGCATCACATATACAATTAATTCTTTCCTTAGATTGCTTAACCTTGATACAATTATGAAAGAATTTTGTATTCCTATCTCCTTGGCTATCATATTTAGCATGAAGTATCTCTTTAGTCATAGACAATTCAAATTCTAACATATCTTGTAAGAAATTAGAGATTTCAGATTCCTTCATAGCAAGTTTTGAATTCAATGGATCAGAAAGTAATGCTTGTTGTATCTCAGATAGCTTGTTTCTCAAATCAGAAGAGATATCAAAACCAGTACCAAAAACTTGTTTAGACCAGATCTTCAATTTGTTCTTCAATTTATAGAGCTTAGTCTTAAGAATATACAATGGATTACCATAGACCTCTTCCTGCCAAACCTGAAATACAAAATCCTGAAAAGAAACATGATTAGTCCAAGATTTAAAAAATTTAAAAGAGGAATACTTAGCCTTAGCAACCTCTCCCCATGTTAAAATGAGGGGACTATGATCATAAATTGAAGGAAGAAGAATGTTACAGAAAAGAGAAGGCCAAAGAGAAATAGCTGAATTGTTTTGAAAGGCATGATCAAGTTTCCAAAAGGTTCTAGGGCCATCTTTACTTTTGTTATTCCAAGTGAATAAAGGACCAAAAGATTGAATGGAAGAGAGTGAAGAATGCAATAACATTTGACAGAGAGGAGAAGTATCCTTGATAGAAAGAGGAGTACCACCTGTTTTTTGAGTTGAAGAAAACATACAGTTGAAATCTCCTAAAACAAGCCAGGGTAATAAAGATTGATTAAGATTAGGCAATTGACTGAGCAAGATTTTCCTTCTATCAAGGCAGTTCTGGGCATAAACAAAGGTAAGAAAAAAAGGAGGAATTGGTTTCAACAGATAGAACTTCATAATGCAAAAATTGATTAGTTTCTTCCAACTTTTTGAGCTGATAAAAATCCAAGTTCACCATTAATCTTCCATAGGGAGCACAAGATAAATTATCATCATAGAGCCAATTAGGAGCAATATATGTGCAAGCTTTCTTAGTTAATTCAGCATTCAGCTTTGTTTCACTTACACACATAATTTGAATGTTTTCCTCTTTAATCAATTTCTTAATTTCTTTTTGTTTAGAGAGCAAGTGCCCTCCTCTAATATTCCAGTAGGCTATATTCTTCATCAACATCAAGTTTTGGGTAAGATTAAATTATTTGGATGCCTCCTTGTATGTCTAGCAAACTTTTCTGAAAAACTTAATTCTTTACTATCTGATTTTGGTTGGACTTCTTCAATACTACATTCAATCCCTTTGTTCATATCCACATCTTCATGAGAGTGATTCAATTTACTACCCTTTACTTTTCTACCCCTTTTTACTGTCAAAGTGGGTGAAGTTTGGTTGTTATTTAAATCAGGCAATTGGTCAGTAAGGTTTGGATTTTCAATCAAAGAAGGAAAAGAAGAATTGGCAGGTGGTTTTGGAATAAGTGAAGCATTAGATGGTAGAATAAGATTGGAATTGTCTTGTAAATTGGTAGAATTCAAAATAGCAGGAGAAGTTGAAGATTGTGAAACAGGAGGAGGAAGAATTATATTAGAGGGAGGTGACAAGTGAGAATATGGTGAAAGGTTAAGATTTGAGTTAGAAGGCAATTGAACAGAAGAGGATTCCTTGTGAACACCATCTACAATCTCATTATCAGAATTATGAGTATCACCTTCACACATATCAGCTAGAACTGAGAATGCATTAGTTGTAACCACTTTACTAGAATTTAAGACTGTATTTTGATTTTCTTTGGTCACATTTTCCTTAACAGCAGATTCCTTATTAGCTTCCTTTTCATTGTTTATGCTCTGTGCACCTAAAACATGAACACCATTTTCTTTTCCAAGATCTCCAATTGTTTCGTTTATCAAAGTCTTTTGCTTAATACTATCCACTGGTATAGGCTCCTTTTTCTTCCAAACTTTATTCTTCCTCTTCTGAAAAACAAACTTGTTGACTTCCGAATTCCTTGTTTGATTAAATTGTGAAGAACTATTATTCAAAATATTAGCATTAACTGGCACCTTAAAATTCCTACTGCCTTCAGTAAAATTATTCCTAAATCCAACACCTTCATAAGCCTTATAGTCATTATCCATTTCAGATTCCAAACAATTCTCTTTAGTATGCCCAAAAACTTTACACAAATCACAAATACTAGGTCTCCAATCATATTCAACTCTCACTTTATAGCTTCCTTCACCCAATCCATCAATTTCTATATAATCAGGTAGAACCTGATTAGGTTCAATTTCTATCAATGCCTTTGCATATTTAAATCTCATCAATTTTTCTGTATTCTCATCAAAGAAAATCAATCTTCCTAAATGACACGCTAACCAGTTAATACCCATAAGTGTCCATGCAATTGTAGGAATTTTGTAAAAGTGAACCCATATTGGAACTCTCCTTATACTTGCTTGCACACAACCAATTGAAGGATTCCAAATATTGATTATGAACATTTTACCTTTTATGAAAATGGGGTCAGATTGAAGAATATGTAGTTTATCTTGCTCATTCGTAAATTTAAAATAGAAATTCTCATTATCAGATTTGATATCAACATCACCTTTCAGCTTCCAATATCTTCTGAGATGATTAACAACTGTTAGGTAAGAAAGTGCTCCATCCAGGAAAAACCCAACCAAATGATCACTCCAATATTTAATTCCTTCATTCTTAACATCCTCTGGTATCTGCTTTGGTTTGCCATCTCTAATAATCTCGAAATTTCTAGGAATATAAACTCCAGCGTTCTTGGGCTTTTTCTTGAAAAGAGATGACCATTTTGGAATCTGATCAATATCCTTACTCTGCATCCCTGTATCTTCAACAACAACAGCATCACCATTATTAGTAGAATTCTCAACAAACTTACCATTAATAGATTTAGAGAGAGTCGGAAACTGATCAAGATAACTAGGAGAAGGATCTTGAAAAATCCTATCCCCAGAAGGCTCCAAAGAAACAGACGAATCAAGAACTTTATGAAAGGAGAAAGAACAAGGATTCTCAGCATTGCGAATAGGAAGAGAAGACGAATTAATCTCAGATTCATTAATCAGAATATCACCAATCTCAGAAGAGGGACCATAAGATAAAGAAATAGTATGAGGAGAAGGAGGAATGAGAGAAGGTGGAGGAAAGGGAGGAATGAGAGAAGGAGGAAAGCGGGGAGAAGAAGGAGATGGGCTGGTCGGAGGAATGGCCGAAGAGGGAGGCATCAGGCCGGAGAGGGAGGCATCCTACAAAGTGATTTTTTATTAATGATAATAATTAATTTATTAAAATGTAAATAATTTAAAAAGAAATTACTTATTTGTTTACCTAAATTATTATAAACCATTAAGTTATTATAAACCATCAAATTATTATAATCCATTAAACTATTATAAACCATAATTATAAACCATTATCACAAACCATTATTTACTTTTCCAACCCATAACATCACCCGGCCCAACCCACGTTTTCACCTTCTCCTCCCTCCAGTTCTTATAATTTCCTCCTACCTTCTCCAAAAACACGACGACGTTCACACACCTACCTACATGCACATGCGCACTGGCTCCGGCCATCTATACATGCCGCCGTTCATCCACACATGTCTCTCTCGACCACGACATCTCGTCTCCCCACTCGAAAACTCGACAGAGCCTTCGGGTAAAAATCGAGCATAACGCCAAAAACTGGAAACGAACTGAAGCCATTCAAACCCCTCGTCTTGCCAACCACCACCACCATCAACCACTAGATTTCGCCCTAAGCTCCGCTGTGACGCCCCACCTCTATACCCACGCTAACCAAGAACACTACGATGTAGTGCTGTCAATTAGCACGGAGAATAAGGCTGTGGAGGAGCGACCATCCATGTAACTTCTTTGTGCGAGCACCGATATGTCAGATAGAATAGAATGCATATCTTTTAAGGAGGAAATCTGACATACCGATACAAACACAAAGCTATCACACGGTGGCTATATATAATCTTCGGAAACAAACATAGAAGTAATCATAACATAAATCAGTCACAGACATCCATATCACAAAGGCGGAAGAAGATATGAATAAATATATATAACACATGAAAGTGTACATCAGAGTAGTGATCAGAAAGATCCACGATAATACAAAAGAATAGCATCACGTGCTATACAAAAGAATAAGTACACTACATAGAGTCTATATCTCAAATGTGTACAGCCAAAAGCTACTAATCTAAGTAGTTAGCCAAAAGTCAGAATAATCCTGAAGGGAAGTCAAGCAGAAGCACCTGTAACATCTCGATCTGACCCGAGTATTATTTATAAGAAAATAATAAACGGATCAGTCTAGCTATAAATATCAGATGATAAGGTATAGAATAAATAATATGACATGAACATGTAACAACTATGACGGCATACTACTATAAGTATGTAAACGATAATCAACAAAAGATCAATCAATATCACAAGAATCTTCTCAAAGATAAAATAGGGTATCATACCCTAAACTTGTATTCATAACAAGTCAATAACACATAAATTCACCAATGCACAAAAGCTGATATCATATCAATGAAAATCATGAAAATTGGTGAAGCATAAATTCTAGAAATCATCACAAGAAATCCAGAAAAACACATAAAAAGGGGGAGGCCTAACACATGAATGGGAGCATGAAAACTCACCTACGCGTAAACACATGAATGAGAAGCTATCTCATGGAAGCTATCCATTAAATTTCCACACAGAAATGGCCCGAAGACCGTAGGGCGCTACCCTACATATGTGATGGCGAAACATCACACAAACGGGGTATATTCTCCCTCACAGACAAAGAGACATCGCTCAATCGCTAGTCTAAATCACAAAAATGATCGTCATGATCATAAGGAAGTGTCAATCACACCAAGCTAGTAAATATATGAGTTTAGCTTCATGTCCCATAACCACTTGCTTAACTTAAATATTTACGAACAAGCTGTAAATCTTCACTAGAAAATTGTCATAAAAAGGGTTCAATCGAACAAGTCCAAGAGTTAACCGACGAAGTGAACGCAAGCGTTTCATACCACTCGTTTTACTAAGTCGTTTAAGTCGATTTCTCATTTGAGTGAAGTAAAGGCTTGTATATACTAGTAGATTGGAAATCGGTTTGAGAAAACGAACTTTTGATATTTAAAATAGTGATGAAATCGCTTTGATGAAAGAGTTTTGATATTTACTACTAGTATTGAAACCTTCATATATCTTTAAAGTGACAAGTCATAAAGCGATTGTTGAAACAATCTATCACAAAAATTCACATTCGAAGACGTGAGCAAAATCCAAGGAAATCAGCTTAAAATGCATCAAAGTGGAAGTTCTGTTAAATGCTTTTCAGATAAGATTGCCTACGCAGTGAAGGCAAGCAGCCTCGAGAAGCCAAACGACCTAAGGGAAGAATGCCATGTGACCTAGCAGAAGAACAGGTCTAACGACCTAGGGGAAAACAGGTCAAACGACCTAAGTGCTAACTCGCGAGCGACCTAACAGTGAGGCGCGACCTAAGGATGTGCGCGACCTTACAGTGAGGCGCGACCTAAGGCCTTACGACCTAAGGGAAACAAGATCTTGCGACCTAACGGAGTTAAGTCCATACGACCTTAGAAGTAAAGGACTTACGACCTAACAGAGTTACGCGACTTAAGGTGATTCACGACCTAAGGGTACGCGACCTAACGTGGTTCGCAACCTAAGACTCGCGACTTAAAGTTTGCCTGGGGGATTATAGGTCGGCAACGACCTACGACTTAAGGGCGAACGACCTAACATTTTGCCTGGAGATTATAGGTCGGCAACGACCTACGACTTAACAAAAGTCGAGCGACTTAGTGGTTTGCCTAGGAATTTTAGGTCGGCAACGACCTATAACCTAAAGCTGCTTCGACCTACGACCTATTTCCCTGCGACCTAAGCTAGAACGACCTAAGCACGCAAGCGACCTAAGTCTTAACTCGTGAACGGCCTAAGAAAGTGGTGACTTTTCAACGCGCGAGCTAGCAGCCTGGACGACCTAACTAGGGCAGAACGACCTAGGGCCAGATTTTGCAAACAGCACTGAAACTTGAGTTTCTCACCAATTCAATCCAAACCAATTGCAAACATTAATGCTAAAGTGATAGGAAGTCATTTCCAACAACCCAATGACAGTTATAGGCGAGATGTGAGATTAAAAATCTCACCTTTTCACGGAATTTGATGAAGATGGAGATTGAAAGTAAGGAGAAGCAATCCAAAGCTTGAATCCACTATCTTCTACTTGAATTTGGAGTTGAATCTCGGATTTGCAATAGAATTTGAGTTTGGAGTTTTAATTTCCACTTCCCACCACCATTTTTGATGAAGCTTGAATGTTAAACAAATGGTGAATCAAGTGAGGAAGAGGGTTGGGCTGAACTAAGGAAGGTGCAGTCCAAACCAAAGTCACAAGCGGGAAAAGTGACGAAAATTTCACTATCTCCAAACATATCGAAGTTTACACTCAAAAAGATCGCAAACGTCATTTTGAACTCAATGGGGGTGGTCTTGAGTCCTAATTTGACCATATGAAAAAAGTAGCTTTTCGGACTAACATCCGACTAACGATAAAATATTTAAATAAAATATTTAAATATAAAATCGATAGATATGCGGGTTGTTACATCCGCCGTCACTTCCTCGACCCAACCCCCCAGGTGCGCACGTCCATCATGTCGCCTCGTCGCCACCATTGTCTCGAAGCCGAACCCATACCATTAACACCCTAAAACCGCCTCGACAAACCACCACACCAAAAGGAAAAATGCCGCACTATTTTTCCGGTGTGCCGCGTCCCCTCACCCTCCTCCGTGCCAAACGACAAGCCACGAAATCGAGCCATTCGTCGGAATTTGGCCAAAGACCCAAATCCGATCATCTTCCTTTATCTCACCAAATACACCATAAAAATCTCCAATTCACTTTCAAAAATCTAGTTTTTCAAAGACAAACACATTTATGCAATCAAATGATCAAATTATGAGATTCGATTTTTGGTCATTTCTAAGCTACATATTGTTATATGTATTTTTTTTCTTCTATACTCTATGATATCAAATGAAACAAATTTTAGAATAAACTAAACTCAAAAATTTTAGAATAAACTAAACTCAAAAACAACTATCTTTACTTTTGGAATCATGGTCTAAAATCAACTGGATTGTGAGGTAATGATTTTTGAAGTTGGAAGGCCTTAACTTTTTGAAAAAAACAGAGGTAGCATACATGGTTCTGTGAGTTTACAGGGCATATAACATGCTTAAACATACATATATACAGCATAGAAACTTATTTGCATATGAATACTTAATAACATAAATGTGTTCATTCAAAATTTACAACTATATAGATGCCTACAAGGTTTTTTCCGGTAAGTAAAGGTTTAGACTTTACTCACAGTTTTGGAAAAATGACACACTATTGCTTTCCTTTTGTTCTTCTTCCCGAAGCTTGAATATTTAGCTTCTCTAAGGTTTTAATGGATTTTTTTTTGAATGTTAGAATGGTATACGTGCACAAAAACAAGGCAGTGCATATATATAGAGAGAAGGAACAGGGTTTGGACAAAGGCTAAAGCCCATTGCACATGAACAGTACTCTTTTCTTTTTATTTTTTTTCTCCCAATTGCTTTGAAAATATAATGACTTGATTTGAAAATTTAGTTGACTTGATTTCCTATGTGATTTCAAAATTGAGTGAATGATTTGATTTAATTCATGCTTGACTAGATATTTTATCATCATGATGTTCCCTTATGTGTATATATATACTTCATATATATATATATATAGATTTCCAATACTCTTTTTAACCATATGCACATGTTTTTACCTATACACTATATTTAACATACACACACAAATATAGCTACTTACATGTATTTATTTTATACTTCTTTCATCATACTTTGTATATTTATATACATATAGATATTTGATTTTGTATTGAAATGGTGAAGTTTTTACATATATATGAATTTTAAATCAATAGCTAGGAGTTTATCATCATGAAGCATTTACATATGAATATCTATATATAATTTCATATACACTATTTAACATAAACATATATACATATACATATGCTTATATATATATATTTTTAATCATCATAAAGCTTGTATATATTTATATATATATACATATATGGATATTTTATCTTAAATTTCAATGGTGGAGCTTATATACATATATCTCTAAAATTTATCATATCCAGAAATTTATATTTTAAAATTTAATCCAGTTTTCAAAATTAATAGATTCAGATATTCCAATATTAGAGAATTTATCTATTTAACATATAAAAATTAATATTCCAATAATTAAAATTAGTAATTTTTCCCAATATCAGATGGCTAAAAATCTGGGTCGTTACAACTCTCTTCCATTTCCCAAGTACAATCTCGATCATCTTCGCTCCACTGAACTTTGACGAGATTTACAACCTTCCTTCTTAGCTGCTTTGTGCTTCTACCTACTATACGAAGCGGCTTCCTTTCCACAGTTAGATTGGGCTCAACATCCATTTCTTCGAAAAAAGCAGGCTGGACAATCACAGATGGGTCGTGCACATATCTGCGGAGGTGTGAGACATGAAACACATTATGCACCCCCGATAGCTTCCCTGGTAAGTCAACTCTATATGCCAAAGTACCAATTCCCTTTGAGATGCGGAAAGGACCAACAAATCTAGGAGCGAGCTTTCCTTTCCTTCCAAATCGGATTACATTCTTCAAAGGCGAAATTTTGAGAAATACCTGATCTTCGACTGCAAATTCCAAGTCTCTTCTCCTTCTGTCTGCATATTTCTTCTACTGATCCTGGGCCATTCTCATTTTCCTTCTGATTTCTTCAAATTTCTCAGAAGCTTCCAAAATCATTTCGGGACCTAGGATAAGTCGATTTCCCAATTCAACCCAACAAGATGGAGAATGCATGGCCGTCCGTAAAGAGCTTCGAACGGTGCCATCCCAATACTCACTTGATAGCTATTATTATAGGTGAATTCAACGAGATGGAGATGCTCTTCCCACGATCCTCCAAAGTCTAAAACATAAGCTCGAAGAAGACCTTTCAAAATCTGATTTACTCTTTCGGTTTGACCATCCGTTTGAGGATGATAAGCCGTGCTAAGATTCAATTGAGTACCCAGAGTCTCTTGAAAAACTTTCCAGAAATTGCTAGCAAAGATAGGGTCACGATCACATACAATGCTGGACGGAACACCATGAAAGCGAACAATTTCTTTCATATAAAGCTCGGCTAAACTCGAGGCGGTTCGAGTAGTCTTCATAGGAATAAAGTGAGCAGACTTTGTCAATCTATAGACAATAACCCAGATACTCTCATTACCTTTTCTGGTCCTCGGTAGTCCATCAATAAAATCCATTGAAATCTGATCCCATTTCCAGCTTGGAATCTCAAGAGGCTGCAATAATCCTGCTTTCTTCTGATGATCCGCTTTAACTTGTTGGCAAGTGGCACACCTACTAACGTGAATAGAAGTATCTCACTTCATCCCTCTCCACCAATACAACATCTTAATATTCCGAAACATCTTCGTGGTTCCCGAGTGAATAGAGAGTCTAGATTGATGATTTTCCCTAAGCACTTCCTGCCTTAGACCGTCAACATTTGGAACACAAATTCGATTATTATTTCTTAGAACTCCATTTCTATCGCTTTGTGCGCCCCATTCGCCTTGGGTATTATCCTTCCTGCCATGAACATTTTCTTTTATTTTCCTAAGCATCAGGTCCTCATCCTGCTTAGCGGCTATGTGATCCATAAGAGCTGGAGAAGCAACAAGTTGACATAACATGGCTTTGCTCCTACTTAGAGCGTCAGCCACAACATTAGCCTTTCCGGGAGTGTAGTTGATGTTGAGGTCATATGATGATAAAAATTCGAGCCATCTAACTTGTCTCTGATTCAAATCCTTCTGGGTAAAGATGTACTTCAGCGATTGGTGGTCCGTAAGGAGTTCAAATTTTGTTCCAAGAAGGTGATGCCTCCATAAATTCAAAGCAAGACGACAGCAAGCAATTCTAGGTCATGAGCTGCATAATTTGCCTTATGAGTCTTCAACTGACGACTAGCATAGGCAATAACTTTACCATGCTGCATCAAAACAGCACCCAATCCTTCACTACAAGCATCTGTATAAACAGTGAACCCTTCACTACCATCCGGGACAGTGAAAATAGGGGCGGATGTTAGCCTGCGCTTCAGTTCTTCGAATGCTTCCTTACACTTCTTACTCCAATCAAACTTGACACTCTTTCTAGTCAAAGCTGTGAGTGGTGAAGAAATTTGAGCGAAGTTCTCGATAAATCTCCTGTAATAACCAGCTAAGCCTAGGAAGCTGTGGACACCTGTAGGGGTTTTAGTAGTTTCCCAATCATTGATTATGTCGATCTTTGCTGGATCAACCGAAATTCCATTCTTCAAAACCATGTGCCCAAGAAATCTAACTTCTTCTCGCCAGAAGTGGCATTTGGAGAATTTAGCCTTCAATTGATGACTTCTCAGGGTTTCAACGACAATTTTAAGGTGCACATCATGCTCTTCCTCAGTCTTAGAGAAGACTATAATATCGTCAACGAAAACTAGAACAAATTTGTTTAGAACTTCCCGGAATACTCTATTCATGAGGTCAACAAAGTAAGTTGGGGCGTTAGTTAAACCGAAAGGCATAACTAATCATTTATAGAAACCGTCTTCTGTTCGGAAAGCGGTTTTGGGAATACTATCATCAGCAATCCTGAGCTGATGGAAACCCGTGGCAAGGTCGAGCTGAGAAAATACCTCTGCTCCATGCAGCTGATCAAACATATCGTTGATACGAGGCATCGGCTATTTGTTCTTGTGGGTAAGCTTGTTCATCTCTCTATAATCTACGCACATCCTTAGAGAACCATCAGATTTAGTTGCAAATACCACTACCGCGCCCCATTTTGACTAACTACGACGAATCAAACCTTTGGAGAAAAGATCTTTGATTTGGATCCTTAATTCAATTTTCTCTTAGGTGACATTCTTCTTGGAGCAAGTATGACTGGCCTAGCTCCATGAATAAGATCAATGCAAAATTCAATTTCACGCTGAGGTGGCAAAGAATTCACTTCACCGAAAACATCGGGAAAGTGTTGGATGACATGAGTAGTGCTAAGATCACTAAGATGGGGATCAAGAAAAAAGATAAAACTTCCGGGAAAATCTTGAAGCATTTGACATTTGATTTCCAGGGGTTCACCTTTATCATTCAACAGAGAAACTGTTCGAGCTCCGTCGGAAATAAATGCATCAAACTTTCTTAACCAATCTCGACCTAACAATATATCAAAAGTTTGGAAACCTAGGACGTAAAAATCTTCGGTGAAATGGTGTCTGCCATCCTTAAGAAGTCTCACTCCTTTACAGATCATTCTAAGGTTTGCGGGTCCACTGATAGGATTTGATACACACAAGGATTCAAACGCACGTTTGGGTTTTAAAATATGTTCAAGCTTGTCACATAAATCAACTGATATAAAACAATGGGATGCACCGGTGTCAAATAAAAAACGAACAGGTAAATCATGCAATGAAAAAGTACCCTAAAGTGAACCTTTGTCATCTTCTACCTAGGAGTTGAAGCTGTCACTTCAAAGACTCCAGACGGGGTTCCTTTTCTCTGGGTAGAACAATCTCTCTTGAAATAGCCAGGTTGCAAGCAGATGTGGCAAAGGTCTTGCCTGGTCATTTGAACTGGTGGAAAAGGCGCTCCTACAAAAACTGGGCAACTATTGGCGTAGTGACCTTTCTGATTGCAGTTGAAGCATGAGATAGAAGAGATATCAATGGGCTTCCTCTAAGAATGTCCAATTCCACTCTTGTTCTGCCAGTTCTTCTTTTGCTGCTCAAAGCTAGGCTTTCTCTTCTTGGAATTATTGGAAGCTGCTGAAGGAGTTGCGGAGTGAACAACCAATGCTCCCTTCGAACTCGAGTTTTCATATCTGAGGGCCATATCAATAAGACTAGTGAAAGTGCCATGAACATGGGCAGTCAAACGGTCGTAATATTCTGGATGAGCACCGACTATGAACTTCTCGTTTTTCTTAAGTAGAGTATCAATCAGACCTAGTCCAAACTTGGATAGCTAGTTAAATTTCCTTTCATACTCTGAGAATGACATGCTTCCCTGCTTAAGATCCATAAAGCTACGATATAGCTGAGATTTTCCGGCTTCAGGCATCCACTGGGTCATGAATACTTCCTTGAACTGCTTCCAAGTGATGTTTGCTTCCTCAGTGCGCGTGGTAACAGATTCCCACCATTTTCATTTGTTTTAATTCTCAGAATTGGAATATTATGGGTAGAAATCCAATTTCAAATTTTTTTGAAATAAATGGTGAGAATCAATTCCCTCTTTTTCCGCTCCGATCACTCGATAATTTCCAATCTTGGGCAGCATCCTGCAACTGCCATGAGGCCAACTGGCGCTTCTGGGCATCAGAAATCTCAAGTCATGTAAAGATCCTTTCCAAGCTCTTAAGCCACTGTCGAGCTTCAATAACAACTTCAAACCTTGAGAATTTAGTACCACCAAGCTATGTGTACTCTTTGCTAAGCATAGCGAACTTGACTAGCAGAGCTGGTGCAACTGGTGCAGCAGCATCTGGTGTAGGGCCATTTCCTCTTCCCCGACCTCGAGTATTTCTTCTGTTGCTCATCCTGAAAAGTCAAGGGTGGGTTTAGAACATGGAAAAGCACGAAACTTAAGGAAATCCTAATCAACGCGAATTCTAACAAAGAAGATGCATTAGAATTGATAGAAATTTTGAAAATAGGTTGGATTTTAAAACAATTTATATTTTCAAAATACGCTCTCTCAAGGATGATTCCACTCATTATAAGGCATTACTAACCCTATTCCTAATGAGTTTATCTCTCAGGCTAAGGTATTCACTAAACCAAAGCTCTATACCAACTGTGACGACCCGCCTTTTTCGAACAACTTAAGCAAACAATAAACCATCCTTGTCCCACTTAAACCATTCAAATTAGACAGATTATCAGTTTGGGGTTTTTAATATAGAATCAGATACAGAATCACACACAGAATAATACAGAATCTCACAGCGGAAATAAATAATATACATAGTAGTTCATGAAGCTACTAAACAAAATACATCAGAGTTTCATACTTTAATTATACAATACTAGAGATACATAGAAGTTTACTGATACAAGCCAAAATAAAATAGATAACTAATGCTGGATAGAGTGGAGTCTTCGACCAAGTCTTCGGTTCCTAAAATAAGCACTACTCACACACTGCATTACTCTGCCTAACCCGAGCATAAAGTAAAACAATATACTCGAGTCAGGACTAGAAGTTCTCATGTAAGTAGTCCTACTCAAGTGAAAATGTATAAGTAACTCAAGAGATGTTACGGGATTTTCCATCTCTTAAGGATCCGTCAAACTATTTATATATACAATAGAATACGCTATATATGTAGTGTGTATCAGTAAAGTAAATATTTTTCTTAGCATTAAGGTTTTACATTAATCCCCATTAACGCGTTTTTAAGCATTATCGTACAGTTTGCATTTGACACCACTAGCAGAACGTCGGTAGTCAGGGATGCGCTGTGATACGACAACACTAAACCAAAGTCGTATGGGTTTCGTATATGGATAAAAGTATGACAAGGCACGTGAGGCAATGCCCAAGGTAGGATACTACCAGTTTACCCTTCCCGGCTGGTGGTAACGCATCATAGCTATGATCGCCCACCGCGTCCAACACTCCCATAGTCGAAGGGTGATCACTAATAACAACCAAAATAGTATATTCAAACGAAGAAGTGCATCCGCTCGGGGTAGCTAACCCACTTGGCCGGTACGACTCCTATTTTAGTAATTTAAAATTGGCACAAGTGCC
Source organism: Allium fistulosum (assembly GCA_030737815.1). Lineage (NCBI taxonomy): Eukaryota > Viridiplantae > Streptophyta > Magnoliopsida > Asparagales > Amaryllidaceae > Allium > Allium fistulosum. The sequence goes on along the minus strand of CM060902.1, from coordinate 1,039,688,028 downwards.
AGGCTAATCCATCATCGTTCTCTTTGTTCAAATCCAGCAATCGTACGCCAAGTCTAACCACTTCGTTCTGGATCATCACTTCACATACACAGTTATTAAAGTGGTTCTGGTATCGATAGAGAGTATGTCCATATCCGGCTCCGGTCTCTTTAATAACCAACGTCATTTTCACACGATTGGATATCAAAATATCTTTTATATTCAAACAACAACTCATCATTTGACTTCAACAAATTTGGTTTTAAAGTCCAAAAATTCAATTTTAAACAAATAATTCATTTTTACAAAATTGTCCACATTGGATAACTATTCAACTTAACAAAGTTAATTAAGTCTTAAATTACAAAAGTTTTATTATTAAATATTTAATTTAATTTAACTTCAGAATTAATTTACTTAAACACTTTTATTAAACTTTAATTCAAACAATTTAATCACTATATTTTTAATTAAACTAAATCAATTAAAGATCCTCTTTTTAATTAAATCAAATCTTTATCTTTAAATTCAATTATTATATTTTATTTCAATCAAATCAAATAAAAATTAAATTAAATCTTCATTTAAAATTTAATTACATATATAATATTAACACTTTATTAAATTTCAAATAACAAACTTAACGAGTTTTCAAATCATTAACATTTAACATAACCATTATTAATTTAATTTCAAAAATCATTTTAAAATCTAAATTAACTTCAACATAAGATTTAAATTATAAGTTCACTTTAAATTTCCAAATCATTTCTTAATTTCAAATTTAAATATTAAATATCCAAAATAGATTTCAATTGACCAATCGGTGTTTATTATCTAATATTATGTCCTAGGCCAAGTGATTTAATTTGGGTATTTATCATTTCAATCCCATATTCCGGTTCAAATTTCAATGTTCAAATCAATGCATACAAAAACAATATAACCGTGACAAATATCAATAAATCAATCGTCGTCCAATTTTCAAACTTTCCATAGTAAATGGGTTTTCATGCAATTGGGATTCCAATCAATAATTTCAACTATTTCAACCAAACCACATATCACAATGTCAACTATCAACGATTTCCAATTCCAATATTGATCATAATCATTAATAAATTATATATAACATAGCAAGATACTTGTAATACGAAAATCTAATCTTGAGCTTAGAATCGCTCACCACGTGTATCTGACAGACTGATACGGACACGACAATACAGACACGCGCATGCACAAAAGCTGGAAGATGATGGCTACTACTCCTCTATTTCTTTTTTCTTTTTTCTCTCTCGGCAATAGTTTGTTTTGATTTTTTTCTTTTTCTCTTCCTATACACGCACGCACCTTTTTTTTCAACACATGCACACAACATACACATGTGGGAAGTGGCTTCGGTGGTTTAGTATTCGGCCTGGGCTAGTGGGCTACGGCGAAGGGATAGGCGGGTCAGTGGGAGGCTGAGGAGGTGGGCTGGGATAAAGGCAGTTCAGTCGACTGCTATAGGAGAGGTAGGGTAGGGAGTTCGGTGGAGGGGTGTTTGGGGACATGGCAGGTGGGTGAGGTCAGTTGGGAGGAGGTGGAGCTTCGGTAGTAGGTCTTGGTGTGGGGTCCAGGTGATTGGGTGGTTGGCAGTTGGGACGTGAGGGTGGTGGTGGTGCTTCGGGTTGCAAGGAGTTGGAGTGGAGACAAGGAAAAGTTACGTGGAGAAGTTTATGTGTATATTTTCTTTCTTGCAGAACAAGAGATGAGGAGTAGAGAGAAATGGGAGGAGCAGTAGGGCACGCACACATATATATAACGGAAGAACGTACGCTAATTAATGCAACATTTAATTATGTTAGTCTACGGACGCAACCTAGGTTGGCTGAAAAGAAAAGAATGTGGGCTGAAAGGAATGTTCTCGGTTGAAAGAAAGAAAGGAATGTTAGCAATTTTGACTCTTGAGCACGGTCACAGACCAATATTTCAACCATGCAGCGTTTTGCCGCGGAAGCTAAAACACGAAAACAAATATAACACGGTGATCAACGCGACGAGATGATTCCAACGATGTAATCAAATCTGTGCTACGACATTTATAGAAAAATCTCAATTGTCACCGCTGTTACCGCTTCGAAATTGAACGACAACAACAATTCTAGATAACTGGAGCTAAAAAGGTCGGAATTGGATGGAACGAACTTTGACGTTTTAATCAGAAAATTTTCTAGATCATTTCTATATAAAAATATTCATACTTTAAAATTTGATAATTCGTCCGGAAAAATTGTGCTAACCGGGTTTCGGACGAATTTTGATGCGAAACAAATTTTATTGGTTTTATTTAAATGGATACATTTCAAATATCTAGTTTTCGTTGCTAAATTATTATTTTTTAAAAATAATTTATTTTAAAATCTTCGTTAAATTCAATTTAGTTCGTTGAAAAATTCGGGTCGTTACAGATTTAAATGCGAATTGGGTTAAAATGAAGCTATATCCTAAATGGAAATTCAAAACGATTTTGAAAATGAAATTTTGGTATTGAAGCGAAAATGAGTTTTGAAGTGAAATAGCATATTTTGAGAATATGATATTTTGAAATGAAATTGATTTTGAAGCGAATATGATATTTTGATATCAAGTATGAATCGTTTTCTGAAATGTAAAAGTACCAACCGGTGTGTAAAACGACGTTTGATTGTTAAAGAGACCGGGGCCTCTTATTGGCATACTCTTTGTCAATATTGGAATCACTTTAACAACTGTGTACGTAGAGGAGACTCCGGAATGAAGTGGTTGGATTTGGCGTACGTTTGCTGGATTTGAAGAAAGAGAATGATGAGGGATAGACCTCGACACTTGTGCCAAATTTAAATGACTAAAACATGATAGCTTGATAGGGCCAATGAGGCTAATTACCTCTAGCGGACATCCGTTCTTCGATTTTCTTTTGGACTTGGTCCTTATAATTATCTCTGATGTTGGTTTCGATTGGTGCACCTTGATTTTCGGATAACCTCCCTTTGACTCGATATGGGATGGATGGACGCGGTAGGCGATCGTGGATACGATGCGTTACCACCAGCCCTGCGACCCAAACTGGTTGTATCATACCTTGGGCATTGCCTCACGTGCCTTGTCATACTTTTATCCCTATACGAGACTGCTACAATTATGTTTTTGTGTTGTCATATCACGGCGCATCCCTATCCCCCGACGTGCTACTGGGGCGTTATATGCAAACTGTGTGACAATGCTTAAAAACACGTTAAGGGGGATTAATGTAAAGCCTTAACACTAAGAAAATATTTATTTTACTGATTAGACATTACATATATAGCGTATTCTACTATATATAAATATTTTGATGGATCCTTAAGAGATGAAAATCCCGTAACATCTCTTGAGTTATTGCACGCACGTTATAAATTGGATAGGAGATGTGAAACCCCGTAAACTTCTCTGACGCTATTACACTCCTATTATATGTGATATTGATTTGAATCGCATAAGTATATTATAGTCTTGACTCGAGTGTTTTGTCTTTTCATTACGCTCGGGTCAGCCCTGAGTTTTTCAGCGCATTGAAGATTATCTTCTGGCGGACGAAGACGAAGATTTGGTATATTATTATTACTAGTATTATTTCACCACATCATTTTGTTCTGCTGCATTTTTTTTCTTGTTTCTGTTGTATGTATAACTCTGATAAATGTTGTATAAATTATAATCTAATGTATAGTATAAACAGCTTCATGAACTGTTTATTTGATTATTATATTTTGTCATTCTGCTGCGAGATTCTATGTTTGTTTTCTTCTTCTCTTATTTTTCTTAATTAACCCCATTGATTATCTGTGTTTCAGATTGTTTGAGTTGGACACGTGTGGATTATTGTCGATTTAAACCTTCCGAAATGTGGGTCATCATAGTTGTTATCAAAGCTTCGATAACCTTAGATTTGTGAAGTTTGACACATTAGAGATAGGGTAGTAATACTCTAGAATGAGTTTGTTTGAGCATGTGTGTGTGTGTGTGTGTATATATATATGAGTGCGTACTTATTAGTGTTATAAATTGTTTTATATTGTGTTTACTTATCCATTAAGTCGTTTATGAAATCTGGTCGGTGCGTGGGACACCATGTTATCGATAGGGGTTTCAAACACTTAAACGACGCAAGTCGACATAATATTGTTTTAAAATATGGTAAATAAAATAATTTTACCTAAATTATATTTTATTTATAAAATGATGGTTTTCATAAATCTATATGATTATTGATAAATGTTATTTGTTAGGAGATGATAATATTAGTTATCATCGATTATTGTTTGAATTAAACTAAAAGAGAATACTTTGTGAACTCTATTTCACGAAGCGTTCGTTAATTAAATTGAATTGAAATCTAATTTCAATAAGAATTATTTGAAATAACAAAGTTGTAAATTAACAAAATATTTGCATAATAAGGTAATGAAATCGTATAAGTATATTTATAATATAGCTTGTAAATACAAAGGATTTAAAAGCTGAGAAATTTTGAATTTAAATACCATTGCTTTCAAAATTGTTTTCAAAGCCTTCAAAATTAATAATAATATTATTTGAAGTGTTTTGACTAAAAATATATTTTGAAAGGATTTTTGAAAGAAATAAAAGCATTGAACTCGCTTTAGTCGCTGGGAAATAATTCTTAGGATGACTGCAGCATCGCTAGTATTCATTTTCGAGTTTTTGAGTGAGAATAGCTACCAAAAGAAATTTATTTTAAAATAGTTTTTGAACTTATAAATTGAAAATAGTATAGATAAAAATAAGTTTAAAACTTATAAATTTGAGCAGGAAAATAAAATATAATTTTAAAATGGTTGAACATTTTGGTTAAGCAAACAAAAGAAAATTTGAATTCGAGATATGAAATAAAAGAATCAACCTAAGAAATGTTAAATAAATTGAGTTAGTGAAATGAAGAAAATAAAATGAAATTTAACTCAAGAAAGCTTAAATGAAAATAAATTTTATTTGAAATGAATAATAAAATAAAATTTGAAGTGAATAAGTTTGTATAACTTATAAATTTGAGAAATATTAGGCTAAAAACAAATTTTAAATTAGTTGAATGTGAATGATAAGAAAAGATTTTTTTTAACTTAAATAGAGTTAAATAAACTAAGTAATGGATTAAATGAAATAATGTTTAATTTAATAAAGATTTAATGAATTGAATTGGATTTGAATGGAACTAGATGAATTAGTAAAGTGAATTAATTCCACTTACGCTATAAAATGAATTAATAGAATGAATACGAACTTGAATTATAAAATGAAATGCAATTTGAGTGTGAAAGGAATTTAATGTGAATAAATGGTTGTAACTAAAATTTTGGTGTGAGTAATTGAATTTGATTTAAATTGGATATAAATAAATTGAATGCAAATGGAATGAATTTTAATAAATTGAATGATAACTAACTGAATATGAAATAAGTTAACAAAATGAATTATAAGATGAAAATTAACTTAAGAAATTTGAATGGAACTGATTGTGATAAAAATAATTTTTTTATTAATATGAATTTGAGTTATAAAATAAATTTACTTAAGTAAAATTTAGAATATGAATTAATGAGATGAACTGATTAAGTGAATTAATGAATTAATATGAACTTAAGTTATGAGGTAGAAGATAAACATGAGTTATGTTTATAAAATGGTTATAATAAACTTAAATGGTTTTATGAAATGGTTTATAAATGATGTTAGTATTAAAGAGAATGTACTAAGTGGTAATGAAATAAAAATTTAACTCAAATAAGGTTAAATGGAATGATTTTATAAAATGACCCAGAAATGGATTTATATAAAGTATGTTGAACAAAAAGTGGAATAATTGAAATTTGATGTGACGACCGCCCATGACCCCTGCACTTAGACCTAGAGATAGTGCGCTGCAAAGTGTGCCAGGCAGCCATGGACGATTGTCAGGGTAAATTAAAACAACAGAATCTATCGTATTACTCACAGCGCATGGACAAAATACAATAGAACATATGTATAGTGAAGCTTTACAGAATAAAATGCCATCATATAAAACTCCATAATAGTTGAATACAAGCATCCAAATAGTCAATACATCAAGCCTCACTACATATCACTCAGAGAATACAAAGCAGCGGAACATCCAGTACATATAGTAAGAAGAAACAATATGCAATACTCCAACTCGTCTTCGATATCAGCACCGTGAGAAGCTAGAACATCACCTGTCACCTGCTACCTAGTCTGCCCGTCCCAAAATGGACGAACAGCCCAAGGCAATAAGAATTAAAACATAAAGCCTTGAGTCAGACAACAGTCTTAGTGAGCAGTAAATTAACTAACAACATACCAAAAGAGCATAAAGGAAAAGGAATAGGAATACAACCCTCCCACTCCAACCTCTTTCTACAGTGATAGCCCCCAGACACACACTAAGCAGAAGCAAACATAACAGAGCATACAATGTAAAGTAAAGAAATTATCACTCGAGTCAAGGGCGATGTTTTCCAAGCACAAACCCCCAAGGCCTAAACCAAGATCAGATAAGCACCCAGAAAACACTGCTCTTGAGACCGAATGACGATACAACCAAACATCCATGACTCTGGCTATCACTATTATCGTTGCTTCGATATCACCGTCAATTGAATGACCGGCACATTCTTTCAGCCGTCCGTCAAGGGCTAATGGAAACCCCGGTTCTAGACATAACTCCCGCACGTCGTCGCAGCCCGTGCCTAGGACTATCGAATCTACCCAAAGTACTCGACCATCAACAGTTGGCCGTTGGGACTATCGAATCTGCCCAAACGTACTCTTGCTTAGAGCATGCTAGAACCTTCAACAACGATGCTATCCAAACCTCCTAGTCATCCTCCTTGACGACTATTTCCATACTAGCTCAAGCGCCTCTCAAGCATCCATTACCCTTAACTCGAATCATATCACCGAGTTACCAACGTGCTTGGAATGATCCCGTCTGGATTAGACCAAGTCTTCATCATATGATGCCTCGCTTCATTACATCCTCGCAAAGCCTCATCTCAACATCACATCATCAAATCTATGCATAAGAGCTTCATCATCCCGCTACATATGCCACGAGCAGCTTTCCCAATTCAAGAGCCTTTCCCTTAGCTTTTGAATCGTCTTCGGTCTAAATCAAATTATCAATCATCTAATTCATAGCAATCAATCAAGTCAAACATTAATCCAAACAATCAAGCATTCAAATATGATCTAAGTAGACAATTATAACAATAATGGCATTTTCGTAATTAAAGAGTTGAAAGTCTAACAAGCATGAAAACATGAACAATATCTCTACAAACTTGATGAATGAACTTGCATATGTTAACATATGATAAAATGGATGTAACATCATCATGAACAATGGATCTATATGGATCTACACTTAGGATGAAGAAAATGCATGGAAATCCCTATTTTAACACCAAATCGAGCCAACAATCCAATATACTCCTTTGGATCCGTGTGAGAGATAATCACCACTCACCAAATCACCAAAACAACCTCAAAACAACACGCTTCAGATCTGGACAGCGAAGGATCAAGCTTGATCTATCACGAATCCGCTTCAAACGAAGAAATCTCACTTCAATGGATGAAGATCTTCAACTTTAGCTTTTGGACCTTCGATCTTGATCTTCGATTTGGATGAAAGGAAGCACTAGATTAGAGTGGAGAAAAGAAGTGAAGAAGTGTAGAAGTCGAGCTCTCAAAATGGCAGCACTTCGTCGCTTCGAAATCCGGATCCCAAAAAGTGAGAACAACCCTTCCTATTTATAGCTGAAAATCCACTAAGTCGTAACTCGGCTATCTCCTAAGTCGTCTCCGACTTACGACCTAAGACACCTCCGACTTAACAAAGCCTTCAACCTAACAGACTACGACTTAGTGAACTTTCGACATAAGACTTAGCAGCTAACCCTTAAGTCGGTTGCGACTTAACACCTGCTCTTATACGTCTTAACAACTCAACTGCTATGCCATCCCACGACTCAACGACCTACGACTTAAGAATGCGCATGACCTACGACTTAACACTTAGCATTCTCCTTAACACGACCACGACTCACTAGGCTACGACTTATCAAGTAACTGGGGCTACGACTCAACTACTAAGTCGTCTACGACTTAAAACAGATCAACTCTTAAGTCGCTCGCGACTTAACAACTACTAAGTCGCTCACGACCTATCACTCAGGCAGAAACCCAGCGACCTAACACCTTAAGTCTTCACGCGACCTAAAACATGTTACGACTTACGACTTAACTCGTACGACTTAACTCCCATAGGTCGTATACTCCCTAAGTCGCTAACCTATAGGTCATACCAAGACACTAGGTCGCTACACAGCTATCTCCAAACTCCTTAGGTCGTTGCCGACCTAACAATGCTAACTCGGAACCACTAGGTCGCTCACATCCTATCTCCACCCTAAGTCGTCTACAATAAGTCGGTCACGACTTATCTCTTAGGTTGTTTACGACCTAGGACTTAAACAAATAGGACCGAAAAGACAAACATACTGTCGCATACGACCTATATCATACCCTAGGTCGTCCACGACTTACCACCTCAACTCGCTAACTTGCAGATTCCTTAAGTCGCGCCTATTCCCTAAGTCGTATACGACTTACGACTTACACTAAGTCATGAACGACTTATACTAAGTCGTGAACGACTTAGGACTTAGCCATATTTTTGCCTAAAATCTGAAATGGCTCAAAAATGCTAAAATTCCAGATTTTGACAAACTTGTCGGTCCGTAAAAATACGGGTCGTTACATTCTCTCCCCCTTAGGAATTTCGCCCCCGAAATTCCAAGCAATCATAGCAATCAAAGAATATTCTGTACGCCTACCATCCATAACAATCAACAAACCATGCATCCAATTCTAGCTTAGCGTACAGAATTCTAAAACTAGAACAAGTTACAATATCGCGAGATGACACGACACCTTAGGGCCATACCTTGAAGAGTTCAGGATGAGCTGCCTTCATCCTCTCTTCCACCTCCCACGTACAGTCGTTATCATCATCACTCCATTGTATCTTGAGCAACTTAACTACCTTCCTCCTAAGCTGTTTCGTGTTGGTTTCAACAACACGAAGCGGCTTACGAGGTCTTCTATCGACTGGATCAACTTCGAAATCTTCACAGCTATCAGCACAAACCACGGTATTCGAGTCGTGCACATACTTCCGTAGATATGATACGTGAAAAACATTGTGCACATCCGACATCTTCTCCGGTAACTCCAATCTATAGGCGAGCTTTCCAATTCTCTCGATAATCGGGAATGGTCCAACAAATCTCGGAGTCAATTTTCCTTTCTTCCCGAATCGAATAACATTCTTCAGTGGAGAAATCTTCACAAAAACCATATCATCAATGCCGAATTCCAAATCCTTACGACGCTTATCGGCATAACTCTTCTGACGGTCTTGGGCTGCCTTCATTCGTTGCCCAATGATCTCTATACAATCCGAAGTCTGTCGAATCATCTCTGGCCCAAGTATCAGCTTTTCTCCAGTTTCCAACCAACATGTCGGAGAGTTACACGGTCTTCCATACAATGCCTCATACGGTGCCATACCAATGCTTGACTGGTAACTGTTGTTGTACGCAAACTCCACCAAATGAAGGTGATCTTCCCATGATCCTCCGAAATCCAAAACACAAGCTCTGAGGAGATCTTCCAAAACTCGGTTGACTCTCTCGGTCTGACCATCTGTTTGAGGGTGATAAGCTGTACTCAAACACAACTCGGTTCCCAAAACTTCCTGGAAGCTCTTCCAAAATCCACTAGTGAACAATGGGTCTCGATCGCTCACTATACTCTTCGGAATACCATGGAATCGAACTATCCACTTAACATACAACTCAGCCAACTTTGATGCAGTCCTAGTCGATCGAACAGGAATGAATCTCGCACTCTTAGTCAAACGATCTACAATGACCCAAATCCCTTCATTTCCCGTTCTGGTTCTGGGTAGCCCATCAATAAAATCCATCGATACTTGCTCCCACTTCCACGCAGAAACTTCTAATGGCTGAAGCAATCCACTTGGCTTCTTCTGTTCGGCTTTTACCAACTGGCAGTTCATACACTTGGAAATAAAATTTCCAACATCCTTCTTCATGCCTTCCCAGTAGTAGGTTCTCTTCATATCCCGATACATCTTATTTCCACCTGGATGAATTGTCAGCTTCGAGTGATGACTTTCCTTCAGAACTTCACTCCTCAATTCATCTATATCGGGAACAACTAGTCGTCCTTGCTTCCGAAGCCAACCCTCTCGATTGACCTCGAATCCTTTATCCTTTTCTGGTTCTAATCCAGATTCCAAATCACGGATAATCTTGACAAGCTTATCGTCTCGCTTTTGGCTCTCGCCAATCCTTTCCACAAGAGAAGGTCTTATCGATAAGTTTGCCATCATCTCAGGTTCCAATTCGCATCTAGGCCTGAAGTCAAATCCAGCTAAATACTCGAGATTCTTCCATTCTGAAAACATGGCTCCCAATCCTGCATGTCTTCGACTTAACGCATCTGCCACCGCGTTACCTTTTCCCGGAGTATAAGCTATACCAAAATCATATGATGCCAAAAACTCTAGCCAACGTTGCTGCCGAAGATTCAAATCCTTTTGGGAGAAAAGATACTTCAACGACTTATGATCCGTAAACAACTCAAATCGAACTCCCAATAGATAATGTCTCCACATCTTCAGAGCAAAAACAATTGCCGCTAACTCCAAATCATGAGTCGGGTAATTCCTTTCATGCGGCTTCAGTTGTCGACTGGCATACGCAACAACTTTATCCTTCTGCATTAGCACTGCTCCAAGTCCAGTACCACATGCGTCGGTGTAAACCACCATCTCGTCATTCCCACTTGGAATAGTCAAAACAGGAGCACTCGTCAATCTCTCTTTCAGGATTCCGAAAGCTTGCTCACACTTAGCATCCCAACTGAACACTTGGTTCTTCTTCGTCAATCCTGTTAACGGTGCAGCTACCTTGGAGAAGTCTTTGATAAACCGACGATAATATCCTGCTAATCCAAGAAAACTTCTCACATCAGATGCATTCTTAGGTCTAACCCAATCCTGGATTGCTGCCACCTTAGCGGGATCAACCGCTATTCCGTTTCCAGAAATCACATGGCCTAAGAACCTCACTTCATCTTCCAGAAGTGACACTTCGAAAACTTAGCCTTCAGCTGATGTTTCCGCAAGATTTCCAAAACAATACGCAAGTGCGTCTTGTGCTCTTCTTCAGTTTTGGAATAAATCAGAATATCATCCACGAACACTAGCACAAACTTGTTCAACTGATCTCTGAACACTCTATTCATAAGATCCACAAAATATGCTGGCGCGTTAGTCAATCCAAACGGCATTACCAGCCACTCAAAGAAACCGGATGGTGTCCGAAAAGCAGTCTTCGACACACTATCCTTAGCTACTCTCAACTGGTGAAATCCCGTTGCCAAATCCATCTGAGAAAACACCTTAGCTTCGTGAAGCTGATCAAACAAGTCATCTATCCTCGGCAATGGATACTTGTTCTTCTTAGTCACCTTATTCAGCTCACGATAATCCACACACAATCTCAATGACCCATCTGCCTTGGTTGCAAACACAACTGGTACACCCCACTCGGACACACTACGCCGAATGAATCCTTTCTGTAAAAGATCATCAACTTGCACCCTCAACTCTTGCTGTTCCCTAGGCGCCATCCGCCTAAGAGGCATCACAACAGGTCTGGCTCCTTCAACTAGATCTATACGAAACTCGATCTCTCTATGCGGCGGCAACCCTTTGACTTCGTCAAAGACATCCTCGAATCCACTCGCGATTGGCACCGATGACAGTCCATCCCGTGGAACAACCAGCGAATACATGAAGCTCATGAAGACGCCTTCTTCATGCTTACATCGTATCACAACCTTTCGCCCCTCCACATTCTCGACTGTCACTTCCAACCTCTCGCAATCAACCTTTGCCGCATACCTCCTAAGCCAGTCCATACCCAAAATAATTCCGAACCCCGCAAAGTTCAGAACAAAACAATCACAAACAAAAGAGCAACCATGACTCGATACAATCAGACCACGGCATAACATACACAAACAAGACGAACCCCCAACTGGATTAGTCACAACCAATGGCCTATCAACAATATCCGACTTCAAATCTAACCGGCCTACGAGTTCACTACAAACAAACGAATGCGACGCTCCAGTATCAAACAGAACTCTAACTGGAACACCACATAGGAAAAGAGTACCTTGAACCACCACACTCTTTCCCTTCTCTTCAGCGGTAGGAGCCTTCGAAGACGACGGAACAGCTCCCAAAGCATAAGCTTGCACAATCTGCTTGTCCCTTCTCGGTTCTGGACAATTCTTCCTGACATGCCCTGGCTTGTCACAGTTGTGACACTTCATTGGCACCTTCGGATTCTTGCAATCCTTAGAGAAATGGCCCTTCTGCTGACAATTGTAGCAAGTCACTTCGCCTTTCAGCTTCTTCTGGCCATCCTTACCCTTCTGCTGCTGCTGCTTCCTCTTCTTGTTTCCACCCTGCTGGGGTTTAGACTCTTCCCTGGTCACAGCAACAACAAATCCTTCCTTAGGAAACAGACTCTCATGCCTGAGAGCTTTCTCCATAAGCTTCTCAAATGAATCGTCCAAATGATCCACCAACTGCCTCCCAAGATAACTATCCAAGCCAGTCATAAACTTCTCGTTCTTCTGATAAGCAGATTCTATATATGACCGGGCATACTTGGACAAAGCCTCAAACTCAGAAACATACTCAAGAACTGGTCTCCCACCTTGCTTGAGCTCCACAAACTTCTTGAACAGAACAAACTTCTGAGCTGTAGAAATGAACTTAGCTTCAAATCTGACTTGGAATTGCTCCCAAGTAATCTCTTCCTCCGGAGTATTGATGGTAATAGAGTTCCACCAATCAGAAGCTCTCCCCTGAAGCTGCCTTGATGCCAACTTCCTCTTAGTTGCATCATCAATTCCCAAATCACCAAAGATCCTTCTACAAGCATCTATCCACCTCTGGACCTCAATAGTTGATTCTGTTCCCAAGAAAACCTTTCCTCCAAGAGTAGTATAATCCTTGCACAACTTAGCAAAATCCACTGGTTTCGGAGTTTGGACTTGAACTCCAACATCTACTGCTGCCCCTGGAACTGGTATCCTTCTCATGATCGAAGTCATCATAGCTTCGAACATAGCTGCATAATCAGCAGTTCCCTCAGTAGCACGGCCTTCCCTAGCAACTGGTCTCCCTCTTCGACTCATTCTCAATATCTATAAAAAGGAATGATCAGAACATCTAGAGAAACAACTGCATAAAGGACTCAAACTCAACTAAACTACTATATTTTATATAGTATTCATCCATCAAATTACAATTACGTCTCTCATACGTAGTTACGTTAGCGAGCGTTGGGTAAAATCGATTAACCAAAGCTCTGATACCAAATGTGACGACCGCCCATGACCCCTGCACTTAGACCTAGAGATAGTGCGCTGCAAAGTGTGCCAGGCAGCCATGGACGATTGTCAGGGTAAATTAAAACAACAGAATCTATCGTATTACTCACAGCGCATGGACAAAATACAATAGAACATATGTATAGTGAAGCTTTACAGAATAAAATGCCATCATATAAAACTCCATAATAGTTGAATACAAGCATCCAAATAGTCAATACATCAAGCCTCACTACATATCACTCAGAGAATACAAAGCAGCGGAACATCCAGTACATATAGTAAGAAGAAACAATATGCAATACTCCAACTCGTCTTCGATATCAGCACCGTGAGAAGCTAGAACAGCACCTGTCACCTGCTACCTAGTCTGCCCGTCCCAAAATGGACGAACAGCCCAAGGCAATAAGAATTAAAACATAAAGCCTTGAGTCAGACAACAGTCTTAGTGAGCAGTAAATTAACTAACAACATACCAAAAGAGCATAAAGGAAAAGGAATAGGAATACAACCCTCCCACTCCAACCTCTTTCTACAGTGATAGCCCCCAGACACACACTAAGCAGAAGCGAACATAACAGAGCATACAATGTAAAGTAAAGAAATTATCACTCGAGTCAAGGGCGATGTTTTCCAAGCACAAACCCCCAAGGCCTAAACCAAGATCAGATAAGCACCCAAAAAACACTGCTCTTGAGACCGAATGACGATACAACCAAACATCCATGACTCTGGCTATCACTGTTATCGTTGCTTCGATATCACCGTCAATTGAATGACCGACACATTCTTTCAGCCGTCCGTCAAGGGCTAATGGAAACCCCAGTTCTAGACATAACTCCCGCACGTCGTCGCAGCCCGTGCCTAGGACTATCGAATCTGCCCAGAGTACTCGACCATCAATAGTTGGCCGTTGGGACTATCGAATCTGCCCAAACGTACTCTTGCTTAGAGCATGCTAGAACCTTCAACAACGATGCTATCCAAACCTCCTAGTCATCCTCCTTGACGACTATTTCCATACTAGCTCAAGCGCCTCTCAAGCATCCATTACCCTTAACTCGAATCATATCACCGAGTTACCAACGTGCTTGGAATGATCCCGTCTGGATTAGACCAAGTCTTCATCATATGATGCCTCGCTTCATTACATCCTCGCAAAGCCTCATCTCAACATCACATCATCAAATCTATGCATAAGAGCTTCATCATCCCGCTACATATGCCACGAGCAGCTTTCCCAATTCAAGAGCCTTTCCCTTAGCTTTTGAATCGTCTTCGGTCTAAATCAAATTATCAATCATCTAATTCATAGCAATCAATCAAGTCAAACATTAATCCAAACAATCAAGCATTCAAATATGATCTAAGTAGACAATTATAACAATAATGGCATTTTCGTAATTAAAGAGTTGAAAGTCTAACAAGCATGAAAACATGAACAATATCTCTACAAACTTGATGAATGAACTTGCATAGGTTAACATATGATAAAATGGATGTAACATCATCATGAACAATGGATCTATATGGATCTACACTTAGGATGAAGAAAATGCATGGAAATCCCTATTTTAACACCAAATCGAGCCAACAATCCGATATACTCCTTTGGATCCGTGTGAGAGATAATCACCACTCACCAAATCACCAAAACAACCTCAAAACAACACGCTTCATATCTGGACAGCGAAGGATCAAGCTTGATCTATCACGAATCCGCTTCAAACGAAGAAATCTCACTTCAATGGATGAAGATCTTCAACTTTAGCTTTTGGACCTTCGATCTTGATCTTCGATTTGGATGAAAGGAAGCACTAGATTAGAGTGGAGAAAAGAAGTGAAGAAGTGTAGAAGTCGAGCTCTCAAAATGGCAGCACTTCGTCGCTTCGAAATCCGGATCCTAAAAAGTGAGAACAACCCTTCCTATTTATAGCTGAAAATCCACTAAGTCGTAACTCGGCTATCTCCTAAGTCGTCTCCGACTTACGACCTAAGACACCTCCGACTTAACAAAGCCTTCAACCTAACAGACTACGACTTAGTGAACTTTCGACATAAGACTTAGCAGCTAACCCTTAAGTCGGTTGCGACTTAACACCTGCTCCTATACGTCTTAACAACTCAACTGCTATGCCATCCCACGACTCAACGACCTACGACTTAAGAATGCGCGTGGCCTACGACTTAACACTTAACATTCTCCTTAACACGGCCACGACTCACTAGGCTACGACTTATCAAGTAACTGGGGCTACGACTCAACTATTAAGTCGTCTACGACTTAAAACAGATCAACTCTTAAGTCGCTTGCGACTTAACAACTACTAAGTCGCTCACGACCTATCACTCAGGCAGAAACCCAGCGACCTAACACCTTAAGTCTTCACGCGACCTAAAACATGTTACGACTTACGACTTAACTCGTACGACTTAACTCCCATAGGTCGTATACTCCCTAAGTCGCTAACCTATAGGTCATACCAAGACACTAGGTCGCTACACAGCTATCTCCAAACTCCTTAGGTCATTGCCGACCTAACAATGCTAACTCGGAACCACTAGGTCGCTCACATCCTATCTCCACCCTAAGTCGTCTACAATAAGTCGGTCACGACTTATCTCTTAGGTTGTTTACGACCTAGGACTTAAACAAATAGGACCGAAAAGACAAACATACTGTCGCATACGACCTATATCATACCCTAGGTCGTCCATGACTTACCACCTCAACTCGCTAACTTACAGATTCCTTAAGTCGCGCCTATTCCCTAAGTCGTATACGACTTACGACTTACACTAAGTCATGAACGACTTAGGACTTAGCCATATTTTTGCCTAAAATCTGAAATGGCTCAAAAATGCTAAAATTCCAGATTTTGACAAACTTGTCGGTCCGTAAAAATACGGGTCGTTACATTTGAATAAATTAAATATAAATGAAATAGATGCAAATAAATTTGAAGAAAACCAATTAACTGTTAATAAAAATTGGATGTTAATAAGAAATGATAGTGTATAACTTAACTATTGACATTGAATAATGTAAATTCATATAGTTATGAATTAATTAGACGTATATTAATTGTTGGATGGTTTCTTTTGTTGTAAATCATTGTTTAACTGTTTTTGATTGCATATGACTGATATGTTGTGTAATTATGCTTGTGCATATGATTTGGATTCAAAATTCATGTCATATTATTCTATTAAACTTATATTTGTTTTATATCTTTTATAAATGACCGATATTCTAATTTGAGTTGAGAAAGGTACATACGAAGGCCGTTTGGACATATGCGCGGATTTTACTTGCTTTTGCTTGCTTAATATGAGCAAACTTGCTCGTATTAATAATAATAAGGTACATATCTCAGATTACTTACCCCACTTTCATATTTTTCCCTACGGGATGCCTCATCATTGAGATGAGATGTATATTTGTGATAAATATTGTATTGTAAAATTTTTACGATCGGGCCGCGCAAAGGAGACGCTGCCGAAATTTTTCGTATATCTGGGTGTTAGAAATTTTTTAATGTTTTAAAATTTTATAACTTGTTTTATAAATAAGTTGTAACTTCCATTAAGCCGATATCGGAGTGGCGTAGTATAAGCGTAGTAAAGGTTTTGTAAATAAGATTTTAAAGTTTCGTATGTAGATTATTCTGAATAAATATATTGTATGTTAAATTCCTTACTTAACCCCTTTTTGACGACGAAATGTTTTGAGTGGGGGAGAGTGTAATGACCCGTATTTTTAACTATTTTAAATTATAAAATTTAATATGATTTTGAATTAAAATGGTTAGAAATAAAAATTTAATGTTTATTTATGTAACTTATTTAATATGAACTTGAATAAAATATTGAAATAACCAATTCCGAAGATTTTGGAAATAACATATATTGAAATGAATTTTATGTATTGAATGTATTTATAATCAATAGTTGGATCGAATAATAAATGTTGACTTATTTAGTTGAAAATAAATTAATTGTCGATAACTAAAATTCATTGAGATTTTAATATTGGATAATTAAATTGTTTAAAATATAATATTGGAAATTATTTAAGTAATTAAATTTTGAATTTAATATAAATGAAAATGATTTCAAAAGTTGATTTAAATTTTATTTAAACTAGAATGATGATAGTAAACTTTTAAAATTGAATTTGAAGTGATTAAATTGGTTTTCGAAATTACTTGTTTTAATTAACGTGTAAAATAGTCATTTTGGGCACTGTCTCGGATTTCGACGAAACTAGTTTAATTGGACCCGTAATAGCGAATTATTATAGGATTTCAAGTTTCATAGCGATCGAACTTATCGTTTGGCCGTGCGAGCTTGAAACACGTAGAAATTAATTAAATGAATTTAATTAAAATAATTTGATTTGAAAAGCTATCTTCTGCATACGATCGAGTTAGGCCTCGAGAATAGTTTTATTGTGTTCGCAATATAGGTATAAAATATAGAATGCCACGCGGCATGCCTCATTTGGAGTTCGAGAATTTCAGACGTTAAAGTCAGATATTTTCTAATAATAATAATAATAAATATATTTACTCCTCTAACATTTCGTGCAAGGCCGCGTACATTACTATCTCCCCCATAACTTCCCATTCATTTCAAATTTTCTCAGAACGAAAAAAATAAAGAAACAGCAAATAAAATCGTGGCTTCGCACGAGCGTGCGTTCGATTGGGCGGAGCACACGACGCGATTGGAGGGGCGGCGCGGTTGCTGGTTGGGATGGTTCATCACGTCTATTAGGGTTTTCGTGCTTCGAAGAATCACGCGCGTGTAGCTTACTGGAGACGCGATGGCATCAGGGGCGGCAGTGGTGATTCTAGGGCGGCGCGCGATGGGGGCCCGTCGATGGTGGGCTAAGGCGTTCTTCGATCGATATTATAAAAAAAACAAAAAAAAACAAAGGGGAACGAGGTCGTGTGAACTTGGCTTGGGAGATGAGCAGAGGGATTAGGGCAGGTTAAGTTTTATTAATTTAATTATTTAGTTAATTAAATGTTAATTAAAAATCGTTATGTTTAAAATTGTGTAACTTTTCCATGCGAGGTCCATTTCGAACGAAACGTATTGCATTGGGTTCGTATCGACGTCGTCTACGACATGGACTTGAAGTGGCATTTATTTGAAGTTGAAATATTTTCAGTTTCAAATAAAAGGTGAGTGTTTTAAATGTTTACGAAGTACTAAAATAATTTTTATGTTAGTTAAATTGATATCATGAAGTAATTTAATTTTATTGACTGTTGTTTGGTAAATTTAACTGACATTTAAATTGATATGAATTAAAATGATAGGAATTTGAATTGACAATTCAAATTTGAATTGGGAATTAAATTGCTAGTTAAATTCCCGATTTTTGACAACTAGTTAATGGTTGTGAAATTTTGACTGATTTGGATGTTGTTTGTGATGAATGTCTATTGGTTGATGGATTGGATGATTGGAAGTTTATTTGTTTATATGTATATTCAATTGTCACCCTATAAATTATTTGATAGCATATAAAACTATAAATTAAATTATTTCGAATAAATTAAGAAATAGGTTGAAATGATATACACATATGATATTTATTTTGGACTGAAATGATATATATCCATCCCTGAAATTAAAATCGAAATAACTGTTTACTTGGGCAAAGGATAGAAAATTTTATACGGACAACGGATTGGTTAAATTAAATGATTTTAAAATTCTTCGATTTGAATTTATTCAAATGATTTCGTTTTAAAAAAATAAAATTGAATTGAAATATGGAAATTGAATTAATTTTGAATTTGAGTTTTGAAATGTGAAATTAAAATTTGTTAAACGAAATTTTAAAAAAATGAAATTTGAGATTTTGAAGTTATAATTGAAATATGATTTCAATTATGGAAATCCAATTTATTTTAAATATTGAATTTTATACGAACTTCGAGATTTGTCTCAGAAAAAGGAATTTATAATGATATTTCAAATTTGAGCTCGGAATTGAATTATTTTAAAAGATTTGAGCCATAAATTGAATATTGAAGTTTAATTTGATTTAAGTGATTTAAATCGATATTATGAATTCGAATTTATATAAATAGAAATGGTTTAAAATAAGATTTGAATTTAAAATTTAAACAATTGGATCGAATAGTTGAATCGAATTTGAAATTGAAATTGAAATTAATTTGAAGTTGAAATTGAAATTAACTTGAAATTGAAATTGAAATTAATTTGAAATTGAAACTGAAATTAATTTGGAATTGAAATTGAAATTGATTTGAGTTGAAATCGAAATTCAGTCGATTTGAATTGAATTGAGATTGAAAATGATTTGAATTGGAATAACTGAATTGAATCAGTTTGATTGGAATTTAGACTTGGGTCCAGATTTGTTGAAATGGAAAGAGACAGTTTGATTTGAAATTATTTTCAAAATAAATTATTTTAATATAAACTGTTTAAAATCTATCGTTTTAAATATTCAAATTATTTTGATTTTCTAAGCTATTTTACTATATTAACCAATTACAATACTCGAACTATTTTATATTAAATTATTTTAACTTTATAAACTGTTTAAAACTATTCAAACTATTTTCTAAAATTCAAATTGGTCAAGGTTGGAATGTTATATTTAAATCATAGATTCAAATGCGAATTGGGTTAAAATGAAGCTATAACCTAAATGGAAATTCGAAACGATTTTGGAAGTGAAATTTAGGTATTGAAGCGAAAATGATTTTTAAAGTGAAATAGCATATTTTGAGTAAATATGATATTTTGAAATGAAATTGATTTTGAAGCGAATATGATATTTTGATATCAAATATCAATCGTTTTCTGAAATGTAGAAGTATCAACCGGTGTGTAAAATGACGTTTGGTTGTAAAAGAGACCGGGGCCTCTTATTGGCATACTCCCTATCAATATTGGAACCACTTTAACAACTGTGTACGCGGAGGAGACTCCAGAACAAAGTGGTTGGATTTGGCATACATTTGCTAGATTTGAAGAAAGAGAACGATGATTGATAGACCCCGGCAATTGTGCCAATTTGAAATGACTAAAACAGGATGGCTTAACAGGGCCAATGAGGCTAATTACCTCTAGCGAACATTCGTTCTTCGATTTTCTTTTGGACTTGGTCCATTCTATTATCTCTGATGTTGGTTTCGACTGGTGCACCTTGATTTTGGAATAACCTCCCTTTGACTCGATAGGGGATGGATGGACGCGGTGGGCGATCGTGGCTACGATGAGTTACCACCAGCCCTGCGACCCGAAATGGTAGTTTCCTACCTTGGGCATTGCCTCACGTGCCTTGTCATACTTTTATCCCTATACGAGACCACTACGATTTTGGTTTAGTGTTGTCGTATCAATGTGCTTCCCTATCCCCCGACGTGCTACTGGGACGTTATATGCAAATTGTACGACAATGCTTAAAAACGCGTTAAGGGGGACTAATGTAAAGCCTTAACGCTAAGAAAAATATTTATTTCACTGATTAGACATTATATATATAGTGTATTCTACTATATATATATATATATATATATTGACGGATCCTTAAGAGATGGAAAATCCCGTAACATCTCTTGAGTTATTGCACGCACATTATACACTGGATAGGCGATGTGAAAACCCGTAAACATCTCTGACACTTTTACACTCCTGTTATATGTGATATTGATTTGACTCACATAAGGATATTTTAGTCCTGACTCAAGTGTTTTGTCTTTTCATTACGCTCGGCTCAGTCCTGAGTTTTTAGCACACTGAATATTATCTTCCGGAGGACGAAGAAAAAGATTTGGTATATTATTTGTGACGACCCGCCCTTTCGAATGACTAGGTACTGGGGTATCACATGTCATAGTACAAGCGTACCGAGAACCACGCCGGGATCCCCTGCCACATAAGACCGGACTATCCCTAACCTGGATAGACCGAACCCCAGGTGTTCCCACCCTCTATCGACCTCCTTCCATAAATCGTAGTAATAATAATATCTGAGGGTATCTAGAAAGGTGATAAACATACCCTAATTTGGTGCTACCCACTTAGCCTTGCTGCATCTCCGCTGCTTTTCAGTCATTCCCGGTTGATGAGGCTAGAGGCTACAATTACCTTTTTAAGGAATTTTCACTTAGAATGCTCATTGTCATCCAATGACAATGTTCTGATAGCATTCATCCATACAAGTCCGTTCCTGGTCCAAACGGAACAGAAGGCACTATTCCTACTACATCCATTGTGGAATCACCCTCAAGATTAGTAGCGATTAGCCCTTGCACTTCACTGCTCCATCTTCGACTCCATGCTCTTGTTTTCCTTTTGAAAACGTACTCATTGGATCGAAGTGGTTTCCGGATAATAAATCCAATCCCGGTCTCTTCGAAACAACGTTCGACATTTCCGGTAAACTCAACCCCGGTTATTTAGGAAATAAACAGATGAAAATAAGATCGGAGATCACCTCCTAACCGTTAGTGGACAGATTTCCTTACAACGTCCTAGAAGAACGAAACGAGTTTACATGTACAATATAGCACCTCGAATGGTAACTGTACCATATGATTCCCCTACGTCTTCTAGATATTCCCAAAGTTATATTTAGGTCCAGATTTGATAGTCGGTTATTTAACTATCAAATAAACAATCGATTCAACCAAATACTTCTTTTTCACGGAAAAAGACCAAGTCTTGTTTAATTTAAATTTAAAAAAAATTAATTCTCTTTATCAAAGGTCATGTACTTATCTTATCGAATTCAGTATATTCTCAAATTATCCCTTTTCAAAATATTTGAAAACCTTTTATAAAATAATATGGAAAGTACCACAGCGGTATCAAACCATGGATTCATAGCTCAATGGTTACGTCTCTATCCCAGAGAAATCCAAAACTTAACAGCAGGCACTCACTGCCTCCGATTACGCCATACGAGTATACCATTACTTCACGAAAACTTTATTTAAAAACTTATCTCAAAATAAGGCTTATAAGTTCCAAAATAATTTTCCAAGTTTTAATCTAGGCAAATATACTTCAATAAAAGTTATTACACAAAGCCATATTAATATTTAATAATTATCTTTTAAAACAAAAATGTTGACTAGTTCTTAATTAATAAATCTTTAACAGTCATTATAGAGTAAATAATAAATAATTAAATATGCTTTAACATTTTAAATAATTAAATAACTAATTCCAAAATATTTTAACACTTTTAAAGTTACCAAGTTTAAAATTACAAATCCTCTTTTTAAAACAGGCTCAATTCCTCGATTCCAATTCCATTTCATAAATTTGGAAATCTCACTTGAACTCCAGTTTTACCAATTTTATTCATATTTCCCAAATTCACTTCTATCCTCCAAAAATATTTAAAATCTCGATTTTAAAACCTTTTGTATTTAAAACAAGTACCATTTAAGGATTTATTATTAAAAAATCCTTTTATATACTTTTATTCCAACAATCCCCGTTTACAATATCCCGAATTTGTTAAGTACAAATTCCAAAACCCTTTATTTTATCCAATTAATTAACCCAAAATGCTTTGTAAATATTTACTTCAGAAATCCCTTTTTAAATTCTTTTCGAATTCAAATCATATATCATTGGTATTTAAAAATACCCAAAATCTAGGCTAAAAACTGCCATAGCATCAAATCAATTCAAATCACACAATAGTCCATCACAGATTATTCCAACAAACATATATCACTATATATGAAGTTAAATTCAACATTTTTGAGGAATCTAGTTGGCTCCCTACAACCTGTTTCCCTGCATCCATAGATGTTAGCATAACATAAAAATTCCAATTCTGCTTCGAGGCGGAATATCACGGTATATAGGGTCATCCGCAATTATGCAGGACGCATAGGGTCTCATCCGCTATATATATGCGGGAATATCAATCACTCCAATATATGTACTACTATATATAATATCATATTCAACCGATAATAATTTACCAATTCAACCAATAAATCATTAATTAATTTTAACTATTTAAAATTAATACCAGCAGTCCAAAATTGAGAGAGATTAACTCACCTTGAGTTTTAATTCGCCAAACGTTCAAAGTTTAAATTAAATCGAACACGTTCGATTTAACCCAAAATTTTAACTAGCTCCAATCGTCTCCAATTCTATTCCAGCACGTAGTATTTGTCACTGCGATTCCAACACCGCTTGTTTTGTCCGATTTCGACCTCGTATGACGAAGATACAGATTTTTAAAGGTTAGAATATAATTTATATAAATAAATTTTCAATTTTCAATTTTTCTTTTAACCTTATCAATCATGGCCGTTGAATCCAATAAGAGAAGATCCGACCGCACCCCCCTCTTCTCTTCTCCTTCACGCTTTCGTTCGTTCAGGGTTTTTAAACCCATAGCCGATGCGAATTCTTCAATTATTGCGACAAAAACATTGCCCTAGAAGACGATCGGCGACCACCACCGTGTGCGTCCCAATAAGCTCCACCCACGGCCAGAGTTAGGTGAAGCTCGGTCGCCCCTCCTTCTTGGAAACCGCGCATGAACAAAACCCAATCACGGCCAAAGTTCTGATGATCCATCACATTAAATACGATCACAACGTTGATCGCATAGAGTTTGTCGCTCTAGATTTTTGTAGTTGAAGCTTTTCCATGAAAGTCGATGGTTTTGGAGAAAATCAAGGGAAAAGTTCATGCGATTTCGGCCATTAATCTTGTATGAGTGGCGGCTATGTTAGATACAAGCTAGGGTTCACTGTTCAACACACACACACACACACACATATATGTATAGATACATACATACATACACACACACACACACACACATATATATATATATGCAAATTAATTATTTTAGTATTATTTTCAAAATTTACATGCTTTTCCGAACGAACTCCAAACAAGACGTGCTGCCTGGCGTTTATAATGTTTTACCCCTATTCCGGACACAATGGAACATGTTTCGGGGCCTAATCGTATGTGGAAGATAGCTTTTCGAATCGAATTAAAATATTAAATTTTCGATATTTATTTCAACGCGTTTCTATTCCGTACGACCAAACGGTAACTCCAAACGCTACGAAATTTGAAATCCGATAATAATAAACTATTACGGATCCAATGGAACAAGTTTCGTCGAATTCCGAGACTGTGCCCATGAAGGCTATTTTAACGCGTCGATTAAATCGAGCGATTTTTAAAATTGACAAAATTGCTTGAAATTCGAATTTTAAAATCTTACCGACTCATTTATAACTCAAATAGAATTTATATTCATATTAGAAATCATTCTGATTTATATTAAATCAAAATTTCATTATTTACACTATTACCATATATTAAATTCCACTATTAAATTAATATATAAAATTTCAAATTCTAACTTATCGACTTTTAATTCCATCCAAAAGTCCAATATCATAACTTTAATCCAAATAGAATTTAAAACAACTTAGAAATCATTTCCATTCACATTTAACACCGGATTCACATATTTACCCAATTTCAAATATTAAATTTACTATTCACCAAACCCACTAAATCGCTATATTTGAAATTATAAACCATTTCACTAATTCAACCAAAACCTCCATATTCAAAATAAATTAATATTTCTAACTCAATCTTTAAAAAAATGAATTAAACGTTCAAAATCAAACAACCAAAATTCCGGGTCGTTACATTATTATTGCTAGTATTATTTCACCACATCATTTTGTTCTACTGCTTGTTTATTGTTTCTGTTGTATGTATAACTATGATAATGTTGTATAAATTATAATCAAATGTATAGTATAAACAACTTCATGAATTGTTTATTTGATTATTATATTTTGTCATTCCGTTGCGAGATTCTGTGTTTGTTTTCTTCTTCTTTTATTTTTCTTAATTAACCCCATTGATTATCTGTGTTTCGGATTGTTTGAGTTGGACATGTATGGGTTATTGTCGATTTAAACCTTCTGAAATGTGGGTAGTCACAAATACATATATACTGAAACACAAAGTCATATAAAGCAATAATTTTATGACTAAATCCGAAACAACTTGAGCACATCGAATGTCGAATCTATTATGCTAATTTCAACAATTGAAATTCACTATATTATTCTTGTCAATATGGCTTGTTATATTCCACTGCATTTGTATTTCTCTTAAAGACACATTTGCGACCAGATGAATCATATCTCTTCGAGTACAATTATCAAAATCATATTTAAAAATATACTTGAAATTTATTTTAGATTTGTGCATCGTACCATATCGTAGAGTCAATACTCTTAATGGTTTAACTAAACAACCGAGGATTACTTATTCTTAGCACTGGCAAGAAACTCATAGTTCTTTGACGTGTAAGAATACCCAATAGACATTCTAATGTGTTGTGTTCATTCAGGTTTGGTTAATTTTATTTCATCCATTGCAATCAGTTTTTACCTTAGATCGTATCCATATCCATTTTACTTCCAATAATTTCTCAAAGAAATTCATTCGCTACGACGTTGGTATTTCTTAAAACAACAGTTATTTCTCAGTTCAATGGAATGGACAATCATTAACGTTTTATGAATTGCCTTATATAAAATAGATTTGGTATTAGTTCATAATATTTATGTACAGAACACTAATTAGTTATGTAATGACTATTCTCAAACTTCATTTTGTCTGATTCACACAAGATCCCTTACATACGATTATTATGTGCAATCATTCGATTCACACAACTCGCCAACTCCTTGGCCTAGTACATAATAAGGTTTCTTATAAATTCTTATCCTGTGTGATTTTGTAAACTATTCTTTGGATGATATTATTTTTAACCATTGGTACTACTCTTAAGTACACACCTTATGGAAAGCATTTAACTCAATTTTACTCAATATTAATCTTGCTTTGTCCAATAAAGTTATATTGTTCCTTATCAAAATATTATTATGTATTATGAGTATGGTGGCACGTCTGTTGGACATGTGCAAAGAGGGAAGTGAGCGAATTTTTCCTTTGCTACAATTATGGTATTGTGAGAGATTAAAGTAATATTTTCATTAATTAAGGGAAAAGGAGGAAGAAGATATGACAATTAAATATAGAATATGAGCAAATGAAAGTAATACTAATCAAATATGATACATACTGGCATATTGAATTATTTTTATAAGAGGAAAGATGACCATCTTGAAAAATGTCGTTTTATTAAGGTTATGAGACGTAGCTAAATTGATGTATCTTTTCTTTATATGTCATGAGCAATGTATATTTTCGATAAGCTGCAATTAGTTAATATAAATTCTTGTAGTTCCAGATAACATAGATTTTTGTATTGTTGTCATCCTGAAATGCATCCATGACTTTATATCTTTTCAAATCTATGTTGTCACCATTTGGGTCCATGTCACTTTGTTGTTGTTTTTAAAATATTTTCCCATGACCATTTATTAGAGTCCCGTAACTTTATATGTATAACATATTGGTGAACACTTAGGCTTTCCTTTTGAGTTGTTTGTCCGCATTGTTGTCATTGCTATAGGTGGAGATGTTTAGCACTTCTACATCCTGAAATTGGTAATATACATGTGAAACATCTAAACAGCTAATTCAATTTACCAAATACTTTGGAAATACAATATCAAGAAAGTTATAAGCTAAACACATATGCTTATATTAGGTATATTTATGTTTAAGTCAAATCTGTTTATAGAAAATCAAATTTATAAGCTAAATCTAGAAGTTCATTAACATGAAAGTTGTAAACATAAAAGTTGTATAACATTACTTTTAACAAAGCAGGATCAATGTAACGACCCCGGATTTTATATACATATTAAATTGATATTTAAATTTATTTTTGAATAAAAATTGTAAAATTTATTGTAAGTTGATTCGAGTTTCCCCGAATTTGAACAAATTCTGTATAAATCATTTAAATTTAAAAATATTGTATGAATATTGTATATATGTGAGTATATATGTATTTGGGCATATACGAGTAAATTTGAAATTATATATATATATTGATTCGAATTTAAATTTTAATAAATGGTTGAAAATAAAATTTTAACAATATATAAACATTGAACACAAGTATAAAAATAAATCATTTTTAAATTTAGAATTGATGGTTAATAATAATTTGGATTTATAAAATAAATAAATAAATAGAAATATAAGACAATAAAATATTAAAGTAAAATAATAGTAATATTGTAAAGACAAAGTATAAGTCAAAAAGACAAAGCAAAAGGAATATATGTACACAAGTGAATAAATGTATATGTGTTAACTCGTATAAGAAGACACTAGTGTAAATTGGATAGGTATTCAAATATACATACAAATATACATTAGCTTGTAAATGAAGACAACATTCTATTCATCTATGTACAAACAAAATAAAATAATGTAGATTTGTACATGCCATTATCTCTAGTACACCATCCTATATCATTTCAGCCGAAATGAAGTAAAAGAAAGAAATATAAATATGAAACCAAAGTAAACAAATAGGTATAGGTTGGTAAAGGAAGGTTTTATCTCATCACACGTACAACTGAAGAAGTAAATAAACATATAATTGTACAAGTTAATTAATGCCATTTCCTATAGCATACTACACTATATCTCACCAGCCTCCAAGCAGAGAAAAATCTTTGGTATTTGTACAAGAAAATATATCAACTTTGTACAACAAAACATTATCACCTGCAAACTTGCTTTCTCACATATCAACTCCATTTCAAATTCGTTCATTCAAAAGCAAGTTCAACCAGTGATGAAAATTTAAAACTGAGAAAAAAAACAAAAGCAAGTGTCACTCAAAAACTTAAACAAAATTTAATCAAAACAAAGTAAACAAGCTTCTGTTCAAATTCAAACCTGGAAGTTCAAGTTCAAACTCAAAGCAAAGTTCAAAATCAAATTTGAAAGCTAGTAGATCAACTTCAAAACCAAGCAAGAAGATTTAAAAAAAAGAAATCAGGCTTAGTTTTTCAAAAGCAGGAAATCTGCTCTGTTCAGAATTCCTTTCAGGTGAGCAAATTATTATTTTTAGTCCTCTTTGGTTCTTTTACCTGTGAGTAAACTTCTTGAACTCTGGAAATTTATCTGTAGTTTGAATTTGTGCTTGAGCAAGATCGAAGTTTGTTAGAATGTATAAAAATATGAGATATATCCTTTGTGCGTGGGGATATACAGGGATGATATCCCTGTTGCAAGTTCCAGGTCCACAGGTATAAGCCTGATCAACAAAATTTGATTTCTTTTTCTTCGATCATTATTAAACTAGGGGATCTAAACAAAAGCCGTGTGTTTAAATGTAATTAAGTAAAAAAAAAAAAATTTAGGTATAAGTTTAAAAAAAAAAAATTTTTTAGGTACTGTCTGGAAAATGAAAAGAACAGGGGAGATTGAAGAACAAGTAAAATCAACTTCAACGATTTGTAAATTCAGGAGTATAAATTGAATGCTTAAACTAAAACTCGATTTTTAAAACAAAACAAAATGATTTTTGGTTGGAGATTTTGTTTGAAATTCTGGGTTAACTAGAAAATGATTTTTGAGGCATCTCCGGTGATCGACGGCACTGGGGAGGTCAGGGCTTCAACTGAAGATACAGGGGTGGTCGAGAAGTCTAGAAAAAATGCTAGAAGGATGATCAGAGCTTGGAGGTGAATGCGGTGTTTGGTTTTCGATTGTAACCCTAGTTTTGAATGGGTAGCGTATTTTGATCAAAACAACTTCTCTGGTTGATTGAGCTCAATGAAACTCAGGTAGATGTTAGCTGGGAAGTTGTCGAAGGTGTGGCCGAAGTTACTGATGCTCCGGTGGTCGGAGATGTGACTTCGAGGAGGATTTGGACATGGCAGTTGGCTCCAGTTTTTACTGGGAAGCTCGATTTTGATTCGAGGCAAGTGAGGGTGTTTTGGAGCTCAAAGGCGGTTGCCACGATGATGTTTAATGTGATGGAGGGTTCGTCGGAGGTGGTAGGTGATTCCGGTAGTTGTGCACGTATACGTGCAAACGTTGTATCAGGTGGTTGCGAATTTGGGTGGAGAAGAAGCAACGGGCTCGAAGTCAAACTCGAAAATTATAGGATCATGCCTCGAGTTCGTTTAGGGGAGATTCGAACGTGTTACAACAGTTTAGGAAATTTAAAACAGAAAACAAAGTTTTAAAAAAAAAGGGAAGAAGAAGTTGGCCTGGGAAATTTTTCTCGGGAAAGTTTCTAATGAAACTCGAAGTTGGGTACGGGGGAAAGCAGGAGTTCGACTCGAGTAAATTGGGTTTTCACCTGGGTTCGTTTTAATGCAATTTTTTTACAGTATTAGATATAAACAATTTTTTTTGATATCATAATTGAAATGAATTGTTTGTATAAATAAATTTGTATGATTTGTTTTAAATGTTTTAAGTTAAATCCTTAAAAGTTATTTTCAAACTTAATTTGAAAAAAGAAAAAGAAATTAATAGGGAAATAATTTATCTTAAAAACTTATTATAAGTTGATAATAAATGGAATAATTAAAGAGTGATTTGTTAATTGAATAAATTAATGATTAATGATTTATAAATTAACAATTTTAGTTTTCAAAGGGATTTATTAACTTGGAATTAAGGATTAATTAATAATTAGAGAGAAGTAATTAATAATTACTTAATCATTAAAGGTTAATTAATTTTAAATTTATTATAAATGGTTAATTAATAAATGATTAAAGAATAATTAATCAAAATAATTTGTAATTAGTTAATGTTAATTAACCAGGATTAGTAATTCATAAGAAATTAATCTGATTTGAATTAATCAGACAATTAACTGACCTTACCTATGGATATTTGGATTCTATTGGATGATTTGATTGTTTGATATCCCTGATATATGATGCTTTGTGATACATCCTGATTTATGTTGTGATCTGTATTTACTTATCTGTGATATATCTCTGTGACCTGTGAATGAAGATGAGCGTTATAGTTTATATCGCTTATCAACTATATTTCTGTATTCTGATCTGTGATGATTGTATGATGTTGCACTATTGTGTTAAACCCCTAGACTACACCTTTACACACACAAATATGGATTTCACGTGGAAATCGGTTAAGTCACAGATAATTTAAATTTGATGTTTTTGAAATTGAAAATTTTAATTTCAATTGATTTAGAAATTGGAAATTTGGGTTTAAAGTGAAAAGCTTTTGAAATGGAATTTCAAAGATAAAACTTATTTTCGAATAACTTGATTAAGTTTTGAAATTTAAATAATTTGATTTGAATTCAAGTTTGAAATTGAATTCTATGATTCGAAACTAGGGATTTAAGATGCTGTATAAGTTATATGAATTTAAACCATTCTGAAAGTATTGTTTGAGAATTTGAATTTAACCCAAAGACCTTAACTTGTATAAATGAATCAGATTTCCAAAATGAAAACTGTTTGTTTCAAATGATGAAAGCTTTCATATAAGAAATGAAATTCCAGTTTAATTAAAGGAATTTAAAGATTGAATTGAAAAATGGTTTTCCAAGTTATGAAAGAATTCTTTTTGAAAGCTATGAATTGAATCTGTTTATTTTTAACAGATTTAAAATGATGATTTGTTTAAACCATTCGAATTGAAATGTTTTGAAAATTATGAAACGAGTCTTTGATTCAAAGACCGAATGAGTTAATCCAGCTTGAAATAAAATTGTTTTGAAAGGCTATGAATGAATCTTTGGAAACGAGTTTTTGAAAGCTATAAGTTAAATCTTGAAGATCGAGTCTTTGATTCAAAGACCGAATGAGTTAATCCAACTTGAAATAAAATTGTTTTGAAAGGCTATGAATGAATCTTTGGAAACGAGTTTTGGAAAGCTATAAGTTAAATCTTGATTTAAAGATTTAACGAGTTAATTCAATTGAAATAGAAATTGTTTTGAAATCCATGAATGGATCTTTGTGAATGGGGTTAACTTTGTGAATTAAATCTTTTTGTTTAGAGATTAAAAATGGTAATTTGTTTAAACTATTTTAAAGAAAGTTTTAAATTATTAAGTTGTGACTTAATTGAAATCCCATATCCATATGTTTTAAATATTTCGCTCACTATTCGGGTTAGCCGGGAAAGGACCTTTGGGTCGTATAACCCATTTCGAATATGTGATACGTCGTAATGGATGGCATTTGATGACCTGTGTTGAAGACCGGATATTTTTGAAAATGGAAGGATTACCGTCGAGTTACTCTACATCGACTGATCTCCGATATAGAGGTTTTATCACCCTTAGTGATGGGAAGTCCGGACGTGATTAGAAAATTATCCGGATTTGCAAGGGCTTCGTAAGAAGTGCCTTCGGTTCTGTTCGAACCCGGAACAGACTTGTATGGATTGTATGTCTGACATTACACTTTGAGATATAAAGCCGATTTCTTTCAAATACATTTTTGTTTGGTGGCGGAGAATTTATTCTCTTAGCTTAACACCCTTCTCTGAGACGTACGAGCTCAGAGGTTATGTAATTGAAGGTTATCAGCGATATATTCCCAATTTGGTAATGTGGCATGCTGAGTGTTGCTGTGTGATGATCATTTGTTTGATCATTTATCTTTGTGATCATTGCTTTGATCATCTGTTGACCCAAAGCATGGCTTTGTAACAAAGCGTAGCTTTGTGGACGAGACTTCGTCGAACCTCACAACCCGATAATGGTCGAAACAGGAATTGTGCGACAAGGTTTCAGGGGTAGCTTCCCTAGGGTATGACCATTCCTTCTGGAAAAGGGTAGTATCATGGTATGGAGCCCAGATACTTACTCATGTGGACACACTTTATTTATTATGTGTGATGTTGGTTATCGAGAGCTCTCGGATAAAGGTCCCAAAGGACCGGGGGTGGCATATCTGAGGTTTTGTATATTCCCCGGGAAGGGGGGTAGCCGGCCTTGTTTGGCAGAGAGCAGTTTGTCTCTCGGAGCGTCCCGTCAGAGGCGTTCTTTCGTGGCATAGGAAGTTCCTTAGCCTGACCATTTGTTGGAAATCCAAACAAAACAATACGAGCCCTGTACGGTTTTAGTTGTATTACCTGCCATGGAATGTGGCGGTAACCTGCTATTGAACATGGTAGCTATAGTAGGCATACGATAATGGTCGTATGTTGGTTAAGATTGATATTCTATTTTTGAAATGTTTTCTACACTATGCACTAATAATAATATCAAAAATGATTTGATTCTGCGTAGTAAGCATCTTTGACTATCATAAGAAGAAATCTCCTCCAATTCTGCGTTTGCATTGTGTGTGTGGCGGGAGGTCTTATGGTAGTTTCATTTTCTAAAATCATTGCGAATTGAATTTAAAATTCTCTGCTATTTGTTTTTAAAGATAAACTGTTTTTGTTGCTCACACCAGTCCCACGACTGACCTGGAGTTTATTGTTATTTCCTAAACTCTGGGTGCTCAAAATTTTCTACACGAGCAGTCTAGAGTTGGGTTTTTCAGATAGTCAAAATTAGTAGATTTTCTGGAGCTAGTTCAGTCTTTGGATATGGACTGCACTTGCTTATCTTTGAGCATCGTTATTGGGAGTCCGAGCTATTTCTGGATTGGCGCTTTGAAGATGGAGATTATCCGCTGCTGATGTTATCGTTTTCTTTTCCGCTGCTATTTCTTGTATCATATCTCTGATGTATATAGGTATTCATTGTATCATCATTGTATCTGGATATTGTATCAGATGTTGTATATCTATATTCTTTTTCTTTTCCGCTGTGTTGTTTACTTAATGTTGTTATAAGCTCCGGCGACTCGGATTTGAACGATCGAATCTACGGCATTCGAGTACGATGTAAAGTATGGATGTCGATTTTCGAACACGAAAAATCCGTATTGTTACAATCAAAAAGGAAAAGATTTTAAGTATATGAGGTTTACCTAATTAAAAGTTACAAATATAGAATTATTATAAAAGTAGGACTTTTCTTGAAATCGAATCGACTTCTTTGAGATCAATTACTTTGGGTATACTCTACAACTTATCTCCAACGCTCTATACAACTAATCAATCCATCAGCAACTCTTCAACCATAAAATCATTAATAAAGTACAATCTTCGCTCCATGCAACAAAACAAATAAAGGAGAAATGTAATCTCATTTTTTACACCTTCTCTATCTTTGTAAGCTCTATTTAACAATATCTCATGAATAGCTCATGAACAATGGTGAGCTCCGTTTGTACACATGCTTTCCCATGCGGGGGCAGTGTTTCAAGTAATGCAACTGGAGCTATTGATAAACCCAGCAGTGCATGTGATGCCACCTGGTAGACGCAAGAATTTCATTAAAATATAAATTAAAGGCAAATGAAAATAAAATAAAATTCGATATTGGGATAATCTTTGCGGTTAACTTTCAGATTCAATATGAAACATAAATATTTTTTTATGTCTTTTGTGGTTAAATTTACCTCTAATAAAACTAAATGCACCAAATTTAAAACATAAAATTATTGCTATATCTTAAACAGACATACATGTTTCCAACATATAAGATTTATTTGCCTTTGGCGGGTGCTTTAAGTTCATGAAATGAAATTAATAAACTTTAGCCTAACCAACTGTACCATCTTAGAATATGCAAGGAGCTTCTTTTTTTTAAACAAATTATAAGCAGATTTTATGTGTGCCAAATAAAATATTAATGTTTCATCTACCATTTATAATTATTAAATATTTGTGTATATCACGATATGATATGGTACATGCTTGACTACCATGTTATTGTAAATAAGACAACATGATTGAGAATCAATCATGTGCCATTTTGTCTATATTCCAAATTAATATGCAGAATTATTGAAATATTAGCAGATTTATATAGAGGTCAGGGTGGACTGTTGCCCACCTTTTCTTAAAAAGAACATTTATCTGTAGTGTAAATTTTCCTTCAAATTCAATCATCATCGCTATCTTAATTCTAAGCAATGGGGTCAGCTTTCTGAACATGAGCAAAAAGGACTCATTCTAAACATATGCTTCTCCGAAAGACTTATTTCAATAATATTACTTGTCTAAAACTTATTATGGAAACTATTATAAAATGCACGTAAGTGCACTTAGTGGTTGGAGATATTTAATTTCTATTAATAAAAAAATAAATGGACGGATGTGTGCTATAAATGCAAAACCTTTGGTAGTCACAACACTTTTATTTCAAGCAATTCTATTGATGATGTTGGTGGCAAATTGATAGTGGAATTCCATTAATAGATGGTCGAAAAGCGGATGGTGGTGGAGATTGCAAACCGATGGTGAGATTCTTTTGATGGATATGGGTATTTTTGAAATTTCAAAAAGACGCACCAAAAATCTATTCATTAAATTCTCTTTATTAATAGTGGAGATAGAGATGAGGTTAACCCAATTAAAAGTTACAAATATATAATTATTATAACCTTTCAGAATTAAAAGCAGAAGATTAAAATAAGATTATCGACAAAGACCTTAAGGTGTTAACTATTCAACTTCAAACCCAAACAACTAAATTAAATTATAAAATAGGAAAGTACATGCCTAACTTATATCTAGCATGAAAATTTGATCCTGTTGTTAATTAGGAATCAAGCTACTAACAAATAGTAATTTTGGTGACAAAAAGGGGTCTTTCTCCCTATTATACACATATAAACATAGAGTATATATATGCGTGTGTGTTAACCATTAGATATATTTGTCTTTATGTGGAATATTGGGATCAAAAGGAGATGTAATGGTTAAGATCTTATGTCAAATTCCATATCACCCATTTCTGCCTAAATAAAATACCCTTACATGCGTGCCATTGTCAAATTTAGGACATCTTTGTAGACAACATTTTTAGTGAAAGTTGTATCTTGGAAAGTAAATGATATATGTAGATGAAGACGAAATTTAAGTAACTTTATTCCTATCTAGTTAGTAGAACATCTTCGTAGGCAACATTTTTAGTGAAAGTTCCGATTTGTCCAATAACATCTCCTTTTTCTACCAGCACCTTGGTATTAACACTTGAAACTCCTCGTGAAAGCGCCACATATAGTTTTCCATGACCAAACACATGCTTAGGTAGAAAAATTCTAGTATTTTTTATCGTTTTCTCTTATGCCTTATTTATAGTGAAGGCAAAACACAAACGAATTGGAAATTATTTCCATATTAACACAAATGGTAAATTCAAATTTTCAGGTGGCTTTAATGGGATTCTTGGAATGAAAACTTTAGCACCAACATAATGTACAATGATGATTTCAGCATCAATGCAATTCTTATTTAGTTGTTTACATATAAGCCTCGTTCTGTTGCATAATCCAATTTTCGGAATCAAATTTCTTAACAATATTATTGGTGCTCCTAGCTTCAATTTAAAACAATGTGGAGGTAGTCCACCAGGTGTGATTGAGTTTAGAAATTCTTGTTGGTATAAATTGCGAGCATCATCTTCTACTGCATCATATGAATAGTAAACGACTGCATTTCCAGGAAATAAATTGAGTACATATTCATTGAGCTCGTCGACATATTCATTTAATGGTGTAATTAATGCTCTATTAACTATGTACTCTTTATCCAAAGCATTTTTTGATAAGTCCGAAAAAACTATATCTATCAACTTTGACCGTGGATTAACGTCATTTTTTGACTTTATGACCATATTCGTTGGTACTCGAATCATTTCGTCATTGGTTGAAGGTTCAGTACCATCTCCAATTCTAATTAGAAATTTTGAATATGTGATATCATTTGCCGCTCGCATGTTTTTCTTTAAATGTAAAACATGAAATTTTCCCCATAAAAATGATTTATTAATGCATGCATTAATTGCTTCACTTCTTGTAGCTTTAGGCGCAACCGGCAATACTTGTCAAAAATCTCCTCCCATAATAAGAATTTTACCACCAAATGGTTCATCTATATCCGTTATATCTTGCATAGTTCTATCAAATGCCTCAAAAGCATAACGATGTACCATTGTAGCTTCATCCCATATAAGAACAGTTGATTGCTTTAGAAGTTTTCCTAATTTTGATTGCTTGCTTATCGAGCATGTTGATGTTGCTTTTGGTTGTAATGAAGTTTAAATCTTGAATGTGCAGTTCTTCCACCAGGTAGTATAGTTGCAGCAATACCAGATGTTGATGTTGCAAATGCAATACCACCATCTTTTCTAACAGTGGACAAAATAGAACCATATAAATATGTTTTTCCCATCCTTCCAGGACCATCTATAAAGAACAAACATTTATCTTTTTTCTCAATTGAATTCATAATTGTATTATAGGCTCTCAATTGGTCGTCACTTAACATTTCAACGGCTAGTAAATCATCTTCAGAAATAGGAATTGCTAGTTCTTCTTCAATTAGCTCTGAACTATCATCATATGCATCGCAATCATATGTTCTTGAGATATTTAGAAGATCATAATCAGTTGTGCTTTTGTTGTGCTAGAGAAGTAACATATTTTAATCTTTCAAAAGACGATTCGCTAGAAGTATTTGATTAGTATTACTTGAACTTTGATAATCTTCCACCATATGATCGAAAAACTCATCCTATAACCTTTGCACACCTAATGGATTGCAAAAACCCAAAATAGTTACAAATAATGTTCTCAAAGAAATTGGCATCTTTGTGATAGAAGTTTCGGCTAAACATGCTCTTATACCATCATCATTTTCCAAAAATCCTCGTTTTTCAGCAACTTCTTTTAAATGTTCGATTCCTAACTCCGTCAACTGTAAGCAAATCATCAAAGGAAGTAGGTCCTTTAATATGATTTAAAAGTATTCTCAAGTAAAAAAATTCTCCTTCTGTAGGTTGGACCGTATATTTCTACCAATCACTCTAATATTTGATTCTCCTCTTTTCCATTTCTTGATACCTTTAAGCCAACGGTAGTGTTCAAAAATTCACGATATAGAAGTTGTCTTGCTTGTTCTTCGATTGAATTTGTATAGAAGAACTCGATAAGAATTTTATGTTGATTACTTTCATCGGCAAAAACTTCATTGATCGTTTGATGGTTGTAAAACATAACACTTTGTTTACTTGGAGGATGTATTTGAAGGCGCTCAACTGATGGATATATCTTACTAAGAGAAAATCTAAAGATCATCCACAATGCTTATGGAGCAAAAATCCACCTTGCATCAATGAAATGTTGTATCTCATCATAGTATGGTCCGGTTTGAATTTGCATTTGGACACGATCAGGACCTTTGTAAACATATTTGTAAAGATATTTAACACTTTTTATACTACTACGTATCTTTATGTTGTTATGACAATTATATTTTCGTAGTAACCAAGGATTGAAGGGTACAACCCATCTGTTATCTACCATCAACTTTCTGCTTCTATCGATAGGAATAGATATGCATGTGTCACGCCTTTTATAAATTGGATATGAATCTATACCTTGTACAGTTGTAGCTGAAATTTATTTTGGATACTCTCTTTTGCAACTGCCATTTTTCATGAAAATAGAATTACGATTTTGATTGCCACATGGTCCATGAATCATCCACTTTATTACCATTGTATATAACTTTGGTTCTTCATGGTATTTCTACTCTAACAATTTCATCATATTCATCTGGATTAGTCAATTTGTCTTCTTCTTCGAAAATTATTAGCATATGAACATGTGGTAACTCTCTTTTTTGAAATTCAATTACATGGACATGAGGAGCTACATTTCCAAGTGCTCCTTCCATGAAAATGTCTTTTTTCAATTCCTCGTATTTTGCACGAAAAACCCTTATTTTTAAATCTGGTCTGTCTTGTGGGTCTTTACCAGGTAATAAGTCACCAACGATTTCATCCCAAAATGGATTGCATGTCATCATAATGAATAAATCAGGCTTGCCAAATTTATGTACTAAAGCCACTGCATCATGATATCGTTGATGCATAACACGTGGACAGCCAGTATACGAAGAAGGTAGTATTGTTCGTGTACCAATATTTCCTACATAAGATAATTTATAGACAACTTAGTAATATGAAGTTCAATTTTGTTTATACGAATATATACAAATTATAAAAGGTAAAATTATGTATTCAAAAAATATACACTTGCATCATTTTCCCCTGCATCTAGAGCATCTTGTAATCCTTGATACATTTCAACTCTAATGATGTTTTGATTACTCCTATACAATCTTAGCCTGTTGGTATCTTTCTTGACATAATTATCAACGACGTACTATTGAAACAATCGACCGCCTCGAAGGAAAAGTGATTTATCATTTTCTCGAATCTATAAAAAATTTAACACTATAAATTTACCAAGAAGTAAAATGTTTATATAAAATATAGTGAATATTAAAGTTGTATATACCTATAGACTATTAGCGTAATACTCGCGACATGAAAATTTGTAACCATTTTCATCTTGACTATTTATATCCCATCCAGCACTTCCATATGGTAGTAAAATTGGATATTGTAATGGGTCATAATAACCAGCTGTTTTGGGAACAGTTATGAGTTGTCCAGATTTTTCCGCAACCACAATATCTCTTTCATGTATTTCCTCATTTTCGGCTCCCTCTACCCAAATTCCAACAACTTGTGAAGTAGTTGGAAGAGCATATTGTTTTTGGTTTGAAGATGGTTCTTTTATAACTAATTTGTAATGTTGGATATTGTTATCCCTCCTTTTGGCAAGGCCGTGACACCAAGGACTTGACTAAAAAACCAATGACGGTTTGTCTTAGAGATCGGTTATATGCAGACTCACCATGGATATCGATGAATTTTGTATGAGTCTGGATCGAGCTAAAATTGATATAACACGACAAGCGAAGCTATGAGAGCCAACGTTCCAAGTTTCAAGTCGATCTGAGTTAATATGCTCAAGATATGATCGATGCAAAATTGGATAAGAAATAGCCTCGCATTCGAATCCATCGCCTGGCCACTGTTCGACTCGATCGAGTTTGAATCCATCACCTGACCACTGTTCGAATCGATCGAGTTTGACTCCATTACAAAGCCGCTGTTCGAATCGATCGAGTTCGACTCGATCAGCTCCGCATCGATCACCAGGGTCTACTTCGACTCGATCAGCTTCACATCCATCAGGGAAAGCTCTGTTCGACTCAATCGGTCAATGCACAGTTCAACTCGATCGACTTCGCATCCATCGACAAGCCACAATTCGACTTGATCATCCAATGTCGACTTCGCATCCATCCGAAGACTTCTACTTCGTATCCATCGATGCGAAGCAAAGCACAACAGTCGATACGAACAAAGGCTACCTCCATCGATACGAACAGAGTCACCATCATCGATACGAACAAGGTGAGATTCAAGAATGACTCGGCCAAATCGAGAAAGAAAGTGGATCAACACAAGGAATGCTCGCCACGTCACCACTTGATCACACGCAGTTATCGAGTCGAACGGGATCGAGTCGAAATGATGGAGTCGAACGAAACAGCCAACCGAAAGTCCTATTTTGTATCGATCATATCTCCTAATCTACAAGTCCAAATGCTCTGAAATTTTCATAGAAGCTTACGTGCATGCTAAAGAACGTCCACGCCAAATTTCGACTACATTGGATAAAATCTTGATCGATACGAAATCCGTTCGTATCGATCACGGATCGGACCGAAACTTCACGGGCTTGGACGCGCGGGCCTAGTCACGTGCCGAGGGAGTCTCCCGAGATCTGAGCAAAATATCAGCCTCCTACACCTATAAATAGAGCCCCATGGCATGCAGAAAGGGGGGCTTCTTCTTCTTTGAATTCTCCAACGCCCAGACTCTGCCGGATCCAGATCCGAACTCCATTACTGCTGCTACCAACGAATTTCATTGCTAAAAACCATTGTTATTAGCTGTTACCTGCTGAAATCAATTGTAATCATCAAAGAAAGATCAATAAAGCAATCAACTTCATAGTGGACATAGGCAATACGCCGAACCACTCTAAATTCTTGTGTCTCTGTACATTTTAATTATTTTCATTATCTGTTTTTTGGAGTTTTTGTTAGATAATCCTCTTTCTTCATTTAATTTCTTCACTTTATCTCTTCAAAAATTTCCAAAGAGTGTTGTGCCCAATTTTGGTACAAACCTTTGGTGCTCTCACCGAGAAAACCCAATTTTTCTCCTGCTCTTTGGATCTCCTATCGATACTGGATTGCACAAATCCAAGAAGAAGATCCAGATCTCAAGCCTTGAAGCCCTTCCATACTATTCAGATTTGCAATCAGATCTAGGAAAGGACTTCATCAATTCACCATGGTAAGTACACGAACTACTTCTACAGCTGTTGATCAAGGAGGACGGGAGAGACAGAATCCCGCACAGTTGCCTCCGTCCAACAAAGATGCCGCCGGACCTTCAGATCCATCAGGCCCGGTCACTAGACAAGAATTCCAGATGTTGCTTCAAGAGTTGACCCAGAGTCGACAACAACTGACTGAACAACTATGTGCCAACACAGAGTTGACCAACGAGCTGAATCGCCAAAGGCGCAGAAGATCCAGAAGAGATCAAGGTTCTTATTCTACCACAGAGAGTTCAGCCTCATCTGATGGTCACCATCGATCCACACGCACATGGCTGGATGTAAGCTACACCCAGGCCACAGGGCACCAACCTGCTTCGAATCTTGGACAACCCAGAACTGGACCATCCACTAGTCATCATACAGGGCCTTCATCCCGAGGGGGTGCTGCTCCTTATCATGTCACAGGCAACATTGCCGCTACCACCACTACCGAACAAGGGGTTGATGCTAGAAACCAAGCCGATCCTCAACGTAATCAACGAGAGCAGACTCCAGAGCCTTATGTCCCGGAAAATGTTGAACCAAGGAGGCGAGGCATGGACCGTCGACCGCGTCCGGTCCAGACTCGCGCTGTGGAACCCGACCACACCTTGGCCCAGCATGCTCTAAGTATCCGGACGCCGGATATACCAACAATGATTCGTCAAATGATCCGTGAAAGTCAGGGTCTCAGTAATGACGACTGGGGAATCTCCCGGAGTCATACCCCTTTCACCGATGACATATTATATGCTGAACCCCCTCGGCGCTTTAGGACGCCAACTTTGCCGGTCTACGAAGGGAGTTCTGATCCCAATCAACACATCCTGAAGTATGAATGGCTAATGAATGCTGCGAGAGCTGATGATGCAGTAAAATGCCATAGTTTCCCCATTTCCCTGGGGGGCATTGCAACTATGTGGTTTA
The DNA here is from genome assembly GCA_030737815.1 of Allium fistulosum. Lineage (NCBI taxonomy): Eukaryota > Viridiplantae > Streptophyta > Magnoliopsida > Asparagales > Amaryllidaceae > Allium > Allium fistulosum. The sequence continues at coordinate 1,039,646,206 of CM060902.1, read as the reverse complement.
CTCGTTTGCCACCACGATCCATTTCTAATTTTCACCAGATGGCCACCAAGTTTGTTGAACAATTCCGTATGCACGTAGCGAGGCCTAAGGATGTTAACACTCTGTCTAATGTTACACAAGCTCCCGGAGAAACACTTAGACATTACTTGGAGCGATTCCATGCTGCGTGTGCAGAAATAAGCAATCCCAATGACAACTCCATCCTGATGGTATTGACTAAAGGGATTGATGCTGATTCCGAGTTCGGAAACTGGTTAGCTGGGAAACCACCTGCGTCATTGGACCGTTTCTATTCCAAGGTAGCCCAATTCTTGAGAAGGGAGGATGCGAAACAGTCTAGGAAGCAGGATGACGCAGGGCCCAACATCGAAGGAATTCAGAATAACATCGCCGTTAAACAATCCGGAGAAAGTTCTGGAAATGTTCAGTGGAACATACAAAATAAGCAGAATCGGAAGAGGGACAGTGGAAATCAAAGCAAAAAACGAGACCAGAATCGTGGTCCGCGGCGTAGAGCTCCCATGTACGATAATTATACTCCGTTGAACACGTCGTTGGAAAATGTGCATTTGCAAACTTGTAACACCATGCAATATAAGAAACCTGCCTCGAAGCCGCCGACAGAAAGATAAGTCCAGACTGGAAAGTTTTGCAGATTCCACGAATGCTATGGCCATAATACCAATGAGTGTCGTCATTTGCAAGATCTCATTTAAAAATTGATACGTGAGCGGAAGTTAGATCAATATGTCCGGGCGCCGCAGTCAGGAGGTGTGGGCCCATTAAATCAGAATCGTGCGCCGAATCAGGAAAGACAGGAGGAACCCGCTCGTACAGGCGGGAGGTTGGTTATTAATACAATAAGTGGTGGTCCTCACCCAGCAGATCGAAGCTGGAAGGAAATGGAGTCGTATGCCAGTTCTATCAGGCATGCGGACTTCGAGTGTAGTAGTTTTGATGAAGGGGCTCCGGCCAAGCAACAAAAGACGATGACAAATGACATCGTGTTCAGGAACAGAGACGCTGACAAAGTCGAAGCCCCTACTATTGACCCACTGGTCATCTCAGCTCAAGTAGGTCCTGCTTGGATGAAGAGGATCTTAGTTGACGGTGGAAGCTCTGTTAATATCATGTTTAAATGAGCTTATGATCAAATGAGAATGGAAGCAAAGGACTTGAAACCCTGTCAATCTCGAATCCATGGTTTCAACGGAAGTGCTACTATACCCGCTGGAATGGTGGAACTGCCAGTGGAGTTGGGAGTGGGAGAACGCCGGAGAGTACGGATGTTACAGTTCGTTGTGTTGGACATAGACTCCCCTTATAATGCTTTCTTGGGCCGTCCGACCCTCGCTGAATTCAGGGCAGCCATTGCCCCGTGGTGATTGACTTTAAAGCTTCCCACTAATCATGGAGTGGGAATCATTCAAGGAGATCAGGCTGCTGCAAGAGCCTGTTATGTTGCCGAGCTGCGAGATGCGCAGCGAAAGGAGAAAGGAAAGGGCGTAGAGGAATCTCTCTGCGTCCGCTTTGCTGATAATTGACAATTAACGCCCGGGCCTAGGCCCGGGCACCCCAGCCAATTCCAAAGGGATCTTGACCCAAGAGAAACTAAAGACGAAGGAGAATCTAAAGAAAGTCAAGCATCCCCGGCCGAACTGACGATCGATGTCCCGATCGACAACGATGATGATTCAAAGATGATAAAGATTGGGTCTCAGCTAAGCCAGCAAACTCAAGGGGAATTGGTTGAATTTCTACGGACGAATCTTGATGTGTTCGCCTAGACGCATTCTGACATGTATGGGATCTCGCCGGACATCACGAGCCACATTCTGAACATTGACCCGCGGCACGTCCCGGTCAAACAGAAAAGGCGTGGTATGGATCCAGAGAGATCTGCCACCCTTAAAGAAGAAGTAGAAAAGCTTAAAGCAAACAGGTTTATTCGAGATGTGTTATATCCTGAATGGGTGTCGAATCCCATGCTCGTCCGAAAGCCGAACGGAAAATGGAGAACATGCGTCGATTATTCCGATCTAAATAAAGCTTGTCCCAAAGACAGTTTCTCGCTTCCTAGAATTGATCAGCTGGTAGACTCAACAGCTGGACACGAACTATTATCCTTCATGGACGCGTACTCTAGCTACAGTCAAATAACGATGCATTTACCCGATCAAGAACATACCAGCTTCGTAACCAATCTGGGACTTTATTGTTACAAAGTTATGCCTTTCAGACTCAAGAATGCCGGAGCTACATATCAACGATTAGTCAATCGAATGTTTGCAAATCAGATCGGGAAAACCATGGAAGTATATGTAGACGACATGCTTGTGAAATCACGATTTTCCACTGACCATATTAAAGACTTGGAAACCATGTTCAACATACTTCGAGAATACAGAATGAAGCTTAACCCACTGAAATGTCACTTTGGAGTTGCATCCGGAAAATTCCTTAGGTTCATCGTCAACGCTCGAGGGATCGAAGCTAATCCTAAAAAGATCTGGGCTATCAGAAATCTTGAAACTCCAAAAACCATAAAGCAAGTCCAGAGTCTCAATGGGAAAGTAGCAGCATTGAGCAGGTTCATTTCAAAGTCCACTGACAAATGCATTCCCTTCTTCGATCTGATCCGAAAAGGAAAACGAAACTTTGAATGGACCACGGAATGTGAGGGCGCTTTCCAAGCACTGGTTCAGCATCTATCGACACCACCTATCCTGTCAAAGCCTATTGATCATGAGAAGTTGTACGTATATCTGGCGATATCAGAAAACGCTATCAGCGCTGCATTAATTCGAGAAGAAGACAGGATACAGAAGCCAGTATACTACGTTAGCAAACGATTGACTGGAGCTGAAAGAAATTATCCGAAGCTAGAGAAGTTGGCCTATTGCCTTGTTATTGCATCAAGGAAGCTCCGACCATATTTCCAGGCCCATCCAATTATTGTTTACACCAACCAGCCGTTACGACAGGTCCTTTCGCGGCCTGAGACGTCTGGTAGGTTACTCAAGTGGAACATCGAGCTGAGCCAATTTGACATTAATTACACTCCAAGGCAAGCCATTCAAGGACAAGTCCTAGCTGATTTCATAGCTGAATTTACCGTTCCATAGGACTTGCTCGAGACCAGTGAATCCCCCGAATGTGTGTGGAAGCTTTATACCGACGGTGCATCAAACGACCGGTGTTCGGGCGCTGGTGTTGTACTTGAAACTCCCGAAGGCCGATCTATATGCTATGCTTTGAAGTTTGATTTTCATGCAACCAATAACGAAGCTGAATATGAAGCCCTCTTAGCTGGACTAAAACTTGCCAGAGATCTGAAAATTATCGATGTGGAAATTTATTGCGATTCGCAATTAGTTGTGTGTCAATTTCGGGGAGAATATCAAGCAAGAGACCGAAGACTGGCTGCTTACTTAGCTCAGGTCCAAGAAACACTGAACCAGTTTGATTATTATGCCATTTATTGTATACCACGAGAACGCAATCAGAAAGATGATTCATTGGCGAAGTTAGCCAGTACAGGTGAAGCTCAGCAAATGGGACTCGTTCCCGTAGAGACGTTAACTTCCCCAAGCATTGACCGGGCAGAGATAGATTGGGTATGCGAAACAATTCCCGACAAGGAGTCATGGATGACTCCATTCAGAAACTATCTTGAGCACGGAACCCTGCCAGAGCACAGGAGTGAAATGAGACGAGTTCTTTGGAAGGCTTCATGATTCACAATCCAAAACGGAATCATGTACAGAAAAGGGTACTCTGTTCCTCTACTCCGGTGTATCGCTCACGATGAAATCAAACGAGTATTACACAATGTGCACGAGGGAGAATGTGGCGATCACACCGGGGGGCAAGCACTTGCCAAGAAAATACTTCGATATGGATATTATTGGCCTACTGTGAATCGCGATCCGTCGGATTATGCAAAGAAGTGTGATAGATGCCAGAAGCATGCTCGAATTCCTAGAGCCCCTCCTACCAAGATAACGCAAATGGTCAGCCCATGGTCGTTTGCAATGTGAGGCATCGACATCATTGGTACCCTACCTCTGGCAAAAGGTGGTGCGAAATACGCCATCGTTGCAGTTGATTACTTTACAAAGTGGGCTGAAGCTGAAGCTCTTGCTACCATAACAACGAAGAAAGTAATCAACTTTGTAGTTCGCAACATCATCTGTCGATTCAGTCTTCCACACACCATTATTACAGACAACGGAACCCAATTCCACAGTGCTGAATTTAAAGATTTCTGCAAATGATTTCACATCCAAAAGAAATTCTCTGCAGTTGCACACCCTCAGGCGAACAGACAGGTCAAAGCGGTTAATAAAGTTATAAAATCCATTCTGAAGAAACGACTGGAAAAGGTCGGGGGCAAGTGGGTCGATGAACTTCCTATGGCTTTATGGGCTTACCGAACAACCCACAAGTCCGCGACCGGTCACACTCCGTTCTCTCTCTCTTATAGTTCAGAAGCCATTATTCCAATCGAGCTAAAAGTGCCTTCTCATCGTATGACATACTACGATCCGAAGACTAATGCTATATTACTTGCTGAATCTCTCGATTTACTAGATGAGAAGCGTGAAGAGGCTGATTTGAGGGTAGCCGCGCATCGAAGTCGAGTCGCCCGATTGTACAACGCCAAGGTCCGCCCGCGAACCTTTGAACTAGGCGATCTTGTCCTCAAAAGAATCTATCTGGTTCCTTCGCATATGAAGCCAACATGGGAAGGACTGTATGTTATTGAACGAAGACTCGGAGACGGTACATTCAAGTTATCGACCATCGACGGTCTTACTCTACCAAGAGCCTAGAACAACGAGAGTCTTCGTCGCTACTACACATAACAGGCTATGTTTATCCATTTAGTGTACTTTCCATTTTGCAATTTGTTTCTGCATTTCGAAATTAGAATTTGTAATAAGGCAACTGAATTTGCCATATTTTCTTATTTCAGTAATAAAATGCAATCTCTTCGAGCCAGAGCTATGATTTACTTGAAATGCTTCATATGACCATCACTATGCACGGAGAGCTAAGTTTCACCATACGGTGGAATTTATTCAAATAGAGAGTGACTGTGATGCAACCGATCACTCGCTAAGTGAAACCCAAGCTCGGGGACAAGCCATCACATCAAAGTCAAAAAAGGATTGATACACGACAATCCTTCATTCAACTCTGGATTCCCAGAGTGCAAAAAGGAGTATAAACAACAACTCCGAACTCCCAGAGTGTGAGTCGGAGTACAAACATCAGCTCCAGATTCCCAGAGTGCGAACTGGAATATAAAAATACGTCTACGAAGAGGGTGGATCCGTTCGCCTAACGACTTCGTCCGCATCTGCACCAAGTTTGAGGAGGGTGGACCCGTCCATCTAACGACCTCACTTGTTAACTTAGGGTGGATGTGATCCGACCATCCACGATCCTGATACACCTTTCGTTCCTAGAGTGCGAGCGAAATCCAGAAACGTATAGCAGATGTGACCAACCGTCTGCTCATCAACTCCGAACTCCCAGAGCACGAGTCGGAGTATAAACATCAATTACGAACTCCCAGAGCGCGAGTCGGAGTATAAACATCAACTCCGAACTCCCAGAGCGCGAGTCGGAGTATAAACATCAGCTCCGAACTCCCAGAGCGCGAGTCGGAGTATAAACATCAGCTCCGAACTCCTAGAGCGCGAGTCGGAGAACTCCGGATTCCCAGAGCGTGAAGCGGAGTATAAACATCAACTCCAAATTCCCAGAGCACGAATTGGAGTATAAATATCAACTCCGAACTCCCAGAGTGCGAGTCGGAGTATAAATGTCGATTCCAAGTCCCCAGATCGCGGACATATGATTAAAACTTAAGCCGGCATGAACAACCACCAATAAACAAATGAGAATCCCCGAAGCGCGGATATGATCATCGATAGTCAGACAAACGTGGAAAAACCGCTCGGTCTCTACTTGACTCAAACATCCGTTCAGTATCACTAGACTCAACATGATGTAAGCGAGAGGCAACCACTGACTGATGTTCAACTACTCACCCTTAAGACTAGGGGGCAGGACTTAAGCATCGACCATAGACTGAAGCGGTGCGACATCAAAATTCAACTCACTTCCCAATCGCGAACCATGTCCGCAGTTTCCAGACTTGGTGCAAAAAGACAAACTTGACTCGAAAGCTGAAACTTTACAAGTGCATTTCAAACATTGAAACACTTAAACAAATACACAAGGAACTAAAAAAGGAATAGTTTCATTTCTATTTTTTATAAAAGAAATTTGTGTACAAGTTTGTTCCAAAAAATTCCTACTAGCAGGGGCCGAACCCGCATCTATACACGACCAACAAAATGCGAGTCAAAATAAATTAGGGAAACATGTCTAATCTTTCTTCTTCCTTGGCTTTCTCTTCGGAGTAGACCCGCTGGAGCCACCGCTACCTTTCCTCTTCGAGCCTTTGCTTTTTGGTGTTCGGTCTCCAAGAGGGGCATGATATCAACATCCTCCTCCGAACTCGAGTGGATAGGAATGCTGCCTGTCGGCGGAGTTGGAGGGATAGGATCAGATGTGGAAGATGGAATGGCCGCACTAGTGTCGGAAAATGTACCGCCAGGCGATATCATTCTAAGCGGAGCTGGACCAAGTGCCATCGTTCCACCTCCGAAACTGCCACCATGAGCCGCTGCTGCCATCTCAATGTCGATTTCGGCCAAAATCTCCTCTTCGGTGAACGCTCAGGCCTCGCTGGGAGCATCGGTAGTCGGCATCGAAAAGCTTGGAGCAGGAACGCCTCCGCCCATGAAAAATGGTAAGTCAGCCAAAGGATCGCCATGGCGGCGAAAGAGTTCCTCCATCAACTGATCATAAAAAACAAGTGAGCCTCCCTATATATCATCAAGAGACGCAGCAGTAGTCACGGCGGTCACTTCAGTAACGATAACCCCCTGTGCCTAATACGATTCTTGAGTAGCAGGAGGCACGACCGGTGCAGTATCAATCACTGGACAAAAAAATAAGAGAACTGTTAGAACTTGACTCGAGTAAAGATTCTGACTTAAGGAAGATATGTGGAATGTTCAGAATACCTTCCTCAGTTTGACTTGTAGGCGGCGGAACGACTTCAGTAACTTGCACCGTAGCCGGAGACATCTACGGCTGATCCGGATTATAGGCGGGAACAGCTTGGGGATCGACCGCAGACGAGGATTCGGGCTGGGTTGACGCTGGAACTTCAAGACTCGCCTCATGATGGTCAACCCCTGAACCCTCTCCTATTTCAAAGTGCTGGGCGCCGAGTCTTTCCTTCTCATGCAGAATCATTGACTCGTGAAGAATCTTCCTTTCATCTTCATTCAGAATGCGATTCTCGAGTTCAAATTCATCCACAGACTCACCCAGATGTGCCTCCTTCTCTTCTTTAACCAGTCGGCCCCATGCGTTGTAAAGATGCACCGGATAATCATCGAGCCAGGCTAGCCCCCTGTGCCTCAGCACATTAGCGTTGTAAACAACGAGAAGGTCTTCTATATCAGCCTCTAGCCTGGACTCGGCTGACTTCACTTTCTCCTCAACCTCAGTCTCCACCTTGCGGACTTTAGCCACAGCCGCATCACGTTCACGCCTAAGCAGAACAGCTTGTTCGCATGCCTCCTGGGCTGCGTTGTTCGCATCATCCTTTTCCTTAGCCATCTCAGCGAATTTGGCCTTAAGCTCGTTGAGTTCTTTGACCGCCGCATCCCGTTCGGCGGTGACTGTGGTATTCCGATGGCCCATGTCCTCCACTAAGGCAACATGTGTCTGCCTCAACCTCTCCATTGCCACGTTCGCTTCATCAGCTTTTTTGGTGGCCTCAATTTCCGATTTCCGAGAAGACTCAGCCTCAGCAGTGTGCACTTGAATAATCCGATCCCTTTGAGCGAGCTCGGTCTCCATTTTCTCAAGCACTTTGGCTCGCTCAAAGGCCACCTTAGAAGCTTTCTCTGCAGCCTTTACCCACTCCCTATACTGGGTTTAGATGTCATGAACGTAATCATGCATCGTGTTTTCCACCCCTGATGGAATTCTTTTTAAGCGTGGTGGATAGACATAGCCATTAAAGCATATGTTCGGAAAATCCTTCCTCATCTGAGCCAATTTAATGGCCCCTTCTCCTGTGGGCTCAGTTGGGACCTGCTCTGCAATTATGGAGGCCGTGGTTTCGACCCTCTGGAGACGAGTCTCGGATCTAGAAGTATGAGAAGATGGCCTATGACGAGGAGGCTCCGGTGGATGTGGAACAAGAACAGGAGGTGGAGATGGGAGTCTAAGAGGCGGAGAGCGAGACCTAGATCGATGTTTGTATTCTCTGTCCCTGTCCCGCTCGTACCTCTCTCGACTAGAGTACCCGTGATCGCGGTCTCTATCCGAGTCTCTCCTGCGGGAGTCATAATAGGTAGAAGACTTTCGGACCGAATGAAGGTTCCCAAGCATTGAACTCCTCCTAGACATAGTACCTGAAAGTGAGAAATGAAAGAAAAGTTAGCGATCTCTTGAACTGGACGATTTACGATTATGAATTATGTAGTGCAGTGAAGTGTATGCATGTGCATCCCCCCCGACCAACCGGAAATGTCGGCCGCACTCGTAGCAAGCGACCCGCTTAGTTCAAGAGCATTATCAAGCTCCTCCATCCCGGTGTCGTGTTGAAATGACACATAATTCGGAATCGGAATATCAGCAAGCCCTTCAAAAGGATTCTCTACTTGCGGGGGAGGAGCCTCCAAAATTCTAATCCCTGGGACGGGCAAGGACATAACCACGAATTTTAATCTTATGGATTTAGAACGCTTGTGAGCAACTGCCTTGCCTTTTCTCCTTCCACCTGAGTCCTGAACATCGGAAGAAGGCCCAGCTTGGAGCTCATTATCAGTAGGCGTTCTCTCCGGGTCAACTTCTTCAGCTATTACGACTACGGGCGCCTTGCGTTTCAACCGCTTTTTTGAGACCGCTCTAAGCGTCCCTTCCAGCCGTATGCTTTGTTTACGTTCAATCAACCTGACAGTTCTCAAGTTTCTGTCGGTTAGAACCAAGTCAATGCGCCTCTCTTCACCCGAAACCGTTTGGAGAATCCGAACTAGCTCTCTGAAGTATGCACCGTCAGGTCGAGAAATTGCGGCTGTAAAAGAAGAGAAGTATGTCAGTTTTGAAGTCGGTCATAATTATCTCGATAATTCAAGAGAAAGATTGCAACGCTTACGTCTATCCAACCATCGCCTAGCGAATCCAGGGAGCACCGGACGTAGAACCATTTAGTCTTAAAGTAGCTCAGCCTTCCCCAGGACCCAGTTACTATCTGACAGTTCCTAACCGCTTCCAAGAAGGTGAAAGAAGGGCTGTCTCCACGACTCTTAACGTTAAATAAATATCTAATCTCGATCGGCTTTGGTGGACGAAAGAGAATCTCCATAAACAGAATGAAGGTGCTATTCAACAGGGCATATCCATTGGGGCGTAGCTGGGATGGAGCTATTCCAAGGAATGATAACATCTCCCTTATATATTGATTGAAAGGAGGAAGTGTTCCCGCCGTACAAACATGACGATTAAAAGCAGTAAACCCCTCCGGGGGAGCATGAGGTCTGTCATTTGGCCCAGGCAGTAACACGTTGTCAAGTGACAAGCCATGCCTTAAACAAATCCGTCCCAGCATATCTTCAGAAATACCGGACGGCACAGAATCTTGAGGATTCATAATGAACCGAGCACCTAGAAGATCGTCCGGAGCTGGATTTATAACTTCGGCTTCAATGACCGGTATCTCGATGGTTGAAGGAATTGAACTTGGGAGTTCCTGCTGCTGTGAACTTGAAGGTTCCATGACTAACTAGCTTACGAAAAATCATTGTTAAACAGACAATAACGATCGTGCATCCCCCAGTGTAAAGTGTGTGAGTGTGTTGTGCAGTGCAATACTGTATATCACTTGAGAAGTTCTACGGGATTGAAGAAAGCATGTGAACGATAAGACTTCAAATTTCAGTCGGAATGACCGTCATCGCTGACCGTCACAACCGTGCCATCCAGTTGTTAGCGATCGATCCAAGTCAGAGTTTGTTAGAGTTATGTTAAGTCACAATTTCATTGACGAGCTTCGATAGGTAGTTAAATATGCAGGGTAATAGTTAAGTCCAGATATTCGGGAATGAAGCTCATCGGAAGTCATGTTATCAGTTATTCAAGGTTTTGTGTCCATCAAGATCCGGGTTCATATCAGTCGTCAGGAATTCGCTTCGAATCGATCGTCAGTGTCTGATTTCGAATCGATCAAGGCCAAGGGAGCACCGGCTTCGTATCGATCGCGTTCGCTCGATGCATTCCGCATCGATATGAAGGAGTACTTTTCGAATCGATCCGAAGCCATGGACTTCGATTCGATCACGTTCGCTCGATGCATTCTACATCGATACGAAGGAGTACTTTTCGAATCGATCCGAAGCCATGGACTTCGACTCGATCACATTCGCTCGATACATTTCATATCGATCGGAGGAGTATTCTTTGAATCAATCTGGAGCCAAGGACTTCGACTCGATCACTGGCCTTGTTCAGGCATCAAATTTTGGGATAAAGTTTCGTATTGATCGAACAAGACGAGTCCACGCAACAATCATTGCAGATCGATATGAAAAGAACATCAAGCCATCCTCCTCCAAACTCATTCTTCCCTAGATCGATTCGAACAACATTTTATCCTTCCTCGACCCTACACGTAATCTAGTTCCTCGAGCAACGTTCGGGCACAAGTTCGAATGGAATGGCATGAGAGTCTGGATCTCATCGTTTTAGGACTGATTTTGTTCAATTGATTACCTGATTTCGACAACTGGTTAAAAGGTTTAAAGGTTTTGGTTCGATTCGAATTCAAGCAGTTTCCTTTCTTAGAAGCGATACGAAAGCAAGGCACAACAGTAAAAAGTGAAAAGTGAAAAAATGGCTAAGTCCACAGTATTTATATGGACTTAAAGGTGAATGGAATAAACGATTCGCCTCCCAATGGATTCGATCGATTACAAAGCGTCACCACGGGATCGATTCGAACAAGCTGTTCGACTCCATGGACTCGAGTCTGCATCGATACGAAGTCTTCACCAAATCCATCGATGTGAAGCCCTTCTTCGCATCGATCATCTTCGACTCCATCTCCAGTACATCGATACGAGCGATCAGTTCGAATCCGTCGAATCGTAGCTCCCAGAAGCCAGTGCCCATCGATACGAACTATCTATTCGTATCCAATGACACCAGATCCATCGATTCGAAATACACAACCGGGACTATTCTGAAGACATTGAACTCTATCGATACGAACGACCGCTTCGTATCCATCAAACCCCACATCCATCGATTCGATGCTCATTTCATATCCATCAATGCAATGAATACCGATGCGAAAACAATGTTTTAACCTTCTACACCGATTCAGGAGAGGATCGATACGAAGGAACATTCAAAAACGACCATCGAGCGTTGTTACAATTCGAATCTCACATCGGTTCAAGAGAGGATCGATACGAAATTCGATATGGGATAAACTGACAACGACTCGTGAACGTACAAACGTCAACGAGAGTCAGATTAACATATATGCATATATGTCAGACTAACATTCAATATTCCAGATTTACAGGAATTGGAAGCTCATTTGATAACGATTACAACAACAAACAATTAATCACTAGCATTCAACAATCAGCTATGACAATACAAGGTACAACAATTGACAGTCAACAGTTTACATTATCTAGAAAATCAGTCAAAGATTACCGCTTTCATCAAAATGACGATAACTATTCAGAATGAAGATTGCAGCATTTCAAAGCACTTCATGTTTCCATAAGACGTACTTTGGGGGGCAAATGTTATCCCGCCTTTTGGCAAGGCCGTGACACTAAGGACTTGACTAAAAAACCAATGACGATTCGTCTTAGAGATCGGTTATACGCAGACTCACTATGGATATCGATGAATTTTGTCCGAGTCCGGATCAAGCTAAAATTGATATAACACGACAAGCAAAGCTATGAGAGCCAACGTTCCAAGTTTCAAGTCGATCCGAGTTAATATGCTTAAGATATGATCGATGCAAAATTGGATAAGAAACAGCCTCGCATTCGAATCCATCGCCTGGCCACTGTTCGACTCGATCGAGTTTGAATCCATCGCCTGACCACTATTCGAATCGATCGAGTTTGACTCCATCACAAAGCCGCTGTTCGAATCGATTGAGTTCAACTCGATCAGCTCCGCATCGATCACCAGGGTCTACTTCGACTCGATCAGCTCCGCGTCCATCAAGAAGCAACACTTCGACTTGATCAGCTTCGCATCCATCAGGGAAAGCTCTGTTCGACTCGATCGGTCAATGCACAGTTCGACTCGATCGACTTCGCATCCATCGACAAGCCACAGTTCGACTCGATCATCCAATGTCAACTTCGCATCCATCCGAAGACTTCTACTTCGTATCCATCGATGCGAAGCAAAGCACGACAGTCGATACGAATAAAGGCTACCTCCATCGATACGAACAGAGTCACCATCATCGATACGAACAAGGTGAGATTCAAGAATGACTCGGCCAACTCGACAAAGAAAGTGGATCAACACAACGAATGCTTGCCACGTCACCACTTGATCACACACAGTTATCGAGTCGAACGGGATCGAGTCGAAATGATGGAGTCGAACGAAACAGCCAACCGAAAGTCCTATTTTGTATCGATCATATCTCCTAATCTACAAGTCCAAATGCTATGAAATTTTCACAGAAGCTTACGTACATGCTAAAGAATGTCCACGCCAAATTTCGACTCCATTGGATGAAATCTTGATCGATACGAAATCAGTTTGTATCGATCACGGATCGGACTGAAACTTCACGGGCTTGGGCGCGCGGGCCTAGTCACGTGCCAGGGGGAGTCTCCCGAGATCTGAGCGAAATATCAACCTCCTACACCTATAAATAGAGCCCCAGGGCATGCAGAAAGGGGGGCTTCTTATTCTTTGAATTCTCCAACACCCAGACTCTGCCGGATCCAGATCTGAACTCCATTGCTGCTGCTACCAATGAATTTCATTGCTGAAAATCATTGTTATTAGCTGTTACCTGCAGAAATCAATTGTAATCATCAAAGAAAGATCAATAAAGCAATCGACTTCATAGTGGACGTAGGCAATACGCCGAACCACTCTAAATTCTTGTGTCTCCGTATATTTTAATTATTTTCATTATCTGTTTTTTGGAGTTTTTGTTAGATAATCCTCTTTTTCCATTTAATTTCTTCACTTTATCTCTTCAAAAACTTCCGAGGAGTGTTGTACCCAATTTTGGTACAAAAGATATTTGACTTTTGTCCAAGTTTTCGAAATACAGCTACAAATCTATTATATGTATTAATAGCTTTTTGCAACTTCTTTACAATTTATCGAATCAGTGTATTATTTTCAAACAATCGATTTTCGATTTCGTGCTCTGTACCATATATGTAAAGTTTTAGGAATCTTGAATGATCACTGGATGTAGGTACCAAACTACCTATTTTATGATATATGCTGCCTTGAGCACGAAATGTATATACTCCATCTCTTCCATTAGCCAAGTTCTCATCAACATGTACTCCCATTGATGTAAATGCAAACATATGGTTGTAAGCTTGTATGTTTTTTCTGATGTGTTTCCCTTCATCTGATTGGTCAGTGTACAGTTCAAAGATCTCATCCGGTGATGAAATTGACTGTAAAATTATTTTTCCATTTAAGCAGCAAAAACTATTTGATCCTCGATAGAAGAGTTTTTCTTGACAATATCTACATATCCTTGACTGTGGAAAATAGAACTTTTGAAAATTGGAATGATCTGTAAAGCTTCTTGCACAATTATGTCTTGCAGTAGAACTTTGCCATGGTTGACCAACTCTGTCTGTTCTTATGTTTCTATTCAAGTCATCTCTATGTTGAAAAGGTAATGTACTAATGTCTTCTTGTTCTTCATTATTCATTGGTCCACTAAGATCTTGATCTGCTTAAAAAATTTGATAAATAAATTTTGTAAGTTTTTTTAACATGAAGTGACTCAATAAACTATGTGGGTGATAAATTTAATATGACTTGGGTTCATTAATTAAACTTTATTATATTGATAAATATATTATTATATGATGAAGCTACTTGTACTACTTGTTTGTCTATCATTATATGTATACGTACATAGGTAGAATTAACTTTGGTAAATATAACTTTTATTGTTCTCACAATATAACGTACTGAATTATAGAGATAGTTCTCTGAAGTAATACCTTGTATATTGTGAGAGCAAGGTACTAAAAAAGAACTACCGGTATTACTTGTTTGCGATGCATCAACAATGATATTTCTTTTGACTCTTCTAGATTTTCTACTACGATAAATAGTACAGTATTGTTCACGTTTTGCCTCTTTGTCTTCTTCAGTCGTTAACTTTTTTCCATCTTTATAGCGAATACGACAGTGCTCTAATTGTTTTTCCCTTTGTTCATAACTTAATTCAGAACGACATTGTCTTTTTCTTTCAGCCTTCATTTGAGCATCCAATAATGCTTCTTGGTGAGTTCTCTCAATGATTATGGGGCTTCTACGCAGTATTGAGGGTGCTTGAGTACATTGTATTGCTTGACGTTGGTTTCTTTCAATAATTCTTGGACTTCTACGGGGCAGTAAGGGTGGTATGCAGTTGGATTCAATTTGGTGATGTTGAACTCTATTAATAATTTCCACCCTTTATAAGTCAGGGACTTGGTTAGCTTCCATTGTTTGATGATGAGTTCTCTCGTTGATTCTAGGACTTCTACGTGGTTTTAACTTGGAAAATTGATTGGCTGCCATGAGTTGATGATGAAATGCACAAAGTTTAAAGTGGAATTTGTTTGACCTACAATCCTAGAAAAATTATTCAATTTGTATTATAAGTGAACATCACCATTTAAGCCTTAAGAGCTAAGTCACATATATTTATTAGTAAAACTAAAATAACTAATATAAGTAATATTAAGTTTCATAGTAACAGTTGGAACATGCTTTACATCATGTAGATATAGTAGAAAATATGTAAAAGAATTTTTCAGAGAACGGGAAGTAATTATAGTTAACAAAAAAATTATTTAACAAAAAAATATTTCACTTATATTAAGCAATTAGTAGGTGGGACATGTTATTATGAACATAATATAAAAATACATATCTTCCACAAACATCATCGGTAATGTTTGGATAAGCTAAATGAATATGAGATATCAACAAACTAAGTTGCTTTCGTTATTTAATTTTTACCAAATTTAATTTTTCAAGGCGTACCTTTTGAGTAACAATCAAAGTTGAGCGATGAAGACGCAAAAATTCTTCTGATAATATAAACTGGTGAACAAAAAAATTGAAAGTAAGACTAAAAAAGAAACAAATGCAAGAGAACTTATATATATATATATATAATGCATTAATAAGAAGAATAAGTTTTTAACAATGCAGTAATAATCAAGTGTAAGCACTAGCCCATAACTTTTAATCTCAACTCATGTATGATATAATTGAGTGTAAAAGAAGATGCACGTTAAAATAAGTGTAGGTGTTTTCGGTGAATGAAAGATATTCGATTGCCTTATTTGCTAATGTTCAAAGCCTTTGTTAAAATGCATACAACACCCCCGTTCTTTCTAAAACAAATTAAAGCCTTTTGGGACTAGAAACTTTAATTTCGACAGCACTTCACTTCTTTTTTGTGTACGCATAACCTTGCATCCAAGGGGTATATTGATGTTGTGTTTTATAAAATAAATTAAAGTCATTTGGGACTAAAGACTTTAATTTGTTCTTGTTGTATTTGTTCGAATAATACTTAATGTTTAATTTCAAATAAACATTACATTCATATCTTAATTTAACCAAATGCAATTTCACATGTCAACAAAAAATAATACATATACATATATATAACACTAGCAATGAAATGTATATTTGTTCAATTTTGGATAATATATGATTATTAAAGATTGGTTTGCATATAAATTACTTTTAAGTAGTAGGCTCATTAAAAATGATATTTTTCCATGTCCACTTGACACTATAGAAAATATAACTTAAAGTAGCAGGGGTACTTCTTAGGCTCTAATCACAACATATTTGTATACATGTATAATTCATTCACAATGTGGAATATCACATATGTATTGCCTCCGAACAAAATGATGTTAACAACTAAGCCCAAAGTCTAAACTAAAATTCTTAATTTATCATCGGATAATTAAAATATGTAGACTTTGATTTTTCAAAAATATCATCCTGTAGTCATCTTTAATGCTGAGTTCTAACAGCAGCACCCAAATTTCATAAAACGTATGAAATATAAATAATAATTAGTTGAGCCATCATAAGGTCATTAGAGTTGGATAATGTGAATACCTTAAAGCAGAAATCAATCAGTTGCAGTTTTTGAAATAGGAAAAAAATTAGTTTATTAAAAATTAGTCTCTGAGTATATATGCACATCCATATGGACCCGCATTTGATAACTTGAATATTTATGCTTATATATTATATCATTTATACTATCATTTTCAATGAGCATGTGGTTTTATTTCCTTCATTGCAGCTTATTTTAAATCTACTCATTCTTTATTCAAATTTCTATTACTGGATGCAAAACAAAGAATTTAATATCGGTTCCTATTTAAACACTACATTTGTATCACATTTCATAATCCAATTAGCGCAACAATGCGCAACAGTTTCAAGTAAGTTCATGTTTACTTCCACTTCCTTGCTTTTGTATAATGTAACAACCCGCATATTTTACGATTATATATTTAAATGTTTTATTTAAATATAGCATCGTTAGTTGAATTTAAAGTCCGAAATGTGACTTTTTGTAAACAGTCAAATCCGGACTCGAGACCACTTCCATTGAGTTCAAAACAATGTTTAAAACTTGTTTGAGTATAAACATTGATATGTTTGGAGTTGATTAGGATTTTGGTATTTTGTTTAGGCTTTGGGTTGTGTTCTAGCCCACTAACCCAATAAGAGAACCCAGACCTTCTACCAAATACCTCCCACTTCACTCCTCTTCATTCATTCATTCCACTTTCTAAATTCCTAACACTCAAGCCCTAGAAAATGGGGGAAAAGAAAAGAGATTAGAAATTCCTAAGCCCTAATTCTCTTAGGAAATTCAACTTCAAGTTATAAATCAAAGAGAAGCTTAGGTAAGTATCCTCTTCATCTTCTCCATCTCAATATCTCTTCAATTTTTAGAAATTCCTATAACCTAACCTAGGAAATTCATTTCATTTGATAATAGATTGAAGATTCTAGAGTTGTTGTTGAAGAGAAATCAATCTTAGCTTGTTTTAGAGCTTCTCATTTCTATATTTGGGTTTAAAGGTGAGTTCTTGAACTCACATCTATGTCTATACCTTTAATAGTTGTTAGGTATGAATTCCTAACGTCTATCTCATGTTCATTTGCTTTTGATTTGAATTGGTTTGGTGAATTTTCCAATATTTGGTATTTTGAAGTCAAAAATCTATGCAAAATCCTACTATAGATGTTTGGACATGTTGTTTGGAGTGTATTGAAGAGCCTATAGGGCTGGGTTGCCGCTTGGCATAAATCCCTAGCCACCATCGCTCATCTGATCGCTTCCGAACCGATTTGGCCATTAATGGCCTAGGCTGATTTTTGCCTTAAGCTTCAGCTCAAACGTCTGGGAAAACACTCAGACATCTGGGCCATCGGAATAAAAATTCTAGATTCCCAGCTCAAACGTCTGAGGTTATTCCCAGACGTCTGGGCGATCTGGAAGAAAATTTGCAGATTCTTAGCTCAGACGTCTGGGAAAACCACCAGACGTCTGGTGCTGTTTAATTCATCCAATTTGCCTAATTTCCAGTGGATTTCCATTTTATCGATTTTGTTGATCTGGTTGGTTGTTTTCATTTATTATTGACTTTGATGACTTCTTATCTGGATTTTTAGGAACATCCATTTGATGGATTTGATATCAATTTCTATGGTTTTGATTCACGTCGTCGAATGTGAATTTTTGGTGATAGATTGTTTTTACAATCGTTTCTATGATTGGTCACTTTAAAATACAAAGGTTTCTATACTAGTAGTAAATACACAAACTCTTTCACAAAAACGATTTCAACACTACTTTTAAATACAAAGCTCGTTTGTTTCCAAATCTATTAGTATATACAAACCTTTACCTCATTCGTATGAGGAATCTAATTAAATGACTTAGCAAAACAAGTGGTATGAAACGCTTGCGTTTACTTCATCGGTTAATTCTTGGACTCGTTCGATTGAACTCTTGTGACAATTTTCGAGTGGAAATCTACAATCTGTTCATAAATTTTTAAGTTAAGCTAGTGGTTATGGGACATGAAGCTAAACTCATTTATTTACTAGCTTAGTGTAATTTACACTTCTCATTGATCTATGATGATCATTTTAAGGTTTAGACTAGCGATATGCGATGTCTCTTTGTCCGCGTGGGGGACTATACCCCGTTATATGGAGCTTCGTCTCATTTTTAGGGGCTAGCGACCTCTGGTCTTTTGACCGTTCGTGGAGCAGTCGGCTCAACAAGTTCGGAGCATGGGGCGTATCTTTTTAGATGCGTCGATGTTCGGCTCAATAAATATGTGCATGGGGCGTATCTTTTTAGGTGCGTCGATGTTCGCCTGTGCATGGGGTGTATCTTTTTAGTTGCGTCGATGGTCAGCTTATTAGTCCCCAAGGGGGCACTGTACCCCGTATTTTTATGGGATAGAGTCCCGTTTGTGATACACGTGTTGGTGATTTTTCATGCCCCCATTTATGATAGGCCTCCCTTGCCCCCCCTTTGTGTTTTCTGTATTTCTAATCATTGATTTCTAGAATTTGTATTTCACCAATTTTTGTGATTTGCATTGATAAGTTTTATCATTATTTGAGGTTTGGTGAATAAGCTAAAGAATATGACATTCTTTTTGGTGTATGAGAAAATTTAAGATATTGTATGATTTTTATGGTTATCATATATATTTGTCATATCTCTTATCCTATCTCATCTTATCTGATATTTATAGCTAGACTGATCTGTTTATTATTTTTCTTCTTAAATAACACTCAAGTCAGACCGAGATGTTTCGGGTGCTTCTACTTAACTTCTTATCTGGGATCGTCATCTGACTTTTGGCTAACTAATTTATCTTAGTAGTTTTTGTTTTTATACATTCAAGATAGAGACTCCTTGATGTATACATATTCTTTTGTCTAGCACTTGTACCTATTCTTTTGTGATGTAATGGATCTTGTATGACCACTAATTTGATGTTCACTTCTATGTGATATATTCATATCTATTTCCGCCTTTGTGATATGAATATCTGTGACTGATTTATGTTATGCTTGTTTTATATTTGTTTCCGAAGGCCATATAGCCACTGTGTAGTAGCTTTGAGTTTGTATTTGATATGTCAGATTTCCTCTTGAAATGAAATGCATGACATAGTATCTGACATATCGGTACTCGCACAAAGCAATTACACAGATGGTCGCTCCTCAACAGCCTTACTCTTTGTACTAATTGATGGCATTACCTAGTAGTGTCCTTGGTTAGTGTGAGTATAGAGGTGGGGTGCCACAGCTTGGTATCAGAGCCAAACTTCGGAACAATGTAGAATAATCTAGCAAGGATTTTTGTCCTAAGTCTCTCTTAGGAATCGTGCCTTAGGGTTTAATTCGAGTCTTAGGACCCATTCTATCCTATTTTCTTTTATGATGCCTTGTTTTATCAATCAAGTTTGTTTGATATTCATTCTGAGAATAACCTTTTTCCTCTTCTTTCTTTCTTTCTTAAAGAAGAGAAATGGTTAGACCTGGCCGTCCCAGCGCCGGTCAATCTAGTGCTACTCTTCAGGATGGTGTATTCATGTCTGCCCAACAACTTTTGGATATTGTAAAGAATGCCCAAGCTGCCAGACCCATTCTTGAGCCTACTCATCCTAAATCCGGGTTTGCACGCATGTGTAGTGATTATACCAATTTGGATGGAAGGCCAATCAAGGGTTCCGAAAGCGTCATAGAAGTCCAAGCTTGGCTTAGAACATGCAACCGCATTTTTTCTCGCATGAATCTTGTGGATCTATATCGAGTCCAAGTGGCTTCTAGCATGCTCCAGGAGAGAGCATTAGATTGGTATGAGCTTTTGATTTTGGAAATTATTGAAGCGGATCTTACTTGGGTGCAATTCCGGGAAAGGTTCGAATTGAAGTTTGTGCCGAAAGCTGAAAAGGTAACTTTAGCCCGACGCTTTATTGACCTTGTTCAAGGTGAATCTTTTGTGACAGATTATGTCGCATCTTTTGAATCCCTCTCTAAATACGGGGTCAAGTATATTAATACCCCATTGAAGAAAAATCAAAGGTTTGTCTATGGGTTAAATAAGAATCTTAAAAAGCCTTTACTTCTGAAACTAGAAGTTTCATTCGATCAGCTTGTAGATATCGCTCTTCGACTTGAAGAGACCGATAAAGAAAGTGATGTTGAAGTTGTGGGTGCCAAACAGAACTTCAACAACAACAAGAAGAGACATATTAAGTTCAAGCCTAATCCCAACAAGAAAGTGAAGCAAGCAACTTCGGTAGTAAAGGCTCCTACCCCTAATCATGGAGAATGCTACAATTGTGGTTCTAAGGACCACTATGCGAATAGGTGTCCGAAACCCCTTTATTGCCGCTATTGCAAAAGTTTGGGTCATCGTATATCTTCATGTCCCAAACTTCAAAGCAAGAAAGAGGGAAAACTAAATGTTGTGCAAGCCCCTAGTAATACTTCTCTTAGTCAAGGTATTTCTCATTCTGCCCTTGATGGCATTATTATGTTTCGTGATCATCCTATTCGAGTTCTTTTTGATATGGGTGCATCTCACTCTTTTATATCAAAGGAACTTGTTGATACTTTGTCTTTAAATGTTATAGGCTTGATGACTTCACTGAGAATTGCGAATCCAGTTGGTGGATCCACAACACTCGGTTTATTTTGTAAAGATGTCGAGATTATTTTATGTGATTATGCTTTCCGAGTCGATTTTCATGTTATGCGTTACTTAGGTTTCAGAATGATTTTGGAAATGGATTGGCTTAATCGTTATGAAGCCCATATCCTATGTCTCGAGAGGACTATCCATCTTCGACATCCCCAATCTGTTAAGCAGATTTCTATCGTTCTTAAAGATTCATATTCCAATTCGGTAGCATCCTTATATTCTCTAAACCTGCATGATGACGATAATGATGATGAGGAAGATGTCATTTCCCTCATTCACATTGTTCATGAATTTCCCGATACCTTTGAGCCCGTTTTAGGATTACCACCTAAGCGAGCAATTGAGTTCAGAATTAACCTAATCCCTGGAGCTCTACCCATCACTCATCCTCCTTATTGTATGTCTAATAAGGAAAATGAGGAGATGCATAAACAATTATCCGAATTAGAAGAAAAACAGTTTATTCATTCTGGTTCCTCTCCATGGGGAGCTTCAGCTATCTTTGTGAAGAAATCCGATGGTACACTTAGGCTTTGTGTTGACTACCGCAAGCTTAATGATCTCACCATCAAGAATAAATATCCCTTACCTCGGATTGATGATCTATTCGATTAACTTAGTGGTGCTAGAGTCTTTTCACTATTAGACTTAGCAACCGGTTTTCATCAGCTTTGTATTGCAGAGGATAGCATTCCTTTGACATCGTTCCGTACTCGTTATGGATCTTATGAATGGCTTGTTATGCCATTTGGTTTAACGAATGCTCCAGCTTATTTGGTTGACCTTATGAATCGAGTTTTCAGAGACTTCCTCGATCGATTTGTTCTCATCTTCATAGATGATATTCTTGTTTATTCTAAAACCGAGGAAGAGCATGAAAAACATCTTCGGATTATGTTGGAAACTCTTAGGAGCAATCAATTGAAAGAAATTTTTTCTAAGTACCACTTTTGGCAATCTCGTGTGAAATTTTTAGGGCATATTATTTCTAAATCCGAAATTTCCGTGGATCCTTCAAAGATTGAAGCGATTCAAAATTGGAAGAGACCGGAGAGTGTGACGGAAACCCATAGTTTCCTTGGATTAGCAGGTTATTACCGTTGGTTCATAAAAGACTTTTCTAAAATTTCCGTACCTCTTACTAGTTTGACAAAGAAGGGAGTTAAGTATATTTGGTCAGAGAAATGTGAAGCTGCTTTTCAAAAATTAAAAGAACTACTTTCCGATGCTCCTATTCTTGTGATTCCCGAAGGGAACCAAGACTTGATTGTTTATACCGATGCTAGTCGTGTTGGTTTGGGAGCCTTTCTCATGCAAAGGGAACGTGTTATCGCTTATGCTTCTAGGCAATTAAAGCCTACCGAGACTAGATATGCCACTCATGATTTAGAGCGCGCGACCATTGTTTTCGCCCTTAAAATTTGGCGTTATTATCTTTTGGGAGAAAAATTTGTTCTCTACACCGATCATAAATCTTTGAAGTATTTATTTTCTCAAAAGGAACTTAAATTGCTTCAACAACGTTGGCTCGAATTCCTTGCATCTTATGATCTCGATATTCTTATACTCCCGGAAAGGAAAATTGTGTTGTCGATGTCCTTAGTCGTAAGCAACAAGCGGTTGTTTCCATGATGATATCTGAATGAAATGATCTCGAGACTTTGTCCACTTGTAAGATTTGAGATCGTGAATCTGATTCATGTTCATCACTGGTTTTATGTAGCCTTGAGGCTCATCCTTCTCTTTTAAACCGCATTCTTGAAGCTCAAAAGCATGATCTCGAATTGGCTCATCTTAGCCAAAGTTGTAGGGATAAAATTGATGTTGATGGTTTGAAAGACTTTGAAATCAATGCTCGTGGAGGTATTTGAAAATTTGGTAGACTTATCGTGCCGAATATTAGTGATCTTCGTAAAGACATTTTAGAAGATTCTCATCGTTCTAAATTTACCATTCAACCCGGTAGTAGTAAAATGTACGCGGACATGAAGCGACTTTATTATTAGGATGGAATGAAATCTGATATTGCTAACTTCATTAAGCGTTGCATGACTTGCCAACTCGTTAAGGCCGGCATCAAAGGCCTGGTGGGTTATTGCAACCTTTGGACATTCTAGTTTGGAAGTGGGATCAAGTCTCCATGGACTTTATTGACAGTCTTCCCTGTTCTCGTTCGGGTCATGACAGTCTATGGGTGATTGTAGATAGACTTACAAAATCCGCCCATTTTATTCCCGTTCGGTCCAATCAGACCGTACCTCTTTTGGTCAAACTCTATGTTAAAGAAATTGTTAAATTGCATGGGGTTCCTACTTCTATTGTTAGCGATCGTGATCCATTATTTACTAGTGGATTTTGGAAGGGTCTTCAAAAAGCTTTGGGGACGAAGCTTAATTTTAGCACTGCTTATCATCCTCAGTCCGATGGACAAACAGAGCGTGTGAATCAAACACTTGAAGATCTCCTTCGTGCATGTGTTCTTGATTTTGGTGGAAGTTGGGAAGATCATATTTCTCTTGTTGAGTTTTCTTATAATAATAGCTTCCAATCTAGTATTGGTATGGCACCTTTCGAGACCCACTACGGAAAGCCATGCCAATCTCCTTCGTGTTGGCTTAAAGCCGGTGAGAAGCTGGTTTTAGGTTCGGATTTTATTCGCGATGCCACAGAAAAGATTGATCTTATTCGTCATAGGCTGAAAGAAGCTCAAAGTAGATAAAAATCCTATGCCGATAACCGAAGAAGGAATTTAGAATTTTCTGTGGAAGATTTAGTATTTATTCGTGTTTCACCTATGAAGGGTGTTGTGCATTTCAGTCGATCGGGAAAATTAGCTCCTCGATATATTGGCCCATTTCCCATCACTGAACGCATTGCTTCCATGGCTTATCGCCTTTTATTACCGGCTCAATTTTCTGCTATTCATGACATTTTTCATGTTTCTCAACTACAGAAATGCCTTAGAGATTTCGATTCTATTCTTGAGCATGGTGTTATTGAAGAAATCGAAGTTTCACCTAATTTGACTTATGAGCAACATCCTATTCGTATCATTACTACGGAGGTTAAACACCTTCGTAATAAAGATGTTCCGCTTGTGAAAGTTCAATGGTCTGCAAATCCTAAGGATTGTTCTTGGGAATCCAGAGAGAATTCATCGAGCGAACACATCCGGACTTACTCTCACATGCTTTATAAGGTGAACTTCTCGCTTCAAGTTTTTCTTTTTTGTTGTTATGCCTTAGAGTGGTTGTTACTTTTTATTTTATTCTTAAGTATTGCGAGGACGCAATTTCTTTAAGGAGGGGAGTCTGTAACAATCCACATACTATCTGACATATCGGTACTCGCACAAAGCAATTACATAGATGGTCGCTCCTCAACAGCCTTATTCTTCGTACTAACTGATGGCATTACCCAGTAGTGTCCTTGGTTAGTGTGAGTATAGAGGTAGGGCGCCACATATAATTTCAAAAGGGAAAATCTATTTGCATATGTATAGATGACATATTGATGATCTAGTGGATTTTATCCCCAAATGTGAATGCAATAGGATCGAACGGTCCAAATCTATTATGTCATCGATCGTGTTTTAGTTAATTTACATGGTCTTATTTAAAGTTATCAATAATAAGTGTAATGATATATTGATTGCTAGATTTACCCTATCCTTACAACAAAAACAATACCACAAAAACATTTAAACAGAACATTAACACTCTCCTATGTTGTTTTTTCAACGCGGTTGATTATGTTTGTGCTGAATAATTTGTAGACAAAAGCACTGAGAACTCTGTTTCACCCAATATATAACCTAAACACTTAAATTCTATACTGAAATTAAATGAAAAATACAATCATTTTTACAACTTCTACAAACCATGAACATACCAACTCTCCTGCATCTGCTGGTAGTAGTTTTTGCGTTGCTTTTGTAGCTTCTTCCACCAAATATTTATAACATGGAATAGGTATAAATATGACAGTTTAATCTACAAACATGATATGTGCAATCATGGTAAAAGAACATACCTAATCTATTTTGCATACCAGGAAATGCCCTTTATTTCCCCAAGCGTTTGACAGTTCAACTCTGTTGTTACAGAGAAGAGAAATACATAGAGTATTAGAGAAATATACAACGGTGTTCTTTATTATTGCTTGAGAGTTGGACTTTGTTAACTATATATTAGCTTCTTGTTATGTGTTTATGCCAAGTTAAACAAGCATCTTTTACATGTTTTAGGAATACTTCTAACCTTAGCTTGATCCAAGACATAACATATATTTAATAAAGTATGTGAATCAGGCTTTCAATATTATATATATATCTACACAAATATAGCTCTCGTTTCTCATACAAAACGATCTTACAAAACATACAAAGCATAAAAACAATCTAAAGTTTCATGGCACAAACGAGAATTTTTGCAATTGTTGTTTTTCTTTAAAAGAAAAACTTGAAAAAGAAAATAATATGATTTGCATAAACTTTTTCTAAGAGAAATAAATTATATAGCAACCAAGTATTAATAAATAGTAATCAGCTATGTAATTTCTTAAATTCATTGAACCGTATATCTTGATCGATTGAGCAAATACGACATGATCATGTAGTTTTAATGATTAATTACTATAATTTGGTAAAAATATGAACACAAATTATACGCTTCAAAGTTATACCCAAGGATATCATAAATAAAGCTCTCTTTGTATGTATAATAAAAGTGGCCATAAAGATATATTTACATCTATATTTTCGGTTTGTTTATACCCAAATTTTACAAAAAAGAAATAGAAGTTTTAACGGCAATTATTAATTCAAATTTACAGTATCCAAGCATGCATTCAAAACGAACTTTGCTTGGGAGTGTTGGATCCATGCAGGAGCTCACCCAATCATCCATCAATTGATGAAAGATAACAATTCAAGCATATTTTTTCCAAAAGTGGCGACTTAAATGAATCAACTATATTCATTTACAGTAAACAAATAAGTAATGTTACAAGATAAATGGAACAAACTAAAATAATCAATGATTTTTTAAAATTGTAATGTACGTAACTGAACTATTAAATTCAATCTTGACTGAACAAATCATTCGTCAAACAGAAACCAAGTAATAAATTGGGAATCAGATTAGCCTCAACCTAAGATTTGGATACTATGAAGCTTATTCTCTCAAATGACAAAATAAAAATTAAGAAATTGTCACCTCGAAAATAGATGACATGGACTTGTAAAATAAAATATAATAGCAAGAACTTATAATTTATAAAATTTTGTATCTACCTTCCAAGTATACAATAGTTCTAAAATTGGAACATGGAAATTTTTACATTTGATAATAATCATTTTTGGGTCATAATTGTAAATAGAAAAGCAAACAAATGATAACCAAATAGGAAATAAGTAAACTTTCTTAGCAGTTATAAGGTCAAGCTATGTTAATTACTTAATCAATAAGTAAACATAAATTACAAATTAATAATATTTGAGATATTAAGATGAAAAATGGAAGAAAAACGAACTAATGGGAAATAATAAGTTTAACAAAAGAAAGCAAAAGGACAACTAAATGGGAAATATGTAAGCTTACTTGGTAGTTAAAAAGGTCGAGCTATTTACTGCTAACAATATCTACTCAATCAATAAGTAAACATAAATTAAAAATTAATTTGAGAAATTAAGATGAAAATTGGAAAAAATATAAAATGTGACAAAACTATATATTGTAAATATTATTATATAGATTAAACTTGTATCTAGGTCATTGCTTATGACAAAACTATTTTATTCACAGATGTTAAAGCATTTACTAGCAACTTACATACCAAAACATTATGGATAAAATAATAAAAAAAACTTAAATATATCTCTATGGAGTGCTAAGCAATTAATATGATCAAATTAAATTGAAGAAGTGTATTTTAAAATGTTTTCACGGACAAATAAGGAATTAAAAATGAATGTACACTCATTATTGGAAAATACTAAGTTTATTTACATAAATTTCACAATTATAGTCGAGTATTTTGTAAAGAATTGTTTATCAAGTTAAGATCGTTGACATCGCATGATAATGTAATATAGTGATGCAACTTTGGGTGATGCCATACTGTTCAATCGATATCACCATTACAACCATATATTTAAAAGGAGAGAGAAGAGAAGGTGAGAGAGAGATGCTTACTAAGTTTGGAAGAATACTCTCAAAATATATGTGATCAAATACTCTATTTACCACCAACCTCCATCGTCGATCAAAATTCCTTCTTGTACAACTCAACCATAAAGAAATCTTGACCATATCATGGTTGTCTATGCAATGCAAAAAAATGAAGAAGTAGTAAGAAAGTGAGCATAAATATTATATTATAGCAAATACAAAATAATACTTCTATTTCATACAATAAACAGGTAGGCCATTGTTTGCTAAATTGTTTACCATTGTAGACACACATTTAAAGATCAATTTTAAAGTAATGTTAACCTAATTCAATAAAGAAATAACGCCTGTTGATATTGTATTATTTATATAACATTATGTTTACAGCCAGGGGTATTAATTTTGAACTACGGCATCTAATGGTGCATCGTGCAAATTAAACGCTATTCATATTAGAAACCGTCTATATCTTTTTCACATGCTTTGATATGCCGTAGCTTTCCAAAATATGGCACCATGCCATGCCATTATGGTAAAATTTTATATTCCACATAGCAACCTTTTATTTTCGAAATGTGCAAAATTTATATGAAATGAACTTAGCAAAAATTTTAGCAACATGGTTTTATCAAGCTCGGTATCAAAAGCTGTCACA
The DNA here is from genome assembly GCA_030737815.1 of Allium fistulosum. Taxonomy (NCBI): domain Eukaryota; kingdom Viridiplantae; phylum Streptophyta; class Magnoliopsida; order Asparagales; family Amaryllidaceae; genus Allium; species Allium fistulosum. Next base: position 1,039,618,257 of record CM060902.1, on the reverse strand, counting down.
ACGTCATCATAATGGTAAAATTGACCTTCTCAATTATCACCAAAATTCATTATGATAGATATTAAGCTCAAAACTATATCATAATTTACTTCAACCATTTTCTACCTAGTTAAAACAAATTTTTACGCTAATAAACGATCCACCTTCAATAAAAAGATAACAAAACGCAAATTATTCAAATAAAAGAACAAAAATGTGTAAAGATCTAAAGTAGCTCATGTTGTTTGAAATTATAAGAGCAACAAAAATGACCAACAGTACCCTATAAGTACATGTTTTTGCAATGGGTAAAAGTTTCCAAGTGGAAGAGACCAAATACATCGAAGCATGACCAAAAACATAATGATAAATAATGTAATTGTTAGATAATGTTAAGAGTTTGTATCATAATGCAAAATTAAGGCATTTTGCAACATTACATATTAGGAACACTTCCCTTGATTTACAAACCTATTAAACATTTCTTACAGTTTCTTGTCTTATAAAACCCAATAGGTAACCACCTTCAAATGATACACTATTAGCAATTTCTATTTAATAAAGCCTTAAAAAATAAACACACCCTCAGGAAGACAAAAATAAGCATTTGTGTAAAGATAACCAAAAATAGAAATGAACTCAAAGTCTAAACAAAATGATTAGTTCTAAATTATAAAAATAATCGACGTTAGTAACTTTTGAAAATCCTTTGAAAGAAAAGGTATCTCGAAAGACTTCCCACACATAAACATGGAAAAGTTTATACCTTACGATAACCAAAACATTTGATAGGAAATTCAGTGATATTATAATAGTGTCTAGGGTTTTCAAGTAAATCTTTCACATAGTCGAAATTGTTACATTATTAAATTCCAACATACATAGGTATACAATCAAGTCCGAGGGCACTTATTGGAGATTGGATTCCATACAATGGCAGGGCTACTGGGGTACCGCCCGTCACAGTACGTGGTCTAGATCACCGTACCAAGGATCCCTCTCGATCCCCTGCAACACAAAGCCGGAGCTACCCCTTACTGGATAGTCCGAATAAGACAACCCCGCAGTTGTAGCTAGCAACCGCCCACACAGCCGAATAAAAAGGGAATCTAGACAGGGGAAAATCTAATCCTACTTGGGTGCTACCCACTTAACCTTATGTGCACCTCCCCTGTTTTAGCCATTCCCGGTCGATGAGGCTTGAGGCTACGATTACCTTTAAAGAACACATCTTGGAATGCTCATTGTCCTCCATTGACGATGGTCTGATAGCATTCAATCCATACAAGTTCATTCCGGGTTCGAACAAAACCGAAGGCATTATCTCATTACACTCATTTTGGAATCATCCTCAGAGTTAACAACAATAACCCTTGCACTTTGAAACTCCATCTCGATCTTCACTTTGAGATTTCACGACCTATCGTTTAACTTGGATCGATGTGGTTTTCGGATAATCAAATTTGATATCCGATCCCGGTCTCATCGAAATCCCAAACGTTTCTTAAAGGTCAAGTTGTTTAAGGTTTAAACAATTCAATTCAATTCAATACTTGAATTCACACAACATTTATCACAGATAAATAACTTACATTTATCCCAGTTATATCCAATATCACATCACAGAATATCACATATTATCATTCAATAGATATCAATCAATCCAAACATTCTACTCAAACAATCATCCACAAGCAAGATTTATTAACCCATATTATAATTAGTTTAATTAACTTAAATTAAATTAATTACTTAAGAATTAATCACCTAACCCTGCTTAATCAATCATTAATCAATTACAAACCATTTAATTTATTAATCATTCCTTAATTACCTTATAAACCAATTAATTAATCTTTAATTACAGATTAACTATTCTTTAATTTATTAATTAATTAACCTTAATTATTAATTAATCAAACTTAATTACAAATTAATTAATCCTTAATTACCAGTTAATTAATCTCTAATTATTTAATTAATTAATGCTTAACACTAGTACAAAAAGTGCATATTGCTTCGCCTTATTTGCATCGGTTGAAGTAAAAAATGATGCAAATAGAACTATTTGCATCAGTTGTACCTTAATAACCGATGCAATTGGTACGTGGAAAGCAATAGGTAATAAAAAAAATCAAATTTGCATCAGTTCTCACCAACAATCGATGCAAATAGTTTTAGTCGCATCGGTTTTAAAGTCAACCGATGCAACTACATGTTGATGGCAATATGAAATTTAGGTGGGAAATAATGAAAAATTGGCTCCAAAGTTTACTTTGGACAAATGTATTCCTTCCTCCTCCATAACCCACTCCAAAAAAATAAAATAAATAATAATAATAATATCGTGCCCTCCCCTTCTTTTCATTTTCAAAATCGAACAAAAGAAGAAAAAATTAAAAAAATTAATGGCGAAGATGGCAGCAAACTCGAAATCGAAGTTAACCCCTCTAATTTTTCATCATCATTGCTTCCGCTGTTGTCGATTCCTAAAAAGAAGAAGATAACAAGGGTGATTCCATAAACATTTCTTGGTTCCTCTTCTTCTGTCGCAGAGGCGGATTCTCCAGAGGCGGTACAAGTACAGATTGCAGCTGCTGAAGCAGAAATTCCAAAGGGGGAAGACGTATTTGTTATCGTCATGGTATTACTCTTATACTGCTTACAGCTTTCTTCATTTCCTTTTCCGATTTTAGTTTCCCTTTCCACTGGTTTTCTGTAAAACAATAATTATAATTAATTGATGACTACAGCCTCAATTGTAAGGATTGAAGTTAAAATATGAAATAATTCAGGTCGGTGGTCGGTAGTATATTGTGCTTCCTGGAAGGTTTATCTACACACAGAGGCTCAAGGAGGCTAATGTCAATGATAAGGTTTCATTATTGTCACTATCATCTTTATTTTTTATACAGATAATAATGTATAATATGGTTCCAGCTTGATAGTTCTGTAGCATCATATAAGAGGGGAATTACTGTACAATATGGTTCCAATTGAGAGTTATCTGATGTGTTTGTATAAAGTTTCGAGTAGACTGACTCTGAATCTCTTTCATTATCACTATATGTGTAGCTACTATAGTGATTATTTGACATGGAAAACAAACTTTAGTACTTTTGGTAAGGCTCTAACGTAGGTCAAAGTAGTTTCATTCATTATAAACAACAATGGTTTTGAGTTGTATGCATCTACTTTTAGTTTGTTCCTGAAAATTCTATATACAATTTTCTTAGTATAAAGTGAAATAGCTTCATGCTATCATGATTAGTTATTAGAATCATTAATAAATTCTTCATAAACACATGGATGTGTGTTTGTATTGTAGGATTAATGGGGAACCTTCAACCTATGAGATAGTACAAAAGAATAATCCATTATTATGCTTGTACGTTAGGCTGACCTTGTTTTGGAATTCGTTATCATAGAGTTATATCGGTGATTTACATGAGTTAACTCGATCTATAGCACTGGCTTTAGAAACTTACATTTAATATAAAACTTCCATTAGGGAAAAATTAAGGAGACTTGGAAATAAACGAGTAAATGAGAGAAATAGTAGCATACACAAAGAAATATATAAAGTATTGTGCACCGACAAGCATAATTGAAGTACCACGGAAATAATGAGATGCCTCCAGAAGAATTGCGACCTTTGAAGACTATGAATCCTTACTGAATTATACTAGAACTTGAACTTAAGCTAGGATAGAGATGAAGCAAGCATGAAAATATTGACTGAGTTTATTATGTTATCACCTTTTGAAGAAAAGGTATTGTGCTTTCAATCTATTATTTTACAGTATATATATTATATCAAAATTTCAAATTTTAAAGTGATTTGTACCTGCTATCTAAAGATGCAACTTACAATGTTTAAATTGATCTGTACTTGGAATTTAGATGAGACAGATAAAACATTTTTGGAGGGATCAAATAACCTGTAACACTATGCATTGGAGTAATAATTTTAGCCTGCTTTAGCAAATAAATGAAAAGAAGCAACTGAGCATTATAAATGCTATGTGATATGTATAACATGAAAGATTAGGCTCTATTACATCTTAACTAAACAGGGAAATTGATCGCTTTACATTATTTCATAAATCATACCATTGCCTCTCTATTATTGGATATTATGGTCAACAAATTGTAATATGGTTGATTATAAAGTACTATGGTAATTAATTATGGAGCTTAATGTTAAAAGAAAAATGTAGTATTTGCTCCCTATAAAATTAGAGTAGTCGTTGAATTAATTTAGTGTTGTATCAATTACAAGTAATTAATTTACTGTTGTATTAATTACCCTTTGATTATTATTATTTTGTCTATTACTTAATTTATTTCTTATCAAGTTAATTGCTCTTTCATTATTACCATTCCAATCATTTAATATGTGCATATACATATAATAGTTCCGTTAACCTTTTAACTTCTTAAACATTTAACCTTACTATTCAATTAATTGATGAAGAGGAGAAGACTGAGCTGTAAATTTGGAAACTAATATTTCAAAATTAATTGAACCAATGGTACTGATAACTCCTGGCACTTCTCAAATTTGAACTATCTTCTTTTTATTTTATTTAGGGTTTTAGTATAAAATGGTAATTATGAACTCTTCACTTGATTTGACGTTGAAACTGTTATCCTATCTTGATTATTCTCATAGATGATTAAAATGTGGGATTTAGATCTTCATAATCATTTAACTTCATGGCTACAAAATTTGTCATTTCTATTACAAGCGTTTATTTAAGATGTTTGACCCAATCACTATAGGACTTTTCTAGTGTCATCTTAAAAGTGTAAGGGTTCAAAAATGGAACCACATTATCAACAGCTGGTGCCTTTTTTTATTGCTCAGGTGACTATTCTATTTTTTTCTTTTGCAGAGGTGGAAATTTGGTTCCAACCTTGCAAACACATAATGCATTATATTTTTTGACTGATACAATGATACATACTAGGCTGATAATCTTATTATGGAAATTTATTAACCTACATTGGAAAATAGTAATTTTAATATTTTGGTTTGTACATTTATGAATTTTTTTTATAGTTTTTAATATATGTTTATTTTAATTAGTTTAAAATGTTACCAAAATAGATACTAGAAGGAATTAGTTTGATTAGCTGACCCAATGATAACCTTGGTCGTGTTGGATTACACAAAAAGAAAGATTAAGGCCAGTCCAGGGGTTACTTCTCATCTTCTTTATTTTTGCATACGTGCAGGTGAATGCAGCAGCAGAAGTAATCTATGACCTTGTAGATTCAGCAGCCAATTTAATATTTGGAGCGGTTATTAATCCATCACTCAATGGTCAGGTAAGCTTTAGACTGATGATAATAGTATATTGGTTGCGTTGCCAGATTGTTAGTAGTGACTATCTACACTCTAAAATGATGTGGTTGCTATCTAGATCATCAAAGAAAAAATAGGTGAAATGATGAGGATGACTGGATACTGGTATGACAGTCAAAAGTAGTGGCGATGGGTAATTGGTGATCAGGTAATGGGTTAATGTTGGGGGTATTTAGATGTATGTTAGAGGAGGTTGGAATGGCTGTGGGATAAATGTCAGTAATGGTTAGAGGAGGAGCAGTTGTATGTTGAATGAAGGTTTAGGCAGAGGATGGTGGGCTGTGAAGAAAGTGGGTCGTGCCAGTAGTATGCTTGATGTTTTGTTGGTTGATGAGGTGGAGACAATGGTAGTGCTGGATATTGTAGTGTTGTATGGAGGAGGTAGGCAGTGAGGTGGTTAGAGGAGTGGTGAAGTGAATGCAGAGGGCAGTTGCAAAAGATGGTGGCAGCAATGTGGGGATGATAGCAATGTTATGGTGTTTGTGTGTAGTTGCTTAAAGTTGGTTGAAGGTTGTGGTTTGTAGAAGTGTAGTATGCAGAGGGAAGGCAGGCTGGTGGTGGAAGATGATGGATGTATGGGGTATTTAAGGAGTGGCAGTGGTTTGATGTGGTTGGAAATGTGATGGTGTTTGTTGTTGTGGTGAACATGATGGTTGAGCAGCAGTAATGTGTTGTTGGGAGATGTTTTGCAAGAAGTACAGGTGGTGGGGTGCAGTTTTGTGATGGATATGGTGATGATTACTAATGAACTGGTTGTAGGCTGTGGTGATGTTTGAGTGTGTATTTGTATGTGGTTCAGGGAGTAAATGTATGTAGGCAGATTGATGGTTTGTGTGTGGAGGAGAGTGAAATGAGTGGTTTTGGTTGCATTTATTTTTTACTACTGACTGCCTGATTATGTACCATGGAATTTATTTATGTTTTTCATTCTTTTGTAGAATTATTAAATCTGATTATGTATTTGTTATTAAATTTAATTTTGAATAATAGTAATATTGCATGCAATAATTGTTTGTTATAATTGATAATATACATCTATAGTCTATTTGAATACTGCAATAATGGTATCTGAGAATGGTTTTTTTGCATCAGGTATAAATAGCTGATGCAACAGAGAGATTAGTTTGCATCGGTTGTTATGAAAAACCGATGTAATAGAGGGATTAGTTGCATCGGTTTTCATTACAACCGATGCAACATGGGGGCTGTGTCCAAGCAACCAACCATGATATTTTGCATCGGTTGTTAGTAACAACCGATGCAAAAAGGACTGTTTTGCATCGGTTTCAGAACTGATGCAAAAGTGTTAAGCCTGTTGCATCGGTTGCATATGCATCGGTTGTTGAACTGATGCAAAAGGGGGGTAAACAACCGATGCAAATGGCTTGTTTTGTAGTAGTGTAATTACAACTTAATTAATCTTTAATTACTTAATTAATTAACCTCTAATTATAAATTAATTAATATTAATTACTTAATTAATTAATTTCTAATTATCAATTAATTAATCTCTAATTAATTAACTAGACCCTTAATTACAAATTAATTAATCCTTAATCATTAATTAATTTAACTAATTAATTACTCTTTAATTACTTTATTAATTTAATTAATCTTAAATTAAATTTAAGATAAATCATTACCTTTATTAATTACCTAATCACGTTATTATTTTCAAAACATTTATCCTTTTAATTAACACTTAATTACATTTATAAATTAAGTCTTAAAATCACTTAAAATTTATCTAACAAATTTAAGTTAAACAAAACATATAACTTCTTATTCAAATGTTAAAGAAAACATTTATGTAAGGAAAAGAAATTTATTTAAGAAAAGTTTTAAACTAAATTTATTTAAATTTTCAAAACTTGCTTTTTCAAATCTTTTAAAACATGTTTTCAAACTTCTGCTTTGGGTTTAACCCTACAATTGCTCGAGTCCTGACTTGAGTTTCTTCATCTTCTTCCATTTTTAAAAACTTAGTTTAAAATTTAAAAAATTGATATGATACCATCGCTCACGCGAACTCGAAAACTAACCCGAGCCCGTCTTCACTTTTCCCGAGCTTCGACCCGAGGTAAACAACCTCGCAAACAAACAGACACACAGGAACCGTGCACGTGCACAGTGCCATGGTGGCGCTCCGGCGACCCACTCTACCTCCGGCGAGACTTCGATCACCTCTACTATCGATTCCGACTACCCAAAATTCATCCCAAGCCCTAAATCAAAAACGACCTTCTCAAGTCAAACTGGAAACCAACCCTCGCTTGAAACCAGCCTCGAACCGTGGATGCCGACCACCAGGACCTCCCAAACTCAGGCCACACCCTCACTAGCCTCCATGCTACCATCTCCCAAGCTCTAGTGAAACTCGATCACCCAGAGACGCCACGACAAAGAAATTTTCGATCTCGACCATTTTGGGTTTTAAAACCATAGTTTGCCCAATCGTCGTCGCCACGACGAACTATACTCCCTCTAGACATTTTCCCGACATCCCCGATAGCCACTCTAGCTTCGACAAAAACCCCGACCACCAAAAGTTTGTCAATCGCCAGAAAAAGGTCGAAACCTATTTTCTGATCATCTTCAAAATTCTCATCCAAAATTCAACTAAAAATCCTGATTTTCATTTTAAAAATCCTAGTTTGCAAAGATACATCAGATTATACACATGAATCTTCAATTTATTCAATTTGGAATTTTGCTAAAATCAAGTTTTTACTGTAATAATATAAATCCTGATTGATACTGTCTTAAGTTCTTGTTTTAAATATTTTTAAAATTTAAATCTTGTTGTTTTAAACAAATTTTGTTCAAACATTATAACATAAAACTGATCGGAGATGAAAACAACTGATCATTTTGAATGTTATTTGCATCCAGTAATTTTTAGAACAGAGCACAACCTTGAATACAGACATGCACACAGAGATATCCACATACATATAATCATTAAATCCAATATGCAAACCATTATTACCTATTCAAACTCAAGTTTTCTACAGGCATCAGGGTTTTAAATAGATTTAAAGCTTTTTAAAACAAATTTGTTTGCTCACCTGTTATAGAGCTTTTGGAACAGTTTTGAATTTTGAAAACTTGAATTGTTTTGATTCCTGAAAGCTTGTTACTGGAAATCCTTTGTTGTTGAGGAAGTTTAAATTTGAAACAGAGATGATCTTCTTTTTATTATGAACTGGAATCACTTGAAATCTGAAGCTTAGTTGTTTGAGAAGGTTGCTTGATATTCCAGGTTTGGAAAATGTTACAGGCTTTTATTTGAGTTTGAGAATTTGTTACAGGTTCGTGAAGAATGTTTTACAGATTTTTGGTTTGATCTGTTTTGAGAATGTTTACAGGTTTGTTTCTTTGTTTAGAAATGAATTAAAGGCTTATGTTTACTTTCTTTTGAAAATGAGAAGATAGGAAAAGAAGTAGAAGAGAGTAGATAGGAGTTTATATAGAGTTAAATTATGATTTATTAAAAATTAAAGAAAATAAAAACAAATTTGTGACACTTGTTACATTAGTTAACATTTGTCATTACACTTATTAATCACATTGCACATGTTATTAACATGATCTCACCATTTAACACTTGTAATTATTCATTTTTATACTATTTTAAAAAGTTAATATAAAGCCTTTATATTTATTTTCCTATCAAATAAGTACTTTTTATGAATAAAATCTCTTTAAAGAAAATAATATAAAACAAATTATATACTAATATAAATCTTATATATATTTTTAAATCCAAAATATTTTTAAAATATATATCTTTTAAATTTCAAATTTAAATCCAAATTCAAATTCAAATTCAATTTAAAATCCAATTTAAAATCAATTCAAATATATATATATATATAAACAAACACAAATTCAATTTGTAAATAATAATTCTATTTTAATCTATTTATATCTATATTTAAAAACATCACATTATTATTATTGTTTGAAAATAACAATTTTACCAATTTTTAATAATTTATAAAGGAGATTATCACATTTAAATTTGCTTGAAATTTCCGGGAAATCACATGCGTAATCTTCTGGACTTGCATAAGGATACTTAAGCCCTTATCTAAACTACCTTTGACTTGCCATGCATATTTTGCTAACATCTTGAGTCTCTCATACCAGACTTATGTCTGACTCATGGTTTTATCTTTCCCTTTATTCCTCGGGTGCTTTTTCAGGCAGTCTAAGAAAGACAGATTTTCGTTGATATTCTTTGGAGCTCAAGGAGTCAAGATGGATGTTTTCATTCCATAGTATTTTTTATTTCCGTTGCATTATCATTATGTATATATCAGAATTTATGAGGACATATTGTTATAACTGTCAAGACTGATGATAACATATAGGATTGTAACTCTGAAAATGCTATGTATCTTAGAGTAGCACTTTGTACTGTCTTTGATATTATATATTATTATTCTGTTATAAGATTTAGATATTTTTCTCTCTTCTTTCTTGTAGTATTTCCTTTTCTTTTACCATAACAGTCTATCTTTCTGACACTTGAGCATTCGACATGTGAATACCATGTATGTATTAGTATCGACATTTAGAGGTTGAAAAGGCGGGTAGTTACGGTTTAATACTCCTAAGGTGATAATATTTCATTTTTATTATCAAGATTTCCAGTAATATGTGGAACATATCAATTCAATATTTTACACACAATAATAATCTTACTATATAGCTACCTATTGAGTTAATATTCTCATTTAGTTGTTTCATCTACTCTGTTTCAAATATAGCTTACTATGCTAGGTTTATATATATTATGGCTAACAATCCCCAATTTACCTTTTTAGGCTAACATGTCAAATTTAATTTTGAACATGTCATTTAGTTTTAGCAATGAAGGACAGTCCAACTTTGAATACTCGTCTATATTATCATAATATGCAATGAAAAGAGCATCCTCATAATATTTCAGTCTTCTTTGGGGATGGGCTTGGATAAAGAAGGAAATTTTCTTTTTAGCACCCTTAACGATATTATTTGTATTGACAAGAGCAACATCCTTGCCTTCTACGCTATCCTTCAAAGTTATAACTTATGCAGCCATTTGAGTATTTTTAGTTTCTACCTGTTCAAGTTCCTTTTCTAGCAACTTCACTCTCTCTTCGGCCGCTGGCCTATCTTTTCTTTCTTCATTTAAGTCCGAGGCAAGTTTGTTCTTTTTAGAAACGACCTTATTTCTCTCTATTGCTACATTAAAGGCTTGGCCCTCATGAAACCTAACCTTATCTGTTAACAATGAAACCTGCTCCTTAAAAATTGAAATTTGATCGATAGATTCATAGGAAGCTTGTTGAAGAAAGATCATGTGCTTACCTACCTGAAATATAAAAAATTATGATAAATAAAGATATATGGAATCAAAACTTTGTACTAATCAGACATATAAGGATACATGCTGCAAGAAGCCATTGAAAGATAATATGGAGATGGTCCCTAGAGGAAGTAGAAGGCTGTAGTGGCATTAGAGAGGCTACGGATGGGGACTGGATGACCGAAGGAATAGATTCATCAAAACCTAAAGGGATAGGTTGAGCTAAAGCTTTGAAAGGAAGAGATTCAGAGGGAGGAGGAGTAAGGCCTAACTCTTGATACAAACATAGAATGATGGTTGTAGATGAAGGAATCATAATATCAATAGCAGGACTCAAGGTGTGAGTAGCTTCTATGTGGTCCTGAGGATCCTGGTTCGGTAAACTTAAATCAACAAAACTGAAGTCTTTGTTAATTGAGGTCGTAGCTGCATTTGGATCCTAGTTCGGTAAACTTAAATTAACAAAACTGGAGTCTTGGTTAATTGAGGCCATAGCTGCATTTGGATCCTCGGCAATAGAAAGAAGAGTTTGATCCCTTAGAAGTTTGGTCTGCTTAACCGGGGGAGGAATCAGAATACTAGATAGGTTGCTAGAATCCGACTTTCTCTTGTGGCTCTTAATAGCCCGAAGAGCATCAACGATAGAGTTTGTAATAGGGGCAGCTTACATAGTCACAGCTGAAGAAGAGGTGGAAGTCTTGGCTTTTTTGGACTCAATAGCCGAAATGATAAGAGTTGGAACTAAGTCAAGGAAGGATTCATAAGATGCTGATATAAGAGAATTTGTTAAAATCATAACAAATGATTAAGAAATTATTAGAGGAATTTGAGAGAATTAGGAGAAAAAGCGTTTTGGTTACCAACAGCCAGGCCTATCTTCCGTGAGCATCCCTCTTGACCATTGGGGGCTCCCTAAGCACTTTATGATCCAATAGTTTGAGATTCCAGGCTTAAAGTACCGATTGTAGTAGCAATGGAAGGATTCACCCTCTTAAATGAATTTTTTGAAAGTAAAGGGAAAACAACAAGTCTTATTGGAGTTAGAAAAAGACCCTTTGGTTGTAGTTGTTTGGCACTTAACATAAAAGAACTGATTTTCCTAGTTCTTAGCTCTATTGGCCAAGTTAATGATCGGGATCTTTTAAGGAAGAAGATGATATATAGTACTAATTAGTTGTTTCCCTACTCTAATACGAATTGCCAAAGAATGAAGAGTTTTAGCATCCGGCCTCCTTAACCAGAATCTCATGACAACCAGGATAAATATAAGAGTTAGGTAGCAATGTATCGAGCAATGCCTAGGTGATCCAAAATTCAAACGAAGAAGTTTGAAAGGGGGAGGTAGCCCGAATGCTAAATGTGGATCAGGGTAAAAGCAAAGAAACCTTCCATAGGATTTTCCATCCTTCCGGATGGGCCTAACACCCTAGCCTCTACATTAATAATCCTAAATTATTGACGAATGGTGTTAACTTCATCATGGGTAGTTATAAAGGATTAAGCATGTTTATAGTCTCCTTTCTCTGAAGTAGGAGAGGATTTAGAGCCTTTACCAGTTTTCTTGCCAGCTATTTTCCTATCAAGCAATATAATGCATGAATGAGGGAACTGTCATACATTTTATAAAAGTTTAAAGTACTTGAGAAGTTGTTAAAAGAAAATTTAGTTCTTTAAATTTGAGTACAAATAAATATATAACATAGTTTCGAACTCGTAACTAGCTATTGAGTACAAGACAAGGTATCGAGCTCATAAAAGTTAGTGAGCTCATAATTAGTTTAAGAATCTTGAATCAGTTACCGAGTTCACAATAAGGTGTTAAACTCATAACTAGTTATCGATTTCATAAAGAAGGATCGAAAACAGTTAGTGAATTCAAAACTATTTGAAAGTGCTTAAACTATTTGTCAAGTTTATAACATGGTGTCGAGTACATAAATAATTAATGAATTCATAACTAGTTGGAGGTGCTATAACTAGTTACCGAGTCCATAACAAAATATCGAATTTACCTCTTATTATTGAGCTCAAAATAGGGTGAACCTATGACTAGTTAATGAGTCCATGATCAGATATCAAGCTCATAAATGATTAATGAGTTTAAAATTGTTTAAAGGCACTTTAACTAATTATCGAGTTTGTAAGATGTTGAATGCATAAATATTTGTTGAATTCACAACTAGTTGGAAATTCTATAATTGATTTCCAAACTAATGGACAGATGTTGAACTTATACAAGATATCGAGTCTGTAACTAAATAACAACCCTTTAAATAGTTGCCGAAATTGTATAAGGTTAGCAACTCACTAAAAGGTTGTCGATTTTATATTTGGGTAACAATTATTCAAATAGTTGTTGGACTCATAACTGGTTATCGAGTTTCCAGCTAGCTATAGAGTCTCTAATTAAATGTTGAGTTTAAAACTAGTTAATGAAACCTTAACAAGGCACCAAATTTCTGGCTAGGTTCGAGTTTTAAGATGATTGATGAATTTGTGGTTGATTAACAAGCCAATAACTAATTGGAGAATCCCCAAATGGCTATCGAATTTTTAAGTAGATATCGAGTTTTTAACAACCAACGAAACCCTTAATTGAGTGTCGAGTCTTTGAAAAAACATCAATCTTTATAACTATCAAAACTCTAGTTAATTATCAAATTTCCAAAAGGTTGCGAGTTTATGATTGCTATCAAATTATTGAATTTTTGTTAATCAATCATAATAAACATTTGAATTCAAACACCAAAATTCTCAAAACTATGAGAAGTAAAAAAATCCAATCACTAATCGAACCCTAGATGGCTCATAAATACCCAATTGCTAAAACCCTAATTTCGAAATTAAAAACCCCCATCTTTCATTTAAATCTAGTGGAAATAGGATTCACATTTAAATCAAACTTGATTTTTGTGTGAATCGAAAGCTTTTAATTGAAATAAGAAAGTTAAAATTGCAGTTTTGAGTTTAGCTTGCAGGTAAAGTTTGTAGAATAATGAGAAGTAGGTATTCATAAAAGAATGGAAAGCGGCATGGAGCATTGATTTAAATTCAAATGAACAAATGAGATTAAAGTGGAATACCGATACGCAAAAATGTTGATATTGAAAGGTGTAAATGTTAATATCATGGTGGCAATGTCAAAAGTCAAATTATGCTAAAGTATAATATGCTTCTTCTCACAAGGAGGGGTAATTGTTAACACAAATATTCATATCGAGCTTCTAAAGGAGTGCATATCAAGGTTGGTAACAATAATGGGCGTCGAGCCAAAAGAAAGCCACGTCATTAAACCCACAACATTCAACAGAAGATAGCGAACTCCTAGGCATAACAAGAAGATGTCGAATCTCTACAGAAAAAAGTTGTCGAGTGTTTAGATAGATAACAAAAGGTGCCGAGCTTCCAGGGATATCAAACTCCAAGCAGCTAGTAAGTATGAGAGTCATCGAACTTGAACACAGAGACGAAATGGTATCAAGCCTCAATAACCTTAAAGGTTGTCGAACGTGTAACAAGCAGAAGAAGATGTCAAACCATAACAATGAGCTAGGGTATTGAGCTTGTAAAGTGGTAAAGATGCCAAATCAATAAGAACTTATAAATATCGAGATTTTATTATACAAAAGCTACCAAACCAAAAGATAACTAGATTGATAAAGACGAAGGGGGAGATATCGAACCACTATAACAAGGAGCGTTGTAGAGCAAGTAAAAAGGAAGATGTCGAGCATTTAGCCTCAGAATAAGGATGTCGAGCTTTTAGAAATGGTGAGCATATGCTACATCAATTGTCACCCAGCTACTACCACAATAACCATTATTGAGCACCTAGCATAATGAAGGCTATTGAGTAGCAACCACATGAAAGTTGCATTGCTAAATTTGTGAAAGCAAATGATGTCGAGTTTCATCAATAATTGAGAAGATATCGAGTCTTTAACCAATATCGAGCCTATATAACTACGACTATTGTAAAGCATATAAAAACGGCAAGGGGTTTCGAACTTCTTCAAGTGGACAACGATATCGAAGCCTTGAAGATGTGAAGGACGTCGAGCTTCTACAAGGAGATAGCACTGTTGAAATTATATAACCAAATATGTCGAATCTCAACAATTGGATACCGAGACTCCATTACAACGCTGCTACCGGAGCCCTTGGATTCGAAGACATGCCATATGTCAACCATCCAACTCGGGTGACAACTCTATATATATGCCCCCATCGATAAAAAGGAGGGGCGATGAATTCTTTTCTCTCTCTCAAATTTTAAAGTTGTAAACCTTAAATTGATTTTGGGATTTTATGAGCCGATTATAACTATTAACTTTTTACACATAAGGATTTAGACAATTGACTTTACATAGCATACTATTATCGAATAATAATATTTGACTATTGTTGAACTATGGACATGCATTTGACTCATCGTTGTATATGGGATTGAACTATGGACATGCATACGGTTAATTTTCGGACTCGGACTTGAATTTGGACTTGCATTGTGATGACCCGCCTTTCATTCCACAGAAAGATGCATCATCATTAAGAAAGGGATAGAAAAGGGAAAAGATAGGAAAGAAAGAACTAAACAATATCAGAATCTCACAGCGGAACAAAAAAATTATATTACATCACATAAGTTATTACATAATAGACAACATCTATCAGAGTCACACAGCTTATACATCACATTAGACTATCATAAACTCAAAATACAACGCAGAGCTACTAACACAGCGGAACACAATATCTATATGCTGAAACCTCCTGCTCCAAATCTCCTCCAGGATTCGTCAAAGCTAACCTGAATCCCTTGGCTACTCGTAAAAATTTGAGTACCCAAGAGTTTAATAAAACAGAAAATAAACTTTGGGTCAGACATGGGTCTGGTGTGAGTAAACGGGTTACGTTCGAATCCAACAACGCCGACCAAGACTTCGATGCGCGCGCCACCACCGTTGTCCGGCGTCCCATCCAACCACACCACGATGGGCACCTCAGCCACCTCCGAAACCACTAGAAGTTTCGTCGACTCCGCCGTGGCCATCTCCACGAAATTCGAGAAAACCTAACGCACTTCAAGCTTCGATTCTGGCGAACTTGGGTCGTTTTGCCACGATCCAACTGTACACAACGTAGATCTCATCGAGCTCTTCCTTTCCTAGTTGAAGTCAAGACGTAAAAAAGCATGGATTGAGAGAAATCAAAAGGAGAAGGAAACGAAATTTCGGCCATTGAAGATTAAAAGGAAGCGGCTGAAGCTTTAGGCTAGGGTTAATGAATGAAAGGGCTATTTAAAGAAAATTTCCGCGGCACTATTTATCCGCGAAAATTTTGAACTCCAAACGAAGCGTGCCGCCTAGAGTTCTATGTGTTATACCCCTATTCCGAACACAATGGAACATATATCGAGATCCAATTCCATCATATTCAGAAGATAGCTTTTCAAAATCAAATTATTTTAATCGAAGTTCTGAAAATAAATTCTACGTGTTACAAGCTCGTACGACCAAATGATAAGTCCGATCGCTACGAAACTTGAAATCCTATAATGATTCACTATTATGGATGCAATGAAACTAGTTTTGTCGAAATCCAAGACAGTAACCCGAAAGGCTATTTTTATAGGTTAATTAAAACAAGTAATTTCCAAAATCAATTTTTTTTTATACTCAATTTTATAAGTTAACGGTCTTCATTCATGTTTAAATAAAACTTAAATCAACTTTTGAAATCATTATCATTCACATTGAATTCAGGATTATATTATTTAAATAATTTCCAACATTAAATTTAAACAATTTAATTATCCAATAAATTACATGAATATATCATTAAATTTTAATTTCTAACCATTTTTGTTCAGTAATTATATTAAATTTAATAATTCTAAGAATTCGATCATTGAACCATTAGTTTGATAAGTTTATGTAAAGTGCAACATGTTTGATGTCCTTAAATGTTAAGGATAATCGAATGCGCTTTCGTAAAGAGTTCATTATGATAATCTAATAAGGTTTTCTTTTAAATGATTTAACCATTTAGAAAGTAAAACAAATGTATAAGAGTAGATGTGATTGAAGGTACGGTTGAGATTAAAAGAGTGAACAATCACTTCTGCTTCATAAAGAAACATCGAAACGGGAATTGTAATAATAGTAATTGATACTTAAAATTAGAATAAGAAATATGATTTATATTCCGAAATTTAATTTCTTATAGAATTTTTTTTCTATGAGATTTATTTCTTTGAGTTCAAGATATTTGATTAAAGAACTCTTCACTATAAACTAGTTACAATATATGAAATAAATAGTATATATTAAGTGAATAAAGAACCTCCGAATGGTAATGAAGAAAATAGTGGGAGCATGCCATATAACACTTATTGATTACATCAAGTTACGAAAATTATTTTCGTAAAACATACCGAACATTATTTATGAAATAATGACTATGTTTTTGGGTCAATTGAAAAATAGGCATAGTTATATTTCAATGTGAATATTATGAATATTCATTATGAAATAAATTATAATGTGGTGTTTGTTTTCATAACAAAATATTGAATTGGAAAATAATAAAGTATCTAAAATTATTTACAATTATTTTAGAATTATAGACTAAGCTGTAGATTTAGGAAATAATTTTTATTATGTGATTATGAATTATATAATACTGGCTAATTATATCTCAAACAATTAAGAGCTATGCACCGGTAGACTATAAGAGTTGATGAACTCTTCAGATTGACACATATAGATATATGCAATCATAAGTCTATTAATACCAAAATGGTTCCACGTACTTTATCATATTCACTGATGAGTTATCATAGACATGGACATGTGTATTTGACATGCACGTATAAGTCTATAATAAGCTCATAAAATATAAAATGGAAGTAAATAAAATAACATGCAGCAAAATGATTCGATTTGATCGAATGGGTAGATATATTGCAAAAAGTTCCAAATGTACCTAAAATGAATATAGATTTGGTTTTAAGAGTCACTCCTCCTTATCTTTACTACTAATAAAGAGAATTCCTTGAATGGACTTGTACGGTGTCTTTTTAAAATACCAAATATGCCCTTCGCTCTCACCGTTCCCCTGCAAATCTCATCGCCCATTTTCAAACCTTCTCACTGCTTCCTCAACAACGATCAGCAATTGATGAAGGTTTATTGCATACCGATGATTAACCTCAGCCATCGCTACGCCCATGCCCATTGGATTTCGATCACAGGTGCTCGAAGGTATTTTAATTCCGATCTGTTACATTTACAGTCACTTTTACCTCTTATTCTATCGACATTCGAAATGGGTTGTTAGTTTAGGTTTCGACTCTATTAACATTTACCTGAGCGGATAGTAAGTCCCCTCTGTTAAGTTTATACTCTGTTTTGAATTATTTCGAATCTGTTAAAATTTACCTGACTCGTTTTAAGTACCCTTTGTTAAGTTTAAGTGTTGTACTGATATATTTCGAATCTGTTAAACTTTACCTGGACGAATCTGTTACTTCTTAATTGTTATTTTCCAGCAAGAATTTCATGCGTTATTTATTTGTGGTTTGCTACGCTTTTTAACTTTTGGATTAACTAGGTATTAATTGAACAACATCTCTATTTAAAATTTTAGTTTTTGGTTCGGTAGTATTATCGGTTGCTGTTAAAATCCACTCAGCTGATATTTAAAAAAACCAAGGTAAAGAAACTGTAATTTGAATGACATATTTCTTTTATTAAACTGCAAGTTACAGAGCAAGACTTTTATTGTATAGGCAATTAATAAGTTTGTATAGGTAATGAATGAGTTTATCTTAATAAGTTTTAGTAGCAGAGAATAAAGATTTTAAGAAAAATGTGAGAATGTTTTCATTTAACAGCAGACCCTTTTTAATTTAATGTAAGTAAATTTTGAAATATTGTTTTTAAACCAGTGTTCCCTATAGTAAAAATACTTTATGTGTTTAGGCATAAAGTTTTGTTATTTTGAAGTTTGGTTCACTTTGCCAAATCGATTACATCATAAGCTATCAGACATCGATTCCTTTTCTCGCCCGGATGAATAAGAAAATGTGAATTAAAAATATCTTAGTTATGAAGTTAACTCAAGGAGCAAAATGTTTATGAAATGGAGTCAGTTTTCGCTGAAAATTGATGTCGGATGTGGCTATTTTTGTAGTCATTAACATGTAAATTTTCACCCGACTGAAAAAGATAGTAGGAGGTACCACTTAGAGATTTATGTACATGCATATACTTTGACTTGAAAAGCACTTTTGCCCAAAAGCACGGATGGTTGCAAAATTGGATGTATTTTTGGTCTATGTTACATTTAACACAATATGATCCTTTTGTAATCAATCAAATTGAATACTCAATCTTACAGTACCGTTTATTGGCTTATTTTGAACGAACTAACTTCATCGAAATATCGTACATTGCAAATCGTGTATACTTCCTATGTAACACTTATATGTGATAGTACTTCTAATATTGGAACTAATAGAATGTAATACACGGTCTCGACGAAATAAACACATATGTGACCAAATTACGAATGTATTAAGTAGTTGTAAATTAGGCACTTGCATGGTATAGAAACACTAACATGCAAGAAGTATTTAATAGTAATATATATAAATGTATGTGTGTGTGTGTGTGTATATATATTATATTTCTATTTGTCAATTTTCAATTCAGTTCATTTATATACCTTGATTGGTAAACATCAAGCCGTATTAAATGTACAAATTTATCAGTGTGGATTATTATAACATTATATAGCATATATTATTACAATATTAGAAAGGTTAAATGTTAATATTTCATTTCTCTAATAAGGCATCCAGTAGTCTTTTATGTTTATGCAAACCCTAAGATGGAACATAGAAGCCATTCGACTTCATTAGTGGGTGTTAGGACTCGTTTGTCTTAGGATTATGACCTGGAGTTTGCTCAACAAGTCATAGCCCCAAAAACGATGGATAACTCCTTAAAGGTTGTATCATAGACAACTTCTAACCATGTTACCTTGTCCTAATTTCACTTCGACCTTGAGTTTGCTCAACAAATTGAAATGAAATTATTCACTCGTACCGACCATATCGCGATGGCCTAAATATAGTATATGTACCTTGAATTTTCTCAACAAATACATATAGTTATCTTAACTCACCTATTTAATATATTAATAATACTACACATAACTTCCCTAACTTGAGTTTGCTCAACAACTAAGGAGTGTGCAAGTAATTTATTAATACATATGTATATGGTAGAGGACAACATTATATTAAAGATCCATAATCTTTAGTATATTATATCGAGTGATATCGACTTATGGAATAATGTATTTCTCATGAAATAACCTAGTGATTCAAGTGTTAGACACATTGGAAATCACGGTATACATACATTTACGTATGTATTTATTCCTTAAGTCTATTTAGGGTTTCTATAATATTCCACCGTTAGTTTATGCATTCATATTATATAAGTTTCACAATTATATAACCTTTATATTTTAATTAGCTTATATAACAATCTTATATATAAAATTATATTAATTAAATCATATAAATTAATTTTAGTTAATTAACTCTTTGTTCATTGTTTATTATTCAATTTTGACATATTATATTGAATATTTATATACTATAACTTTTAAGTAATATATATATATATATATTAATCTTTAATTAATTCATTTGATTAAACAATTTTAATTAAATTTTATTAATTGCAAAAAAGTATTTTTACATACATACTTGTATACTTATATTGTCTTAATTATTTGAAGACAACATAACATATATCTTGATATATTATACATGCCTATATGTACATAAATTAATTAACTTGTTTAATCAATTTATTTTATTAATATTATTAATAAATTAATGTTCAAAATTAATGTTTAAATTTTGAATTTTCAAGCACTTTGAAAATTTTATTATATTTTCAAAAATCTTAAAACTTTATATTATATTATAATTTTTATAATAAACATATTTCATTTAAATTGAACTTTTAAATTTAAAATCTTTGACTTTAATTTTCAAAACAATTTTGAAAATTAGAAAAAGGCCGAATTCAGTTTCGGCCTTTTCAATTAGGTACAACATTTGGAACTACTTTACCTTTTAGGTCAGGCCGGTAACTAGGTAGGACATGGTACTTGATTACCTAATTCCAATCCTAGATATTAGTATTACCTTTCTAGACACTATACTAAGTGGGCAAGCTTAATTAGTTAGCCCTAAGATGACTAATTTAGATCGTATAGACTATTTGGTTGTGATACTATTGAAGGATCGGGCTAGTCAAAATCGGGATAATAGTGTAAATTCCAAAAAAATTCCTATTGGATCATTGTTGGGCCTATCTTTCTAAATTTATTTAGAACTTTTCTAAATTTTCCTTTTAAAATTTGCTTCATATTATCATAATTGTTTAAAATTAATTTAATTTAATTTTAATTAATTGTATATTATGATGAGTGTATTAAATCTACCCATGTGTATATGAAGATATGGTCTTTTTTTTCTCCTTTAATTAAGATTGCCCCTTCATTTCAAATTCAAAATCACCTCCCTTTCTCTACGTCATAACGGCCATCATATTAGGCCGTGGGTCCAATTTTTTTTCCAAAATCCAATTAGCATTATCTCCATTTAAATCTAATTTAAATTTCATATCGATATCGTATACAGATGCACACGTTTATAACCTTTTATATAGGCACATTATTAAATACCAATGAAAATCAAACAAATCAAATAAGAAATATTTTTAATAATTAATATTTCACAAATATTAATTAGTTTAATTTAGTTAAAGCCCATTTCAGTATTTATCTTATTTAAATGAAATTAAATGTTCTACCGATATCATATATCGATGCACGCGTTTATAACTATTACATATGCAATTTACTAAATACTAATGACATCCAATAAATTAAATAAAAATTCATAATTAATATTTCTTAAATATTAATTTTCAATGAATAAATATTAATTAAATCATGCAGTTGATTCAGAATATTCATCATTTCAGTTGTATGACTCAAAGATGTAAATTCAGCCATTGATTAATATTGGATAATTAAAATGTTAACGTTCACACGTCACGTTAGTTAGTGGTATGACATTTTGGCTGAATTTATTGCTTACAGGTCTTCTGGTAAAATCTAGTTTTACTTATTATAAGCATTACCCATTAGGGACAATTATTAACACCAATTCTCTATGTCAAAACTATATTAGTTTGTACTTATGGAATTTCGTAATGGTCAAAATTCCAATATCGTCAATACTCAACTTTATAGTCTACACAAAAAAGTCCTTGGTTCAATAATAATAATTATTATTAATCGAACCACTCTAGCCAGAGATTTTGATGTTGAGTTGAATTTAGTTGACTGCGATACTAAACCCATATAACTGAGAAGACATATCCTCGTTTGAATAGTATTTCACTTTCAAAACTTCCACTTGACCCAATTATAGTCATTTGATGGACTTTATACCATGATTTGACTATAATCAAAGTGGAGCTTTCATATTGAAGATCGACAATATTACCAAGTCAAGAGAACCGTGTAAGTTAGTCACATTGATATTTTCTGCTTGACCCTAGTTATATTAACCAATAGAATAGTTATACAGTAACTATCAGTTATAACCCCTTGGTGCCTCCAATGACCATGAGTGATATACTGCCCAACATTCGGAGAGCGTTACCTACTCTATTCGTAACAAATGTATCGATATCTAGTCTCGATACACCTTAACTACGAATATTTAAAATGGTATATTTATTTTTATTGTGATAAATTACTCACGGTTACAATACTTTTAACTACTATCACAAAAACATAACCCCTCTAATAAAAAATATAAGACTTTCCAAAGATTTGGTCATTTTGCTAAATATATGATGTTTGAGACAAATAAGCACTTTGTTCTCTATTTTAGTTTTCTTCAAGAAGATTTTCATATCCATCGTTAATGAAAATGACAATTCATTCTACTATTCCTTTAGTCTTCCAATGCAACATTTCTTCCATATTTCCCTCCAATCTCCCCTCACGAACATCTATCAACTTATTACCCTCTTATTTTTATATTATAAAAATGATGACAACCATTCTCATATTACAATCACATTTTTCATGTCGAGAAAACCATGGAAAAACAGTAATTCTTCATCGGTAACAAAGAGGATTCTCCATCTCCCCGAAAACTCAAAAGAAGCGTTAGTGATGATATGAAGCATGAAGCTAATGGCTTTGAGAAGAAGGTTACTAAAGGATTTGATTTGAATGAGGTACCTGCTAATGAAGAAGAGCTTGATGAAGAAGAACTTCACAATAATTATGATGAACCTGAGAAGAAGGTTGATCAGCTTCTCGATTTGAACAAGCTGCCTATTGAAGAAGGAACGCTTGACAATGATCCAGAGATGCATCGATTTATTGTCTCAATGTTGAAGATTACGTACCCAGATTTCTTTTGAATTCATGCTAAGGGGACTCCTTTTTTCTTCAGTTTCTAGTAGTTTCATTGCTAGGTTGTTGTGCTTTGGTTCTTCCTACTTTCGTTTATGTTACAATATATGTAAGCTTTATGCAATTGTATCACTTTTTGCATCAACATTGTCAAAAACATGATTGTCGTGTCCAAATAATTTTCTTTTTCCTCTACATATGAAAGAAAGACTAATGTATTTGTGCCAAATAAATTGGACTGTTTTTTTTATACAAGTGATAGATGGGTTATCTGTTGCAAGAAAAAAGAAAAAGTAACCAAAAGAAAAAAAGGAAACATAAAGTGAATGCATCTCCATAATTTTGAATTCTATGTTAAGATGCTGATAATATATTCACAACAATTTGTACTAGAGTAGCATCACAAGTAATTTGCATAGGAAGACAGAGTTCTCTTTGTAGTGCAGCTTTATTAATGTGTGGAGGATTATATTTGTTCGAACCTTCTATCTTCACGATCTCTTGCATGCATAATTGTAGACTCAAAAAAATATCTTTCGCTTTGCTCAAAAGGTATTCATCGAAAGCTTTTTCAATTGCATGGATAAGCTCTTGTACCGTCCTTGGACACTCCTTGTGTTGCAATGCTTGAATAGAAGCAAAAACCAAGATCTACAATATTTAAATCTGGTGAGTTAGATTTTTGACATGCTAGTCGAATGTCAAATCAGTTTGTGAAACAGCTAATAGAAATGCCTCATCATTCGAATCAGTTTGTGTTCCTGCATTATCTTGTTAAATGAAGATGGTTTTATTAAAACCTTCTCTTGGCCACTTACTTTGAATAGTAGGAATAACTTTCTCAATCATATATGCTCGCAAATTATCCCTCTTTACAGAGGTCATCATTTAATTTCCAAAGTGCCCGCTTCTCTGTTCCTACTTAATCTTTGTGCTCTTTCCATGGTGATAGAAGAAAACACACCTAATTTTCCCGAGAACACTTCATTTTCATCATCGTCGTACCTTGGGCATGCCATAGCAACTAGAAACATAAGTTTTCTATAAAATTCTTACTCTGACATGTACGCAAAGGTACTTCTTCAGTTGGAAGTAAATAAATATCTGTGTCTTTTTGTTCATATAGAACCACTTCTCATCGTATCATGTTATACATGCTGACAAACTTTGGCTTATGAGCTAAGCTGCTTGGATCTAACATTGATATAAAAAATTTGAGAGGTGCTATTTTATGCTCCTTTTTCAAATACGGCTTAATTGCATTTGTGTGGCATCAAAGGAGACCATGTTTCAAAAGCTAATATAACGTCGTGTAGCTTACATTCAAAGCTTCGGCAAGTGCTTTCAAGGTTGTTTGTTGGTGTAAAGGAATTTCAAGCACTCGACTTGAGTCAACATGAATTCTTTTCCGACCATAATTTTTCATTTTCTTGTGTGAAACATCAACTGGGGATCCATTTGGGGTCTCTTTTATCCATCTCCAAGTCCGTTGTACTGTCCATATGGGTACCGAAAATTGTTCGAAAACTTGTCTTGTTGTAAAAAAATTAGCTTTCCACTAACACTCTTTTATAACAAAGCACGATAAATAGTCCACCTTTGATCATTTGATAGAAATATTCTCTTCTTTTCTTGAGATGTAATGACATTGTCTATACATGTAAAAAAACAAAAACAAAAAATAGTAAGAGCACCACATATGTTACTCTATATTTGTACGTGTAATCCACAGAGACAAAATACAAAAAGTATAGACCCAAGTATAAGTTATTTCATGTAAGTAAAGACCCAAGTATAAGTTATTTCATGTAAGTAAAGACTCAATAACCTAAATTCGCAGTAATGTTTTCTTCTTCTTCTTCTTCGTGCAATGGAGATTCGAACTCTTGATTTGGATCGATGTTTATGTTTTCTTCATCTTCTTCATGCAACTAGTGAACATTTAGTTCAAGTAATGGAGATTCAAACTCTTGATTGAGGTTGACGTTCAAATCTAGTATGAGTGTTCCACTAAAAGATTGTCTAACTATCAATGGGATTGCCTCCTCTTCCTCTACGTTGGATTATGCATTACGCATGCTTGAGTCGTCGAATGGAAAAACTTCATCATTGTTTGTAGCATGAAAATTTAGATCAATGTTATGATTACTTCTGGAAGCCATGGGCTGTGCATTACGCAGGCTTGAGTCGTTGAACGAAAAAAATTCATCATTGTTTGTAGTAGGAAGATTTATATCAACGTTATGACTACTTCTAGAAGCCATGGTACTGTAGTTTAAAACCAACATTTTCATGCTTTCGATATATACAATCAAGGGAACGGAAGCGATATAATTTGTAGATTTGGCTCCATTTCAAAATTTTACTTATGTTGAAATAGCTCAATTTTAAAATTTGTAGATTTAGCTCCATTTCAAATTTAAGAGACGGGAGCTGAAGAGATACAAGCTGGAAAAGAAGAGTTAATGAGCATTTATTGATGAAAAGTTAATGAGCATTTAATTTGAGAAGATCAATTAAAGGATAAATAAGTCATTTTTTAGTTTTCTTAATTTGTGTGAGAAATTCCAAAACATCATATATTTTGGACTAGAGGGAGTACCATTTATGGATTTTATATTAAACATACTGTTAATTAAATTAATTAATTAATATGACATATTATATCAAGTATATAAAAGAAAGAAAACACTTTTTATTTCGAACAAGATTGGTTATCGACTTATATATATGCAACAAATTACATAATTGCCGCTAAAGCGTACCCCTAACTCTATCATAAATTCACGGGTGCTCATTTGAATTGGTTGAGTTATACTTTATAGGGATTTCAGATTAATGATATCTGCCAATTTAGGATATTTTCGAGATTAAGTAGAAGGCAAAGACTAATAAGAGGCCTTATTATCATTAGATGAAGTAGTCGCTTTTAATTTTTCTTTATGATGTAAATATATGCTTAAGTCTAAGAGTCTTTAAGGGTTCATCATACTCATATGTCGGGTCTTTGATGATACTATGTAACTATAATTACTTAACCCCTACTTAGGAAAGACCAATGGGTATTATGATATGAACATTAACATGCAATGGAAAATGTTGTATTTGTTTTGTTCACTTAGACTGGGTAAAGTAAAAAACTGATCTCATTCTGTTGTCGAAAGATGATTCCAAGGTGACTGCAATACATTGGAGTTCCATCTTTGAGTTTTACAGTGAGGGATGCAATAGTTTGGTATCAAAGCTTAGGTTTAATTGACACCTAAATAAACCGAGTTATAAATAGTTAAGTACTTGGTAGAAAATTAACACCTTAGGGAGGGCATACGCTATTATATAATAAACTTGTATTTCGCTATATATATATATGTGTGTGTGTGTGTGTGTGTGGATGTATCTATCATTTATTATTGTTTCATTATCTTTCTTTTCGATTCTAATGAAGACATGCTTAATTAACAAAGAAGCATGAATATGAGTGTGATGTGAAAGGATAATGGTAGGAGGAGAAAATGCAAGAAGAGAAGCCAAGAGTACTCAAACTAATGCAAGACATGAAGACGTAGCACCACAAGTGGTTGAAAATGAAGTTGTTCCACCTACAAATGCCATAGGTATGTATGTGAATGCTTTGTTTTAACAATTCATGAAGCAAAAGATGAGAAAAACATGCCAACACTATTGAGCCGTGACCTATAGCAAGGGAAGAATTCTCAAAGATGAACCAAGGTTATCAGAATTTGAGAGGCAAGACGTTTATTAGGAAGGAGCTAGCTACTGAAATATTGAATTGGTTGGAGGTTTGCAAGCATATCTTCAGAGATGTAAAGTTTGAATGATGTGCAAAAGCGAACATTGGCTTCCACGTAGTTGCACGAAGATGCTATGGTGGTAGGAGATAGTAGTTGCTGAGATGCCTGAAGAGAAAATTACTTAGGTTCGTCCAAAGAAAGGTTTGAGATTCGGTTTATTTCCAGGCTTCAAAGGAGCCTTTTGCTTTGGGAGTTCATAGATTTAAAGCACAAAGATCTGGCAGTGGAGGAGTTTATTCATAAGTTTAATGCTTGGTAGTATTACCAAAAGATGATTAACGCCCCACTGAAGAAGAGTGAGAAGTTTATCCGTGACTTAAACTAGAGTTTGGATCATAAGGTGATGACACACATAACATCTCCTTTTGAGTTTGTTGTGGACATGAAAAAAAGATATGATAATACGTATCAAGATAAGAAGAGAGTCGAGACTAAGCCCAAGGAAGTGCAAAAGAAGTGGTTAGCTCATTTTGCGAAGGGTAAGAAGACTATGCCTTAGGGCAGTAGTGTGGAGACTGTTATGACCCAGGTTATTTCAATTAGGGGCAAAAGGCGCACTATGCATTTAACCAAGCCTTCATAATCTTCCACATTTTTCTTTCTACTAAGATGTGGCCAAACAATCCTATTTTCAAAAATCAATGACAACCCAAAATCAATGCAACTCACCTTAAAAGCTAAGACGTTTTTGTAATTTACTACCCGCATCTCCTACACATCATGATAACCTGACTGCATTGCTTCCATAAACAACGCTTTCTTCTCACTTTCAATCAAAACCCGACCTTCGATATATAACTTTACATGCCTTCATGGATTTCAATTTTCAATATTGTTATAGTAACTTCAATCTCAATTTCTTAAATAATTTTAATGTAAATATTACTTTTTCTCCTGTCTTAAAAGCATAACATGTTGAATTTTGAGCTTTGTGCTTTTGTGTGCGTTTGTACATACTATTTTGCACTAAAAAGAAGTTAACAGACGTTTTTCTTTCTGTATGTCCAAAGGATGTGCTATATATACTGGTGAATATAGTGAGAGCCGCATTTAACAAAGTATATTTTTGTAAAAATCTCAAATTATAAGTTGTGGTCACTCGCCACTTAAGTGGAATGATTTCCAATTTAAATTGGTGTTAGAGATTTTGGATTTGGACGTAAAACAAAAACAATACTTGCCTTACATAAGATGTTAAGACGAAACCGAAACGCCGCTAAAATTTTTGTTCTCGTGTGGCAATACAAAACTGACATACTAATATGCATTATGGATGTCGGTTAACTTTGACATTATTGGCATTTTCAGTCAAACAAATGAATTCATGTGTTTTCTTTAGAGGCCACGTCTATCAACCTTCATTTATTGGGTTTATTTGCAGTCAAGAAAATGAATTAGTGGAACCTACCATATTATATGAGTTGATGATGATGAAAAACAAATGGTTCATATTTATGTAACACATGAGAACAGGCAAAAGGAAGACAAGTGATTCTAGCTTCCATTTATTTGTCTTTCACTCTCCTTTATTTCTTTGAAAAATATCACATCTCAATATTTTTCTTACGTCCTCCGATCTAATCCCAAAATACACCTGTATAAAAAATCACGCTCTATACGAGCATGATTTTTATATTATCCACGCTCCCATGAGCGAGGTTACTATGATAATCAAGCTTGCCATGAGAGAAATTACTATGATCAGCAAGCTTGATGTGAGCGGGGTTACCGTGTGAGGGAGGTTACTATGGTAAAGAAGCTCGATGCGAGCGAGCCTACTTTGGTAATAACGTTTTTATGGGGCATGATTATGTTTTTCCATGCCCAATATCGCTAAGTTTTCATTGTAGATTCACTCTTCCAAAAAAAAAAAAGGGAAGGAGGGAAGAGAAAAATCAATGAATAAAATTGAAAATAGAAAAATCATAAATTTAGTGGGGATGAAAGACAAATCAAGTGGGTTAATGCTAGGAGTCTTCTTCCAATTCACACACAAAAGTTGTGAAATTAAGTTTTTGCTAATGTTTATTTTTTCTCATAATGCATAGCATTCAAATATCATACTACAAGCAGAAACAACCAAACAACTGCCACACGGTTTTACTACATGATCATAACATAAACAGCAAGTTTATCACAGCAAAATACAACCACAAAGAAAGCGGATTAATCTTAAACAAGAAGAAAAAAGGAGGGGAAGAAAAAAAAAACCCTCAGAAATCCCAAGCGGAGGTAGGCCTGAATCTCTTGTAGTTGTTGCTTGTTACTGGACTGTTGATCTGAGGCACCATGAAACAATCATCGTTCATTTGTTTCCTTCCTACATTGAACTGTTGATTCGGTTTCTCTTTCTCGATCCCAAAGTTTATATTCATCGAACCATTGACGTTAGTCTGTAGAAAATTCATCGATTGAACTTGAGGCACCCAAATCTGGAAATCATTTCCAGTTGGATTTGCAAACTCGGGTTCAGAAAACGCAAACATTTCATCGTTCTGCAAACGCAAAATTAAAGCATGGTTGGTAATTAACAACAACATAAAATGATCAAAGTTAGCCTAAATTTAAGTACCTGGTAGAATCCATTCACATCATCAGTTAGCAAATCTTCGACACAGTAACCTGGAAGTGTCTTTGTCAGATACTCCGATATAATGCTTGTGCTTCCATTACTAACAGCCGAAGTTTTTTCTTCAAAACTCGTAGATTTATCTTGACCTACTTTTTCCAGATCACACGTTTTGATGTTCTTATTTTTGTTACCGATATCTGAAATCCGAGCACCGGTTAACAAAAACCTACTATGTTTCATAGTGAGTTTGTTAGCACTATGTACTGAATCATCACAGTTCACGCATAATATTGCCCTGTCCTCTTGACAAAACACATATCCTGCTTTCTCCTAAAATAATATAAATATTTTGTAATCAGTTTATGACACTTACTCAGAAGTTCACAGACCGATTCAGATAAAGTATTACCTTGCATATATCACAAAGAGGTTGAGTTTGGATTGAAGAAGAAAGAGAGAGCCTTTGGTGTTTGCTTGCTACTTTATTTGCATAATGAACTTTCTGGTCACATAAATCGCATAAAGCAGCCTCATCAGCGCAACAGAAAATTGAAGCTTCATCTTGGCTGCAAACATCACACTGTATTTTCATGTGTAGAAGTTGAAATTAGAGATCTAAGTCGAGGTTGCAATGAGAAAGATATAAAATAGAGATGGTGTTATGATGGAGTATAGGAATAGAGAGCAAGCTAACTTATTGTGAATATTATAAGTTTAATGGTACTATCTTTTTTAGAATATATATGAGGAGTGCTAGGGGGACCCGAAATTTCATGGTTAACATAGTCAGGTTAGTGACAAAATTTATGAAGAGATACTGAAATTCAAGATATTTCAGAATTTTTTATCTCTATACCTAACAAATTGACTATATTTGTTTTAAACCTTCTACTGTTACTGATATATGCGTGATAAGTGATCAAAATATCGAGATGACAATCGGTTTAAAGATCAAACCGTACGTAGAAGTTGAAGGTTGTATATATTTCTTTACAAAATTTTGCTGACGTTGTTAGATTTATCTTTGTATTTAGAAATAGGAAATGTTAGACTTACCGTAATTTTTGTGTTAAATATATGCTACAAAACAATTTACTATCATGCAGGGATTAATTACGAGGGATCTATATGTAAATCTTATGTGTTCTACCTTTATGATATCCATTTATAGCACGAAAATTATGGTAAGTCAAGCATTTGTGCTAGAAAATATAAATAGATTTAATGAGCATGTAGGATTCCCTTGGAATTTATGCTATTTTTGATGTGTAGCCTGTTATTATTGGGTAAAATATAACCTGAGGCATCTACTATTAAAGTTTTGTTACAGAGAAAATTGTCTCTTTGTATATTTTGCAGGAGACATGGAATGGTGGTGCAATTTTTAATTATGAAATTAAGATTTGCCAGATCTTAACGAGCATTTCAATCAGTAAATAAAACTGTAATTTGTACCCTTAGCCCAGGTTTAGTGCAAGCTTTTATATTTAATTAGGAGACACAAACAAATCCATGAATGACTAATATCAAAATTAGCATTCATACCAAAGACTCGATATATGTCATTTTCCTTGAATTAAAATGTAAAATTAATACTTTAGTTTATACGTTGTCAAATCCTACCCCTATAACGGTATGCACACTATTTCACTTTAAGCAATTTTACCGTTGGATCAATTATCTCTCATATGTGACGGAAATTGAAAGTAAACCAAACATGTTGCCACTTTTCCTTTTGCTATATATGTAAAATTTTCGCAAATAACCCTTAATACTAACCCTTAACCGATGTTTAACAACATATGCATTTACCAGAATATAAATTAAATGTTTGATTTCCAAATAAGTCTTGATCAAACACATAAAGTTTTATAGGTAGTTTTTTTTATAAAATATAGTTTCTATATAGTTATTCCTGCACATGTAACAGAGATATACGAAAAGAACCAGTATTTTTATGCATCAGATGGGAATGAGATATTCATGTTCAGATGTAAATATTTTTGGGAATTTACGTATATAACAACTTGGAAATAGCTCAGGCATAATTAAATCGGGGAATACTACTATTCTTACAAACTTACAGGTGATTTTGAAAACGTGTACAGCAATAAAAATATAAAGAATACAGAGAAAAGGTGGAACTTGATGCTATGAAGATCAATGTCCCAAACCTATGATTAGAGGTTCGGAATTTTGATGTGTAATCTTAAAATTCAGGGTAAGGTCGTTTTCAATAGAAGGACAAAGCCATAATCGTTGGATTGAATTCATTTGTCAATGGAAGTATTCTGCATTAAGTTTTAATCTTTAAAAAAGGTTTAAGTCCAAAAGCCAACCACATCTTGATCAGCCACTTATAAAAAGACATGTCGTCACTTTGCTAGAGCCTTGTATAGTTGAACGGGATCAAACTATTTACATCAGTAACTTAGTGTGTGTGTGTGTGTCATAATTTCTTTTTCTTTCGTATATTAAAAAAGAAAAAAAAGAGGATACATCTTGCGCAATATTTGTGCTAGATAGTACAATATGAAATTAGAAAATGGGACGCAGTGGAATCAATGCAACACATTAAATTAAAGAATAGAATGGATCTGAAAAAAATGGAGGTGGCATGTGACAAAGTATGGGCATCAAAAGATTAGGTCCCCGTTACTCGCACATAATGTTAAATAAAAGCATTAATGCCATCAACTTGATTATTTTAGCATCCTTTCCTTATCTTTTGTTTATATGACTATATATATATTTTAATAATGGTATATCATTGTGTGTGGGACTAGCTTTTACATTATACATTTCTTTAACTAATCCTGTCAAATGCTCTCTGATATTCTCGAAACATCATCTATGCCATACTTTGCCAAATTATAAACAATATGAAGTAACTATGATAACAATTAGTATTATGTACTAAGTTGATTTTTTGTAAACCAAATTGAAAACTATTTTATTTGATGTGCTTTTGCATTATTTTCTTGGTATGTAAACGCGGAATCTACACTAACGGATTTGTTCTTTAGCTTTGATTCTTAACTTAGCTTGGTGTTGGTCCGCTGTCAACCTACTACCCATGCGTATTACTGTAGATTTGGTAAGTATACTTCATGACCCAATTCAACGTAAGTTTGATTTGTACAATAATGTTATAATATAACTTAACAGCATGATTCATCGATGAAGTAATCAGTATTTTCCCTTTATATAAATTAGAGTTGTTAATAGTAAAATGATATATATATATATTAATAGTTGGCTTGTAAACACAATATTTTGATCCGACCGAGAAGTTCCAGAATTGTCCTTTAGATACAATTCTTTAAAAAAATTCTCCACTAATTGAGCCTAAAAAATAGCATCTACATATTTGTTGTTAATCTCAATGCATCTATTAATTGGCCCTAAAAAATAGCATCTACATATCTGATTCTAAACTTATGCATTATACGTTAGATTCAAAACAGGTTGAAATAAGGAGTAAATAAACTATTATTATAATTCTTTTTTTTGAGTTAAGTGAAAGCATGATAATTCTCGGGTATCAACGTCAACTTACAAAAACGTCTCTCTATAAATATTAACAAATGTTAATATCATTTAAAAATAGAATCTAGCAAATATTTTTTTTTTGCAAATTTATAACACCGTTTTACTTATATTACCAAACTTAATATCGCTCAAAAATACGATCTAACAATAAACTTTCTATACATTTTTGTTTTTTTATTAATCGATAACGGAAAAAAAAATTCAAACTAACAAAAAATTAAACGATACAACTTACAAATAAAAATTCAAACTAACAAAAATATTACACGATGCAACTTCGAAATAAAAATTCAAACTGACTACACATGATTACAACGTAAAATCATAGCTAAATATTTATGAATTTTTTTTGAATATGTTAAGCATATATAATTTGTAAAAAAATCTATTTATCCGCGAATGGTGTACTATTTTCACGCGCGAAGCGCGTGCCGTAACACTCGTATTAATAGTTGGTTTGGAACCGCAAACTTATGGTCCGACCGTGAACTTCCAAAATTGCCCCTATAGGATTTGACAATTAAGATTCCTTTAAATTCAAACTTTCCTTCATAAATATTTACCAAGTCTTTATATTACTTAAAAATAGGATCAACCTTCATATCGCTTAAAAATAGGATCTAACGAATAAACTACTTTACAAATTTGTTTTTTATAAATTAGTAATATAAATAAAATTTTAAACTAATAAAAAATTAGATATTGCAACTTAAAAATTCAAATTTAAATTAACAACATATGATTCAACATAAACATATGGCTAAATATTTATGGAAAACATTTTTTTTAAACGTATTAAACAAATACAATTTGTACAAAAATAATTCAGGTACCTTCATCACGCGCGAAGCGTGTACCGTAATGCTCGTATTAATAGTTGGCTTGAAAACGCAATCTTTTGATCCGACCGCGAAGTTCCAAAATTGCCCTTTATATACAATTCTTTAAACAAATTCTCCACTAATTGATCCTAAAAAATAGCATTTGCATATATGTTCCTAAACTTATTGCATCTATTAAATGGTCCTAAATAATAACATCTATATACTTGATCCTAAACTCATGCATGTAGCACCGCACTTTTATTGCGTGTAATATTATTGTCAACTGTATAGTATGATGAGTAGCGTTAAGAAGTTCAACCTTTTATCATACGTTAGAATCAAAACAGGTTGAAATATGGAGTAAATAAACTATTATTATAATTTTTTGTTCCTGAGTTTAAGTGAAATCAGATATTTGTTTGGTATTCTAACTTACAAAAACATCTCTCTATAGATATTAACAAATGTTAATATCACTTAAAAATAGGATCTAGCAAATGTATTTTTTTGCAAATTCATAACGCTCTTTTACATACATTACAAAACTTAATATTGCTTAAAAATATGATCTAACAAATAAACTTACTATACATTTTTATTTTTTATTAATTGATAGCGGAAGAAATTTTTTTCAAACTAACAAAAAAATTAAACGATAGAACTTAGAAATAAAAATTTAAACTAACAAAAAATTAAACGATGCAACTTAGAAATAAAAATTCAAACGGACTACATATGATTTCAACGTAAAACCATAGCTATATATTTATGAAAATCATTTTTTTGAATATGTTAAGCATATATAATTTGTAAAAAAATTAATTTATCTACGAAGGTTGTACTATTATCACGCACGAAGTGCATGGTGTAACAATCGTGTGTGTATTCAGGATAGAAAATCTTTAACTGTTGAAGCATTAAACATGTAGATTAGTCAACAACTTATAAATTAAAACATGAAGAGACGTATGAAAAGAAACATGTAATTAAGTACTATAATGCTATATATAGTACGATAATGTCAAGTAAAAGGCGACCACGGGCAGTGGTTCGCTGCTCATATTTGTTACTTTGTACTTAATCAACTGGCACTTGCTCATGGGTTTATGGGATATTTCTCGAATCTAGTTGAATAATATTAAAGTTTAAAGCGTACATAAAATTAACTTCACCGTATTAGATTGACGCAGATGTTACATCCAATTATTATACCAGCTTTTTCACGCAAAGCCAAGTTCACAAAAGATGCACGTCG
The DNA here is from genome assembly GCA_030737815.1 of Allium fistulosum. Classification (NCBI taxonomy): domain Eukaryota; kingdom Viridiplantae; phylum Streptophyta; class Magnoliopsida; order Asparagales; family Amaryllidaceae; genus Allium; species Allium fistulosum. Next base: position 1,039,583,008 of record CM060902.1, on the reverse strand, counting down.
TTCGAGAGTTTCATCTGAGCTAAGAGATTTCTGATTATTCTTCCAAATGCATTTTAGTGACACGGGAACTCACATGAAAAATGATAGGGATCAACGTGATTGTATCGATGGTAATTCTTAATTATGACGGACAATGCGCTGAACTTCAACAAAATTAACTTCCAACACATTGAATATGCTTTTCTTAAAATGTTATTGGGCCTCAAAACCTTCTTATTAAATATGAATGGATGTTTCCAGTCATGGCAAATTTCAAACACATTGATTATATTTTTCTTAAAATATTATTGGCCTCGAAACCTTTTTATTAAATGAACGGATATTTTAAGTCATGGCAAATCGTCTTTCGAAAGAATATTGTTCAAAACTTTAATTTTTTGGATGAAAAGTCTAATTTAATTATTTAATTTCTTTTCAAAGTATAATTTTTACCCAAACACCACCTAGCATAGTCAATCAAACTGTCTTGGTTATCCTTTATGCTATCATGCATAGCTTCTTTTATAAAGAATTAATAATATTTGAACATCCAAAATGTCCAACCTTTCCCTCATGAAATTCGATTTCAAGACCTCTAGTATCAAGTTAAAAAAATATACCCTCCAAACAAGTAACCTTTTTTCTACCCTCCCTGAATTTGTAAAACTATCTTTTTAATTTTCATATCCTATTTGTTCTCTATGTCACATAAGTGTTTAAGTTACATGTCATACAATAGTTTGGTATAAATGAAATAACATTCAACCTTTATTTATTTATTTTATATTTTTAAATTTACTCCATTTATAACTCATAGTCCAAAATCAAATTGATATGATTTATATATTTCAATTATTTGAATTTACAAATTTTTGTTTAGCTCCTTAAACTAAAATAGGTGATAATTAATTCATACGTGATACGTTTGACGCATGGTTCGCGTTATTCAGAACGTTATGAAAACTAAAACATTTTGATATATTTAATAGTAAGTTCTATTCATACACCAAAAATCACCTAACATACATCATTATTATTCCTAAAATAATTTGTTACTAAAATAAATTTTTTCTTAATTGCATTTTTTTATCATTCTCTTATAATCCATTAACTTAAAAATAAAAAATTAATGAAATTTGATTAAATCTATACATTTTGATGAAGATGTTAATGAATTTTATTTGCTTGAAACCTAAAATACTAATTATAAAACCTTTCACAAGTAATTGCTGTAATTTAAAAGTATTTAGCTTTCTCCGAAATGAGAGATAATTTTATTGACATGGAATTTTTTTTAAACAATTTAGCAGTTACAATATTAGCACCAAAAATTAAGGTTCACTTTGTTGAATTTTAACTTAATTTAGTGTTAAGAATTTCTAATTTTATGCAAATGAGTTTAAATTTGAAAGAGAGAAGATAGGGAAGATGAAAATAAGCGTAATTTTGTAAAAAGAATGGTGTATGTAAAGTAGTTTTGATGCAGACTACTTTATAGTATTTTTTTAATGTATGTAAAGTAATTGTTGATGTATGAATATAATTAACCATATTTTATTTTCCGATGTGGAGAAATATAGAAATATTATATAAAATGGTAATAAGTGTACATAATCCCTTAACTAAAATATTACCTTTTTATTGGTAGAATAAACGACCATTAATGCTATAACATTAATCGATATCCCTAATCCCTTTGAATATAATTTAGGAAATATTTTTTATTGACTTGTAATTTAGTAAATTAATTTAAAATGGGTCCATATAAAATTGTTAGTGGATTATTCCATATATGTGCAAAAGAAGTTTGTCCATTGATGTGGCAACCAACATTCATGGATATATATGTGATAGAAGTATACTCATTTCTATAGGTATTAGCGGTTACAGATTTTGTAATAGAAGTCTGCTCGCCCATGTGGCTAACAGTTACAAAAATTAACCGATTATCCCTTAGTTGGATATTCCATTATTGTTATAAATAAAATTGGTGAGAAATATTTATTTGACCATTTGTGTATTAGATAGGAAATTATTATTCTACGTATTGAAAACTCATAAGCTACTCTTATTAGAATTACCTAATGTGTTTGTACACGGTGCTAGTTTTATAATGTACAAATGATAGTAAGGTTAAGTACAAATTGTCTATTTTATTGCATCTATTAATTTATTTTGGCTAAGTAAACATTCGATTGTTTTATTGTGTACAACGATAGTTTTAGTAATGTACATATTTGCAAGTTTTATTATGTACATTTGATAGTTTGGACAACGACATCTAATTGTTAAGTGTACTCAGTGTATTTGATACCTTTATGATATTATAGTGTGTTATAGTAAAGTAATTTTATAACAAATAAACCAATGGTGAATTTTGAAAGTAAGTCAATATATTTGAAAATATTTAAAGTTCAATGGTATTTACCAATTATGAAATTTAATATATTTCCTATTTTGAAAGAGTAAAATACTTTGGTATTTTGAGATTGTAAATATTTTAGGTATTTACATTTTTCAAAGAAGTTTGGTTTATCGAGTTTTCTATTTTAGTATATTTGTTACCTTGGTATTTGTCTCCACTTGGTAATTGCTATTTATGAATATTTGTCATTTTTGTGACTTTGAAATTGTGTTCGATTATGTGATTTGTCATGTATTGGCATTGGTTGTGTATTGGCAATTACCACTTAGGGAATTTATTGGTAGTCGACGCTTATCATTTGTAAGGTATTTACCGATTTGAGTAAAGATTGAGAAAATCGTGAGTTTGTGAACTTTGAAAAATTGTAATTTTATGAAATATTATGAAATCTTGGTTTTGCACTAACATTATCAAATTGAGAAATATTGCGAAAATTTGGTTTGTTCAATCTTTGAGAAATTACGGATTATTGGAAAATTTTGGTTTTATACAGTTTTTATGAAATTGTTTTTAAATAAATGAGTATAATTACTCATCGCCTGGTATAGGTTTCCAATAAATATGATTTTGTACAGATGGGAAAAATGTGATTTTGAAAAATTTAAGTGTTTACGCCAAAAGTTGACACAAACACCCTGGGATCCATAGTGGAGAATAAAATGAAGAAAATAACCTAAAAATGAGGAAAACAACAACACCCACCAATTATAGTGGTTTGGCTAATCAAAGACCTACGTCCACTTAAACTTTGGTGAAGTCTTTCATGAGATTTTATTGAACTATTCTTAGGGATCGATGATGATCCGTGGAATTTCAAGGAAAATACAATAGCTTGTTAATAGCTGAAAAAGATCCTCAAAGCTATGCACATATCCCTCTATTTATAGCAGCAGGCCAACGAAAATCACTCACACACGTTCCAGCCCACGTTCCCCATGTTCTGGAGTGGTCAACCGAAGATATCATGGTCATACCATTAACATTCAATGATCGGTACCGGTCCATGCTTAGGGCATGCACTTGCTTCTTGGGTCTTCACTCAACTCTTATGGAACATTGCTTTACTCGTGCCTCCATCTTCATTGCTTAATTTGTATTAAAGGCTAAGATCTAAGTGAATTTCTTGGTTTGGGATTGAGCAATAGAGTTTAACTTATGCGTTAGTTGTTGTAGTTGATAAGGACTTGCGAAGAATCCTACATTGTACAAGCTTCTTTGTAAACAACCCAGCTTAACAGTGCATGAAGCGAATAACCATCAAAAGCCATTATCAGGGATCGGTACCGTCCCTTGGTCAAGGATCGGTATCGATCCAAGTCCTTTGCTGATTTTTGGGGCTTTATACTTGGTGCTCAAAAGTGGAAAGTGTGTAATCATTTGTTGTAACACCCCAGATTTTTGGTAACATTATTTAAAATATTTAATTAGTTAAATAAAATAAAATAAAATAATATATTGCTTAAGGGATTGAGATTTGATTTTAATTAAGAGTAGCCGTGCTATTTAACAATGAATTAAAAGAAGAGTTTAAATTGAAATAGAGGAGGAGTAAAATAGGAAAGAGGCCATTCTATATCCTCCAAACCTTGGCTGTGTATTAGAATACACGTTCATTTCATTTTAAAAAATTTAAAATTAGAGGCTTCCACCATTAACAAGGAAAAGAGGAAGAAAAGCTAGAAAGAAGCTAATTCAAGTCAAATCTATTCATATCTCAATCTCTTTAATCTTTAAAGCTAAGGTGAATATTGTTTACATCTCATTTTTGATTGTATTTTCGTTTTTTAGATGATTGCCAAATATTTTCCATTGATTTGCTATGATTTTGAATGATGGAATGATTATATATACATGTTGATGATTTATGTATGTTCATATTTATATTATGATATGTTTTAAGGTGAAAACCCTATAAAATGACATCCAAATGCCTTGAGAATTTTTATGAAGGTCATAAATAATATTTTAGAAACGAGTTTCAATTTTCAGAATTTTCTGAAATTATGTGGAATTTATATGAATTTTCTAGTAAAGAAAATATTTATTTGGGTTAATAATTAATTTCGGTTAAATAATAAAAGATTGGGGTTTGAAATTTTTATACGTTGGAAAAAAATATTAAAATAGATTTTTTGAAATTTTTGTAAATTTTTCCTAAATGTTTTAAGGGTTATAAAAAATTATTTAAGGTATGGGACTTAAATGTTTTATATAATTAAAAGGAGAAGAGGCTTTTTGTAAATAATTTGAATTATAAAATCTGAAAAGTCGGCAGCACTTTTAACAAAGAGCGGTACTTTTTATTGGTAAAGAAAGAGGCAACCAATCACAATTAGACACGTAAGGCAGGTTAGGTGGAAAGAACTATCTGCTACATGTTTTTCACTGCTTCGACCCCGTCGACACTAGGTTCCGCCTCCTCATCTTCGCTTCCGATATAGTTGAAACTAATGCACATGGTAACAGTTTACTGGTACGTAGTGAATTGGATGTAGGTGGAAGGTAGGGTGCCGAAACTAGGGGTACCGAAGGGGTTGAGGCAGTCCTTTATTTTAAATAAAAGAAATACACCTGCTTGCTTTCGACTAAATGGCTTTCGACAAAGTAGCTTTCGACCAGGTCAAATGATTTAAAGGAAATGGTTTCGAGTGGGTTGCGCCCCTGTTTTTAAATAATTGATTTCGACTAAGTCAAAACCTTTTTTCTACCGCCTTTTTACCTTTCGACCCAGATGGTTTCGAAAGGGTTGTTTTGTTTTCTAAAAACCTGGCCACCTCTCCAATGCTTTCAATAGGATGGTTTCGACACCATCAATTCATTACTTAGGAAATGGTTTCGAAGCAGTTGCTTCGGACTTAAATGTTTTAAGGACCCCTTTTCTATAAGTAAAGTAAAACCCAAATTGGTTTCGAAAAAGATAGTTTTAAATGGCTTTGAAACAGATGCTTTTGACTTTAATGAGTTTCTGATCCTTTTGCTCTATTTGAAGGCAGAATCAAAATTGTTTTGATCGAGACATTATTCAAAGGTTTCGAAAGGTTTCCACATGTTTTAAATTGAACCCAAAGTTCTTTCGAAAGGATTGAGTTTTGACTTTTTCGAAAGGTTTTAATGAATGGTTTCGAAAGGGGTGGTTCCCTAGGGTTTTGAAAGGAATGAAAGGAAGGTTTTCCTATGTTTTCGAAAGGCAATATTTAAAAGGTTTTAAAGGGGGATGTCTTATATTTTGAAGCTTTCGGAGAAAAGAAACGAAAAGTTTTTCCAATAATTTCGAAAGGCAATATTTAATGGTTTTGAAATGGTTTTCCAATGGTTTCGAAGGGGTTACCTTCAATGGTTTCGAAAGGGCTGTTTAACGGTTTTAAACAAAGGTTTCGAATGTCATAGATAGGCAATTTAGCCTAAGTATTTTCAGGTTAAAAAGGGTTTTACTTGTTTTGGAAGGATAGTTAATCCTTATTAAATCTCATCAACATCATTTTGAGTAAAGTGTATAGAATATAGCAAAAATGGCTTAGAGTAAAGCTAAAGATATATTTTCCTTGTATATATATATGATTTGAAGGACTTAATCATTTTGAAAAGGTTTTTAAGGAAAATTTAAAGGGTAGTTAACCCTAAGAAAATAATTCGGACAGTTAGTCCATTTTGCTGGTAGTCGGCCTAGATTTCGGACAGTTAGTCCAGTTTGTGGACAGTCAGCCCAGTTGTATGGACAGATAGTCCATTTGTAGCATAACGGATCCTGCTATTGTATTGTGGGAAGATAGTTCATATATTACTTGTTTTACGGACAGATAGTCCATTTATTAGCATAAAAGATATTGCTATTTTGATATAACCAGTTTGATTGCAGGAAAGGATTTGCAAAATATATGTTTTAAGAGGATATAAGTGAGGGGAAACCATTCCGCTAAGCGGTGTGATCTCACTTAATATCAATAAACCAAGATGTAACAGAATTATTCACACCAAGCTTTATGTCTGACTCAAAGTTTTTGTTTCCCGTTAAACTCTTGGGTACTCAAAAATGATTTGAGTAGGCTGAAGGTTTGGGTTTTTAGGTTTTAGCCTTTTGGCAAATAAAGCTTCCAGAGATGAGCAGGTGGCTGACGGATAGTTAATTAGGATTTGCAGTTTCATTTTGTTTTGATTCCGCTGTGTATATTAGGTCAGATATGACTATATTACTTTGATCAACTAAGGGGGCATCGTCATATGTCGCTCTTGGCATATTTTTGTAATGATTATAATTAATCTTTACTTGGGAAAAGATATGAGATTATGTAATTTGAATATAAATTTGTTTTGAAATGTATTCGGTAACATGTTGTATTTGGAATCTGTGATTTTATTCATATTCAAGTGCTTCTGATATATGGATACCATTATCATTACCGTATTTTGTCACCAGAAGTTAATACTATGGATGACTGCAGCATCTGTAGCACTTAGCGTTTGGTCTCCAGATACGGGATGTTACAACTTGGTATCAGAGCCTGGTTTATGAAAAAATTTAAACTAAAAATGATTTTTAAAACATAATCCTAAGGAATTAGAGTAAGATTGGGGTATGGGTTAACGCTATAGTAACGTACTTGTATTTGCTATATATAAGTATACATTTTATTTCTAGTCTCATATCCTTGTTAAGTTATTTTTCTATATCTTATAATGTTTGAATACAGATATGGGAGGTAGAAGAGGTAGAGCTAACCCAGAAGAGGAGGGCACCGAAGGGAATGCCAGACCTAGTACAAGGAGGACCCCAAGGTCAGGCACAAGCAGAGAATGTAGGTGCTGGAGTCCCACAAGTGGACATGGGAGCTATGTGTTAGTTTTTTGTGAATATGATGCAAGCTGGAGTTGTAGCTGGAATGGTAGGTGAAGGTGCTGTAGGGGCAGGAATTCCAGAAGTTCCAGTAGTTAACCATTATGCTAAGCTGAGTGGAGATTACGCTAAGCTTGGAGGAAAACCTTTTCTAGGGACAGATGATGCTATAGAAGTGGAAATTTTGTTGTTGCACTACGAAAGGATTTTTGCATATTTCGGGCTCAATGATGAGCAAAAAAGGAGATTGGCATCCAGACAGCTTCAGGGAGCCGCACTGTTTTGATGAAACAGTGTGACCGCTGGCGTGGACGAGGAAACTTTGTCATAGGCAGATTTCAAGGGAAGATTCCAGGAGAGGTTTATGTCTACAATGGCACAGTCAGCTCTAATCAAGAAGTTTGCTGAGTTAGAGCAGGGGAGATGTCAGTTCTGGAGTATGCTAGAAAGTTCGAGGAGTTGGCCCATTATTGGTATGCTTTAGTAGATACAGTCATGAAGTGGAACAAGAAGTTTATCAGGTGTTGAAGTGTGACGCCCCACCTCTATACTCACGCTAGCCAAGGACACTACAGAGTAATGTCGTCAACTAGCATGAAGAATAAGGCTGTTGAGGGGCGACCATCCATGTAATTGCTTTGTGCGAGTACCGATATGCCAGATAAAAATATAACTTTTCATCTCAAGAGGAAATCCGACATACCGATACAAACTCAAAGCTACTTCATGGTGGCTATGTATATATACTTCGGAAAACAAATATAGAAATAAACATAACACAAATCAGTCACAGACAATTCATATCACAAAGGCGGAAATAGATATGAATATAACACATGAAAGTGTACATCAGAGTAGTGGTCTAACAAGATCCACAATATCACAAAAGAATAGATACAAGTGCTAGACAAAAGAATATGTATACATCAAGGAGTAAATATCTCAAATGTATACAACAAAAACTACAAGCTAAGTAGTTAACCAAAAGTCAGATGATGGTTCCAAATAGGAAGACAAGAGGAAGCACTTGTAATATCTCAGTCTGACCCGAGTATTATTTAATAAGAAAATAATAAACAAATCAGTCTAGCTATAATTATCAGATAAAATGAGATATAAGAAGAGATATAATAAAAACGCATGATAACCAAAAATGCCATACTACGACAAGTATACATTAGAAAATCCACAAAAGTCATACAATATCTCAATAATCTCAAAGCACTAAAAAGAATGTCATATTCTTTATTTAATTCACCAAGCCACAAATAATGACATACATATCAATGTCAATTGTAAAAGTTGGTGAAACATAAATTCCAGAAATCATCAATGAGAAATCCAGAAATCACAAGAGAGGAAGAAGCCTATCAAAAACGGGAGTGTGAAAACTCCCCAACACGCGTATCATAAAATGGGTCGTTGTCCCATAAAAACGAGCCGAAGCTCCTCCTGACAGGGTATAGTCCCACATTGCGGACTATGAGCCGAAGCTCCTCCTGATGAGCCGAAGCTCCTCCTGATGAGCCGAAGCTCCTCCTGATGAGCCGAAGCTCCTCCTGACAGGGTATAGTCCCCCATTGCGGACTATGAGCCGAAGCTCCTCCTGATGAGCCGAAGCTCCTCCTGACAGGGTATAGTCCCCCATTGCGGACAATGAGCCGAAGCTCCTCTTGATGAGCCGAAGCTTCTCCTGATGAGCTGAAGCTCCTCCTGACAGGGTATAGTCCCCCATTGCGGACAATGAGCCGAAGCTCCTCCTGATGAGCCGAAGCTCCTCCTGACAGGGTATAGTCCCCCATTGCGGACAAAGAGACATCGCACATTGCTAGTCTAAACCATAAAATGATCATCATCGATCATCAAGAAGTGTCAATTACACTAAGCTAGTAAATATATGAGTTTAGCTTCATGCCCCATAACCACTAGCTTAACTTAAATATTTACGAACAAATTGTAGATTTCCACTCGAAAATTGTCACAAGAGTTTCAAACGAACAAGTCAAAAAATTAACTGGCGAAATAAACGCAAGTGTTTCATACCACTTGTTTTGCTAAGCCGTTTAATTAGATTTTCTCATATGAATGAGGTAAAGGTTTGTATATACTAATAGATTGGAAAACGGTTTTATAAACGAGCTTTGTATTAAAAATAGAGTTGAAATCATCTTTGTAAAGAGTTTGAATATTTACTACTAGTATAGAAACCTTTGTATTTTTAAAGTGACAAGCCATAGAAATGATTGTAGAAACAATCAATCATCAAAAATTCACATACGAAGACGTGAATCAAATCTATTTAAACCGATAAAGAATCCATCGAAATGGATATTCAAAAATCTCGAAAAAGGAGTCATCAAAGTCATAATAAATGATAACAACAAATAGGATCATCACGAATCGATTCAAATTGGAAATTCAATCCCAAAAGGCAAAGTGGGCTGAAACAACAAATTCAGTTGACTGAACAGAGATTTCAGTTGACTGAATCATGCCTGGAAACTTTCTGTTTCCAGGTTCAGTCGACTGAACAGAGATTTCAGTCGACTGAATCATGCCTGGAAACTTTCTGTTTCCAGGTTCAGTCGACTGAACAGAGATTTCAATCGACCGAATCATGCCTGGAAACTTTCGGGTTCCAGGTTCAGTCGACTGAACAGAGATTTCAGTCGACTGAATCATGCCTGGAAACTTTCTGTTTCCAGGTTCAGTCGACTGAACAGAGATTTCAGTCGACTGAATCATGCCTGGAAACTTTCTGTTTCTAGGTTCAGTCGACTGAACAGAGATTTCAGTCGACTGAATCATGCCTGGAAACTTTCGGGTTCCAGGTTCAGTCGACTGAACAGAGATTTCAGTCGACTGAACTGGGATTTCCAGTATTTTCAGCCTAAAAATGAAGATGCAATCTCTTTGCAAATGCAACCGGACGAGCAATGGGCGCTAAGGGTTTATGCCAATAGACGACCCGGCCCTATAAGCTCTTTGATGCATCACCAAAAACATGATCAAACATCCATAAAAGGATTTTCATACAAATTTGACTTCAAAAACCAAAAATTGGAATATTCACAAAACCAATCCAAATAAAGGGCAAATGCACATGAAGAAGTGTTAGGAATTCATACCCAACAACCAAAGATAATTATAGTCATAGATGTGAGATAAAAATCTCACATTTTCACAAAATCAATGAAGAAGAAGCTATAGAGCAATGGCAAGGACAATCACTCTTCAATTCCAACCCAACAAGCTTGAATCTAAGCTTAAAAGAGAAACATTTCCTAAATTAGGTTTAGGAAATTTCTGAAATTGAATGGAGAAAGAGTTGGAGAAGATGAAGAGAAGGCTTACCAAAGCTTCTTCTTTGAATTTGGAGCTAGAACTTGGATTTGCAAATTAGGAACTAGGGTTTGGAGTTTTAATTTCCCATTTCTCTCCCCATTTTCAGTTTTTGCTTGAGTTTAAGGAAATGAAATGAAGTGAAGAGGAGAGGGCTGAACTAGGTTATGGAGTTAGTTGGGGTGAAACCCAAACCCAAAGCCCAATAGAAAATAGCAAAATTCGACTTACTCCAAATATATCGATGTTTATACTTAAAAGAGTCACAAATGCCATTTTGGACTCAATGGAAGTGGTCTCGAGTCCCAATTCGACTGTTTGCAAAAAGTAGCTTTTCGGACATCAATCCGATTAACGATTCTATATTTACATAAAATATTTAAATATTCAATCGTAAAATATGCGGGTTGTTACAGACTCCCCTCCTTAAAGAAATTGCGTCCTCGCAATAATTAAGAGGAAAATAAAAAGTAACAACCATAAAAGCATATTAACCCAAAAGAAAATTTGAAATAAGCACCATAAAGTGCACGAAAGAGTAAGTTCGAACGTGTTTGCTCGATGAATTCTCTGGATTCCCAAGAGAAATCCCTATGATTCGAGAACCATTGAACTCTCACAAGAAGAACATCTTTATTTCGAAGGCGCTCAACCTCCGAAGCAATGATGCGAATAGGATGTTGCTCATAAGTCAAATCTGGTGAAACTTCAATTCTCCCAATAACACCAGGCTCAAGAATAAAAGTGGAATCCCTAAGGCATTTCCGTAAATAAGAGACGTGGAAAACGTCATGAATAACAGAAAAATTGAGCCGGTGCAATGGCGTAGTACAATAACGGTACGCCAGATGAACCGAACACCATAAAAGAACATCGGACGCTAGTCCATAAAAGAAATGAGATAAAGCTCAATAAAACGAAGTATATCAAAACGTCCGATGAACTTGATAAAAAGATAATTCCATTCAGACATCATCAAAGAATCAACCACTTGTTGCTTACGACTAAGCGTATTGGCAACACGATTTCCCTTTTGGGAATAAAAAGAATATCAAGATCATAAGATGCTAGGAACTCGAGTCAACATGAAGTTCCTTATGAGAAAATAAATATTCCAAAGATTTATGATCGAGGTGGAGAACAAATTTCTCCCCCAAAAATGATGATGCCAAACTCTAAAAGCGAAAACAATAGCTGCGAGCACTAGATCATGAGTGGCATACCTAGTCTCGATCGGCTTTAATGATTTAGAAGCACAAGTGATAGCACGTTCTCTTTTGCAAGAGAACGGCATCCAAACCAATACGATTAGCATTGGTACAAAAGATAAAATCTTGGTTCCCTTCAGGAATCACAAGAATAAGAGCATCGAAAAGAAAGAATTTCTTTTAAATAATCTTCTTTCCCGAAAAGCTAAAACTTTCAAAATTACATTTATTATGTAATAATCTTTCTAGAAAAATTTACATTTTTACAAGTCAATATATTGTGTCTGACTGTCTCATCAAAGCGTTTAGGAGATTCTTATCGATAACGTTGATCAAGCGCATCGACCAGAATTCTTAAAGCACTCAATGGGCAATACAATCACAAAATCATCTTCTATATGATAAACATGTTTCTTAAAAACCTTTAAGAATATTCTGTGCTCGTTTAAGAGCAAAAATCAAATTGTACTTATAAATAAATCTTATGAAAAAGATTTGCAAAATTTTAAATTGTTGTTTTCATCCAAAATCAATATATACAAGAATGGAGTTATCGAGATCGTAGAATACTCGATTCATAAAATGGATGAAATAAGCTGAACAAACTGAATGACATAATAAGTCGTTCATAAGTTTCATAACGAGTGCGAAATGCGGTAAATGGAATGCTAACTCCCGCAACTCGTAGCAAATGAAAATCGGTGGCAAGGTCGAGCTAAAAAGACCTTAACACCGCTCAAAAGGTTGCTTAGGTGATAATCCTAAGACAACTCAAAAATACCGGAAAATTCTCAAACTACATGAATGAGAGAAATAACACTTTCCTCATCATGTGAGCTTAAAGAATAAAATGATGCCATCAAATTGGAATCAAAATCACAAAGGAAAAACAGAAATCTACTTAACAGATTGAAAATGTCGAAGATGAATAGTCCACACGGGACAAAGGATATGGCTTCATAATAATTAAGCCAATCCTTACAAAAGTCAATTCCGAAGCATAAGTAAAAAATCGGCTTGGAAAGAAAAATCACATAAAATAATTTCGACATCAATAAAAAGAAAATTGAGTGTTGCGGATCCACCAATCCAGATTCGCAATCCTCAAAGAAGTCATCAAGCCCAGAAATATTTAAAGAAAAGAATCACAAGTTCTTTTGATATAAAAATAATGAGATGAAACCCATATCAAAAAGAACTCGAATAAGATAATCACAAAATAAATGTCATCAAGGATAGAATGGATACCTTGACTAAGAGAAGTGCCACTAGGAGCTCGCACTACATTCAGCTCTCCCTCTCTCTTGCTTTGATGTTTGGGACATGAAGATATATAATGATCCGCACTTTTGCATTAGCGACAAGAAATAGGCCTTGGACACCTATTTATATGATGGTCCTTAGAGCCACAATTGTAGCATTCTCCACGATTAGGGATGGGAGTCTTTGCTATAGAAGTCACTTGCTTCACCCTCTTGTTTGGATTAGGACTTTCGAACTTAATAAAGGGATGCCTCTTCTTATTGACACCCACAATCTCAACATCGCTTTCTCTATCGGCCTCTTCAAGTCGAAGAGCGATATCTATAAGCTGATCGAAAGAAACTTCTAGTTTCAAAAGTAAAGGCTTTTTAAGATTCTTGTTCAAGCCATAAACAAATCTCTGATTTTTCTTCAATGGGGTATTAATATATTCGACCACATATTTAGAGAGATATTCAAAAGATGCGACATAATCTGCCACCGAAGATTCACCTTGAACAAGGTCAATAAAGCGTCGAGCTAAAGTTACTTTTTCAGCCTCCGGCACAAACTTCAATTCGAATCTTTCTCGGAATTGCTCCCAAGTAAGATCCATTTCATTAATCTCCAAAGTCAAGAGCTCATACCAATCTAATGCTTTTTCTTGGAGCATGCTAGAAGCCACTTGGACTCGATGTAAATCAACAAGATTCATGCGAGAAAAGATGCGATTGCACGATTTGAGCCAAGCTTGGATTTCTATAACACTTTCGGATCCCTTGAATGGCCTTCCACCCAAATCGGTATAGTCTCTGCACAAGCGTGCAAATCCAGATCTAGGATGAGTAGGCTCTGGGATGGGTCCGACAGCTTGAGCATTCTTTACAAGATCTAAAAGCTGTTGGGCAGACATGAATACTCCCTCTTGAGGAGTAGCACTGGGTTGACCGGCACTGGGTCGGTTTGATCTAACCATCTCTCTTCTTTAAGAAAGAAAGAAAGAAGAAAAAGGTTATTCTCAAAATGAATATCAAACAATCATGATTGATAAAACAAGGAATCATAAAAGAAAATAGGATAGAACGGGTCCAATTGACTCGAATAAAATCCTAAGGCATGACTCCTAAGAAAGGCTTAGGACAATGATCCTTGCTAAATTATTCTATATTGTTCCGAAGTTTGGCTCTGATACCATGCTGTGATGCTCCACCTCTATACTCACGCTAGCCAATGACACTACAGAGTAATGCCTTTAACTAGCATGAAGAATAAGGCTGTTGAGGAGCGACCATCCATGTAATTGCTTTGTGCGAGTACCGATATGCCAGATAAAAATACAACTTTTCATCTCAAGAGGAAATCCGACATACCGATACAAACTCAAAGCTACTTCACGGTGGCTATGTATATATACTTCGGAAAACAAATATAGAAATAAACATAACACAAATCAGTCACAGACAATTCATATCACAAAGGCGAAAATAGATATGAATATAACACATGAAAGTGTACATCAGAGTAGTGGTCTAACAAGATCCACAATATCACAAAAGAATAGATACAAGTGCTAGACAAAAGAATATGTATACATCAAGGAGTCTAAATCTCAAATGTATACAACAAAAACTACAAGCTAAGTAGTTAACCAAAAGTCAGATGATGGTTCCAGATAGGAAGACAAGAGGAAGCACCTGTAATATCTCAGTCTGACCCGAGTATTATTTAATAAGAAAATAATAAACGGATCAGTCTAGCTATAATTATCAGATAAAATGAGATATAAGAAGAGATATAATAAAAACGCATGATAACCAAAAATGCCATACTACGACAAGTATACATTAGAAAATCCACAAAAGTCATACAATATCTCAATAATCTCAAAGCACTAAAAAGAATGTCATATTCTTTATTTAATTCACCAAGCCACAAATAATGACATACATATCAATGTCAATTGTAAAAGTTGGTGAAACATAAATTCCAGAAATCATCAATGAGAAATCCAGAAATCACAAGAGAGGAAGAAGCCTATCAAAAACGGGAGTGTGAAAACTCCCCAACACGCGTATCATAAAATGGGTCGTTGTCCCATAAAAACAAGCCGAAGCTCCTCCTGATAGGGTATAGTCCCCCATTGCGGACTATGAGCCAAAGCTCCTCCCGATGAGCTGAAGCTCCTCCTGATGAGCCGAAGCTCCTCCTGACAGGGTATAGTCCCCCATTGCGGACTATGAGCCGAAGCTTCTCCTGATCAGCCGAAGCTCCTCCTGACAGGGTATAGTCCCCCATTGCGGACAAAGAGACATCGCACATTGCTAGTCTAAACCATAAAATGATCATCATCAGTCATCAAGAAGTGTCAATTACACTAAGCTAGTAAATATATGAGTTTAGCTTCATGCCCCATAACCACTAGCTTAACTTAAATATTTACGAACAAATTGTAGATTTCCACTCGAAAATTGTCACAAGAGTTTCAAACGAACAAGTCAAAGAATTAACTGGTGAAGTAAACGCAAGCATTTCATACCACTTGTTTTGCTAAGCCGTTTAATTAGATTTTCTCATACGAAAGAGGTAAAGGTTTGTATATACTAATAGATTGGAAAACGGTTTTATAAACAAGCTTTGTATTAAAAATAGAGTTGAAATCATCTTTGTAAAGAGTTTGAATATTTACTACTAGTATAGAAACCTTTGTATTTTTAAAGTGACAAGCCATAGAAATGATTGTAGAAACAATCAATCATCAAAAATTCACATACGAAGACGTGAATCAAATCCATTTAAACCGATAAAGAATCCATCGAAATGGATATTCAAAAATCCCGAAAAAGGAGTCATCAAAGTCATAATAAATGATAATAACAAATAGGATCATCACGAATCGATTCAAATTGGAAATTCAATCCCAAAAGGCAAAGTGGGCTGAAACAACAAATTCAATTGACTGAACAGAGATTTCAGTTGACTGAATCATGCCTGGAAACTTTCTGTTTCTAGGTTCAGTCGACTGAACAGAGATTTTAGTCGACTGAATCATGCCTGTAAACTTTCTGTTTCCAGGTTCAGTCGACTGAACAGAGATTTCAGTCGACTGAATCATGCTTGGAAACTTTCGGGTTCCAGGTTCAGTCGACTGAACAGAGATTTCAGTCGACTGAATCATGCCTGGAAACTTTCTGTTTCCAGGTTCAGTCGACTTTATAGAGATTTCAGTCGACTGAATCATGCTTGGAAACTTTCTGTTTCCAGGTTCAGTCGACTGAACAGAGATTTCAGTCGACTGAATCATGCCTGGAAACTTTTGGGTTCCAGGTTTAGTCGACTGAACAGAGATTT
Source organism: Allium fistulosum (assembly GCA_030737815.1). Taxonomy (NCBI): domain Eukaryota; kingdom Viridiplantae; phylum Streptophyta; class Magnoliopsida; order Asparagales; family Amaryllidaceae; genus Allium; species Allium fistulosum. The sequence continues at coordinate 1,039,566,633 of CM060902.1, read as the reverse complement.
CAGTCGACTGAACTGGGATTTCCAGTATTTTCAGCCTAAAAATGAAGATGCAATCTCTTTGCAAATGCAACGGACGAGCAATGGGCGCTAAGGGTTTATGCCAATAGACGACCCGGCCCTATAAGCTCTTTGATGCATCACCAAAAACATGATCAAACATCCATAAAAGGATTTTCACACAAATTTGACTTCAAAAACCAAAAATTGGAATATTCACAAAACCAATCCAAATAAAGGGCAAATGCACATGAAGAAGTGTTAGAAATTCATACCCAACAACCAAAGATAATTATAGTCATAGATGTGAGATAAAAATCTCACCTTTTCACAAAATCAATGAAGAAGAAGCTATAGAGCAATGGCAAGGACAATCACTCTTCAATTCCAACCCAACAAGCTTGAATCTAAGCTTAAAAGAGAAACATTTCCTAAATTAGGTTTAGGAAATTTCTGAAATTGAATGGAGAAAGAGTTGGAGAAGATGAAGAGAAGGCTTACCAAAGCTTCTTCTTTGAATTTGGAGCTAGAACTTGGATTTGCAAATTGGGAACTAGGGCTTGGAGTTTTAATTTCCCATTCCTCTCCCCATTTTCAGTTTTTGCTTGAGTTTAAGGAAATGAAATGAAGTGAAGAGGAGAGGGCTGAACTAGGTTATGGAGTTAGTTGGGGTGAAACCCAAACCCAAAGCCCAATAGAAAATAGCAAAATTCGACTTACTCCAAATATATTGATGTTTATACTTAAAAGAGTCACAAACGCCATTTTGGACTCAATGGAAGTGGTCTCGAGTCCCAATTCGACTGTTTGCAAAAAGTAGCTTTTCGGACATCAATCCGATTAACGATTCTATATTTAAATAAAATATTTAAATATTCAATCGTAAAATATGTGGGTTGTTACATGAAGCCTGAGTTAGCTAGGGCCACATTACCTCATATTAGAGATCCTTCTAACTTTTTTGTGGAGATAGCCTTAAGGCATGAGGAGATTCTTGATTCTCTAGAAAAGGGTAAGGCAAAAGAAGTCCAAGTTAGGCAGAATTAGATGAGGAAGTTCTTTCCAAAGAAAGGTGCTCAGAAGGGTGGAACAGCTAAGAAGGGGAAGTCTGAGATTGTCTTTTTCAAGTGCGATAAGAAGGGGTACTTTGCTAATGAGTGTCGTGCTGGGAAGGCTAAGGAGGTGACTGGAAATAAGGATGTCAGATGCTTCAACTGTGACCAGATTGGCCATTATAAGAGCCAGTACAAGGAGCCCGCTAAGGACGGAAAGGGCAAGGTGTATGCATTGGAACCTGCTACTTCTAAGCCAACAACTCAGGAAAAAGGAATGGAAGTCTTGGGAGGTACGCTTCAGATTCATGGTATGCTTGTTAGCGTTCTATTTGATATCGGGCATTGCATTCTTTTATATTTGAATGTTTGATAAATAAGCTTAACCTAGAACCCACATATTTAGTTACTTCCTTACGGGTTGCGAATCCATTATGAGGGTATGCAACTCTAGGGTTGAGATGTGACCAGTTAGAGTTTTACCTGTGAGGTCATACTTTTGTTTGTAGTTTGCATGTGTTTGATTTTGTGGGGTTCAGGATTATTCTTGGGATGGATTAGTTAAGTGAGTACGATGCTAGGATATTTTTCCAAGATAGGAAAATATCGCTTAGACACCCAGATTGTAGTGATCAGATAGTTTATGCCGTGGAAGGTTCTTGTGGTGAGATGTATGCTTTGTTGGATGCTATGGAGTTGGATGATGAGTTAAGTCTAGTTTTCGTGGTTAGAGAATTCGCAGATGTTTTTGAGCCTGTAGTTGGATTGTCGCCGAAACGAGCCATTGAGTTTCAGATAGATTTGGTTCCGGGAGCAGAACCAGTGAGTAGACCGCCAAACAGGATGACCCCTACAGAGATGAGGGAGTTAAGGGTGCAGTTGGTGGATTTAGAAAGCAAGAGTTTTATCAGGCCAAGTAGTTTGCCTTGGGGAGCAGCCACAGTGTTTGCTAAGAAGCCGGATGGATCGTTAAGGCTATATATCGATTATCGTAAGTTGAATGAGAGGATGATAAAGAATCGATATCCATTGCTGAAGATTGACGATTTGTTCGACTAGATGAGTGGAGCCAAGGTATTCTTGCAGTTGGATTTGGCGACAGGTTTCCATCAGCTCAGAGTAGCAGAGGATAATATACCTTTGACGACGTTTAGGACCAGATATGGGTCGTACGAATGGTTAGTTATGCCATTCAGACTGACTAATGCACCAGCTTTCTTTATGGATGTGATGAACCGGGTTTTCCGAGAGCACTTAGATAGGCTCGTATTAGTTTTCATAGATGATATTTTGATATACTCTAAGGATGAAAGAGATCACGAAGTTCATATTATAGTGGTGCTTGAGATGCTGAGGCAGCGTTAGCTAAAGGCAAAGTTCTCGAAGTGCCATTTTTGGAAGAAGGAAGTGAAGTTTCTTGGTCATGTAGTCTCAGAGGAAGGGTTGTCCGTAGATCCAACTAAGATTGAAGCAGTGAATAGTTGGAAGAGACCCAAGATAGTGACGAAGATAAAGAGTTTCCTTGGGTTGGCTGGTTATTATCGGAGATTCATTAAGGATTTCTCACGGATAGCGGCACCGATGACCAAGCTAACAAGAAAGGATTTGAAGTTTGTATGGACCGGTAAGTGTAGGAAGCATTCCAGAGTTTGAAACACTTATTGACCCATGCGCCTGTGATGGTTGTTCCAGAAGAGAATCAGGATTTGGTGGTTTACACCGATGTGTATGGAACTAGACTAGGAGCTGTGCTGATGCGGGGGTTAAAGTGATTGCCTATGCTTCTAGATAGCTTAGACTGCATGAAGTCAGGTATCCGACACATGATTTAGGGTTGACTGCAGTTATTTTTGCTTTGAATGTGTGGAGACATTACCTTTTAGGAGAAAGGTTTAAGTTATATACATATCATATTTCGCTGAAGTATTTGTTCTCTCAGAAGGAGTTGAACATGAGACAGCAAAGGTGGTTAGAGTTTATCGCCGCTTATGATTTTGGGATTGAGTACACACTGGGGAAAGGCAACAAGGTTGCAAATGCACTTAGAAGGAAACATTAGAATGCAGTATTGGCAATGATTGCTAAGTGGAAGGATTTGGAGGCATTAGCAGATTGCAGAGTGTAGTGAAGATCCGACGCTGGGTCTAGTGGAGATACAGTTGTATTATCTTGTTTGGAAGTTTGACAAGTGTTGATTGAAATGATTGCTTCTAAACAGATGGATGATCCAGTGTTAGTTAAACGGATCAGGAAGCTAAGAGATGGAACCAAGAGCGATGACTTGAAAGATTTCAATCTTGACCAGAATAGGAGGTTGAGAAAGAAAGGGAGATTATGTGTTCCGAGTGTAGGAAACATAAGGAAAGAAGTCTTAGAGGAATGCCATCGTTCAAAGTTCTATATTCACCCAGGAGGTACTAAGGTGTATTGGGATATGAAGAGGAGTTTCTTCTGGGAAGGTATGAAGCGGGATATTGGGTTGTGTGTGAAGCAGTGCATGATTTTCCAACAAGCAAAGGCCGAACACCAGAAACCAAGTGGGTTGCTTCAGCCATTAGATATTCCAGTATGGAAGTGTGATTCTATCTCTATGGATTTTGCTGATGGGTTGCCAAGGTCGAACATGGGAAATGATAATTTATGGGTCATAGTGGACGATTGACCAAGAGTGCCCATTTCATTCCAGTTAGGTCAACCAGAACAGCACCTGTTTTGGCAATGCTATTTATGAAGAATGTGGTTAGACTGCATGGAATTCCTAGTAGCATAGTTAGTGGTAGAGACCCTTTGTTCACTAGCGAGTTCTGTAAGAGTCTGTAGGAAGTTTTGGGAACCAAGCTCAAGATGAGTACCGCTTACCATCCGCAGACAAATGGGCAAACAGAAAGAGTTAACAAAATCTTGGAAGATTTGTTAAGAGCTTGTGTATTATATTTCGAGGGATCATGGGAAGACCATCTGCATTTAGTCGAGTTTTCGTATAACAACAGTTATCAGACTAGTATTGGGATGGCACCGTTTGAAGCTTTGTATGGAAGGCCTTGCAAATCTCCCGTATGTTGGCTAGAGACTGGGGATAAGTTGGTTCTTGGTCCAGATTTAGTCAGAGAAGCTGCAGAAAAGATTGAGGTCATTCGGGCTAGAATGAAGGAGACTCAGTTTAGGCAAAAAAATTATGCAGACAAGACACAGAAAGATCTAGAGTTCTCAGTTGGAGATCAGGTTTTCGTCAAAGTGTCACCAATGAAGGGTGTGATTAGATTTGGGAAATCGGGGAAATTAGCACCGAGATTCATTGGACCTTTTCCTATTGTTGAGAGGATCTGGAAACTTGCATATAGAGTTGAGTTACCGAGCATTTTGGCAGGAGTCCACGATGTTTTTCATGTTTCTCATCTCATAAAGTGTGTTAGAGACCCGTGGACTGCTATTGCTTCAACTGTGCTAGATGATTTGGTGGTAGAACCGGATTTGACTATAGTAAGGAAGCCAGTTCGCATAGTCGCGAGAGATGAGAAGAGGCTTAGAACCAAGACGGTCAGATTAGTCAAAGTCCAGTGGAGCGACGATGACAAGGACTGTACTTAGGAGATTGAGAGCAGGATTAGAGATACTTATCCTGACTTGTTTGATGGTATGTTTTACCTTCTTATTTGATTTTGTGTACCTTATCATAATTTCCAGGACGAAATTCTTTAAGGAGGGGAGTTTGTACCACCCCAGATTTTTGGTAACATTATTTAGAATATTTAATTAGTTAAATAAAATAATATATTGATTAGGGGATTAAGATTTGATTTTAATTAAGAGTAGCTGTACCATTTAACAATGAATTAAAAGAAGAGTTTAAATTGAAATAGAGGAAGGGTAAAATAGGAAAGAGGTCATTCCTATATCCTCCAAACCTTGGCCATGTATTAGAATACATGTTCATTTCATTTTAAAAATTTTAAAACAAGAGGGCGGCCACCATTAACAGGGAAAAGAGGAAGAAAAGCTAGGAAGAAGCTAATTCAAGTCAAATCTATTCATATCTCAATCTCTTTAATCTCTAAAGCTCAGGTTAATAATGTTTAGATCTCATTTTTGATTTTATTTTCGGTTTTTAGATGATTGTCGAATATTTTGCATTGTTTTGCCATGATTTTGAATGATGGAATGATTATATATACATGTTGATGATTTATGTATGTTCATATTGATTTTATGATATGTTTTAAGGTGAAAACCCTATAAAATGACATTAAAATGCCTTGAGAATTTTTATGAAGGTCATAAATAATATTATAGAGATGTGTTTCAATTTTCGGAATTTTTTGAAATTATGTGAACTTTATATGATTTTTCTAGTAAAGAAAATGTTTATTTGGGTTAATGATTAATTTCGGTTTAATAATAAAAGATTGGGGTCTGAAAATTTTATATTTTGAAAAACATATTAAAATAGATTTTCTGGAATTTTTGTAGATTTTTCCTAAGTGTTTTAAGGGTTATATAAAATTATTTAAGGTATGGGACTTAAATGTTTAAATAATTAAAGAGGAGAAGGGGTTTTTTGTAAAATAATTTGAATTATAAAATCTGGAAAGTCGGTAGCACTTTTGACAGAGTGCAGTACTTTTTATTGGTAAAGAAAGAGGCAACCAATCATAATTAGACACGTAAGGCAGGTTAGTTGGAAAGAACTATTTGCTACATATTTATCATTGTTTCGAGACCGTCGGCACCAGGTTCCGCCTCCTCATCTTCGCTTCCGACATAGTCGAAACCAATGCACATGGTAACTGTTTACTAGTACATAGTGAATTGGATGTAGGCGGAAGGTAGGGAGCTGAAACCAGGGGTTCCGAAGGGGTTAAGGCAGTCCTTTGTTTTAAATACAAGAAATAAGCCTGCTTGCTTTCGATTAAATGGCTTTCGACAAAGTAGCTTTCCACCAGTTCAAATGATTTAAAGGAAATGGTTTCGATTGGGTTGCGCCTCTGTTTTTAAATAATTTCTTTTGACCAAGTCAAAACCTTTTTGCTGCTGCCTTTTTACCTTTCGACCTAGATGGTTTCGAAAGTGTTGTTTTGTTTTCTAAAAACCTGGCCACCTCTCTAATGCTTTCGAAGGGATGGTTTCGACACCATCACTTCATTACTTAGGAAATGGTTTCGAAGCAGTTGCTTTGGACTTAAATGTTTTAAGGACCCTTTTTCTATAAGTAAAGTAAAACCCAAATTGGTTTCGAAAGAGATAGTTTTAAATGGTTTCGAAACAGATGCTTTAGACTTTAATGGATTTCTGATCCTTTTTCTCTACATGAAGACATAATCCAAATGGTTTCGACCGAGACATTTTTCAAAGGTTTCGAAAGGTTTCCACATGTTTTAAGTTGAACCCAAAGTGCGTTCGAAAGAATTGAGTTTTGACTTTTTCGAAAGGTTTTAATGAATGGTTTCGATAGGGGTGGTTCCCTAGGGTTTCGAAAGGAATGAAACAAAGGTTTTTCCTATGTTTTCGAAAGGCAATATTTAAAAGGTTTTAAAGGGGGATGTCTTATATTTTGAAGCTTTCGGAGAAAAGAGAGGAAAGGTTTTTCCAATAATTACGAAAGGCAATATTTAATGATTTCGAAAGGGTTTTCCAATGGTTTCGAAGGAGTTACCTTCAATAGTTTTGAAATGGTTGTTTAACGGTTTTAAACAAAGGTTTCGAATGTCATAGATAGGCAATGTAGCCTAAGTATTTTCAAGTTAAAAAGGGTTTTGACTTGTTATGGAAGGATAGTTAATCCTTATTAAATCTCATCAACATTATTTTGAGTAAAGTGTATATAACATGGCAAAAATGGCTTAGAGTAAAAATAAAGATATATTTTCCTTGTATATATATATGATTTGAAGGACTTAATTTGAAAAGGTTTTCAAGGAAAATTTAAAGGGTAGTGAACTCGACAGTTAATCCATTTTGCTGGCAGTCGGCCTAGATTTCGGACAGTCAGTCCAGTTTGCGGGCAGCCAGCCCAGTTGTATGGACAGATAGTCCATTTGTAGCATAACAGACCTTGCTATTATATTGTGGGCAGATAGTTCACATATTACTTGTTCTACGGACATATAGTTCATTTATTAGCATAAAGGATATTGCTATTTTGTTATAATTGGTTTGATCAACTAGTTCGGTTGCAGGAATGGTGTAACGACCCGGATTTTTAGTCGTTTGATTTTGAACATTTAAATGGTTTTAAATGTTGAATTTGAGATATAAATTGATTTGAATATGAAAATTTTGGTTGAAATTTTAAAATAAAACTTAAGTTCCAAACATAGCGATTTATTTGATAAATTTAATTGTTGAATTAAAAAAATTGAAAATCGTTTAAATAACTGAATTGATGCTGAATATGAATCAAAAATGTTCTCTAATGTTGATATAAATTCTATTTGGATTAGAATTGAGTTAGTAGATTTTTAAAACTGAAATTTCAAATGATTTCGCCAATTTTTGAGATCTTCGATTGAATCGACGCGTTAAAATAGCGATCTGGGGCACAGTCTTGGATTTTGATGAAACCAGTTCCATTGGATCTGTAATAATTTATTATTATCGGATCTCAAATTTCATAGCGATTGGATTTACCGTTTGGTCGTACGGGATAGAAACGCGTAGAAATTAATATCGAAAATTTAATATTTTAACTGGGTTCAAAAAGCTATCTTCTCCATACGATCGAATTAGATCTCGGAACTTGATCCATTGCATTCGGAATAGGGATATAACAGTAGGGACGTCGAGCGGCACACCTCGATTGGGATCCGATATTTAGGGTTTGATATTTTAAAATTTTAATTAATATATTTCAAATCAAATTTATTATAGCCGTTTTAACATCCCTTCAGCCCACTCTATACTGAGACAAGCCACCCTACCATGTACGAGCTACTTTCTTCCTTGATTTAAAATCACGTGCGTTCCCTCTCTTCAATTCTAAATGCACAGAACAAAAAAAGGGAGAAAACAATTTATATTTCAATTTTTATTCAATAGAAAATTTGCAAACAAATTTTTTAAATTCTGGTATCAATACGCTCGCCATATATATTGATTTCCGGAGGATGCGAGGCTGTTTATTTTTATCGCATTCGACAGTAACTGAGCTATGAAACTAGGGTTCCATATTGCCTTCGATTTAGAGCGAATTTGTCGATTTGGGCATTGGGAATGTGTTCGTGAGGCGGAGGAGAAGCGGCGCCTTGGAGTTGGTGAGGTTCGATCATCGTTTGTCCATTGCGACCTGGTGGTTTATCGTACAGGAGCCATGGTCATGTTTTATAGGGGATGACGGAGGCAACTTGATGGGTATCGCCGAGTGCGGTTCGTCAAGAGGGAGCTGTTGGCGAAGACAGAAATTAATTTCGTCGACTATTATGGCATATCAATGGATATGCGTGCACGACAAGTTGGGTTAATGTGTGCGTGTACAGGCAAATGGAAATGGGAAGAAGAAGTTTGGAGGGTAATTTCGTAATTTAAATATAAGCTATTTGATTTAAAATTAAATTATCAATATTTTATAAAATGTATATCTCTCTCATACGAGGTCCGATCATGGTGAAACATTTTGTGTTGCGATCGTGACAACGAGAGCTTCGCAATGAAACTGGTTTGGACGGATCTGGAAACTATTGAAATTGGGCTAAAATCGGACGTCGTCCAATTTTAGTTCCAAAACGGAACGTCTCGGCGACAACAGAAAATAAAGGTGAGTGTTTTATACACTCACGACGAACGAAATATGTTTATGTTAGTTAAATTTATATCGTGAAGTGATTTAAATTTATTGACTGCTGTTGAGTAAATTTAATTGACATTTAAATTGATATGAATTAAAATTATAGGAATTTGAATTGGCAGTTCAAATTGAAATGGGAATTAAATTGTTAGTTAAAATCCCGATTATTGATGATGAGCTGATTGCTGTGATATTTTGACTGTTTGGATCGCCTGATTGTGATGGATGCTATTGATTGATATTTGGATGATTTGGATGTTTATTTAATTTATATATGTCCTGTTATCACCTTGTAATTTATTTACACTATATAAAACTGTAAATCGAATTATATCGAATAAATTAAGAAATAGATTGAAATGATATATACCTATGACATTTATTTGGATTGAAATGATATATATCCATCCCTGAAATTAAATCGAAACAATTATTCACTTGGCCATAGGATAGAAAATTATATACGGACAACGGACTGGTTAATTTAAATGATTTTAAAAATTGTGATTTGAAATTATTTAAACGATTTTAATTTTAAGAAATAAAATCAAATTTATGGAAATGGAATCATTTTTGAACTCAAGCTTAAAATGTTAAAAATGAATTTGCCAACCGGAATTGTTTAAAGAATCGGGTTTGAAATTTTGAAGTTATAATTAAGAAACCACTTGAATTCCGGAAATTGATTTGTTTTAAAACAATTTGAACTCTTACTCAAACTTTGAAATAAATCCAAGTAAAAGTAATTTTAAGGGATATTTCGAAATTTGGGGTCGAAATTGAATTATTTATAAAGATTTGAATCTTAAATTGTATATTGAAGTTAAATTTAATTTAAGTGATTTAAATCGATATTCTGAAATCGAACTCGAATTTATATAAATCGAAATGGTTTAAAATTGAGAATTGAAATGAAACAAATTGGAATAGAATTGAAATTAGTTGGAATTGAAATCGAAATTGGATTAATTTAGAATTGAAATTGAAATTGATTCAAATTAAAATTGGAGTCGAAGTTAATTCGAATTGAAATAAGAATTGAATCTATTTAAATGGAAATGGAAATTGAAAGTGATTTGAATTGGAAAATTTGAAATTAAATCAGTTTGACTTTGAAACTATTTTCAAATAAATTATTTTAATATAAACTATTTAAATCTATCTTTTTAGATATTCAAATTAATTTGATTTTCCAAGCTATTTACTATATAAACCATTTTAATACTCAAACTATTTTCTACTAAACTATTTGAACTAATTAAACTATTTTAAAACTATTCAAACTAATTTCTAAAAATTTTAACTGGTCAAGGCTGGAATGTTATATTTAAATCATTGATTTAAATACAAATTCGGTTAAAATGAAGTTATAACCTAAACTGAAATTCGAAACATTTGTGGAAGCGAAACCGAGATATTGAGGAGAAAATGATTTTGAGTGATATAGTATATTTTGAGTAAATACGATGATTTCGGAATGAAATTGATTTTGAAGCGAATATGATATTATGATATCAAGTAGAATTGTTTTTGAAATATTAAAGTACCAACGATGTAAAACGACGTTTGGTTGTTAAAAAGAATGGTGCCTCTTATTGGTATGCTCTCTGTCAATATTGGAACCACTTTAACAACTGTGTACGCGAAGGAGACTCCAGAATTAAGTGGTTGGATTTGGCGATGATTGCTAGATTTGAAGAAAGAGAACGATGATGGATAGACCCTGGCACTTGTGCCAATTTGAAATGACTAAAACAGGATGGCTTGACAAGGCAAAGTGGGCTAATTACCCCTAGCGGACATCCATTCTTCGATTTTCTTGGACTCGGTCCATATTATTACTCTTGTTGTTGGTTTCGATTGGTGCACCTTGATTTGGGATAGCCTCCCTTTGACTCGATATGGGATGGATGGACGTGGTGGGTGGTCATGGTTATGATGCGTTACCACCAGCCGTGCGACCCGAACTGGTAGTACCCTACCTTGGGCATTGCCTCACATGCCTTGTCATACTTTTATCCCTATAAGAGACCCCTAAGATATTTTTTTAGTGTTGTCATATCACGACGCATCCCTATCCACCGACGATTTACTGGTGTTTTATATGCAAACAGTACGACTATGCTTAAAAACACGTTAGGGGGGATCAATGTAAAGCCTTAACGCTAAGAAAAATATTTATTTTACTGATTAGACATTATATATGTAGTATATTCTACGACGTATAAATATTTTGACGGATCCTTAAGAGATGGAAAATCTCGTAACATCTCTTAAGTTATTGCATGCACATTATACACCGAATAGGAGATGTAAAACCCCATAAACATCTCTAACGCCACGACACCCATGTTATAGGCAATATCGATTTGACTCACATACAAATATTTTAGTCCTGACTCGAGGGTTTTGTCTTTTCATTATGCTCAGGTCAGCCCTGAGTTTTCAGCTTATTGAAGATTTATTCTGGAGGACAAAGACGAAGATTTGGTTTATTATTACTATTATTATATTCTCTGCATCATGATGTTCTGTTGCATTATTTATTTATCCCTGTTGTATATACTACTCTGATAAATGTTGTATAAATTATAATCAAATGTATAATATAAGCAGCTTCATGAACGGTTTATTTGATTATTATATTTTATCGTTCCACTGCGAGATTCTGTGTTTGTTTTCTTCTTCTTTTCTTATTTTTCTTAATTAACCCCATTGATTATATATATTCCAGATTGTTTAAGTTGGACATGTGTGGATTATTGTCGATTTAAACCTTTCGAAATATGGGTCATCACAGTTGGTATCAGAGCTGAAGGTTAAGCGAGAACCATGGCTTTGGTGGGGATTACTCGTTAGAGATAGGGTCAGTAGTACCCTAGAATGAGTTTGAGTGTATTAATAGTTATGAGCGCATATTTTTTAGTGAATATAAATTGTTTTATATTGTGTTGACTTATCTGTTGGGTGGCATATAAATTTTGGTCGAATAGTTGGACACCACAAAATCGATAAGAATTTCTAAGCATTAAACACGGTAAACCGACACATTATGGTTTTAAAGCGGGTAAATGAAATAATTTTACCCAAACTATGTTTTGATATAAAAGAATAATTTTTCAGAAATTATTTGGAGTGTTGTTTGTTATTATTAGATTATAATAACTGAAATGGTTATATATATAACCAAATAGAAATTGTATAAGCATGATTTGTGCAAATGAATTATAAATAAAAATGGATTCAAAATTATAATTTGGAAATTTGAAATCCCGGAAGCTTTGGGAATTTTGAAATCTTGGAAGTTTTGGAAATGTTTCCAAAGTGTTTGAACAGAGTAATGGTGATATTATTTTTGGAATATTTTTGAATGGAAGTGTTTTAAATGGATTTGAAGGTAATAAAGCACTGAACTCACTACAGTCAATCGAAAATAATCCTGGTGATGACTGCGCAGCATCATCAATATTCATTTTTGAGTTTCTAAGTGATGCATTACTACCGTGATTATTTGGCTTCAGAATTGTTTTGGTAAAACCGGGTTTTGATTTAAAAATTCCTAAAGCAGGATTCAAAATGATTTGAAATAGAACCAGGTGATTGAATTCTGAAATTTCAAATTAAATGAGAATTGAAAACAAAAGAGAATAAGTTTTTAAAAAGAAACTTGAGAAATGTGAATTTCAATATGAAATTAGAATTTAACTTATGCAAGTTAAATAAAATAAATTTGAAAAGAGAAATTGTAAGAATTGAAAATTTAACTTAAGCTAAGGTAAATAAAATTGGATTGGATTTGAAACCATATCGAATTGAGTTGAATATAAAATTTGGGTAATAAAGTGACTATATAACTATAAGTTATAAAATTTTGATTGGAATAAAATTTAAGTGAAAAATTACGGAACTGTGAATAAATAAGTTGAATAGCTTACAAAATTGGAGTTAATGGAATAAATATATACTTAAACTATAAAGTGATGTATAATCTTGAGTAAAAATTTTAAATGTGAATATACTCGAGTAAGCATCGACGAAATGGGATGTAATTGCAAATTTAACCTTGCAAAGAAAATTTAATTTAAAATGAGTCAAATGGAATCAACTCAAGTATAGGATTTATATAATTGAGAAATATAAGTTGTATAACTTGTAAATTGGAAAAGTGGAATGGGAAAACCAAAATAAAAAAATGGTTTGATATTTTGGTGAAGGGATAAAAATCCAAACTTGAATTATAAAATGAATTTGAAAATCAAGAAAATTAAATGGAGTGATTTTTGATATAAAAATCTAATTGTGAAATATAAAATGAAAATAAACTAATTAGATGAATTAATTAGGGTACTAGATATTGGAATAAGACTTGAGTTAAATGGAATTGAATAAATTGAATAACAATCAATTTAAAATGAAATGGAATTTGATTGCAATGAAAATGGAATTTAAGTTATAAATGGAGCTCGACTTATATATTTATTTTGAAATCTTGTCAAATAAAATAGAAATGGAAAAGAAAACCAGGTTGAATGGTTAATTGGTTGTTTAAAAGAAATGAAAATCTGAATTTGGATTTAATTGGAAATGAATTTATGTTTGGAGTGAAATAATATGAATGTTAAATAAAAGGTTATAATTAACCTTAGTGTTTAATTTATGAAACGAGTCATTGATAAATATACATGAAATGAACTAATAAACCAAATTTGTGAATGGAATTAGATTTGCTTGGAAATGAATTAAAGGAGTGGACATGAATATGTTGAGTGCAAATATGAATTGAATACAAATAAATTGTTTGTGAATCACTTTGAATTGAATGAAATGATATATAAATCGATTGAAATAAATAACCGAATGTTGGAACCTTGTGATTATTTATAAATTCATGCTACAACATGTTTGGTTATGAAATCTATGTGTTTGCGGTAGTTAAATAAATGAAATGTTATTAAATTTTCATGTTTTGGTACTTATATGTTTAAATTAAGTAAGTACAGGTACAAGGAGGCTATTGGGCCAGATTTGGGTTGCGAAATTTGCGTATAAGTAAGCTCGCTCACTAAACGCTAAATAAAGGTACGTTTTCGGATTAAATATAGCGATGATATAAATATTGATATATATTGTGTTTCCGACCATGTGGGTCGATGTATATTATATTTATCATTTTTGTCATATTGCAAAAGGCTCTCCGTAAAAGGGAGACTGCCAAAAATTTTGAAAATTTAGGGTGTTAGGAAAATTTTGAAAATTTTTTGTTAACCAAAATTTGATTTCAAATTGAAATTGAAATAAGGGATTTTGAAAGGTAACCAAAATTAGAAACAAAAACAAATTGTTTTGTATGGAACTAAAGGAATTAGGAAAGTGAAATAGCTAGTTAACTAAGTGGGTTCTTGAAAAGTAATGAGTTTGGATTATTCGTCCTACCTTAGCAATTTCGGGGACGAAATTCTTTTAATGGGGGGAGGAATGTAACAATATGGATTGTTAGTCGTTTGATTTTGAACATTTAAGTGATTTTAAATGTTGGATTTGGGATATAAATTGATTTTTGAATATGAAGATTTTGGTTGAAATTTTAAAATAAAACTTAAGTTCCAAATATAGCGATTTATTTGATAAATTTAATTGTTGAATTAAAAAAATTGAAAATCGTTTAAATAATTGAATTGGAGTTGAATATGAATCGAAAACGATCTCTAATGTTGATATAAATTCTATTTGGATTAGAATTGAGTTAGTAGATTTTTAAAACTAAAATTTCAAATGATTTAGCCAATTTTTGAAATCATCGATTGAACCGATGCATTAATTAGCGATCCAGGGCACAATCTTGGATTTTGACGACCCAGTTCCATTGGAACCATAATAATACATTATTATCGGATTTCAAATTTTGTAGCAATTAGATTTACTGTTTGGTCGTACGGGATAGAAACGCGTAGAAATTAATATCAAAAATTTAATATTTTAACTGGGTTCAAAATCCTCCATACGATCGAATTAGGTCCTGGAACTTATTCCATTGCGTTCGGAATAGGGATATAACATCAGGGATGCTGGGCGGCACACCTCAATTGGGACCCGAAATTTAGGGCTAGATATTTTGGAATTTTAATTAATATATTTCAAATCAAATTAATTACAGCCGTTTTGACATCCCTTCAGCCCACTCTATACCAAGACAAGCCACCCTACCATGTACGAGCTACTTTCTTCCTTGATTTAAAATCGCGTGCGTTCCCACTCTTCAATTCTAAATGCACAGAACAAAAAAAAGGGAGAAAAAAAATTTCAATTTCAATTTTTATTCAATGGAAAATTTGCAAACAAATTTTTTAAATTCTGGTATCAATATGCTCGTCATATATCTTGATTTCAGGAGGATGCGAGGCTGTTTATTTTTATTGCATTCGACAGTAACCGAGCTATGAAACTAGGGTTCCATATTGCCTTCGATTTAGAGCGAATTTGTCGATTTGGGCATTGGGAACGTGTTCGTGAGGTGGAGGAGAAGCAGCGTCTTGGAGTTGGTGAGGTCTGATCATCATTTGGCCAACACGACCTGGTGGGTTATCGTACAAGAGCCGTGGTCGCGTTTTTATAGGGGATGGCGGAGGCAACGTGATGGGTATCGCCGAGTGCAGTTCGTTGAGAGGGAGCTGTTGGCGAAGATGGAAATCAATTTCATCGACTATTGTGGCGTATCAGTGGATATGCATGCACGGCAAGTTGGGTTAATGTGTGCGTGTACAGGCAAATGGAAATGGGAAGAAGAAGCTTGGAGGGTAATTTCGTAATTTAAATATAAGCTATTTGATTTTAAATTAAATTATCGACATCTTATAAAATGTATATCTCTCATGCGAAGTCCGATCGAGGCGAAACTTTTTGCATTGCGATCATGATGACGAGAGCTTCGCAATTTGGAAACTATCGAAATTTGGGCTAAAATCGGACGTTGTTCGGTTTTAGTTCCAAAACGAAATATCTCGACGACAACAGAAAATAAAGGTGAGTGTTTTATATGCTGACGATGAATTAAATATGTTTATGTTAGTTTAATTTATATTGTGAAGTGATTTAAATTTATTGACTTCTGTTGAGTAAATTTAATTGACATTTAAATTGATATGAATTAAAATGATAGGAATTTGAATTGACAGTTCAAATTGAAATAAGAATTAAATTGTTAGTTAAAATCCCGATTATTGATGACTAGCTAATTGCTGTGATATTTGACTGTTTGGATTGCTTGATTGTGATGGATGCTATTGATTGATATTTGGATGATTTGGATGTTTATTTAATTTATATATGTCCTATTATCACCTTGTAATTTATTTACAGTATATAAAACTGTAAATCGAATTATTTTAAATAAATTAAGAAATAGGTTGAAATGATATATACCTATGACATTTATTTGGATTGAAATGATATATATCCATCCCTGAAATTAAGTCGAAGTAATTATTCGCTTGGCTATAGGATAGAAAATTATATACGGACACCGGATTGGTTAAATTAGATGATTTTAAAAATTGTGATTTGAAATTATTTAAATGATTTTGATTTTAAGAAATAAAATCGAATTTATGGAAATGGAATCGTTTTTGAACTCGAGCTTGAAATGTTAAAAATGAACTTGTCAACTGGAATTGTTTAAAAAATTAGGTTTGAAATTTTAAAGTTATAATTGAGAAACCACTTGAATTCCGAAAATTGATTTGTTTTAAAAAGATTTGAACTCTTACTCGAACTTTGAAATAAATCCAATTAAAAGTAATTCAAATGGTTATTTCAAAATTTAGGTTCAGAATTGAATTATTTATAAAGATTTGAATCTTAAATTGAATATTGAAGTTAAATTTAATTTAAGTGATTTAAATCGATATTCTGAAATTGAACTCGAATTTATATAAATCAGAATGGTTTAAAATTGAGAATTGAAATGAAATTAATTCAAATTGGAATAGAATTGCAATTAGTTATAATAGAAATCGAAATTGGATTAATTTAGAATTGAAACTGAAATTGATTTGAATTAAAATTGGTATCAAAGTTAATTCGAATTGAAATCGGAATTGAATCGATTTAAATGGAAATGGAAATTGAAAGTGATTTGAATTGGAAAATTTGGAATTAAATCAGTTTGACTTTGAAACTATTTTCAAATAAATTATTTTAGTATAAACTATTTAAATCTATCTTTTTAAATATTCAAATTATTTGATTTTCTAAGTTATTTACTATATAAACCATTTTAATACTCAAACTATTTTCTATTAAACTATTTTAACTATTTAGACTATTTTAAAACTATTCAAACTAGTTTCTAAAAATTCAAATTAATCAAGGATGGAATGTTATATTTAAATCATTGATTTAAATACGAATCGGGTTAAAATGAAGTTATAACCTAAATTGGAATTTGAAACAATTATGGAAGCGAAACCGAGATATTAGGGCGAAAATGATTTTGAGTGAAATAGTGTATTTTGAGTAAAATATGATGATTTCGAAATGAAATTGATTTTGAAGCGAATATGATATTTTGATATTAAATAGAATTGTTTTCGAAATATAAAAGTACCAACCGGTGTGTAAAACGACGTTTGGTTGTTAAAGAGGCCGGGGCCTCTTATTGGCATACTCTGTGTCAATATTGGAACCACTTTAACAACTGTGTACGTGGAGGAGACTCCAGAACGAAGTGGTTGGATTTGGCGACGATTGTTGGATTTGAAGAAAGAGAACGATGATGGATAGACCCTGACACTTGTGCCAATTTGAAATGACTAAAACAGGACGGCTTGACAGGGCCAAGTGGGCTAATTACCCCTAGCGGACATCTGTTCTTCGATTTTCTTGGACTCGATCCATATTATTACTCTTGTTGTTGGTTTCAATTGGTGGATCTTGATTTGGGATAGCCTCCCTTTGACTCGATATGGGATGGATGGACGCGGTGGGCGGTTATGGCTATGATGCGTTAGCACCAGCCCTACGACCCAAACTGGTAGTATCCTGCCTTGGGCATTGCCTTACGTGCCTTGTCATACTTTTATCCCTATACAAGACCCCTAAGATTTTGGTTTAGTGTTGTCGTATCACAGCGCATCCCTATCCACCGATGGTTTACTGGTGTTTTATATGCAAACTATACGACAATGCTTAAAAACACGTTAAGGGGGATCAAGGTAAAGCCTTAACGCTAAGAAAAATATTTATTTTACTGATTAGACATTATATATGTAGCGTATTCTACTGCATATAAATATGTTGATAGATCCTTAATAGATGGAAAATCTCGTAACATCTCTTGAGTTATTACACGCATGTTACACACCGGATAGGAGATGTAAAACTGCGTAAACATTTCTGACGCCACGACACTCATGTTATATGCGATATCGATTTGACTCACATAAGAATATTTTAGTCCTGACTCGAGTGTTTTGTCTTTTCATTACACTCGGGTCAGCCCTGAGTTTTCATCTTATTGAAGATTTATTCTAGAGGACAAAGATGAAGATTTGGTATATTACTACTACTATTATATTCTTTGCATCATGCTGTTCTGCTGCATTATTTATTTATCCCTGTTGTGTATACAACTCTAATAAATGTTGTATAAATTATAATCAAATGTATAATATAAATAGCTTCATGAACTGTTTATTTGATTATTATATTTAATCGTTTCGCTGCAAGATTCTATGTTTGTTCTCTTCTTCTTTTCTTATTTTTCTTAATTAACCCCATTAATTATCTATATTTCGGAATGTTTAAGTTGGACATGTGTGGATTATTATCGATTTAAACCTTTTGAAATGTGGGTCATCACAAAAGGATTTGTAAAATATATGTTTTAAAGAGGATATAAGTGAGGGGAAACCCATTCCGCTAAGCGGTGTGGTCTCACTTAATATCAGTAAACCGAGATGTAACAGAATTAATCATACCAGGCTTTATGTCTGACTCGAAGTTTTTGTTTTCCCTTAAACTCTTGAGTACTCAAAATTGATTTGAGTAGGCTGAGGGTTAGGGTTTTTAGGTTTTAGTCTTTTGGCGAATAAAGGTTTCGAAGATGAGCAGGTGGCTGACGGATAGCTAATTCGGATTTGCAGTTTCATTTTGTTTTGATTCCGTTGTGTATATTAAGTCAAATATGACTATATTACTTTGATCAACCAAGGGGGCATCGTCATATGTCGCTCTTGGTGTATTTTTGTAATGATTATAATTAATCTTTTCTTGGGAAACGATATGGGATTATGTAATTTGGATATGAATTTGTTTTGAAATGTAATCAGTAACATGTTGTTTTTGAAATCTGTGATTTTATTCTTATTCAAGTCTTCTGATATTATGGATGCCATTATCATTACCGTATTTTGTCACCTGAAGTTAATACTGTGGATGATTGCAGTATTTGTAGCGCTTAGCTTTTGGCCTCCAGATATGGGATGTTATATTTGTTTGGAGATTACTTGTTATCTTTGGATATCATCCATTGACCTCACTTAATATCTGGGATTGACGGTTATCACTCTAGATTTTCTACTAGATAATCTCTCAGTTCTACCGACTTGACGTGCCTGAATATGGCCTAGTCACAAGGCTGGATGACATTTGCCCCCCAATGTATATCTTGTTTTAACAAGATATACTTTGGAATGGGACAAGTCGAAGGCTCTGCACTACTGGTTTCTTGCCTTGTTTTGAACAGATGTTGTCTCTCCCTCTAAACTATATTAGTGAAGTGTAGCATCTTTCATCAGTCATTGTACTTATTCATTTTTGGTTAGGCTTGTAAGTTCCATGTAGTATAAAAGCTAAAGCGGGCTCTCCAAGTTTGCTGTTCTAACTTAAGAAAGCTTTCAACGATTTTTCTTTCTAGATTCTGCAGATTTGACTCCGTTCTCTTGGAACTTCAATAGTCCGGTGCCATGTATATACATGCACACACATGCAAGCCTTTCATTCCATCTTAATTCATCGTCATCATTATTATTTTTAAGGGTCGGTACCGATCCACAACGCTTAAAATGAGGCGCTTTGTGTGCCTAAGTCCATGGTTAGGCCCTATATAGCCTCTGAACCCACACTTGCTTCTTTTCCACTTTCATTTGCTTGGAGCTTTGAGACTTTTCTTGCTTTAAGCTTTCAAGTTGCCATTGCCAAAGCTTCATGCCGATGAACTAACGCCTCAAGCCGTTGCATTTATTTGGCATTACCACTCGAGTTTCCATGACCCTAATCCTTAAGCATCAATTTCTTGAACGAGTTGAGGCCTAGATTTGAATGTACCCGACCCAAGAAACTCGAATTACTTTAGGTGGGTTGTGCGGCTTTGTTGTCATCACCGATGATTGATCATCGTCTACTTCGCTATGCGAAGCTCAAACAGAAGATAAATGAAGGAAGAAAATTTTCTTCTTAGGGATCGGTGCCGATCCCTCACTTAAGGGATTTTCACTAGAAATTTGAAGGCATTATTCTCCTTTGCAAAACCAAGGAACTGCTTGAGTTTTGGCATCACTTTCTCAAAGCATTACCTGAGTTTAATTCCTTGGTGTATTGGCTTGGGTTGGCATTAGTTTCTATAGAAGTCAAGCCCGAGATTTTGCGAAGGTTTCATATCTCCGGTGAAAGTTCCTAAATATAGCCATAGAATTGTAATTAGAGTTATAAAATTGATTTTGGTTGAGATATGGTTAACGATACACGAACCGTTAGGACGGTCTGTGATAACGGTCACTTTAGATGTTAAATCAGCACTCGAGCGAACTGTTTGTGGATTTCCTTTTGAATAATAAATCTGAATTACACGACGTTAGATGTAAACACTGTACACTTTAATTGCACTATATTGCTCCACGTCAATGCAGGAGACTCGGTCGATCAACACATGTTAATATCCGTTGGATTTGGTACATAGACTTCACAGGGCTCTTTTCTAGCATGAAGATTACAGCTTTTAATGTGTCTAATATCACTTATGTTTGAAGCTTTATTAGTTATGTATTGCAGATATTCTGAGCATCTCTCTACTATGGCTGTAGGCCCGTCGCCGTGAAAATACATGGAATCCGAGATAGAATACAGTTCTACTATAGTTCCTGCTACAAGACATACTACTCAATTGACTAGTCATCATGTAGTATAATCTTTAGAATCAGTTCCTTTTGTGCCAATCAAGGAGACTATGATTGGAGTTGCCCCTGATGTAGACGTGGGCAATGCCATTATTTTAGATGTTCCTTAGGACTCTTCAGCATCGAAAGTTAAAGAGATATCTCTTCAAAGAATATGTAGGAGGTATCACATCTCATATGAAGACGTATTAGTTCCATCACACCATCAACTGGAGCATCTCACACCGATAGGATCTCCTCAAACATTGGAAAGGATCTCCTCTACTTACATATATAGAACCTTCCATGGGTTGTTGAACTATAATGGGTCTTTGTAACAAATTGAGTTACTTTAAAGATGAATTCTTTTTTGTGCGATTCCCGCCTAGTTTTGCATAGAGGTGGTTGTCCGGACGTAAGTCTTACCTTTATCCTTTTTATGTGGACAATAAAACCTCAATTACTTGCATGATTATTCCTTTTTCTTGTAGATAGCTCAAGAAGGCCTAACGGTGCAGCCTTGGCGAGCACTCTTGCATCTCTCCATCAAGTCCCACTCGAGGAAAGGGATATGAGGGCACTTCTAATTGATGAGAACTTGACGGCTTATATCCCTTAGAAGGGGATCATAGAATTGTCCATGTTCCTGAAGTTGGTGATGAAGATGATGACGGTTCTTCGTCGAAGAATGGTAACAACAACTAAAAAGTGCCCCCAGTCTTGCGTCCTGTTGCGGAGACTAGAGAGGTATATGAGCACACCGAGGAAGGAAGAAGTGAAGAAGGAGATAATGATGATGATGATATGGGTCGTGAGCCCTCCAATGATGAAGGGGATGACGATCGAGCTTTCCTTTAAAGTGGAAACCCAAGTAAAGATCGTCCTAATGTGAACTCCGACACAACCTCCACCAACCACTGTAATAGAGGAAACTCTTATCCACCTTCTGAAGACATTTATTGGAACCTTAATCTGATTCTAGACAAGTTCAGTTCTTTTGGCCTTGGTAACATCGGTATTCGAGGTATTGGATTCCCCATCCATCTACTAGATGAAGTGTCAACCACTCGTGCAGGGGAGATCACCCTTGTTAGCAAACTTCAAGTCAATGGTCCATGAGGGGACACTAGGACACATACACACACCCAACTAACACTACACTAAGTTTAGCTCATGCTATTTTTCCTATCCTGTTTGAGCTAACTCGCTTACAGTTCATTTGCAAATTCAATGGAGAGCAGAGGCATGTACGATACCATCAGAAGCCAGGGGAGCAACCTAAGGAAGCATGGTCATCCAATCTTCCTCATGGCTCTTCTTATGATTATGATCTGGGGAGGCATTCTAGTCGATACCATAGAATTCGGGAAAGAGGATACATATCTTATGAGTCATCTTTGCAATACAGGGTTGGTCACCCTTTTCACACAGTCTGGATCTGTACTCGATGAAACCTGATTACATTTCCATACCAAATGCTCCTGCTTCAACGCAGCCGACGATATCCTCTCATGTGCCACGTTGCTCTGAGCAACTATTAGGTTCGACCAGTTTTGATATTCTCCGTTCAAGGCTCGATAAGAGATCGGTTCGAGCAGAAAATGAAATTGTTTCTAATCCTCATATGGATGCCTTGAAGCACACTTTTGTGAAAATCTTTTTTGATGACATCATGTTCATCCCTGAATTGAAGGATATTCCCCCGCACTTCTGAATCGACATTGTGGCTTACATCAACAATGTGTATGATCAATACCTCAAATGGAGACGGTGAGCTGAGGTTATCTCTGAAGGTGCTTACAAAAGAAAGGTTGAGCTTGACGGAGTAAAGCTAGAAAAAGAGAAAGAAAAGCGCATCATTGCCAATCTCGATGAGGAGGTCAAGAAGCTCAATGCCTCGTTAACTAAGTCTAAAAAACCGAGTGATCTAACCAAATCGGTCGAGGAAGAGAACCAAAATTAGCAGAAATAAATCAAAGCCGCTCATTATAAGAGCTACAACTTGTCACTAGAAAATGAGCACCTTAAGGAAGAAGTAGAAAAGTGGAAAAAGTAGTCGAAGAGTAAAAAGAAAGAGAAGAACGATGCTCTCATCGAGGCCTAGGGCTACTGCAAAGAATTATTGGATGCCCATAAGGAAAGAGATGATGGAGAGGCTCGAGCAAAAGACATCAAGAAACAGGTCGAAGCTGTGGAGAAACGGGTTAAGGACTAGCTAGAGCCTAAGCTTATCTATTATAATGCCAACGTCATTAGGTTTGGCAACTTGAAATGGCTCGATGAAGGGTATCCGGAGGCTCTGGCCTTGGCATAGGAGGATATTGTCGATTAAGAATGAGAGTTCTCTGGTGGAGCTGAAGTCAATGTGGAATAGCCAAAACTCGACCTCCTGGATGAAAAAGACCTAGAGGCATTTAGGATTGGTGAACGTATCTTGCACCCTAAATCGACCATCGGGGTTCAGAAAGATCAAGGTGAGGGCTCCGGGTCTGCCCTTCGCAACTCTAGAGTGAATATTACTGCTCCTTTAACCTCTGAGTCGCTAACTACAAAAAATATCACTTCTGTTCCCGGCTTAACCACTGTTTCTGCCGTTGGGATGGTTTCTAAAGCTACAATGGTTTCAGTGTCTTTGTTGGAGGGTCAATACAACCCTAACGAACCCTTACTTCCAAACTCGTTCATCTTATCTCCTATTCATAAAAGAGGTTCATGTAGGACTCCAACTCACATTGAATCCGCATCTCTTGGAGGTATATAATTACCCCCGCTCGAGTTTGAGGTAGCCCATATGACACCGGTCGATGTCACTAATCTCTGCTTTTATGTTTACCAAGTTTCAGGTCAGCCTTTTATTGTCCCCTTACCCAAAAAGAGCTTGTCAATGGGGACACAAGCTGTAGTTATAGAATCATTCATCATGTCTGCAACCTAAATGCTCCCAGATATTCTAACCGGTAAGACTCCAAGCCCTAGGGATGAAATGATCCATGCCTTAGAGGAGGAGGCGACGAGAGACTTTCATGGGGCGCAGGAGGAAGAGGACCTCGTTATAACTGGAGCTTCCGATCCTTCCTCCGGGTGTAACATGGAGGATATGCTTCAAACTCAAGATCAAGAAGGAGAAAGATATCAATATACCTCCTCCCGTGTCTATTTCATTGTGTAATCAACCTATCTTTGAGCCCCTTGAGAGTTCGACAAGTGATCTTCCAAAGGATCATAAAGGAAAAGACAGGAGCCGAAGGAAGCCTGATGAGTCCGAATTGCCCTCTTCCGAGGAGAAGAAAAAAGAGACGAAGAGGAGGAAGAAGATATAGTTACATCCTTCCTTTTTTTGTCATCTTTTGTTTTGATTAGAATAATCATGTAAATAAGCTGAAGTTGTGGGAGTGCAACCCTCGCCTTTTGTTTTAAGCAGTATGCTAATAAAATTATACTTTTTTTGTTCAAGCCTTGTGTTAATATGTTTATGCATAGAGAAATGTGTTTGTTATTTTCGCTCAGATGCACGTGAATCATCTCTCTGTCAATACTTAGCTAAATTAATAGATTACTTTGCTATCTTTTACTCGATTTTTATCCGACTAGTGATAATATTTGGAATTACATTATTTCCATTCTTGGAGAATAATAGCCTAGATGCTTGTCTTCGAGCATCCTTGTTAGGCTAGGGATAAACTTGGGTCTTCACCTGAATTGGTTATTCAGAGCAGCAGTCTAAACATCCATTTCATGGACACTTTCCTCCAATCTTGCCTAACTCTGGGAATTAATCGGGATTGATCACCTAAAATGGTGGTTACAGTGTTCACGTCGTAGGTACTTAGGGAAGATCTTGCCTGTCTTTGAACGTGGATCTTTTACCTCACCATACTCTGGGCGAGGAGTTTAAGCTCCACTAAACTCCAAGCTAAAGCTTTGTCACAGTGTAAATCGTTTGGTTTGCCAACTCCGGGCAACTATTCTTAAGGTGAACTATCTTGTTTCACTCCCTATGTGTTTCATGCCCCAATGGCCAAGTCATGGGTTAGAGGAGTCATTCAGCATCTACTCCGGATGCCCAAAACAATAACGTTCCTTAGGTCTAGTAACATAAAATAAAGTTTGATTGGCACCTATCTCCAGACACTTAAAATTACGTATTATATAAGCATGTCTCATTCAATCATAATGCTATTCACAATACAAAAATTAGCTAATGAGAATTTAAATTCATCGATCCCCAAAGCCAATTCATTGCATATTCGCAAGAATGGCCAATCATGCCTTTTTACATTGAGATTAACAAAATATGTACAAAGACAGTTCTATGCGAAATAGCATCATACATGTTTGGTATTCCATGCCCTTGGAAGTGAAATTTTATCTGTAGTCGCTAGCTTGAATGTTCCATCTTCAAGGCTGCATTCAATACATAACGGATCTTCCAAAGTCAGGCCCATGTTCACTGGACCGATGAAGATTTGTTTAAGAACGAGATCACCGATCTCGAAGGTTCCATTCCTGACCTTTATATTGTAATGTCAAGCTACTCGCTTTCGATGAGCAGTGGCTCTCAAATCAGCTTCATCATGCTTCTTATTGATCATGTTGAGGGACTCGACAGGAGCTGCTCGTTCTTTTTGGGATCATGGTGGATCTTCCGATAAGATTGCACTTCTAGTTTAAATGGAATCATAGCCTCCAACCCATAGGCCAAAGCAAATGGAGTGTGACTAGTCGTGGATTTGTGGGTCGTTCGATAGGCCCAATGTGCTAGTGGTAACTTATCGACCCACTTGCCTTTGGCCTTTATCATTCATTTTTTCAGAATGGACTTGATGATTTTGTTCATTGCTTCCACCTGTCCATTTTCCTGTGGGTGCACTACTATGGAGAACCTTTTCTCAATCCGATACTTGCTGCAGAAGTTCTTGAATTCCATACCAACGAATTAGGTCCTATTATCGGAAATGATCGTTCGTGGGATCTCAAAGCGACAGACAATGTTCTTGACTATGAAGTTGATCACCTTCTTCCTGGTGATCGTGGCAAGCGGCTCCACCTTGGCCCACTTCGTAAAACAATCAACCGCAACAATAGCATACTTCACCCCACCTTTGGACATCGACAACACACTGATAATGTTGATTCCTCATGCCGCAAACGGCCATGGGCTGACTATTTGAGCAGTCTCCATAGGTAGGGCTCTAGGAATTTTGGTGAATCTCTAGCATCGATCACACCTCCAGGTGTAATCGAATGCTACTCTATTGATGGTCAAAGAATCTTCTTCAGTGAGGTTTTCCCCCTGATGTAGTTTCCCCATGCTCCTTTGTGGACATCTACAAGGATCTTTTTGGATTCTTCGTGGGCAACACACTACGTCAAAGGTACAAAGAAGCCTCTTTAGTATAATAGCCTACCCTAGACAATAAATCATGGAGCCTAATGCAATAATTTCCTTCGTTTTCTCACCCCTTTTGGAAGGATTCCCTTTAGTATGTACTCCTTAATCGGAATCATCCACGGTTCCTTTTTAGGTTCAGCATCTAAGATCCAATCAACATCCATCTGGTCGATGCTCGAAGTTAATAATACCTCTACTGGAACTAATCCAATGAGTTGCACATCCCTAGAGCTAGCCAACCTGGCTAGAGAATTGTCTTTCATGTTTTCCTCCCTGGGAATGTGCGTTATCATGTAATACTCAAAATCATTGAGCAGTGCTAGAGCATTCATCAAATAAGGGGCCATCCTAGCGCCTTTTGCGTGGAATTATTTTCTTACCTGGAAAACCACCAACTGAGAGTCACTGTATATGTGCAAGGTCTCGACTCCCAATTCGTTCGCAACCTTGAGCCCCACAATTAGTGCCTTATGCTCAACCTCATTGTTCGTTGCAGGGAACTCAAGTTTTAAGGCATAGAAAACTGATCATTCCTTGGGGGTTACCAACCTACTCCTGCCCTCGAGCAATGTTCCTTGGATGCTCCATCCCTGCACAATTTCCATTGAGCACTCCATTCTGGAATTTCTACCCTTTCATCATCTTGAGCAGTGAACTCGATGATGAAATCGGCCTAACGCTTGGCGTTGGATTGCCCTCCTAGGATAAGACGATATATCATACTGACTCAGTTTGATATTCCACTTTAACAATCTCCCAGAGGTCTCAGGTCATTAGGACCTGTCTTAAGGGCTGGTCATTTGGCACCTTAGTTGGATGAGGTTGGAAATATGGATGGAGTTTCCTCGAAGCAATAAAAAAGTAATATGCCAGTTTTTCCAACTTTTGATAATTCCTTTTTGCTTCTGCTTATCACCTGCTGATGTAATACACCGACCTTTGGATTCTAATTTCTTCACGTATGAGGGCAGCATTCAAAGAATGCATAGATATTGCCAGATAAATGAATAAATCTTCTCCTTCCAAGGGCTTTGACAAGATAGGTGGCTTTCTAGGTGATCGACCAATTATTGGGAGGCATCCTTGCATTCCTATGTCTAAGAAAAGTTTCTTTTACCCACTCTAAGGACATCAAAGAACGATATGCATTTCTCCGTAGCCCTTGAGATTAATCGGCTCAGCATGACTACTTTCCGGTTCAGACCCTGTACTTCTTTAATCGTCTTTGGAGCCTCCACATTCCTAAAGGCTTTAATCTTCTTTGGATTGGCCGCAATTCCTCCCAAGTTCACAATAAAACCCATGAACTTCTCTGATGTGACTTTGAATGAGCATTTTAGTCGGTTGAGCTTCATTCTATATTTCCAAAGCATGCCAAACATTTCTGAGTCCTCCAAATGGTTCGTCGACCGTTGCATCTTCACCAACATATCATCTACGTATACCTCCATTCGTCGTCTAATCTAATCACTGAACATCGAATTCACCAATCTTTGTTAGGTGGCTTCAGCGTTCTTCGGACCATATGGCATGACAAGGTAACAATACAGTCCTAGGTCAGTTATGAAGCTAGTATGTTGCTAGTCTGGGGTATGCATTGGAATTTGATTATAACCAAAGTAAGCATCCATGAATGATAGAAATTCATGGCCGATAGTTGAATTTACCAGTTGGTCGACTTTTGTTAATAGGAAACTAACCTTCGGGCATTCCTTATTCGAGTTTGAATGATCGATGCATGTCCACCATTTCCCATTGGACTTCTTGACTAAGACCGGATTAGATATCCATTTCGGGTATAGAGCATCGTGGATGAAGCTATTGCCTTTTAGCTTATCTACTTCTTCTTTCAACGCAGCGGATCGCTCCAGACCCAAACTACGCCGCTTCTATTTCACTGGAAGACACTTAGGGTTCACATTCAATGCATGGCATGCTATCTCTAGCGATGTTCCACACATGTCAGAATGTGCCAAGGAAAACACATCTAGGTTTTTCTAGAGAAAACCCATCAACTCCTTCCTCATCCTCTTACCAAGCCGAGAGCCGGTTTTCAAGACCCATGTAGGATCATTCTAACTGACCGAGATGCAGATTTTCAACTCAATACGGGCCAACCTCGCATCCTCTAGCTCTTTCCTTGGATCTATAGCTTTGTGGAACCTACTATGCTGACCGAGTCAGGGCTTAGACGGTGGTTGCTATGTGTCCATCGTCTTGATGTAGAAAGTTACATCTTTTCCTTTTTCAGCCACTTTGCTTCCTTTAGCTCCACGATGTAGCATTCACATCCAACACTTTGGTCTCCTTAAATGACTCTTACCTCGTTTTCATAGGAAATTTCATTCTCAAGCATCACGGTGCAAGGGCCACTTGAAAGCTAGCTAGGGCTAGTCGTCCCAAGAAAGCGTCATAGGCAGAAAAAATATCCATCACCACGAAGGTCACAACCTACACTCTTTTATAGTCATCTTCACCTAAAACAACCGGAAAATCCACACAACCCATAGGCTCTGTTGCCACATTGTTAAAACTCTGAATGTGGGACTTAGACGTCTTCGGATCTTGGCCATCCATCAATATCTAATCGTAAGTTTTATTGAACAAAATGTTGATCGAACTACCGCAGTAAACCAACTCCTTTCTTAATGTCACCGGCCCGATTGTGGCCATTATCGCCAAGGGATCCAATGCAGGTGCTTTAACCCTATTGGCATCCCTATTTCTAAATGTAATACAATCAGTAATTTTCCTTAGCTACTTTGCTGGAGCTCTATCTTTGACAGTAAAGAAAATTTCATGCACAACGTAGTTCAAAGAACTCGCATACCACTCTATCTTGTTCTAGCTCTTCACAACAGGATGAGATCCACCAGAGATAGTGTTAATAACCAATCTTTTCCAAGCAGCCTAAGCTCATCATCACTAGGCCCAACCCGACCCCTTTGAAGCAGTTTCCCCTGGGGTTGAGCATTCTCTTGCCCACCATCCTATGGGGCTTTCACATATTGCTGAAGCTTATTTTTTCAGATCAAATCCTCGATTAGACCTCGTAAGCATATGCACTCATTCGTATTATAAGTGGGTCTAGTGTAGAAAAACTTCCCAGGCCTCTTCTCTCTCTCTCTCAGTCAACTCCCTGGGAGTCGGCTTCTTATACTGTTCAGTAACCTATGTCGCAAGGTACATATTCTCACCAAATTGTTCAATGGTTTATAACTTCCGTACTTTGGAGATCTTTTGAAATCAAATTTCCTGCCACCATCACCCTGATTGTTCTTCTTTTAGTTATCGCCTTTATTTCCTACATTTAAAACTACATTTTGGAACTTTCACTGGACTGCTTCACAACCGCATTACTTTGAACTACTTCAACTGATCGGCTACCACTAGCCTTCCTGGTGGTTGTACTTGCTTCTTCCAAGCACAAGAACTAAGTTTCCTTCCTATAGAAAAATCCATCATCGGTGGAGGTTTCATCTTTAACTACCTTCCAAGTCTGTATCGGGATGTATCCCCCTGATCAAAGCCATAAACACAATGTCTTCTTGTGCATTGCTTACTTCTATCACCGCTGCATTGAACTTGCTCAAAAAATCCTTCACCGACTCTCCCGCTCCCTGGAAGTGGTTTGATAATGACATCACGTCTTTAGGACGTGTTGTGTGCAAACAGAATTGCTCAACAAACTCCTTGCCAGCTGATCGAAAGATGATATAGACCTAGGTGGAAGCTGAGTGGACCACATCATCGCTACACCTTCAAGGAAAATTGGAAACATCTACATCTCACGGTATTCGTCGCCCTTACCGTGTTCATATGCCATTCATATTTCATCAAATTTTGCCTTGGATCCGCCACCCTGTTGTATGACGACATCGTTGGCATTGCGAACCCCCGGTGTATTCCTCATGTAGTATCTCCCTAGTGAATGGGCTCTTGCTAGGGGAAGAGCTCCACTCATCATTATTTCTATGTTAGTTTTCACCTATTAATTTCTTTACCATATCTGCCAGTGACTCTGGCTTGACTTTTTCTACTAAACGGCGATAATCATAGCCTGCCCCGAGTGTTTGGCTCCATAAATGGTCTCAATTAGTTCCATGATACCTGGGTTCTACTATCTTTGGAAGAACCATTCATCTAGTTAATGAATCATTATAGATTCTGTGAGGCAGATCAGCAGTAGCCGCATGAACTCCAACATTCTGGTCGTCATCAACACAACCAACATCTCCATCGCTTAAGTCGACAACTCTAGGTTCGGTACCTTACCCTGGGTTCGGCTCGGTATCGATCCACAGTCCCTTATTGTGAGCTCTGTCCAGTCCATCTTTCGAAGTACCTATTTCCTTTCACTTCATTTTCTGTTTTCCATCTTGATGTTTTTCAACAAACAAAGAAGAAGTGTCTTTTGAGTCAGAAGGTGACAAATCTCTCCTACTCTTGCAACTACGGGTTAGCTAATTTAGCAAGTCGAGACTCTCCTTCATTTGCTTCCTCAATTCATCTTGACTATTGCGCACCTGATCGTTTATCTACTTCATCATGCGATTCATCTCAATCCTTGTTATCATATCCGAGGAATTCTGAATTTTTGCAATTACGGGTTGAGCAACTTCTTTAATATGATGAGAACTAGCATTCTCAACATCAACAATAGGTCTAGAGGCAGCGGATTTCTCCTTTCATGGGGCTATAACTTTAAATGATCCTATGAATGATTCTATGAAAATCTTAATAGTCATGGATTACAGCAACAAAATAGATGGATCTATCTCATGGATTTAAACAACCCAAAAGTAGAAAATAGATCCTAATAGTCTGAGATCGATACGCTCCCGGTGAAAGCACCAAAATTTTTATGCCAAAACTTTGCATAATCACCTTGAGATTAATAGTGGAGAATAAAATGAAGAAAACAACAGCACATGACAATTATAGTGGTTCGAATAATCAAAGGCCTACATCCACTTAAACTTTGTTGAAGTCTTTGAAGAGTTTTTACAAAATTGTTCTTAAGGACTAGTGATGATCTATGGAATTACCAAGAGAATTCAATAGCTTGTTAATAGTTAAAATGATCCTTAAAACTATGTCCATATCCCTCTATTTATAGTTCCAGGCTGACGAAAATCACTCTCACTTGTTCCAGCCCATGTTCCCCACATTTTGGAGTGGTCAACCGAAGAGATTGTAGTCATACCAATAACATTCAGGGATTGGTATCAATCCATTCTTAGGGATCGATACAAATCCACGCACTTGCTTCTTAGGTCTTCACTTAACTCTTGTTGACGATTGCTTTACTTGTGCCTCCATCTTCGTTGCTTCATTTGTATTGCTAAAGGCTAAGATCTGAGTGAATTTCTTGGTTTGGGGATGGAGCAATAGAGTTTGACTTATGTGTTGGTTGTGGTAGCTGATATGGACTTGCAAACCATCTTATATTGTATAATTTGTAAGCAACCTAGCTTAATAATGCATGAAGCGAATAACCATCGGAGGCAACTATCAAGGATCAGTATCGATCCTTGGTCAGGGGTCGGTACTGATCCAAGTCCTTTGCTAATTATTGGGGCTTTGTACTTGGTGATCAAAAGTGGGAAGTGTGGTTGGAGATTACTTGTTATCTTTAGATTTCATCTGTTGACCCTCGGTATCTAGGCTTGGTGCTTATCACTCTAGATTTTCTTCTAGATAATCTCTTAGCTCGACTGACTTGACGTGCCCGAATATGACTTAGTCATAAGGCTGGATAACACTAAGAAATGTGTTTTTGAAATCATTTAGAAAATTGGTTTGTATCAGCTTTAGAGGTTTGATATTTGGGAAATGAGTTTGGAATTACTTTGGAAATTTTGGTTAAGGTATTTTCAGGAAAATATAAATTGGGCCACTATATCATGGCAACCTATAATTGAAGGGGTAGATTACATGTGTTGAAACCTGAATAAAGGTAACTAGTGGGTTATGTAACTTATGTATTTGAAAATTTTAATTGTGTATTATAGCTTAACCACTTCATTAGAGAGCAAGATAAGAATAGCATTTAGATAGGAGTTCAACAACTCTTATTTTAGATATTTATTATGAAACACCCCACACCATTTAATATACCCAAAAGTACACATTAAAAGGTGTGGTGAGTTGTAGGTATAACTGAAACTACGGAGACTAAGATTCACAAGACAAAAATGGATACAAACAACAGAAACTTAAAATAATAACTTAATTAAAACAAAGCTTCATAATAAGTCAAATACCAAATACCACATACATGTCTAAAAATCCAGTATGTCTCATGAAACAAAAACTCATAGTCTCAAAATCAGAGTACATAATATCCCTCATAATAAGCCAGTACATAGAAAGAACAAAAGCTGAAATAAAAGAGATACATAAAAGAAATCTGCTCCAAGAAAACTCCAATCTGTAGCAATCCACTGACTTCTCCCTTGATTGCCTAAGGGGGGAAAGGGGAAAATAGAGGAGTGGGTCAGACTAAAAGTCTGGTGAATGATAGTAATTACTAGAGTATTTAAGCAAGATAATAGTAATAGATTCTACAACAGTTCTAGCATAAATAAGGATAACAAAGGAAAGAGGAAAGAGAAACTAGAAATAAATACGATTAAATATTGCTCAATCTATAAGATAGGTTAACTTTGATTGCTTGCACTTGTCCTTGATTTCTGCTTTAGTTAGGCTGAATTCCTAATCCTGTAATTAGGATGTGACCCTAATTCTACCCTTTTTGATCGGCCTGCTACTCCATAGACCTTACTGTGGACCAGCCGCTATATAACTCCCTACACAGCAGCTAATGGTATCTACGGAAGATGCATAGAGCAACCACTGTGGATCCGGACGACATATATAGCTCCCTACACAAAAGGCAATGGTGTCTACGAAAGACACTCATACTAAGCGCTTGGAACTCATAGCTATTACTAAACACTCGAATGGAAGTCGCACGCGTAACTGCCACCTGGCCCATGGTACCTTTTGCTCCACATATTTGGTCTTCTTATTACCTCCAACTTCCAGCATAGCGTACCCTTCATCTCACTTCAGGCTAATGTGAGATCACCGTGTGCCTATAGAAAATAGGGAAAATGCTGTTGGTACTGGCCCTTCATCCAAACAATATCTAGTTGCGCCCCTTATCAAAATACCCTATGATTTGGACTTCTATTTGACCAATTACTACCATTCTTAGCATGAGTGTGCCCTCATCTCACTTCAGACTAATGTGAGACAACGTTTTGTCTAATAGGGAATGCTATTTGGTACAGGTCCTACTTTCATCTTTGCTTATTAACTTAGATAAATTATTTAAATAAACCTTTATTATCATTTTTACTTTCTACGCTTATTAATTTATCCCAAGTCTTAAAATAAGCCCCATTCTATTCTTTTTCTTATTATAACCTACGTTATAATCATCCTTATTACTTAACCCAAGGTCTAAGTGTGAAAATAAGCTCTTTCATCTTTTACTCTTTTTTATTTATAATTCTACGTTATAACTAAGCTAATTAATTAGTCCAATTCTAATCATAATTAGGCATAATTTCAGTCTTAATTCCATTTTATTACAGTCTTTATAATTTACATCTCATAATTATTAATAGGCCACTCTCTTTAATTCAGTCCAATTAATATCATAATTAGGCATAATTTCAGTCTTAATTCCATTTTATTACAGTCTTTATAATTTACATCTTATTTTTTGTTATTTCAGAATTCTTATAATTTAATCCAATTTCGCGTTGATTCTATTCTAATCCGTACGCGAAGAAGAAGGAGAAATAAAAGAAAACTGAAAATAGAAGAAAATCCAAGGCGTAGGAAGAAGATGTAAATAGATTAAATACTATAAATAAACTGTAAATAAATGGAAAAGCTATAATTAACAGAAATAACTAAGATTAACTGAAAAGAATAGCTAGAAAGAAATAGACCGAAAATAATTCTAAAAACTGTAAATAAAGCTGCTAAAAAGGTTATTCTAAAAATCGTAGTAAAACTACAACTATTGAAAACCCTATTATTTTAAATTACTTAAAGAAATCTTAAACTAATTACAATCACTCACCTCCGGTCCTAAACTCTTCCTTTGGTCTTCCCGGATCCACTTGGATTTGTAACATAATTTTTATTAAAAAGATTCTCTCCTTGGAAAATTATTCCTTTTAGGGTCCTTCCTGAAAAGGTAAACCCAAGCGGGGAAACTCTAGAATGAGAAAAAGTGTTAGGCCTTGGGTTCTATTTATAAGGGTAGAAGTGGATCTCAGACTGTTGGATTTGGGGATTGAATAGGATGCAACCACGTCATAGGCTGAATAGGAGCCATTAGATGCAAAACTGGAAGGACCAGATTGAAATAAAGGATGCAAATGACGAGCAAAAAGATTCGTTGGAACATACTAGAATGAAGGAACGATTCTTCGTTCCTTCACCTGAGGCTGGTCGACCGGGCGGTCGACCGCCCCCTTGCCCAGGTTGATCGACCGGTCGACCTGGCCATATATATATATATCGTTTTCTTATTTGTCTCGTATCTTGCTCATATTAGCTCGGTTTCAGACGTTCTATATATGGAAATTGACCAGAAAATTATCACGGACACAATGGTGCAACTCCCATGTCTCAGTTCTGATAATTTCACAAAGTTATTTTATCGTTTCATTTATTCTTTAATTAATTATTATAGTTTAATATTCCGGGTTGTTACATGTTGTGTTAATTATACGCTATATATGCTCTCTTCTATACTTATTTACGTATATTTGTAAAATCTTTGATGTAGGAGAGGAGTAGGAGATCATGTATTTATGAGTTCTATTTACTCATATTATTGTTATTTATTTTATTTTGGTATGTAATATGCTCTTTGTTATCATTATATATTATATATGTGCTAACTCATTGGTCCAAGAGAAGAACGGGGATTTGTATGATTTTCAACACTCCCTTGAGTTGGTTAGTTTATAGGAAAAAAGAACTATATGTGCTTAATCCTTTAATGGTATGTAGGCAGTCACCTTGGTAATGTGACATAGTCTAATTATATTCCGTATATCATGTGTTTGTGTGCATGTATTTGTATAATGAGATTACATGATACGGTGATGTTGATTTCTACTTTGGGAAATTGGCAGGAATCACCACCTAAAGTTTACTTTATGATTGAGATGATTTTATACTGCAAGATAATTAAATAACATTTGTTAGCGATATAGTTAAGGATATGCCCTAGGGCCAATTATGTAATTTGTTACATATATCTAACTTAATAACAAATTTTGCACGAAATAAAAGGTGTTTTTTTCTATTATATATTTGATATACTGAGTTATATTAATTAATTAATTTGATTAAAAGTGTATTTAATAGAAAATCCATAAATGATGTGTTTTGTGAATACTTACAAGGTGTTGTAACCATGAGTGATGTATCACAATGAAATTAAACACTGTTTTAAATATTTTTAGTCAAGATATATCGATACCGAGTATCAATACATTTCTTGAGAATAGAGTACATAACGCTCTCCAAATGTTGGGCAGTGTATTACTCATGACTACTGGAGGCACCGAGAGGTTACGTACTGGTAGATATTGGATAACTATGGATTGACTCACTCAAAAGTTTTCTATTGGTTAATATAACTAAGGTTATAGAAAATAACGATATGGAAAAATTACACGGTTCTCTTGACTTAAGAATATTGTTGATCTTCAATGTGGAAACTCTGCTTTAGTTATAGTTAAATCATGGCATAACGTCCATCGAACGACTTTAGTTAGGTCAAGCTGAAGAATTAGAAGTGAAGCATTATCCAAGAGAGGATTCGTCTTCTTAGTTATACGAGGTTAGTATCACAGTCAACTTAAGTCAACTCAAAAGTCTTTGGCCAGAGCAATTCGTTTAATATTAATTGTTATTATTGAACCAAGGATTTTTTTTGTTTTGATTATAAAGTTGAATGTGGACGATATTGAAATTTTGACCATTACCAAATTTCATAAGTCCTAATGTGATATAGATTTGACGAAGAGAATTGGTGTAAATAATTATCACTACCTGGTACCGTTTATAATATGTAATATAGGTTTTTACCAAAGATTTGTAAGCAATAAATTCGGCCAAAATATCACACCACAAGCTAAGGTGACGTGTGAACATTAATATTTGAATTGTTCGATATTAATCGCTGATTGAATTTACACCTTTGAGTCGCACAATTGTAATGATGAATTCGCTGAAAAACCACATGATTTAATTAATTTATAAAATGTTGTAAATTAATTAATATCTAAGAAATAGTAATTATTATTTAATTTACTTGATGTTTAGGAGTTGTTTGTAATTATTTGAATGTATCTACAAAGACTAAATTTGTGTGCATTGATATACGATATCGATGTAATTTTAAACAGATTTAAGTAAAAGATAATTGCATGAAGTGATTTATGAAAATTTTATGTCATTTAATAACATGTAATTTCAACCATATCATGTAAAGAGAGAAGGGTGGAGAGAGAGAGATAATCATGGGAATTAATAAGGGAAGTTTTAATTAAAGAATAAGAAATGTTTTATTCTTTCAATTAAAACAAATTCACTAATTCATTTCCTACAGATAATTCATTCTTTCTCATTCATATTTTTCTCTTCTCTCCTCTGGACCTTCCATGGCAGAGAACAAAATAAAAGTTCCAAAAAATCTCAACTCCAAATCAAATGAAAACATCAAAAATAATAATGAAACATAAGTGGTTCATCCATCTCTTGCAATGATTGGATGTGGATCTTGGTGATCTGAGGAGATTTCTTCACTCAAGGTGTGTTTCTTAGGCTACATCTTAAGATAATTATCTAACCTCAATTTTAATTATACATCACATCTTTTAATGTAGATTATATCCCTTATATTTTAAAATAATTTTATATGTGCAAATGTTTTCGCCTATGACTGTTTGAATCTACATATGTAAATATATATATTTTAATCCTTTATGTGTTGTAAATATTATTACTGGAGTTTTGCATGAAAAAATATGTATACTTCACACACGAATTTTTTAAATTGTTTGTGCTTTTAAAATAATGATGACATTGTTTAGGCCACCTTTTATGTTACCTACACACACACACACACACACACACACATATATATATATATGGGCATGTATACATATATGTATGTATGTGTAACGACCCGTAAATCCGTACAATTCAAGTTAACAATAAACTTCATATGTCCAACCCAAATTGAATGGAAGGACAGATTAGTATAGGGAAGAAGGAAGAAATAAGAAAAGAATAAGAAGAGAAAAAGTAAATCGAAACAGCACAAATCTCACAATCACAGTGGAAAAATATATACTATAATATCAATGACCTTTACAAAAGATTATTATATACATACATCCATCAGAGTACAACAACAATCATAATCATCAGCCTGGGCAGTTATAACAACCTATCCTTACAAATGTTGATGATTTCAACAACCAAGCAGCGGAAAATAAACATATACGTGAATACGACTTGAAGGCCTCCAACTCCTCTCCGGAGCTCCAATGCATCCAAAGTAATCTGTAAATATGCTCGGTCTGACCCAAGCATTATAATAAAATAACACCAGAGTCAGTCTGGTTAACCAGCATGAGAAAACACACCAAGTTGAATTCTTAAAGTTATCAAACTCTTTTCAAAGTAAATGTATGTCGTAAGACCACGCCGCACATAAACACGAAAGGGTATTTACCTTACGATATCCAAAACAATTTCTATAGAAATCCACTTATATTATAATAATGTCTAGGAATTCAAAGTAAATATATAAAATAGTTGAAATGCTAGCATCTCACATTTTAGCATAGTTGGGTACAACTAAGTCAATAAAGCTCGTATTGGAGAATAGATTCCATACTATGACAAGGTAAGGAACTACCTTTCGGTGGTACATCTCTAGATAAATGCACCGGGGTCCGACAAGAACATCTTGTACCCATAACGAACCGAGCTTTTCGACCCTAAAAAATCGGCAGTAATACGTCCACTGTGTTATATGCCGAACATTCAAGTGTCGGAAATATCAAATTGTTAGGGAGAAAGAAGAAGGTAGAAGATAGAAGAAAAATAAACAACACAGAATCTCATAGTGCAGCGAATAACATATAATACAACAATAACCTTTACAAAAAAAACATATCTATTCATATATACAACATCAGAGTACAATAGACTTATTCAAAAATTTGGATGGTTATAGAAACCCATCCTTACACTGACAAACAAACAGACTCTATAATACAGTGGAAGAAAAATATAAATGAATACGTCTTGACCATCCAATTCCTCTCCAACTCCAAAGTATCCAACTGACCTAGGAAAAACATGCTCGGTCTAACATGAACATTACATGGAATAACGCTTGGGTCAGTCTGGTAAACCAGCGTGAGTAAAAATTGATAAGTAACAACCAAACTGATTTCTATATTTGAAAACTTTTCACAAAGGGTATCACGTAAGACCACACCGCACATAAAAGCGGATGAGTTTTTACCTTACGATAACCAAAACATTTTATATCAAAATCCAATGATATTATCATAGCGTCTAGGTTTAAAGTAAACAGATAAAATAGCTGAAATGCTTACATCTCACATTCCAACGTACTAGGCTCTACAATCAAAAACGTAAGGCACGTATTGAAGATTGGATTTCAACAATGGCAAGGTAAGGGACTACCTTTCGATGATACACCTCTAGAAAATGCACCAATGCTAACGCAAAGTCGGTTGCCCCTTTAACATGGCAGACCGGATTACCTTACCCTCTTGACACCGAGGCCTTACACTACCACAGTGTTTGCGTGCAAACCAACTTTGAAAGGGACATCTAGATTGGGGTGACCGCCCCTAATGGTAGCTAACCACATAGCTCCGCCGCATGCCTTGTTTTTGCCATTCCTCCCAGTTGTAAGGCTTGAGCTTACGCTTTACTTTCTTGAATAGCAATCCATCTTGGAATGCAAACACTACCCTCCAGGCGTCAATGCAATGCCAGCATTCATCCATACTAGTTGTCCAGGTTAAGGACAAACCGAAGGCACTACTTCTACTACATCTATTTTGGAACCACCCTTAGGATTAGTAGCAAGCAGCCCTAGCACTTTAATGGCTCTGTCTTCGATCCCATGCTTCAAGATGTCTTCATTTCGAAATGCTTGAGTTGGATCGAAGTGGTTTTCAGATAGCATATCCGATCCCGGTCTCTTCGAAACAACCTTCAATATTTCGGGT
Source organism: Allium fistulosum (assembly GCA_030737815.1). Classification (NCBI taxonomy): domain Eukaryota; kingdom Viridiplantae; phylum Streptophyta; class Magnoliopsida; order Asparagales; family Amaryllidaceae; genus Allium; species Allium fistulosum. The sequence goes on along the minus strand of CM060902.1, from coordinate 1,039,526,944 downwards.
AAACTCAACCCCGGTTCTTTAAATAAACAGACAAATGACAAGAGCAGAATTCACCTCCTAACAATTTGTGGATGGATTTCCTTATCAACCGTCCTAGAAGAACGAAACAAGTTTATATGTACTGTATGGCACATTCGACAGTAACTCTACCATATAATTCTCGTGTTTCTCCTATGTTAGTGCCAAAATTGGTCACTAACACCCAAATCTAGATGAAAGCACCAAATACCAGTCACGGCTCAGAGATAGAGTGTGTGTAGAGAGTGATGAAGTGAAGAACAGTAAAATTTAAAATGAAAGCAGTAAAGAACAACAGATTTTATAGTGGTTCGGCTAACTCCGTCCTACATCCACTCCAAAAGTTTCCTTTTTATTGATATTCGAATCAATTACAGTTACAAAATGGCAGAGTAGCCTCAGCCTTAGAAAATAGAAAGTAAGAGAGCAGAAAGAAGATCCCTTTTCTGAACCCTTACATGCTGTATTTATAGGTAAATCCCGAGTTGCTGGGCTTTCTGAGTAGCCCGGGCCCATCAGGTCCATAGCCACACCATAATATCGAGCCATGCAGTCCTACACTCCTGCAGTCCTGCACTCCTGCATTCCTGCCGAACGACCCTCATCTTCCAGGCCGAACCATCCATGCCGAACGACCCACAACTCCCAGACCGAACGACATATCGAAGTGGACTTCATCCTTTTAAACTGAATCCATCGTATTCCAGCCTCGATAATCGTGAAGTTGGTTAGGTTGAATCCGCCTGTTTATGGTCTTGACAAAAGGCGGGTTAACACTTTGCCCCCCAAAACATGCCTTTTGGTAAAAGGCGTGTTTTGACTAGCCTCAAATCCGATCCCAAATCCAATCCATTTCATCCAAGTGCCGTTGCCGTATCCTTATCCGAATCTTCGACTGCCCTAAGTCAATATCCAATTCTTAATCCAGTAACCAAATCCTTAGCCAAATCCATATCCATCTGAACTCGACAACCAAGTTCTAATCCATCCATGTCCAACAACCAATAACCACATCCATGACCTCTCCGGGTTCAATATCCAAATCCGGGACCGTTCCGGGTCCATGCCTAAATCCTTAGCTGTTCATAGCCAATATCCAAATCTGTAACATCTCTGGGTTCTTACCAAGCGCAGTCCACACTTGACGACCTGTGCTAAGTAATTCCATGGTGTTTCTGGTTCAGTGTTCCTGAACGTCGAATAATGCCATGGCTTAAGTCCTAAGCCGAATCCTGGTCGCTCCGGACCCTTTCCGAGCATAGTCCATACTCAACGACCTGAGATAATAACTGATAATATAGGGCCTAAGTCCTAGGCCAAATCCTGGTCTCTCCGGACCCTTGCCGAGCATAGTCCATACTCGACGACCTGAAACAGTAACCGATAGTACGGGGCCTAAGTCCTAGGCCGAATCCTGGTCTCTCCGGACCCTTGCCAAGCATAGTCCATACTCGACGACCTGATACCGCAACCATCAGAATCATTGATGGATCCGGCCGATCCACCGAAGCAACTGCTGCATTAAACCGATTTAAGAATGTCCTGAGAGATTCATCCGCCCCCTGTTTGACTGACGTTAGCGTCATCACGTTCTTTGGCCTTTTTATGTGAACTCGAAACTGACTTAAGAACTTGTCCACCAATTCCGTCCATGTTCCAATGGATCCATTCTCCAACTGTCTGAACCACATAGCAGCAATATTAGTCAAGTACGGGGGGAAACATCGGGCCATAACCTCCTCCGTTGCCCCCAGCACTTCCATATGCCTAGTGTACCTCATCAAGTGGTCGGTGGGATCCGCCTTCCCATTGTATACTTCCAGAGTGGGTAGTTTGAAATCGGGCGGATTCCTAGTTTTCCTAATGTTCCGGGTAAATGGACTTTTGTTAAATCCCTCTGAATCCTTGTTTGTCAGACCTCCGCGAATAGTCCGCCTGATAATGTCAGCCAATCCAGTGTTTCCTACCAAGGGTTGCCCCCTATCCATGTTTCCTGACTGCCCCCTAAGTCCCCGAGGAAATTCTGGCACATATTCCTCATCACGTACTCCTGTATTGCTATCGACGTCAGGCCGCATAGCGTCATCCGGTATCCCTCCATGAACTGGTCCAGCATCACATAGTGGTGTGCCCCCGAGTCTAGGTCCATCTAGATTGTTAGCTGTTTGTTGATTGGGAGCTGCCCCCTGCTGAATCCCTCCATCTGTCCGCTGGTTGAGTTCCTCTGGTCCAGTTCCAAGAACTTGAGCACCTGCAGTTCCTGGTTGTCCAAATTACCTAAGAAGAGCCTGCATCATCTCCTCTTGTCGTTTCATCATCTGCTCCTGCATAGAGTTCATCATCACCTGCATCTCATCTTGAGTTATGTAGATGGATGTATGATCCTCTCCAGCTCTAGAAGAGGCCGCTTGACTTCCTTCCTGATTGCTCCTTTCCGCTGCTTGCTTCCTGTTGGTGGTCTAGCCATTGCTTTCTAGGATCCAAGTTCCTAACTCCAAAATTCATAAGTTCAACTCTCAATGAAAGCACCAAAGTGTTAGCACCAAAATTGGTCACTAACACCCAAATCCAGATGAAAGCACCAAATACCAGTCACAGCTCAGAGATAAAGTGTGTGTAGAGAGTGATGAAGTGAAGAACAGTAAAAATTAAAATGAAAGCAGTAAAGAACAACAGATTTTATAGTGGTTCGGCTAACTCCGGCCTACGTCCACTCCAGAAGTTTTCTTTTTATTGATATTCGAATCAATTACAGTTACAAAATGGCAGAGTAGCCTCAGCCTTAGAAAATAGAAAGTAAGAGGGCAGAAATAATATCCCTTTTTTGAACCCTTACATGCTGTATTTATAGGTAAATCCCGAGTTGCTGGGCTTTCTGAGTAGCCCGGGCCCATCAGGTCCATAGCTACACCATAATACCGAGCCATGCAATCCTGCACTCCTGCATTCCTGCCGAACGACCCTCATCTTCCAGGCCGAACCGTCCATGCCGAACGACCCACAACTTCCAGACCGAACGACATATCGAAGTGGACTTCATCCTTTTAAACTGAATCCATCGTATTCCAGCCTTGATAATCGTGAAGTTGGTTAGGCTGAATCCGCCTGTTTATGGCATTGACAAAAGGCGGGTTAACATCCTAGATATTTCCAATGTTACATTTTGTCCAAATTTGATAGTTGGTTATTTAACTATCAAATAAACAAACGTCCAATCATGGTTTAATTTCCATATGGGATCCACTATGCCTTATTAATTCTCTTAATTAAGAAAACCACTTTATAAAACTTGATCAAAAGATCTTTTCAAAACAATAATCCCAAATCCTTTAATTTCCTTTATACTTGAAAACATTTATATACTTATCTCAATGTTATAAGTATAATACCAAAACATTTTACTTTTAATGCCTTGAAACAAAATACCTTTATAAATCTTTTTCCTATTTTTAAAACTCTTTATATAAACCTTTCTATACTCTATAAAATATCCTTTATAAATATCATTTGTAAAACACCTTAATAACCCTTTTCGATAGTAAAACCCCTTTCTATACACAAGCTATCATTTATATATACCTTTATGAGAATTATATAACTTGAAAACCCATTTATAAACCCTTAGTCTCAAATTGATTAAAGAATTTAAGCGAATTCAAAACCATACTTATAAATTCCAAATGAGGCTTAGCAGTCCCAATGGTGCTGATTTAAGTTACCATTTTCTTTCAATTTAATTCTAAGGCACTTATTAATTATTTACAAATACCAACATATATTTAAATCCAACCAATTATCAAATCAAGGAATAACATGTCAATACAACTCAACTAGAATATACTTGTCTAAACAACATAATAGCAGGATGGTGATTTGTCCCGCTAAATAGATGTCCAAAACAATTTAATCAATTAATAGCAGAACAGTGATTTATTCTGCTAAACACATGTCCAAAAATCCAAACAATTACCCAATAGTAGAATGGTGTTTTATTCTGCTAATGAATATCCATACAACACAAACAATCACGTTCTAACTTATTCACGGTTGTTTGTTTATTTAATATCATGGACAAGAGATCCTTTGGTTAAAATCAAACCACTTAGAAAAGAACCCAACTTAAAACATAACCGTTAAAGTATAAAATAACTTTTAATAATTAAATCATAATTTCATATAAATTAAAGCTTAATTAAATCTTAATTAATCAAAATCAAATCATTATTAACTCTTAATTAATTAAAAGTAAATTAATAATTAAACTTTAAAAAAATAAACATTTACTTAAAATTAATCCCTAATTAAGTAATAATTAAGTAAATAGTTAATCTTTAATTAAATAATAATTAATTAAATAATTCAACTTTAATTAAATAATTAAACTTGACTAAATAAAAATAATCACCCTTTTAACTTAATTAATCATTAATTAAAACTTCTTAATAACTTAATTATCACTAATTAGTCACTAATTACTTAACCTAATTACTGATTAATTAATAAATAATTATCCTTAATTAATAAATTAATTAATTATTAAACATACTTAATCAAGTTATAATTAACTTATGTGTTGCTAATTACGTTTGAAAATATATTTTCAAATCATTTTTAAAAGAAAACTTTAAAGTTAGAAATCAAACTTTTCCGAACTACATCCATAGCGACTATCGCTATGGATGCAATAACTTAGAATATGCTTCTCTAAGTTACCATCTAAAATTTTAATCTTACTTTTACTTTTTGATACATAAAAGAAAAGGTTTTTGAAAACCTTAACCCAAGTTAGAATTTATACAAAACATTTACTAACTCAAAACTAGTAAACGATTAGATTTTCAAAATGGATCTCAAGTCCCTTACTAACAACTCAAGTTCCTATCTTCCATACCATTCAACCATAATCCGAGCATATATGAAAGATGCCAAATCACATAATCATCATATTGTAGTAAAATCACCACATTCACATCCAAACACATCACCTAACCATCAATCTTAAATCAAATGCTAAACTACAAGTTAGCACATACACAAAACATCCAAGCTATATCATAATCCAACCACAACATCATATATATATAACCATATAACCAACAAATATATAAAGGTAAGATCTATACCAAAAAATTAAGAATTTACTCACCATAAAGCTTTCCTAAACTTGAATGCTTTAGAACTTGTAAACTTGAAAAACTCAAAAAGCAATCCGAAAATATCTCAACTTCCTCTCGGCTTTTTGATATGATAATCTAAGAATTTTGAAAATTTATCAATAGTAAAGTTTTATAAAATTATTTTCTCTATCATTTCAAAAAATGAATCACTCGATTTGTATCATTTTTGAGAAAGTTATGGTCAAAAGAAGAAGTGATACTTTCGGCCTTCAAAACATAGGTCCGAAAATGGGTCTTAAAGACAAGCGTTTTTGACATAGCTAGACTCAAAACATGAGGAAGTGATCAACATGAAAGTTATAGCCATTGGATTTATATACCGATTAAAAAAAGAAAATCATGATTTTGAGCAGAAAGGTGGAAGTTATGGCCGAAGGAATTAGGATAAAAATGGAGAAGATTTTGAGTGGATTTTGAACAAGTTTTCTAAGGATTTCCTTTTTCTTTCTTTTGTTTAAGAGGAAGGAGTACATGAATGGAATGGAGAGGTTAGGAAAATGAATATGGAAAGTAAAATGAATAAGAGAGATGTATGTGGGTATTTACAGATAAAGAGGAGAGAGCAAATTACCTTTATACCCTTAGCTTTAAAAATATTCTAACATGTCATGATATTAAGAGGTCATATCACCATGCCTTATCACATCACTCTCTTTTATATATATTTATATGTATGTATATATATATTCTTTTAAAAAAATGATTTGTCACATCAAATCCATATAAATGTCACATCAAATCTCATTATATATATATTTATATATTTTTTTAATCCATGACTTGTCACATCACCTTCTTTATATATATAATTATTATATTTAGTCACATCACTTTATTTTATATATATATATATAATTATTATGTTTAATCACATCACTTTCCTTATATATATATATAATAAATTATTAATTAAAGCTAGGACGGACAAGGGATAATGATGGTTAATGATTACAATCTAAGATGTGATAATACTTAATATATAGGGGCATTTCACCAGAAGGACAAACTTTGCATTCCAATTAGTTTCTAGGACACACATCCACAGAAATTAATTTCAAGTCCAAAGTCAGCAGAATAATTACTTTTAAGGACAAAGTCAGTAGTCTAATTACTTTCAAGGACATAATTTCATAGGTTTTTTGGTCTAAGAAACTAATTATTTTGCATTTTGTCCTTAAAAGTAATTATTTCAGCCGTGTGTCCTAGAAAGTAATTCTACCTGCTAGAGAGGCCCTTGTGGCTAATTTCCACTAATATATACATATATATATATACATATATATATATCTTAAACCTAAGATGTGACAATACTTATATATTTATATATATAAGTTTATTGTTTTTATAACTATGTCTTGTCACATCACTTACTAATCAAAATTAACATAAGATAATTTATTTCTAAGTGTATTATTATTTAGTTAATGAACTCTTATATATATGTGTGTGTGTATATGGTGCACAATGACAAACAACGTTCTCGACAACTTTTCGGTGTCGAAAGGTCAAAATTTCGGAAAATATTCTTCGATCACATTTTCCATTTTTCTACTAACTATTTATTTGGTAAACAAATTTTGAAAACTATCTGACCACCACACTTTAATTTGGTAAACAAATTTTGAAAAGAGTTTTATTTTAGTCATAAACCCATATTTTGAATATTAAAATTAACTAAATATCCACAAATTCAAGCAGTGAAATTTCGGGTCGTTACATTCTTCCCCCCAAAAAGAATTTTCTCCCCAAAGTTACACCTCGACCTATCCCAGAAAACACTTACACTATACATCAGGTGGTATGATGTACATAGATTATTCTTATGCAAAATCTGATTCGATCTCAACTCGAATACATAACTTTCCCTTCGAACTAATATCGCTCACCCGATTCTCTAGTGCAGATTCCTATCAGGCTCCTAATTTTGGAACCTCTATTCTCCTTACATAGTTGTAACTATGATAGAAAACCTTGGTCCCATACCAAGAACCCTCATCAAGTGCTTGCTGTCAAAAGTCGAGTAATAGATCCTTATTCGGGACGGTGCAACACCTCAAAGCCATGTACTCGAATCTTGGATCACTTTATATGGAAAGAGAAATGATCTACGTCCAACTTACGCACTTACTTAATTGGTTCTCCCTAATACCAATTCTATTTCCACCAAATTATTTATGAAAACATTTCATAAACTACACTGGTTGAACTTGGATAATCTCCACTACAGCTTAAGAGTATATACCTTAATTTGATTCCACTATTTCATTTTTCTTTTATTTTCCTAAGAAAACTCAAGATCCAAGCACTAGGCTTTTATTCAAAACTTTTCCAAATAAAACTCTATATTTCAAGTATAAAAAATATATATCCATAGCCCGAGTAACTCCAAAATGATACTAAGGAACTGGGTACTACAAAACAACATCATACATTCCCTTACAAAGAAGGGTAATACTCAAGAGAAGTGTTTACCATCTGAACACATCCCTTCCCCAGTTTTAAATTATTTTCGAGCCACTCGAGATAGTTAACTTAAAAATATTTCTTTATTTCAGAATCTCATTTTTGGAATAATACTTACATTTTCCAACAACATTTATCACCAACTCACTTTAGGTTTGTTCATATTGAACTTGTTTCAATCGTATAATGATAAAGAGAATAATTAACTAAGTACCCCACAGCGTTCACCTAGGCAAACATCTGATCGTCACTTAGAAGATTATTCTGATCATCTCAAAACAATCAAGACTTGTTCCCCGTACCAATCCAAAGAAAACACTACTTAACATTTTCATTCCAAAATTTCATACTTGAACCAAATTGGTTTCAAATATTATTATTATTATTTTCCCAAAACCTTGAAAATCATTTTCCAAAAGCACTAGGATTTAGGTTCTCAAGTTTTCAACCTAAATTCTTCCAACTTAAATTATACATTTTTATAAAACCATTTTGTAAATCACTTCTATTAAACGATTTTTAAATATTTATCTTAAAATATTCTAACTTTTAAATCAATTCTACCTCAGCTTTAATATCGAACGCTTTATAGTCAAACTGTGAAACTTAATTCACAAAGTGTACGTTTCCACATTTTTCCCAATCCTTATCTACCCAACCCATATCTTAAAAAGGGAACATACTAACAATAGTCAATGCTCAACTAGACGAGCATGATTAAACAAACCTTAAATAATAATAATAACAACAACAACAACATATTATTATCTCCTAACACCTCAACCAACTACATTACACTATTTGTGGAAATCATTATTTTATATATAAAATATACCCTGGGTAAAATTATTTCATTTACCCAATTCCAAAACAATACTGTGTCGATTTACCTAGTTTAAGTGTTTAGAAACCCCTATCGGTACAGTTGTACTCCCTGTATCGACCAGAGTTCATAAGCCACTAAACCGATAAATCAACACAATATAAAACATTTGATAATCACTAACAAATACGTGCTTATATATATACACTCAAACTCATTCTAGGGTGTCACTTACCCTATCTCTAATGAGTTAACCCCACCAAAGCCAAGGTTCTCGCTTAACCTTCAACTCTGATACCAAATGTAATGAACTGGGCTTTTCGACCCTTATAAATCGACACTAATGCGTCTACTATATTATATCCCAAACATTCAAGTGCCGGAAATACCGATTTGTCAGGGTGAAAGAAGAAGGTAGAAGATAGAAGAAAATTAAACAACACAGAATCTCACAACGCAGCGAATAATATATAATACAACAATGATCTTTATAGAAAGGAAACATCTTTATTCATATATACAACATCAGAGTACACTAGACTTATCGAAAAATTTGTAAAGTTATAGAAACCTGTCCTTACATTGACAGACATACAGACTCTATAATACAGCGGAAGAAAAATATACGTGAATACATCTTAACCATTCAGCTCCTCTCCAACTCCAAAGTATCCAACTAACCTAGAAAAAACATCCTCGGTCTGACCCAAGCATTACATGGAATAACGCCCGGGTCAGTCTGGTAAACCTGCGTGAGTAAAACTCGATAAGAAGTAGCAACCATACTGATTTCTATATTTGAAAACTTTTCACAAAGGGTATCTCGTAAGACGACACTGCACATAAAAACGGATGGGTTTTTACCTTATAATAACCAAAACATTTTATATCAAAATCCAGTAATATTATCATAGTGTCTAGGTTATAGTAAATAGATAAAATTGCTGAAATGCTTGCATCTCACATTCCAACATACTAGGCTCTACAATCAAAAACTTAAGGCACGTATTGGAGATTGGATTCCAATAATGGCAAGGTAAGGGACTACCTTCCGTTGATAGACCTCTAGAAAATGCACCGATGCTAACGCAAAGCCGGCTCCCCCTTTAACATGGAAGACCGGATTACCTCACCCCCTTGACACCGAGGCCTTATACTACCACGGTGTTTGCATGCAAACCAACTCTGAAAGGGACATCTAGAATGGGGTGATTGCTCCTAATGGTAGCTAACCACATAACTGTATTGCATGCACTACTTTTTCCATTCCTCCCGGTTGTGAGGCTTGAGGCTACGCTTTACCTTTTTGAATAGCAATTCATCTTAGAATGCTAACACTGCCCTCCAAGCGTCAATGCAATGCCAGCATTCATCCATACAAGTTATCCAGGATAAGGACAAACTGAAGGCACTACTTCTACTATATCCATTTTGGAACCACCCTCGGGATTAGTAGCAAGTAGCCCTTGCACTTCATTGGCTCCGTCTTCGATCCCATGCTTCAAGATGTCTTCATTTCAAAACGCTTGAGTTGGATCGAAGTGGTTTTCATATAGCATATCCGATCCCGGTCTCTTCGAAACAACTTTCGATATTTTTGGTAAACTCAACCCCGGTTCTTTAGGAAATAAACAAACAATTGACAAGAGCAGAGTTCACCTCCTAACCGTTCGTGGACGAATTTCCTTATCAATCGTCCTAGAAGAACGAAATGAGTTTATACGTACAATATAGCACATTCGACGGTAACTGTACCATATAATTCTCGTGTTTCTCCTAGATATTTTCAAAGTTACGTTTTGTCCAGATTTGATAGTTGGTTTTCTAACTATCAAATAAATAAACATCCTATCATGGTTTAATTTCCATATGGGATCCACTAAGCCTTTATTAATTCTCTTTAATTAATAAAACCACTTTATAAAACTTGATCAAAAGATCTTGTCAAAACACTAATCCCAAACCCCTTAATTTCCTTTATACTTAGAAACATTTATATACTTATCTCGATATCATAAGTATAATACCAAAACATTTTTCTTTTAATGCCTTGAAACAAAATACCTTTATAAACCTTTTTCCTATTTTTAAAACTCTTTATATAAACCTTTCTATACTCCTTTATAAAATATCCTTTATAAATATCATTTGTAAAACACCTTAATAAACCTATCCGATAGTAAAACCCCTTTCCATACACAAGCTATCATTTATATATACCTTTATAGGAGTTATATAACTTGAAAAACCATTTATAAACCCTTAGTCTCAAATTGATTAAAGAATTTAAGTGAATTCAAAACCATACTTTATAAATTCCAAATGAGGCTTAGCAGTCCCAATGGTACTGATTTAAGTTACCATTTTATTTCAATTTAATTCCAAGGCACTTATTAATTATTTACATAGGCCAACATATATGTAAATCCAACTAATTATCAAATCAGGGAATAACATGTCAATACAACTCAACTAGCATATACATGCCTAAACAACATAATAGCAGGATGGTGATTTGTTCTGCTAAATAGATGTCCAAAACAATTTAATCAATTAATAGAAGAAGGTGGTTTATTCTGCTAAACACATGTCCAAAAATCCAAACAATTACCCTATAACAGAACAGTGTTTTATTCTGCTAATGAACGTCCATACAATACAAACAATCGCATTCTAACTTATTCTCAATTGTTTGTCTATTTAATATCATGGACAATGGTTAAAATCAAACCACTCAGAAAAGAACCCAACTTAAAACATAACCGATAAAGTTTAAAATTACTTTTAATAATTAAATCATAATTTAATACAAATTAAAGCTTAATTAAATCTAAATTAATCAAAATCAAATCATAATTAAGTCTTAATTAATTTAAAATAAATTAATAATTAAACTTTGAACAAATAAACATTTACCTAAAATTAATCCCTAATTAAGTAATAATTAAGTATATAATTAATCTTTAATTAAATAATAATTAATTAATAATTCAAATTTGATTAAATAATAATTAAAATAATTAAACTGGATTAAATAAAAATAATTACCCTATTTAACTTAATTAATCATTAACTAAAACTTCTTAATAACTTACTTAATTATCACTAAGTAGTCACTAATTACTTAACTTAATTACTGAATAACTGATAAATAATTATCCTTAATTAATAAATAAATAATTATTAAACATACTTAATCAAGTTATAATTAACTTATGTGTTGCTAATTACATTTGAAAATATATTTTCAAATCATTTTTAAAAGAAAACTTTAGAGTTAGAAATCAAACTTTTCCGAACTACATCCATAGTGACTATCGCTATGGACACAATAACTTAGAATTTGCTTCTCAAGTTACCATCTTAAATTTTAACCTTACGTTGGATTACTTTTTAATACATAAAAGAAAAGTTTTTGAAAACCTTAACTCGAGTTAGAATTTAAAGAAAACATTTACTAACTCAAAACTAGTAAACGATTAGATTTTCAAAATGGATCTCAAGTCCCTTACTAACAACTCAAGTTCCTATATTCCATACCATTCAACCATAATCCGAGCATATATAAAAGATGCCAAATCACATCATCATCATATTGTAGTAAAATCACCACATTCATATACAAACACATCACCTTACCATCAATCTCAAATCAAATACTAAACTACAAGTTAGCACATACACAAAACATCCAAGTTATATTACAATCCAACCACAACATCATATATATATAACCATATAACCAACAAATATATAAAGGTAAGGTCTTTCCCAAAAAGTTAAGAATTTACTCACCATAAAGCTTTCCTAAACTGGAATGCTTTAGAACTTGTAAACTTGAAAAACTCAAAAAGCAATCCGAAAATAGCTCAACTTCCTCTCGGCTTTTCGATATGATAATCTCATAATTTTGAAAAATTATCAACGGTAAAGTTTTAGGAAATTATTTTCTCTATCTTTCCGATAAAAGAATCACTCGAATTGGATCATTTTTGAGAAAGTTATGGTCAAAAGAAGAAGTGGTATTTTCGGCCTTCAAAACATAGGTTCAAAAAAGGGTCTTCGGGACAAGCATTTTTGACATAGCTAGACTCATGCCATTGGATTTATATACCGATTAAAAAAAGAAAATCATGATTTGGAGCAGAAAGGTGGAAGTTATGGCCGAAGGAAGTAGGATGAAAATGGAGATGATTTTGAGTGGATTTTGAACAAGTTTTCTAAGGATTTCGTTTTTCTTTCTTTTGTTTAAGAAGAAGGAGGACATGAATGGAATGGAGAGGTTAGGAAAATAAATATGGAAAGTAAAATGAATAAGAGAGATGTATGTGGGTATTTATAGATAAAGAGGAGAGAGCAAATTACCTTTATACCCTTAGCTTTAAAAATATTTTAACATGTCATGATATTGAGAGGTCATATCACCATGCCTTATCACATCATTCTCTTTTATTATATATATATTCTTTTTAAAACAATGATTTGTCACATCAAATCCATATATATATCACATCAAATCTCATTATATATATATTTTAATCCATGATTTGTCACATCACCTTCTTTATATATATATAACTATTATGTTTAGTCACATCACTTATATGTATATAATTATTATGTTTAGTCACATCACTTTCTTTATATATATATATATCTGTGTGTGTGTGTGTTGGTGTCAAAATTGGCCACCAATACCCAATTATGCGAAAACTCCAATATCCAATCCAAACATAGAAATATGAAGAGAAATAAATGAAGAACGAATTTAAAACAACTAGAGACCAAGTAAAAGGAGACAAGATTTATAGTGGTTCGGCTAACTCTGGCCTACGTCCACTCCCAAATAATTCTTTCTATTATACCGAAGATTGTTTACAGTTACAATCCGAAATCCAAGAATAAAATTAGCAGAGTGTAGCCTAGGTTGAAGATGAAGAGAAGTAGAAAGAATATCCTTTTTCTAATGGCATGCCTACTATATTTATTGGGGAAGACGTGCACGGATCGAACTGAAATTTTGACAGAAGGTTCTGGAGACCAAGAAGAGGCCACCAAAAATTTCCAATCCCATTAGTCCCACAATAGGGATCAGTACCGATCCCTATTTTGGTGTCCAAATGAGGTGCGATCCCTTTGGGTGGTTCTCCTTGGTGTTAACTACTTGCTCCTTAAATTTCGTGCAATTCCGACGCACAGTTTGTGAGATGTCACATTTTCCGTGAAGTAGTATTGAGGAATTCTGATTTCTACCGATCCCTTTTTGAGCTCACAATAGAGGTCAGTACCGATCCCTATGTTGGTTTCCAAATGGGATGTGATCCTTCTAGGTGGTTCTCCTCGGTATTCGCTACTTGGTCCCCAAATTCCGTGCAATTCCAACGTACGGTTTGTGAAATATCGCATTTTCCGTGAAGTGGTGTTGCATGTAACTTGACTTCTGCCGATCCCTCTAGAAGGATAGGTACCGATCCCTCCAACTTGTTCCAAATTGCATACGATCCCTAGGGGAGCTTCTCTATGTTGCATTATGCTTTTACTCCTAACTTCATGCCAATTGGATGTGTAAATGTTGAAATATCGATCGATCTTTGCTAGAAAATTGTGTATAGCCAATCCCTATAAGAAAAGAGGGCTGACCCCTCTAGATGGATAGATGTCGATCCCTCCATCTCCTCCAAATGCCATGAGATCGCTAGAGTAGACTTCCTAGGGTCCCCTCTTCTTGTTTCAAAAGTTTCACTTCAATTCGCTTTGTGGTTGTGGAGTTATGGAGCGACCATCGTTGAGTTATGCTGTTGAGCTGAATATGAACCGATCCCTCTTCTATTGCCCTTAACTCTAACATACAGACTCTGATCGACTTGAAATTTGAAAAGTAGCCTCAAGAGGCCTTCCTTATCACTTTTACCAATTGCACCTTGATTGGGGCAAAAATTAGGGATCCGATTCGAATCTACTTGTCCATAGTCCTTAGTCTCATTTATAACCGATCTTTGAGCCTAGTAACCGTTTCTCTGGGCATCCCGTCTTATTGATCATGTAGTCCATTGGGTTAAATCCGCCTGTGTACTGCCTTGCCAAAAGGCAGGTGAACAATACATAAGTTAAATTATTAATTAAATCTAAGATGTGACAAGGGATAATGATGGTTAATGATTATATTCTAAGATGTGGCAATACTCAATATATATATATATATATAAATAAAATAAGATGTGATAATACTTATATATATGTTTATCTATATAAGTTTATTATTTTTATAACTATGCCTTGTCACATCACTTACTAATCAAAATTAACGTAAGATAATTTATTTCTAAGTGTATTATTATTTAGCTAATGAACTCTTATATATATGTGTATATGGTGCACAAAGATGAACAACATTTCCGACAACTTTTCGGTGTTGAAAGGTCGAAATTTCGGAAAACGTTTTTCGGTCACATTTTCTATTTTTTACGAGCTATTTACTTTGGTAAACAAATTTTGGAAACTATATCACCACCGCTCTTTATTACTTAAAAGAGTTTTATTTTAGTCATAAACCCATATTTTGAATATTAAAATTAACTTAATATCCACAAATTCAAGCAGTGAAATTTTGGGCCGTTACAGTACTCCTGCCTCATAGGACTGGCATACCACTTGAGTAGTAGTACCAAATATGATAACCCCTTTCGTTAATTGGGCCCCAAAGCATACATGAGTAGATAATTACCGATCTAGATTTGGAATGACCATACTCTGATGGGAGCGACCCACTTGGCCCTGCTGCATGCCCGATTTTTGTCATTTCCAATTGATGAGGCTCGAGACTACATTTTTACCTTTATATAGCACTTCCCACTTGGAATGCTAACACAGCCCTTCAAGCAACACTACAATGCCAGCACTCATCATACAAGTTCGTTTTGGGACTGAACGAAATGCTTGAGAGTTCCATCTTTAATTCCATCATCTTCAAGATGTCTTCACTTCGAAACGCTTAAGTCGGTTCGAAGTGGTTTTTGGATAACCTATATGATCTCGGTCTCTTCAAAACAACTTTTGATAATTCCTGATAAACTCAACCCCGTTTCTTTAGGAAATAAACAGTCAAAGATAAGAGCAGAGCTCACCTCCTAACCGTTAGTGGACGAATATCCTTATCGTTTGTTCTAGGAGAACAAAACGAGATTTATATGCATAGTACAGCATCATCGGAGATGACTATGCTATATAACTCACGTGTTTCTCCTAGATAGTTCCAAAGTTAAGTTTTGGGTCCGAACTCGATAGTTAGTTATTTAACCATCGAATAAACATTCAAATCAGGGATTTAAATTCCATAGGGAAAACCAACATTGGTTAAGCACACAAGCAACCAATAACCTCCTTTTAATCAATCTTTCATAACTAAATCCACTTTGCAAATATTTAAATCAAAATCCTTTTTTACAAAGATACACACACACATGCATCCACAAATCCATATTTCTCAATACTTGGAAAAATATCCATATACTTATCTCAATGGTGTAAGTATATTCACCAAGCATTGGGAAAGATTTCCTTATATAAAATTTTCAAATCATTTATAAACACCATTATACATCCACAAAACCATTTATAAAACTCCCTTTATAAATCTATAAACCCATTTCTAAAATTCTTTTATGAAAGTGAAACCATTTATAAAACTCTTTTATCTTGTAGATGATCTTCCTTTAAGTTTTCCGAACCATGTTATAAAATTCCTCCTATAAAACCCATATCTATTTATAAAATCCTATTTCTAAACTCAAAAACATATATAAATAAAATTCCAATCATTTACATTAAAACACTATTATATAATAGTTAATATTTTTAATAAATAATAATTAACTTCAAAACATTTAAAAAATAATAATAATTAGTAATTTCAAAAACATTCTTAACAAAAACAATAATAATTTATTTTCAACATTATTATAAATAATAACAATAAATTTCTAAACTTTATTGATAAATAATTATATTTAATTTCAAATCATATCAATAATTTAAATAATTAACTTTTCAAAATATTAAAATATTGATAACAACTTTTAAAACAATGTGAATATAAATAAACAACTTTTAGAACATAAATATATATTTCCTTGATAAAAATCCATACTTAAAATTTCAACATAATCATTTTTTTATTTATAAAACATTATTTTTAAATCTCTTTCTATTTTATAAACTTCCTTTTTATAAAATCTGTTTATTTATATAAACCCATTTATAACTCTATCTCTTTATATATCTCGCTAATTTATAAAAATCCCCTTTTAACGTCAATTACAATCTATTTTTAATGTTGCCTCCATATTTATAAATTTCTTTTATAAATTCCTTTCAATCTATAAAATATCATTTAACATCACCAAAATCTATCCCCACTTTCAATTTCCAAATAGAATCAACTATTTTTCTAAACCACATTCCACATATTATCATAAATCCTCAATTTGATTTATTTCCCAATTTACCCAATGATAAAAATTTCCCTTCATTTATAAACACTTTTATAAATCCATGATTTTATTAACAAAATACGATTTTACAAATCTTCACTTCATTTGTAAAATATCACTTTTATAAATTATCACATTTATTAATTTCACATTTATAAATAAATCTTAATATATGTATACATACATACATATCACTTTATATAAAATGGTTAATAAATATTTCTATCTTCTTTTTAAAATCACATCCCATTATTATAAAAGACTTATTTTTAAGATTTTAGAAATCTTTATTCGCAGCTCAAAATCTCTATTAAAATATTTTATAAAAATATAAATTTATAATCTCTAAAAATCATACCTTTTTATTTTAAAATAAATTTCTACTTGATTAATTCAAGAAAAATTATTAAAACATATATAATTTCCAATATCACTTGAAATCTCTTTTTAAATCAAATCATTAGTTTATAATATTTTAAAATACCAAAAATATACTAAAGCACTAAATAAGAAAAATCATATCCATGTCATTAAATATAGCATCCAACATATCATATATCAATTTATATGGAAAATAAAATCAACAGTGTGAGGAATCCGATTGGATCCCTCCAACCTGTCCTCTTACATCACATACAGTATATAACCATAAAATATAAATCAACCGCTTCAAGGCGGGATCGTATACAAAGCGTTATCCACTCTTACACGGGAAAGTAATAGGGTCTCATCCACTTCAGGGGAGGGAATATATCCAAACCAACTAATAAAATAGTAAATCATCCAAACAGTCAATAACAATTAACAATACAATATCCTCACACCAATCAATAATTTTATCGACTATATAATATTGTTGGTTAACCAAAAAGGAGAGATTAACTCACTTTGATTCCAAAGGTCGCAAAAAGCACTCCGTTCGAATTAAAATTGAATAGGCATTCAATTCAACTCAAATTCCTATGATCTCCAAATCTATCTAATCCAACTCTATAGTATAGAATTCGCCAATACGATTACAACGCAAATGTCGCGTTCAATTTGGACCTCTTATGAAAAGATTATGAATTTATAAGCATTTGAAATAATTAAATTAAAATTTACTTTAACTTAAAAAATTATTAACTTAATTACCCTTCTTCCTCTCAAACTCTCGTTCGTTCATTTCCAGGTCAATAAAACTTCGACCGCGACTACAATTCATCACTGCTCCGGCTCTGTGAGAAATGCGGATTATGGATCTTAAGGCTAGTATAAACACTAGAGGGGGGGGGGTGAATAGTGTTTTAAGGAATTACTAATTCTTTTTGAGTTTATATTAATTTGAACACAAATGTATGCAATATTCGGATACAGATATGATCACAGATTCAAACACAGATGCAAATATAAAGTAAAAGCAGTAAAGGAAAGAACACACCGGATTTTATACTGGTTCGGAGTTACCCTACATCCAGTCCCGCACACAAGTACATATTTCCTTTCAAAAACAATCTTTACAATTACAACCCTCGATTTCAAGGCCACAAGGTACACCACTCCAGATTCACAATCCTCTGGGTAGAGATACTTGATTTCCCAGGCAACAAGTTCACCCAATTGATTTCCTAGGCTACAATCACACCTTTTCTCACTTGATTGATTTCCAAGGCTACAATCACACCTTTTCTCATTTGATTGATTACAAAGAAGCCTATAACTCTAAATAGCACTGGGATCTTGTTGAGATAGTGATAGAGAAATATTGTTAAAAATTCGTTGAAAACATCCCCTATTTATAGAAGAACAACAGCCATGTCTATTCGTGAAAGGTTATGACGAATAGACACTTCTTTTGAAATTCAAATTTTTGAAACCAACTGCCACTATGTCGACATGGGTATCTTGGGTATGTCGACATCCCAAAGGAAATTTTGGTGATTTGTTTTTCTTTGAAAATTACTTCTATCTTATATCAAAACTATTTTAAACTTTATAAATATACTTAACTACAGTTAAAATACATAAGTAAATATAGAGAATAATATATATAAAATTTTACTATAATTTTATATTTAAATATAAGTATAAATATATTATAATTAAAAGATAGTTTAAAACAAACGAAGTTTAAAACAAGAGTTTATTTAAAAACAAAATCAAAGAATATTTTAAGGCTAAAACATCTTTTTGAAAATCATTTGAAAAGATAATTTTTAAGGCTAAAACATTTTGAAAAGCAGTTTTGAAAATCATTTTAAAGTAGTTTTGCAAGCTTCTTCCTGCAGAATATCTCATCACATCAGGACTCGAGAACTTGTACAAAACCAGGATGTTCGTGGGTTTGTAAGCCACTTGTCGTAGGTTTGTAAGCTACTTGTCGTGGGTTTGTAAGCCACCAAAAAGGTAGAAATGGGTTCCATCCAAAATGAAATATGGAGTGAAGATTTCAGTGCTATTATGAAGTTTTAACATAATTCTAGACTCAATACTTATCTTCTATTATTAAAATCTTGAACTCTTGATAACTTGATTTCTTGATACTCACGAGTCTTCAATCTTGATATTTTTAATCTTTAAATTCATCAGTCTTGTATCTTTATACTGTACAGTCTTCATTCTTGATACCTGCATGGTTAAATCCTGCATATACATATATATCTAAACTATAATGTTAGTATTTATATTTTATAATCTTATTCTAAGGTTGTTGTCATCAAAACCATCATCTCAAGGACTAACAATCTCCCCCTTTTTGATGATGACAACCTTTGTTTATAAAATATTATTTCTATCTTAATGACTCCCCCTAAAACTAATAACTCCCCCTTAATCTATGCCTAACTATCCTATATTTTATACTTCTCCCCCTTTGTCATCAACAAAAACTAACTCCAAACTATATAACTCCCCTTTAGTTTAATATTAAATGATTATAATGATAGTGTTATCATAAATAATCAACACTTAAATCCAAAACTAAAACTTTAGTCCTAAATTACAAACTCTCCTAACTAAGAATCTATATATAATAATATTTGTAATATAAGAACACAAATCATTTATATTGTTATATTTACATGAGCATAGAGAACGTAAGTAAAAACATACAACAATAGGAAAAAGGAAAGAGAAACTAATGCGTGTCCTTAAAAATGGGAGATCTATGAACCGAACAACTTGGATAGTGGAAACAGAAATTTCCACGTTGTTCGACAAGATTTCCATCTTTGTCAAAGCACACTTCGCCAACGCAAACGACTTTGTCGTTATCTTCAGCGTGCTCTTCTTCCATGGGGGATTCTTCTTCTTCTTCTTCTTCTTCTTCCTTGCTGTCCTCTTGCACTTGATCTCCTGAACACTCTTCATCAATCAAGATCGGATTAGCATGATTGTCCATTAGAAATTTTTGCAAATTTCTAAGAATTTTGCCTTGCCGTTCTTGTTCCTTGGCCAGTCTAAGTTGCACCACTTGAATTTCAGTCATTAGTTGTAGTGCATCCTTTAAAGAATCCTCCATTTTCGTCACTCGTGCAAGTGTAGTTCGTTGAAACGGTCCAGAAGTAGGACAAGGGAACGAAAAGATTGAATTTTTGTTTGATTTGGAAGAGGAGGCCATTGTTTAAATGTTTTCAGAAGATAGAACAGAGAAAGAACAGAAAGAATGATCCAATTTTCGAAATAAGAAGAATATATAACCCCTTATTTGAATTTTGGTGGGAAAAATTCAAAAATAAAAAATCGTTATATGTTGACATGGTTAGGAGGGGGATGTCGACATGGTGCTTGATATTTTTACTATTTGATTTATTTTTAATTTAATTTTTAATTGTACTTTGTTATTTATATTTTATATTTTAGTTATTGAACAAATACCTAATTCTCTTCTTAATTTAGTAAATATAGATTCATTTAAGGGTTTTGTTAATATATCAGCAATTTGATTCTCAGAATTGATATAATCGAGAGTAATTACTTCCTTACTTATATTATCTCTGAGAAAATGATGTCTGATATCAATATGTTTAGTTCGAGCAGGATGAGTAGTATTTTTTGATAAATTTATTGCACTAGTATTATCACAATAAATTGGTGATATTGAGATATTTAAACCAAAATCTTTTAAAGATTGTTGCATATATATTACTTGAGAACAAGCTAAAGCAGCAGAAATATACTCTGCTTTAGTTGTTGATAAAGAAACCGTGTTTTGCTTTTTACTAAACCAGGAAATCAGAGAATGCCCCAAAAAGTGACAAGTTCCACTTGTACTTTTTCGGTCTGACTTACAACCAGCATAGTCAGCATCACAGTAAGATATTAATTCAAAAGAATCATTTTTAGGATAAAATAAGCCATAGTCAATTGTGTGTTTAATATATCTTATGATACGTTTTACAACTTTTAAGTGGGCCTCTTTAGGTTGGGATTGATATCTTGCACACAGGCAAATGCTATGCATGATATCTGGTCTACTAGCAGTGATATAGAGTAGTGATCCAATCATTCCTCTATATAATTTGTGATCTACATCTTTCGAGAGATCTTCTTTACTTAGGTACTCATTGGTTGCCATGGGAGTTGGTTTTCCACTTGCAGTAGTCAAACCAAATTTACTAACTAGGTCTTTAGCATATTTTTCTTGACTAATAAAGATACCATTATCTAATTGTTTTATTTGTATTCCTAGAAAGAAGTTTAATTCACCCATATGACTCATCTCAAACTCTTTTGTCATTATTTCAGAAAATTCTTTATTCATTTCAAAATTAGTTGATCCGAAAATGATATCATCTACGTAAACTTGTACTAGTTGAATATCATTTTTATTTCTTTTAATAAAAAGATTATTATCTACTTTACCAATTTCAAAGTTTGATTGAAGTAAGTAAGATCTTAGTCTATCATACCAGGCTCTAAGAGCTTGTTTTAGACCATATAGAGCTTTCTTAAGTTTGTAAACATGATTTGGAAATTTTTCATTTTCAAAAAGTGGTGGTTGTTCAACATATACTTCTTCTTTTACAAATCCATTTAAAAATGCACTTTTAACATCCATTTGAAATTATTTGAAATTATTATAATTTGCGAAAGCAAGTAGAATCCTAATGGCTTCTAATCTTGCTACGGGAGCAAAGGTTTCATTAAAATCTATTCCTTCTTCTTGACAATAACCTTGAGCGACTAACCGGTCTTTATTTCTAACGACCTCACTTTGTTCATTCATTTTATTTTTATAAACCCATTTTGTTCAAATTATAGTTTTATTTTCAGGTCTAGGAACAAGTTCCCAAACATCATTTCTAGTGAATTGATTTAATTCTTCTTGCATAGCCAAAATCCATGAATCATCAGTTGATGCTTCTTTTGGATTTTTGGGTTCAATAGTTGATATAAAAGCTACATTGCTCATTTTACTTAGTTGATTTCTAGTTGTAACAACAGATTGCATATCTCCTAGAATATTTTCTATCGAATGATCTTTTAAAAGTTTAATCCTTTTATTAGGATGATTAAATTCATTATTAGTTTCAAATGACTCTTGATTTTGAGTAATTAAATCCTCTTCATCATTTGTCTCTACAAATTTTTTGGGATTTTCATCGAATGAAACATGCATTGTTTCTTCAATGGTGTTAGTTCTTAAATTAAACACTCTGTATGCTTTGCTTCTATTAGAATATACGATAAAGATACCTTTGTCGGATTTAGGATAAAATTTATCTAAGTCATCTTTTGTATTTAAAATAAAACATTTACTTCCGAAAATTCTAAAATAAGATACCTTAGTTTTCTTTCCGTGAAGAAATTCATAAGATGTCTTATAAGTTAAAGGTCTTATTAAGATTCTATTTAAAATATAACAGGCGGTAGCAACTGCTTCTGCCCAAAAATGTTTTGGTAAATTACTATCTGAAAGCATAGTTCTCGCACACTCTTGAATCGTCCTATTTTTACGTTCTACTACTCCGTTTTGTTGTGGAGTTCTTGGAAATGAAAATTTATGAGTTATCCCCTTTTTATTACAGAATTCCTCAAACTTTTCATTTTCAAATTCACCACCGTGATCACTACGAATGGTTATAATTTTTACAGAAAGATGATTTTGAATCCTTTTTGTAAAGTTCTTAAAACATTCAAAAGTATCACTTTTATGTTTCAAAAATACTGTCCATGTAAATCTAGAATAATCATCTATAATTACAAAAACATATTTACTGTGATTTATTAACTGAATTTGAGATGGACCAAAAAAATCAAGATGAAGTAATTCAAGAGGTTTTGAAGTTGAAATCATATCTTTTAATTTAAAGGAACTTTTTCTAAGTTTTCCTAATTGACATGCATCACATAAACTATCTACTTTAAAATTCATTTTAGGGAGACCTCTTACTAGATCATGTTTTGATAGTCTAGTTAAGAGTTTGAAATTCAAATGCCCAAATCTCTTATGTCAAATCCAAGGGTCACTTATATTTTCCAAAAGACACAAGTTATCATTTGAAACTTTCATACTAAGAATATAAATATTCTTTTTCCTAATTCCCTCAAATATTATGGTTGAATTATTATCTTCAATGTGACACTTATCTTTTTCAAATTTAATTTTATATCCTTTATCGCAAAGTTCACTAATGCTTAGCAAATTATGTTTCAGATTCTTAACTAGCAAAACGTTAGTAATAATAGAAGTTTTAGAGTTACCGAAATTGCCGATGCCAATCACATATCCTTTTGAGTTGTCTCCAAAGTTAACCAATCCTCCGTCTTTGTATATTATATCATTTAGCATATCCGGATTACCAGTCATGTGTATAGAACATCCACTATTGAGTATCCATATATTCTTTTTGATCTGCACAATTTTTCCATTGTGGATTGTTTCCTCAACACCCATAAAACATGTTTCCTGCACATCATAAAAACCTTGTGAACGATTTGACTTTGAATATAGATTATATGCAGACTTATGATACAATGATGATTTGAATATTTTTAAACAAGTATTAACAAAATTTTCAAATATAACCATTAAAATATTTTCAAAATTCAGATTATGAAACTTTGAAAACCTTGCTTTGGTACCAAATGTGAGAAATGCGGATTACGGATCTTAAGGCTAGTATAAACACTAGAAGGGGGGAGGGTGAATAGTGTTTTAAGGAATTACTAATTCTTTTTGAGTTTATATTAATTTGAACACAAATGTATGCAATATTCAGATACAGATATGATCACATATTCAAACACAGATGCAAATATAAAGTAAAAGCAGTAAAGGAAAGAACACATCGGATTTTATACTGGTTCAGAGTTACCCTACATCCAGTCCCGCACACAAGTACGGATTTCCTTTTAAAAACAATCTTTACAATTACAACCCTCGATTACAAGGCCACGAGGTACACCACTCCAGATTCACAATCCTTTGGGTAGAGATACTTGATTTCCCAGGCAACAAGTTCACCCAATTGATTTCCTAGGCTACAATCACACCTTTTCTCACTTGATTGATTTCCTAGGCTACAATCACACCTTTTCTCACTTGATTGATTACAAAGAAACCTATAACTCTGAATAGCACTGGGATCTTGTTAAGATAGTGATAGAGAAATATTGTTAAAAATTCATTGAAAACATCCCCTATTTATAGAAGAACAACAGCCATGTCTATTCGTGAAAGGTTATGGCGAATAGACACTTCTTTTGAAATTCAAAATTTTGAAACCAACTGCCACTATGTCGACATGGGTATCTTGGGTATGTCGACATCCCAAAGGAAATTTTGGTGATTTGTTTTTCTTTGAAAATTACTTCTATCTTATATTAAAACTATTTTAAACTTTATAAATATACTTAACTACAGTTAAAATACATAAGTAAATATAGAGAATAATATATATAAAATTTTACTATAATTTTATATTTAAATATAAGTATAAATATATTATAATTAAAAGATAGTTTAAAACAAGAGTTTATTTAAAAATAAAATCAAAGAATATTTTAAGGCTAAAACATCTTTTTGAAAATCATTTGAAAAGATAAGGGTCCGTTTGGTTTCATTTTGTATTTTGAGTTTTGTGTTTTCAATTTGCAATAAAAAATAACAAGAAATAAGAGAAGATGACTTATAATTCTTAGCCATTGGGTCGACCAACGGACAAGGAAAGAGTTTTATTGTTCTCCGTGCTTTCGTTATCTCTCGAAACACGAAAAATAAAATAAACTTGTTTTCTATTTTATATGTTAATTTCATTTTTCAAAATTGTTTGTTTTTCAACTATACATAAAACGGACGCGTTTTTGTATAGACGAAAACACAAAACTAAAAACGACAAGCCAAACGGGGCCTAATTTTTAAGGCTAAAACATTTTGAAAAGCAGTTTTGAAAATCATTTTGAAGTAGTTTTGCAAGCTTCTTCCTGCAGAATATCTCATCACATCAGGACTCGAGAACTTGTACAAAACCAGGATGTTCGTGGGTTTGTAAGCCACTTGTCGTAGGTTTGTAAGCTACTTGTCGTGGGTTTGTAAGCCACTAAAAAGGTAGTAATGGGTTCCATCCCAAATGAGTGAAGATTTCAGTGCTATTTTGAAGTTTTAACATAATTCTAGACTCAATACTTATCTTGTATTATTAAAATCTTGAACTCTTGATAACTTGATTTCTTTATACTCATGAGTCTTCAATCTTGATATTTTTGATCTTTAAATTCATCAGTCTTGTATCTCTATACTGTACAGTCTTCATTCTTGATACCTGCATGGTTAAATCCTGCATATACATATATATCTTAACTATAATGTTAGTATTTATATTTTATAATCTTATTCTAAGGTTGTTGTCATCAAAACCATCATCTCAAGGACTAACATGCTCCACCTTGTTAAGCGCCACCGTGCTATCACCGAACTACCACCATGCCACCACATAATCAAACGCCGGTGGTCTTATCTCCCCTCGCCAATCACAAACCACCAGAAAACCAAGATTGAACTACGCGCGTTCGAATGGCTATAGCCGCCGCCGATCCTCGCCGAAGTCCATCTCCATCGTTGAATCCCTTCATCTCATCGTCGTGCACCTTTTTGAAATTGATGTCGAAGTCTGATGTTGCCTCGAGTGGCATCGATGAATAAGGCCCAATGGATTTGGTGTTTAAATTTGAAAAAATATGAAAATTGCGAACTTCTTTATGATTTTAGGAGACGCGATTTATATAGGGAGAAATATGGTGAGAACGTGGATGGGTATAGGCATTTAGATATGGGGTATGTGCTGATATAATATATATATTATTTAAGTTAGAAAATGTCTAGCTTTTTAAACGTCCGAAATTCTCGAACTCCAAACGAGGCGTGCCGCTTAACGTTCGATATATAATACCCTTATTTCGAACACAATAGAACAAGCCTCGAGGCCTAATTCGATCATATAAAGAAGATAGTTTTTCAAACAAAATTACACTATAAATTTCTTAAATTAATTTCTACGCGTTTCGAACTCGCACGACCAAACAATACGCTCGATTGCCATGAAATTTGATGGAATACTATAATTTACTATTACGGATCCAACGACACTGGTTTCGTCCATTTGCAAGACAATGCCTCAAAAAGCTATTTTCACCTGTCCCATACAACAATTACTTAAGTTCATTCTAAACATTTTATACAACACTTCTTATGTTTATCTTCACTTCACCACTTAAGTTCATATTCAATTCTATCAAACAACACTCCAAACATATTCAATTCATTTTATAACTTAAATTGAATTTCATTTCATATCTCAAATTCATATTCATTCCATTATTTATCCCATTAATTCATTTAATTCATTTCAAATCCAATTCTTTTTCATTTAACCTTTCTTTAGTTAAACTTCATTTTATTTAATTCATTTCATTAACCGAATTTATTTAACTTTATTTAAGTTAAATTTAATTTCATATCATAATTTCCAATTTTCTTTTCTTACCTATATCATTTTCAAATTATAAGTTCAACAAATAATTTTCATATATTTATCAAATCATACTTTGGATTTTAGGATTTTAAAATCAATCTTGTTTTACCAAATACAACTTCAATAGTAACAATCCATCACTTAGAAACTAAAAAATGAAGGCCGATGATGCTACAGTCATCACCAGAATTTTTTTCCAGCGACTGGAGTGAGTTCAGTGTTTTCTATTTCTTTTAAATATCATTTAAAAATATTTATAACCAAAATATTTTCAAAATAATACTATTATTATCTTTCCAAACCTTCGAATAACATTTTTTCAAAATCAATGGGTTGTAAATTCTCAAATTTCGTGTTTTAATTCAATTTTTATTTACAAATCATATTTATGAATGTACGTAGGCAATTTAATTTTCTTTCCATTTATAAATCACATATATAAATCATATTTATATAATCTCACTTCTTATGAAATATCATTTCACAAATGTTGAATATTTTAATTATGATCAATATTCTGTAATCCATATTTATAAATTCACTTTCTTATATAACTCATTTTAAACGTTTATCTTTGTTTAGATCACAACTTTTATTAGAAAACAACAACAAATGATAAAAATCAAACATTATCATTCACTGGTAACCAAACACACCATATAAACTACAATAATTTCCATTTCATTTATATATAAAACATAATTTTGGTAAAATTATTTTATTTATCAATTCTCAAAACAATACCGTGTCAGTTTGCCTTGTTTAAGTGTTTAGAAACCCCTATCAATACTGTGGCGTCCTACGTACCGACCAGAATTCATAAGCCACTCAACAGATAAATTAACACAATTAAAATATTTTTATAATCACTAACAAATACGTGCTCATA
The DNA here is from genome assembly GCA_030737815.1 of Allium fistulosum. Lineage (NCBI taxonomy): Eukaryota > Viridiplantae > Streptophyta > Magnoliopsida > Asparagales > Amaryllidaceae > Allium > Allium fistulosum. The sequence goes on along the minus strand of CM060902.1, from coordinate 1,039,499,132 downwards.
TATATATACACACTCAAAATCATAATAAGGCATTCCACTACCTTATCTCTTAATGAATTACCCCACCAAAGCCAAGGTTATCACTTAACCTTAAGCTCTGATACCAAGCTGTAATGACCCACAAATCCGCACAATTCAAGATAACAATAAACCCCACATGTCCAACCCAAATTGAATGGAAGGACAGATAGTTATGGGGAAGAAGGAAGAAAAAAGAAAAGAAGAAGAAGAGAAAAAGAAAACTGAAACAACACAAATCTCACAATCGCGGTGGAATAATATATACTATAATATCAGTGATCTCTACAAAAGAGAAACTGTTATACATACATCCATCAGAGTACAACAACAACCATAATCATCAGCTTGGACAGTTATAACAATCTATCCTCACAAATGCTTATGATTTCTGTAACGACCCATAATTTTAGTCATTTGAATTTGGAATATTTAATTGATTTTAAATATTGAAAAATTAATTTTATAAGTTAAATAACTTTAATTTAAAATATAGCGATTTATTGGGTAATTAAATTGTTAAATTTAATATTTGGAATTGTTTAAAAAATTTCGGAAGTTGACTTCAAATCTATTTGAATAAGAAGGAAGATAGTAAACTTTTAAATTGGATTTAGAAGTGATTAAACTGATTTTGGAAATTTTTCGTTTTAATTAACGTGTAAAAATATCTTTTTGGGGCACTGTCTTGGATTTCGACGAAACCAGTTTCATTGGATTTGTAATAGTGAATTATTATATGCCATCGAATTTCATGGCGATTGAACGTATCGTTTGGTCGTGCGAATTCATAAAACATAGAAATTAATTAAAGGAATTTAAATTAATATAATTTAGTTTTGTAAAGTTAACTTTTGTATATGATGGAATTGGCTTCGATATATATTCCATTATGTTCGAAATAGAGGTATAACATAAAGAACGCCAGGCGGCACACTTCGTTTGAAGTCCGAAATTTTTAAGTGTGAATAGTGCCTTGGAATATTTGCTACAAAAGTACAAGAAATATTTTCATTTGCAAAACCAAACCCTAAAAACTAACAGTGCCGCCATTAAACTAACTCCATCCAACGGCCAACAACGATCGCAGCCACCACGTTCTCTTTCATCCTTCGACTTCAACATGAAATGTGATGACCCGTTTCTTCGACTCTCGAAAATCGACACCAATACATGTAATGACCCAAGATTTTAGGAATTTATTCTGAAAAATATAAATAAATTCAAAATGATTTTTAAATAAATCTTGAAAGGGAATTGATATAGCTTGATAGTGTATTAGTATGTGTGTACATGGGTGCACAGGAAATGCACATGAAATAAAGCTAAAAGTCCCTGAACTCCAAGAATGAATACATATTGATATGTATGGGAATATATATATATAGATTAAATCCTTAAAAGCTGAATGCATAAGTAAATATATATATGGATGCTACTGAATATTTTTGAGTGTACATGTACATGTGTGTGTCAGTACAAAATAATGTATAAATATATACAGATGAGTATACTAATTAATTTAGTAAGCTTTATATATATATACATATATATATATATGTTAATAAGGTACTAGAGTTCAATCCAGCAAAATAAAACATACCAATATATTTTATATATGTAGGCAGAAATAAAAAGACTGAAGATATAAAAAGGAGTATTCCTCTTGTAAATAAATAAAGAAGGTACATACCATTTACATGAAAGCTAAAAATAGAAAAAATAAGATAAAATAGAGAAATGCTTGGTATAGGCAGAATTAGGAAGAGTATTTGATAAATAATAAAATCAAGTCACATTTTTAGCATGATTGTGGACAAAGGAAAAAGTATTTTCTGAAAAGCAAAATTCTGAAATTAACCAAAAAAAAAAGAATGTAACCACTTTTCTCTTCACCTAAATTAAAACCGGGAAGGGTAGAACTTTAGGTTTAAATAAAATGCAGATAACATGATTTTCTGGTGGGCAAAAATGGCTTTAGCCAATACCCAAAACCCTAAGGAAGACCCTGTATATATACATGTATATGCAGCAGCCTCCTCTCCTTCTCAGAAAAGAACTTTGAAAAAAAAGAAACAACACCATAGAAATCATAAGGCAAGGGAAGGAAAAGAGCTTGAGGCTAAAGGCAGAAGTTCATCAATTAATTATGGAAGCAAAGAAGAGGGCTAGGTGAGAAAACTCACTCAAAAATCTAAGGCAATAAGTCCTAATGTAGGCAGCCAGTTATAAGTAATTTTCTTAAAAAGAGTATTTTCATATATGAATGCTTATCTGTGAATTTAAATCTGAAAATGTTTTGATCCTCTTTGGTTGTTTTACTTGTTTATTTATAAGAAAGTTTTATGTGTAGTTAGTATACATATATGTTTTATAAATCCAGATCTCTGATATGTTAATGTTTAGGAACATAAACAAATACCCAGAAAATAAAATGTTGAAAATAGGCAAGTAGTATTGGTTTTTGGCTCAACCCAGAAAGATGTAAATAATGTTGAGCTGCAATATACTCATGTATAAGTGCTGAGGCTTGAGACAAAAAGGAATTAGGGGTGCAATAGGGTTGCCTATGTGCTGATGCTCCTGATTCAATGAAAATATATATATGTTCATATGCCTAGCAAACAAAATTTTGTGATTCAGTGAAACCAGGTCATTCTGAGTTTAACTCAAGCACAAATGTTTGTCAAAAAGAAAAACTCTCTCAAAAGCCATAAGCCAATGTTAGTTGCCTAAACCCCTGTTTAAATACCAGAATATATATATATATATATATATATACACAGAACCTTATTTTGTAGTCACCAATGGTTGTTTGCTTGTTTGTCTCTGTATGGTTATGAATAATATGAGATGCCATGATATGGATGTTTTTAGTTAGTAAAATGGTTCACTGAATGGTAGTCATGAAAAATCAAAAGAGTTATTATTAACTTAAACCTGATTAGGAAATTGGGGTCAAGAACACTGCAGGAATGACTTGTGTTCTTGAGTAACACAAGTTGACACATGGCTTGTTTAAGTCCTGAGATCTTTGTGTAATGGAGTGAATTAGTTCATTACAGTGTGTCCATTGATTCATAAATATTGCAGATGAGACCAGGATAGATAAATATACCAAGAGAATAATATTTGAGATGATGAGAAAACTAGAGTTTTTCCCAGATTTGAAATATGAGGATTGAATAAATGATTTAACTCATATTGGTTATTTTCCTGTTGGTATGAATGATTGTTTGATTATGACTGAATTGTATGCTTGAATGTATGTGCCATATTTATATATATATGGAGTCTCTGGAAAGAAAAATTAAAGTGTGCACATGCACAATGACACAGAGCATGCACACAAGTATGATCTGATTCTAAAGGGCAGAATTTTATGTATATGTATTTAATTTGATTTTAACCTAATTAACTAATTGCTTTTGTGAATTTTCTCATACCAGACATGTGTCTGACCCTAGTGTGCTAATGGCATCTGGGGTGTCTCATTTAAAATGAGGCAGCTTCAAATGCTTTTTCAGGGATTGCAGCCACTAAGTAGGAGTAGGAGCAAGGCTTTGAGAAGAGGATTATAGCATGCTAAACTTAGTTAGATAAGAGCCAAAATGATAAAATCCGCATGTATTAATGATTTAAATTGTTACTTGTATTAAGTGTTGAATATGGGATGTATATTTGGTTAAGTGTTTTATTAAGAGATTGACTTGTATCTGGAATTTATGAATCTAGTTAATATCTGATATTAAAGAAGTTAATCAAAATATTGTGAGTGGATTTAGTAAGAACACCATGTTGAAAACTGAATGATTACATTTTATAAATGTATTAGTCAATTTTGAGTCTTTAGAAAGGATTTAAGTTTTGGAAAATCTGGATAGTTGATTCTCAGAAAAATTAAATGGTTTTATCTTTCAAACATGGTAAGTGTATACAAAAGATAATAGGCATAGGTTGAATGTTTTTATATGACTACAAGGTTCCCATAACCTAACTTGTTTCATACAAATGTTTCATGTATTATTTTTAAATAAAGGAAGGATCTGTAATAAGGGAATTGAAAGCCAGATCCAAATAGCTGCAGTTATATATGCACATAAACATGTTTTGTGCAAATATTAACACACCTTTTCCTTTGTATTTGTAATAGGAATCTGAATTTTCATTCAGATTTTAACCAAATGCATTTTAAATTCCAGACAGATTTTATAAGAAGAAAATTAAACATGAATTGAAGTTTTACTGCATATAACACTGTACTATGTGTGGATTGATTAAATCCAATCAATCCAATCTCCTCTTGTTTACCAGAACTCTGATTTAAACAAGAGAGGCATATACATCCTCACATGTATGTGCTTATCTTTGTGGAAGTACTGATATATTTATATTGGTTAATTGTCTTGATCCTGGATATATTTTGGTTTATTGGAAAAAGAAAATGACCCTGGAAAATATAATTGTAATAAATGATCAATCTATATATCATCTCTGATAGTTCTAAGGAAGTTTAAATCAAACTTAAAAGTGTAAATGAATGTAGGTGGACATCCAGACACATATAAGTTGAATGTGCATATGCATGTACATAGAAATCGAATTTAGACGTCAGTCTTAATAATTTAGACGTCTGAGGTTAAACTTAGACGACAGTCTAAATAATTTAGACGTCTAAGGTTAAATGTAGACGTCTGTCACAAAATAATTAGACGTCTGAATTCAGTTCAAAATGTCTTTTTCTCTCTGTTTCAATTTTTGATCTCTGAGCCGTCTATCATAATTAGATAGACGTCTGTAATTATGTTTAGACGCCTGTCATAAGAATTTAGACGTCTGAACTGTTGATTTTGCCTAATTTGCCTATTTAGAAAAGAAATAAGTGGCTATGTCAATAGCTTGTATGGCATTTTGATTTCTACGTGATTTAAATTCCCTTTGATGAAGTAAAAAAAAATCCCTATGAAATTAGGGTAGAAATAGGAGGGTCATTCCAGTTGGTATCAGAGCTATGTTATTCAACATAGTAGAAGTAATGATCAAGTTCTTAGATAGAAATAAAAATTTAAAGGAACTAAATATATATATATCAATATTTTCAGTGTGAAAAAAAAACCACTGAAATAATAAAATTACCAATCAAACTAACCAGCTATGTAAATTATTATTAGCAAACTATGGTAGGGAGACCACCAAATCAGGGAGTAGGATCTTCCCATGCACCACCAATGGTCAATCTGCAAGACTTGGTGAGAGCATTTAGGGATGGGGCAGGACAAAGGCAAGAAAATCCCTATGAAGAACTCTCAAAATTACTTAAGACATATACTCATTTAGGAGGCAAAAGCTTTGAAGGGACAGAGAGTATCATGGAAATTCAAACATGGTTGAGAACATTGGAAAGAATTTTCAATGACATGCAACTTGATGATCAAAGAAAGAGGCAAGTGGCTTCAAGACAGCTAAAAGGAGTAGCTTTAGGCTGGTGGGAAGTAATCATTGCAGGAAGGAATGAGAATGAAATCACTTGGAATCAATTCAAAGAGATGTTGGAAGCAAGGTTTGTACCAGCATCAGCAAAGACTACCTTTCTAGAAGAATTTATTAGACTTAGACAAGGAACCATGACTATCACAGAATACACTCAAAAGTTTAAGGGGCTTTCCACATATGGAGCAATGCTTGTGGCAGATGAGGCATCCAAAAATGATAGGTACATAAAAGGGTTGAACCCAGGACTCAGCAGAGCCATGTTACCCTATGCAGACAGGACTTTTGACCATGTGATAGACTTAGCTTTGAGGTTGGAACAGCATGACAAGGAAAGGGAGAAGTTCAGAAATTTTAAGAACAATAATACCAAGAAGAGTAAGGGGAGGTATCACCCTTATGATAAGAAGAAGGAAGAGGCTAGTAACAAAGGCACTGGAGATGTCAAAGCTAAGGAAACCAAGAAGAAAATTGTGTGCCATCAGTGTGGAAAAGAAGGACATATCAAACCAAGATGTCCAGAATTGAAAGGAGGAGCTTTCAAGTGCTATCTATGTGGGAAAGAGGAGCATATGAAGAGGAATTGTCCTGAGTACAAACAGCAAGGAAAATTGGCAAATTTGGAAGGAAAAGGAAAAGCCACAGTGGAGAGTAACACTGAAAACCATAGCCAAGTGGAAGGTACATTACTTATTTGTACCATACCCATAGCAGTAGTATATGATACTGGGGCAACTCACTCTTTAATTTCTTATGAACTAGTTAAAATGCTAAAACTGAATTGCACATTGGTTGAAACCCCATTGCATATACAAAGTCCATTGGGGAGTTCTAGTGTTTTAAATATGATTTGTGTGGATGTGGAATTAAACATAGGAGGAAATATTTTTATTTCCAATTTATATGTTTTGAATTACCCAAATATAGGTGTTATATTGGGGGTAGACTGGTTAAGGCAATTTAAAGCCATAATTAATTTAGACTCATCCACCATATCATTGCAAAATTCTAGAGGTCAGAGAATTACAGTTTTATGTAAAGTAGCTAAGGAAGGAAAACTATATCATTTAGTTGACTCAGAAAAAGATTCTAGTGAACTAACCATTGAAGAAATTCCCATAGTCAATGAATATTTAGATGTGTTTGGTGAGGTCAAGGGTGTTCCACACCATAGACCAGTAGAGTTCCAGATCAATCTAGTTCCAGGAGCAAGCCCAATGATTAAAAAGCCAACTAGAATGGGGCCAAATGAACTAAAAGAATTAAAGAAACAGTTAGAAGAACTGGAAGAAAAGGGTTTTATAAGACCAAGTAATTCTTGCTGGGGAGCACCAGTAGTATTTGTTAAGAAACAAGATGGCTCCTTAAGACTCTGTATAGATTATAGAGAATTAAACAAGGTAACTATTAAAAATAAATACCCATTGCCAAGAATAGATGATCTTTTTGATCAATTAGCAGGGGCAAAAGTGTTTTCTAGACTAGACTTAGCATCTGGTTTTCATCAAATGAAGGTGGAAGAATCAAGCATCAAGTACACTGCCTTTAACACTAGGTATGGGTTGTATGAATTTTTGGTTATGCCATTTGGCTTGACCAATGCACCATCATACTTTGTAGATCTAATGAACAGAACCTTTAGAGATTATTTAGACAAGTTTGTGCTTATTTTTATTGATGACATTTTGATTTATTCCAAAATAGTGGAAGAACATAAGCATCATTTGCACCTGGTTTTGTCTAGGTTAAGGGAAAAAGATTTAAAGGCAAAATTTTCAAAATGTGTATTTTGGAAAGAGGAAGTACATTTCCTTGGCCATGTTATATCTGCTCAAGGAATTTCTGTGAACCCCAATAAAGTAGTGGCTATTCAAGCATGGAAGAGGCCAAGCACTGTGAGTGACGTGAGGTCATTCATGGGGATGGCAGGGTATTATAGGAGGTTTATAAAAGATTTTTCAAAAATCTCTACACCACTCACTAACCTAACCAGGATGAACCAAGCTTTTGTTTGGACAGAAAAATGTGAGAAGTCTTTTGATCAGTTGAAGGAGGCATTGGTGAATGCTCCAATTTTAAAGGTACCATATGGAAATGAAGAACTAGTGGTATACACTGATGCTAGTGGATTTGGCTTGGGTGCAGTGCTGATGCAACAAGGCCAAGTCATTGCATATGCATCCAGACAGCTTAAACCACATGAAGTAAGGTATGCCACACATGATCTTGAATTAGCAGCCGTGATCTATGCTTTAAAACTTTGGAGACATTATTTGTTAGGCACAAAGTTTGAACTGTACACTGACCACAAGTCTCTGAAATATTTATTTTCACAAAAAGATTTGAACATGAGGCAACATAGATGGGTGGAGTTCTTAGCTGCCTATGACTTTGACATACTCTATACACCAGGAAAAGCAAACAAAGTTGTGGATGCTCTAAGTAGACAGCATGCTAAATTGACTATGATGATGATAGAAGAATTTAAAGACTTGTCTTTGCTAACTGAGTTAGAAATTGGGGAGAATGGTTGTGTGCACATGGATGAGCAGATGCATGGTGCACAAGAAGATAAAGGGAAGTTAAGCTTAATGACACTTCAACCAGATTTAATTCTGAAGGTAGGAAAATGCAAGAACAAGATGCCAACTTATTAGAGAGGAAAGTGCTCCTCTCAAGAGGGGAGGAAGTGATGAATCACCATATTGATAAAAATGGTTATATGAGATACCAAAATAGGATATGTGTACCAGAGGACACAGAATTGAAGAAAGAGATATTGAATGAATATCACAGAAGTAAATACTCCATACACCCAGGCAACACAAAAATGTACCAAAATTTGAAAAGAGACTTCTGGTGGAAGGGGATGAAATCTGATGTAGCTAAATACATTGCCAAATGTATGACTTGCCAACAAGTCAAGGCTGAAACCCAAAGGCCATCAGGGTTGATGCAGCCTCTTAGTGTACCACAGTGGAAGTGGGAAGACATATCTATGGACTTCATAGATGGACTGCCTAGATCTAAGAGAGGTAATACAAGTATATGGGTGATAGTTGATAGGCTAACCAAGGTAGCACACTTCATTCCAGTCAAGTCAGAAAGAACAGCACCAAAATTAGCTCAAATTTTTATAAAGGAAGTGGTAAAGTTACATGGCATTCCCAAAACCATTGTGAGTGATAGGGATACCATCTTCACTTCAAAATTCTGGAGAAGCTTTCAAGAAGCAATGGGAAGTGAACTATGTTTAAGTACTGCCTACCATCCTCAATCAGATGGGCAGACTGAGGTAGTAAACAAAGTTTTGGAGGACATGTTGAGGGCATGTATACTGGATTTTGGGGGCAACTGGGAAGATTGTCTTCATCTAGTTGAATTTACATACAACAACAGCTACCAAAGCATCATAGGAATGGCTCCATTTGAAGCCTTATATGGTAAACCCTGTTTGTCACCTGTTTGTTGGGTAGAAGCAGGAGAAAGGTCTATTTTAGGACCTGAGTATATACAAGAAACTAAGGAGAAAATTGAGTTGATAAGAAGAAGAATGGCAGCAGCTCAAGATAGGCAAAAGAAATTTGTAGACATGAGAAGAAGGCAGGTAGAATATGAAGTGGGAAATTTTGTTTTCATCAAAATCTCACCTATGAAAAATGTGCTGAGGTTTGGAAAACAAGGAAAATTAACCCCAAGATATATTGGACCATACAAAATTCTGGAGAGAATTGGTCCCTTGGCATATAAGTTGGAATTACCAGAAAACATGCAAGGTATACATGATGTTTTTCATGTATCACAATTGAGAAGGTGGGTCCATGACAAGGCAGAAATTCTTGAGACCCCAACCCAAGTGCAGATAAATCCTAATTTGATTTATGAAAAGGATCCAGTGGGAATTTTGGCAAAAGATGTGAAGAAGTTGAGAAATAAATCTCTGAAACTTGTGAAGGTACAGTGGAGTCTTGATCCTAGTGATTGCACATGGGAATTAGAAGACAAAGTTAGGATGAATTATCCTAAGCTATTTTCAGATTAAAGGTAATTCTGATCTTTGATTGTTTTCTTTTTAGATGCATATGTTTTTAGTTATTATAGAACTAAAAATTTATTTGGTTGAGAATGTACTTGTTCTCTGAATTAAGTTTAAAATTTATTTTAAGCTTAGGAAAATTGTAGGACACAATTCCTAAAAGGAGGGGTGTATGTAATGACCCAAGATTTTAGGAATTTATTCTGAAAAATATAAATAAATTCAAAATGATTTTTAAATAAATCTTGAAAGGGAATTGATATAGCTTGATAGTGTATTAGTATGTGTGTACATGGGTGCACAGGAAATGCACATGAAATAAAGCTAAAAGTCCCTGAACTCCAAGAATGAATACATATTGATATGTATGGGAATATATATATATATATAGATTAAATCCTTAAAAGCTTAATGCATAAGTAAATATATATATGGATGCTACTGAATATTTTTGAGTGTACATGTACATGTGTGTGTCAGTACAAAATAATGTATAAATATATACAGATGAGTATACTAATTAATTTAGTAAGCTTTATATATATACATATATATATATATATATGTTAATAAGGTACTAGAGTTCAATCCAGCAAAATAAAACATACCAATATATTTTATATATGTAGGCAGAAATAAAAAGACTGAAGATATAAAAAGGAGTATTCCTCTTGTAAATAAATAAAGAAGGTACATACCATTTACATGAAAGCTAAAAATAGAAAAATTAAGATAAAACAGAGAAATGCTTGGTATAGGCAGAATTAGGAAGAGTATTTGATAAATAATAAAATCAAGTCACATTTTTAGCATGATTGTGGACAAAGGAAAAAGTATTTTCTGAAAAGCAAAATTCTGAAATTAACCAAAAAAAAAAAAAAGAATGTAACCACTTTTCTCTTCACCTAAATTAAAACCGGGAAGGGTAGAACTTTGGGTTTAAATAAAATGCAGATAACATGATTTTCTGGTGGGCAAAAATGGCTTTAGCCAATACCCAAAACCCTAAGGAAGACCCTGTATATATACATGTATATGCAGCAGCCTCCTCTCCTTCTCAGAAAAGAACTTTGAAAAAAAAAGAAACAACACCATAGAAATCATAAGGCAAGGGAAGGAAAAGAGCTTGAGGCTAAAGGCAGAAGTTCATCAATTAATTAAGGAAGCAAAGAAGAGGGCTAGGTGAGAAAACTCACTCAAAAATCTAAGGCAATAAGTCCTAATGTAGGCAGCCAGTTATAAGTAATTTTCTTAAAAAGAGTATTTTCATATATGAATGCTTATCGGTGAATTTAAATCTGAAAATGTTTTGATCCTCTTTGGTTGTTTTACTTGTTTATTTATAAGAAAGTTTTATGTGTAGTTAGTATACATATATGTTTTATAAATCCAGATCTCTGATATGTTAATGTTTAGGAACATAAACAAATACCCAGAAAATAAAATGTTGAAAATAGGCAAGTAGTATTGGTTTTTGGCTCAACCCAGAAAGATGTAAATAATGTTGAGCTGCAATATACTCATGTATAAGTGCTGAGGCTTGAGACAAAAAGGAATTAGGGGTGCAATAGGGTTGCCTATGTGCTGATGCTCCTGATTCAATGAATATATATATATGTTCATATGCCTAGCAAACAAAATTTTGTGATTCAGTGAAACCAGGTCATTCTGAGTTTAACTCAAGCACAAATGTTTGTCAAAAAGAAAAACTCTCTCAAAAGCCATAAGCCAATGTTAGTTGCCTAAACCCCTGTTTAAATACCAGAATATATATATATATATATATATATATATATACACAGAACCTTATTTTGTAGTCACCAATGGTTGTTTGCTTGTTTGTCTCTGTATGGTTATGAATAATATGAGATGCCATGATATGGATGTTTTTAGTTAGTAAAATGGTTCACTGAATGGTAGTCATGAAAAATCAAAAGAGTTATTATTAACTTAAACCTGATTAGGAAATTGGGGTCAAGAACACTGCAGGAATGACTTGTGTTCTTGAGTAACACAAGTTGACACATGGCTTGTTTAAGTCCTGAGATCTTTGTGTAATGGAGTGAATTAGTTCATTACAGTGTGTCCATTGATTCATAAATATTGCAGATGAGACCAGGATAGATAAATATACCAAGGGAATAATATTTGAGATGATGAGAAAACTAGAGTTTTTCCCAGATTTGAAATATAAGGATTGAATAAATGATTTAACTCATATTGGTTATTTTCCTGTTGGTATGAATGATTGTTTGATTATGACTGAATTGTATGCTTGAATGTATGTGCCATATTTATATATATATGGAGTCTCTGGAAAGAAAAATTAAAGTGTGCACATGCACAATGACACAGAGCATGCACACAAGTATGTTCTGATTCTAAAGGGCAGAATTTTATGTATATGTATTTAATTTGATTTTAACCTAATTAACTAATTGCTTTTGTGAATTTTCTCATACCAGACATGTGTCTGACCCTAGTGTGCTAATGGCATCTGGGGTGTCTCATTTAAAATGAGGCAGCTTCAAATGCTTTTTCAGGGATTGCAGCCACTAAGTAGGAGTAGGAGCAAGGCTTTGAGAAGAGGATTATAGCATGCTAAACTTAGTTAGATAAGAGCCAAAATGATAAAATTCGCATGTATTAATGATTTAAATTGTTACTTGTATTAAGTGTTGAATATGGGATGGATATTTGGTTAAGTGTTTTATTAAGAGATTGACTTGTATCTGGAATTTATGAATCTAGTTAATATCTGATATTAAAGAAGTTAATCAAAATATTGTGAGTGGATTTAGTAAGAACACCATGTTGAAAACTGAATGATTACATTTTATAAATGTATTAGTCAATTTTGAGTCTTTAGAAAGGATTTAAGTTTTGGAAAATCTGGATAGTTGATTCTCAAAAAAATTAAATGGTTTTATCTTTCAAACATGGTAAGTGTATACAAAAGATAATAGGCATAGGTTGAATGTTTTTATATGACTACAAGGTTCCCATAACCTAACTTGTTTCATACAAATGTTTCATGTCTTATTTTTAAATAAAGGAAGGATCTGTAATAAGGGAATTGAAAGCCAGATCCAAATAGCTGCAGTTATATATGCACATAAACATGTTTTGTGCAAATATTAACACACCTTTTCCTTTGTATTTGTAATAGGAATCTGAATTTTCATTCAGATTTTAACCAAATGCATTTTAAATTCCAGACAGATTTTATAAGAAGAAAATTAAACATGAATTGAAGTTTTACTGCATATAACACTGTACTATGTGTGGATTGATTAAATCCAATCAATCCAATCTCCTCTTGTTTACCAGAACTCTGATTTAAACAAGAGAGGCATATACATCCTCACATGTATGTGCTTATCTTTGTGGAAGTACTGATATATTTATATTGGTTAATTGTCTTGATCCTGGATATATTTTGGTTTATTGGAAAAAGAAAATGACCCTGGAAAATATAATTGTAATAAATGATCAATCTATATATCATCTCTGATAGTTCTAAGGAAGTTTAAATCGAACTTAAAAGTGTAAATGAATGTAGGTGGACATCCAGACACATATAAGTTGAATGTGCATATGCATGTACATAGAAATCGAATTTAGACGTCAGTCTTAATAATTTAGACGTCTGAGGTTAAACTTAGACGACAGTCTAAATAATTTAGACGTCTAAGGTTAAATGTAGACGTCTGTCACAAAATAATTAGACGTCTGAATTCAGTTCAAAATGTCTTTTTCTCTCTGTTTCAATTTTTGATCTCTGAGCCGTCTGTCATAATTAGATAGACGTCTGTAATTATGTTTAGACGCCTGTCATAAGAATTTAGACGTCTGAACTGCTGATTTTGCCTAATTTGCCTATTTAGAAAAGAAATAAGTGGCTATGTCAATAGCTTGTATGGCATTTTGATTTCTACGTGATTTAAATTCCCTTTGATGAAGTAAAAAAAAAATCCCTATGAAATTAGGGTAGAAATAGGAGGGTCATTCCAATACATCCTTGGTATTCACGTGCCGTAAAGTTAAAAACATAGACAGTTATAAATTCCCATCCTTACAAATTTGCGGAATACTATAATACAAGAGTGTGGTGGAAATAGACATCAAATCTTCAGTAAATATTCTGAATTCATGCTTTAAGTTCCATCCAGCTTTCTTTTGAACTAAACCTGACTACTAGGTTGCTCGGGAAAATTAGGGCACCCAGAGTTTAAGGAAAGGGAAAAATAAACAACGGGTCAGTCATGTGATTAGTGTGAGAACTCAAAATCGCGTTTTGAAAACAAAAAGGTATCTTATAAGACCACGTTGCACATAAACACGGAAAGGGTTTTTACCTTATGATAACCAAATCATTCTACCTCAAAATACTTGATATTATTTTTAATGACATATCTTTTAAAACATTTGCAAGGAGACTTATTAATCTTAGCCGAAATTGTTACATTGATTAAATTTCAGCAATACTAGCCACAAACGCGGGTTCTACAAACAAAATGGAAGGCACTTATTGGAGAATGGATTTCCATACAAATGTCCAGGTGAACCTTCTAGAAGTACATCTCTAGAGGAATGTACTGAGGCCCAACAGATGGTCCTCTACCAACACAGACCAGCCTACCTCTTCCTAGATAGTATCGAATATGTCATCACCCCGGTTGTTACCAACCTATCCGAGGGCCCTCACAGCATACATCCACATTAATTTACATCTCGAACGTCGTAGCAGGAAGAAATATATCTAGAAGGGGATGATCATACCCTAATGGTTGCGGACCACATAACCTTGCCACATCTACCCTGTTTCGGTCATTTCTGGGTGTGAGGCTTGAAGTAACGATTACCTTTCACATAGCACATCATCTTCCTTTGAATGCCATACTGCCATTCCATCGATTACTATTGATTTCCACAAACATACAACCTCCGAGCTCATATGTCCCAGAGAAGGGTGTTAAGCTAAGAGAAGTTGCCTTCTCCACCACCAAACAGATGTATATTTATAAAAGTCAATGACGGAATCTCAAGAATGCAATGTAAGACATCCATCTATACAAGATCGTTCTGGGACTGAAAGAAACTGAAGGCACCCTCCTACCACATCCTATTGGGAATCATCCCTAGGATTAGTAGCGAGCAGTCCTTGTAATCCAAAGAGTTTCAGAAATAAACGGACCAGTTCTACTTTAGTATTTGGGAGCCAACCAAAATTATCAACAAGTAGTCCTTTCATCCCAAAAATCCCTGGTCTTCATTCTTCATTTTCTCTATTAGGACTTCTATTTTTCGAGTGCATACATTGGTTCGAAGTGGTTTTCGGATAGGGATTTCCCTAGATCGGGCCCCGGTTCCTTCAAACCAATCATCGATTAAAAGAGGTTCTGTTAATAGGGAATCATTCTTTAATTGATTAAGTTCTTTTTTATCAAAATCTCTTTTGGAGATATATATTTCTAAAACATTCTTTCCAGTATATACGAAATCATTTAAACCTCTCTTATTAAATCCTTTGATCACATCAAACCATTTTTAAATTCCAAATCATTTCATCTTTTCTTAGGAAAATATTCCAAATCATTTATTTAAATCTTAACAAAGATTTACAAATCATAACTTTTAACACGGATTATAAACAATGTTATTCAAGACATCGTTTACTATAAATCCAAACCAATAAATTTTAAGTATAGGAAATTAATTACAAATAATTTCATTTAAATCTTAACAAAGATTTCTTAATTCAAAACTCATAATTTTGATTTAGTTGAAACCATGTTATCTAGGATGTTAATCTAAAACCAGTAAATATTAAGTGAGCAGAATCTATAGAAATCTTCTAATTCTACTCAATATCAATCCCCGTATTCAACAAATACTATAGGCGGAATAACGATGAAATCACCTTTTAAATTCCATTAATAGTACGAGTTCCCTCTTCGGGCTTTAACACCGAGTACAAGAAGATCATCTCTATAAAATCCAAATTGTTTAAATCCTAGAAAATATCTTTCTTTATCCTTTGGAAAATTTCGATCCGAGTAAATAAAATTTACTATCCCCTCCATCGGGCCAGTCTGGATAGCTAGGGAGAGCAGGATACTGGTTTTCCAAACCCAAGCCTAGACACTATTTCTCCGACACCCATAAGGCGGTCAAGTTATTTGATCGACTCTAAATCATTTAAACATTTAATCGTTCCATAAATCCTTCAATTCATCTTTAAAACACTTTATTAATCGTTTAAAACATTTATAAAATAATTGGAAAAGAACGGTTGCGTTTAAAACTCTATTTCAAAAAGTTATATAAAAAGTGCCGTAGAAAAGTGCCGCGGAAAGTGTGTTTTAAGCTATATTGATCAAAATGACTTTTTATTATTTGAAAATTCATTTTTATTACTCAAATCACTTTTAAAACATTTATAAGATTTATTCCATATTTTTTAAAAATTTAAAACATCATTTTCAAAGAAATCCTGTTTTGGACTCCGAACTTCAAATTCGGGCTTTTTCAAAAAATAATTTTACTCATATTTCAAAATCTACTTATCGAAATCTCGATTTTCTTTCTTCATTGGAAAACTATGTAGATAATAGTTAGGAAATTTTTTATCTCAAAGAATTTTAAGCTATATTCAACTTTTACACTTGTTTGACTTTTATAGCGTGAAATCGTGAACTATCGTAACGCGACGCGCTTATTTTTAACTAAATTTTCCATTCTTTTCCTACTTCAACAAAACACTTGTAAATGTTTATAAAACATTTCAAATACATTTTAAACCTTTTTTAAAGAGATTTGACAATTCCATATACATCATTTCATTAATTTAAGAAAAGTGATTTCCTTTGTGCTTGTCGACGTGTATATTCGTGACTTGCACATAATTTAAACATTCATATGGAAACAACCAAACTTGATGATCAAAGCATAATAAACATCCATTGCAAACATCATATCATCATCCAAAATTATAATTATAATTGTTTAGGAGTTCTCACATTTGTTTCCTATCGAAAAAGGTTATAGCTTCACGAACTCGCGATCCGAGCTCACGAACCCCAACACCTTGCCTCCTAGTGTGCTCAGCCATTCCATGCCAAAAGTGGTGCTCGGCCAAGCATGGGAAATTAGGTGTAGGACTTTGGTTTATTATAAAATTTACCGAAAGTGGAAATTATGTTGAAGGGCTTCTATTTTCAGGGTAATAAGTTTTAAGGACAACACTTCTAAATAATTAGTTTTAAGGACAATTTACAGGATAATGATAAATTCATTTATCTTTTTAAGTTATACAGGAAAATGATAAATCTTTTTATCATTATTTCTGTATAACTGAAAATGATAAATTCTTTTATCTTTTTCCTACAAAATGTCCTTAAAATTAATTTTTTAGAAATAGTGTCCTTAAAACTTATTACCTGCACAAATAAGCCCTTAAAGTGAAAATCCCCTTACCGAAAACTAGACCTAAAAATAGGTCATTTTCTCTCGGGTTTTTGGACACTCAACTCTCTGAATTTCGAAATGTGGTCAACATGAAAGTTGTAGAAAATTCTTTTCTCTACAGTTTAAAAAAAATGAATCATCTAATTTGGATTAGTTATGAGGAAGCTATGGCCAAGAGAAGAAGAGTATTCTCGGATTCGTAAAAACAAAGCCCGAAAATGCACTGTAAAAAAGTGGAATTTTGGCATAGTTAGACTCAAAACTGGAAGAAGTGATAAACATGAAAGTTGTAGCCACTAGAATTTCACATGGTTTTTAAAAAAGGATCACATCACTCGGATCAGCTATTGAGGAGTTATACTCGACTGAAAAAGAGGTATTTTGGGCCATTAAAACTGGGCTCGAAAATGCTTTGGAGAAAATGGAGTTTTGAGCATAGCTAACTTTAAAATGGGAAGAAGTGGTCTACTAGAAAGTTTTAGCCACTGAAATTTTGAAGGGTTTTAAAAAATGAGTCACCTCATTTCGGTCTAATATGATGAATTTATGCTAGAGTGGAGAAAGTGAAAAAATGTGATGAGAGGGTGGGCTATTTATAGCCAAAGGAAGAGTGTAAAGGAATCCATACACACATCATCACTTCATTGCTTCTCCAATACACCTTCCCCCTCCCTAGGCCAGCAAAAGCCTTCCCCTTATGTGCCCATTACTTCCATCTACTTCATATATGCATGTGTTGACTTGTTTAAGCTTAATGTGGAAGCTTGCTTATAAAATATCTTAGATTTTGTAATGTACACATGTCTAAGTGTAAATGTACATGTATATGTTTATGTGTATGTTATAGTGTGCATTTATGTGTTATATATGTGTACATGACATATAAACAACGTTGCATTAATTTCGAACAACTTTCGTTCAATAAACTATTGCCAATCGGAGAACCGATTCCCGGTCACATTTTCGCTTTTTAGTTAACGTACACATTTTTGTAAACAAACTTAGAAAATAAATTTCTCATCATTTAAAATTAATTAAAACGATCACATTTCATTGGTAAAACCATATAAATTTATATTAATAATTATTTACAAAAATTGCTATTATACCGATAAGATGATATCGATTTTTCCTTATATTTTCAAATCACTTTTATAACTTATAAAACTATTATAAATGATTTATTATCACTTTATACCTATTCAAAATGAATTATCAACATTTAAAATAATTATTTGATAATTTAAAATACTTATTTAATCATTAAATCTCAATTTAAACTTAATAAATCAATTTCCAATTTAAGGGCATTATTAACAATGTCAAAAACACACTTTCTGATGGGTTAGCGACCCATGGTCTTCCGGCCGTTTGTGGAGCTTCGACTCAAATCTGATGGGTTAGCGACCATGGAATAGCGTTCCATTTGTTATACACGTGTTGGTGAGTTTTCATGCTCCCATTTGTGATAGGCCTCCCCCTTTGTGTTTTCTGGATTTCTAATTGTTGTTCTGAAATTTGTGTTTCACCAATTTTTGCGATTGACATTGATATGTTTTGTCAATATTTGGGGTTTGGTGAATAAGCTAAAAATTATGATATTCTTTTTGGATATTTGATGAGATTTGAGATATTGTATGATTTTTATTGTTATCGAATGTATACTTATCACAATATGGCATTATTGTTATCATACGTTTTTGTGGTATCTCTTATCCTTTCTCATCTTATATGATATTTATAGCTAGACTGATCCGTTTATTATTTTTCTTCTTAAATAATACTCGGGTCCGACCGAGGTGTTACATGTGCTTCCACTTGACTTCTTAGCAGGGGCTTGCTTCTTACTTTTGGCTAATTACTTTAGCTTAGTAGTTTTTGCTTTTATACATTTGAGATAAACACTCCTTGATGTATACTTATTCTTTTGTGATATTGTGGAACTTGTTTGACCACTACTTTGATGTACACTTCTATGTGTTATGTTCATATCTGTTTCCGCCTATGTGATATAAATATCTGTGACTGATTTGTGTTATGTTTATTTTATATTTGTTTCTGAAGATCACATAGCCACTGTGTAGTAGTTTTGAGTTTGTATTGGAGATGTCTGATTTATTCTTGAAGTTAAATGCATATCAAACTATCTGACATATCGGTACTCGCACAAAGCAATCACACAGATGGTCGCTCGTCAACAGCCTTATTCTTCATGCTAGTCGACAACATTACCCAGTAGTGTCCTTGGCTAGTGTGAGTATAGAGGTGGGGCGTCATAGCTTGGTATCAGAGCCAAACTTTGGAATAATAAAGAATATTATAACAAGGATCATTGTCCTAAGTTTCTCTTAGGAATCATGCCTTAGGATTTAATCCGAGTCTTTGGACCCGTTCTATCCTATTTCCTTTTATGATGCCTTGTTTTATCAATCAAGTTTGTTTGATATTCATTCTGAGAATAACCTTTTTCCTCTTCCTTCGTTCTTTCTTTCTTAAAGAAGAGAAATTGTTAAATCTGGCAGTCCTAGTGCTGGTCAATCCAGTGGTACTCCTCTGGATGGCGTATTCATGTTTGCCCAACAACTTTTGGATCTTGTAAAGAATCAAATATTTATATGTGCTTTGAGTAAGAACCCTAAAAAGGTTTTACCTCTAAAATTAGAAGTGCCTTTCGACCAGTTTGTTGATATCACTCTTCGACTTGAAGTGGCTGATAAAGGAAGTGATGGTGATATTGGGGTTTCCAAGAAGAGGCATATTAAGTTCAAAAGCCCTAATCCGAACAAGAAAGTGAAGCAAGCAACTTCGGTAGCAAAGACTCCAATCCCTAATCGTGGAGTATGCTACAATTGTAGTTCTAAGGACCACTATGCAAATAAGTGTCCAAAGCCCCTTGTCGCTATTGCAAAGGTTTGGGTCATCTTTTATCTTCATGTCCCAAACTTCCAAACAAAAAAGAGGGAAAGCTAAATGTTGTGTAAGCTCCTAGTAACACTTCTCTTGGTCAAGGTATTTCTCATTCTGCCCTTGATGCCATTATTTTGCTTCGTGATTATCCTATTCGAATTCTTTTGATACGGGTGCATCTCATTCTTTTTTATCAAAAGAACTTGTTGATACTTTTTCTTTAATATTATGGGTTTGATGACTTCACTGAGAATTGCGAATCCGGTTGGTGGATCCACAACACTCAGTTTACTTTGTAAAGATGTCGAGATTATTTTATGTAATTGTGCTTTCCGATCCGATTTGCATGTTATGTGCTACTTAGGCTTCAGAATTGATTTTTGGGAAAGGATTGGCTTAATCATTATGAAGCCCATATCCTATGTCCCGAGAGGACTATCCATCTTCGACATTCTCAATCCGTTAAGCAGGTTTTTAATTTTTCTTAATGATTTTGATTCTAATTCGGTGGCATCATTTTATTCTTTAAACCCACATGATGAGGAAAATGTTATTTCTCTCATTCAAGTAGTTTGTGAATTTTCCGGTATTTTTGAGCTTGTCTTAGGATTACCACCTAAGCGATCTATTGAGTGGTGCTAAGGTCTTTTCAGCTCGACCTTGCCATCGGTTTTCATCAGCTACGAGTTGCGGAGGGTAGAATTCCGCTTACCGCATTCCACACTCGTTATGATTCTTATAAGTGACTCGTGATGTCATTTGGTTTATCCATCTTGTTTCATCCATCTTATGAATCAAGTATTCTGCGAATATCTCGATGAGACCATCCTTGTATTCATTGATTATGGATGAAAACAACAATTTAAAATTTGCAAATCTTTTTAATAATATATTTATAAGTATAATTGGATTTTGTTCTTAAAACGAGAAAAGAATATTCGTAAATTTTTTAAGAGACATGTTTATCATATAGAAGATGATTTTGTGTTGTTTTGCCCATTGAGTGCTTTAAGAATTCTGGTCGATGCGCTTGATCAACGTTATCGATAGGAATCTCCTAAACGCTATGATGAGACAGTCAGACACAATAAATTGACTTGTAAAAACTAAATTTTTCTAAAAAAGATGATTACATAAAGTTCATTATAATTTTGAATGTCTTGGCTTTTCGGGAAAGAGGATCATGAAATAAATGATTTAGCATAGAAGCTGCTTTTTAGAAATAAAAGAACTCCTTTCCGATGCTTCTATTCTTGTGATTCCCGAAGGGTACCCTGACTTTATTGTTTATACCGATGCTAGTCGGGTTGGTTTGGGAGCCGTTCTCATGCAAAGGGAACATGTTATCGCTTATGCTTCTAGGCAATTAAAGCCTGCCGAGACTAGATATGCCACTCATGATTTAGAACTCTCTGGTATTGTTTTCGCCCTTAGAATTTGGCGTCATTATCTTTTGGGAGAGAAATTTGTTCTCTACACCGATCATAAATCTTTGAAGAATTTATTTTCTCAAAAGGAACTTAATTTGCGTCAACAACGTTGGCTTGAATTCCTTGCATCTTATGATCTTGATATTCTCTATACTCCCAGAAAGGAAAATCGTGTTGCCGATGCCCTTAGTTGTAAGCAACAAGCAGTTGTTTCCATGATATATCCAAATGGAATGATCTCGAGACTTTGTCCACTTGTGAAATTCGAGATCATGAATCCGATTCATGTTCATCTCTTGTTTTATATAGCCTTGAGGCTCATCCATCTATTTTAAACTACATCCTTCAAGCTCAAAAGCATGATCTCGAATTGGCTCTTCTTAGCCAAAGTTGTAGGGATAAAAATAAGGTTGATGGTTTGACAGACTTTGCTATTGATGCTCGTGGAGGTATTCGAAAGTTTGGTAGACTTATTGTGCCAAACATTTGTGATCTTCGTAAAGACATTTTTGAAGATTTTCATCGTTCTAAATTTACCATTCATCCCGGTAGTAGTAAAATGTATGCGAACATGAAGCGACTTATTATCGGGATGGAATGAAATCTGATATTGCAAACTTTATTAAGCATTGCATGATTTGCCAACTCATAAAGGCCGAGCATCAAAGGCCCGAGGGGTTATTGCAACCTTTGGACATTCCAGTTTGGAAGTGGGATCAAATTTCCATGGACTTTATTGACGGTCTTCCACGTTCTCGTTCGGGTCATGACAGTTTATGGGTGGTTGTAAATAGTCTTACAAAGTCCGCCTATTTTATTCCCGTTCGGTCTAATCGGACCGTACCTCTTTTGGCTAAACTCTATGTCAAAGAAATTGTTAAATTGCATGGAGTTCCATCTTCTATTATTAGTGATTGTGATCCATTATTTACTAGTGGATTTTGGAAAGGTCTTCAAAAAGCTTTGGGAACGAAGCTTAATTTTAGCACCGCTTATCATCCTCAGTCCGATGGACAAACAGAGTGTGTGAATCAAACTCTTGAAAATCTCCTTCGTGTATGTGTTCTTGATTTTGGTGGAAGTTGGGAATATCATATTTCCCTTGTCGAGTTCTCTTATAATAATAGCTTCCAGTCTAGTATTTGTATGGCACCTTTTGAGGCACTCTACGGAAGGCCATGCCGATCTCCTTCGTGTTGGCTTGAAGCCGGTGAGAAGCTGGTTTTAGGTCCAGATTTTATTCGTGATGCCACAGAAAAGATTGACCTTATTCGTCATAGGATGAAAGAAGCTCAAAGTAGACAAAAATCCTATGCTGATAACCGAAGAAGGAAATTAGAATTTTCTGTGGGAGATTTGATATTCATTCGTGTTTCACCTATGAAGGGTGTTGTGCGTTTCAGTCGATCGAGAAAATTAGCACCTCGATATATTGGCCCATTTCCCATCACCGAACGCATTAGTTCCGTGGCTTATCGCCTTTTATTACCGGCTCAATTTTCTGCTATTCATGACGTATTCCACGTTTCTCAACTACGGAAATGCCTAAGAGATTCTGATTCTATTCTTGTGCCCGGTGTTAGTGAAGAAATTGAAGTTTTACCTAATTTGACTTATGATCAACATCCTATTCACATCATTGCTACGGAGGTTAAACGCCTTCGAAATAAAGATGTTCCTCTTGTGAAAGTTCAATGGTCCTCAAATCCTAAGGATTGCTCTTGGGAATCCAGAGAATTCATCGAGCAAACACATCCGGACTTACTCTCTCGTGCTCCTTAAGGTGAACTTCTCATTTCAAAATTTCTTCTTTTGTGTTTTTATGCCTTAGAATGGTTTTCACTCTTTATTTTCTTCTTAAGTATTGCGAGGACGCTATTTCTTTAAGGAGGGGAGTCTGTAACAACCCGCATCTTTTACGATTATATATTTAATGTTGAATTTAAATATAGCATTGTTAGTTGAATTTGAAGTCCGAAATGTGACTTTTTGTAAACTGTCGAATTTGGACTCGAGACCACTTCCATTGAGTCCAAAATGGCGTTTGCAACTTTTTTGAGTATAAACATCGATATGTTTGGAGTTGATTAGAATTTTGATATTTTCATTTGGGGCTTTGGGTTTAGGTTTCAGCCCACTAACCCAACAAGAGAACCCAACTCCTCTACCTAATAACTCCCACTCCACTCCTCTTCATTCATTCATAACATTTCCTAACACTCTCAAGCCCTAGAAAGAATGGTGGGAAGAGGAAATTAAAGTTCCTAAGCCCTAGTTTCTCTTAGGAATTCAAATTCAAGTTATAAATCAAAGAGAAGCTTAGGTAAGCATCCTCTTCATCTTCTCCATCTCAATCTCTCTTCAATTTTCAAAAATTCCTATAACCTAACTTAGGAAAAACTTCACCTTTGATAATAGATTGAAGATCCTAGAGGTGTATTGAAGAGGAATTGATCTTGCCTTGTTTTAGAGCTTCTCATTCGTTGTTTTTGAATTTTAAAGGTGAGTTCTTTAACTCACATCTATGTCTATAGCTTTCATTATTATTAGGTATGAATTCCTAACATCTATTTCATGTTCATTTGCTTTTGATTTGAATTGATTTGGTTAATTTTCCAAATTTTGGTGTTTTGAAGTTTAAATCTTTAAAAATCCTATCTTGGATGTTTGGACATGTTGTTTGGGGTGTATCGATGAGCCTATAAGGCTGGGCTGTCGCTTGGCATAATTCCTTAGCCTCCATCGCTCGTTCGATCGCCTCCGGTTTGGATTTTTGCCCTTTTTGGGCTAGGCTGATTTTTGCCTAGCAGGAAAATCCAGACGTCTGGAAGAAAATCCAAACGTCTGGAAGGAAATCCAGAGGTCTGGTTGAAAAATCCAGACGTCTGGAAGGGGTCCCTGGAAAAAGAAAAAAGGCAGAGATAAAATCCATATGTCTGGAAGGAAATCTAGACGTCTGGTTGAAAAATCCAGACGTCTGAAAGGGTGCAGTTTTGCCTATTTTGTCTGTCTTTGATTGGATTTCCAATTTTTATCGATTTTTGTTGATCCGGTTAGTTGTCAATTATTATCGACTTTGATGACTTCATTTATGGATTTTTAGGAATATCCATTTGTTTGGGATTTGATATCGATTTTTATGGTTGGAATTCACGTCGTCGAATGTGGATTTTTGGTGATAGATTGTTTTTACAATCATTTCTGTGATTTTGTCACTTTTAAATACAAAGGTTTCTATACTAGTAGTAAATACTCAAAATCTTTCACAAAACTGATTTCAATGTTACTTTTAATACAAAGTTCGTCTTTAAAACCATTTTTCAATCTATTAGTATATACAAACCTTTACCTCATTCGTATGAGAAATCTAATTAAACGACTTAGCAAAACAAGTGGTATGAAACGTTTGCATTTACTTCGTCGGTTAATTCTTGGACTTGTTCGATTGAAATCTCGTGACAATTTTCGAGTGGAAATCTACAATCTGTTCGTAAATATTTAAGTTAAGCCAGTGTTTATGGGACATGAAGCTAAACTCATTTATTTACTAGCTTAGTGTAATTTACACTTATTTTCGAGTGGAAGTCTACAATTTGTTCGTAAATATTTAAGGTAAGCAAGTGGTTATGGGACATGAAGCCTAACTCATTTATTTACTAGCTTAATGTAATTTACACTTATTGATCAATGATGATCATTTTGAGATTTAGACTAGCGATGTGCGATGTCTCTTTATTTGCGTGGGGACTAAACCCCGTTTGTGGAGCTTCGGCTCAAATTTGATGGGTTAGTGACCATGGAATAGCATTCCGTTTGTGATACACGTGTTGGTGAGTGTTCATGCTCCCGTTTGTGATAGTCCTCCCCCTTTGTGTTTTCTGGATTTCTAATTGTTGATTTCTGGAATTTATGTTTCACCAATTTTTGTGATTAACATTGATATGTTTTGTCAATATTTGGGGTTTGGTGAATAAGCTAAAAATTGTGATATTCTTTTTGGATATTTGACAAGATTTGAGATACTGTTTGATTTTTATTGTTATCGAATGTATACTTATCACAGTATGGCATTATTGTTATCATACGTTTTTGTGGTATCTCTTATCCTTTCTCATCTTATATGATATTTATAGCTAGACTAATCCGTTTATTATTTTTCTTCTTAAATAATACTCGGGTCAGACCGAGGTGTTATAGGTGCTTCCACTTGACTTCTTAGCAGGGGCTTTCTTCTTACTTTTGGAAAACTACTTTAGCTTAGTAGTTTTTGCTTTTATACATTTGAGATAAAGACTCTTTGATGTATACTTATTCTTTTGTGATGTTATGGATCTTGTTTGACCACTACTTTGATGTACACTTCTATGTGTTATGTTCATATCTGTTTCCGCCTTAGTGATATGAATATCTGTGACTGATTTGTGTTATGTTTATTTTATATTTGTTTCTGAAGATCACATAGCCACTGTGTAGTAGTTTTGAGTTTGTATTGGATATGTCAGATTTATTCTTGAAATGAAATGCATATCAAACTATCTGACATATCGGTACACGCACAAAGCAATCACACAGATGGTTGCTCCTCAACAGCCTTATTCTTCGTGCTAGTCGATGGCATTACCCAATAGTGTCCTTGGCTAGTGTGAGTATAGAGGTGGGGCGTCACACATCTAACCATAAACCCTCATCAATGTTCATCGTCAAGAATCGAGTGATAAATCCTATTTCGGATGATTGTCAAGACATGTCAAAGTTCTATACTCGAATCTTAGATTAAATCATGCGACAAAATAATCCATATACTTCATACGTATTTATTAACCTTTCCAAAAAATTTATGGAAATATTTCATAAAACTTTCATTCTTTATTAAAACTTTCATAAAGATACTTCTTTATACATAACCATTTTATACATTTTTATTTCCAAATATTTATACTTAAAAACACATTTCTTTTTCAAAAGGTAGATATCTTTTTTACTATAATACATTTCCAAACTAGGGATGGCAATGGGGCGGGTCTAGGGTCCAAACCTGGTCGACCCGCCCCTGTTTTGGCCCGTCAAGACCCGCCCCATTGGGTCATTGGGTCGGGTAGACCCGTGACCCGTTCTTGAGTACTCCGGGTCTAGGGTCGGGTCGGGGCTTGGCCGACCCGCCCCAACCCGACCCGCACTACTAACATCTTATGAAACCGCTTTATTACTATAATGATTTATTAATCTTTTTAGATATAAGTGATTCTAGAATGGATATTAAAATGTCCCAGTCAATATCTATAGAAAAAATTAGAGTATTAAGTTGCGTCATTGATAATTATACAATAACATATGTATATATTTTCTGAATTATTATTGTAGACATCATTTTTATTAACTTCCCATAGACACATTGTTATTTGTATTTCATGTATATTTGGTGATAACGAGTATAAAAAAATAAATATATGCACGTTGCTTCATAATTTTGAATCAATGCATAGAGACTCATCGGGTCTTGGGGCGGGTCGGGTCTACCCAGACCCGTACGGGTCTCGGGTACCGGGCAAAATTCCAGACCCGCACCGGGTCTACGGGGCGGGTCTGGGGCAAGGTCTAAAAAATCCGTGTCGGGTATGGGGCACTAAAAACCCGCCCCAACCCGCCCCATTGTCATTCCTATTCCAAACATATCTTAGTGTTTTCTGGAAAACTTATTTTCAAAATAATTCATTAAATTGATAAATCACCACAAACTTCCTTTAACTAATATCAAATGTGAAAACATTCTTTATTTAGTTCAAATTTACTTTATCAATTAACACTCCTTTATTAATTAAAAAATTATTTTATATGTATTCTCTTTACTTATACCGGTTTTAATACTTAAAAAGTATTTATATACTTATTCAAATGTTTTATGTATATTTAACAAGTTTTCCTAACTTCATAATATAATCAAAAAGTTATTAAATCAATTATTACCAAAACATTGTTATAATGACCTTCTCTTTTCTTTTATAATTTGAACTCATAACTTTTTTATCTTTATACAAAAGATTCCAATTTTTGTTATTATCTTTAAAATCCCATTATTAAAAATCTAAATATATACTCATAAGATTTCTTCCAAAGTGTCGTTCAAGGGTTTAAAAACAAATGTTGCTAAAACATCGTTTACTACAAACCCAAACCATTCATTATTAACTTCAACCATTTCTTTTAAAGATCAAAGCATAACCATGCTTATCAATTAAGATAATATACGTTGATAAAAATTTACAATCATCAATTAACTCATCAATTGATGATTCACATTATTCTTTTTAACTATAGAAAATTATATTAATCAAGTAACTCAAAAATGGTACTAAGAAACTGGGTACATCCAATAGTATCACATATTTCCTTAATAAGAAGGGGAATACTTAAGAGGAGCGTTTACCATCCGAACGCATCTCCTGCCCAT
The DNA here is from genome assembly GCA_030737815.1 of Allium fistulosum. Classification (NCBI taxonomy): domain Eukaryota; kingdom Viridiplantae; phylum Streptophyta; class Magnoliopsida; order Asparagales; family Amaryllidaceae; genus Allium; species Allium fistulosum. Next base: position 1,039,471,333 of record CM060902.1, on the reverse strand, counting down.
TTCTAGTTACATTCAAGCCACTCGGATCAATTAACCATAAGATTGTTTTTCGTTTTCAATATCCTTTTCTAGAAATAATATTATTATTCCTTTCCCAAAAATCATTTGAAATCATATTCAAAAATACCAAAATTTAAATTCTCAAAAATTCCTTTATAAAGCATGTTTTATAAATCCAGTTTATAAAATCACATACATAAAATATATTCGTAAGATTAATTTATCTTAAAAACATTCCTTTAATCTTAAACCAACATTATTATTTATCGAATACCCCATTGTCAAATTGTGAAACCAAATTCACGAGGTGTTCATAGTGTTCGTACTTAAACTTTTTAAATTAAACAACCAATCAATCAATGATGATAACTTAGTATTATCATTTCCTTAATTCAAATAACTATATTATTTGAAAAAAATAATTTAGACACAAGTAGTAGGTAATTGCTAGCGTATTCTTAGGTAGAAAGGTTTGGTCAATGCTTAGAAATGTTTTGAGGTTCATGTCTAAAGATGGCTTTTAAAATTCTTTGTACAATGTGTATTTATTTCAAAAATCCTTTGAAATTTTACCAAAATATTCTTTTCTTTTCAAATACATACATACATACATACATATATACATACATACATTGTAACGTCCCAAATTTGAGCGCTCGAAAATCGACATCCATACTTTACATCGTACTCGAATGCCGTAGATTCGACCGTTCAAATCCGAGTCGCCGGAGCTTATAACAACATTAAGTAAATAATACAGCGGAATAAAAGAATAATACATTGATATACAATATCTGATACAACAGAGTGATACAATGAATATCAATATACATCAGAGATATGATACAACAAATAGCAGCGGAAAAGAAAACGATAACATCAGCAACGGATAATCTTCATCTTCAAAGCACCAATCCAGAAATAGCTCGAACTCCCAATAACGAGGCACAAAGATAAGCAAGTGCAGTCCAATCCAAAGACTGAACTAGCTCCAGATAATCTACTAGATCTGAATATCTGAAAAACCCAACTCTAGACTGCTCGTGTAGAAAAGTTTTGAGCATCTAGAGTTTAGGAAAGAAACAATAAACTCCGGATCAGTCATGGGACTGGTGTGAGCAACAAAATAGTTTATCTTTAAAACAAACAGCAAAGAATTTTAAAGTCAATTCGCAATGCTTTTAGAAAATGAAACTACCATAAGACCTCCCACCACACACACAATGCAAACGCAGATTTGGAGGAGATTTCTTCTTATGATAGTCAAAGATGCTTACTACGCAAAATCAAATCATTTTGATAATATTATTAGTGCATAGTGTAGAAAACATTTCGAAAGTAGAATATAAATCTTAGCCAGCATAGACATTCCGAACTATGCCTACTATAGCTACCATCTAAACAGTGGTGACCACCATAAGTAAATGGCAGGTTCTACAACTAATACCGTACAAAGTTCGTATTGGAAGATGGATTTCCAACAAATGGTCAGGCTAAGGAACTTCCTATGCCACAAACAGAACGCCTCTGGAATGACGTCCCGAGAAATAACCTAACATTACGGTTAGATCTCTGCCAACACAAGGCCGGGTTACCTCTGCAAAAATAGGTAACTACTGACACGTGTATGTCATCCCCCGATCGTCACCGATCTTCCCGAGGATCCTCGATTTCCAACAACCACAAAGTAATAAACTTGCAGCAACCACATAGGTTAAGTATCTAGGCTCCATACCATGATACCACCTTTATCCAGAAGGAATGACATACACTAAGGGGCGCTACTCCCTAGAACCTTGCTGCATCCTTCCTGTTTTGACCATTTCTGGGGTGTGAGGTTCGACGAAGTCTCGTCCACAAAGCTACGCTTTGTCACAAAGCCATGCTTCGGGTCAAACAAATGATCAACCTATGATCACAAAGATATAAGATCAAACAGATGATCATATCGCAAATGATCAAACACTGATCATCACACAGCAACACTCAGCATGCCACATTACCAAATTGGGATATATCGCTGATAAATTTCAACTACATAACCTCTGAGCTCGTACGTCTCAGAGAAGGGTGTTAAGCTAAGAGAATAAATTCTCCGCCACCAAACAGATATGTATTTGAAAGAAATCGGCTTTATATCTCAAAGTGTAATGTCAGACATGTAACCATACAAGTCTGTTCCGGGTTCGAACAGAACCGAAGGCACTTCTTACGAAGCCCTTGCAATTCCGGGTATTCACAATCCCGTCCGGACTTCCCATCACAAAGGGTGATAAAATCTCTATACCGGGGACCAGTCGGTGTAGAGACATTCGACGAGTTGTCCTTTCGTTTTCGTAAATATCCGGTCTTCAACACCGGTCTTCAAATGCTATCCATATATGACGTATCACTATTCGGAATGGGTTATACGACCCAAAGGTCCTTTCCCGGATAACCCGAATAACGAGCGCAATATTCAAAAACATATGGATATTGGGATTTCAATTAAGTCACAACTTAATAATTCAACCCTTTCTTCCAAAATAGTTTAAACCAATCATCATTTCAAATCTTTAAATAAAAAGATTTATTTCACACCGTTCACCTCGTTTTATAAGGATCTATTCATAGGTTTCAAAACATTTCAATTCCAATTGGATTAACTCGTTAAATCTTTAAAACAAAGATTCAACTTATAGCTTTCAAAACAATTTCATTTTGAATGGTTTAAACAAATCATCATTTTAAATCTGTTAAAAATAAACAGATTCAATTCATAGCTTTCAAAATCAATTTCATTTCAATTTCAAACTTGAAACTTCTCAACAAAATTGGAAGTTCATTACTTACGTGAAAGCTTTAATTATTTGAAACAAACAGTTTTTATTTTCAGAAAAATCCAATTATATTTACACGAGTTAAAACTTTTGAATTTATATTCAAATTCCCAAATCAATACTTTTAAAATAATTTAACCCATATATTCCTAGTTTCAAATCTTAAGATTCAATTTCAAACTTGAATTCAAATTTAAATCCAATTATTTAAATTTTCAAAACTCGATTAAGTTATTCAAAATAACTTTTATCTTTGAAATTCCATTTCAAAAGCTTTTCACTTTAAACCCAAATTTCTAATTTCAAAATCAATTGAAATTAAAATTTCAATTTCAAAAACATCAAATTTAAATTATCAGTGACTTAACCGATTTCCACGTGAAATCCAGATTTGTGTGTGTATAAGTGTAGTCCAGGGGTTTTAACACACAATAGTGCAACATCAATCATCACAGATATATCGATAAGCGGTATAATCGATAACGCTTATCCTCATTCACAGATTCATAGATAAAAAAATTTATCGGCCACAAAGATTTACTATTACAATTCGATGTGGGTTTCGGATAACCAACTGGAATCCGACTCCCTGTCGCATTGAAATTCAAGTGTCGTTTTACGGGCCATGGGGTTTCATATTTATTCACATAGTAATATATCACAGAAACAGGAATCACAGATCACGACATAAATCAGGACGTATCACAAAGCATCATATATCAGGGAATATCAACAATCAAATCATCCAATAAAATCCAAACATCCATAATTAAACTCAATAATTTATCTGATCATAATTAATTTATCAATTAATTACTTATTTCATTTTAAATTAGTTAATTAACAAATCAATTCTTAATCAATTATTAAGTCTTAATTACTTAATTATTTTATTATTTTATTTCATACCTTTTAATTACTTTCTAATCAATTTCATACTTAACTTAACTTAATTACTAAATTAAAATAATAATTAAGTGTTAAATACATTGTTTAAGTATTAACCTAATAATTAAAAACTTGTATTTAAACTGTTAAACACTCACCAAGTTTACAGTACTTAAAACTGTTAAAACCAATAGGCTTAACTTCATTTTATTTATTTATTTATGTATTGTGGTAGAAGGAAACCCGAGACCTCCTCTATACAATCCGAGTGAAACTTCGAGTTACCCACCAAAATCACCCGAGTCCTCCTGTACGCCATCTTCTTCTTCCCCCTTTCTTTATTTTTATTATTAACAGTAAGTTAAGTTTTAAACTTAAGTCGATAGTATCAGGTCCATACACACGCACCCGATCAAAAACCTGAGGCAACCAATCTCAACACTCGAGCACGACTCGATAAGCAAACCCCCAACGACAGTGACACCCATCTCCTCCACGCCGTACACGTGCACAGCGGCACGAACAACCTCCGGCGAACACCAGCATCATCGGCAAGTCACAATCTACCCACAAACTCGAAAACCCAACACGAATCGCCTCCAAACGTTCGAAATCGAAATTTAGCCATTGGGTCGAAACTGTAAACACAGCCATCAACTTCAAACGCCTCACGATCGCCGCATAGACCACCAGAGAAGCCCAAAATTTATCCACACCTCGACGACACGACAAGCTTCCTCCCTCCTGAATCGCATGAAGCTCGATCGCATATAGATGACGAACTCGTCACTTTACTGGCACGTTCAAAAACGTGATATAAAACCCTAAAATGATCTCGTATTCGAATTTCACTCAGTAAAAAAAATAATTTACATTTTTCTCGTGATCGTGGATGGATAAGCTTGCTTCAATCCAAGTTTCATAAATTAAAATTGAATCGATCACTTGAAATAGGATGAAATGCAAATTTAGTTTAATTCCAAACTGCCCTTTTTAATATTAATCTATAAATTTGGATTTCTGTTCTAAAAATCATATTTTGCAGTATAGATTGAATATATGATCTTGAATCAATATTTTGTAACAATCAAATTTGCCAACATATTAGTTGATTTCCTGTAATACAAGATTACAGAGGTATGTTTACAACATGATGTAATCTGCTTTGAAAAAAAACTTGAATTAAGTTTTAACATCTTGCTTCAATGAAAACTTAAAGCTTTACAAAGATTAGATAGGGATAATTTGATTTGTTTTTTTTCTTTTCTTTTAAATATCCACCCTGTAACAAATGACAGAGAAATATAGTACATAGAACAACCAGAGATTTTCAAGACTAAAGAATATACAAACCAGATTATTAATGAACCTACTGAACTGTTTTTAATTTAATTTAAACCTTAAGAAAAATCTTGTTTACTCACAAACATCAAGAAACCAAAACAAGTTAGGGTTTTAAAAATAGGAGTTGCTCACCTTATTAAAAAGAAAGAACAGAGGACTGAAGCCTAGAAGATTGAATTTGAAACTCTGGAATTCGAAACTGACTTGAATTTGAGATGCTTCAGATTTGCATATTTGCCCAGATTTGATTTTTTTTGATCTGTGCTTTGATCTTTTGATTTGCCTGAAACAATTTCCAGGCTTGACTTCCCAGATTTGTTCTCAAACTTGAATATTAAAGTGGGTTCTCTTGTTTTAGATTGAAGTTTGTTTGTTTAAGTTTTAGTTGATATTCTTTTAGTTTTCTCAGTTTCGAATGAAGAAGCTGAGGTGAAGTTGATATGTATAAAAGAAATGAAGTAGACAGGGATTATAACTTTGTACAGGGTATTATATTGTTTGTACAATAGGGTAACACCTTATTTTGGCTTGTACAAATATATCAGAGATATTTTCTTCTTTGTGGAGGCTGGTGATGTTTACTCGTGTACTAAGGATCTTGCTTTTATATACTTGTATTTAATGCTTTGTACAATCATGTCTTCCTTGCTTATCTTAGTTGTACAAAAGATGTTTTTATTTTTATCTTTTCTTTTTGTATTGCTTGACCTTACTTTGTTTCGGCTCTTCATTTTGCTGAAGTTGTTTACTTTGTTTATACTTGCATATGTATTTCGTTTTCTTTTGTAATATTACTTCAAAAATAAAAAATAAATTTCTATTTTATACTATATAATTTATCTTATATATTTTCGATTCTATTTATAACTTAATATCTATTATTATCATTTATTATTATTAAATCATTTAAACTTAAATTTAAACTTGAATTCAATATACATATATATTAACTTCAAATTTCCTCATATATCACGTATACATATATATTCATATATATGTACAATATTTACAATATTATTAAATTTAAATGATTTATACAAAATATACTTGAATTCGGGGATACTCGCATCACCGCATTGATTATTTTCACAAATTTAATTCAAAAATTTATTTAGTTATCAATTTAAATAAAATTAAATTTCGGGGTCGTTACATACATACATACATACATACATACATACATACATATATATATATATATAAGTAAAATGATTTCATAAAAAACCAAATTCATTTGTATGTTTTATCAACAAATACGCGCTCATATATAATACTCTCAAACACATTCTAAGGAGTTACTAACCCTATCTCTAATGAGATACTCATCTTAGGGCATTACTAACCCTATCACAGATGAGGCTTTTACCACTATCAGGCTTAGGTGTTCGCTCAACCTATGCTCTAATACCAAATGCGATGACCCGTTTCTTCGACTCTAGAAAATTGACGCCAATACGTCCTTGGTATTCACGTGCCATAAATCCAAGTGCTCGAGAAGTGGATTCTCAAGGGTAAGAAATAAAAATAAAGACAGAACAGAATATCACATATGTTATTTCAACATGAAATCATTACAGTAGAAATTAAAATATACTTATCAGAGTTAAGAACATGAACAGTTTTAAATTCCCATCCTTACAAATTTGCATAATACTGTAGTATAAGAGTGTGGTGGAAATAGACACCAAGTCTTCAGTAAATTTTCTGACTCCATGCTTTGAGCTCCATCCAGCTTTCTTCTAAACTAAACGTAACTACTAGGCTACCCGGGAAAATTAGGGCACCTAGAGTTTAAGAAAAGGGAAAAATAAACTCCTGGTCAGTCATGGGACTGGTGTGAAAATTCAAAATACGCGTTTTGAAAACAAAAAGATTTCTCATAAGACCATGTCGCACATAAACACGGAACGAGTCTTCAGTAAATCATTCTACCTCAAAATACTTGATATTATTTTGAATGACATATCCTTGAAAACATTTGCAAGTAAACTTATTAATCTTAGCCGAAATTGTTACATTGATTAAATTACAGCAATAATAGCCACAAATGCGGGTTATACAAACATAATGGAAGGCACTAATTGGAGAATGGATTACCATACAAATGACAAGGTGAAGGGACTACCTTCCGGCAGTACACCTCTAGAGGAATGTACCGAGGCCCAACAGATGGTCCTCTACCAACACAAGACCGGCCTACCTCTTCCTAGATAGTACCGAATATGTCATCGCCCGGTCATTACCAACCTATCCAAGGACCCTCACAACATACATCCACATTAATTTATATCCCGAACATCATAGCAGGAAGAAATATATCTAGAATGGGATGATCATACCCTAATGGTTGCGAACCACATAGCCTTGCCGCATTTACCATGTTTCGGTCATTTTCGGATGTGAGGCTTGAGGTAAAGATTATCTTTCACATAGCACATCATCTTCATTTGAATGCCACACTGCCATTCCTTCGATCACTATTGACTTCCATAAACATACAACCTCCCAGCTCATACGTCTCAGAGAAGCATGTTAAGCTAAGAGAAGCTGCCTTCTCCGCCACCAAACAGATGTATATTTATACAAGTCAATGATGGAATCTCAAGAATGCAATGTCAGACATCCATCCATATAAGTTCGTTCTGGGACTGAACGAAACCGAAGGTATCCTCCTACCACATCCCGTCGGGAATTATCCCTAGGATTAGTAGCGAGCAATCCTTGTAACCCAAAGAGTTTCAGAAATGAAGGGACCACTACTACTTTAGTATTTGGGAGCCAACCAGAATTATCAACAAGGAGTCCTTTCATCCCGAAAATCCATGGTCTTCGTTCTTCATTTTCTCTATCAGGACTTTTATTTTTCGAACACATACATTGGTTCGAAGTGGTTTTTGGATAGGGGTTTCCCTAGATCCGACCCCGGTTCCTTCAAACCAATCATCGATAAAAAGAGTTTCTATGAATAGGGAATCATTCTTTAATTGATTAAGTTCTTTTTATCAAAATCTCTTTTGGAGATATATATTTCTAAAACATTCTTTTCGGTATATACGAAATCATTTAAACCGCTCATATTAAATCCTTTGATTACATCAAACCCTTTTTAAATTCCAAATCATTTCATCTTTTCTTAGGAAAATATGCTAAATCATTTATTTAAATCTTAACAAAAATTCCCAAATCTTAACTTTTAACACGGATCAAAAACAATGTTATTCAAGAAATCGTTAGTATAGATCCAAACCAATAAATTTTAAGTATAGGAAATTAATTCCAAATCATTTCATTTAAATCTTAACAAAGATTTCTTAATTCAAAACTCATACTTTTGATTTAGTTGAAACCATGTTATCTAGGATGTTAATCCAAAACCAGTAAATATTAAGTTAGCAGAATCTATAGAAATCATCTAATTCTACTCAATATCAATCCCTATATTCAATAAATACTATGGGCATAATAACAATGAAATCACCTTTTAAATTAATGAATAGTACGAGTTCCCTCTTCGGGATTTAACACTAAGTACAAGAAGTTCATCTCTATAAAATCCAAATTGTTTTGTAACGACCCACTATTTTGGACCATTCAAATCGACAATAAATCCACACATGTCGGACTTGAATAATTCAAAATAATAGATTGTTAATTTAAATTTGGCAAAACTCAGCATATACAATAAATAAATCAATCATAGAATCACAGACACAGAGTAATACAATAATACGCAGCGGAATAAACAAATAGTAGTTCATGAAGCTACTATAATAACATCAGAGTTAGAAATAAAATACAACAGTCAAATGCAGTGAAGTCTCCAGTACAAAAGATGACTTCTCTGGACAAATCAACTAGAAGAGCTGAAAGCTGAGGCGATAGTTGGATCTCCAAAGGAAGCTCCAAACTCCAAGGGTGAGTCTCAAATGCTGTATCACTCGGTCTAATACGAGCGTAAAGCAAAACACAAAACACTCGAGTCAGGATTAACATTCTTATATCAATAAATCCAACTCAAGTGAAATATCAACTGAAATACAAGTAACTTAAAGGATGTTTGGGATAACCATCCTCTAAGGATCTTCGGAACTATCTACAAGGTGGAAATATACACTATAACACCGTGGTCATTCCAAACTAATTTATCCTTCAAAACCAAAATATCATTTCATTTCAAATATATCTATTTTCCAAAATAGTATATATATATATATATAGGTTAAATAATTTAAAAGTAAAGTATTTAAAATTTCCTCAAGTCTCACAAATCAATTCACATCCACCCAAATTCCAAATTCAAATTTATTCAAAACTCAATTCATCAATTCAATTCAGTTTTAAATATACCATTTAAATTTTCAATATATTTCAAAGCTTTAATACTCAACATTTTCAAAGTTAAATTTAACAGTTTCATATAGCTCTTGATTTAACTTTATTATTATTTAATCAGGGAATATTCACTTCATAAATTCAATTTCATCTAACTAGCCTTAAATTTCATTTTACTAAATATTTCCTTAAATTTATTTAAACAAGAAATATTCATTAAATTATTTTAAATCAAACCCATGTTATAAATCATATCTTAAATCTCAATTTCAATAAGTTTCAAATCGGTTTAATAAAATAAAATTCTTTAATGAATGCAATTTCAACTAAATTCAAATTATCTTCCCAACCTTAACTTATTCAAATTGTTACTGAAATCTATTTTGAAACATAACTTTAAATACTTAACCATATTATATGTATTAAATCAATCTTAATTAAATTAAACATTATTATTAAATATATATATATATATCATTACCATTTATATATACTAATTTAAGAATCAACATTTATTAAAACCATATATTTCTTCCCAAATCCATAGAATTTATTTTCAAAATACTTATATATGAACCAATGGTGTCTGTATATAATTTCATATCCTATGGTCAAGTGATACAGATATTTATCATTTCAATCCATAATTTAAGTATATACGGGTAGATATCATTTCGACCCGTAATCCCAAATTCAATTCAAATGAAAATCGCTTGGGTTTATCATTTCAACCCATAACGAAATTCTCCTATTCTAAAGTCCGTTCGGGTATGTATCATTTCAACCCATAGTGAATTCTAAATTACAGGGAACTTGCAGAGTGATAACAGATAATATAATAATATAACAGACGTATATCATAAATAACAATATAATATAAACAAAAGGATATGGTGTCATATCCCACAGGTGAACAGTTACAGATAATAACATATATAACAATTTAAATAACTACAGCAACATATTTCAATTGTCGTTCCAATTGAAATTAAATTTAATAAATATAAGAACGTTAATCGTGAGTGATTGCTCACCTTTCGAGGCTAGAGAAGAAAAGACAATGAAACGAGCTACGAATCCAAGCACGAATTCCAAAGCAAAGTAAGATTGGCACGAATTTGACAAACAGATCTGATTAATAGGAATAGATGAAATCAAATCAGAATTGGATTGATGAAGATAAATGGTATAAGTGAATTAATATATATACAACTATATATTTCTATATATAAAAAAAAATCAAAATCTAAATTCAAACATATTTTAAATTAAATATATATAGAAATTAAAAAAATCCATTGTTTTAACTAAAACTTAAATACTAAAGTCAACATATAAAAATAAATTATATGCTATATTTAAAACAGTACTTAATTATTATAAATTTAGTATTGATAAAATCAACTTAAATCCAAATTAGTGATATATATAAACAAATATATGTAAGCTATTTAGATATGCAAACATTGTTACTCAAAATGTATGCAGACTCAATACATACACAAATATATATGCAGACCCATTATAAATATATGCAGACCCGTTTATAAATATACACGTAATACAAATATATATATATATATATATATGCAAAATAAACCTATATATATAAACTGGTATATTTATACCGTTATAGCATACAAAAAAAATCAGTATAAAACTGCAAATATTATAGACTGTAAATAATTATCCTATATACAGAAGCCATAAAATTCCACTTCTTATATATACGTTATTAAATATACAACATATGCTTAAATATTAACAGACTTTTATATATATATATCTAAAACATATACATACAGTTGTACATTTACATAGATCTCTATACTATATATACTATAAGGTTGAGACTGTTTACAAGCTTTATAACATAATATATAATATTTTTTTATACATACTCACTACATAATATAATATATAATACTTACTGACATAAGTATACTCATAAAAAAAATACTGACATACATAATATATGCGACAGACAACCCAACAGGACCATAGCTATATAACTAATATATATACGCAACACATGTTTCAAAATCTCTGGTACATATATATTTGGAAATTCGACCAAATATACACCTATAAACCCTTTTAACTCAATATACTCTAAAATGAACAAGGTACATCTACTAACATATAATATATATATAGTTATACAAACTCACATATACAACAACTAAATTATATACAGCCGATCATATATATACTATAAATGCTGACAACAAAATGATATTAACCTGTATAAATGCATATATATAGTAGACAGACCAAATAAAACTTATATAAATTATCCTCTGTATATATAAAATCTGTGAACTAAACATAATATATATGTTTATATATATACTTACCTACATAATAAAATAAAATACCCCACTGCTAATATGCAATATATAAGGTATATAATCTATACTAGATAATATTATAAGGTATATTAGTGAAACCAGATCATATACTATATTTAAAGATCTATGTAAACTGAAATATATATATATATATAAACTAAACTCAAAAAAAATATACAATCGAACATAAAAGAAATATATATAAAACCAGTATACAACTCACTCACATGCAACATACATATGAAAGAAGGAGAGAGAACAGGTGCGGCAGAAGCCTGGCTTCATCGGCTGAGGTTGCGGCGAGCAGGGTGGTGCTCGTCTGCCATTTTATGGGGTTTCGGGAAGTGGGCTTGATCGGCTACAGCAGTGGAGAGAGGGGAGGACGAACGGCAGTGGTTGCGGGTTGAAGGCGGAAGTCGGTGACGTGGGGAGGAGGTGATGCGAAGTGGTCGTGGATGGGAGGGAGATGGCGAGGAGGGAAAGTATGGGACGAGTTGACGTGGATCTAGGGAGAAGCTTGGTAGGCAGGAAGGCAGAGAATTGGGGAAGGAAGAACAAGCTACCGAAGAAATTAATATATACAACGTTGAAAAAATGTAAAGACACAAAGAGACCAAAATTTTTGCACCGGCAAATAAATAAATTGAAGTGATGCGATAAAAGCTTTTGCCAGTTGTAAAGTAGGAATCATAATTGCTAATGACGGTTTGAATTATGACCGTTGTGCAATTGAATGGTAGAGGAATCCAATGGATAAAACGTACCGATATGATGAACCGTTGCACGGTTTTGCCGTGTACCAGACTTCAAAGCACAGAAATGAATAAACCATGGAGATCAGCACGACGAGATGATCAAAACGGTATACAGATATTAGTGGTACGATTATCCAATCAAAAAGTCGATATAGACATTGATATACGTTGCTATTTCGTACGGAAAAATCCATACGGAGCTAGAAACTTCCGAAATTTGCGAAACGAATTATGCAGTCTTATTCAGAGTGTTCCAACTAAATTTTCTCATGTTGACATATTTGGGTTTCGGAATACTTTTAAATTCAACTGTTATTAACTAATTTAAATTGAAAAAAAATTTCACAAGAAAATAAACTTTAATATTATCAAATGAAAATTTACCAGTAGTTATGTTTAAATAGACGTATTCCAAATAATAAATTTTTATTTTCAAATTTTATTGTTTAAAATTTCACAAAATTTCAAATAAATACGCTATTGAAACCAATAAAAATTTATGGGTCGTTACACTCTCCCCCACTCAAAACTTTTCGTCCCCGAAAAGGAAGGAGGTAGGAGAATAGAAATAACCAGACAGAAAAGATTAAAAGATAAGGATAAACAATTAATTTAAACTATATGAATTTTACTTGGAATATTCATTTGAAAACTTTATTTGCAATTCAATTATCTTTAATACTTTAATACCTTCCAAAACCCATTTGTAAAATTTTGCTTCCTTTATAAATACCGTTTATATGTTTAAATAACACCTTTATAAATATATGAAAACTATTTGAAAACAATTATTTACATTTTTACTTATATTTACAAAGAAGCTATTTGAAAACATTAAATCCATAATTCATAAATTTATTAATTTTTATCTCAAGATACTTTTCAAATATTATTAATAAATCAATAATCATTTAATTTAAATATGTTTTATTTAATTAATAACTTCTAAAATATTTATAACGCTAAAATTTTCTACCAAACCATGTAGTATATAACTAAACAATATTTAAAAAGGATATAGTCAACAAGGAAAAGAAGGAAGATTTGGAAAAACAGAATATAAGTGAATAATTAAAGCTGAGTAGATAAGGTAGATTCAAAAGAATAGTATCGGGCACGAATAGTTAAATTCAAACCATAAGAATTCTAGTTTCAAATATTAATACAAAATTTCTTTGTTGAAAAATACTTTTGTAATAAAATACTTTTATATCGAAACAAATTTTTCTTTCAAAATACTTTTATAACTCGATGTCTTAACAAGTTTATCCTCGTTCCTGCAGACTCTGGCAGTGCATTGATCAAGCGCAAAGCTAGAATTCTCCAGGTACTTAGTAGACTTATTTCAACACCCAGTGAAAATACTGGAAAAACTTTTAAAAACAGATATGGAAAGTACAATCCAAACAAAAAAAACAAACAAATCATGGATCGCAGATACACAATGGTTACGCCTGGGTCCCCCAGGAAACATCCGTAACTTTTAAGCATTCACTGCCTTACGAATTACGCCACTAACACGACCATAGATCGCAGATACACAATGGTTACGCCTGGATCCCCCAGGAAACATCCGTACCTTTTAAGCAATCACTGCCTTGCGAATTACACTATGCAGTCGAGTTCGTAAGACCATGGGTAACACCATGGAATTCGATGGAAACTCGAGTATCATATCCGAAAAACCAAAAATCAGAGAAATATCGATAGAATGAATCCACAATGTGGCCACAAAGCGGATATCAAGCAGAAGGCACTTTCCATATCTATACTTCGAAAATATGTATCATATAGTACCTTTTCAAATTACTTTCAAATATCATACTTATATAAAGTCCATTATATATAAGATTTTATTTTCAAATCAAATACCTTTCCAAAATCAAAAGTATATCAAATCACACTTATATAGACTTCAATTATATAGGATTTCACTTTTCAAATTGAGTACCTTTTCAAATCCATAGTTTTCGAATCAACATCATACTTATACAAACCAAATTTTTATATAAGTTCGATAATTCCCAAATCACGTATTCAGTAAAATTAAGGTTCTCAAATTTCAATTTGTTTCAATATCAGTTCAGTTTCAAAATCATATACAATTTTACCAGATTATTTCTTCTCAAATTAAATATCTTCAGTTTCAAAGTTTCCAAAATAATAAATTTAGAAAAATAAATCCAAATTTCCAAATCAATATAATTTAAGTCAAACAATTCATTTCCAAAATCATCTTATATTTACATAAAGTCCATCTTATATAAGGATCAAAATTTTCAAAAATAAATTTCGCTGTATGAAGAGCCATATGGGATTGAATATCTTTGCTTTTATGGGTTATATATCTTTGTAATTTAAATTGGAAATTTTCTTTTAGTAAGCAAAGATATTCTAACTCGACAGCTTTCAATTTCAGCGTCAAAATATGACTTCTCTGGACAAATCAACTAGAAGAGCTGAAAGTTGAGGCGATAGTTGGATCTCCAAAGGAAGCTCCAAACTCCAAAGGTGAGTCTCAAATGCTGTATCACTCGGTCTGACCCGAGCGTAAAGCAAACCACAAAACACTCGAGTCAGGATTAACATTCTTATATCAATAAATCCAACTCAAGTGAAATATCAACTGAAATACAAGTAGCTTAAAGGATGTTTGGGATAACCATCCTCTAAGGATCTTCGGAACTATCTACAAGGTGGAAATATACACTATAACACCGTGGTCATTCCAAATTAATTTATCCTTCAAAACCAAAATATCATTTCATTTCAAATATATCTATTTTCCAAAATAGTATATATATAGGTTAAATAATTTAAAAGTAAAGTATTTAAAATTTCCTCAAGTCTCACAAATCAATTCACATCCACCCAAATTCCAAATTCAAATTTATTCAAAGCTCAATTCATCAATTCAATTCAGTTTTAAATATACCATTTAAATTTTCAATATATTTCAAAGCTTTAATACTCAACATTTTCAAAGTTAAATTTAACAGTTTCATATAGCTCTTGATTTAACTTTATTATTATTTAATCAGGGAATATTCACTTCATAAATTCAATTTCATCTAACTAGCCTTAAATTTCATTTTACTAAATATTTCCTTAAATTTATTTAAACAAGAAATATTCGTTAAATTATTTTAAATCAAACCCAAGTTATAAATCATATCTTAAATCTCAATTTCAATAAGTTTCAAATCGGTTTAATTAAATAAAATTCTTTAATGAATGCAATTTCAACTAAATTCAAATTATCTTCCCAACCTTAACTTATTCAAATTGTTACTAAAATCTATTTTGAAACATAACTTTAAATACTTAACCATATTATATGTATTAAATCAATCTTAATTAAATTAAACATTATTATTAAATCTATATATATATCATTACCATTTATATATACTAATTTAAGAATCAACATTTATTAAACCATATATTTCTTCCCAAATCCATAGAATTTATTTTTAAAATACTTATATATGGACCAACGGTGTCTGTATATAATTTCATATCCTATGGTCAAGTGATACAGATATTTATCATTTCAATCCGTAATTTAAGTATATACGGGTAGATATCATTTCGACCCGTAATCCCAAATTCAATTCAAATGAAAATCGCTTGGGTTTATCATTTCAACCCATAACGAAATTCTCCTATTCTAAAGTCCGTTCGGGTATGTATCATTTCAACCCATAGTGAATTCTAAATTACAGGGAACTTGCAGAGTGATAACAGATAATATAATAATATAACAGGCATATATCATAAATAACAATATAATATAAACAACAGGATATGGTGTCATATCCCACAGGTGAACAGTTACAGATAATAACATATATAACAATTTAAATAACTACAGCAGCATATTTCAATTGTCGTTCCAATTGAAATTAAATTTAATAAATATAAGAACGTTAATCGTGAGTGATTGCTCACCTTTCGAGGCTGGAGAAGAAAAGAAAATGAAACGAGCTACGAATCCAAGCACGAATTCCAAAGCAAAGTAAGATTGGCACGAATTTGACAAACATATCTGATCAATAGGAATAGACGAAATCAAATCAGAATTGGATCGATGAAGATAAATGGTATAAGTGAATTAATATATATACAACTATATATTTCTATATATAAAAAAAATCAAAATCTAAATTCAAACATATTTTAAATTAAATATATATAGAAATAAAAAAAAATCCATTGTTTTAACTAAAACTTAAATACTAAAGTCAACATATAAAAATAAATTATATGCTATATTTAAAACAATACTTAATTATTATAAATTTAGTATTGATAAAATCAACTTAAAATCCAAATTAGTGATATATATAAACAAATATATGTAAGCTATTTAGATATGCAAACATTGTTACTCAAAATGTATGCAGACTCAATACATACACAAATATATATGCAGACTCATTATAAATATATGTAGACCCGTTTATAAATATACACGTAATACAAATATATATATGCAAAATAAACCTATATATATAAACTGGTATATCTATACCCTTATAGCATACAAAAAAAATCAGTATAAAACTGCAAATATTATAGACTGTAAATAATTATCCTATATACAGAAGCCATAAAATTCCACTTCTTATATATACGTTATTAAATATACAACATATGCTTAAATATTAACAGACTTTTATATATATCTAAAACATATACATACAGTTGTACATTTACATAGATCTATATACTATATATACTATAAGGTTGAGACTGTTTACAAGCTTTATAACATAATATATAATATATATATTTTTTATACATACTCACTACATAATATAGTATATAATACTTACTGACATAAGTATACTCATAAAAAAAATACTGACATATATAATATATGCGACAGACAACCCAACAGGACCATAGCTATATAACTAATATATATACGCAACACATGTTTCAAAATCTCTGGTACATATATATTTGGAAATTCGACCAAATATACACCTATAAACCCTTTTAACTCAATATACTCTAAAATGAACAAGGTACATCTACTAACATATAATATATATATAGTTATACAAACTCACATATACAACAACTAAATTATATACAGCCGATCATATATATACTATAAATGCTGACAACAAAATGATATTAACCTGTATAAATGCATATATATAGTAGACAGACCAAATAAAACTTATATAAATTATCCTCTGTATATATAAAATCTGTGAACTAAACATAATATATATGTTTATATATATACTTACCTACATAATAAAATAAAATACCCCACTGATATATGCTAATATGCAATATATAAGGTATATAATCTATACTAGATAATATTATAAGGTATATTAGTGAAACCAGATCATATACTATATTTAAAGATCTATGTAAACTGAAATATATATATATATATATATAAACTAAACTCAAAAAAATATACAATCGAACATAAAAGAAATATATATAAAACCAGTATACAACTCACTCACATGCAACATACATATGAAAGAAGGAGAGAGAACAGGTGCGGCAGAAGCCTGGCTTCATCGGCTGAGGTTGCGGCGAGCAGGGTGGTGCTCGTCTGCCATTGTATAAGGTTTTGGGAAGTGGGCTTGATCGGCTACAATAGTGGAGAGAGGGGAGGATGAACGGCAGTGGTTGCGGGTTGAAGGCGGAAGTCGGTAACGTAGGGAGGAGGTGATGCGAAGTGGTGGTGGATGGGAGGGAGATGGCGAAGAGGGAAAGTATGGGACGAGTTGACGTGGATCTAGGGAGAAGCTTGGTAGGCAGGAAGGTAGAGAATTGGGGAAGGAAGAACAAGCTACCGAAGAAATTAATATATACAATGTTGAAAAAATGTAAAGACACGAAGAGACCAAAATTTTCGCACCGGCAAATAAATAAATTGAAGTGATGCGATAAAATCTTTTGCCAGTTGTAAAGTAGGAATCATAATTGGTAATGACGGTTTGAATTATGACCGTTGTGCAATTGAATGGTAGAAGAATCCAAAGGATAAAACGTACAGATACGATGAACCGTTGCACGGTTTTGCCGTGTACCGGACTTCAATGCACAGAAATGAATATACCATGGAGATCAGCACGACGAGACGATCAAAACGGTATACATATATTAGTGGTACGATTATCCGATCAAAAAGTCGATATAGACATTGATATACGTTGCTATTCCGTACGGAAAAATCCATACGGAGCTAGACATGTCCGAAATTTGCGAAACGAATTATGCAGTCTTATTCAGAGTGTTCCAAATAAATTTTCTCATGTTGACATATTTGGGTTTCAGAATACTTTTAAATTCAACTGTTATTAACTGATTTAAATTGAAATAAAATTTCATAAGGAAATAAACTTCAATATTATCAGATGAAAATTTACCAGTAGTTATGTTTAAATAGACGTATTCCAAATAATAAATTTTTATTTTCAAATTTTATTGTTTAAAATTTTACAAAATTTCAAATAAATACGCTATTGAAACCAATCAAAATTTATGGGTCGTTACACTCTCCCCCACTCAAAACTTTTCGTCCCCGAAAAGGAAGGAGGTAGGAGAATAGAAACAACCAGACATAAAAGATTAAAAGATAAGGACAAACAATTAATTTAAGCTATATGAATTTTACTTGGAATATTCATTTGAAAACTTCATTTGCAATTCAATTATCTTTAATACTTTAATACCTTCCAAAACCCATTTGTAAAATTTTGCTTCCTTTATAAATACCGTTTATATGTTTAAATAACACCTTTATAAATATATGAAAACTATTTGAAAACAATTATTTACATTATTACTTATATTTACAAAGAAGCTATTTGAAAACATTAAATCCATAATTCATAAATTTATTAATTTTTATCTCAAGATACTTTTCAAATATTATTAATAAATCAATAATCATTTACTTTAAATATGTTTTATTTAATTAATAACTTCTAAAATATTTATAACGCTAAAATTTAAAATTTACTTTAAATAGCTTCTCATTCTTTGTTTTTGAATTTTAAAGGTGAGTTCTTTAACTCACATCTATGTCTATAGCTTTCATTGTTATTAGGTATGAATTCCTAACATCTATTTCATGTTCATTTGCTTTTGATTTGAATTGATTTGGTTAATTTTCCAAATTTTGGTGTTTTGAAGTCAAAATCTTTAAAAATCCTATCTTGGATGTTTGGACATGTTGTTTGGGGTGTATCGATGAGCCTATAAGGCTGGGCTGTCGCTTGGCATAATTCCTTAGCCTCCATCGCTCGTTCGATCGCCTCCGGTTTGGATTTTTGCCCTTTTTGGGCTAGGCTGATTTTTGCCTAGCAGGAAAATCCAGACGTTTGGAAGAAAATCCAAACGTCTGGAAGGAAATCCAGAGGTCTGGTTGAAAAATCCAGACGTCTGGAAGGGTTCCCTGGAAAAAGAAAAAAGGCAGAGATAAAATCCATATGTCTGGAAGAAAATCCAGGCGTCTGGAAGGAAATCTAGACGTCTGGTTGAAAAATCCAGACGTCTGAAAGGGTGCAGTTTTGCCTATTTTGGCTGTTTTTGAGTGGATTTCCAATTTTTATCGATTTTTGTTGATCCGGTTAGTTGTCAATTATTATCGACTTTGATGACTTCATTTATGGATTTTTGGGAATATCCATTTGATTGGGATTTGATATCGATTTTTATGGTTGGAATTCACGTCGTCGAATGTGGATTTTTGGTGATAGATTGTTTTTACAATCATTTCTGTGATTTTGTCACTTTTAAATACAAAGGTTTCTATACTAGTAGTAAATACTCAAAATCTTTCATATAACTGATTTCAATGTTACTTCTAATACAAAGTTCGTCTTTAAAACTATTTTTCAATCTATTAGTATATACAAACCTTTACCTCATTCGTATGAGAAATCTAATTAAACGACTTAGCAAAACAAGTGGTATGAAACGCTTGCATTTACTTCGTCGGTTAATTCTTGGACTTGTTCGATTGAAATCTCGTGACAATTTTCGAGTGGAAATCTACAATCTGTTCGTAAATATTTAAGTTAAGCCAGTGGTTATGGGACATGAAGCTAAACTCATTTATTTACTAGCTTAGTGTAATTTACACTTATTTTCGAGTGGAAGTCTACAATTTGTTCGTAAATATTTAAGGTAAGCAAGTGGTTATGGGACATGAAGCCTAACTCATTTATTTACTAGCTTAATGTAATTTACACTTATTGATCAATGATGATCATTTTGAGATTTAGACTAGCGATGTGCGATGTCTCTTTGTTTGCGTGGGGACTAAACCCCGTTTGTGGAGCTTCGGCTCAAATTTGATGGGTTAGCGACCATGGAATAGCATTCCGTTTGTGATACACGTGTTGGTGAGTGTTCATGCTCCCGTTTGTGATAGTCCTCCCCCTTTGTGTTTTCTGGATTTCTAATTGTTGATTTCTGGAATTTATGTTTCACCAATTTTTGTGATTAACATTGATATGTTTTGTCAATATTTGGGGTTTGGTGAATAAGCTAAAAATTGTGATATTCTTTTTGGATATTTGACAAGATTTGAGATATTGTTTGATTTTTATTGTTATCGAATGTATACTTATCACAGTATGGCATTATTGTTATCATACGTTTTTGTGGTATCTCTTATCCTTTCTCATCTTATATGATATTTATAGCTAGACTAATCCGTTTATTATTTTTCTTCTTAAATAATACTCGGGTCAGACCGAGGTGTTATAGGTGCTTCCACTTGACTTCTTAGCAGGGGCTTTCTTCTTACTTTTGGAAAACTACTTTAGCTTAGTAGTTTTTGCTTTTATACATTTGAGATAAAGACTCTTTGATGTATACTTATTCTTTTGTGATGTTATGGATCTTGTTTGACCACTACTTTGATGTACACTTCTATGTGTTATGTTCATATCTGTTTCCGCCTTAGTGATATGAATATCTGTGACTGATTTGTGTTATGTTTATTTTATATTTGTTTCTGAAGATCACATAGCCACTGTGTAGTAGTTTTGAGTTTGTATTGGATATGTCAGATTTATTCTTGAAATAAAATGCATATCAAACTATCTGACATATCGGTACACGCACAAAGCAATCACACAGATGGTTGCTCCTTAACAGCCTTATTCTTCGTGCTAGTCGATGGCATTACCCAATAGTGTCCTTGGCTAGTGTGAGTATAGAGGTGGGGCGTCACACATCTAACCATAAACCCTCATCAATGTTCATCGTCAAGAATCGAGTGATAAATCCTATTTCGGATGATTGTCAAGACATGTCAAAGTTCTATACTCGAATCTTAGATTAAATCATGCGACAAAATAATCCATATACTTCATACGTATTTATTAACCTTTCAAAAAAATTTATGGAAACATTTTATAAAACTTTCATTCTTTATTAAAACTTTCATAAAGATACTTCTTTATACATAACCATTTTATACATTTTTATTTCCAAATATTTATACTTAAAAACACATTTCTTTTTCAAAAGGTAGATATCTTTTTTACTATAATACATTTCCAAACATATCTTAGTGGTTTTTGGAAAACTTATTTTCAAAATAATTCATTAAATTGATAAATCACCACAAACTTCCTTTAACTAATATCAAATGTGAAAACATTCTTTATTTAGTTCAAATTTACTTTATCAATTAACACTCCTTTATTAATTAAAAAATTATTTTATATGTATTCTCTTTACTTATACCGGTTTTAATACTTAAAAAGTATTTATATACTTATTCAAATGTTTTATGTATATTTAACAAGTTTTCCTAACTTTATAATATAATCAAAAAGTTATTAATTCAATTATTACCAAAACATTGTTATAATGATCTTCTCTTTTCTTTTATAATTTGAACTCATAACTTTTCTATCTTTATACAAAAGATTCCAATTTTTGTTATTATCTTTAAAATCCCATTATTAAAAATCTAAATATATACTCATAAGATTTCTTCCAAAGTGTCGTTCAAGGGTTTAAAAACAAATGTTGCTAAAACATCGTTTACTACAAACCCAAACCATTCATTATTAACTTCAACCATTTCTTTTAAAGATCAAAGCATAACCATGCTTATCAATTAAGATAATATACGTTAATAAAAATTAACAATCATCAATTAACTCATCAATTGATGATTCACATTATTCTTTTTAACTATAGAAAATTAAATTAATCAAGTAACTCAAAAATGGTACTAAGAAACTGGGTCCATCCAATAGTATCGCATATTTCCTTAATAAGAAGGGGAATACTTAAGAGGAGCGTTTACCATCCGAACGCATCTCCTGCCCATTTCTAGTTACATTCAAGCCACTCGGATCAATTAACCATAAGATTGTTTTTCGTTTTCAATATCCTTTTCTAGAAATAATATTATTATTCCTTTCCCAAAAATCATTTGAAATCATATTCAAAAATACCAAAATTTAAATTCTCAAAAATTCCTTTATAAAGCATGTTTTATAAAGCATGTTTATAAAATCACATACATAAAATATATTCGTAAGATTAATTTATCTTAAAAATTCCTTTAATCTTAAACCAACATTATTATTTATCGAATACCCCATTGTCAAATTGTGAAACTAAATTCACGAGGTGTTCATAGTGTTCGTACTTAAACTTTTTAAATTAAACAACCAATCAATCAATGATGATAACTTAGTATTATCATTTCCTTAATTCAAATAACTATATTATTTGAAAAAAAAAATTTAGACACAAGTAGTAGGTAATTGCTAGCGTATTCTTAGGTAGAAAGGTTTGGTCAATGCTTAGAAATGTTTTGAGGTTCATGTCTAAAGATAGCTTTTAAAATTCTTTGTACAATGTGTATTTATTATTTTATTTCAAAAATCCTTTGAAATTTTACCAAAATATTCTTTTCTTTTCAAATACATACATACATACATACATACATACATACATACATACATACATACATACATACATACATATATATATATATGTAAAATGATTTCATAAAAAACCAAATTCATTTGTATGTTTTATCAACAAATACGCGCTCATATATAATACTCTCAAACACATTCTAAGGAGTTACTAACCCTATCTCTAATGAGATACTCATCTTAGGGCATTACTAACCCTATCATAGATGAGGCTTTTACCACTATCAGGCTTAGGTGTTCGCTCAACCTATGCTCTAATACCAAATGCGATGACCCGTTTCTTCGACTCTAGAAAATTGACGCCAATACGTCCTTGGTATTCACGTGCCATAAATCCAAGTGCTCGAGAAGTGGATTCTCAAGGGTAAGAAAGAAAAATAAAGACAGAACAGAATATCACATATGTTATTTCAACATGAAATCATTACAGTAGAAATTAAAATATACTTATCAGAGTTAAAAACATGAACAGTTTTAAATTCCCATCCTTACAAATTTGCATAATACTGTAGTATAAGAGTGTGGTGGAAATAGACACCAAGTCTTCAGTAAATCTTCTGACTCCATGCTTTGAGCTCCATCCAGCTTTCTTCTAAACTAAACCTAACTACTAGGCTACCCGGGAAAATTAGGGCACCTAGAGTTTAAGAAAAGGGAAAAATAAACTCTGGGTCAGTCATGGGACTGGTGTGAAAATTCAAAATACACGTTTTGAAAACAAAAAGATTTCTCATAAGACCATGTCGCACATAAACACGGAACGAGTCTTCAGTAAATCATTCTACCTCAAAATACTTGATATTATTTTTAATGATATATCCTTGAAAACATTTGCAAGTAAACTTATTAATCTTAGCCGAAATTGTTACATTGATTAAATTCCAGCAATACTAGCCACAAATGCGGGTTATACAAACATAATGGCAGGCACTAATTGGAGAATGGATTACCATACAAATGACAAGGTGAAGGGACTACCTTCCGGGAGTACACCTCTAGAGGAATGTACCGAGGCCCAACAGATGGTCCTCTACCAACACAAGACCGGCCTACCTCTTCCTAGATAGTACCGAATATGTCATCGCCCGGTCATTACCAACCTTTCCGAGGACCCTCACAGCATACATCCACATTAATTTATATCCTAAACGTCATAGCGGGAAGAAATATATCTGGAATGGGATGATCATACCCTATTGGTTGTGAACCACATAGCCTTGCCGCATTTACCATGTTTTGGTCATTTTCGGGTGTGAGGCTTGAGGTAACGATTATCTTTCACATAGCACATCATCTTCATTTGAATGCCACACTGCCATTCCTTCGATCACTATTGACTTCCATAAACATACAACCTCCCAGCTCATACGTCTCAGAGAAGCATGTTAAGCTAAGAGAAGCTGCCTTCTCCGCCACCAAACATATGTATATTTATACAAGTCAATGATGGAATCTCAAGAATGCAATGTCAGACATCCATCCATATAAGTTCGTTCTGGGACTGAACGAAATCAAAGGTATCCTCCTACCACATCCCGTCGGGAATTATCCCTAGGATTAGTAGCGAGCAATCCTTGTAACCCAAAGAGTTTCAGAAATGAAGGGACCACTACTACTTTAGTATTTGGGAGCCAACCAGAATTATCAACAAGGAGTCCTTTCATCCCGAAAATCCATGGTCTTCGTTCTTCATTTTCTCTATCAGGACTTTTATTTTTCGAACACATACATTGGTTCGAAGTGGTTTTTGGATAGGGGTTTCCCTAGATCCGACCCCGGTTCCTTCAAACCAATCATCGATAAAAAGAGTTTCTATGAATAGGGAATCATTCTTTAATTGATTAAGTTCTTTTTATCAAAATCTCTTTTAGAGATATATATATTTCTAAAACATTCTTTTCGGTATATACGAAATCATTTAAACCGCTCATATTAAATCCTTTGATTACATCAAACCCTTTTTAAATTCCAAATCATTTCATCTTTTCTTAGGAAAATATGCTAAATCATTTATTTAAATCTTAACAAAAATTCCCAAATCTTAACTTTTAACACGGATCAAAAACAATGTTATTCAAGAAATCGTTAGTATAGATCCAAACCAATAAATTTTAAGTATAGGAAATTAATTCCAAATCATTTCATTTAAATCTTAACAAAGATTTCTTAATTCAAAACTCATACTTTTGATTTAGTTGAAACCATGTTATCTAGGATGTTAATCCAAAACCAGTAAATATTAAGTTAGCAGAATCTATAGAAATCATCTAATTCTACTCAATATCAATCCCTATATTCAATAAATACTATGGGCATAATAACAATGAAATCACCTTTTAAATTAATGAATAGTACGAGTTCCCTCTTCGGGATTTAACACTAAGTACAAGAAGTTCATCTCTATAAAATCCAAATTGTTTTGTAACGACCCACTATTTTGGACCATTCAAATCGACAATAAATCCACACATGTCGGACTTGAATAATTCAAAATAATAGATTGTTAATTTAAATTTGGCAAAACTCAGCATATACAATAAATAAATCAATCATAGAATCACAGACACAGAGTAATACAATAATACGCAGCGGAATAAACAAATAGTAGTTCATGAAGCTACTATAATAACATCAGAGTTAGAAATAAAATACAACAGAATATCTCAAATGCAGTGAAGTCTCCAGTACAACAGATGACTTCTCTGGACAAATCAACTAGAAGAGCTGAAAGCTGAGGCGATAGTTGGATCTCCAAAGGAAGCTCCAAACTCCAAGGGTGAGTCTCAAATGTTGTATCACTCGGTCTGACCCGAGCGTAAAGCAAAACACAAAACACTCGAGTCAGGATTAACATTCTTATATCAATAAATCCAACTCAAGTGAAATATCAACTGAAATACAAGTAACTTAAAGGATGTTTGGGATAACCATCCTCTAAGGATCTTCGGAACTATTTACAAGGTGGAAATATACACTATAACACCGTGGTCATTCCAAACTAATGTATCCTTCAAAACCAAAATATCATTTCATTTCAAATATATCTATTTTCCAAAATAGTATATATATATATATAGGTTAAATAATTTAAAAGTAAAGTATTTAAAATTTCCTCAAGTCTCACAAATCAATTCACATCCACCCAAATTCCAAATTCAAATTTATTCAAAGCTCAATTCATCAATTCAATTCAGTTTTAAATATACCATTTAAATTTTCAATATATTTCAAAGCTTTAATACTCAACATTTTCAAAGTTAAATTTAACAGTTTCATATAGCTCTTGATTTAACTTTATTATTATTTAATCAGGGAATATTCACTTCATAAATTCAATTTCATCCAACCAGCCTTAAATTTCATTTTAATAAATATTTCCTTAAATTTATTTAAACAAGAAATATTCATTAAATTATTTTAAATCAAACCCAAGTTATGAATCATATCTTAAATCTCAATTTCAATAAGTTTCAAATCGGTTTAATTAAATAAAATTCTTTAATGAATGCAATTTCAACTAAATTCAAATTATCTTCCCAACCTTAACTTATTCAAATTGTTACTGAAATCTATTTTGAAACATAACTTTAAATACTTAACCATATTATATGTATTAAATCAATCTTAATTAAATTAAACATTATTATTAAATCTACATATATATATATATATATATATCATTACCATTTATATATACTAATTTAAGAATCAACATTTATTAAAATCATATATTTCTTCCCAAATCCATAGAATTTATTTTCAAAATACTTATATATGGACCAACGGTGTCTGTATATAATTTCATATCCTATGGTCAAGTGATACAGATATTTATCATTTCAATCCGTAATTTATGTATATACGGGTAGATATCATTTCGACCCATAATCCCAAATTCAATTCAAATGAAAATTGCTTGGGTTGATCATTTCAACCCATAACGAAATTCTCCTATTCTAAAGTCCGTTCGGGTATGTATCATTTCAACCCATAGTGAATTCTAAATTACAGGGAACTTGCAGAGTGATAACAGATAATATAATAATATAACAGGCATATATCATAAATAACAAATAATATAAACAACAGGATATGGTGTCATATCCCACAGGTGAACAGTTACAGATAATAACATATATAACAATTTAAATAACTACAGCAGCATATTTCAATTGTCGTTCCAATTGAAATTAAATTTAATAAATATAAGAACGTTAATCGTGAGTGATTGCTCACCTTTCGAGGCTAGAGAAGAAAAGACAATGAAACGAGCTACGAATCCAAGCACGAATTCCAAAGCAAAGTAAGATTGGCACGAATTTGACAAACAGATCTGATCAATAGGAATAGACTCAATCAAATTAGAATTGGA
Source organism: Allium fistulosum (assembly GCA_030737815.1). Lineage (NCBI taxonomy): Eukaryota > Viridiplantae > Streptophyta > Magnoliopsida > Asparagales > Amaryllidaceae > Allium > Allium fistulosum. Next base: position 1,039,443,514 of record CM060902.1, on the reverse strand, counting down.
TCGATGAAGATAAATGGTATAAGTGAATTAATTTATATAAATCTATATATTTCTATATAAAAAAAATCAAAATCTAAATTCAAACATATTTTAAATTAAATATATATAGAAATTAAAAAAAATCCATTGTTTTAACTAAAACTTAAATACTAAAGTCAACATATAAAAATAAATTATATGCTATATTTAAAACAATACTTAATTATTATAAATTTAGTATTGATAAAATCAACTTAAATCCAAATTAGTGATATATATAAACAAATATATGTAAGCTATTTAGATATGCAAACATTGTTACTCAAAATGTGTAACAACCCTGAGATTTTTTGTAATAATTATTTATCGCCAAAAAGACGATTAAGTCGTTGTTAATTGCTAATGCAGATTTAATTCGAATTGAAATCCTTTAATAATTTGTTAAGTGTAGTTTGGGCTTTAAAGATTGAATTTCAGCCCACTTATGTTTAGATGCCGTGATAATTATCTATAGCCGATACCCATTCCTCTCTTGATTCGATTCAAAACCGGACCCTTACAGTCATTCATTTGAAAACCCTAAGGCATAACCACGAAAAAAATAGAATGGCGGCATTTTCTTCGACCCGTTCCCTCCTCTTCGTCAAATATTAGGGCTTCGACTCGTCCCTTGCTTCGCTCGATCTCGAGAGCGCTCGGCGTCAATTTCTTCAGTTCGAACGCGGCTACTCAAATTCGTGGCAAAGGTGAGTGATTTTTATCTCACTCACATCTGATTCAATTTGGTATTATGCCGTGCGTTTGATTTGGTTTTGTCGTTGATGATTTACCTGACTTAATCAAAATCGTATAATCCTTGGTTACCTGATTTCCATGATTTTTAATTTGAGTTTGATGATGATGTTTTTGTTCGATTTTGGCTATTTGATTTACTGCCTCTGGTGGCACTTTCGTCCTTGTTGGATTTTACTTGTTGTTTTATGACAATCGGTCATTTCTTGGATCTGCAGTTTGAATATCATGTCTGCACTGCGTATGTATAATCGCTTCTAGTATCACTTGAGGTTGCATTTGTATTGTTTCTGACTTCGTCTTGGTGTTCTTCGAAAGTGATTCTGTTTGACTTTGGCCATATAGTTTACTGTCCCTGACAACATTTGTTCGTTTTCACCTGACTTCGATTTATGTTGTTGTTTATGTGATGAATTTGGGCTTTTAGGGTGAACTTGGCGCATTGCCCCGAGTTATATTATTGAATACTTGAGCTTCTCTGTGCGTGGTGTATATCACCTTTACCCCTTGAGTCATTCAGCTTGTATTTATGTTCGTGAATGCTTGCTGCATTAACCTGTTGCACTATAACTATTAAGACAGTGGCATTGATAATTGCATCTTCACTTTCTCTCCATTGTTAAGACTATACTTCTGTTGGCTGCTTTGTAGCTGCTAGTTGTCTTAGTTTTGTTGGTCTTGCCTTGTATCACCTGCTGTTTACTGTAGTCAGTGGTTTATCACTGTCATATTGATATTGCCTTGACATTTACTTCACCACTTGCCACAAGTCTAGGTAGCTTATCACTGGGTTGCATTTGCTTTCAATTACTACGAGATAATTTCATTTGCTTAGTGCATTGCTCCCTTGCATTCATATTCAGATCATATAGTCTGCATTGCTTGACTTGGTCTAGTTTGGTTTGCTTTTGCTTGTTCATTGGATTTTGTACTGATTCGCATTGAGTTGCACTGTTCGTCCACTGTTTCACCTGACCATTGGTAATCTTCACTGAGTCATTCTTGGTTTGTTATGCACTGTTGCACTTCACCTGATGTTGTATGTAGCTATTCACTTGAGTTTGAAGTTGTTGTCTCATTCAGTATCATCAGTTGCATTCACTATGTGATTACCACTATCATCAGTTTTAGTTGCATCCCTCTGGTCTCTTCATTTTTGACACTGTTTTGTCTGCAGTTGTATATTATTTGATCCATTGTTTTGATCCACTTTGTATATTTGTTGCTTGATGTCACTCATATGCTTGTACTACTGTGGTGTTGATGTATGTTTGTCTGCTGCCACTGCTAGTCAGGCTTGCATGTTCTGGTTATTGTTGCATACATAAACTTGATGAATTTCTTTGTTGCATCTGTAGTAGTTCAATCTTGACTTGGAGCTGTTGCACTACCTCCATTCAAAAGTTTTGTTGCAGTGATGTTGATGCTCTCTTTTCTTGTTCATTGTAGACTAGTCTGCATTCATTGTTTATCACTTGTTGTAATTTGAAATTATTTGACAAATTCGGTGTGACTTCACATATGTGCATATATACAATAGGATGTGTGTATGTATATATTGTTGAATCGACACTTTTAATTGTAGTTATTTGGTTGAGTTCACTGTTGAGTTAGATTCGTACTGTCTCTGACCTTTTGGAACTTCTGTTCATCTCAGTTGCATTTTGTGGTGATCTGGTGCCTATAGGTGCTTTCATTTTGAACTAATTAAATTCAATTGCAGTAGTATTTTCGCTTGATTCTGGATCTGTACCATACCATTGTATGATTTTGGTAGTCGATGAATTCTAATGTCTTCAGCCTTGGATTGAGACTGCTGTATATTTGTTGTTTCACTTTGTCGATGATACATTGATGTTGAGACAGTGACTTTGAAAATTGAGCCTTCATTTGATAAGTGTTGCGCACTTGATTTTACGATGTTGTAGTGGTTTGACTATCAACCTGGCTCGATTCTCTTACTGTTTCATTTGTGACCTGACATGCTTCAGTTTCATTTTGCCTTGTGTTGAACCCGATCTTTTTTCTTGGGTTTGACCTTGTGCTCGCTTATGGATTTTTGTTGATCTTTTGCGTATTTCGTATGATGTATTGGCGAGGCCATACACGCGTGCGTGTACGGCAGCCAATCGAATTTTTGATGGTTTTAGAGTGACAATTTCGATTGTTTTAAATTGATTTAGTCGATTTGATAAATTGTTTATTTATCTCTGTTGATGATTTAAATCTGCTGATTTTTGCTAAACACTGTTAAGTGTTATATTGACCGTTATCCGGTTTCTTTGTTTAAAGAATCGGATAGACGGGAATTATTGTGACTGTCGTCTATTTAAATTATTACTGCCTATATGCACTAATAAACTGGTTTGAATTAGACTGACCTGGGTATTATTTTCTTTTGAATGTAATACTCGGGTCAGACCAGAGTTATTTCAGGTTGTAGATTTTCTTCTTTGAGTTGCTGTTCAGGATTTGAAGACTTTTCACATCTTCTGAAGTTGTCAGTGTCATTTTGTAGTAGTCGCGTCATTGTATAGAACGATATGTATTCATGTATATTAGTCGATAATGTACTTGTATATATAACTTCTAGAGTCGACAGTTGTAGTTGTATCATATGTATCGTGTCAACTATATTGTAACTGACATCGGTTATATATATATGAGATTATTGTTATTCTGTGTTCCGCATTTATATTATCTGTGTTATTGTTATATCTAATGTCCTAAACTATTATGAACTATCGTAGTTTGTTTTATACTGATAATTGGATATGTCGATGGGAGTAAATAAATAATAGATGAAAAATAAAAAGTATATACCACTCCTATCGAGATAACCAATATTAGTGTAAGGCCAATTACGGATGGTCGCTCCTATCCAGCCTTATTCTTCGTAATAATAGACAGTATTTCTTTTAATACTCTTTGTTATTATGAGCATAGAGGTGGGGCGTCACAGTTGGTATCAGAGCTTGGGGTTTATGGACATAATATAAAACATAACTTGGATGGAACATATGTTGCAACTATTGGTCGATGTTTTATTTGTGCTTGAGTCAAAACTAAAGTTTTGAAATTTAGATGAAATTTTAAATAACTTTATTTAAAAATAATAGTGAAATTGTGTTCTGATGATTTGATTGATTTGTGTTCTGTTTATCAGAGTGCGCAGCGGAAACAGTGAAACTGTCTCCGCTGAGTACAACTGATAATCTTTTTGATTTAAAAATCAAAATACGAAATTGATATGAATTTCATTTGTTGTTTACATAACTGTAATTATTTTGTTTCTTTGAGAACTTCGAATCCGAATTGAGGATTCGAAGAAATTGCAGAAATGTAATTTTTGATGAAATTTCCGCTGGCTTTCTTTTGGTACTAATCATCTATCGATTAGATTTTTGCTGTTTTAAATTATCTTCATTGAAGATACATTTGAATGATTCTTTGTTCATTTTGTAGTACGTGCAAAAATTTAAATTGCACGTTATTGCATTTATTTTACGTTGAACCGATGCTTGGTTATGAAACGTATTTTGTTGCCGTTATTTTTACAACGGAATTTTACACCAATGCTATATTTTGAAGTACGGTGTTTTGTGGCATTTTGATGAATGAAAATTCACTGACATTACATTTTGATGTAGATTGTTTTGATGTGATTTTGACGTTTTAAAACTACTGTCGCTTTGGCTTCAGTAACCGCCAAATTTTAAAAGTGGATTTTCAAGCGGATATTCCGCAATACTGATTTGTAACCGTTTTTACGGTATTTTGAGAAGTACAATTTCCTTATCGAAATTGTTACTGATTTGCTGTTTTAATCACGTGATTGGAAAATTGTTTTAAAATGAAAATTGTTTTATAAAATTGTAACAGTTTGCGTTTTCAAAAGAATGAGAAAGCGACTTAAACGATTCAGCAAAATCGAGGATTATGACCCCTTTCTTTTACTGTTTCGCTTAACTCCGGACTTGTCCAGTTGAGAAGGTGAATTGTTATTTTTACAAAGTAAATAAAATAGTTTTCAGAAATTTAACAGTTTACGCTTTCAAAAGAATGAGGAAGCGATTTAAACGTTTCAGCAAAATCGAGGACTATGACCCCTTTCTTTTACTGATTCGCTTAATTTCGGACTTGTCCGTTTGAGAATGTAAAGTGTATTTTTACAAAATACACAATTTTGCACTTTCAAGGAAACGATGAAGAGATTTAAACGATTTAGCAAAAGTGCGGAGTATGGAACCACACTTTTACTTTTTCGGTTAATTCCGGACTCGTTAATTGAATATCTGTTGTTTTGATGATTTTGATGAATTTTACACTTTCAAGGAAACGATGAAGAGAATCAAACGATTTAGTAAAACACGTGGTATGGGACATGTGCGTTTGCTATTTCGGTTAATTCCGGACTCGTTAATTGAAACATTTTGATGCTTTCGTGTGCTTTCGAGCCACTATGAGGACTTTCGGGTCATTTGTTGGGCTTTCGGGCCACTCTGCGGACCTTCGGGTCATTTGTTGGGCTTTCGGGCCACTCTGCGGACCTTCGGGTCAAATACCAGTACTAGACCTTCGGGTCACTCTGTGGACCTTCGGGTCAATCTGATGGGCGCCAAAATTATGTTGAGTACTTGGTAGGCTTCGGCCACTCTGAGATGCACGTGCGGCGAGTTAAAAACTCGCCATCTGTTGGGATCGATCCAAGCTTTTATGTTGATTTTCTAGTCTTCTTAATTGATTTCTAGATATTTGTTGCTTCCAATTATCTGCAGGTAATTGGATATTTGTTGATATGAATTCTGATTATCGTTTTTGATAATCAGATATTTGTTGTTTCTAATTATCGCTTGTGATAATTAGATATTTGTTGATATGAGTTCTGATTATCGTTTTTGATAATCAGATATTTGTTGTTTCTAATTATCACTTGTGATAATTAGATATTTGTTGATATGAGTTCTGATTATCGTTTTTGATAATCAGATATTTGTTGTTTCTAATTATCGTATCTATAATTAGATAATTGTTGATTTGAGACTTAATTATCGCTTGAGATAATTGAATATTTGTTGATTTGAGAAATTTGATTATCGTTTTTGATAATCGAATATTTGTGAATTTGAAATTTGATTATCGTTTTTGATAATCGAATATTTGTTGAATTTGAAATTTGATTATCGTTTTTGATAATCGAATATTTGTGAATTTGAAATTTGATTATCATTTTTGATAATCGAATATTTGTTGATTTGAGAAATTTGATTATCGTTTTTGATAATCGAATATTTGTGAATTTGAAATTTGATTATCGTTTTTGATAATCGAATATTTGTGATTTGAGATTTGATTATCATTTTGATAATCGAATATTTATTGATATGAGAATTTCTAGTCTCTAAATTAGTCTAGATTATGTTGATTTTATTGAATTTCTATTTTCTATCTATCTTTGTAATAGTTAGAGTTTGTTGATTATGGAATTTGTGTTTTCTAGTTATTTGTTGGATAACTAGATATTTGCAGTTGCGATTTGTGATTTGTGTTTCATAATTATCTTTGTTGATAACTAGATTTGTTGTTTTCTAATTATCGTATCGATAATTAGATATTACTGTTTTGTGATTTCTGTATTTCAGTTATCTAAATGGTAATCGAATGTGCTGATAATTGCATTTATTTAGTTTTGCTGCTTTCTGATTATCTGTTGATAGTTAGATTTTGTTGAAAAATTTGTGAATTTCCTTTATGGGATTAAAAGATTTCTTTGATGTTTGAAATTCTCTATCTTTATTTTCTAGCTTAACCAGTTTACGTTAGAAAATTTATTGATAATGACGACCTTAATTAGGAAAATTGCGGGGACGCAATTTCTATAAGGAGGGGAGTCTGTAACAACCCTGAGATTTTTTGTGATAATTATTTATCGCCAAAAAGACGATTAAGTCGTTGTTAATTGCTAATGCAGATTTAATTCGAATTGAAATCCTTTAATAATTTGTTAAGTGTAGTTTGGGCTTTAAAGATTGAATTTCAGCCCACTTATGTTTAGATGCCGTGATAATTATCTATAGCCGATACCCATTCCTCTCTTGATTCGATTCAAAACCGGACCCCTACAGTCATTCATTCGAAAACCCTAAGGCATAACCACGAAAAAAAAAGAATGGCGGCATTTTCTTCGACCCGTTCCCTCCTCTTCGTCAAATATTATGGCTTCGACTCGTCCCTTGCTTCGCTCGATCTCGAGAGCGCTCGGCGTCAATTTCTTCAGTTCGAACGCGGCTACTCAAATTCGTGGCAAAGGTGAGTGATTTTTATCTCACTCACATCTGATTCGATTTGGTATTATGCCGTGCGTTTGATTTGGTTTCGTCGTTGATGATTTACCTGACTTAATCAAAATCGTATAATCCTTGGTTACCTGATTTCCATGATTTTTAATTTGAGTTTGATGATGATGTTTTTGTTCGATTTTGGCTATTTGATTTACTGCCTCTGGTGGCACTTTCGTCCTTGTTGGATTTTACTTGTTGTTTTATGACAATCGGTCATTTCTTGGATCTGCAGTTTGAATATCATGTCTGCACTGCGTATGTATAATCGCTTCTAGTATCACTTGAGGTTGCATTTGTATTGTTTCTGACTTCGTCTCGGTGTTCTTCGAAAGTGATTCTGTTTGACTTTGGCCATATAGTTTACTGTCCCTGACAACATTTGTTCGTTTTCACCTGACTTCGATTTATGTTGTTGTTTATGTGATGAATTTGGGCTTTTAGGGTGAACTTGGCGCATTGCCCCGAGTTATATTATTGAATACTTGAGCTTCTCTGTGCATGGTGCATATCACCTTTACCCCTTGAGTCATTCAGCTTGTATTTATGTTCGTGAATGCTTGCTGCATTAACCTGTTGCACTATAACTATTAAGACAGTGGCATTGATAATTGCATCTTCACTTTCTCTCCATTGTTAAGACTATACTTCTGTTGGCTGCTTTGTAGCTGCTAGTTGTCTTAGTTTTGTTGGTCTTGCCTTGTATCACCTGCTGTTTACTGTAGTCAGTGGTTTATCACTGTCATATTGATATTGCCTTGACATTTACTTCACCACTTGCCACAAGTCTAGGTAGCTTATCACTGGGTTGCATTTGCTTTCAATTACTACGAGATAATTTCATTTGCTTAGTGCATTGCTCCCTTGCATTCATATTCAGATCATATAGTCTGCATTGCTTGACTTGGTCTGGTTTGGTTTGCTTTTGCTTGTTCATTGGATTTTGTACTGATTCACATTGAGTTGCACTGTTCGTCCACTGTTTCACCTGACCATTGGTAATCTTCACTGAGTCATTCTTGGTTTGTTATGCACTGTTGCACTTCACCTGATGTTGTATGTAGCTATTCACTTGAGTTTGAAGTTGTTGTCTCATTCAGTATCATCAGTTGCATTCACTATGTGATTACCACTATCATCAGTTTTAGTTGCATCCCTCTGGTCTCTTCATTTTTGACACTGTTTTGTCTGCAGTTGTATATTATTTGATCCATTGTTTTGATCCACTTTGTATATTTGTTGCTTGATGTCACTCATATGCTTGTACTACTGTGGTGTTGATGTATGTTTGTCTGCTGCCACTGCTAGTCAGGCTTGCATGTTCTGGTTATTGTTGCATACATAAACTTGATGAATTTCTTTGTTGCATCTGTAGTAGTTCAATCTTGACTTGGAGCTGTTGCACTACCTCCATTCAAAAGTTTTGTTGCAGTGATGTTGATGCTCTCTTTTCTTGTTCATTGTAGACTAGTCTGCATTCATTGTTTATCACTTGTTGTAATTTGAAATTATTTGACAAATTCGGTGTGACTTCACATATGTGCATATATACAATAGGATGTGTGTATGTATATATTGTTGAATCGACACTTTTAATTGTAGTTATTTGGTTGAGTTCACTGTTGAGTTAGATTCGTACTGTCTTTGACCTTTTGGAACTTCTGTTCATCTCAGTTGCATTTTGTGGTGATCTGGTGCCTATAGGTGCTTTCATTTTGAACTAATTAAATTCAATTGCAGTAGTATTTTCGCTTGATTCTGGATCTGTACCATACCATTGTATGATTTTGGTAGTCGATGAATTCTAATGTCTTCAGCCTTGGATTGAGACTGCTGTATATTTGTTGTTTCACTTTGTCGATGATACATTGATGTTGAGACAGTGACTTTGAAAATTGAGCCTTCATTTGATAAGTGTTGCGCACTTGATTTTACGATGTTGTAGTGGTTTGACTATCAACCTGGCTCGATTCTCTTACTGTTTCATTTGTGACCTGACATGCTTCAGTTTCATTTTGCCTTGTGTTGAACCCGATCTTTTTTCTTGGGTTTGACCTTGTGCTCGCTTATGGATTTTTGTTGATCTTTTGCGTATTTCGTATGATGTATTGGCGAGGCCATACACGCGTGCGTGTACGGCAGCCAATCGAATTTTTGATGGTTTTAGAGTGACAATTTCGATTGTTTTAAATTGATTTAGTCGATTTGATAAATTGTTTATTTATCTCTGTTGATGATTTAAATCTGCTGATTTTTGCTAAACACTGTTAAGTGTTATATTGACCGTTATCCGGTTTCTTTGTTTAAAGAATCGGATAGACGGGAATTATTGTGACTGTCGTCTATTTAAATTATTACTGCCTATATGCACTAATAAACTGGTTTGAATTAGACTGACCTGGGTATTATTTTCTTTTGAATGTAATACTCGGGTCAGACCAGAGTTATTTCAGGTTGTAGATTTTCTTCTTTGAGTTGCTGTTCAGGATTTGAAGACTTTTCACATCTTCTGAAGTTGTCAGTGTCATTTTGTAGTAGTCGCGTCATTGTATAGAACGATATGTATTCATGTATATTAGTCGATAATGTACTTGTATATATAACTTCTAGAGTCGACAGTTGTAGTTGTATCATATGTATCGTGTCAACTATATTGTAACTGACATCGGTTATATATATATATATGAGATTATTGTTATTCTGTGTTCCGCATTTATATTATCTGTGTTATTGTTATATCTAATGTCCTAAACTATTATGAACTATCGTAGTTTGTTTTATACTGATAATTGGATATGTCGATGGGAGTAATAAATAATAGATGAAAAATAAAAAGTATATACCACTCCTATCGAGATAACCAATATTAGTGTAAGGCCAATTACGGATGGTCGCTCCTATCCAGCCTTATTCTTCGTAATAATAGACAGTATTTCTTTTAATACTCTTTGTTATTATGAGCATAGAGTTGGGGCGTCACAAAATGTATGCAGACTCAATACATACACAAATATATATGCAGACCCATTATAAATATATGAAGACCCGTTTATAAATATACACGTAATACAAATATATATATATATATATATATGCAAAATAAACCTATATATATAAACTGGTATATCTATACCGTTATAGCATACAAAAAAAATCAGTATAAAACTGCAAATATTATAGACTGTAAATAATTATCCTATATACAGAAGCCATAAAATTCCACTTCATATATATATGTTATTAAATGTACAACATATGCTTAAATATTAACAGACTTTTATATATATATCTAAAACATATACATACAGTTGTACATTTACATAGATCTATATACTATATATACTATAAGGTTGAGACTGTTTACAAGCTTTATAACATAATATATAATATATATTTTTATACATACTCACTACATAATATAATATATAATACTTACTGACATAAGTATACTCATAAAAAAAATACTGACATATATAATATATGCGACAGACAACCCAACAGGACCATAGCTATATAACTAATATATATACGCAACACATGTTTCAAAATCTCTGGCACATATATATTTGGAAATTCGACCATATATACACCTATAAACCCTTATAACTCAATATACTCTAAAATGAACATGGTACATCTACTAACATATAATATATATATATAGTTATACAAACTCACATATACAACAACTAAATTATATACAACCGATCATATATATACTATAAATGCAGACAACAAAATGATATTAACCTGTATAAATGCATATATATAGTAGACAGACCAAATAAAACTTATATAAATTATCCTCTGTATATATAAAATCTGTGAACTAAACATAATATATATGTTTATATATATACTTACCTACATAATAAAATAAAATACCCCACTGATATATGCTAATATGCAATATATAAGGTATATAATCTATACTAGATAATATTATAAGGTATATTAGTGAAACCAGATCATATACTATATTTAAAGATCTATGTAAACTGAAATATATATATATATATATATAAACTAAACTCAAAAAAAATATACAATCGAACATAAAAGAAATATATATAAAACCAGTATACAACTCACTCACATGCAACATACATATGAAAGAAGGAGAGAGAACAGGTGCGGCAGAAGCCTGGCTTCATCGGCTGAGGTTGCGGCGAGCAGGGTGGTGCTCGTCTGCCATTGTATGGGGTTTCGGGAAGTGGGCTTGATCGGCTACAGCAGTGGAGAGAGGGGAGGACGAACGGCAGTGGTTGCGGGTTGAAGGCGGAAGTCGGTGACGTGGGGAGGAGGTGATGCGAAGTGGTGGTGGATGGGAGGGAGATGGCGAAGAGGGAAAGTATGGGACGAGTTGACGTGGATCTAAGGAGAAGCTTGGTAGGCAGGAAGGCAGAGAATTGGGGAAGGAAGAACAAGCTACCGAAGAAATTAATATATACAACGTTGAAAAAATGTAAAGACACGAAGAGACCAAAATTTTCGCACCGGCAAATAAATAAATTGAAGTGATGCGATAAAAGATTTTGCCAGTTGTAAAGTTGGAATCATAATTGCTAATGACGGTTTGAATTATGACCGTTGTGCAATTGAATGGTAGAGGAATCCAAAGGATAAAACGTACCGATACGATGAACCGTTGCACGGTTTTGCCGTGTACCGGACTTCATTGCACAGAAATGAATATACCATGGAGATCAGCACGATGAGACGATCAAAATGGTATACAGATATTAGTGGTATGATTATCCGATCAAAAAGTCGATATAGACATTGATATACGTTGCTATTCCGTACGGAAAAATCCATACGGAGCTAGGAACGTCCGAAATTTGCGAAACGAATTATGCAGTCTTATTCAGAGTGTTCCAAATAAATTTTCTCATGTTGACATATTTGGGTTTCGGAATACTTTTAAATTCAACTGTTATTAACTGATTTAAATTGAAATAAAATTTCACAAGAAAATAAACTTCAATATTATCAGATGAAAATTTACCAGTAGTTATGTTTAAATAGACGTATTCCAAATAATAAATTTTTATTTTCAAATTTTATTGTTTAAAATTTCACAAAATTTCAAATAAATACGCTATTGAAACCAATCAAAATTTATGGGTCGTTACACTCTCCCCCACTCAAAACTTTTCGTCCCCGAAAAGGAAGGAGGTAGGAGAATAGAAACAACCAGACAGAAAAGATTAAAAGATAAGGATAAACAATTAATTTAAACTATATGAATTTTACTTGAAATATTCATTGGAAAACTTCATTTGCAATTCAATTATCTTTAATACTTTAATACCTTCCAAAACCCATTTGTAAAATTTTGCTTCCTTTATAAATACCGTTTATATGTTTAAATAACACCTTTATAAATATATGAAAACTATTTGAAAACAATTATTTACATTATTACTTATATTTACAAAGAAGCTATTTGAAAACATTAAATCCATAATTCATAAATTTATTAATTTTTATCTCAAGATACTTTTCAAATATTATTAATAAATCAATAATCATTTACTTTAAATATGTTTTATTTAATTAATAACTTCTAAAATATTTATAACGCTAAAATTTTCTACCAAACCATGTAGTATATAACTAAACAATATTTAAAAAGGATATAGTCAACAAGGAAAAGAAGGAGGATTTGGAAAAACAGAATATAAGTGAATAATTAAAGCTGAGTAGATAAGGTAGATTCAAAAGAATAGTATCGGGCACGAATAGTTAAATTCAAACCATAAGAATTCCAATTTCAAATATTAATACAAAATTTCTTTGTTGAAAAATACTTTTGTAATAAAATACTTTTATATCGAAACAAATTTTTGTTTCAAAATACTTTTATAACTCGATGTCTTAACAAGTTTATCCTCGTTCCTGCAGACTCTGGCAGTGCATTGATCAGGCGCAAAGCTAGAATTCTCCAGGTACTTAGTAGACTTATTTCAATACCCAGTGAAAATACTGGAAAAACTTTTAAAAACAGATATGGAAAGTACAATCCAAACAAAAAAAAAACAAACAAATCATGGATCGCAGATACACAATGGTTACGCCTGGGTCCCCCAGGAAACATCCGTACCTTTTAAGCATTCACTGCCTTGCGAATTAGGCCACTAACACGACCATAGATCGCAGATACACAATGGTTACGCCTGGATCCCCCAGGAAACATCCGTACCTTTTAAGCAATCACTGCCTTGCGAATTACGCTATGCAGTCGAGTTCGTAAGACCATAGGTAACGACATGGAATTCGATGGAAACTCGAGTATCATATCCGGAAAACCAAAAATCAGAGAAATATCGATAGAATGAATCCACAATGTGGCCACAAAGCAGATATCAAGCAGAAGGCACTTTCCATATCTATACTTCGAAAATATGTATCATATAGTACCTTTTCAAATTACTTTCAAATATCATACTTATATAAAGTCCATTATATATAAGATTTTATTTTCAAATCAAATACCTTTCCAAAATCAAAAGTATATCAAATCACACTTATATAGACTTCAATTATATAGGATTTCACTTTTCAAATTGAGTACCTTTTCAAATCCATAGTTTTCGAATCAACATCATACTTATACAAACCAAATTTTTATATAAGTTCGATAACTCCCAAATCAGGTATTGAGTAAAATTAAGGTTCTCAAATTTCAATTTGTTTCAATATCAGTTCAGTTTCAAAATCATATAAAATTTTACCAAAATATTTCTTCTCAAATTAAATATCTTCAGTTTCAAAGTTTCCAAAATAATAAATTTAGAAAAATAAATCCAAATTTCCAAATCAATATAATTTAAGTCAAACAATTCATTTCCAAAATCATATTATATTTACATAAAGTCCATCTTATATAAGGATCAAAATTTTCAAAAATAAATTTCGCTGTATGAAGAGCCATATGGGATTGAATATCTTTGCTTTTATGGGTTATATATCTTTGTAATTTAAATTGGAAATTTTCTTTTAGTAAGCAAAGATATTCTAACCCGACAGCTTTCAATTTCAGCGTCAAAATATATCAATGATAATAGAATATAAGATGTACATACGTCATCATTTCGCAAAATCACATTTGATCGCTCGCTCGATCACACAAGTTCGCTTTCGAACTAGTATTGTCCATTCGACTTCCCTAATGCGGATTTCGATATGGTTTCTCGACTAGAAACCATCAGTCTCCTTGCATAGCCATATACTATGATAGAGAATTCTAGAATCGGGCCCAAAATCCATATCAAATATTCGCCATCAAGAATCGAATGAAAAATCCTAACATGAAATGGTGTAATTTACCTCGAACTTGTGTAATCAAATCTGGATCAAATTAATTATGCGAATAAAACATCATACGTACAACTTATATATTTATTCCAACTTGTTAAATATATAGTTTCATAAAGATGTTACTAAGTTAAAACATTTAAACTAAATTTTATTCAAAATATCTTGAAGACCAAATTCTTTTCAAAACATTTCAAATCTAAATTTCATATTAGAAAAATTTTAAATTGCCTTATTCATTTACTTAACAAAACAGTTTCAACTTATTTAAATCATATTACTACATACTTTAACATACATACCAAACTTATATACTTAATACTTTTCAAAATTTCTTAGCTTTGAAAAGTTAACCTTGATTTGGAAGTGCTCGTACCTTCAAAATAGTTGAAGAAATCATTTTCAAATTCAAGAGTTGGAAATCAGCAACAAATCAGTAAATCAATTTTAATAGATAAGGTTATATCAAATCCGAAACTCAAGGGACATCGGCTTACTTCAAATATATATATATACATATATCTTTCGAATATCAATCTTACTTCGGAATTTGAAATCAAAATGGTTTCACAAAATCACTCGCATAGCAAAGCTACTGAAGTAGCCTATCCCCCACTCTGAAACTCGAAAATCAATGTCGATGATGCGTGCACTCAGCACCGAAATTATTTTCCAGCGACATAAGTGGTTTCTGGACTTTTATTTTCTCAAACTTCTATTGAAATTTCTACGAAATCATTCGAAACTCATTAAAATCATTTGAAACATTTCAAAACCTTAAAACCAATTTCAAAACATCGGGGTTCAATTCTCGAATTTTAAATTTAAAATCCTTCAGTTCTAAATCATTTTTAGATAAATCAAATTTTTTATATAATTTTTCAAAATTACAAATCCTTTCGAAACCTCAAATTCTCATTTTAAAAAGGGTATATAATCTTTATCGAAAACATTTCACTTTTATATATAGAATATAATCATACTTATCAAAATAATAATTTTGGTATATAAACACTTTCTAAAAATACAAACAAACCCGATTTTTTCAAAGGATGATTCAAGAATGGATTTCAAACAAAGATAGAGATTCAAATTAGAGGAACTCTTAATCAAATAGAATTATGATTCGAAGATAAGCTCGAACAAAGATGAGATAATTAAATTTCAAAATAGAAGATGAATATACTTATATAAATCGCGGGCGACCTTAACCGGGTCAACCGTGACTTCAGGAACAAGATCGATGCAGAATTCCAAGAAAAATCAACATTCGATCGCAAGAGATAGCGACATCTAAACCAAAGATATAGAAATCTCCGGTGAATCAATGCCAATTGTGAAGGAGTTTCACCCCTTCACAAATCATTCAAAGATTGGTGGGATCCTATTCTTATAGAGATCTTTCGAAGTGGAGTTATGGGATACTCCAGAATCAAAATAATACAAATAGGGAGAGACAAGAATGAATTTTGGAACCGCAAGGAATGTTCCAAAGTTCAAAGGAATCGAGTCAAAAGGAAGAAATTCAAACTCGAGCGAAAGTGATTTTGTAAATAAATTTACTATATATGCTAAGTTTTTCCTAGAGCCAAAGCTCTGATACCAACTGGAACGACCCACTATTTTGGACCATTCAAATCGACAATAAATCCACACATGTCGGACTTGAATAATTCAAAATAATAGATTGTTAATTTAAATTTGGCAAAACTCAGCATATACAATAAATAAATCAATCACAAAATCACAGACACAGAGTAATACAATAATACGTAGCGGAATAAACAAATAGTAGTTCATGAAGCTACTATAATAACATCAGGGTTAGAAATAAAATACAACAGAATATCTCAAATGAAGTGAAGTCTCCAGTACAACATATGACTTCTCTGGAAAAATCAACTAGAAGAGCTGAAAGCTGAGGCGATAGTTGGATCTCCAAAGGAAGCTCCAAACTCCAAGGGTGAGTCTCAAATGTTGTATCACTCGGTCTGACCCGAGCGTAAAGCAAAACACAAAACACTCGAGTCAGGATTAACATTCTTATATCAATAAATCCAACTCAAGTGAAATATCAACTGAAATACAAGTAACTTAAAGGATGTTTGGGATAACCATCCTCTAAGGATCTTCAGAACTATCTACAAGGTGGAAATATACACTATAACACCGTGGTCATTCCAAATTAATTTATTCTTCAAAACCAAAATATCATTTCATTTCAAATATATCTATTTTCCAAAATAGTATATATATAGGTTAAATAATTTAAAAGTAAAGTATTTAAAATTTCCTCAAGTCTCACAAATCAATTCACATCCACCCAAATTCCAAATTCAAATTTATTCAAAGCTCAATTCATTAATTCAATTCAGTTTTAAACATACCATTTAAATTTTCAATATATTTCAAAGCTTTAATACTCAACATTTTCAAAGTTAAATTTAACAGTTTCATATAGCTCTTGATTTAACTTTATTATTATTTAATCAGGGAATATTCACTTCATAAATTCAATTTCATCTAACTAGCCTTAAATTTCATTTTACTAAATATTTCCTTAAATTTATTTAAACAAGAAATATTCATTAAATTATTTTAAATCAAACCCAAGTTATAAATCATATCTTAAATCTCAATTTCAATAAGTTTCAAATCGGTTTAATTAAATAAAATTCTTTAATGAATGCAATTTCAACTAAATTCAAATTATCTTCCCAACCTTAACTTATTCAAATTGTTACTGAAATCTATTTTGAAACATAACTTTAAATACTTAACCATATTATATGTATTAAATCAATCTTAATTAAATTAAACATTATTATTAAATCTACATATATATATATATCATTTCCATTTATATATACTAATTTAAGAATCAACATTTATTAAAACCATATATTTCTTCCCAAATCCATAGAATTTATTTTCAAAATACTTATATATGGACCAACGGTGTCTGTATATAATTTCATATCCTATGGTCAAGTGATACAGATATTTATCATTTCAATCCGTAATTTAAGTATATACGGGTAGATATCATTTCGACCCGTAATCCCAAATTCAATTCAAATGAAAATCGCTTGGGTTTATCATTTCAACCCATAACGAAATTCTCCTATTCTAAAGTCCGTTCGGGTATGTATCATTTCAACCCATAGTGAATTCTAAATTACAGGGAACTTGCAGAGTGATAACAGATAATATAATAATATAACAGGCATATATCATAAATAACAATATAATATAAACAACAGGATATGGTGTCATATCCCACAGGTGAACAGTTACAGATAATAACATATATAACAATTTAAATAACTACAGCAGCATAGTTCAATTGTCGTTCCAATTGAAATTAAATTTAATAAATATAAGAACGTTAATCGTGAGTGATTGCTCACCTTTCGAGGCTAGAGAAGAAAAGACAATGAAACGAGCTACGAATCCAAGCACGAATTCCAAAGAAAAGTAAGATTGGCACGAATTTGACAAACAGATCTGATCAATAGGAATAGACGAAATCAAATCAGAATTGGATCAATGAAGATAAATGGTATAAGTGAATTAATATATATACAACTATATATTTCTATATAAAAAAAATCAAAATCTAAATTCAAACATATTTTAAATTAAATATATATAGAAATTAAAAAAAATCCATTGTTTTAACTAAAACTTAAATACTAAAGTCAACATATAAAAATAAATTATATGCTATATTTAAAACAATACTTAATTATTATAAATTTAGTATTGATAAAATCAACTTAAATCCAAATTAGTGATATATATAAACAAATATATGTAAGCTATTTAGATATGCAAACATTGTTACTCAAAATGTATGTAGACTCAATACATACACAAATATATATGCAGACCCATTATAAATATATGCAGACCCGTTTATAAATATACACGTAATACAAATATATATATATGCAAAATAAACCTATATATATAAACTGGTATATCTATACCCTTATAGCATACAAAAAAAATCAGTATAAAACTGCAAATATTATAGACTGTAAATAATTATCCTATATACAGAAGCCATAAAATTCCACTTCTTATATATACGTTATTAAATATACAACATATGCTTAAATATTAACAGACTTTTATATATATATCTAAAACATATACATACAGTTGTACATTTACATAGATCTATATACTATATATACTATAAGGTTGAGGCTGTTTACAAGCTTTATAACATAATATATAATATATATATTTTTATTACATACTCACTACATAATATAGTATATAATACTTACTGACATAAGTATACTCATAAAAAAAATACTGACATATATAATATATGCGACAGACAACCCAACAGGACCATAGCTATATAACTAATATATATATACGCAACACATGTTTCAAAATCTCTGGCACATATATATTTGGAAATTCGACCGAATATACACCTATAAACCCTTATAACTCAATATACTCTAAAATGAACATGGTACATCTACTAACATATAATATATATATAGTTATACAAACTCACATATAAAACAACTAAATTATATACAGCCGATCATATATATACTATAAATGTAGACAACAAAATGATATTAACCTGTATAAATGCATATATATAGTAGACAGACCAAATAAAACTTATATAAATTATCCTTTGTATATATAAAATATGTGAACTAAACATAATATATATGTTTATATATATACTTACCTACATAATAAAATAAAATACCCCACTGATATATGCTAATATGCAATATATAAGGTATATTAGTGAAACCAGATCATATAATATATTTAAAGATCTATGTAAACTGAAATATATATATATATATAAACTAAACTCAAAAAAAATATACAATCGAACATAAAAGAAATATATATAAAACCAGTATACAACTCACTTACATGCAACATACATATGAAAGAAGGAGAGAGAACAGGTGCGGCAGAAGCCTGGCTTCATCGGCTGAGGTTGCGGCGAGCAGGGTGGTGCTCGTCTGCCATTGTATGGGGTTTCGGGAAGTGGGCTTGATCGGCTACAGCAGTGGAGAGAGGGGAGGATGAACGGCAGTGGTTGCGGGTTGAAGGCGGAAGTCGGTGACATGGGGAGGATGTGATGCGAAGTGGTGGTGGATGGGAGGGAGATGGCGAAGAGGGAAAGTATGGGACGAGTTGATGTGGATCTAGGGAGAAGCTTGGTAGGCAGGAAGGCAGAGAATTGGGGAAGGAAGAACAAGCTACCGAAGAAATTAATATATACAACGTTGAAAAAATGTAAAGACACGAAGAGACCAAAATTTTCGCACCGGCAAATAAATAAATTGAAGTGATGCGATAAAAGCTTATGCCAGTTGTAAAGTAGGAATCATAATTGCTAATGACGGTTTGAATTATGACCGTTGTGCAATTGAATGGTAGAGGAATCCAAAGGATAAAACGTACTGATACGATGAACCGTTGCACGGTTTTGCCGTGTACCGGACTTCAATGCACAGAAATGAATATACCATGGAGATCAGCATGACGAGACGATCAAAACGGTATACAGATATTAGTGGTACAATTATCCGATCAAAAAGTCGATATAGACATTGATATACGTTGCTATTCCGTACGGAAAAATCCATATGGAGCTAGACACGTCCGAAATTTGCGAAATGAATTATGCAGTCTTATTCAGAGTGTTCCAAATAAATTTTCTCATGTTGACATATTTGGGTTTCGGAATACTTTTAAATTCAACTGTTATTAACTGATTTAAATTGAAATAAAATTTCACAAGAAAATAAACTTCAATATTATCAGATGAAAATTTACCAGTAGTTATGTTTAAATAGACGTATTCCAAATAATAAATTTTTATTTTCAAATTTTATTGTTTAAAATTTCACAAAATTTCAAATAAATACGCTATTGAAACCAATCAAAATTTATGGGTCGTTACACTCTCCCCCACTCAAAACTTTTCGTCCCCGAAAAGGAAGGAGGTAGGAGAATAGAAACAACCAGACAGAAAAGATTAAAAGATAAGGATAAACAATTAATTTAAACTATATGAATTTTACTTGGAATATTCATTTGAAAACTTCATTTGCAATTCAATTATCTTTAATACTTTAATACCTTCCAAAACCCATTTGTAAAATTTTGCTTCCTTTATAAATACCGTTTATATGTTTAAATAACACCTTTATAAAAATATATGAAAACTATTTGAAAACAATTGTTTACATTATTACTTATATTTACAAAGAAGCTATTTGAAAACATTAAATCCATAATTCATAAATTTATTAATTTTTATCTCAAGATACTTTTCAAATATTATTAATAAATCAATAATCATTTACTTTAAATATGTTTTATTTAATTAATAACTTCTAAAATATTTATAACGCTAAAATTTTCTACCAAACCATGTAGTATATAACTAAACAATATTTAAAAAGGATATATAGTCAACAAGGAAAAGAAGGAGGATTTGGAAAAACAGAATATAAGTGAATAATTAAAGCTGAGTAGATAAGGTAGATTCAAAAGAATAGTATCGGGCACGAATAGTTAAATTCAAACCATAAGAATTCCAATTTCAAATATTAATACAAAATTTCTTTGTTGAAAAATACTTTTGTAATAAAATACTTTTATATCGAAACAAATTTTTGTTTCAAAATACTTTTATAACTCGATGTCTTAACAAGTTTATCCTCGTTCCTGCAGACTCTGGCAGTGCATTGATCAGGCGCAAAGCTAGAATTCTCCAGGTACTTAGTAGACTTATTTCAACACCCAGTGAAAATACTGGAAAAACTTTTAAAAACAGATATGGAAATTACAATCCAAACAAAAAAAAACAAACAAATCATGGATCGCAGATACACAATGGTTACGCCTGGGTCCCCCAGGAAACATCCGTACCTTTTAAGCATTCACTGCCTTGCGAATTACGCCACTAACACGACCATAGATCGCAGATACACAATGGTTACGCCTGGATCCCCCAGGAAACATCCGTACCTTTTAAGCAATCACTGCCTTGCGAATTACGCTATGCAGTCGAGTTCGTAAGACCATGGGTAACGCCATGGAATTCGATGGAAACTCGAGTATCATATCCGGAAAACCAAAAATCAGAGAAATATCGATAGAATGAATCCACAATGTGGCCACAAAGCGGATATCAAGCAGAAGGCACTTTCCATATCTATACTTCGAAAATATGTATCATATAGTACCTTTTAAAATTACTTTCAAATATCATACTTATATAAAGTCCATTATATATAAGATTTTATTTTCAAATCAAATACCTTTCCAAAATCAAAAGTATATCAAATCACACTTATATAGACTTCAATTATATAGGATTTCACTTTTCAAATTGAGTACCTTTTCAAATCCATAGTTTTCGAATCAACATCATACTTATACAAACCAAATTTTTATATAAGTTCGATAACTCCCAAATCAGGTATTGAGTAAAATTAAGGTTCTCAAATTTCAATTTGTTTCAATATCAGTTCAGTTTCAAAATCATATACAATTTTACCAAATTATTTCTTCTCAAATTAAATATCTTCAGTTTCAAAGTTTCCAAAATAATAAATTTAGAAAAATAAATCCAAATTTCCAAATCAATATAATTTAAGTCAAACAATTCATTTCCAAAATCATCTTATATTTACATAAAGTCCATCTTATATAAGGATCAAAATTTTCAAAAATAAATTTCGCTGTATGAAGAGCCATATGGGATTGAATATCTTTGCTTTTATGGGTTATATATCTTTGTAATTTAAATTGGAAATTTTCTTTTAGTAAGCAAAGATATTCTAACCCGACATCTTTCAATTTCAGTGTCAAAATATATCAATGATATTAGAATATAAGATGTACATACGTCATCATTTCGCAAAATCACATTTGATCGCTCGCTCGATCACACAAGTTCGCTTTCAAACTAGTATTGTCCATTCGACTTCCCTAATGCGGATTTCGATATGGTTTCTCGACTAGAAACCATCAGTCTCCTTGCATAGCCATATACTATGATAGAGAATTATAGAATCGAGCCCAAAATCCATATCAAATATTCGCCATCAAGAATCGAATGAAAAATCCTAACACGAAATGGTGTAATTTACCTCGAACTTGTGTACTCAAATCTGGATCAAATTAATTATGCGAATAAAACAGCATACGTACAACTTATATATTTATTCCAACTTGTTAAATATATAGTTTCATAAAGATGTTACTAAGTTAAAACATTTAAACTAAATTTTATTCAAAATATATTGAAGACCAAATTCTTTTCAAAACATTTCAAATCTAAATTTCATATTAGAAAATTTTAAAATTGCCTTATTCATTTACTTAACAAAACAGTTTCAACTTATTTAAATCATATTACTACATACTTTAACATACATACCAAACTTATATACTTAATACCTTTCAAAATTTCTTAGCTTTGAAAAGTTAACCTTGATTTGGAAGTGCTCGAACCTTCAAAATAGTTGAAGAAATCATTTTCAAATTCAAGAGTTAGAAATCAGCAACAAATCAGTAAATCAATTTTAATAGATAGGGTTATATCAAATCCGAAACTCAAGGGACACCGGCTTACTTCAAATATATATATACATATATCTTTCGAATATCAATCTTACTTCGGAATTTGAAATCAAAATGGTTTCACAAAATCACTCGCATAGCAAAGCTACTGAAGTAGCCTATCCCCCACTCTGAAACTCGAAAATCAATGTCGATGATGCGTGCACTCAGCACCGAAATGATTTTCCAGCGACATAAGTGGTTTCTGGACTTTTATTTTCTCAAACTTCTTTTGAAATTTCTACGAAATCATTCGAAACTCATTAAAATCATTTTAAACATTTCAAAACCTTAAAACCAATTTCAAAACACCGGGGTTCAATTCTCGAATTTCAAATTTAAAATCCTTCAGTTCTAAATCATTTTTAGATAAATCAAATTTCTTATATAATTTTTCAAAATTACAAATCCTTTCGAAACCTCAAATTCTCATTTTAAAAAGGGTATATAATCTTTATCGAAAACATTTCACTTTTATATATAGAATATAATCATACTTATCAAAATAA
Organism: Allium fistulosum; assembly: GCA_030737815.1. Taxonomy (NCBI): domain Eukaryota; kingdom Viridiplantae; phylum Streptophyta; class Magnoliopsida; order Asparagales; family Amaryllidaceae; genus Allium; species Allium fistulosum. Next base: position 1,039,419,942 of record CM060902.1, on the reverse strand, counting down.
TAATTCCGGTATATTAACACTCTCTAAAAATACAAACAAACCCGATTTTTTCAAAGGATGATTCAAGAATGGATTTCAAACAAAGATAGAGATTCAAATTAGAGGAACTCTTAATCAAATAGAATTATGATTCGAAGATAAGCTCGAACAAAGATGAGATAATTAAATTTCAAAATAGAAGATGAATATACTTATCTAAATCGCGGGCGACATAACCGGGTCAACAGTGACTTCAGGAACAAGATCGATGCAGAATTCCAAGAAAAATCAACATTCGATCGCAAGAGATAGCGACATCTAAACCAAAGATATAGAAATCTCCGATGAATCAATGCCAATTGTGAAAGAGTTTCACCCCTTCACAAATCATTCAAAGATTGGTGGGATCCTATTCTTATAGAGATCTTTCGAAGTGGAGTTATGGGATACTCCAAAATCAAAAGAATACAAATAGGGAGAGACAAGAATTAATTTTGGAACCGCTAGGAACGTTCCAAAGTTCAAAGGAATCGAGTCAAAAGGAAGAAATTCAAACTCGAGCGAAAGTGATTTTGTAAATAAATTTACTATATATGCTAAGTTTTGCCTAGAGCCAAAGCTCTGATACCAACTGTAACAACCCACTATTTTTGACCATTCAAATCGACAATAAATCCACACATGTCAGACTTGAATAATTCAAAATAATAGATTGTTAATTTAAATTTGGCAAAACTCAGCATATACAATAAATAAATCAATCACAGAATCACAGGCACAGAGTAATACAATAATACGCAGCGGAATAAACAAATAGTAGTTCATGAAGCTACTATAATAACATCAGAGTTAGAAATAAAATACAACAGAATATCTCAAATGCAGTGAAGTCTCCAGTACAACAGATGACTTCTCTGGACAAATCAACTAGAAGAGCTGAAAGCTGAGGCGATAGTTGGATCTCCAAAGGAAGCTCCAAACTCCAAGGGTGAGTCTCAAATGCTGTATCACTCGTTCTGACCCGAGCGTAAAGCAAAACACAAAACACTCGAGTCAGGATTAACATTCTTATATCAATAAATCCAACTCAAGTGAAATATCAACTGAAATACAAGTAACTTAAAGGATGTTTGGGATAACCATCCTCTAAGGATCTTCGGAACTATCTACAAGGTGGAAATATACACTATAACACTGTGGTCATTCCAAATTAATTTATCCTTCAAAACCAAAATATCATTTCATTTCAAATATATCTACTTTCCAAAATAGTATATATATGGGTTAAATAATTTAAAAGTAAAGTATTTAAAATTTCCTCAAGTCTCACAAATCAATTCACATCCACCCAAATTCCAAATTCAAATTTATTCAAAGCTCAATTCATCAATTCAATTCAGTTTTAAATATACCATTTAAATTTTCAATATATTTCAAAGCTTTAATATTCAACATTTTCAAAGTTAAATTTAACAGTTTCATATAGCTCTTGATTTAACTTTATTATTATTTAATCAGGGAATATTCACTTCATAAATTCAATTTCATCCAACTAGCCTTAAATTTCATTTTACTAAATATTTCCTTAAATTTATTTAAACAAGAAATATTCATTAAATTATTTTAAATCAAACCCAAGTTATAAATCATATCTTAAATCTCAATTTCAATAAGTTTCAAATCGGTTTAATTAAATAAAATTCTTTAATGAATGCAATTTCAACTAAATTCAAATTATCTCCCCAACCTTAACTTATTCAAATTGTTACCGAAATCTATTTTGAAACATAACTTTAAATACTTAACCATATTATATGTATTAAATCAATCTTAATTAAATTAAACATTATTATTAAATCTACATATATATATATATCATTACCATTTATATATACTAATTTAAGAATCAACATTTATTAAAACCATATATTTCTTCCCAAATCCATAGAATTTATTTTCAAAATACTTATATATGGACCAACGGTGTCTGTATATAATTTCATATCCTATGGTCAAGTGATACAGATATTTATCATTTCAATCCGTAATTTAAGTATATACGGGTAGATATCATTTCGACCCGTAATCCCAAATTCAATTCAAATGAAAATCGCTTGGGTTTATCATTTCAACCCATAACGAAATTCTCCTATTCTAAAGTCCGTTCGGGTATGTATCATTTCAACCCATAGTGAATTCTAAATTACAGGGAACTTGCAGAGTGATAACCGATAATATAATAATATAACAGGCATATATCATAAATAACAATATAATATAAACAACAGGATATGGTGTCATATCCCACAGGTGAACAGTTACAGATAATAACATATATAACAATTTAAATAACTACAGCAGCATAGTTCAATTGTCGTTCCAATTGAAATTAAATTTAATAAATATAAGAACGTTAATCGTGAGTGATTGCTCACCTTTCGAGGCTAGAGAAGAAAAGACAATGAAACGAGCTACGAATCCAAGCACGAATTCCATAATATATAATATATATATTTTTATTACATACTCACTACATAATATAGTATATAATACTTACTGACATAAGTATACTCATAAAAAAAATACTGACATATATAATATATGCGACAGACAACCCAACAGGACCATAGCTATATAACTAATATATATATATACGCAACACATGTTTCAAAATCTCTGGCACATATATATTTGGAAATTCGACCGAATATACACCTATAAACCCTTATAACTCAATATACTCTAAAATGAACATGGTACATCTACTAACATATAATATATATATAGTTATACAAACTCACATATAAAACAACTAAATTATATACAGCCGATCATATATATACTATAAATGTAGACAACAAAATGATATTAACCTGTATAAATGCATATATATAGTAGACAGACCAAATAAAACTTATATAAATTATCCTCTGTATATATAAAATCTGTGAACTAACCAAAATATATATGTTTATATATATACTTACCTACATAATAAAATAAAATATCCCACTGATATATGCTAATATGCAATATATAAGGTATATAATCTATACTAGATAATATTATAAGGTATATTAGTGAAACCAGATCATATACTATATTTAAAGATCTATGTTAACTGAAATATATATATATATATAAACTAAACTCAAAAAAAAATATAATCGAACATAAAAGAAATATATATAAAACCAATATACAACTCACTCACATGCAACATACATATGAAAGAAGGAGAGAGAACAGGTGCGGCAGAAGCCTGGCTTCATCGGCTGAGGTTGCGGCGAGCAGGGTGGTGCTCGTCTGCCATTGTATGGGGTTTCGGGAAGTGGGCTTGATCGGCTACAGCAGTGGAGAGAGGGGAGGACGAACGGTAGTGGTTGCAGGTTGAAGGCGGAAGTCGGTGACGTAGGGAGGAGGTGATGCGAAGTGGTGGTGGATGGGAGGGAGATGGCGAAGAGGGAAAGCACGAGGCGAGTTGATGTGGATCTATGGAGAAGCTTGGTAGGCAGAGAATCGGGGAAGGAAGAACAAGCTACCGAAGAAATTAATATATACACCGTTGAAAAAATGTAAAGACACGAAGAGACCAAATTTTTTGCACCGGCAAATAAATAAATTGAAGTGATACGATAAAAGCTTTTGCCAGTTGTAAAGTAGGAATCATAATTGCCAATGACGGTTTGAATTAAGACCGTTGTGCAATTGAATGGTAGAGGAATCCAAAGGATAAAACGTACCGATACGATGAACCGTTGCACAGTTTTGCCGTGTACCAGACTTCAAAGCACAGAAATGAATATACCATGGAGATCAGCACGACGAGACGATCAAAACGGTATACATATATTAGTGGTACGATTATCCGATCAAAAAGTCGATATAGACATTGATATACGTTGCTATTCCGTACGGAAAAATCCATACGAAGCTAGAAACGTCCGAAATTTGCGAAACGAATTACGCAGTCTTATTCAGAGTGTTCCAAATAAATTTTCTCATGTTGACATATTTGGGTTTCGGAATACTTTTAAATTCGACTGTTATTAACTGATTTAAATTGAAATAAAATTTCACAAGAAAATAAACTTCAATATTATTAGATGAAAATTTACCAGTAGCTATGTTTAAATAGACGTATTCCAAATAATAAATTTTTATTTTCAAATTTTATTGTTTAAAATTTCACAAAATTTCAAATAAATACGCTATTGAAACCAATCAAAATTTATGGGTCGTTACATGTTTAAATCCTAGAAAATAGCTTTCTTTATCCTTTGGAAAATTTCGATCCGAGTAAATAAAATTTACTGTCCCCTCCGTCGGGCCAGTCCGGATAGCCAGGGAGAGCAGGAAACTGGTTTTTCAAACCCAAGCTTGGACACTATCTCTCTAACAACCATAAGGAGGACAAGTTATTTGATCGGCTCTAAATCATTTAAACGTTTAATCATTTGATAAATCCTTTAATTCATCTTTAAAACACTTTATTAATCATTTAAAACATTTATAAAATAGTTGGAAAAGAACGGTTGCGTTGAAAACTATATTTCAAAAGTTGTAGAAAAAGTGCTGCGGAAAGTGCTTTTTAAGCTATATTGATCAAAACGACTTTTTATTATTTAAAAATTTATTTTTATTACTCTGATCAATTTTAAAACATTTATAAGATTTATTCCATATTTTTAAACAATTTAAAACATCATTTTCATAGAAATCCTGTTTTGGATTCCGAACTACAAATTGGAGATTTTTCAAAAACTTGTTTTACTCATATTTCAAAATCTACTTATTGAAATCTCGATTTTCTTTCTTCATTGGAAAACTATGGATATAATAGTTCGTAAAATTCTTGTTTTGAAGAATTCTGAGCTATATTCCTACTTTTACACTTGTTTAATTTTTATAGCGCGAAATCGAGAACTACCGTTACGCGACGCGCTTATTTTTAACTAAATTTCCTTTCTTTTCAAGCTTTACCAAAACACTTTTAAATGTTTATAAAACATTTCAAATACATTTTAAACCCTTTTTAAGAAGATTTGACAATTCCATACACACATTTTCATTAATTCAAGGAAAGTGATTTCCTTTGTGCTTATCGACGTGTATATTCGTGACTTGCATATAATTTCAACATTCATATGGAAACAACAACTTGATGATCAAAGCATAATAAACATCCATTGCAAAATCATACCATCATCCAAAATTATAATAATAATAGTTTAAGAGTTCTCACATTGGTTTCTTATCGAAAAATGGCTATAGCTTCACTAACTCGCGATCCGAGCTCACGAACCCCAACGCCTTGCCTCCTAGTGTGCTCGGCCATTCCATGCCAAAAGTGGTGCTCGGCCAAGCATGGGAAATTAGGTGTAGGACTTTGGATTATTGTTGAATTTACCAAAAACTAGACCTAAAAATAGGTCATTTTCTATCGGGTTTTTGGACACTCAACTCTCTGAATTTCGAAATGTGATCAACATGAAAGTTGTAGAAAATTCCTTTCTATATTGTTTCAGAAAAAAGAATCATCTAATTTGGATTATTTATGAGGAAGTTATAGCCAAGAGAAGAAGATGTATTCTCGGATTCGTAAAAGCGAAGCCCGAAAATGCGCTGTAAAAAAGTGGAATTTTGGCATAGTTAGACTCAACACTGGAAGAAGTGTTAAATATGAAAGTTGTAGCCACTAGAAATTTACATAGTTTGAAAAAAATAATAAAATCATTTCGATCAGCAATTGAGGAGTTATACTCAAATGAAAAGGAGGTATTTTTGGCTATTAAAACTAGGCTCGAAAATGATTTGGCGAAAATGGAGTTTTGAGGATAGTTAACTTTAAAATTGGAAGAAGTGGTCTACTAGAAAGTTTTAGCCACTAAAATTTTGAAGGCTTTTAGGAAAAGAATCTCCTCAATCCTGTCTGATATGAGGAAGTTATGCTAGAGTGAAGAAAGTGAAAAAATGTGATTTGTGGGTGGGCTATTTATAGTCAAAGGAAGAGTGTAAAGGAATCCATACACACATCATCACTTCATGGCTTCTCCAATTCACCTTCCCCCTCCCTAGGCCAGCAAAAGCCTTCCCCCCATGTGCCCATCACTTCCATCTACTTCATGTATGCATGTGTTGACTTGTTTAAGCTTAAGGAGGAAGCTTGCTTATAAAATATCTTAGATTTTGCAATACATACATACATACATACATACATACATACATATATATATATATATACATACATACATACATATATATATACATACATACATACATATATATGCTTATAAAATATCTTAGATTTTGTAATATATATATATATATATATATATATAAATACATACATATATATATATATATACATACATACATATATATATATATACACATACATACATATATATATATATATATGTGTGTGTGTGTGTATGTCTAAGTATAAATGTATACATTTATATGTTTATGTGTATGTTATGGTGTATATTTATGTGTTGTATATGTGTACATGACTTATAAACAACGTTGCTTTGATTCCGAACAACTTTCGTTCGATAAACAGTTGCCAATCGGAGAACCGATTCCTTGTCACATTTTCACTTCTTAGTTAACGTACACATTTTTGTTAAAAAAAATTTGAAAATAAATTTCTTATCATTTTAAATTAATTTAATTGATCACGTTTCATTTGTAAAACGATATAAATTAATATTAATAATTATTTACAATAATTGCTATTATACAGATAAAGCGATATCGATTTTTCCTTATATTTTCAAATCACTTTTATAACTTTATAAAACTATTATAAATGATTTATTATCACTTTATAACTATTCAAATTGAATTATCATCATTTAAAATAATTATTTGAATAATTTAAAATAATAATTTAATCATTAAATCTCAATTTAAATTAAATAAATCAATTATCCTATTTAAGGGCATTATTAACAATGCCAAAAACACATTTTATTTTCAAAAACAAATCTATTGATTTTATTTTATACTCTTGTTTAATTATAAAAATAAGTGTATGTATCCAGCTCCGTGCGTGACATTTTACGATTATAGAGCTGGTTATTGATAAAACAATTTTAGGACATTTTATCGATTTAGATTTCGAGGAAAATATTTTTGTAAATATTTATTCAAAATAAAATTAATATTACTTATTATCACTCAAAACAATATTATTTGTATTATCAACCTTTTATTTAAATAAATTTAAAAATATATATAATTTATCAAAGTGATAAATTTGTGGGTTGTTACATGAAAGTTGGAGAGCTCGGTAAGCTCTACGCAACCAACGGGTGGATTGTGCTATCGTCGACGATAGGAGCAGCAAATCTCCCTCTGTTTGAGCATAGTTTATTAGGTTTCATGCGACGTCGTGCACATGGTGCGCACGGTAGGGTGGCGAGGCGGTAGGCGGCGATGGCAGCGATGCGCGATGGTGGAGGCGGTAGTTGGGATTGCACGTCAATCGATCGTTCCAATAAAAAAAGCAAACGAGCATGGCCTAGGAAAGATGAACGTCAACGAGATAGAAGGAAGAAGGTTCATTTTTAAACATTAATTAATTTTAAGTTAATTATAAATAAATTGTTTCGTACGATAATTAATTCATAACTTGTTCATACGAGGTACAAATTGAACGTGACGAGTGGCGTTGCGATCTTATCGATGAAGGCTACATTATGGATTTGGATTGGAAGGATTTGGAGCTAGTAGGGATTTTGGGTTAAATTAAATGACCGTTTAATTTTAATTCAAAATGGAAAGTTTAACAAGACTGAAAACCAAAGTGAGTTAATCTCACCTTTTTGGTTAATCAGAACATATTATTTAGTCAACATAATTATTTATTGAAAGTGTGGATGTTTTATCGTTGATTGTTATTGACTATTTAGATGATTTAATATATTTTATATTGTTGGTGTGGATATATTCCCGCCTATTAGAGCGGATGAGACCGTGTTACGTTCCCCTATAAGACGGATGACCCTTTATATATGAATCCCGCCGCGAAGCGGTTGATCTTATGTTATCTGATTATATGTTGTACGTGATGCAGGGGGCAGGTTGGAGGAATCCAACGGGATTTCTCACACTGTTGATTTTATTTTTCATACAAATCGATTTACGATGTGTTGGATGCCATAAATGATGATATGGATAATTTTCCCCAATTAGTACTATGGTAACATTGGGTCATATTTTTAATATTTTGAAATATTATAAAATGAAAATTAGTCTTATAAAGGGATTTGAGTGATTCAAAAATATATGTGTTTTTATAAAAAAATTCTTGAACTACTAAGAGAAGGAATTAAATTTTAAACTAAATTTAAGGTATGATTTTTAGAGATTATAAATTAATAGTTTAAATAGAGATTTTTGAATTGTGAATAAAGATTTTAAAATCTTAAATTAATCCCTCTTTTATAACAAAGGTATATGGTTTAAAAAGAAAATAGAAATATTCAATATAAATATTTTTAATCATTTTGTACATAGTGATGTTTTGCAAATGAAGTAAAGATTTGTAAAATCATGTTTTGTTAATAAAAGTATGGATTTATAAACGGCGTTATAAATCAAAGGAAATTATTATTATTTAAAAAAATTGGTGATAAATAAATCAAATGGTGGATTTATTATAAGATATGGAAGTTTGTTTTAGAAAATAGTTGACTCTATTTTAGAATCGAAGGTGAGGGTAAATTTAGGAATGTTAAACGGTATTTTATAAATAGAAAGGAATTAATAAAAGGAATTTATCCATCTAGGGCAATGTTAAGAACGAATGTTGATTGATGTTTTTAATGGAATTTATGAATAAGTGAGATTTATATAGGAATGAAGTTATAAATGGGGTTCATAAATAAAGGGATTTTATAAACGAAAGTTTCATAAAATAGAAGAGATTTATAAATATAGCTTTATAAATATGGAAATGATTATGTAGAAGAGTAAGTATGGATTTTTATCAAAGTAAAACATTTATATTTTAAAGGTTGGTTATTTATACTAATATTGTTTTATATTGGGTTATCAATATTTAAATAATTGGAAGTTAACTATTTAAATCATTAATATGGTTTGAAATTATGTATGATTATTTATCAGTATAGTTTTGGAAATTAATTATTTTTATTTATAAATTTTTTGAAGGCAAAGTTATTACTGATTATTAAAATGTTTTGAAATTTATCAATTTTAATTTGTAAGATGTTTAAAGTAAGTACTTATTTATTTATAATGTTTATTATAATATAATAGTGTTTTAAATGATTATTATTTATTTATAAAAAATTTCTAGATTTATAAATAAGGTTTTATAAACAGATTTGGGCCTATAAGACAAGTTTATAGAATGTTTTGGAGACTTAAAGGAGAATCATTTATAATGTATGAAGAGAGCTATGCAAATGGTTTTAGATAATTATACATGAAGATTATAAATGGGTTTATAAGTTTATAAGAAGAGCCGTATAAATAGTTGCATGGATTTATAAAAGGTTTATTAATGACTTGAGAAATATTTATAAATGGTTTTAAAGGTTATAAATAGTTTTATAAATGTTTTAGATTGGTAAGGGATTTGTAAATGATTTTTGAATGGTATAGAAAGGAAATCTTCCTCAGTTTGGTGAGTCTACTTATAGTGTCGTGATAAGTATATGGATATTTTTCGAAGTGTTGAGAAAATAGGGCTTGGTGAATATATATATATATATCTTTGTAAAAGGATTTTGATTCGAGTATTTACAAAGTGAATTCAATAAATGAAATATTATTAAAAGAGGCTTAGTGTTGCTTGGTGCTAGCCATGTTGGTTTTCCTTATGGAATTAAATCCCTGATTGAATGTTTGTTTATTCGATGGTTAAATAACCGACTATCAAATTCGAGCCCAAACGTAACTTTGGAAATATCTAGGAGAATTACTTGAGTTATATGACACAGTCATCTTCGACGATGTTGTACTATGTGTATAAATCTCGTCTAATTCTCTTAGGACAATGATAAGGAAATCCATCCACTAACGGTTAGGAGGCGATCTCCGCCATTATCCTTGGCTATTTGTTTCCTAAAGAACCGCGATTGTGTTTACCGAAAACTATCGAATGTCATTTCGAAGAGACCAGGATCGGATCAGTTATCCAAAAACCATTTCGATCCAACTTAAGTGTTGCGAAGTGAAGACATCTTGAAGATGATAAGGATTCAGAGATGGAGCACTCAAGTGTTTCGTTCAGTCCCAGAACGAACTTGTATGGATGAATGCTGATATTGCATTGTTGCCTGGAGGGCAATGTTAGCATTCCAATTAGAAAGTGCTATTTAAAAGGTAAACGTAGCCTCAAGCCTCATCAACCGAAAAAATGACTAAAGCATAAACATGCGACAGGGCTATGTGGGTCGCTCCCTTTAGGGTATGATCATCCCAAGATCTAGAGTCGATATCTCTATTTATGCTTCGCGGCCCATTGTGGTTGTTTGATCGTAACCAAGGGGTGATCATATTCTTCGCTATTTAGTAAGGGTAGGGCCGATCTAGAGTAGCAGAAGTGCAACGTATTGTAGCATCTCATACATTTTATCTAAGGGTGTACGGATTCGGCAGGTAGACCCTTACCCTTTCATATATGGAATCCAATCTCCAATAAGTGCCTTCGGACTTGATTGTAAATCTATTATGCTAGAATTTGATAATGTAACAATTTCGGCTATGATTAATAAGTAATTGTATCAAGACACTATTATAATATCGGAGAATTTCATATAGAAAATGTTTTGGTTGTCGTAAGGTAAAAACCTGTCCGTGTTTATGTGCGGCGTGGTCTTACGAGATACCTTTGTTTTCAAAGGTTTATATAACTTTAAAATCTAGTTGGGTGTGTTTTCACACGCTGATTTTCAGACTGACTCGAGTGTTATTTTATTATAATGCTCGGGTTAGACCGAGTATATTTACGGATTGCTTTCGGATGCATTGGAGCTCAAGAGACGAGTTGGAGGTCTTTAAGTTGTATTCACGTATATGCATATTTTCCGCTGCTTTTTTGTTGAATTCATCAGCATTTATGAGAACAGGTTGTTACAACTATTCAGGTTGATGGTTATGATTTGTTGTTGTACTCTGATTGATGTGCGTATATAATAATTTCTGTTTTGTAAAATTCATTGATATTATATTATATGTTGTTCCACTGCAATTGTGATATTCTATGATTGATTTAGTTTCATTTTGTCTTCTTCTTGCTTCTTTCTTTCTCATGGCTATGTGTCTTTCGTTCTATTTTGGGTTGGATATGCGTGGTTTATTGTCAACTTGAACTGTACGGAAAAGATGGTCATTACAATTTCAACAACCAAGCAGCGAAAATTAAACATATACTTGAATACGACTTGAAGGCCTCCAGCTCGTCTCCTAAACTCCAATGCATCCACAACAATCTATAAATATGCTCGGTCAGACCTGAGCATTATAATAAAATAACACCCGACTCAGTCTGATAAACCAGCGTGAGAAAATACACCCAGTTGAATTCTTAAAGTTATCAAACTCTTTTCAAAATAAAGGTAACTCGTAAGACCACGCCGCACATAAACACGAACGAGTTTTTACCTTACGATAACCAAATTTTTTCTATAAAATCCACTTATATTATAATAATGTCTAGGAGTTCAAAGTAAATATACAAAATAGATGAAATGCTTGCATTTCACATTTCAGCATAGTTGGGTACAACTAAGTCCGTAAAGCTCGTATTGGAGAATGGATTCCATATTATGACAAGGTAAGGAACCACCTTCTGATGGTACATCTCTAGATAAATGCACCGGGGTTTGACAAAAACACCTTGTACCCCTGCCACACAGGACTGGCCTAACACTTGACTAGTAGTACCGAATATGATCACCCCATTTGTTAATTGGGCCTCGAAGCATACATGAGTAGATAATAACCAATCTAAATTTGAAATGACCTTACTCTAACGACCGGGGATTTTCGACCCCCGAAAATCGACATTAATACATCCACAGTATTGCATGCCGAGCAATTGAATGCTGAGAAAACCCGATTGTTAGAGAAAAGAAAAAAAGAAGAAGATAAGAGGAAAACTAAACAACACAGAATCTTACAATCGCAGTGGAACAATATATAGTATTATATCAATGATCTTTACAAAAGAGAAACAGTTATATACATACATCCATCAGAGTACAACAACAATCATTGTCATCTGCATGGACAGTTAAAACAACCTGTCCTCACAATTGCTAATGATTTCCATACAAAACAGTGGAAATAAACATATACATGAATACATCTTTGGCCTCCAACTCGTTTCCTGAAGCTCCACAACATCCAAACTAACCTGTAATATGCTCGGCCTGACCCGAGCATTATAATAAAATAACACCCGAGTCAGTCTGGAAAACCAGCGTGAGGAAACACACCCAACTGGATTTAAAGTTGTAAGGAAAATCTTTGAAATCAAAAGTGTCTCATAAGACCACGCCGCACATAAACATGGACGGGGTTTTACCTTACGGTAACCAAAACATTTTCTATAGAAAATCCATTCATATTATAATTATGTCTAGAGGTCAAAGTAAAATATGAATAAAGCCGAGATGCTTGCATCTCACGTTTCAGCATAGTTGGGCACAACTAAGTCCGTACGGCACTTATTGGAGAATGGATTCCATACAATGACTGGGCTATTGGGGTACCGCCCGTCACGGTGCATCTCTAGACAAATAACATCGAGGTCGAACCTATCGACCCTTACCAACACAAGACCGGCCTACCCTATACTGGATAGTACCGAATAAGATCACCCCTTGGTTCAAATTGGCAATTGTACCGAAGCATGCATAAGTTAATAGTAGGGGCTCTAGATAGGGATGACCTTACCCTCATGGAAGCGACCCACCTAGCCTCGCTGCATCTCCGAAGTTTTAGTCATTCCCGGTTGATGAGGTTTGAGGCTACATTTTACCTTTTTATATAGCACTTTCCACTTGGAATGCTAATACTACCTTCCAAGCGACAATGCAATATCACCATTCATCCATACAAGTCCGTTCTGGGACTGAACGAAACACTCGAGAGGTTCGTCTCCAATTCCATCATCTTCAAGGTGTCTTCACTTCGAAATGCTTAAGTTGGATAGAAGTGGTTTTCGGACAACATACCTGATCCCGGTCTCTTCGAAACAACTCTTCGATAATTCCCAGTAAACTCAAACCGAGTTCTTTAGGAATTAAACAGCCAAAGATAAGATCGGAGATCACCTCTTAACCGTTAGTGGAAGGATTTCCTTATCATTGTCCTAGGAGAACAAAACATGATTTATACATACAGTGCAGCATCATTGGAGATGACTGTGCTATATAACTCATGTGTTTCTCCTAGATATTTCCAAAGTTACGTTTGGGTCTAACTTCAATAGTTGGTTATTTAACCATCAATAATAAACATTCAATCATGGATTTTTTTCATAGGAAAAAAACCAAATTGGTCAAATACATAAGCAACCGCTAACCTCCTTTAATAAGTCCTTCATTCATTAAAATTACTTTGTAAATTACTTTTATAAAAATACTTTTACAAAAGTATATCCCTAAATTCCTATATTTCAATACTTAGAAAATATCCATATACTTATCCCAACGGTATAAGTATATCACACACCGAGAAAGATTTCATTTTTATTTGATTCAAAAATCATTCACAACTCCCTATAATTCTCTAAAACAATTTATAAACCATTTTATAAAACTTTTGGAACCATTTATAGAACTTATTTTATACATTCCAATCAATAATAAATCCTCTTTGTACACTTCTAAACTCATTTATATATCCTCTATAATCTCTAAACCATTTATAAAACTTCTTTAACAAATCTATAAACCTGTTTCTTAAGTCCGTTTATAAATATCTTACCATTTATAAAACTCTTCACCTTGTAAACAATCTTCCTTACGTCTCCAAACCATTTTATAAGCTCCTTTATAAAATCCAAGTCTTTCAACTCTATCCAGGTCTCGAAAACATTTATAAACAATTAAAAATCTTTTACTTCTAAACACCATTATCTAATAATAATTACTAACAATAAACATTTAAATAAATGAAAATTATTAACTTTAAAACATCTTAAAATCAATAATTAATAATTTCAAAATATTGTGAAACAGAAATCATAATTAACCTTTACCATTTTTATTTATAAATAATAATAATTTGTTTTCAAACACTATTAATAATCCTTATTATTAATTCCAAACCATAATTATTCTTGAAATAATCAATCTTTCCAAATATTAACATTTTGATAAATTCTTTTAAATAATATTAACTATAAACAAATAACTTTAAACAATACTACTATAATTAAATAACCTTAAAATAATATTAATAATTAAATAAACTTAAAATAATAATACTATAATTAATTAACCTGAAAAAAATATTGATAAATTTAAATGATCTTAAAATAGTATTAATATTATTAATTAACCTTAAAACAATATTAATAAAATTAAATAACCTTAAAATAGTATTAATATAATTAATTAACCTTAAAACAATATTAATATAATTAAATAAATTTAAAATAATATTATTGTAATTAAATAGATAATCCTTAAAACAGAATATTTTTGAAACCCAATTTTGGATTTAAAAATCGTTTCTTGTCTCAAAACCAATTCCAACTTAAACGACAATTTATAGTATTTTTAAAATACTAGTTTGAGGCCAATAGCCACCCAACACTTAACCAATATCGATATTGATTTTCTATCACTACTGGGTTTTATTTTCAAACATATAAGGATGTTATAACCACAGTGTTCATTATCATGTTCATTATTCAATAATCCATAGAAAAGAAATATTATTGAAAGTGTTTGCGCCAAAATTGGTCACAAACCCCAGAAATAGTGAAAGCACTAGGTTTGCACACAGATCCACAATATTCAAACACAGATCTTAGATCTAGATAAAGTAGAGAATAAAAATGTGGAAATAGCAAAATTAAAATGAGTAAGAAAGCAAAGAACACAAGGTTTATAATAGTCCAACTATCTCCGGCCTACGTCCACTTTGAATCAATCCTTTTATTCCTTTTATATTGAGATTATAGTTACAAGCCTTTGAAATCACTAAACAAAATGGCAGAGTTTCACCTAGGAAAGCAGAAGAAGAAGATCCCAAAAGTCCCTTTTTAGTTGCTATAGAGTTGCTACTTATAGGAGTAGACTTGGAAATATCTGCCCCAAAACCTGGAATACCTCTTCTCATGCATAGGTGGGCCCACCATATCGATCTGGAGTCGTTTAGGATCAATCCTGATCAATCCCGATACAATTCATATCAATCCAAAAATGGTGCAACCAAGCTAAGATCGATCATGAACATTCTTAAGTGCATAAGGAAGCTTCTGTGAAAATTTCATAACATTTGGATCCATGGTTTGATATTTATGATCGATCCAAGTTTGTGTTTTTCAATGTATGCTGGCAGCTTCTTATCCATGAAACAGTGCGTATCCGACCTTCGTCTCTTCGTATCGATCCGCACATGCATGCTACCTTCTTTGTATCCATCAGCCGCTATCTATCTCATATCGATCCCATTAATACCTGCCTTCTTCATATCCATCTAATGCTGCCACCCTCGTATTCATCCTCTGTGTATGTCCTTTGTATCGATCAATACTTGATCGATACGAGATGCTCATCCAAACCCCCGGTGACCATTGCTTCATTCTTCGTATCGATCCCAGCCTTGATCGATATGAAGTATGCCGCCATACTTTTGCCGTGTCCAACCAAATCGATGCACATTGCATCGATACGAAACCTATCGATCCGCAGTCCACGTCCATTTTGATCGATACAAATCTATCGATATGAACCGGTTTTCCATGAACCTTGATCCATCCATAACTCGAGCATATGAACTCCGTTTGACCTGAAATTTGAAACGTACCTTCTCCAAGCCTTGTTCATCATTCCCAATCGATCCCACCTTAATTGGAGCTTATTCCAATTTTGACGGTATCGATCATAGCCTTGTTTCCAATCAACCTACGACCCTGATATCCATCCATTTAAGCCAACTTATTGATATCACAGCCTTGACCAAAAGGTAGGGTAACATAAACAATACAATAATAGCGAGGAAGCCCATTGGATCCCTCCAACCTGTTTCTCCCTGCATCACAACGTTATCTAATCATAAAATATAAATCAACCGCTTCGTGGCGGGATTCAGATACAAAGGGTCATCCGCTCTTACACTGGAACGTAATAGGGTCTCATTCACTTCAATGGGCGGGAATATATACAAACCAATTAATAAATATGGTAATTCATCCAAACAATCATTTAACAATTTTTATCAACTATATATCGTACTAGTTAACAAAAAAGGTGAATTTAACTCACCTAAGTTTTCTGTTGCCGTCGAGGCATTATGGTTTCGTTTGAAATCAAACAACGTTCGATTTCAGCGTAAATTTTCACTAGCTCCAATCATAACCAATTCAATCCCAAACATAGTGCTTGTCAATACGATCCTAACACAACTGACCGCGTTCAATTACGACCTAATATGAATGAGTTGTTAATTTTATAAGATTTTGCAACATTAATTAATATAAAATATATACTGATTACATCTTTAATTACACTTAACTTCTTCTCCTCTAATTTAAACATCCCGCTCTACTCCAGTATCATTTTCCACCATTAGCCGACCATTCCTCCACCCCTCTCTCCCTCCATGACCCATGATAATTCAATCCGATAACTCCAATGGCTCCCTCATCGAATCACGCAACCCCCCACCAAAAATGCCACACCCGAAGAAGGAAAAAAATGCGACATCAATCCTATTTCCATAGCTGTATAGGCATCGAAACTCCCCCCACTCAACCGCTACTCGCCAAACCTCAGCCACAGCTGTCGTTCACCCCTTCTGTCCAAACTCGAACTCCACTTCACTTAATTCCCCTTCGATTTGTGCGAAATCAAAACCTTAGCAAAAAAAACCCACCACCGCCAAGCTGCGCATTCTCTGAGACATCACCAAACACCAAAACGAGACTTCAGGCGGGAAGCCCTTGCAAATACAAGTTTAAGGAATCCGAAATCATGATTTATAGTGGAATATATGATTTTACCTTGAATTTAAAGTTTTTGAATATTTTTTTCTCCGGTTGAATTTGTTAAACGAGAGAGAGAGGGAAAGAAGTATTTAAAAAAAGAAAGGAGGGTATGGTCAGCACGTGCAGAGGTATGGGAAATGGTATGGAAGAGTATGGCAAACATAAAATAATAAATATATAGTATTCTATATCCAAAAAAATCCAACTATAAAATGTCTGAAAATTTCGAACTTCAATCGATATGTGCTGCCAGACGTTCTATATGTTATACCCCTATTCCGAACGCAGTGGAACCTATTTCGAGACCTAATTCGATCGTTTGCAGAAGATAACTTTTTGAACCCAATTATTATATTAAATTTTCAATATTAAACTCTACGCATTGCAATCTCGCACGACCAAACGATACGTCCGATGGCCACGAAAATCGTCGGCATACAATAACTCACTATTACGGATCCAATGAAACTAATTTCGCCAAATCCGAGACAGTGCCCTGAAAGACTATTTTCACTCGTTAAATAAAACGAATTATTTTCAAATTCAATTAGATCAGTTTTAAATCCAATTTAAAGGTTTTATTATCTTTATTCTTATTAACAGAATTTTAATAAGCTTTGAAATCATTTTTATCTAACTTAAAATCCAAAGATTTAATTAATTAAACAATTTCAATTATTGAATTTTAATAATTAAATTATCCAATAAATCGTTATATTTGAAATTCGAGTTATTTAATCTATAAAATTAACTTTCCAGTATTTAAAATTAATTAAATATTTCAAATCAAATGATTGAAATTCTGGGCCGTTACACTCTTCCCCCCTTAAAAGGAATTTCATCCCCAAAATTGCTAAGGTAAGAAAAATGCCCAAATCCATTACTTTTTTATAATCCAATTAGTTGAAATAACTTACCAAATTCCTTTAAGCCTTTAACCTTTCCTAAAAATCAACTCGTTGAAACCTTGTTATTACTTTTTACTAAGTTTCCAAATCATTCATAGATTCCAACTAATATCACCCCGTTCAACCCTTTCGGGTTATAACTCAAAATCAAATTTTAGTTATCAAAAATTTCTTCACAATTGCTCGAAAATTTTATAACGCCTAAAATTTACGAAAAATTTCACCAGCGTCTCCTTTGTGCGGCTCGATCGAAATGACTACGAATCTCCACTACGGGCCCAAACCAACACAAGAAAACGAAAGCCAAGTGGCTCAACCATAAAACCATCAAACCATCGAATCAAACAACAATAAAAACATGTACCTTTTAGTCGGGCAACCAATTTTTACTTATGAAACCAAGGGCATCAAATTAGCTTTCACTTTTATATATGTGCATCTTATTTACCACTGATATCTAATCATATAGTTCACAATCATACTATTTTGCATTTTCAGTTTCCAATATTTTCTTTACTAAAAACCGTATGATGTACATATATCGTCCGTACGCAGTATAAAATCTGATCGCTCGCTCGATCACACAATTTCACTTCCGAACGAGTATCATTCACACGACCACTCTAGTGCGAACTCGGATTCGGTTCCTTGATTAGAAACTATCGTTCTCCTTGCATAGCCATATACTATTATAGAGAATTCCAAATGAACCAAAAATCCATATCTGGTGTTCGTCGTCGAGAATCAAGTGAAAAATCCTAGTTTGGACCGATATAAATCAACTCGAAACTATGTACTCGAATTTGGATCAAAACATTATGCGAAACAAATAATATACGTAGAACTTACGTATTTATTTAAATTGGTTCATAGTTATACCAAATTCTTTTTATTCACGTTCATTTCATTCTCATTCACTTTTACTTATTATTCAACTATTCACTTTCAATTGATCTACATTCAATTATCCACATTGCTTTATCCACATCCAATTATTACTTAGTATACCTTTCAATACTATTATCATTGAAGAACCATTCCACCAAATTTTATGTTTAACAACGTTTCACTCCATACTACATTCATTTATGAACCATTTCATAAAATTTTACTCAAGTTTATAAACATTTCATACAACACTCCTTATGTTTACTACCAGTTCACAACTTAAGTCCATAAACATTTTGAATCAAATCTATTTAACTCAGTTCCATTGTTCAATTTTAATATTTCAACTGTGGCGCCCCACCCTTAGACCCACGTTAACAAAGAGAATTACTAAGTAATTCTGTCCGCTAACATAGAGAATAGGGCGGGTTAAAGGCGACCATCATAGTCTTGCATTAGATAAGAGCTAAGTAGGTCGATTTAGTACTCAATTTTTTTTTTCTCATTTCATCTCAAGTATTTGACATACTTAATTCCTATCTAATACACTACTATGGTGGCTACAGGATCGATTCAGAAACATAACATAATAACAATATCGATCACCAATCAAAGAACATCGAACAAAGATGATATACATACACATCTACATCAAATGTAAAACAACATTTCACAAGTGGTGTTATGACCACAATATATACATACATCCCCACAAAAGAATATATACATCACAAGGTTCCCAACAAAACAACTACTACACAAAAACTATGCCATCTATCCAAGGTCGAAAGAGAAATCCAAAAGTATAGCTAGCAAAGGTCCAAATAACCCTAACTTGCAAATCGGTCCGACTCGAGTAATAAATATACGGGTCAAGCTAACTAGAAAATGAAATTAGCTAGAGATAAGAGGAATATAAGTGCATAAGGGAAATCTCCCTTTAATTATAAAGGAATGGTATAAGTATGGTTCAATTACAATGCCAAGGTATAGATTCACAAAGGGTTGTTGCATGAATAGATTTAGTTCACCATAAGAAATTCATAATCAAGGACATTCAATATAAATGTAAGTAACCATACAAAATCCATATGAGAAAATCATCAAAATCTCCAAACTAGAATCTCATGGAACTCTAAAAAGAGTTCAAATCTCATAAAAATGAAATCACCATATATACATAACATCTCATTTAGCTCTAGGTTATCGATGCAACAATGATATCTCAAAAATGGTGAAATCGTAATTAACTCAGAAAACTCAGAAAACCCGGATTTGCCAGATCCCCGATTGCAATGCCGAAGCAATGCCGCACGTGCCAAACTCTTGTCTAGTGCTATTTATAAATTAGGTACCTATCTCGTGGACCCGAAGGTCATACTTGTGCTGACCGAAGTCACATAACTCGTGGTGAACGAAGTCACATAACTCGTGGTGACCGAAGACACATAACTCAGATGACTCGAAGGTCTATAGCACCGGCATACAAATGGATGTGTCACAAACTCTCAAAAAGGAACCCGAAAAGTGTTAACGTGCGTCCCATACCACACGTTTGCACTAAATGGTTTACTAACCACTAGTTAACTCCACATCATAAAAATAAAATCTCAAACCTCATAAATCTCATAATACTCATATATCTTGCCTCGTATCATCGGTAAGTGCAAATAAATTTCATAGTGGTTTCTCATAACCCATAATTCTCGAAAAGGGAAATCTCATCTCAAGACTCGCCTCGTCTCATCGGTGAGTAAAACAACATATATAAGTGGTTCTCATCGATTATTACCCCTATAATAGGAGATCTCGAACCTCTCAATTCGCTAAATATTGGCTAATTCAGATAATTCCTATAATAGGAATTTTAAATCTCAATTATTAACTCAAAACAATATACTCAAGAGGTTTCGATCATACAAGTCCAGAATTAACCGAAAAAGTAAACTCACATGTCCCATACCATGTGTTTTACTAAATCGTTTAATTCTCTTTCTCATACGTCCGAAAAGTGCAAAAACATGTATTATTATATAGAAAATAATTTATTATAGAAAACAAGCTTTTAAAACTATTTTCGAAATTGTTTGAAAAATAACTTTTGAAATTCTCTTTTTATAGATAATGTATAATTTTAATAGCTTTAAATTAATTATAAATATTGTAAAATATTTATTTCGAAAGCTAAAAAAATCTTACGAAAACGGTTTAGAAAGCACGTGCAAAGAAACAACAAAATTCAACAAAAATTCAATGAAATTATTCATAAAATCGCCATAAGAAAATCTCCTAAAATCTCACCAATTTGAAATACAGATAAGTGGTAATATTTGCTCTTCCATCTTAGGATCAAGCCGATCAAAAACATCTTCGAAAAAAAATCCATGTAAAACAATTCAAATGTTCAGCTGGAGCAAAACATACTCTGATTCAAAGTTCCAAGCAAATTTTCAACTAGTTAGTTTTGAAATTTTGCAGGCATAGAGTTCAACAACTCTACTTTAAATAAAAAAAGAACGGATTCAATCGGACAAGAAACGAGAGAGATATGGTCTCTCAAAGTTGGACTTGCAGCCAGATTTTACTGTCAACAGCTGGAGCAAAACATGCTCCAATTCAAAGTTTGACAGCTCGTTTCTATATGCTGTAGAGGTCGGAATGACCTGAAATTTAACAAATATAAAGCTCAATAACTATACTTTAAACTGAAAAAAGAATCACGCAATTTAGACAAGGTATGAGAAAGTTACGATGTCTCAAAATTGAACCCAGGCAGTGTTTTCACTATAAAAATCTGGGCAAAAACATGCTATGAATCAAAGTTCGGCAGCATATTTCTATAAGCTATATAGGTCGAAATGACTTGAAATTTAACACACATAATCTAAAAAACATGTTCTACGAAGAAAAAAAATTTGGTGGCATTTCGTTGCCGAAATAGAGAGATATGACTACACAAAGTTGCAACTCAAGACAGTTTACACAATATCAAAATAGTTCAAAAATGAATATTTTTTAGCAAATTTTTGATTTCAGCTTGCGATTTTTGGCGTTTCATGAGCTATCTTTTATTATATTGATACTCACCTGATAATTTAGCAAAGAATTTAGGTGTAAGCAGTGATCTTTTGCGGAGAAATGGAGCTCTAGGCACCTGTATTTGCTGAAAGAAGAACATGTAATACAAAACAAACTGGTTACATACAATTCATACCTAATTCTAAGAATTTGATGAAATAATTCTGTAGTATTGGTGGAGATTACTTTCTATTCTCTTAATTTGGTGATTTTCTTCTTGAGTTAGCAGCAAAATTGAGTGGGAATTGACTTTATTTGAAGATGACCATTACTTTTCTATTTTTTTTGTTTTCTTTACTGTAACTTTTTGTTTGAGAAGGAGGAGAGAAACAAACTACGTACAGACACTAGTTTCTCACCAGAAGCCTCTAGACAATGGGCTAATGGATTCAAACTTTACCCAAATGAGCCCAAGGACAAAGTACTTGGACAAAAATAAAGGCTATGTTCATATTTTAACTTATTTTATCACTTAATGCACACTTTTCTTCATTATAAAACTAAACAAAAATGTATAAAACCAATTGTTATGAAATAAAATTGTTATTGTAACAAAAATAAAATTTATTTTAACATAAAAAGTCATTTTTAACAATAAAACCTTATTTTTGACTATATTACACAATTTACACTATTTTAGTGTAAAACATCATTTTTAATGCAATAACTTGTACAAAAATTATTTTCTTGTCAAATATATTACAATAAATCATGTCAATTTTATATTATCATCAAACTACTATTTTTAAACCATATTTCATCTTTTATATTAATAAAGTACAAATTTACTTCATTTTCCCCTTTTTAAAAATCAATAAATGGTTAATATTGGCATTAATTTCCAATATTATTGCATTTACCCAAATAAAATTACAAATTGATTATTTTCACTCCAAATTCTCAAAATAAAGTTTTTAAAACTTTATTTCCATCAACTTATATTTATTTCAACAATTTAATGTTGAAATACATCCCTTGATTAATTTATTAACTCGAATTAACAAAATTCCAATATTTTCATCTTATTTAACCAAATCTCCAAACAATCAAATTTCAAGCCCAATAGTTATTCCCAAACACATTGTTTATTTAAAATAAACAAAATTTTTACCCAATTTATCTCCTCCATTTTATTTTATTTAAATGAACACCCTTTAATAATCACATATTGCTTTTAAAAATTATTAAAAGCAGTAATTGACAATAATTAATACAATCAGTGCATTTTCTCCCAATAAAACCCATTTACCAATCATTATTATCCCAAATAAATAAAATAAAGTTCCAAACTTTATTTTTCTCATTTTATCTCCAAAATTCATTGTTTAATCCAAATAAACAATTTAAAATTTAAAATTTTATTTTTAATTACAATATTAAATTATAACCACCGTTATAATTTAATATTAATATGTAATCTCCAAACCAGGGTTGTTATAGACTCCCCCCTTAACAAAATTGCGTCCTCGCAATTTCTAGAGAAGAGTTTGTATTCAACACAATTATTTCATCAATCAAAGGAAGGATAGACAAGCACGAGATCAAAATTCCTCACTTTCTCTATTAATATGAAAGAAGACTAAGATAAAAATTGCTCGGTAAATTCATTGATTTTCCTCAGTAAAAATACTAGGATTTGCTGATCATTGAATTTCTTTAAGCAATATATCATGATTTCGAAAGTATCTCACTTTCGAAACAAAACACAACGGGGTGTCACTCAAAAATCTATCGAAGGAGATTGATTTCACAAAATTTTCTTGTAAATGATGACTTTAAAATTAGTTTTGGTATTTAGTTGTTTAAATAATAATAGAGGATAAGATTTTATCTTTAGAATTCACTTAAGTTATGGCTATACTCTCGGTACCTCTTCTTCTTATTAAGAGGAGTAATCATCCTTTACTTATGATGGTAATATAATGCTTATGGGTATGGTATCTCTTGTATTAGAGGATACCCTATCTTTCCTATGATTCACCTTATATATTATTGTTATTCACTGTTTTGTTTAGCTAGACTAAACAATTTAAAATTTCCAATTTTATTTTAATTACAATATTAAATTATAACTACCGTTATAATTTAATATTAATAGGTAATCTCCAAACCAGGGTTGTTACAGACTCACCACTTAACAAAATTGCGTCCTCGCAATTTCTAGAGAAGAGTTTGTATTCAACATAGTTATTTCATCAATCAAAGGAAGGATAGACAAGCACGAGATCAAAATTCCTCATTTTCTCTATTCAAGATGAAAGAAGACCAAGATAAAAATATCTCGGTAAATTCAATACTTTTCCTCAGTATAAATACTAGGATATGCTGACCATTGAATTTCTTTGAGCAATATATCATGATTACGAAAGTATCTCACTTTCGAAACAAAACACGATGAGGTGTCACTCAAAAATCTATCGAAGGAGATTGATTTCGCAAAAGTTTCTTGAATAGAGTTGAGATTTAGCATCGCTTTATCCGAACTCTAACCACAAGCTGATGACTTTCCGTATGTCACTACGGAAGGAGCCACACTGATACTAAGATAACAACAACTGAGGTAAGAAAACCAGATGAGAGGTGGTTACTTCAATGACCGCTAAGGCAAGATAATCACGAGCAACACAATAGATATAAATTTTAATTTACAGTCAAAATTTATTAGAGTTTAAATTCATTATCTTCAAAACCATAATCTAAATTTTTGTTTGCAATTAAACTTCTTGAAGTTCCAAAATTCATTACCTTTAAATTCAATATCTCAATTTTCAATACTTGGAAATTTTCCAAACTCCTTCCTATAGTTCTTATAAAATGACAAATAATTTTAAACTCCTATTCCCTTTTATTCCAAAATTAAATTTTTGAAAGAATTTTATATTTTCTTTTCAATAATTCTTAAGATAAAATTTTAAAATTTACTACTCTTTATTTTTAAATTCCTAAATTCTCAAAACAAACTCCATCTTTAACATGTATAACTCATTTTTAAAACATTCAATAAACATTTATTTTCAATCAAAGTATTATTTCATCTAAAGTACATTATTTCGACAATAAAACATAACTATATACCATTTCTTAAATTTCAATTATCTTAATGGCATTGCCTCGCCATTGGTTTATAATGAATAGCCCTATCGATTGGCTGCAGAGTTGACCAAATGATCAAAACCGCCTCGCCACCCATCCAACCCACTATGGTTCAATAGATGCATATGTCATTCAGAATAAAATTTAATTCTCAAATCTTTTTAATTTATTTCCAAATTTAATCTCATTAAAACTCAGTTTATCGTGTCTGATTGTCTCATTACAACGTTTAGGAAATTCCTATCGATAACGTTGATCAGGCGCATCGACTAGAATTATTAAAGCACTCGATGGACAACCCAACACAAAAATCATTTCTATAAAAAGAAATATCTCTCATATATAATACACAAAATATTCTTTGATTTCATAATAACTAAAATTCCAATTTCTATTAAAATACCACTACAACAAAAACACCCTTTAATAGCGTTTAAAAAACACTATTAGAAGCTATTATAGCGTTTTTTCTTACGCTGTATATTAACATGTTGTAATAGGTCAGTGACCTATAACCGCAACATACAAAACGCTGTAAGAGACGCTATGGACAAGGACATTTCATAGCGTTTTATGAGTGCTGTAAACATGACTTTTAATAGCCTTGGAAAGTCGCTATGAAGTGAAACTATAGCGTTTTCATGACTGCTATAGTACATTGTATGTATAAGTACAGCTACTTTCTATAGCGGTTTGCTGTCTTTTATTGCGTTGTTTTTTTGTTATGAAAATTGTTTATAGCACTATCATAATGCTGTAGTATATAAAACTGGAAAAAACAACCTTTCCATAGCACAGTTAAAATGCTATAAATTTTTATCCGTGCGGTTTTTTTACTAGGTACATCCAAGCTTACAATTCTACTAATATATTATAAAATTTCAAAAAACACAATTATCACATAATGATGTACGTAATCAAATGAAGACATAAGCCAAAGCACAATATATATTTAAATATATATCCATAATATTTCGTACACAAAGTTTCAAATATTTGTGATCTTAAAAAAAACAATACATACAACCATAGCTGACCAAAACGATACTTACTAAATGCAAAGATATATGAACGTCAATACAAAATATGTTAATCCAAGCATGACCGATTTGAAAGAGAATGAATACAGCAAAATAATTTTTCCTTCCTTCCAGCTTGTAGTAACCCCGGTATCATCATACAACACCTGTCAAAACGAAGCACATAAGTTATTTTTCAAATCCAAACATCATCCGCAAGTTATATAATTTTTCATAACAAAAAAGATAAGGACTGTTAGTACATCATTTTAACTAAATAGACTGCCAGTACATCAGTTTAACTAAACAGACATTGACGTGAAATAAAACAAAAATAACGTGTGATTTAGAAAATACAGCAACAAGAAGCGGATTATTACCAGGCATTATACAATGCAGAAGAACAAAAACTGCATTTTCAGTTATAAATATGATTTAAACAGCAAAACCCAATCACCCACTTCCTCTCAGGTGAAACAGCAAACAAGGACAGGACACAAATTTTTGTACAATTTCAGGTGAAACAAAAACAACATTACCATGCACACTTTTCATATCTTTATACGAGGACAGGTGAAACTTTTCAGGTGTACATCTGTTTTTTATGATTATAAAATATACACACCTAAAATGTGAGTATGGTCATATATTTGGGCATGCAACTCAGAAATTTTTGAAGAAAACAGAACAATAATGGATGCAGCCAACAAATGTTAAAGATGAAATCAATTATAAAAGAAATATAATATAAAGATAAGAAATTTACAATAAACTTAATCTCAAACTTAATCTCTTCTTTTTTTCTATATGCTAGCAACAATAACTGAACTGAATTTACACTAGCTGAAAAGTACAAGGAGAAAAACACACAAACCTCAAGCGAAACTTCTTTGACTTTCTCAGTCTTGTTAACAGTACAAAGCACTTCAAATAGCATGCCAGCTGTCTGATATGCCTTTGCAAGCTGAGCTCTATTAAACAAATGTAACAATAAGCAAAGGATTCATGTTTCGAATCTGTGCATGTACTGTTATTTATTATGCAAAATTCTTATGGGAAGGTAACTATATGGACCTATCTGCTTTGTTCCTTATCTAAAGATCTGGCATGGTTTTCATAGTATTGCCGATAAAAGCCCTCTATTTCTCGAGCGTCACTTTTTTCCAGACGTTTAGCAAGACTTGGTGTATTATCCTGTGAATTATAACAAGATTAATAAGATTATATGGTCATCAATTACACCTTCAATGACTGATATTAGCTTGGTGTTTAGATGAGTTGATGGAGGTTCTATGTCAACAGCTGTTACAAAATAAAACTATCCAAATCAAATTATTAAAAATCAGTTTCAATTACCATGATTTTCATATTTTAATATGCCAAACCTTCAATCTGCGATGAAGGTCCTCAAACCCGATCTGTCATTCACGCAATTGTTTTCAGCATTCTTAAACTAAAACAATAAATGTGTGTGAAAAAAATAAAATGGTTTAGGACTGCATCTCTCAATTTATTATATCGAAAGACTGCACTCCTAAAATGGTTATGAGGTTATGATAGGAATCGAAACCTCTACAATTGGTCCATTACAATTAATAGATAAATTTCATACGATTTTCAATCATCTTGATTTAAATCTGTTAATTATATAAATACATACATATATGTGTGTATGTGAAACTTAATTATAAAAATATAATTAATTTATATGGAACTTAATTAATTTATATGAAACTTGATTAACTTAGTTAATTTTTATAAAATTAAATTGATTTATATAAACTTTAGTTAATTTTATAAAATTTAGTTAATTTATATAATCATATGGAAACGATATCAATAATATATGGAATTTTCTGAAATGACTCTATTAAACTGAGGCAATTTAGCTATTAGCCTCAGTTTTAACTAAGGCATTGCCTCAGTATTAGCCGATGACTGCCTTAGTGAAACTGTGGCTAATGCAAACTTGTTCACGAATTTCACTAGTTATTCTCTCATAATGCATCTATTTAAAGCAGCACAGTTAGAA
Organism: Allium fistulosum; assembly: GCA_030737815.1. Lineage (NCBI taxonomy): Eukaryota > Viridiplantae > Streptophyta > Magnoliopsida > Asparagales > Amaryllidaceae > Allium > Allium fistulosum. The sequence goes on along the minus strand of CM060902.1, from coordinate 1,039,391,739 downwards.
ATAGTAAGCCAGAAAATTACCATGATGGGCGGCATACTAAGCCTTAAACCCAGTGAATTTTTTTTAGATATCCTTCCATCTTTTGAAGTTCTTCATGGTGCAACCTAATGAAACAATGTATGGGTATTAATTATTGATTCGACGATATTTTCTGAATTTTAGTTTCTAGTTCGTTAAATAACAAAGAACATACAACTACTAAGATTCCATAAATCATGCAAGGTAAAATCATAGTACTTACTTCCTTAAAACCAAGTGAATATAAAAGGTTGTCTGTAGCAGATTAATTGGTTGATTATACGTAGTTATAAAATGTTGAATGACTTGGAAATGTTGTCTGTTACTCAGTTATAACAGGGAAAAAAATTTGTATATAGCAGTGACATAATTTTTTATAAAGCAGGTAGGTTGTAATGCAGTTTTGTAATGGACTAAAATATATCAGCTAATGTGCTATGGTATAATAATATATTTTACTATTTCATCACATCTATGTCCCACTTCACCAATAAATCAGATAGGCGGTTAAAAAATAATACATAAGTAACTCAATTGTGAGAAGGGACATGCAGTTTGAACTGTACACGTAACATTTGAAAAAAAAGGAAGGATATAGCTAGTTGGAATAATAAATATTGGTAATGAGAGAAAGACAAATAGACAAGCAAACAAATAGGGAGGTTCGAATATAAGCATACACACACAAATGGAGAAAGAGGTTATACATAGCAAGCGATCAACATATGGGTAGATGCATATAGATTAGAGGAAAAAAGGTAATGCTTAGAATTATTCTTTTCTTTCTTGTAGATTTCAAATTTAGCTATGCAACAAAAATGTAAAAATGGCAACGATTCTTTTATTGTAATGAAACCATATGATTAAGAAGAAAAAAGTATAACCAAAACTGTAGTAATGAAAGCGGTAGTATATTGAATCTGTTCAAACATTCATCTAATGTTGTTGTGAATAAAAAAGTTAGCTGATTTTAAATTTTGAAATATTATTATTATTTCCACAAATTTATATACATGAAAATTGTTTAAATTTCATAACAGACCGTAAATACTTAATTTTCTCATATAAATTTAAGTACCTAAGTGCTATAATTAAATAACTATTATTAAACATGGAAAAGTATAAAGCATATATACTAGAGGAAACCTTTTATTAGGTGGGAAATGAAGAGAAAAAATTTGTTCGCTCAGAAATGGTGGATAAACACGTAATATGTTTATGTACACAACAGACAAATATGTGAAGAAATCCTCCACTTGCAACTCTTTTTTCATTATTATTATTAACTCTATTATAATCGCAGTTACAAAATTTTCAGAATTTATATTTACTGCAACCATGTTTTTTTGCTTCAAACAGAGACAGGGTTTTAGATTTTTTTACTTGAATTTCATCGCGTAATTTTTTTGGGTAATGTAATTGTACATAAAGTGTTTAGATATTTAAAAAATAAAGACGTACAGATACCTGAAAAATTTTAAAGTAACATAGTCATACATCCGACAAAAAAATGATTACTGAACGAAAAGAAAAAAAAGAAAATATGAATTGTAGGGAAATTGTCGATGAAGCAAAAACGATATAGGACAAACATGTTCTCTACCCATAGATGTTTTGAAGATGTTTCCTCAGCCTGTTCAAAGATGAACATAAATTATTCACATTGATTGAGGAGGTCAGTAGTTAACTGCATGTTGTAATTGTTGTAACATACAGTTACCGGACAAACCAATGAAAACTTATTTGAATACAATATTTTTGGTCAAACCATGTCCATCCTCTAATTTCCAATTAAAAACTTAATACCTTGATAAGAAGTTGTTCTTGATACGACAACATAATACTGTCCATGATTGAAAATAGGACGTGGCAAATACATTCCTACATTTTCTAAAGTTTGCCCTGGGCTTGTATTTATCATCATGGAAAACCAAACCTTTACTGGAAAATATCTTCAACGTAAACCAAGTGGCTATTTTGTGTCAAAGGATGTAAGAATGATTCTGAGAATAAGAACCTTCCTACGGACTTTATTTCCAGTAATTATCAGCTTCAATTACCCTTTCAGCAAATTGAGTGACAACTAATCATGTACCATTGCAAAGACCAGACTTTGATTCAAATTTCTTAGAAACATAATAGGATCTCCTACCTTTAATTGTATTGAAATGTAAAATACTATTAATGTAGTAGGAGCAATAATCTTTTAGAGGGGTACCAAGCAGTACTAATATATTCCCGCATATCTATTAATATCTTACATCGAAAGAATGTATACCCAGCCTATATGGCGTAGAAAAATTTTAAACGTAATACATGAAATCATAGTAAAAGATTTTAAAAAATAGATTTCACACATACCAAAATATTTGTGAGCTTTTCGCGAAAGCTTTCCACCCAATTTCCTCGACCATTGCTAGTTGTTTGTTTTAGAAAAATAAAACATAGAAATACATTAGAAAAGAGGGAGAGAAAATGGGAGAGAGGGAGAGAGAGACTCTGTGTGTGTTTTTCTAAATCTAATCGAGAATTTAGTGTCTTTAAACTTCTAACTTGAACATATAAAAATGCCACTAACCACATGCATATTTTTAGAAGCATATAAACTTACTTTCAATGGTGCCTTTGGCGTATGTTTCATAGTCGTGATTCTGAAAGCATCCCATACAATCGTGAGTTAAATTCCTACATACCAAAATTAGCATATGTTAAGGAACTTTTTGCATGAACCTGTTATTCTGGAAACTAAATTATCTGTAACTACTATATATTCACTGATTATTTGCTACATACCAAAAATTTTGTTATACTTTCATATCAGATTGATGGTAAAGGCCATACGCAATAGAATGTTCAATATGTATTGAATACGATATATATCATGCACACAACATAAATTTGACACCGCTGTTTTCAAACAAAAGATAGTAAAACACAAATTCCATAACATCCCTTAAGATATTTCATTTCAATCCCACTAAATGCAGCACTGTTATTTATTTATAAGTATCACACATAATACATACGCTAATAATGAATATTAAGCAGCATAGTATTCAGTGAGCAGTTGATATCCGTACTTTCATTTACTTTCCATATCCATTTTGTATTTTCTTTTACTTGTAAGTTTGAACATTGAGGGTACTTTAACAGCGCATAGATGGAAGTCCTTATCATGGCCAGCTCGTTTGCTTAGTTTCAAGTCATGGGTTTTCTTGCAGGCTAAAATGTCTATTGTAAATCCAGTACCAATTAAGTGACATTCAATCGATAGTCCAATGAAAGTTTGAGATAATACTTTGCATATAAAACACCAAATAACCACAATTTCCAAATATACAATGATCCTTACTTACTACAATATTCTGGTATCTGCTGTAGCAAACTGTTTAATGAAGTTTCTACTTTTATACAAGGCTAATTTCATGTTCTAGAAGAATATTGTTTTGATTCCATAGCTGACCGATATTACTTTAGAGGTACCTATAAATCTTTTGGCCAGCTTTTCTCGCATTAGAATTATAAGGTCAAGGCTTTCTTTTGCAGCTGTCATAAACTTGTATTCAATATAAATTAAGTAAGACTAAGGTTAACATGCTGTGTAAAGTTGAAGAATTCAAACCTTAGAAGTAAGAACGACAATACAAGAAGTTACCTATCTATACATGTTTATATAAACTATATTCATCAACATTCAAAATTCATCATCAATAAATGGAAATTGGCACAAGTAACCTAAAATAACATACCAGTACTGTCGATTGTGGTGGTCGAGACATGGTGGCGGAACGAAGAGGCAAAGAGGTAAGGGGAGTATGTGACAAAGAGGAAGCAAACTAACTTTTGTTGAAATAGCTAAGCGGACAACGAGAAAGCGACACGTTGCAGGTCGAAGCAGCTACAGACTAGACGGCAGCGACATATCGGACGGTAGGAAGCTGGCTGATTAGGGATTTTGTGGATTGATTTAGGGATTTGGAAGCAAGGCATGGAAAAAAGATTTGGAATAGATTGTGATATGAGCGAGGAGTGTAATATGTGAGCGGGAATTGTAAAAATGTACCGCCAATGTTTTTCCATTATTCGATACTAATAGTGTGTATTGAGCTGTGTTTGCATATGAATGACTTTTAAACTAGCTAACAATAGCAAGTCATATTACAATGCTATCCCTTCGAGCTAATAATAAACTATTTTCTTGTAGTGTACATATCAAATAGTTGTATAAACTCGAAATCAAAGAACACTTTAGAGAACTCATCGAGATATTCCCAGAATACTCGATTCACAAGATTGACTGAATGAGATGGAGTGTTTATCAATCCAAACGGTATCATGAGCCACTCACAAGAATTATACGAGTGCGGGATGCCATATAAGGAACGCTATCCTCCACAACTCGTAGCTAAAGAAAATTTGTGCAAGGTCAAGCGAAGAAAAGACTTTAGCAACACACAATAGATCAAATGAGATCAACGAGATATAAAGATAAGGGTGAGGTATTCTTCTCAAATGAGAAGAAGTACACTGTCAACATATCATTACTTCGAGTGAAGTAATGCCACAAAGTATAACACCAAATAAGCATCCTAAAAGAATATCTCAAAAGAAACAAGAATGATAATATCAATTGAACTCAATTAATCGCCTCATTCCTTAGTGGATATCCTCGTGGAAGGATAACCGAATAGCTAAGGACTTGGAACGAGGTCAACCCAATAGTCGATTGCCCAATTGGGTGCCAAACCCGAAACGGACTCATAGGAATCAACAAAGCCACAATAACCGAAATTCGAGATACATCATCATCATCTCGAAACTCAAGAACAGATAAAAATACTTCGAAATTAACGTCAACATTAATACATTTAACTATTCTTTTACAACACAAAAATCAGAATTACAGAAACAGGAATAAATAAATAATAAATGCAGCGGAACAACATGATGCAGTGGAATAAATATAATAATAATAATAGTAGAAATCTTCGTCTTCGTCCTCTACAAATAAGGTCTTCAACCCTGAAATGCTCAGGCTGACCCGAGCAAATTGAAAAGAAAAAACACTCGAGTCAGAACTAAAAGATTTTATGTAAGTTAAATCAAAGGTAAATAAATATGAGTGGAACGGTATCAGATATGTTTACGGGATTTGACATCTCCTATCCAGTGTCTAATGTGAGTGCAATAACTTAAGAGATGTTTGGGATTCACATCTCCTAAGGATCCGTTAAACTATCTACTATGTAGTACAATACGCTATTATAATATGTCTACAGTAAAATAAAAGTATTAAAATAGCGTTAAGGCATTACCCATATCCCCCTTAACACATTTTATATATTTCCATAGTCTATGCAGTACCGTAACTCCTTCGTAAACTAGAGGCTATCAGAGGGCACTCCATTAGTATGGTACAAAACAAACTCGTAGAAGGCACTCTAGGGCATGTAAACACGACACTCGAGGCAATGCCAGGGTAGATCTACCAATTGTGGATCCGGACTAGTGGTAACGCATAACAGCTACTACCGCCCACCTCGGACACACTCCCAAATCAAATCAAGGGTGGCCACCAAATCAATCACAAAGTAATAGGATGGTATCGAAGAAATGTGCCCGATTGGAGGTGCGACCTCACTTGGCCTGGCATGGCTCCTATTTTAGTCACATCTAAGCTGACTCACTGGAGTCAAGGTCACGTCATACCTCATCCAGAACTCGTTCGCCAAACCATCCTGCTTCATTTCTGGAATCTCCACCACGTACACAGTTGTGAAAGTGGTTTTCAGTATTGGCAGAGAGTATGACAATATCCGATCCTAGTCTCTTTAACAACCAAACGCTTATTTCACACCGTATGGTTCTTTTACATTTCAAAAATTCAATTCATAAATTTATATCAAAATATCATATTTGATTTCAAATCATATCTCTTTCGAAATCATATTCATTTTCAAAAATCACATTTACTTCCAAAATCATATTTACTCAAATATGTCATTACAAAAAAGGTATCAATTCCAGATTCCAACTTAGGTCGTATCATCATCAAGGATTTAAATATAAATACTTCAACTCTACAAAGTTCACAATTTTAGAAAATAATTTAGATAGTCAAAATAGTTTTAAAATATTTTAAATTAGATTGAAACAATTTAAATAGTAAAATGGTATAATATAGATTTTTAAATAAGGTTTAACTGGTATAATATAGATAAATTTAAATGGATTTAGATTTTATTTAAGTAGATTTTCTAAAATAGATTAAATAAGTTTAAAATAGATTAAATAGATTTAAAATAGATTTAATAAATTCAATTAGTTTAAAATTGGTAAATTTGATTAGATTGGATTAAATAGGTTATAATAGACTAAAATAAATTAAAACAGTTTTAAATTGATTGATATAGTTAACTTAGTTAAAAATAGTTTAAATTAGTTTAAATAGATTTTAAAGTTATATCCAAACATTTCAATAACTCAATTCCGATAGATTCATTTATTTATGCCACTTCAACTTTGAAATTCCAATTTAAATCCTTTTAAAAAATCATTAAATCAATTCCAATTTAAGCCTTTACGTTTGGATTATCGAAACTAATTCAGTTTATATAATCAATTTCTATTTCAAAATACCAGTTAACTAAATTCAAAATTTAAAGATTCAAAAATCATTTAATTTAACCAAATCCGGTGTCCGTATATAATTCTAAACCCTAGAGTCAAGTGATACAGATATTTATCATTTCAATTCGCAATTTACAATTTTACGGTTATATATCATTTCAAACCGCAATCCCGAATTTAAACAATAATCCATAAAATTGCTCGAGTCTATCATTTCAACCCATAACGATTTTTCCCTAATCTATAGATCATTCGGGTATGTATCATTTCAACCCATAGGGAACTTGCAGTTATAATAATAAAAAAAATATAACATCCAGTCATCCAATATCAACAATAAACATTCATCACAATCATCGTCCAAATCAATCAATAAACATCCATAGATAACTGATAATCAATAAAAGGTATTAAATTGACAATTTAAATTCAATATTAAATTAAATGATGATTAAGTGCAATAAGAGCCAAATTTAACTAGAATGACAATTTAAATATACCAAACATTGATCAATAAATTTCAAATTAGATCATAAGTTTAATTTAACTAACATAACAAATTTTTGAAGTTGTGAGTGGGTCAAAACACTCACCTTCGATTTTAAATCGAATTAAAATCTAATTTAAGCCCAATATTTGAACGGTCTCAGAATTCGTCCAAACCAGCATCAAAATGTCCAAAATTTCGATACGATCCCAACGAAATAAACCACGCGTGAATTGGGCCTCGTATGTAAAAGTTTTCGAGTTAGAAGATTTGAAAACGAAATTTAAATTAAATAAAAAAATACACCGAGCATTCCCGAAGCGCCACATCATCGTTTTCATCTTCATTCCCGAATCAATTCCACGCTAACCCTTTTGCGCTCAAAAACAAGATGAAACCCTAGCACCGCCTCATGCTCAAACTCCAGTCGAAAGCCGCCTCGACCTTGCTATCGCGGCCGAGCCTCCCCCACCAGCCGCAGCGTCACCTCCTCGCTCCCCCAAGACCAACGACGTGGATGAAGGAAGCAGCCGCCGCCCCTTAATTTCAACCCTAATCTAATTATCAACGATAATTCGACCCCATCTCGCCCAGCGAACGACACAGATGAACTCCCCTCGGTCCTCTCTACAATACTGTCTCCTCAAATCGACGATTCATCGTCGTTGATCAAACCCCAACGAATGGCCGAGAATTAACCTTCAATTTCTAGACAAACGATGATCCGATTTAAGAAACAAGTCACTGCAGTAGATTGCGCTCGTCGAGAGCTTCAAAATGATATATAATTCGAAATATTTTGAGGAGTTTAAATTTGGAATTGAATTTGAAATTGAATTGAGGGTTTGAAATTTTGGATATGTTCTGCCATTGGAAAGGAGGAGATAGACAGGAAATGTATGTACAAAAATAAGAAATAGAAAGACTTCTTTGGTTTATAACAGGTTATTTATAGGCAGGTTAGAAATAAAAACGAATGGACAAGATTGATTCGAAAGTTGAACGATAAATGACCCGAAAAGCCCGTTCTGTCTTCGGAATGAAAATGGGTCATCCCATATATCAAAATAGCTGTTTTCGATAATTTATACTCAATAGAACATGTTTCAAGTCCAGACTCCACCGTATGGAGAAGTTAGCATAAATCAGCTTATTTCAAATTGATTTCAATTAAATTTAATTAAATTGATTTCTTGGCGTTTCGAGTCCGTATGATCGAACGACAAGTCCGATCGCAATGAAACTTGAAATTCTACAATAATTCACTGTTACAGATCCGATGAAACTGGTTTCGTCGAAATTCGAGATAGTTGCCAAAATGGTATTTTCACGTTAATTAAATAAATTAATATTAAATTAATTAAATCGCCCTTTTAATTCAGTATTTATAAACTAACAATTTTCATCATTTTTGATCACCTAGACATTTACAATAATGTAATACGAATTTTCATGTCAATCCAACATTAACTATTTTTACTGATTACGGTGTTTAATTTCAACTGTAATTAAATCCAATTAACTAAAATTTGTTTCCAATAAATTGATTTATACTTTGATTTAATTTTTTTTATTCAATCAATTATTACTCTAATAACATAGTTAATATTTGTTTATATCTTATTTCACTAATATGCTACAATTTCCTTCTTTTATTTTTATTAACTACTATATTTCCATTATATTGAATTTTGGTCAATTTTAAGCATTAATTATAATTTAAAATCTCAATTAATTCATTTATCTTGATTTTACTCTTTTATTAAGTCAGTTATTTCCTTATGAATATAATTAACATTTATATACATTTTATTACATTCAAACTTCACAGTTATTGTCTTAACTCACATTAATGTAACATTTTATTTCATTTAATTATAATTGATTAAATGAATTGATAACAAATAACAATTGTCACCATTTCTACATTTAATAGCATTTGTAAGTTTATTATTTACCACCAATTGTTATAACAACTTACATAACAATAAATTTATTCAATTACCATTAATTATATATTATCTCATTAATTAATTCAATATTTAAATTTGTTTTCCTATATTCATTTTATAATTAAGTATAACCTTTAATCATTTCAATTGATTGGACTTTCATTCACATTGTTAATAATTAACTTAAATTAACATTATTACATTTCACTTTAATTATTTTTCATTAATATATCACAAATTTTTATTTCTCCCAATATTATATCACAAAATCTTATTAATTTAACTATTTTTAATTATCAAAAATTACGGGTCGTTACACTCTCCCCCACTCAAAACTTTTCGTCCTCGAAAAGAAAAAAGAAGGGAAAAGAAGAGATTAAGTAATCAATACATCTTATTCAAAATATTAAATTTATAAACAATTAATTTACATAATTAAGTAATTTAAATAAAATATATCAATTTATAACAATTAAATCCTTTATACTCAAATTAATACCAGTTTGAAAAATCATTTCACAAAATTTTTCTAAGTCCAAAATTCACGGAAAATTTTGGCAGAGTCTCCTTTGTACGGAGAGGTCTAGGAGAAATAATAATATAAATATTAACAATATATATCATATTTTTCAAAATAATATATCCCAACAACGGGAAAACAATATAATATCGCTATAAACCGTAATCCGAGAATGTACCTAATTGTCAGGCAAACAACGCTTATTTTATGAAACCAATAGCAGTAGCAATTGCTTCCATAAACCTGTATTTCATTTATATAATCCAAAGAAGTCAATAATTATATAATGGTGGAATGTTTAAGTTGTTTCAATAAATAACAAAACAAATCAATACAACAGAATAACAACCACTTGCGACCAAATCATACAATAATCACATGAAATCAATGAAATCAACCATCCATCCAAAGCAAGAAAAACAAATGGTTTGTTCGGGTTTAAACACTTTTAAATCGCATAGAATGACAAACAAACTACTAAGTATACCATCTACTCAAGGGTCTTAGATAAAACTCAACAGATTATTCATACATCCAAACAATTAGAAGTATCCTTGCCCAAACAACCCATAAACCAAAACAACAACAAATTACAAACATCATTTAAGTTCATGTTTACATATTTCCTTTCATATCATTTATTGTTGGTCTATTTTCTTTCTTACAGTGATTATTTTCTTTAATTCACAATTATTTCTTACAAAAATTCAATTACCATTCATTCATATAATACTTAATTCCATTTATTTACATTCAATTATTTACATATGTTATTTACATTTTCTTACATATGTTACTCATATATAATTATTTAAACATATGTAAATCAATTTTTAAAGTACTATATAGGTTTCTCTATAAATAAATTCACGTTCATTCATTCAGTACTTACTCTCATTTATTTTCATTCATCACTTACAAAAATTCTTTTTTTTTACAAAATGAAATTTTCTTTTTATTACTTTACACTCGTTTCTTACATAAGTTATTTCCATTCAATTGTTTATAATAATCACTGAATTCATTATTCAAGTATTACATACCTTTTATTACAGTTTAGTTTAGATTAATTAATCAATATACTTGATTTCCATTAGATATTAATATCCATTAGTGCATAAGTTCATACTTAAGTTTCTTACTTCTTAATTTACATTCATTTCCTTATATAGTGACCGAATATCAAATCCATTTTCTGAATCATTTCAACCTTTCTGAAGTTATAACCATTTACTAAATACAGTACTCATTTTATTATTTACTTTAATTATAAATAGCTTCAAACATTAACTTAAGTTTATAATCATTTACTTACAGTACTCACTTTCTTATTACATTTAATTAGTAGCATTTCAATTTAAACTTAAGTTTATAACAGTTATAATATCAAAATTCTTATTTATAAAGTAATTCTATTGAACACATTCATCACTTAAGTTTTACTTGTATAATATTCTATCACATACTCTAATTAACATTGCAACCTTTATATTTTGGTAAGTTATATGTATAAATGTGTTTTAGAATGCAATAGAAAGTTACACAAGTTTCTCTTATATATTTAGTTAAAAAAATGTTCAATAGTTACCATTTTTTTTTCACTTAATTTTTATTTGCAGTTTTCAAATTTTCAGTTTCCTATCTATTTCATTAATTATTTTAACATCCAATCCTTATTTTCATTTTTTTTTCAGTTTACAAATTTTCAATTCCTTATATTTTCCATTTATTACTTAGCATCCAGTTACTTATATTTTTCTTCATTCTAGAATACTTCCAATTATTAAAATAATTAAGATTTCATTCATTTCAATAATTGAAACTACTAATTATTAGAATATTTAAGAACTAAATAACGAGTTCCATTTTCCAATCATTTTAAAATAAGGTATATGTGTATACTCATAATTTTTATATCCAAACATATTTAAACCTTGAATTTATTATTTGTTCGTCAAAATAAATGTGCAGTAAAACTACTACAACAGCTTTTCCACTTTGAAACTCGAAAATGAACGTCGATGATGCGTGCACTCATCACAGAAATTATTTTCCAACGACAGAGAGGGGAGTACAGAACTTATTTCCTTCCAAAATTCTGTTAAAACATTTCTTCCAAATCACATTGAAATATTTATACCAGAAAATACTTCCAAATAACATCAATATTATATTCCAAAATCATTCGAAAGAAATTTTCAAAAATCTTGGAACTTAAGTTCTAAATGTTCCAATTTATATTTATTTTATTTACAAATCTTATTTTTAACTAATATTTATAAATTTCACTACCTAACAACAAATATGTTACAACCAAATATATCATTTATAAAATTATTATTTTATATACAAAAAATATATAATAGGAAAAATTATTTCATTTACCTACATTTTAAAACAAATATTGGGTCGGTATGCCCTGTTTAGTGTTTAGAAATTCCTATCGATGTCATAGCGTCCTATGCACCAACCAAAATTTATAAATACAAAACGGAACAAATTAACATAATATAGAAACCCTTTTATAACACTAACAAATAAGCCCTCTCATATATATTCACTCAACAAATCATTCTAGGGTATTACTACGCTATTTAATATTAGTCAGACCCCACAAAGCTAAGGTTATCGCTAAACCAAAGCTTTGATACCAACTGTAACGACCTGCCTTTTTGGACGTTTTAGGCAGACACACACGTCAGCTCAAACCATTCAAAAGGGCAGATTGTTATGGGGTAAATAAGAAAAAGAGAAAAAAATAAAACAAATACAGAATCTCGCAACGGAATGACAAAATATAATAACCAAATAACAGTTCATGAAGCTGTTTTATAAATATATTTGAGTATTCTTTTACAACACAAAAATCAGAGTTACAGAAACATGAATAAATAAATAATAAATGCAAATCCATAACGATTTTTCCCTAATCTATAGATCATTCGGGTATGTATCATTTCAACCCACAGGGAACTTGCAGTTATAACAATAAAAAAATATAACATCCAGTCACCAATATCAACAATCAAACATTCATCACAATCATTGTCCAAATCAATCAAACATCAATAGATAACTGATAATCAATAAGAGGTATTAAATTGATAATTTAAATTCAATAGTAAATTAAATGATGATTAAGTGCAATAAATGTCAAATTTAACTAGAATGACAATTTAAATACATGATAACCCGGATTTTTTGACATCTGATAATTGGTTAATTAATTGATTTTTACTATTGAGATACTGATTTATAGATTGAACAAATAGATCTGATAATAGATATTTATATCTATATATATTTAGGTTGATTTTAAATTGAAATTTAATTTGAATTGGAAATTCAAAAGATAAACACCTTAAAATATTTTGGATTTAAAAATATTTTTTTTTATGATTTAATTTCTTTTATTTCTTTTATATATAATTGGTTTTACATTATTTTCTTTAAAGGATTCATTTATATAAATTAAGATAATGTATTTTCTTAATAGAAATATATATATATATATAAGTTTTATAAAAATCATTTAAAAATTTATTAATTCAAGGGAATTACACTTGTAAGTTAAACATATATAGTTTAACAAATGTAAATCAATTAACTCATGCTAGGGACAAATGGAAGCAAATCACACAAGTGTCATTTTGTCTTTTTATTTTCGAAAATAATAAATAAAACTAAACAAGGTTTTAAATACATCCCTACATTTCCTATCTTCCATTTTCAAAAACTTTTACTCAAACCAAAACCTGGAAAGAAAATAAAACCAGGAAATAAAATTTAAGTTTCAGTTGAAAGTCAAATTCAAAATTTAATCAAAGCAACAAGCTCAAGTCTAAAAACAAGTTTAAAGCAAGATCTAATAATCTAAATAACTGATTCAAGTTCAAAATCTAGAAGCAAGCAATCAAATAGTCATCTCAAACATCAGTTAAATCAAGTTAGAAATCTAAATCAAACAGCAGTTCAATGATCAACATTCAAGTTCCAGTTCAAAAAGCAAAGTTCTGTCTTTCTGTTCTAACTATATAAAGGTGAGTAAACTATGCTTAAACAAATTTGATTTGGATTCATATGATAAATGTTGGAAGTTGAATTGTGATGTATGTTTGAAATTATGTATGCATGTTGTTTAAATCTGGATATATGTATATAGGAATGTAGAAACCTGTGTGCATGTATGAATATATCTGTATTACCTCTGTTTTAAGTTATAGAGTTCAAAATTTAAATCAAAAATTCAAATTCTCTCTATCTAGTCTCTGCTAGGGTTAGGAATTCAAACGAATTATGTTTGTTTATACATTTACTAAGATTTAAAATTATTTTTAAGTGAAATAATTTAGTATAATTCTGGAGATATAGATAGGACAGTGGAAAATTTATAAATAGGTAAAACTCAAGTATAAAAATTCTTGGATTCTCCTATATAATCGTAATCTCCATTAAAAACCATGATTTTTAGAAGTTAAATCAAAAATTTTAACTTAGAATCGAGAGAGAATTCATGTGATGAACGGATTTTGGATTTAAAGATTTTTCTGGTGATCGATGAAAGTGGTGGTCTCGGGATCGTGGCTGAGGGTAGCCGGGTGATGGACGAGATCGGGAAAAATGGTCAGAAAAATTCCTGATCATCATGGAGGAGGGACGAAATTGATTTAGGGTTTTAAACCTATGTTAGGACGAGGTCGGAATTTGGTAATGCTGTATCATCGTAAGTGGACCGGAGTTGATCGCACTGATAGGGATCGACGCGTGGATGATCAACGAAGCTCTGGCTGGAGTTGCGTAGCCTTGGGTGGTCGAGATCGTCGGAGCGAGGCGTTTTCGTTGAGGAGGTTTTGGGTTCCTAGTGGCGCTGAGTAGCTCGATTTCGATTTTCTATGTGTATCGTTGATCTGGGTGTTTGGGTGAGTCAGAGAGATCGTCGGTGATGTGTCGAAGGTCGCGATGGTGATCGAAGTCGATCGGAGCTCATGTGCACATGCACGTGTGTGCGTGTGTCAAGTTGGTAGTTGCTATATTGATTAGGGAATCAGAGAAGACGGAATGTATCGGGGAAGTTAGTGTTTTACTCGAGTCGTACGTGAGTTTTATCGAAGGGAAATGGATGAGAGTTTAGCTCGAGTGAGGGCTCGGGTATTTTGGGTTTTGGCTCGAGTTTCTATATTTCAAGTGAAAGCAAATTTTGTTAACAAGTTTTAAAGTTAAATAAAAATCAAGTTTTAAAACAGAATTTTTAAACTAGTTCTTTCAATTAATAATTGATTATTTTAGAAGCTTGGCTAAGTAAAAAAATAGGTATTTATTTTAGCATAGATTAATTAAGTTAAATCTTAAGTTTATTTAAAACTTAATTAATAATGTAATTAAGTAATAATTAAAAATGATGAAGTGTTTTATCATTAAACTTAAGGACTCTTGTTAATCTACAAGTTAATGATAATTAATACCAAGTTTATTAAATTCTGATGAAGATTAAGAAAGTGGTTAAGATAAATGATTTATCTTAAACTTAATTAAGGTCTTGGATAATTAATGATTAATTAAATTAATGAAGTAATTAAAGAGAAATTAATTAATTAATGATTAAGGATTAATTAATTAATAATTAAGGGTTATAAATTAATTATAGATTAATTAATTGGAAATTAGGGATTACTTAATTAGAGATTAATTACTTAAATGATAATTACTTAATGTAAGTAATGAAGGAAAAACTTTGAATTTAATTAAGGATTAATTAATTAATGAAGGTGATCAAATAATTACTTAATTGAAAGTAATTAGTGGTTAATTAATGGAAGTAATTAAGGAGTAATTACTTAGTAAAGTTAATTAATTAACTATAGGGTTGATTAATTAAGGAGTGGTTGATTAATCTTGCTTATGGATGATTGAATGCCTTGAATTATATGATATCTCTGATATGTGATATGTGATGCTTTGTGATTTGAGATGAATTGTTGTGTATAAATTGTATTGTTTAAACTTAAACTTTTGGTTTAATAAATAACATTGAATTCGAAGAGACCGGGGTCGGGTATCAATAAATACCCGAAACCACTTCGATTAGTAATCTATAATTCTTTATAGATTTGATTTGTAAATTAAATAGGCTGGAATGGAAAAAATTAAGTAAACTGGACCATTTAAACTAAGTAAGGGTACTTAGAGGTTGATTTGTGAAAATAAGTGTTGACTATAACAAGTTGTGAACTTATAGTGAAGTACGAGTTACCCGAGTTTTAAAGAAGTTTTGTGCATTAGAATTTCATGTTATATGGGTTTACTCACGCTGGTTTCCAGCCTGACTCGAGTGTTACTTTAATGTAATGCTCGGGTCAGACCGAGTATTACAAATTTCCAGGTAAGGACGTTCTGGAGCTCAGGAGGCGAGCTGGATGGCAGGAATGTATGGAGTGTATTCCGCTGTGATATATTGTAGTTGTTTGGGACATGTTAATTGTATCTGTCCAGTGATTTGTGTATATGTTGTAACTCTGATGTATTTTATATGAATTGGAAAAATGCTATTATTTGATATTATATTTTGATCCACTGCGAATGTGAGATTCTGTGTTTTGTTTTATGTTTCTTCTTCTACCTCTTTTCTTCTTTTCCCTAACTATCTAGAATTTTCGGGTCGAAAATTTCGGGTCGTTACATTTGGTATCAGAGCTGAAGGTTAAGCGAGAACCTTGGCTCTAGTGGGTTTACTCATTAAGGATAGGGTCAATAGTACCCTAAAATGAGTTGAGGGTGTTATATATGAGAGCATACTTGTTATTTTCTTATATAAAGATTTTAAAATGGTTTTAAAAATAAATGATTTTTATATAAGTTTATCTTTTGATATATAAAGAAATAATTTTCCTAATTATTAAATGTATTAAAGAAATTGGTTGTTAAATCATTGGAATTAAATAAATAATGAGAATTAAGTGGTAATAGTAATACAATCAAATTGAATGAAGATAAGTTTGAAATGGATCCAAACTGAAACTAAATTCCTAAATTTGTAGAAGTGTTTCAGAATAAGATAATAATGAATTGGTATCCAGATATGATAATCTCGGTTATTATCATAAATGGTTGTTGTGTTTAATAATGAAATACTTGTTAATGATTAAGCAAAATGAAATGTTTAAGGAAGTAAACATTTAGGTGAGTATGACTTATAAATTTGGAAATCAATTTGGAATTTGATTTGGTGTTTGAAATAAATTTGGAAATTTCAAAATGAAATTGTTTAAAGATTTAAGTTGTTAACTTAAAAGTAAAGGTATATATTGAAAAATGAATGATGAAATAAAATGGGAGTTGGATATTTCTATGATTAGAACTCATTTTATAGATAAGTGATATGGTTAATAACTTTATAAAAGAGTAATCAAATTTGAATATTTGATTTGGAATAAACAAAGTTATATATCTTTGTTATATATGATAAACTTCCCTTGTTGAATCTATAGCCTGAAGAAAAAGTTTTTGAAAGTATTTGTAGTATAAAGAGGAAATTAATACAAGTATGAAGTGATCCAAAGATTTTTCAAGGTTATATATATATATATAGATGGTTTTATGATAATGATTTTGGAAAAAGGTTTTGGAACCTATGGATTTTGGAAAAGGCTTTTGATTTTTGGGAACATAAAATTTTGGAAGTTTGAAAAGCCTAGTTTGAGAATTATCGATTTTGGGAATCGATTTTGTGTAAAGGAGATTTTGATATAAATCATAAAGGGTATGATTTGAAGATACTATAAGTATATAGTATAAAGTGTTTTGAGAATGGCTTTGGGGAAAAAGGCGCTCCCTTGAAATGAACTTCTCAGGAGTGCCACAGGGTGGTAATGCCTTGAACCCTAAGGGGGGTTCTAAAGTTGATCCTGTGAGGAGTCCGGACAAACTAGTTCCTGAGGATTGTTGGGTAGCGAAAGTCGAGGGCGCTGATGGCTACAGGGGCATTTGGGTTATGCTGTGACGACAGTGTAACTTGATCTCGTTGCGATCTACTGTGTGGACCATAGCGAAAATCGTATAGAGGATGAGTGCCAACAGTCTACACTTGATTTTGCCGGGATGGCAACGTAACATCGGCAGGCTGCGATCTATGGTCGAGTGGAGGAGTTTCATTCTTTTGGCAGTGAAATTCAAGGGCGCTGATGCCTACAGTTATATGGTTTTTTGCTGTGATAGCAATGTAAAGCCCGGCTATAACTGCGATCTATAGCGGATTCCATGGTGTAATCGAGGGGCGCAGAAGCCTACAGTTATATATGGATTTTTCCGGGATGGCAACGTAACCATCGGGTTAACTACGACCATGGAAGGGGTGATGATTTCCAGAGCATTTTCACCAAAGATGTTTCCTCTATTTTCAAAAATGTTTTCTATATTTTCAGTAAAATTATTTTCCAAGTATTTTCACTAGGTGTTGAAAATGAGTCTGCTAAGTACTTATAGATTTTCAGTCCTACGCCTGATCAACGTATAACCGAATTTCTGTGAGAACAAGGATGGACTGGTTGAAACATCGAGTTATAAAAAAAATTATTTTTATAAAACTATTTTGGCAATATATATATATATATATATAGATTTTTAAAAGTGTTTTAAAAATTCTTAATAAAAGAGTTTATAGTTGAAAATGATCAAGGAGTAATTTAAATGATAATAAACATTGTAATAAAATTCCGACTTCGTTCCTTTTCGAGGACGAAAAGATTTAAAGAGGGGAGGAATGTGATAACCCGGATTTTTTGACATATGATAATTGGTTAATTAATTGATTTTTACTATTGAGATACTGATTTATAGATTGAACAAATAGATCTGATAATAGATATTTATATCTATATATATTTAGGTTGATTTTAAATTGAAATTTAATTTGAATTGGAAATTCAAAAGATAAACACCTTAAAATATTTTGGATTTAATTTTTTTTTTATGATTTTATTTTTTTATATATAATTGGTTTTACATTATTTTCTTTAAAGGATTCATTTATATAAATTAAGATAATGTATTTGCTTAATAGAAATATATATATAAGTTTTATAAAAATCATTTAAAAATTTATTAATTCAAGGGAATTACACTTGTAAGTTAAACATATATAGTTTAACAAATGTAAATCAATTAACTCATGCTAGGGACAAATGGAAGCAAATCAAACAAGTGTCATTTTGTCTTTTTATTTTTGAAAATAATAAATAAAATTAAACATGGTTTTAAATACATCCCTACATTTCCTATCTTCCATTTTCAAAAACTTTTACTCAAACCAAAACCTGGAAAGAAAATAAAACCAAGAAAGAAAATTTAAGTTTCAGTTGAAAGTCAAATTCAAAATTTAATCAAAGCAACAAGCTCAAGTCTAAAAACAAGTTTAAAGCAAGATCTAATCATCTCAATAACTGATTCAAGTTCAAAATCTGGAAGCAAGCAATCAAATAGTCATCTCAAACATCAGTTAAATCAAGTTAGAAATCTAAATCAAACAGCAGTTCAATGATCAACATTCAAGTTCCAGTTCAAAAAGCAAAGTTCTGTCTTTCTGTTCTAACTATATAAAGGTGAGTAAACTATGCTTAAACAAATTTGATTTGGATTCATATGATAAATGTTGGAAGTGGAATTGTGATGTATGTTTGAAATTATGTATGCATGTTGTTTAAATCTGGATATATGTATATAGGAATGTAGAAACCTGTGTGCATGTATGAATATATCTGTATCACCTCTGTTTTAAGTTATAGAGTTTAAAATTTAAATCAAAAATACCAATTCTCTCTATCTAGTCTCTGTTAGGGTTAGGAATTCAAACGAATTATGTTTGTTTATACATTTACTAAGATTTAAAATTATTTTTAAGTGAAATAATTTAGTATAATTCTGGAGATATAGATAGGACAGTGGAAAATTTATAAATAGGTAAAACTCAAGAATAAAAATTCTTGGATTCTCCTATATAATCGTAATCTCCATTAAAAACCATGATTTTTAGAAGTTAAATCAAATTTTTTAACTTAGAATCGAGAGAGAATTCATGTGATGAACGGATTTTGGATTTAAAGCTTTTTCTAGTGATCGATGAACGTGGTGGTCTCGGGATCGTGGCTGAGGGTAGCCGGGTGATGGACGAGATTGGGAAAAATGGTCAGAAAAATTCCTGATCATCATGGAGGAAGGACGAGATTGATTTAGGGTTTTAAACCTATGTTTGGACGAGGTCAGAATTTGGTAATGCTATATCATCGTAAGTGGACCGGAGTTGATCGCACCGATGGGGATCGACGCGTGGATGATCAACGAAGCTCTGGCTGGAGTTGCGTAGCCTTGGGTGGTCGAGATCGTCGGAGCGAGGCATTTTCGTTGAGGAGGATTTGGGTTCCTAGTGGCGCAGAGTAGCTCGATTTCGATTTTCTATGTGTATCGATGATCTGGGTGTTTGGGTGAGTCAGAGAGATCGTCGGTGATGTGTCGAAGGTCACGACGGTGATCGAAGTCGATCGGAGCTCCTGTGCATGTGCACGTGTGTGCGTGTGTCAAGTTGGTAGTTGCTGTATTGATTAGGGAATCGGAGAAGAAGGAATGTATCGGGGAAGTTAGTGTTTTACTCGAGTCGCACGCGAGTTTTATCGAAGGGAAATGGATGAGACTTTGGCTCAAGTGAGGGCTCGGGTATTTTGGGTTTTGGCTCAAGTTTCTATATTTCAAGTGAAAGCAAATTTTGTTAACAAGTTTTAAAGTTAAATAAAAATCAAGTTTTGAAACAGAATTTTTAAACTAATTCTTTCAATTAATAATTGATTATTTTATAAGCTTGGCTAAGTAAAAAAAATAGGTATTTATTTTAGCATAGATTAATTAAGTTAAATCTTGAGTTTATTTAAAACTTAATTAATAATGTAATTAAGTAATAATTAAAAATGATGAAGTGTTTTATCATTAAACTTAAGGACTCTTGTTAATCTACAAGTTAATGATAATTAATACCAAGTTTATTAAATTCCGATGAAGATTAAGAAAGTGATTAAGATAAATGATTTATCTTAAAGTTAATTAAGGTCTTGGATAATTAATGATTAATTAAATTAATGAAGTAATTAAAGAGAAATTAATTAATTAATGATTAAGGATTAATTAATAATTAAGGGTTATAAAATAATTAGAGATTAATTAATTGGAAATTAGGGATTAATTATTTAGAGATTAATTACTTAAATGATAATTACTTAATGTAAGTAATGAAGGATAAACTTTGAATTTAATTAAGGATTAATTAATTAATGAATGTGATTAATTAATGAATGTGATTAATTAATGAATGTGATTAATTAATGAATGTGATTAATTAATGAATGTGATTAATTAATTAATGTGATTAATTAATGGGTAATTAATGAAGGTGATTAAATAATTACTTAATTGAAAGTAATTAGTGGTTAATTAATGGAAGTAATTAAGGAGTAATTACTTAGTAAAGTTAATTAATTAATTATTGGGTTGATTAATTAAGGAGTGGTTGATTAATCTTGCTTATGGATGATTGAATGCCTTGAATTATGTGATATCTCCGATATGTGATGCTTTGTGATTTGAGATGAATTATTCTGTATAAATTGTATTGTTTAAACTTAAACTTTTGGTTTAATAAATAACATTGGATTCGAAGAGACCGGGGTCGGGTATCAGTAAATACCACAAACCACTTCGATTAGTAATCTATAATTCTTTATAGATTTGATTTGTAAATTAAATAGGCTGGAATGGAAAAAATTAAGTAAACTGGACCATTTAAACTAAGTAAGGGTACTTAGGGGTTGATTTGTGAAAATAAGTGTTGACTATAACAAGTTGTGAACTTATAGTGAAGTACGAGTTACCCGGGTTTTAAATAAGTTTTGTGCATTAGAATTTCATGTTATATGGGTTTACTCACGTTGGTTTCCAGCCTGACTCGGGTGTTGTTTTAATGTAATGCTCGGGTCAGACCGAGTATTACAGATTTCCAGGTAAGGACGTTCTGGAGCTCAGGAGGCGAGCTGGATGACAGGAACGTATGTAGTGTGTTCCGCTGTGATATATTGTAGTTGTTTGGGACATGTTAATTGTATCTGTCCAGTGATTTGTGTATATGTTGTAACTCTGATGTATTTTATATGAATTGGCAAAATGCTATTATTTGATATTATATTTTGATCCGCTGCGAATGTGAGATTCTGTGTTTTGTTTTATGTTTCTTCTTCTGCCTCTTTTCTTCTTTTCCCTAACTATCTGGAATTTTCGGGTCGAAAATTTCGGGTCGTTACAAAATATAACAAACATTGATCAATAAATTTCAAATCACGTCATAAGTTTAATTCAACTAACATAAGAAATTTTAGAAGTTGTGAATGGGTCAAAACACTCACCTTTGATTTTAAATCGAATTAAAATCCAATTTAAGCCTAAGATTTGAACAGTCTCAGAATTTGTCCAAACCAACGTTAAAATGTTCAAAATTTCAATACGATCCCAACGAAACAAACCGCCCGTGAATTGGGCCTCCTATGTAAAAGTAATTCGAGTTGGAAGATTTGAAAACAAAATTTAAATTAAATAAAATAATAAACCGAGCATACCCGAAGCACCACGTCACCGTTTTCATTTCGTTAACCCTTTCGCATGCGAAAACTGGATGAAACCCTAGCGCCGCCTCGTGCTCGAGCTCCAGCCGAAAGTCGACTCGACTTTGCTATCGCGGCCGAGCCTCCCCCACCAGCCGCCGCGTCACCTCCTCGCTCCCCCAAGACTAACGACGTGGATGAAGGAAGCAGTCGCGCCCCTTAATTTCAACCCTAATCTAATTATCGACGACAATCCGACCGCCATCTCGCCAAGCGTACCACACAGATGAACTCCCCTCGGTCCTCTCTACAAAAGTGTATCCTCAAATCGACGATCCATCGTCGTTGATCAAACCCCAAACGAATGGCCGAGAATTAACCTTCAATTTCTGGACAAACGATGATCTGATTCGAGAAACAAATCACTGCTATAGATTGCGCTCGTCGAGAGCTTCGAAACGATATATAATTCGATATATTTTGAGGAGTTTAAATTTGGAATTGAATTTGAAATTAAATTGAGGGTTTGGAATTTTGGATATGCTCTGCCATTGGAAAGGAGGAGATAGACAGGAAATGTACGTACATAAATAAGAAATAGAAAGACTGCTAGGGTTTATAACAGGTTATTTATAGGCAGATCAGAAATAAAAATGAATGGACAAGATTGATTCGAAAGTTGAACGATAAATGACCCGAAAAGCCCGTTCTGTCTTCGGAACGAAAATGGGTCATCCCATATATCAAAATAGATGTTTTCGATAATTTTAAACTCAATAGAACTGGTTTCAAGTCTAGATTCCATTGTATGGAGACGTTAGCATAAATCAGCTTATTTCAAATTGATTTCAATTGAATTTAATTAAATTGATTTCTAGGCGTTTCGAGTTCGTATGATCGAACGACAAGTCTGATCGCAACAAAACTTGAAATTTTACAATAATTCACAGTTACGGATCCGATGAAACTAGTTTCGCCGAAATCTGAGACAGTGACCAAAATGGCTATTTTCACGTTAATTAAATAAATTAATATTAAATTAATTAAATCGCCCTTTTAATTCGGTATTTATAAACTAACAATTCACTCTTTTATTAAATTAGTTATTTCCTTATGAATATAATTAACATTTCTATACATTTTATTACATTCAAACTTCGCAGTTATTGTCTTAACTCACATTAATGTAACATTTTATTTCATTTAATTATAATTGATTAAATGAATTGATAAGAAATAACAATTGTCACCATTTCTACATTTAATAGCATTTGTAAGTTTATTATTTACCACCAATTGTTATAACAACTTACATAACACTAATTTTATTCAATTACCATTAATTATATATTATCTCATTAATTAATTCAATATTTACATTTTTTTCCTATATTCATTTTATAACTAAGTAAAACCTTTAATCATTTCAATTGATTGGACTTTCATTCACATTGTTAATAATTAACTTAAACTAACATTATTACATTTCACTTTAATTATTATTTCATTAATATATCACAAATTTTTATTTCTCCTAATATTTAATCACAAAATTTTATTAATTTAACTATTTTTAATTATCGAAAATTACGGGTCGTTACATCCAGGTTTAGAGGAACCACCAGAAGCATCCATCACGATGAGCTTTCCCGAATAAGGACCCTTAGAAGAATTGGTGAATTTGGAAGACCAATGTCCCTCTTGTTTGCAAGTGCGGCAAACGATAGGGTTTGAACACTCTCAAATAAAGTGATTATGAGAACTACAGTTGAAACTAGCTTGTGAGAATGATGGCTTGCACCAGAATGAGAACTAGAGGCAAGATGCCTCTTCTTCTTCTGAGGAAAAGATTGGGATGGTTGGAAGGAAAGTTTTCTCTTGTTTGGGTTCTTGTGAACGTCAGCCTCATCACTACTATCCCCTTTCTTCTCGACGGCTTCATGGTGAAGCGCCGAATCAACAAGCTCTTTGAAGGATAACTTAAGCTAGAGCAAAAGCGACTTCTTCAAATATTCCTTAAGTCCAGATGCGAATTTAAGATTCTTCTTATATGGTGTGCTAATAAACTCAAGCCCATACTTGGATAGGAACTCAAAGGAGGATACAAAATCTGACACAGAGGATTTGCCCTACTTTAACTCGAGGAAGCGACGGGCAAGGAAAGCCTTCTCGGATTTTGGCATGAACTTGAGCTCAAAACTATCTTGGAAATGCTGCCAAGTAAGAGTAGACTCGTCTATCTCGGCAATAAGGAGCTCGTGCCAGTCTAGTTCTCGTTCTTGCAGCATACTCGATGCCACAAGAACATGGTGATGATCGGATATCTCCATGTGAGTAAAGATACGCTCGCATGTTCGGAGCCAAGCCTACATCTCTAAAAAGGACTTAGAGCCTTTGAACGGTTTGCCTCCAAGATGGGTGAAGTTGTTGCATATTCACGCAAATGCGGATTTGCACGGAGGAGAGGTATGAGTAGGAGCAGGAGGCTGAGTATTCTTAAGAAGCTCAAGGATCTGGTCGGTCGACGTATAAACTCCTTCGGGACGAGAACCACTGGACGGTCCCGCCTCCGAAGTGCGACCTCTTCCTCTTTCAGCCATTTTCTGAAAGTTAATTTACGATAGGATTATTCACAGGGGTAGATATTAGCAATTCATATACATTAAACAAGGAATATTACGAAATTGGGTTCACCTCGGTTTGGGGATCATATTTACACTTGTATCATATTTGATGTATAGTAATTGTGTATACTGTTATGCGTTTATTACATTTTATTCTGAATCCAGCACTGATACCAAGCTGTGAAGCCTCACCCCGAGACCCACATTAACAAAGAGAATTACTGAGTAATTATGTCTGCTAATGTGGAGAATAGGGCTGGTTAAGGGCGACCATATAATCTTGCATTAGACAAGAGCTAAGTATGTCGATTTAGTACTCAATTTTTTTTTCATTTCATCTCAAGTATTCGACATACTTAATTCCTATCTAATACACTACTATGGTGGCTACAGGATCGATTCAGAAACAAAACATAATAACAATATCGATCATGAATCACAAAACATCAAACACAGATGATATACATACACATCTACATCAAATATAATACAACATGTCACAAGTGGTATTATGACTACAATATATACATGCATCCCTACAAAAGAATACATACATCACAAGGTTCCCAACAAAACAACTACTACACAAAAACTATGCCATCTATCCAAGGTAGAAGGAGAAATCCAAAAGTAAAGCTAGCAAAGGTCCAAATATCCCTAACCTACAACTCGGTCTGACCCGAGTAAAAAATACCCGGGTCAGGCTAACTAGAAAATGAAATTAGCTAGAGATAAGAGGGATATAAGTGCATAAGGGAAATCTCCCTTTAATTATAAAGGAATGGTACAAGTATGGTTCAATTACAATGCCATGGTATAGATTCATAAAGGGTTGTCGCATGAACAGATTTAGTTCATCGTAAGAAATTCATACTCAAGGACATTCAATATAAATGTAAGTAACCATACAAAATCCTTATGAGAAAATCATCAAAATCTCCAAACTAGAATCTCATGGAACTCTAAAAAGAGTTCAAATCTAATAAAATGAAATCACGATATATAAATAACATCTCATTTAGCTCTAGGCTATCGATGTACCAAAGATATCTCAAAAATGGTGAAATCGTAATTAACTCAGAAAACCCGGATTGGCCAAATCCCCGATTGCAATGCCGAGGCAATGCTGCATGTGCCAAACTCTTGTCTAGTGCTATTTATAAATTAGGTACCTATCTCGTGGACCCAAAAGGTCATACTCGTGGTGACCGAAGTCACATAACTCGTGGTGACCGAAGTCACATAACTCAGATGACCCAAAAGTCTATAGCACTGGCATACTCGTGGATGTGTCACAAACTCTCGGAAAGGAACCCGAAAAGTGTTAAGGTGCGTCCCATACCACACGTTCACACTAAATGGTTTACTAACCGCTAGTTAACTCCACATCATAAAAATAAAATCTCAAACCTCATAAATCTCAGAATACTCATATATCTTGCCTCATATCATCGGCAAGTGCAAATAAATCTCATAGTGGTTTCTCATAACCCATAATTCCCAAAAAGGGAAATCTCATCTCAAGACTCGCCTCGTCTCGTCGGCGAGTAAAACAACATATATAAGTGGTTCTCATTGATTATTACCCCTATAATAGGAGATCTCGAATCTCTCAATTTGCCAAATATTGGCTAACTCAGATAATTCTTATAACAGGAATTAAAAATCTCAATTATCAACTCAATATAATATACTCAAGATGTTTCGATCGTACAAGTCCGGAATTAATCGAAAAAGTAAACTCACGTGTCCCATTCCACGTGTTTACTAAATCGTTTAATTCTCTTTCTCATACGTCCGAAACATGCAGAAACATGTATTATTACGTAGAAAATAATTTATTATAGAAAACAAGCTTTTAAAACTATTTTCGAAATCGTTTGGAAAATAACTTTTGAAATTCTCTTATTATAGATAATGTATAATTTTAATAGCTTTAAATTAATTATATTTATTATAAAATATTTATTTCGAAAGCTAAAAAAAATCTATCGAAAACGGTTTAGTAAGCACGTGCAAAGAAACAACCAAAATTCAATGAAATTACTCATAAAATCACCATACGAAAATCTCCTGAAGACTCACCAATCCGAAATACGGATAAGTGGTAATATTGGCTCTTCCATCTTAGGATCAAGCTGATCAAAAACATCATCGAAAAAAAATCCGTGTAAAACAATTCAAATGTTCAGCTGGAGCAAAACATACACCCATTCAAAGTTCCAAGCAAATTTTCAACTAGTTACAAAGGTTTAAAAGCTTTGAAATTTTGCAGGTATAGAGTTCAACAACTCTACTTTAAATAAAAAAATGGATATAATCGGACAAGAAACGAGAGAGATATGATCTCTCAAAGTTGGACTTGCAGCCAGATTTCTCTGTCAACGGCTGGAGCAAAACATGCTCCAATTCAAAGTTTGACAGCACGTTTCTATAGGCTACGGAGGTCGGAATTAACTGAAATTTAACATGCATAAAGATCAACAACAATACTTTAAACTGCAAAAAGAATCATGCAATTTAGAAAAGGTATGAGAAAGTTATGATGTCTCATAGTTGAACCCAGGCAGTGTTTTCACTGTAAAAATCTGGGCAAAAACATGATCCGAATCAAATTCAGCAGCATATTTCTATAAGCAATATTGGTGGAAATTACTTGAAATTTAACATGCAAAAAGCTTAACAACTACACTTTAAACTGCAAAAAGAATCACGCAATTTAGATAAGGTATGAGAAAGTTATGATGTCTCAAAGTTGTACCCGGGCAGTGTTTTCACTGTAAAAATCTGGGCAAAAACATGCTTCGAATCAAAGTTCGAAAGCATATTTCTATAAGCTATATAGGTCGAAATGACCTGAAATATAACATTCATAATCTATAAAAGATGGTCTGCAAGACAAAAAATCCGGCAGCATTTCGTTGCCGGAATAGAGAGATACGACTGTACAAAGTTGCAACTCAAGATAGTTTACACAATTAAAATAGTTCAAAAACAATTTTTTTTTAGCAAATTTTTGATTTCAACATGCCATTTTTGGCATTGCATGAGTTAGATTTTGTGATTGATACTCACCTGATGATTTAGCGAAGAATTTAGGTGTAAGCAATGATCTTTGGTGGAGAAATGGAGCTCTAGGCACATGTATGTGCTGAAAGAAGAACATGCAATACAAAACAAACTGGTTACATACAATTCATATCTAATTCTAAGATTTTGATGAAATAATTCTGTAGTATTGGTGGAGATTACCTTCTATTCTCTTAATTTGGTGATTTTCTTCTAAAGTTAGCAGCAAAATTGAGTGGGAATTGATTTTATTTGAAGAAGGCCATTACTTTTCTATTTTTTTTGTTTTCTTTACTGTAAACTTTTTGTTTGAGAAAGAGGAGAGAAACAAACAACGTACAGACACAAGTTTCTGACCAGAAGCCTCTAGACAATGGGCTAATGGATTCAAATTTACCCAAATGAGCCCAAGGACACAGTACTTAGACAAAAATAAAGGCTATGTTCATATTTTAACTTATTTTATCACTAAATGCACACTTTTCTTCATTTTAAAACTAAACAAAAATGTATACAACCAATTGTTATGAAATAAAATTGTTATTGTAATAAAAATAAAATTTATTTTAACTATAAAAAATCACTTTTAACAATAAAACCTTATTTTTGACTATATTACACAATTTACACTATTTTAGTGTAAAACACCATTTTAATGCAATAACTTGTACAAAAATTATTTTCTTGTCAAATAAATTACATTAAATCATTCCAATTTTATTTTATCATCAAAATACTATTTTTAAACCATATTTCATCTTTTATATTAATAAAGTACAAATTTACTTCATTTTTCCCTTTTTAAAAATCAATAAATGGTTAATATTGGCATTAATTTCCAATATTATTGCATTTACCCAAATAAAATTACAAATTGATTATTTTCACTCCAAATTCTCAAAATAAAGTTTTTAAAACTTTATTTCCATCAATTTATATTTATTTGTACAATTTAATGTTGAAATACATCTCTTGATTAATTTATTAACTCAAATTAACAAAATTCCAATATTTTCATCTTATTTAACCAGATCTCCTAACAATCAAATTTCAAGCCCAATAGTTATTCTCAAACACATTGTTTATTTAAAATAAACAAATTTTTACCAATTTATCTCCTCCATTTTATTTTATTAAATAAACACCCTTTAATAATCACATATTTCTTTTAAAAATTATTAAAAGAAGTAATTGGCAACAATTAATACAATTATTGCATTTTCTCCCAATAAAACCCATTCACCAATCATTATTATCCCAAATAAATAAAATAAAGTTCCAAACTTTATTTTTCTCATTTTATCTCCAAAATTCATTGTTTATTCCAAATAAACAATTTAAAATTTCCAATTTTATTTTTAACTACAATATTAAATTATAACCACCATTATAATTTAATATTAATAGGTAGTCTCCAAACCAGAGTTGTTACATCAACCATATTCCAAAACCATATTCAACTCACTAATTTATTTAATTATTTCATTAATTCATTTCAAATCACTATCACATTTATTTCCCAAAATTTATTTTATTTAACCTTACTCAGGCTAATTTCTTTTCAAAAATCCTTTTATTAATTCATTTTATTTAACTTAATATAAATTTCATTTCAAATTCGCTTTTCCTAACATCCATATTCAACAATTTAAAACATTGTTTTAACCTTCTAATTCTTAAATTTTATAAGTTATCGAGCTTATTTCCTCATATTTTCATAAAAAACTAAATGAAAACCCCATAGTTTAAACACCTTATTCTTATTTATTTCAAATCATTTTTGAAATCATATATATACCTAATTCCTTAAGAATATCAAATCATACTTTTGAATTTCAAAATTAAAACCAGTTTTACCAAAACAAAACTCCAATGGTAGCAATTCCTCTCTTGAAAACCCAAAAATGAACGTCGATGATGCTGTAGTCATCACCGAAATTATTTTCCAATGACCGAAGTGAGTACAGTGCTTTCAATCTCTTTAAAAGTTCCTTTTAAAAATATTTCCATTCAAAAATATTTTCAAATAATAATAATATTATTATTATCCCAAACTTGAAAAAAAACAATTTTCAAAACCAACAGGATTTAAGTTCTCAATTTCCCAGCTTTAAAATTCTTTTTAATTTATAAAGCGCTTTATAAATCATATTTGCAAAATTTCACTATGGTTATATAAAACCATTTTCTTAATTGTTTATCTTTGTTTTCATTATAGGAATAACAACTTTTATTCAATTACAAATAATAAACAACAAATGATAATAATCAAACATTATCATTTTCTAACAACAGGCACACCATATATACCATAGTAATTTCTCAAAGGGGCATTTCACTAGAAGGACAAACTTTGCAGTCCAATTTGTTTCTAGGACACACATCCATAGAAATTAATTTCAAGGCCAAAGTCAGTAGAATAATTACTTGTAAGGACAAATTCAGCAATCCAATTATTTTCAAGGACATAATTTTATAGTTTTTTAGGCCTTAGAAACTAATTTTTTGCATTTTGTCCTTAAAAGTAATTATTTCAGTTGTGTGTCCTAGAAACTAATTGCGCTTGTTAAAGAGGCCCTTGTGGCTAATTTCCACTTTCTCAAAGTTATTCCTTTATATATAAAATATAATCAAGGTAAAATTATTCCATATACCCTATTTCAAACAATACTATGTCGAATTGCTCTGTTCAAGTGTTTAGAGACCCCTATTAATAATGTTAATTACTCGTATTGACCAAAATCCATAAGCCACTAAACAAATCAACCAACAAAATATAAAACATTTTTATATCACGAACAAATACGTGCTCATATATATACACACTCAAACTCATTCTGGGGTGCCACTGACCCTATCTCTAATGAGTACCCCACCAAAGCCATGGTTCTTGCTTAACCTTCAGCTCTGATACTAAATGTAACGATCAGGAATTTTCGACCCTCGAAAATCGACATTAATACGTCCACAGTATTACGTGCCGAGCAAGCGAATGCCGGGAAAAACCGATTGTTAGAGAAAAGAAAGAAGGAAGAAGATAAGAAGAAAACTAAACAACACAGAATCTTACAATCACAGCGGAACAATATATAGTATTATATCAATGATCTTTACAAAATAGAAACTGTTATATACATACATCCATCAGAGTACAACAACAATCATTATCATCAGCCTGGACATTTATAACTACCCGTCCTCACAATTACTGATAATTTCAATACAAAACAGCGGAAATAAACATATACGTAAATACGTCTCTTGCCTCCAACTCGTCTCTTGAAGCTCCAAAGCATCCAAACTAATCTGTAATATGCTTGGTCTGACCTGAGCGTTATAATAAGATAACACCCGAGTCAGTCTGGAAAACCAGCATGAGGAAACACACCCATTGGATATAAAGTTGTAAGGAGAATCTTTGAAATCAAAAGTATCTCGTAAGACCATGCCGCACATAAACATGAATGGGTTTTTACCTTACGGTAACTAAAATTTTCTATAGAAAATCCATTTGAATTATAATAATGTCTAGGGGTCAAAGTAAAATATGAATATAGCTCAAATGCTTGCATCTTACGTTTCAGCATAGTTGGGCACAACTAAGTCCGTACGACGCTTATTGGAGAATGGATTCTATATAATGACTGGGCTACTGGGGTACCGCCCGTCATGGTGCATCCCTAGACAAATAACACCGAGGTCGAACCTCTCGACCCCTGCCAACACATGACCGGCCTACCCTTTACTAGATAGTACCGAATAAGATCACCCCTTGGTTCAAATCGGCAACTGTACCGAAGTATACATAAGTTAATAGTAGGGGCTCTAGATAGGGATGACCTTACCCTTATGGGAGCAACCCACCTAGCCTTGCTACATCTCCCATGTTTTAGTCATTCCTGGTTGATGAGGCTTGAGGCTACGTTTTACCTTTTTATATAGCACTTCCCACTTGGAATGCTAATACTGCCTTCCAGGCGACAATGCAATACCAGCATGCATCCGTACAAGTCCGTTCTGGGACTGAACGAAACACTCGAGAGCTTCGTCTCCACTTCCATCATCTTCAAGATGTCTTCACTTCGAAACGCTTAAGTTGGATCGAAGTGGTTTTCAAATAACATACCCGATCCCGGTCTCTTCGATAATTCCCGGTAAACTCAACCCTGGTTCATTTGGAAATAAATAGCCAAAGATAAGACCGGAGATCACCTCCTAACCGTTAGTGGATGGATTTCCTTATCATTGTCCTAGGAGAACGAAATGAGATTTATACGCATAGTACAGCATCATCGGAGATGACCGTGCCATATAACTCACGTGTTTCTCCTAGATATTTCCAAAATTACGTTTGGGGTCTAATTTTGATAATATGTTATTTAACTATCGATAATAAACATTCAATCAGGTATTTTTTCATAGGAAAAAAACCAACATTGGTTAAATAAATAACCAACCGCTAACCTCCTTTAATAAGTCCTCCATTCATTAAAATTACTTTGTAAATTACTTTTATAAAAATACTTTTACAAAGGTATATCCGCAAATTAATATATTTCAATACTTAGAAAATATCCATATACTTATCCCAATGACATAAGTATATTTACACACTGAGAAAGATTCCATTTTTATTCGATTCAAAAATCATTCACAACTCCCTATAATTCTCTCAAACAATTTATAAACCATTTTATAAAACTTCTGGAACAATTTATAAAACTTCTTTTACACATTTCAATCTATTATAAGTCCTCTTTGTACATTTCTAAACTCATTTATAAATCCTCTATAATCTCTAAACCATTTATAAAACTTCTTTTATAAATCTATAAACCCGTTTCTTAAGTTCATTTATAAATATCTAACCATTTATAAAACACTCCACCTTTTAAATAATCTTCCTTACGTCTCCAAACCATTTTATAAGCTCCTTTGTAAAATCCAAGTCTTTCAACTCTATCCAGGTCTCGGAAACATTTATAAACAATTAAAAATCTTTTACTTCAAAACACCATTATGTAGTAATAATTATTAAAAATAAACATTTAAATAAATGAAAATTATTAACTTTAAAACATCTTAAAAACAATAATTAATAACTTCAAAATATTGTTAAACAGAAATCATAATTAACCTTTACTTTTATTTATAAATAATAATAATTTGTTTTCAAACACTATTAATAAT
Organism: Allium fistulosum; assembly: GCA_030737815.1. Classification (NCBI taxonomy): domain Eukaryota; kingdom Viridiplantae; phylum Streptophyta; class Magnoliopsida; order Asparagales; family Amaryllidaceae; genus Allium; species Allium fistulosum. Next base: position 1,039,358,620 of record CM060902.1, on the reverse strand, counting down.
CCTTATTATTAATTCCAAACCATAATTATTCTTGAAATAATCAATCTTTCCAAATATTAACATTTTGATAAATTCTTTTAAACAATATTAACTATAAATAAATATTTTTAAACAATACTACTATAATTAAATAACCTTAAAATAGTATTAATATAATTAAATAACCTTAAAATAGTATTGCTATAATTAATTAACCTAAAAACAATATTGATAAAATTAGATAACCTTAAAATAGTATTAATATAATTAATTAACCTTAAAAAAATATAAACAAAATTAAATAACCATAAAATAGTATTAATAAAATTAATTAATTAACCTTAAAACAATATTAATAAAATTAAATAACCTTAAACTAGTATTAATATACTTAATTAACCTTAAAATAATATTAATACAATTAAATAACTTTTTAATAATATTATCATAATTAAAAAGATAATCCTTAAAACAAAATATTTTCGAAACCCAATTTCGGATTTAAAAATTGTTTCTTGTCTCAAAAACCAATTCCAACTTAAATGGCAATTTATAGTATTTACAAAATACTAGTTTGAGGCCAATAGCCACCCAACACTTAACCAATATCGATATAAATTTTCTATCACTACAGGGTTTCATTTTCAAACATATAACGATGTTATAACCACAGTGTCCACAATCACGTTCATTATTCAATAATCCATATAAAAGAAATATTATTGAAACAATTTAATATTAGCGAGGAATCCCGTTGGATCCCTCCAACCTGTTTCCTTCTGCATCACAAACGTTATATAATCATAAAATATATGTCAACCGCTTCGTGGCGGGATTCGTGTACAAAGGGTCATCCGCTCTTACACGGGAACGTAATAGGGTCTCATCCGCTCCAATGGGCGCGAATATGTCCAAACCAACTAATAAATATAGTAATTCATCCGAATAATCATTTAACAATTTTTATTAACTATATATCATACTAGTTAACAAAAAGGTGAATTTAACTCACCTAAGTTTTCTGTTGCCGTCGAGGCGTTCTGATTTCGTCTGAAATCAAACAACGTTCGATATTAGTGTAAATTTTCACTAGCTCCAATCGTCACCAATTCAATCCCAAACATAGTGCTTGTCAATACGATCCTGACGCAACTGACCTCGTTCAATTACGAACTAATATGAACGAGCTGTTAATTTTATAAGATTTTACAACATTAATTAATATAAAATATATACTAATTACATCTTTAATTACACTAAACTTCTTCTCCTCTAATTTAAACATCCCGCTCTACTCCAGTATCATTTTCCATGATTAGCCGACCGTTCCTCCACCTCTCTCTCTCTCCATGACCCATGACAACCCAATCCGACAACTCCAATGTCTCCCTCATCGAATCACGCAACCCCCACACCAAAAATGCGACACCCGAAGAAGCCAAAAAATGCGACATCAATCATCTTTCCACAGCCGTACAGGCATCAGAACTCCCTCCCCCCACTCAACCGCTACTCGCAAAACCTCGGTCGTAGCTGTCGTTCACCCCCTCTGTCCAAACTCGAACTCCACTTCACTTAATTCCCCTTCGATTTGTACGAAATCAAAACCCTAGCAAAAAAACCCACCACGGCCAAGCTGCGCATTCTCCGAGACATCGCCAAACACCAGAATGAGACTACAGGCGGGAAGCCCTTGCAAATACGAGTTTAAGGAATCCGAAATCGTGATTTATAGTTGAATATATGTTTTTATCTTGAATTTAAAGTTTTTGAATATATTTTTTCTCCGGTTTAATTTGTTAAACGAGAGAGAGAGAGAGGAGGAAGAAGTATTTAAAAAAAGAAAGGAGGGCATGGTCAGCACGTGCAGAGGTATGGGAAATGGTATGGAAGAGTATGGCAAACATAAAATAATAAATATATAGTATTCTATATCCGAAAATAGCCAACTATAAAATGTCCGAAAATTTCGAACTCCAATCGAGATGTGCCGCCAGGCGTTCTATATGTTATAACCCTATACCGAACACAGTGGAACTTGTTTCAAGACACTACGCCATAGATGACCTTCTGCAACATTTTTGCAAGGTGTTTCCAGCTAAAATGTTGCGACAGCTATAAAATTTTGGTCCTACTACAACGTTGTATTTTTGGTGTTACCTTAGCCATAAAAATGTGTTGCTCTAGCTAAACAAGTGTAACACGATGCAACATTTTTATATAGTGTTGCAATAGATGTATTCAAATTAAAAAATTAATAAAATTAGCAATCCGCGTGAATACGATCCAACGATCTACATTTAATCTGGTTGTTAAAATGGATCACCACTGCAATTTGCCCTAAAATTTCATTTTCCCGCCTGAACTAGTTCAGAGTAGATCCCCTTTTGGTTTTCATTTCAATACGCCTCCTCCCATTCGCCTCCGCCACCAAATTGTCACCCTCCTCTTCTTCTGCTTCCTCATTCGCCTCCGCCACCAAATTGTCACCCTCACCCCCAGCTACCCCTTGACCCATCGCGACCATCTAGCTCCAACCAGAGCCCCGTCACGACACCAAAACCCGAAGCCAAACAAAGTTTTCCGTTCAAACCCCTTTTGCCACCGCTGTCGTCGCCATCAGCTCTCACCTCCAACAGAAGACTTGCTCGCCACCAACCCCTCTACCTTTCTCCTTTAGACTACTTCATCTGAAAACCCTTCTAGCGCCTTAATTTCTCCCAAAACCCGAACTGCCCTCGAGATTTAGCTGTCATTCTTGCAACAATTAATCCGTCCACGGCTCCTATATCAGGTACATCCCAGGCTGATCTCTTCGTACTTTCCCCTATGATTGCGGTTGCTACACTTGGTACTGAAGGCCTTTGGTGTGATGTTCGGAAAATTATGATTTATTTGTTGAAAACTTATCTGCTAATGGTAATAGATTGCAAGATGATGACATTATTAAGGATAAGCATGGGAATGGTACTGGTAATTTCAATAAGGTAGTACGCCCCCATATGTTTGTGCAAATGCTCCTTTGGAACTATATATCATTTTCTAGTTATATTTTTGCAGGTATCATGTGTATATAATCCACATTATATCATTTTCTTCATGTCGGTTACTAGTTAATACTCACAGACTTGTTTATATACATCCCCCTTATATATAATTTTTAGTGTTTTATTTTCAAATTGTTTTTAAGGGAAATAGTGTTGAACTTAGGAGCTCCAAGTTCAATTTTATAATCTAGTGCACGTTTTCATGTAGTACTGCTGTTTGATGGTGAATTGATGATTACAATGTTCAGGTTGTGAGTGGCAGAGGTGATTGTTGGTAGAAGTTTTATTGTGGTGTTGTGAGTGTTCGGCAGGGGTTGTTGACGGTTTGAAGGTGGCTGTTGGTCCAGTTATTACAGTTGCCTCATTTATTGTTGTAGTGCTTGCAATTACCATTTGTGCATCATTTTACGTCGTTTCAAAGAAGGCTCGATTTTCCCAAATCAGATGAATCGGGCGGTGCCCACTTGTTCGACCTAACCGGCGCCGCGGTGCCCCGGACCCCCGCCGGCGCTGCGCTCGGACCCGCTTCTCGGCTTGCCTTCGGCTCAGCACTCGGCTCGTCATATATTTGTCAATGTCGGTGTCTTTATAAATTGAAACTGCATATGTAATGAGTGAACTGAGTGATGTAGTAAGGAATATCTGTATATGTGAATATCCGTGTTATATATCATTGAATTGTAAATTAGTGGAGTCAGGAATTTGTACTATTTCAAATGTTGAAATAAAATATTTATTTAAATAAATTACTGTTTAAATATCAAATTCTGTGCAATAGCGTTTTATTAAATAAATATTTATTTTTATTAAAAAAATCAAATATGCTCTACATTGTGGGCCCCACAAATTCAGAAAGTTAATATTTATAGCAACATTTTGGAATGTTGCTACAGATACCCATGGGTGTTGCCAAAGACCCAAATAGGGTTCTATTGCAACAATATTACTTATATTGCCTTAGATAGTCAAAATGTTGCCTTTGAGGTCTAAGGCAACGGCAAAAATTGCATCACCCTAAAAGTGTTCCCATAGACCTATGGCACCATTTTTCGGGCATGAGCCAACATTTTTTTTGTGTTGCAGAAGGTCATCTATGGCGTAGTGAGACTTAATTCGATTGTATGTAGAAGATAACTTTTTGAAACCAATTATTATATTAAATTTTCAATATTAAACTCGACGCATTTCGATCTCGCATGACTGAACGATATGTCCAATGGCCACGAAAATCGGCGGCATACAATAACTCACTTAGTTTCTTCGAAATCCGAGATAGTGCCTCGGGAGGCTATTTTCACTCGTTAAATAAAACGAATTATTCTCAAAATCAGTTAAATCAGTTTTAAATCCAATTTAAAGGTTTTATTGTCTTTATTCTTATTAATAGAATTTTAATAAGCTTTGAAATCATTTTTATCTACCTTAAAACCCAAAGATTTAATTAATTAAACAATTTCAATTATTAAATTTAAATAATTTAATTATCCAATAAATCGCTATATTTGCAATTCGAGTTTTTAACCTATAAAATTAAGTTTTCAATATTTAAAGTTAATTAAATATTTCAAAATCAAATACTAAAATTCTAGGTCGTTACACTTACCCTGATGGGAGCGACCCACTTGGCCCTGCAGCATGCCCAATTTTTGTCATTTTCGATTAATGAGGCCCGAGTCTACGTTTTTACCTATATCTAGCACTTCCCGCTTGGATTGCTAACACTGCCATCCAGGCAACACTACAATGCCAGTATTTATCCATACAAATTCGTTCTAGGACTGAACGAAACGCTTGAGAGCCTCATCTTCAATTCCATCATCTTCAAGATGTCTTCACTTCGAAACACTTAAGTTGGATCGTAGTGGTTTTCGGATAACCATCCAATCCCTATCACTTCGAAACAACTTCCGATAATTCCCTGTAAACTCAACTTCGGTTCATTTGGAAATAAATAGTCAAAGATAAGAGCAGAGATCTTCTCCTAACCGTTAGTGGATGTATTTCCTTATCGTTTATCCTAGGAGAACAAAATGAGATTTATACGCACAGTACAACATCATCGGAGATGACTGTACCATATAACTCACGTGCTTCTCTTAGATATTTCCAAAGTTACGTTTTAGGGCCAAATTTGATACTCGATCATTTAACCATCGAATAAACAAACATTCAAATCAGGGATTTAAATTCCATAGGCAAAACCAACAATGGTTAAGCACACAAGCAACCAATAACCTCCTTTTCATTAATCTTTCATTAATTAAATCCACTTTGTAAATACTTAAGTCAATATCCTTTTTTACAAATATATATATATATATATATCCACAAATCCCTATTTCTCAATACTTTGAAAAATATCCATATACTTATCTCAACGGTGTAAGTATATTCACCAAACATTGGGAAAGATTTCCTTTTATACAATTCTAAAATCATTTATGAATTCCATTATACATCCACAAAACCATTTATAAAACCCCTTTAATAAATCTACAAACTCATTTCTAAAATTCTTTTATGAATATCTAAAACCAATTATAAAACTCTTTTACCTTTTAGATAATCTTCCTTTATGATTCCCAAACCATGTTATAAGATTCCTCTTATAAAACCCACATTTGTTTATAAAATCCTATTTATAAACCTCTAAAACCTTTGTGAATAAAATTCTAATAATTTACTTTAACATTCTAAATAAATAATAATTAACTTCAAAACATCTAAAAAAATAATAATAATTAATAATTTCAAAAGCATTCTTAATGAAACAATAATAATTTATTTTCAACATTATTATAAACCTTATTGATAAATAATTATATTTAATTTCAAACCATATTAATAATTTAAATAATTAACTTGTCAAAATATTAAATATTGATAACAACTTTTAAAACAATATTAATATAAGTAAACAACTTTTAGAACATAAATAAATATTTCCTTGATAAAAATCGATAATTAATATTTCAACATAATTATTTCCATATTTATAAAACTATATTTATAAATCTCTATCTATTTTATAAAACTTCCTTTTTATAAAATCTCTTTATTTATAAAAACCCATTTTTAACTCTATCTCTTTATAAATCTTGTTTATTTATAAAAATACCCTTTTAACGTCAATTACAATCCGTTTTAGACATCGCTTCTATATGTATAAATTTCTTCTATAAATTCCTTTTAATTTATAAAATATCGTTTAACATCTCCAAATCTATCCTCACTTTCAATTTCTAAATAGAATAAACTATTATTCTAAACCACATTCCACATATTATCATGAATCCTCAATTTGATTCAATTCCCAATTTACTCAAGTGAATATTAGGCTCAGGTCCCTAATAAGTTTAAAATACACAAAAACCCCTATAAAAAAAGTATGTAAATCAGGTCCCTAGAATTAAGTTACTAAGTAATTGCATATAGTTATGCAATTATTCACTGAATAATTGCAGACATTTATGCAATTATATCCAAAAGTTGCATAAATTTGTGCAATTTTTTCAGTGAATAATTGCAGAAACTTTCGCAATATTTTGAAAAAAATTCGGAAATTTCCGCAATTTTTCAGTGAATAATTGTGGAAATGTCTGCAATTTTTTGATATAATCGCAAAAATGTCTGCAATTATTCACTGAATAATTGCATAAGTGTATGTCATTATTCAGTAACTTAATTCTAGGGATCTAATTTACAAACTTTTTTTACTGGGGTTTTTGTGCATTTTGAAACTTATTAGGGACCTATGCCAAACTGTCCCTTTACTCAACGATAAAAATTTCCCTTAATTATAAACATCGTTTATAACTCCATGCTTTTATTAACAAAATATGATTTTACAAATCTTCACTTCATTTGTAAAATATTGCTTTTATGAATCATCGCATTTATAATTTTCACATTTATAAATAAATCTTAATATATGTATGTGTATATACATACATATCAATTTATATAAAATGGTCAATAAATATTAATATCAAAATATTACTATCTTCTTTTTAAAACCATATCCTTTTATTATATAAGACGTACTTATTTTTAAGATTTTAAAAATCTTTATTCACAGCTCAAAATCTCTATTAAAATATGTTATAAAACTATAAATTTATAATCTCTAAAAATCATACCTTTTTATTTTAAAATAAATTTCTTCTTTAATAAATTCAAGAAAAATTATTAGAACATATATAATTTCCAAAATCACTTGAAATCCCTTTTTAAATCAAATCATTAGTTTATAGTATTTTAAAATATCAAAAATAGGGCCCTATGCTACTAAAGCACTCAATAAGAAAAATCATATCCATGTCATCAAATATAGCATCCAACGTATCATATACCAAATTATATGAAAAATAAAATCAAAATTGTGAGGAATCTTGTTGGATTCCTCCAACCTATCCCCTTCATCACATACAGTATATAACCATAAAAATATAAATCAACCGCTTCAAGGTGGAATCGTATACAAAGGGTCATCCACTCTTACACGGGAAAGTAATAGGGTCTCATCCGCTCCACGGGTGGGAATATATCCAAACCAACTAATAAAATAGTAAATCATCCAAACAGTCAGTAACGATCAACAATAACTATCCACACATCTAATCTATAATTTTATCGAAAGAATATTTCTAGTTAACCAAAAAAGTGAGATCAACTCACTTTGATTCCAGAAGTCACCAAAGCACTCCGGTTCGAATTTAAATTGAGTAGGCGTTCAATTTTAATTCAAATTCCTATGATCTCCAAATCTATCCTATCTAACTCCATAGCGTGGAATTCATCAATATGATCACAAAGCAACGTGTCACTTTCAATTTAGACCTCATATGAAAATTTTATGAATTTATAAGCGTTTGAAATAATTAAATTAAAATTAACTTTAAATTAATAAACTATTAACTTAATTACCCTTCTTCCTCTCAAATTCTAGTTCATTGATTTCCAGGTCAATAAAACTTCGATCGCGACTTCAATTCGTCACCGCTTCGCCTCCACATTGCCAGGCGCTACCGCGCCATCACCGAACCACTGCCATGCCACCACGCATCCAATGCCGGTGGTCCCATCCCCCCTCGACTCACTAATTGCCAGAAAACCAAGCTCAAACTATGCACGTTCAAATGGTCGTAGCCGCCGCCATGCCTCGTCGAAGTCCATTTCCACCGTTGAATCACTTTATCTCGTCGTCGCGCAACTTTTTGCAGTTGACGCCGAAATCCGATGTTGCCTTGAGTGGCGTCCATGAATAAGGAACATTGGATTTGGCCAAATGTTTAAATTTGGAAAACAGAAAAAGAAAATGGCGAACTTCTTTCTGATTTTAGGAGACGTGATTTATATAGGAGAAGTATAGTGAAAATGTGAATGGGTATGGGCACTTAGATATGTTGTATGGGCTGATAATATATATATATATATATATATAATTTAAATTAGAAATATCTAGCTTTTTAAATGCCAAAATTCTCGAACTCCAAACGAGGCGTGCTGCTTCGCATTTTATATGTAATACCCCTATTCCGAACACAATGGAATAAGTCTTAGGGCCTAATTCGATCATATATAGAAGATAGCTTTTCAAACCCAATTATATTATAAATTTCTGAAATTAATTTCTATGTGTTTCGAACTCGTACGACCAAACGTTACACCTAATCGCCAAAAAACTTGATGGCTTGCTATAATTTACTATTATGGATCCGACGACACTGGTTTCGTCCAATTCCGAGATAGTGCCTCGGAAAGCTATTTTCACATGTTAATTAAAATGAATTATTATAAAAATCAAATTAATCACTTTTAATTCTAAATTAAAGTTTTACTATCTTCATTTTCATTTAAAAGAATTTTAATTCAACTATCAAACTCATTTTTTATTCACATTAAATTCAGGATTAATTTATTTAAGCAATTCCAAATATTAAATCGAACAATTTAATTACTCAATAAATCGCTATATTTGATATTCAAGTTATTTAACTTATAAAATTAACTTTTTCAATATTGAAAGTTAATTAAATATTCCAAATTCAAATGACTGAAATTCTGGGTCGTTACATTCTCTCCCCCTTAAAAGAATTTCGTCCTCGAAATTACCAAGGTAAGAAAATGCCACAATCCCATTAACCTTTCAAAACAAATTAGTTAAATAAATTCTAAAATTTCTAAGTCTTTTAAATTCACCCACCTATACCAAATTATTTCCATTCATTCATTCCTAGTTATAACTCGAAATCAAATTTTAGTTATCAATTTTTTTTTCAAAATTCTCAAAAAATTTCTAATGCCTTAAATTTATGAATTTTTTTGCCTGCATCTCCTTTGCGCAGCTCGATCTTGTAAATTTACAATATATATATATATATAATCACAAATATACATCTCATCTTCGAGGATGAGGCATCCCATAGGGAAAAATATAAAAATACGATATGTAATTCGAGATGTGTACCTTATTTTAGTATTAGCAAGCATATACAACCAATAAAATGCGAAAGCGAGCTGCAAATGCAAAGCTTACGCCATCCGCACCTATTAATCACTCAACAACCAATGAGAGAAGTATAGGGAAGTAATATCAATTAATAACACGTATTAATACAATAACCATATGCAAATATAGCAAATGTAACAAGAGAAACCGTCAAACAATTAATATTCATCCAATTAAATCATAACTATATCAATTTGCATTTTCCATCGTCAAATTTAATTTAATAAAACCCATACGACGTACATATATCATCCGTACACAAAACCTTACCTGATCGCTCGCTCGATCACACAATTTCACTTCCGAACTAGCAACGTTCACACGACCACTCTAGTGAGGACTTAGATCCGGTTCCTCGAATGGAAATCGCCATTCTCCTTGCATAGCCATATACTATGATAGAGGATATCAGAATCAACAAAAAATACATATCCGGTGTTCACCGTCAAGAATCGAGTGAAAAAATCCTAACTCAGACCGATGTAAATCATCTCAAAATCATGTACTTGAATCTGGATCAAACAGTTATGCGAATAAAATAATATACATACACCTTACGTATTTATTTCAATTGGTTCCTTAGCTGTACCAAATTCTTTTTATTTACATTCATTCATTCACATTCAATTTATTTACATTCAATTACTCACATTCCATTATTACTTAGTATATTTCTTCAATACTAATATTATTTATGAACCATCCCATATAACAATTACTTAAGTTCATTATAAACATTTTATGCAACACTTCTTATCTTTATCTTCACTTCAACACTTAAGTTCATATCCAACTCTACCAAACAACACTCCAAATTTACTCAATTCATTTTATAACTTAAATTGAATTTCATTTCATATATCAAATTCATATTCATTCCATTATCCATCCCATTAATTCACTTAATTCATTTCAAATCCAATTCAGTTTCATTTAACCTTTCTTAAGTTGAACTTTATTTTATTTATTCATTTCATTAACCCAATTTATTTACCTTTACTTAAGTTAAGTTTTATATTCATATCATAATTTCTAATTTTCTTTTCTTATCTATACCATTTTCAAATTATAAGTTCAACAACTTATTTTCATATGTTTATCAAATCATAATTTGGATTTTAAAATCAAACTTGTTTTACCAAACACAACTTCAATGGTAACAATCCATCATTAAGAAACTCAAAAATGAACGTCGATTATGCTGCAGTCGTCACCAGAATTATTTTCCAGCGACCAAAGTGAGTTCAGTGTTATCTATTTCTTTTAAATCTCATTTAAAATATTTCTAACCAAAATATTTTCAAAATAATACTATTATTATCCTTCAAAAACCTTTGAAATTTTTTTCTTTAAAATCAATGGGTTTTAAATTCTCAAATTTCGTGTTTCAAGTTCATTTTTATTTTCAACTTCTTATGAAATATTATTTAACAAATGTTGATTATTTTAATTATGATGAATATTCTATAATCCATATTTACAAATTCACTTTCTTATATAACTCATTTCAAACGTTTATCTTTGTTTAGATCACAACTTTTATTAGACAATAACAAATGATAATAATCAAATATTATCATTCACTAATAACAAAACACACCATATATACTATAATAATTTGTGAAAAGTTATTCTTTTATATATATAATATAACTTCAGTAAAAGTAGTTTATTTACCAATTATCAAAACGATACCATGTCGGTTTGCCTTGTTTAAGTGTTTAGAAACACCTATCGGTATCGTGGTGTCCCACGTACCGACCAGAATTCATAAGCCACTCAATACAATATAAAACATTTTTATAATCACTAACTAATTGTCAAGACCCGCAAATCCGTACTCCTTGATTAAACACTAATCTCCATTGATTAACTCAAGATGCACGGAAATACGAACCCTGAGGGGTTTAAGAAAAAGAAATAGAAGAAAAGATAGAAGAGAAAGAGAAAGAAAAGAACAACAGAACAACATCAGAAACAGAAAACAATATCAGAATCTTACACATCGCAGCAGAACAATATATAATAGATAATCACTAGTCTTTTAAAACAAAGAACTATATCAGTTTATACATACATCAATCAGAGTCAATATACAACAATGGACAGTTATATAAACTTGTCCTCATACAGAATACACAGCGGAATAAATAAACAAATACGAATGATACGTCTTGCCATCCAGCTTGCTTCCAAAGTTCCAGAATATCCTGATAACATAACTCTAGGCTGCTCGTGTGGAAATTGGTGGGCACCCAGAGTTTAGAAGGGAACAATAAACTCCGAGTTAGTCATGGTGACTGGTGTGAGATCGTAAAACAGTTATTTTTCACAAAGAAAATAAAATAGATTCGCAATGCTTTTGGAAAATGAAACTACCATAAGACCTCCCACCACACACACAATGCAAACGCAGAATTGGAGGAGATTTCTTCTTATGATAGTCAAAGATGCTTACTATGCAAAATCAATTTTTTTTTTATATTATTATTAGTGCATAGTGTAGAAATCATTTCGAAAGTACAATATAAATCTTAGCCAGCATAGGTACCATTATAGTATGCTTGCTATAGCTACCATATTAAATGGCAGGTTCTACAACTAAAACCGTACAAGGCTCGTATTGTTTCTTTGGATTTCCAACAAATGGTCAGGCCAAGGAACTTCCTTTTCCATGATGGGTACGTCCCTGGAATAGACGACCCGAGAACCTAACCGGATCTCTGCCAACACAAGGCCGGGTTACCTCTGCAAAAATAGGTAACTACTGACACGCGTATGCCATCCCCCGATCGTAACCGATCTTCCCGAGGATCCCCGATTTCCAACAAACCACATAATAATAATAATGCAGCAACCACATAGGTTAAGTATCTGGGCTCCATACCATGATACCACCTCTATCCAGAAGGAATGACATACACTAAGGGGCGCTACTCCCTAGAACCTTGCTGCATCCTTCCTGTTTTGACCATTTCCGGGGTGTGAGGCTCGACGAAGTCTCGTCCACAAAGCTACGCTTTCTACAAAGCCATGCTTCGGGTCAAACAAATGATCAACCTATGATCACAAAGATATAAGATCAAACAAATGATCATATCACAAATGATCAAACACTGATCAATTCACAACAACACTCAGTATGCCACGTTACCAAATTGGGAATATATCGCTGATAAATTTCAACTACATAACCTCTGAGCTCGTACGTCTCAGAGTAGGGTGTTAAGCTAAGAGAATAAATTCTCCGCCACCAACGGAAATGTATTTGAAAGAAATCAGCTTTATATCTCAAATTGTAACGTCAAACACACAATCCATACAAGTCTGTTCCGGGATCGAACAGAACCGAAGGCACTTCTCACGAAGCCCTTGCACATCCGGATAATTTTCTAATCACGTCCGGACTTCCCGTCACTAAGGGTGATAAAACCTCTAAATCGGAGATCAGCCAATGTAGAGTAACTCGACGGTAATCCTTCCGTTTTCAAAAATATCCGGTCTTCAACACCGGTCTTCGAATGCAATTCATAACGACGTATCACATATTCGGAATGGGTTATACGACCCCATGGTCCTTTCCCGGCTAACCCAAATAGTGAGCGCTTATTCAAAAATAAGTGTGGCATTCAATTTCATCCAATTTACAACAAATACCATTCAAGGTAATTATTGATAGTCAGTTATTTAACTATCAATAAAGATGCGCGACATCATCAGATTCCAAATAATTTTCCAAATTATTTCATCTTCAAAAATATCTTTACTAGATATAAAATTTCCACTTCAAAAATAAATCAACGTTTATTTTTAAACAACTTCCCTTTCTTTTATAAATTCCCTATTGAATTTATATTTCAAAATATCTTCTGATATACGATTTTCAAATCGATTTCAATATTCACTTTCAATTTATCTTTACAAAGATAAATTCTTAACAAACATTTCATATCATATTGGAAAAGTAATTCCATACTTATTTAATAATAAGTATTTCACAAATCATTTATTTTAAACACTTGGAAAATATTCTATATACTTAAATCAAAATTAAGTATATATTTCATTCTTTAAGGAAATCATTTACTTTGACAACATTTATTTGAGTCAAAACGAATGTTACGTAAAACATCGTTACGACGACTCAAAATCACTAGTATAGGGATTCGGATTTAGATAGATATATAAATCCCAATACTACATAAAAACATTTCCTTTTGGAAATCATTTACTCTAACAACAGTGTTATAGTCCACCATTTCCTTATTTTTCGAAAACGTCTATTTCAACAATAAAAATGTTGAAATCTATGTATTCGATATTCATTATATTGAAAACATCTTTAAAACAATTAACTTCATTTCAAATATCACTTTCCCAAAACCATATCCATTTTACTTAAAAATATATTCACAGTCCAAAATCGTGAATATACTTCACTAACCACATTTCAATCTTTTCTACACATTTATTTCAAGAATTTATCCACTATCCAAAATCGTGGATAAAATTCCCTTAATAACCTTCTATATTCAATTCATCAAATTTGATTGATTTTCGAATTTATGAAACAACGTTCATAAATTCCATTTCTATTTTGTAACAACTTCAATTTAATAAATCCCCTTTATTAACAATTCGATTCATAACTCAAATCTTATACCAACAATCCATATTATAATTTAAATACTTATAATTCCTTTATTTTACAAAATCATTTCCATTTATAAGTTCATAATTTATAAGTTCCATTTATTTATAAATTCTTAAAAATTCATTTTAACGCTTATAAAAACTCGTTTTATAATACCAACATTTTAATTTATAAAATGTCAACTTTATAAACCTTTTAAGTAAACCGTTTATAATATTTTAAAAATCTCAATTTAAAACATTTTATAAATCAATCAACTATTTATTCCAAAAATCACTTTTCGGTTATATTTCACAAAGATCTTAACTTTTATAACTTTAAAATTTGAACGTTTATTTATTTAAAATAAATCACTTCAAAAATTTAATAAAACGTATAATTTCAAAGATCACTTTAAAAATCCTTTTAAATTAAAAGTCGTTATTTTTAAAACTTGAATCCGATGATGCAACAGCACCAATTAGTCAATCACAACATCAAACATCATATATCAACATATGATAACAGAATATACATCAATATCTGTAAATAAATAAATACTGGTGAGGAATCCAGTTGGATCCCTCCAACCTGTTTCCCTGCATCCACAGACGTTAGCACAATACCAATTCCACTTCGAGGTGGAATATCGCGGTATATAGGTTTATAAAAAATCATCCGCTTACTAACGGCGCAATAGGGTCTCATCCGCTATACGAGGCGGGAAATCAATCGATCCAATATATACATATGCCAATATGTATATATTGCTATATATATAGATATATCCTACTATATCTAATATCACATCCAATAGCAAACAATAACTGCAAAAATTCCACATTCAATTTGAGTGAGAAAATCTCACCTTAGCTTTTAATTTGCTATCCCATATCATTTCAGCTTGTTTCTCCATTTCAGACCTTGTATAAACAATTTTATAAAATTCATTAATATCCGAAATAAATCGAATAACCAATTTTTTATTTGATCAATTAATTTAACCGATGGTTTTACTTTTAAACTATTTTTTTTCTTTTAAATAAATTTATTTAATCAAAAATTAAATTTAAAACTAAGTTTCCTTTTTAAAATAAATTTATTTAGCTACAAATAAAATCTAAAACCAAATTTCTTTACTGTAAACATCTATTCTTTAATTGTTTTATCTTTCTGTAACTACTTATAAATTTGGAAAACTATATTTCCTTTATTGTTAAAATTTAAAACCTTATCTATCTAAATTTCTGTCTTTTACTGTCTGTCCAATATATTGGCATTTTTAACTTAGAACTACTATACTGTTAATTTCAGATAAAAGAAATAACTGTTAACAAATAAATTTAAGGGTTTTAAACTTTAAGTATTGTGAATCTAAAAATGTTCAACATTTTAAATTACCTCAACCCGGCTGGAAATAACCAACGGCTCAGCTCAAAACTCGATACAAGACTGCCTCGCGAACGACACTCGCCTTCGTCTGCCTCGTCGTCTCCTCGAACTCGCGATGATGAATTCGCGCGCCGCCCCTAAATTTTTTTCGAGCGCCTCCAGATCGCATCGATAGATCTTTGCTTGCACACGACCCATCGCAGTCGCGGCTTCCCCTTGTCGCTCGTCTCGCTCGAACGACCACCCAACATCGCCTAACCCCATCTTCACACGCCGCGCACGTGAAACTCCCCCCCTACGCTGTCGCTCGCTGAAACCCACTCGTGAATGCCCTAGGTTTTGATTTTCGAATTCGAAGGGCTAAATAATGGAGAGGGAAACTCGAATTTTAATTTGAAGTATCAGTACGATTTTTCTTGAACGGGAAGTGGCGATTTTTCGTTTGCTCCTTTTTGAATCTGAGGAATGAGGGAGAGGGAAAGAGAATGAATAAATTCAGCTGAACGCCATTTTCATCTCGTTTGATTTGTTTGAACGAAAATGAAGATACGGGTTTGATTTTATTTTATTTTTATAACCGAATGAATTGATTTCTGAAGAGAAAGAAAGTGTCGAGAGATATAAGAAAGGGCAAGATCGATTTAGAGTGGCTCATATCAGACTAGGTCGGCTGAGGGAAAAGATATGACAAATGAAAAGACGAAGGATATTTTAAATTTAAATTTAAATTGATTCGATTTAACTTCAACGCGTTTTTATGTCGCACGCTCATATATCAACTCCGAAAAATACGAAATTTGAAATTCGACAATAATTCGATATTACGGACCCAATGGAACTGGTTTCGTCGAATTCCGAGACTGTGCCCCGGAATGCTATTTTTTAATATCGGTTGAAACGATATAAATTCAAAACTGAATAAAACAGTTTCAAACTCAATTCTGAAGCTTCTATTATCTTCAGTATTATAAATATGAATTTTAAAAGCTTTTGAAATATTTTAAATCGGCCTAAATTTGAAGATTCAAATATTTATCCAGTTCAATAGATTAAATTATATAATTTAATTGCCAAATTCAAATTTATATCGGGGATTCAAATTAAATCATCGTTCAAATATTTAAAATAAATAAAATATTTTTAATTTAAATTGTTCAAAATTCTGGGTCGTTACAAACTTCCCTCCTTAAAAGAATTTCGTCCCGAAATTACAAGTTAGGAAAAAAAAGTCCTTAACTCGTCTACTATTTTCAACATCCAATAGTTTTATCAATTTATCAAAACAAATCTCTCTACTAGAGATTCGTTATTAATTCAACTAAATTTCCAACTCAAATTATAAGTTCCAGACTACATTGTTTACTTAACAATTCAAATTTAAGTTTAAATTCAAATTCTAAACTTTCAAAATTTCTCAAAATTTTTCTAACACTCGAAATTTTCGAAAAATTTCGCCAGCGTCTCCTTTGCGCGGCTAATACGGTACGACTACAAAACGTCCCTACGGACTCTCTGATTTCAAAAAGAAAAAGAAAAAGCCAAGCGGCTAGATAAGAAATCAGCAAATCTCATATTGAAATTCAAATACTTACCTTTTGTCGAGCAATTCAAATTTATCTTCAAAATTAAAATCCCAATTCCTTTACACCTGTATATCCTACTAGCCATAATATCTAGTTACATATCCAAACCATTTTGCAAATTCCATTACGAATTTTTCAATATAAACTGCTTATACATTTTTACTTCACTATTGAAGTTACATAACTATTTTAATTCAATTTTACATTTCACATTCATTTGAATTCAATTCAATTTATTGCCTACAAACTCGAAATAAATTTCAACATTTAATTTCACTTTCATTAAATTGATTCGCTTGTATTTAATTTAACTTTACCCTTTTAGTTAAATTTATTTTATCAAAATTCAAATGGTATAAGTTATCAACTCAATAATATTTCATAAATATTTTTATATAGCATTCCAGAGTTTACCAACATTTCAAAGCCATTTTGAAAACAATTCAAATTCCATTTGAATTTCCAAAACAAAAACCCAAATTTTCCAAACACTTTCCATTTAAAACAATTTGGCAGCAATTCCTCTTTTGGAAACCCGAAAATGAATTCTAATGATGTGGCCATCATCATCAGGATTATTTTCCAGCGACCGAAAAGAGTTTAGAGCTTTTCATTTCTTCAAAACCTTTTTCCAAAATCCTTTGAAAAAATATTTTCAAACCAAAAATGATTTAAACTTTCCAAATCTCCAAAATTTTCAAATTCTTCTCTGGAATTCTATTTCAAATTACAAATCACATTTATAATTTACATTCTTTAAATTTCATTTGTATGTGAATTTATTTTTTTATATTCTTAATTTACATTTATAATTTCCATTTGTTAAATGGATTTATCTCCAAATCTTTGGTTATTATTTTAATTTCTCATTCAATCTCATATAATAATGATAATATTTCAATGTTATTACTTCCTAACAACCAAACATCCACATACTATGATAATTCATAGAAAAACATTTCTTTTCTATACAAAAATAGTTTTGGGCAAAATTATTTCATTCACCCTATTTAAAACAATATTGTGCCGAATTGTTCTATTCAAGTGTTTAGAAACCCCTTCGATCCAGTTGCGCAGACTGTGCCGACGAAGGTTCATATGCCACTCAATAAACCAATCATCACAATATAAAACAATTTTATATTCACTAACAAATACGCGCTCATATCTATTATTACACTCAACTCATTCTAGAGTACTACTGACTCTATCTCTAATGAGTAACACCCAACAGAGCAGGGTTGTCGCTTAACCATATGCTCTGATACCACGCTGTCAAGACCCGCAAATCCGTACTCCTTGATTAAACACTAATCTCCATTGATTAACTCAAGATGCATGGAAATACGAACCCTGAGGGGTTTAAGAAAAAGAAATAGAAGAAAAGATAGAAGAGAAAGAGAAAGAAAAGAACAACAGAACAACATCAGAAACAGAAAACAATATCAGAATCTTACACATCGCAGCGGAATAATATATAATAGATAATCACTAGTCTTTTAAAACAAAGAACTATATCAGTTTATACATACATCAATCAGAGTCAATATACAACAATGGACAGTTATATAAACTTGTCCTCATACAGAATACACAGCGGAATAAATAAACAAATACGAATGATACGTCTCGCCATCCAGCTTGCTTCCAAAGTTCCAGAATATCCTGATAACATAACTCTAGGCTGCCCGTGTGGAAATTGGTGGGCACCCAGAGTTTAGAAGGGAACAATAAACTCCGAGTCAGTCATGGTGACTGGTGTGAGATCGTAAAACAGTTATTTTTCACAAAGAAAATAAAATAGATTCGCAATGCTTTTGGAAAATGAAACTACCATAAGACCTCCCACCACACACACAATACAAACGCAGAATTGGAGGAGATTTCTTCTTATGATAGTCAAAGATGCTTACTACGCAAAATCAATTCTTTTTTATATTATTATTAGTGCATAGTGTAGAAATCATTTCGAAAGTACAATATAAATCTTAGCCAGCATAGGTACCATTATAGTATGCTTGCTATAGCTACCATATTAAATGGCAGGTTCTACAACTAAAACCGTACAAGGCTCGTATTGTTTCTTTGTATTTCCAACAAATGGTCAGGCCAAGGAACTTCCTTTTCCACGATGGGTACGTCCCTGGAATAGACGACCCGAGAATCTAACCGGATCTCTGCCAACACAAGGCCGGGTTACCTCTGCAAAAATAGGTAACTACTGACACGCGTATGCCATCCTCCGATCGTAACTGATCTTCCCGAGGATCCCCGATTTCCAACAACCCACATAATAATAATAATGCAGCAACCACATAGGTTAAGTATATGGGCTCCATACCATGATACCACCTCTATCCAGAAGGAATGCCATACACTAAGGGGCGCTACTCCCTAGAACCTTGCTGCATCCTTCCTGTTTTGACCATTTCCGGGGTGTGAGGCTCGACGAAGTCTCGTCCACAAAGCTACGCTTTCTACAAAGCCATGCTTCGGGTCAAACAAATGATCAACCTATGATCACAAAGATATAAGATCAAACAAATGATCATATCACAAATGATCAAACACTTATCATTTCACAGCAACACTCAGTATGCCACGTTACCAAATTGGGAATATATCGCTGATAAATTTCAACTACATAACCTCTGAGCTCGTACGTCTCAGAGAAGGGTGTTAAGCTAAGAGAATAAATTCTCCGCCACCAACGGAAATGTATTTGAAAGAAATCAGCTTTATATCTCAAATTGTAACGTCAGACACACAATCCATACAAGTCTGTTCCGGGATCGAACAGAAGCGAAGGCACTTCTCACGAAGCCCTTGCACATCCGGATAATTTTCTAATCACGTCCGAACTTCCCGTCACTAAGGGTGATAAAACCTCTAAATCGGAGATCAGCCGATGTAGAGTAACTCGACGGTAATCCTTCCGTTTTCAAAAATATCCGGTCTTCAACACCGGTCTTCGAATGCAATTCATAACGACGTATCACATATTCGGAATGGATTATACGACCCCATGGTCCTTTCCCGGCTAACCCGAATAGTGAGCGCTTATTCAAAAATAAGTGTGGCATTCAATTTCATCCAATTTACAACAAATACCATTCAAGGTAATTATTGATAGTCGGTTATTTACACTACAACAAAAACAACTTTTAACAACTGCCAAAAACAGTTGTAATAGGTCTATTACAACTGACACCCGCCCGTCATGTTATCCAGAGTTGTAATAGAACTATATTTTTTTACAACTCTCTTCGGCAGTTGTTGAATAATTTTTTACAACTACCGATCGCAGTTGTAAAAAAGTTTTTAACAACGGTCAATGACAGCTGTAAAAAAGTCTTATACAACTGTCAATCGCGGTTGTAAAAAGATCTTTTACAACTGCTATTGGCAGTTGTAAAAGACCTTCTGACAACTGCTATTGACAGTTGTGGTTAAAAAATGTAATATAAAAAAAATTAATTTCTAAACACATTCTTTTATGTCATATATACGAAAATTGTAAAAAAAAAACATGCAAAGATGACATTAACATAGCTTAAGGTAGGCATATAATACAATATTACAATATTACGTAGGTGTTGCAATGGATTCAGATCTATAAATTTACAGTTGCAAATATATGGATAAATATCACATTTCTATCTTATCCTTGCCATATCTTTAGTAATTTTAAATTTAATTTTCCTTTTGTCCATCCCTTCAGATTTAAGTGCACATCCAACTTCTAACAATGCATATATATTAGTTCACTGCACATAAATAAAAAAAGTAACAAAGATAGTAAACATCTGAAATATTAAATATTGACATGAGAAACATCCACACCGATCTGCATAAAATCAATATATAATGGCAACATCAAACAAGAAAATATAAGCCACGAGAAAGTACCTCATTATACAACCATTCTATCCATGTACATTTTTTACATAATCTTAATCAATATGTGCTGAAAGGAAGAAAGTTTCCATGCATTGGTCAGGGAGAACTTACAGCAAAAAGTATAAGTATATATGCACCGGGTGTAACTCCCATGTACAATATTGAACCTAAGCTGCAAGCAAATATATTTTAGCCAAATATTGATATTCCCAGTTAGTCAACAAAAAAAACATATGGAAAAGTAATTCACCCAAAGAAATAAAGAACTTCTAACACTTGATCTGCAAGCTCATCAATAAAAAGTATAGGATCATCTGTACAAATTGGACTAGCGCTCAGTTGTAAATAAATTCTATTGAAATTATCCTTATCAGCAGACCAATCCTATAGTTTCCTTAAGCAGCAACGTAGTAGGTGAACTAATGCAACTTCCAACGGCGACTAGGATTAGTATGACAACAGAATTAGTTTGACACTAGGATTAGTATGGCACTAGAACTGATGATAATGTACTATTTAATGTTCTGATTAAATGCATGCAATGAACTTTAGCAATAGTGGCAAACAATAGTTAACCTGACCTATTTAAGCTAAAATACAAAAAAAAACACTTTTTGAAATACTGTTGATCTAAAGAATGAACAAAATGGCTTTAAAAGTCATAAAATAGTCGTTTAAATAGTAAAAGGGTATTTTCAAACACCAAAGTAATCATTTAAAAACTTACATCAATTACCGATGAATTAAGAATATAAGACTTGCTAAAAATAAGATTAGACTTCAAGAGATTGGGTCCAAATTCAAATCTTGGTTAAGTTTTAGATCAGTTCTAACTAGGACGAAATGCGTAAAAAGAAGTAAATATATTTATATACAAGCAATCTAATTCTAGTTCCAAAAATAGTATGCAAAACAGTGTAAAAAATACTTACAATGGCAATAATAACAATTCATCTTGAAGCCGCCTACACACCACCGGTAACACCTGAGCAACCCAAACAAAGCCTAACAAGTCACAAACCACAACCACATCAACCAGTCACTGTTTCCCCCTGACAAAGATTTCCTTCCCCCCACTGCAATTCCACATCCATAACCACTACTCCACCTCAAAAACAAACATCCACCTAGCATCCTATTATATGCCTTCAACAATCCCGACTCCTTCACACTTCACCATACTTCATCACTTTACTGCACAGTCCAACTGACAACTCCATGCAACTGCAATCACACCCGAACCTCCTACATCATTCGAGCACCCTTCCTCCTCAATCAACAACTACCTGTATTAGCCTCAACTCCTCAATCAGCTAACCACGACACACAATCGTTCTTCAGCCTGCAACACCAAAATCCTACAGTACATCACCATCCCCGAACTGAACTCCGTTGCCAAATTCACATAAGTGCCACTACATACCACCAACTCCCCAAAACAACAGACTCAGATTCACCAGTACATAATCAGTAACCGCAAACTCCACTACAACCGCGATTCATCAAAAACCCATGCGATTAGACGCTCATCCGAACCACGAATCCCAATCGCCTGAAACACCACTTTAGTCTCGAATTCACGAATCCCAATCGCCTGAACTTAGCTGACCGCCTCCCTAAGTTCACAGATCTACAAATAACCTAATTGGAAATTCGCGATCACCAATCGCCTGAAACACCGCTTTAGTCTCGAATGACTAGCGATTAGACGCTCATCCGAACCACGAATCGAAAATTCCATCCAAATCCAAACCAATCGCAACATCCCAAAATTGATCGCAACACTCCACGTTTCCTGTTTTGATTTCACGATTTCTTTTTGTTTTTATTTTCGTGTTTTCTAGAATGAAATCGATTTAAAACGGGAGGAGGAAGAATTTGGGATTGATTGTAATTTAAGAGACGAATACTTGCCTGCGTTAGGGAGTGTAATCTGGAGCCAAAATTTCGATTCTTCCCACCTACATTTCATTCCTTTGCCGCCAAGATTTAAGGAGCTACCGCCAAGTTTTTCAAGGAGTTAGCCCCAATAATTTATTATTATTTTTTAAATATTAAACATAACTATTAATCATAATTATAAAATATTAAATGCAGAATGTTACTTCTCAATTATTAATATTTCTTACTAATTATGAATTATTATTTTGAGATTAGCTTTTGTATGTTGTGTTGGATTTTTTTATTTCAAAACTTTTTTAAAAAATTTATAAATAATTTTGTTAAAAATATGCATCTATTACAACTAGCAAAAATGGTTGTAATAGGCATCTATTACAACTGACAGAAAAGAAGAGTTGTAAATAATAAGCATTTATTACAACTAGTAAAAAAGGTTGTAATAGACATCTACTACAACGGACAAAAAAAGAGTTGTTAAAAATATATATCTATTACAACTGCCAAACTAAAAAGGTTGTAATAGACATCTATTACAACTGACAAAAATGAAAAGTTGTTAAAAAAATGGTATCTATTACAACTGGCAAAAAAGAAACGTTGCAATAGACATCTATTACAACTAGCAAAATAAAAGAGTTGTTGAAAATAAGTTTATTACAACTTTCTGAAAAAAAGAGTTGTAAAAAACCTTTATTACAACTGCCCTTTTTGGGCAGTTGTAAAAATACAGTTGTAATAGGGTGTTTTTGTTGTAGTGTTAACTATCAATAAAGATGCGCGACATCATCAGATTCCAAATAATTTTCCAAATTATTTCATCTTCAAAAATATCTTTACTAGATATAAAATTTCCACTTCAAAAATAAATCAACGTTTATTTTTAAACAACTTCCCTTTCTTTTATAAATTCCCTATTGAATTTATATTTCAAAATATCTTCTGATATACGATTTTCAAATCGATTTCAATATTCACTTTCAATTTATCTTTACAAAGATAAATTCTTAACAAACATTTCATATCATATTGGAAAAGTAATTCCATACTTATTTAATAATAAGTATTTCACAAATCATTTATTTTCAACACTTGGAAAATATTCTATAAACTTAAATCAAAATTAAGTATATATTTCATTCTTTAAGGAAATCATTTACTTTGACAACATTTATTTGAGTCAAAACGAATGTTACGTAAAACATCGTTACGACGACTCAAAATCACTAGTATAGGGATTCGGATTTAGATAGATATATAAATCCCAATA
Organism: Allium fistulosum; assembly: GCA_030737815.1. Classification (NCBI taxonomy): domain Eukaryota; kingdom Viridiplantae; phylum Streptophyta; class Magnoliopsida; order Asparagales; family Amaryllidaceae; genus Allium; species Allium fistulosum. The sequence continues at coordinate 1,039,334,406 of CM060902.1, read as the reverse complement.
CTACATAAAAACATTTCCTTTTGGAAATCATTTACTATAACAACAGTGTTATAGTCCACCATTTCCTTATTTTTGAAAACGTCTATTTCAACAATAAAAATGTTGAAATCTATGTATTCGATATTCATTATATTGAAAACATCTTTAAAACAATTAACTTCATTTCAAATATCACTTTCCCAAAACCATATCCATTTTACTTAAAAATATATTCACTGTCCAAAATCGTGAATATACTTCACTAACCACATTTCAATCTTTTCTACACATTTATTTCAAGAATTTATCCACTATCCAAAATCGTGGATAAAATTCCCTTAATAACCTTCTATATTCAATTCATCAAATTTGATTGATTTTCGAATTTATGAAACAACGTTCATAAATTCCATTTCTATTTTTGTAACAACTTCAATTTAATAAATCCCCTTTATTAACAATTCGATTCATAACTCAAATCTTATACCAACAATCCATATTATAAGTTAAATACTTATAATTCCTTTATTTTACAAAATCATTTCCATTTATAAGTTCATAATTTATAAATTCCATTTATTTATAAATTCTTAAAAATTCATTTTAACGCTTATAAAAACTCGTTTTATAATACCAACATTTTAATTTATAAAATGTCAACTTTATAAACCTTTTAAGTAAACCGTTTATAATATTTTAAAAATCTCAATTTAAAACATTTTATAAATCAATCAACTATTTATTCCAAAAATCACTTTTCGGTTATATTTCACAAAGATCTTAACTTTTATAACTTTAAAATTTGAACGTTTATTTATTTAAAATAAATCACTTCAAAAATTTAATAAAACGTATAATTTCAAAGATCACTTTAAAAATCCTTTTAAATTAAAAGTCGTTATTTTTAAAACTTGAATCCGATGATGCAACAGCACCAATTAGTCAATCACAACATCAAACATCATATATCAACATATGATAACAGAATATACATCAATATCTGTAAATAAATAAATACTGGTGAGGAATCCAGTTGGATCCCTCCAACCTGTTTCCCTGCATCCACAGACGTTAGCACAATACCAATTCCACTTCGAGGTGGAATATCGCGGTATATAGGTTTATAAAAAATCATCCGCTTACTAACGGTGCAATAGGGTCTCATCCGCTATACGAGGCGGGAAATCAATCAATCCAATATATACATATGCCAATATGTATATATTGCTATATATATATAGATATATCCTACTATATCTAATATTACATCCAATAGCAAACAATAACTGCAAAAATTCCACATTCAATTTGAGTGAGAAAATCTCACCTTAGCTTTTAATTTGCTATCCCATATCATTTCAGCTTGTTTCTCCATTTCAGACCTTGTATAAACAATTTTATAAAATTCATTAATATCCGAAATAAATCGAATAACCAATTTTTTATTTGATCAATTAATTTAACCGATGGTTTTACTTTTAAACTATTTTTTTTCTTTTAAATAAATTTATTTAATCAAAATTTAAATTTAAAACTAAGTTTCCTTTTTAAAATAAATTTATTTAGCTACAAATAAAATCTAAAACCAAATTTCTCTACTGTAAACATCTATTCTTTAATTGTTTTATCTTTCTGTAACTACTTATAAATTTGGAAAACTATATTTCCTTTATTGTTAAAATTTAAAACCTTATCTATCTAAATTTCTGTCTTTTACTGTCTGTCCAATATATTGGCATTTTTAACTTAGAACTACTATACTGTTAATTTCAGATAAAAGAAATAACTGTTAACAAATAAATTTAAGGGTTTTAAACTTTAAGTATTGTGAATCTAAAAATGTTCAACATTTTAAATTACCTCAACCCGGCTGGAAATAACCAACGGCTCAGCTCAAAACTCGATACAAGACTGCCTCGCGAACGACACTCGCCTTCGTCTGCCTCGTCGTCTCCTCGAACTCGCGATGACGAATTCGCGCGCCGCCCCTAAATTTTTTTCGAGCGCCTCCAGATCGCATCGATAGATCTTTGCTTGCACACGACCCATCGCAGTCGCGGCTTCCCCTTGTCGCTCGTCTCGCTCGAACGACCACCCAACATCGCCTAACCCCATCTTCGCATGCCGCGCACGTGAAACTCCCCCCCTACGCTGCCGCTCGCTGAAACCCACTCGTGAATGCCCTAGGTTTTGATTTTCGAATTCGAAGGGCTAAATAATGGAGAGGGAAACTCGAATTTTAATTTGAAGTATCAGTACGATTTTTCTTGAACGGGAAGTGGCGATTTTTCGTTTGCTCCTTTTTGAATCTGAGGAATGAGAGAGAGGGAAAGAGAACGAATAAATTCAGCTGAACGCCATTTTCATCTCGTTTGATTTGTTTGAACGAAAATGAAGATACGGGTTTGATTTTATTTTGTTTTTATAAACGAATGAATTGATTTCTGAAGAGAAAAGAAGTGTCGAGAGATATAAGAAAGGGCAAGATCGATTTAGAGTGGCTCATATCAGACTAGGTCGGCTGAGGGAAAAGATATGACAAATGAAAAGACGAAGGATATTTTAAATTTAAATTTAAATTGATTCGATTTAACTTCAACGCGTTTTTATGTCGCATGCTCATATATCAACTCCGAAAAATACGAAATTTGAAATTCGACAATAATTCGATATTACGGACCCAATGGAACTGGTTTCGTCGAATTCCGAGACTGTGCCCTGGAATGCTATTTTTTAATATCGGTTGAAACGATATAAATTCAAAACTGAATAAAACAGTTTCAAACTCAATTCTGAAGCTTCTATTATCTTCAGTATTATAAATATGAATTTTAAAAGCTTTTGAAATATTTTAAATCGGCTTAAATTTGAAGATTCAAATATTTATCCAGTTCAATAGATTAAATTATATAATTTAATTGCCAAATTCAAATTTATATCGGGGATTCAAATTAAATCATCGTTTAAATATTTAAAATAAATAAAATATTTTAAATTTAAATTGTTCAAAATTCTGGGTCGTTACACAAATACATGCTCATATATGTATACACTCAAAACTCATAATAAGGCATTCCACTACCTTATCTCTTAATGAGTTACCCCATCAAAGCTAAGGTTCTCGCTTAACCTTCAGCTCTGATACCAAGCTGTAACGACCCACAAATCTGCACAATTTAAGTTAACAATAAACCACACATATCCAACATAAATGAGTGGAAGGACGGATAACTATGGGGAAGAAGGAAGAAATAAGAAGAGAAGAAGAAGAGGAAAAGAAAACTGAAACAACACAAATCTCACATCGCAGCGGAACAATATATACTATAATATCAATGATCTTTACAAAAGAGAAACTATTATATACATACATCCATCAGAGTACAACAACAATCATAATCATCAGCCTGGGCAGTTATAACAATCTATCCTCACAAATACTGATGATTTCAGCAACTAAGCAGGGGAAAATAAACATATATGTGAATACGACTTGAAGGCCTCCAACTTGTCTCCTAAGCTCCAATGCATCCAAATCAATCTATAAATATGCTCGGTCAGACTCGAGCATTATTATAAAATAACATATGAGTCGGTCTGGTTAACCAGTGTGTGAAAACACACCCGGTTGAATTCTTAAAGTTATCAAACTCTTTTCAAAATAAAAGTATCTCGTAAGACCACGCCGTACATACACACAGACAGGTTTTTATCTAACGATAACCAAAAATATTTCTATAGAAATCCACTTATATTATAGTAATGTCTAGGAATTCAAAGTAAATATATAAAATAACTGAAATGCTTACATCTCACGTTTCAGCTGTGAGAAATGCGGATTAAGGATCTTAAGGCTAGAATTAACACTAGAGGGGGGGTGAATAGTGTTTTAAGAAATTTGTTAATCTTTTTGAGTTTTATCTTAATTTGTTAACAGTGTATACACTAATCAGACACAGATATGAACATAGAATCAAACACAGATGCAAATATAAAGTAAAAGTAGTAAAGGAAAGAACACACCGGATTTTATACTGGTTCGGAGTTACCCTACATCCAGTCCCGCAACACAAGTACAGATTTCCTTTCAACAACAATTCAACAATTACAACCCTCAGTTTCAAGGCTACGAGGTACACCCTCCAGAATGACAATCCTCTGGGTAGAGATACTTGATTTCCGGGGCAACAAGTTCACCCAATTGATTTCCAGGGCTACAATCACACCTTTTCTCGCTTAATTGATTTCCAAGGCTACAATCACACCTTTTCTCGCTAATATATTACAAAGAAGTCTATAACTCTGAATAGCACTGAGAACCTTGTAGAGATAGTGATGGAGAATCAAACTAGAAGTAATCAAGTATGATTCGATGTTGATTTCGGCAGAGTAATGGTATGATTTTGTATTAAGAAATGTGGAAGAAGAAGAGGAGTGAAAACCAGAAAAAGTGATTAAAAATTCGTTGAAACTGACCCCTATTTATAGAAGATCAACAGCCATGACCATTCTTGAAGAGTTATGGCGAATAGACACTTCTTTTGAAATTTGAATTTTGAACTTCAACTATCACTATGTCGACATAGTGCCTAGGGGCATGTCGAAATCCCTCAACCAAAGTTGATATTTTGAATTTCTATAAAAATAATATTTATCTTATATAAAAACTATTTAAAACTTTATAAATATACTTGAATATAGTTGAAATTCATAAGTAAATATAAAGAACAATATATACATAATTTAACTATAATTTTATATTTAAATCTAAGTATAAATATTAAAAGTTAAATATATTATTTGAAAAGACTTTTAAAATCAGGAGTAATTTGACTTTGAAATTAAAGATGTTTTGAGGCTAAAATTATTTAAAATCAGGATAGAGAGTTTTGAATCTTTTAAAAGGAAAGTTTTGAAATCATTTTGAAAACAAGAAAATTTTGTAAAATCATTTGAAATAAAATTAGTGGATACAAAACAATGTCCCACTAGATTTTCGTAGGTTCCATCCTACTTAGGGTTCCATCCCTTTAACGGGCTCGAAGTGGATTCCATTCCACGAATAAATTGGATATTAAGATGCCAATGCTTTTCTACGAGTTTTAACAAATATTCCTAATAAAACAAACTTAACCTTGAACTCTTGAACTCTTGATAATCTTGATACTCATGAGTCTTCTATCTCTATATCTTGAATCTCTATACTGTACAGTCTTCATTCTTGATACCTGCATGGTTAGATCCTGCATATACATATATATCTAAACTTGTAATGTTAGTATTTATATTTTATAATCTATTCTAAGGTTGTTTTCATCAAAACCATCATCTCATGGACTAAAAATCTCCCCCTTTTTGATGATAACAACCTTTGTTTATAAAATATTCCTTTTATCCTAATAACTCTAATAACTCCCCCTTAATCTATGCCTAACTATCCTATTTTATATTTCTCCCCCTTTGTCATCAATAAAAACTATCTCTAAACTATATAACTCCCCCTTAATGTAATACTCTATGACATGTGATTATAATGATAGTGTTATCATAAATAATCAACACTTAGATCTAAAACTAAAACTTAGTCCTAAACCACTAACTATAAAACTCCCCCTTAAACTAATACTAGAACAAAGTATAGTAAATGAATTATGAAAGATATTAACTTAATTATACTATAATTATTCAATAAATATGTATAAATATATTTCATACAATACAATCAACACATACATCAAAACCAATCATGTCAGACAAGTCAAACAAATCAATCAATTCAAACAAGTCAATCAAGTCAATCAATTCAACCAAAAACTAATAATCCTATATTATAAGACATTACTATAACCTCCTCCTAAATAAAATACACTCGTTATATATACATGTATGTAATATGTAGTTTATAAAGCAGTATGAAGTGTATAACATATGCAATGTAGCATGAGATAATATGCGAAATGAAGTGCGACTTGTGATGCAAATGATTATGATATGCATTGTAATTTATGATGTAATATGCAATGAAATGTGATATGAAATAGAATGCATAATGATATATAATAAAATGACAATGAAGTAAAATAATTTGCAAAATGATATGATGATATATATACTATGGTAAGAGATGTTCAGACTATAAGATAAACATGAGTGATAAGTAATATCTAGTTGACAAGCATATATATATATATATATATCTGTGTATGTGTGTGCGTATGTGTGTGTCTATATATGTATGTATGTATACATATATCAAACTATTTATTATAAATCACTTCAACCAAACAAAGGTAAAACACACCAATTACTAGACTTAAGTTAAGGAAACTAATGAATGTGACTGAAATAGTTGTAAAGACAATAGTTTAAAGGTAATAAATGGTATTAAAACTGTAACATAATCGTGAAAGGTAGTAATCGAACTTAATATCAAAATTAAATGCTAAGGAATAAGGACTTATACTATATATGATCAAATATGGTTTTTATAAAGATTAATAGCCTACTTATTTAATTTATTTAAAATGATTTTTTATTAACTTGGTTGATTTTTTTTTAAGAATCCAAACTTCCATGTTCTTAACTTACTAATTAAAACCTTTATATCAAATTATTATTGATTTAAATATTTAGAAACATGTTTAAACATCTTTTAAATTTAAAAAATATCATAATGAAATATTAAATAAAATAATAAAGATTGAAAAACTAAAATAAACATGTGTTACATTAAGGCTTCTTACATTAAAAAATTTAATTACTTAAAAAAATATTTTAACATGAAATTACTTTTTAAATATTCTAATATAAGTTAGAAAATAACTCTAAAAAGAATAGAGAAAAATACTTAGTTTAAATATCTTTTTTTTTATAATTTAAAATTTCAAACAGAAAAGACAGCATTTACAGAATGCTATAAAAAGTTTTTGCAAAAAAATATATTCAAAACATTATAAGATAGAAACTGTAGCTTTTACTAAATGCTGTGTAAAGTTTCTGAAACTCTACAGCATTTCAAAGCACAGAAATGCTATAAAAACGAATTTGCAGTACTTATAAAACATTACAGAAGAAAAGAAGCATTTTAGAAATGCTATCTAAAATTCTGGTCATGTGATGTGGTGCAATCTTATTAATTGAAGAAATATATAAATAGAGCCTCATTCTAACATTCTAAATTCATTCTACTAATTTCTTAAAGATATAAAATTAGTATTTTAAAAGAAATAGAGTATGAGAAGTAAAAATAAAATTAGAAAAGTTGAAATCATGAATGAATGTATGCTTTTCTACTTAGTATAGTTGTAATAAAACAGTTGTAGATTTTATTTGAAAGAAAACACATTTTAAAAGACTTTTAAAAAATTTAGACTTGTATAACGATATTTATACTATGGTGTGTCGATATATGGACCAAAATATCAAAACTTATAAAAAAGATAAATTTCTATACCTAACTAAATGCATAGATATATATTTCTAAATGCAACAATAAACATGAAATAATAGTAAAGCGTACCAATTTTTGCATTCCATCTTTCTAACTTTGCTGCTCCTCCATTGTTGTGAACCACACATTTATATCTTTTTGAATTTGACGATGAGATATGTTCTATTGCAACGGGCTCATTTTTCCGATCAACATAGTATATTCATTTGCTGAATTTGAAGACCGTATGAGAAAGATACAGATGATTTAGTAGATCGATCAACTTGGCGCCAAAACTTTGAATTCAAATTTTGAATGAATGGACACTTCAACCACTATAAATAGGCCCAACGGTCACCACTTTTCATAAAAATTCCTCCTCTTCATCTTCTTCCCGTTTTTCTATATACTATCAAAATTCTAGAAGGCATATCTCCTTCGTTTCTTAACGGAATTGGATGAATCCAACGGCAAATCGAAGAGGAAGGCAAGAGCTACGATCTAGTAATAGTTTGGTGTCGAATTTGGACGGTATTGTGATGCAACAGGCCGAACAGTAGAAGAAATGTAGAAGATCCCGTACACAGTTTTTCAGTTTTGGATAGCCAACTTCAAACTGTCATATCTCACTCAATTTTGATCGGAATTTGATGATCCACCCATCAAAACGACCGCGAGAACAAGAACTACAATCTGTAAAGAGTGGGAACAAAATACTCAAATCTCTGGATGCATTTTGAAGAATACCTTTGACAGTTTTGGCTTCTTTTTCTCTTTGTTCACCAAAACTTCAATTGACCATAACTTGGTCATTTCTTGACGGATTCACACGAAACCAGTAACATTGCGAAGCAGATGGAGAAAAGTACAGTATCAAATCAAGTTGTAGATGAGAACCCAAAGTTTTGAATTGATCTGGTACCCATTTCTTTGTCGGTTTCCATTATATATCCATTTGGTCTTCTTAATAGATGAATGATTATCTGGTATCTTTTAACCAACAGTCATTAGACATAACTATTCTCCTGCAAAACAAGATAACTTTTTAAAGAATCAAGTGACTTTTCAAAATAACTAAATATAATTTTAAACAACAATATCATGATGATTCTGTGACATATTCATATGAAAACAGTGTTAATAATTTTTATAAAAAATTGCCATTTTAAAAAAATTCAAAATTCAGATTATGAAAGTTTGAAAACCTTGCTCTGATACCAAATGTGAGAAATGCGGATTAATGATCTTAAGGCTAAAATTAACACTAGAGGGGGGGTGAATAGCGTTTTAAGAAATTTGTTAATCTTTTTGAGTTTTATCTTAATTTGTTAACAGTGTATACACTAATCAGACACATATATGAACATAGAATCAAACACAGATGCAAATATAAAGTAAAAGCAGTAAAGGAAAGAACACACCGGATTTTATACTGGTTCGGAGTTACCCTACATCCAGTCCTGCAACACAAGTACGGATTTCCTTTCAACAACAATTCAACAATTACAACCCTCGGTTTCAAGGCTACGAGGTACACCCTCCAGAATGACAATCCTCTGGGTAGAGATACTTGATTTCCGGGGCAACAAGTTCACCCAATTGATTTCCAGGGCTACAATCACACCTTTTCTTGCTTAATTGATTTCCAAGGCTACAATCACACCTTTTCTCGCTTAATTGATTTCCAAGGCTACAATCACAACTTTTCTCGCTAATATATTACAAAGAAGTCTATAACTCTGAATAGCACTGAGAACCTTGTAGAGATAGTGATGGAGAATCAAACTAGAAGTAATCGAGTATGATTCGATGTTGATTTCGGCAGAGTAATGGTATGATTTTGTATTAAGAAATGTGGAAGAAGAAGAGGAGTGAAAACCAGAAAAAAGTGATTAAAAATTCATTGAAACTGACCCCTATTTATAGAAGATCAATAGCCATGACCATTCATGAAGAGTTATGGCGAATAGACACTTCTTTTGAAATTTGAATTTTGAACTTCAACTGTCACTATGTCGACATAGTGCCTAGGGGCATGTCGACATCCCTCAGCCAAAGTTGATATTTTGAATTTCTATAAAAATAATATTTATCTTATATAAAAACTATTTAAAACTTTATAAATATACTTGAATATAGTTGAAATTCATAAGTAAATATAAAGAACAATATATACATAATTTAACTATAATTTTATATTTAAATCTAAGTATAAATATTAAAAGTTAAATATATTATTTGAAAAGACTTTTAAAATCAGGAGTAATTTGACTTTGAAATTAAAGATGTTTTGAGGCTAAAATTATTTAAAATCAGGATAGAGAGTTTTGAATCTTTTAAAAGGAAAGTTTTGAAATCATTTTAAAAACAAGATAATTTTGTAAAATCATTTGAAATAAAATTAGTGGATACAAAACAATGTCCCACTAGATTTTCGTAGGTTCCATCCTACTTAGGGTTCCATCCCTTTAACGGGCTCGAAGTGGATTCCATTCCATGAATAAATTGGATATTAAGATGCCAGTGCTTTTCTACGAGTTTTAACAAATATTCCTAATAAAACAAACTTAACCTTGAACTCTTGAACTCTTGATAATCTTGATACTCATGAGTCTTCTATCTCTATATCTTGAATCTCTATACTGTACAGTGTTCATTCTTGATACCTGCATGGTTAGATCCTGCATATACATATATATCTATACTTGTAATGTTAGTATTTATATTTTATAATCTATTCTAAGGTTGTTGTCATCAAAACCATCATCTCATGGACTAACATCAGCATAGTTGGGTACAACTAAGTCAATAAAGCTCGTATTGGAGAGTATATTCTATACTATGACAAGGTAAGGAACTACCTTCCGGTGGTACATCAAGGACTGGCCTGCTACTTGACTGGTAGTATTGAATATGATCACCCCTTTTATTAATTGGGCCCCAAAGCATACATGAGTAGATAATAACCAATCTAGATTAGGAATCACCATACCTTGATGGGAGCAATCCACTTAGCCCTACGGCATGCCCGATTTTTGTCATTTTCGGTTGATGAGGCTCGAGGCTACATTTTTACCTTTATTTGCCACTTCCCACTTTAAATGCTAACACTGCCCTATAGGCAACACTACTGTGATGCTCCACCTCTATACTCACACTAGCCAAGGACACTACGGGGTAATGCCGTCGACTAGCACAAAGAAGGCTGTTGAGGAGCGACCATCCGTGTAATTGCTTTGTACAAGTACCGATATGTCGGATAGTATGACATGCATTTTATTTCAAGAGGAAATCTGACATATCCAATACAAACTCAAAACTACTACACAATGTCTATGAGGCCTTCGGAAACAAATACAAAATAAGCATAACACAAATCAATCATAAATATTCATATCACTAAGGCGGAAACAGATATGAATATAACACATAGAAGTGAACATCAAAGTAGTGGTCATACAAGATCCACTACATCACAAAAGAGTAGGTACAAGTGCTAGACAAAAGAATATGTATACATAAAGGAGTCTCTATCTCGAATGTATAAAAACAAAAACTACTAAGCTAAAGTAGTTAGCCAAAAGTCAGAAGCTAGTCCATGTTAATAAGTCAAGTGGAAGCACCTGAAATACCTCGGTCTGACCCGAGTATTATTTAAAAAGAAAAATAATAAACGGATCAGTCTAGCTATAAATATCATGTAAGATGAGATAGGATAAGAGATATGACACAAACATATGATAACAATAATACCATGTTGTGACAAGTATATATTTGATAACAAATGAAAATCATACAATATCTCAAATTTTCTCAAAACCCCAAAAAGAATTATCATATTCTTAAGCTTATTCACCAAACCGTAAATATTGACAAAAAGTATCAATGCAAATCATAAAAATTAGTGAAATGCAAATTCTAGAAATCAATAATTAGAAATCCAGAAAACACAAAGGGGAAGGCCTATCAGAAACGGGAGCATGAAAACTCACCAACACGTGTATCACAAACGAGACGCTATCCCATAGGTCGCTAACCCGTAATGAGCCGAACATCGACGTACCTAAAAAGATACGCCCCATGGACAGAAACTCGATTGAGCCGAACATTGACACACCTAAAAAGATATGCCCCATGCACAGACTTATTGAGCCGAACATCGATGCACCTAAAAAGATACGCCCCATGCACACACTCATTAAGCCGATTGCTCCACGAACGGTCAAAAGACCATGGGTTGCTACCCCACCAAATTGAGTCGAAGCTCCACAGAACAGGGTATAGTCCCCCACGAGGACAAAACAACATCGCGTATCGCTAATCTAAATCACAAAATGATCATCATTGATCAATATGTGTAACTTACACTAAGCTAGTAAATAAATGAGTTAGGCTTCATGTCCCATAACCGCTAGCTTAACTTAAATATTTATGAACATATTGTAGGTTTCCACTCAAAAATTGTCACGAGATTTCAATCAAACAAGTCCAGGAATTAACCGACGAAGTAAACGCAAGCGTTTCATACCACTTGTTTTTCTAAGTCATTTAATTGGATTTCTCATACGAAAGAGGCAAAGGTTTGTATATACGAAAGAGGCAAAGGCTAGAGTGTTAGGAAATTTGTGAGTGGAATGAATGAAGAGGAGAGGGGCAAGAGGTATTTGGTAGAAGGGTTTGGGTTCTCTTGTTGGGTTAGTGGGCTAGAACCTAGCCCAAAGCCCAAATGAAAATACCAAAATCCTAATAAGCTCCAATCATATCGATGTTTATACTTAAATAAGTTTTAAATCCCATTTTGGACTCAATGAAAGTGGTCTCGAGTCCGAATTCGACTATTTACAAAAAGTCACATTTCGAACTTTAATACAACCAACGATGCTATATTTAAATAAAACATTTAAATATATAATCATAAAATATGCGAGTTATTACAGACTCACATCCTTAAAGAAATTGCATCCTCGCAATACTTAAGAAGAAAATAAAGAGTAACAACCACTCTAAGGCATAACAACACAAAAGAAAAAATCGAAATGAGAATTCACCTTAAGGAGCACGAGAGAGTAAATCAGGATGAGTTCGCTCGATGAATTCTCTGGATTCCCAAGAACAATCCTTAGGATTTGCGGACCATTGAACTTTCACAAGCGGAACATCTTTATTACGAAGGCGTTTAACCTCCATAGCAATGATACGAATAAGATGTTGCTCATATGTCAAATTAGGTGAAACTTCAATTTCTACAATAACACCGGGCTCAAGAATAGAATCGGAATCTCTAAGGCATTTCCGTAGTTGAGAAACGTGGAATACGTCATGAATAGCAAAAAATTGATCTGGTAATAAAAGGCGATAATCCATGGAACCAATGCGTTCAGTGATGGGAAATGGGCCAATATATCGAGGTGATAATTTTCCCAAACTGAAACTCACAACACCCTTCATAGGTGAAACACGAATGAATACCAAATCTCCCACAGAAAATTCCAAATTCATTATTTGGTTATCGACATAGGATTTTTGTCTATTTTGAGCTTCTTTCATCCTATGACGAATAAGGTCAATCTTTTCTGTGGCATCACGAATAAAATCCGGACCTAAAACCAACTTCTCACCGGTTTCAAGCCAACACGAAGGAGATCGGCATGGCCTTCCGTAGAGTGCCTCGAAAGGTGCCATACCAATACTAGATTGGAAGCAATTATTATAAGAAAACTCAATAAGAGAAATATGATCTTCCCAACTTCTATCAAAATCAAGAACACATGCACGAAGGAAATCTTCAAGAGTTTGATTCACACGCTCGGTTTGTCCATCGGACTGAGGATCATAAGCGGTGCTAAAATTAAGCTTCGTTCCCAAAGCTTTTTGAAGACCCTTTCAAAATCCACTAGTAAATAATGGATCACTATCGCTAACAATAGAAGTAGGAACTCCATGCAATTTAACAATTTCTTTAACATAGAGTTTGGCCAAAAGAGGTACGGTTCGGTTGGATCGAACAGGAAGAAAATAATGGATTTTGTAAGTCTATCTACTATCACCCATAGACTGTCATGACCCGAATGAGAACAGGGAAGACCGTCAATAAAGTCCATGGAAATTTGATCCCATTTCCAAACGGGAATGTCTAAAGGTTGCAATAACCCACTGGGCCTTTGATGCTCGGCCTTTATGAGTTGGCAAGTCATGCAACGCTTAATAAAGTTAGCAATATCAAATTTCATTCCATCCCAATAATAAAGTCGTTTCATGTCAGCATACATTTTACTATTACCGGGATGAATGGTAAATTTAGAACGATGAGAATCTTCTAAAATGTCTTTACAAAGATTACTAATATTTGGCACAATAAGTCTACCAAATATTGAATGCCTCCACGGGCATCGATTTCAAAGTCTTTCAGACCATCAATATTACTTTTATCCCTACAACTTTGGCTAGGATGAGCCAATTCGGGATCGTGCTTTTGAGCTTCAAGGATGCGGTCTAAAAGAGAAGGATGAGCCTTAAGGCTGCATAAAACAAGAAATGAACATGAATTAGATTCACGATCTCAAATCTCACAAGTGGACAAAGTCTCAAGATCATTCCATTCGAATATCATCATGGAAACAACGCTTGTTGTTTACGACTAAGGGCATCGGCAACACAATTTCCCTTTCCGGGAGTATAAAGTATATCAAGATCATAAGATGCAAGGAATTGGAGCCAACGTTGTTGAGCAAATTAAGTTTCTTTTTAGAGAACAAATACTTCGAAGATTTATGATCGGCGTAGAGAACAAATTTCTCTCCTAAAAGATAATGACGCCTAATTCTAAGGGCGAAAACAATGGTCGCGAGCTCTAAATCATGAGTGGCATATCTACTCTCGGCAGACTTTAATTGCTTAGAAGCATACGTGATAACACATTCCCTTTGCATGAGAACGGCTCCCAAACCAACACGACTAGCATCGGTATAAACAATCAAGTCTTGGTTCCCTTTAGGAATCACAAGAATAGGAACATCGGAAAGGAGCTCTTTTAACTTTTTTGAAAAGCAGCTTCTATGCTAAATCATTTATTTCATGACCTTCTTTCCCGAAAAGCTAAGACATTCAAAATTATAATTAACTTTATGTAATTATATTTTTAGAAAAATTTACTTATTACAAGTTAATTTATTGTGTCCGACTATCTCATCATAGAGTTTAGGAGACTCCTATCGATAACGTTGATCAGGCGCATCGACCAGAATTCTTAAAGCACTCAATGGGCAATACAACACAAAATCAGTTTCTATATGATAAACATGTCTCCTAAAAATTTTACGAATATTCTTTGCTCGTTTTAAGAACAAAATCCAATTATACTTATAAATATATCTTATTAGGAAGATTTTCAATTTTAAATTGCTATTTTCACCCATCATCAATGAATACAAGGACGGACTCATCAAGATATTCCCAGAATACTTGATTCATAAGATTGATGAAAACCGGTGGCAATGTCGAGCTGAAAAGACCTTAGCACCACTCAATTGATCGCTTAGTAGTAATCCTAAGACAAGCTCAAAGATATCGGGAAATTCAAAAATTACTTGAATGAAGGAAATTACATCTTCCTCATCATGTGGATTTAAAGAATAAAATGATGCCACCGAATTGGAATCTGAATCTTTAAGAACTATAGAAATCTGCTTAACAGATCGGGGATGTCAAAGATGGATAGTCCTCTCGGGACATAGGATGTGGGCTTCATAATAGTTAAGCCAATCCATTCCCAAAATCATTCTGAAACCTAAGTAGCGCATAACATTCAAATCGGATCGGAAAGCATAATCACATAAAATAATTTCAACATTTTTACAAAGTAAACTGAGTGTTGCGGATCCACTAACCGGATTTGCAATTCTCAGTGTAGTCATCAAACCCATAATATTTTAAGAAAAAGTATACACAGGTTCTTTTGATATAAAAGAATGAGTTGCATCCGAATCAAAAAGAATTCAAATAGGTTAATCACGAAACAAAATAATGCCATCAAGGACCGAATGAGAAATACCTTGACCAAGAGAAGGGTTAATAGAAGCTTGCACAACATTCAGCTTTCCCTCTTTCTTACTTTGAAGTTTGGGACATGAAGATATAAGATGAACCGAACTTGCAATAGCGACAAGAAATAGGCCTTGGACACAAATTTACATAGTGGTCCTTAGAACTACAATTGTAGCATTCTCCATCATTAGGGATTGAGTCTTTGCTACCGAAGTTGCTTGCTTCCCTTTCTTGTTAGGATTAGGTTTGAACTTAATATGCCTCTTCTTGGAAACCCCAATATCACCATCACTTCTTTTATCGGCCTCTTCAAGTCGAAGAGTGATATCTACAAGCTGGTCGAAAGGCACTTTTAATTTCTGAGGTAAAGCATTTTTAGGGTTCTTATTCAAAGCACAAATAAACCTTCGATTCTTTACAAGATCCAAAAGTTGTTGGACAGACATGATACGCCATCCAAAGGAGGACCACTGGATTGACTAGCGCTAGGACTGCCAGGTCTAACCATCTCTTCTTCTTTAAGAAAGAAAGTACGAAGAGGAAAAAGGTTATTCTTAGAATGAATTCAAATAAGTTTGATTGGTAAAACAAAGCATCATAAAAGAAAATAGGATTGAATGGGTCCTAAGACTCGGATTAAATCAAAAGGCACGATTCCTAAGAGAGACTTAATACAATGATTCTTGTCATAATATTCTATATTGTTCCGAAGTTTCGCTCTGATACCAAGCGGTGACGCCCCACCTCTATACCCACACTAGCCAAGGACACTACGGGGTAAAGCCGTCGACTAGCACGAAAAATAAGGCTGTTGAGGAGCGACCATCTGTGTAATTGCATTGTGCGAGTACTGATATGTCGAATAGTATGACGTGCATTTCATTTCAAGAGGAAATCTAACATATCCAATACAAACTCAAAGCTACTACACATTGGCTATGAGGCTTTCGAAAACAAATATAAAATAAGCATAACACAAATCAGTCACAGATATTCATATCACTAAAGGGGAAACAGATATGAATATAACACATAGAAATGAACATCAAAGTAGTGGTCATACAAGATCCACTACATCACAAAGCTCCATGCACACACTCATTAAGCCGATTGCACCACGAATGGTCAAAGACCATGGGTCGCTACCCCACCAAATTGAGCCAAAGCTCCACAGAACGGGGTATTGTCCCCCACGAGGACAAAGAGACATCACGTATCGCTAGTCTAAATCATAAAATGATCATCATTGATCAATAAGTGTAAATTACACTAAGCTAGTAAATAAATGAGTTAGGCTTCATGTCCCATAACTACTAGCTTAACTTAAATATTTACGAACAGATTGTAGATTTCCACTTGAAAATTGTCGCAAGATTTCAATCGAACAAGTCCAAGAATTAACCGACGAAGTAAACACAAGTGTTTCATATCACTTGTTTTGCTAAGTCGTTTAATTGGATTTCTCATATGAATGAGGTAAAGGTTTGTATATACTAATAGATTGTAAAACGGTTTTTAAAAACGAGCTTTGTATTAAAAGTAATGTTGAAATCATTTTTGTGAAAGAGTTTGAGTATTTACTACTAGTATAGAAACCTTTGTATTTTAAAGTGACAAATCACAGAAATGATTGTAAAAACAATCTATCACCAAAAATCCACATTTCAATAACGTGAATCAAAACCATGGAAATCGATATCAAATCCATCAAATGGTTATTCCAAAAAATCTAGAAAAGAAATTATCAAAGTCGATAATGAATGACAATAACTAATCGGATCATCATAAGTCGATAGAAAATGGAAATCCACTCAAAAATAGGCAAGTAGGAAAAATTTCACAGGACTAGACGTTTGGTTAGTTTTAACCAGACGTCTGAGCCTGGGTTTTGGAAATTTTTTATTTCTTTCTCCTTTTTCTTTTTATTTCCTGAAGCCTCCCAAACATTTGGAAATTTCAACTAGACGTCTGGTCCTGGGCTATGGAATTTTATTATTTCGTTTATATATTATTTTTCTCAGAAACCCCTACCGGACGTCTGGTTGCCTGCGCTGGGCAGAAGTTTGCCTAGGCCATTGATGGCCAAATCAATTCAGAGGTGATCGAACAAGCGATGGAGGCTAGTGAATTATGCCAAGCGACAACCCAGCCCTATAATCTCTTCGATACACCCCAAACAACTTGTCCAAACATCCAGGATAGGATCTTAAAAGATTTTGACTTCAAAATACCAAAATTGGAAAATTTACCAAACCATTTCAAATCAAAAGCAATTGAACATGAAATAGATGTTAGGAATTCATATCTAACAACAATGAAAGCTATAGACATAGATGTGAGTTCAAGAACTCACCTTTAAATTCAAAAACAAGAAATGAGAAGCTCTAAAACAAGCTTAGACCAATTCCTCTTCACTATACCTCTAGAATCTTCAATCTATTATCAAATGTAAAGTTTTTCCTAAGTTAGGTTATAGGAAAAATCAAGAATCGAAGAGGGATTGAGATGGAGAAGATGAAAAGGATGCTTACCTAAGCTTCTCTTTGATTTTAGAACTTGAATTTGAATATCCTAAGAGAACTAGGTCTTAGGAATTTCTAATCTCTTCTCTTTCCCCCATTTTTCCTAAGGCTAGAGTGCTAGGAAATTTGTGAGTGGAATGAATGAAGAGGAGAGGGGCAAGAGGTATTTGGTAGAAGGGTTTGGGTTCTCTTGTTGGGTTAGTGGGCTAGAACCCAACCCAAAGCCCAAATGAAAATACCAAAATCCTAATCTACTCTAAACATATCGATGTTTATACTTAACCAAGTTGTAAATGCCGTTTTGAACTCAATGAAAGTGGTCTCAAGTCCGAATTCGGCTGTTTAGAAAAAGTTACATTTCAGACTTTAATTCAACTAATGATGCTATATTTAAATAAAACATTTAAATATATAATCGTAAAATATGCGGGTTGTTATAACTACATTATCAGCATTCATCCATACAAGTTTGTTCTCGCGCTGAATGAAATGCTTGAGAGCTTCGTGTTCAATTCCACCATCTTCAAGATGTATTCACTTCGAAACGATTAAGTTGGATCGAAGTGGTTTTTGAAACTCAACCCCAGACTCTTCGAAACAACTTTCGATGATTCTGATAAACTCAACCCCGGTTCTTTATGAAATAAATAGTCAAAGATAAGAGCGAGATCATCTTATGACCGTTAGTGGATGGATTTCCTTATCATTTGTCCTAGGAGAACAAAACAAGATTTATACGCACAGTACAGCATCATCGGAGATGACAGTGCCATATAACCCACGTGTTTCTTCTAAATATTTCCAAAGTTACGTTTTGGGTCCAAATTCAATAGTCGATTACTTGACCATCGAATAAAGAAACACTCAAATCAGGGATTTAAATTCCATAGGAAAAACCAATAATGGTTAAGCACACAAGCAACCAATAACCTCCTTTTCATTAATCTTTCATTAATTAAATCCACTTTGTACATACTTAAATAAAATTCCTTTTCTACAAATATATATATATATATATATATATATATATATCCACAGATCCCTATTTCTCAATACTTGGAAAAATATCGATATACTTATCTCAACAGTGTAAGTATATTCATCAAACATTGGGGAAGATTTCCTTTTTATACAATTCTTAAATCATTTATAAACTCCATTATACATCCACAAAACCATTTATAAAACTCCTTTTATAAATCCATAAACCCATTTCTAACATTCTTTTATGAATATCTAAAACAATTTATAAAACTTTTTTATCTTGTAGATAATCTTCCTTTTAGTTTTCCAAACCATGCTATAAGATTCCTCTTATAAAACCCACATCTGTTTATAAAATCCTATTTATAAACCTCGAAAACATTTATAAATAAAATTCTAATAATTTACTTTAAAACACTGTTATATAATAATTAACTTCAAAACATCTAAAAAATAATAATTAGTAATTTCAAAAACAATCTTAATAAAACAATAATAAATTTTTTCAACATTATTATAAATAATAATAATAAATTTCCAAACTTTATTGATAAATTATTATATTTAATTTCAAACCATATTAATAATTTAAATAATTTACTTTTCAAAAAATTAAAATATTGATAACAACTTTTAAAACAATATTAATATAAATAAATAACTTTTGGAACATAAATATATATTTCCTTGATGAAAATCCATAATTAAAATTTCAACACAATCATTTCCGTATTTATGAAACTATATTTATAAATCTCTTTCTATTTTATAAAACTTCCTTTTTATAAAATCTCTTTATTTATAAACACCCATTTATAACTCTATCTCTTTATAAATCTCGATTATTTATAAAAATGCCCTTTTAACGTCAATTACAATCCATTTTTACGTTGCTTCCATATGTATAAATTTATTTTATAAATTCCTTTCTATTTATAAAATATTTCGCATCTCTAAATCTATCCCCACTTTCAATTTTCAAATAGAATCAACTATTTTTCTAAACCACATTCCACATATTATCATAAATCCTCAATTTGATTTATTTCCCAATTTACCCAATGTAAAAAATTTGCCTTAATTTATAAACACCGTTTATAAATCCATGCTTTTATTAAGAAAATACAATTTTACAAATCTTCACTTCATTTGCAAAATATCACATTTTTATAAATTATCGCATTTATAAATAAATATTAATATATGTATGTATATATACATACATATCACTTTATATAAAATGGTTAATAAATATTGATATCAAAATATTTCTATCTTCTTTTTAAAACCATATCCCTTTATTACAAAAAGACGGACTTATTTTTAAGATTTTAAAAACCTTTATTCACAGCTCAAAATCTCTATTAAATATTTTATAACACTATTAAATTTATAATCTCCAAAAATCATACCTTTTTATTTTAAAATAAATTTCTTCTTTAATTAATGCAAGAAAAATTATTAAAACATATATAATTTCCAATTCACTTGAAATCCCTTGTTAAATCAAATCATTAGTTTATAATATTTTTAAATACCAAAAATAAAATCCAATGCTACTAAAGCACTAAATAAGCAAACTCATATCCATATCATCAAATATAGCATCCAAAATATCATATATCAAATTATATGAAAAATATAATCAACAGTGTGAGGAATCATTTTGGATCCCTCCAGCCTGTCCCCCAGCGTCATATATAGTATATAACCATAAAATATAAATCAACCGCTTCGAGGCGGGATCATATACAAAGGGTCATCCGCTCTTACACAGGAACGTAATAGGGTCTCATCCGCTCCAGGGCAAGAATATATCAAAACCAACTAATAAATTAGTAAATCATCCAAACAATCTATAACGATCAACAATTAAATATCCACACATCCAATCAATAATTTTATTGACTATATAATATTTCTAGTTAACCAAAAAGGTGAGATTAACTCACTATGATTCCAGAAGTCGCCAAAGCGCTCAGGTCCAAATTAAAATTGAGTAGGCGTTTAATTTTTATTCAAATTTCCACGATCTCCAAATCTATTCAATCCAACTCCATTGTGTAGAATTCGTTGATACGATCGCAACACAACTTGTCGCATTCAATTTGGATCTCGTATGAAAAAGTTATGAATTTATAAGCGTTTGAAATAATCAAATTAAAATTAACTAAAATATATGTATATCAACTATATAATATAAACCATTATCAATATGCAAAGCTTATAAATATATCAATATATGCAGACCGACATATGCAGAGCTTATAAATCACAAACAGATTGTATATCCTTATATAAACATATATATCACAACGTATTATATAAAATCTTATATTTTTTTTCATATAAACTGATCTGTAGTATACACAAACTAAAAATTTAATATATATAAATAATACTTTCAAAACCATATCAGTTTATAATATAAAATACCCATATTTATAATATATATTAAATCACATAAACACGTTATTATACAAAAATCAAAAACCAGATGTTACAACACATATCAACTGTATAATATACAGAGGTAATATGTATGTGATAAATCATTATTAAAATAAATTATCAAGTATAGACAATAATACATACATATGTAACATATAAAACAATATAAAATATAAGGTTGCTGCTCACCTATACTTACATATATAACAATATGTATAGAGAACACGCATGCTAGCTGGCCGAACAAAGAGAAGGGGCGAATGGAAGGGAACACGTGAAGGCTAGATGCGGATATGCTTGGTGAGTTCGGTGTTTGTGACGTGCGGAGGAGAAAGAAGCGGAGTGGTCAAGAGGTCTGAACGTTGGTGGTTGTGGCCATTTGGGGAGGCCAGAGATATGAAGGAAGAGGAGGCGAGGCGTTGTGAAGTCATGGGGTTCTTGCCTAGGCAGGAAATGATGTGGCTTCGCATGGGTTGATCGAGCTGGAAGCTAGGGGTGCTCGTGCTGCCAGGGGCGGAGGCTAGGGTTGGTTCGGTGCTGTTTGGTGATGGGGCGGGTGGAAGGGAAGGTGGAGCAGTGAGAGAGAGGGAGGATGTGCGGCTAACATGGCGAATGGGTAGGTGGGTAGGTAAGCATGTTAAAGGCGGAGATCTGGGAATATGGAAGATGTACGTGAGAAAAATAATGATGAGCAGGTTAAAGCAATATAAACTAATAATTTTATTATATATCTCAAAGCCGGAATAAAATGAAAAAGGAACCGAACCACCAAAATGTGAAAAGGTGGAAATAACAAGGGTCGGGTAAGTCAAAATCCTGGGAAATCAAATGCTAATGACCGTTTGAATTATACGGTTGGCAATTGAAAAGACACAAGATACAAAAAGTTCGAATACGGAACCGATACGGCAAATCGTTTTGTAGATTTCGTCGCGTACTGGACGCCAAACTGCACAAACGAATATACTACGGAGATCAGCATGACGAGACGATCAAAACAGTACACAGATCTCAGTTATACGACCATCCTATCAAAAGTCGATATTCGGTACCGATAATGCTGCTAAAACGTCGAAAAATAAGATAAACTGGGCAATAGCGGTCCAAATTTGACGAAACGAAATATGACGTCTCACTCAGAAGATGATAAACAATTTTATTATATAAAAATATTCGGATTTTTAAATTATTTTATTATCATCAATTTTAACTAATTTAAATTGAAATTGAAATTACACAACAAAACTATCATTACATATTTTCTGATGAAAATATGACATTTGCTACGTTTAAATAGACGCATTCCAAATATCAAAATTTTATTTCAAAAATTTACTATTTAATTTCAAGCAAAATTTTAGTTAATTACATTATAAAACAATTAAAATTTACGGGTCGTTACACTACCGATTTTCCCTTCTTCTAGAATATCGTTCAGGTATGTATCATGTCAACCCATAGGGAATTCTAAACTAACAGAGAACTTGCAGAGTGAGAACAAATATGATAATAATATAACATATCAACAACAAGCATATATCATCAGTGATAAATTAAATAAAATATACACAACAGGATATGATGTCATATATCACAGGTGAATAATTTCAGATAATGGCATATCATATTTAACAATTAAATAACTAGCAATTCAAATTTAACAGCATATTTCAATTGTTGTTTCAAGTGAAATCAAACTTACTAACTATAAGAATATTAACCATGAGTGATTGCTCACCTTTCTTGGCTAGCGAAACAAGAAAACGACACAGACACGCATATAGATATGGACACGAGCAAATCAAAAAAGCTAGTGCGACTAATTTGGACATTGACATGATGAAACTGGATTCGATGAAACAAATATATAAGTGAACTTATATATATAAACCATATATAAATTTTAAAATCGTTATTTAATTTTAAACATAAACTATAATAAAACCATTGTTTAGAAACCCATATTAATATTAAAATAAAACCTTTATATTATTCCCCTTTCTTTTCTAAAATAAAATCTTCATAATATATGTATAAATTTATTTTCTAAAATCAACATTCCTTAAACACATAAATTTCCTTTCAAAATTCATCAAATAGAATTTTAGACATATTATATATGTGTGTGTGTGTGTGTATATATATTAAGCTTATTACAAAATCTGTTTCAAAGTAATAAATTTAAAATAAATAATCTTATTATATACATACATATAATAGAGAAGGGCTAGAATGGATGATACGGTTGCAGGCTTCAAATTAAATACACATATATATAACAAGCTTGAATATAAACTTCTTTATGTATATATATATATATATATATAAAAACCAGTTAACTTACATATATATATATATATATATATAAACTTATATATAAACTTAAACAGGTAATATACAAACTTGTATAAACGTATCTATATATTACAACAAACAGAGTATATAAATCTAACATAAACTTATACATATATAACTGGCATATATCATATATATATATATATATATATATAAACTAATATATATAAAACCAACTTTATAAAATTTGAAAATCAATATATATATATATATATCAACCAAATATATTACCTATAAATAAATAAAGAGGAGGTTGCCTGCATTTGAGTTTGTGAGAGGTGGAAGGTGGGACGGAGACTGGGTCAAGTAAGCGGGGTTTGGAGGTGGTGCTCGGCTGATGTAGGGAGGGTGCTGCTACTTTAGGGGGTCAGGGCGAGGTAGTCTAGAGAGGATCGGTGGTTGCATGGCAGTGGGAAATAGGCTGGTCGGAGGTATGTAGATGGGGTGTTCAACTGTTAGGATGGCTGCTTGGGTATACGGCGGGTCTGATGTGCTATGGAGGAGCGGTTGGGTGGCTTGTTCACGTGATGAGCTGATGTACATATGGTTGAGGTGGAGCAATATTGGGTGAGAGGTGGGTTAATGGGTTGTAGGCATTTATGCGAACTAGTTGGTGGTTGATGGCTTCAAGGTGGTCGGTCATGGCAGGTGCGATCGGTGGTGTGTGAAGGTCGAAGGCTCAGATGTCGTTGGGTGGGGCTGTGCGCATGAGTTGAGAGAGAGGGAGAGGGTGTAGGCGCATGCGAGGTAGGTCTCGGCAATGATGGAGAAGATGAGCAGTTCCCATCACGCAAAAGCAAGCCTAAAAAAAAATAAACTTTGTATAATAATTAATTTTTTAAAATAAACAAATGGTCGAAGCAAAGTGATGAGAGGAAGAAGATGGGGAGTGAACAATTCTGGAAAAAATGCAACCATATATATTCTTTTTTTTAACCGCAGAACCAATAGGAATAGCAAATGTCAAGCACGAAAATAAATAAATGATAGTGGCCGTTTATTCCAGCCGTTTGAAATTTGAATGGACACAGACTATCAAAAGCTCAAAAATGGGTACCGATATGGTTAGCTGTTCTCACGGATTTCACCGTGTACCAGACTCCAAAAAACACAAATGAATATACTGCTGAGATCAGCACGACGAGACGATCATAATGGTACACAGATATCAGTGATATGACCATCCTATCAAAAGTCGATATTTCGCTATTAAACTACTGCAAATCCGCTGAAAATAAGATAAATAGAGGTAGAGAAGTTCAAATTTGGCGAAATGAAATATGACGTCTCACTCAGAAAACAATCTACATTTTTATTATGCAAAAATATTTAGATTTCGAAGACATTTTTTCATCATCGAATTAACTGATTTTAAATCGAAATTGAAAATTACAGAACAGAATTAACTTTCATATTTTTTGATAAAAATTTACCATTTGCTATGTTAAAATAGACGTATCCCAAATATCAAACTTCCATTGCAAAATTTAATTGTTAAATTTTCACGAAAAATTTAGTTAATTACGTTAATAAAATCGTTAAAATATCTGGATCATTACATTTAGTCAATTGTGTGATAAGGGTTTCAAAATTAAATTCATAAAAGGCAAATGTCACATTGAAGATAAGGAATCAAACATTATCTTTGAAGGTATTAGGAAACGAAACATCTATATATTGAGTATGAAAATCTCAAATGATAATTTGTGTCTTTTGGCTGAATCAAGTGATCCTTGGATTTGGCTTAAAAAATTTGGTCATTTGAATTTCAAACTAATATCTAAAAGGGGGAATTAATTTAAAGGACAAAAATTTGTACATTTTTAGCCTCAAGGACAAGACCTTAATATTTTTTTTTAGCATAGCTAGCGAGGTTGGCTGGTCCCCTACCAGATTTTATTAAAAGAAAAGAAAAAAGCCTACTCAAAACATGCTTTGAGCAAGAAAGAACAAAAGGGAAGAGAGGACAAAAAGAAAATTAAAAAGAGCTAAACAAAACCACGAAAAGATGACAAAAGACGAGGTAAACCCGAAGAGAATACCACGGAAGGAATGACACGAAGAACAACCGAGGGAACAGAAGAGATCCCCGAAGCCACCAAAGTAGCTAAACTTACCAATCCCTAAGAAGAGAAGTTAGAGTGGACTTGCGTTCCTGTAACTCTGTAATGATAGAGTGCTTCAAGACTAACCATAGCTGAAGTTGAGATTGTTCGACGTTATTAAAACATCTCTGATTCCACTCGTTCCAGATTATACGAACTGTTTCTTGAGACAGAAGCTAAGGAGATCACCAGCCTTATCCTTCTTACGAGTTGCTTTAAGAATCAAGTCCCACTGAAAAGAAGACTGAACAAGCCAACCGCTCCTTCCAAGCTTGACCATTAACCTCTCCCAAATTCGATGCAGATAGCTGCAATCAAAGTACAAGTGCTTTTTACTCTCAATTTCACTTTTGCAGAAGACACACAGATGATCAGAAACAGAAGCGAACCCTGTCAACCTATCTTTGGTCATGATAGCATTAGATAGAACTTTCCATAGCAAGAGATTGTCAGAGGGAGAGGAGTGCTTATTCCAGATAACTTTATGCCAAGGGAACTTGGGTTTAAATCGAGTATTAGATAGTAAGTGATATACATGATTTATAGAGTGAGGCTTATCATCCCAGGATAACACATCAGAATTAGGGAAAGAATTGTGATAATTACTAAAAGTAGCCCAGAAAAGTCTCAAGTTATGATTGCTAGAATACGGAAGGGATAATTTATTGTCCATAATGTAGTCAACAGCGTTGGCATTGCTATTTATGCCAGATTGATAAATTTGCTGAGGAGATAAAATGGAAGATAGAATGACACCCTTACTTAACCATGGATCATTCTAGAAATTTTTAGAGCTTTGACCAGAGAGTGAGAATTGAAGGTAGGGTAGGAAGACAGAACGCAAGGAAAGAATCTTGCGCCAAATCCAGCTACAACTACAAGGGGGGTCAATAGACCAAAAGCTTCTATTTCTTAAATTGTGATTGACAGTCCATTGAACCCAAAGGCTGTTTTTGTTTGAGAGAATAGAGTCAAAATGGTGACTGATAGCAGCAACATTCCATCGTTCAATATTTAATATTCCCAAGCCACCGCACGACAAAGGTTGCTCAATGCTGTCAAAAGAGATTGGAATTGGTTTCCTATTGTGAATGCTACCGGTCCAGAAGAACCGAAGCATGGCACGTCTGACGAGACGGAGCAGTTTTTTAGGAAGCAAATAAGTTCTAGCCCAGTAGACAATTATGGAAAAACATAGAGATTTGATCAAGACGAGTCTACCGGCCTGAGATAGAAATCGATTGGCCCAACTAGTGAGCATTCTAGTGATTTTGTTGTATAGCAAACTGCAGTTGGAAAATGTGACTCTAGATGAGCAAAGAGGGATGCCCAGGTAGACCATGTCACTCTGCATGGGCTGGAAACCAGAGTAAGTTGTCAACGCAGTAGATAAGGAGTGAGGAATACCACCGAACAAGATAGATGATTTGGAAAGGTTGAGCTTAAGACCAGTGCAGGAATAGAAGATGTCGAGGGTTTCCTTAATTATATTTATGGATTCTTGAACAGGGGAAGTGAAGATCATTATGTCATCCGCAAAGAGAAGGGAAGTAATCAGAGGCCGTTTACACTTAGGATGGAGCTTTATCTCTTTAGCAAGAAATCTAGCATTTAGCATTCTAGTTAAAATTTCCATTATTAGGAGAAAAATGTAAGAGGATAAAGGATCGCCTTGACGTATGCCTTGTTTACTTTTGAAGTACCCTGCGACCTTACCATTAAAATTAAGGGAGAAGGAAGGAGAGGATATGCAGATGTAAATCCAAGCAACAAATGATTTGGGGAAGCCCGTTTGAGCCATAACTCTGACGATAGAAGACCATTGGACAGAGTCATAAGCCTTGGAGAGATCAAGTTTTAGCATGGCACTCGAGGTTGTATTAGCACGACCATAACCCTTTAGAAGCTCGTGCGCCATCATCACATTATCTAAGGAATTTCTTCCAGGCAGGAAAGCAGCCTGATTTGAGGATATGAGGTCAGGCAGCACTGATTTGAGTCTGGATGCAATTATCTTTGCTATGCATTTGTAGAGCACGTTACAGCAGGCAATGGGCCTGAACGATGAGACATTAGTAGGAGGTCGAGTTTTGGGAATGAGAACCAGATTAGTCGCATTGACTTCTTTTAGGAGCTTGAATTTAGAAAAGAAGTTGTCAATTGCAAGACAGAAATCAGTTTTGATAATTTCCCAGTTATGAGTGAAGAACTGCACATTGAATCCATCAGGACCACCGCTAGAATTCTTATTCATACTAAAGAGAGAGAGTTTTATTTCGTCATCGGTGACAGCAGAGATTAGGAGATCAGCTTGAGACTGATTTATGGATGGGAGGTCAGTACTATCAATGAGACATAGATTAGGAGAAAAGTTATCAGAATTTCCAAGGAGGCATGAGAAGTATCTAATCAGGGCATTGTCAATATCAGAAGGAGAGGTAAGCATGTCTCCATTGATGTCCTGAATTTGATATATCTGATCGTGAACTTGCTTTGCCTTAATCGCCGCATGGAAATAGGCAGTGTTGCTGTCTCCGTCAATCATCCATTTATTATGAAGTTGTTCTCTCTTCATAGAGCATTCCATCCTTAAAGCATCAGAAAGGGATAAAAAAAGAACACTTTCTTGGGCCGCAATGTCATCATCGGTTGGATTATTCTGCATTTGAATTTGTATTTCTTCTAAATGTTTCTTGATAATCTCGGACTTCAACGTACCATTACCAAAATTGCTCTTAGACCAGCTTCTCAGAGAGTGTTTGACGTGCTTTAGTTTCCTGCAAAATTTAAATGTGGGGTTACCGTAACAAATGGTGGACCAAGCAACATTGATAATATCAGAGTACCCTGGTTCATTAGCCCAGATATTAAAATATTTAAAACTTCTTTTCTCATACACAGCAGGGGTACCAGAGGATAAGATGATGGGGGAATGGTCAGAAAGGACAGGAAAAGGAAGATGGGCGGAAATTGAAGGCCAGAAGGAAAAAGATTTGAAGTTGCAAAATGAGTGATCAATGGTGGACATGATTCTGTGCCCTGATCGACTACGGTTGTTCCAGGAATATTTAGAACCAGATTTGT
Source organism: Allium fistulosum (assembly GCA_030737815.1). NCBI lineage: Eukaryota > Viridiplantae > Streptophyta > Magnoliopsida > Asparagales > Amaryllidaceae > Allium > Allium fistulosum. Next base: position 1,039,305,454 of record CM060902.1, on the reverse strand, counting down.
TTATTGAGATCAGATTGGCATCCTCAATGGCAGTGTTAAGGGGTTGAATATCTTTAGGAGTTAGCAGCAAACCACCCACTTTGTCGTTAAGGTTCAAACCACAATTAAAATCTCCTAGGATTAGCCAGGGATGAGATTCTTGTCTGAAAGCAGGAATTTGATGAAGGAAGGACTGCCTGATGGAGGGAGAGTTCGAAGCATAGACAATGGTGAGGTAAAAGGAAATGGAATCAGGGATGAAAGAAGCATGGAAATGAATGAATTGGGGGGAGGAAAGGATTGGAGAAAGAGAGAATATTAGGGGATTGGAGATCACCATGATTCTCCCATATGGGGCTTCGTGAAGATTATGATGCAAAACCCAGTTCTTATTAATGTAGTTGCTAGCTGATAAGGTAAGTTGCAAATTGAGTTTGGTTTCAAGAATTGCTACCAAGTCCAGATTGTGATTTTGAATAAGTGATTTAATGTGATCCAATTTTTCCTTGCTATGAGCTCCGCGTATATTCCATGAAGCTAAGGGGTGTGTATTCATTTGGGGTCAAGAGAGACATGAATCGTTCCTTGCTTGCTCCTTGTTGAAGGAGAGCCTTTAGATAATCTTTCATCTATGAAACTGGGCCCGATTTGAATGGTAGAAGGATTAGGATTAGCGGGGTTAGTGAAGCATAAGGAAGTTACAGGAATAGATAACCTGTCTTTCCACCCAGGAAGTTTTCCAACAAATGCATAAGGAGAAGGAGACGAATGAATTGAATCAGGGACTGAGTTGGAAGAGGGCAAATCAGTGGAGGAAGAAGAAGTGGGTTTGGAAATGGTTGCGGAGGAGGGGATGGTTGGGGATGGTATGCGGAGAGGGGATTTGACATGCACAGGATCATTGTGCATGTGCACAGAATTTAATGCTGTAGACTGCTGCAGATTAGCTGCGATGAGAAGCTCGTTATGATTGATCACTTGAGAATTAGTGGTAGGAGAAGCGCTTTCATGTGTTTTGCATTTTTCTTTTACAACTAGATCACTACTAGCACCGATATCACCATAATGAGCAGATAGAAGGCTCCTTTCCTGTCCACCACCACTAATGATTGCCGCTGTATATTTTAAAAAAACATCAGGTTGAGGGGTAGCATCATTCTCAAACTCACTACTAACATCAACAACAGGGATATCATTGGCATGAAGAACATTTTCACTGCAGGAAGGCACCTCATACCCTCCAGAAGAAACTGAAATAGGTGCTAGGGGTAATTCGTTGTCTAGAAGCGTAATACCAGTACAATTTGGAGCAATTTCTCCTTCCTCAACTGTTTCCTGGTTTAGATTGTTGCCACAATCTTCGACTTGTATATCATTCACGTCAGAAAGAATGGCGAACTTATTACTAGTTACTGAATCCACTATGTCAAGCAAGGGCTGAAGTTTGATTAGTGGGCTAATCTTTTCTGTGTCAACAAAATTTTTAGCAGAATTAATCAGTTCATAGGCATGATGCTTCCTGTTACTATCTTTTGTTTTAAAATTCCTTGTTTTTTGCCAGTTATTTCTCTGATTTGCTACACCTTTAATATTGACCTTAAGGGATGGTTTTTTACTTATGTCAGACTTACCATCATTATCAGGTGGACCAGATTCTTCATGCTTCTCCCTCGAACAATTGGTGCTATCATGCCCAAATTCTTTGCAAATGGAGCAAATAGAGGGCTTCCAGAGGTAACTCACTTTGACATATTGGATGCTCCCATCTAGCATACGAACAGGAAATTCATCAGGAAGGCTTTGCTGAGCGGTAACTTCAACCATGCATTTAGCAAACCCAATTCGCTGCATCTTTTCAGTTGATTCATCAAGGCATAATAATTTTCCAATTCTGGAAGTTAGCCAATTAATCCCGATGTGAGACCAGGCGAACATGGGAATGTTAGATAGTTTTAACCATATGGGAACAGCCTTAATTGTGCTACAACTATTCCCAATCATCGGATCCTAAGGCTTCACAATGAACAACTTGTTCCGAATTATCAAAGGATCTGCTTCGATGATTTTCCTTCTATCTTCCGTAGATGATAGATTGAAAAGGAACAGGGTGCCGTCAGATTTAACTGTGATGGAGCCTTTTAGTTTCCATACTTTTTTCAAGTGCATGATGACAGAGGTGTAAGAAAGTGGCTTGTCAAGGAAGAACCCCACGAGATGCCCACCCCACACCACGTTGCCGGCATGGATGACTTCAGGCGGAGGAACGAGAACATCACCCTCAAACAAAATAGGGAGGTGAGTAGGAACATAGGAGCCGGCATTTCTTGGTTTGGATTTGAAAAGCGAGTTCCAAAGAGGAAGGGAGGGAGAAGGATGAGCTGGGACAACTGGCGAAGGACGAGGAAGGTCGGGAGGAACCGGAGGAAGTGGAACAGGATCAGGTGGGAGCAAGGGATGGGACAAGGAAGATAGGGATGGAACAGTGGAAGGTATGGGGGTAGGTAAGATGGGAGGAAGGGGGACAAGACAGGAATCGGCTGCCATGAAAAAAGAAAAGCTCTTATTTTAAATCCTTTTAAAATGAATTTTCTAGACCTTAATATTTTAACCACAAGGAGAAACATTTCTCTAAAGATTATTCATAAGGACAAACATTCTTCCAAAATTATTCATAAGGACAAACATTCTTCCAAAACTGCTACCGAACTAAAAACTGATACCTAAAAATTGCTACCGATAACTACAAACTGATACCTAAAAACTGATACCTAAAGAAAGTTGTCCTTCAGGCTAAAATATTAAAGGTCTGTCCTTGAAGCTAAATTGCTAAGAAATTTTGTCCTTCACAATAATTTCCTGTATCTAAAATTACCAAAAAAAGATCTAGTTAGAGGTCTTTCCAAAACGAATTTTAAAGTTAATAATTTATGCAGTGCATGTCAATAAGGAAAACTTAGAAAAAGTTCTTTTAAATCAAAAGATAGGATTTCTACCTCTCAACCCCTTGAACTTCTTCACTTAGATCTTTTCTGTCCCTCACGAATACAATCTATAAATCATGGCAGATATGTATTTGTAATCATAGATGATTATTCAAGGTTTACGTGGACGATTTTTTTAAAACTTAAAAGTGAAGCTTTTGAAATGTTTAAATCTTTGTTAAACGAATTCAAAATCAAATGACTAATAAAATTAAAACTATTTGGAGTGATCGGGATGGAGAATTCGAAAATGAAAATTTTGGGAATTTTTGTAATAAGAAAGGTATAACTCATAAGTTTTCATTTCCAAGAACACCACAACAAAATGGAGTGTTAGAACATAAAAATAGGATGATTCAAGAGTGCGCTAGAACTATGGTAAATATTAGTAATTTACCTAAAAAAAATTGTGCTAAAGCAGTTGGTACTCATGTTATATATTAAATAGAATTTAATTAAGACCATTAACTAAGAAAACACCATATGAATTATTCTATACTAAAAAGCCTAAAGTATCATACTTTAGAGTTTTAATGAATGTTTTATTTTAAATACTAAAGATAATTTGGATAAATTTGATGCTAAATCGGATAAAGGAATTTTTAATGGATATTCAAATATAAATAAAGCTTATAGGGTTTTCAATACTGGAACTAGTACTATTGAAGAGACATTACATGTCTCATTTGATGAAAATTTTAAAGTTTATAATCCAAATATTGATGAAGAAGAAAACATTGATAACCCAAATGAAATTATTAATAATGAGATTGCCGAAAATGAAAATAATAATAATTTAGAAAATTCACATCCAAATAAAAGAACAAGATATTTGAAAGATCATCTAATAGAAAATATACATGGAAATATTGAATTTGTTGCTATAACTAGAAATCAACTAAATAAAATGAGTAATGTTGCTTTTGTTTCAACTGTTGACCTAAAAATCCAAAGAAAGCATCAACTGATGATTCATGGATTCTTGCTATGCAAGAGGAATTGAATCAATTTACAAGAAATGATGTATGGGAATTAGTCCCAAGACCTGAGGATAAATCCATAATAGGAACTAAATAGGTACATAGAAACAAAGTGAATGAACAAGGAGAGGTTATGAGAAAGAATGCTTGATTAGTTGCATAATGTTATTGTCAAGAAAAAGGAATATATTTTGATGAAACCTTTGCACCCTTAGCAAGATTAGAAGCTATAGGAATTTTACTTGCTTTCGCTAATCATAATAATTTAAGTTATATCAAATGGATGTTAAAAGTGCATTTTTAAATGGTTTTATTAAAGATGACGTATATGTAGAACAACCCCTACTTTTTGAAGATAATAAACTACCAAATCATGTTTGCAAATTGAAAAAGGCTTTGTATGGTCCAAAACAGGCTCCAGGAGCTTGGTATGACAAATTTAAATCCTATCTATTACAACCAAATTTTGAAATAGGCAAAGTAGATAGTGCACATTTTATTAAAAGAGATAAAAATGATATTCGGTTAATACAAATATATGTAGATGATATCATTTTTGGATCTACTAACGATAAACTAAATAAGGAATTCTCAAAAATAATGACTAAGGAATATGAAACGAGTCATTTGGGAGAACTAAATTATTTTCTAGGATTACAAATAAAACAACTAAGTAATGGAATTTTTACTAGTAAAAAAATGCTAAAGATTTAGTTAAGAAATTTGATATGTCAAATACCAATAGTAAATAATTCCCATGGTGACTAATGAAAAAATAAATAAAGAAGAAACTAAAAAGCTGTAGATGAAAAATTATATAGAGAAATGATTGGATCACTACTATATATAACTGCTAGTAAACTTAATATAATGCATAGTGTTTGTCTCTGTGCAAGGTATCAATCACAACCTAAAGAAACTCATTTAAAAATCCATCAAATAAATTTTGAGAAATGTAAACAACACATCAGACTATGGACTCTTTTACCCAAAAGAAGACTCCTTTGAATTAATTTCATATAGACTATGCTGGTTGCAAATCAGACTGAAAAAGTGCAAGTGGAACTTGTCACTTTTTGGGACACTCTCTGGTTTTTTGGTTTAGTAAGAAGCAAAACTCTGTATCTCTATCTACGACAAAAGAAGAATATATTTCAGCAGCATTAGCATGTTCACAGGTTATCTATATGCAACAAACATTAAAATATTTTGGATTATATTTTACTAAATCGCTAATATACTGTGATAATACAAGGGTGATCAATCTATCTAAAAATCAAACTCATCATGCTACAGATAAAATATTGATATAAGGCACTATTTTCTGAGAGAAAATGTAAACAAAGAAATAATATCACCTGAATTTATGGACACTGAAAATCAAATAGCTGATATATTAACAAAACTATTGAATCAAACATCTTTTACTAAGTTAAGAAGTGATTTAGGAGTTTGTTCTTTATCAAAAATATAAAAATAATGAAGTAAAAATTACAAAATATAAAGAAAAACAAAATAATAACATATATGTCGTTATATCCTACCCCTTATGTCGACATATAACAGTAATTTTTTTTTTTTTAATTTCCCTCTAAAATTCATATTGGTAGTTATATAATAACCAAATTTTGACTTTCTTCTTCATTTCTTTGGATTTTCTCTATTTTAAACTTCTAAAAAAAATAAACCATGGCTCCTCTAATCCCAAACGTTCTAGAGAAGAGAATTCATCGTTTTCCTTCCCTTCTTGTACCCAAGGCCCTTTCCAGAACACTACTACGACGAAAGTTATTAAATTGGAAGGAGAAATGAAGAATGTTCTGGAGATGTTGACTAAAATACATGTTGTACAACTTTGTATGTCCAAAGAACAAGAAAAACCGAGTAGAATTCTTTGAAATTTGCATAAATATATATTGGATAATCTTACGAATCCAATAGTTATTGAAGATGATTCTGCAAATTTGGTCATTTATAACCCCATTCAAGGCAGCGATGATGAGGAAGAAGAGGAGGTGTAACGAACCGGAATTTTTGACCCTCAAAAATCGACATCTTTATACTCACTATATAACATGTCGAATATTCAAGTGCCGAAAATACCGATTTCTAGGGGCAAAGAAGAAAAGATAAGAAGAATAAACAGACATAACAACATAGAATCTCACAATCGCAGTGGAACAAATTATAATATATAACAATAGATTTTTATATAAAAGAACTATAGCTGTTAATATATATACAATTATCAGAGTACAACAATCAGCCAATCAATCTTGACAGTTATAAATAACATGTCCTCACAAATACTGAACATTCAGTATAACACACATAACGGAATATAAATCAAGTACGGGAATACATCTCTGTCATCCAGCTCGTCTCCGGAGCTCCATAGCATCCTATCTTGAATCTGGGGTCTGACCCGAGCATTATAATAAAATATCACCCGAGTTAGTCTGGAAAACCAGCGTGAGAAAACACACTCAATTTCAATTATTAAAGTTATCAAAATCCTTTGAAAAACAAAGGTATCTCGTAAGACCACGTTACACATAAACACGACGGGTTTGTCCCTTACGATAACCAATATTTTTTTATCAAAGTCGTTTGATATTATAGCAGTGTCTAGACAAAGTAAATAGAAAATAGCTGAAATGCTTGCATCTCACGTTGCAGCATAGTTGGGCACAATCAAAACTGTACGGTTCTTATTGGGAATGGATTCCATATAATGACTAGGCTACTAGGGTACCGCCTATCACAGTACACCTCTAGAAAAATGTACCGAGGACCTCGCCGGGATCCCCTGCCATACAAGACTGGCTTACCCCTAACCTGGATAGTACCGAATATGTTACCACCCCGGGCGTTTCCACCCTTAATCGAGCGATCACTTTTCCATGCACAACCATATCCATAATTTATTATATATTTCCGGGGGTATCTAGAAAGGTGATAGCATACCCTAATTGGGTGTGACCCACTTAGCCTTGCTGCATCTCCCATGTTTTAGTCATTCCCGATTGATGAGGCTTGAGGCTATGTTTACGTTTCAAGAACAATTCCACTTAGAATGCTCATCGTCCTCCAATGACGATGTTCTGATAGCATTCGTCCATACAAGTTGTCATGGGTCCAGAAAAACCGAGTCGTTGTCTTCACTATCTTCAAGATATCACCATTCGTAATGTTCAAACCGGATCGAAGTGGTTTTCAGATATTTAAATCTAATCCCGGTCTTGTAACGACCTGGTATTTCGAACCATTCGCATCTGCATATGTCGGACGTGAATTGCTCAAAATTTCAGATTGTTAATTTATATTTGGCAAAACTTAGCATATACAGTAAATAAACCATTCCTAGAATCACAGACACGGAGCAATAAACAATAATCAGCAGAATAAATAAATAGTAGTTCATGAAGCTACTATATAAACATTAGAGTCTGAAATAAAATACAAAAGAAATCTCAAATACAAAGAAGTAACGAATACAAAATCAACTGAGAAGTCTGAATCATAAACAACTAGAAATACTGAAATAACAAAATAGCTGAGTAGATGAAGATAGATCTCCAAGCAAAGCTCCAATGCTCCAAAGGTGAGTCTCAAATGTTGTGACACTCAGTCTGACCCGAGCATAAAGAAAAACAAAAAACACTCGAGTCAGGATTAACATTCTTATAACAGTAAATCAACTCAAGTGAAATTTCCAAGTGAAATACAATATAACTTAAAGGATGTTTGGGATTTCCATCCTCTAAGGATCCGTGGAACTATCTACTACGTAGTAATATACACTATTATAATATGTCTATTAGTAAAGTAAATTATTAAAATAGCGTTAAGGCATTACCCATATCCCCCTTAACACATTTTATATATTCCCGTAGACTGTATAGTACCGTAATATAACGACCTGCCTTTTTGGATGGTTTAAATCGACGATAAGCGACACATGTCAGACTCAAACCATTAAAAAGGGGCAGATTCTTATGGGGTAAATAAGAAAAAGCAAGGAAAGAAAGAAAACAAATACAGAATCTCGCAGCGGAATGACGAAATATAATAATCAAATAAATAGTTCATGAAGCTGTTTACAAATAATCTTTGATTATACTTTTACAATACAGATCAGAGTTACATACAATAAGAATAAATAATAAATAAATGCAGCGGAACAACATGATGCAGTGGAATAAATATAATAAATAATAATAGTACAAAATCTTCGTCTTCATCCTTCAGAAAACAGTCTTCGATAAACCGAAGAGCTCAGACTGATCCGAGCGAATTGAAAAGACAAAACACTTATGTCAGAACTCAAAGATCTTATGTAAGTTAAGTCAACGGTAAATAAAATATGAGTGTAACGACGTCGAAGATGTTTACGGAGTTTGACATCTCCTATCCAATGTCTGACGTGAGTGCAATAACTTAAGAGATGTTCAGGATTTCCATCTCCTAAGGATTCGTTAAACTATCTACTATGTAGTACAATACGCTATTATAATAGTGTCCACAGTAAAGTAAACTATTAAAATAGCGTTAAGGCGTTACCCATATCCTCCTTAAAACATTTTATATATTACCATAGTCTATAAAGTAACGTAAGCTCCTCCATGAGGTTTACCCAGAGGGCACTCTATAGGTATGGTACAAAACAAACTCGTAGAAGGCGCGATATGCCATGTGAACACAGCACTTTAGGCAATGCTAGGGTAGGACTCTACCGTTTTGCAGAACCGGGCTGGTGGTAATGCATAACAGCTACTACTACCCACCTCGGAACACACTCCCATAATCAAAATCGAGGGTGGCCACCAAATCAATCACAAAGTCATAATATGGTATCGAAGAAGCATGTCCGATCGGAGAGATGACCTCACTTGGCCTAGGTATAGCTCTTATTTTAGTCACATCTAAGCTGACTCATGGGAGTCAGGGCTACGTAAATACCTCATACAGAATCGTACACCAAACCATCCTACTTCATTGGGAATCTCCACCATGTACACAGTTGTTAAAGTGGTTTTCGGTATTTGTAGAGAGTATGACAATATCTGATCCGGGTCTCTGTAACAACCAAACGCTTATTTCACACTGGATGGTTCTTCTACATTTCCAAAACTGATTTATAATTTATATCAAAATATCATATTCTCAAAACCATATCATTTTCGAAATCATATTTACTTTCGAAATTATATCATATTTGAAATCATATCACTTTCGAATTCATATTTCCAAAAATAGATTAAATCCTCATTTAAAATCATCATATTCCTCAAATATGTCGTTTCACCAGCAAATATCATTTCAAATCCCAACTTATGTCATAACATTTTTAAACCTTATTCACTTTAAATCAAGGCTTTAATTATAAACATTTCCACTCTACACCATCTGAAATTTAGAAAATAATTTAGATAGTTATAAATAGTTTTATTAGTTTATCATAGTTTTAAATAGATATAAATTAGGTTAAATAGGTTTAAAATAGATTAAATAAATTTAAAATGGATTAAAATAGATTAAAATACTTTACATAGATTTAAAATAGTTTGAATGGTTTAAAATAGGTTTAAAATAGATTGAATGAATTTAAAATAGATTAAATAGAATTAAAATAGATTAAATAGTTTAAAATAAATTAAAATAGTTTAATATAGTTTAATAAAGTTTAAATAGATTAAAATATATTAAAACATTTTAAAATAAATTAAAATAGATTAAGATAGATTAAATAGGTTAATTAGTTTAAAATAGGTTAAATTAGATTAAAATAAATTAAATAGTTTAAATTGATTAAATTGGTTTAAAATAGGTTAACTTATTTTAATAGTTGAAAACCTTAGAATTAGAATTTAAAAGATCATTTACAGCTTATATTGAGATAATAAATTTGAAGTTAACATCAAATTTAACTATTTTAAATTTAATAGATTTTCAAAGTTACAGTTTCAACATTTCAATAACTCAATTCCGATAATTTCGTTTATACTTCAAACTCAATTTTAAAATTCCAATTTAAATGCTTTAAATAATTACTTAAAACAATTCAATTTATATCAGTCAAATTCTATTTCAAACATCGTTTAACTGGATTCAAAGTGTAAAGATTTAAAATCATTAAATTTAACCAATCTAGTGTCCGTATATAATTCTCTACTGTTTGCACAAAAAATGGACAAACACCTCAAAGTCGTATGATTTAATAGATTTTATGTTGTTCTTAGTGATTTGGGTGATTTATGCAAATATAGGAAAAGCAGGGGCTAAGCTGTAAAAGACACGCATATTTATAGTGGTTCAGCCAGAATGTGCCTACGTCCACTTTATATGTTATTTCTCTTTTCTTGTTTAGATTACAAGTACAAAGCTTTGATACAAGTAAAAGAAAGTTGTTTGAAAGTTCTCTCCGTGCTTGAGCTCTCAAACTTGTCCCCTATTGCTGTACCCCTGCCCCTCTATTTATAGAGTGAGGCTGGAGACAGGGGTCTTGGATGTATATAGCTGCGGTGGGCCTGGGCTGGTGTGGTCAGGCCTGGTAGCGTTGGTTCGGCATTGCTTTGGCTCGGCAGTCCTTTGATTCGGCGATAGGTGGTAGACGCTTTGGTTCGGCATTACTTGGTTCGGAGATGGTTGAAGTAGGAGTTGGTCCGGTAGCGAGATATGGTATGTTGGTCCCGTGTGTCTGGTCCGATAGGCTCCTGGATCGGTGGAGCTCATGCACCTTGGTTCGGTGGTAGGGAGTAGGTTGGTCGGGTATAGATTGTGCTCCTTGATTCGGTGGTAGGGAGTAGGTTGGTCCGGTATAGATTGGTTCGGTAGAATCTCGCCCAACACATGCCCCCCAAAGTAGGGCATGTGCATGCACGTGTCTTGCTTTGTTTTGGGTTATCTGATTTTGTCATTCCCATCCGGCTCCCAGTGCCGAACCAGTTGGTCGGTGGTTCACCTTTGCCTATAAGTAAGGTTCTAGGGCTTCCGTTACCTTCTACCGAACGAGACAGCCGAATCAGTTCTTCTTGCTAAATCAGTCATATCGCCGAACCAGACGTGTTGCCGAATCAGGTAATTGCCGGATGGCCTCTTCCCCTTTTTTTTGTCTTACCGAATGAACATGAAGTTTTAATACCGAATGGACCCTATCCTGAGGAAGCCGAATGAATCTGATACCTAGAATGCCGAATGAATCTTTAGTTGAGAATGCCGAACGACTTTTTACTGAGAAATGCCGAATGAATCTTTAGTTGAGAATGCCGAATGAGTCTTTAGTTGAGAATGCCAAATGAATTCGGGGATTCCGAGTGTAGAATGAACCCTTTACCGGATGGACTTTTGTACCCGAGTCACCAGTGAAACTCTAGATTACATAGTTTATGTGTCTTAACGATATACTTTCTTGTGTCTGCAGATAAATGTCTCAAAGAATGGAAACCCGATCAGAGAAGAAGAGATCTCAGGATAGAGAAGAGCCTTCCTCAGTGCCCCCGGCTCAACCAGGACCTGCCCGTCATGAGCCCACCCCGAGATCATTGGTGGATGGATACGGTCCTCAGGAACTTCTTAACTTGCCTCCTGATTGCTTCCCTAGCTTACTCAAGGGCGAGCAACTTGATGTTATATCTCGCTCTTTCGGGATCGACCGAGCACGCATGTTATTGCCGGATGCGAGAGTGATGCCGTATGATCCTCCCAAAGGATATTTTGCCTACAATAGATACCATTGCATGTGTGGTGCCATCCCGCCTCTCAACGCCTGGGTAGTCAGCTTTCTCACATATCTAAAGGTAGCTCCATTCCAGCTTCAGCCCAACTCTTATGCCATTCTGGTGAGTCTCTTCGTCATCTTCCAGAGGAGATATGGGCGTCCTCCTTCCAACCGGGAGATCCGGTATTTGTACAACTTGAGAGGCTACAAGAAGGGGTCTCCCTACATCAGCTTGGAATCGGCCGTATCCTTTAAGCCGGTCCTGGATTTATACTCCAAGTACAGCATGTTCAAGAAGGAATGGTTTTTTGTCAGGGATGATTCCGTTTCTATTCGGCGCTTCACCTCCGGATGTAAGTCAAAGATTTATTTTTAATTCCCGTTCTGGTTGCAACACTCTTTCTTATGTGTTTTTATTTTTTTCTAGCGACAGGTGGTTTTGCGGTCGTGGAGAATGATCGCCTGGTTCAGACGGCAGCAGAAATATAAGCTATTACTGGGAGAGATAGGTCGGCTGCCTACCTGATCAGGAATGCTACATTCTTGGAGTACAACTTGATCCTTCCACAGCAGTCCGTGGTCAAGCAGAGGGACACGGCTGAAGAGAAGGCTGCCCAAGCTAAAGAAGGGGCCAAGTCGAAGAGCAGTAAAAGGAGGCCCTTTCCGAAACACCCGGTTGCCGGGGGGAAGAAGCTCAAAAATTCTGATGGTCCCTCTCCCAGCACATGTCCAGATATCCCGGAGGAGGGAGAGGTGGAGGAGGAGCAAGGCGAAGATGGAGGAGAAGGCGCTGGAGGTGGCGACGGTGTCGGGGCTTTGTCTTCTGGGCAAGTAGGCGAGATGCAAGAGTGGACGGATGACGCTTTCCGCCAAGCCTTCGAAGGTTTGGAGGGGACGGAGAAGTCCAAGAGAGCCGATAAAGTTGGGACCGGCGTTGATTTATCTTCCGGGAGCGCCTCTACTGAAGCAACTTCGGCGGTTCAAGGTGAATTTCTCTTTACTCTTTTAATTCTTGAATGATGGCTTAACACATATTGGTGACACTTGGTTTTCATATCAGGAGCGGGTAAAACGGCCAAGACCTCAGATCTTCGGCACAGGCTTGAACAATACAAGCTCTCCAAAGTTTCCGCCAAGCCGAAGCCTTCTACTAACCGCCCGGGAGACATAGTCGGCTATCGTCCTCTTCTCGGAGTTATCGAAGAAGATATACAGAAGAGGGAGAGGAGTCGATCTTCGTCTGAACCTCTTCTTGAACCCCCGGCCCCACTTCAGCCTATTCACGACATTACAGAGGAGGATACCGAGCTTATGCCCTCTCCCCATCCGTCTGAGAACCCAACCATCATCCCAATAGATCATCCTGGCTTAGCACGCAATCCGTTTGCGGGTCATCCGGACCTGGACCTGGCATCTCATGACATCTCTTTTGATGAGGTTACTGGTGAGCACCTTCTTCCTCGCAATCCTATGATAAGGGTGCTTGATGAGGCCAAGTCCCTGGACCTTGATTTGCTTACTACTCGAGTTGTCGCTATGGGGAACGAAGCTAAAGCAAATATCGACCGGGTTGCTGAGGAGGCCAGGAAGTTGATGGGGCATCATGCCTGACTGGTCAAGGCCGGGGAGGAAATTGGGAGTGCCAACATAAGACTGTGGTTAGTGGTTTCCGACCAGGCCAAGCAACTCGCTGATCAGGCCATCCAGATCTCTCAGCACGAGGCCGCCTCTGAACGTCTAAAGAAAACTATGGAAGAGGCCAGCCGGGCCGAACTGCGGAAAATGGAGGCTACTTGCAAGGAACGGATCGATATGGCCATTGCCATGGTGGACGAGGTTCGGAAAGCGGATCTTGAGCAGATAGAGGAGTTATCTGGGAAGCTTGAGGCTGCAGAGCTTGCTCAAGCCAAGTTGAGGGAGGAGATGGAGGCGATGCGGAAATCCCTTCAGGCTGACTACTCGAGATACCAATTGGAGAGAGATGCTGCCGTCGTAAGGTTGTCGGATTCCGAGGCCCGGACGAGGGAGTCTGAAGAGAACGAGGGGCTGATGGAGGGGATGCTCCAGGATATGTACTTCCGTACTTGGAGGCAGGGTAACTTGTCCTGGATGGATGATTACCCCCGGGTTATGGCTAGGATCTATCTCAGGGCTCTAGAGGAGGCCCAGGCTGAGGCAGATAAGGAGGGTGGTGTGGCCTTTAGGATGGATGCTATTACTGCCCAGTTTACCAAGGAGGAGAAGGTGGCGGTGAAGGAGGGCATGCGGTTGCTTGCAGCTGAGGAGGCAGGTGTGCAAGTGGAGGATGATGATCAAGTTGATCAAGGAGCAGATGCTGGTAAGTCTTCCTTTCTAGTCTTTCCGTTAACTTGGTTGCTTATCACTAATGAATTCTTTCTCTGACCGGACAGGTGGGCAACAGGACAAGGATAAGACTCCGACGCAGCCGGCTCCTTGATTCGACCTGGAAAGTTTTTTTTGTGGACTTGACATGGTTGTATATGTTAGTCTTAAAACAGTAAAGTAACTCTTAGGTTGTAATTTTTGCTACTTGTAATAAATAGCTCTATTCTTGACGTGTAATTCTTTAACTTAAGCTGATTCTGTTGTCTTTTGAATGTTTTTGTTATTTTGACATGTTGTATGAGAAATATAGCTATGCATATTCTTGTAATTAAATTGTGTTTGATGTCAGGTTCTTGTTTAAAACATAATTTCATGACTTGCAATGTTAGCGTAAGGTGTGAATAAATTACAGTTATGTGTTTACACATGAAAGAAGGAAATACCGCCCTTTATATTTTGCTTGTGGATGGCAGCTTTGAATATCCTGTGTGACCGAGTAAGGGATGCGGTCTAGTATTTTGCTGTGAGTATCCGCTTCTATTAGTGAATGTCTCATGTTCTGTGTCCTGTACTTCAGGGATTGTTACAGAGGATAGGAGAAAAATTTCTTAAGTTAAATTGAAATATGTGAAAAAGTAAAACTTCCAATCATGGAAGGCCTTCGATGTGCTTAAGTTCGTGGCAAACGGGCTTTGTAGTCACTTTCCCTAGCTGTGGGTCTTGAAGACATTCGTCACCCATCTTACGACTCCGCGGGGAGTTAATTCTTTTTTACCACAGCCGCACTTAAGACACATCGGAGCCGAGATCGCGCACAGTAACTACCCGGGCCATTATGGCCCGTAACCGTGGGTATTATTTGATTTACTGTGGCCGGCTAGCGTGGGTGCCGATCGTCAACCGTGAACTGCCCCTGGCTGGCCACACCTTATGTTGGGGCTTATAGTCGGTTCACAGTTGCCGGCGAGCCGAACGCCGTAATGAGCTGCCTCGGCTATAGTCGGCCTTCTCGGTGGCTTATAATCGACTCATTACAGTTGGCTTTAAGGGCCATCGCAAGCAATGAGTTAACCCACAGCAGAGGGATGCCGGAGCAAAAGTATCTCATTGGCGAGGGCATAGATTCGCATAGTACCTGTTAGGTCTTGTCCAGGTGAAGTTGCGCTGTGGAGTGCTTTGAGTGGAAATGCTATAGGATTTTGTTCAACAGAAAAGGATAAAGTTAACAAGCAGCCAAGATATAAAGGAACAAGTTAAAAAAGAGACAAGGTTTTTTAAAGTGGTTCGGCACGAAAAGGCCTACGTCCACTGATTCTCTTTGTTAATTCACTTCACATGGGCAGTACAAGTTAAGAAAAGTATCGACGGAGGTGTTGGATGTTCCATGCCCTCTGGAACACCTCTCCGTCCATTGTTGACAAAATATAAGCTTCATTGTGGAGATCTTTATGAATTACATATGGTCCATCCCAGATTGGATCTAGTGCTCCGGGGCGAGGGAAAATTCGCTTGAGGACAAGATCCCCTTCTTGTAAGGTACGATGCTTGACTTTGGAGTTGTATTGTGCTGCCACTTTTTGCTTGTGGGCCGCTGCTTTAAGGACTGCATCATTTCTTCTCTCCTCAACTAGATCCAAAGACATGTGAAGGAGTTCTTCGTTCTCTTCTAGGTTATAGTGGATCCTACGGTGGGAAGGCACAATGGTTTCAACTGGGAGCATAGCCTCCGATCCGTATGCCAAAGAGAAAGGAGTATGCCCCGTTGATGTTCTGAAGGATGTGCGATAGGCCCACAGTGCCGTAGGGAGTTCATCCACCCAAGCGCCCTTTGACTTTTCGAGTTTCTTTTTTATTAGAGTTTTCAGAATTTTGTTGACGGCTTTGACTTGTCCGTTTGCCTGGGGATACGCTACAGATGAGAAGCTTTTGTGAATTCCGTGCTCTCGGCACCAGTTGGCGAATTCCTCGCTGTCAAACTGAAGTCCATTGTCTGATATGATTTTGAGTGGGACTCCGTACCTGCACAGAACATTTTTGATCAAGAAGTTAATAACTTTTGCTGAAGATACTTTATACAGAGGTTCCGCTTCCACCCATTTGGTGAAATAGTCGACTGCCACTATAGCATATTTGGCCCCGCCTCGGCCCATTGGTAGCTCGTCGATTAAGTCAATTCCCCATATTGTGAAGGGCCAAGGGCTGGTCATTTGAGTAATCTCAGTTGTTGGTAGCCGCGGAATCTTAGCAAACTTCTGGCATCTGTCACACTTTTTGACGAAATCTAAGGCGTCCTTGCTTAAGGTGGGCCAGAAATATCCATATCGGAGTATCTTTTTTGCTAATGTTTGCCCTCCGGTGTGATCTCCGCAGCTTCCCTGATGAATGTTGGATAAGATTTCCTTGGCTTCCCTCCCAGCGACACACCTTAATAACGGGTTAGAGAATCCGCGCCGATAGAGGATGTCTTCTTGTATTGTGTAGCGGGAAGCTTTCCTCAAGATTTTCTTGACTTCGTTACGCCCGTTGGGTAGTGTGCCGCTTTGTAGGTAGTCTCGGATGGGAGTCATCCAAGTTGCTTCTTCGGTTGCAGTTATCAGATTCACTTGCTCAAAACTTGGGGTCAGTTGCTTTGAGATGGTTACTGCTCCGAAGATGGCGCTGTCTCTCACACTTGCTTGCTTTGCCAATTCGTCGGCCTCTTGGTTCTCTTCCCGAGGGATGTGTTTGACTAAGTAGTGGTCCAATCGGCTGAGAAGTAACTTGGTCTTCTTTAAATATGCTATGAGTCGTTCTTCTCGAGCTTGGAATTCTCCTGGTATTTGATTAACAATAAGTTGAGAATCGCTATGAAGACACAAAGAATTGGCTCCGATTTCTATGGCAAGTTCTAATCCAGCTATCACTGCTTCATATTCTGCATCGTTGTTGGTGGCAGCGAACTCCAACCTTATAGCATAGTGCAGCTTATTTCCCCTGGGAGTGATTATTACAACACCTGCCCCCGAGCCTTGTTCGTTTGACGCACCATCCACAAAGAGATTCCACTTGATGTCTTCTGCTATTTCCGATTGCTCCTTACCTTCGTTGGTAGTGAATTCTGCAATGAAATCAGCCATGGCTTGTATCTTGATGGCGGTGCGAGGGTGTTAGGTGATATCATACTGACTTAGTTCAATGCACCATTTAAGTAGTCGCCCAGAAGTGTCGGGACGATGGAGTACCTGCCTCAGTGGTTGATCGGTCAGAACTTTGATGGAATGGGACTGGAAGTAGTGACGCAGTTTCCGTGATGTGATTAGTAAACAGTATGCTAGCTTCTTAAGTTTAGGATATCTGACTTCTGCCCCCGTAAACCTCTTACTTACGAAGTAAATTGGCCGCTGTGTGCGGTTGTCTTCCCTTACCAAGGCAGCGCTTAGGGCGTGAGATGACACAGCAAGGTATAGGTATAACTCTTCGCCTTCGCTTGGAGTCGAGAGTACCGGTGGTTTCTGGAGGTGTTTGATTAAGTTAAGGAAAGCGGTTAAGCATTCGTCAGTCCATTCGAACTTTCCTTTGTCTTTCTTTAGAGCTTCGAAAAAGGGGACGCACTTGTCCGTTGCTTTGGAGATGAATCGGCTTAGGGCGGCCACTTTTCCATTCAGGCTTTGCATTTCCTTTCGAGTGGAAGGTATCTTGATATCCCTTAGCGCTCGGACTTGTTCAGGGTTTGCTTCAATCCCTCTGGCATGGACGATGAATCCTAAGAACTTTCCTGATGATACTCCAAAGGAGCATTTTAGAGGATTCAACTTCATTCCATACTGGCGAAGTACTTGAAACATCTCGCCTAGGTGGCTTACATGATCGTCGGCTTTCCTTGACTTTACCAGCATGTCATCCACGTATACTTCCATAGTTTGCCCTATTAGCCCTGCAAACATCTTGTTGACGAGGCGCTGGTAGGTGGCTCCTGCATTTTTAAGTCCGAAAGGCATTACCTTATAGCAGTATAAACCCCGGTCAGTGATGAAACTAGTGTGGTCTTGATCGGGAGCATGCATAGGAATTTGGTTATATCCTGAGTATGCGTCCATAAAAGATAAGAGCTCGTGCCCGGCTGTGCTGTCTACAAGTTGGTCGATTCGGGGAAGTGGGAAGCAATCCTTTGGGCAGGCGTCGTTTAGGTTGGAGAAATCAATGCATGTTCGCCACTTCCCATTAGCCTTCTTTACCAGCACCGGGTTAGCGATCCATTCCGGGTAGATGGCTTCTCGTATAAAGTCATTGGCGAGTAGATTCTTTACTTCTTCATCGAGAGCTGCTGATTGCTCTGCCCCCATACTTCTCTTTCTTTGTTTTACGGGCGCCTTGGTAGGATCAATGTTTAGTACGTGGCATGCTACGTCGGGGGAGATTCCGGTCATGTCAGCGTGTGACCATGCGAATACATCCAAGTTGTGGCGGAGAAAGTCGATGAGTTGCTCCTTCAACTCTGTTTTAGTTGGGACCCAATTTTCAATAGTCTACTCGAGTCGTGCTTGTCTACAGATACAAACTCCATAGCCTCTGCAGGCTCGGCGGTGGCCTCCTCCTCTTTGTCCCTGGGGTCTAATTCATTGAAAGGGTCGCTAGTATATCGAAGAGGAGGGGCTTTCTTTAGTTGCTACGCTTCTAGACTTTTCGTGCAGAGGGCAACCTCTACACCCTTCCCTTTATCCTTCCTGAGGATGTTGCGAAGTTCAGTTACATAGCAGTCTCGAGCAACGTCCTGGTCTCCTTCTACTTCCCCTACTCCATTGTCCGTTGGAAATTTCATCTTTAGGCACCATGGGGCTAGGACAATTTGGAAGTCAGACAAGGCTGGCCTTCCTAAGAAGGCGTTGTAGGCCGAGTGGTTTTCAATTAGCACAAACGTCTGTTTTCGTACAACGGAGCGGGGATGGCTTCCAATTTCAACAAAGAGGTCCAGTTACCCGAGGGGCATCTTCGCATCTCCAGTGAAACCGTGTAGTGGTTTATTGCAGGGAGATACATCCTTCATTGATAGTTTCATTTTGTCGAATGCATGTTTGAACAGGATATTTACTGAGCTTCCAGTGTCTACTAGAATTCGGTAAACTTCGGCGGGACCGAGCCGGGCAGAGATAACCATGGGATCCATGTGAGGGTATCGCCTTCCTTCTAGGTCACGCTTACTGAATGTGATGTCATCACTTTCTTTCCACTTCGGGTGGCGCTCTTCTATAACCGAATTGACACAGTCTTTATTGTCTCTAAGCGACTTTCCATCTCCTTCCAGCTTCTGTCTGCGATTTGCGGTCCTCCTGAGATGGTATGGCCACTATTTTCTCTTGACTAGAGCCGCTAGTGTTGCGGTTTCCTCTGCCGATCTCCGGTGAGGGCAGCCTTTGGTTCTCATTGGCAGGAGCTGGAGTCCTGTCCTGACCTTTTACATAGCGTTCCAGTTTCTTCCTTCTGATGTGTTCTTCAATCAAGTCCCGGAGATGATGGTACTTCATTCCATACTGGCGAAGTACTTGAAACATCTTGCCTAGGTGGCTTACGTGATCGTCGGCTTTCCTTGACTTTACCAGCATGTCATCCATGTATACTTCCATAGTTTGCCCTATTAGCCCTGCAAACATCTTGTTGACGAGGCGTTGGTAGGTGGCTCCTGCATTTTTAAGTCCGAAAGGCATCACCTTATAGCAGTATAAACCCCGGTCAGTGATGAAACTAGTGTGGTCTTGGTCGGGAGCATGCATAGGGATTTGGTTATATCCTGAGTATGCGTCCATAAAAGATAGGAGCTCGTGCCCGGCTGTGCTGTCTACAAGTTGGTCGATTCGGGGAAGTGGGAAGCAATCCTTTGGGCAGGCGTCATTTAGGTTGGAGAAGTCAATGCATGTCCGCCACTTCCCATTAGCCTTCTTTACCAGTACCGGGTTAGCGATCCATTCCGGGTAGATGGCTTCTCGTATGAAGTCATTGGCAAGTAGATTCTTTACTTTTTCATCGAGGGCTGCTGATCGCTCTGCCCTCATACTTCTCTTTCTTTGTTTTAAGGGCGCCTTGGTAGGATCAATGTTTAGTACGTGGCATGCTACGTCGGGGAGATTCCGGTCATGTCAGCGTGTGACCATGCGAATACATCCAAGTTGTGGTGGAGAAAGTCGATGAGTTGCTCCTTCAACTCTGCTTTTAGTTGGGACCCAATCTTCAATAGTCTACTCGAGTCGTGCTTGTCTACAGATACAAACTCCATAGCCTCTGCAGGCTCGGCGGTGGCCTCCTCCTCTTTGTCCCTAGGGTCTAATTCATTGAAAGGGTCGCTGGTATATCGAAGAGGAGGGGCCTTCTTTAATTGCTATGCTTATAGAATTTTTGTGCAGAGGGCAACCTCTACACCCTTTCCTTTATCCTTCCTGTGGTTGTTGCGAAGTTCAGTCACATAGCAGTCTCGAGCAAGTCCTGGTCTCCTTCCACTTCCCCTACTCCGTTGTCCGTTGGAAATTTCATCTTCAGGCACCATGGGGCTAGAACAATTTGGAAGTCAGACAAGGCTGGCCTTCCTAAGAAGGCGTTGTAGGCCGAATGGTTTTCTATTAGCATAAACGTCTGTTTCCGTACAACGGAGCGGGGATGGCTTCCAATTTCAACAAAGAGGTCAATTTGCCCGAGGGGCATCTTTGCGTCCCCAGTGAAACCGTGTAGTGGTTTATCGCAGGGAGATACATCCTTCATTGATAGTCTTATTTTGTCGAATGCATGTTTGAACAGGATATTTACTGAGCTTCCAGTGTCTACTAGAATTCGGTAAACTTCGGCGGGTCCGAGCCGGGCAGAGATAACCATGGGATCCATGTGAGGGTATTGCCTTCCTTCTAGGTCACGCCTACCGAATGTGATGTCATCACTTCCTTTCCGTTTCGGGTTGCGTTGTTCTATAACCGAATTGACGTAGTCTTTATTGTCTCTAAGTGACTTTCCATATCTTTCCATCTCTTTCCAGCTTTTGCCTGCGACGTGCGGTCCTCCTGAGATGGTATGGACCACTATCTTCTCTTGACTAGAGCCGCTAGTGTTGCGGTTTCCTCTGCCGGTCTCCGGTGAGGGTAGCCTTGGGTTCTCATTGGCAGGAGCTGGAATCCTGTCTTGACCTTTTACATAGCGTTCCAGTTTCTTCCTTCTAATGTGTTCTTCAATCAAGTCCCGGAGATGATGGCATTCATTGGTATCATGCCCATGAGATTCGTGGAAGCGGTAGAACTTTCCAGACTTCTACGCATTATCTGATTCCTTCTTGTATGGTGGGCGTTTGTATCTAACTTCGCCTTGGGTGGCAAGGAAGATACTTTCGACGGTCTCGTTCAAAGGAGTGTAAATGTCGAATCTCGGTCCAGGCCGATATAGGCGCTTTTCTCCCTTCTTGTCCCCAGCATTGTCTCTGGAATCATTTCTTCGAACGTCCCTTGCCACAGCAGGGGCGTTGCTGTGAGTTGCCTTATTTTGCTGTCCTGACTGCCCCTCAACGGCAGCATCCTCAAGCCTCATATATTTCCCGGCTTCATGGAAGAAATCGGGTAAAGTAGCTGGTTTCTCTTTTGTCAATCTTCTAGCAAACTTAGTGTCCAGATGCACGCCACTACAGAGGGCCATTAGGATAAGCTTTTCATCGGCATCTTGGACTACGGCCACTGCGGCATTGAATCGGGTTAGGTATTGCTGCAGTTTCTCTCCAGGTTTCTGTTTGATGCTGGATAAGGAATAAGCGTCCTTGGGTTGTTCCACATGAATGCGGAACTGACTGATAAACTTTTCTTTCAACATTTCCCACGAGCTGATGGATCCCTGAGGTAGATGACAGAACCAGGAGGTAGCGAGATCTGCTAAGAAGAGTGGAAAGCATTTGCACAGTACTCCCTCTGTCGCTCCACTCATGAGCATATGTTGTGTGTATCTCTGCAAGTGTACAACGGGGTCGGAGGTTCCTTTGTAAGGTTCCATTGTTGGCATCTTCCATTCTCGGGGGGTGATAGCAATTTCGATGTTGCGGGCGAAAGGGCTGGTTACCCTAGTGCTTATCCCTCGATCTCTTTGCTCCCGTTGGACGCACTCTCTGAATAAGCGTGCCATCCTTTCATCAGAATTCGGAGCAGCTAGAAACGAATTTGGCTCTGTCCTGTGGGATTGATCCCGTCCAGATGATCTGTAGGGATGGTATCGTCTATCATTCCTCATATTTTCCGTGGCTGCCTTTGGTCTTCTGGGAGAATGCTAGGGTCAGCTACAGTTGGCCCTTGCCTTGATCTTCCCCTGTTGGGTTCTGATCTAAGCACTTCCTCGGGTCCAACTTCGGGCTGGACTCTAGCTCGGCCCCGTTCACTGGCGTTTTCGTGGTTAGGCAGTATGACAGGCTCAGCTACAGTTGACCTCCGCCCGGTACCTCCCCCGTTGGGTTCGGTTCCAAGCGTTTCCTCAGGCCTAACTTCGGGCAGTGCTCGGTCTTGGCTCCTACCATGGCTGCTTCTGCCGTTAGCTCCTTCGAAGAAGGAAGATCTTTATTGTCTCCGAGATCCTCCAGACTGGGACTCGCCCCATGATTCAGTGTTGCGGTTGGACTCTTCAACATCCCTTAAGTGTGACATGAGATGGTCCACCAAGGCTTCCTGTTGGGACGTGAAGCGATTAGTTACTTCAACCACAACCCTATCTAAATCTGCCCTAGTAATTGCTGCGGGCTGGCAGGAGTGGTCGGATTAGCCTGTCCTTCATTTGGTACTGCTGCTAGAGGAGGACGATTTACTTGATCCGTGACCGCTGGATCTGGAAGACTGCTGGATGCGATGTTTTTTTCCTTTGTTAACATCTTTTTTCTGCTTGGGAGGCATGTTTTCCAAACGATGAATGATGCTGTTAGGAAAAAGGTTAAGTGGAAGAAGCTGAAGCTTCGAGCTTCTAGTTCTCAGTGAAAGCACAAAAAATGTTTGCACAAAAAATGGACAAACACCTCAAAGTCGTATGATTTAATAGATTTTATGTTGTTCTTAGTGATTTGGGTGATTTATGCAAATATAGGAAAAGCAGGGGCTAAGCTGTAAAAGACATGCGGATTTATAGTGGTTCAGCCAGAATGTGCCTACGTCCACTTTATATGTTATTTCTCTTTTCTTGTTTAGATTACAAGTACAAAGCTTTGATACAAGTAAAAGAAAGTTGTTTGAAAGTTCTCTCCATGCTTGAGCTCTCAAACTTGTCCCCTATTGCTGTACCCCTGCCCCTCTATTTATAGAGTGAGGCTGGAGGCAGGGGTCTTGGATGTATATAGCTGCTGGTGGGCCTGGGCTGGTGTGGTCAGGCCTGGTAGCGTTGGTTCGGCATTGCTTTGGCTCGGCAGTCCTTTGATTCGGCGGTAGGCGGTAGACGCTTTGGTTCGGCATTACTTGGTTCGGAGATGGTTGGAGTAGGAGTTGGTCCGGTAGCGAGATATGGTATGTTGGTCCGGTGTGTCTGGTCTGGTATGCTCCTGGATCGGTGGAGCTCATGCACCTTGGTTCGGTGGTAGGGAGTAGGTTGGTCCGGTATAGATTGTGCTCCTTGATTCGGTGGTAGGGAGTAGGTTGGTCCGGTATAGATTGTGCACCTTGATTCGGTGGTAGGGAGTAGGTTGGTCCGGTATAGATTGGTTCGGTAGAATCTCGCCCAACATCTACCATATGGTCAAGTGATACAGATATTTATTATTTCAATCCACAATTTAAAATTTTA
This sequence comes from Allium fistulosum, assembly GCA_030737815.1. Lineage (NCBI taxonomy): Eukaryota > Viridiplantae > Streptophyta > Magnoliopsida > Asparagales > Amaryllidaceae > Allium > Allium fistulosum. The sequence continues at coordinate 1,039,281,698 of CM060902.1, read as the reverse complement.
AGGCTATATATCATTTCAACCCGCAATCCCAAAATTTAATTTTAAATTCATGAAATCGCTCGAGTCTATCATTGCAACCCATAACGATTTCTCCCTAATATATCAGATCGTTCGGGTATGTATTATTTCAACCCATAAGGAACTTGCAGTGTTATAACAATATAAATATATAACATCCAATCATCAAATATCAACAATTAACCATCCATCACAATCATCATCCAAATCAATCAATAAGCATCAATAGATAACTGATTATCATTAACAGGTATTAAATTGACAATTAAATTCAATATAAAATTAAACGATGATTAAATGCGACAAAAGTCAAATTTAACTAGAATGACAATTTAAATATACCAAACATCAACCAATCAATTTCAAATCACATCATAAATTCAATTTAACTAACATAAGATAATTTAGTAGTTGTGAGTGGGTTAAAACACTCATTTTTTATTTCAAACCGATTTGAAATCCAAAATAAGCCCCAAATTTGAATAGTCTCAGAATTCGTCCAAAATAGTTCCATAATGTCTGAAATTTCGATATGATCCCAATGAAGAAAACCGTGTGTGAATCCGAGCTCGTAAGCAAAATTTATTAAGGTTAGAACAATTGAAATTTAAATTAAATTAAACGATTAAGGGCAAAATCGTAAATTAACTAACCTTCCTCCATCACGTGCACAATTATTCTGTAACGACCAGGCGATTTTTGACCCCTAAAAATCGACACTAATACGTCCACCGTATAGAATGTCGAGCGATCGAGTGTCGGAAATACCAAGTTGTTAGGGTTTTAAGAAAAAGAGATAGAATAAGAGAACAGAAAAAAAACTACAGCACAGAATCTCACAATCGCAGCATTTTATACAAAGAAAAGCTGTAACTGTTAATACACATACAAGATATTAGAGTACAACAAATTTGGACGGTTATAATAACTTGTCCTCAAATGTTGTCTATACAGCCTACAATACACAACGGGATATAGTCAAATACATGCAATACGTCTCTGCCACCGAGCTCGTCTCCTGAGCTCCAAAAGCGTCCTACCCTGAAATTCTGTAATACTCGGTCTGACCCGAGCATTACAATAAAGTAACACCCAAGTCAGACTTGAAACCAGCGTGAGTAAACACACTTAATTTGAAATACTAGAGTTATCAAAATCTTTTAAAACCAAGGTAACTCATACACCATGACGAGTTTTTATTTCATTTATAACAAAACACTTTTCCGAAATCCATTGATATTGTAAACATGCTTAGGTACAGATTTCTTATTTAAAATAGTCAAATTTGTAAATTAATCCAATTCCGACATATTAAACTTTATTATCAAAAACCGTAATGATTAGCAGTGATTTTCAAATCGAAGTGGTTCCAGATAACACTAATATTCGATCTCGGTCTCTTCGAATCCAAGCAGTACATTTTACAGGGTAAATTGTTTAAAATAAACAATTTATTATTTAGGGTGACCATATTCAAGTATGGGAATTTATTGTCGAGCTTTATTTCAAATAAAACGTATTATTATTCTAATCCGATTATTTTAACTTGTTTGATCACTCGATGGTATAAACACGAATAATTGAAACGAATATCCAATAGAGATAAGCAAAGATATATATTGTTACTAATTTAAATAACAAATATCAAGACAATTCACTCTTTAGGATTTTATTAACTTTACTTAGCCAATTTTATTTATATTTTCTCTAAATTAATTACAGATTAAATAATTTATTAACCAATGATAAATTATAAAATATCATTAATTACCCATAAGTCTAAGTCAAATAATAATATAATTAATTACCATTATAAAATATCATTGAATTTTTAAATTATGGATCTAAAATGAAAATAGATTTTAGTTAAAGAAGAAAATATAAGTTACCATATAAATGTATATATACAAATTCCATTTCTTCTCTTTATTTTTCTTTTCTTTCCCTTTTCCTTTTTAGTTTTATTTTTCCTTATCCTTTCCATTTTCCTTCCTTTATTTTCCTTCTTTACTTTTCTCTTGTCTTTCATTTTCCTTCTTTTTTTCTCCTTCCCTTTATTTCTTTTTCTTTCCTATTCCCTTTCTTTTTTTTCTTTTACTTTTACTTTTCCCTCTTTTTTTTCCTGGCCCAAACCCGGCCCACTTTTTTTCCCTTTCCTCTCTTATTTTTCCAATTCTTTCCCTTCCTCTGTTCCTTATTCTTACACTCAACCCAAAACCATGCACGCTTGGATACGTGCACCTGCACATCAACGCCGGCCACCCCTACCTGCCGCCGACCAATCTTGCAAACCACACATGAGCACCATGCCCCGCCTACCCACCTGAAACCGAGTTCGACTACCTGATTTGAAAATTCAATCACCAATCCAAAAACTGGAACAACACATCACTGTTCCACCGCTTCACCTCGCCTCCCTACTCCTCCATCACCTACCAGACTTTGGTCATACGTTCACCACAATTCCCCGGTCCTTTTCCCCTAGGTGCGCACTCCTCCCTCATCCTTTCCGCTTCGCCATTCCACTCGAACCCGAAGGCCAAAAACAACACCTTAAACCCTAAAACAAGCTTGACCCGTAAATCCCCTCAATAGAGAAATGCCTCGCCATTTTTCCTCGAATGCCTCAGCCTTGAACCTCCACCACGACCAACGCCGAGTCTCCAAATCAGCCAAGTCGTCAGAAATCGGCATTTCACTCAAAAACGATTATCTTCAAGTTTCTTCCCAAAAACCCAACTAAAAATCATAAATTTATTTCCAAAAATCATCATTTTGGATGACGAACACTTTCATGAAATCAAAGTACTAATTCACGATATTCGAATTTGGATCATTTATAAATTTCTTACTGTAGCAGGCACTTTTCCTACTTTATGCTTGATGATACCAAACAAGACTAATTTTAGAAAAAACTACATTCAAAACCCATCGGTTTTGCTTTTGGAATTAATGCCTAACACAAATTGTATAAGGAGATATTGATTTTTAAAACTGCAAGATGTCAACTTTTCTAGTTTCAAGAAAAGAGGTGTTTTCACAGGTTACTGTAAGTTCAAGTGTTTTTTTTGTTCATACTTCTTGAGGTTATAGAGTGTTCAGATACACATATAAGCACAAAACAGATTAACACATGAGTCCATGTCAAAATACAAAAGTTCATTCCAATTTTAAGTGTATAGATGCATATATATTTCCAGTAAGCAAGAGCTTAAAAGTTTTACTCACAGTTTTTGAGCTGTGTTGAACTTCTGCTTTAAGCCCCTTTTTTTCCTGTCTTGATCCTTTTGTTTTGAATGGCAGCACTTTGATTTTTTTTTAATTCTCGAACTAGGATGGTATGTGGAACAAGGTGCTGCATATACATATATAGAGGGAGGGAACAAGTTGCTAAGGCTGAGGCTTATTTTCATATACAGGCTATATTTTATTTTCTTTTTGTCTTGATTTGATTTATTATGAATTGATTTGATTTGATTTTGTATGACTTGATTTTGATTTAGGTGGACTTGATATATTGTGAGCTTGATCTCAAGTTTGCTATGCTGATGTTCCCCTATATGTAAACATGTACATTTATATAAATTGATGTGTGTGTGTATATATATATATATATATCCTTATGTGCATATGTTTTTCCTTTTCCATTTTTTATAATGCATATATATACATATATATCTCTACATATGTACATTTAATTGTATCATAAAGTTTGTGCTCCCTTGTAGACATGTATACATTTATTTACAAATGTATTTACATTCTTCACATTCACTTATATAACTATATATACATATACTTATGTATATCTTGTCATCACACATATATATGTGTATACATTAATGCAAATTTTCCCTATACATTACTTCATATGGCACACACACATATATATATATATACTCTTATATGCTTTTATATATACATATATATGAACATCATTAACTTGTATGTATTTATATTTATATACAAATATATTCTACCTTGAATTTTAATGGTGGAGCTTTATTTATATTTCTATAAAATTTATCGTATCCAGAGATTTTTCAATTTTTAAATCTTATATGCTTTATATCAATCATAACCCAAAATTTTATTAATTTAAAGGTTTATATAGTTTTTAAATCAATTTTATATGTATTCAGATATTTAAATATCATAAAATTTATTTATTTGACTAATAAAATTCAATATTTCAATAATTGAAAATAGTTAATTATCTCATTAACTAGCGTTAAAAACCCGGGTCGTTACATTCCTCCCTCCTTAGAACTTTTCGTCCTCGAAAAGGAACGAAACGAGAATTTTAATTTTGATGTGTACTATTAATTTAATCATTTTTAACATTTTAACTTCCTACTCTTTTATATACAATTTCAAAACACTTTAAAACCCGTAGTATTACCAATTTTTTTTTTATAAAAATACTTTTCATAACTCGATGTCCAAACAAGTCCATCCTTGTTTTCACAGAAATTTAGTCATACGTTGATCAGGCGTAGGAGTGAAAATCTATAAATACTTATTAGACCCGTTTTCAACTCCTGGTGAAAATACTTGAAAACCTCTTTTCAAAATATGGAAAGCATCACCCCCTCCCATGGATCGCAGTTAGCACAATGATTGCGTCGCCATCCCGGCGAAATCCATAAGAAAACTATAGGCATCCGCACCTCTCGACTTTCGCCATGGGAACTGCACAGATCGCAGCTACACCCAAGGTTGCGTTGCTATCACAGCAAAACCCATGTAACTGTAGGCATCAGTGCCACTCGAATTACGCTGCCAAATGAAAATTTACCACATAGATCGCAGACTACACAAAGTTGTGTCACTGTTCCAGTGGAACCCAGTGTAGACTGTAGGCACTCACTGCCACACGAATTCTGCTATGGAACCAAACCACATAGAATGCAATCTACCGATGTTACGTTGCTATCCCAGCAAAATCAAATGTAGATTATAGGCAATCACTGCCACTCGACTTATGCTATGGAACTGCGATAGATCGCAGTTACAACAAAGGTTACGTTGCCATCACGGCAAAACCCAATGTAACTGTAGGCAACAACACCACCCGACTTACGCTACCCAACAACTGATCATCAGGAACTCGAGTTTCTGTTCGGACGTCCTCTGGGATCCCAATTTCATTGAACCCACCCTTAGGGTTCTACGTAGAACCACCTAGTGGATCTCCTACTATAAGTTTCAACTCTCATGGGGGTGCTTTTTTTTCCATACCTTTCTCAAAACTTATCATACTATATACATATATAGTACCTTTCAAATCATACCTTTTATATGTATCACATATAAACTTCATCTATACAAAATCGATATCTTCAAAATCAATAATTTTCAAATTTGGTTTACCAACTTTCCAAAATTGACTTTTTGCCAAAATCAAAAGCCTTTCAAAATCAATGGGTTCCAAAACCATTCCAGTTTTATTCTAATATACATATAAAATTATTCTTTTCAGTTTGAATAATTTCAGATCAACAATTTTCTGAGTCCACTTTATACTTATATAAACTCCATTTAGTATTTCAAATATCTTTCAAAGATCATTTTCTTCTGATTATAAATTCAACAAAGGAAAGTTTGAATATATAACTAACATTTAAAAACCGCATTAATGCCAAACCAAATATTTTTCAAGTTCGATTACCTTCCAAAGTTATTTGTAACATTACTCACTCCTTATAAGGTAAGTTTCAGTTATAGTAACTGTTATCCGGTCACTTGGCCCGGCTACAAGGTGATAATTACAAAGGCTTTGATTGAGTCTGGATAAGACTTGAGTTAGTTAGAGATTGGAGACGTAAGGGATTGATCTGTTTTGGGTAGTCCGGCATATGTGCATTGTTCGGCCTATATGTACCGTTCGGCCACCTTCATTCGGCAACCACCATTCGGCCAGGTTCGTTCGGCAATCACCGTTCGGCCACCTTCGTTCGGCGACCACCGTTCGGCCACCATCGTTCGGCGACCACCGTTCGGTATGCCTGGCTTGGCACATAGAAGTTGCCTACTATGGCCGAAGTACTTTGTTCCTGGCCCTACGAAGGGAGTCCAGCCTATCTTCGTATATAAATACAGAGGCAGGGGTACAGTTGAACGGACCTTCTTTTGGGAGAACTCCAGGGAAACTCTGCCATTTTTTATACTCTCCTATTTTCGATTCAAACTTGTATTCAAGTGGTTTGTTTACGGATTGTATCTGTATTCAAGTGATAGGGAAAGTAATAAAGATCATATTCAAAGTGGACGTAGGCAATTACGCCGAACCACTATAAATCTGGTGTTCTCGTTTCTGTTGTTCTTTTTGCACTCAATTGCATTATTTTTCTGTTTTAATTTACTTTCTTCATTAATCTCTATACATAACTCTATTCAAGGGTGTTAGTGACCAATTTTGGTGCTAACAGTAACTATTCCATCTTCATTTTAAAATCATCATATTTTTCTCAAATGCACTTTTCCATTTCAAAATCATTTTTGCCTTGATATCTCAATTTCGGTTCCAATTCAAAATTGCTTCGAATTTCCATTTGGGCTATAACTTCAATTTTATCCCAATTTTTATTTAAATCCATGATTTAAATATAAACAATTTCCACTCTGACCAGGTTGAATTTAGAAAATAGCTTGAATAGTTTTTAAATAGTTAAATAGTTAATATAAGGTAGCTTGAGTTTTAAAAGCAGTTTGTATAGTAAATAGTTTGGAAAAATCAAAATAATCTGAATATTTAAGAAGATAGATTTAAACAGTTTATATTAGAATAAATTTCTTTTTAAAAAAAAATAGTTTCAAAGTCAAACCGAATCAATCTCCAATTCCAATCAATTTTCAGTTTCCATTTCCATTGATTCAATTCCAATTTCAATTTGAATTAACTTCGATTTCCATTTTAATTCAAATCAATTCCCATTTTGACTTCCAACTAATCCAACTTTGATTACCATTCCAATTAATCCAATTCAATTCCAACTTGAATTAATTTCAATTCCATTCTCAAATTTTAAACCATCTCGATTTATATAAATTCGAGTTCGGTTTTCAAAATATTGATTTAATCACTTAAATCAAATTAACCTTTAATATTTAATTTAACAACCCAAGTCTTAAAAATAATTCAATTCTGAGCCCAAATTTCCAAATATTCTTTTAAATTACCTCTATTTAAACTTATTTCAAGGTTCAAGTGAGAGTTCAAATTTTTTAGAACAAATCAATTTTCGGAATTAAATTTATTCCCAATTATAACTTCAAACTTTTCAACCTGACTCTTTAAGCAATTCCGGTGTACAAGTTCATTTTAACATTTCAAACTTAAATTCAAATTGACTCCATTTTCATAAATTTGATTGTTATTTCTTGAAACAAAATAATTTCAATTCAGGGTTTTATTTCCATTTAATTTTAGGAATGGATATATATATCATTTCAATCCACTTCTTAATTTATTCGAAATAATCCAATTTACAGTGTTATATACTTTAAATAACAAACAGGATGATAGCAAGATATATCAAGGTAAATAAACATCCAAATTACCTAAAACACCAATCAATAGCACCCATCACAAATTTCCAGAATTCGAAATTTGTTTTACTTCAAAATCGTTTGAAATCATTCATACATAACTTCTTTTTCAATTTAACGCATTTAACTTCCATAAGTGAAATCTTAATCCCACCTTGAAATCTCCCATTTCAGGCTATAAGTTCAAAAACTTATTTAACTTGCCTTAAGTTAAATTCCAATTTATTCAATCCATCTAACCGTTCTCAATTTAAATTTTACATTCCAAATCCAATTCTTATTAATATCACTTCCCACTTATAAGTTCAAAAACTTATTTCCCTTTGGGTTATACATCTCATTCTAAGGGGGATTTCAGAATTCAAACATCAATATTTATTTCAAATCAATTTTGAAATCATACATATATATCCACACACACACACACACACATATATATATACATATATCCCATTCACATATCAAGTCACACTTTAAATTTTAAACCATTCTTGGTTTTTAATCCAAAACAAATTCGTCTTCGAACAACTCTTATTTTTAAAACAAAGATTTCTATATTCAAAAATATTCTAAATAATATTATTTATTATTTCCTTCAACACTTTGAAACAATTTCAAAAAAATTTGGGGCTTAGATTTTAAATCTTCCCACTGAGATTCATTTTAATTTATAAGTCACATTTATAAATTCAGCTTATATAATTTCACTTCCATAAACATTTCACTTTGTTTCATCATTTGTTTATTCTTTAATAAACATCCTTTATTAAGACACTATAACCAATTTATGATAATTATCATATCTAGAAATCAAACATACCATATATTCCATCATAATTTCCCGAGAGACTATTTCTATAAAATTTAATCAGGGTAAACTTATTTCATTTCAAAACACTTCTGCAATTTCTTTCATTTTAAATTCTGATTTGAATCCATTTCTAGCTTAACTTACTTGTATGCTTCATTCTTATCAAATTCCCATATGGTTATATACATATATATAACCACTTAATTCTTATGATCTTATTTGATTATAAAAATGACAATCAATCACCTTGGTATACTATAATAATCTACAAAAATTATTTCTTTTATACCAAAATATAACCTTATATAGAAATTATTTTTAAAAATCAATTTTTAAAATCATTATATATGAAAATAACAAGTACGCCCTCATATATAATATACTCAACTCATCCTAGGGTACTGCTGACCCTATCTCTAATGAGTAATCCCCACCAAAGCCAAGGTTCTCGCTTAACCTTCAGCTCTGATACCACGTGTAACGACCGGGCGATTTTCAAGCCCCAAAAATCGACACTAATACGTCCACCATATAGAGTGCCGAGCGATCGAGTGCCGAAAATACCAGGTTGTTATGGTTTTAAGAAAAAGAAATAGAATAAGAGAACAGAAAAAAACAACAGCACAGAATCTCACAATCGCAGCAGAACAAAATATAATATACAATAACAGCATTTTATACAAAGAAAAGCTGTAACTGTTAATACACATACAAAATATCAAAGTACAACAAATCTGGACAGTTATAATAACTTGTCCTCAACTGTTGTCTATACAGCCTACAATACACAACGGGATATAGTCAAATACGTGCAATACGTCTCTGCCATCCAGCTCGTCTCTTGAGCTCCAAAAGCATCATAACCTGAAATTCTATAATACTCGGTCTGAACCGAGCATTACAATAAAGTAACACTCAAGGCAGGCTGGAAACCAGTGTGAGTAAACACATTTAATTTGAAATACTGGAGTTATCAAAATCTTTTAAAACCAAGGTAACTCGTATACCACGACGAATTTTTATCTCATTTATAACCAAACACTTTTCTGAAATCCATTGATATTGTAAACATGCTTAGGTACATATTTCTTATTTAAAATAGTCAAATTTGTAAATTAATCCAATTCCGACATATTAAACTTTATTATCAAAAACCGTAACGATTAGCAGTGATTTTCAAATCGAAGTGGTTCCGGATAACACTAATATCTGATCCCAGTCTCTTCGAATCCAAGCAATACATTTTACAGGGTAAATTGTTTAAAATAAACAATTTATTATTTAGGGTGACTATATTCAAGTATGGGAATTTATTACCGAGCTTTATTTCAAATAAAACGTATTATTATTCTAATCTGATTATTTTAACTTGTTTGATCACTCGATGGTAAAGACACGAATAATTGAAACGAATATCCAATAGAGATAAGCAAAGATATATATTGTTACTAATTTAAATAACAAATATCAAGACGATTCACTCTTTAGGATTTTATTAACTTTACTTAGCCGATTTTATTTATATTTTCTCCAAATTAATTATAGATTAAACAATTTATTAACCAATAATAAATTATAAAATATCATTAGGTACCCATAAGTTTAAGTCAAATAATAATATAATTAACTACCATTATAAAACATCATTGAATTTTTAAATTACGGATTTAAAATGAAAATAGATTTTTAGTTAAAGAAGAAAATATAAGTTACCATATAAATGTATATACAAATTCCATTTCTTCTCTTTATTTTTCTTTTCTTTCCCTTTTCCTTTTTACTTTTATTTTCCTTATCCTTTCCATTTTCTTTCCTTTATTTTCCTTCTTTACTTTTCCCTTTTCTTTCATTTTCCTTTTTTTCTTCTTTTTTTTCTTCTTTCCTTTATTTCTTTTTCTTTCCTATTCCCTTTCTTTTTTCCTTTTACTTTTACTTTTCCCTTTTTTTTCCCTGGCCCAAACTCTGCCCACTTTTTTTCCCTCTCCTCTTTTATTTTTCCAATTCTTTCCCTTCCTCTGTTCCTTATTCTTACACTCAACCAAAAACCGTGCACGCTTGGATACGTGCACCTACACATCAACACCGACCACCCCTACTTGCCACCGACCAATCTTGCAAACCACACACGAGCACCATGCCCCACCTACCCACCTGAAACCGAGTTCGACCACCTGATTTGAAAAATCGATCACCAATCCAAAAACTGGAACAACACATCACCATTCCACCGCTTCACCTTACCTCCCCATACCTCCATCACCTGCCAGACTTTGGCCATACGTTTGCCACAATTCCCCTGTCCTTTTCCCCCAGGTGCACACTCCTCCCTCATCCTCTCCGCTTCGCCATTCCACTCGAACCCAAAGGCCAAAAACAACAACTTAAACCCTAAAACAAGCTTGACCCGTAAATTCCCTCAATAGAAAAATGCCTCGCCATTATTCCTCGAATTCCCCGCCCTTGAACCTCCACCACGACCAACGCCGAGTCTCCAAATCAACCACGTCGTTAGAAATCCGCATTTCACTCAAAAACGGTTATCTTCAAGTTTCTTCCCAAAAACCCAACTAAAATTCATAAATTTATTTCCAAAAATCATCATTATGGATGACGAACACTTTCATGAAATCAAAGTACTAATTCACGATATTCAAATTTGGATCATTTATAAATTTCTTACTGTAACAAGCACATTTCCTACTCTTTGCTTGAAGATACCAAACAAGACTAATTTTAGAAAAAACTACATTCAAAACCCATCGGTTTTGCTTTTGGAATCAATGCCTAACACAGATTGTATAAGGAGATATTGATTTTTAAAACTACAAGATGTCAACTTTTCTTGTTTCAAGAACAGAGGTGTTTCCACAGGTTATAGAGTGTTCAGATACACATATAAGCACAAAACAGATTAACACATGAATCCATGTCAAAATACAAAAGTTCATTCCAATTTCAAGTGTATAGATGCATATATATTTCCAGTAAGCAAGAGCTTAAAAGTTTTACTCACAGTTTTTGAGATGTGTTGAACTTCTGCTTTAAGCCCCTTTTTTTCCTATCTTAATCCTTTTGTTTTGAATGGCAGCACTTTGTATTTTTTTAAGTGTCGAACTAGGATGGTATGTGGAACAAGGTGCTGCATATACATATATAGAGGGAGGGAACAAGTTTCTAAGGCTGAAGCCTATTTTCATATACATGCTATATTTTATTTTCTTTTTGTCTTGATTTGATTTATTATGAATTGATTTGATTTTGTATGACTTGATTTTGATTTAGGTGTGACCTATTGTATGCACAACTTGATATATTGTGAGCTTGATCTTAAGTTTGCTATGCTGATGTTCCCTTATATGTAAACATGTACATTTATATAAATTGATGTGTATATATATTTCCTTATGTGCATATGTTTTGCCTTTTCCATTTTTTTTATAATGCATATATATACATATATATCTCTACCTATATACATTTAATTGTTATCATAAAGTTTGTGCTCCCTTGTAGATATGTATACATTTATTTACACATGTATTTACATTCTTCACATTCACTTATATAACTATATATACATCTACCTATGTATATCTTGTCATCAATAATATATATGTGTATACATTAATGAAAATTTTCCCTATACATTACTTCATATGGCGCGCACACACACATATACATACACACTCTTGTATTCTTATATATATACATATATATGAACATCATTAACTTGTATGTATTTATAGTTATATACATATATATTCTACCTTGAATTTTAATGGTGGAGCTTTATTTATATTTCTATAAACTTTATCGTATCCAGAGATTTTTAAATTTTTAAATCTTATATGCTTTAAATCAATCATACCCCAAAATTTTATTAATTCAAAGGTTTATATAGTTTTTAAATCAATTTTATATGTATTCAGATATTTAAATATCAGAAAATTTATTTATTCAACTAATAAAATTCAATATTTCAATAATTGAAAACAGTTAATTATCTCATTAACGGGCGTTAAAAACCCGGATCGTTGCATATTCGAATAGCACCGAGACCCTATCCCTAACGCATACAGCCGCCACCCGAACCCTCCAAAACACGGCTACCCCCTTTATCTTCGTCCAAATTAGAGGACGCCATCAGCCTCTCCATCTACGGCCGAGCTCCCCATGGCCACGCGGCCAACTCCGAACACCCCTCGTGTCACCACCGCTGTTCAAGAAGATGGCCAAAATCTGGCGATCTGGTGCTCCTGCAACCCTAAGAAACCATATAGATTGACTCCCTTCGACGTCCTCTCCGCTGCCGTGCCTTCCGATCGAACTCACATCGCAAATCCACCGTTAAAACGCATAACCACGTATTAACGGTTGGAATATATCGCCAATTTTTGGCCAAACGGTGATTCGATGGCAAAGACGAATTGCACCAGTGGATTACGCTCGTCGAGAGCTTCGAAACGGTTTATAATATGTTGGGGTTTGGAGGAGTTTGATTTTGAAATTTGTTTGGAGATTGAACTTTAGGGTTTGCAATTTGATTGTTTGTTTCTGCCATTGAAAAGAAGGAGATAGACATAAGTTGAAGTACGTACAGAATAAGAAAATGACTGCTAGGGTTAGAACAGAACAATATATACTAACGAAGCCAGATAAGAAATGAATAATACCCGAATTGATTTGAAACGACAAATACGACTCGAAAAGCACGTTCTGCTTCCGAAACGAAAGCAGGTCATCCCATATATCAAAATAGATGTTTTCGATAATTCTAAATTCAATGGAATAGGTTTCAAGTCCTAATTCCATCGTATAAAGAAGTTAGCTTTAAAATCAGCTTATTTCAAATTGATTCAATTAAATTGATTTCCACGCGTTTCGAGTCTGTACGATCAAACGACAAGTCCAATCGCTACGAAACTTGAAATCCTACAATATTTCACAGTAACGGATCCGATGAAACTAGTTTAGTTGAAATCCGAGACAGTGGCCAAAATGTCTATTTTCACATTAATTAAATAAATTATTATTAAATAAATTAATTCACTTTTAAATTTCAAATTTGATAACCAACAATTTTCATAAATTTTAATTACTTGGCCATTTACAATAATTTAAATCAAATTTACATATCAATCCAGCATTAAATATTACACTAATTCCAGTGTTCAATTTCAACTGTAATTAAATCCAGTTAAATATAATTTAATTCCAATAAATTTATCTAATTGATTTCAATCTTTTTATTTCGATCAACTATTACTCTATAGACATAGTTAACATTTGTTATATCATATTACTCTAATATTCTACAATTATAATCTTTTATCATATTAGTTGCAGTATTTCAATTACATTGAATTTTTGTCAATTTTATTATAATTTAAAATCTCAATAAATTAATTTATCTTTGTTTCACTCCTTTTATAAAATCAATTATTGCCTTGTGAATATAACTAACATTTCTATACCTTCTATTACATTCATAATTTGAAGTTATCTTCTTAACTCATATTAACGTAACATTTAATTACATTTATTTGTAATTGATTAAATAAATTGGTAATAATAACAATTGTCAGCATATGTATATTTAATCACATTTGTGTGTTTGTTATCTACAAACAAATGTTATAGTTATTTACACAACACCAATTTTATTCAATTACAATTTATTACTTACTATCTTATTAATTAATCCAACATTTAAATTATCAATTACTCTTACATTCAATTATCAATTAATACACACATTATTACAATTAATTTACAATCTATAACCAATTATAACTTTTTAATCATTTCAATTAATTGGAATTATGTTTAAAGCAGTTATCAATTTCCTTAAATTAATACTATTACATTCATTCCAATATTATTCTTTTTATAAAATCACAAAAAAATTTATTTCTTCCAACATTAAATCACAAAACCTTATTAAATTAACTATTTTAATTATCGAAAATTACGGGTCGTTACATGTAAGCTCCACCAAACCGGTGGTTTACTCAGAGAACACTCTATAGGTACAGTACAAACCAAACTCGTAGAAGACGCGATAAGGCATGTGACAAGGCACACGAGGCAGTGCCAAGGTAGGATTCTTATAACGACCTGGAATTTTGGTCGTTTGATTTTGAACATTTAATTTATTTTAAAGGTTGAATTTTAATTATTAATTGATTTTGAATATGGAAGAATTTCTGAAATGGTTTAAAATTCCAAATATAGCAATAAATTGGATTTGGTAAATATAGGTTAATATTGGAAATTGGGATAATATGTGAATCTGGAGATAAATGGACATGGAAAATGATTTCTAAAATCTATTTAAATTCTATTTGGATTAGAATTATAATATGGACCTTTGAATGGGATTTAAAAGTCGATAAATTTAAAATTGGATTTTATATATTAATTTAATAGTGGAATTAATATATATAGTGATAGTGTGAATAATTGAACCTTGTTAAAAAATGAATCAGAGTGATTTCTTATATGGATATAAATTTTAATTATAATGGAGTTAGTAAAATTTTAAAATTTTAAATTTAAATGATTTCGACGATTTTGAAAATCGCTCAATTCAATCGACGAGTTAAAATAGCCTTCCGGGGCATAGTCTTAGAATTCGACGAAACCAGTTCCATTGGATCCATAATAGTTTATTATTATCGGGTTTCAAATTTTGTATCATTTAGAGTTATCGTTTGGTCGTACGGGATAGATACGCGTTGAAATAAATATCGAAAATTTAATATTTTAATTCGATTCAAAAAGCTATCTTTCACATATGACTGAATTAGGCCTCGAAACACGTTCCATTGTGTTTGAAATAGGGGTAAAACATTATAAACGTCAGGCGGCATGCTTCGTTTGGAGTTCGTTTGAAAAAGCACGTTAAAATTGAAAATAATAATAAAATAAAATAGATATACGTACATAAATACATCAGGAACAGTAAACCCTAATTCCTTTGTTGTGGCCGCCGTTCTATACTATCAATGGCTGAAATCATCTAGTTCTTCTCCCTTATTTTCTCTCCATCCTCGCAATATTTTCCAGAACTTTCTAAACGAAAGTTGTAGAGCTCTTCGGGGCGAGCACATCCAACGGTGGATCTTGGCTACGGTGGCTCGAGGCGACGGCGAATCGCCATGAATGTCGTACGTTTCGATCGCGTTTTTTGGAAGCTTGGGGGCACCGAGCTTCACCTAACTCCGACCGAAGGTGGGGGTTGCAATGCTCTTCGACGTGGTGGTGGATGATGGGGTTTCGGTCGCGAGTAGGAGGTGCGGCCATTGGAGTTCGATTGCGTGTTTGGGTTCGATTTGAACTTGTACGAGCATGAGGAAGAAAGAAGGAAGCATAGCCTTGATTTTAGAAGCATGACCGAATGGCTGATCTAGGTTTTTTTTTAAAAAAAATTTATTTATATAAAATATATTCAAACTTATAAAATTCATATCTTGGTCATACGAGGTCGAAATCGGACGAAACAAGCAGTGCCAGAATCGCAGCGATGAGCACTACGCTGTGGAGCAGATCTGGAGTAAATTGGAGCTAGCAAAAATTTTAGGTTCAATTGAACGTGTTCGATTTAATTAAAAATTGGAGCGTTTGGCGAATTAAAACTCAAGGTGAATTAATCTCACTCAATTTTGGACTGCTAGTGTTTGATTTTAAATGGTTAAAATTAATAAATGATGTATGGGTTAAATTGATGCATTTTTATCAGTGGATGTGATATTATATATAGTAGTATATATATATTAGAGTGGTTGATATTCCCGCATATATATAGCGGATGAGACCCTATGCGCCATGCATAATAGCGGATGACCCTATATACCGCGATATTCTGCCTCGAAGCGGAATTGGTATTTTTATTTTTGTACTAACGTCTGTGGATGCAGGGAAACAGGTTGGAGGGATCCAACCGGATTACTCAAAATGTTAAATTTAATTATATAGTGATATATGTTTTGTTTGAATAATCCGTGACAAGTTATTGTGTGATTTGAATTGATCGATGTTATGGTAGTTAACCTAGATTTTTGGTGTTTTAAAATACCAATAAAAATATGTTTCAAATTGGAAAAGAATGGTAAATAGGGATTTTTAAGTAAAATGTTTATATGGAGTTTTGGATAAATAAATTGGGTAAAGTAAAAAGGTTTTGAAATTTGTATTTAATTATTTTAGGATAGTGTGAACAGAGATTTTGGAATAAGAGTATACAAATGATTTTTAAATAATAAATCCTTAAATGGTACTTGTTTAAATATAAAAGATTTTAAAATCGAGATTTTAATAATTTTGAAGGATAGAAGTTAATTTGGGGATAAGTATAAAATTGGTTATACTAGTGTTCAATTAAGGTTTCCAAATTTACGAAGTGAAGTTAAAATCGAGAAATTGGGCTTGTTTTAAAAAGAGGATTTTTAATTAGTAATTTGGTAAATTTAAAAGTGTTAAAATATTCTGGAAATTAGTTATTAAATTATTTTAAATTGTTTAAAGCATATTTAATTGTTAATAGTTACTTATAATGATTTTTAAAGATGTACTATTATTTAAGAAATGGTCAGCATTTTTGTTTTAAAAGGATAATTATTAAAATATTAACATGGCCTTGTATAGTAACTTTTATTTAAGTATATTTGACTAGATTTAACTTGAAATTTATTTTAAAATCTTACAAGCATTATTTTGGGACAATTTCTAAATAAAGTTTTCGGGAAGTAATGGTATACTCGCGTGGTGTAAATCGGAGGCAGTGAGTGCCTGTAGTTAAGTCTTTGATTTCTCTGGGATAGAGACGTAACCATTGAGCTGTGATCCATGGTTTGATACCGTAGTGGTACGTTCCTCATTAATTTAAAAGGGTTTTCAAATATTTTTGAAAAGGATGATTTGTGAATATACTAGATTTGATAAGATAAGTATATACCTTTGGATAAAGAGATTTAATTTATTTAAAAATTAAATTAAATAAGATTTGGTGTTTTTCATTGAAATGAAGTATATGCTTGAATTGATTGTTTATTTGATAGTTAAATAACCGGCTATCAAATCTGGACCTATATATAACTTTGGAAATATCTAGAAGAAGCACAGGATTATATGGTATAGTTACCGTTCGAGGTGCTATACCGTACGCATAAACTCGATTCGTTCTTCTAGAACGTTGATAAGGAAATCTGTCCACTAATGGTTAGGAGGTGATCTCTGATCTAATCTTCTTCTTTTTATTTCCTAAAGAACCGGGGTTGAGTTTACTGGAAATAGCGAACGTTGTTTCGAAGAGACCGGGATCGGATTTGTTATCCGAAAACCACTTCGATCCAAGGAGAACGTTTTCGATATAAAGACAAGAGCATGGAGTCGAAGATGGAGCAGTGAAGTGCAAGGGCTAATCACTACTAATCCTGAGGGTGATTCCAAAATGGATGTAGTAGGAATAGGGCCTTCGGTTCCGTTCGGACCCGGAACGGACTTGTATGGATGAATGCTATTAGAACATTGTCATTGGAGGACAATGAGCATTCTAAGTGAAAATTCCTTAAAAAGGTAATCATAGCCTCTAGCCTCATCAATCGGAAATGACTGAAAATCATGGGAGATGCAGCAAGGCTAAATGGGTAGCAACCAAGTAGGGTATGTCTATCACCCTTCCAGATAACCTCGGATATTATTTATTACTACGATGTATGGCAGGAGCTCGGAAGAGGGTGGGAATTCCCGGGGTGATAGCATATTCGGTCTATCCATAGGGATAGTTCGGTCTTGTGTAGTAGGGGATCCTGGCGTGGTCCTCGGTACAGTGTTTCTAGACATATACTATGACAGGTGGTACCCCAGTGCCTAGTCATTCAGTTGGAACCCATTCTCCAATAAGCGCCGTACGGTTTTGATTGTGCCCAATTATGCTGAAACATGAGATGCAAGCATTTCAGCTATTTGAATAAGTATTTGTACTTAGACACTATTATAATATCAGAGGATTTTGATATGAAATGTTTTGGTTATTGTAAGGTAAAAACCCGTCGTGTTTATTTGTGGCGTGGTCTAACGAGATACCTTTGATTTTCAAAGGATTTTGAAAACTTTAATAATTCAAATTGAGTGTGTTTTCTCATGCTAGTTTTCCAGACGGACTCGGGTGTTATTTTATTATAATGCTCGGGTCAGACCGAGTATTTCAGGTTCAGGTTAGGATGCTATGGAGCTCAGGAGACGAGCTGGATGGCAAAGACGTATTACTTATACTTGTTTATTCCACTACAGTGTTTGTTTGAAATTACCAGCAATTGTGAGCGCAGGTTGTTATAACTGTCCAGGCTGGTAATTATTGATTTGTGTACTCTGATGTGGGATATGTATATTACGGTTTTGATTTGTGTAAAGTGCTATTGATATTATATGTTATTCAGTCCGTTGTGAGATTCTATTTTGTTTAGTTTCTTCTTCTTCTACCTATTTTCTTTTCCTTCAACAATTCATCCTTCCGACACTTGATCGTTCGGCATGTTATACATTGAGCGTATTTATATCGATTTTCGGGGGTCGAAAGGGCGGGTCGTCATAATTCTACCGTTTGCACTCCTGGACTAGTGGTAACGCATAGCAGCTACAACCGCCCACCTCGAGACACACTCCCAAATCAAAGGTGCACCCAAATAAAATCACAAAGTAATATAATGGTATCGAAGAAGCATGCTCGACCGAAGGTGCGACCTCACTTGGCCCGGCATAGCTCCTGTTTTAGCCATATCAAGCTGACTCACAGGAGTTAGGGCTGCGTTAATACCTCATACAGAATCGTCGCCAAACCATCTTATTTCATCCTTGAATCTCCACCACGTACACAGTTGTTAAAGTGGTTTTTACTATTGGCAGAGAGTATGACAATATCCGATCCAAGTCTCTTTAACAACCAAACGCTTATTTCACACCGTGGTAATTTTATAGTTTCAAACATTTCATACTTCATATCAAAATATCGTATCCATTTCAAAATCATATCACTTTTGAAAATCATATTCAATTTCGAAATCATATCACTTTCAAATCAGTATTCACTTTAAAATCATATTTATTTCCAAAATCTTAACCACAAAATCGGTTAAACCATTATATCAAATATTCGCATTTAAATCCATTAAATCTAAATCATAACAATTCCAACTTAAATAGTTTAGATATTGAAAATAGTTTATATATTGAAATAGTTATAAATTAAAAATAGCATATATATTTAAAAATAAGTTATAAATTAAAAATAGTTTATATATTAAAAAGAGTTTATATACTAAAATAGTTTATATCAAAATAGTTCTTTCCTCCAATTTCACAAATCAATTCAAATCAACTTTGGTTCCAAAATTCAATTTAAATCAATCTCAGTTCAACGATTCTAGTTAAAAGGTTAAAGGTTCAGTTCAAATTTCATTAATCCATTTTAAATTATATCAAATTCAAATCCAGGTTTGAACTACCGTTTCAAATTCAATAGGCTTCAAAGTTTAAATCATCAAACATTTACAATAACTCAGTTCGATAAATTTCATTTATATTTCAAAATTCAACTTTAATTTTATTTAAATTTGAAAAATTCACCTAATCATTCAAAATAATATTTAAATAAAATCTCAAATTACAAATTTAAGTAAAAATCAAAATTAAATATCTAACTTCAATTATATTTAGTTCTAAAATTATTCACTTAATCACTTTTAATAACATTTAAATAAAATCTCCAATTGCACATTTAAATCAAACTAAATATTCAATTTCAATTTATTTAAATTTGAAAATATTCATTTAATCACCATTAATCAAAAATCAAGTTATAAAATCATATCTTTAAAATCTCAAATTCAATAAGTTTCAAATCAATTTTTTTATATTTAAATACAATTCTTAAACAAATACAATTTCAAATCAATTTCGATTTATCTTCCCAACCTTAATTTATTAAAGTTATTACAAAATCTATTTTTAAAAATAAAATTTAAATAAATACTTAAACATGATATATATTAATTAAATTAAATTTTATTAAATTAAATCTTATTTTATATATTTTTAAAATAATAAAGTTATGAGAAAAATCTTAAAAATTATATTTTCAAAACAAACTTATAAATTTAAAATTTCCAAAATATATAATTTTAAAATCTAAATTTACACATATATAAAAATAACGCTTATATATTATATTTTAAAAATCACTATTTATTAAACCCATATATTTCCTTTCAAAACTTTGGAAATCATTTTCAAAATATAGACCAACGGTGTCCATATATAATTTTATATCCTATGGTCAAGTGGTACGGATATTTATCATTTCAATCCGCAATTTGAATATCTACGCGTATATATCATTTCAATCTACAATTCCAAAATTTCAAAATCAATGAAAATCGCTTGGGTTTATCATTTCAACCCATAACGATTTTCCCCTAATCTATAAGATCATTCGGGTATGTATCATTTCAACCCATAGGGATTACTAACTAATAGGGAACTTGCAGAGTCAGAACAATAGAATAATATTATAAAATGACATACATATCATTAGCAGGCATATATCATAATTAACAATTTAAATGTAATATATATAACAGGTTATGGTGTCATATGTCATAGGTAAACAATTGTAGATAATGGCATATCATATTTAACAATTAAATAACTAACAAATTAAAATTTAACAACATATTTCAATCGTCATTTCATGTGAATTAAATTTACTAAATATAAGAATGTTAATCGTGAGTGATTGCTCACCTTTCGAGGCTAGAGAAATTTGATAACGAACTGAGCTACGAATCCGAGCAACAAATTCCAAAGTAAAGTAACACAAATTTGCCGATGAAAGCAAAGCTAGAAGTTTGGAATTGATGGAAACAAATCAAAACTAGCTTAATATAAACTGATCAAAATATATGTTATATATAAAAAATTTCTCTTAATCAATTTAAAAACATATATTTAAAATAAATTCTCTCTCTCTATATATATTTTTTCAATCAATATTTAATTTAAACACATAAAAAAATCTATACACATATATATATATATATATATATATATATATATATATATATATATATATATATATAAGCCATATCCATACAAATCTTATATTTCCAAAAGCCTGACATACATAAGAAACCTTATGCTTTTGATATATATATATAACATGAAACTTTGATATATACGAAACTTACTTACATATATTCGAAACTGACATATATTTGAAACTGTAAATTTTAGAAACCCATATATGTTAGAAATATATATATATATATATATATGGAACTGTACATTTTTTTTGAAACCCATATATATCCGAAACTAGATAGTATATATATTCAAAATCTATATATTTAAAACCTTTATTTTTTTGAAATCTATATATATGAAACTTTATATTTTTCAAACCATACATGAAACTCATATATTCAAAACTTTGATGTATATGAAACTACACATATAAGAAACTTTATATATAACTAAAACCCATATACTTTGAAAACTTGATACGTATTTCGAAACTCCATACTTTCTAAACCTGATATGTATTCAAAACTTATACATATATATATATATATATCTTAAACCTTTACAAATAGATCAGATATATAAACTAGTATAAACTTGCACAATATAAGCAACTTCAAATACACACGCACATACATATAATTGAAAAGTCAATAATTAATAAACAAATATATATTACCTTCAAAATTTTCATGCATATATATATACACATGGCTGAGGCAAGTGGGGTGACGCCTTGGGTTGGCGAGCTGTTTGGAGTCAGCGGCGGAGGCCGTTTGGGGTTGCGCTCGGACTCAAGCGGGGTGGAGTTCTGGAGGATGAAGGTCGGAGGTGTTGTGCGGAGAAGATGGGTTATAATTGATGGGCGGAGGAGCACGAGTGGAGCAAGTGGTCGTTGCGAGGTGACTGGATCTGATGGTGCTACGGAGGGCGGCACAAGTTGATAAGGTGTTAGAGGATATGAGGGGAGATGTGGTGTTAGCTGCGGAGTGTGGTGCAGGCTTATTGGTGGAGATGGTGTACGATGGGATGAAGCAGGCGGTTTGATTGCTTGGAGGGTGGAGGTGATAAGCGGGTCACGAAAGGCCTGAGAAGGCGGCGGCGTGTGAAAAGAAGAGGGGACGTGGTCGAGTAAGAAAACAGAGAAACGTGAACAAGGAGAGATGAGTAGGCAGGTAAAATATGAGTTTTTATATTATTTTCTTTTTTCTTTCAAAGAAACAGAAAGAAATATGAAAAGGGAAGAAGGGCACGGCGAACGAAGACGGTGGGGAAAATGAACAAGTTTCGGATTGGCCAATACGTAAATGACTTTATATATTATCCTTTTTTATTCTTTTTTTATATAACAACAATGCATCGAACAAGGATGAAGAAAAGAGGGGACACAGGATTGGTGAACCGATATACAATGAAATAGTGGGATATTGCAAAAGTCGGGGAATAACAAAGGTCAATTAGGTGAATTGCTATGAATATTGATAACAAGTGGCCGTTTAATTTCAGCCATTTGACAAATGAATGGACACAGAATATCAAAAGCTCCAAAATGGGTACCGATACGGCTAACCATTTTCACGGATGTTGCCGCATACCGGACTCCGAAATGCACAAATGAATATACTACGGAGATCAGCATGATGAGACGAACAGAATGATACACAGATATGAGTGATACGACCATCCTATGAAAAGTCGATATTTCGCTGCCAAAAATGTTGCAAAACGCCAGAATAAAATAAACGAAGCTATAGCAATCCAAATTCGACGAAACGAAATATGACGTTTCACTCAGAAAATGATTTACAAATTTATTATATAAAAATATTCAAATTTTGAAAATAATTTATTACCATCAAATTTAACTGATTTTAAATTGAAATTGAAAATTACACAACAGAACTAACTTTCAAATTTTCCAATGAAAATTCGCCATTTGCTATGTTTAAATAGACGTATTCAAAATATCAAATTTTCATTGTTAAATTTTTATGGAAAATTCAATCAAATACATTATTAAAAATCATTAAAATTTACAAGTCGTTACACTCTCCCCCACTCAAAACTTTTCGTCCCCGAAAAGGAACGAGATAGGAGAATATTACCAGATATAACTATTAATTCAAAACCATATAAATTACATTTTTTTGAACGTCTAATTACTTACATTTTATATTGTATACTATTCAATTACATATTCTTATTACATTCAAACTTTTTGAATATTTCAGGTACGTTATGTATGCTTTAGAATGCAATTGAGTATCATACAAATAAGTTTTATCCTAGTTCAACAGTTTCAAATTATTTCAATTCATTTCTCATCTTAGAAAATCCAATTATTCAAAAAATTTGCTTCATTTCAATAATTAAAAACCATCACTTAACATAAGACTTAAGAGTTAAATTCCCGGTTTCACTTCAAATTATTTTGAAATAAATATATATACATATATATTTTATACATCAATTCATATTCAGAAAATTAAATTCAAATCCATTTTACAAAACAAAAATGTAGCAAAGCTACTAAGTGGTCTTTCTTGTAACAACCCTGTATTTTGTTATTATTTTAATTGTATATTTTAATTATTTTAAATTGAATTTCCTGATTTGAAAACTTTATTTTATTTATTTAAATGGATAATTTTCGTTATTTTAAATATAAATTTTGATTTTGATGTGAATTAGAATTCCAAACATAACTAAATAGAATATTTTTTGGAAAAGTGAATTTTGATCGATATGGTCAAACTCTGACTTTTAAATTTAAAATTTTGAAAGTTTGAAAATTTGAATTTTATCTTTTATTATGAAAGTAAATAAAATTTTAAGAATAATGCTTTTCATTTCGTTAAAATCTGATTAATATTGTGAAAGTTATGCCTTTTTAACTATTGTGTGAAATTTGCTGTATTTAACAAAATTGTTTATTTTAAATTATAAAAATAATATTTTATTTGGTCATGTAATGTTCTAATTTACATTTATATGAGTAAAACAACATGTTATGTATATATTTTGGTTTTAAAAACATTTTTAAAAGTGTAATTGACATTTTCCAGTGTCAGTTGTATTTTGTTTACAATTTCTAATTTCTAGTTTCAATTAATTAAAGAAATTCTTTATTTATTTTCTATTTTCTTAAGACCTTATTTTATTCTCATTTCCACTTTATTTTGTTCATCATTTATTTTATTTATTTGACTTTTATTTGTTTAGAAGTGTTGTTATAATTTTTCCAAAGTTAATTGTATTTTGTTTGTAATTTATAAATCTAGTTCAATTTATATAAACTATTTCTTTATTTCTTTTTCTATTTTTCTGAAAATATTTATTTATTTTCAGTTTATTTTACTTTGTTTTCATTTTCTAATTCATTTATTAAATTTCATTTGTTTTTATTTGATTTAAAGAAATGGAAATTTGAAGAGACTAAAGCTTTAAACATTTGACTTTTCACTTTCTTGCCTTTTCATATTTTCGACCGTTCTTTTTCTATTGATTAGCCGTGAGTTTTTATTCATTTTTCACGTGAAAAAGCTTCTCAACATCACAAATTTTCGGCCAAACTCAGATCTGAAAGGTTTGGTAATGGCTCTCTCTTCTTTTCTACTTTTTCTTCTTCCTTTTGCCTTGTTTTGGCCATGATTTCTTCACATATTTGCATGCTCTCCACTCTAGTTGCCTCGTCCACCACCTCCACCACCTCCTCCTCTTCACCATCAACCACCTATCACCTCCACCCCCTCTGACCAGATCAGGCCATGGCTTTAAATGAAGACAAACACCTCAAAAGTTGCACAAAACCTTCCAAAATGCATTCTAGCCTAGCCTAGTTGCTTCACCACCTTTATACATCACCTTGGCCACCCCCTATTGCTCCACCACCACCATGATATGACCACCACACATCGACTTAGCCTCTATCCAGATCTGAAACATGCATGGCCGAGCCTTGTGGTGCACCAAAACTCCATTTAGTGCCTTGTCCTTTAGTCTTCTTCA
The DNA here is from genome assembly GCA_030737815.1 of Allium fistulosum. Lineage (NCBI taxonomy): Eukaryota > Viridiplantae > Streptophyta > Magnoliopsida > Asparagales > Amaryllidaceae > Allium > Allium fistulosum. The sequence continues at coordinate 1,039,256,233 of CM060902.1, read as the reverse complement.
TGTTGTAGCCTCTACTCTTCATCTTCATGTTGCCTTGCTAGTTTAGGTCCAAACCCAAGCCATTCTAGTCCATGTAGCCATGCTAGGTCCAAACCCGAGCATTTTAAACGCCTAGGTCGAGCGCTTGATGGTTGAAAGCATGGCCAAAGCAATTGTGTTCATTTGCTTTTTATTTCAAAGATCATCTCAATATATGTTGTATTATATTTATGTTTATATTTTGTCTTGTTTATGGGTTGTTCACAAGATTAATAGCTTGGTTCTCTTCCCACTTGACTCTATTGTCGTGTCATCGTGCTTTCTGGAATTCGTTTGTGTCATTTGATTTGCTAACTCCAGCATAAAAAGGTGAGTAAATCTCACCTGACATTTATACTTATGCAAATGTGAATTGAAAACAATTGAATGTGTAGTACTATTATGTTATGTTATCCCTGTCTGTGATTATTAATTATATGATGTTAAACCTGTTTATTTACCTGTCATCTCATCTGTTACTAATATATGTTGTTAAACTGTTCATTTATATCTGTTTATCACACTGCAAGTTCCATGTAGATTAGATCACTATGGGTTGAAATGATACATACCCGAACGGACTTTAGAATATGGAAAAATCGTTATGGGCTGAAATGATAGGCCTGAACGATTTTTATTTATTTTATTTTACTTGGGATTGCAGGTTTGAAATGATAGAACCCGGATTTTTCTTTGTAAACTGCGGATTGAAATGATATATATCTGTATAACTTGACCTAGATTAGAAAACTATATACAGGCCCGTGGTTATTTTATAAAGTATTTTGAATATTTTAAATATGTTTAAGAGTGTAAATTTATGAAAATTTGATTTAAATTGGATTTTTAATGTTTAAATAAAGAAATTTTGATTCTTCTATAAGTTAAAAATGTAATTAAATGAATGGTTAAATTTTAATTATTGAAATATAACTTAAGTCTGGAAATTTGGATTTTTGGGTTTAAAAGAAAATTTGAGTTATATAAATAAAAATGGAAATTTAATTATATTGGAAAAATGGAAATAAAAATTTAAGTGTTAAGTTTAATTGTTAAAATGAAGAGAATAGAAATTTTACACTTAAATTTTATTAAGTGAATTCTTGAAAATTGGTTTTATTTATAAGAAAATTTATTATAAAAATCATAAGTTAAAAGTATTTTAAATGAACATTTTGAATGTTAAAGTATGATTTTTATAATGTTTAATGGTTTAAATTGGGATTTATTGTTTGCTGGAAATACACTAAAATCTGGAAATACTTTTAATAGCACTTCAGAAATGCTATCGTTTCTGAAATGAACTAAAACTTAAATAAGAGGCTATTACTGCATTTCTGTAAATGCTGTAGTCGCTGAAGTAAACTAAAAGGCTAAAAACTTAATAAAGGGCTATTACAGCAGTTCTGTAAATGTTGTAGTTGTCTGCTGCCTTTGTTGAATTTAATGAAAACCTTTATTATGAAACTTGAGCTATTACAGCATTTCTGGAAATGCTGTCTTTGCTGAATTGAACTAATTTTCAACTAAATTGAGATTTTACAACAGTTTTAAATACTGTCTTTGCTGAATAAAAATGTTTTCAATTATAACTTATAACAGCTTTTTCTAAATGTTGTGAAAGGCTGAAATTTTCAATGTTTATGGTTTTTAACTAAGTAAATGAACTCAGAATGGTCTAAACTTTGGAAATTGAATACTTGAGTTGAAAGTATAATAACTTCACCTTTAGATGGTTTAGATGAATTAATTTGATTGGAATATAAACTATTAAAAAGGTGGTTTGAAATGAGAATAAATGAATGATATCTTGGAATTTAAAAGGTATTTAAAGTTAAATATGGGCTTTGAATTCAAATGATGATTGGATAATGAAGTTTTTGAAAGATATGATATTTTGAAATATTGAAATGGTTTAGAAATGATTTAACCTTTAATTTGATAAAGATTTGAATTTGAAATGATATTTTGTTTTGAAGTATAAAATATTATTTTGGAATTTTATAACCACGGGTATACTTCTCTGTATGTCATTTGATTTCCTGGTGATGGTTTGATGCACATTAACACTGTTAGTTGCATTGTTTACTTCAATATGGACATTTCTGTGATATTGTTATTACTACTTAATTGATGGTTTGACTGATCCTTAAAGGATGGGCGATCCCAAGCATCCTTTAAGTTATTGTGCATTTATATTACAGTTCACTTGAGTTGGTTTACATTGTATAAGTATGTATGTCCTGACTCGAGTGTTTTGTGTTTTACTTTACGCTCGGGTCAGCCTGAGAATCACAGCTTTGGATTCATCTTCTAGAGCTAGAGATTTGCTGGAGCTCATCTGTCCATCCGTTATTTCTTATCTTCTAATCCAGTTATTTACTATTCGGTATTGCTTCTGCATTAGTGATTTATGTATCTTGACTTCTATTGTATCCATTTTTAAACTATGATATTTTATATATGTTTTGAGAGTTGTATATAGTAGCTTCATGAACTACTATGGTATTTATTTCCGCTGCGAGTTATTCTGATTTTCTGTGTCTGTGATTCTGTGTTTGATTTTATTTGCTCCAAATTTTATTACAATCTGTTATTTTGAATTATTCAAGTCAGACATGTGTGGATTATTGTCGATTTGAATGGTCCAAAATAGTGGGTCGTTACATTTGGTATCAAAGCTTTGGTTTTAGGCAAACCTTAGCCTGCGGAGCAAAAACTCATTAGAGATAGGGTAGAAATACCCTAGAATGAGTGAAATCAATCTCAGAATCATTTCTTTGTGAGAGGACGTATTTTCAAAGTATAAAATGATTTTCAAATGATTTTTAAAGAATTTTCAAAGATTATTTTGATATAAAATTTTCTTGCTTTGAAAGTAAAATTTTCTAAACTGCATTCCTTTCGTATCCACCTTGTTAGTAATTTCTTCGATTAGGATTCCTATGAACTTTGGAATGCTGTTCTGAAATCTATTCATGTCTTCCCTATTTGTATTCCTTTGATCTATGGAGCATTCCGTAACTCCACTTTGAATGACCTTGATAGGGTGGCGACTCCGCCAATCTTTGAATGATTTGTAAAAGGGTGAAACTCCCTTATAATTGGCATTGATTCACCGGAGATTTCTGTATCCTCGGTTTACGATGTTTTCTATCTTCTGCTATATTTAGATTCTATCTCTGGCGATCGAAGGTCGATTTGCCTTAGATTTTCGCATCGATTATATTCCTGAAGTCACGGTTGACCCTGTTAAGGTCGCTCGCGATCTATATGGGCTTATCCATCTTCTATTTGGTAATTTAATCATCTTATCTTCGTTTGAGCTTATCTTTGAATCAGAATTCTATTTGATTAGAGTTCCTCTAAATTTGAATCTTTGTTTTGTTTTGAAATCCATCCTTGAATCATCCATTGGAAAATTTGTGGTTGATCGTCTTCTGAAATTTTTGTATTCATCGTAGTTGTTATTTTGATAAGGATGACCATATTTTATATATAAAGATGAAATGTTTTCGATAAGGATTATATACCCTTTTAAAATGAAAATTTGAAGTTCTAAAGGATTTGAAATTTTGAAAGTTATATAAGAAATGGTTTCATATAAAATAATTTATAACTGAAGGTTTTGAATCTGAATTTGAGTGATTGAACTCCGGCATTTTGGAACTGGTTTAAGATTTTGAAATAAATAATATGTTTTGAAAGTATTTTCCGAATATGAAATGTTTCAAATGATTTTAATGTGTTTCAAATGATTTCGAAGAAATTTCAAAAGAAGTTGAGAAAATAGAAGTCCAGAACCCATTTATGTCGCTGGAAAATAATTTCGGTGATGAATGCATGCATCATCGACATGGATTTTCGAGTTTCATAGTGGGGGAGAGGCCACTTCGGTAGCTTTGTTATGCGATTGATTTGTGAAACCAATTTTGATTTCAAATTCCGAAGTGTGATGTGATATTTGAAAGATATATGTATATATATTTGAACAATTTGAAATGAGCCGGTGTTCAGTCCTTGATTTTTGGATTTGGTTTGATATAACCCTATTTTTGGAATTGATTTACTGATTTATTGTGATTCCCAACTCTTGGATTGAAATATGATTTTTTCGACTATTTTGAAGGTTCGAGCACTTCCAAATCAAGGTTAACTTTTCAAAGCTAAGAAATTTTGAAAAGTATAAAGTATATAAGTTTGGTATGTATGTTTAAAGTATGTAGTAATATGATTTAAATAAGTTGAAACTGTTTTGTTAAGTAAACGAATAAGGCTATTTTGAATTTTTCTAATATCAAATTTAGATTTGAAATGTTTTGAAAAGAATTTGGTCTTCAAAATATATTCTGAATAAAATTTAGTTAAATGTTTTAACTGGGTAACATCTTTATAAAACTGTATATTGAACAAGTTGGAATAGATATATAAGTTGTACGTATGCGGTTCTATTCGCATAATTAATTTGATCCAAGTTTGAGTACACAAGTTCGAGGTGAATTACACCATTTCATGTTAGGATTTTTTATTCGATTCTTGATGGCGAATATTTGATATGGATTTTGGGCTTGACTCTAGAATTATCTATCATAGTATATGGCTATGCAAGGAGACTGATGGTTTCTAGTTGAGAAACCATATCGAAGTCTGCATTAGGGAAGCCAAATGGACAATACTAGTTTAAAAGCGAACTTGTGTGATCAAGCGAGCGATCGAATGTGACTTTGCGAAATGATGACATATGTACATCTTATATTCTAATATCATTGATATACTTGCCGCTGAAATTGGAAGTTGTTGGGTTGGATATCTTTGTAATCTAATTGGAATTCTTTCTTCTATGAAAAACTACTATCAATTTAAAACCATTTTTCAAAACTATTTTTCTTTTACTCTTCTCAAACAAACTATTTTATTCTATTTTAGATACAAACTATTTTACAAAATATTTTATATACAAAACTATTCTAAATAAAAAAATCTTTTAGTAAGCAAAGATGTTCAATCCCATATGGCTCATCATACAGCGAAATTTATTTTTAAAATTTTGATTTTGATATAAGATGGACCTTATGTAAATATAAGATGATTTTGAAAACCATTGATTTTGGAAATGAATTGGTTGACTTAAATTATATTGATTTAGAAACTTGGATTATTCTCCAAACCTATTATTTTGGAAACTTTGAAACCGAAGATATTTGATTTGGAAGAATAATTTGGTGAAGCGTATATGATTTTGAAAATTGTATTGATATTTAAAAATATTGAAATTTGAGAACCTTGTGTTACTAAATACTTGATTTGGGAGTTATCGAACTTATATAAAAATTGGTTTGTATAAGTATGATGGTTATTCGAAAACTATGGATTTGAAAAGGTACTCAATTTGAAAAGTGAAATCTTATATAATTGAAGTCTATATAAGTGTGATTTGATATACTATTGATTTTTGGAAAGTATTTGATTTGAAAATGAAATCTTATATATAATGGACTTTATATAAGTATGATATTTGAAAGTGATTTGAAAAGGTACTATATGATACATATTTTCGAAGTAAAGATATGGAAAGTGCCTTCTGCTTGATATCCGCTTTGTGGCCACATTGTGGATTCATTCTATCGATATTTCTCTGATTTTTGGTTTTCCGGATATGATACTCGAGTTTCCATCGAATTCCATGGCGTTACCCATGGTCTTACGAGCGCGACTGCGTAGCGTAATTAACCTGGCTGAGATGGCCCAAGGGTACGGATGTTTCCTGGGGGATTCAGGCGTAACAATTGTGTATCCTGTGATCTATGTAGGTCGTATTAGTAGCAAAATCCGCAGGGCTGAGAAAGCTTACGGATACGGATGTTTCCTGGAGGATCCAGGTGTAACCTTTGTGTATCTGCGGTCTACTAGTCATCATGGCGAAATTCGCAGGGCTAAGAAAGCTTACGGATACGGATGTTTCCTGGAGGATCCAGGCGTAACCTTTGTGTATCTGCGATCCATGGTTAGACAAAGGTTTTGGTTGTTTTGTTTAGATTGTACTTTCCATATTTGTTTTTTAACGTTTTCCAGTATTTTCACTGGGTGTTGAAACAAGTCTACTAAGTACCTGGAGAATTCTAGCTTTGCGCCTGATCAACGCACTGCCAGAGTCTGGAGGAACGAGGATAAACTTGTTAAGACATCGAGTTATAAAAGTATTTTGATAAAATATTATATAAAGGATATTTTGATCAGTTATTTCCTTTCTAAAAGATTTTAAAGTGTTTTAAATATTGTTTACTTCTTAACTAACAAGTTGAATTTAAATGACTTTTATGGATATAATAAAATGGATTTAACCAAATTATTAAGTATTAAAGAATTCCAATTGAAATTTATATGGTTTTAAATTAATGGCTCATCCTTGTCTTTCGTCCTATTTTCCCTTCTAGCTATTCCTATTCTCCACCTTGTTAAACTTACCTATAACAACAGTTATTAGGTATAATTTTAATCTTCTTGTCATCTTGTCTTAATCCTATTCCATTCTATAATTTTTGTGTTTTACGTACCTCATTCCTTTTCGAGGATGAAAAGATTTGAGTGGGGGAGAGTGTAACAACCCTGTATTTTGTGATTATTTTAATTGTATATTTTAATTATTTTAAATTGAATTTCCTGATTTGAAAACTTTATTTTATTTTTTTAAATGGATAATTTTTGTTATTTTAAATAGAAATTTTGATTTTGATGTGAATTAGAATTCCAAACATGACTAAATAGAATATTTTCCGGAAAAGTGAATTTTGGTCGATATGATCAAACTCTGACTTTTAAATTTAAAATTTTAAAAGTTTTAAATTTTGAATTTTATCTCTTATTATGAAAGTAAATAAAATTTTAAGAATAATGCTTTTCGTTTCGTTAAAATCTGATTAATATTGTGAAAGTTATGCCTTTTTAACTATTGTGTGAAATTTGCTGTATTTAACAAAATTGTTTATTTTAGATTATAAAAATAATATTTTATTTGGTTATGTAATGTTCTAATTTACATTTATATGAGTAAAACAACATGTTATGTATATATTTTGGTTTTAAAAACATTTTTAAAAGTGTAATTGACATTTTCCAGTGTCAGTTGTATTTTGTTTACAATTTCTAATTTCTAGTTTCAATTAATTAAAGAAATTCTTTATTTATTTTCTATTTTCTTAAGACCTTATTTTATTCTCATTTCCACTTTATTTTGTTCATCATTTATTTTATTTATTTGACTTTTATTTGTTTAGAAGTGTTGTTATAATTTTTCCAAAGTTAATTGTATTTTGTTTGTAATTTATAAATCTAGTTCAATTTATATAAACTATTTCTTTATTTCTTTTTCTATTTTTCTGAAAATATTTATTTATTTTCAGTTTATTTTACTTTGTTTTCATTTTCTAATTCATTTATTAAATTTCATTTGTTTTTATTTGATTTAAAGAAATGGAAATTTGAAGAGACTAAAGCTTTAAACATTTGACTTTTCACTTTCTTGCCTTTTCATATTTTCAGCCGTTCCTTTTCTATTGATTAGCCGTGAGTTTTTATTCATTTTTCACGTGAAAAAGCTTCTCAACATCACAAATTTTCGGCCAAACTCAGATCTGAAAGGTTTGGTAATGGCTCTCTCTCTTCTTTTCTACTTTTTCTTCTTCCTTTTGCCTTGTTTTGGCCATGATTTCTTCACATATTTGCATGCTCTCCACTCTAGTTGCCTCATCCACCACCTCCTTCTCTTCACCATCAACCACCTATCACCTCCACCCCCTCTGAGCAGATCAGGCCATGGCCTTTAAATGAAGACAAACACCTCAAAAGTTGCACAAAACCTTCCAAAATGCATTCTAGCCTAGCCTAGTTGCTTCACCACCTTCATACATCACCTTGGCCACCCCCTATTGCTCCACCACCACCATGATATGACCACCACACATCGACTTAGCCTCTGTCCAGATCTGAAACATGTATGGCCGAGCCAAACAATGCATGTGGCCGAGCCTTGTGGTGCACCAAAACTCCATTTAGTGCCTTGTCCTTTTGTCTTCTTCATGTTGTAGCCTCTACTATTCATCTTCATGTTGCCTTGCTAGTTTAGGTCCAAACCCAAGCCATTCTAGTCCATGTAGCCGTGCTATATTAGGTCCAAACCCGAGCATTTTAAACCCCTAGGTCGAGCACTTGATGGTTGAAAGCATGGCCAAAGCAATTGTGTTCATTTGCTTTTTATTTCAAAGATCATCTCAATATATGTTGTATTATATTTATGTTTATATTTTGTCTTGTTTATGGGTTGTTCACAAGATTAATAGCTTGGTTCTCTTCCCACTTGACTCTATTGTCGTGTCATCGTGCTTTCTGGAATTCGTTTGTGTCATTTGATTTGCTAACTCCAGCATAAAAAGGTGAGTAAATCTCACCTGACATTTATACTTATGCAAATGTGAATTGAAAACAATTGAATGTGTAGTACTATTATGATATGTTATCCCTGTCTGTGATTATTAATTATATGATGTTAAACCTGTTTATTTACCTGTCATCTCATCTGTTACTAATATATGTTGTTAAACTGTTCATTTATATCTGTTTATCACACTGCAAGTTCCATGTAGATTAGATCACTATGGGTTGAAATGATACATACCCGAACAGACTTTAGAATATGGAAAAATCGTTATGGGCTGAAATGATAGGCCTGAACGATTTTTATTTATTTTATTTTACTTGGGATTGCGGGTTTGAAATGATAGAACCCGGATTTTTCTTTGTAAACTGCGGATTGAAATGATATATATCTGTATCACTTGACCTAGATTAGAAAACTATATACAGGCCCGTGGTTATTTTATAAAGTATTTTGAATATTTTAAATATGTTTAAGAGTGTAAATTTATGAAAATTTGATTTAAATTGGATTTTTAATGTTTAAATAAAGAAATTTTGATTCTTCTATAAGTTAAAAATGTAATTAAATGAATGGTTAAATTTTAATTATTGAAATATAACTTAAGTCTGGAAATTTGGATTTTTGGGTTTAAAAGAAAATTTGAGTTATATAAATAAAAATGGAAATTCAATTATATTGGAAAAATGGAAATAAAAATTTAAGTGTTAAGTTTAATTGTTAAAATGAAGAGAATAGAAATTTTACACTTAAATTTTATTAAGTGAATTCTTGAAAATTGGTTTTATTTATAAGAAAATTTATTATAAAAATCATAAGTTAAAAGTATTTTAAATGAACATTTTGAATGTTAAAGTATGATTTTTATAATGTTTAATGGTTTAAATTGGGATTTATTGTTTGCTGGAAATACACTAAAATCTGGAAATACTTTTAATAGCACTTCAGAAATGCTATCGTTTCTGAAATGAACTAAAACTTAAATAAGAGGCTATTACTGCATTTCTGTAAATGCTGTAGTCGCTGAAGTAAACTAAAAGGCTAAAAACTTAATAAAGGGCTATTACAGCAGTTCTGTAAATGTTGTAGTTGTCTGCTGCCTTTGTTGAATTTAATGAAAACCTTTATTATGAAACCTGAGCTATTACAGCATTTCTGGAAATGCTGTCTTTGCTGAATTGAACTAATTTTCAACTAAATTGAGATTTTACAACAGTTTTAAATACTGTCTTTGCTGAATAAAAATGTTTTCAATTATAACTTATAACAGCTTTTTCTAAATGTTGTGAAAGGGTGAAATTTTCAATGTTTATGGTTTTTAACTAAGTAAATGAACTTAGAATTGTCTAAACTTTGGAAATTGAATACTTGAGTTGAAAGTATAATAACTTCACCTTTAGATGGTTTAGATGAATTAATTTGATTGGAATATAAACTATTAAAAAGGTGGTTTGAAATGAGAATAAATGAATGATATCTTGGAATTTAAAAGGTATTTAAAGTTAAATATGGGCTTTGAATTCAAATGATGATTGGATAATGAAGTTTTTGAAAGATATGATATTTTGAAATATTGAAATGGTTTAGAAATGATTTAACCTTTAATTTGATAAAGATTTGAATTTGAAATGATATTTTGTTTTGAAGTATAAAATATTATTTTGGAATTTTATAACCACGGGTATACTTCTCTGTATGTCATTTGATTTCCTGGTGATGGTTTGATGCACATTAACACTGTTAGTTGCATTGTTTACTTCAATATGGACATTTCTGTGATATTGTTATTACTGCTTAATTGATGGTTTGACTGATCCTTAAAGGATGGGCGATCCCAAGCATCCTTTAAGTTATTGTGCATTTATATTACAGTTCACTTGAGTTGGTTTACATTGTATAAGTATGTATGTCCTGACTCGAGTGTTTTGTGTTTTACTTTACGCTCGGGTCAGCCTGAGAATCACAGCTTTGGATTCATCTTCTAGAGCTAGAGATTTGCTGGAGCTTATCTGTCCATCCGTTATTTCTTATCTTCTAATCCAGTTATTTACTATTCGGTATTGCTTCTGCATTAGTGATTTATGTATCTTGACTTCTATTGTATCCATTTTTAAACTATGATATTTTATATATGTTTTGAGAGTTGTATATAGTAGCTTCATGAACTACTATGGTATTTATTTCCGCTGCGAGTTATTCTGATTTTCTGTGTCTGTGATTCTGTGTTTGATTTTATTTGCTCCGAATTTTATTACAATCTGTTATTTTGAATTATTCAAGTTAGACATGTGTGGATTATTGTCGATTTGAATGGTCCAAAATAGTGGGTCGTTACATCTCCACTTTGAGGCTCGAAAATGAATGTCGATGATGCTGTAGTCATCACCAAAATTATTTTCCAGTGACAAAATAGGAGAGTACTGACTTACTTCTTTTAAAATTCTTTTGGAAATAATTTCCATTTGAAAATACTTTCAAATAATATATTTTTCAAAACCTCCAAAACCAAAATTTTTGAAAACACTAGAAATTGAATTCCTAAATCCTTAATTTATATTCATTTCATTTGCATAACAGATTCATAAACCATGTTTTAAAAATTTCATCTTCTTATAACATACAGCAATAGTTAATGATTTAGGATTGTTGACAAACAGTAAATGATAATCTAGTATTATCATTTCTAACAACAAATTCATTAAACTATCAAATTTTATAAAATTATCCTTTTATATATAAAATATAATCATACATAAATTATTTCATTTACCAATTTCGAAAACTATATTGTGTTAGTTTGCTCTGTTCAAGTGTTTTGGACTTCCTATCGATAGTATTGGCCAGACGAATCGATCAATACCCAAAATTCAAAATTAACAGCTCAAACAACACAATATAAAACATTTTATATTAATTACAAATACGTTCACTCATAGGATGATTCAAAAATGGATTTTAGAACAAGGATAGAGATTCAAATTTAGAGGGATCCCAATCAAAGAGAGTTCTAACCAAGAAGATCATCAAGAGGAAGATAGGTAATTCAATTAGGAAAGATGGATAGACTTGTATAAATTGTTGTGACCTTAACCGGGTCAACTGAGACTTAGAAAGACAAGAATATCATCAACGAAAGTGGGGACAAACTTTTTGAGACATCGCGGGAAACACGATTCATGAGATCGACGAAAAAGGCAGGAGCATTGGTTAGTCAAAACGGCATGACTAACCATTCATTGAAACCATTCGTCCGGGAGGAAGGACACTAGGTCGAGCTCTAGGAATAAGATTGATGTGGAATTCAAATTCCTACTTGGGAGGAAGAGAGAGTGACTTCACTAAACATCAGGATAATCCCTGACTATTGGGTGGAGTCAAGATCACTAGGCTAAGAATCAAGCGAATAGATAAAACTGCCTACATAATCCTGAGGCAATCGACATTCAATCACAAAAGAATTACCCAGGTCATCTACTAAAGAAACGGTCTGGGTTTTACAAGAGATAACAACATCAAAACCAAGGATATAAAAATCTCTGGTGAATTGACGCTTGTTGTAAAGGAGTTTCACCCCTTTACAAATCATACCAAGGTCGACGGGACCGCCGATGGGATTGGTCACACATAAGGATGAAGTTGACGGTTGAGGTTGAAGCTATGGGATGCTCCAGTATCAAAAGAACATGAACCAGAAAAGATACAGATGGTTTTCAAAGAAAAGGGGATAGTTCCAAGATTCAAAAGAAATCCTAATCCAGGACGATGAATTCCAAGCTTGAACGATGATTCTATAAATGATTCTACTCATTCTAGGGTATTACTACCCTATATCTAATGAGTGTTTACTTCATATGCTAAGTTTGCCTAAACCAGAGCTCTGATACCAACTGTAACGACCTGGTATTTCGAACCATTCGCATCCGCACATGTCGAGCTTGAATTGCTCAAAATTTCAGATTGTTAATTTATATTTGGCAAAACTTAGCATATACAGTAAATAAATCAATCATAGATTCACAGACACAGAGCAATAAATAATAAGTAGTAGAATAAATAAATAGTAGTTCATGAAGCTACTATATAAACATTAGAGTCTGAAACAAAATACAAAAGAAATCTCAAATACAAAGAAGTCTCGAATACAAAATCAACTGACAAGTCTGAAACATAAACAACTGAAATACTGAAATAACATAATAGTCGAGTAGATGAAGATAGATCTCCAAGCGAAGCTCCAAAGGTGAGTCTCAAATGTTGTAACACTTAGTCTAACCCGAGCATAAAGCAAAACACAAAACACTCGAGTCGGTATTAACATTCTTATACCAGTAAATCAACTCAAGTGAAATACAATATAACTTAAAGGATATTTGGGATTTCCATCCTCTAAGGATCCACGGAACTATCTACTATGTAGTAATATAAGCTATTATAATATGTCTATCAGTAAAGTAAAGTATAAAAATAGCATTAAGGCATTACCCATATCCCCCTTAACACATTTTATATATTCTCGTAGTCTATACAGTACCGTAAGCTCCACCAAACCGGTGGTTTACTCAGAGGGCACTCCATAGGTACGGTACAAACCAAACTCGTAGAAGGTGCGATAAGGCATGTGACATGGCATACGAGACAATGCCAGGGTAGGATTCTACCGTTTGCACTCCGGACTGATGGTAGCACATAGCAGCTGCTACTGCCCACCTCGAGACACTCCCAAATCAAAGGTGCACCCAATTCAAATCACAAAGTAATAGAATGGTATCGAAGAAGCATGCTCGATCAGAGGTGCGACCTCACTTGGCCCGGTATAGCTCCTGTTTCAGCCACATCAAGCTAACTCACGGGAGTCAGGGCTGGATTATTACCTCATACAGAATCATCACCAAACCATCCTACTTTGTCCTGGAATCTCCACCACGTACACAGTTATTAAAGTGGTTTTCGGTATTTGCAGAAAGTACGACAATATCCGATCCTGGTCTCTTTAACAACCAAACGCTTATTTCACACCGTGGTAATTTTATAGTTTCAAACAGTTCATACTTCATATCAAAATATCATATCCATTTCAAAATCATATCACTTCCGAAAATCATATTCAATTACGAAATCATATCACTTTCAAATCAGTATTCACTTTAAAATCATGTTTATTTCCAAAATCTTAACCACACAAATCGGTTAAACCATTATATCAAATATTCGCATTTAAATCCATTAAATCTAAATCATAACAATTCCAACTTAAACAGTTTAGATATTGAAAATAGTTTATATATTGAAATAGTTATAAATTAAAAATAGTTTATATATTAAAAAGAGTTTATATACTAAAATAGTTTATATCAAAATAGTTCAAATTAGAATTGTTTCCTCCAATTTCACAAATCAATTCAAATCAACTTTGGTTCCAAAATTCAATTTAAATCAATCTCAGTTCAACGATTCCAGTTAAAAGGTTAAAGGTTCAATTCATATTTCATTATTCCATTTTAGTTTATATCAAATTCAAATCCAGGTTTGAACTACCATTTCAAATTCAATAAGCTTCAAAGTTTAAATCTTCAAACATTTACAATAAATTGATTTCCAAAGCTGATTATAAAAATTAGAATTTATTTCAATTAATATTAAATATTTGAAAAATCCACTTTCCAAAGTATTACAATACTAACTAACTTTAAATTCATAGTTTAATAAATAAAAATTTCTTTTTTTTAAATCAAAGCTTAACTTATTAATAAAAATATATTTTTAAAATCCCAATAACCAAATTTCAATTTATAAAACCCTCTCGATTTCAACACATCGATTTCATTCCGATTCCCTAACCATTCTCATTTTTCAAAATAGAATCCACTATTTTTTTCCCAATGTCTTATTTTCATATCTCGATATAAATTCACACCTTGGAATTTTATTCCAATTTATCAATTGGTATCCTTTTCCCTTATTTATAAACATCGTTTATAAATTTATAAACTCCTTTGAGTTTTCACTTATTTATAAAACTAATCCCATTTATAAAATCTCATTTTATAAATCCATTTCTTAATGGATTCCATTTATTTCACAAATCTATTTAACATATCGATTTTAACTTCTTTTCCATTTTTTCTAGAAATATCATTTAAAAATCCATTGTTTAAAAATCCTCTATATAAATACTTTTAAAGTTCTATTTTAAACGTTTTATGAATAGATAAGTACAACCCCAATATCAAATCATTTATTTTATGCAAATCAACTTTCCTAAAAATAATCCAAATTTCGATATAAATATTTTTATATTCAAAATCTCTTTTTAAATCCCTTCAAATTCCAAATAATATTTATGGTATTAAAATACCAAAATTCTGGCCAGTGCTACTATAGCATCTAATAATTCACATCACAACAATAATCTATAACAGATTATTCTAACACATCATATATTACTATATACGAAAAACAATCAATATAAATTTGAGGAATCCAGTTCGACCCCTCCAACATGTTTCCCTACATCCACAGATGTTAATACAACACAAAAAATACCAATCCCACTTCGAGGGGGATATCGCGGTATATAGGGTCATACGCTATTATGCGGAATGCATAGGGTCTCATTCGCTCCAACGGTGGGAAATATATCCAACTACTAATATATATACTACTATATATATATATATAACATCCAAACTGATAATAATTTATAAATTCAACCAGCATCCAATAATTAATTTTAATTATTTTCAATTTAAATCTAGCAATCCAAAATGAGTGAGTTTTACTCACCTTTATTTCCGAATTTACTGATCGTTCCAATTTTGATTCTATTGCACAGATTTGGTTTGATTTTAACCTCGTATAAAAAGGGTTACGAATTTAATAAGGTTCAAATAAGTAAAATACCATAAATTTACTAATTAATTAATTAATTTAATCAACTAATTATAAACATTAATTACCAAAATGATTCCTCAATCGCGAAACACTACTCAGCCGCACGCTTAAGACAACCACCTCTGCACCACCTCACCTCCAGCCAACACTGTGCCTTCATCACGGTTCGCTCATCCTTCACGCTACAGGAACGCGAGTTCCGACCCTATGCATATGACGCCTAACTAACATGCGACTTCACCATCGAATATCTGCCTCCACCCAAGAATCCAAAGCTCGACTGTGAAGACCCAAATTATTGAGATAAAAAGAATTTTTATAAAAATCTGTTAATGGAAAATATTAAAAGAATAAAATAAATTGAAAATAAATATCAAGAATAAGTGAAATAAATAAGGAAGAGGATAGTTGTTTTCAGTAAATGATAATGAGGACAAAATAACTTCAATAAATAATAATGAGAAGGAAAATAACTAAGTGTGAATAAGTTTTATATTCACATATCTCATATATATATATATTGCATATAAGTAGCCAGAGGAGTATAGAGTGATAAAATAAACTCTTATGATTATTAAAATATATGAAACCAGATTAATATTATATAGGTATAAATACATTTTATAATCAAGAGAAAACAAATAGCTTGAAACATTAGCAAAGAATTAATTGATAAAAGGATATATATGTGAACATTTTAGAATTGCCTTAAGAAAATAAATAATGTAGATAAGTCACATGAAAATAGTGTGTAGGTGAAACATGCAAATGGCATGTACACAGAAAAGAAGAAAAGCAACTGAAATACCTGAAATAGAATCAAAAAGAAAATGGCATATTTAGCCATAAAAACATATACAAAATTCTCTTATTTGTGTGGGGATAAAATGGGGTTTTTACTCCACTAAAACCCTAGCTGAATGTTTTAAAAATCAAAGGATAAGCAGCAGTTTATTTTTGGAAAACAGAAAGATATTTTAAGAAAGAAAAAGAAGAGCAAACTCACACTATTTTCAAGTTAAAGCATTCTCGGGGAAAGAAGAAGGAAGGTGAGTGATTAATCATTTTATGAGATTTAAGGCATTAAGACCCAAGTTAAGGGCAGCCATATTACTTATATAAAATCATATCATGTTTTTGTTTAATTCTATTCTCTGAATAAATAAATGTTGATCATGGTTGGTGTCTTGGCTGAGTCTTTGGTTAATGTTTTGATCTGTTTTGATTGTTTTGATTAATGCTTTGAAAAGAAAAACACCCTGATCACAGAAAAAGGGATTCTATAACTTATAATCCAGTTTTTATATGGGAGTGAGTTAAACATTTTTACTGAGAAATAGGGTACTAATGAAGAATGAAATAGGCAGTGTGAATAAGGAGATTCATGCTTATGTCTAGTTCATTATAAAAATGATATGAACAATGCAATATTATATATATATATATGTTAACCCGCTTTTTGGCAAGGCCGCGGACAGACGGATTTAACTTAAACAACTTCACAACTATCGAGACTAAAGTATGATGGGTTCGGTTTAAAATGATGATAGGCAGTTTTGCAGATGACGTTCGGCATTGGGATGGTTCGGCGTTGAAGGCTGTTCGGCATAGAGAGATCGTCGTTCGACATAGAGGGATCGTTCGGCACTGAACGAGTGCTCGGCATTAGAAGGATCGTTCGGCATAAAGGAATGTTCGGCGCTGGACGAGCGTTCGGCATAGAGAGATCGACGTTCGGCATTGGATGGAGTGTTCGGCATAAATCTTGTTCGGCACTGGACGAGCGTTCGGCATAGAGAGTTCGTCGTTAGGCATTGGATGGAGCGCTCGGCATTAACCAACGTTCGGCATCTGGAGACGTTCGGCATTGGATGGATCGCTCGGCATTAACCAACGTTCGGCATCTGGAGACGTTCGGCATTGGATGGGTCGCTCGGCATTAACCAGCGTTCGGCATCTGATGGGTCGTTCGGCATACCTCACCTCGCTCGGCATTGCACCTCGCACCTCCATACCTCACACCTCCATATCTTGGTACCTCGCACCTCGATACCTCTGTACCTCGCACCTCCCAACGTTCGGCATGAGGAGATCGTTCGGCATTCACACCTTGTTCGGCATTCAGCGTTCGACATCTATGGTTCGGCATATGGAGACCACTCCATTTGGGCTGAGGTACTCGGCTACCAGGCCCACCAGGGAAGTCCAACCCATCTTTGTCTATAAATAGAGAGGCAGAGGCACAGTCAAGGGGGATCTTCTTTCTGCTCTCTTACTTTCTCTTTTCTAAGGCTAAGGCAACTCTGCCATTTTGTAACTGTAATCGATTATTACAGCAATAAAAAGCAAACTTCTGGAGTGGACGTAGGCCGGAGTTAGCCGAACCACTATAAAATCTGTTGTTCTTTACTGCTTTCATTTCAATTTTAACTGTTCTTCACATTATTACTCTCTACATACATTCTATCTCTGAGCTGTGATTGGTATTTGGTGCTTTCATCTGGATTTGGGGGTTAGTGACCAATTTTGGCGCTAACACTTTGGTGCTTTCACTGAGAGTTGAACTCAGGAATTTTGGAGTTAGGAACTTGGATCTTAGAAAGTAATGGCAAGACCACCAACGAGGAAGCAAGCAGTGGAAAGGAGCAATCAGGAAGGAAGTCAAGCGGCATCTTCTGGAGCTGGAGAGGGTCATGCATCCATCTACATAACTCGGGACGAGATGCAAGTGATGATGAATTCTATGCAAGAGCAGATGACGAAACGGCAAGAGGAGATGATGCAGGCTCTTCTTAGGCAATTTGGACAACCAGGAACTGCAGTTGCTCAAAATCGTGGAGCTGGACCAGAGGAACTCAACCAACGGACAGATGGAGTGAATCAGCAGGGGGCAGCTCCCAATCAACAAACAGTTAACCATCTAGATGGACCTAGACTCGGGGGCACACCACCAGGTGATTCTGGACCAGTTCATGGAGGGATACCGGATAACGCTACGCGGCCTGGCATCGATAGGAATACAGGAGTACGTGATGAAGAATATGTGCCAGAATTTCCTCGGGGACTTGGGGGGCAGTCTGGATTGGTTGGAAACACTGGATTGGCTGACATTATCAGGCGGACTATTCGCGGAGTTCTGACGAACAAGGATTCAGAGGGAGTTAACAAAAGTCCGTTTACCCGGAACATCAGGACAGCTAGGAATCCGTCTGATTTCAAACTACCCACTCTGGAAGTATACAACGGGAAGACGGATCCCACCGACCACTTGATGAGGTACACTAGGCATATGGAAGTGCTGGGGGCAACGGAGGAGGTTATGGCCCGATGTTTCCCCATGTACTTGACTGAAATTGCTGCTATGTGGTTCAGACAGCTGGAGGATGGATCCATTGGAACATGGACAGAACTAGTGGACAAGTTCTTAAGTCAATTTCGAGTTCACATAAAAAGGCCAAAGAACGTGATGACACTAACATCAGTCAAACAGGGGGCAGATGAATCGCTCAGGACATTCTTAACTCGGTTTAATGCAGCAGTTGCTTCGGTGGATCGGCCAGATCCATCAATGGTTCTGATGGCTGCGGTATCAGGAGTTAGAGATAATTCGGAGTTCAAAGTATCGTTGGTACGGGACCCACCGTTGGATATTGGGGAATTCTTTCATGAAGCTGAAAGATTTCTTCGACAAGAGGATGCATGTTTGGACATGAGGTCACAGGAAGTAAACATGACTAAGGATGGAAGATTACTCGGCGAAAGCTCAGGTGGGGACAAGGATAAAGGGAAAAGGAAGCGCTGGGGAGAACCAAAGTTCTCCACTTACACAGGATTGAACGCAACGTTGGAGCGGATTTTCTTAGATACTCGAGATCGTCTTCCCTATCGAAGGCCATCAAGGAGGGAACCCACAGAACGTGAAAGGGCATCAGGAAGTGTGACGCCCCACCTCTATGCTCATAATAACAAAGAGTATTAAAGGAAATACTGTCTATTATTACGAAGAATAAGGCTGGATAGGAGCGACCATCCGTGATTGGCCTTACACTAATATTGGTTATCTCGATAGGAGTGGTACATACTTTTTATTTTTCTTCTATTATTTATTTACTCCCATCGACACACCCAATACTAGTATAAAACGAACTACGACGGTTCATAATAGTTTAGGACATTAGATATAACAATAACACAGATAATATAAATGCGGAACATAGATAAAAACAAAAGTCTCATATATATATAACTGATGTCAGTTAATACATAGTTGACACAATACATATGATACAACTACAACTGTCGACTCTAGAAGTTATATATACAAGTACATTATCGACTAATATACAGGAATACATATCGTTTTATACAATGACACGACTACTACAAAATGACATGGACAACTTCAGAAGATGTGAAAAGTCTTCATATCCTGAACAGCAACTCAAAGAAGAAAATCTACAACCTGAAATACTCGGGTCTGACCCGAGTATTACATTCAAAAGAAAATAATACACGGGTCAGTCTAATTCAAACTCAGTTATTAATGCACAGAAGCAATAATAATCAAATAGTCAAATAGACGACAGTCATAGAAATCTCGTATACCCGACTCCTTGATAAAAGAATCGGAGAACGGCAGATATAACACTATACAGTGTTAAACAACATATCAACAATCCAAATCAATTTAAACAATTGAAATGCCAATTTAAAAACAACCATGCTGATTGGCTGCAGTACATGCAAAATGGGACTACACTGCAAAACTGGACCCAAACACTCAATACAACTACGACCAAACTGGAACCAAACACTCAATACAACTACGAACTTACAGGAACCATGACTAATTGGAACCACACTGCAAAATGGGACTGCAACAGCCGGAATGGCGACATGTAGTATACAACTGTGAAATTGGATCATGCAAGTATCAGACTCGAGCTTAAAGGCTAAAACTACAAGTGGAAGTGAATTAAATGACACAACCCAATACCAACAACATGATCTAGACAGTGCACTAAAGATAACAGAGCAAAGCCCAGTAAATAACAGAATACGAGACAGAACCAACATATCAAGCAACATGTATGCAACAGTGGAGAGGCGCATATGCAAGGGATGATACATGCACTAAAAAACACTGTAGGTTCTAAATGAATCATACATGAATAAGGCTCAGTGGCGAAGTAACAAAATCAAGTGATATTGAGCACACAAGAAACAATGCAAGTAGATCAAATAAGGTGTTCAATGAAACATAAAACTGGATATTGTAAACTCGACCAGAAGCCGTGGATACAAGTGCAGCAGTGTAAATATTCGACATGAACAGGTAAATTGAAACAGATTCGATTGCATATACAGGAATGCAGCATTGAATTGCAACCCACGTGAAACACAATATCAATGAACGTAGAATGGATGCAACTGAATTCGAGTGGATGGCAACAACATGCATAACACATCTCTGAGGATGCAGCAGAAAATAAT
Organism: Allium fistulosum; assembly: GCA_030737815.1. NCBI lineage: Eukaryota > Viridiplantae > Streptophyta > Magnoliopsida > Asparagales > Amaryllidaceae > Allium > Allium fistulosum. The sequence goes on along the minus strand of CM060902.1, from coordinate 1,039,235,400 downwards.
ATCGCAGCCTCTAAATCAGTGCAGCAGTGTGAACATTACTATGATAAAGGCAATATCAAGCAAAGAATTTAAAGTAGCAACCTCAAATAACAATCAAAACTGAGGCAAGTTCAAATCGAAGTGTGTACGAGTTGCAGCAATATGAAGTCTGCAACTCAAGACCAGACTCGACAAATGCATACTACACGTGAGACAGCAAACTACATGAAGACCCGACCACATAATGTAATCAGTGTGGTGCATATGTCAATTAACAACCAAGATTCAAGTGTCACCCAAACTACATATTCAAATGGAAACAGAATGTTACTGATGTAAATTAGAACACAACAAACTGCCCAGACTGATGCAATGCCAACTGTACAACATGAACGACGATTCTTACATAAGTATAGACTCAATTGCACAAGTCGGTAAAGAATACATTGAACCCGAACATGAGCAGGAATGAAAAGCAGGAAGGTAACCCGAAGTTCAACACAATCAAAGTCACGGCCAATGTCAACAGAGAATTCAAAACCATATGGACCAAGGAAGTTCGAATAAATCCAAATCACTACCGTGAAAACCAATTAACCAGAAAGTAACGTAATCGAACCAAGTCAAAAACAGCATCGAGTTAATCAAGTAAATTGACAAAGTCAGAAATCATCAAATACATCCAAACGAAGATCAAGGGCCAACGTAAAGTAATTGACAAATTCAAACAAACTCAGGCGAACAACACAAGGGGTTTCAAACCCTAATTTTACTGGAGTAGGAATTAGATGTGAGAAGAACTCACCTTAGGTTCGAAGATCCCAAAACCAGTCGCCGCTGATGCAAACACTTCGATCGAACAGGCAGCGGCGCCTTCGAATTCGTGAAGCCCTAGCTGGATTTGGGGACGAAGAAGTATAAGGCTGCCATTTCTTTTCTCGTTCGATCGCGTTTGATTTTTAGGGTTTTCGAAAGTGAAAGGGGAATCGGTTGAACGACAAGGAAGAGGCCATCATTTTTAATTCCTTTTGATTGTTTGTTTCTAGGGTTTTCTTGTTTAGACTTCGAACGAAAGAGAATAAAGGGTCCAGGGACGGGTTTTCTCGAGTGAACGAAGAAAAGGGGAAAGGTATAGATAAACGTCACGGCAACAACGAGTGGGCCAAAACAATTTTTCTTTAAAGCCCGCTTCAATATTTACAAATTCAAAAGAATTTCAATCCGATTTGAAAAGAATTTCGCTTGGTTAAACGCCAAAAACAACCAGCAACCCAATTAAATCGTCACATGACGATAATAATAATACTGTGAAATCTCGGGTCGTTACAGACTCCCTTCCTTATAAAAATTGCATCCCCGCAATTTTCATAACTAAGGTCGTCGATAACAATTACTTTTCTAACATAAACTAGTTAATGCTAGAAAAATAACGGTCAAGAATTCAATTGCCAAAATAATCTTTTAATTTCATAAAAGAAATTCACAATTCCTCAACAAAGTCCAATTATCAAAAGATAATCAGAAGACAACAACCGGAATAAATAAATGCAAACATCGGCAATATTCAATTACCAACAGATAATTATAATACAGAAATCACAAAACAGCAATATCTAATTATCAATACGATAATTAGAAAACGACAAATCTAATTATCAACAAAGATAATCATGGAACACAAATCACAAATCGCAACTACAAATATCTAGTTATCGAACAATTAACTAGAAAACCCAAATTCCAAAATCAATAAACTCTAATTATTAACAGAAATAGATAGAAAGCAGTGATTCAATACAATCAGCATATTCTAGAATCTATTGGAGACTAGAAAATCTCATATCAATAAAATCAGCAAACATCCAATCATCCAAATGATACTCAGAAAAAAAATCAACAAATGTCAAATTATCGAAGACGAATATCACGAAACATCAAATTCAACAAATATTCGATCATCAAAACGATAATCAACTTTCTCAAATAAACAATTATTCGATTATCAAAACGATAATCAAATTTCAAATTCAACAAATATTCGATTATCACAATCGATAATCAAATTTTAAATTCAACAAATATTTAATTTTCTAAAGCGATAATTAAATTTCAAATCAGCAAATATTTAATCATCTCAAGCGATAATTAAATCTAAAATCAACAAATATTTAATTATCTAAAGCGATAATTAAATTCGAAATCAGCAAATATTTAATTATCTAAAGCGATAATTAAATTCTAAATCAGAAAATATTTAATTATCTAAAGCGATAATTAAATCTCAAAGCAACAAATATTTAATTATCTAAAGCGATAATTAAATCTCAAATCAGCAATTAATTAATTATCAAAAGCGATAATTAAATCTCAAATCAAAAATATTTAATTATCTAAAGCGATAATTAAATCTCAAAGCAACAAATATTTAATTATCACAAGCGATAATTAAAAACAACAAATATCCGATTATCAAAAACGATAATCAGAACTCATATCAACAAATATCTAATTATCACAAGCGATAATTAGAAACAACAAATATCCGATTATCAAAAACGATAATCAGAACTCATATCAACAAATATCTAATTATCACAAGCGATAATTAGAAACAACAAATATCTGATTATCAAAAACGATAATCAGAACTCATATCAACAAATATCCAATTACCTGCAGATAATTGGAAGCAACAAATATCTAGAAATCAATTAAGAAGACTAGAAAATCAACATAAAAGCTTGGATCGATCCCATCAGATGGAGAGTTTTTAATTCGCCGCACGTGCAACAACATATGGCCGAAGCCTACCAAGTACTCAACATAATTTTGGCGCCCATTAGATTGACCCGAAGGTCCGCAGAGTGACCCGAAGGTCTAGTACTGGTATTTGACCCGAAGGTCCGCAGAGTGGCCCGAAAGCCCAACAAATGACCCGAAGGTCCTCATAGTGGCTCGAAAGCACACGAAAGCATCAAAATGTTTCAATTAACGAGTCCGGAATTAACCAAAATAGCAAACGCACATGTCCCATAACCACGAGTTTTACTAAATTGTTTAATTCTCTTCATCGTTTCCTTGAAAGTGTAGGATCATCAAAATCATCAAAACAATAGATATTCAATTAACGAGTCCGGAATTAACCGAAATAGTAAAAGTGTGGTTCCATACTCCGCACTTTTGCTAAATCGTTTAAATCTCTTCATCGTTTCCTTGAAAGTGCAAAATTGTGTATTTTGTAAAAATACACTTTACATTCTCAAACGGACAAGTTCGGAATTAAGCGAATCAGTAAAAGAAATGGGTCATAGTCCTCGATTTTGCTGAAACGTTTAAATCGCTTCCTCATTCTTTTGAAAGCGCAAACTGTTAAAATTTCTGAAAACAATTTTATTTATTTTGTAAAAATAACAATTCACATTCTCAACTGGACAAGTCCGGAGTTAAGCGAAACAGTAAAAGAAAGGGGTCATAATCCTCGATTTTGCTGAATCGTTTAAGTCGCTTCCTCATTCTTTTGAAAACGCAAACTGTTAAAAATTTATAAAACCATTTTCATTTTAAAACAATTTTCCAATCACGTGATTAAAGCAGCAAATCAGTAACAATTTCGATAAGGAAATTGTACTTCTCAAAATACCGTAAATACGGTCACAAATTAGCATTGCGGTATACCCGCTTGAAAATCCACTTTTAAAAATTTGACTATTACTGAAGTCAAAGCGACAGTAATTTTAAAACATCAAAAATCTCATCAAAATAATTCACATCAAAATGTGACATCAGTGAATTTTCATTCATTAAAATTGTCAACAAAACACCGTGCTTCAAAAATATAGCACTGGTGTAAAAATCCCGTTATAAAAATAACGGCAACAAAATACGTTTCATAACCAAGCATCGGTTCAACGTAAATAAATGCAGTAACGTGCAATTCAAATTTTTTTTGCACGTACTACAGAATGAACAAAGAAATCATTCAAATGTATCTTCAATGAAGATAATTCAAAACAGCAAAAATCTAATCAATAGATGATTAATACAAAAGAAAGCCAGCGGAAATTTCAACAAAAATCACATATCTGCAATTTCTTAGAATCCTTAATTCGGATTCGAAATGTTCAAAGAAACAAATAATTACAGCTATGTAAACAACCAATGAAATTTATCTCAATTTATAAATCAAACAGATTATCAGTTGTACTCAGCGAAGACAGTTTCACTGTTTCCGCTACGCACTCTGATAAACAGTACTCAAATCAATCAAATCATCAGAACACAAATTCATTTTTATTTTTAAATAAAGATATTTAAAAATTTACATCTAAATTTCAAAACTTTAGTTTTGACTCAAATCACAATAAAACATCGACCTATAGTTGTAACATATGTTCCATCCAAGTTATGTTTTATATTATGTCCATAAACCCCAAGCTCTGATACCAACTGTGACGCCCCACCTCTATGCTCATAATAACAAAGAGTATTAAAGGAAATACTGTCTATTATTATGAAGAATAAGGCTGGATAGGAGCGACCATCCGTGATTGGCCTTACACTAATATTGGTTATCTCGATAGGAGTGGTACATACTTTTTATTTTTCTTCTATTATTTATTTACTCCCATCGACACACCCAATACTAGTATAAAACGAACTACGACGGTTCATAATAGTTTAGGACATTAGATATAACAATAACACATATAATATAAATGCGGAACACGGATAAAAACAAAAGTCTCATATATATATATATATAACTGATGTCAGTTAATACATAGTTGACACAATACATATGATACAACTACAACTGTCGACTCTAGAAGTTATATATACAAGTACATTATCGACTAATATACAGGAATACATATCGTTTTATACAATGACACGACTACTACAAAATGACATGGACAACTTCAGAAGATGTGAAAAGTCTTCATATCCTGAACAGCAACTCAAAGAAGAAAATCTACAACCTGAAATACTCGGGTCTGACCCGAGTATTACATTCAAAAGAAAATAATACACGGGTCAGTCTAATTCAAACTCAGTTATTAATGCACAGAAGCAATAATAATCAAATAGTCAAATAGACGACAGTCATAGAAATCTCGTATACCCGACTCCTCGATAAAAGAATCGGAGAACGGCAGATATAACACTATACAGTGTTAAACAACATATCAACAATCCAAATCAATTTAAACAATTGAAATGCCAATTTAAAAACAACCATGCTGATTGGCTGCAGTACACGCTAACGTGTACTGCCTCGCCAATACAGTCCACGAAATGCTCATAAGATCAAGGAATCCAAAAAGAAAACGAATCTAACTCAAAGTACAACTTCAAAATATATTGAATTTGGCAACACGAAACAATTATGACAATTGAAATCATCGATTTAAAACCTCAATTCTGTTTGGCTGCAGTGCACGCACGCGTGCACTGCCTCGCCAAAATCAAATATACATCAATATAAGGAAGTAAATGCAAGGTCGACCAAACTGGACCCAAACACTCAATACAACTACGACCTTACAGGAACCATGACTAATTGGAACCACACTGCAAAATGGGACTGCAACAGCCGGAATGGCGACATGTAGTATACAACTGTGAAATTGGATCATGCAAGTATCAGACTCGAGCTTAAGGCTAAAACTACAAGTGGAAGTGAATTAAATGACACAACCCAATACCAACAACATGATCTGGACAGTGCACTAAAGATAACAGAGCAAAGCCCAGTAAATAACAGAATACGAGACAGAACCAACATATCAAGCAACATGTATGCAACAGTGGAGAGGCGCATATGCAAGGGATGATACATGCACTCAAAAACACTGTAGGTTCTAAATGAATCATACATGAATAAGGCTCAGTGGCGAAGTAACAAAATCAAGTGATATTGAGCACACAAGAAACAATGCAAGTAGATCAAATAAGGTGTTCAATGAAACATAAAACTGGATATTGTAAACTCAACCAGAAGCCGTGGATACAAGTGCAGCAGTGTAAATATTCGACATGAACAGGTAAATTGAAACAGATTCGATTGCATATACAGGAATGCAACATTGAATTGCAACCCACGTGAAACACAATATCAATGAACGTAGAATGGATGCAACTGAATTTGAGTGGATGGCAACAACATGCATAACACATCTCTGAGGATGCAGCAGAAAATAATATCGCAGCCTCTAAATCAGTGCAGCAGTGTGAACATTACTATGATAAAGGCAATATCAAGTAAAGAATTTAAAGTAGCAACCTCAAATAAAAATCAAAACTGAGGCAAGTTCAAATCGAAGTGTGTACGAGTTGCAGCAATATGAAGTCTGCAACTCAAGACCAGACTCGACAAGTGCAAACTACACGTGAGACAGCAAACTACATGAAGACCCGACCACATAATGTAATCAGTGTGGTGCATATGTCAATTAACAACCAAGATTCAAGTGTCACCAAAACTACATATTCAAATGGAAACAGAATGTTACTGATGTAAATTAGAACACAACAAACTGCCCAGACTAATGCAATGCCAACTGTACAACATGAACGACGATTCTTACATAAGTATAGACTCAATTGCACAAGTCGGTATAGAATACATTGAACCCGAACATGAGCAGGAATGAAAAGCAGGAAGGTAACCCGAAGTTCAACACAATCAAAGTCACGGCCAATGTCAACAGAGAATTCAAAACCATATGGACCAAGGAAGTTCGAATAAATCCAAATCACTACCGTGAAAACCAATTAACCAGAAAGTCACGTAATCGAACCAAGTCAAAAACAGCATCGAGTTAATCAAGTAAATTGACAAAGTCAGAAATCATCAAATACATCCAAACGAAGATCAAGGGCCAACGTAAAGTAATTGACAAATTCAAACAAACTCAGGCGAACAACACAAGGGGTTTCAAACCCTAATTTTACTGGAGTAGGAATTAGATGTGAGAAGAACTCACCTGAGGTTCGAAGATCCCAAAACCAGTCGCCGCTGATGCAAACACTTCGATCGAACAGGCAGCGGCGCCTTCGAATTCGTGAAGCCCTAGCTGGATTTGGGGACGAAGAAGTATAAGGCTGCCATTTCTTTTCTCGTTCGATCGCGTTTGATTTTTAGGGTTTTCGAAAGTGAAAGGGGAATCGGTTGAACGACAAGGAAGAGGCCATCATTTTTAATTCCTTTTGATTGTTTGTTTCTAGGGTTTTCTTGTTTAGACTTCGAACGAAAGAGAATAAAGGGTCCAGGGACGGGTTTTCTCGAGTGAACGAAGAAAAGGGGAAAGGTATAGATAAACGTCACGGCAACAACGAGTGGGCCAAAACAATTTTTCTTTAAATTCCGCTTCAATATTTACAAATTCAAAAGAATTTCAATCCGATTTGAAAAGAATTTCGCTTGGTTAAACGCCAAAAACAACCAGCAACCCAATTAAATCGTCACATGACGATAATAATAATACTGTGAAATCTCGGGTCGTTACAGGAAGGCACTGTCTCTTTCATGACCTGGACGGGCATGATACTTACAGCTGCCGACATCCAAAGGATATAATCGAGGAGCATATAAGGAATGGTCAGTTGCGACAGTATGTCGGAACTCGGAATGCGGCGGTGGAACATGAACAACCTCCGCCTACCTTGAACAACGAGGGCGCGAGGCCCAGGAATGGTGACCGATTGGTCATCAACTAATCTTGATGGTTTGGAATAAGTAACAAACTCCGGGCAAACGGTTAAATCACTTACTCATGTACGGGGTCGGAGATAACCCTCAGGCATGCTCTGAGATGATGGCTTACCGAAACGCCCGGGTTTGTGAAATCTGTTTTTTCCTTTGACTTGGACATTTGCTTTTTCTGGTTTGGTTTTGGAGTTTGGTTTGAACTCCCTGTTTTTCTCGTTTTTCTTGTTTGAATTCTAGTTTGAATGTTTGTTTTTCGGATTGGATTTTGATTGGGTTTTCTCTGGATTTTGGCTTAAAGGTCGTCGAGTATGGACTATGCTCGACAAGGGTCCGGAGCGACCAAGATTCGGCTTAGGACTTAAGCCACGGCATCACTTGCATCCAGGGACACTGGGCCACGGTCGTCAAGTGTGGATTGCGCTTGGCAAGAACCCGGAGAGGTTATCTCAACGTCCAGGGACACTGGACCACGGTCGTCAAGTGTGGATTGCGCTTGGCAAGAACCCGGAGAGGTTAGCTCAACGCCCAGGGACATTGGGCCACGGTCGTCAAGTGTGGATTGCGCTTGGCAAGAACCCGAAGAGGTTATCTCAACGTCCAGGGACACTGGACCACGGTCATCAGGTGTGGATTGCGCTTGGCAAGGACCCGGAGCGGTCCCGGATTTGGATATCGACCCGGAGAGGTCATGGATATGATTATAGGTTATTGGATATGGATGGATTGGAACTCGGTAGTCGGGTTCCGATGGATGTGGAATTGGGTAAGGACTTGGTTACTGGATAAGAATCAGACATCGACTCGGAACAGTCGCGGAAATGGATCAAGATATGGCCGTGGTACTCGGATAAGATGGCTTGGTAATGGATTGGGTTATGAATCGGAAAGTATGGATGTGGATAACATACATACTTGGGATATTGGACTTGAGGCTATTCAAAACACACCTTTCACAACAAGGCATGTTTTGGGGGGCAAGTGTTAACCCGCCTTTTGGCAAGGCCGCGGACAGACGGATTTAACTTAAACAACTTCACAACTATCGAGACTAAAGTATGATGGGTTCGGTTTAAAATGATGATAGGCAGTTTTGCAGATGACGTTCGGCATTGGGATGGTTCGGCGTTGAAGGCTGTTCGGCATAGAGAGATCGTCGTTCGACATAGAGGGATCGTTCGGCACTGAACGAGTGCTCGGCATTAGAAGGATCGTTCGGCATAAAGGAATGTTCGGCGCTGGACGAGCGTTCGGCATAGAGAGATCGACGTTCGGCATTGGATGGAGTGTTCGGCATAAATCTTGTTCGGCACTGGACGAGCGTTCGGCATAGAGAGTTCGTCGTTAGGCATTGGATGGAGCACTCGGCATTAACCAACGTTCGACATCTGGAGACGTTCGGCATTGGATGGATCGCTCGGCATTAACCAACGTTCGGCATCTGATGGGTCGTTCGGCATACCTCACCTCGCTCGGCATTGCACCTCGCACCTCCATACCTCACACCTCCATATCTTGATACCTCGCACCTCGATACCTCTGTACCTCGCACCTCCCAACGTTCGGCATGAGGAGATCGTTCGGCATTCACACCTTGTTCGGCATTCAGCGTTCGGCATCTATGGTTCGGCATATGGAGACCACTCCATTTGGGCTGAGGTACTCGACTACCAGGCCCACCAGGGAAGTCCAACCCATCTTTGTCTATAAATAGAGAGGCAGGGGCACAGTCAAGGGGGATCTTCTTTCTGCTCTCTTACTTTCTCTTTTCTAAGGCTAAGGCAACTCTGCCATTTTGTAACTGTAATCGATTATTACAGCAATAAAAAGCAAACTTCTGGAGTGGACGTAGGCCGGAGTTAGCCGAACCACTATAAAATCTGTTGTTCTTTACTGCTTTCATTTCAATTTTAACTGTTCTTCACATTATTACTCTCTACATACATTCTATCTCTGAGCTGTGATTGGTATTTGGTGCTTTCATCTGGATTTGGGGGTTAGTGACCAATTTTGGCGCTAACTATATATATATATATATATATATATGTGTGTGTGTGTGTGTGTGTGTGCTGATTTGTTCAAATCACAAGTCAATATGTTTTTATGGGTTTTTCTTAAAAAACCTTACCATGTGTTCACAGTAAAATAAATGTAAGGTTTTATATGACTTCACCAAAATTATGTAAGAAATGGGAATATTTCTGGAAATAAATTTATGCAGGTCTTAGAAAATATGATTGAATAAAAATAACCTTAAAATGGGATGTGGTGTTTTACATGGATACTTGGTATGTCTGGCTGAAATCCCTGAGTGGGTTTAATACTCTCTGATTTATGAAAAGAAGAAAAGAATAGGAAGCATTTCAAGAATTAATAAAATTCTCCTGAAAGAAAAATGAGAATGGTCTCTAGATTATAAAGCTAATCTAGGAGTAGTGCCTTGATCTATTCATCATTAGGTGGATGATGGGTATGTGCATGACTTGTTTAAGTCCTGTAGGCCTCTGTGTAAAGGGTTAACAGAATTGAGCCCCTTTGCAATGCACACATGGTGTTCAATGGCAAGAGTTAAGACCAAATAAATGATAAATGGGGATTGAAAAATTGAGCTATGGAATTAAGGGAGTCAATCCATAGGAGTATATGTACATATAACTGAATTGTGTTGATGAATGAATGCTTGTGTGCATGTATGTTAGTATGAGCTTATATGTGTATATATATACTCAGATTTTAGTATAAATTTAAATAAGCATCAAACATATGAATCTCTGCATAGTGTTTAGTGATTACAAGTTATTTATAAACTATGATTTCACTCACACCAGAATATATTTTCTGACCCTATTTGTTGCCTTTGCAATCTTTGGGGTGTCTCATTTTCATTGAGGCAGTTCAAAGTGTTGCTGCAGGGAAAGATGCTTGAGTAGCTTGCTTGTATGGATGTTTGAAGAACTTGCTGGTTTTAAAATGCTTTAGAGAAGTAGAGGTTTAATTGTAATAAATAATCTAGGCAAACTCTCTTATGTCTTGTGTATTTCCAGGACTGAAACTTGCTTTGTTTTCTTGAAAAGAACATGTAAAGAAAGCTTAAGTATTATATGTGCTTGTGAGTTGTTGATTTATATAGCAAACTTTGGAAATAATCCAGAGGATTATAATGAAGGAAGCATACCATATAATCTGATATGTGGATATATTCTCCTTGGCATGCTTGTTATGTTCAGCTATAAAGTTTAAGTAGTTTTAAAATAAACATATGCTAAAGTATTAAGTGGATGGGTTGAACATGGTCTTGGCTAACCAGTAAGGCTTGTACATGCCTTGTAATTGATACAAGTACATGCAAAAGTTTGAAGCCATAGTCTTCAGATTTCTGAAGCAAACCAGACCATAGTTTAAGCTAATTTGAAATGCAACTTAATCCTATGATAGGTCTAGAACAAGGGTAGGATTATGATACCATAGAACCTGAAAATCATAAGTATACAAGGACTTAGGAATTGGAATTGGTAAAATATGGAACTGACTTCAATATGAAACTGAATTAGCAAGCCAGAAATTAGGATAGACAATATAGACTCTACAAGAATGTAGAGTAATTTTGTAAGTGTTTAAAAATCCAGAACACCACACTTTGTAAGCTTTTAGCCAGGAATGTGCAAAGATCTTTTTAAATCATATTCAACACCATTTCCAGTCTATATATCAGAATCTGTATGACCTTTAGATCAGTTTACAATCCTATTACTCACATGATCATCACATGCTTCATGAACCTAGATATGTGCATTTTGCTTGACCTGATTTGCTTGTGCATGCTTGTGCATGTTTTGTGCATGTGTATGTCTGAATCCTGAATCTGGGCTAGACTAACTAGGATCCATTGATCAAACCAAGTTTTAATATGTTTTATCATCCTAAAGCAGTCTATATGAATTCCTGAATTCCAAAGATCAAATACATGAGTTATAAATCCACAAATTAATCAATCTGGTTTAGAGAATAATCTGGAAAATGAAGAAGAGATAATAGATGCTAATACTTGAATCATGTATTAGTCAATCTTGAGTCATTCCAAGATGAAAATTCCTGAAAATGTATTAGTTAATCCTGAGTCAATTTAAGGTGGTAACACTTGAATCATGTATTAGTCAATCTTGAGTCAAATAAAAGATTAAAAGTGTAGAAATAGCTATGTGACACAAAACCTTCCAATTATGGAAAATATTATGTGATAAAATTTCTTTGCTACTTTACACTCTGATAGGCAAAGAAACATTTATATATCTTCATATATATAAATGATATGACTTGATTAAAATACTGATATTTTTATATTAGTAAATTCTGGATCTTGGGAAATTAATTAAAAGAAATGAAAGAGGTAATAAAAGAAGTGATCTCTTGTAAAAAAAACTCAGATAAAAATCACAAAAATATAGTAGAAGAAAGTTGGGCCACTTCAGTTGGTATCAGAGCTATGTTACCAAAAACATAGCAAAAAAATCTAATTTTCTTATATGGATAAAATCCTAAGGAACAAACCACATAAAAATATTTTCAGTAGGAATAAATTACTGAAACAATTAAATCAAAAACAAGACTAACTAGCTATGTAGATTATATAGCAAATCATGGTAGGAAGACCACCAAACTCTGGAGCAGGATCCTCTAGTGCAACACCATTGGTCAATTTGCAAGATTTGGTGAGGGCATTTAGGGAAGGAGCAGTGCAGAGGGAAGAAAATCCTCATGAGGAGTTATCTAAGCTATTGAAAACATTCTCAAATTTAGGAGGCAAGGATTTTGAAGGCACTGAAGGAGTCATGGGTGTGCAAACATGGCTAAGAACTCTGGAAAGGATATTTTCATACATGCAAATCAATGACCAAAGGAAGAGGCAAATAGCTTCCAGAAGGCTCAAAGGAGCAGCACTGGATTGGTGGGAGGTAATCATCACGGGGAGACCAGAAAATGAGATAACATGGGATCAGTTCAAGGATATGCTTGAGGCTAGATTTGTCTCAGCAACAGCTAAGGCAACACTGCTTGAGGAGTTTATAAGATTGAGGCAAGGATCAATGAGTGTGACTGAATACAATCAAAAGTTTGAGAGCTTGTATAAGTATGGAACCATGCTCATAGGGAATGAGTAATCAAAGAATTCAAGATTTATTCAAGGACTTAATGCTGGTTTAAGTAGAGCAATGCTACCATACAAAGACAAAACATTTGATCAAGTTATAGATCTCACTCTTTCTTTTGAACAACATGATAATGCAAGGGAGAAATTTAGGAACATGAGAGCTAATAACAACAACAAGAAAGGGAAAAATAGAGCACATCCTTATGACAAGAAGAATTCAGACAAGAAGGTTGAAGGAGCTACTAGTGGGGAGGTTAAGAAGAAAGTTATTTGCTACAACTGTGGCAAGGAAAGACACATGAGTAATAGGTGTCAAGCAGCTAAGAAAGCCCCATTCAGTTGCTATAATTGTGGGAAAGAAGGTCATATCAAAAGGAATTGCCCAAAGTTCAAGAAAGGAGCAAAGGTAGGGGCATTGGAAGGAAAAGCAAATGCAAATGCAGTGGGAAATTCTGGACAATTGTAAGGTATGCTCCTAATTAAAGATTATCCAATCTCGGTTATATATGACACTGGGGCTACACATTCCTTAATATCACAAGACATAGTAAATAAATTGGCTCTCACATGCAATTTAGTTGATAAGCCTTTGTTTATTCAGAGTCCCTTAGGTAGTTCTTGCATGCTAGGAATTAAATGTTTGGGAGTAAAATTAAACATAGGAGGAAATATATTTAAATCTGATTTGTTTGTGTTAAAATATCCTGGAATAGGAATTATTCTAGGAGTAGATTGGTTGAGTAAATCAAAGCAATTTTGAACTTGGAAAATTTTACTATTTCTTTGAAAACAGAAAATGGTAAAAATATTATAGTCATGAGTGAAATAGCCAAAACAAATTGCCTTAATCAAATGTGGAGCATGACTGAAAAAGAATTAATTCTGTAAGACATAAAAGTAATAAATGAATACCCAGATGTCTTTGGAGAGGTTATAGGAGTTCCAGAAAATAGGCAAGTTGAATTTCAAATAAGATTAATCCAAGGAGCAAGTCCTATCATCAAGAAGCCTACCGGAATGGGTCCTAAAGAATTAGTGGAATTGAAACAACAATTGGAAGAATTGGAGCAGAAGGGCTTCATAAGGCCTAGTAGTTCAAACTGGGGTTCTCCAGTGGTATTTGTAAAGAAACATGATGGTACAATGAGAATGTGTATTGATTACAGGGGATTAAACAAAGTTACCATCAATAATAAATATCCACTCCCCAGAATTGATGATTTATTTGATCAATTAAATGGAGCAAGAATCTTTTCAAGGCTAGACTTAGCCTCTGGATTCCATCAAATGAAGGTTGAGGAGGAAAGTATTAAGTACACTGCATTCAACACAAGATATGGGCTATATGAATTTTTAGTAATGCCTTTTGGATTGACAAATGCACCATCCTATTTTGTAGATTTAATGAATAGTACATTCAGAGATTTTCTAGATAAATTTGTAGTTGTTTTCAATGATGATATATTGGTGTATTCAAAATCAGAAGAGGAGCATGCAAGGCATTTGCATCTGGTTTTGTCAAGATTAAGAGCATATGATTTAAAGGCAAAATTTACTAAGTGTACATTTTGGCAGAATGAAGTTAAATTTTTAGGACATATTATATCTCAACAAGGGATTTGTATAGACCCAAACAAAGTCATGGCAGTGCAATCATGGAGTAGACCCAAATCAGTGACTAAGGTGAGGTTATTTTTAGGAATGGCAAGCTACTATAAAAGGTTTATAAAAGACTTTGCAAGGGTAGCCATTCCATTAACCAAGCTAACCAGAAAAGAGCAACCATATGTGCGGACAGAAAAATGTGAACAAGCTTTTGAATCATTGAAGAAGGCATTGATGGAAGCTCCAGTCTTGCAAGTTCCAGAGGGAAATGAGGGATTAGTGGTTTATACTGATGCTAGTGGGTCTGGGTTAGGGGCAGTACTCATGCAACATGGAAGAGTCATAACATATGCATCAAGGCAACTCAAGCCAAATGAAACCAGATATGCCACTCATGATCTAGAGCTTGCTGCCATTGTTTATGCATTGAAGCTATGGAGACACTACTTGTTAGGTACAAAATTTGAATTGTTTACAGACCATAAATCACTTAAGTATTTGTTTTCTCAAAAAGACTTGAATATGAGACAACATAAGTGGGTAGAGTTTTTAGCTGCCTATGATCTTGATATATTATATACTCCTGGAAAAGCTAACAAGGTAGCAAATGCTTTGAGTAGACATCAAGCAAGATTGGCAAGCTTAATGATGACTGAATTCAGGGATTTGACAATCCTTAGTGAAGTAGAAATGAAGGAAGAAATTGGTGCATCAGACAATGTACATAGTGACATGATTGAATATGGAAAATTAAGTCTCATCTCCTTAAGATCAACCCTGGTTGATAAAATAGGAAATATGCAGAATCAAGACACTAATTTAAAAGAAAAGAAGGACATGATATAAAAGGCATGTCAGTGGAAAGTTATGAAGTTGATGATAGAGGCTACTTGAGAAAGAAAGGGAAACTGTGTATACCCAATATTGAAGAACTGAAGCAAGAGGTTATGGATGAGCATCACAAGACAAAGTACACTATACATCCAGGTGGTACAAAAATGTACCATGATCTTAAAAGAAACTACTGATGGCCAGGAATGAAAGGGGCAGTGGCAAGATATGTGGCAAAGTGTTTAACATGTCAACAAGTCAAGGCAGAATATCAAAGACCTTCAGGCTTACTACAACCTCTGGAAGTGCCTACCTGGAAATGGGAAAGCATTTCAATGGATTTTGTGGATGGTTTGCCAAGAACAAGAAGAGGCAATGATAGTATTTGGGTTGTGGTTGATAGACTCACAAAAACAGCTCACTTCATTCCAGTGAATTCAATTAGAAATGCTCACAAATTAGCTCAATTATTTGTGAAGGAGATAGTGAGATTACATGGAATCCCCAAGACTATCATTAGTGATAGAGATACCTTGTTTACCTCAAGGTTCTGGGGTAGCTTTCAAGAGGCTATGGGGACAGAATTAAGTTTGAGCACAGCTTACCACCCACAAACAGATGGGCAAACTGAGATTGTTAACAAGATTTTAGAGGATTTGCTTAGAGCATGTATACTTGATTTTGGAGGCAACTGGAAAGATCATCTCTATTTAGCTAAATTTGCTTATAATAATAGCTATCAGTCCACTATAGGTATGGCTCCATTTGAGGCCTTATATAGGAAGCCTTGTGTATCTCCTGCATGCTGGATGGAGGTAGGTGAAAGAGTGTTGCTTGGACCAGAACATGTGAAAGAGACCTCTGCAAGGATTGAACTTGTAAGGCAGAGAATGAGAGCAGCACAAGAGAGACAAAAATCCTATGCAGATAAAGGGAGAAGGCCAGTGGAATTTGAAGTGGGAAATTATGTATTTCTCAAAGTTTCACCAATGAGAAAAATATTGAGGTTTGGCAAGGCAGGAAAATTGTCATCAAGATATATAGGGCCATATGAAATTATCCAAAGAGTAGGAACTTTGGCTTATAAGTTGAATTTGCCAGGGGAATTGAGTAATATACATGATGTATTTCATGTATCTCAATTAAGAAGATGGGTGCATGATAAGGAGACCATTCTGAAATCTCCTACACAAGTTGAAATTCAAGAAAATCTGGTTTATAAGAAGGAACCAGTGGGCATTGTGGCTAGAGAAGAAAAGAAATTGAGAAATAAAATAATTAAATTCTGTTGTTCTTTACTGCTTTCATTTCAATTTTACTGCTTTCATTTCAATTAAATTCTGGTTTATAAGAAGGAACCAGTGGGCTTATGGAGTTAGCCGAACCACTATAAAATCTGTTGTTCTTTACTACTTTCATTTCAATTTTAACTGTTCTTCACATTATTACTCTCTACATACATTCTATCTCTGAGCTGTGATTGGTATTTGGTGCTTTCATCTGGATTTGGGGGTTAGTGACCAATTTTGGCGCTAACTATATATATATATATATGTGTGTGTGTGTGTGTGTGTGTGTGCTGATTTGTTCAAATCACAAGTCAATATGTTTTTATGGGTTTTTCTTAAAAAACCTTACCATGTGTTCACAGTAAAATAAATGTAAGGTTTTATATGACTTCACCAAAATTATGTAAGAAATGGGAATATTTCTGGAAATAAATTTATGCAGGTCTTAGAAAATATGATTGAATAAAAATAACCTTAAAATGGGATGTGGTGTTTTACATGGATACTTGGTATGTCTGGCTGAAATCCCTGAGTGGGTTTAATACTCTCTGATTTATGAAAAGAAGAAAAGAATAGGAAGCATTTCAAGAATTAATAAAATTCTCCTGAAAGAAAAATGAGAATGGTCTCTAGATTATAAAGCTAATCCAGGAGTAGTGCCTTGATCTATTCATCATTAGGTGGATGATGGGTATGTGCATGACTTGTTTAAGTCCTGCAGGCCTCTGTGTAAAGGGTTAACAGAATTGAGCCCCTTTGCAATGCACACATGGTGTTCAATAGCAAGAGTTAAGACCAAATAAATGATAAATGGGGATTGAAAAATTGAGCTATGGAATTAAGGGAGTCAATCCATAGGAGTATATGTACATATAACTGAATTGTGTTGATGAATGAATGCTTGTGTGCATGTATGTTAGTATGAGCTTATATGTGTATATATATACTCAGATTTTAGTATAAATTTAAATAAGCATCAAACATATGAATCTCTGCACAGTGTTTAGTGATTACAAGTTATTTATAAACTATGATTTCACTCACACCAGAATATATTTTCTGACCCTATTTGTTGCCTTTGCAATCTTTGGGGTGTCTCATTTTCATTGAGGCAGTTCAAAGTGTAGCTGCAGGGAAAGATGCTTGAGTAGCTTGCTTGTATGGATGTTTGAAGAACTTGCTGGTTTTAAAATGCTTTAGAGAAGTAGAGGTTTAATTGTAATAAATAATCTGGGCAAACTCTCTTATGTCTTGTGTATTTCCAGGATTGAAACTTGCTTTGTTTTCTTGAAAAGAACATGTAAAGAAAGCTTAAGTATTATATGTGCTTGTGAGTTGTTGATTTATGTAGCAAACTCTGGAAATAATCCAGAGGATTATAATGAAGGAGAGCATACCATATAATCTGATATGTGGATATATTCTCCTTGGCATGCTTGTTATGTTCAGCTATAAAGTTTAAGTAGTTTTAAAATAAACATATGCTAAAGTATTAAGTGGATGGGTTGAACATGGTCTTGGCTAACCAGTAAGGCTTGTACATGCCTTGTAATTGATACAAGTACATGCAAAAGTTTGAAGCCATAGTCTTCAGATTTCTGAAGCAAACCAGACCATAGTGTAAGCTAATTTGAAATGCAACTTAATCCTATGATAGGTCTAGAACAAGGGTAGGATTATGATACCATAGAACCTGAAAATCATAAGTATACAAGGACTTAGGAATTGGAATTGGTAAAATCTAGAACTGACTTCAATATGAAACTGAATTAGCATGCCAGAAATTGGGATAGACAATATAGACTCAATAAGAATGTAGAGTAATTTTGTAAGTGTTTAAAAATCCAGAACACCACACTTTGTAAGCTTTTAGCCAAGAATGTGCAAAGATCTTTTTAAATCATATTCAACACCATTTCCAATCTATATATCAGAATCTGTATGAGCTTTAGATCAGTTTACAATCCTATTACTCACATGATCATCACATGCTTCATGAACCTAGATATGTGAATTTTGCTTGACCTGATTTGCTTGTGCATGCTTGTGCATGTTTTGTGCATGTGTATGTCTGAATCCTGAATCTGGGCTAGACTAATTAGGATCCATTGATCAAACCAAGTTTTAATATGTTTTATCATCCTAAAGCAACCTATATGAATTCCTGAATTCCAAAGATCAAATACATGAGTTATAAATCCACAAATTAATCAATCTGGTTTAGAGAATAATCTGGAAAATGAAGAAGAGATAATAGATGCTAATACTTGAATCATGTATTAGTCAATCTTGAGTCATTCCAAGATGAAAATACCTGAAAATATATTAGTTAATCCTGAGTCAATTTAAGGTGGTAACACTTGAATCATGTATTAGTCAATCTTGAGTCAAATAAAAGATTAAAAGTGTAGAAATAGCTATGTGACACAAAACCTTCCCATTATGGAAAATATTGTGTGATAAAATTTCTTTGCTACTTTACACTCTGTGTAACGACCCGTTATTTTGGACCATTCAAATCGACAATAAATCCATACATGTCTGACTTGAATAATTCAAAATAACAGATTGTAATAAAAATTTGGCAAAACTCAGCATATGCAGTAAATAAATCAATCACAGATATCACAGTCACAGAGTAATACAATAATACGCAGCGGAATAGATAAAATAGTAGTTTATGAAGCTACTATATAAACATCAGAGTTAGAAATAAAATACAACAGAATATCTCAAATGCAGTGAAGTCTCCAGTACAACAGATGACTTCTCTGAACAAATCAACTAGAAGAGCTGAAAACTGAGGCGATAGTTGGATCTCCAAAGGAAGCTCCAAACTCCAAAGGTGAGTCTCAAATGCTGTATCACTCGGTCTGACCTGAGCGTAAAGCAAAACACAAAACACTCGAGTCAGGATTAACATTCTTATATTAATAAATCCAACTCAAGTGAAATATCAACTGAAATACAAGTAACTTAAAGGATGTTTGGGATAACCATCCTCTAAGGATCTTCAGAACTATCTACAAGGTGGAAATATACATTATAACACCGTGGTCATTTCAATTAAATTTATACTTCAAAACCCAAATATCATTTCATTTCAAATATATCTATTTTCCAAAATAGTATATATATATATATTAAATGATTTAAAAAGTGAAGTATTTATAATTTCCTCAAGTCTCGCAAATCGATTCAAATCAACTTCAAATTCCAAATTCAAATTTATTCAAAGCTCAATTTTTCAATTTAATTCAGTTCTAAATATACCTTTTATTTTCAATATATTTCAAAGCTTTAATATTCAACAATTTCAAAGTTAAATTTAACAGTTTCATATAACTTTTGGTTTAACTTCATTTATTATTTAATCAAGGAATATTCACTTAATAAATTCAATATCATTTAACTAGCCTTAAATTTCATTTTTACTAAATATTTCCTTAAATTTATTTAAACAAGAAATATTCATTAAATTATTTAAATCAAACTCAAGTTATAAATCATATCTTAAATTCCAATTTCAATAAGCTTTATATTGGTTTAATTAAATAAAATTGTTTACTAAATTCAAATTATCATCCCAACCTTAACTTATTCAATTTTTTACCAAAATCTATTTTGAAATATAAATTTTATACTTAACATATTATAGGTATTAAATCCATCTTAATTACATTAAGTATCATTATTAAATATGTATATATCATTACCATTTATATATAAAATTTTAAGAATCAACATTTGTTAAAACCATATATTTCTTTCCAAACCATAGAATTCAATTTCAAAATATTTATATATATGGACCAACGGTGTTTGTATATATATTTATCATTTGGTTAAGTGATACGGATATTTATCATTTCAATCCGAAATTTAAATATATACAGGTAGATATCATTTCGACCCGTAATCCCAATTTCAATTCAAATGAAAATCGCTTGGGTTTATCATTTCAACCCATAACGATTTTCTCCTATTCTAAAGTCCGTTCGGGTATGTATCATTTCAACCCATAGTGAATTCTATACTAACAGGGAACTTGCAGAGTGATAACAGATAATATAAAATAAAACAACAGGCATATATCATCAATAACAATAGAATAATAAACAGCAGGATATGGTGTCATATCCCACAGGTGAACAGTTACAAATAATAGCATATCTAACAATTTAAATAACTACAGCAGCATATTTCAATTGTCGTTTCAATTGAAATCAAATTTAATAAATAAAAGGACATTAATCGTGAGTGATTGCTCACCTTTCGAGGCTAAAGATGGTAGACAAAGAAATGAGTTACGAATCCAAGCACGAATTCCAAAGCAAAGCGAGATTGAACGTGAAATTGGACGAACAAGGCTGATAAATAGAGATCGATGAAAATAGATCAGAAACAGCTTGATGTAGACCGAAACAAAATATATATTATTCTAATATATTATTTTCTTAACCAATATTAATTTTTGAAACTCATTAAAATTATATACGTACGTTTTCAAAAATTATAAAATAGTTTTGAAACAAACTATTGACCACACGTTCTGTATAAATCAACATATATCCATTATATATGAAAACTAGACTATACTTAAATTGTACTATACATGTACAGCAATAAAATATAACATACAGTACACTTATAACAATACACGTTATGACTATAAATATAATATATAACAGTACACTTCAGAATTTAACTAGCCATATATGCATACAGTTCAAAATTTAGTTAATAAGCAAATATGCTATGCAGACAACTATAATGTAAAATAGATCTAAACTATAGAGTCAGATTAGATATATAGAATATCCATATAAAACTGTATATACAGATAGAATATTTAATATTATTATATCTTATACAAATCTATACATATAACCCTCTTATATTCTAAAATATGTACAGGCTCTTATATTCTAAAATATGTACAGGCAGACTTGGTATATGTTCAAACCCAAGCCGCATATTATACATATACAAAGCTATAGAGACAACAGTTATAACCATCATACTTGCACAGTAAAACAGATGTATTTGTATCTATATACACATAAACTAACAATTATATATGACTATATTATAAATATAACAACTATATTGTAACAAGACTTATGAAACTAATTATATGCAACTGATATGGGGTATAAGTATATATACGAATAACAATATATCTGCAGACCTAGAAATCTATATGAAGTATATGCGAATCAACTATGTACAAATATGCAAATGCTAGACATATATGCAGACTGTTGCGGAGATTTAGATATGCCCATACTACTTAAATGTATATATATGAAGCCCATCTTAAACTGACATAACTTATGAATAGGTCAGTTTGTATAACTAAATTTATACTTTCTATCCCATCCATATAACTTACATATATTATACTTGCCTAAACTTCATAGTTATAGATATATATACCAGAAATAGGGACACTTCCCCAGTGAACAAAGAAGGACAGCAATATGAAAGCAACCCAAAATATATTTAAAAACAAATAGATAACCAATATAACTTGCTATAGATTTAACGTACTATATATATAACACTTAACTATAAATACTAATACTATATATATACACAAACCCGTTTAAACATATGATATAACACATATTAAACATATAAACTCCATAAGCAATAACCATGCGTGTCTATGTATAACATAAAAAAAAATAAAACTCATATTATTTACTTATATATAACTTTCGTTTTAAATAGCATGCTAGATCTCTATACAAAAAAAGAATCTGTATATATTTCAATACCCAATCATATATACAGTACATAACTTTACATTAACTATAAATAATGTGTATATATATATATCATAAAACTCACCTATATAATACACTATACCTCTGAAAATATAAATCACCAGAAAACAACTCGGCCCGGAAGGAGAGGTGATGAGATGAACGCATGTTAAATGAAGGGCTGGAGCATAGGAAGATGGTGATCGGAGTGGCTGGGGACGGGTCAGAGGAGTGGGAAGGAAGGTGGGATGATGGTGGCCTCGGCTGCTTGGGAACGGTGGTGAAAAGATCGGCGGTGGCATTTTGGTGATGAGGATGTGGGAAGAGGAAGGGCGGAGGTTGTGGCGTTTCGGTGGTAGGCGGTTGCTGGGTGAAGGCCGAAGATGCCTCATGGTAGAGATGGGAGGGAGAAGATGTTTCGGGTCCAGGAAGGAAGGAGGTCGACAAAATTAAAGGAGAGAATATGGTTCCAAACAGCAAAGAAAATAAAAGTAAAATGAAATGAAAGCATGCTCTTTTTCCCAAGCTTTGAACAGAGAAGATAGAGAATGTAGAGGAAAAGAACGAATGCAAAAGAAATGAAAACAAATGAAAGAGAAATGAAAATATACGTGCACCCAGAAGACGTTTGTCTTTTCAGATTTTTGACTTTTGAGTGTCAAAACCGTCGTATATAAAAGGACACAGGTTATATATGTGATTAACACAATAAGCTGAACCAGATGGAGGACACAGAATTGCAAATGTATCCAATTTGGAGAATCGTCACATTTTGCATTCTGTTGATTTCGTCGTGCATCGGACTCCGAAATACACCGATGAATACATCATAGTGATCAGGGCGATGAGACGGACAAGAGGAAACAGAAATATCTGTGTCAGGACCTTCCTATCAAAAGTCCATACGGACCCTGATATACGTTGCTATTCCGTACGGAAAAATCCAAACGGAGGTAGAAACATTCAAATTTCGCGAAACGAATTTCACAGTCAGATTCAGAATGCTCTAAATAAATTTTCTCATGTTGACATATTTTGGTTTTGGAAAACTTTTAAATTCACTGTTATTAACCGGTTTGATTTGAAATAAAATTTCACAGGAAAATAAACTTTAATATTATCATATGAAAATTCACCAGTTGCTATATTAAAATAGACGTATTCCAAATAGTAAATTTTTATTTTCAAATTTTATTGTTTAAAATTTCACAAATTTCCAGTTAAATATACTTTTAAAACCATTAAATTTTGCGGGTCGTTACACTCTCCCCCACTCAAAACTTTTCGTCCCCGAAAAAGAAGGTGGTACGAGAATAGAACAACCAGAAATAAAAGTAGATTGAAAGTCAAGGTTAAACAATTAATTTGAACTATATAAATTTTACTTAAATTTGAAAACTTCATTTGCAATTCAATTATCTTATATACTTTAAAACCTTTCAAAAATCCATTTGTAAAATTTCTTGCTTCCTTTATAAATACCATTTATATGTTTAAATGACACCTTTATAAACGTATGAAAACCATTTGAAAACAATTATTTACATTATTACTTATATTTACAAAGAAGCTATTTGAAGCATTAAACCCATAATTTATAAATTTATTAATTTATCTCAAGATACCTTTCAAATATTATCAATAATCATTTACTTTAAATCTGTTTTATTTAATTAATAACCTCAAAATATTTATAACACTAAAATTTCTATTAAACCATGTAGTCTATAATTAAACAATATTTTAAAAGAATATAGTCAACAAGGAAAAGAAGGAGGATTTGGAAAACAGAATATAGGTGAATAAATAAAGCTGAGCAGATAAGGTAGATTCAAAGGAATAATATCGGGCATGAATAGTTAATTTAGAACCATAAGGGTTTTGATTCCAAATATTGATACAAAATTTTCTTTGTTGGAAATACTTTTATTATAAAATACCTTTATATCGAAACAAATTTTCCTTTCGAAAATACTTTTATAACTCGATGTTTCAACAAGTTTATCCTTGTTCCTGTAGACGCTAGTAGTGCGTTGATCAGGCGCAAAACTAGAATTCTCCAGGTACTTAGTAGACTTGTTTCAACACCCAGTGAAAATACTGGAAAACTTTTAAAAATAGATATGGAAAGTACAATCCAAACAAAAACGAATCAAATCATGGATCGCAGATACACAATGGTTACGCCTGGGTCCCCCAGGAAACATCCGTACCTTTTAAGCATTCACTGCCTTGCGAATTTCGCCATGATAACAAAACGGTGGACCGCAGGATGCATAAAAATGGTTACGCCTGGATCCCCCAGGAAACATCCATACCCCTTAAGCAATCTCTGCCTTGCGGATTACGCCACTAACACGACCATAGATCGCAGATACACAATGGTTACGCCTGGATCCCCCAGGAAACATCCATACCTTTTAAGCAATCACTGCCTTACGAATTACGCTATGCAGTCGAGTTCGTAAGACCATGGGTAACGCCATGGAATTCGAAGGACACTCGAGTATCATATCCGGAAAACCAAAAATCAGAGAGAATAATATCGATAGAATGAATCCAAGATGTGGCCACAAATCAGATATCAAGCAGAAGGCACTTTCCATATCTTTACTTCGAAAATATGTATCATATAGTACCTTTTCAAATCACTTTCAAATATCGTACTTATATAAAATCCATTATATATAAGATTTAAATTTTCAAATC
This sequence comes from Allium fistulosum, assembly GCA_030737815.1. Lineage (NCBI taxonomy): Eukaryota > Viridiplantae > Streptophyta > Magnoliopsida > Asparagales > Amaryllidaceae > Allium > Allium fistulosum. Next base: position 1,039,210,359 of record CM060902.1, on the reverse strand, counting down.
AAATACTTTTCCAAAATCAAAATATATCAAATCACACTTATATAGACTTTAATTATATAAGATTTCACTTTTCAAATTGGGTACCCTTTTTCAAATCCATAGTTTTCGAATCAATTTCATACTCATACAAATCAATTTTATATAAGTTCGACAACTCCCAAATCAAGTTTTTAGTAACATAAGGTTCTCAAATTTCAATTTGTTTCAATATTAGTTCAATTTCAAAATCATATACAATTTCACCAAATTATTTCTTCTCAAATTAAATATTTTTAGTTCCAAAGTTTCCAAAATAATAAATTTAGGAAATAAATCCAAATTTCCAAATCAATATAATTTAAGTCAACCAATTCATTTCCAAAATCAAATGTTTTCAAAATCATCTTATACTTACGTAAGGTCCATCTTATATAGGGATCAAAATTTTCAAAATAAATTTCGCTGTATGAAGAGCCATATGGGATTGAATATCTTTGCTTTTATGGGTTATATATCTTTGTAATTTAAATTGGAAATTTTCTTTTAGTAAGCAAGATATTCTAACCTGACAGCTTTCAATTTCAGCGTCAAAATATATCAATGATATTAGGATATAAGATGTACATACGTCATCATTTCGCAGAATCACATTTGATCGCTCGCTCGATCACACAAGTTCGCTTTCGAACTAGTATTGTCCATTCGACTTCCCTAATGCGGATTTCGTTATGGTTTCTTGACTAGAAGCCATCAGTCTCCTTGCATAGCCATATACTACGATAGAGAATTCTAGAATCAAGCCCAAAATCCATATCAAATATTCGCCATCAAGAATCGAATGAAAAATCCTAACACGAAATGGTGTAATCCACCTCGAACTTGTGTACTCAAACCTGGATCAAATTAATTATGCGAATAAAACAGCATACGTACAACTTATATATTTATTCCAACTTGTTAAATATATAGTTTCATAAAGATGTTACTAAGTTAAAACATTTAAACTAAATTTTATTCAAAATATTTTGAAGACCAAATTCTTTTCAAAGCATTTCGAATCTAAATTTCATATTAGAAAAATTCAAAATAGCCTTATTCATTTACTTAACAAAACAGTTTCAACTTATTAAATCATATTACTTCATACTTAAACATTCAAAACAAACTTATATACTTTATCAAAATACTTTTCAAAATTTCTTAGCTTTGAAAAGTTAACCTTGATTTGGAAGTACTCGAACTTCAAAATAGTCGAAGAAATCATTTTCAAATTCAAGAGTTGGAAATCAGCAACAAATCAGCAAATCAATTTTAATAGATAGGGTTATATCAAATCCAAAACTCAAGGACTGAACACCGGCTTACTTCAAATCATTTCAAATATACATACATATATCCTTTGAATATCAAATCTTACTTCGGAATTTGAAATCAAAATGGTTTCGCAAAATCACTCGCATAGCAATGCTACTAAAGTGGCCTATCCCCCACTCTGAAACTCGAAAATCAATGTCGATGATGCGTGCACTCATCACCGTTCCAGCGACATAAGTGAGTTCTGGACTTCTATTTTCTCAAACTTCTTTTGAAATTTCTTCGAAATCATTCGAAACTCATTAAAATCATTTGAAACATTTCTTATTCGGAAAAGTACTTTTAAATCATATTATTATTATATATTTCAAAATCTTAAAACCAATTTCAAAACACTGGGGTTCAATTCTCGAATTTCAAATTTAAAATCCTTTAGTTATAAATCATTTTTTTTATAAATCAATTTCTTATATAACTTCAAAATTTCAAATCCTTTCAAAATTCAAATTCTTATTTTTGAAAGGTATATATAATCCTTATCGAAAACATTTTCACTTTTATATATAGAATATAATCATACTTAAAAAAATTTTGATATATAAAACAATTTCCAAAATACGAATAAACCCGATTTTCAAAGGATGATTTAGGAATGGATTTCAACAAAGATAGAGATTCAAATTAGAGAAACTCTTAATCAAATAGAATTGTGATTCGAAGATAAGCTCGAACGAAGATGAGATAATTAAATTTCAAAATAGAAGAGGAATATACTTATATAAATCGCGGATGACCCTAGGGTCAACCGTGACTTCAGGAACAAGATCGATGCAGAATTCCAAGAAAAATCAACATTCGATCGCAAGAGATAGCGGCATCTAAACCAAAGATATAGAAACCTCCGGTGAATCAATGCCAATTGTAAAGGAGTTTCACCCCTTTACAAATCATTCAAAGATTGGCGGGATCGCCTATTCTTATAGAGATCATTCGAAGTGGAGTTATGGGATACTCCAAAATCAAAAGAATACAAATAGGGAGAGACAAGAATGAATTTTGGAACCGCAAGGAACGTTCCAAAGTTCAAAGGAAATCGAGTCAAAAGGAAGAGATTAAACTCGAACGAAAGTGATTTTGTAAATAAATTTACAATATATGCTAAGTTTCGCCTAGAGCCAAAGCTTTGATACCAACTGTAACGACCCGTTATTTTGGACCATTCAAATCGACAATAAATCCATACATGTCTGACTTGAATAATTCAAAATAACAGATTGTAATAAAAATTTGGCAAAACTCAGCATATGCAGTAAATAAATCAATCACAGATATCACAGTCACAGAGTAATACAATAATACGCAGCGGAATAGATAAAATAGTAGTTCATGAAGCTACTATATAAACATCAGAGTTAGAAATAAAATACAACAGAATATCTCAAATGCAGTGAAGTCTCCAGTACAACAGATGACTTCTCTGAACAAATCAACTAGAAGAGCTGAAAACTGAGGCGATAGTTGGATCTCCAAAGGAAGCTCCAAACTCCAAAGGTGAGTCTCAAATGCTGTATCACTCGGTCTGACCCGAGCGTAAAGCAAAACACAAAACACTCGAGTCAGGATTAACATTCTTATATTAATAAATCCAACTCAAGTGAAATATCAACTGAAATACAAGTAACTTAAAGGATGTTTGGGATAACCATCCTCTAAGGATCTTCAGAACTATCTACAAGGTGGAAATATACATTATAACACCGTGGTCATTTCAATTAAATTTATACTTCAAAACCCAAATATCATTTCATTTCAAATATATCTATTTTCCAAAATAGTATATATATATATATATATATTAAATGATTTAAAAAGTGAAGTATTTATAATTTCCTCAAGTCTCGCAAATCGATTCAAATCAACTTCAAATTCCAAATTCAAATTTATTCAAAGCTCAATTTTTCAATTTAATTCAGTTCTAAATATACCTTTTATTTTCAATATATTTCAAAGCTTTAATATTCAACAATTTCAAAGTTAAATTTAACAGTTTCATATAACTCTTGGTTTAACTTCATTTATTATTTAATCAAGGAATATTCACTTAATAAATTCAATATCATTTAACTAGCCTTAAATTTCATTTTTACTAAATATTTCCTTAAATTTATTTAAACAAGAAATATTCATTAAATTATTTAAATCAAACTCAAGTTATAAATCATATCTTAAATTCCAATTTCAATAAGCTTTATATTGGTTTAATTAAATAAAATTCTTTACTAAATTCAAATTATCATCCTAACCTTAACTTATTCAAATTTTTACCAAAATCTATTTTGAAATATAAATTTTATACTTAACATATTATAGGTATTAAATCCATCTTAATTACATTAAGTATCATTATTAAATATGTATATATCATTACCATTTATATATAAAATTTTAAGAATCAACATTTGTTAAAACCATATATTTCTTTCCAAACCATAGAATTCAATTTCAAAATATTTATATATATGGACCAACGGTGTCTGTATATATATTTATCGTCTGGTTAAGTGATACGGATATTTATCATTTCAATCCGAAATTTAAATATATACGGGTAGATATCATTTCGACCCGTAATCCCAATTTCAATTCAAATGAAAATCGCTTGGGTTTATCATTTCAACCCATAACGATTTTCTCCTATTCTAAAGTCCGTTCGGGTATGTATCATTTCAACCCATAGTGAATTCTATACTAACAGGGAACTTGCAGAGTGATAACAGATAATATAAAATAAAACAACAGGCATATATCATCAATAACAATAGAATAATAAACAGCAGGATATGGTGTCATATCCCACAGGTGAACAGTTATAGATAATAGCATATCTAACAATTTAAATAACTACAGCAGCATATTTCAATTGTCGTTTCAAACCATTAAATTTTGCGGGTCGTTACACCCTGATAGGCAAAGAAACATTTATATATCTTCATATATATAAATGATATGACTTGATTAAAATACTGATATTTTTATATTAGTAAATTATGGATCTTGGGAAATTAATTAAAAGAAATGAAAGAGGTAATAAAAGAAGTGATCTCATGTAAAAAAAAACTCAACTAAAAATCACAAAAATATAGTAGAAGAAAGTGGGTCACTTCATCGACATCCTCTATCTTGCCGCACCTCCTCCAGCATCATGTCCCCAGCCCCCTTAGTTGTACATGAATCCAAACCCTAAATCGAATTCGAGCAAAATTGCCTCGCATCACCCAAGCTCCACGTGACCATTGCGTGCTCCACTACTGCCACCATCCATCGCCTTGTCGCCTATATAACCATCGCGAGCCTTCCCTTGAATCAATCGTCGAAATCGCATTCGCTTACCGATTGAAAACCCACGCGAACATCAAACGCCCTCCAACCATAGGACTGCTCCAACCCTCGATTTCCACTTGCCCAGTCGCGCGACCTCCACCTCGCGATTCCATCTACCAGCCAAGCTCACCATTGTGTGGGTGTGTGTGTGTATTTTCTGAATTGAAGGAAGAAGGGGAAAGATGGTGCTCGGGTTTTTAAAACGAAGGGGGAGAAGTTCCTAATTTCTTCTGCGTTTCCTTTTTTATGTTTGTTTTGATTTCGATATCCTATTTCTATTTGAATTCGTGAGAGATAAAGGAAAAGCATGTGGTTTTTAAATATGAAGTGAATGATGGAAAAGAAGTGAGCAGTGGGTAGGTCGGCTGGCTTTTTTCCAAGGTTAGGGTGGCTTGTGAAGTTAAGTTGATAAGAATATATTATTTAAATTTTCAAAAATATCTGGATATTTATTCCGAACCCTGATCGAGGCATGTCGTCCAGCATTCCTAATGTTATATTGCTATTCCGAACCCAACGGAACAAGCTTTGAGTCCTAATTCGATCGTATGGAGAAGATAGCTTTTAAAATCGACTATTTAAATTAAATTCAATTAAATGATTCCAAGGCGTTTTCAGATCGCACGACTAAACGTTAAATCCAAATGCTACAAAATTTGAAATCTGATAATAATACACTATTACGGATCCAATGAACTGGTTTCGTCGAATTCCGAGACTGTGCCCCGGATCGTTATTTTAACTCGTCGATTAAATCGACAATTTCCAAAATTTACGAAATCACGTGAAATTTCAGTTTTAAAAATTTACCAACTAAGTTCTAATTCAAATAGAATTTATATTCACCCTATAATTTTGTTCGATTCATAGCCAATTCAAATTTCAATTATTTACTATTCCCGTATTACGATAAATCGATATCTTTGAAATTTAAATTCATTTTAAAATTTTCAGCCAACATCTTCATATTCAAAAATCAAATTATATTCCAAATCCATATTTAAAACCATTTAAATATTCAAAATCACACATCGAAAAATCTGGGTCGTTACATTCCTCCCCCCTAAAAGAATTTCGTCCCCGAAATTGCTAAGGTAGGAAAAAGCTCCAAACCCCATACTTATTCAAAACACCCACTTAGTTAAAACCTGATATTCACTTTTCTAAACCCTTAGTTTCATCCAAACTATTTAATTTCCATTTCTAGTTCAAAACCCTTCATTTTTGTTACAATTCAAAAATCAGCTTTTTAGTTAACAAAAATTTTCAAATATTTCAAAAATTTTCTAACACCCAAAATTTCCGAAATTTTTTGGCAGTCTCCCATATGTACGGAGGGCTTTTTGCAATATGACAAGAGAGATAAATATATATACATCGACCCACACGGCCGGAAAACAAAATATATATCAATATTTATATTATCGTTGTATAATCCGAAAATGTACCTCATATTAGCGTTTTTAAGCAAGCAGCTTATTTTATATGCAATTTCGCAACCCAACTCTAGCCCAATGGCCTCCGGGTACCTATACTTAATTAAATATGTAAGTCCCAAAATATGAAATTCACTAACATTTCATTTATTTAAATAGTTAAACGCGTGAATTCATTAAACCAACATGCTAACATATATTTGTAAGCAATTATAAGGTTCCAATACTAATTTAATTACTTTCAATCGATCCATATACCATTCATTCAATTCGAAATGATTTATAACCCAATTATTTGCATTCAATTCATAATTATACCAAACAAAGCCATATCCATTCCAAATTGATTTAAAAATCAATTTATTCACTTTCAATTAATTCATAGAATTTTATTTACTTCCGTTTACATCAAACGAAATTTTTTCCATGCAAATTCGGTGATATTCATTTTATAAAATACTCATTTCAGTTTATAGCTATTTTAAATTGATTCCAAATCAATTTATATTCAATTCTATTCCATTTCAAATTGATCCACAGTCAATTTAGTTGCTCAAATCCATTTTATTAAGCTCAGAATCATTCCATGCGAATTTATTAAATAACCACGTCACGATTTTATTTGAGCCAAGCTTCCATCTAGAATTATTAACTTAAGTTAACCCGTTTATTTTCAATTAATCCAACTATATAACTTAAGTTTATTATCCCCGCAAGCAAATCCATTTAAATTTTTTAGATTGATTCTTATTAAATCAAATTCCATTCCATTTACTAATTTATTTAATTAGTTTATTTACTTAATTCACTTCAAATTTTAATTCCATACTCAAATTCATTTTCGACTTCATTTAAATGATATCAAGGTCATATTTAATTTATTTACACTTACAATGAATTTATTTATAACTCAAGTCATTTCTATTTCAAACCATTTCTATTTTATTCGATGATATTTCCAATTATATTAAATTTGCTTATAATTGAGTCAAAATTTATTTATAACTCAAGTTTCGATTCCAATATTCACTTTTAATCCTCAATCCAATTTATTTAACCAAGTTAAGTTCCATTTTTGTATTCAATTAACTAATTTATTTATTTATTTAGTTCACTTCCATTTTATAATTAAAAACCTGATTTGTATTCAAAAATCACTTCATTTAATTTCTTGAGTTCCAAATTCATTTTATACTTCAAGTTTGGATTTTATTTCGTTTTTACCATTTCATTTTTTTCAATTTATAAATTTTACAAATTATTTTTCTCATTTCATCAATTCTATACCCGAATACATTCACCGTTTATTTTTAACTTAAGATGATACGTTACTTTATAGCCTAAGTATATTTTTATTCCATTAATTACAATTTTTGCAAGCTACTCAAATTTGTTTATCCACAATCCTAGATTTTCACTTAAATTTTATTCCATTTATATTTTATAACTTATAGTTATATAGTCATTTACATTTCACATTCATATGCATTTATATTTAGTTAACTTCATTTCATTCTATTAATTTCATTACATTTATTCTAATCGTCTCATTTATTGATTCCCTTTAATTTGCTTTAAGTTAAATTCCAATTCCTACAAATTTTCTTTTACAAATCCAATTTATTTAACTTACATAAGTTAAATTTTAATTTCATCTTGGAGTTCACACTTTCCAAGTTTTTATTTCAAAAACTTATTCTCTTTTGATTTCACTTCTCATTTAATAGGAAATTTCAGAATTCAACACTCGGTTTTATTTCAAATTATTGTGAAATAATATATATATATAAATGTTCCTTTTTGTATATCAAACTCTAATTTTGAAAAAAAAAATTCAAACTTGCTTTTACAAATCCAAATTCCCCTTGGAATTTTAAAACAAACCTATGTTTCTCAAAACACTTCTTGAAACAACGATTTTGGTAGCAATCCGTTATTTAGAAACTCGAAAATGAATACTGATGATGCTGCGTAGTCATCACCAGGATTATTTTTCATCGATTGAAGTGAGTTCAGTGCCTTTATTACTTCCGAAATCCTTTTTAAAACATTTCCTATTCAAAAATATCTTCAAAATAATATTACTATTATTTATTTCAAAAATGTCCCAAAATAACAACACTTTCAGTTTCATAACAATTCTGAGAATATATTCCAAACCTTTTAGGATTTAAATTCATGAATTCTAGTTTGAATCCATTTTAATTACAATTTATTTGTATAATTCATATTTATACATTTTCATTTGGTTATATACTACTATTTTAATTTTTATAATCTTGTTTTGATTATATGATAATAACCAAACACATCAATTCCCTATAATAATTTCAGAAAATTATTTCTTTTATATCAAAATATAATTTGGGTAAAATTATCTCATTTACCCTCTTCAAAACAATACTGTGTCGAATTGCTCTATTCAAGTGTTTAGAAACCCATATCAATACAGTTGTATGGACTGTGCCAACCAGAATTTATAAGCCACTCAATAAATCAACCAACACAATATAAAACAATTTTTATTCACTAACAATTACGCGCTCATATCTATTAATACACTCAAACTCATTTTAGGTACTACTGACCCTTTCTCTAATGAGTAATCCCCCACCAAAGCCAAGGTTCTCACTTAACCTTCGGCTCTGATACCAACTGTAATGAACCGGGATTTTCGACCCTCGAAAATCGACATCTATACATTCACTATATAACATGTCAAATATTCAAGTGCCGGAAATACCGATGTCTAGGGGTGAAGAAGAAAAGATAGAAGAATAACAGAAATAACAACACAGAAACTCACAATCGCAGCGGAACAAAATATAATATATAATAATAGATTTTTATACAAAAGAACTGTAACTGTTAATATATATACAATTATCAAAGTACAACAACCAGCCAATCAATCTGGACAGTTATAAATAACTTGTCCTTACAAATACTGAATATTCAGTATAACACACACAGTGGAATATAAATCAAGCACGGGAATACGTCTCTATCATTCGGCTCATCTCCTGAGCTCCATAGCATCCTATCCTGAATTTGTAATACTCGGTCTGACCCGAGCATTATAATAAAATAACACCCGAGTCAGTTTGAAAAACCAGCGTGAGAAAACACACTCAATTTGAATTATTAAAGTTATCAAAATCCTTTGAAAAACAAAGGTATCTCGTAAGACCACGTCACACATAAACACGACAGGTTTTTCCCTTACGATAACCAAAACATTTTTATCAAAATCGTCTGATATTATAATAGTGTCCAGACAAAGTAAATAGAAAATAGCTGAAATGCTTGCATCTCACGTTTCAGCATAGTTGGGCACAATCAAAACCGTACGACGCTTATTGGAGAATGGATTCCATACAACGACTAGGCTACTGGGGTACCTCCCATCATAGTACACTTCTAGAAAAATGTACTGAGGACCTCACCGGGATCCCCTGCCACACAAGATCGGCCTACCCCTAACCTGGATAGTACCGAATATGTTATCACCCTGGGCATTTCCACCCTTAATCGAGCGCTCACTTTTCCATGCACAACCATATCCATAATTTATTATATATTTCCGGGGGTATCTAGAAAGGTGATAACATACCCTAATTGGGTGCGACCCACTTAGCCTTGCTGCATCTCCCCTATTTTAGTCATTCCCGGTTGATGAGGCTTGAGGCTACATTTACCTTTCAAGAACAATTCCACTCAGAATGCTCATCGTCCTCCAATGACGATGTTCTAATAGCATTCGTCCATACAAGTTGTCCTGGGACTGGACAAACCGAGTCACCGTCTTCACTATCTTCAAGATATCACCATTCGTAACGTTCAAACCGGATCGAAGTGGTTTTCAGATAATTAAATCCGATTCCGGTCTCTTTGAAATGATCAACGAATTTAGCCAGATTTGATAGTCGGTTATTTAACTATCAAATAACATCCATAAGCAGTCACTAGGCCTTATTTTATAAATCTTCAAACATTTATTTTTGAAATATCTTTACAAATATATATATTCAAATTCCTTTCAATATATCAATATTTGGAAACAAATTCAATTACTTGAATCCATAACAGGATATTTCTGAACCATCTCAACACTTAGAAATATTTCCAAATTTCCTTTTTAGTACTTAGGAAAATATTATAAGTTTTATTTTCCAAAAGTCATTTCAAATATCAACCCTTAAGAGAATATTTCGTAACTTATCTCATAAGTCTCCGGAATCATTAATAAATTCCTTCTTACAATTTCTAAAACCGATTTATACTCTTTTATAAATCCAACCAACAATTTATAACTTCTTTAATGAATTCCGATTTCATTTTCGAAGTTCCCATATTCAACATTCTTGAAATTCATTTTTCTCCAAGTCCCTTATAAAATTCCTCTTATCAAAATCATATCCATTTTTATAAACCCCGTTTACGAACCTTAAGAGAATTTATAAATAAATTTCAATCACTTCAAAACTCTCTCTATATATATGATAAGTATTTTAAAAGAATAATAATTTATTTTTAAACCAAGTTTAAGTAACTATTTAAAATATCAAAACTCTTTAATTAAAATACCAATAATTCAATTTCTAACTCATTTTTAAATAAAACGAATTGATTTCCAAAGCTGATTATAAAAATTAGAATTTATTTCAATTAATATTAAATATTTGAAAAATCCACTTTCCAAAGTATTACAATACTAACTAACTTTAAATTACATAGTTTAATAAATAAAAATTTCTTTTTTTTAAATTAAAGCTTAACTTCTTAATAAAAATATATTTTTAAAATCCCAATAACAAAATTTCAATTTATAAAACCCTCTCGATTTCAACACATCGATTTCATTCCGATTCCCTAACCATTCTCATTTTTCAAAATAGAATCCACTATTTTTTTCCCAATGTCCTATTTTCATATCTCGATATAAATTCACACCGTGGAATTTTATTCCATTTTATTAATTGGTATCGTTTTCCCTTATTTATAAACATCGTTTATAAATTTATAAACTCCTTTGAGTTTTCACTTATTTATAAAACTAACCCATTTATATCTCATTTTATAAATCCATTTCTTAATGGATTCCATTTATTTCACAAATCTATTTAACATATCGATTTTAACTTCTTTTCCATTTTTTCCAAAAATATCATTTAAAAGTCCACCATTTAAAAATCCTATATATAAATATTTTTAAAGTTCTATTTTAAACGTTTTACGAATAGATAAGTACAACCCCAATATCAAATCATTTATTTTATCCAAATCAACTTTCCTTAAAATAATCTAAATTTCGATATAAATATTTTTATATTCAAAATCTCTCTTTTAAATCCCTTCAAATTCCAAATAATATTTATGGTATTAAAATACCAAAATTCAGGCCAGTGCTACTATAGCATCCAAGAATTCACATCACAACAATAATCTATAACAGATTATTCTAACACATCATATTTCTAGTAAACAATGTGTTTGGAGTTAAATCTTTAGTTTAAAATTTATTGTATGGAGATTTGGTTAATAAATTGAAAATATTGGAATTTTCTGTAATTTGAGTTAATAAATTAATCAAGTAATGCATCTCAATGTTTAATTATTGAAATAAATATAAATGGATGAAAATAAAGTTTTAAAAACTTTATTTTGAGGATTTAGAGTGAAAATAATCATTTATTGGATTTTAATTGAGCCAATGTACTAATATTGGTAATTATTGCCAATGTTAACCTTTTATTGAAAATAAAAGGAGAAATATGAAGAAAATATGTATTTTATTAAAATAAAAGATGAAATATTGTCTGAAATAATATTTTTATGATTTAATAAAGTTAAAATGATTTTTTTGACAAAGAAAATAATTTTTGAACAAGTTGTGCTTTAAAACTAGTGTTTTTACACTAAAATAGTGTAAATTGTAAAATATTGTTAAAAATATGGTTTTATTGTAAAAAAAATATCTTTTTATAATTAAAGGATCGTTGCTTGCTAACAAAACTTTGCTAAATCATTAAGGTGAGTAAAAATTCTCATTTGCTAACTGGAAAATGATGCCTGTAAAGAAATCGCTCTGTAAAAAGTTTACTGTATACGTTCATCTTGTTCTCTGTTGTTCTATTGAATTCCATGTTTCTGGTTGCCACTTTGAGTTGACATAACTCTTTGATTTTCAGTCGAATTGCTGTTGGATCTTTTCCAAATTGTAGTTTAGTTGTCAAACTCAATGCTTGTTAATTTTTGTTGCAAAACTTGATCGTTTGGTACTCCAATTTGCTGTTCAAAGTTCAATACGAAGCAGAAAACACCCAGGAAAGAAATTCCATAGCCTGGGTCGACAGGCAGGTCGATGCAGCAGTCTCCAGGTCGACCTAGAGGTTAACCTAGCCACTGGTTTGGGTCGACCCTCTATTGGCCCAAGATGAGTTGTTGTGGGCTTTTGTTCATTTGCTTTCCATAGTTTATTTCATGATATTTTGCCTTTAAATTGCAATGATTTTATCATTTGTTTTGATGCAAATTTTGAGATGATTTTGATGATGATTATGGGCTATGATATCCATCAATGGATTAGCCAAGATTTGGAGGAATTTAGAATTTTAAAATTTGATTTAAATTCGTATTGAATTCGAATATCGATTTGGAGTAATTTCTTCGTTTTTCCTCGATTTCAGGCACTATTTCTTCCAAATAAATTTTGAGAAAATTTCTAAACAATTTGGTTTTTGAAATCATTATTATTGAATATTTTCAAATCACTTTTAAATTATTTTTAAATTATTTCAAAGTATTTTAAATATATTTATTTCCTATATAAGGAGAAATTTCAATAAAATGTCTTCAAAATGATTTAAGAAAATTATTTTAAAATCCCGTTTTCTCAAGTAAACTATTTTATAAATAATATATATATTTTTACACTTTTCGGACGTATGAGAAAGAGAACTAAGCGATTTAGTAACATACATGGTATGGGACACGTGAGTTTACTTTTTCGGTTAATTCCGAACTTGTACGATCGAAACCACTCAAGTATATTGTTTTGAGATGATTTTTGGGATTTGCCATATTATGGCACGTTTTGAGAAATTTTGATTCCTATATTTAGGAATTTTCTGAGTTAGCCTAAATTTTGCAAATTCTATGGTTCGAGATCTACTATTTAGGAGTATAGTCGACGAGAACCATCACGATGTAATCATTGTACATGCCGATGAAATGTGGCATGGCTTGAGGGTGATATTTCCTTTTTGGAAATATGGTTCATGAAAAACCATCATGATGTTCTATACTTGTCGATGAGATGAGATGAGTATGATGCCTTTTTGATATTTGCCGATGAAACGAGGCAAGTCATGACTTTTTGAGATTTATGATATTTTCTAGTGTAGCATCGACTAGTAGATAGTAAACTGCTATGTGCGAACGTGTGGTATGGGACACACACTAACAATTTTTTGGTTCCTATTTGTGAGTTTGTGACACATTCACGATGTTTACCAGTACTATAGACCTTCGGGTCATCACGAAGTTCTACGACTTCGGTCGTCATGATGTTTTATGACTTCGATCGTCACGATGTTTTACGACTTCGATCATCATGATGTATTACGACTTCGGTCGTCACAATGTATGGGTGCCTAAATTATATATATAGTACTGGTCTGAGTTTGGCATGTGCAGCATTGCTTCGGCATGCAATCGGGGATTTGGCCAATCCGGGGATTTTTATAAGTTTTAATTTGCTTCGATTTCACCATTTTGAGATGATGATTTTATTGTAGCCTTGAGTTAGAAATAGGCTCATATATACGTGTATGTGCATTTTTATGGTGATTTTGATAATGAGGTTTTGAACTCGTATTAGAGTTCCATGATATTTAATTTTGAGGATCTTGATTCTTCTTTTATGGCTCATGAGTTTGCTAGATTCACTTATTTGAATTCCATTGAACATGAACCATTTATGACATGTTAAACCCTTTTATGAATTAACTATGGGTTCTATGAAGCTTCCACCCTTGGATGTATAAATAGACATTACTTATACTATTCCTTTAGAATTAAAGGAATACTTCCCTTATGCACTCGTATCACTTTATCTTATACTAATATCAAGTTCTAGTTAGCCTGACCCATTTATACATTACTTGTGTCAGATCGAGTTGCAGGTTAGGTTGTTGGACCCCTTATGCTAGCTATATCTTTTGGACTTCTTCTTCACCTTTGGATAGATGGCTTTTTTTGTGTACTGTATGTTGTATATATTCTTTCATGCGGATGTATGCATATATTGTGGTTGAATACCACTTGTGACGGATTGTATTACATTTGATGTTTGTGTATGTATATATTATCTGTATTGTTGTTCTTTGACTTGTGATTGTTGTAGTATTTATATTTTGTTTCTGAATCGATCATGTAACCACCATAGTAGTGTATTAGTTAAGAATTAAGTATGTCAAATGCTCAAGACGAAATGGAAAGGAAAAAAAATGATTGCCAAACCGATATACTTAGCTCTTATCTAATGCAAGACTATGATGGTCGCCCTTAACCAGCCCTATTCTCCGCATTAGCAGACAGAATTACTTAGTAATTCTCTTCGTTAATGTGGGTCTTGGGGTGGGGCATCACAGCTTGGTATCAGAGTAGGATTTAGAAAAAAATGTAATAAAAACAGAACATTATACACGATCATCATACATTAAGTATAATACACTTGTAAACATCATCCCTAATCGTATTCAATCCCGACCTTGTCCTTTGCCTTTTAATTCCTTTGGAGGTAGATAGAAAGGAATATGTCTAGGAATGTTAATTTTAATTCCGTAGTATTCCTTATCTAATGCATTTGAATTGCTAATATCTACCCCTGTGAATAATTCTAACTTATCTTAACTTTCAGCAATGGCTGGAAGAGGAAGAGGTCGCACTTCGGAGGCAGGACCGTCCAGTGGTTCTCGTCCCGAAGGAGTTTATATGTCGACCGACTAGATTCTTGAGCTTCTTAGGAGCACTCAGCCTCCAGCTCTAGCCCGTTCTTCCCCTTTGCACAAATCTGTATTTGCACGCATGTGTAGCGATTACACCCATCTTGGAGGTAAGCCATTCAGAGGCACGGAGTCAGTCTTAGAGGTCCAGTCATGGCTCCGCACATGCGAGCGCATATTTACTCACATGGAGATTTATAGCCAGTATCGCGTTCTTGTTGCATCCAGTATGTTGCAAGAACGTGCATTGGATTGATATAAATTACTCATTGCGGAGATTGATGAGTCTACCTTAGAGTGGGAGCAATTCAGAGAAAGATTTCAACTCAAGTTCATCCCAGAATCCGAGAAGTCTATCTTAGCTCGATGTTTCCTTAATCTTAAACAAGGGAAGTCGACAGTTTTTGAGTATGTGGCTTGGTTTGAGGCTTTGTCTAAATATGGACTTGAGCATATTAGCACTCCTTACAAGAAGAATCATTAGTTCATCTTTGGCCTTAAGAAATATCTGAAGAAATCCCTTGTGCTCCAACTCAAATTGTCTTTTGAGGAACTTGTTGATGCCACCCTCGGTCGAGAAGGAGAAAGATAGTGATGGTGAGGCATAGGTTCAGGGAAATCCGAACAAGAAGAGGTTTCCTTTCCGCAAATCCAAGCCGTTCCAGCCTAGTAAGAAGAAGAAGCAAGGTGGCTCTACTTCTCATTCTCATGCTACACCTCCTTCAGCCAAGGTTATGGCATGTTATAATTGTGGTTCTCGCGATCATTTTGTGAAGGAATGTCCTAATCCTAAGAGATGCTTGTATTGTAAGAAGGAAGGGCATTTGGTTTTTGCTTGTCATAAGAAGGAGAGAGGTCCTAGCTAGGGGAATCTCAATGTGGCGAAGGCTTCTGGTAGTGCATCTCAGTCACGAGGTATATCTCCTACCATTCTAGAAGGCTCTATTCTTTTCCATGGTCACTCTATTAGGGTTCCCTTCGATACGGGTGCGTCGCATTCATTCGTATCGAAGGAACTCGTTGATGCTTTACAATTGGATGTGTCTTGCTTGATTACTTCTTAGGAGGATTGTGAATCCCATCAGGGGATTCGCAACCCTTAGTATGCTTTGTGATGATGTTGAGATTCTTATTTATGGTTTTTCTTTCCATGCGAATCTGCACGTGGATCCTTTTCTTGGGTTCAATATGATATTGGGTATGGACTGGCTAGTTCGATACGATGCCAGGATTCTATGTTTAGAGAGAGTATTATATCTTCAACATCCCGACTCTCCTACTCAGTTGTCTCTTATACTTCGGGACGTCGATGGCAATTCCGCAGCTTCTCTATTCTCTCTAGAATCTCGAGACAATGATGATGATGTGTCTCGGATTCCTATTGTTCGTGACTTTCCAGACTTATTTGAGCCTGTTTCGGGATTACCACCCAAGCAGGCTATCGAGTTCCGCATCGACTTTATTCCAAGCGCGCAGCCAGTTAGTCGTCCTCCCACGAGGATGTCTACCAAAGAGAATGAGCAACTCAAGAAGCAACTCCTAGAGCTTGAAGCCAAGCATTTCATTCGATCTAGTTCTTCACCGTAGGTAGCCGCGGTGGTATTCGTGAGGAAGTCCGATGGGACTCTTAGGCTATGCATCGATTATCGCAAGCTTAATGAGTTAACCATCAAGAATCGTTATCCCCTTCCTAGGATCGATGATATGTTTGATCAATTGAGTGGCGCTAAGGTCTTTTCACAGCTTGACCACACCACCGAATTTCATCAGCTCCGAGTTGCGGAAGACAGCATTCCACTTACAGCATTCCGCACACGATATGGATCATATGAGTGGCTTGTCATGCCGTTCGGTTTGACGAACGCTCCTGCTTACTTCGTCGACCTTATGAATCGAGTATTCCGGGAATATCTCGATAAGTTCATTCTTGTTTTCATCGACGACATCCTTGTGTGTTCTAAGTCCAAAGCTGATCATGCTCGACATCTTAGAATTGTTTTGAGTACTCTTCGACAGCATCAACTCAAAGCAAAGCTTTCTAAGTGTCATTTCTGGGAAAAACAAGTTAAGTTCTTAGGCCATGTTGTTTTTTCCGAAGGCATTTCGGTCGATCCGTCTAAGATCGAAGCCATCCAGAATTGGAAAAGGCCTGAGAATGTTCATGAAATTCGTAGCTTTCTGGGTTTGGCGGGTTATTACCGTCGTTTCATCAAACACTTTTCTCGTATTGTGCTACCATTGACTAGCCTTACGAGGAAAGGCGTTCGCTTCATATGGTCTGATAAGTGTGAGGCTTCCTTTCAAAGATTGAAGGAGCTTCTCACTAATGCTCATGTTCTTGTGGTTCCCGCAGGGAATCACGATCTTATAGTCTATACCAATGCCAGTCACAACGGCCTCGGTGCTGTTCTTATGCAGAAGGATAGGGTAGTTGCCTATGCTTCAAGGCAATTATGTCCGAACGAGGTTTGGTACGCTACCCACGATTTAGAGGTAGCCGCCATCGTCTTTGCTTTGAAGATATGGCATCATTATCTATTCGGTGAGCATTTTACTCTCTTCACTGATCACAAGTCTCTCAAATATTTGTTCACCCAGAAGTAGCTCAACATGCGACAGCAACGTTGGCTCGAGTTTCTAGCTTCATATAATTTCGATATTTAGTATACCCTGGCAAGGAGAATCGAGTGGCTAATGCTTTGAGTCGAAAGCATTCAGCTATTGTTTCCATGATGATTGCAGAATGGAAAGCTCTTGAGACCTTATCTATGTGTGACATTCGGGATCGTGCTTCCACATCCGATTCTCCTATCCTATTATATAGCATGGAAGCTCGTCCTACTCTTCTAGATCCGATTGCCGAGGCACAGCGGCAAGATTATGAGATATCTGCTCTTATTCAGAAGTGTAAGTCTGAATCCTGCGATGATATTGAGATGAGTGATTTCAACATCGATTCTCATAGGTATCTTCGAAAGAAGAACCGTCTAGTTCTGTCTTCTATTCCAGAACTTAGGCGGGACATTCTAGTTGAGTGTCACCGTTCTAAGTATATTATTCATCCAGGCAGCTGCAAGATGTATGCTGATATGCGTCGTCTCTATTATTGGGAAGGAAATGAAGCGAGATGTTGCAAGTTATGTAAGCAATTGCATGACTTGTCGGCTTATTAAGGCCAAGAATCAGTGACCCAGTGGTTTTCTTTAGCCTTTAGAGGTTCCATTATGGAAATGGGACCTAGTTTCTATAGATTTCATCGATGGCTTACCACGTTCGAGGTCAGGCCATAGCAGTATTTTGGTTGTTGTGGACCATCTTACCAAGTCCCCGCATTTCATTCCTATTAAATCTAATAAGACGACATCTCTCTTATCGAAACTGTATATTAAGGATATCGTGCGATTGCACAGTGTTCCTTTATCTATTGTATGTGATCGTGATCCTCTTTTCACGGGTCACTTCTAGGAGAGTCTCCAGCAAGCTTTAGGCACAAAGCTTAATCTTAGCATAGCTTATCGCCCACAATCTGATGGATAGACTGAACGGGCGAATCGTATTTTGGAAGATCTGCTTCGTGCTTGTATCTTGGATTTTGGTGGTAGCTAGGAGGATCATCTTCCTCTAGTTGAGTTTGCTTATAATAATAACTACCAATCTTCTATCAGCATGGCTCCTTTCGAAGCCTTATATGGAAGGCCGTGTCGTTCTCCATCGTGTTGGCTCAAGTCGGAGGAAAAGCTTATTCTAGGCCCCGAGTCTATTCGACAAACATATGAGAAGATCCAGCTTATTTGAGAGAGAATGAAAGAGGCTCAGAGTCGACAAAAATCTTACACAGACAACCTTAGGAGGCCTCTTGAATTCTCAGTGGGCGATCTTGTTTATATTCGAGCTTCTCCTCTAAAGGGAGTGATACGCTTCAGCCAGACAAGGAAATTGGCACCACGCTATATTAGGCCATTTCCTATTACAGAGCGTATCAGTCGTGTTGCATATCGTGTAGCACTTCCTGGTCAGTTTTTAGAGTTCACGACATATTACACGTCTCTCAATTAAGGAAGTGTCTATGAGATTCAGATTCCGTGCTTGATTCTCGTGATTTAGAGAAGCTGGAAGTCTCTCCTGATCTATCTTATGTTCAACATCCTATGAGAGTTCTTGCTTCGGAGATTAGATGTCTATGAATCAAGACTGTTCCGCTCGTGAAGGTTCAATGGTCCGATAATCCCAATGATTGCAGTTGGGAAACCAAAGAATTCATTGAGCGATCGTATCCTGGATTCTTATCTTCTCAATGAAGGTAAGAACTTTCCATTTTAATCTATCTAAATTTCCTTTGTTTGATGAAATAAAGTGCGTTGAATACAGATTTCTTCTAGAAATTGCGAGGACGCAATTTTTATAAGGGGGAGTCTGTAACAACCCTGGTATTGGTGATTACCTGTAATATTAAATTGTAACGATAGTTTGTTTTGAGAAAAATGTGTGATCCTCTATAAAAAGAGGAGAGCACACATGCAACTATATATAACACAATAATAAGGTGCTGCCAACATGCCTGGCAGGTAACAAAGACTAAATACTAATATCATAAGAAAAATTAGGTACCCCTAAGATGAGTTCCGGCAAGGCCACCACCCATCTCACCTCAATATCAAGATCCGGCATGGCCACCCCCCGATATTAAGGTGTTAGGAGTACCTAAAAACAAAAGAAAAGCCCATAAAGAGCTGGATGTCGTCGTAAACTAAAAAGGAGCTCTATGCATCTGAATCAGGAGGAATGAATAAGCAACAACTCTAAAGTGAAACTAAAAGTGATGCTGAATGGGAGATCCTCTCTGAAGACTCTCTGTGATGAAAACGCAAGTGATCCTGATAAGAATACTCTACTCTGAAGACCTTGCCACTATCCGAAAATCAGCAATCTGAATACATGAGCACCTGCAAAAAGAACCTGACACCCTATAGCCCAAACCTGAGCCTGAAAGAGAACTAAGAAAAAAGTTAGATTGATACATATATATGTATATTTATATACTAAATATACATATATATGTATAAAGAAGATAGGTGATAAAACCTAAATAAGACTATTTGGACCAATATTAAAGAAATGAATAATTGTAAACAAAAACCAATAATGACAAGAACAATAGGAGAAGCTAAGCTATGTAAAAAAAATTATGAACCTTCAATCATTAATAAGTTATGATTAATAGTGGAATCATCATAAAAGTTTGAAAAAATATTAATACTACTATTGTGGATATTTAATATATTATTATTATGTTTAAAAAAATTAATATTATAACTAACCTTATTAAGATATCCTTTGAATAAATTATTGTTAGCTAATTTATATTTGGAATTAGAAATCCATTTAAAACAAAATGAAGAAATTGTAAAAATCAATTTGTTAAAATGACTACTACTATTATTAAAAATTCTTTGGTTTCTTTCAAACCAAATATACTAACTAATAATAATGAATAAAGAGTCAAGTAAGAATCTAATATTCTTATTGAACCTAAATCTAAAATTAATCCAGTAAAAGTCACAATTCGAAATTTTGGTAGTTATATTAAAGTTAAAAATTTTAAGAGTATTATTTAAAATATAATAAGAATTCATGCAATCATAGTAAATATGTTTGATATCTTCAAGATGTAAATTACAAAAATAACATTTATTATCATTTTGAATGTTTTTTCTCTTAAAAAATTCTATTGTATTAAGTTTTCCATGCAATATTAACCACATATGAATTTTAGGTTTAGGAGGAGCATTAGATTTCCAAATAAATTTGAAAGAGTTATTTATTGTACCCGAAAATTTAATAAATCTGTAAAAAGAATTAGAAGTATATTTTTTACACTTAACCCATTCCCAACTAATAATATTATCAATATTATAAAGATTTAATCTAGCATAAAGCAAGGAAAGTTGCCTAAGGGTAGAACCTTCTAAAATATCATTAAAAATAAATTCCAAGGAGGATCAATGTCGGATGAATAAACTTCATTTATTAAAGCAAACTTAAAATTACAGATATCATAAAGCTCTTTAAATTCCAACTTAAGAGGTAAAACCGAAATCCAACGGTCATGCCAAAAAGAAGTACAATTACCAGATTGTACTATCGTATTAATACCTAAGTTAAAAATCTCATTACATTTTAAAATGTTTTTCCAAAAATTAGAAATATTTTGAGTAACTGGAGAAGCAATTTGATATAAATTACTATTACCATTATAGTAATATTTAGAAATGATCTCTTTCCAAATAGCGTTATCGTTTATATCCTTAAATTTCCATAACCATTTACCTAGTAAGGACAAATTCATATTACGCAAATTAGTAACTCCTAGGCCACCTTCTATTTTGGCTTTACAAACTGTTTCCCAATGTACTAAACATTTTATACTATTATTAGGATTTTCCCCACTTCATAAGAAATCTCTTCTAATTTTATCAATTTTATCAATAACCCAATCTGGAAATAGATGCATGGACATCCAATAAATCGGAAGGGCTGATAAAACCGAATTTATTAAGACTAATCTACCAGCTCTAGATAAAAATCTCCCATTCTAGTTAGAGATCTTATTTTTTATTTTATCGATGATTATAAGCCAATCATCATGTTTGAGTTTGGTAGGTCTAATCATGAAACCTAGATAGTCAAAAGGAAAGTTCATAGTTTTACAATTTAAAGTATTAACAACTAAATTTTCAACTTTTTCAAAATCATTTAAAACTAAAACAGAACTTTTTTGAAATTTATTTTTAAACCTGATAGAAGTTCAAAACTGTATAAGATAAACTTAAGTGTGATAATGTGTCTAGGTAAATGGGAAGAAAAAAGCAAGGTATCATCGGCAAATTGGAGAACCGATATACCATTACACGAAATGTCATTGCCTACATATCCTAGAGACCCATTATCCATTGCTCTTTTAATAACCTTAGCAAAAACATCAGCAGCTAAGTTAAATAATAAAGGCGATAAAGGATCCTCTTGCCTTAAACCTCTCTTAGATTGAATTTTATTACCTAATATATTGTTAACCATAATACTAGAGTTACCAGTTCTAAGCAAATTCATAATCCAACTGATCCATCTATGACCAAAACCTCTAGCTTGAAAGATATCTACAAGAAAATCCCAATCTACCGAATCAAAAGCTTTTGCAAAATCCAGTTTTAAAATCGCACATGTTATGTTATTCTTACAACAGTTATTGATATATTCTTGAACAACTGCCACTCCATCGGTGATATTTCTCCCTTTAATAAAAGCCGATTGTGAATAATCAATTAAATCATTCATTCTTGTACTAAGTCTATTAGCTAGAACTTTAGAAATGATTTTAACTAAACAGTTAATCAAAGATATAGGTCTAAAATCTTTTAAGTTTTTAGCTCCTACTTTTTTGTGTAACAAAATAACATTTGCATAATTAAATCTCCCTAATTGCAAATTACAATATAAAAATCATTAAACATATTTACTAAATCAAGCTTTAAAACAACCCAAAAAGTTTTATAAAATAAAATTGGAAACCCATCAGGGCCAAGGGATTTATCACCAGGCAAGTCATTAATAGCTTTTCTAATTTCCTCTACAGTAAAAGGATTATCTAGCTCAGATAAATCAATAATAGAATCGGAGGGATACAGGTCTTTCAATCTAACATTGATTTTATGTTTGATTCTAGTGCCAAAAATATCCTTATAATAGTCTGTAAAAGCCTTGTTAAGATCTCTTTGATCAACTAACTCTTCATTATTAACAATAATAGAGTTAATTGTATTACTACATTTTCTACCATTAGCTATATTATGAAAAAATTTAGTATTATTATCTCCTTCGTTGATCCATTGGATTCTGGATCTTTGCTTCCACATAACCTCTTCTTTTTCTAAAATAGAATTTAATTCATCTTTTAAACTGGCGAGAACGTTACGTTCTCCTAAATTTATTGTCTAGATTCTTCTATCTTATTAATTTTAAGCATATCATTAAGAATATTATCTTTTTTTTATTTTTAAATTGCCAAAAACATTTTTGTTCCAATTTTTAAGAAAAATCCTAAGATCCCTAAGTTTTGAAACAAAAGATTTAGCAGAATTTTCCTTATTTCTAATATTATGAAAACTCAAAGAAATCCATTTATCTTTAACAAAGTTCTCAAAATTAGATTCCAAAAGCCACATCTTTTCAAATTTAAAATTATTAGTAATAACTCTGTGATAATCACAGGTAAGTATAATAGGACAAGGATCAGAGTAGGTATAAGGTAAACCGGATACTCTACAGATTGGAAATTTATCTTCAATTTCGTCACTAACGAAAAATCTATCGAGAAGAGCCATTGATGGAGACTCTCTAGCGTTACTCCAAGTAAATTCTCTATTAGAAAGGGGAATTTCAATCAATTTAGAATTAATAATAAATTGGTCAAATTCCTCCATAGCGGAATAATCACCTTCTCTAGGAGATCGCTCACCTATGAAACGCGTGACATTAAAATCACCCCCCAAAATCCAAGAACCCGGGGCTAAGGATCTAAATTCTAAGCATTCTTTCAATAAAATTCTCCGATTAATTTTAGAATTAGGCCCGTAGACATTAGAAATATTTAATAAAGAGTTATCAGAAAGATTAATAAGGATAACATGAAGAGAATGTTGCTTAACAATACATTGAAGTAATTTAAAATAATTATCTCGTCATCCTATCATTTATCCCCCTGAAGAACCCACTGAAGGTAAATAAAAACCCAATTTCTATAGTGATAACCGCCTAATCTTCTAAAAAACGAATGTTAGGACAATTAATTTTAGTTTCTTGAATTAAAGCAATGTCAATAGAATAATCTTTAAAGAACACTCTACCCTTATCACATTTATTCAAATCATTCAAACCTCTAATGTTCCAGCTAATGATCCTCATAAACTAACTGTACTAGCCCTCTCTAGTTCCTTACATCTAATATACTCCCTATCTAACTCTACGTCAGAAAAAATAAAAGAAGTGTCACAAGCTAGTTGACTAAACTCAGCAGATGAAAGACTGCCTAATGCATAAGTAGAGAACGTACTACCCAAAAAAGGACTCATACCTAAGCCTGGATTCGAAGTGCCCATCGTGGCACTCGAACCAGGTAACTCACCCATAGACTGTAACTGACAGTTTCGAATCCTGGCACTTCGACGAACGGATCCACTAGGAGCTACTATTTTCCTACACTTTACTTTCTTCGACGAAGAATCCAAATCCTTGACAGTATTATTCCCTAATACCACGCAAGAGCTCAAAGAAAAAACACTATCACCTGATGTCAAATCTGGATCCACTCTTAATGTCCTATCTGAACAAATGCCCCAAGCCAACTGGTTTATTGTGTCATTCTTCGAAGCAACTATACATGGATCTGAAATAATGTCTAGCTCCCTATCATCAGCTAAGTTCTCAATCAAATGCTCTGAGTGAGATCGCTGCTTATCTTCACCAATATCTTTCTCAAAAACATTAAAATTAGAGTGCACACCCATTGAACATGTGTGCATACTAGATGAAACCATTGGACTCTCAATATCCCTAACCTCCAGCAACTTGTCAAAATAAACAAAAACCTCATTCTCGAAAATGACTTCATCGGCTACAGATTCATTTATCCATTCTAGCGGATTATCTTCAACCAAAGAGAAATCTAGAGAAAATTTAGTTTCGCTCGAGTAGCTATTTTCCATGTCTGAATAGCTAGCAGTAAATAGATCTTCATGGAATATCTCTGAATTATTTACCATCTCTAAAGATTGCATCTCGCAAGAATTTAAAGAATCTAACACTTTATCAAAACATATTTTCTCATCAAAATTCGAATTTGCAACAAAAATCTTTATTCCAAAAGTCAATTTATCACCAGAGCTGTTACTATCTATTACCATTGCATCATGTTCCATTAATTCAAAATCCACAACTTCTAGATCAACAGACCAATCTATCCTCACAACATTCAAATAACTGTTATCAAGTGAATTTACATCATCATTTCTATCAGCTGATGATACACAATCTCCCAATATATTCAATTGATCATAAACAATTTTCTCAGCAATAACCTTCAAATCATCATCATCATCTAGACTGTCTAAATTAAATTCTACAACTGATCTTGACGATAAAAAACCAAATTTGTTGAAGGTAGATATCTCAAAATTATCCTTAACTCGATTTTTGAATTTACGATTTTTTCCATGATAAGAAATGAAATCATCGACGACATTATCACATCCATTCAAAAAAATACTAGACAGGACATATCTTTGCATGAAGAAACATCAGGATCTAAAAGTATGGGATCAAAACCCAGATATACATCATTAACAGCTGAATAGGTAGAATTGATTGAACTTACTATAATGGCTTCCATAGAATCAAATTTATTACTCGAAACTTCAGATTTGCCAATGATTTCTGCAGGGTTTTCATAGTGCCCTCTGCCAATATTTGGCTCATTAATGATTTCAAAGTGATAAAACAATTCATCAAGATAGCTGATTCCTACATCTTGCTTATACCAAAGATGGTCTATCAATATTCCCCTCAGCAACAAATATTTCAGTGCAAATTGAAATCCATGATTAACCAGTTTTGGTGAGGAGTATCCATGTTCTCGATGATATGGTTTGCTACATTCGAACTGTTCCTTGACTTCACCAATTTCTGACTTGCCAAAGAATTCTTCCGGGTTTCCAAATCTTTTTATATATCCTTTTCCTATGTTTGGCTCATTGATGATGTTAAAGTGATACAGTAACTCATCTAGATATTTGATACCTTTATCTTTCTTATACCAGTAATACTCAAGCATAACTCCTTTCAACATTAAGAATTTTAGAACGAATTAGATTTAGAATCAGTAATCGAATTCGAATTATTATCAGAAACTAATTTCTTTACACAGCCCTTACTCTTATGCCCAAAAGAACCACAAGCGAAACATCTGACTGGGTCGCGACAACTATTCGCATAGTGATTGAGATCCCCACATTGGAAACAATAATTCTTGCCCTTCCTTGAATCTATCCAATTCGATTTAGGTTTACGATTCAATTCTTGATTGCGAGATGAGGAATGATTATTAACAGCTTGAGCATAAGTATAAGGAAAAGAATTATTATAGAAGAGATTAGAGATTCCTGAAGACAAAGAAGGATTCGGGTGAAAATCTTGATTGAACGACGGTGAATTCAGACGGAAATTTTTAAAGGACACCATTAAAGTTTTTAAAATGGAGAATTGAATTGAAATTAATTCAAATTGTAACGATAGTTATAATATAATATTGAGAATAAAATGAAATGGAGAAATTAAATTTGGTTTAAATTGTTTATTTCCGGTAAACAATGTGTTTAGAGTTAAATCTTAGTTTAAAAATTTATTGTATGGAGATTTGGTTTATAAATTGAAAATATTGGAATTTTTGGTAATTTGAGTTAATAAATTAATCAAGTAATGCATTTAAACATTTAATTATTGAAATAAATATAAATTGATGAAAATAAAGTTTTAAAAACTTTAATTTGAGGATTTGGAGTGAAGTTAATCATTTATTGGATTTTAATTGAGCCAATGTACTAATATTGGTAATTATTGCCAATATTAACCTTTTATTGAAAATAAAAGGAGAAATATGAAGAAAATATGTATTTTATTAAAATAAAAGATGAAATATTGTCTGAAATAATATTTTGATGATTCAATAAAGTTAAAATGATTTGTTTGACAAAGAAAATAATTTTTGAACAAGTTGTGCTTTAAAAATATTGTTTTACACTAAAATAGTGTAAATTGTAAAATATTGTCAAAAATAGGGTTTTATTGTAAAAAAAATATCATTTTATAATTAAAATAAAATTTATTTTGTTCTAGTAACAAGTTAAATTGCATACAAATAAGATGTATACATTTTATTGGCTTTCAAATAATAGAATTTGTGCATATAGTTATAAAATAGGTAAAATGTATACATTCCTTTGTTATTTTTCACTAAGTATTTTTACACTTGGGCGCATTTGGGTATGAATTGATCCATTAGCCTATTACCTAGAACCTTATGGCTTGAGAAAACTACTGTACGTAGTTTTCATTTGCTCCATCTTCTCAAAGCATACCATACAGTAAATAAAAGGAAATAGAAAATTCATGGCTACCTTCAACTAAATCCAATTTCCACTAAAATTTGGTGCTAATTCAAGATGAGAATTCACTAGAATAAGAAAATAAAAGGTAATCAAACCCCAATAATCTATAAATTTCATCGAAGGTTTTGAATTAGGTATGAATTTACTGTAACTTGTTTTATTCTTTCTGCATGCTTCTTTTTCAGCAAGTAAGGGTGCTTAGAGCCTCTATTCTCCAACAAAGATCGTTGCTTGCTAACAAAACTTTGTTAAATCATCAAGTTGAGTAAAATTCACATTTGCTAACTGGAAAATGCTGCCTGTAAAGAAATCGCTCTGTAAAAAGTATACTGTATACGTTCATCTTGTTGTCTGTTGTTCTATTGAATTCCTTGTTTCTGGTTGCCAATTTGAGTGGCCATAACTCTTTGATTTTCAGTCGAATTGCTGCCGGATCTTTTTCGGATTGTAGTTTAGCTATCAAACTCTATGGTTGTCAATTTTCCTTGCAAAACATGATCGTTTGGTACTCCAATTTGTTGTTTAAAGTTCGATACGAAGAAGAAAACACCCAGGAAAGAAATTTCGTAGCCTGGGTCGACAGGTAGGTCGACCTGGAGGTCAACCTAGCCACCAGTTTGGGTCAATCCCCTATTAGCTCAAGCACAAGTTGTTGTGGGCTTTTGTTCGTTTGCTTTCTATAGTTTATTTCATTATATTTTGCCTTTGAATTACAATGATTTTATCATTTGTTTTGATGCAAATTTTGAGATGATTTAAATGATGATTATAGGGTATGATATCCATCAATGGATTAGCCAAGATTTGGAAAAATTTGAAATTTTAAAACTTGATTTGAATTCGAATATCGACTTGGAGTAATTTCTTCATTTTTCCTCGATTTCAAGCACTGTTTCTTCCAAATAAATTTTGAGAAAATTTCTAAACAATTTGGTTTTTGAAATCATTATTATTAAATATTTTCAAATCACTTTTAAATTATTTCAAAGTATTTTAAATATATTTATTTCCTATAATAAGGAGAAATTTCAATAAAATGTCTTCAAAATGATTTCAAAAAATTATTTTAAAATCCCGTTTTCTCAAGTAAACTATTATATATATAATATATATATTATTACACTTTTTGGATGTATGAGAAAGAGAATTAAGCGATTTAGTAAAATACATGGTATGAGACACATGAGTTTACTTTTTCAGTTAATTCCGGACTTGTACGATAGAAACCACTCGAGTATATTATTTTGAGATGATTTCTAGGATTTTCCATATTATGGCAAGTTTTGAGAAATTTTAATTTCTATATTTAGGAATTTTCCGAGTTAGCCTAAATTTGGCGAATTCTATGGTTCGAGATATCCTATTTAGGGGTATAGTCGATGAGAACCATCATGATGTAGTCATTGTACATGCCAATGAAATGAGGCATGGCTTTAGGATGATATTTCCTTTTTGGAAATATGGTTCATGAAAAACCATCATGATGTTCTATACTTTTCGATGAGATGAGATAAGTATGATGCCTTTTGATACTTGTTGATGAAACGAGGCAAGTCATGACTTTTTGAGATTTATGATGTTTTCTAGTGTGGCATCAACTAGTAGATAGTAAACCGCTAAGTGCGAACATGCGGTATGGGACACACATTAACAATTTTCGAGTTCCTATCTATGATTTTGTGACACATTCACGATGTGTACCAGTACTATAGATCTTTGGGTCATCACGATATTCTATGACTTCGGTCGTCACGATGTTTTACGACTTCGGTCGTCATGATGTATTACAACTTCGGTCGTCACGATGTATGGGTACCTAAATTATATATATATAGTACTGGTCTGAGTTTGGCACGTGCAGCATTGCTTTGGCATGCAATCAGGGATTTGGCTAATCCGGGGATTTTTATAAGTTTTGATTTGCTTCGATTTCACCATTTTGAGATGATGATTTTATTGTAGCCTTAAGTTAGAGATAGGCTTATATATATGTGTGTGCATTTTTATGGTGATTTCGATAATGAGGTTTTGAACTCGTATTAGAGTTCCATGATATTTGATTTTGAGGATTTTGATGCTTCTTCTGTGGATCATGAGTTTGCTAGATTCACTTATTTGAATTCCATTGAACATGAACCATTTATGACATGTTAAACCCTTTTATGAATTAACTATGTGTTCTATGAAGCTTCCACCCTTGGATGTATAAATAGACATTACTTATACTCTTCCTTTAGAATTAAAGGAATACTTCCCTTATGCACTCGTATCACTTTATCTTATACTAATATCAAGTTCTAGTTAGCCTGACCCATTTATACATTACTTGTGTCAGATCGAGTTGCAGGTTAGGTTGTTGGACCCCTTATGCTAGCTATATCTTTTGGACTTCTCCTTCACCTCTGGATAGATGGCTTTTTTGTGTGTACTGTATGTTGTATATATTCTTTCATGCGGATGTATGCATATATTGTGGTTGAATACCACTTGTGACGGATTGTATTACATTTGATGTTTATGTATGTATATATTATCTGTATTGTTGTTCTTTGACTTGTACAAATTAGAGCTAATCCACATGCAAATGGCCATTAAATCTTCATGCACACGTAATGGATGATTACTTTATGCTAATGATTACTTGGCCTCCACACTTCCTAAGAGGGTAGTTTGGGTAGTTTCCAAAAAATGAATTAGGGTTTCCAAACATGTATAAATACCCCTTATCTTCATGTAATTAGTCTCTCTTACTCTCTTCTTCTCTTTAGTTTAGTATAGGATCTCAAATAAAAGAAAGCTCTCTTTCTCTTTTCATGGCTACTAAGCCATTTTTATTTTATGTAATTTTCTTTCTTTTTTATTCAATTTAATACATGCACTTTTCTTTTACATGCTTATTTACATTCATGTTAGTAGTTTAGATTTACTTTTTATGCAAGTAGCTTAGTTTTTCTTACATTTAGCTCTCTTTTTCCTCTTCTTTTTATGCTATGTTGCATTCTACATTTGTTGAAATGATAACAAAAATGAGAGGCTAAACCTCTTCAATTTAGGGGTAATGAAGCTCTCTAATCATGTAGCTTCAACCTTTTGATAATTATTGCTCTCTTTTTGTGCTAAATGAGAATGCATGAAGTGGTTAACTTGTTGTTTTTGCTTTGAATTTGATAGTCTATATTGTTGACACCAAATAGGCTATGCTTAAACAATCATAAACAACAATTACCTCTTCATCTACATATGATTATGGTAATGAAGTGAATGTTGAAATTAAAATTTGATGGCATATATTTCTAATCAATAGTTAATAGGCTATGCTTAAAATATATTTCATTTTCAACTTATTGTCATTTTTCATGAGACTTGAATAGTGGTTTAGAGGTTGTGTTAAAGTTTGATGGCTTATGTTAAGCTAACTAATAGCACAAATATATTATACTTATGATAAACACATTATTTAAATTCACTAATGACCAAAAAAGAGAGATCATAATTTCATAATTTGTTGAACTATATGATCTAGAGAGTGGAATTATCTCTAAACTGTCATTTAACTCTTATATTTTTATCACTTTCTTTTTTATTTTCTCATTTTCTAGTTTAAACATTCTCTCGAGTTTGGTATAATTTGGTTGAATAGAGATTTAGAATCAACAATTCCCTGCGGATCGACCCGTACTCGCCATGTACTAACAATTGTACGCCGTGTGCTTGCAGTTAAATTTTATTATAAATTTTTCGGTTATTTTCTAAACCGATAGAAAATTCGTTGTTAAACAAGTTTTTGATGTCATTGCCAGAGAATTTGCTTTGATTTTAATTTTATATTCTTCGGATTATTTTTGTGAGATTTTATTGTGTGTTTGTGTTTGTTTTGTGTGTTAGTTTGCATTTAAAAAAATATATTTATGTGTTTGTTTGTAATTTTTGTTTGCATTTCATTTGTGTGCATGTTGTTCTAGTTTTCCATTTGCACTGCATTTCCTATTTTAAAAAAAAGTATTCACAATTTCATTTCAAAATAAATTTTCTTTTTATTTTCATTTTCTTTTACATTTACAACTTTTTTTAAAAAAATACAAAAACATACTGTTAATTGTACACTGTTTGCTGCCTACATTTTCTTACTACACTCTACTTGCCATTACTTCATTTCTGTTGACACTTCTCTCTATTAAACCCAACCTGACTGTTATAATCACTCAAAACATCTGCCTCGACGCATACCAGCAACAAAATCACCACAACAACTTGCAACACTATCCATCATCATCCCCAAACAACCACTTCACTGCTACTCTGCCTCAACACCACTTACCACTACCATCACATTTCAACAACCTTCAACAGTTCTGCCTGCATTCAATTCTATAACCAAGTAACAACCTTGCTACCACACTTATTCTCCACTCCACTGTCAATTTTATATACATCTTGCCTCACCGCCAACTTCTGGCCATACAACTACATACAAACACTATTCCTCCATCAACCCAATGCCTTCCACTGTCACTGCCCCTACAACCCTTACTTCCTTCTTCATCACCGACCAATATTCCATTCTATCATACAACTACGACCATTCTACCATCTCACAACCACCATTGCACAGCGCATACATATACATTCACATATACGATATTGCACTGCCACTACATATACACAAGTGCCACATACACCATTTCAACAACCTCATTTGCCCACTGCTGCGAACATTAACTTCTTTTTTCAACCCACCTCCACCTAACCATTCAAAGAACCACCACTATCTTAATACTTCATCACTGGCAACAGTTTACCCTCTTGCCTTACACCATCCCCTTCACAGCAGTACAACAACTCAAACCAGCACACTGCTTGCTAAATCACTATCAGTACACTCCATCACTGTTAATACATCATCATCCCTTCTCTGACCACGACATTGCTGCAACTGTGCACCTAACTACCCTCTGTCCACTGTTGCACAACCATATACCGCCTATCCCAAATCATTCCCACCTTGCTGCAGTTCCACTTGCCTCTCCATTCACCAAAAACTCACTATCACCATTCAACTCCAATCACCTAAATCACCACCTCGACACGGCAGTCAATCCCGCAACTACCTCGAAATAAAGGAAATAAAACTCAGTCGCGAATCCACCTGTCAAACATCACGAACCACTTCCGCCTTCATTCCATCACCTCCGCAACCCAATAACCCTAAAGTTGCAAACGAATCGAATATCCAATCATCTCCCTTCGCTGCCTACCTCCTCCACCTCACCACGGCTTTGATCACCGAAACACATAAACCCATATCGCAACCTACGCGCTATGATTCTTCAGATTATTAAAAAAAATATCTTCAGATTATTAAAAAAAATTAGACATCAGTTGACCGATCAATCACTTCGTCAGCTTCACTATGATTCTTCAACTATCTCTTCAGATCTAACAAATGCATAAGGTAATCTTTATCCATAGCTTAAATAACATAGAAATGAGAACTTTCCTTTACATAGATGCTTCTAATAAGAAATTGATGACCTTGTAGCATGGAACTGTTTTAGACTGAAATTGCTTAGGTCTAGACCTAAAACTAGAATAACGGGATTTTGACAGCAAAATTATCATGAATGTAACTATTCTTTCCATATTTGTATAAATTAAAAAAGCACGTGTAATTTTATTGCTGTCAAACTCCAAAGAGTGCTCATTGGCGAAACGAGGAGGAGGATGGTGGATCCAAATGAGAAACTAAGGGTCCGTTTGGTTTCGTTTTGTATTTTGAGTTTTGTGTTTTCAAATTGTACTAAGAAATAGCAAGAAATAAGAAGAGAAGACTTATAATTCTT
The DNA here is from genome assembly GCA_030737815.1 of Allium fistulosum. Taxonomy (NCBI): domain Eukaryota; kingdom Viridiplantae; phylum Streptophyta; class Magnoliopsida; order Asparagales; family Amaryllidaceae; genus Allium; species Allium fistulosum. Next base: position 1,039,177,186 of record CM060902.1, on the reverse strand, counting down.
AGTCGTTGGAGCGACCAACGGACAACAAAAGAGTTTGATTGTTCTTCGTGCTTTTATTATCTCTCGAAACACGAAAAACAAAATAAACTTGTTTTCTATTTTATATGTTAATTTCATTTTTCAAAATTGTTTGTTTTTCAACTATGCATACAACAGACGCGTTTTCGTATAGACGAAAACACAAAACTAAAAACGACAAGCCAAACGGAGCTTAAGTGTTTGTAGATAAGTACAATATATATCCAGATTTGAGCAAAAAAATTATCTTTTCTCTAAGTTGCTAATTAACTCCTTTGAATTTGATGTAGGAAGGTACCTGAAATAAAAGAAAATAGGGAAAAAATCAAGAATTGGGTGCTTTTAAAATTTAAACAAGATCGATGGAATTTATAACCCTAATCCCATGAAGCCCGATCGATTCACCACCAACAAAACCCAGTCTTCAAGAGATTAGGGTGTAAATTTCTTGAACTCCACTGTAGGCATATATCTTCATCATGCTTATTCTGAAATATGTTATGCTTTGATCTGGATAAACGTACCCTTAATATATACACTAACACGTCACATAATTCCCATTCAGACTTAGTTATGTTATGTTGCAAAATATGAGAGTTGCGGTATTGCCATACGAGCCATATATACGTGCAAAATGCAATTTAGGCAATATCTCTACTTCTACACTTCCAATTGAATTTAGATTGAATAGTGTTAACTTTTGAATTGATAGGTAACGTTTCTGTCTGACAGGCTGGCCACGGTAACTTAATTCTAGCACATTTCCAAAGATAAGCATTAAATTTACAATGAAGAAATAAATGGGACATTGATTCTTGTTCATAGTTGCAAAGAACACACATTGGATCGACTAGGACATGTTTTTGAATCAGACAGTCCTTTGTGGGCAAGATATTTGACATTACCTTAAATGTGCAGAATGTGGATTTAGGGTAGTTGATGCCACCCAAACCCATTTAAAACATTAAACTTCATCAAACCTATGCCTCAGCGTATTTGTAATCACTTTCAATCCAAATTACCATCGTTGACACCCATACAAGACAAGAAATCTACCTCCAATGTATCATTGATTTTAATTGCCTCAATTTCGTGTTTGATGCTGCTGAGATAACTATGTCGGTCACACCTGCAACTTCCATTTTCGAATTAATTTTTTTTTTCATTATTGTCAATATAAATGTGGTATCACGATGAAATTGTTATTTTTAGGCTTTGCTAAACATATTTAGGAATACTCGTTGATTGATTTTATTTAAATAGTTTAAATTTAAGATATTTAATTAATTTATATGTATGTACATAATGTACAGTATTAAGAACAAGTGAGTAGAGCTTATTAACTATAGAAATTAGAAAAGGTTATGTAACGACCCACCTTTCTGACCCTAGGAATGACACTTAACACATCCTCGATATTCGTGTGCCGTTGCCCAAGCAGCAGAAAGATGAATCGTCGTGGGGTGAAATAAAGAACAGAATAGAAAACCTCAAAATGAAACAATAAAATAAACCATCACAGTCAATAGTACATCAGGTTACTCCTTAACAGGGAGTTATCAGAGCTACACAAAATACTACAAATCATCTTAGGCAGTTATAACAACCTGCCTTACATATGCTGGAAAAAAATATACTTACATAAATAAGATAATACGGCGGAATAGATAACTAAGAAGATGAAAGCCTCTTACTCGGACGTCATCTTCAAAGAGCCCAACAAGAAACCTGCTACTCTCGGACAACTCAAATAAAATGAGTAACCGAAAGTTTAGGGGAAACAAACAACTCGAGTCATACGATATGTCTGGTATGAATAAAGCTTTTTAAACAATAGGTGTAAAATTAAACACAAACATGTGAGACCGTGCCACTGAACACGGAATAGGTTCACTCTTACATAAATCAACATCCAAATGTAAAGAATGGATAAATAATTAAACACCTCAAAGAGTGGATGACTCTTCCCAATACAAATAAGGGAATAAATTTGAAGGTTTGAATCAAATAATAAAAGGAAAATCTCCAACAAATGACTAGGAATGTAACGACCCGTAAAATTTAACTGGTTTTAATTACGTTATTTATTGAAATTTTACGAAATTTTAAACGATAAAATTTTGAAATATAAATTGGATATTTGGAATGCGTCTAGTTAAACATAGCAACTGGTAAATTTTCGTCCGAAAATACGAAAGTTTATTTCGCACGTAAATTTACTTCAATTTAATCAGTAAAAAGCGATGAAAATAAAACGTTTTCGAAATCTAAATATTTTTATATAGAAAAATTCTAAATCGTCTTCTGAGCAAGACGCCATTTTTCGTTTTTCAAAATTCGGACTTCTTTAGCTCCGTCGATCTTATTTTCTGCATTTTTTCGCTAGTATATAAAAAAAATTCGAATTTCTATAATCCAATCAAATCGCTGATATCTGTATACCGATTTGATCGTATCGTCACGTTGATCTCTACGGTATGTTCACTTCTGTGCTTTATAGTCCAGTTCACTTTGTAATCCGCTAAAACAGTAACCTTACCGGTACCGACTTCGTGACTTTTGATTTATACGACCTTTCGTATCTCGAGCTTATAATTGTTGCAACCACTAAATATTTATTTTTACTTGAATTCACGCATTTGACATTTACTCTCCACTGGTTTCAATATTTATGTTGATGGTTCGTTTCCTTTCATTCTCTGGTTTCGTTCTATTCTTAGAAAATATATTAATTTTATCCTATCACTAGAGTCCTTTGCCTGCTTATTCGCAACCCTTCCTCCTTTGTTTCTTTTTCTTCCATCACCCCAGATCTGCACGCCCCATCAAAGCCACGTCCACCCTATTCCGCCTCCGCCTTAACTTCCAACTCACCATCCTTCCCCATCCCTCCACTACCGGCCTCCACCACCTCCACGTGAGCACACCAAGAGCCGGCCCACCAAAGTAGCAGCCACGCATGCCTCCTTCCCTCTCTCTTCCCGTTTTTCAAGGCCAGCCACCCCTCACGTCTCCATGTTTCAACGTCCACCAAGTCTCCGCGCCTACCACCACAACATCATCTTCCATCAGCTCCTTCCCCACCCTCTCGCATGAAGCCAACCTACATCCATCACGCCGAGCACCACCACACGCCTAGCAGCCTACCACTGCCCCTGCCCAAGCAATTGGACCCAAAGCCCTCCACAGCCTGGTCATAGCCTACATGTTCACTGCCTCCGTTCTGCTTATCGCCATCACCATGCGGCCAACCTCCAAGCTCTCTCGAGCAGTGCAACACTTCCATTCTTGTGCTTCGGCATAAGTAAGTCTGGTATATATGTGACTTATATTATTATTATTTTTTTATTTGTGTGTGAAAAGATTTGTTTAGTTATTTTATTTATATTATTTATAATTTTGCAGAGGCTTATAGCATGTAGTATATAAGTGTTTTCATCTAACAGTGTGTGTTTTATTTTAAAAATAGAACAAGTTATAGATATATAGAAGTATTATAATAGACTGTTAGTATGTAATGGTTTAAAGGTGAACTTTATATATATTTAATATCTGTTAGTGTGATAGAGTATATAGTTGATGTTACATATGCAGAGTTTCAGGCCGTGTTTTCATATATTTATAGCCTACTGTAAATAATATAAAGTGGTTTATATACTAGCTAGTTAGTTATATATTTCGAAGGTTGTTTTGGGTCTTATTTTATAAAGTTACAGTATATTTGGGTTTTGTAAAAGCTTGGGTTCATATTTTTATTTTGTTCACTTTTATATTGATTGCTGATGCTGTCATCAATCGAAAGAAAAGAAGAGAAATCTTAATAGTATTATATTATATTATATTATATTATATAAGATGTATATAGTCATGTTTGCATTATCAAGTTAGTTTATATAATATGGTTACGAAGGTTTAATATTTGGTCCGTGTTTTGAACATACGTATATTGATTATTTGTTTTAGAGTATATGGATATCTTGGTTTATTATTTAGTTATATATTATTGGTTGAGTCATACATTCGTTAGTTATATGTGTAGGATTCTCTGTTATATATTATACATGTGCCTGCATATGTTATTGTATACATTTGTTATATCAGCTTATATAGTATAAACATAAGTTTTAACAGTCACTTACATTCAGTGGCGGAGCTACATTTATGCCAGCTAGGGCCAATGCCCTAGTTGAAAATTTCAAAAACAATGCAAAAAACCTTAAATTCAGCATCTTGCCCTACCTGAAATCAACTTCTAGGCCCTAGCTGAGATCAACTTCAGTCCATTCCGTCCAAACATCACTTCTTGGCCCTAGCTGAGCTTCAAAGCTAGCTCCGCCACTACTTACATTAAATTATATTGTCTCGGGTATGTATTTACGCAAAGACTAGATGATATATGTTCATACTTGTTTTTTTAAAATGGGAAGTATTTTGCATTTATACGTATGTATTCCAAATTTATAATGTATGTATATGTTGATTTTATGTATATTTTAATTCGGAACAAAGGATTTGAAATTCGTATGTATATTTGAATTTAAAAATGAGTCGAATTATAAAAGGTGATTTTTATATAGTTATATATCTGTTCACTTATACCAATTTTCTTCATCGACCTCGTTCTAATGAGTTCCATCATTTTCTGTTTATCAGCTTTGATCGTTGAATTCGTGTCGATTTGCTCTGCTTGGATTTGTAATCTAATTTTGGGGTTCGTATCAGTGTGCGTATCTGTGTCATCTTCTGTATTCTCTAGCCTCGAAAGGTGAGCAATCACTCACGATTAATGTTCTTTTATTTATTAAATCTGATTTCAATTGAAACGACAATTGAAATATGCTACTGTTATTTATGCTATTAACTGTATCAGTTCACCTGTGATATCTGACACCATTATCTGTTAATTATTTATGCGATGATAATACAGTTTGGCTGATAATTGATTGATTGTTGATGTTTAAATTGGACGTTAAATTGTTAGTGTTAAATGATAAATAGTATGCAAAATTGAAATGGATATAGGATAGTTAACGATTTTAAAACTGATTTATATGTTAAATTTGATTAGTGGAATATGACCCCTTTTAATTGTTAAATTAATTGACATGTAGAATAGTGATAATTACACTTTGAACCATCGACGTATATTGGATTAATTGTTGTAGTGTAAAATTGAAATTGAATGACAAGTGAAGAACCCTTTAAATATTAATAATCTATAATCTACATGAAATGATAGTGTAGATTCTAGAAATAATTATATTATTTCGCACAAATAACAATGTGGCTTAATACGGTTATTTCAGGATTATTTGAATTGATTATTGAATTGTTATTGATTGTTGTTATTGCTTGTTTATTTACTTTGACACCATCCCAGTTATCACACTGCAAGTTCCCTTTGCTATGCTTTGATTTTGAATTGAATTGGAATCGGGTTGAAATGATAAATACCCAAATTAAACCTTGACCTAGGATAGAGAATTAAATAAAACTCGATTGGTCAATAATTTGATTTAAAAATAAAACGAAGATTTTATTTGAATAAATAATATGGTTTTGAAATGAAGTTGAAATTTGAATTTTTAATGAAAGGAAAATGTTAATATTTAATAATCTGAAACAGAATATTAACAATGTAATTGATGAAAGAACAATGTTTAATTTGAGAAATGATTGAATTAAGTTTGAAATGATTTAATAATTAAGTTTGAAATTATAATTAAGTTTGAAATTATTAAACTTTGAAATTATTTAATAATTAAACTTCGAAATTATTTAATAATTAAGTTTTGAATTATTTAATAATTAAATAAGATTGAATTATTTAATGATTAAATTAAATTGAATTTTTGAATAAGTGAATTTTACTTCGTAAATAATTGAAATTGAGTTTCTTTATTAATTAAGTTTGGAAAATCATTTAAGTAAGTAAAGAAGTGAAATTGAATTTCTTTATCAAGAAATAAAATGTGATTTATTGAAATTAATGTAAGACTTGAAATTTAAAGAATTTGATTTGATGAATTTAATTTAATTCAAATTGTAAGTTTTGAAATAAGGAAGTTGAATTTAAATAATGGATTTAATGAATTGGAAATCTAATAGAAATTGTTTTGAATGGCAAATTTACTTAATGAATATTGAATGAAATTGATAAATGAATTTAAATTGATTTGAATGTTAAATTAAATTAATTTAAATGATTATGGAATGAAATTTATATATGAACTTGAATCAATATTTGAATTGTTTTAAATAAAAATTGAAATTGAATTATGGAGTTTTGAAATGTAAGTTGGAAGTTTTGAAACGTAAATTTTGGAAATTGGTTTAGAAAGACAAATGAAATGTTGATTTACAAATTTAATTGAAATTGTAATTGATTTGGTTTTGAAGTTTATTAAACGACCAATCGGTGTAATAATTACGAAAGTTATTAAAGAGACCGGAATCGGTTAGGGACATACTCACTGTCTAAACCGAAAACCACTTTAATAACTGTACGCGGAGTGTGATCCAGAATGAAGTGGTTGGAATGATGTACGTGATGACTGAAGAAAGAGAACGATAATGGATAGCCTTGACACTTGTGTCAAATTGGAAATGACTAAAACAGGAGCCGTGCCGGGCCAAATGGAGGTCAACTACCTCAAGCGAACACACTTCTTCGAACTACTCATTACTTGTTGTCGATTGGTGCACCCTTGATTTTGGGAGTGTTGTTTCGCGGTGTTGCGGTCGCTGCGGCGATGCGTTCTCACCAGTCCGGATCAGGCAAACGGTAGTTTCACTACCTTGGGTATTGCCTCATGTGCCTTGTCATACTTGTATCCCTGTATACGCGACCACTACGATTTGTTTTGTGTTATACCTATGGAGTACTCCCTGATAGCCCACTAGTTTACGGTGAAGTTTACAGTGCTGTATAGACTATAACACTTGTATAAAATGTGTTAAGGGGGATAATGGTAACGCCTTAACGCTAGTTTGATATTTTATATTACTGATAGACATTATCTACTTATCGTACACTACTACATAGTAGATAGTTTAACGGATCCTTAAAGGATGGTTATTCCAAACATCCTTTGAGTTACTTGTATTTCAATTGCTATTTCACTTGAGTTGGATTTATTGATATAAGAATGTTAATCCTGACTCGAGTGTTTTGTGTTTTGCTTTACGCTCGGGTCAGACTGAGTGTACCAGTATTCGAGACTCACCTTTGGAGTTGGAGCTTTGCTTGAAGATCCAACCATCTATTCTGCTTTCAGTATTCGATGATTCCAGTGATGTATTCTGATTTGTATCTGATGTATCGTATTACTCTTCCGTTGTATCTGGTTTAACTCTGATGTAATTTATATATTTATATAGTAGCTTCATGAACTACTATCTCTTTTACTTCCGCTGCAATTATTACTCTGTGTTTGTGATCTGTGATTATTTATTTACTGTATATGTTCAGTTTTGCCAAATTTAAATTAACAGTTCGGTATTTTGAATTATTCAAGTCCGACATGTGCGGATGCGAATAGTCCAAAATAGCGGGTCGTTACAAGGAAGGTGCACCACCCTTAAAGCATACCTCTAGTAATATACTTCTGAGAAGCTCATATACTCTGTGACACTTCTCGGATAATACCAAGCCGGACCCTGCCAAATCTTACCAAGTATCTGAATATTTCACATCTAATAGCCTTACCAAATCCAATCTAGATGAGATGTGAAAGAACCCTAATGGGAGGAACCCCACATAGCTTGGCTTCCTCTCGCGCTTTGGATTTAGTCATTTCCGACAAAGGATATCAATGCTCGATGGAGCAACACATCATCTTAGAATGACGATAATAAAGAAGCTGAAGTAACCAATAGATGAGAAACCAACTATCGAGGGTATAAAACAATCGTATATGGAAATTAAGCCTTGTATACTTATCATCACTCATCGAATTCAAACTTGTAATACTTGATTAACAAATAATACCGAACAAGTCAAGGTAATGTTACCTCGAAGTCATGTCCTATGATTATTCTTAACTTTCGAAATAGCGACAGGTATACTTCTTCGATGTTTAGTGCTAATTATACAAGTAAATCATTTCCTTACAAGTGAATCGCTTTACGGAAATTAATTCCTTTCCATAAACAATTCAAACTTTTTCTTTCAAAAAAAACCCGAACTCGTGCTTGGGCTTCACATTACAAGTATTAGCTTCAAAACACTTTGTTAAAAGAGTTTACTAACTTTGAAACATCATTATAAAAGGATTTAATAACTTTCAACATCCTTATTTAATTGGATACTTCGCTTCAACTATCATGAATGAGAATAATTTATTATCTTTAAAATTCATTAATCAATTTGGATAATTGACTTCAAAATACCCTTTAATTAAAAAGGTTAATCACCTTTAAATTAACAGAATTGATTAAATTAATTAATTAAATTTAATCTCATTGATTACATTAATTAATTAAATTTAGACATCATTAATTAAATTAATTAATAATAAATAAATATCATTAATTAAATTAATCGATTTAACACATAATTAAAGAAAAGATTAATTAAATTTAAATTAATTAATCAAATATAAAAGTCTTTAATTAAAAGGAGTTAATTTATTTTAATCATCATTAATTAAAATGATTAATTAATTTTAATCCATCATTATTAAATAATTAATTAACCTTGATCATCATTAGATAAAATGTTTATTAAATTTTAAGTATCATTAACAAAGTAATTAATTAAATTTAAACATATCATTAATAAGTTAATTATAAATTTAAACTCATCATTAATAAGTTAATTAATTAAACTTAATCCTTATTAATTAATTAATTATATTTAAAAATATTTATTAAAATAATTAAGTAAATTTGAAATCATCCTTATTTAATTACTTTATTAACTTGTAAAATAAAACCTAAGCTCTAGAAATAAATCGAGAAATTTCGATAATGATATGTTTGTCAAAAGTGCCGATATAGCGATAGTAGCTATACGGACACTTCGACAACTAATTTCATGTCACTTTACTAACATCTACACATCACATAACTATAAGCAAAGCATAATACAAGGTACTTTACTATTATAAATAAGTAGAGAACATTACTTAGAACATAATTAACTATCACCACTAATTTTTCATATTACTAACTAACTAACAAGGTGTCCACTTTTAAGCTACAAACCAACAACTAGGATGCCATCTTTTTTAAAACCCAAACCAATAACCAAACAAAATATCATGCAAAACCATAGTAAATAGCAACTAATAATATGAGCTATATATTAAAGTTAAAATCTTTTGTTTGAAAAGTGAGATTTTACTCATTTAAGTGCTATGAAACGAAGTCGAATTATCGCAACTCCTTGCCCAACACTCGGTCCTCCTTCTCCTACACCAAAGCTTGGATTTTTGGGCACTTAGTGGGCTAGTTGAATTCGGCCAAGATGGGAATAGGCTCGGCCTAGGTGGAAATAGGGTCTCAAGGTCTTGTTTTTGAGGCGTTATGTAATTTAGAGTGGAAAGGAGCTAGATTTAGTAATATATTTAAGAAACAAGTGGAAAAAGAATGTATTTTTTGATTTTTAAACTTAAGATGCCATGGAAATTTCGAAAGGAAGGTTGAGATAAGAAAGATGGAGTAGGAAATGAGATAAAATGAAATAGGAAATTAGGAAATTAGTTTTTATATGAAATGTACTTAGCATATTACTAAAATGCCCTTAGAGACACTACCCTCCATCCTTTGCATGCCACCTCACTTCATTATCCCATCCTCCTTCATTTCACATGAAAATAGGTGGGTTCCCTTTATTTTCTTCAACCATGCCATTGAATGCTAAGTACTTTAGTGTATAAACATGTTTTACTATATTTCACAAGGCATCTTTATGGAATATTCCATTTTGTTTTTCATGAAATGTTACAACACACACACAGATATATATATATATATATATATATATATATACTTAACTACATTCATACATGTAAATACACGTGCCCTAACTTTATTCATATGAGTGTGTATATGATACACCAATGTGCACAACGTTTTTCGACAACTTTTCGACACCAAAGAGTCGAAAATTCGAAAAACGATTTCCGGTCACATTTTCTATTTTTCTTCGAACAAAATATTTTTGTAAACTATTTTGATAAACTATTTCACCATCATTATTTATTATTTCAAAGAGTTTTATTTTAGTTATAAATCCGTTAATTAATTATTTAAAAATATATTAAATATCCATATTTTTAAATTATGGGTTGTTACAGGTTAGTATATGTATGTAAAATGATTGGTAAAAATTAATAGAACAGCGTGACTAATTTTAAATCATAAGCTCTATAGGGATGTTTTAAATTAGGGTATCACAAGCAACTTAAGGAGAGAGGAAAAAATTTCTAGAATTAATGAAAGCTTTTAAAATTATTTTCATTTACCATTGTCTAATAGACCTAATGAAAAGTAAGTTGCGAACCTTGGTTTCCAATTCCCTCATTTTCCTTTCTCCCCTCTTAGTCGTAGCATTATATGTCATCCACTTCTTACTATTTTTATGTAGTATTATTATTTAACCATTTGTAAATTATAAAACCTTGGTCCTTTCATGTACAAATCTCTACGTATTTAACCCTTTAAATAAATGGTAATCCACTCAAATTAAATTCAAATTTATCCATTAGTAACGTAATCTTTTTCATTACACAAATGTTCAATCTCCTTATTGGACAAACTAATGAATAATAGTTATCAAATTTTATTTAGATATGAATTTAATTAATCTAAATATTTGGACTTAAGTGCTTAGCACTAATGGGGAACTTTGTAAATAATCATAATACTATAAAATGTAGGTATTTTGGCTGCAAACCCACTGAATAAACTAACAAAACATTTTGAACCATTCTTAAAATGATAACTTATAGTGTTTGAAAAAATATGTGTTAGGAATAAAGAGAGGGAGAAACCATCAAGAATTAATGAGAAGGTTGGAAAATTCCTCTTCCTTATTATTTATCTATTAGATATTATTGTGATAAATGGAATATAAATTTTTGTATATAATTTTTGTTATGTTGTTTATTTTTTATTCGAATCATTTTTTTTCAATTTTGTCAATAACGGTGTGGTATTCATGTTGAAATGATTATTTTTAGAATTTTCTAATAAATCAAGAAATGTTATCTTATTGATTTTATTTAAATAGTATAAATTGAAGACAATTTATTTAAATGTAGGATGTAAAATCATTAGTTAAAGTAGAATTTATTAGCTATAGTAACTAAAATGTGCAAGTGTTTAAATGTAAAATGTTTGGCATAAACTAATAAAAAGTGTGACTAAATTTAAAAATCACAAATTATATAATGCTATTTGAAAATAAATATCATAAGAGAATTAAGGAGAGAGGAGAAAATGTTAAAATTTACAAGAGCTCTAAAATTCTTATGCTTCACTATCATTTAATAGATAATAGATATATTTAATAGATTTAATGAAAAGCGTGATGTGACTTTTGGTTTCCAACTCCCTTATTTTCTCCTTTTCTCTCATAACATTTTACGTCATCTACTTTGTATAATTATTTTTTTATGTAGTATTATTAGTTTGCTTTCTGTATATTATGAAAACTTTGTTCTTTCATGTACTTATCTCCATTTATTTAACCCTTCAAATAAAAGGTGATCTACTTAAATTAAAATTAATTTTCTCCATTAGTGAGGTAATGTATTCTATTGCATAAACTATTCAACCTCTAGAGTGTTAATCTACTTTCATTCTTCCATAAAGAATACCAATATTAAATTAGCAATTAATGGTATACGCATCTCTTTAAAGTTATATGCATTTCTTGTCTGTAATATAAAAAATCTCCAAAGCCTTTTTACACGTAATTTGACAAAGAAAATTAATCAAACTAATCATCGCTTTTGTTTATGTTTCTTACTAAATTCACTTAACCTCCTTTCATATATTTAGTTTTCATTTGGAATTGTGTTTTGCACTCCAAATAATATAATTATGTTGATTTTTCCGTTCTAAAGTTGATAACCATAAAACACAACTAATTTTTTTATGTTTATTTCTTTTATTTAGAATTGACTTTTTTTATTTCTATCTGAAATGTTGTAGGTTTTAGATTGGAATAATACAATCACGCATTAAAGAAATGAAATAATAAATTTCAGATGATTTTTCAATTTTATGGGAACTTATCTCTATTTATCCAATTTAAGATTTTTCATTACAAATTTAAAATTTAAAATTTATTATTAGTATTATTATTTTCTAATCACCTTCCACTAATTTAGTTCTAATTTTGATTTTAGTTTTACATTCTGAGTAATATATATGTATCGAGTTTTCTTTTCTATAATTAATAAATATAAAATGATTTTTATCTTATTTGTGTATTTTTATTTTTTATTTTTAGGATAGCCTTTTTCATTGGTACCAAATTAATTTTAAGTTGTAGATTGAATTATTTCAATAAATGTTTGATCTCTATCAAATACTAGTATAATCCATATTTTACTCGATGCGAATACTTAATTATCCTTAAGTCAAGGATTAACTTTACTTTTAGCTGCCAATAAAATCTCATACTTCTACGATGAATACCAACATTAATCTAGCAATAAATGTTACATGTATATCTTACCTATAACCTGAAAAGCTCTAAAATCTCTTTTATTTTAGAAGAGAAACTCAATTCATTAATCATTTCTTAATTTCTTAATAAAATCACTTAAACTCCTCATATATATTTAGTTCTATTTCCGATTGGAGTTTTACAATCTTAGTGATGTAAATGTGTCGACTTTTTCATTCTACATATGATTTGAGTTTTATATTTTGAATATATATTGTTATACGTCTCTTAGAAATAGCAAAATATTATGATTGTTATGATTCACTAGATAACTTTATTTAGTATAGATAGATATTAAATGATATTTTTTCTTGAACCTGTTACATGAACTGTTATTAATTACAAACATTTACGAATTTTAAGACTAATTTTCTTACTATAATAGTGTTAAACTACTACGAAAACCCTTTTCCTAAGTATTAAAAAGAAATCAATGTCAAAATATACAAATATATGTGTTACAATATATTGAATTATATCTATTATTTTATGTTTTAGTTACAAGCCAAAGGATAAGTTCATACTATTTGACTTTTTGGCGTTTACTGCGTCATAATATCAAATCCATAATTAGTAACGTATTAAAGTACAACCTGCCTCATCATGGCAAATCCATAATTATGTTTCCTTCTTACCTTTCCTTTATTTACTATAATTATGAATTTATTTTCCTTCTTTTATTTTAAGGAGGTTGATGGATTTATTAATACACGGGTACTATAGAATCTTCCATTATTTGGTAAATCTATTAAAGGTTAAATAAACTATTTTTTTCCTTTCTTAAGTTTTATATCTAATGTTGCTTTCATTTTTTTTGTTATTGGTACAATGATGGATTTCATTTACTTATTTTATAGGCATAATTTTTTTTATTAATATATAGATACCAAATAATCTCCAAATATTTTGTATAGTTTATAAATGGTAAAGTCGATGATTTATTCATTCTTAAACATAAGTGTATAAGAAAAATCATATGAAATTTAATCTTTTAATTCTACTCATTGATTTAATTATTTCGGCCTAAAGTCGATCCTAAATAAAAGAAATAAACATAAAGAAATCATCCATGTTTAATAGTTACCAATTTTAAAGTGGAAAACTAAATATATTTACATTACTAAGAGTGCAAAACACAATTCCGAATGAAAACTAAATATATGAAAAAAGGTTAAGTGAATTTACCAAGAAACAAAAACATAAAGAAATGATGATTTTTATTAATTTTCTTTTCAAAGTTACATGTAAAGAGGCTTTAGAGATTTTTATTTTCCATGTAAGAAATCCATATAGCATTAAAGAGATGCATATAGCATTAAACACTGATTTAATATTGGTATTTTTTATGGAAGAACGAAATTAGATTAATACTCTAGGGATTGAACATTTTATGCATTAAAATCAAGTTGTGGAAGAAAATATTAAGTAAAAGAATATTCAAATAATAAATTCCTGACCAAGTTTCAAGAAAATATATAAATGTACAAGTAGCTTATTTATTTTGGCTATAGTAGATAACTTCTTTTTTTAATTTAGTTGTAAATATTTGCTTTATAAACTTATAATTCTTATTTAAATGTGTAATGTTATCTTATTTGACCAAAACTTATTTGTTGTAAACTCTAATATTATCCACCATATTCAACCTATGGTTTAATTTATTTTTTATGTGGTGATTTTAATAGACCACGATTTCCAATGAATGCATGGCTATCACCAATTTTTGGGAGATCCCACGAAACTATAAGGTAATCTAGTTCTTACAAAGCACGTATAATGTTATATTAATATGAATTTCTATAGTTTAGAGATGTATATAGATAATTATGGATTAGAGATGTACGCATTTATAATGTTTATAAGTAAACCAATTTAAGAATAGAAGGATCATATTAGACTATATTGTCATTCAACTGATAAGCTTCTAATTTATATAATTAGAAGATTAATAAAAAATTAATATTTATCATCCTTTTTTATTGAATTTAATGAGAGGATCAACTACATATTAGTTTCTTTTAATGCTTGAATTAGATTCTACTTTTGTTTCAGTATAACATTTCATATTGCACTGGATGAAAATTGCTTTTTAGTTTTTCTTAATTACATATTTTCCAATGAATGAATTTATTAAATCATGTTGTATAATTTTTATTACCAATATTTTCACATTTTTTTCCAAAATAGAATCATGCTCAAGTAGTTGATTGGGATCGTTAAAGCAAGAAGATGCATAGTTGAGGAGTCAACTTTCTTTAAAAATCCAATATAGTGAAAGTGATATGCTAAGGGCTAAAGTGTACAAGATTATTAGTTCATAATTTATGGTGCTACTAAACCACACTTTGATTTTCTCTTATTGGTAGCATGTCTGAGAAATACCAACAAAATATTGTTTTGCTTCATAATACTATTAACGGTGCTTTGGACCACAATTATGCATATTTATTATTTAAAAAATTACCTATATTCCTTAAATAAACAACTAAATAAACTTAATTCATCTTCCTCCCTAATTTTAAAATAATATCGAATACATTTGTAATCAATTCACTCAATAGCCAATAAGCAAAAATCATGAGAAGATGCTTCAATGAATCTATATGACCTATTTAAATGAAAACTATAGTATATTTATTTAAATAGTCTAAAACTCAAGTATTTTAAGTGTTGCACTTTGAATTTTATAACCTTCACAGAATGGAGTTTTTAAAAATATAGTTATTAATGAATATTTAGATAAAATCATTTTTAGTATATTATTTTACTTTTCCAGAAATAGGTGTGTGGTGGCAATGTTATAGTGGACGATATTGAATTTCGTTAATAAAGTTCTAATGATCAGCGTTTCCCATGAATTTCATTTAGTAAAATTATGTTTTAATTTCCATTAATTAATTTCAAAATATGAAATATAACTATAGTATTAATAATAATATTTTTTAAATAAATATATTTGAATTAGAGTGGTATTGATAAGAACAAAATGATATGTCATTAGTAACGGGCATTAATTTTGCATGGTCTATAAACTAAAATGATGACATAGCTCCCAGTTTGAAGGCCAACCGGTGAAACTTTATATATGTGGTTTGATTTTTGAAAAAATCATTACGTTTGAGTCATTTTATGCTTTTAGTTTAAACCTAAACTCTTAGATTATAAAAAATTATTTTGTACAAATTTAGTGAAGAAGAGTTGTAATTTAGTTAATTTAAAATTTTGAAAACATGTTTATTTCTTAGTTTGGTTGTTGATGATATTATAAATGAATGTTATCATATGTTCCAATCTTTCATATTAAATTAGATAATTGTTATTGAATGGATATACCCATTAACAATAGTTAATTCATATTAGGATAAAAGGTCATTAATTCTAGAATAAATATATAGTTAGTTCCCTATTCAAATGGGAATCAAGTTAGAAATATATAATTAATAATGAACTAGAGTTAATTCATTAATTCAATGTCGATAAAAAGAGAGAAGTATGAATGGAATGATAAACGTGAAAAAACATTCTTGAAATTCAAATAAATATTAACTATTTCACATGTTCTTGTTATACTTTAAGGCAATTAAAATCTTGTTGTGTATACCGATGCTTAAGGTTTAGAAATTGGAGCAGTGTTGATGCAAAAAAGAAAGAGTTGTAGCATATGCACCGAGACAATTATGGCCTAATGGAGTAAGATATGCAACTTATGATTTGGAATCGGCGGCAATTGTGTTTATTTAGAAGATTTGGCATTGTTACCTTCTATGAGAGAGATTTGCACTCTCTATTGACAATAAATCAATCAAGTATTTATTCTTAGAAAGAATTTAACATCCACCAACAATGATGGTTGGAGTTTTCAACCGCTTACGATTTTTAGATTCAATATACCCCCAAAAAACGAAATCAAGTATCAAATGCATTAAGCCACAAATATCAAATAGTTGCACCCATGTGATAGCATAATATCAACTACTTGAAGCACTGGCTAACTATGAAAACCAAGATAAAAGCGAGAAATTAACCCATGTATGATATTGGCAAGTATTGAAGCAATGGCTAGTATGATCGAGCGAATTTTCCTAAGTCAAAAGGATGATCATTATTGATCGAATCCATTGTTTGGAAAATGGAGTAGAAATGGATAATTTAGAATGTTTTGAGCTCAACTCATCAAGTTGTTTAAGGATAAATGGTAGATTGTACATGTCGAATGTTGGAGATCTTCCTAAAGAGTTTATGGATGAATGCCATTATTCCAAATACACTATGCATCCTGGAGGTAGCAAAATATATCAAGACATATAGTATTCATCTGGGAAGGCATAAAAAGAGACATTAGTGAATATGTGTGGAGATATGTAATTTTTCAATTGGTTAAATCAGAGCATCAAAAACCCAGTGGACTACTTTGACCTTTTGAAGTACTATAATGGAAATGTGATCAAATTTCTATGGATTTCTTGATGGTTTATCATGCACTAAGCAAGGAAGGAAAGAATATGGGTTATAGTTGATAGATTGATGAAGTACACTCATTTTATACCAGTATGAATGAAAAGAAATGTAGCAATTTTGGCTAAGACATATATGAAGCAAATTGTTAGACTTCATGGCATACTTACAAATATTATATTTGACGGAGTCCCTATATTTTCTAGTGCATTTTGGAAGAGTTTACAACATGTATTGGGAACTAAGTTGATTCTAAGTATTGCTTACCATCCCCACATAATGGACAAATCGAGAGGGTTATTAAGGTATGGGAGGATTTATTACAAGCTTGTATACTAGATTCTAGTGGATCATGAAAGATCATTTACCACTTGTTGAGTTTGCTCAATAACAGTTACCAATCTAGTATCGGAATGGCCCCATTTAAAGCATTGTATGGAAGAGATTGTTGTTCACCTAACTAATGGTTAGAAACGGGTGATAAATTAGCTTTGGTTCTTGATATAGTTCATGAAGCTATTGAGAAAAATGAACTGATACGAGATAGAATGAAAATGGCTCAAGACAGATAGAACTTGTATGATGATAAAAGACATAAAGATTTGAAATTCTCTATTTGAGAGAAAGTGGTTGTTAAAGTATCACCTATGAAAGGTGTCATAAGATTTAGTGAGTTGCCAACTTAGCATCAAGAAATATTGGCTTGTGTTATATAATAGAAAGAGTGGTAAGTTTGCCTACAAACTTGAATTACCTATTAATTTTTTAGGAGTACATAATGTTTTTCACATTTCTCATTAAAAATTATGTACATAACATCGATGCAATGTTGGAACCAAGGAAGACCAAAGAGTTGAGCATCGAACTTCATATGACTTACATTAAAGAACTTATTTGTATCATTGTGACTAATACAAAGTAGCTTAGGAAAAAATTGGTACCATTAGTAAAAGTCCAATGGTCCTATGATGTCAATGATTGGGCTTGAGAGACCAAAGAAAGGACACAATAGTTTTATCCCAAGTTGTTTGGAGCTGAGCTCAGAATTCGGGGAATGTTGTGTATTTCAGTTACGTATTTGTTATTATAACCTACATATATTTGGATGTTGTGTTGATTGTGATGGCTACTATGTATGATTGGCGTATTATGATTATTTTGATACATAGCTTATATACGAGTTGTAAAGTCCTCCTTATTTATTAAATTGCAAGGATGCAATTTTTATAAAGAGGGAGGATCTGTAACAACCATATATATATTATTTTGATAAAAATGGCTGAATAGAGATGATTAGGTATAAGAGAGTTGATTTAAAATACCAGAATGTCGTACAGACTTTCGTGAAGAAATGTAATTTTAGTTGATGTTTGCACCAAAAGGTGGCACAAACACCTAAATGAGTATAGTAGAGAAAAGAGTGAAGAAAGTAAATAAAAACAAGAAATAACAAGACAAAAAAGTTTTATAGTGGTTCGGCTAATCATTGCCTATGTCCACTTAGGTTTGTTGCTGATTTGGTTACTATTCACAATAGATGTTCTTATGGATCGGTATGAATCCTCAAGAATGCAAGATATTACAGAGAAAATTGTTAAGAGAGCCAAATGGTCCCTTGAAATGATCCCCCAACCTCCTAATTATAGATGTAGGTCGTCTGAAAGCTCTCCTTCATAATCTCCACCATGTTCTCCACATCCTAGTAGCAGTTAAGCTCGAGAAAACATGGCCATGTCAGCAAGCGTGATGGATCAGTACCGATCCATAGGCATGGATTGGTATTGATCCATGAGATCATCTCATGAACCTCTTCACTTGGTTTGCTTTGATGAGACTTGTTGTTATCTTCATGTTTTCCATCCTGATTACGCTGTTAAAAGTTCATTTTTGGGTTAACAAGATGGATTGGTGGTAGAATGGAGTTCCTGATTTTGAGTGCTTGAGATGCTTGATAATAAAGTATACATGATATATCCAATGAAGCTTGGAATGGGCTACAATCACCAATGATTATAAGTAGAGGGAGCTCGAGGTGTTTTGGATGGAGTTGTATGGATCGGTACCGATCCATCGGCATGGATTAGTACCGATCCATGCCTTTGTTTGAAAGTTGGACTTCGGTTCTAGTACTTGAAGCAGTGTGATGTGTGGACCACTTTAGGAGGTTGTTTGTATGTTGGCAACCTTGTCTCTTGACTCTGTTTAGTATCCTGGATTCCTTCTTGATCGATGTAATTCGTTAGATTATGGCCTGGTCAAAAGGCTGGATAACACTTGCCCCCCAAAGCATACCATACGAATGGAAGGTGTGCTTTGCTCAAGAAAAAATATTAAAGTTGATGCAACATTAGTAGTTGAATTCTCTAACTATCAACTAATTAAGCTACAACGAATCATCTTATTACTTTGGATTCACCTGTAAATCAAAGACTGTTCCAAACTATTACAGCAAAGGACTCGAGTCCTTGGCTGAGTGTCAGTCACAAATCATCATTACATGTTCCATGGAATCATCACATTTTATAGTATATCACGAATCATGAATGTCTCGTGTTCACCCAAGAGTCAATAATCATGTATTAGAATCAGTGGCTCAATAATTTCTATCTAGTTAGTGTTCAAAACCAAAGTCTAGTCTACGAGATCTCTGGGCCATGTATTCGATGACCGATTCATTCCTGATCACTCTAGATCGTTCATCAAATCTTTGAACTTTCCAGGCCACAAGTCCATTGTCGACCTCTCCGGATCATTCCTTGATCTCTTCGGATGCTAACCTAACCATCAATCTCTCTAGATTGTCAACTCAATCATTTATCCCTCCAGATCATTAAGTCAATCATTTATTTCTCCGGATCATTAGTTCGATCATCGATCTCTCTAGATTATCACTTCAATCCTTGGTCTCTCTAGGTCGTTCTTCGATCTCGTCAAACCATATAACATCCCATATAGGGTTCAGCCAGTCTAAGTTGTTTCTCGATCTCCCTGGACCATTTAATCATCCATTTTAGGATTCAACCGATCTAGGTCATTTCTTGAACTCTCCAAATCACTTATCATCCAATCTAAAGTTCGACCAATCTGTTTCTCAATCTTGCTGGATCGCTTTCGTCCAATCTAAGGTTTTACCAATCAAGGTCATTTCCCGATCTCATCGGATCATTTATCATCCAATGTAGGGTTCAAGTAATCTAGGTCGTTTCTTAATCTCTCCAGATCGTTCGTTATCCACTCTAGGGATCGATCCCTCCGGATCCTTGTTGAGTCCAATCCACTTGCTCTTCGGCAAGGGGATGCAACAACCAAGTAAATCCTTCCACTTACACTCTGGTCAGGGGACTTACCTTCGTACAAGCCCAGTCTGCTTACTCTCTAACAAGGAGCTTGAACCTTGCGGTCATTGCCCTGTTTCTCCTAACAAGACTACCATGATTAATATCGGTCGTTGCCTTCAAGTGGTTTGTAAAATCTTAATTAATTTCAAGGGGTAACCAATCCCTGTTGGTGTTTAGAAATTAGTATCAATTATCACATTCGAATGATTTTTTAAGTCACGTATTCATTCATGGAGTTCAAATTCAAAACATCAAGCAAACGACATAGCATTCATCTCATTAATCACCGCAGTTTAGCATCCAACCTAGAGCGTGGCTAGAGACCGATCGAGGTCCCATACCCGAGTAAGTGGCGTGGCTGTAATGTTGGATCTTTTTTGAAAGAAAATGCAAAGTAAGAGAGCCAAACCTGATTCTCTACCATCCCAATCAAGAGATAACTATCCTCGACCTGGATCTAATTAAGGCGGCTTCCATTTGTTTTACAGACGATAGTTGCTCTTGTCCCACCACTGCAGCTTAGCCTCTTACGTATTGTTGTAACTAGTTGTTCCTAACCAGTTCCTTGATTAGGTTACAAAGATGTCTACAATCATTTTTTTCATGCCCATCCAACTCGTGGAATAGGCAATACTTCTCGATCTTCTCTCTCGATTGGTAGGTTCCCTCTTCGTTGGTTTTCAAAGGGGATTTGCCCCTAGTATTAAGGTAAATCCTTTCCAGGGTTTCATTCAATTCAGTATAAGAAGAGAATTTTTGCTCTCTTCTCTGCCACTTCAGCCCTCCAAAGCCATCATCATCCTTTCGTTTTCCTTTATCTTTGCCAAATCATGCCCTAGACAATCCTCCGTCATCCAGAGCATTTGTAACGACCCGGAATTTTGGGTATTTGAAATTGGAATATTTAATTGATTTTAAATATTTAAAAGTTAATTTTTAACTTGAATTTCAAATATAACCATTTATTTGATAATTAAATTATTTAATTTCATAGTTGGAAAATTTGGGTAAATATGGAATCTAGAGTTTCAAGCTTGTTAAAAATAATTTAAAAGCTTATAAAATTTATATTAATGATACTGAAGATGATAAAATTGTTAAAATTGTATTTGAAAGTGATTTGTTCAGTTTTAAAAATATAACGTTTAAGTTGACACTAAAAATAGCCTTTCGGGGCACAGTCTTGAAATTCGACGAAACCAGTTCCATTGGATCCGTAATAATGTGTTATTATTGGATTTCAAATTTCATAACATTTGGAATTATCGTTTGACCCTACGAGGGATAAACACGCTGAAATCTATATCGAAATTCAATATAATAACTAGGTCCAAAAAGCTATCTTCTCCATACGATCGAATTAGGACTCAAAACTTTTTCCATTGTGTTCGAAATAGGGGTATAACATTATGAACGCCTAGCGGCACGCCTCGACAGGTGATCGAGATTTTAGGCTTCATTTTTGAGACGATATAAAATTAAAATAATATAATTGTATATTTTGAACAGTCAAATGATTTCACATCAGTACCTTCCCCTTCAATTCAAATATCACCGTAGCCACTCCTTCACGCTAACTTCTTTTCTCAATGTCACGTCCCTCTCCATCTTTTTAACAGCTGAGTCTTCTTTTCATTTGAATTCAAAAGGATAAAAATGGACGAACAAATCGTTCAGACTAAAATTCACGAGCTTCCCCTTTTTCTCATGCCTCAATTCGAAAATGCGGCCTTCCCTTTTAGTCCGAGGATCGAAATTGAACGAAATTCGTTCGTAAATCAAAAAAAAATTATAAGAGCGGGCTTCAAATTTTTCGAATCGAATTCGTTTATGGACGATGGTCTAGCAAGGGCAGTGGAGTTCGACTTCTCAAGCAAGCGGCGCGGCATTGGAGAGGAAGTATGCTCGCGCGCGTGCATGTAGGAGGGAAAATCGGAATTGCTTTTGGGTCAGGCGTCGAGTGAGGTGGAAGGGGGGCGGTGGCTGATGGTGTACGATCGAGTTAGGTGTGCTCTAAAGTGGAGTTGCGAGGTGATGGAGGAGCTCGGTTGTTCGGAGATGAGGTTGCGTGCAGTCACCGTTCATTGGCCAGGCTGGGTGGCAGGGTAGTCGAATGCATCGAGGGATGGAGTTTAGCAGGTCAATGCGGGAATCGATGGTGAAGTTGCAAAATCGAGTAGGTTTCCTGGTAATTTATTTAACCTAAAATTATTTTTACTTAATCTAATTTTAGTTTGAAAAAAAAGAAAAGCAGATTCGTGAAAATAGGTCAAGTCGAAAAGGAAAAATAATAATATATTGAAGTAATTTTATAATTAAGTTGAAATCGTTAATTTATACACTTCAAAATTTGCTTGTACCAGGTTAAAACCGAGCAAATTGTATGCAATAGAATCTAGTGGGATCGATCAGCAAATTCAAAAATAAAGGTGAGTTAACCTCACTCGATTTTGGATTATAGCAAATAAAATTTAGGTAGTTAAAATTAATTATTGATTGATTGTTCGGGTTGATAAATTATTATCAGTTGAATATGTTATTATATATATAGTTATATATATGTATATATATTGGAGTGATTGATATTCCCGCATTATATAACGGATGAGACCCTATGCACCGCGCATAATAGCGGATGACCCTATATACCGCGATATCCCCCTCGAAGTGGGATTGGTATTTTTATATCGTGCTAACATCTGTGGATGTAGGGAAAATAGGTTGGAGGGATCCAACGGGATTCCTCAAAAATGTTGGAATTATTTTCATATGTAGTAATATGATTTATTTGAATAATCTATGATATAATATATATGAAATTGTTTTATTGGATGCTATGATATTGCTGGATATATTTTTGGCATTTTAAAAATATAAATATTGAATTTTTAAAATGGAAATAAAAAGGAAAATTTAAAGTAAGAGATTTATAGTAAAGATGGATAAATTTAAAAGTAATGAATCTGAAAAGATAAATAGTTTTGATTTTAAAAGTTGTACTTGGAAATATCTAAATATGGAAAGATAGAGATTTTGAAAATATTTGGATAAAAGTATTTAATAATGGGACTTAAGAGATTTGTTTAAGTATAAAAGTATTTATTTTTAAATCCAAGATTCAGAATAGATTTGAGAAAAATAAAGAGGGAATTTGGAAAAATAAAATAAAATATGAAATTAATGTTTCAGATTTAAATAAGATTTTAAATCATAAAAAGGGAGTGAATCCGAAATTAGTGGATTTTTGGAATAAGTTTGGTTTAACTAAGGAATAAATTTTAAAATGGAATTTAACTCAGAAAATGATTTGAAATCGACTTAAGTATTTTTTAAAACGGTTATAAAAGGAAATGAAACTATGGGATTTATAAACTGGGTTTATAAATCAAGTGAAGTGTTTATCGGTGGATAATTTGAAATTATAAATTCATGGGGGGAATTTATAAGGAGATAAGTAAATCGTTTTAAAAATAAAGAGTAGTTTTATTTTTTTTTCAAGTGTGGAAAAGGAAATTTACGGAATTGGACGTAAATTAAGCTGGAAATAAATCAAGATGGATTTATAAATGATTAGACTGGCTATATTGAAGTTGAAAACTGTATTTTCTAGGAAATTAAGTTATTTTAAAAAAGGAAAGGTTTTAAAGTATTATTTAGAAAATGTTAAAGTGTTTAAAGAATGTTTAGAAAATTTACTATTTAATTGTTTTAAAATTGTTAAAGTATTTATTAATTAAGCTAGTTATAGTAGTTAGTTATCATTAAAGGTTTAAGCAGCAATTTATTTTAAAAGATAATTATTAAATATTTATATTTTATAAAATATCTTTATTTATAAAGGTAGTTTTTGTCTGAAACTTTACTTGGGAAATTATTATAGAAATTTCAAAAAAAATACTATTTTGAAATTATTAAATAGAGTTTTCCAGAAGTATGGGTATACTCATGTGGCGAAATCGGAGGCAGTGAGTGCCTGCAGTTAAGACTTGGATTTCTCTGGGATAGAGACATAACCATTGAACTGTGATCCATGGTTTGATACTGCAGTGGTACTTTCCATACTATTTTAAAAGGGTTTTCAAATATTTTGAAAGAGAAAAATAATTTGTTAATATGCTGGATTCGATAAGGTAAGTGTATATTTTGGGATAATGAGATTTAATTTATTTAATATTACCACTGAAATAAGACTTGTTGTTCCTTTCAATGAAATGAAGTTTTTGGCTGAAATGATTGTTTATTTGATAGTTAGATAACCGACTATCAAATCTGGGACCCAAAATATAACTTTGGAAATATCTAGAAGAAGTACGGGAAGTATATAATACAGTTACCGCCCGAGGTTCTATACTGTACGTATAAGCTCGTTCGTTCTTCTAGGACGTTTATAAGGAAATCCGTCCACTAACGGTTAGAAGGTGAACTCCGATCTTACTTTCTTCTATGTAATTCCTAGAGAACCGGGGTTAAGTTTACCGGGATATATCGAACGTTGTTTTCGAAGAGACCGGGATCGAATTTTTGATCCGAAAACCACTTCAATCCAACGAGTACATTTTTGGAATGAAGACAAGAGCTTGGAGTTGAAGATGGAGCAGTGAAGTGCAAGGGCTAATCGCTACTAATCCTGAGGGTGATTCCAAAATGGATGTAGTAGGAGTGGTGCCTTCAGTTCCGTTCGGCCCGGGAACGGACTTGTATGGATGAATGCTATTGGTACATTGTCATTGGAGGACAAAGAGCATTCTAAGTGAATATTCCTAAAAAGGTAACGCTTAGCCTCGAGCCTCATCAACCGGGAATGACTGAAAATCAGGGGAGATGCAGCAAGGCTAAGTGGGTCGCACCCAAGTAGGGTAAGGTTACCCCTATCTAGAGTCCCTTTTATTTATTCGACTGTGTGGTGCGGTTGCTGATCCCAACCGCGAGGTAATCTTATCGGGCTATCCAGTTTAAGGGGTAGTTCGGTCTTGTGTAGCAGGGGATCTGGAGTGGTCCTCGGTATGGTGTTTCTAGACAGGTACCGTGACAGGTGGTACCCCAATGCCTAGTCATTCGGTTTGAATCCATTCTCCAATAAGTGCCATACGGTTTTGATTGTGCCCAACTATGCTGGAACGTGAGATGCAAGCATTTCAGCTATTTGAAATTAAGTATTTGTACTTAGACACTATTATAATATCAGAGGATTTTGATATGAAATGTTTTGGTTATCGTAAGGTAAAAACCCATCGTGTTTATTTATGGCGTGGTCTTACGAGATACCTTTGATTTTCAAAGGATTTTGAAAACTTTAATAGTTCAATTGAGTATGTTTTCTCATGCTATTTTCCAGACTGACTCGAGTGTTATTTTATTATAATGCTCGGGTCAGACCGAGTATTACAGATATAGGATAGGATGCTGTGGAGCTCAGGAGGCGAGCTGGATGATGAAGACGTATATCACGTATTTGGTTATACTCCGCTATGTATGGTATGTTGTATATTCAGCTTATTGTGAGGACAAGTTATTATAACTGTCCAGTATTGTGCTACTGATTGTGTTGTACTTTGATGATGTAATGTATAAATAACAAGTTATAGTTCCTTATATAAAGATCGGTTGTTATCTATTATATATTGTTCCGCTGCGATTGTGAGATTCGGTGTTGTTGTTTCTATTTTCTTCTTCTACCTATTTTCTTCTTTCCCTAACGATCTGGTATTTCCGACATTCGATTGTTCGGCATATAATACAGTGGACGTATTGATGTCGATTTTCGAACGTCAAAAATCCGGGTCGCGACATCTTGGTATCAGAGCTAAAGGTTAAGCAAGAACCTTAGCTCTGGTGGGGATTACTTATTAGAGATAGGGTTAGTAGCACCCTAGAATGAGTTTGAGTGTATTAATAGATATGAGCGCGTATTTGTTAGTGAATATAAAAATTGTTTTATATTGTGTTGATTGGTTTGTGGAGTGGCTTAGGATTCTGGTCAATACGAGTAATTAACATTAGTGATAGGAATCTCTAAACACTTGAATAGAACAATTCGACACGGTATTGTTTTAAATAGGGTAAATGAAATAATTTTATCCAAATTATATTTTTGTATATAAAAGAAATAATTTTTGGAAATTATTATAGTTAAATATGGTTTGCCTGGTTGTTAGGAAATGATAATATTAAATTATTATCATTGTTGTCATGGAAATTGAATAAAAGATGATATTATAACCAAAGGTTAAGAAATAAATTTATATAACAAAATGGAATTTATAAATGTGAGTTATAAATGTGATTTATAATTTGAAATGGGATAAAAATTCCAGAGTAATATTTGAATATAGATTGAAAGGATTTGAAATTCGAAAATTTGAGGAATTTAATTCCCTTTGAGTTTGAAAATGATTTTCAAAGGCTTTGGAGGAATAATAGTGATATTATTCGAAAATATTTTTGAATTGGATATGAAATCAGGTGAGATTTGAATTAAAAATATTTGAACATTTTTTTTAAAAGATAAAAGCATTAAACTCACTTCGGTCGCTGAAAAATAATTTCGGTTATGACTGCAGCATCATCGATGTTCATTTTCGAGTTTCCAAGGGAGAAATTGCTACATGAATGTTTTAAATTGGAATTTGTTTGCAAAAACTAGCTTTGGTTTTAAATTCAAAGGAATAATTTGATATACCAAAGGATTTTGGATATAGTTGATTTCAAAAGTGATTTTGAATTATTGAGTAATTGTTTAAAGCTCTGGAATCTTATTTAAAATGTTTATGGGATATAAATAAGTTGAAACTTATAAAATTTTGAAATGTGATTATTGGAATGGAATAAAAACTTAACTGAAGGTTTAAAAATAAAGTGAATTTTGAGAATTAGGCCTAAGTAGGCTAAATGGAATAAGTTTTTGAAACAAAATTTATTAAGTTGGAATTAAATTAGTGGATGAACAAATTTTTTTTGATTTGTAAGTAAATGAGATTGAAATTTAATATTGGAATGATATTTATCTGTGTTAAATAAAATGAGATTGAAAATTTGTTCGAGTGGGCTAAATAAGATGGAAGTTTTGGAAATAAAATTTGATTGGAAACAAGATTCATTTAAATTTGGAATGAATTGGTGGATGGAACTGATTACAATAATCAGTTAATAAAATATGGTTTGAGATGTGGTTGATAGAATTCAATATTTAAAGTTTGGAGATGAATTGAGTTAAAATTTGAATAGAAATGGAGATAAACCAAAGTGATGGAGTGGAAATAAATCTAAGAACATTGTATAAAAATGTTATAAATTGACTTATGAAAATTGAGGTGAAATTCTTAAGTAAAATTGGTATTGGAAAATATACTGAGTAGGTGTTTGAACAAAGATTAAATAAAAGTTGTGAAAAAGGGTAAATGTGAATAAGTGAATGAGAATTGAAATAAATGTGAATATAAAAGAATTGGATATAGCTAATAATCAATTGGAAATTAATACGTAAGTTGTATGTATATTATTTTATTCACATAACGATTTGATCCAGATTCGAGCACAGAATTTCGAGGTAGTTATATCAATCCAAGTCGGGATTTTTCACTCGATTTTCGATGGCGAACCCTGGATATGGATTGTTGATTGATTCTAGAATTCTCTATCTTAGTATACGGCTATGCAAGGAGAATGACGGTTTCTGATCAAGGAACCAGATCTGAGTCCGCACTAGAGAATCGTGTGAACGATAATAGATCAGAAGCGAAATTGTGTGATCGAGTGAGCGATCGGATTTGATATTGCGTACGGATGATATATGTACATCGTACGGGCTTTAGTAAAGCAAATATTGAAAATTTTGGAAAGGGATAAGTAAAATAATTTCGAATTGTATGATTGAACACTATTGGTAGATAAGGTGCAAGTATTTTAAAGCAAAGGGAAATTGATGTTTTCGATTTCAGAAGATAAATTTGATTGCCGACAAAAGGTATGTGTTTAAATTACCATATGAAATTGATGGTTTTCTGATCTAGCCACTTGGCTTTTGTTTTCTTTTGAAAATTTAGGGCGGTGGAGGCAACTTTGTGGTTTTTCGGATCGAGCCGCGCAAAGGAGATGTTGGCGAAATTTTTCAAAAATTTAAGGAGTTAGAATTTTTTTTGAAGAAATTTGGATAATTAAAATTTGATTTGGGATTTTAATTTGAAATGGTTGAGTAAAAGGTATTATTTGGAATCCATAGATGAAATTGGAAGTTAGTGGTAGTTATAGTGTGGTTTAATAGACTGGTTTGAAAAATGGTTTAAACTGATTGGGTTTTGGAAAATAGTTAACGGGTTTGGACCATTCTTCTTACCTAGCAATTTCGAGGACGAAATTCTTATAAGGGGGAAGGAATGTAACGACCCGGAATTTTTGGTATTTGAAATTGGAATATTTAATTGATTTTAAATATTTAAAAGTTAATTTTTAACTTGAATTTCAAATATAACCATTTATTTGATAATTAAATTAATTAATTTCATAGTTGGAAAATTTAGGTAAATATGGAATCTGGAGTTTCAAGCTTGTTAAAAATAATTTAAAAGCTTATAAAATTTATATTAATGATACTGAAGATAATAAAAGTGTTAAAATTGGATTTGAAAGTGAATTGTTTAGTTTTAAAAATATATCGTTTAAATTGACATTAAAAATAGCCTTCCGGGGCACAATCTCGGAATTCGATGCAACCAGTTCCATTGGATCTGAAATAATGTGTTATTATCAGATTTCAAATCTCGTAACGCTTGGAATTATCGTTTGACCCTACGAGGGATAAACGCGCTGAAATCTATATCGAAATTCAATATAATAACTAGGTCCAAAAAGCTATCTTCTCCATACGATCGAATTAGGACTCGAAACCTTTTCCATTGTGTTTGGAATAGGGATATAACATTATGAATGCCTAGCGGCACGCCTCGATAGGAGATCGAGATTTTAGGCTTCGTTTTCGAGACGATTTAAAATAAAAATAATATAATTGTATATTTTGAACAGTCAAATGATTTCACATCAGTACCTTCCCCTTCAATTCAAATATCATTGTAGCCCCTCCTTCACGTTAACTTCTTTTCAAAATGTCGCGTCCCTCTCCATCTTTTTAATAGCCGAGTCTTATTTCCATTTGAATTCAAAAAGATAAAAATGGCCGAACAAATCGTTCAGACTAAAATTCGCGAGCTTCCCCTTTGTAACAACCCGCATATTTTACGATTATATATAAATGTTTTATTTAAATATAGCATCGTTTGTTGAATTTAAAGTCCGAAATGTGACTTTTTGTAAACAGTTGAATCCGGACTCGGGACCACTTCCATTGAGTTTTTTTTTTGAGAAAAATGTGTGAATAAAAAAAAAACTCGTTCACAACTTTTTTGAGTATAAACATTGATATGTTTGGAGCTGATTAGAATTTTGGTATTTTCAATTGGGCCTTGGGTTTGGTTCTAGCCCACTAACCCAATAAGAGAACCCAAACCTTCTACCAAATACCTCCTACTTCAATCCTCTTCATTCATTCATTCATTCCACTTTCTAAATTCCTAACACTCAAGCCCTATAAAATGGGGGAAAAGAAAAGAGATTAGAAATTTCCAAGCCCTAATTCTCTTAGGAAATTCAACTTTAAGTTATAAATCAAAGAGAAGCTTAGGTAAGCATCCTCTTCATCTTCTCCATCTCAATTTCTCTTCAATTTTCAGAAATTCCTATAACCCAACTTAGGAAATTCATTTCATTTTATAATAGATTGAAGATTCTTGAGGTGTTGTTGAAGAGAAATCGATCTTGCTTTGTTTTAGAGCTTCTCATCTTTTGTTTTTGAGTTTAAAGGTGAGGTTTTGAACTCACATCTATGTCTATAGCTTTCATTGTTGTTAGGTATGAATTCCTAACATCTATTTCATGTCCAATTGCTTTTGAATTGAATTGGTTTGGTGAATTTTCCAATTTTGGTATTTTGAAGTCAAAATCTATGAAAATCCTACTATGGATGTTTGGACATGTTGTTTGGAGTGTATTGAAGAGCCTATAGGGCTGGGTTGTCACTTGGCATAAATCCCTAGACACCATCGCTCATCCGATCGCTTCCGAACCAATTTGGCCATTAATGGCTAAGCAGATTTTTGCCTTGAGCTTCAGATCAGACGTCTAGGAAAACACTCAGACGTCTGGGCCATCGGAATAAAAATTCCAGATGTACAGCTTAGACGTCTGAGGTTATTTCCAGACGTTTAGGCGATCTGGAAGAAAATTTCCAAATTCTCAACTCAGACGTCTAGGAAAACCACCAGATGTCTGGTGCTGTTAAAATCAGCCAATTTGCCTGTTTTTATGCAAATTTCCATTTTAATCGATTTTCGTTGATCCGGTTGGTTGTTGTCATTTATTATCGACTTTGATGACTTATTTTCTGGATTTTTGGGAATATACATTTGATGGATTTGATATCGATTTTTATAGTTTTAATTCATGTCGTCGAATGTGAATTTATGGTGATAGATTGATTTTATAATCGTTTCTATGATTTGTCACTTTAAAATACAAAGGTTTATATACTAATAGTAAATACTCAAACTCTTTCACAAAAATGATTTCAACATTTACTTTTAATACAAAGCTCGTTTTTAAAACCGTTTTCCAATCTATTAGTATATACAAATGTAACATCCCGAAATTTTCGACTTTCGAAAATTCGACATCGATACTCACTTTATCGACTGCCGAGCCATCGAATGCCGGAAACCCGAAAAGTTATGGTTTTAAAAAGAAGAAAAAGGTAGAAGAAGAAGGAAAGAGTAGAAGAAGAAGAGAAGAAAGAAGAAGAACAGAACAACATCAGAACAGAAAACAATATCAGAATCTTACACATCGCAGCGGAACAATATATAATAGATAACACTAGTCTTTTAAAACAAAGAACTATATCAGTTTATACATACATCAATCAGAGTCAATATACAACAATGGACAGTTATATAAACTTGTCCTCATACAGAATACACAGCGGAATAAATAATATCAGATACAAATACTACGTCTCGCCATCCAGCTTGCTTCCAAAGCTCCAGAATATCCAGAATATCCTGATAACATAACTCTAGGCTGCCCGTGTGGAAATTGGTGGGCACCCAGAGTTTAGAAGGGAAACAATAAACTCCGAGTCAGTCATAGTGACTGGTGTGAGATCGTAAAACAGTTATTTTTCACAAAGAAAATAAAACAAATTCGCAATGCTTTTGGAAAATGAAACTACCATAAGACCTCCCACGACACACACAATGCAAACACAGAATTGGAGGAGATTTCTTCTTATGATAGTCAAAGATGCTTACTACTTAAAATCAAATTCTTTTTGATATTATTATTAGTGCATAGTGTAAAAAATAGTTCGAAAGTATAATATAAATCTTAGCCAGCATAGGCATTCCGCACTTATGCCTACTATAGCTACCATCCAAACAGTGGTGACCACCATAAGTGAATGGCAGGTTCTACAACTAAAACCGTACAAGTCTCGTATTGTTTCTTTGGATTTCCAACAAATGGTCAGGCTAAGGAACTTCCTTTTCCACGATGGGTACGTCCCTGGAATAGACGACCCGAGAACCTAACCGGATCTCTGCCAACACAAGGCCGGGTTACCTCTGCAAAAATAGGTAACTACTGACACGCGTATGCCATCCCCCGATCGTCACCGATCTTCCCGAGGATCCCCGATTCGCAACAAACCACATAGTAAAAATGCAGCAACCACATAGGTTAAGTATCTGGGCTCCATACCATGATACCACCTTTATCCAGAAGGAATGACATACACTAAGGGGCGCTACTCCCTAGAACCTTGCCGCATCCTTCCTGTTTCGACCATTTCCGGGGTGTGAGGCTCAACGAAGTCTCGTCCACAAAGCTACGCTTTCTACAAAGCCATGCTTCGGGTCAAACAAATGATCAACCTATGATCACAAAGATATAAGATCAAACAAATGATCATATCGCAAATGATCAAACACTGATCATTTCACAGCAACACTCAGTATGCCACGTTACCAAATTGGGAGTATATCGCTGATAAATTTCAACTACATAACCTCTGAGCTCGTACGTCTCAGAGAAGGGTGTTAAGCTAAGAGAATAAATTCTCCGCCACCAACAGAAATGTATTTGAAAGAAATCAGCTTTATATCTCAAATTGTAACGTCAGACACACAATCCATACATGTCTGTTCCGGGATCGAACAGAACCGAAGGCACTTCTCACGAAGCCCTTGCATATCCGGATAAATTTCTAATCACGTCCGGACTTCCCGTCACTAAGGGTGATAAAACCTCTAAATCGGAGATCAGCCGATGTAGAGTAACTCGACGGTAATCCTTCCGTTTTCAAAAATATCCGGTCTTCAACACCGGTCTTCGAATGCAATTCATAACGACGTATCACATATTCGTAATGGGTTATACGACCCCATGGTCCTTTCCCGGCTAACCCGAATAGTGCGCTTATTCAAAAATAAGTGTGGCATTCAAATTCATCCAATTCACAACAAATACCTATCTAAAGGTAATTATTGATAGTCGGTTATTTAACTATCAATAAAGATGCGCAACATCATCAGATTCCAAATAATTTTCCCAAATTATTTCATCTTCAAAAATATCTTTACTAGATATAAAATTTCCACACTTAACCATTTGAAAACAATTTCAAATCAATTTCCACATTTCATTTTATCTTTGAAGATAAAATCTCAAAACAGTTCGTTTCATATTGGAAAAGCATTTCCATACTTATTTAAAAATAAGTATTTCACAAATCTATTTATTTTCAACATTTGAAAATATTCGATATACTTAAATCAATATTAAGTATATATTCATTCTTTAAGGAAATCATTTACTATAACATCTATTTGAGTCAAAACGAATGTTACGTAAAACATCGTTACGACGACTCAAAATCACCAGTATAGGGATTCGAAATTAAGATAAATATGTAAATCCCAATACTATATAAAACATTTCCTTTCGGAAATCATTTACTATAACAACAGTGTTATAGTCCATCATTTCCTTATTTCTCGAAAACGTCTTTTTCAACAATAAATGTTGAAATCTATGTATTCGATACTTAACACGTTTTAAAACATCTTTTAAAACAATTAACTTCATTTTATAATATCGCTTTCCCAAACATAACCATTTTATTCAATAATATATTCACTGTCCAAAATCGTGAATATACTTCACTAACCAAATTTCAATCTTTTCTACACATTTATTCCAAGAATTATCCACTATCCAAAATCGTGGAAAAAATTCCCTTAATAACCTTCTATATTCAATTCATCAAATTTGATTGATTTTCGAATTTATGAAACAACGTTCATAAATTCCATTTCTATTTTGTAACAACTTCAACTTAATAAATCCCCTTTATTAACAATTCGATTCATAACTCAAATCTTATACCAACAATCCATATTATAAGTTAAATACTTATAATTCCTTTATTTTACAAAATCATTTCCATTTATAAGTTCATAATTTATAAATTCCATTTATTTATAAATTCTTAAAAAATTATTTTAACGCTTATAAAAACTCGTTTTATAATACCAACATTTTAATCTATAAAATGTCAACTTTATAAACCTTTTAAGTAAACCGTTTATAATATTTTAAAAATCTCAATTTAATCCATTTTATAAATCAATCAACTGTTTATTCCAAAAATCACTTTTCGATTATATTTCACAAAGATCTTAACTTTTATAACTTTAAAATTTGAACGTTTATTTATTTAAAATAAATCACTTCAAAAATTCAATAAAACGTATAATTTCAAAGATCACTTTAAAAATCCTTTTAAATTAAAAGTCGTTATTTTTAAAACTTGAATCCGATGATGCAACAACACCAATTAGTCAATCACAACATCAAACATCATATATCAACATATGATAACAGAATATACATCAATATCTGTAAATAAATAAATACTGGTGAGGAATCCAGTTGGATCCCTCCAACCTATTTCCCTGCATCCACAGACGTTAGCACAATACCAATTCCACTTCGAGGTGGAATATCGCGGTATATGAGTTTTATAAAAATATCCGCTTACTAACGGCGCAATAGGGTCTCATCCGCTATACGAGGCGGGAAATCAATCAATCCAATATATACATATGCCAATATGTATATATTGCGATATATATATATAGATATATCCTACTATATCTAATATCACATCCAATAGCAATCAAATCAATAACTGAAAATTCCACTTTTCAATTTTTGAGTGAGAAGATCTCACCTTAGCTTTTTATTCGTCATCCATTTTGTTCCAGCTTGACTCGATTTCTTGATTTATACCTTGTATAAATATTTATAAAATTTATTAATATTCGAACAATTTGAAAAATTAATTTCCATTTGATAGTTTTAAATTTTAACTAATAAATTTATTTTAAACCAAAAATTTTCCTCTTAAAAATCTTTTAGTGGCTCAATAAATTAAATATGTTTATTCATCAAATTAATCACTTAAATACATTTTTTTTTCTCTCTGTACATATTAAATTTTTATAATTTTGAACTAGACAGTAAATCATTTTTGCTAATGAAAAATGTATGCACATAAATTTCTTATATTTTACTTTAATACAATATTTCTGTTCTTCCCTGTTTAATCTATATGTATATTGAAATAAATTAAAGATACCATTTACCTTTACCAAATATTGCTCGAGACCTTCCCAGCCTCGACGTACCAAGTAACGCGACCAACATCGCTGCCAGAGATGCTCGAACCTTAGCCGGCGACGACAAGGTCGAACTCCCCATGAAATCCTCGCCCACTACGAAGTCGATTCCTCTGCCATTGACGCCTTTGCTTCGCGACCTACGTTCGCCGACCCTCCAACCTCTCGCGCCTCGAATCACCTTGATTGACGCCCACTCCAGATCGTACCCACTGCCTCGACGTCGAGCGTATCCCCTTCCATTCGAAGTTCGCCATCGCGATCCTACCTCCTTCCAAAATCGAACGCCCCCAGACTCGAACGTGTCTTGCCCCAACCTCCTGCCACCGCGAAGAAGCCCGTGTCTCCCCTATTCGCACTCGAGCTCGAGCCAAACGAGCCCTAAGCGAACACGAGATTTAATTTAGAAAAAACGAAGGCGGCCTTTCTTTGATTTTTTTGAACGAAGACGAAATTGTTTTCGTTTGATTTTTTTTCTCGTTCTGCTTTGATTTCAAACCAGAGAGGGAGATGCGATATTTACAATCGAGTGAAGCAGGGTTTTGCATGATTTTCTCGTGATACCAGGCGTGAATTTAGCCGTGACTTTAGGATGCTATCCTTTGTTTTAAATTTTTAAATTTAAATTTAAATTCAATTTGTTTCGGTACAATTTTTAACGCGTTTATGTATCGTATTCTCACCCAACAACTCCGAATGATACGAAATTTAAAATCCGACAATAATTCAATATTACGGACCCAATGGAACTGGTTTCGTCGAATTCCGAGACTGTGCCTCGGACGGCTATTTTTAAATTCGATTTAAACGATATAAATTCAAAACTGGACAAATCACTTTCAAACTCGATTCTGAAGCTTCTATTATCTTCAGTATTATCAATATGAATTTTAAAAGCTTTTGAAATATTTTTCTTCAACTTAAAATTGAAGATTCGAATTTTTATTCAACTATCAACAGATTAAATTCTATAATTTAATCGCCAAATTCGAAGTTATATCGGGGATTCAAATTAAATCATCGTTCAAATATATAAAATTAATTAAATATTCTCAATTTAATTTGTTCAAAATTCTGGGTCGTTACAACAAACCTTTACCTCATCCGTACAAGAAATCCAATTAAACAACTTAGCAAAACAAGTGGTATGAAACGCTTGCGTTTACCTCGTCGGTTAATTCTTAGACTTGTTCGATTGAAACCTTGTGACAATTTTCGAGTGGAAATCTACATTTTGTTTGTAAATATTTAAGTTAAGCCAGTGGTTATGGGGCATGATGCTAAACTCATCTATTTACTAGCTTGATGTAATTTACACTTATTGATCTATGACGATCATTTTGAGGTTTAGACTAGAGATATGCGATGTCTCATTGTCCGCTTGGGGGACAGTACCCCGTTATGTTGAGCTTCGTCTCATTTTTATAGGTTAACGACTTACGGGTTTTATGGAGTTCGGTCCACCGGGCGTACCATTATACTACGTCGTTGTTCCAGCTTATTTGAGTTTCAGGTTCCTCGGGCGTACCGTTGTACTACGTCGTTGCGTCGGCTATATGGGTTAGCGACCCATGGGATAGTGTCCCGTTTGTGATACACGTGTTGGTGAGTTTTCATGCTCCCGTTTATGATAGGCCTCCCCCTTTTTGTGATTTCTGGATTTCTAATTGATGATTTCTGGAATTTGTATTTCACCATTTTTTTAATTTGCATTGATAAGCTTTATCAATATTTGAGGTTTGGTGAATAAAAATATAGAATACAACATTATTTTCGGTGTATGAGGAGATTTGAGATATTGTATGATTTTTGTTGTTATCATATATATTTGTTATATCTCTTATCCTATCTCATCTTATATGATATTTATAGCTAGACTGATCCGTTTGTTATTTTTTCTTCTTAAATAATACTCGGGTCAGACCGAGGTGTTTTAGGTGCTTCCACTTGACTTCTTATCAGGGATCATCATCTGACTTTTGGCTAACTACTTTAGCTTAATAGTTTTTGGTTTTTATACATTCGAGATAGAGACTCCTTGATGTATACATATTCTTTTGTCTAGCACTTGTACCTATTCTCTTGTGATGTAGTGGATCTTGTATGACCACTACTTTGATGTTCACTTTTATGTGTTATATTCATATCTGTTTCCGCCTTTGTGATATGAATATCTGTGACTGATTTATGTTATGCTTATTTTATATTTGTTTTCGAAGGCCACATAGCCACTATGTAGTAGCTTTGAGTTTGTATTTGATATGTCAGATGTCCTCCTGAAATGAGATGCATGACATACTATCTGACATACCGGTACTCGCACAAAGCAATTACACAGATGGTCGCTCCTCCAAAGCCTTATCCTTCGTACTAGTCGATAGCATTACTCCATAGTGTTCTTGTCCAGTGTGAGTATAGAGGAGGGGCGTCACAGCTTGGTATCAGAGCCAAACTTCGGAACAATGTAGAATAATCTAGCAAGGATTATTGTCCTAAGTCTCTCTTAGGAATCGTGCCTTAGGATTTAATTAGAGTCTTAAGACCCGTTCTATCCATTTTCTTTTATGATGCCTTGTTTTATCAATCAACTTTGTTTGATATTCATTCTGAGAATAACATTTTTCCTCTTCTTTCTTTCTTTCTTAAAGAAGAGAAATGGTTAGACCTGGCCGTCCCAGCGTCGGTCAATCTAGTGCTACTCCTCAAGATGGCGTATTCATGTATGCCCAACAACTTTTGGATCTTGTAAAGAATGCCCAAGCTGCCGGAACCATTTCTGAGCCTACTCATCCTAAATCCGGGTTTGCACGCTTGTGCGATGATTATACCAATTTGGGTGGAAGGCCATTCAAGGGTTCCGAAAGCGTTATAGAAGTCCAAGCTTGGCTTAGAACATGCGATCACATCTTTCCTCGCATGAATCTTGTGGATCTATATCGAGTCCAAGTGGCTTCTAGCATGCTCTAGGAGAGAGCATTAGATTGGTATGAGCTTTTCATTTCAGAGGTTGTTGAAGCGGATCTTACTTGGGAGCAATTCCAGGAAAGGTTCGAGTTGAAGTTTGCACCGAAAGCTGAAAAAGTAACTTTAGTCTAACGCTTTATTGACCTTGTACAAGGTGAATCTTCTGTGACAGAGTATGTCACATCTTTTGAATCCCTCTCTAAATATGGGGTTGAGTATATTAATACGCTATTGAAGAAAAATCAGAGGTTTATCTATGGGTTGAATAAGAACCTCAAAAAGCCTTTACTTCTGAAACTAGAAGTTTCTTTCGATCAGCTTGTAGATATCGCTCTTCGACTTGAAGAGGCCGATAAAGAAAGTGATGTTTAAGTTGTCGGTGCCAAGAAGAACTTCAATAACAACAAGAAGAGGCAACTCAACAGTAAGTTCAAAGGCCCTAATCCCAACAAGAAAGGGAAGCAAGCAACTTCGGTAGCAAAGACTCCTACCGTTGATCGTGGAGTATGCTACAATTGTGGTTCTAAGGACCATTATGCAAATAGGTGTCTGAAACCCCTTTATTGTCGCTATTGCAAAGGTTCGGGTCATCTTATATCTTCATGTCCCAAACTTTAAAGTAAGAAAGAGGGAAAGCTAAATGTTGTGCAAGCCCCAAGTAACACTTCTCTTGGTCAAGGTATTTCTCATTCTGTCCTTGATGGCATTATTATGTTTCGTGATCATCCTATTCGAGTTCTTTTTGATACAGGTGCATCTCACTCTTTTATATCAAAAGAACTTGTTGACACTTTGTCTTTAGATGTTATGGCCTTGATGACTTCACTGAGAATTGCAAATCCGGTTGGTGGATCCGCAACACTTAGTTTACTTTGTAAGGATGTCGAGATTATTTTATGCGATTATGCTTTCTGAGCCAATTTGCATGTTATGCATTACTTAGGTTTCGGAATGACTATAGGAATGGATTGGCTTAATCATTATGAAGCCCACATCCTATGTCCCGAGAGGACTATCCATCTTCGACTTCTCAATCTGTTAAGCAGATTTCTATTGTTCTTAAAGATTCAGATTCCAATTCGGTGGCATCCTTATATTCTCTAAATCCACATGATAACGATAATGATGATGAGGAAGATGTCATTTCCCTCATTCATGTTGTTCATCAATTTCCTGATATATTTGAGCCCGTTTTAGGATTACCCCCTAAGCGAGCAATTGAGTTTAGAATTAATCTATTCCGTGGAGCTCTACCTAGCACTCTTCCTCCTTATCGTATGTCCAATAAGGAAAATGAGGAGATGCGTAAACAATTATCCGAATTGGAAGCGAAACAGTTTATTCGACCTAGTTCCTCTCCTTGGGGAGCTTCAGCTATTTTTGTGAAGAAATCTGACGGTACTCTTAGGCTTTGCGTTGACTACCGCAAACTTAATGATCTTACCATCAAGAATAAATATCCCTTACCTCGGATTGATGATCTATTCGATCAACTTAGCAGTGCTAGAGTCTTTTCACAGTTAGACTTAGCAATCGGTTTTCATCAGCTTCGTATTGCAGAGGATAGTATTCCTTTAACATCATTCTGTACTCATTATGGATCTTATGAATGGCTTGTTATGCCATTTGGTTTAAGGAATGCTCCAGCTTATTTCATTAACCTTATGAATCGAGTTTTCAAAGTCTTCCTCGATCGATTTGTTCTCATCTTTATCGATGATATTCTTGTTTATTCTAAAACCGAGGAAGAGCATGAAAAACATCTTCGAATTGTGTTGGAAACTCCTAGAAGCAATCAATTGAAAGCAAAAAAATTTAAGTGCAACTTTTGGCAATCCCGTGTGAAATTTTTAGGACAAATTATTTCTGAATCCGAAATTTCCGTGGATCCTTCAAAGATTGAGGTTATTCAAAATTGGAAGAGATCGGAGAGTGTGACAGAAATTCGTAGCTTTCTTGGATTAGCGGGCTATTACCGTCGGTTCATAAAAGATTTTTCTAAAATTTCCGTACCTCTTACTAGTTTGACAAAGAAGGGAGTTAAGTACATTTGGTCAGACAAATGTGAAGCTGCTTTTCAGAAATTAAAAGAACTCCTTTCCGATGCTCCTATTCTTGTGATTCCCAA
This sequence comes from Allium fistulosum, assembly GCA_030737815.1. Classification (NCBI taxonomy): domain Eukaryota; kingdom Viridiplantae; phylum Streptophyta; class Magnoliopsida; order Asparagales; family Amaryllidaceae; genus Allium; species Allium fistulosum. Next base: position 1,039,136,818 of record CM060902.1, on the reverse strand, counting down.
AGGAAACCAAGACTTGATTGTTTATACCGATGCTAGTCGTGTTGGTTTGGGAGCCGTTCTCATGAAAAGAGAACGTGTTATCGCTTATGCTTCTAGGCAATTAAAGACTACAGAGATTAGATATGCCACTCATGATTTAGAGCTCGCGGCCATTGTTTTTGCCCTTAGAATTTGGCGTCATTATCTTTTGGGAGAGAAATTTGTTCTCTACACCGATCATAAATCTTTGAAGTATTTATTTTCTCAAAAGGAACTTAATTTGCGTCAACAACATTGGCTCGAATTCATTGCATCTTATAATCTTGATATTCTTTATACTTCTGGAAAGGGAAATCATGTTGTCGAAGCCCTTAGTCGTAAGCAACAAGCGGTTATTTCCATGATGATATCTGAATGGAATGATCTCGAGATTCTGTCTACTTATGGGATTCGAGATCATGAATCCGATTCATGTTCGTCTCTTGTTCTATGTAGCCTTGAGGCTCATCCATCTCTTTTAGACTGCATTCTTGAAGCTCAAAAGCATGATCCCGAATTGGCTCATCTTAGCCAAAGTTGTAGGGATAGAAATATTGATGGTTTAAAAGACTTTGAAATCGATGCTTATGGAGGCATTCGAAAATTTGGTAGACTTATCGTGCCAAATATTATTGATCTTCGTAAAGACATTTTAGAAGATTCTCATCGTTCTAAATTTACCATTCATTTCGGTAGTAGTAAAATATACGCGGACATGAAGCGACTTTATTATTGGGATGGAATGAAATCTGATATTGCTAACTTCATTAAGCGTTGCATGACTTGCCAACTTGTTAAGGCCGAGCATCAAAGGCCCGGTGGGATATTGCAACCTTTAGACATTCCCATTTGGAAATGGGATCAAATTTCCATGGACTTTATTGACGTTCTTCCCCGTTCTCGTTCAGGTCATGACAGTTTATGGGTGATTGTAGATAAACTACCAAAATCCACCCATTTTATTCCCGTTCGATCCAATCGGACCGTACCTCTTTTGGCCAAAATCTATGTTAAAGAAATCGTTAAATTGCATGGAGTTCCTACTTCTATTGTTAGCAATCGTGATCCATTATTTACTAGTGGATTTTGGAAGGGTCTTCAAAAAGCTTTGGGAACGAGCTTAATTTTAGCACCGCTTATCATCCTCAGTCCGATGGACAAACAGAGCGTGTGAATCAAACTCTTGAAGATCTCCTTCGTGCTTGTGTTCTTGATTTTGATGGAAGTTGGGAGGATCATATTTCCCTTATCGAGTTTTCTTACAATAATAGCTTCCAATCTAGTATTGGTATGGCACCTTTCGAGGCACTCTACGGAAGGCTATGCCGATCTCCTTCGTGTTGGCTTGAAGCCGGTGAGAAACTGGTTTTAGGGCCAGATTTTATTCGTGATGCCACAGAAAAGATTGACCTTATTCGTCATAGGATGAAAGAAGCTCAAAATAGACAAAAATCCTATGCCGATAACCGAAGAAGGAATTTGGAATTTTCTATGGGAGATTTGGTATTCATTCGTGCTTCACCTATGAAAGGTGTTGTGCGTTTCAATCGATCGGGAAAGCTAGCACCTCGATATATTGGCCCATTTCCCATCACCGAACGCATTGGTTCCGTGGCTTATCGCCTTTTATTACCGGCTCAATTTTCTGCTATTCATGACGTATTCCACGTTTCTCAACTACGAAAATGCCTTAGAGATTCCGATTCTATACTTGAGCCCGGTGTTATTGAAGAAATTGAAGTTTCACCTAATTTGACTTATGAGCAACATCCTATTCGTATCATTGCTACAGAGGTTAAACACCTTCAAAATAAGGATGTTCCGCTTGTGAAAGTTCAATGGTCCGAAAATTCGAAAGATTGTTCTTAGGAATCCAAAGAATTCATCAAGCGAACATGTTATCCCGCCTTTTGGCAAGGCCATGACACCAAGAACTTGACTAGAAACCAATGATAGTTCGTCTTGGAGATCGGTTATACGCAGGCTCACTATGGATATCGACGAATTTTTTCCGAGTCCGGATCGAGCTAAAATTGATATGACACGACAAGCAAAGCTATGAGAGCCAACATTCCGAATTTCAAGTCAATCGGAGTTCATATGCTCAAGATATTGATCGATCACGGTTGAGAAATCCAAACTTGCATCGATCATAACTCGAGATCTACAAACCCAAATGCCACCAAATTTTAACAGGAGCTTAAATATGACCTAAGGAATTTTCCTGCCAAATTTCGACTCGATCGGACCAAGTCTTGACCGAGTCAAAATTCGTTCGTATCGATCGCGGATGAAATAACTCCAACTTGCATCGATCGTATCTTGAGATCTACAAGTCCAAATGCTATGAAATTTTCACAGCAGCTTAAGTTCAAAATGAAGAATGTTCTTGCCAAATTTCGACTCGATCGGAGTAAGTCTTGACCGAGTCGAAATTCGTTCGTATCGATCGCGGATGGAAAAACTCCAACTTGCATCGATCATATCTCGAGATCTACAAGTCCAAATACTATCAAGTTTTCACAGAAGCTTAAGTACAACATGAAGAATGTTCCTGCCAAATTTCGACTTGATCGGAGCAAGTCTTGACCGAGTCGAAATTCGTTCGTATCGATCGCGGATGGAAAAACTCCAACTTGCATCGATCATATCTCGAGATCTACAAGTCCAAATGCTATGAAATTTTCACAGCAGCTTAAGTACAACATGAAGAATGTTCCTGCCAAATTTCGACTCAATCAGAGCAAGTCTTGACTGAGTTGAAATTCGTTCGTATCGATCGCGGATGGAAAAACTCCAACTTGCATCGATCATATCTCGAGATCTACAAGTCCAAATGCTATGAAATTTTCACAGAAGCTTATGTACAACATGAAGAATGTCCACGCTAAATTTCGACTCCATCGGACGCAATCTTGATCGATACGAAATCCGTTCGTATCGATCACGGATCGGGCCGAAACTTCACGGGCTTGGTCGCGCGGGCCTACTCACGTGCCAGAAGAAGTCCCCCAAGATCTGAGCGAAATATCAGCCTCCTACACCTATAAATAGAGCCCCAGGGCATGCAGAAAAGGGGCTTCTTCTTCTTTGAATTCTCCAACGCCCAGACTCTACCGGATCCAGATCTAAACTCCCTTGCTGCTGCCAATAATGAAATTCACTGCTGCAAATCATAATTATCTACTGTAACTCACTGAATTTATTTGTAATCTTCAAAGAAAGATCAATAAAGCTATCAACTTCATAGTGGACGTAGGCGATACACCGAACCACTCTAAATTCTTATGTCTCCTTGCATTTTAATTATTTTCATATCTGAAATTTGGAGTTTTTGTTAGATAATTCCTCTCTTTCCATTTAATTTCTTCATTTTATCTCTTCAAAAACTTTCGAAGAGTGTTGTGCCCAATTTTGGTACAAACAGAACACATCCGGACTTACTCTCTCGTGCTCTTTAAGGTGAACTTCTCACTTCAAAATTTTCTTTTGTATTGTTATGCCTTAGAGGGGTTGTTACTCTTTATTTTCTTCTTAAAAATTGCGAGGACGTAATTTCTTTTAGGAGGGGAGTCTGTAACAACCCGCATATTTTACGATTATATATTTAAATGTTTTAGTTAAATATAACATCGTTTGTTGAATTTGAAGTCCGAAATGTGACCTTTTGTAAACAGTCGAATCCGGACTCGAGATGTCTTCCATTGAGTTAAAAACGACGTTTACAACTTTTTTGAGTATAAACATTGATATGTTTGGAGTTGATTAGAATTTTGGTATTTTCAATTGGGCCTTGGGTTTGGTTCTAGCCCACTAACCCAATAAGAGAACCCAAACCTTCTACCAAATACCTCATACTTCACTCCTCTACATTCATTCATTCCACTTTCTAAATTCCTAACACTCAAGCCCTAGAAAATGCGGGAAAAGAAAAGAGATTAGAAATGCCAAAGCCCTAATTCTCTTAGGAAATTCAACTTCAAGTTATAAATCAAAGAGAAGCTTAGGTAAGCATCCTCTTCATCTTCTCCATCTCAATCTCTCTTCAATTTTTAGAAATTTCTATAACCTAACTTAGGAAATTCATTTCATTTGATAATAGATTGAAGATTCTTGAGGTGTTGTTGAAGAGAAATCGATCTTTCTTTGTTTTAGAGCTTCTCGTCTTTTTTTGAGTTTAAAGGTGAGTTCTTGTACTCACATCTATGTCTATAGCTTTCATTGTTGTTAGGTATGAATTCCTAACATCTATTTCATGTCCAATTGCTTTTGAATTGAATTGGTTTGGTGAATTTGCCAATTTTGGTATTTTGAAGTCAGAATCTATGAAAATCCTACTATGGATGTTTGGACATGTTGTTTGGAGTGTATTGTAGAGCTTATAGGGCTGGGTTGTCGCTTGGCATAAATCCCTAGCACCATCTCTCATCCGATCGCTTCCAAACCAATTTGGCCATTAATGGCCTAGGCTGATTTTTGCCCTGAGTTTCAGCGTAGACGTCTGGGAATACACTCAGACGTCTGGGCCATCGGAATAAAAATTCCAGATGTACAGCTTAGACGTCTGAGGTTATTTCCAGACGTCTGGGCGATCTGGAAGAAAATTTGCAAATTCTCAGCTCAGACGTCTGGGAAAACCACCAGACGTCTGGTGCTGTTAAAATCAGCCAATTTGCCTGTTTTTATGCAAATTTCCATTTTAATCAATTTTTGTTGATCCGGTTGGTTGTTGTCATTTATTATCGACTCTGATGACTTCTTTTTCTGGATATTTGGTATTATCCGTTTGATGGGTTTGATATCGATTTTGATGGTTTTAATTCACGTCATCGAATGTGAATTTTTGGTGATAGATTCTTTTTACAATCGTTTCTATAATTTGTCACTTTAAAATACAAAGGTTTCTATACTAATAGTAAATACTCAAACTCTTTCATAAAAATGATTTCAACATTTACTTTTAATACAAAGCTCGTTTTTAAAACCGTTTTCCAATCTATTAGTATATACAAACCTTTACCTCATTCGTACGAGAAATCCAATTAAACGACTTAGCAAAACAAGTGGTATGAAACGCTTACGTTTACTTCGTCGGTTAATTCTTAGACTTGTTCGATCGAAACCTTGTGACAATTTTCGAGTGGAAATCTACAATTTGTTCGTAAATATTTAAGTTAAGCCAGTGGTTATGGGACATGAAGCTAAACTCATCTATTTACTAGCTTGATGTAATTTACACTTATTGATCTATGACGATCATTTTGAGGTTTAGACTAGCGATATGCGATGTCTCATTGTCTGCGTGGGGGACAATACCCCGTTATGTTGAGCTTCATCTCATTTTTATAGGCTAGCGACCTATGGGTTTTATGGAGTTCGGCCATCAGGCGTACCGTTGTACTACGTCGTTGTTCTGGCTTATTTGAGTTTCAGGTTCCTTGGGCGTACCGTTGTACTACATCGTTGCACCGGCTCTATGGGTTAGCAACTCATGGGATAGCGTCCCGTTTGTGATACACGTGTTGGTGAGTTTTCATGCTCCCGATAGGCCTCCCCCTTTTTGTGATTTCTGGATTTCTAATTGATGATTTTTGGAATTTGTGTTTCACCAATTTTTTGTGATTTGCATTGATAAGCTTTATCAATATTTGAGGTTTGGTGAATAAAAATAAAGAATATGACATTCTTTTTGGTGTATGAGGAGATTTGAGATATTGTATGATATTTGTTGTTATCATATATATTTGTTATATCTCTTATCCTTTCTTATCATATATGATATTTATAGCTAGACTGATCCGTTTATTATATTTTCTTCTTAAATAATACTTGGGTCAGACCGAAGTGTTTCAGGTGATTCCACTTGACTTCTTATCAGGGATCGTCATCTGACTTTTGGCTAACTACTTTAGCTTAGTAGTTTTTGATTTTTATACATTCGAGATAGAGATTCCTTGATGTATACATATTCTTTTGTCTAGCACTTATACCTATTCTTTTGTGATGTAGTGGATCTTTTATGATCACTACTTTGATGTTCACTTCTATGTGTTATATTCATATCTTTTTCCGCCTTTGTGATATGAATATCTGTTATTGATTTATGTTATGCTTATTTTATATTTGTTTCGGAAGGCCACATAGCCACTGTGTAGTAGCTTTGAGTTGGTATTTGATATGTCAGATTTCCTCCTAAAATGAGATGCATGACATACTATCTGACATACCGGTACTCGCACAAAGCAATTACAAGATGGTCGCTCCTCAACAGCCTTATCCTTCGTACTAGTCGACGGCATTATTCTGTAGTGTTCTTGGCTAGTGTGAGTGTGAGGTGGGGCATCACACCCTTTTTCTCATGCCTCAATTCGAAAACATGGCCTTCCCTATCAGACTGAGGATCAAAATCGAACGAAATTCGTTCGTAAATCAGAAAAATTATAAGAGCGAGCTTCAAATTTTTCGAATCGAATTCATTCATGAGGAAACGGTGGTCTCGCGAGGGCAGTGGGGTTCGACTTCTCAGGCAAGCGTCACGGCGTTGGAGGGGAAGTATACTCGCGTACGTGCGCATAGGAGGGAAACTCGGAATTGCTTTTTGGTCAGGCGTCGAGTGAGGTGGAAGGGGGGCGTTGGCCGATGGCGTACGATCGAGTTAGGTGTGCTATGAAGTGGAGTTGCGAGGTGATGGAGGAGCTCGGTTGTTCGGAGATGGGGTTGCGTGCAGTCGCCGTTCATTGGCCAGGCCGGGTGGCAGGGCAGTCGAATGCATCAAGGGATGGAGTTTAGCAGGTCAAGGCAGGAATCGATGGTGAAGTTGCAAAATCGAGTGGGTTTCCTGGTAATTTATTTAACCTAAAATTATTTTTACTTAATCTAATTTTAGTTTGGAAAAAAAAGCAGGTTCGTGAAAACAGGTCAGGTCGAAAAGGAAAAAAAAAATATTGAAGTAATTTTATAATTAAGTTGAAATCATTAATTTATACACTTCAAAATTTGCTTGTACAAGATTAAAACCGAGCAAATTGTATGCAATAGAGTCTAGTGGGATCGATCAGCAAATTCGAAAATAAAGGTGAGTTTACCTCACTCGATTTTGGATTACAGCAAATAAAATTTAGGTAGTTAAATTTAATTATTGATTGATTGTTCGGGTTGATAAATTATTATCAGTTGAATGTGTTATTATATATATAGTTATATATATGTATATATATTGGAGTGATTGATATTCCCGTATTATATAGCGGATGAGACCCTATACGCCTCGCATAATAGTGGATGACCCGATATACCATGATATCCCCCTCGAAGTGGGATGGGTATTTTTATATCGTACTAACATCTGTGGATGTAGGGAAAACAGGTTGTAGGGATCCAACGGGATTGCTCAAAAATGTTGGAATTATTTTCATATGTAGTAATATGATTTATTTGAATAATCTATGATAGAATATATATGTAATTGTTTTATTGGATGCTATGATATTGCTGGATATATTTTTGGCATTTTAAAAATATAAATATTGAATTTTTAAAAGGGAAATAAAAAGGAAAATTTAAAGTAAGAGATTTATAGTAAAGATGGATAAATTTAAAAGTAATGAATCTGGAAAGATAAATAGTTTTGATTTTAAAATTTGTACATGGAAATATCTAAATATGGAAAGATAGAGATTTTGAAAATATTTGGATAAAAGTATTTAATAATGGGACTTAAGCGATTTTTTTAAGTATAAAAGTATTTATTTTTAAATCCAAGATTCAGAATAGATTTGAGAATAATAAAGAGGGAATTTGGAAAATAAAATAAAATATGAAATTAATGTTTCAGATTTAAATAAGATTTTAAATCATAAAAAGGGAGTGAATATGAAATTAGTGGATTTTTGGAATAAGTTTGGTTTAACTAAGGAATAAATATAAAAATGGAATTTAACTCAAAAAACGATTTGAAATCGACTTAAGTATTTTTTTTAAACGGTTATAAAAGGAAATGAGACTATGGGATCTATAAACTGGGTTTAAAAATCAAGTGAAGGGTTTATCAGGGGATAATTTGAAATTATACATGGTGGGAATTTATAAGGAGATGAGTAAATCGTCTTAAAAATAAAGAGTAGTTTTATTTTTTTTCAAGTGTGGAAAAGGAAATTTATTGAATTTGACGTACATTAAGCTGGAAATAAATCGAGAAGGATTTATATATGATTAGACTGGCTATATTGAAGTTGAAAAGTGTATTTTATGGGAAATTAAGTTATTTTAAAAAAGGAAAGGTTTTAAAGTATTATTTAGAAAATGTTAAAGTGTCTAAAGAATGTTTAGAAAATTTGCTATTTAATTGTTTTAAAATTATAAAGTATTCATTAATTAAGCTAGTTATAGTAGTTAGTTATTATTAAAGATTTAAGTAGCATTTTATTTTAAAACATAATTATTAAATATTTATATATTATAACATAGCTTTATTTATAAAGGTAGTTTTTGTTTGAAACTTTACTTGGGAAATTATTATAGAAATTTCAAAAAAAATACTATTTTGAAATTATTAAATAGAGTTTTCCGGAAGTATGGGTATACTCGTGTGGCGTAAACGGAGGCAGTTAGTGCCTGCAGTTAAGACTTGGATTTCTCTGGGATAGAGACGTAACCATTGAACTGTGATCCATGGTTTGATACCGCAGTGGTACTTTTCATATTATTTTAAAAGGGTTTTCAAATATTTTGAAGAGAAAAATAATTTGTTAATATGTTGGATTCGATAAGATAAATGTATATTTGGGGATAAAGTGATTTAATTTATTTAATATTACCACTGAAATAAGACTTGGTGTTCCTTTCGGTGAAATGAAGTTTTTTTGGCTGAAATGGTTGTTTATTTAATAGTTAGATAACCTACTATCAAATCTAGGACCCATATATAAATTTGGAAATATCGGGAAGAAGTACCCTTATCTATCCTAAGGCACGATAGCCTCGAGCCTCATCAACCGGGAATGACTGAAAATCAGAGGAGATACAACAAGGCTAAGTGGGTCGCACCCAAGTAAGGTAAGGTTACCCCTATCTAGAGTCCCTTTTATTTATTCGGCTGTATGGTGCGGTTGCTGATCCCAACCGCGGGGTAATCTTATTCGGGCTATCCAGTTTAAGAGGTAGTCCGGTCTTGTGTAGTAGGGGATCTCGAAGTGGTCCTCGGTACGGTGTTTCTAGACAGGTATCGTGACAGGTGGTACCCCAGTGCCTAGTCATTCAGTTGGAATCCATTCTCCAATAAGCGCCATACGGTTTTGATTGTGCCCAACTGTGCTGGAATGTGAGATGTAAGCATTTCAGCTATTTGAATAAGTATTTGTACTTTGACACTATTATAATATCAGAGGATTTTGATATGAAATTTTTTGGTTATCGTAAGGTAAAAACCCGTCGTGTTTATTTGTGGCGTGGTCTTACGAGATACCTTTGATTTTCAAAGGATTTTGAAAACTTTAATAATTCAATTGATCACCTCTTAACCGTTAGTGGACGGATTTCCTTATAAACGTCCTAGAAGATCGAACGAGTTTATACATACGTATAGCACCTTGAACGGTAACTATACCATATCATTCCCGTACCTCTTCTAGAAATTCCCAAAGTTATATTCGGGTCCATATTTGATAGTCGGTTATTTAACTACCAATCAAACAATCAATTCAATCAAATACTTTATTTCCACTGAAAGCACCAAACCTTCTTAAATTTAGTTTTTAAATAAATTAAATCACTTTATCCAAAACTATATACTTAAAATATTTAAAATAAAGCTACTTAAATCACTTTATTCAAAATAATAGTTATGAAATTTTGTAATAATTTTCCAAGTAAAACCTTAGCCAAAACTACTTTTAAAATAAAGCTATTTTATAAAATATAAATATCTAATAATTTTCCTTTAATTATAATACTACTTAACCTTTAAAAATAATTAACTACTATAATTGACTTATTAGTATTTACTTTAACAATTTTAAAACAATTAAATAATAAATTTTTCTAAAAACATTCTTTTTAAAACATCTTTAAAACTTCTAGTTCATACTTAAAAATCTTTCTTTGAAAATATACTTAGCTTTTCAGGAAAATACACTTTCCACTCCAATATAGCCCGTCTATTCATTTATAAATCCTTCTCGATTTATCTCCAGTTTCATTTACGTTCCAACTTCATAAATTTCCTTTTCCACATCTTTAAAAGTAAAACACTATTTATTTTTAAACTGAATTACCATCTCCTTATAAATTCCCATCGTGAATTTATAATTTCAAATTATCCACTGATAAATACTTTACTTTATTTATAAACCCAGCTTATAAATTCCATAGTTTCATTCTCCTTTTTAATCACCATTTCAAGAACACTTAATCGATTTTTCAAATCAATTTCCCAGTGTTAATTCCATTTTGAAATTATTTCTTGATTTACCCAATTTAACCCAAACCCTTATTTCAGATTCATTTCCCTTTTCTGATTTAAAATCTTATTTAAATCATGAACAACAATTTCATACTTTATTTCAAAAGTCTCCTTTTTATTTTTCCCAACCCATTTAAAACTTGAATTTGAAAATAAATTCTTTATGCTTAAAATCAATATTACTTAAATCCTTATTTTTAAAATCCTTTAATTCACATTTATTTAAAAACTCCTTTTTTCCATATTCCGAAATTTATTAAATAGGATTTTAAAATCAAGTTATTTATTTTCCAAATTCTTTTCTTTTTAATTCCTCCAACTTACTATAAATACTTTACCTAAAAATTTCCTTTTTATTTTCTTTCAAAAAGCCAATATTTATATTTTTGATATTTTAAAAGGCCAAAAACATACCCAGCAATATCATAGCATTCCATAAACTTAATTTTCCCACATAATCTATCACAGATTATCCAACATTTCATATATCGCTGAAATGAAAATAAATTCAACACTTTTGAGGAATCCAGTTGGATCCCTCCAACCTGTTTCCCTGCATCCACAGATGATAGCACAATATAAAAATACCAATCCCACTTCAAGGGGTATATAGCGCCATATAGGGTCATCTGCTATTATGCGGGGTGCATAGGGTCTCATCCGCTATATAATGCGGGAATATCAATCACTCCAATATATATACTACTATATATAATATCTCATCCAATTGATAATGATTATCACATTCAACCAACCAACCAATAATTTAAATTTTAACCATTTAAATTAACCAATAATCCAATTTGAGTGAGATTAACTCACCTTTGATTTTATTTACATCCCAATCCAAACCGGCTCGTCTCTCCACGATTTTAGACCTTGTATAAACATTATATGGTTTATTAACATTTGAAATAATCGAACAGTCAATTATCTTTTTTTAATTTAATTTAAACTAATAATTTAATTTTAAACTAACTTCCCTATGATAAATAAGTTAATTAAACAAATTAATCACCATAATACATTATTTTAAAATAAACTAGTAAATTTAAAATTTGTATATGTATATTTTTTTATTTTTTCTTTTAAACTACATATACTAAAAATAACATATATAGATTTAAAAATCAAATTTTTATATATAAATTCCTATATTTTCCAAAATCTTATATATATATATACATATATTTGTTGTTTTCCTATATATATTTAAATTGAAATATGTATGTGTATTTATATATTTTTTATATTCTCCTCTGTACATAAATACATATATATATATATATATATATATTAAATTGAAAAAAATAGAAAAAAACAGCAGATATACCACTATCACTGCTGCACGCGCCTCGAGTGCCTCGAGTGCCATCCCAAAACACGCCTGCACTTGCCCATCAACTCCACGTGAGGTCACGCTACCTTGTCAATGGCGGCACGCACTCCATGCAAACGGCAACCTAACATCCTAACCCGCGATCGAGCCCTAGACCACGCCCTCCGAGCATGAGCCTCGAATTCATTCTTCGATAAGCTTCTCCTTCCATCACATCTCGATCGCGCGCATGAGAAGAGCAGCGAACCCAAGCGTTCGCATGAACTAAGGTCGGGAGAATTTGATTTTGAATTTTTTTCACGTTTGTTTTTCCCTTCCTTGATTTCGTGAATTAAAACTGGGAGAGGAAAGGGTTTTACGTGATTTTCGTTTCGAAATTAAATTTCATTTTCGTTTGAATGATTAGAAGAGGGGACCCGATTTATTTTGAAATGAATTGGAGATGGGATTCGATTTATAAAGAAGAGGAATAAAGAGAATATGCAGGCGACCATACACTTCCCCTATTCCTTTTGAATTGCTCGGCCATTTTCCTTGAGTTATGAAAAAAATTCTGTAATTGAATTGTTTTAAATTTTGAACCATCGGCTGTTAAATAAGAGGGAGGGGGACGTGATTGATAAGGAGGGAAGCGTGTTCAAATCCTCTTACGTGAAGAAGTAGGCTAGCTACAGTGACTTACTACAGTGTTGAGAAGAGAAATGAAAAGCTCTGATGTTAATAGAATTCAGCTGAAGGTTGAATAGAGTATATAAATATATACATATATTAATTAAATTAAAATTGTCTCGAAACCGTAGCATAAAATTCCAACATCTTATCAAGGCGTGCCGCTAGGTGTTTATAATGTTATACCCCTATTTCGAACAAAATGGAAAAGGTTTCAAGTCCTAATTCGATCGTATGGAGAAGATAGCTTTTTGAACCCATAATTATATTGAATTTCGATACAAATTTTAGTGCTTTTACATACCGTACGTGTGACGCCCCACTCTGAGACCCATATTAACAAAGAGTATTACGAGGTAATACCGTCTGCTAATGCAGAGAATAGAGCTGGATAGGAGCGACCATCTATAGCCTTGTCTTAACTATCTACTGAATACGTCGATAAGTGCTATCTATTTTTCTTCTTCTCAAGTGGATCGACATATCCAATAAATATTTAATACAAAACTATAATGGCTAACGGATCTATCAGAACAAAACATAACAACTTAAATGTAAATAACATCACAGAACAGCAGAAATGCATACATATGCATAAGTACGGATACAATCACTAGTACAATCAAAAATGATACATCAAAGTGGTATGACGACCACAACCCAAACATGGGTCAAAATAATATGCATCAGAGTGCCAACAAAAAGGACTACACACAAAAAAACTAAACAAAAGAAGATAAGAGATAAGTCCATGAGTGCCAACAAAAAGAACTACACAAAAAAAACTAAACAAAAGAAGATAAGAGATAAGTCCATGAGGAAGCAAAATAGGCTAAGTTCAAATGTACCTAACCTGAAACACCTCGGTCTGACCCGAGTATAAAATACACGGGTCAGTTTAGCTAAAAAAATCAGTAAAAGGTGATAGCAGATTAATAAGCATAAGAGCATGGTGATGTTCTTCTTAAACATGAAGAAACAATAAGAAAGCTAACCATAGACATATGGAGGATACGCATCATGTATGGCATATATGGTTACATTAGGTGATAGAACACTATTGCTTCAATAAGCACAAAACACAAAGGTGATGAAAAATCTCATGAATCGCTAAAAGGTAGCATGCCTCAAATCATCGACAATCATAAATCAAATAAAAATGGCTTAGGGAATAGTATAACGTAAACTCCTAAACGAGTAATTCCCAAACCCGCCATATCAACAACTCCAAGGAAAACATAAGCAAAAGCCATCTCGACATAAGCCATAAGGAAAATGTCAACAAAGGGATAAAAAAATCATACAACGCCAAAAGGCAAATCCCATAGATAGCGCCAATAGGCAATATCAATATATATATATATATATATATATATATATATATATATATGCCAAAAGGCAAATCTCAACACGCCAGTGTAGGCAATGAAAATCTCAAAAGAACTTCCAAGAGTCCAAAAATCCCGAAGTAATCGCCACCGAATGGTTCAAAGGACCGATTCCAAAATGACAACACATAAGGGTAAAAATCATCTCAAAAAGGTTTTGCACGTGCTATTTTTGCCGAGTACTGTTTCACATATTAGGTACCTCGCCCAAAGGCAAACGTCAAAAGAAAAATATGCCGCAATGGCAAACGTCCGAAGTCAAATACGCCGTAATGGCAAACGTCCGAAGATAAATACGCCGTAATGGGAAATGACCCGAAGGTCCAGTACTGACACACCAACAGGCAAATGTGTCATAAACTCTCAGAAAGGAACCCGAAAAGTGTTAACGTGTGTCCCATACCACCCGTTCGCACTAAACGGTTTACTAACCGCTAGTAAATTTCACACTCAAAGCAGTAAAAGGTTCACCTCATATCATTGGTAAACTAGACCCGTAGGCCAAAACGATCAAACGGACAAGTTAGGAATTAACCGAAAGGATAAACGCACATATATCATACTATGCGTTTTACCTAATTGTTTAACTCTCCTTCTCATTCGCTCGACAGTGCAAAAATATGTATTTTGTATAGAAATTATAAGTTGGAGAAAACGAGCTTTTAAAACAATTTAAAATCACTTTATAAACCGCTTTTGCAATTTATCTTATTATAGAGATACTAAAATTTTATACTTGAAAATAATATATAATGATTATTCCAAAAACCAATTTACTTAAAAACATTTTAAAACTCATTTATAAAACCCGTGTATGAAATCCAGAAAGAATCATCAAGAAATACAGAAAAATATCGGAAGTTTAAACTTATAAAATTCCGATAAAAACAAGCTGTGAGTGCAAGTTCAACAGCAGATAAATACAAGTTACCTGAAAATTTGTAGAAATAAAGTTCAACATTTGTACTTTAAACTGCAAAAAGAATCGCTAAGTTTCGATAATAGACGAAGAAACTGCGACGTCTCAAAGTCGGACTCATGTTAGGAAGTGAATACAAAGGAAAAACAAAGGGCAGCGGCTTGTTTAGCCAGTTCGCCCCTATTCAACCCAAAATTTGAGAAAGAATGAAACATGAAAGTTATAGAGGATATTCTAAGATTTCTATAACATCAAAAATCATTGAATTACGATAAGTAACGAAAGAGTTATGGCAAATTTAATTTTTGGTTTCAACTTAGAAAATACACAGCCTGAAATATACCCACTGTTTCAAACCCAATTTCATCCTTTTGAACATCAAAATTTTGTAAAGTGATTAAAAGAATGGTTGTATACAATTTCCTAAGCTTCCCAAGAAATCAAAAATCATTGAATTCCGATAAGGGATGAAAAATTTATGACTCAAACAATTTTCAGATCTAAATTCATTGTCGCTGTCGTTTTTCTCTCGGGACAGCAACAAAGACGTATAGTTTTGACCAATTTAACTCCAAAATTTCATAAAACTCAAAACATGAACTTTTAGTACAAAGTATGAACTTTCCAGGACATTAAAAATCATCCAATTTGGGTAAGAAATGAGGGAGATATGGCCAAATTTCATTTCAGGTTCAATCGCAGAAAATTTGTTTCAGCAACCAACAAAGAAACAACATATAATCGACATGCTAGCTTGCTTAAGTTAGAAGTGTGAGTTTATAACTTACCTTAGGATTTATATGCAGTAAATTAGCAGATTTACCAAGCAAAGATTGAAGCTTTGGTCTTCGATTGAAGCTAGAAACATGCAGAGTTTGATTTGCTACCAATTTCTCCTTGATTTTTAATTAATTTGGAGCTTAGATTTGGATTTGGGGAAGAAACCATTATTTGGGTTTTAGAGCTTTCTAGGTTAGAAGAAGAGAATGAGGAGGATAGAAAGAATGAACGTACAGTTCATTCACAAGGCTAATTTCAGAAATGAGATAATAGGTTTGGACCCAATATCTAACCCAATAAGCAATGTAAACACTTAGCCAAATTTTCTAGTTTTCTCAACCATTTTTCTATGTTTTAAAAAGCTTTACTCTACCAAATTTTTACATATAATTTTGTAAAATGAACATATCATAAAATAAATTATGTTACACTATAAATTAAAATATTTTCTACATTTTAAACCATTAAAATTTTATGAATAACATTTTATTATTTGTTTCAAACAAAATTTCCATAAACACCAAAAATAGATTTTTGCTCAAATTCATTGTTTATTCAAATAAATAGTTTATAAATCAATTTTTCACTCCAAAATATTATTATTAACCCTAAATTAATCAAAATCACATTTTAATTTATTAACAGGTTATCACAAAACCGCGGGTTGTTACAGACTCCCCCTTAAGAAAATTGCGTCCCCGCAATTTCTACAATGGAAGTTATCTATAACATCTATTTCATCACAACAAGATTCAAATCAAAAGATAGGATCATAGATATTCACCCTCAATAGAGGATGAAAGGATCAGGACAAGTTTCTCGGCAAATCCTATGGTTTCCCAAGTACAATACTTAGGGTTAGCTGACCATAGAATTTCATAAGCGGAACATTCTTATTTCGAAGGTGTTTAATCTTCGAAACAACTACATGAATAGAATTCGGCACAATACACAAGTCGGCGAGACTCGTGATCATGCAACACATGAGAATTAACGATCGGATTAAATCTCGAAGATACAACGAAATTGGGTTACCTGGAACATATCATGAATACCCAAAACTGAACAGAAAACGATGCATGAAAGCAAACGAACCAAGGCGTTCAGTAATAGTAGATGGTCCTATATAACTAGGATCCAACTTTCCGAATATACTGAAATGCACTTAACTCCTTTAAAGGAGTAACACAAATAAGCACAATCATTCAAAGAGGATTCAACAAAAGATAGGTGGTATTTCTAGCTACCACCATAACACATGACTGCATGAATGCAAGTCATCACAAGAATTGCACTAAGACAAGACACAAAAGAATGGATTACAAGAAATTTTCTCAAAAATTTGTTATAAGAGCTTTCACTCAAATCCATTTTCTTTTATACACAAAACTCAAACTTCAATACTTGAAAATTTTTAAAGTCTCTTACTTAAATTTTCAATTCAATCATCTTTACTTTAAATTTAAAGTAAATTAAATTAGAGTTGTTCCATACTCTAATTCCAAAAATAAATATACTACAATAAGTAATATACTTTTTTTCCACTAAATTTATCAAATTTTAAACCATTTTACTTTATGATTTAAAAGGACACTTATTAGACCCTTCATCGATGGCTCTAATATTCACTAATTAAATTTTCTTAAAAAATTTCTAAGTGTTTAATTTTTTGAAAAATTCGGCGGAGTCTCCTTTGCATGGAGAGCCCTTTACAATTTCATAAATATGAATTATAGATATACATTGACCAAAAGGTCAAAACACAATATATATATATATATATATATATACACACACACATACATACATACATATATATATATATAATTCTTAACACATAAACACTTAGCAATTCATACCTTTCATTTTTAGCGTTTAAAATGCGAGCATGCTTACTTTTATACTTACTATTTTGCTAATTAATCATTCAAATATCCTCTTGAACCTGCACTTAACTTATTGAAACATATTAGCATGACTTATAAACATATGAAGCATTAAAATCATAGTTTAAATAAGACAACAACTCCAAATTTCAAAATTTTCAAATTCAGGCCTGCTACAAAGACTCAGGCTTTTGACCCATAAAACTCATAATCTGAACATACTCATAAAATAAAAGTTATTATACTCTGTCCAAGCTTTTCAGCGATATAAAGATCATCAAAATCGGATTTACGAAGCTATGCCCAATTTACTTTCAGCTTTAAACTCAGAAATTATAAAAGAGGACAGAGATGTCCATCAGTTTTCAAACTCATTTTTGAATAACCAAACTGCAAAATTTTCAAAAATTATACAAAGATGATTTCTAGCTTACTAAAATCAAACTCTTTTGCAAAAAGAATGGACTCATTTCGATTTGTAAATCACAAGTTATCGCTGTTTTAAAACAGCACTTTTCAATCAAAATTTTCCGACACAAGACCTTTTATTGTCAAAATTTTCAAACCATTATTAGATCCAAACTACATAATTTTAGATCAAAAATCTTTTCTCTAAAACATTTATTACATGTTCCTTTTCTCCGGAAAGCCAAGACATCTAGAATTACACTATAATACATACAACAAACTTTCAAATGGTTTACAAAGAAAACTTTTTCCCAATTAACAAACAAGTCTTTTAAAAGAAGACTCATATTTTAATTAAGATAATTACTTTCTTATATTAGTAAGAAACAATTATCTATCCAAACTAGACTTTGGAATTACATATTGATTTGTTATAATAAATGAATCTTTTATATTAAATTTTCTCTTAATCCACAAAGCTAAACATTTATTTTATTATCACTTAGAACTAGCCAAGGTTGATACTTAATCCAAACTTGTTTTCAATTGAACTTCACAAATACATAATTAACAAGTTTTTAACACTAATTAAATTCATAACCAAACTTACTCTAATGGTTTTGCTCCTTATTAAATTTCATGCTAATTCAAAAGCACCAAATTAGCATTTTCTTAAATTTTCCCAAAGGCATACTTCTTTTTTTTTCACTTGTTATTAATCAAATGATTAAATGTTTAAACTAATCTTCATAACTATCCTTTTACTTTTTACTAAACCTCATTCCAATCAATATTTTAGTTTTCTACACAATTCATTTTCTTAATTTGAATACTTTGTTTTATTAATCACTATCACATGATAGTTTCATCCAATTAAGGTATTTCCTTAATTAAAATTATTTTCCATATAAATAAATTACCATAAGGTAATATTTTCCAAAAATACTTTACCCAAAAGCTTACTTAAGAATTTTAAATTTTCCTTGTATGTAAACTTTCACAAACATGTAACATAACTAATAATGAATACATATATTTAAATGAAACCATATTCAAATTTTCCAATTATCAATTTATAAAATGATAACATCTAACTAATACATTTATAGTGAATGACATTATCAAGGACTGCAAAGTTGACCAAGATCAACATTGCCTCTCCATTGCCCTCTATGTCACACTATTTTCATAAGTCCTTAAGTATATATAAAATACTTATCTCAAATGGCAATTTAGAATTTTCAAAATCTTTGCAATATCTATATATTTTTGCATTCAACATCCATACTAGTAAATATTATTTATTGCCATTTCAAAAGCATGTATCACATCGCCCCGTAAGCGTTTAGGAATCCCTATCGATAACGCTGATCAGACGCATCGACCAAAATTCTTAAAATACTTATTATCCAATTGACAAAAGAAATTATAAAACCTGTTTTGATTTCTTAAGGAATCTTAAACTTGGTTGTAACAATGTTTATTTTCAAAACATAAAACATTTTCTAATTATACAACCATACAATCAATTCATAAAACAATCAAGTTATATACATAAGTATATCTCTTGTTAGAAAGATTTTCCATTCACATGGATGCTTTCTTTCCCAAAAATTCTTTTAGTAATTTTTACTTCTTTAAAATGCATCCATGAAATTCTTAAACATTAATTTTTATTTCATTTTAGCCTTTGTTTTAATACCACTTATGAATTAAAATTCACTTTCAAAATTTAATCTTTCTCATAATTCTTGCGGAGCTACAACTTGAAGACACCGCAAGTTCTTATCATTTGAATTGAGTAGGTTTCTAACTCTCAATTATATCACCTACTCAATATTATTTCAACAATAACTATGCTAACACACATTCATGCAATTATCAACCAAACAAGCATTTATTAAAAACAAAGCATTAAATGTGCCCAGAAAAAACGGTCACACCATTTCCGCTATGCAACTCTAATCACTAAGGATCAAAACACATAATTTAAATCTAAGCCATCTGAGGTCTAATTTCTACTATTTTAAAAATAGTGATATTTAAAACCCTTATAATGTTTTCAAACTTATTATCCATTCTAAGAAAATGAAAAGACTAAAGGCACGATTGAGGAATACGATAGTGGGGAAACTATGTTATCACTTGTATTATACTTGGATGTACTGTAATATGTGTTTATGTTCTGTATTTATCATATTTTGTTCTGAGCTCAGCTCTGATACCAAGCTGTGACGCCCCACTCTGAGACTCATGTTAACAAAGAGTATTACGAGATAATATCGTCTGCTAATGCGGAGAATAGAGCTAGATAGGAGCGACCATCTATAGCCTTGTCTTAACTATCTACTGAATACGTCGATAAGTGCTATCTATTTTTTTCTTCTCAAGTGGATCGACATATCCAATAAATATTTAATACAAAACTATAATGGCTAACGGATCTATCAGAACAAAACATAACAACTTAAATGTAAATAACATCACAGAACAGCAGAAATGCATACATATGCATAAGTATGGATACAATCACTAGTACAATCCAAAATGATACATTAAAGTGGTATGACGACCACAACCCAAACATGGGTCAAAATAATATACATCAAAGTGCCAACAAAAAGGACTACACAAAAAACACTAAACAAAAGAAGCTAAGAGATAAGTCCATGAGGAAGCAAAATAGGCTAAGTCCAAATGTACCTAACCTGAAACACCTCGGTCTAACCCGAGTATAAAATACACGATTCAGTCTAGCTAAACAAATCAGTAAAAGGTGATAGCAGAATAATAGAGCATAAGAGCATCGTGATGTTCTTCTTAAACAAGAAGAAACAATAAGAAAGCTAACCATAGACACATGGAGGATACGCATCATGTATGGCATATATGGTTACACTAGGTGATAGAACACTATTGCTTCATTAAGCACAAAACACAAAGAAGATGAAAAATCTCATGAATCGCTAAAATGTAGCATGCCTCATATCATCGGCAATCATAAATCAAATAAGAATGGTTTAGGTAATAGTATAATGTAAACTCCTAAAAGAGAAATTCCCAAACCCGCCATATCGGCAACTCCAAGGAAAACATAAGCAAAAGCCATCTCGACATAAGCCATAACGCAAATGTCAACAAAGGGATAAAAATCTCATACAACGCCAAAAGCCAAATCCCATAAATAGCGCCAATAGGCAATCTCAATATATATATACGCCAAAAGGAAAATCTCAACACGCCAGTGTAGGCAATGAAAATCTCAAAAGAACTTCCAAGAGTCCAAAAATCCCGAAGTAATCGTCACCGAATGGTTCAAAGGACCGATTCCAAAATGACGACACACAAGGGTAAAAATCATCTCAAAAAGGTTTTGCATGTGCTATTTTTGCCGAGTACTGTTTCACATAATAGGTACCTCGCCCAAAGGCAAACGTCAAAAGACAAATATGCCGCAATGGCAAACGTCCGAAGACAGATACGCTGCAATGGAAAATGTCCGAAGACAAATATGCCACAATGGCAAATGACCCGAAGGTCCAGTACTGGCACACCAATAGGCAAATGTGTCACAAACTCTCAGAAAGGAACCCGAAAAGTGTCAACGTGTGTCCCATACCACCCGTTTGCACTAAATGGTTTACTAACCACTAGTAAATTTCACACTCAAAGCAGTAAAAGGTTCACCTCATATCATCGGTAAACTAGACCCGTAGGCCAAAACGATCAAACAGACAAGCTAGGAATTAACCGAAAGGATAAACGCACGTATCCCATACTACGCGTTTTACCCAATCGTTTAACTCTCCTTCTCATTCGGTCGATAGTGCAAAAATGTGTATTTTGTGTAGAAATTATAAGTTGGAGAAAACGAGCTTTTAAAACAATTTAAAATCACTTTATAAACCGCTTTTGCAATTTATCTTATTATAGAGATACTAAAATTTTATACTTGAAAATAATATATAATAATTATTCCAAAAACCAATTTACTTGAAAAACATTTTAAAACTCATTTATAAAATCCGTGTACGAAATCCAGAAAGAATCATCAAGAAATACAGAAAAATATCGGAAGTTTAAACTTATAAAATTCTGATAAAAACAAGCTGTGAGTGCAAGTTCAACAGCAGATAAATACAAGTTAACATGGTCGGAATGACCTAAAAATTTGTAGAAACAAATTTCAACATTTGTACTTTAAACTGAAAAAAGAATCGCTGAGTTCGGATAAAATACGAAGAAACTGCGACGTCTCAAAGTCGTACTCATGCTAGGAAGTGAATACACAGGAAAAACAAAGGCCAACGGCTTGTTTAGCCAGTTAGCACCTATTCAACCCAAAATTTGAGAAATCATGAAACATGAAAGTTATAGAGGATATTCTAGGCTTTCCAGAACATCAAAAATCATCGAATTACGATAAGTAACGAAAGAGTTATGGCAAATTTAATTTCTGGTTTCAACTTAGAAAATACACAGCCTGAAATATACCCACTGTTTCAAACCCAATTTCGTCCTTATGAACATCCAACTTTCGTAAGGTGATGTAAAGAAAGATTGTAGACAATTTCCTAGGCTTTCCAAGACATTCAAAATCATTGAATTCCGATAAGGGATGAAAAATTTATGACTCAAACAATTTTCAGATCTAAATTCATTGTCGTTGTCGTTTTGCTCTCGGGATAGCAACAAAGAAGTACAGTTTTGACCAATTTAACTCCAAAATTTCATAAAACTCAAAACATGAACTTTTAGTACAAAGTATGAACTTTCCAGAACATTAAAAATCATCCAATTTGGGTAATAAACGAGGGAGATATGGCCAAATTCATTTCAGGTTCAATCGCAGAAAATTTGTTTCAGCAACCAACAAAGAAACAACATATAATCGACATGCTAGCTTGTTTAAGTTAGAAGTGTGAGTTTATAACTTACCTTAGGATTTATATGCAGTAAATTAGCAGATTTACCAAGCAAAGATTGAAGCTTTGGTCTTCGATTGAAGCTAGAAACATGCAGAGTTTGATTTGCTACCAATTTCTCCTTGATTTTTAATTAATTTGGAGCTTAGATTTGGATTTGGGGAAGAAACCATTATTTGGGTTTTAGAGCTTTCTAGGTTAGAAGAAGAGAATGAGGAGGATAGAAAGAATGAACGTACAGTTCATTCACAATGCTAATTTCAGAAATGAGATAATGGGTTTGGACCCAATATCCAACCCAATAAGCAATGTTAAACACTTAGCCAAATTTTCTAGTTTTCTCAACCATTTTTCTATGTTTTAAAAAGCTTTACTCTACCAAATTTTTACATACAATTTTGTAAAATGAACATATCATAAAATAAATTATGTTACACTATAAATTAAAATATTTTCTACATTTTAAACCATTTAAATTTTATGAATAACATTTTATTATTTGTTTCAAACAAAATTTCCACAAACACCAAAAATAGATTTTTGCTCAAATTCATTGTTTATTCAAATAAATAGTTTATAAATCAATTTGTCACTCCAAATTATTATTATTAACCCTAATTTAATTAAAATCACATTTTAATTTATTAACAAGTAATCACAAAACCGCGGGTTGTTATAGTACGGCCACACGATAACTCCAAACGCTACGAAATTTGAAATCCGATAATAATACACTACTACGGATCCAATGTAACTGGTTTCGTCGAATTCCGAAACTGTGCTTCGGAAGGCTATTTTTAAATATCAATTTAAACGATATATTTTTAAAACTGAACAATTCACCTTTAAATTCAATTTCAAAAGTTCTATTATCTTCAGTATTATCAATATAAATTTCATAAGCCTTTAAATTATTTTTAACAAGCTTAAAACTCAAGATTCCATATTTTACCCAATTTCAATTATTAAATTCAATAATTAAATCACCCAATAAATGGTGATATTTGAAATTCAAGTTAAAAATTAACTTTTAAATATTTAAAATCAATTAAATATTCCAATTTCAATTATCCAAAATTCCGGGTCGTTACACCTAGTTACATCCTCCAAACTCTGGTCTGGTAGTCCACTTCTTATTGCTCATCTAAATATCTCAACAATTCCGTCATTGTCACCGAGCAGAAGCCTATGTTCCACATTTTTGTTTTGCCCCCGTTCCTACAAGGAAATTCTAGCACGTACTCCTCTGGTTGTGCCTCTACATTTTGATTCTATGTAACGACCCGTATTTTTTCCAATAATTAGAATATTGAATTTAATAAGATTTTAGGATGTAACATTGTATGAAATTAGAAATTTACTATTTGTTAGTAAGAAAACAATTAGAATGTAATTTAATAATGTGATTTAATGTAATTGATTACTATTTTAGTGTAATTTCAATTTATTTTAATAATTGTTTGAATGTAAGTTCCATTGATTGTAATAATAGATGTTAATATAAGAATGGAATAATTTAAGAAATAAATGTCGAAATATATGACATGAACACAAAATAGTTGTGGCATAATGAGAATTCATTTGAAATTTAATATTGAATATAAACTGCAATAAGAGTTGTCAGAATCCTTTAATTGAAAATAAAAGACAAGTGCATTGTAATTAATAAGTTCAACATAAGAACTTACATTTTAAATTAAATTAAGATAAACATTTTAATGAAATTTAAGCTTTAACTTGAAAAGAATAAATTGTATGTTTGTCTCTAACCGGAATAACAAATGTTGAATTTGAATAAAGGATGGAGTGAATGTTTTAATGAAATAATAACATAAGTTGTTTTTCAATAAGATAAAACATTTACTTTGTAAATAGTGTATAAATTTTGCTTTATATAAATTTTATAAAACATGTTTGAATTGGTATAAATGAAAAGAAAACAGTGTTTTATAATTAGAATTTGTTTGAAATTAGTAATGAAATGAATTGGAATTAGATTAATTGAAATGTTTCAATTAAAAGGAAACATAAATGAAAATGTAATGAATGAGTTAATATAGGAACTTGCATTTCGTGTCAATATGGAATGAACATTTTGATTTAGATAATTGCATGTTTTGAGATGTATAAAAATTAAACTTTCATTTTGAATAAGGATGATTTTGGAAAAAAAATTGAATTTTAGAATAATCTATATATACACACATTAATATTCAAATTATTAGATATATCAGAGGGTTCATGGTTGTGTAAATGTTGTTGAATCAATTAGAATTACCTTATATTAACAGTTGTACATGAATTACATAAGTTCACATATTATTTTTTTCCATTTTATATATGGTTAAAACTTGTAAATTGGTTGCATTAATGTGACCGTTACAGTAACTAAAAAAGTAAAGTAAATCATTTTTATTGTGCACAGATAGATATATATTCATTTAATAAAATTGGTTTGAGTAACATAAATAAATATATAGATTGATTGGTTGATTAATTGATTGACTAATTGTTAATTGATTGATTGCGTTAATGGAGTGTGCACATATATTAACATAAAATGAATGTTTTAATATGGAATTAAATGACGTAAATATGTGTATATTTGAGTTTATTGATATAAATTAATTGGAGTAAGTTTTGGAACTTGGACCCCAAAGGTTTGTTTATAGGATATATGTGGTCCCTTCATTGGCTTTACATTTATTATCACGTCGCATTCTCTCTATTTTCGTTTTCAATTTCTCAGCGTAGCCTCCACTTGAGCATCCATTTAATTATTAGACTACTCATTCATTTTTTATTAATCAATAATAGCCTCATTTGATTTATTTCTAATTAATAATTGTCTCATTCTTTTCATTTGTTTCTCATTTGTTTGTTTTCTCCTTTCAAGTGCTTTACTTGAAGGTTTTTTTCCATTTTTAATGTGAACATCCAAATTGTAACGACCCGGTATTTTTGGACCATTCAAATCGACAATAAATCCACACATGTCTGACTTGAATAATTCAAAATAACAGATTGTAATAAAAATTTGGCAAAACTCAGCATATGCAGTAAATAAATCAATCACATAATCACAGACACAGAGTAATACAATAATACGCAGCGGAATAGATAAAATAGTAGTTCATGAAGCTACTATATAAACATCAGAGTTAGAAATAAAATACAACAGAATATCTCAAATGCAGTGAAGTCTCCAGTACAACAGATGACTTCTCTGAACAAATCAACTAGAAGAGCTGAAAGTTGAGGCGATAGTTGGATCTCCAAAGGAAGCTCCAAACTCCAAGGGTGAGTCTCAAATGCTGTATCACTCGGTCTGACCCGAGCGTAAAGCAAAACACAAAACACTCGAGTCAGGATTAACATTCTTATATAAATAAATCCAACTCAAGTGAAATATCAATTGAAATACGAGTAACTTAAAGGATGTTGGGATAACCATCCTCTAAGGATCTTCAGAACTATCTACAAGGTGGAATTATACATTTTAACACCGTGGTCATTTCAATTAAATTTATACTTCAAAACCCAAATATCATTTCATTTCAAATATATCCATTTTCCAAAATAGTATATATATATATATATATTAAATGATTTAAAAAGTAAAGTATTTAATTTCCTCAAGTCTAGCAAATCGATTCAAATCAACTTCAAATTCCAAATTCAAATTTATTCAACGCTCCATTCATCAATTTAATTCATTTCTAAACAGATCATTTAAATTTTCAATATATTTCAAAGCTTTAATATTCAACATTTTCAAAGTTAAATTTAACAGTTTCATATAGCTCTTGATTTAACTTCATTATTATTTAATCAGGGAATATTTACTTAATAAATTCAATATCATTTAACTAGCCTTACATTTCATTTTTTACTAAATATTTTCTTAAATTTATTTAAGCAAGAATTATTCATTAAATTATTTAAATAAAACCCAAGTTATAAATCCTATCTTAAATCTCAATTTCAATAAGGTTCAAATTGGTTTAGTTAAATAAATTATCTTTCCAACCTTAACTTATTCAAATTATTACCAAAATCTATTTTGAAATATAATTTTTATACTTAAACATCTCATATGTATTAAATCCATCCTAATTTAAATTAAATGATTTAAGGCTCAACATTTATTAAAACCATATATTTCTTTCCAAAACCATAAAATTTATTTTTAAAATATTTATATATATGGACCAACGGTGTCTGTATATATACATCATATGGTTAAATGATACGGATATTTATCATTTCAATCCAAAATTTAAATATATACGGGTAGATATCATTTCGACCCGTAATCCCAATTACAATTCAAATGAAAATCGCTTGGTTTTATCATTTCAACCCATAACGATTTTCTCCTATTCTAAAGTCCGTTCGGGTATGTATCATTTCAACCCATAGTGAATTCTATACTAACAGGGAACTTGCAGAGTGATAACAGATAATATAAAATATAACAACAGGCATATATCATCAATATAAATAACAGATACTGGTGTCAGATGTCGTAGGTGAACATATACAGATAATAGTAATAACAAGTATATAAATACTAGATACTGGTGTCAAATGTCGCAGGTGAACATATACAGATAATAGCATATATAACAATTTAAATAACTACAGCATCATATTTCAATTGTCGTTTCAATTGAAGTCAAATTTCATAAATGCAAGAATGTTAATCGTGAGTGATTGCTCACCTTTCAAGGCTAGAGAGATGGACAGGAATGGAAGCGAATTGTGAATCCAAACACGAATTTCAAAGCGAAACAAGATGGGCGCAAATGCGACGGATAGGACTGATAAATAGGAATTGACAGAATAATTAGAATCAACTTGATAGAGATAGAAAATGTATATATTATTATTATTCCCTTGAAATCAATATTTTAATTCAAGATAAATATCAAAATAAAATAAATATATATATAAATAAAACACTATTTTATAAAGCATACATATGGAAAAAAAATTACTTTATAATAATACACGGTCCTGAGAACATACGTACTGTAAACTTCTATATATCTATATACACTGAAAAATCTAAATACTGCAGGCATATGTATACTTAAGATAGTATCTAGTTTAAACTACATACATACACTTATTGTATAAAATAAACTCAACAGGATCAAATAAATGTGATGTAAAGTAATATATATATCATATGCAGACACTTACATCACAACCGGAACTTATTTTTTTATACTTTAATATATGCTACAGCTAAATACTATGCAGACTAAATGAATATGCAGACCCTATGTTAAAGCATTAACCATATATCTATAAACATTCTTCTTCCACCAACACTAATAATTTTTTTTTTAGAAATCACTAAACTGTCAAAGCTTTCTCATATATACACATATTTAGGCTAGGCTAATGAAAACAGGCAGTGCACAAAGATCATTAACGAATGAAATACTCATAAAATTTCTTTAAAGGATAATAATAACTTTACTTAAAATTTGCAACTATATACCTATATGGGTGCCTAGCAACTTGTATTCGTGCTGAAATACAAAAGTAGGACTAAAAATAAGATAAAAGGCTGCTGATTGATCTATGAAAACACACACTCCCAATATGAACTTGTAAGCAACAACTATATATATAAACATACAAATGCAGACTTAACAGCTTCCATATATATGAACTTACAATTGTTAAAACTTATGTAGCTAACAGGCTCACACAAGTATATATATGTGTTAAATGAATAACTAAACCATCTAAACTAGCATAGATATAATACTAACTCTACAGGAATCTCATACTAAATGAACACATAAATCTATATAATACTTAAAACAACATATAGTAGCAACATACATACTATTATAATAACAAAACATATATATATTTTCTGTTCCACTCGAAATATATACACTGACCATATAGACAAACTATGATATACTAAACATATATATACAAATGAAAATCGGTTTTAAGTAGACAAAGAAAATATATAACTCTGAATATAGAAAAATAATATAATGTTTTTATATAAATATAACTTGTATAAATTGGAAACAGTTTAAATGTATGTATGGTGCTAACCTATATTACCTACCTGCTATACTAGAAGAAGAAGTGGAGGAAGGCCACCAAGGCAGAGGCCACGGCCAGGTATGGGAGGAGGAGAAGCTCGGTGAGGGAGACAGGGTGGAGGGGATTAGGTAGACGCGGAGGAGAGAGGGAAGGGAAGGTGGTGGTTTGTTTGTGAGCCTCGGCTATGGGTCGGTGGTAGAGGGAAGCATGGCTTCTACGACGTGGGAGGATGATGTAAGAGAGTGGCTCCGGTTCAAGGCTCGGCAACAGGGAGGAAGATGGGTGTTGAGGGCGGTAGCTTGGTAGAGAAGATAAGGAGGAGGAGAGATTAAGCGAGGGGAGAGAAAGGAGATGGGTCTGGGGTTTCTCTGGCTCGAGGCTTTTCATGCGGAGGCGAGGCGCTAAGAGGGAGCGGCAGACGGTGGAAGAAAAGAGGAAGGTGGTGATAAAACATTTCGGCCATTAGAGGAACAGCTATGCGAAGGAGGAAGGGTGAAATCGGAAAAAGGGAGGAATGAGAGTGATAGGTTACAGGCAGAAGTATAACTCTTTGAAAAATTAAAGCGAGCTTTCAATTTTTATAAATACAAAAACGTATACAAGTTTATACGTTTAAACCTTACACGTGAGATTTCAACGGCTGGAATTTAGAAAATAATAAAATAAATGAGAACCGGCGTTCAAAAATGAAGAGTGGGATAGCATCAGCTAAAATATACCAACGATTGGAAAAGAACAGTACGAAAGAAGGTAGAGAAAAACCACTGTACAATAAATGGAAATGATGCAAATGGTAACAGCGGGTCCTTGAATTCTGCAAATAAATTATTAAAGCAATTTATTATATTGCTTGGGATTCATGATTCAAAGTTTGAACGCAAAAGGAAACAAAAGGTCACGAATCCGGTACCGATAAGGCGCACCGTTTTATTGCTTTCTTCGCATACCGGACCTCAAAATACAAAAATAAATATACCGTGGTGATCAGCGCGACGAGACGATCAAAACGGTATACAAATACTAGTGGTACGATCATCCGATCGAAAGTCGATAATCGGTACCATAAATGCTGCTATTCCATACGGAAAAATCCAAACGGAGCTAGAAACGTCCAAATTTCGCGAAATGAATTTTGCAGTCTGATTCAGAATGCTCTGAATAAATTTTCTCTTGTTGACATATTTTGGTTTCGGAAAACTTTTAAATTCACTGTTATTAACCGGTTTAAATTGAAATAAAATTTCACAGAAAAATAAACTTCAATATTATCAGATGGAAATTTACAAGTTGCTATATTAAAATAGACGTATTCCAAATAGTAAAATTTTTATTTCCAAATTTTATTGTTTAAAATTTCACAAATTTCCAGTTTAAATATACTTTTAAAACCATTAAGTTTTGCTGGTCGTTACACTCTCCCTCACTCAAAACTTTTCGTCCCCGAAAAGGAAGGAGGTAGAAGAATAGAAACAACCAGACAGAAAAGATAGATTGAAAGTCAAGATTAAACAATTAATTTAAACTATATAAGTTTTACTTAAAATTTGAAAACTTCATTTGCAATTCAATTATCTTATATATTTTTAAAACCTTTCAAAAATCCATTTGTAAAATTTCTTGCTTCCTTTATAAATACCATTTATATGTTTAAATAACACATTTATAAAGATATGGAAACTATTTGAAAACAGTTATTTACATCATTACCTATATTTACAAAGAGGTTATTGAAAACATTAAATCTATAATTCATAAATTTATTAATTCTCAAGATACTTTCAAACATTATCAATAATCATTTACTTTAAATATGTTTTATTTAATTAAAACTCCTAAAATATTTATACCACTAAAATTTTCTATTAAACCATGTAGTATATAAATAAACAATCTTTAAAAAGGATATAGTCAACAAGGAAAAGAAGGAGGATTTGGAAAATAGATGATGAGTGAATAAATAAGGCTGAGCAAATAAGGTAGATTCAAAAGAATAGTATCGGCATGAATAATTAATTCAAACCATAAGAATTTCAATTTCAAATATTAATACAAAATTTCTTTGTTGGAAATACTTTTATAATAAAATACCTTTATAGTCGAAACAAATTTCCTTTCGAAAATACTTTTATAACTCGATGTCTTAACAAGTTTATCCTTGTTCCTGTAGACTCTGGTAGTGCGTTGATCAGGCGCAAAACTAGAATTCTCCAGGTACTTAGTAGACCTGTTTCAACACCCAGTGAAAATACTGGAAAACTGTTAAAAACAGATATGGAAAGTACAATCCAAACAAAACGAATCAAATCATGGATCGCAGATACACAATGGTTACGCCTGGGTCCCCCAGGAAACATCTGTACCTTTTAAGCATTCACTGCCTTGCGAATTTTGCCATGCAACAAAACGGTGGACCGCAGGATACATAAAAATGGTTACGCCTGGATCCCCCAGGAAACATCCATACCCCTTAAGCAATCTCTGCCTTGCGGATTACGCCACTAACACGACCATAGATCGCAGATACACAATGGTTACGCCTGGATCCCCCAGGAAACATCCGTACCTTTTAAGCAATCACTGCCTTACGAATTAAGCTATGCAGTCGAGTTCGTAAGACCATGGGTAACGCCATGGAATTCGAAGGACACTCGAGTATCATATCCGGAAAACCAAAAATCAGAGAGAATAATATCAATAGAATGAATCCAAGATGTGGCCACAAATCGGATATCAAGCAGAAGGCACTTTCCATATCTTTACTTCGAAAATATGTATCATATAGTACCTTTTCAAATCACTTTCAAATATCGTACTTATATAAAATCCATTATATATAAGATTTAATTTTCAAATCAAATACTTTTCCAAAATCAAAAGTATATCAAATCACACTTATATAGACTTTAATTATATAAGATTTCACTTTTCAAATTGAGTACCCTTTTCAAATCCATAGTTTTCGAATCAATTTCATACTCATACAAATCAATTTTATATAAGTTCGACAACTCCCAATTCAAGTATTAGTAACACAAGGTTCTCAAATTTCAATTTGTTTCAATATCAGTTAAATTTCAAAATCATATACAATTTCACCAAATTATTTCTTCTCAAATTAATTATCTTTAGTTTCAAAATTTCCCAAAATAATAGGTTTAGAAATAAATCCAAATTTCCAAATCAATACTTTAAGTCAACCAATTCATTTCCAAAATCAAATATTTTCAAAATCATCTTATACTTACATAAGGTCCATCTTATATAAGGATCAAATTTTTCAAAATAAATTTCGCTGTATGAAGAGCCATATGGGATTGAATATCTTTGCTTTTATGGGTTATATATCTTTGTAATTTAAATTGGAAATTTTCTTTTAGTAAGCAAAGATATTCTAACATGACAGCTTTCAATTTCAGCGTCAAAATATATCAATGATATTAGAATATAAGATGTACATACGTCATCATTTCGCAGAATCACATTTGATCGCTCGCTCGATCACACAAGTTCGCTTTCGAACTAGTATTGTCCATTCGACTTCCTTAATGCGGACTTCGATATGGTTTCTCGACTAGAAGCCATCGGTCTCCTTGCATAGCCATATACTATGATAGAGAATTCTAGAATCAAGCCCAAAATCCATATCAAATATTCGTCATCAAGGATCGAATGAAAAATCCTAACGCAAAATGGTGTAATTCACCTCGAACTTGTGTACTCAAACCTGGATCAAAGTAATTATGCGAATAAAACAGCATACGTGCAACTTATATATTTAGTTTCATAAAGATGTTACTAAGTTAAAACATTTAAACTAAATTTTATTCAAAA
Source organism: Allium fistulosum (assembly GCA_030737815.1). Classification (NCBI taxonomy): domain Eukaryota; kingdom Viridiplantae; phylum Streptophyta; class Magnoliopsida; order Asparagales; family Amaryllidaceae; genus Allium; species Allium fistulosum. Next base: position 1,039,104,115 of record CM060902.1, on the reverse strand, counting down.
TATTTTGAAGACCAAATTCTTTTCAAAACATTTCAAATCTAAATTCCATATTTAGAAAAATTCAAAATAGCCTTATTCATTTACTTAACAAAACAGTTTCAACTTATTTAAATCATATTACTTCATACTTAAACTTTCAAAACAAACTTATATACTTTATCAAAATACTTTTCAAAATTTCTTAGCTTTGAAGAGTTAACCTTGAGTTGGAAGTGCTCGAACCTTTAAAATAGTTGAAGAAATCATTTTCAAATTCAAGAGTTGGAAATCAGCAACAAATCAGTAAATCAATTTTAATAGATGGGGTTATATCAAATCCGAAACTCGAGGAATGAACACCGGCTTACTTCAAATCATTTCAAATATATATATACATATATCTTTCGAATATCAAATCTTACTTCGGAATTTGACATCAAAAATGGTTTCACAAAATCACTCGCATAGCAAAGCTACTGAAGTGGCCTATCCTTCACTCTGAAACTCGAAAATCAATGTCGATGATGCGTGCACTCATCACCGAAATTATTTTCCAGCGACATAAGTGAGTTCTGGACTCCTATTTTCTCAAACTTCTTTTGAAATTTCTTTGAAATCATTCGAAACTTATTAAAATCATTTGAAACATTTCTTATTTGGAAAAATACTTTTAAATCATATTATTATCATATATTTCAAAATCTTAAAACCAATTTCAGAATACCGGAGTTCAATTCTCGAATTTCAAATTTAAAATCCTTTAGTTATAAATCATTTTTTTATATAAATCAATTTCTTATATAACTTCAAATTTTCAAATCCTTTCAAAAATTCAAATTCTTATTTTAAAAGGGTTTATAATCTTTATCGAAAACATTACACTTTTATATATAGAATATAATAATTTCGATATATAAAACAATTTCTAAAATATAAACAAGCCTGATTTTTCAAAGGATGGTTCAAGAATGGATTTCAAAACAAGGATAGAAATTCAAATTAGAGGGACTCTAATCAAATAGGATTCTGATTCGAAGATAAGTTCGAACGAAAATGAGATAATTAATTACAAAACAGTAGACAGATACACTTATATAAATCGCGGGCGACCTTAACCGGGTCAACCGTGACTTCAAGAATATAATCGATGCGAAAATCCAAGGCAAATCGTCATTCGATCGCCAGAAATAGAATTCGGCACAACAAGAGATAGCAACATCAAAACCGAGGGTTGTATAAATCTCCGGTGAATCAATGCCAATTGTAAAGGAGTTCCACCCCTTTACAAATCATTCAAAGATCGGCGGGATCGCCAATTCTTATGGAGATCATTCGAAGTGGAGTTATGGGATATTCCAGAATCAAAAGAATACAAATAGGGAGAGGCAAGAATGAAATTTTGGAGCCGCAAGGAACGTTCCAAAGTTCAAAAGAATTTCGAGCCAAAAGGAAGAGATTAAACTCGAACGAAAGTGATTCTGTAAATAAATTTACAATATATGCTAAGTTTTGCCTAGAGCCAAAGCTCTGATACCAACTGTAACGACCCGGTATTTTTGGACCATTCAAATCGACAATAAATCCACACATGTCTGACTTGAATAATTCAAAATAATAGATTGTAATAAAAATTTGGCAAAACTCAGCATATGCAGTAAATAAATCAATCACATAATCACAGACACAGAGTAATACAATAATGCGCAGCGAAATAGATAAAATAGTAGTTCATGAAGCAACTATATAAACATCAGAGTTAGAAATAAAATACAACAGAATATCTCAAATGCAGTGAAGTCTCCAGTACAACAGATGACTTCTCTGAACAAATCAACTAGAAGAGCTGAAAGCTGAGGCGATAGTTGGATCTCCAAAGGAAGCTCCAAACTCCAAGGGTGAGTCTCAAATGCTGTATCACTCGGTCTGACCCGAGCGTAAAGCAAAACATAAAACACTCGAGTCAGGATTAACATTCTTATATAAATAAATCCAACTCAAGTGAAATATCAATTGAAATACGAGTAACTTAAAGGATGTTGGGATAACCATCCTCTAAGGATCTTCAGAACTATCTACAAGGTGGAATTATACATTTTAACACCGTGGTCATTTCAATTAAATTTATACTTCAAAACCCAAATATCATTTCATTTCAAATATATCCATTTTCCAAAATAGTATATATATATATATATTAAATGATTTAAAAAGTAAAGTATTTAATTTCCTCAAGTCTAGCAAATCGATTCAAATCAACTTCAAATTCCAAATTCAAATTTATTCAACGCTCCATTCATCAATTTAATTCATTTCTAAACAGATCATTTAAATTTTCAATATATTTCAAAGCTTTAATATTCAACATTTTCAAAGTTAAATTTAACAGTTTCATATAGCTCTTGATTTAACTTCATTATTATTTAATCAGGGAATATTTACTTAATAAATTCAATATCATTTAACTAGCCTTACATTTCATTTTTTACTAAATATTTTCTTAAATTTATTTAAGCAAGAATTATTCATTAAATTATTTAAATAAAACCCAAGTTATAAATCCTATCTTAAATCTCAATTTCAATAAGGTTCAAATTGGTTTAGTTAAATAAATTATCTTTCCAACCTTAACTTATTCAAATTATTACCAAAATCTATTTTGAAATATAATTTTTATACTTAAACATCTCATATGTATTAAATCCATCCTAATTTAAATTAAATGATTTAAGGCTCAACATTTATTAAAACCATATATTTCTTTCCAAAACCATAAAATTTATTTTTAAAATATTTATATATATGGACCAACGGTGTCTGTATATATACATCATATGGTTAAATGATACGGATATTTATCATTTCAATCCGAAATTTAAATATATACGGGTAGATATCATTTCGACCCGTAATCCCAATTACAATTCAAATGAAAATCGCTTGGGTTTATCATTTCAACCCATAACGATTTTCTCCTATTCTAAATTCCGTTCGGGTATGTATCATTTCAACCCATAGTGAATTCTATACTAATAGGGAACTTGCAGAGTGATAACAGATAATATAAAATATAACAACAGGCATATATCATCAATATAAATAACAGATACTGGTGTCAGATGTCATAGGTGAACATATACAGATAATAGTAATAACAGGTATATAAATACTAGATACTGGTGTCAAATGTCGCAGGTGAACATATACAGATAATAGCATATATAACAATTTAAATAACTACAGCATCATATTTCAATTGTCGTTTCAATTGAAGTCAAATTTCATAAATGCAAGAATGTTAATCGTGAGTGATTGCTCACCTTTCGAGGCTAGAGAGATGGACAGGAATGGAAGCGAATTGTGAATCCAAACACAAATTTCAAAGCGAAACAAGATGGGCGCAAATGCGACGGATAGGACTGATAAATAGGAATTGACAGAATAATTAGAATCAACTTGATAGAGACAGAAAATGTATATATTATTATTATTCCCTTGAAATCAATATTTTAATTCAAGATAAATATCAAAATAAAATAAATATATATATAAATAAAACACTATTTTATAAAGCATACATATGGAAAAAAATAATATTACTTTATAATAATACACGGTCCTGAGAACATACGTACTGTAAACTTCTATATATCTATATACACTGAAAAATCTAAATACTGCAGGCATATGTATACTTAAGATAGTATCTAGTTTAAACTACATACATACACTTATTGTATAAAATAAACTCAACAGGATCAAATAAATGTGATGTAAAGTAATATATATATCATATGCAGACACTTACATCACAACCGGAACTTATTTTTTTATACTTTAATATATGCAACAGCTAAATACTATGTAGACTAAATGAATATGCAGACCCTATGTTAAAGCATTAACCATATATCTATAAACATTCTTCTTCCACCAACACTAATAAATTTTTTTTTAGAAATCACTAAACTGTCAAAGCTTTCTCCTATATACACATATTTAGGCTAGGCTAATGAAAACAGGTAGTGCACAAAGATCATTAACGAATGAAATACTCATAAAATTTCTTTAAAGGATAATAATAACTTTACTTAAAATTTGCAACTATATACCTATATGGGTGCCTAGCAACTTGTATTCGTGCTGAAATACAAAAGTAGGACTAAAAATAAGATAAAAGGCTGCTGATTGATCTATGAAAACACACACTCCCAATATGAACTTGTAAGCAACAACTATATATATAAACATACAAATGCAGACTTAACAGCTTCCATATATATGAACTTACAATTGTTAAAACTTATGTAGCTAACAGGCTCACACAAGTATATATATGTGTTAAATGAATAACTAAACCATCTAAACTAGCATAGATATAATACTAACTCTACAGGAATCTCATACTAAATGAACACATAAATCTATATAATACTTAAAACAACATATAGTAGCAACATACATACTATTATAATAACAAAACATATATATATTTTTTGTTCCACTCGAAATATATACACTGACCATATAGACAAACTATGATATACTAAACATATATATACAAATGAAAATCGGTTTTAAGTAGACAAAGAAAATATATAACTCTGAATATAGAAAAATAATATAATGTTTTTATATAAATATAACTTGTATAAATTGGAAACAGTTTAAATGTATGTATGGTGCTAACCTATATTACCTACCTGCTATACTAGAAGAAGAAGTGGAGGAAGGCCACCAAGGCAGAGGCCACGGCCAGGTATGGGAGGAGGAGAAGCTCGGTGAGGGAGACAGGGTGGAGGGGATTAGGTAGACGCGGAGGAGAGAGGGAAGGGAAGGTGGTGGTTTGTTTGTGAGCCTCGGCTATGGGTCGGTGGTAGAGGGAAGCATGGCTTCTACGACGTGGGAGGATGATGTAAGAGAGTGGCTCCGGTTCAAGGCTCGGCAACAGGGAGGAAGATGGGTGTTGAGGGCGGTAGCTTGGTAGAGAAGATAAGGAGGAGGAGAGATTAAGCGAGGGGAGAGAAAGGAGATGGGTCTGGGGTTTCTCTGGCTCGAGGCTTTTCATGCGGAGGCGAGGCGCTAAGAGGGAGCGGCAGACGGTGGAAGAAAAGAGGAAGGTGGTGATAAAACATTTCGGCCATTAGAGGAACAGCTATGCGAAGGAGGAAGGGTGAAATCGGAAAAAGGGAGGAATGAGAGTGATAGGTTACAGGCAGAAGTATAACTCTTTGAAAAATTAAAGCGAGCTTTCAATTTTTATAAATACAAAAACGTATACAAGTTTATACGTTTAAACCTTACACTTGAGATTTCAACGGCTGGAATTTAGAAAATAATAAAATAAATGAGAACCGGCGTTCAAAAATGAAGAGTGGGATAGCATCAGCTAAAATATACCAACGATTGGAAAAGAACAGTACGAAAGAAGGTAGAGAAAAACCACTGTACAATAAATGGAAATGATGCAAATGGTAACAGCGGGTCCTTGAATTCTGCAAATAAATTATTAAAGCAATTTATTATATTGCTTGGGATTCATGATTCAAAGTTTGAACGCAAAAGGAAACAAAAGGTCACGAATCCGGTACCGATAAGGCGCACCGTTTTATTGCTTTCTTCGCGTACCGGACCTCAAAATACAAAAATAAATATACCGTGGTGATCAGCGCGACGAGACGATCAAAACGGTATACAAATACTAGTGGTACGATCATCCGATCGAAAGTCGATAATCGGTACCAGAAATGCTGCTATTCCATACGGAAAAATCCAAACGGAGCTAGAAACGTCCAAATTTCGCGAAATGAATTTTGCAGTCTGATTCAGAATGCTCTGAATAAATTTTCTCTTGTTGACATATTTTGGTTTCGGAAAACTTTTAAATTCACTGTTATTAACCGGTTTAAATTGAAATAAAATTTCACAGAAAAATAAACTTCAATATTATCAGATGGAAATTTACAAGTTGCTATATTAAAATAGACGTATTCCAAATAGTAAAATTTTTATTTCCAAATTTTATTGTTTAAAATTTCACAAATTTCCAGTTTAAATATACTTTTAAAACCATTAAGTTTTGCTGGCCGTTACACAAATTAATATTCATGCCATCTAATTAGCATTTACTATTCTCCGTTTTTGAAGTTTATTTTGTTTATGCGTTATTAGTTCTTATAGCTTCCTTTCATTAGCAACTCTTTCTTCTGAATATTCATATTAAAGAACGGAAGATTTATTTTTATCTTGATTAATATATTTATTCCTTTACTTCACCTCATTCAATACTACCGTTTTAAGGCTGTTCATATTTTTACTTTATTTCAATTCCTAGTTTGTTTATATATACTTTATTAGTTTCTCATTTGATTCCATCTTCATTCATGTAGCCTCTTTTAATTTTTCAAATCTCATCTTCTGTAGCTTCATTTCTCCAAAGTCCAAACAAACTTCCATCTCATATTATTTTCTCTCTCTTCATTTTTCTCCTTCTTCATTTTTTTCTTCTTCAAATCTCCTTCTCTTTTTTTTCCAAAGCTTCCTTTTTCTTATTCTTATTCTTCAAATCTTCTTATTATTTTTCAAAGCTTCATTTTCTTTTTCAATTCTTCATCTTCTTTAAAAAAATCTTCTTTTCCAAACATTCTTCTTTTTCCAAATCCTTTTCTTCAAATCCAGATCTATACAAACTTCTCTGTCTCTTCCAAAACTTTCTAAAAAAAAGGGAAGATTAAAATAGAAAGGAAACAAATCAAAAGGAGGAAGTAGTAGCTGATCCAAATCCGACTAGAAAAGGGAAATCCATAAGGTGAGTGTTTAAACTCACTCGCGAAATACTAAAATTTTATTGCAAGTTAAACCAGATCATTTAGTGATAAAAAAAATTTGTTGGTTTGGAATATTAATTGATATTTGATTTGAATACCTAAACTCCAATATGTGATAACTAATAATTATTGTGACATGTTATTGAATTGGTTGATTTGTTCAATTGGTTGATTTGAATGTTTGATTGTATATTGTAATGGATGCTATTGTGATTGAATGTGTATTTTTTCATTTATTTTGATATATCCTTGTTATCGCCCTATAGTTTATTGTAATCGTATAAATTTTCATATTGATTATTTGAACACTGAATAAAGATATAAAACCCATGAATTTCATATATTACATAAGAAAAAAATTAGTATGTTTAGATTTACTATTTCAACCCTAAAAATGATTTTTGAGAAATAAACCGTCGTTTCCTTATTTGAAAGTTTTCAAAATTAAATTTTGAAACATTTGGAAGTTTCCATAGAATTGAATGTTGAAACTTTGGAACATTTTTATAAATCAAATCTCTTGAACTATGAAATTTAATTGGGAATTTTTCTGTAAATTTGTAAGTTACTAGAATGGATTTATTGTGAAATCTATTGTATTTTGAATATGGAAACAATAACTTTTCTAGAAAATTTGAACCTTCAAAAATGTAGTTATCTGCATTTCTTATTTCATCTAATTTTGATTTAATTTGCATAAGATCTTTTAGTTCTGACTCGAGTGTTTTGTCTTTTCATTACGCTCGGGTCAGTCTGAGCTTTTCAGTGAATTGAAGACAATTTTCTGGAGGACGAAAACGAAGATTCAGTATATTATTGCTATTTATTATAATTATTCCGCTGCATTATTTGTTTATTCCTGCTGTATAACTCTGATTTGTATTGTAAAGTGTAATCAAATGTTATTTGTAAAACAGCTTCATAAACTGTTTATTTGATTATTATATTTTGTCAATCCGCTGCGAGATTCTGTGTTTTGTTTTTCTTTCTTTTCTTTTATTTTCTTATTTACCCCATTAACAATCCTCCCTTTTGAATGGTTTGAATTAGACATATGTGGTTTATTGTCGATTTAAACCGTCCAAAAAGGTGGGCCGTTACAGTTGTTATCAGAGCTTTGGTTTAGACATACCTTAGCCTGTTGGGGTTAACTCATTAGAGATAGGGTAGTAATATCCTAGAATGAGTTTGTCTACGTGTATATATACGAGAGCGTGTATTTTTTAGTGTTATAAAAAGGGTTTTATATAAGTTTTGAAATGGAATAATTTTTCCTAATATTATATGTTATATATAAAGGAAAATTTTATAACTAATATAGTTATTTGTAATGTGTTTGTTTTATGAGGTGGTAATATTTAATTATTATCATTTATTGTTGATTTGTTGTATTTAGTCAGTTATAAGCATTGGCTATTATGGTTGATTGAATTTACGAATTAAACACTAGTTTAATAATGGTGTATTAAAGGAAATAAAGTGAATAATTAGGATATTTGTAATGAAATTGAAATGTTTTGTTGTATGAATCTTGTTGTTTCGTTGATTGGTAGTTTCAACTACTGAAATAAAATGGAATATCTGGATATTTTGGATAGTCGAAACTTCTGAATTAATATATGAGTTGAAATGTAGAAATTTTGTTGAATTATGCAGTTGAATTTGATAACTTTAATTTGAAAGCAAGAGAAACAAGGTTTAATTTCTAATGTCTATGTTTAATAAATGAATGAATTGTTGTATGCATTCTAAATTGATTAACATTTATGAAATGTGTCATAAATAAATTTGAAAGTAAACTTGAATACTAATTGGATAAACAAATATGAACTAAGTGAAATGATTATAAATAAAGTCATAACTTGTAAAAAATTTATGAAATAAATGGATGTTGCAATAAATAGTTATAATTAAAGTTGTGATAACTTTAACTCGAACCATGTCTTATAAAGAGGAATTAAGCTTTTATAAATTGGTTATGAACTTAAGAAAATTCCTTATGAAATGATTTGCAAATAAATGTAGTATTAAATGAGAAATATTACATGTGAAATGATTGTAATTTAAATTGAAGAGAAATATAAGCAATATTATGAGAATGAATATATTAATGTTTTATATTAAATGGAGAAATTCTGTGAAACAAATATTAAAGTATGAAGTGATATTTGTGTTAATCAATGAATTAATAGTGAATTTAAATTAAAATGTAATTATGATGAAACAAAATGGAATAAATACGTAAGTTGTACGTATATTGTTTTATTCGCATAATTAATTTGATCTGGATTAGAGTACATAAGTTTGAGGTGAATTACACTATTTCGTGTTAGGATTTTTCATTCGATTTTTGATGGTGAATATTTGATATGAATTTTTGGTTTGATTCTAGAATTCTCTATCATAATATATGGCCATGCAAGGAGAATGATGGTTTCTAGTCAAGAAACCATATCGAAGTCCGCATTAGAGAAGTCGAATGGACAATACTAGTTCGAAAGCGAACTTGTGTGATCGAGCGAGCAATCGAATGTGATTTTGCGAAACGATGACATATGTATATCTTATGTTTTAATATTATTGATATGCTTTAACGCTGAAATTAAAAGTTGTTGGGTTGGAATTGGATATCTTTGTAATTTAAATTGGAATTTTTCTTTTATGCAAAACTACTATTAATTTAAAACCATTTTACAAAACTATTTTCTTTTATTTTTCTTACACAAACTATTTTGTATACAAAACTATTTTACAACTATTTTATTTGCAAACTATTTTATAAAACTATTTTATATACAAAAATATTTCACAAAACGATTTTATATACAAATCTATTCTAAATTCAAAACCTTTTATAAAGCAAAGATGTTCAATTCCATATGGCTCTTCATGCTGCATAATTGATTTTGGAAAAAATTTAACTTCTGTGTAGGATGGTCTTTATACAAGTATAAGGTGATTTTAAAAACTGTTGATTTTGGAAGGTATTTGATCTGAAGAGATAAATCTTATATATAATAGAATTTATATAGGAATGATTTGATATATTCGAGACTATTGATTTTGGAAAGTACTCTATCTGAAAATGAAATCTTATGTATAATGGAATTTATATAAGTGCGATATTTGAAGCTATGATTTTGAAAGGGTACTATGTATAGTATGATATATTTTGAAGTAAATGATATGGGAAGCACCTTCCATCAGACCCCTTTGGTGGGTCATTTATCGGATCCCTTTGGTGAATCATTTATCGGATCCCTCTGGTGGGTCATTTATCGGATCCCTTTGGTGGGTCACTTATTATATTCATTTGATATTGTTGGATAGCGTAAATCGAGGGGTGGGATGTGTAATGACCTGGATTTTTCAACGTTCAATTTGGAGTATTTAAATGATTTTAAATATTGAAATTGAATTATAAGTTTGTTTTGAATATGGAAAACATGGGTTTATTTAATAAGATAGATCTAGAATTTAAATATAGCGATTTATTGGATAATTCAACTTTTGAAGTATATAATTGAAATTTGAGTGAATTATTGTGTTTTAGGCTCGATAAAATATTTTGAAGGCTTGTAAAATTTATATTGATAATAATAAAAATAATAGAAGTTCTGAAATTAAATTTTAAAGGTGATTTGTTCAGTTTTAAAAATATATCGTTTCAATTAACGTTTAAAAATAGCCTTTCGAGATATAGTCTCGGAATTCAACGAAACCAGTTCCATTGGATCCGTAATAGATTATTATTATCGGATTCCAAATTTTGTAGCGTTTGGATTTATCGTTTGATAGTACGGAATATAAACGCCTTAAAATAATTAATCGAATTTAATTTAAATAGTCCATCCAAAAAGCTATCTTCTCCATACGATCGAATTAGGACTCGAAACCTTTTCCATTGCATTCGGAATAGGGGTATAACATTATGAACGCCTAGCGGCATGCTCCGATAGGAGGACAAGATTTTAAGTTGCATTTAAGGAGACAATTAAAATTTGAATTTAATTAAATATATTTATATACATATATACTAGTCAACTTCAGCTGAAATTCCTTCACATCAGCACTTTTTCATTTCCCCCTCAAATCCCTGCTCACCCACTCCTATATGCAACCATCTCTTCATGTCCCACTCAAACAATTTCAAAAGCAAGAAACAATGGCCGTAATTAAAAATCGCGAGTACTTCCTCGTCCTCTTCCAAGTTCGAACAAAAGAAATTCTCAAAAAAAAAATGGTGGAGCAGTGAAATCAAAATCGAATTCGTGTTCAAAAAAAAATATAAAATCAATGGTCGAACTTAATTAAGCAAGGGAAATCAGATCCGATCATGGAGAGGAGCTCGCGACCTGGAAGGTTAAGGCGAGCACGCGAAGGGGAGGCTCTCGCAATGGTGAGCGGCAGCGCGAGATGGAGGGAGTCGTCGAGGGAAGCGCGTTGTCTGTTGGCGGCAGTGGCTCGCGATCGAAATGGTTGAGGTGGGGATTCGCGAGGAATACTCGAGGTAGTTGGGAGCTCGGAGGAGGAGCTATCGGTCGCGATGGCGCGTGCTCGCATAAAGGAAGGATGGTGGTCTGAGCTGGGTGGCTGGGGTGGTTAGTTGGGGGTTTCGGCGATGAGTCGTAGGAGGTGGGGAAGGCTCGAGTCGAGACAGTGGGTATATCATCTTTTTCCTATCAGTTTAAAATTTAAGCAGATATTTTCTTTCTATATAGATACAGGAAACAGAAAAGAAAAGAAAAAAAAATATAAAATTTCTAAAGTAAAGTATGTGTATGCCGATTATTTTCTTCAATCTAAAGTTTTATATATATGTATATGTATACATATACAGTAGAAATATATATATATATATGGTTTAAACAGAAAAATATATATGGATAAGAAAAGAGAAAAATAGGAATTTTTAAAATGTTGGAAAATTTATATAAATTAGATTTTTATGAAATCTATATAGATGATTTTATAAATATGTATGTAGTTCCTAAAGAAAATAAATATACATTTACATGTTTTAATTTACTAGATTTATTTTAAAAATAATGGATTTGATGATTAATTTGTTCAATTAAATTATTTAATTATCTTAGTTACTAAAAGATTTTTAAAAGGAAAATTAGTTTAAAATTTAATTATTTGTTTAAATTAAATCATTAGTTAAAATTAAATCTATTAAACGGTAATTGATTGTTCGATTTGTTCGAATATTAATAAAATCATCTTATGTTTATACAAGGTCGAAAAATCATGAAACTAAGTTGAATTTGAAGTGGATTGCAAACAAAAATCAAAGGTGAGATTTTCTCACTCATTTGGATTCCATAGTTTAATTTAAATGATTAAATTTAAATTATTGGATGTGCCTGGTTGAATTGTAATAATTACATGTTGGATGTTATATATATAGTAGTATATATATATTAGTATTGGAGTGATTGATATTCCCGCATTATATAGCGGATGAGACCCTATGCGCCCCGCATAATAGCGGCTGCCCTTATATACCGCGATATCCACCTTGAAGTGAGATTGGTATTTTATTTGTTGACTAACATCTGTGGATGCAGGGAAAACAGGTTGGAGGGATCCAACAGGATTCCTCAAAAATATTTACTGTTCATATATATACATATATACATATATATATATTAATATATGATATGATGGATAGATTTATATGGATTGTGCGTGAATTGAATTATAAAATTTTAAATAGCATGAGACTTGGATTTGGTGTTTTTAAATACCATAGATAATTAATTTGAGGGAATTTAAAGGGTAATTTGGAAAGAAATTATTTACATTGGAAATTGGATTTAAGTAGAGATTTGAAATTAAATTATATTAAGTGCTTGACGAGATATTGGGATCGATAAATAGGTTTGAAATAAAAATGGAATTTTATTATGGGAAATTATAAAAATGGAAATATAAATAAAAATGGGTTTTATAAATAGATGGGAAATTCAGGGGAGTTTATAAATCTATAAACGGGGTTTATAAATAAGATAAAATGATATCAGTGGATATGTGGAAAATATAAGTTAATGGTGTGAACTTATATCGAGCAAATGGGGATAGTTTTGAAAAGAATAGTTGAATATATCTCGAATGTGGACAATGGTAAGATGGGCGATGTGATATGAATCAAGAGGATTTATAAAGTGAATGGGTGAATATTGGAATTTCTTATAAATAGTTTTTGTCAAGTGAATTTAAAATTGGTTTTAGTTACTATACTATTTAACTTTAAAACTATTATCTGGATTTAGAATATTCCGAAGTTATTTATTTTAATACTAAATATTTGTTAAAATGAGTTCTAATCTTATAAATCAATTTTGAAATTTATTTGTAGTTAGATATGGATTATTAATACCATGTTTTAGAATTATCCAAAACCATATTTGGAAATAAAACCTTATCCTTACTTTATAGATATTTATATTTTTAAAAGTTTTTTAATTCAATTTAAACCCTTTTGAGATGGGAAGCTAAGCTTATTAAATTAAATAAGATTTAGGGGAACAATCTTATAGTGTTATTATGGAAACTTAAATAAATTCCTAAAGCATAAGATAAGCGAACTTCGGGAAAGTGAAATAAAATTCACAAGGGAAGTAGGAGTGAAACTGGAATTGTAAATAAGTATAAATGGCTTTGGAAATATTAAAGGAAATCAAGTAAGGAATTCTGGGATTTATAGAATTCGTGTGAAACGGGTTGGAAATTAACAAGTAAAATTGTAAATGATTTTGGAAAAAGAAAATAGGAGATAAAGGAATATTTTCAAGTGTTAAGTAACTAATGAAGTGTATAAAATATTCTAAGCATTGGGAAAAGGTTGAAATTTGTTCCGTGAGAATAAAAAGGATTTTGAAAACTATTTTCAAAATGTTGAAATATGGGAATAATATCTTGGGTAGATATTTTGAGATAAATAATTTGGGGAAAATTATTTAAGGCCTGATGGTTGCTTGTGGATGTTATTTGATAGTTAAATAACCGACTATCAATATTGGCTAATGCGCTGATCGTTTCGAAGAGACCGGGATCGGGTTTAATTATCCGAAAACCACTTTGATCCGGTTTGAACGATAATGAATGAAGACCGTGAAGATGATGAAGACGGTGATTCGGTTTGTCCAGACCCAGGGCAACTTGTATGGACGAATGGTTTCAGAACATCGTCAGGAGGACTATGAGCATTCTAAGCAGGACTCGTTCCTGAAAGGAAATCGTAGCCTCAAGCCTCATCAACCTAGATTGGCTAAAACAGGGGAGGTGCAGCAAGGCTAAGTGGGTAGCACCCAATTAATGTAAGATTTCCTCTGTCTAGAGGTCCCTTTTTATTCGGCTGTGTGGCAGTTGGTCGCTCCAACCGTGGGGTGATCTTATTCGGACTATCCAGTAAGGGGTAGCTCCGGCCTTGTGTAGCAGGGGATCGGGAGTGGTCCTCGGTACGCTGATCTAGACCAGGTACTGTGACGGGCGGTACCCCAGTAGCCCTGCCATTGTAAGGAATCCATTCTCCAATAAGTGCCCGTACAGTTTTGATTGTGCCCAACTATGCTGGAACGTGAGATGTAAGCATTTCAGCTAGATTCTATTTTACTTTCTATAGACACTATTATAATATCAAAAAACCCGGTATGTTTATTTGTGGCATGGTCTTACGAGATACCTTTGTTCAAAGGGTTTTTTGAAAGTATAATAATAATCCAATTGAGTGTGATTTTCTCACTTTGGTTTTCCAGACTGACTCGGGTGTTGTTTTATTATGATGCTCGGGTCAGACCGAGTTGTACAAATTCCGGTTAAAAGGCTAAGGAGCTCAAGAGACGAGCTGTATGGCAGAGCATACTTCCGTATTTGATTATTATTCCGCTGTGTAAGGACAAGCTATTAAATTGTCCAGGTTGACTGTTGCTCAATGTGCTCTAATGGTTGTAAGTATATAACAGTACAGATTTCTTTGTATTTAAATCTGTTGTTATATATTATATTTTGTTCCGCTGCGACTGTGAGATTCTGATGTTGTTTTTATCTTCTTCTTCTACCTCCTTCTTCTTCTTTTCCCTAGTTATTCGCTTTTTCGTACACTTTGGGTTGAACGAGGAAGAATTATTATCAACTCAAGGGGTACGGAACTACGGGTCGCTACATTTGGTATCAGAGCTGAAGGTTAAGCTAGAACCTTGGCTCTGGTGGGGATTACTCATTTGATATAGAGCAGTAGTACTCTAGAATGAGCTTGAGAGTATTAATAGATATGAGCATGTATTTGTTAGTGAATATAATTGTTTTAATATTGTGTTGACTTATTGGTTGAGTGGAATATGAATTCTGATCGGGTAGTGGGACGTCGCTATTCGATAGGAGTTTATAAGCACTTGAACGCAATAAACTGACATAGTATTGTCTTAAAAAAAATGGGTGAATGAATTAATTTTACCCATAAAATATATTTTGATATAAAAGGAAATATTTTCTAAGATTATTATATATATGTAGGAGTGTTTGGATGATAATATATTGTCAAATAAGATTATAAAGATTTAAAATGGCTTATATAACCAAGGAAAGTATGAGATTGAATTTTGGAAATTAAAAATTAAAAGTGGAAAAGTTAAAAATGAAATTTGACTTAGATTAAGTTGAAGAAATTAAATTGGATTGAAATTAACTTAAGCTAAGTAAATGGAAGTGAGTTGAATTAAATGAACTTAAGCTAAGTTTAATGATATTGAGATTGAATTTGAATTAAGTTGAAAATGGGATTGAATTGGAATAAAACTTAGTTGAGTTATAGACAATATTGAATGGAATTAAATTCTTGCTTAAATAAATTTAAAAGAATGGTATGAAATTGAATTTAGCGTAGGCTAAGTTAAATAAGAAATCGAATTAGAATAAATAAGCTTAGATAGCTTATCAAAGAATTGAAAATGCATGAATAAAAATATTCTTGGGCTATAAATAAAGATCTCGAGTTAAAATGAAATGTGAATGTGCTTGATTAAAAATGGATGGAAGCGTGAAAAATAATAAGTGTGTGACTTATAGAATCTAAAAGTGGAATAAATAATCCAAAATAAAATTGTTTGATATTTTCGTAAATGAAATAAAAATCCAAACTTGAAATATAAAATAAATTGAACTCAAGCAAACTAATTAAAGTGATTTTTGAAAAAAAATCAAATATTGAATTGTAAGTTGGGAGTGAACTAGTTTGGAATAAATTAGTTAATTGAATATGTTAATGAGATTTAATTTGGTTGAATAGAGGTTGAATTGTGAGTTAATAATGGAATTTAGAAATGAAGCTTGAGTTATAAATAGAATTCGACACATATTGTAAGTGAATTAAATATGTTTGAAATATTGTCGAATGAGATAGGATTGGATTAAATTTGAAATGGTCCGAAATTGCAAATAAGATCCAAGTGAGAATGAATAAATTGAAAATGGCCTTGATATTAATTAAATGAGTGAGAATGATTTGAATATGGAAATTAATTTAAAATGGATTGAATAAATGAACTAATTAAGTTAATTAGTAAATGAAATGGATTTGATTGAAATAGAATAAAGTTAAACTGAAAGGGGGATGAACTTAAGTATGAAGTTGGAATAAATTGAAGTAAATTAACTTAAGTTAAAAATAAATAGAAGCTTGGCTTCGAGTAAGGGTGAAAGTCCATTAAATAAAAGCTTGGGTTAAATTAATTTTGGAAATGGTTATTTATATATAAGCATGGAATGTTGTCGAGCTTAATGAAATGGTTTTGAATGAAACCAACGCGGAAATGGAATGAAATGCAAGTGAATGGTTTGTAAATAATTAGAATGGAATGGAATTAAATATAAAATGAGTTAGAATTAATTTGAAGTAGTTATAAACTAAAATGGATATTCTATTAAGTGAATATCGTCGAATTCGCATAGAAATAATTGTCATTTGACGTAAACGAGATTATATAAAATTCCGTGAATTAATAGAAGTGAATAAAATTTTTATGAAGCAAATGGAATTGATTTTGAAATCAATTGAAATGAATATGAGTTTGTTTGGATTAAAAATGAATTGAATGTAAGCAAGTGAGTTGTAAATCACTTAAATTGAATGGAATGATATGAGAATCGAGTGAAAGCAATTGAATTAATATCGAAACCTTATTAATTGCTTATGAATATTGATTAGTATGCATTGCTTGAGTAATCCATGTGTTTAGCCATTTAAATAAGTGAAAGTGTTATGCATTTCATATATTTAGAACTTACATGTTTAGATTGAGTAAGTACAGGTACCTGGAGGCCGTTTGGCTGGATTTTGATCGCGCAAATTGCTAAATAAATAAGCCGCTTGCTTAAAAATGCTAAATAAAGGTATGCCTATGCAATAAAAGGATAGGAAATATGAAATATTGTTTTTTTTCCGACCGTGTGGGTCGATGTATATATATTTATCTCTCTTGTAAAATTTCAAAAGCTCCTCCGTACAAGGGAGACTCTGCCAAAATTATCCGGAAATTTTGGTAGTTGGAAAAATTTTGAAAATTTTTGTAACGACAAATTTATTTCAAAATTTGAATTGGAAATAAAAGGGTTTTGGAGTTAGAATTGAAAACCAATTGTTTTGGTAAAGTGAAAGATTAGAAAAGTGGAGTAACGAGTTTACTAAGTGGGTTTGGAGCATTCTTTCTGCCTTAGAAATTTTGGGGACGAAATTCTTTTAAGGAGGAAGGAATGTAACGACCCGGATTTTTCAACGTTCAATTTGGAGTATTTAAATGATTTTAGATATTGAAATAGAATTATAAATTGGTTTTGAATATGGAAAACTTGGGTTTATTTAATAAGATAGATCCAGAATTTAAATATAACGGTTTATTGAATAATTCAACTTTTGAAGTATATAATTGAAATTTGGGTGAATTATTGAGTTTTAGGCTCGATAAAATATTTTAAAGGCTTGTAAAATTTATATTGGTAATAATAGAAATAATAGAAGTTCTGAAATTGAATTTAAAGGTGATTTATTCAGTTTTAAAAATATATCGTTTAAATTGACGTTCAAAAATAGCCTTTCGAGATATAGTCTTGGAATTCAGCGAAACCAGTTCGATTGGATCTGTAATAGATTATTATTATCGGATTCCAAATTTCGTAGCGTTTGGAGTTATCATTTGATAGTACGGAATATAAACGCCTTTAAATAATTAATCGAAATTAATTTAAATAGTCGACCCAAAAAGCTATCTTCTCCATACGATCGAATTAGGACTCGAAACCTTTTCCATTGCGTTTGGAATAGGGGTATAACATTATGAACGCCTAGCGGCACGCTCCGATAGGAGGTCAAGATTTTAAGTTGCATTTATCGAGACAATTTAAATTTGAATTTAATTACATATATATTTATATATATACTAGTCAATTTCAGCTGAAATTCCTTCACATTGGCACTTTTTCATTTCCCCCTCAAATCACTGCTCACCCACTTCTATACGCAACCATCTCTTCGTGTCCCCGTTATCCTTTTTAAAAATGCAAGCCGTTCAAACAATTTCAAAAGCAAGAAACAATGGCCGCAATTAAAAATCGCGAGTACTTCCTCTTCCTCTTCCAAGTTCGAAAAAAAAGAAATTCTCAAAAAAAAAATGGTGGGGCAGTGAAATCAAAATCGAATTCGTGTTCAAAAAAATATATAAAATCAATGGTCGAACTCAATTAAGCAAGGGAAATCAGATCTGATCATGGAGAGGAGCTCGCGACCTGGACGGTTAAGGCGAGCACGCGAAAGGGAGGCTCTCGCGATGGTGAGCGGCAGCGCGAGATGGAGGGAGTCGTCGAGGGAAGCGTGTTGTATGGTGGCGGCAGTGGCTCGCGATCGAAATGGTTAAGGTGTGGATTCGCGAGGAATACTCAAGGTAGTTGGGAGCTCAGAGGAGGAGCTATCGGTCGCGATGGCGCGCGCTCGCGTAAAGGAGGGACGGTGGTCTGAGTTGGGTGGCTGGGGTGGTTGGTTGGGGGTTTCGGCGATGAGTTTTATTAAGGGAAATTATAAAAATGGAAATTTAAATAAAAATTGGTTTTATAAATAGATGGGAAACTCAGGGGAGTTTATAAATCCATAAAAGGGGTTTATAAATAAGATAAAATGATATCAGTGGATATGTGGAAAATATAAGTTAATGGTGTGAACTTATATCGAGCAAATGGTGATAGTTCTGAAAAGAATAGTGGAATATATCTCGAATGTGGACAATGGTAAGATGGGCGATGTGATATGAATCAAGAGGATTTATAAAGTGAATGGGTGAATATTGGAATTTCTTAAAAATAGATTTTTGTCAAGTGAATTTAAAATTAGTTTAAGTTACTATACTATTTAACTTTAAAACTATTATCTGGATTTAGAATATTCCGAAGTTAGTTATTTTAATACTAAATATTTCTTAAAATGAGTACTAATCTTATAAATCACTTTGAAATTTATTTGTAGTTAGATATGGATTATTAATACCATGTTCTAGAATTATCCAAAACCATATTTGGAAATAAAACCTTATCCTTACTTTATAGATATTTATATTTTTAAATGTTTTTAAATTCAATTATAAACCCTTTTGAGATGGGAAGCTAAGCTTATTAAATTAAATAAGATTTAGGGGAACAATCTTATAGTGTTATTATGGAAACTTAAATAAATTCCTAAAGCATAAGAAAAGCGAACTTCGGGAAGGTGAAATAAAATTCACAAGGGAAGTAGGAGTGAAACTGGAATTGTAAATAAGTATAAATGACTTTGGGAATATTAAAGGAAATCAAGTAAGGAATTCTAGGATTTATAGAATTTGTGTGAAATGGGTTAGAAATTAACAAGTAAAATTGTAAATGATTTTGGGAAAAGAAAATAGGAGATAAAGGAATATTTTCAAGTGTTAAGTAACTAATGTAGTGTATAAAATATTCTAAGCATTGGGAAAAGGTTGAAATTTGTTCCGTTATAATAAAAAGGAATTTGAAAACTATTTTCAAAATGTTGAAATATGGGAATAATATCTTGGGTAGATATTTTGAGATAAATAATTTGGGGAAAATTATTTAAGGCCTGATGGTTGCTTGTGGATGTTATTTGATAGTTAAATAACTGACTATCAATATTGGCTAATGCGCTGATCGTTTCGAAGAGACCGGGATCGGGTTTAATTATCCGAAAACCACTTCGATCCGGTTTGAACGATAACAAATGAAGACCGTGAAGATGATGAAGACGGTGATTCGGTTTGTCCAGACCCAGGGCAATTTGTATGGACGAATGCTTTTAGAACATCGTCAGGAGGACTATGAGCATTCTAAGCAGGACTCATTCCTGAAAGGAAATCGTAGCCTCAAGCATCATCAACCTGGAATGGCTAAAACAGGGGAGGTGCAGCAAGGCTAAGTGGGTAGCACCCAATTAGTGTAAGATTTCCCCTGTCTAGAGGTCCCTTTTTATTCGGCTGTGTGGCGGTTGGTCGCTCCAATCGTGGGGTGATCTTATTCGGACTATCCAGTAAGGGGTAGCTCCGGCCTTGTGTAGTAGGGGATCGGGAGTGGTCCTCGGTACGCTGATCTTGACCAGGTACTGTGACGGGGGGTACCCTAGTAGCCCTGCCATTGTATGGAATCCATTCTCCAATAAGCGCCCGTACGGTTTTGATTGTGCCCAACTATGCTGGAACGTGAGATGTAAGCATTTCAGCTAGATTCTATTTTACTTTCTATAGACACTATTATAATATCAGACGGATTTGATAAAATTGTTTTGGTTATCGTAAGGTAAAAACCCGTCATGTTTTTTCTGGCGTGGTCTTACGAGATACCTTTGTTCAAAGGGTTTTTTTGAAAGTATAATAATAATCCAATTGAGTGTGATTTTCTTACGTTGGTTTTCCAGACTGACTCGGGTGTTGTTTTATTATAATGCTCGGGTCAGACCGAGTTGTACAGATTCAGGTTAAAAAGCTAAGGAGCTCAAGAGACGAGCTGGATGGCAGAGCGTACTTCCGTATTTGATTATTATTCCACTGTGTAAGGACAAGCTATTAAATTGTCCAGGTTGACTGTTGCTCAATGTGCTCTGATGGTTGTAAGTATATAACAGTACAGATTTCTTTGTATTTAAAGCTGTTGTTATATATTATATTTTGTTCCGCTGCGACTGTGAGATTCTGATGTTGTTTTTATCTTCTTCTTCTACCTTCTTCTTCTTCTTTTCCCTAGTTATTCGCTCTTTCGTACAGTTTGGGTTGAACGAGCAAGAATTATTATCAACTCAAGAGGTATGGAACTACGGGTCGCTACAGGATGCCTATAGCTACAAGTGATTCCATTGGGATAGCGGTGTAACCATTATGTAGCTGCGATCTATCAACCATGGCGTAATTCGAGGGGCGGGATGCCTACAATTACAAGCATCCGTTGGGATAGCGGCGTAACCATTGCGTAACTACGATCCATGGGGGAATTTACTTTCTGTATCTATTTTTAATGTTTTTAAGTATTTTCACTGGGTGTTCTATTAAGTACTTGTAGAAGTCTAGCCTTGCGCCTGATCAACGCATGGCTAGAGTCTGCAAGAACGAGGATAAACTTGTTAAAACATTGAGTTATAAAAATATTTTGATAAAGTATATTATAAATATATTTTAAAGTTAATGATTATTGATTTATTAAAGATGTTCGAAAAGTATTTTTGAAATTTAAAACTAATAAATTTATAAATAATGGATTTAAGGTTTTCAATAATCCTTTTTAAATATAAGTAATGATGTAAATAATTATTTTCAAATAGTTTACATATATAGTGGAAATTGGTGTGAAGGGCCTAATTATACGGCCCAATTTCTCTAGGACATGGGTTTGAAATTATAATTTTCCAAGACAAATATCTAGGCGGCGTGGGTCTTCATCTTCTCAAACGACGTTCGTATCTTCTGAAATCTAGTGCTCGTGGAAATTAGGCAAAATTAGGCCGTCGTTTCTTGTGCAATCAAAGCACTCGTTGATTTTTTTGGAAAAAATTAAGCGTTAGTTTCTTCTGAAATCAAATTCGACTTTAATTGTGGGAAATCGTGAGGCGATTTTCTTCATTTGGATAGGATAATCTTTTTTCTCTATTGGATTGCTTGTTCTTTGGTGAGTCTCGATTGTATTTGGTGTTTTTCATTTTCAATTTGATGTTTTATGATGTTCATGATGTTATTGTATATTTCTTATCAGGGGAGGCGGTTTTGATCTATTGGAGGATGGTTTTGTTTGATGTAGTTGGAATAATGGCCTCTGAATGGTATTCTTTTATTCTGATAACACAAGCACTGTGTATTTAGCCTGGCTGCATCATTCACTTTAGATTATGATTTTAGTATTTAGACTATCACTTCAGATTTGGTTTGAGCAATCAAAGCAGTTATTTTTGTCAGTCAATTCTGTTTGTACTCACTTTGGGTATGAAATTGGATCTGAAATAATATTAGTTGATGTTGTTTGTTCTTTAGTTCTTGGTGATTTGTGATTTGTAAAAGATAAATTATTTTATCTTTTTTAGAAAAGTGGGATAGAAAATGATTTGTTATGTAGTATTTTATGCTATTAGTTTCTAATTAAGATCAGTTTCACATAGTTATTTTTTTGTTTACATTTTTTTTTGCAGGTGTGATTCATCTGTTATAGTTGTGTTTGATTTCAATAACAATTGTTTTAGTGCTCGTTTTGGATTGGATGCTTCTATTTCTTTTGTTAGGAATAGGATTTGCGAGGAGTGGAATAATTTTAGTCCATTATGCTTTGATATTTTTTATATTCGAGAATCAAAGACTACCTTTGTTGAAACTGATAGTGATCTTCAAGCTGTATTGTGTTTGTCTTGGTTTAAAAAGGAAGAATTTTTGGTATTTTTACTGCGGTTGAAGAATGATTCAACGGATAGTTTTGTTAGTGAAAGTAGCAAGTCTGGTTTAGTAGTTGGTGGTGAGTCAAGTAATAATATGTTAGGTTATGATGATGATTTAGATTCTGGTTTTACTCAACAAATGGATTTACATTAGTTGTTGAAGAAGAATTCAAATATGGAATTTTTTACTGGGGTTGGTCAACAGTTTGATTCTACTATTGGATTCCGTAGAACAGTTAGTGCTTATTGTTTGAAGAGTGGGTTTAAAGTACAGTATATTAAGAATTGTAAAGAACGATTGACAGTTCGATGTGCTATAGGTAGTTGTCCTTTTAGGATTCATGCTTCTTGCAAACTGAAGCAATTGGACCAACTGTTTGTTAAAAACATTCAGCTGATTCATACTTGTGGTGGTGGATTTCGTTTGCTTGGTAGTCCAACTATTAATAGTGATCTTGTGAAAAGTTTAATCGTCAATCAAATTCATGATGAGCCAAAAAGAAAAACCAAGGATATCATTAAAAGTTTTAGAAGAGATTATGATGTGGAGCCGAGCTATTATTTTGCTTATAAGGGTAAGAAATTGGCTATGAATGATATTGTGACGCCCCACCTCTATACCCACGCTAGCCAAGAACACTACGGTGTAGTGCTGTCAACTAGCACGGAGAATAAGGCTGTTGAGGAGCGACCATCTATGTAATTGCTTTGTGCGAGCACCGATATGTCAGATAATAAATCATTGCATTTCATTTTTAGAGGAAACCCGACATACCGATACAAACTCAAAGCTACTACACAGTGGCTATAATAGTTTAGAACAATAGATATAAAAATAACACAGATAACATAAATGCGGAATACAGATGGAAAAAAAAGTCTCATATATATAATAACTGATATCAGTTACAATACACTTGACACAGTACAAATGATACAACTACAACTGTCGACTCAAGAAGATATATATACAAGTACATTATCGACTAATATACATGAATACATTATCATCTTAAAACAGACACACTGACTACTACAACAAGACGAAGACCACTTCAAATGATATAAAAAGTCTTCATGGCTCTAGCAGCAACCCAAAGCTAAAAATCTACAACCTGTAAATACTCGGTCTGACCCGAGTATTAAATTCAAAAGAAAATAATACCCGGGTCAGTCTAATTCAAACTCAGCTATTAATGCACAAAAGCAATAATAATCAAATATCAAATAGACGAAAGTCACAGAAATCTCGTTTACCCAACTTCTCGATAAGAGAACCGGATAACGGTAGATATAACACTAAGCAGTGTTAATCCACTAAACAGTAAATCCAAATCGATACCACTTCAAAATATGGGATTGAACCCACGAAACAATTCAACAAATCGAAACATCAAATTAAAGCTGTCAAATCTGATAGGGCTGCAGTACACGCACGCATGTACTGCCTCGCCACTATCGCAAGAGATGCACAAAAACTCAGTGGAAGTCACAACGATCACAAGGTCAAACCCCGAAATCGGGTTCAACTCAGGGATAACAAACAGTAACAAACAAAGTCAAGAGATTCAAGATTACAGAATGTAGAACCTACTCTAGACAGAATGACAACGTACATGCAAGTATACAACAGTGAACAGCAACTGTCGATCAAGCTAAAGATATCAATGCCACTGACCCAAGTACACTAACCAAATGCAATATTGAGGTCAATTCGAGTATACCATAGAGATGAATACAAATGACCAGAGGAATGCACAAAGCTGCTATAGGGAGGAACAAAATTATACAAAAGGGACTGTGCTATGCAGTGAAGCCAAACAGGTCAGGGATGAACGAAATTCAACAGTGCAGAGATGATCAAAGTCAGGTGATATTGTGAACAAGTAACAGTGCATCATGAAGCAAAACCAAGTGCAGCTGAAAGACTGAATATTTCTTCTTAAAAAATCAAATTGAAAAAGATTAACAGAAATTTTCAAGATAGAGCAGACTACAAAGTCAATTCAAGTATGCAGAGAGCAATATGAAGCAATGCAATACAAGTATACACAAGCAACTCAGTGATGTTCATATGACCAAAGATCAAACAGAATGGCAACAGACTCAAGTGGCCAGAGTAGCTCAAGTTCAAGTAAATACAAATCAGTGTCCAGAATCAAATAAACAAATATAGTTCAAGTGTTCAGTTGCAACACTGACTCAAATGTATGCATATCAGACAATCAGTGGCAAATGTTCAAGTAAAACGGTGTTGAACAAGATGATCAAGTAACCAGAGCTACTCAGGGTACATAAGCTACAAGTGTCAGGTCATCAGACTACTACAACAAATCAATACAACCAGACTTAACTGCAAACTCAAGTGAAGACAGTGGCTAAAGAATCAACACTGTAATGACAAAGTGATCGAAGCAGAAGTCAAAGACAAAATAATCGAAGCCGAGTCCGAGAATCAAATAACAGCTCAACATCACAGACCGAAGTCAATTCTCAAGTAGATTGACAAAGAAACAAATGTACATACTCAGTGCATCAAGTGTCAACATCACCATGAACAGAAGCAAGTTCAACGAACAAAATGACCAAAGTACATCAAAACAAGCATATACAGAACTACCAGTGATGCAGCATAATAAACAGTCATGAATGACCAATGTCAAATGATCAGAGAAGTTTACAGAAGTCGAAGAATAAAAATGCAGACGTAAGTCAATAAATCAATGCTACAGAGATGAACAAATGGAAGTGTCGAAGTCATAACAATATTCAATGCCGAAATCTTATTTTTGAAAAGGTCAAAGATTTGAGAATCAGGAAATTTTCGATACCGTGAAATTCAAGTAAAATCGCACGTTCAAAATCGAAGCCATATGAAGCTGTGGTGGCTATGAAACTAAGCAATCCAAGAATCGAACTAAACGAGTAAAATCATCAACATCAAACAAAAACCCAACTAAGCCAAGAATCACGACTGAAACAAAATCACCAGTACACGAATTCGAATTAGATGTGAGGGAATTAACCACTCACCTTTGCCACGAATTGGAGTAGTCGAAGAAGCAACCAAGAAGAAATCGATCGAAGTTACTCGCGATTATTCACGTGATCCCTTTCTCGATCGAGCAGATCGGCAGCACGTCATCACGAAGTGGAACGAAGCCCTAATTTTGACGAAGCGGAGGAAACGAAGACGAAGAAAATGCCGCCATTTATTTTCTCTCGTTTGATTTAGGGCTTGAGAACGAAAAATGAAAAGAAATAGGAACGGGTCGAATTTCTTTAAGAATGGGACGGGTACATTTGTTTTGCAAATTTTTCACGGCTTCAAACATTTGAAAACGTGGGCCGAGAATTTATTTTAAAGCCTGTCAACATTTAACAGATTTTTCAAAAGAGTTTCAACTGGTTAAATTAAAATTCCAAACAGCGATTTGCTAGGAAAAGCAATCGTCTAAAGACGATAATTAATCGGTACGAAATACCGGGTTGTTACAGACTTCCCTCCTTAAAGAAATTGCGTCCTCGCAATCATAAGGAATAAATGGACAAAAGGTAGCAACCTAAAAGAGCATGGCAATGTCGAATGCATAAGCAAAGCAAATGTCAGCAGGGAAGTATTAGATATGAAATCAAAAAGGTTCGACTGCTTCAAGTCAAAAGAATCAACAATCGTGGGGATCAAGGAATCAAAATCAGACGACTATATAAACAAGCTCAAACATCATCATCGACTGATAAAAACAAGGTCAATCGAGTTCTAGCAATTGAAAGAAAAGGAATCAGAGCAGAAATCACGTACTGCACGAATTGAATGTGAGTAAATCAAATTACTCACCTGAATCGTCAGAGAAAAAGACGAAGCTCAAATCTCAAAATCGCAAATATTCAATCATCAAAAACGATAATCGAATTTTCAAATTGCAAATAGGTTTAACTATCAAAAATGATAATCAAAATTCACAAATATCTGATTATCAAAAACGATAATCAGAAACACAAACATTCGATTAATCAAATCGAAAAATATTTAATTATCTCAAACGATAATCAAATTTCACAAATATCTGATTATCAAAAACGATAATCAGAAACACAAATATTCGATTAATCAAATCGAAAAATATTTAATTATCTCAAACGATAATCAAATTTCACAAATATCTGATTATCAAAAACGATAATCAGAAACACAAACATTCGATTAATCAAATCGAAAAATATTTAATTATCTCAAACGATAATCAAATTTCACAAATATCTGATTATCAAAAATGATAATCAGAAATCAGAAATATCCGATTATCAAAAACGATAATCAGAAACACGAATATTTAATTATCATAAATGATAATCAAATCACACAAATATCTGATTATCAAAAATGATAATCAGAAATCAGAAACATCCGATTATCAAAAACGATAATCAGAAGTCGTAAATATTCAATTAACGAGTCCGGAATTAACCGAAGTAGTAAAAGTATGGTTCCATACTCCTTACTTTTGCTAAATCGTTTAAATCTCTTTATCGTTTCCTTGAAAGTGCAGGATTGTGTGTTTTAAAAATAACATTTCACATTCTCAAACGGACAAGTCCGGAATTAAGCGATCCAGTAAAAGAAAAGGGGTCATAGTCCTCGATTTTGCTGAAACGTTTAAATCGCTTCCTCATTCTATTGAAAATGCAAACTGTAAGAATTTTGAAAACAATTTTAATTTATATTTTGAAACAACTTTTAAAAATAACGAATTTTGAAAATACGTGATTAAATTAGCAATATCAGTATTGCGGGAGAACCGCTTGTAAATCCATTTCAAAATTGACGGTTACTGAAGTTAACACGTCAAAATCTCATCAAAATAACTGGCATCAAAATATAATACCAATGAATTTTCATTCATAAAAATGTCACAAGAATCTTCTCAAAGATAGAAAGGGATGTCATACCCTAAACTTGTATTCATAACAAGTCAATAACACATGAATTCACCAATGCACAAAAATTGATAAACATATCAATAGAAATCATTAAAATTGGTGAAGCATAAATTCCAGATTTCATCACAAGAAATCCAGAGAACACAAATTCTAGAAATCTACACACGAAGTCCAGAAAACACAAGTTCTAGAAATCTACACACGAAATCCAGAAAACACAAATTCTAGAAATCTACACACGAAATCCAGAAAACACAAATTCTAGAAATCTACACACGAAATCCAGAAAACACAAGTTCTAGAAATCTACACACGAAATCCAGAAAACACAAATTCTAGAAATCTACACACGAAATCCAGAAAACACAAATTCTAGAAATCTACACACGAAATCCAGAAAACACAAGTTCTAGAAATCTACACACGAAATCCAGAAAACACAAATTCTAGAAATCTACACACGAAATCCAGAAAACACAAATTCCAGAAATCTACACACGAAATCCAGAAAACACAAAGAAGGGGGAAGTCCGAGCACACGGACGAGAAGCTATCTCATGGAAGCTATCCATTTAATTTTCCGAACACACGGATGGGAAGCTATCCATTTAATTTTCCGAACACACGGATGGGAAGCTATCCATTTAATTTTCCGAACACACGGATGGGAAGCTATTCATTTAATTTTCTGAACACACGGATGGGAAGCTATTCATTTAATTTTCCGAACACACGGATGGGCCGAAGGCAGTCCGAACACACGGACGAGAAAGGCAAGTCCGAACACACGGACGAGAACGGCAAGTCCGAACACACGGACGAGAAAGGAAAGTCCGAACACACGGACGAGAAAGGCAAGTCCGAACACACGGACGAGAAAGGCAAGTCCGAACACACGGACGAGAAAGGCAAGTCCGAACACACGGACGAGAGACATCGCACATTGCTAGTCTAAATCATAAAAATGATCGTCATGGATCATAAAGAAGTGTCGATTACACTAAGCTAGTAAATATAAGAGTTTAGCTTCATGTCCCATAACCACTTGCTTAACTTAAATATTTACGAACAAACTGTAGATTTTCACTAGAAAATTGTCACAAAAAGAGCTCAATCGAACAAGTCCAAGAGCTAACCAACGAAGTAAACGCAAGCGTTTCATACCACTTGTTTTACTAGGCCGTTTAATTCAATTTCTCATACGAGTGAAATAAAGGCTTGTATATACTAATAGATTGGAAAACGGTTTAAGAAAAAGAGCTTTATAGTAAAATAGTTTTGAAATCGTTTGGAGAAAATGATTTTAATATTTACTACTAGTATAGAAAACCTTTATATTTTTAAAGTGACAAATCACAAAAATGATTGTAGAAACAATCAATCGCAAGAATTCACATACGAAGATGTGAATGGAATCCAAAGAAATCGATACTGAATCCATCAGAAAGTATGTTCACAAAAATCCCGAAGAAAATGTCATCAAAGTTGCTAATAAATGATAGCAACAAATCGGGGAAATAATCAAGAATCGATTAAATTTGGAAACCAAGTCAATTCACTAAAATTTCAAATTCGAAGACGTGAATAAAATCCAAAGAATTCGATTCCAAATTCATCAAAGTAGGAATACCCAAAAATTCCAGAAATAGAAGTTATCAAAATCGACAAAGGTGATAACAACTAATTAGAAAAGAAGAATCGATTATCAACTGGAAAAACAAAGCAAAACGAGCAGAAATGCATAAATGACTTCAACAAAAGTAAGAATCAAGTCACTGTCGAACACAAAATGAATCAATCATTATCATCAATAATCCAACGGTAAACAAAATCAGAGTCTTGAAAATCAAGAAATTAGCAATTTCTCAAAAAACAAAATGACCGAAGTCGAATGGAATTCAAGATGAGGAAAACACAAAATATCAAGTTCAAAATCGCTGAGATTCAAACTAGATGTGAATGAGAAATCAAAATCACTCAATTTGCAACTGGTCCAGCTATTTTTCATCACAGTGTAACAGGTACACAATGACACTCATAGCATAGAACAAAAGTGGAACAAAGTCCAAAAGTCAAAATGGCTTTAATTTGCCAAATTAAAACAAAATCAACATCGGCTAAATCAATTTAAAGCCGAAAACACAAGAATAAGCGTTAGGAATTCATACCTAACAGTAAAAAATAATCATATGTAAAGATGAGAGATAAACATCGACAAATAGTTGTAACACATGTTCCATCTAAGTTATGTTTTATAATTGTCCTAAACCCCAGGCTCTGATACCAAGCTGTGACGCCCCACCTCTATACCCACGCTAGCCAAGAACACTACGGTGTAGTGCTGTCAACTAGCACGGAGAATAAGGCTGTTGAGGAGCGACCATCTATGTAATTGCTTTGTGCGAGCACCGATATGTCAGATAATAAATCATTGCATTTCATTTTTAGAGGAAACCCGACATACCGATACAAACTCAAAGCTACTACACAGTGGCTATAATAGTTTAGAACAATAGATATAAAAATAACACAGATAACATAAATGCGGAATACAGATGGAACAAAAAGTCTCATATATATAATAACTGATATCAGTTACAATACATTTGACACAGTACAAATGATACAACTACAACTGTCGACTCAAGAAGATATATATACAAGTACATTATCGACTAATATACATGAATACATTATCATCTTAAAACAGACACACTGACTACTACAACAGGACGAAGACCACTTCAAATTCAAGTAAAATCGCATGTTCAAAATCGAAGCCATATGAAGCTGTGGTGGCTATGAAACTAAGCAATCCAAGAATCGAACTAAACGAGTAAAATCATCAACATCAAACAAAAACCCAAACTAAGCCAAGAATCACGACTGAAACAAAATCACCAGTACACGAATTCGAATTAGATGTGAGGGAATTAACCACTCACCTTTGCCACGAATTGGAGTAGTCGAAGAAGCAACCAAGAAGAAATCGATCGAAGTTACTCGCCATTATTCACGCGATCCCTTTCTCGATCGAGCAGATCGGCAGCACGTCATCACGAAGTGGAACGAATCCCTAATTTTGACGAAGCGGAGGAAACAAAGACGAAGAAAATGCCGCCATTTATTTTCTCTCGTTTGATTTAGGGCTTGAGAACGAAAAATGAAAAGAAATGGGAACGGGTCGAATTTCTTTAAGAATGGGACGGGTACATTTGTTTTGCAAATTTTTCACGGCTTCAAACATTTGAAAACGTGGGCCGAGAATTTATTTTAAAGCCTGTCAACATTTAACAGATTTTTCAAAAGAGTTTCAACTGGTTAAATTAAAATTCCAAACAGCGATTTGCTAGGAAAAGCAATCGTCTAAAGACGATAATTAATCGGTACGAAATACCGGGTTGTTACAGATATTTACGGTGATGAAAATAAATCTTACAATGAATTAGTTTGGTATTTGATGGAATTGGAAAGAAATAACCCGAATAGTTATTCAAGTATGGATGTGGATTCTGACACTAATCAATTTGAGAGAGTTTTTGTATGTTATGAGGCATGTATATTTGGATTCAGCTATTGTCGTCCTATGTTGTTTTTAGATGCTACCTTTTTGAAAGGGCGATGTGGTATTTTGATGGCTGCCACTGCAAAAAATGGGAATCAAGGTACTGATTTTGATCTTTTTTTTTTACTGTTGTATTTACTTTGTACTGTTTGCATTAGTTCCTTGTTATAAATTTATGTAACATAGTATTGTTTCTTTAAGTGATTGTTCTAGTGAATTTTGTTGTGTACATACTGCATTTTGTTCAAGTGATTAGTCTACTGTTATATAGTACTGTTTCAAATATAGTGCATTTGGTTATTTCAAATGTAGTAATATCTAGTTCAATTCATTATAGTTTCTTCTGCGTTAGGGATTAGCATGTGAAATTATTGCAGAAATGAATTCAGACTCACAATTTAGTTCTACTGAAAATTAATGATGATTAATGTTGGTTGTTTTTTTCTTGATAGATACATAATTTAGATGTTTTATTTTTTCAGTTTAGCCACCAAATGTCATGATACCTACTACTTATACTGGATTCACCAGAATTTGTTATATTTCAAACGATAAATGCATATACGTTTTTATCTCTAACATCTTCAATCTAGTTGCACTAGTTACAAAGTAGGTACAATTGTTCAATGTACAGCCATGCTCCTTCTTATTGTAAATTTGATCCAAAACAAACACGGTAAAAGATTTAATGTTCTTTAATTTGATGTACAAAATGTTACTATATACAGGAGTTAAAAAAGATAAATGAATTTATCTTTTAAGATAAAGAATTAAATAACATATTAAGCCATACTTATATATCATAGTTACTACTACATGTTAAACATATTTATCATTTTTCTCATTATTTGAAGTTCTTACATAAGGTATACAAATGATTTAAACAGCATATAGAAAGATAAAAGCATATATGTTTTAGAAGTTTGAATATAAGTCTTTGTATTGTATGCATGAATTATGTATCATATCTTTGCAATTTCTACCCTTCCTACGTAGACTACACATTCAAGTAGCAAAATTTAAGAAAAAAAAAAGAAAAAAAGGATGAATTGCCTGTAGCAAATTTATTTTTCATTTTTTATTTGGGCCGAGGGCATAGTGTTCATGTGATTGTCTACTATTAGATAATACTGTTTCAAATATAGTTCATTTTTTTGTTTCAAATGTAATACATAAACAGTGAATTATTTTTTTGTTTTTTTTCCAGGTTTTTCCCCATTAGCAATGGCTCTGTTCCCAAAGAAAATGAAGAGTGTTGGAGTTGGTTTTTAAAACACCTAAAGAATGCTCTTAGTTGTGATAGAATATTAACTTTTTTAAGTGATAGACACTGGGGTTTATTGTTAAGTATTCCAAAAAAATTTCCAAACAGTAATCATTCTTATTGTTTGCATCATATGCAAAATAATATTGCTAGCATTGTGAAAAGTGGAAGGGGTGTTTGGTAGCTCAGTTACTTGAGTGTTGTGCTATAGCTTCTAATCATTATGAGTTGGAAAAAGCCATGTCCAAGTACAAAGAAATTGGAGGTGCCAAAGCTATAGAGTACTTGAATGATAAACCATATGATCATTGGGCCGATTTGTTTTTTCGGGGAAGCGATATGGTGAAAATAAGTCCAATATAGCTGAGAGTTTTACTTCTTGGATTTTGGATGAAAGAAGTTTGCCTGTTACTGCTTGTCTTGATGGAATTAGGGTAAAACTTATGATGCAAATGTCTAATCGTAGAGAAGAGGCATCAAAGTGGACTAGTGTGCTATGTCCAAAAATGGAAGCTCATTTGTTGAAATTGAAGGAAGAAGGATTTGGGTGGAGTGTTTCTAAATCATCTAGGTATGTATTTTTATTTTTTTACATGATGTTCACAGTTTCTGAATAATGATAAATGCATTTATCTTTTTTCAACTTGCTATGTAGCCTGTGTTATGATTTCATTTTGTTGGTGTCGCTTGCTACATATTTTTGTCTTTGTCTGCATTGAGGCTTATGATAATATGAATAATGTAAGGACCAAGTAATATAAAGCAAGTACCATTGTAGTGTTTTATTTTTGAGATTTTGTTATGGTAAAAACTAATGTTGTGCATAGGAGTATGATGCATTAGTGTGTCTACTTAGGGTTTATTCACATGCATGAGTGTTTTATTTTTGACAGTATTTATGGTTTTTGGTCAAACTGAAAGTTGTGACAATATATTTTCAAGTTTGTAAATTTAAAGATTAACAGTAAATATATAATGGAAATATTGAGCAATGCTCACATGCAGAATTCATGAGCAAACATACATTATCCTTTTTTTCTTCCCTTATAGCATAGCTTATGTGATCTTTAAGAATATGAACAGTATGACCGTTGTTAATTATTTTGGTTTATGAGTCTTATTTTTCACTATTAGTTCACTGCACATGAATTGGGTCTTATTTATTAGATAGATTAGAGAGAATATATATAGTGCTAATAATCCTTTTTTGGAAATGCAATCTGTTTATATATTTTAACTGTTTTTAATTTTAAATTTTGTAGGTATATTTTTGAAGTTCATTCTCCAACATCTCAAAAGGTTGATCTTAACAATCGCATTTGCAGTTGCAATCAATGGAAAGTGACAGGTTTTCCTTGTGCGCATGCTTTGAAGTGTATTTCTTTAACCAGAAATTTTGTTTATGAATATATTGAGAATTACTTTACTGTTGAGTATTATCGAGCTTCGTATTCACATTTGATCAATCCTATTCCAACTTTTGATAAGGAAGCAATTGAAGCTGAAGAATCATCTATTGTTCTTCCTCCTAAGCATGTTCGTGGAGCTGGTAGGCCTAGGATGAATAGGATTGAAGTGGCTGATTTTCATGCTAAGCAAAACAGATGTGGAAAGTGTAAAAAACTAGGACATAATAGAAAGGGGTGTTCTTTGAATAATTGAGTTGATTGTTTTAGTCCAGTGTATTTGATTGGTTGTTCTATGAATACTTTGAGTTGAATAATTGAGTTGATTGTTTTAGTCCAATGTATTTGATTGGTTGTTCTATGAATACTTGGTTGTTCTATGAATACTTTGAGTTGAATATTTGGATAATTGTATATGTTGAATTGGTTATGATTTGATTTTGATTACTTTTGGTTGTATGCAATTGTTTATGTTTAACTTTTATTTGGAATACAATGTTGTTTGTTCTGTTAAAAAAGTTAAATTTATATATCTTTTTAATTCTTATGTATAGTCTTTTTGTTATTATATGTTACTGTAGTTATTATGTCTATTCTTAAGATATAGTCTTTTCTATTCGTCCACTCCAGCCCTAACGCTGGTCACTACAACAAAATCAAAATTGTTTCAAATAAGACCAGTTTTAATAGCATAATCCAAATCTGCAATGAGATCTTCTATATCCTCAATGCCAACGGATATTCGAACCAAATCATCTGTTAATCCACGAGTTTCACGCACAATAGTAGGAATACAAATCAAACAGACCAATTGGAGATAAGTATGACTAGTATATTGCTAGCCGAAACATACTATCAATAAAAGTGATGTTCTTATGTATAGCCTTTTTAACAGAGCATACGCAGAATTGTCAATAAAAGTGATACAACATACTGTCAATAAAACATAAATGCTTTTATCTTTTTAACAGAGCATTAGAAACATTAGCCATTACAAATTCATTATCAATTACCATAATTTCATTATCAAATTTAAAATCAGTTGTGTAAGTACTTGCTAGTTAACAATACACAAAAGCAACATAGACTGAAGTGATTATGTAGTTAATATTTCATTTGACAGATGCATTGGTTCTAGACAGTCTTGCCTTCTTCCCTGCTTTTGATGACAAAGGAAGACAAAAACAACGATTACGGGTATAAACTCCAGTATCAATGAAAAGACGCTCTGTATTATACGGCCCAATTTTTTTCTAGGACACAACATGAATGAATAGTCAGATTCAAAAGTGACAGTGCAAACAAGTGCACAACACACACATAAACAAACTCAAGTCTACAACATCTGCAAGTAGGTTTTACAATTCAAATCATGTGGCCTAAGTCAACCATTACAAATTCATCAGTAAATTCAGATATACTGTCTAAAATCTATCATCAAATAAAATTTTAACAAATGTATGATAAAAAGACTGTTAGATATCAAAGAATTTGTTGCTATCATTGTCAGTTCAAATTTTTTGTTGCTGAAGCTAACCTGCAGAATTTTTCAATTGTCCAGCAATATGGTTCATTAGAGAGAATTTGTGCAGTTATTTGTGCTCTAAATGCGTTTACTTGTTCTGGACAGATTTTTGATGTTGTGTCCATTCCTTGTGCTATCTTGTGGATAAACATTGTGACGCCCCACCTCTATACTCACGCTAGCCAAGAACACTACTGGGTAATGCCGTCGACTAGCACGAAGAATAAGGCTATTGAGGAGCGACCATCCGTGTAAGTGCTTTGTGTGAGTTCCAATATGTCAGATAGTATAACATGCATTTCATTTCAAGAGGAAATCTGACATACCGATACAAACTCAAAGCTAACACACAGTAGCTAAGTGGACCTCGGAAACAAATATAGAAATAAACATAACACAAATCAGTCATAGATATTCATATCACAAAGGTGGAATAAGATATGAATATAACACATGGAAGTGTACATCAAAGTAGTGGTCATAGAAGATCCACTACATCACAAAAGAATAGATATAAGTGCTAGACAAAAGAATAAGTATACAACAAGGAGTCTCTATCTCAAATGTATACTAACAAAAACTACAATGCTAAAGTAGTTAGCCAAAAGTCAGATAATAGTCCCATATGAGGAGTCAAGCAGAAGCACCTGTAACATCTCGGTCTGACCCGAGTATTATTTAAGAAGAAAATAATAAACGGATCAGTCTAGCTATAAATATCAGATAAAATGAGATAGGATGAGAGATATGACCCAAAACATATGATACAAGGAAATGCCATGCTATGTCAAGTATGCATCAAATAACAACAAAAATCATACAATAACTCAAATCATCTCAAAGCACCAAAAAGAATCACATTCTTTAAATAATTCACCAAAACACAAATATTGACAAAACATATCAATGCCAATCCACGAAAATAGGTGAAACACAAATTCTAGAAATCACAACGAGAAATCCAGAAATCACAAAAGGGGGAAGGCCTATCACAAACGGGGGCACGAAAACTCACCAACACGTGTATCACAAACGGAACGCTATTCCATGGTCGCTAACCATAAAGCGGGTGGCACGACATAGTACAGCGAACGCCCAAGGAACCAAACTCAAATAATCCAGAACATCGACGTAGTACAACGTTACGCCCGATGAACCAAACACAAATAATCTGGAACAACGACGTAGTACAGCGAACGCCCGATGAACCAAACACAAATAATCCGGAACAACGGCGTAGTACAGCGAACGCCCGATGAACCAAACACAAATAATCCGGAACAACGACGTAGTACAGCGAACGCACGATGAACCAAACACAAATAATCCGGAACAACGACGTAGTACAACGAACGCACAATGATGAATCGAACTCCAATAAAAGCATAGGTCGCTAGCCTATAAAAATGAGACGAAGCTCAACACAACGGGGTATAGTCCCCCACGCGGACAAAGAGACATCGCACATCGCTAGTCTAAACCATAAAATGATCACCATTGATCAATAAGAGTGTCGATTACACTAAGCTAGTAAATATATGAGTTTAGCTTCATGTCCCATAACCACTAACTTAACTTAAATATTTACGAACAAATTGTAGATTCCCACTCGAAAATTGTCACAAGAATTTCAATCGAACAAGTCCAAAAATTAACCGACGAAGTAAACGCAAGCGTTTCATACCACTTGTTTTGCTAAGCCGTTTAATTAGATTTTCTCATACGAATGAGGTAAAGGTTTGTATATACTAATAGATTAGAAAACAGTTTTATAAACGAGCTTTGTATTAAAAATAGAGTTGAAATCATCTTTGTAAAAGAGTTTGAATATTTACTACTAGTATTGAAACCTTTGTATTTTAAAGTGACAAAGCATAGAAATGATTGTAGAAACAATCAATCACCAAAATCCACATCCGAAGACATGAATCAAATCCAAAGAAATCGATACCGAATTCATCAAAATGGATATTCTCAAAAGTCTCGAAAAAGAAGTCATCAAACTCAATAATAAATGATAACAACAAATCGGACAATCACTAGTCGATAAAAATTGGAACCTCAAGCAAAATAGGCAAAATAGGCAAAAATAAGCAGGTCAGTCGACTGACTGCAGAGGCCAGTCGACTGATCCAGAAACCCGAAAGTTTCATTTCCTGCAGTCAGTCGACTGACTGTAGAGGCCAGTCGACTGACTGCAGAAAACAGAGACTTCCAGTTTCTGTAGACAGTCCCAGATACGCTCAGTTTCTACAGCCAGTCGACTGACTTCAGAGGTCAGTCGACTAACTGGCACTGGGACTGTTTTTCAGCTTATCCAAACGAAGAGCAAACTCTTCCAATTTGCGATCGGACGAGCAATGGGCGCTAGGGGTTTATGCCAATCGACAACCCAGCCATATAGGCTCTTTGATACACCACCAAAAGCATGATCAAACATCAAAGCTAAGATTTTTATAGTTTTAGACTTCAAAACACCAAAAATCGAAATGTTCACCAAATCAATCCAAATCAAAATCAAATGAACATGTAAAGATGTTAGGAATTCATACCTAACAATCAAAGATAGTTATAGACATAGATGTGAGATAAAAATCTCACCTTTAAACCCAAAAACAATGAAGGAGAAGCTTGAAAGCAAAGGAAGATCAACTACTCTTCCACTTCAACTCTAGAAACTCCAATCTAAGTCTAGAAGCAATAATTTCCCAAATTAGGTTATAGGAAATTTCTGAAATTGGAGAGAGATTGAGATGAAGAAGAAGAAGGAGATGCTTACTTAAGCTTCTCTTTGAATTTTGGAGATAGAACTTGAATTTGCGAAGAAGATTAGGGCTTAGGAATTCTAATTCTTTTTCTCTTCCCCCATTTTTCTAAAGCTAGAGTGTTAGGAAAATAAGAATGAAGTGAAGAGGAGAGGTTGACCGAGCTAGGGTGTTATGTTAGGTTATTGGGCTAAACCCAAAGCCCTAATTGAAAAATAGCAAAATTCACTCAACTCCAAACATATCGATGTTTATACTCAAAAAAGTTGTAAACGCCATTTTGGACTCAATGGAGGTGGTCTTGAGTCCCAATTCGACTGTTTACAAAATGTAGATTTTCGGACTTTAATCCGACTAACGATGCTATATTTAAATATACAATCGTAAAATATGCGGGTTGTTACAGACTACCCTCCTTAAAGAGATTGTGTCCTTGCAATAATTAAGAGGAAAATAAAAAGTAACAACCATAAAAGCATATCAACACAAAAGAAAATTTGAAATAAGAAGTTCACCATAAAGAGCACGAAAGAGTAAGTCCGGATGTGTTTGCTCGATGAATTCTCAAGATTCCCAAGAGAAATCCTTAGGATTTGAGGACCATTGAACTTTCACAAGAAGAATATCTTTATTTCGAAGGCGTTTAATCTCCGAAGTAATGATACGAATAGAATGTTGATCATAAGTCAAATTTGGTGAAACCTCAATCTCTTCAATTTACACCGGGCTCAAGCCAACACGAAGGAAATCGGCATAGCCTTCCGTAGAGTGCCTCGAGGCTACACAAAACAAGAGATTAACATGAATTGGATTCACGATCTCGAATCTCACAAGTGGATAAAGTCTTGAGATCATTCCATTCAGATATCATCGAAGAAACAACTGCTTGTTGCTCTCAGCTTAAGGGCATCGACAACATGATTGCCCTTTCCGGAAGTATAAAAATATCAAGATCATAAGATGCAAGGAACTCGAGCCAACACTATTGACGCAAATTAAGTTCCTTTTGAGAGAACAAATACTTCGAAGATTTATGATCGGAGTAGAGAACAAATTTCTCTCCCAAAAGATAATGAACCAAATTCTAAGAGCGACAACTATAACCGCGAGCACCAGATCATGAATGGCATATCTAGTCTCGACAAGCTTTAATTGTCAAGAAGCAAATGTGATAACACATTCCCCTTTGCAAGAGAATGACACCAAAACCAATACGACTAGTATCAGTACAAACAATAAAGTCTTGGTTCCCTTCGGGAACCGCAAGAATAAAAACATCGGAAAAGAGTTCTTTTAATCGATTCTCTTTCCCGAAAAGCTAAGACTTTCAGAGTTAAAATTAACTTTATACATATTCATCTTTTTAGAAAAAATTACTTTTTACAAGAATTTACTGTGTTTGAGTGTCTCATCATAGCGTTTAGGAGATTCCTATCGATAAAGTTGATCAAGCGCATCAACCAGAATTCTTAAAGCACTCAATGGGCAAAACAACACAAAATCATCTTCTATATGATAAACAAGTCTCTTAAAAATTTTACAAATATTCTCTGCTCGTTTTAAGAACAAATCCAATCATACTTATATATATCTTATGAAAAAGATTTGCAAATTTTAAATTGTTGTTTCCATTCATAATCAATAAATACAAGGATAAACTCATCGAGATATTCGTAGAATACTCAATTCATAAGATGGATGAAATAAGCTGAAAAAATCAAATGACATCACGAGTCACTCATAAGAATCATAACGAGGGCGGAATGCGGTAAGTGGAATGCTATCCTCCGCAACTCGTAGCTGATGAAAACCGGTGGCAAGGTCGAGCTGAAAAGACCTTAGCACCACACAATAGTTTGCTTAGGTGATAATCCTAAGACAAGCCCAAAAATATCGGGAAATTCACAAACTACTTGAATGAGAGAAATAACATTCTCCTCATTATGTAGGTTTAAAGAATAAAATGATACCACCAAATTTTGAAAATCAAAATCATTAAGAACAAAAGAAATCTGCTTAACAGATTAAAGATGTCGAAGAAGAATAGTCCACATTGGACATAGGATATGGGCTTCATAATAATTAAGCCAATCCTTTCCTAAAAAGTCAATTTCGAGGCCTAAGTAACGCATAACATGCAAATCGGCTCGAAAAGAATAATCACAAAAAAATAATCTCAACATTTTCACAAAGCAAATTGAGTGTTGCGGATCCACCAATCGGGATTCGCAATTCTCAATGAAGTCATCAAGCCCATAATATTTAAAGAAAAAGAATCAACAAGTTCTTTTGATATAAAATAATGAGATGAACCCAAATCAAAAGGAACTCGAATAAGATAATCACAAAACAAATATCGTCGAGGATAGAATTAGAATTACCTTGACTAAGAGAAGTGTCACTAGGAGCTTGCACGACATTCAACTCTCCATCTCTCCTACTTTGGAGTATGGGACATGTAGATATAAGATGGCTTGAACTTTTGCAATAACGACAAAAAAATAGTTTCGGGCACTCATTTGCATAGTGGTCCGCAAGACCATAATTGTAGCATCGTCCACCACTAGAGGTAGGAGTCTTTGCTACCGAAGTTTCTTGCTTCCCTTTCTTGTTGGGATTGGGATTGGGGCCTTTGAACTTAATAGGCCTCTTCATGTTATTGTTGAAGTTCTGTTTGGCACGCACAACTTCAACATCACTTTCTCTATCGGTCTCTTCAAGTCGAAGAGCGATATCAATAAGCTGATCAAAAGAAACTTCTAGTTTCAGAAGCAAAGACTTTTTAAGGTTGTTATTCAACCCATAGATGAACCTCTAATTTTTCTTCAATGGGATATTAATATACTCGACCCCATATTTAGAGAGAGATTCAAAAGATGTGACATAATCTGCCACAGAGGATTCACCTTGAACAAGGTCAATAAAGCGTCGGGCTAAAGTTACTTTTTCAGCCTCCGGCACAAACTTCAATTCGAATCTTTCCCGGAAATGCTCCCAAGTAAGATCCGCTTCGATAATTTCAAAAATAAAAGG
This sequence comes from Allium fistulosum, assembly GCA_030737815.1. Classification (NCBI taxonomy): domain Eukaryota; kingdom Viridiplantae; phylum Streptophyta; class Magnoliopsida; order Asparagales; family Amaryllidaceae; genus Allium; species Allium fistulosum. The sequence goes on along the minus strand of CM060902.1, from coordinate 1,039,062,867 downwards.
CTCATGCCAATCTAATGCTCTTTCTTGGAGCATGCTAGAAGCCACTTGGACTCGAAGTGAATCAATAAGATCCATGCGGGAAAAGATGCGATCGCATGATCTAAGCCAAGCTTGGATTTCTATAACGTTTTCAGATCCCTTGAATGGCCTTCCACCCTAAGTGGTATAATCTCTACACAATCGTGCAAACCCGGATTTAGGGTGAGTTGGCGCTGGAACGGGTCCGACAGCTCGGGCATTGTTCACAAGCTCTAAAAGTTGTTGAGCTGACATAAATACTCCATCCTGAGGAGTAGCACTAGATTGACCGGCGCTGGAACGGCCAGGTCTAACCATTTCTCTTCTTTAAGAAAGAAAGAAAAGTGGAAAAAGGTTATTCTCAAAATGAATATCAAACAAATTTTGATTGATAAAACAAGGCATCATAAAGAATATAGGATAGAACGGTACGAAGACTCGAATTAAATCCTATGGCACGATTCCTAAGAAAGACTTAGGACAATGATCCTTGCTAGATTATTCTACATTGTTCCGAAGTTTGGCTCTGATACCATGTTGTGACGCCCCACCTCTATACTCACGCTAGCCAAGAACACTACTGGGTAATGCCATTGACTAGCGCGAAGAATAAGGCTGTTGAGGAGCAACCATCCGTGTAATTGCTTTGTGCGAGTTCTGATATGTCAGATAGTATAACATGCATTTCATTTCAAGAGGAAATCCGACATACCGATACAAACTCAAAGCTACCACACAGTGGCTAAGTGGACCTTGGAAACAAATATAGAAATAAACATAACACAAATCAGTCACAGATATTCATATCACAAAGGCGGAATAAGATATGAATATAACACATGGAAGTGTACATCAAAGTAGTGGTCATAGAAGATCCACTACATCACAAAAGAATAGATACAAGTGCTAGACAAAAGAATAAGTATACAACAAAGAGTCTCTATCTCAAATGTATGCTAACAAAAACTACAATGCTAAAATAGTTAGCCAAAAGTCAGATAATAGTCCCAGATGAGGAGTCAAGCAGAAGCACATGTAACATCTCGGTTTGACCCGAGTATTATTTAAGAAGAAAATAATAAACAGATCAGTCTAGCTATAAATATCATATAAAATGAGATAGGATGAGAGATATGACCCAAAACGTATGATAACAAGGAAATGCCATACTATGTCAAGTATGCATCAAATAACAACAATAATCATACAATAACTCAAATCATCTCAAAGCACCAAATAGAATCACATTCTTTAAATAATTCACCAAAACACAAATATTGACAAAACATATCAATGCCAATCCACGAAAATAGGTGAAACACAAATTCTAGAAATCACAACGAGAAATCCAGAAATCACAAAAGGAGGAAGGCCTATCACAAACGGGAGCCCGAAAACTCACCAACACGTGTATCACAAACGGAACGCTATTCCATGGTCGCTAACCATAAAGCCGGTGCCACGACGTAGCACAGCGAACGCCCGAGGAACCAAACTCAAATAATCCAGAACATCGACGTAGTACAACGTTATGCCCGATGAACCAAACACAAATAATCCGGAACAACGACGTAGTACAGCCAACGCCCGATGAACCAAACACAAATAATCCGGAATAACGACGTAGTACAACGAACGCCCGATGAACCAAACACAAATAATCCGGAACAACGACGTAGTACAGCGAACGCCCGATGAACCAAACACAAATAATCCGGAACAACGACGTAGTACAGCGAATGCCCGATAAACCGAACTCCAATAAAAGCATAGGTCGCTAGCCTATAAAAATGAGACGAAACTCAACAGAACGGGGTATAGTCCCCCACGCGGACAAAGAGACATCGCACATCGCTAGTCTAAACCATAAAATGATCACTATTGATCAATAAGAGTGTCGATTACACTAAGCTAGTAAATATATGAGTTTAGCTTCATGTCCCATAACCACTAGCTTAACTTAAATATTTACGAACAAATTGTAGATTCCCACTCGAAAATTGTCACAAGAATTTTAATCGAACAAGTCCAAAAATTAACCGACGAAGTAAACGCAAGCATTTCATACCACTTCTTTTGCTAAGCCGTTTAATTAGATTTTCTCATACGAATGAGGTAAAGGTTTGTATATACTAATAGATTAGAAAATGGTTTTATAAATGAGCTTTGTATTAAAAATAGAGTTGAAATCATCTTTGTAAAAGAGTTTTAATATTTACTACTAGTATTGAAACCTTTGTATTTTAAAGTGACAAAGCATAGAAATGATTGTAGAAACAATCAATCACCAAAATCCACATCCGAAGACGTGAATCAAATCCAAAGAAATCGATACCGAATTCATCAAAATGGATATTCTCAAAAGTCCCAAAAAAGAAGTCATCAAAGTCAATAATAAATGATAACAATAAATTGGACAATCACGAGTCGATAAAAATTGGAACCTCAAGCAAAATAGGCAAAATAAGCAAAAACAAGTAGGTCAGTCAACTGACTGCAGAGGCCAGTCGACTGATCTAGAAACCCGAAAGTTTCATTTCCTGCAGTCAGTCGACTGACTGCAGAGGCCAGTCGACTGACTATAGAAAACAGAGACTTCTAGTTTCTGCAGACAGTCCCAGATACGCTCAGTTTCTACAGCTAGTCGACTGACTTCAAAGGTCAGTCGACTGACTGGTACTGGGACTGTTTTTCAGCTTATCCAAATGAAGAGCAAACTCTTCCAATTTGCGATCGAACGAGCAATGGGCGCTAGGGGTTTATGCCAATCGACAACCCAGCCCTATAGGCTCTTCGATACACCACCAAAAGCATGATCAAACATCAAAGCTAATATTTTTAGAGTTTTAGACTTCAAAACACCAAAAATTGAAATGTTCACCAAATCAATCCAAATCAAAATCAAATGAACATGTAAAGATGTTAGGAATTCATACCTAACAATCAAAGATAGTTATAGACATAGATGTGAGATAAAAATCTCACCTTTAAACCCAAAAACAATGAAGGAGAAGCTTGAAAGCAAAGGAAGATCAACTACTCTTCCACTTCAACTCTAGAAACTCCAATCTAAGTCTAGAAGCAGTAATTTCCCAAATTAGGTTATAGGAAATTTATGAAATTGGAGAGAGATTGAGATGGAGAAAAAGAAGGAGATGCTTACCTAAGCTTCTCTTTGAATTTTGGAGACAGAACTTGAATTTGCAAAGAAGATTAGGGCTTAGGAATTCTAATTCTTTTTCTCTTACCCCATTTTTCTAAAGCTAGAGTGTTAGGAAAATAAGAATGAAGTGAAGAGGAGAGGTGGACTGAGCTAGGGTGTTATGTTTGGTTATTAGGCTAAAACCCAAACCCAAAGCCCTAAGTGAAAAATAGCAAAATTCACTCAACTCCAAACATATCGATGTTTATACTTAAAAAAGTTGTAAACGCCATTTTGGACTCAATAGAGGTGGTCTCGAGTACCAATTCGACTGTTTACAAAATGTAGATTTTCGGACTTTAATCCGACTAACGATGCTATATTTAAATAAAATATTTAAATATACAATCGTAAAATATGCGGGTTGTTACAAACATCATTACAAAAATTCAACAGTCAAACCTGCATTTGTTAAAATTTAGTTATTGTGTAACATGCATTGTTGTATAAATATCTCCAGTATCCTGAAAATTACCCGTTGGTTTGTTGAGCACAGTTAACATTTTTAATCAATGTAGACTTTCCCAGAATTGTTTTCTCGCCTGCGTCTTGTAAGTCTTTATTGATGTTGTTTACCGCTGCTTTCTGCCAAATATATATATATATATATATAACTTTTTTATAATAATGATAAATCTATTTATCTTTTTTACTTTCTGTGTATTTTACTTACCACATTAATATCAAACTTCGAATTTCCACTTCTTAATGTCTTAGATCTTGTGGTCAAGTGTAGAGAATCATAATGGTTCCATGTACATGATTCCACTACTAGCTCTAGCAAGCTCCAATGTTCGTTGCCATGTATAGGAAATAATATATTGCAACATAATGGATTTAGAAGTGTTTGTTTAATAAAAGGATTAAACATATTTCTTTTGATATTTTCCATGTTTCCATCTGTTGCACTTTTCTGTTAAAAAATAATTTCAGAAAATTTATCTTAGAAACAAATTAAATTTGACATTATAGTTCACTTACTGTCATTGTTGTGTTCACATATATAATGCTAGAACTTTTTTCTTATAATTTTGTTTTTCTGAACCAAAACCAATCAATAACCTACATTTAAAAAAAATGGATTAAGTATAGATTTTATAATGAAGCAAAGTATAGAATTTATAATGAAGCAAAGTATAGTTTTTTGTACTTACTTGACCAGAAATATATTCTCCGTAGAGAAGTTCTTCTATCATACTTTTTGTGATGGTGATGAAGTTTTCATCATCACAATTAAATGCTTCATCACTGAAAAATTAAGATTAGTATGTACTGTGTTGTATGGCACTTACAGTATAAAAGAAAATTAATTAAGATTAGTATACTGAAAAATTAAGATTAGTATGTAATGAAATATTTGTTAATAAAAGAAAATAACAATATTTGTAGAAGTTTGTATGAAAAGATAAAGATAAATTAATTTATCTTTTTTAGTTTAGTTTGGTTTTTTTGATCTCTATATGACAAAAAAACATGGGTATTAAATCAGTCCTGGTTTTATGGAACTTAAAGTATAAAACACAGATTTAATCTCTATATGACAAAAAAATATGGAGAATTCATGGGCAAAAAAGGTCCATGACTTGTATATGACAAAACAAATATAGGCCATGTTGCAAATATTATAACTTCTATATGACTTTAGTTATATTAGCCTATGCATATCAACAAAAGTTTTGCTATAATTTATATGCATATCATAAGTTATGTTTGCAAAAGATATAACTAGTATGTTTCATTCTATTTGTTAATGTTACCGGTTTTTTCTCAGTAACTGTATTTGGAAATCCGAAAGAACATGACAAACTAATACAACAGTTCATCATTAATGTTACTGATTGTGGTTTTTACTGCTAGCTTTGAGTACATCTTCCGTCCTTTTATTACTAGTGCCTAAATTTGTGTAGTGTGTATCGTATATAATTAACAAACCTAAAAATTCAAAGCATCAAACCTAATAATGAAAAGGTGAAGATAAATTAATCTATCTTTTTTAGTTTTGTTTAGTATTTTTATTTTTTTAATTTGTAAATCATTAGATTTTGATGCTGGAATAAAAAGCTTTATTTGAATTATATGTTGTACTAGAAACAATATGATATTGTACTAGAAACAATATCTTATTGGAATAAATATATATTTAAGTCAATTGAGTGAAAAGTAGTTTAGTTACTTACTTGTTTCCTCCAAGAATTTTGAAAAAAATTTGACAATTTCGTTTTGTTCTTCAGTAAGATATTTGAGTAGTGGACATTCTCAACATTCCTTGGCTTCTTCTTCTTTTTTGGTTCTTTTAGGACAACATCTTCAACAACAATAGGATTTTCAGGAGCATTTTCTTGAGCAAGCACTTTCAGATTGTCAGATTTTAAACTATCTTGTGTCTTCTTTTCTAGTATGAAATCTTGAGTTTGCATAATATCAAAAGTTGGAAAATTAGCAGAACTGTTTATGTGAATTATACCAACAATTTTTTTTTACCTTTTTCAGCTTCGGTTTTTTTGTTCAAATTATCTTTTTCCTTCACATCATGCTTTTCTAAATTTTCCAACTTCTGGAGCTTCATTTCAAGAATCTGTATTCATTTTTCAGCCACTTCTCTTAAACGTCTTTCCTCATTTAATTGTTCTGCAACATTTTTCATCTCAGTAGTCAAAAAATTGACTTTTGACTGTAGCTCCATTATGTTATTAGCACATTCTTTGGCATATTTTTTCAGACTTGTGTCTTCCTGGCACTCATCTAATTTTCTTTTATTGTTTTGGTCTTCTTCCACCTCAATAGCTATTATTTTATTGGAAAGAAATTCTTTCTCTTCTTTTGTTACAGCTGCAAATTTTTTAAAAACCTGCAATGAATATATATAAAGTTAAGCTTGCACATATACTGTCATTGAAGTACTAGACAAGTTAAGCTTGCACATATACTTTCTATACTCATTTGGTTTTCTTTTATTTAGGCTACTAACATTCCAAAAAATTGCATTCCAAGAAATAAAAAAAATGTACAGTTAAAAAAAAACTAGCATACTTTGTCATTGTCAACTTCAGTGAGTTCCAAATCTTTCAGTTTTGATAAATCCCATTTTCTCATTCTTGGGATTTTGGTTTGTAGATTTTCCTTCTCATCGATTATTTGTGTTCGTTCACAAATCCAGTACTGCAAGAAAACGATAAATACATTTATATTTTTGTAATAAATATAAATTTGAATATATTTATATTTAGTTAAAGTTATGAAAGCATACTAGTAACACCATAGTACAGCCTGGTGTACTTCTAGGGTCAGCATGATACTTTTTAACATTTTTCAAAACATTTTCACATATTGCCCATGGCCAAGAGATTGAATTTAATTTTTTTAAATTCGGCAACTTCGTCAAGAAACCCCATTGCATATAGCTTTGGTTGTTTGGAAAAAGGAAAGTTATAACCAGCAACAATAATAACAATTTGACTAAATCTTCATTTCCTTTTTCCTCTTCTAACAGTGTATTCAATCTTCTTGTTACTGTTTTTTGGTTGATTATGTCTTCTTCTTGAAAATTGGCAGTTAAAAAATTGGAGAAACTTTCCATGGTTGAGGCTTTGTTATAAGCTGGTATATGAAATAAGTCTTCTCCAACAAATGGCATTCGAAATATTAGACTGACTTCTTCAGAACTTATTTTGAGTAATTTGTTTCCAATTTTGAAAGCATTTTCTTTTACATCCAAAGAAGTAATGATGTCATCTAAATTTGAAGCACTTTTCCTTAAATCTTGTCGTGCTATTGAATCTCTAAGAAAAACATTGAAGAAGTTTTTGAATGGTGTTTTTTCTATAAAAGCTTTTGCTTCAGGTAAAAGAATATGTTTCTCCTTTATAATTGACATCACTTTATAGATTGCAACCAAATTACATCTATATGTACCTGTGTACTGTTGCCTTTTTTGCTTCTTGGCTATCTTTTTAATTTCATACTGATCAACATCATCTGAATCAGTACTTTCTTCAGCCAGTTGTTGTGAAATCGTTTTTTCATCATCAGAGTTTTCTAATTGTTTATGTCTGAAGTCCTTATCTGTGAAGTCTTCGTTTTCATCAGCATCAGGTAATTCTTGTGTTGGTCCAGTCTGATTCTACATTTATGAAAATCAAAAAATCAATTAGGAGGTAAAAATAACAAGTTTATGAAAAAAATATCTTACTACACAAAAATTTGAATAAAAAGATAATATGGTTTATCTTTTTAATTATTTTGTATTTTTTTGGGATTAAGATATTTTTTAGTGTATAAAGTACCTCTATTTAAAAAAGTAAAAGATAAAGCACTTTTTTAGTATATAAAGTACCTCTTTTTTTTAAAAGTACAAATTAAATCCAAAAGGTTTTTTTGTAAAGAACAAATGTTTGAATTTTTTTTAGACCAATTTCAATTTTCACAGTTTCAAATTTTCACATTTTCAAAATTTTATTTTAGACCAATAAAAGATAAATGAACATTCACAACCGAAAATCAACAAGAATTATTTAATGAAATGAAAATATACAATTAGAAAGTTTCAAAGTATAGAAAGATAATCTGCTTTATCCTTTTTAGTTGTTTAAGTAATGGTTAATTAGAAATCTGAAAACTTAAAGAGAATGAAACACAAAATAGTCATCAGAATATTATGTATAAAAAAGATAAATGCTTTTATCTTTTTTAACAGAGCATTAGAAACAAATTAGCCATTACAAATTAGTGATCAGTTATTAGAATTTCATCATCACAATAGCCTCGAAGTAATAACAGGTACAACATGTATGAATGCGGTGCACAAGGCTGACTCATATGGTCAGAGAATCAAGCTACAACATTAACAAATAGTCAGATTCAAAAGTGACAGTGCAAACAAGTGCACAACATACACATAAACAAATGCAACATGAAAACAACTCAAGATCAATGCAAATGAAGCAACCAAACCTGAATGAAGTGTTCAGACATTACATATATACATGTGTGTAACATCAAGTGAATATGCAACATCATACACTTTGAAACCAGAGTTCAATGCAGACATGTCGACAAGATGAGAATGCAAGTGCAGACAAGCTACATGATCACCGACTGCATATAAAGCAACAACTCAAGTCAGTGCACATCAACCCAATACAAACTACATGAAGTGAATGCACAAACATATATATATATATATATATATACACACATATGTATATACACATGTGTACATACATGTAGTGACAACATAGCAGACTAACCAAGGTAAACAATGCAAGCTCAAAAAATTTAGCTATTTTTTTATTTAAAATATGGAATCTAGATTCCAATTTAATATGTATATACAAATTGAAGAGTACAACTAAATATTATAGGAAACATAAGTAGGAAAATAGTTACCAATGGAGTTGAAGATAATGATGTTCTCTGGCTGTGTTCATTGCAGAAAGGACTAGATATAGGTCTTATGTTTATGCATTGAGTTCCACCTTTATTTATGAATATGCAAGTAGTTTTTCGAATGAATAACTTTGATTTAGAAGACCTTGTGTGCATCTTTACGCTGCATAAAAATTGTCATACATAATGAAATGTTAGAAAGAGTGAAGAATAATTTTTTTGTACTTAAAAGTTGATTAAGTATGTTTATTTCGCATAAATCCTTCAGGACAACTACAATTGACTTAAATTCAGTATTTATTATGTTATATGTAGTAGCTGATATAAAAATTTATCTAGGATTTATTCTGTATTTTAATGTTTTACATAAAAACATAAATGCTTTTATCTTTTCCAACTAGGGTTTAAATTAGTTATATATTTTTTCTAATAACTTTAAATCATGATAAAAACAAAATCCTATCTAATAAGTAATTGTAATTATCAAACACAACTAGGGTTTAGCATGTAGTCTAAATATTTTACATTAATAGATAGATACGTTTATCTTTTTTAACAGCTAAACAATAACTTGTTCAGTTTAACACCTAGGGTTTAGTATCATCTGCCATTGAATATTAAGGTATGCTTAATTAAACAAATGTCGATTATGTTAAATTATAACAAGAACTAAAATACCTTAAATCAATTATAAGAGCTATTATCAGCATCGTTAAGAATGAATATTTAACTACGATTTATCATCTAACTAAAACATTTACATCAAAATAAAATATAGCTTACTTGTTCCGCATTTAAGTTTAAGGTGATTGCAGAAATTGCTCGATGAAAGTATTTTAGTTTAAGCTGAAATCGATGAAGCAGAAATCGATGATGCTGAAGCAGAAATATTGGGAAGAGAAAATGGAATGGAAGAAGGGCATAAAGTAACGTGTTTAAAATTTTGTCCTGCAAACTAATTATTTTAAAGCTGTGTGCTACAAACTTATTGTTTGATGAAAGAAGGCCCTTGCGGTAAAATTTCCCTTAAAGGGGAATCATATATAGTTCATTATCTAATTAAATCGTTTTGTATAAAAACATAAATGCTTTTATCTTTTTTAAGTAGGATGTAAATTTGCTGTATATCTTTTGTAATAACTTTTAAATCATGAAAAAATGGCAAACATGTATAACATATACTAGTCACTATTTAAGATAACTAAGGCTTAAGTTGATTTGAACAAATTATAGTAAAAGATAAATATGTTTATCTTTCGTAGCTGTTGAACATAGGAACATTACAACATAACTGTGTTTACACAATACATACGATTTTTGAAGTATTGAAGTTAAAATTACGTTAAAGCAACTCAAAGATAAACAAACTTGTTAAATCCATTACATTCTTGTATTAAATCATTTAGATTAAAATATAAACAGATTTATCCTTTTAAGCTATTAAATATGACAGTTTTAGATCACGTTAAATCATTACAAAAATAACAAACACCTTACATGCATTACAAAAACGGTTATATATAAACACAATCAATAGAACTTATTTCTTACTTGTCAAACACAAGCAAAAAAACCCATAAATAGCAAAGAAAATCAATTAGTGAATGACTACTTACTTCAGCTAACAAAAACAATCAATATATAGCAAAAAAAACAATCGATGAACAACAAACAACAAAGATAAACAAGTATTTACTTGTTCAGCAACTAGTGAATAGAAATCGCGTCTTGCAACTAGTGAATAGAAATCGCGTCTTAGTTTCTTCAGCTGAAGAAAGGTGAGGCGATTAACAATTTGCTTGTTCAGCTGAAGAAAAGTGAATCAATCGATATATAGCAAACAGTAGAAATAAACAACTATTTACTTGTTCAGCTGAGAAAAGTTAGGAGGTACGATTTCTTCAGCCAATCGATAATCAAACTGAGGCGATTTTGTTTCTAAGCCCTACTTTTGTTTTTCATTCGGAGGTTTGGCGGCAGATATGGATTAGCGAGAAGTAGTGGGTTTATTTTCGACCCGTGTCCTGGAAACTAATTTTTTTGAACACGTGTCCTAGAAAATAATTAGTTGATGGTAATAGGCCCTTATAGTGAAATTCCACTATCATATATTTATAAAGATTTTATTTAAGATTTTTTAAATGGTATTTATAAATGAAGCAAGAAATTTTACGGATGAATTTTGTAAAGTATTAAAGTATTAAAATGATTGATTTGCAAATGAAGTTTCAAATAAATATTTCGAGTAAAGTTATATGAGTTTCTTTGAATGTATAATTTTAAAGATATTAAATGATTTGGGAAATTTATTTTAGTAAAATGCTTGAAAAATAAATTGGAATTGCTATTTTTGAAGTATGTTTTTGAAATTTTTACACGATTTCGAAATACTAATAGTTGTATATGATATATTTTTTTGATAGGAAGTGAAATTTTATAAATATTGATTGCAAAATAGGATTTATAAACAAAATGAATTTAATTGGAAATTTGAGAACTCAAGTTCCGGGATTTTGAAGTTGTTTTTCAAGTGATTTTGAAATACAATACTAGTATTGTTTGGAAGTATTTTGGATAATTATTCTCAAATGTGATTTGAAAGAAATGTTTTCAAAGAATTTTTAAAAGGAAAATAAGTTATGTACTGTAATATCCCGGAAATTTGGGGCAATATCAATTTAATAATCTGTTTAAATAATTAAATTGATTTGATAATCTTTGATAACAAATTTGAATTGGTTTAATAATCTAATTAAATGGATATTTAATTAGTGAATTTATCTTTTAGAAATTAATAAAATGATTTCTATTTATAATATATTTATATGTGTGCATATATATATTGTAAATAGATTGGCTTTGGTTTGAAATTTAATAAATGAATAAAGTCTTGTTTTTAAATAAATAGATTTTAATGTAAATATAATTGTTATTTAAAATGGAATGTGTTGTTTAAATTGACTTTAAATTGGATTTTTCAAATTTAATTTGAATTTAAGTTTAAATTAATTTTGAAATTAAAAAGGGTAATATTTAAATAGTTTTTAATTTTATAAATATAAGCTTTATATATATATATAATTAAGTTTTATTTCTTTATAGGTAGTATATATATAGATAAGTAATTAATAAATTAAGTAAAGGGTTTTTATTTACATTTAAAAATAAATAAGAAATACTTAAAAGACAAGTGTTAACATATTAAGACACCTTAATAACATGTGTAAATCTATAAACTAAGATATATGACAAATGTCAAGTTTTAATTTTAATTTCTTTTATTTTTATAAATCAATTCAGCCTTTATAAAACATGTTTCCTTTCTTCCATTTCTTTTTCCATTTTTTTCAAAAGCTAAGAAGAAAAACTCAAAACCAAAATAACTCAAAACAAAACCTGATAATTATACCTCCTCAACCAGAAATCAAATTCAATAAACCTGTAAACAAGTTTGCAAATCAAAATCAGTTCCTCCTCAAAAACTAGAAACTCATTTTCAAAGACCAATTTTGCAAATAAAAGTCTTCAGCCTGCAAATCTGCATTCAAATCTGGAAGTCATACCTACATACAACTGCAGTTTTTAAATCAAGCCTGTTTCTTTTCAAAACTGGAAATTTAAGAAGTCTACATCTTTTCAAACAAGCATGCATGCAGTTTTCAAAGGCAAAGCATATCAAGTTTTCACAGTTTCAAGTTCTTTTCAAATTCCAGATTGTTAGCTTAAAGCCTGCTCTCTGTTTTCAGGTGAGTAAGCCCCATTTTTAAAAATAGTTTTAAATCGGTATTATGTTGTTATGGAATGCATGTGATGAATGATTTTAGTAGATTGAGTTTTTAGTATGGATATGAATGCATGTTTATATTGTGAGCATGTCTGTGTGTTTATATATATACTGATCTCTGTTAAATCTCTCTGGCTCAAGAACAACTTTTAAAAATTCCTATCTTCCCAAAGAATCACTGATAGGTTATGATCATTAAAAAGAAAACAATTATAACAATGTAAATTCGTTTTTAAAAATAGTTTAAGGTAGAACTATTTAGTTAATATTTCAAAAAATAGGATTTTACAGTAAACATCAATTATATGTCGAAACCCAATATTCATAATTTTGTGATTTGATTTCAGAAACAAGTTAGTAATAAGAAATGATGAATTTTGATATTAAAATCCAGATTTTTAATGTTGTATATGTTGAGATTTGCTGAGTTGACGAATTTCGACATTATTGTCAATTACTGATGATCGGCGACTCTGGAGTGTTTGATATTTGGGCTGGAGAAGGTTGGAGGCGTGGGGGACTTTGGAAAAATACTGGAGAAATTTTCAAATGGCGGGATCGAGCGAATTTGGGTCGAGTAGGGTTTTGTATTAAGTTTGGGTTATCTGTAGTGACGAGTCTAATTCGTCGTTGATGGGAAGTCGAGTTCAATCGCGAGGTGGTGAAGTGGATCGTCAGAGTGTGGCGTAGCTTCGGGTAGATCGGCAGGTGATCTAGTGATCGGAGATGGTGGGCTGGTGATGATTTTGGCAGATTGGGTTTTCTCCAGTCTTGATCGAGATGCTCGATCTCGTTTCATGGTCGTTTTCATCGATATGGGTTAACGAGAGGGACGGCGGGGCTATCAATGACTGGTCGATGATCAGAGTGGAGGTCGGAGCGACGTTGAGTGGTCGTGCACGTGCACGTGTGCACATTGGTTACGTTCGCGTGTATCTGGTTCGTAGCGATTGGGAAAGATGAAGGCGACTCGAAGTTGGTCTCGTGTAGTTTGCAGTTCGTCTCGAAGCAAGTGGGTAGGCGAGTGTGCTCGAGGTTTTAGTGTAGTTTACTCGGGAAAGAAATAAAGTGGCTCGGGTTGTTTATTTTATTGTAACCTGGTTTTGAGATTTTAGGAAAATCATGTACAGGTTTTAAAAAGTTAGTAATTTAAATTAATTCATGTTTTCAAAAATGTATTATCTAAGTTTTAGCAAAGGTAAATGTTAAACAAAGTTTCAATTTATATTGAAAATAAATAAGTTTAAATTAGATAATTAAAGTGTTTAAACTTTTAAAAATGAATTCTTAATGCTTTATTTCAAATAAGGTTATTGTTAAAATTTTGAAATCCAAATAGAATAATTTGTTGTTAAGTTATTAAAATTTGATTTGAATTCCAATAATTTATTTATAAAGACAAATATGGTTAACTTATCTTTGTTATGAACTTATGGATACTTAATTAAATATGATTTGTTAATAAGTAAAGACTAATTAAGATTAATGTTTTTCTTAATTAATTAAGGATTTTGAAATATAAGAAGTTAATTAATTAATTATTTAATTTATTTTAAATAATTAGTTAATTGTTTATTTAATCACTTAATTATGAATTAATTAAGTGTAATTACTTAATGAAGTAATTAATGGTTAAATTATTGAATGTAATTATGGAAAGAGTAATTACTTATGGAAGTAATTAAAGTTGAAGTATTAATGGATAATCACTAGATGTTATTAATTAAGAATTAATTAATATAATTGTTTTGAAGTTAATTAATTATGGAGTAATTAATTAATTTAAGAATTAAGAATTATTTAATAATGGAATTAATTACTTGTTAAGTAATTAATTAAGTGAGTGATCATCTAATGAAGTAATTAAAGACAATTACTTATGTAAGTAACTAAGGGTTAATTACTTAATTAATTTTAGTTAATCGATTAATGTGATTAAGGAATGTGTTTAATTTAAGATTAATTACCAAATGTAATTAATTAAAAATGTAATTAATTAATAAAGTAATTAATTAAGGATTATTTATTAATGTAATTGAATAATAATTACTTAATGAAGTAATTAAAGGTTAATTAATTAGATTTATAAATCAAGGTTAATATAATTAATTAAGAAGTAATTAATTAAGATAAGTAATTACAAATTGTTAATTACTGTTTATGATTAATTAAGACTAATTAATGAAGTGGTTGATTAAAATTAATTATTTAATTAATTAATAAGGATTATTTAATTAATGAATTAATCAAGGATGATTAATAAAAATAATAATTTAAGTATGATTAATTAATTGTAATTAATTGATGATTAATATAATTAATTATAGTTAATTAATTAATAAAGGTTCATTAATTATTGTAATTAATGATAGTAAATAAAAGTTAATTACTGAATATGGTTAAGGATAATTACTTGAATGTAATTAAAGTATAATTAATCAAGAAAGATTAATTAAGGAGGATCATTAAGAAATGATTTATTAATTAATTTATTAATGTTAGTAAGCAGGATTAAGATAATCCAAGTGATTAAAGGATAGTAATTAATTTAATTAAAGGTTAATTAAATTGATTAAGAGTTAATTAATTCTGTTTAAAGATGATTGGTTAATATTGATTAACTGATATTGGATGATTGGTTTATATTGGATGATTGATATTGGGTGATACAAGATGATTTGGATATCTCTGATATATGTGATATGCTGCTTTGTGAGATGAAAGTTGATAAGAATTATCAATTGTGATAATTTCATTTGTCTATCTGTTTATATCATCCTGAATATAAGTTTAAATGTTTAAACCTTTAAACAACTTGGCCTTAAAAGATACGTTTTGGATTTCGATGAGACCGGGATCGGGTTTCCGTATACCGGAATTCCAGGTCTGGAGACCCGAATACCACATCGATCCAAATTAACGATAGGTCGTGAATCTCAAGTGAAGATGAAGATTCAGAGTGCAAGGGTTATTGTCGTTAACTCTGAGGGTGATTCCAAACGAGTGTAACGAGATAATGCCTTCGGTTTCGTTCGAACCCGGAACGAACTTATATGGATTGAATGCTTTCAGCACATCGTCAGGCGGACGATGAGCATTCTAAGTGAGATGTTCTGATTAAAGGTAATCGTAACCTCAAGCCTCATCAACCGGGAATGGCTAAAACAGGGGAGGTGCAGCAAGGCTTCGTGGGTAGCACCCACTGAGAGCAAGATAGATCCCTGTCTAGAGGTCCCTTTTCTTTTATTCGGCTTAGTGTGTAGTTGGTCGCGCCAACTACGGGATTGTCTTGTTCGGAATTATCCAGTAAGGGATGGTTCCGGCTTTGTGTTGCAGGGGAGCGGGCGTACTCCTCGGTACGGTGATCTAGGCCACGTACTGTGACGGGCGGTACCCCAGTAGCCCTGCCATTGTATGGAATCCAAACTCCAATAAGTGATCTCGGACTTGATTGTATACTTATGTATGCTGGAATTTAATGAATGTAACAATTTCGGCTATGTGAATATTTATCTGAAAACCCTAGACCCTATTATAATATTACTGGATTTCTTATCAAATGTTTTGGTTAGCGTAAGGTAAAAACTTTTCCATGTTTATGTGTGGAAAGTCTTACGTGATACCTTTGTTTTCAAAAGGTTTTGAAGTTAAACAATTTTAACCCGTTTACTCACACCAGACCCATGTCTGACCCAAGTGTTTATTTTCTGTTTTATTAAACTCTTGGGTACTCAATATTGTATTGAGTAGTCGAGGGATTCAGGATAGTCTTGACGAATTCTGGAGGAGCTGTGGAGCAGGAGGCTTCAGCGAGTAGATATATAGAGTTTCCGCTGTGTTTGTATTAGTCTGTATTGTACTGATGTACTTGTGTTGTATAATAGACAGAAGTTTATAACTGTCTATTCTGTGATGTATAAGTTGTGTACTCTGATGTATATGATACTATGTAATATCTTATGTGATAATATATTTCTCGTTCCGCTGTGAGATTTCTGACGTGTTGTTGTTCTTTCTTCTTTTCTTTTCTTCTTCTATCCCTTTCTTTCTTCATAATGATGCGTCTTTCTGGGCATAGAAAGTCGGGTCGTTACATTTGGTATCAGAGCATAGGTTGAGCGAATGCCTAAGCTTTTGGTTAAGATCAGAACACTAGGTTGAGTGAATACCTAGGTTCGGAAGGGTTGTTCATTAGAGATAGGATCTGTAGCAACCTGTTTGAGTGTATATATATATATACGAGAGCGCGTATTTGTTAGTTATATAAAATGATTTTATATTGTGTTAATTGATCGGTTGGGTGGTATATGGATTCTGGTCAATACGAGTAGCTAACGTTATTGATAGGGATCTCTAAACACTTGGACCAGGCCAATAGACACAATATTGTTTTAAAAAGGTAGATGAAATAATTTTACCCAGATAGATTTTCTATATATAAAAAGTATCATTTTAAATGTATATGGTATTTGTAATGATTGGTTGAGATGATAATAATTTATCATCTAGGATTAGGAGTCTGAGTGTTGAGGTTGGAAGTGTATTTGTCGAGACTGTAGACCTAATACCGTCTCGAATAAGTTTTGCTATGATGTAAGGATTTCTCGATCTCTGAAGGAAACCTGTTAAGGTTCGGAGTCCATCTTTGAAGTTGGGTGAGTAGAGTTGGATCCGTCAATTGAGTAGAAGCCAGTAATGGTATCTCAGAATAGTAGCTGTGTGATGAGACGCAGTGACTATGGATGTTACCGAAGATGTTTTCTTTTGGAGCAAGTTTAAGGAAGAATGTCCGCTTAGGTGTTGTGGCTGAGTTCAGCATGGTGATTCTATTTGGTTTGAGGTTCGAGTTTCTCGAAGAGCTTTGAATTAACGAATCTTTGGCATCTATGGTAGTAGTGCAGCTCGGAGTATTCTGTGTATTAGCAGGAAGTTTTCTGGCTGGGCAGTTTCTAGAGGTGGAGTTCAGAAGCAGCAGAGTGGATCCATTTCTTCGATGGATTGGATAGATAAGTGTAAGCTGTTCTGATGGGTAAAGAGAGAACAGTCTGTTTGGAAATAGGTTGGATTGATCGCAAAAGTGACTTGCGATTGCTGAGTATTCTCTTGGGTTATCAGAGTTTTTCTGGATGTTTTCAGAGAAGTCAGAAGTTTGTCCGCATCTGAAGATTGAGTTTTCTTATCGACTTGGATTCCAGGAGTGATACCGGTGGTTCAGTTAGTTGAAGGATGGTTCCTTGAGATAGAGTTTGGTGAAGCAGCTTAGATTTTGATGGAGTATTTGAGTTTTCTTTTTAGGATCTGGGGAACCATATTTCTGGGATGAGTTGTCCAGTCTGTGCTCGTGTTCTTCATCAGCATTTTCATTCTGTTCCAGATCAGAGTGGTGCAACGGAAGCAGTTTGGCAAGTGCATCTATTTGTCTTTTCCAGATAGGAGAAGTTAGTTCGATCTTCTGATGTTTGTGAAGTAGAGTTTTGTTTTGGAATTGGGTTGATCTTGAGAAGATCATTTTGTTGAGTTATTCTTGGTCCTGTTTGTTTCAAGGAGCATCAGCGAAGGTTGAGTTGATCAGAAAGGATTTGTAGGTAGCCGAGATCGTCTGAAGATTTTGTGGATAAGAAACGAAGGAATTTGAAATTCGAAGTTGGAGACTTCGTTGTTGTGAAGTTTTTCTCTGGTTAAAGGGAGCTATAAGATTGGGTAAGTCTGGGAAGTCAGCTCCGAGTTATTTTGGATCTTTTCTGTGATCTAATTTGGATAAGTACTTTGATCTACAAGGTTGAATTGTCAGTTTGGATAACTAGAATTCAATGTATTTTACGTATCTCTGAGGGAGTACGTGTTTGATCTATCTCTGGTTTTGGAATCAGCAGTTCTGGAGGATTTGGTTGTTGAGTCAGACTCGTCTGTAGTCTGATATCTTGTTTAGTTCTGTAGATCTAGATGAGTAGGAGCTCTATAGCTTAGTAGTATTGATTGTTTGGATTCTGTAGAGCGAGTATCCCGGTATTTATATTTGGGAAAACTCGAGGAAATTGTATCCAGAATTTTTGTTTGGATAATTAGAATTGTTTGATTGTGTGAATTGGTTGCTATGGTTGTTAGCATATGGAAGATAATATATGCTTGTGATTTAAATGGATTATTAAATTACCTTTGTCTTAAATTTCGGGGACGAAATTATTTTAAGGGGGGAGGAATGTAATATCCCGGAAATTTGGGGCAATATCAATTTAATAATCTGTTTAAATAATTAAATTGATTTGATAATCTTTGATAACAAATTTGAATTGGTTTAATAATCTAATTAAATGGATATTTAATTAGTGAATTTATCTTTTAGAAATTAATAAAATGATTTCTATTTATAATATATTTATATGTGTGCATATATATATTGTAAATAGATTGGCTTTGGTTTGAAATTTAATAAATGAATAAAGTCTTGTTTTTAAATAAATAGATTTTAATGTAAATATAATTGTTATTTAAAATGGAATGTGTTGTTTAAATTGACTTTAAATTGGATTTTTCAAATTTAATTTGAATTTAAGTTTAAATTAATTTTGAAATTAAAAAGGGTAATATTTAAATAGTTTTTAATTTTATAAATATAAGCTTTATATATATATATAATTAAGTTTTATTTCTTTATAGGTAGTATATATATAGATAAGTAATTAATAAATTAAGTAAAGGGTTTTTATTTACATTTAAAAATAAATAAGAAATACTTAAAAGACAAGTGTTAACATATTAAGACACCTTAATAACATGTGTAAATCTATAAACTAAGATATATGACAAATGTCAAGTTTTAATTTTAATTTCTTTTATTTTTATAAATCAATTCAGCCTTTATAAAACATGTTTCCTTTCTTCCATTTCTTTTTCCATTTTTTTCAAAAGCTAAGAAGAAAAACTCAAAACCAAAATAACTCAAAACAAAACCTGATAATTATACCTCCTCAACCAGAAATCAAATTCAATAAACCTGTAAACAAGTTTGCAAATCAAAATCAGTTCCTCCTCAAAAACTAGAAACTCATTTTCAAAGACCAATTTTGCAAATAAAAGTCTTCAGCCTGCAAATCTGCATTCAAATCTGGAAGTCATACCTACATACAACTGCAGTTTTTAAATCAAGCCTGTTTCTTTTCAAAACTGGAAATTTAAGAAGTCTACATCTTTTCAAACAAGCATGCATGCAGTTTTCAAAGGCAAAAGCATATCAAGTTTTCACAGTTTCAAGTTCTTTTCAAATTCCAGATTGTTAGCTTAAAGCCTGCTCTCTGTTTTCAGGTGAGTAAGCCCCATTTTTAAAAATAGTTTTAAATCGGTATTATGTTGTTATGGAATGCATGTGATGAATGATTTTAGTAGATTGAGTTTTTAGTATGGATATGAATGCATGTTTATATTGTGAGCATGTCTGTGTGTTTATATATATACTGATCTCTGTTAAATCTCTCTGGCTCAAGAACAACTTTTAAAAATTCCTATCTTCCCAAAGAATCACTGATAGGTTATGATCATTAAAAAGAAAACAATTATAACAATGTAAATTCGTTTTTAAAAATAGTTTAAGGTAGAACTATTTAGTTAATATTTCAAAAATAGGATTTTACAGTAAACATCAATTATATGTCGAAACCCAATATTCATAATTTTGTGATTTGATTTCAGAAACAAGTTAGTAATAAGAAATGATGAATTTTGATATTAAAATCCAGATTTTTAATGTTGTATATGTTGAGATTTGCTGAGTTGACGAATTTCGACATTATTGTCAATTACTGATGATCGGCGACTCTGGAGTGTTTGATATTTGGGCTGGAGAAGGTTGGAGGCGTGGGGGACTTTGGAAAAATACTGGAGAAATTTTCAAATGGCGGGATCGAGCGAATTTGGGTCGAGTAGGGTTTTGTATTAAGTTTGGGTTATCTGTAGTGACGAGTCTAATTCGTCGTTGATGGGAAGTCGAGTTCAATCGCGAGGTGGTGAAGTGGATCGTCAGAGTGTGGCGTAGCTTCGGGTAGATCGGCAGGTGATCTAGTGATCGGAGATGGTGGGCTGGTGATGATTTTGGCAGATTGGGTTTTCTCCAGTCTTGATCGAGATGCTCGATCTCGTTTCATGGTCGTTTTCATCGATATGGGTTAACGAGAGGGACGGCGGGGCTATCAATGACTGGTCGATGATCAGAGTGGAGGTCGGAGCGACGTTGAGTGGTCGTGCACGTGTGCACATTGGTTACGTTCGCGTGTATCTGGTTCGTAGCGATTGGGAAAGATGAAGGCGACTCGAAGTTGGTCTCGTGTAGTTTGCAGTTCGTCTCGAAGCAAGTGGGTAGGCGAGTGTGCTCGAGGTTTTAGTGTAGTTTACTCGGGAAAGAAATAAAGTGGCTCGGGTTGTTTATTTTATTGTAACCTGGTTTTGAGATTTTAGGAAAATCATGTACAGGTTTTAAAAAGTTAGTAATTTAAATTAATTCATGTTTTCAAAAATGTATTATCTAAGTTTTAGCAAAGGTAAATGTTAAACAAAGTTTCAATTTATATTGAAAATAAATAAGTTTAAATTAGATAATTAAAGTGTTTAAACTTTTAAAAATGAATTCTTAATGCTTTATTTCAAATAAGGTTATTGTTAAAATTTTGAAATCCAAATAGAATAATTTGTTGTTAAGTTATTAAAATTTGATTTGAATTCCAATAATTTATTTATAAAGACAAATATGGTTAACTTATCTTTGTTATGAACTTATGGATACTTAATTAAATATGATTTGTTAATAAGTAAAGACTAATTAAGATTAATGTTTTTCTTAATTAATTAAGGATTTTGAAATATAAGAAGTTAATTAATTAATTATTTAATTTATTTTAAATAATTAGTTAATTGTTTATTTAATCACTTAATTATGAATTAATTAAGTGTAATTACTTAATGAAGTAATTAATGGTTAAATTATTGAATGTAATTATGGAAAGAGTAATTACTTATGGAAGTAATTAAAGTTGAAGTATTAATGGATAATCACTAGATGTTATTAATTAAGAATTAATTAATATAATTGTTTTGAAGTTAATTAATTATGGAGTAATTAATTAATTTAAGAATTAAGAATTATTTAATAATGGAATTAATTACTTGTTAAGTAATTAATTAAGTGAGTGATCATCTAATGAAGTAATTAAAGACAATTACTTATGTAAGTAACTAAGGGTTAATTACTTAATTAATTTTAGTTAATCGATTAATGTGATTAAGGAATGTGTTTAATTTAAGATTAATTACCAAATGTAATTAATTAAAAATGTAATTAATTAATAAAGTAATTAATTAAGGATTATTTATTAATGTAATTGAATAATAATTACTTAATGAAGTAATTAAAGGTTAATTAATTAGATTTATAAATCAAGGTTAATATAATTAATTAAGAAGTAATTAATTAAGATAAGTAATTACAAATTGTTAATTACTGTTTATGATTAATTAAGACTAATTAATGAAGTGGTTGATTAAAATTAATTATTTAATTAATTAATAAGGATTATTTAATTAATGAATTAATCAAGGATGGTTAATAAAAATAATAATTTAAGTATGATTAATTAATTGTAATTAATTGATGATTAATATAATTAATTATAGTTAATTAATTAATAAATGTTCATTAATTATTGTAATTAATGATAGTAAATAAAAGTTAATTACTGAATATGGTTAAGGATAATTACTTGAATGTAATTAAAGTATAATTAATCAAGAAAGATTAATTAAGGAAGATCATTAAGAAATGATTTATTAATTAATTTATTAATGTTAGTAAGCAGGATTAAGATAATCCAAGTGATTAAAGGATAGTAATTAATTTAATTAAAGGTTAATTAAATTGATTAAGAGTTAATTAATTCTGTTTAAAGATGATTGGTTAATATTGATTAACTGATATTGGATGATTGGTTTATATTGGATGATTGATATTGGGTGATACAAGATGATTTGGATATCTCTGATATATGTGATATGCTGCTTTGTGAGATGAAAGTTGATAAGAATTATCAATTGTGATAATTTCATTTGTCTATCTGTTTATATCATCCTGAATATAAGTTTAAATGTTTAAACCTTTAAACAACTTGGCCTTAAAAGATACGTTTTGGATTTCGATGAGACCGGGATCGGGTTTCCGTATACCGGAATTCCAGGTCTGGAGACCCGAATACCACATCGATCCAAATTAACGATAGGTCGTGAATCTCAAGTGAAGATGAAGATTCAGAGTGCAAGGGTTATTGTCGTTAACTCTGAGGGTGATTCCAAACGAGTGTAACGAGATAATGCCTTCGGTTTCGTTCGAACCCGGAACGAACTTATATGGATTGAATGCTTTCAGCACATCGTCAGGCGGACGATGAGCATTCTAAGTGAGATGTTCTGATTAAAGGTAATCGTAACCTCAAGCCTCATCAACCGGGAATGGCTAAAACAGGGGAGGTGCAGCAAGGCTTCGTGGGTAGCACCCACTGAGAGCAAGATAGATCCCTGTCTAGAGGTCCCTTTTCTTTTATTCGGCTTAGTGTGTAGTTGGTCGCGCCAACTACGGGATTGTCTTGTTCGGAATTATCCAGTAAGGGATGGTTCCGGCTTTGTGTTGCAGGGGAGCGGGCGTACTCCTCGGTACGGTGATCTAGGCCACGTACTGTGACGGGCGGTACCCCAGTAGCCCTGCCATTGTATGGAATCCAAACTCCAATAAGTGATCTCGGACTTGATTGTATACTTATGTATGCTGGAATTTAATGAATGTAACAATTTCGGCTATGTGAATATTTATCTGAAAACCCTAGACCCTATTATAATATTACTGGATTTCTTATCAAATGTTTTGGTTAGCGTAAGGTAAAAACTTTTCCATGTTTATGTGTGGAAAGTCTTACGTGATACCTTTGTTTTCAAAAGGTTTTGAAGTTAAACAATTTTAACCCGTTTACTCACACCAGACCCATGTCTGACCCAAGTGTTTATTTTCTGTTTTATTAAACTCTTGGGTACTCAATATTGTATTGAGTAGTCGAGGGATTCAGGATAGTCTTGACGAATTCTGGAGGAGCTGTGGAGCAGGAGGCTTCAGCGAGTAGATATATAGAGTTTCCGCTGTGTTTGTATTAGTCTGTATTGTACTGATGTACTTGTGTTGTATAATAGACAGAAGTTTATAACTGTCTATTCTGTGATGTATAAGTTGTGTACTCTGATGTATATGATACTATGTAATATCTTATGTGATAATATATTTCTCGTTCCGCTGTGAGATTTCTGACGTGTTGTTGTTCTTTCTTTTTTTCTTTTCTTCTTCTATCCCTTTCTTTCTTCATAATGATGCGTCTTTCTGGGCATAGAAAGTCGGGTCGTTACATGTACTCTCCTCTTTTGTCGTTGGAAAATAATTTCGGTGGTGGGTGCACGCATCATCGACGTTCATTTTCGAGTTTCAAAGTGGGAAGACCGTTGTAGTAGTTTTACTACACATTGGGTTTGATAAACAAATCCTAATTTTGGATTTCTAAATATGATTTGATATATAAAAGCTATGAGTATATATATATATACTAGTGTGAACCCGTGCTTCGCACACGGTTATTTGTAGAAAGATTGATCTACGACGTAAATTCAACTAAGAAAAGAGTGACTACTTACAAAAAATCTATATAAAATTGCCAAAAGTAATTGAAGGTTCTTTAATTCTATGAAAAATTACATTTATTGTTCATAATAATATCTATATAAGAATCTTTTATCGTGCGGTTACTATATAGTTATTATCTTTTAGCATATTTGAAAGGAACTTTTTTGAATTATACAATTATGGTTGCCTTTGAATATTGTAACTGCATTATGTAATAAAGTAATAATTTTGATTGTATTTGATAGTTTATTCAAACTTAATGCAGTTACAATTTAAACCTATAAAAAAATGGTGTAATAATTTATAGGCATTTTTTGAATTAATTTAACTACATTAGAATTTTTTAACTTCGTTTACTATTGATGATTTGACTATATTTGATAATTTTATTCAATTTTAAAGCAGTTATAAATTAATTAAATTAAGAAAATGCGGTTATAATTTACTATAAAGTTTTGGATTAATTTAACTACATTTGAAGATTTTTAACCACATTTATCTGATGTAGTAATAATTTTGGCTACATTTCATAAATTTATTCAATCTTAATACAATTAAAATTTAACTACAATAAGAAAATGCGGTTATAATTTAATGACAATTTTGAATTATGCATGGTAGCAATTGAATATTTCAACTATATTTATGTGATGCAGTAATAATTTTGGTTGTACTCGATGATTTATTCGAGCTTATTGCAGTTATAATTTAAATGCATTAAGCAAAAGCAGTTATTATTTTACAGTATTTTTTGAATTAAGCAATTATTATTGCATTTGAATATTTTAACTGCATTTGTGTGATGCAATACTAATTTTGGCTGCAGTAGATGATTTTATTTGGTGTTAATGATAGTAATCTAACCGCATTATGAAAATGTAGTTATAAATTTAAATGCACACCAAATATGAATTGACATTAACTGCATATTTATTAATTTTATACATGCTGATTTGAATGATGCAATTATAGTTGCATTTTGAATGATGCAGTTATAAATACAATACCTATGAAAGGCTACAATTTTTCAAAAAAAATCAACGACTGAATATTTGCATGTGAATAACACATATCATTTAAAAGACCATAAATATGTTGATTTAACGGTGAAAACTGTTTCTCAATCTGATGTTTCAAAGTACCTAAATTAACAAAGATTAAAGTAAAAGAAGTTCATAATATTCAAACCAAAGGAACTACCAAAATAAAAATAGTCTTCTTCCCTTGATAACATTTAAAAATAATGTCTGTATTAATAAATAAAAAGATTGCAATTAGCACATATCACAACTAACATTTACAATCTTACACTTCAAAAGTAAATCACATCATTTTTTCATGCAAATCTATTAGCAAAACAACCAAATCATATTACACGCCTTCCAAATAATTATTACTTGACATGCCACATCACCCTGTACTTGTCATCATTTTCTGTTCTCCTTCGGTGTTCAATATCTCAACACAATTTGCATGAAATTTCAAGCTTAGGAACTATGGAAAATCTCTTTTTCAACTATTTTTTACAACCTCCTAAATAATCTAAAACAAAGTTTAGCAAAAATTAATAGAATAAGCAAAAAAAGTATAAAATGCGTGGATCTATAATTTCTTTTGGTAATGTAGAAAAGGAAAAAATAAATTAATTCAAGATGATTCACATAAATTTAGGAAAATGGTGGAAACAGATTTGTGTAATAAATTCCCTAACATGTATGAATAAAATACATCTGGTGTTATATTAACACATGTACCTTAGTTAAGAAGCTTATTCGCTCTATTCAGATTTGCAAAAGTCTAAGGAAAGCTATCAACAATGGTTAGGAACACTAGGTCTACTTCTCAGAATGCTAGCATCTAGTAAGGAGGCCCAAGTAATCTACCAGTGGATATGAATGTTGCCAATCCAGTTGACGTCCAGAATCCGGCTAATTCTATCGCAAGAGCTGATTTCCAGAATCGGATGAGAGAGCTCGTGGTTAGCCGCCGGTAGTTGAACCAGTAGATTCAAGCCAATATCGATCTAATGAATCATTTCAGGGATCGATAATGTGGGAAAACTAGGAGGAAGCCAACTCCCTATTCTGCTTTGAAAAGATCAACTTCATTAGATGACTATCACATGCGCAAACGTCGAAGAACCGACAAATACCACACTAAAACATCGACTTGCCATCACCCGATCGATCCAAACAGACTGATAACGATCGACACTGATCCATCGTCGATCTAACTCTTGGAGGCAGGTCACACCAGGTAGCGGGATGAGCACACATTGGAGGTACATCAAGTTCAGGTGAATGCAGACCAGTTACCTCTCCGGAATAACAATGATGTGAACGTACATCAAGAGGATGTTGAGCTGAGAAGGCATGGAACGATCCGTAGACATCGACCAAATCATTCAAGTGAGGTGGTGCATGACTACCACTTGGCTCCAACTATCCAAACGCTAGACTTGTCAGCTATGGTTAGACAGCTAGTGAGGGAGAGCCAAGGCTTGACCAATGATGATTGGGGAATCACGAGAAGGCATACCTCATTCACTGACAATATCCTACATGCGGAGTATCCACGGAGGTTCAACATGCCGTTAATGCCAGCCTATGAGGGAAAAATTGACCCTAGGAAGCACATCATGAGATATGAATGGATGATGGACTCTATACGAGCTAATGATGCCACCAAATGTAGATGTTTTCCCATCACTCTTTCTGACATAGCAACGATGTGGTTCACGAGATTACCCCCAAGGCCAATCTCTAGATTTGACGATTTGGTAACAAAGTTTGTAAAGCAGTTCCGTATGTATGCAACTCGCCCCAAAGACGTAATGTCCCTATCAAGCGTGATCCAAGCTCTAGGGAATCACCAAAATACTATTTAAAGAGATTTCATACAGTCGTCATAGATATTAGCAACCCGAATGACTATTCAATATTGATGGCGGTAACAAGAGGGATTGATCTAGAATCTGACTTTGGCTATTGGTTAGCTGGCAAACCACTCGTGACATTGGAGTGTTTCTATGCAAAAGCAGCTCGGTATTTGAGGAAAGAGGAAGCTAGATGCTCTAGGAAGAAAAATGTTGTCGGATCGAGTGGAGAGGGAGTGCAAAGCAATATTGCAGTGAAGCAGTCCAAGGAGAGTTTTGGAAAAGTTCAAGTAAATGTCCAGAATAAAATGAGTCAACAAAAGAAAGGCGGTGATAGGAACCGTAAGCAAAAGAGGGATTTTGGAAGAGGAAAGCCGAGGATTCCAATGTATGATAATTACACACTACTAAATACATCTCTAGAGAATGTCTGTTTGTCTACCTACAATACCATGCAGTACAGGAAGCCACCTCCGAAAGAATCAACGGAGAAGCAAAAGCAGACTGGAAAATATTTCTGGTTCCATGAATGCTATGGTCATAACACCAATGAGTGTAGGCATCTCCTGGATGTTATCAAGAAACTGATTTGGGAAAGAAAGTTTTAGCAATTTGTTAAAGCCCTACAAAATGGCGGGTAGGGGACATATGACCCCAACCGAGGACAAGTGCCGCACAGAGCTAAGGAGCTTATGCGGACTGGTAGAAGGTTAGTGATCAATACAATAGTTAGAGGACCGCATCTAGCTGATAAGAGTTGGCATGAGATGGAGCGCTACGCTAGCGCGATCAAGCATATGAATTTTGAATGTTGTTCGAGTACAGAAGATGGAGCTTCGGTAAAACAGCAACGTACAATGACATATGACATTGTGTTCAGAAACTGAGATGCAGACAAGGTGGAGGCACCGATGATCGACCCAATCGTCATTTCGACCATGATCGGCCCCGCTTTAGTGAGGAGGATTTTGGTTGATTATGGGAGTTTAAATATAATTTTCAAAATGGCTTACGATTAGATGAGGATGGAAGCCAAGGACTTGAAACCATCTAAAGCTCGCATTCATGACTTTAACGGTGTCACGACCGAAGCTGTCGGGTATGTTGAATTATCCATAGAGTTGGTAGAAGGTGACTGCAGGAGAGTGCGTATGTTGCCATTTGTTGTCTTAGATGTTGGCTCTCCATACAATCCTTTTTGGGCCGACTAGCCCTAGCTGAATTTCGGGCAGCTCTTGCCCCATGGTTTTTGACTTTGAAGTTCCCAACTAATAATGGCATTGGAGTTGTGCATGTTGATCAGGCGGCCGGACGTGCCTGCTATGTAGTTGAATTAAGGGACGCTCAGCTGAAGGAGAAAGGTAAGGGTGAGGACAAGTCTCCCCGCATCTAAACCACCGAAGATTCACAACCAGCGCTTGGGCCTTGGCTCAAGCGCCACAGTCGGTTCTATAAAGACATAGATCCGAGGGATGATGAGGAGGAGCCCAAAGGGACCAAGGCTGCACCGACAGAGCTGACAATTGACATCACACTCAGCCACGACGAACCGTCACGGGTCCTAAAGATCGGTTCATAGCTCAGCCCCCCGATGATGAAAGAACTTGCCGGTTTTCTCCGAGTGAATCTTGACATGTTTGCTTGGACTCACTCTGACATGTGTAGGATCTCATCTTCCACTGCAAGCCATGCATTAAATACCAACCCGAAGCATTTCCCGGTGAAGCAGAAAGGTACAATATGGATCCGGGGAGATCCGCCGCCCTTAAAGACGAGGGATAGACTCAAAAACAACGGGTTTATCCACGATGCCCTCTACCCTAAATGGGTATCCAATCCTATACTTGTGAGAAAGAAAAACGGAAAATGGAAAACGTGCGTTGATTATTCGGACTTGAACAAGGCATGTCCAAAAGACAGTTTTCCCCTTCCAAGGATTGACCAGCTGTTAGACTCAACCGCAGGACACGAATTACTATCTTTCATGGATGCGTACTCTGGATAACCAAATCACAATGCACATTCCCTATCAAGAGCACACCAGCATCATTACCGATGTTGGATTGTATTGCTATGTGGTAATGCCATTTGGATTGAAAAATGGTGGAGCGACCTATCAACGCCTAGTCAACAGAATGTTCAAAGATCATATTAGAAAGACGATGGAGGTATACGTGGATGATATGCTCGTGAAGTTATGATGATCAAGTGACCACATTAGAGACTTGGTAGAAATGTTCGATATCCTCCGACATTACAAAATGAAGATCAATCATTTGAAGTGTTCTTTTGGCGTTGCATCAGGAAAGTTCTTAAGTTTCATCGTCAATGCTCGTGGAATCGAAGCTAATCCCGAGAAGATTCAAGCAATTCACAACATCTAAGTGCCGAAGACCATCAAGCAAGTACAGAGCCTGAATGGGAAGGTTGCTGCCCTAAGTCGATTTATTTTCAAAGCTACTGATAAATGCATTCCTTTCTTTCATTTGATTAGGAGAGGGAAAAGGAACTTTGAATGGACGCAAAACTATGAAGATCCGATCGATATCCATATAGTCGATCCTCGGAGTCAACAATACCTCCATCGGAACCAGTCCCATGAGCAGCGCATCTTCGGAATTGGCCAACTTAGCCAGTGAGTCGCCCTTCTCTTTTTCCTCTTTGGGAATATGCGTTATTGTGTAACATACCACTAAGCAGCTCAAGGGTCCAGTTTAGATAAGGAGGTAGCCTCACTCCCTTTTCCTAAAACACTTTCCTTTCTTGACATACCACCAGTTAGGAATCATAGAAAATATGTAAAGTTTTAATTCCAAGTTCCTTGGCAATTTTGAGTCCCGCAATCAATGATTCATACTTCGCTTCGTTGTTTATTGCAGGAATATCAAGTTTCAAGGCATAATAGATTGAACGTTCCTAGGAAGTGACAAATACAACTCCAACATCGAAATAATGTTCGTATGATGCACCATCCATGTACATCTTCCACCTAGTATTTTGCTCACCACTGCTCTTCGGAGTATCTCTCGCGTAGTGTATTCAACTATGGAATTCACCAAAGCTTGGCCTTGGAGTGCTCTTCGAGGGTGATAGGTTATGTCGTATTAGCTCAATTCAATGTTCCATTTCAATAGCCTTCCAGAAGTCTCAGGTCACTGCAAGACTTGTCGCAAAGGCTAGTCGGTGAGAACTTTGATCAGATGAGCTTGAAAGTAAGGGCGGAGCTTCCTTAAAGCGATCAACAGGCAGTATGCAAGCTTTTCCAGCTTTCGATAATTTCTTTCTGCTCTTGTCAATCGCTTATTGATGTAGTAGAGTGGTCGCTAGATATGGGATTCCTCAAGTACGGGTGTGGTGCTCAGAGCATGCACAAACACCGCCAGATATATTAACAGGTCCTCGTCATCCAATGGCTTCAAAAGAATGGGGGGTCTCTCCAAGTGATTCACTAGAGCCTGGAATGCATCTTTACACCCCTATATCTAAGTGAAATTCCTTTTTACCTTCTTAATTATGTCAAAGAAAGGGATGCATTTGTCTGTTGCTCTGAAGATGAATCGATTTACGGCGGCGACCTTTCCTTTCAGACTCTGGACCTCTTTGATTATCTTCGGGGCCTCGGTATTTCTTAATGCCTCGATCTTTTCTGGATTGGATTCAATCACACAGGAGTTCACAATGAAGCCCAGAAATTTCCCTGATGGAACGCCAAACAAGCATTTCAATGGGTTGAGCTCCATGTATTTTTGGAGAACGCCGAACATCTATGCCAAATCGTTAATGTGGTTTCCCGAATGTCATGACTTCACGAGCATGTCATCAACATAGACTTCCATCGAACGTCCAATCTGATCTTTGAACATCTTATTTATCAGCCTCTGGTAGGTTGTTCCAGCATTCTTTAGTCCAAAGGACCTAATAAGATAGAAATACAGTCCAATTCGTTTATAAAGCTGCTGTGTTCTTGGTCTGGGACA
Organism: Allium fistulosum; assembly: GCA_030737815.1. NCBI lineage: Eukaryota > Viridiplantae > Streptophyta > Magnoliopsida > Asparagales > Amaryllidaceae > Allium > Allium fistulosum. The sequence goes on along the minus strand of CM060902.1, from coordinate 1,039,031,928 downwards.
TGCATTGGAATCTAATTATATCCAGAGTACACGTCCATGAACGGAAGAAATTCATGTCCAGTTGTCGAGTCTACCAGCTGATCTATCCTTAGGAGTGGGAAATTGGCACATCTTATTTAGGTTTGAATAGTCGATGCATGTCCTCCATTTTCCCTTTAAATTTTCACCAAGACCGGGTTTAATATTCAGTTTGGGTATAAAGCATTGCGGATGAAGCCATTATCTTTCAACTTCTCCAATTCTTCTTTAAGGGCAGTGGATCTCTCCAGACCCAAGCTATGGCATTTCTGTTTCTTAGGAGTGCATTTAGGATCTATATTTGATGCATTGCTCACTATCTCCTATGAGATCCCACACATGTCAGAGTGCATCCAGGTGAACACATCCAGATTTTCCTGGAGAAAACTAATCAACTCCTTCATCATCCTGGTGCCAAGATGCGATTTGATCTTCAGGTTCTGTGTCGGGTCATCCTGACTAATTGAGACGTTGATCGTCAACTAAGCTAGAGCTGCCCTTCCATCCAGTGGTTCTTTTTGTGGATACATATCCTTATGGAACCGACTGTGCTGCCCGAGCCAGGGCTCAGGTAGTGGTTGCTATGGGTTCAAAGCCTTGATGCAGGGGGTCCCCTCTACACTCTTTCCTTTCTCTCTTCACCCTGCCTCTGTTAGCTCAGCAACATAACACTCGCAACCAAGCCCTTGATCTTCCTTGACTATTCCCACACCATTCTCTGTAGGAAATTTCATTATCAAGCACCAAGGAGCTATAGCCGCTCTGAACTCAGCCATGGCTGGTCGGTCCAAAAATGCGTTATAAGCAGTGTAAATATCCAACACCACAGAAGGTATGACCCACACTCGCTTGCGGTCAACCTCCCCAATCACCATAGTTATTTCCACATATCCGACTAGTTCTAGAGCCATCCCATTAAATCACTGGATTCTGGATTTATATGGTTTTAAATCCTTGCCCTTTAGAAGCATCTGGTGATAGGTTTCCTTAAATAAAATATTAATTAAACTCCGACAGTCAACCAGCACTTTTCGTACAACCGTAGGGCCAATCATGGCCGTAATCACGAGTGGGTTAATCGTTGGGGCTTCCATCCCATTAGCATCTATGTTTCGGGAAACAATGTCATCTGTCATGGTTCTGAATTGTTTTGTTAGAGCTCTGTCCTCTATAGTAAAGCAACTTTCATTCTCTGCATGAGCACCAAAGTATCGATCCATCTCGTTCTAGCTCTTATCAGCTGGATATGGTCCACCGATGAGTGTATTTATCAACAAAAGTTTTTCAAGCTACCTAGGCTCTTCACCACTAGGCCTGGCTTGACCCCGTTGGGATGTCGACCCAAGGGGGTTGGAATTTCCTTGCTCGCCATCCTGTGGGGTTTTCAAAAATTGCTGCAACTTCTTTTTCTGGATCAACTCCTCGGTCATATAACACAAATGTCTGCATTCATTGGTGTTATGACCGTTTGTCTTATAAAACTTGCAAAACTTGCCAGATTTTTTCTCCTTCTCAATCGACTCTCTTGGAGCCAGCTTCCTCTATTTCTCAGTATCTTGGGTAGCCAAGTAGGTATTCACTATTGGGTTATCCTGTTCTGTATAACGTCATACATAGGAATCTTGGGACAATCCTTATTATACGGCTTTTGCTTCCTAGCCCTATTATCACTTCGCTTCTGACCATCGTACTTATTACCAACATTCACATCCACGTTTCCAAAACTTCACAGCAGAGTGTTTTACAGTAACATTACTCTATATCACTTCAGCTGAAGGCAATCAGCATCATCCCTTCAGGAAGGAGTGCATGCCTCTTCCAAGCGCAAGAACTGATTAGCCTTCCTATAAAAAATATCCATCATCGACTGGGGTTTCACTTCTAACCATCTCCTGAAATCAATCTCGGGATGAATACCCCTAATCAGTGCCATCAATACTATACATTCTTTAGCATTCATAACATCCATCATAACTGTATAGAACCTATTTAAGAAACCCTTCAATGACTCTCCCACGTCCTGGAAGATGTTTGATAGAGACATCACGTCCTTCGGGCGTAAATTGTGTAAAAGAGATTGCTCCAGAAACCTTCGTGTTAACTTAGAAAAAGACGATGTGGATCTCGATGGGAGCCATATGAACCACATCATTGCTACCCCCTCTAGGAAGATTGGAAAGCAACGACATCTCATGACATCAGATGCTCTAGCAGAGTCCATATGCCATTCGTATTTCATCGTGCTGCCTTGGATCCGTTTTTCCACCGTACAATAGCATTGTCGGCATTACATACCTCCATGGATACTTCACATGCAGAATGTTCTTATTAAATGGGCTATGACTTGGAGAAGTACCCCTTTCATCATTACTCCTAAACTGGTTTTCATTTATAAGTTTTCCGACCATCTCGGACATGTACTCCAGTTCTATAGGTTAAGCTAAACGGTGGTAATCGGGATCTGCTTTCAGTGTTCAGCTCGTCGAACGCTCTCAGGTAGACCCTCGACACCTTGGTTCTTGAGACTCCAGGAGATCTGTTTGTCCAACGGTCCCTCTGTTTGATTCCTGTGTGGCGGATCATTAGTAGTTATCTGATATTCCTGATTTTGATCATCTACAGCACGGCTAGAAGTCAAATCCACGCCCATCCAAAGGGTGAGGTCTAACTCCAAGGTTTGTTGGATCGATACTAATCCATTCTTTTGTATCAGTATTGATCCACGAACTCTTATCGTGAGTTTATTTTGTCTCCTGATAGGAAGTATCGATCTCTTTTTGAGCCATTTTTTGCTTCCTATTCCCCCGTCTTTGCTTGGATGACAAGGAACTATCAGACTTTGAATCAGAAGAAGTCAAATTCCTCCTGCTCCTTCTATGGCAGTTTGAAGTTAGTTCATTTAGCAGTCCCAACCTCTCCTACCACTACACCATACCAGCCGTTTCGCAACCCCCGAAGGCGGAAAATTTGCAATGGCTCTAAGTCGTTGCTATTAAGAAACGGTTAAAGTCCATTGCAAAACCTTATAATACGGCTCATAGCCGTTCTAAATTTTGGAACGGCTCTTACCCAAACTACATTTTAGTACAGCCTTCCATACCCCCCGTTCCCAACTAGCTACGCCCTTTACTTTCATTATCCACTTTGATCAAAAAAGGAAAAAAGCGATAATATTTTCAGATCCATCTCGAATTTCCACCGACTCCAGATATCCAGATCCAGATCCAGATTTCGTCCATCATCAAATGTAATATCAGATCTGAAGAAATAGTAATTCTAGAAAAAGTCTTGATTTTCAATTCAGGTAATCGTGATTTTTATGTTATTTTAGAAATAGCGTGTTATTAATAAACGCACAGCCCGATTCTCTTTTGATTTCTCCCTTTCTCGATGTCGTTGCTCACAGTCGATTTGTAATCGTTGAGCAGTATTTCTTTTAGGGCTTGCGGTAACTGTAGAGGACAGGGAGATATTGTTACTGACATCTCTGTATATGAACTCACTGTTTAAAGAATTGTATGGATTGATCTCAGCATAACTGAAGAACTTCATTGGCACGGTCTTCCCTTCTTTTTCTTCTAGTACTAGTACTTAAATCTAATGCAATTATTGTAGAATGAATATTTAAGCTTCAATTACAGCCATCCTAATTTTGTTCGCTAGCATTGATACATTTTCCTCAAATGTAAAGTCTTTTATATTGTACTCGTTTTGGAGTATTAGTACTTTCCCGTAGGCGTGATAATTTTCTATGAAGTTTGTCTATCATGTTTATCTTATGCTTCTTTTTCAGAAAAAGAGTCAACAAAGTTCAATTTTTTATGTCAGGTTTATAGTTTAGTTGAAAGTCTTGCAGCTACTCTGATAAAATTAGCTTGCTGCTATTTTTCTTTCAATGTGTTTTTTAATAATAATTTTCACTAAAACAATGTTCAAATGTACCAAAAACCTTATAAATTTTTTGTTTTACATATTGTAATCTTTTTATAGTATTTCTACTTTTCATTATTCTGAAACATTAACTTTTATGATATTATTCATTTTATAATATGTATACACACACTCTCTATTACTTTTTATAAATAATATATAATTATTACTGATACATTTTTTAAGCTTAAATTAGTGTACGATTTTTATGAAGCGAAAGAGACCGCCAAAAAAGATATTCTGAACACAAAATAAATGAAGAAATTTGATAAAAAGTGAATGCGCTTTTGTGGTGTGAAATTGTTAATGGAAGTTAAATAATTATTTGTACGAATTTATATTTATATTTATTTCAAACAGCTTTAGGTATTTTTGAATGTATATTAATAATAGATATAAAATCATAAATTATGTATGAATGTGTAAAAAAAGGGAAAATTGTGCTATGAAAATAAATGCTGGTACATTTTATTATATAAACGATAAATTTGAAAATAAGAGCGCATCACATCTCTGGTACATTGTTTGTACAAAATATGCATGAATGTGTTACTTGGTTGACCATATTTCTAGTGTGGGTTTAATGCACTTGTTTTTCTGCTATTTTAGCTGAACTTCATTGTTTAGAAAAATAAGAAGTTAAACAAACATATGATATTTGACCTCTTTATAAACAAACATCAATTTCTTGTTTTGTGCAGGCATGAAACTTATGCTGGCAGGAGCATTAGACGATTGGAGGAAGACGTTATGTACCGTATGTATTGTACTATGCATGTAGTATTATGTAATGATGCCGTTGTTGTACTATGTATGTTATGTATACTTGTTGAAATATATAGTGGTATGTGTTGATGTTGAACATTATAATTCAAACATTTGTTATGTTTGGTTTATGTGTTGAATCTATGAAAAATATTTGGTTTAATAATTTTTCTTTTGTGATAATGTTAAATTTGCAAATTTTTGTATTAATTATGATAATGAAATGACTGTCACTGGTGTAGAGAAGAAATTTTGAATTTTTAAATAAAAATAAAAATAGTAATTAGGAACGGATTAAAGCCGTTGCTAATACTTAAAACATCAGTTATATGTCTACATTTAACAACGGATAAAAGCCGTTGCAAAATAAATCCGAAACGGCTCTAAGCCGTTGCTAAACAATATTATGCAACGGCCCTTAGCCGTTGCAAAATATATTTAGCAACGGATTTGAGCCGTTGTGAAATTTTTACCACTGCCCATTTCGCAACGGCTCAAAGCCGTTGCGAAATTATTTTGCAACGTCTTAAAGCCGTTGCGAAATGAGGATTCTGGTGTAGTGTACATATGTTGGTTTATGTTATTGTAATTCTTCTAGAACTTATCCTCCATTCTGGTCATGACATCAGTTGGATTATGCATCTCTGGCCGATTTGGCTGGGCAACTTCATCCACATGCTGAGTATTCTGGTATAAATGTCATTAGTAGCTCTGGAGTTTGTAAAACGGTCTCTTCTTGGGGCCATGGCGAACAGCTTCTTATCAACTGTTGAAAATCTGAATAGTAGAATAGTAAGATTGGATCTATCTCACGGATCTAACAAATCCAATAGTAGATGACGGATGCAAGTAGCATGAGAATATCATTCTCTATGAAAGCGCCAAAATGTTCGAACCAAAAATAGCAAAAAACACACAAGAGATTGTGTAGAAAATAAAAAGTGAAGAAAAGTAAATAAAAAAGAGTAAGAAAAGAACACAATGTTTTATAATGGTTCGGCTAATCTTAGCCTACATCCACTTAGTGATTTTATTGCTTTGATTGCTGACTTGTAAGTATAAGTTCTTACGGATCAATATGAATCCATGGGTGATTACAAGAGATTAAAATAAGAGAGCAAAAGAGCCAAAAAGATCCATAAAAATGAGCCATGCCTCCTATTCATAGCTGTAGGAAGCCTAAAATCTCACCCCCATGATCTCCATATAGTTTTCCACCTTATAGACCATTTCTCTAAGAAATTAGGTGGGCACCTCATCAATAATCATGGATTGATACCGATCAATGGGCTTGGATCGGTACCGATCCATATGTTCTTCATGTAGATGACTTTGAACTTCTTGTCCTTGCTCTATTCGTTGCTAGCTTCATGATTCCAAACTTGTTTGTAGCATTATTAGCTTGATTCTAAGTGTAAAGGATGGATCGGTGGAAGAATGGGGTTGCCGACTTCAAGTGCTTGTGAAAATCGTAGAGAATTGCATGGAATCGATGAAACAGAACTCAAAATGGGCTTCTGGCATCAGCACTTATATGTTGGAGGAATCAGGGGAGGAATGGATGCGATTTTGTGGACCGGTACCGATCCATGATGTTCGGTCGGTACCATTCAACACATTGTTTGATTGGCTTCTCTTATTTCTTGAGATGGATGGGTCTTCATCCCATGGCTCTATTTATACTTGGTTTTTAAACTCTGGAGTTATCTCTCCGAGCCGCCCGCCTTGATAACTCTCAAGTTCAATTCATCTAATATATCTGAATATTGTCTGGTTAAAAGGCCGAATAACAAAAATATATGCCATAATAAGGAAATAAACATACTGTAACGAACGCGATTTTTCGACGCTCGAAAGTCGACATTAATACGTCCACTGTATCAACTGCCGAGCAATCGAATGCCGAAAAACCGAATTGTTATAGAGAAAAAGAAGAGGTAGAAGAAGACAGAAGAAAAGAAAGAAAAAGAACACAGAAACAATATCAGAATCTCACATTCGCAGCGGAACAACATATAATAGATAGATGAATAATCTTTAAATCAAGAACTATATCATTTTATACATTACATCATCATCAGAGTTTACAACAACAATATACAACACAACTGGACAGTTATATAAACTTGTCCTTATACAGAATACACGGCGGAATAAATAGTATCATATACAAATGCTACGTCTCGCCATCCAGCTCGCCACTGAGCTCCACAGCATCTCCTAAATCCAGAATGACCTGATAACCTGACTCTAGACTGCCCGTGTGGAAATTGGTGGGCACACAGAGTTTAGGAAATGAACAATAAACTCCAGGTCAGTCATGGTGACTGGTGTGAGAACTTAAAACAGTTATTATCTTTAAAACAACAACAACAACAACAAATGAAGTAAAAGACATTCGCAATGCTTTTGGAAAATGAAACTACCATAAGACCTCCCGCCACACACACAATGCAAACGCAGAATTAGAGGAGATTTCTTCTTATGATAGTCAAACATGCTTACTACGCAAAATCATTTGATTTGATATTATTATTAGTGCATAGTGCAGAAAAACATTTCGAAAGTATAATATCAATCTTAGCCAACATACAACCATTATTGTATGCCTTCTATAGCTACCATCTAAATAGTGGTGACCACCATAAGTAAATGGCAGGTTCTACAACTAGAACCGTACAAGGTTCGTATTGTTTCTTTGGATTTCCAACAAATGGTCAGGCAAAGGAACTTCCTTACACCGAAATGGAAACGCCTTTGGAAAGAAGCCCCGAGAGTCAACCTGCTCTCTGCAACACAAGGCCGACGCTACCTCACGCTGTACAGCTGTAACTAGGTAGCTAACACACAAGCTATGCCATCCCCCGGTCGTTACCGACCTTTATCCGAGGATCCTCAACCACAAGCAACAACCACAAAGTATAATAAATTTGCAGCATCAACATAGGAAAAATATCTGGGCTCCATACCATGATATCACCTTTTATCCAGAAGGAAATGACATACCCTAGGGGCGCGACCCCTAACAACCTTGCCGCAACATTCCTGTTTCGACCATTACCGGGCTGTGAGGCTCGACGAAGTCTCGTCCACAAAACTACGCTTTTTCACAAAGCCACGCTTTGATCAACAAATGATCAACAGCACTTCGTATGCCACATTACCAAATTGGGAATGTATCACTAGTAACCATCAACTACATAACCTCTGAGCTCGTACGTCTCAGAGAAGGGTGTTAAGCTAAGAGAATAAATTCTCCGCCACCAACAGAAATTTATTTGATAGAAACCAGCTTTACATCTCAAAGTGTAATGTCAGACACACATCCATACAAGTCTGTTCCGGGTTCGAACAGAACCAAAGGCACTTCCAAAGAAGCCCATGCAATCCGAGTATTCACAATCTCGATCGGACTTCCCATCACAAGAAGAGTGATATAAATCTCTATACCGGAGCAACTCGGTGCAGAGACATTCGACAGGTTGTCCTTTCATTTTCGAAAATACCCGGTCTTCACCACCGGTCTTCAATACGATCCATATCGTCATATCACTAATTCGGAATGGATTATATGACACAAAGGTCTTTTCCCGGCTACCCCGAATAGTGAGCACAATATTTAAAACATATGGATATTGGGATTTCAATTAAGTCACAACTTATTACCCAAATCCTTTCCTTTAAATGGTTTAAACAAATTACCATTTTAAATCTTTAAACAAAAAGATTTACTTCACAAAGTTTACCCAGTTTCACAAAGATTCATTCACAGATTTCCAAATCAATTTCCATTTCAATTGGATTAACCCATTAAATCTTTAAATTAAGATTTAATTTATAACTTTCAAAACTATTCACAATTCAAGTCTTTTATAATATAAAAGATACACCTTTTCAAATCTTCTTTGATTTCAAAATAAAGTTTAATCATCTTCACAAAGGTTAATTCATAGTTTTTCCAAACTATTTACAATTCAATTTTCAACTTGAAATGTTTCGATACAAATTGGAAATCTTTTCACTTTATGAAAGCTATTATTATTTGAAAATAGATAGTTTTCGTTTTGGGAAAAACTAGTTACATTTACACAGGTTAAAGCCATTCAAGTATAAAACTTGAATATAAATTTAAATTTCCAAAACCATATTTTTAAATGTTTAAAACCCATATAAACACCTTTTATAATTTGTAAAATCCTTTAAACCAAAATTCCCAAATTATTGAATTCAATTTCAAAATATTGAATTCAAACTTAAATCAAATGATTTAAATTTCAATTTTATTACGTTATTTAAAATAACTTTTATTTCTGAAACTTATTTCAAAAACTTCCAATTCCAATTCCAAAACTATTTTGGATTCAAAATCTCAATTTTCCAAAATTGATAAAAATCTGCGACTTAACCGATTTCCACGTGAAATCCACATTTGTGTGTGTATTGTGTAGTCCAAGGGTTTAACACAATAGTGCAACAACATTCAATCATCACAGATCAAATATAACAATATAATTGATAAGCGGTATAAACTATAACGCTCATCTTTCATTCACAGATCACAGATATATATATATCACAGATAAACAAATTACAGATCACACACAAATCAGGATATATCACAAAATATCACATATCAAAGATGTCAAACAATTCAACATCCAATATAATCTAAACATCCATAGATAGGATTAATTTAATTATCTCATTAATTTAAATCAGATAAATTTCTATAAATCAATTTTCCAAAGTTATTCCCTTTTTAAAATAAATTTCTTTATCTCTTCAAATCTATTTAAAAATCCAGATTTTAAATAAATTCTTCAACTTATAAATAATATTTTCGAAATCCATTTATAAAGCCTTTTTTCAAAATTTGGAATTTAATTCAATATAGTTCAAAAATAAGACTTTTATCTTTTAAAACTCCTTTTAAATTTATCCAATTATCAAAAATAATTTTTTCGATAAATTTTCAACTTACATTTTGAAAATCCAATTTTATTTATTTCTGGTATCCAACGATACCGAAAATAGATTCAGCTAAATTATAGCCGTCAACAATTTCAATCACAATATAATCACACGGCGATTATAAATAAATCAACACACAACGTTGAAATAAATTCAATTATTTGAGGAATCCAGTTGGATCCCTCCAACCTGTTTCCCTGCATCCACAGATCTTAGCACAATACCAATTCCACTTCAATGTGGAATATCGCGGTATATGGGATTTATAAATATTATCCGCTATTATGCGGCGCAATAGGGTCTCATCCGCTATATAATGCGGGAAATCAACTCCAAATACATATATAATACCAATTCCACTTTACGGTGAAATTATCGTGGTATATGTTTTTAATAAATAACCTCCGCTTAATATACGGCGTATAGGGTCTATTTAACACAATAGATAACAATTTACCATCCAATCACACAATCAAGCAATTTTAAATCTAACTATTTAAAATTTAAATCGAAATAATTCATTCGATTGAGTGAGGAGTTCTCACCTTTGCTTTCAATAACGGTTGCGGTATTTTATTTCGAATAAAATTAAACGCGCGTTTAATTTTTCCCAAAATTTTCACTGACTCTAATCGACTCCAAACCAGCTCCATTGTGAAGAGCTCGACAAAACGAACCAGACGCAATTCGTTTCGTAATTTTTCGACCTCGTATGAAAAAGATATTGCATTTTAAAGTTCGTACGAATTTAATATAAACAAATTTACAATTCTCTTTTTTTTTTTATTAACCTCAGATCTGCCATCCATCTCACGTTCAAAATCAAGGCCATTGCTACCTTCTTCCCTCTCGCGCATTACAGGTTCAAACCGAACCCATTGCCGCCCACTAGGGTTGCGAACCGCACCTCCAACCAACGCTGAGAACAAGATCCAATACCACCACGTCGCCACTCGTCGCAACCTCCACCATCACCCAAAGTTTCAACGAGCTCGGCCTCCCTTTGACACCGGAAATCGCACACAAGAACCTCCCAAACGCGGTCCAAAACCCCCCCTCTGGTCAACGATAGTCGATCTCCACCGTCCACTTCGAAGAGCTCGAGCTACTCTCCGACTTTCCAGTTGAAGATTTAGCCTAAAACCGCTTGGATTGAGAGAGAAACGTGGAATATTGAGGGATGTTTTCGGCCATTGAAATGGTTAGGGCCGGCTAAGAAGATGAGTGAGGGTTTCGTTGCGCGTATATACATATATACGTATTAAATAAATATTAAATTCACTTTAAAACGACGTTTTCAAACGATCTCCAAATCACACGTGCCGACTGGCATTTCTAAGGTTTTACCCGCGTTTCGAACACAATGGAACGTGTTTCGGGAGCTAATTCGGTCATATGTGCGAGTTACGGAAATAAACAATCAAAATTAAATTAAATTGATTTAAACCGATTTTGATGCGTTTTAGCTTGCCCCGGACAAACCGTACATCCGATTGACACGAAATTTGAAACCTTACAATAATTTAATATTACGGATCCGATGAAACTGGTTTCGTCGAAATCCAAGACTGTTTGAAAAATGGTCATTTTTAGTCGTCAATTAAATATTAAAATATTCAATTTTCACAATTTAACTTTTAATTCAATTTTAAAAGTTTACAAACATCATTCTAACTCCAATATGATTTAATATAACTTTATAAATCATTTTTAATCATATTTAGTTCAGATTTCAATTATTTACCCAATTTCAAGTATTAAATTTATAATTTAATCGTCCAATTAAATCACTATATCAAAATTAAATTAATTCGACTTCCAAATCTTACTTATTAATACTTAAAATAAATTAAATATATGAATTTCAAATGACGGAAATTCTGGGTCGTTACACATACTAAGCATGACTAGAATGAGATAAAAGGGTAAATACAAAGCATTATAATATGATATAGAACATACATTCATAATTATGAAGTGATTGCTAAATTCTAAATTACAACATTTTAAAAATCTGACTACTTCCTATGCTTAATATAGCTTCAAATTCATTGGCTCAGACATCAATTAGAAAGGTATTTAGGGCGCTATTGTTATTTCTACTTTTACATACTAAATTTTTCTTAACTAAATTAATACGAAATTTAATCTTTCTAAGATATTCTTTGAAACTAATATTGACAGAATGGAATTTGTAAATGTGAATTTATAAATGTGATTTATAATTTGAAAGGGGATAAAATTCCAGGGTAATATTTGAATATAGATTGAAAGGATTTGAAATTCGAAAATTTGGGAAATTTAGTTTCCTTTAAGTTTGAAAATGATTTTCAAAGGGCTTTGTAGGAATAATAGTGATATTATTCAAAAATATTTTTGAATTGGGTATGAAATCTAGTAAGATTTGGAATTAAAAATATTTGAACATTTTTTTAAAAGAGTAAAAGCACTGAACTCACTTTGGTCGCTGGAAATTAACTTCGGAGATGACTACAGCATCATCGATGTTCATTTTTGAGTTTCCAAGGAAGGAATTGCTACCTGGATGCTTTGGATTGGTGTTTGTTTGCAAAATTTGGGTTTGATTTTGAAATGCAAAAGAATAGTTTGATTTGGATATATATGATTTCAAAAATGATTTTGAATGTTTAAGAAATTGTTTAAACTCTGGGATTTTAATTAAAAATGTTTATGGAATATAAATGAGTTTGATAACTTATAAAATTTGAAATTTGTTAGAAAAAAATTCAACTTGAAAAGAGTTAAATTAAAAGTAAGGGTGAAAAAGAAATAAGTTAGAAAAGTAAGCCAGTTAGGTGAAGGGAATTGGGAGAGGTTAGTGAATGGAATTTAAATAAGTTGGAAAACCTACGGAAGTTTAAAATTTTGAATGGAAATGGAATTTAACTGAATTAATTTAAATAAAAGTGAATTTTGAGGAAATGAATCTAAGTAAGCTAGAAGAAAAGGACATTGAAATAAAAATTTACCAAGTTGGAAATAAATTGTGAATGAACAAACAAATTTAAAATTATAAGTAAATGGAATTGGGATTGAATATTGGAATGGAATGTTTAACTTGAGTTATGTTAGGTAAAGTGAAATTTGAAAAAAAAAATTAGTTTGGGTCGGACTAAAAGAACAAAGTTTTGGGAATTAAAATTTATTGGGATTTGAAGTAAATTAGTAAATGAAACTAATTTAAAATAATGAGGTGGATCAAATATGATTGGGAGATAGTTGATAAAAATTCAATATTTAAAATTTGAAGATAGATTGTATTCAAATAGAATTGAAATTTAATTTGGATGAGGATGGATATAAAAGCTTATGTGGTGAAGTGAAATAAATATTAGAAGATATATAAAATATTTATAATAGACTTAAGAATGTTAATGGTGAAATTCTTAAGTGAAATTGGTATTGGGAAAAAGTATCGAGTAAGAAATTGAATAAAGGTTTAATAAAAAGTAATGGAAAATGGGAAATTATGAATAAGTAAATGGGAATCAAAATAAGTGTGAATGAAAGATAATTGATAAAGCTAATAATCAATTGAGATAAATACATAGAATGTACGTATATTATTTTATTCGCATAGCGATTTGATCCAGACTCGAGAACAGGATTTCGAGATATTTATATCGATCCGAGTTGGGATTTTTCACTCGATTTTCGACGACGAACCCTGGATATGGATTTTTGATTGATTTTGGAAATTCTCTATCATAGTATATGGCTATGCAAGGAGAATGACGATTTCTGATCAAGAAACCAGATCTAAGTCCGCACTAGAGAGTCGGGTGGACGATACTAGTTCGGAAGAGAAATTGTGTGATCGAGTGAGCGATTGGATTGATATTGCGTACGGATGATATATGTACATCGTACGGGCTTAAGTAAAGCAAATATTGAAAATTTTGTAAGGAAATGAATAAAATGATTTTGAATTCTGTGATTGGATATTACTGCTAGTAGGATACAGGTATTTAAAAGCAAAAGAAAATTGATGTTTTTGATTCCAGAGGATAAATTTGAATTGCCCGACAAAAAGGTATGTAATTAAATTACCGTATGAAATTTGATGATTTTCTGATCTAGCCACTTGGCTTTTGTTTTCTTTTGAAATTTGGGGCCTGTAGAGGCATTTTGTAGTCGTTCCGATCTAGCCACGTAAAGGAGACGCTGGTGAAATTTTTCGAAAATTTAAGGAGTTGGAAAAAATATTTGAAGAAAATTTTGATAGTTTAAAATTTTGGTTTAAACTATAATTTGAATTATTGAGGGAATAATATTATTTGGAACAGATGAATGAGTTTGGAAAGTTAATAAGGGTGATAGTGTGTCTTTATAAAAAGATTGTTTTGGGAAGTTGTTAAAAATTGTTTGGCTTTGGGAAAATAGTTAACGGGTGTAGACCATTCTTCTTAACTAGCAATTTCGGGGACGAAATTCTTTTAAGGGGGGAGGAATGTGACGACCCGGAATTTTGGATATTTGAAATTGGAATATTTAATTGATTTTAAATATTTAAAAGTTGATTTTTAACTTGAATTTCAAATATAACTATTTATTGGGTGATTTAATTATTGAATTAAATAATTAAAAATTGGGTAAAATATTGAATCTGGAGTTTCGAGCTTGTTAAAAATATTTTAAAGGCTTGTAAAATTTATATTGATAATACTGAAGATAATAAAAGTGTTAAAGTTGAATTTGAAGGTGATTTGTTCAGTTTTGAAAATATATCGTTTAAATTGACATTTAAAAATAGCCTTCTGGGGCACAATCTCGGAATTCGACGAAACCTATTCCATTGGATCCGTAAAAGTGTATTATTACCGGATTTCAAATTTCGTAGCGTTTGGAGTTATCGTTTGGCCGTACGGGTTATAAACGCGCTGAAAATAATATCGAAAATTCAGTATAATTATTGGGTTCAAAAAGCTATCTTCTCCATACGATCGAATTAGTACTCGAAACCTTTTCCATTGCATTCAGAATAGGGATATAACATTATAAACGCCTAGCGGCACGCCTCGATAGGAGGTCAAAATTTTAAGCGGCGGTTCCGAGACGATTTAAAATTTGAATATATATATTTCTTGACTGGTCAAATTCTATAACATCACAACTTTTTTCATTCAAATCACTGTAGCAAAATGGTTCGAGCACGTTTCCCTCTTTTCAAATATCACCTCCCTCCTTCAATCTCTCGGTTCAATGTCACGTTGTTCCCTTTCTTTCTCTTCATAAGGAACGAAATCGATCCTCAAACTAAAGAAAAAAAATATAAAACCAAACTCAGGAAAGAAAAAAAATTAATAATGGCCGCCTCGTTTTTAAAATTTGCGATTTATCCCTTTCTCCTTTCTTAAGCAAACTAGAGCGATCAACGGCAGGTGATTCGTTCAGATCAAAGGAAGGTTTGGCAAGATCGTGGGCTTTGTTTCGCGACTGGAAGACGAGATGTACACGATGTCGAGCGGCACATCTGGGAAGAGACGAAGTCGCGACGACGCTCGAGGTCGCGTGAAAGTGGGACCAGTGGCCGAGCCAAAGTCGCGTTGTGGTTCTTTGTGTGTGAGGCAAAGATTGAGATTGTCAGCGGAGGCAGTAGGCGATTTCTCGAAGACGAGGGTTTCGAACTCGAGTCGAGTTCGATGGAGGGGGGCGATTTCGTGTGGCTCAATTTTGGACGAGGGTGTCAGGCTGGTGTGTGCTCTGGTCGGAGCAGTAAGGTATATACAAGTTATTCATTTCAATTTAAATTTGATAATATATATTTACGAATATGTACAGAAAATAGAAAAAAAATATTTTTACAGTAAGATATACAAGACAATTCTGTTTTTAATTTAATATATATATATATATGGGTTTGAAAGGAATTTTAGTTCATTAGAATTTAATATGTGTGTATATATATAGATAAACAGGAAATATATATATTAAGATTTTGGGAAAAATATAGGAATTTTAAAATATTGTAGAGTTTATATAAAAGTTAGATTTTTAAATGTATATAGGTTATTTTTTTAGTATATGTAGTTCCAAAGAAAAAAATAAGATAAATATACATATATACATATTTTCACGTACTAGTTTAATTTTAAATAATATATTGTGGAGATTGATTTAGTTAATTAACTTATTTAATTATTTTAGTTATTGAAAATTATTTATCATAGGAAATTAATTTAAAATTAAATTATTGGGTTAAATTAAATTAATAAATGGAAATTGACTGTTAGATTTATTTCAAATGTTAATAAACCTTATAATGATATACAAGGTCTAAAAATGGGGAGAGAAAAGCGGGTTTGGACATATTGCAAATTAAAAGTCAAAGGTGAGTTAATCTCACTCAAATTGGATTACTAGTTAATTTAATTAGTAAAAAATAAATTATTGGTCGATTGATTGGAAATTTGTTGTTATTATCAGTCTGGATGTGATATTATATATTGTAGTATATATATATATATATTGGAGTGATTGATATTCCCGCATTATATAGTGGATGAGACCCTATGCGCCCAGCATAATAGCGGATGACCCTTTATACCGCGATATCCCCCTCGAGTGGGATTGGTATTTTAATATTGTGCTAACATCGGTGGATGCAGAGAAACAGGTTAGAGGGATCCAACTGGATTCCTCAAAAATGTTAAATTTATTTCATTTCAGTGATATATGAAATATTGTTTAATCTGTGACAGATTATAGTGTAAATTGAAATTATTGAATGCTATGGTTTGGCTGAATATATTTTGGTATTTTAAGATATCAAAAATATAAAGATTGGTTTGTGAAGGAAAATAAAGGGAATTTTAAGTAAAATAATTATAGTGAAGATGAATAAATAAAAAGGGTGGATTTTTGAGAAAAGTAAATAATTGAGTTTGAAATCCTATTGAATAAATTCTGGGGAATGGGAAATAGAGATTTTGAATAAATAGGAATAAAGGAGTTTTGAGGATTCAAGCGAGATTGTTTAAGAATTAAAGGATTTATTTTAAATTCAGGATAAAAATGGTTTTTGAGAAATAAAAGGGGAGTTTTGAAATAAATGTGAAATTGATATTTCAGATTTAAATAAGGGTTTAAATCATAATGAAGAAGAAAATCTGGAATTAATGGATTTTGGAATAAATCCGGATAAGTCGATAAATAAATTTTAAAAGGGAAATTTAATTCAGAAAAATCGATTTGAAAATCGATTAAGTTTTTTGAAAATAGTGGTTAAAAGGAGAATGGGATTATGGGATTTATAAACGAAGTTTATAATATAAGTGAAGTAAAAGTATCAGTGGATATTTGAGGTTGTAAATTCACGGTGGGAATTTATAAGGAAATGGTAAATCGTTTTTAAAAATAAATGGTGGTTTATTTTTAGAAAATGTGGGAAAGGCAATTTACGGAGTTGGAACATAAATTAAAACTGGAAATAAATCGAGAAGGATTTATAAATGATTGGACAGGCTATATTGGAGTGGAAAGTGTATTTTCCTGAAAACTAAGTATATTTTCGAAGAAAATTTTTAAGTATAAATTAGAAGTTTTAAAGATGTTTTAAAAGAATGTTTTTTTAGAAAATTTGTTATTTTAAAATTGTTAAAGTAAATATTTATTAAGTTAATTATAATAGTTAATGTAACGACCCAGAATTTTGAACAAATTAAATTGATAATATTTAATTAATTTTAAATATTTGAACGATGATTTAATTTGAAACCCCAAATATAACTTTGAATTTGACAATTAAATTCTTAAAATTTAATCTATTGAATGCTGAATAAAAATTTGAATCTTCAATTTTAAGTTGAAGAAAAATATTTCGAAAGCTTTTAAAATTTATATTGATAACACTGAAGATAATAGAAGCTTCAGAATCGAATTTGGAAGTGAATTGTTCAGTTTGAAATTTTATCGTTCGAATTGATATTTGAAAATAGCCTTCCGAGGCACAGTCTCGGAATTCGATGAAACCAGTGCCATTGGATCCGTAATATTGTATTATTACCGGATTTCAAATTTCGCAGTGATCGGAGTTGTTGTGTGAGCATACGATATATAAATGCATAGAAATTTATTCTAGAACAAATTGAATTTAAATAAGATAAAATTGCTTTCCTTTAACCAGCAATACGTACAATCAGCCACTAAACTGTCTCCTCTCGTACAAAACAACATCATCTCGTTCCCTGAAATCACGTCTTCTTCTGTTTCGATTCAGAGAAAAAAAATCAATACAAACGATAAGTATCTTCGTTCAAAAAGGAAATAGAAATGGCAGCTGAAATTAAACCAATCGTCCCCCTCTTTCTTTTATTCAAAATGGCAGAACGAATCGCGAGAAATTTCCAACTCCTTCCAAATTAATTCGAATGCCCTTTTTCTTCTATCAGTGAACGGAAAAAAAAAAGAATAATCTCAGAAATCTCGAGCCTGCTTTCCTATAATGGCCGAACTCGTTTGGGAATTTTGTTATCAAGGCCGAGCTTTCCCCTCTTCATCTCCTCTAGTTCGAATTCGCTCGAACTTACTTCGAAGAGAATTAACGAACGAAGATCAAACCGCCACATCGCATTCGAATCGAGTTCTTCTCAGTCTAGCACGGAAGTAAGGGAGTCAAGCATCGTGGTGGGGCGTCTCGAAGTGACGCGCGAGCTCGAGGTCGCGATGTTGGGAGGCGTTGACGTCACGATCAGCTAGGGTTTCGCAATGGGATGTGTCGAACTTAGAGGTGATGGCGGCATCAACGTCAGCCTTAGGTGGTCACTGGGCCTTCAGGCGCGTGTAGGCAGAGCAAGGTGGGGTCGTTCGCAACGAGCAGGATGGTGAAGTGAGGTTAGAGATCGGGCTAGGGTCGCGAGTGTTTCTGGAGCAGTAAGGTATCTGGATGATTTAATTGTTTCAATCTTAATGTGATATAAGTATTTTTGGGTATGACTAAAATTATATATATAAATTTGAATATAACTGTTTATGATTCTATTTTTGGTATACAGTTACATCTTGTATTTCATAAAATCGATGATGAACTTATAATTTGGGTATAAACTGTTTTGTAACAGGAAGATTTTGGGAAATAGTTTTTACAGAAAAATTTATATAAAACAGTTTTGTTTTAAACTTGATAGACATATTTTAATATGCATAGGAAAACAATAAGTAAGTATATATGTATACGATTTTGGAATTTAAAGAGATTTTAAAAATATTGAAGAAATTTATATAAGCAAAAAAATGTATGAAGTATTTATGTAGATGAGATTTTGGTTTAAAGTAAATGGAAAGTTAGTTTGAAATTAAAAGGTTTAGTTAAGTAAAATTATAAAAGGAAAATTGGTTTAAACTAAACTGTTAGTTGATTAAATTATTATAAAGGAAATTTATTGTTTGATTAGTTAAATATTAATAAATTGTGTAAATATTTATACAAGGTCAAAAGATCGTGAAAAACAAACTGGAGTTGAAATTGGATTTCAAATAAAAGGGCAAAGGTGAGATTTTCTCACTCGAAGGAAAATTTAATATTGCAGTTATTGACTGATTGATTGTTGTTTGGATGTGATATTAGATATAGTAGGATATATGTATATATATAGCAATATATACATATTGGCATATGTATATATTGGAGTTGATTGATTTCCCGCAACTGTATAGCAGATGAGACCCTATTGTGCCGTTAGTAAGCGGATGATATATTTATAAATCCCATATACCGCGATATTCCACCTCGAAGTGGAATGGGTATTGTGCTAATGTCTGTGGATGCAGGGAAACAGGTTGGAGGGATCCAACTGGATTCCTCACCAGTATTTATTTGATTACAGATATTGTGATATTTGTTGATTATCATATTGATATATGATGTTTGTTGACGTGATTGATTATTTGGTGCTGTTGCACATCGGATTCAATTTTGAAGTTTAAAAATAACGATTCTTACTTTAAAAGGATTTTAAAGTGATTTTTGAAAGTAGACGTTTTATTGAATTTTTGAATTGATTTATTTTTAAATAAACGTGCAAATTTTAAAGTTATAAAAATTATGATTTTTGTGAAATATATCCGAAAGGTAATTTTTTTGAAATAAATGGTTAAGTAATTTATAAAATGGTTTAAATTAAGATTTTTGAATTATTTCAAACGATGTATATAAAAGATGTACAAAATTGATATTTATAAATTAAAATATTGGGATTATAAGACAAGTTTTTATAAGTGTTAAAATGAAGTATAAATGGGATTTC
Organism: Allium fistulosum; assembly: GCA_030737815.1. NCBI lineage: Eukaryota > Viridiplantae > Streptophyta > Magnoliopsida > Asparagales > Amaryllidaceae > Allium > Allium fistulosum. Next base: position 1,039,011,979 of record CM060902.1, on the reverse strand, counting down.
ATAAGTTAATGAAATCTGAAAGTTTTAAATTTTGTGAAGTTTAAAAGAACGATTTCTTTTAAAATAAATGAATTATAAGTATTTAACTTATAATATGGACTTGTGTATATATATTGAGTTATAAATTGAATTTGTTAAGAAAGGAGATTTATAGATCGAAGTTGTTATAAAATAGAATTTATAAACGTTGTTTTATAAATTCGAAACCAATTGAAGTTGATAAATTAAACATAGAAGTTTAATAAAGGAGATATATCCGCGATTTTGGATAGTGGATAATTTCTTGAAATAAAATGTGTAGGAAATATTGAAATTTGGTTAGTGAAGTATATTCACGATTTTGGACAGTGAATATATTATTAAGTGTAATGGATATGTTTGGGGAAGTGACATTAAAAATGAAGTTAATTGTTTTAACAATGTTTTAAAATGTGTAAAATATCGAAATCATAGTTTTCAACATTTATTGTTGAAATAGACGTTTTCGAGAAATAAGGAAATGGTAGACTATAACACTATTGTTATAGTAAATGATTTCCGAAAGGAAATGTTTTATATAGTATTGGGATTTACATATCTATCTTAATTTCGAATCCCTATACTAGTGATTTTTGAGTCGTCGTAACGATGTTTTACGTAACATTCGTTTTGACTCAAATAGATGTTGTTATAGTAAATGATTTTCTTAAAGAATGAATATGTACTTAATATTGATTTAAGTAGATTGAATATTTTCAAATGTTGAAAATAAATCGATTTGTGAATTACTTATTATTAAATAAGTATGGAAATGTTTTCCAATATGAAATGAAACGTTTTTGAGAATTTATCTTTGTAAAGATAAATTGAAAGTGAATATTTGAAATCGATTGAAAATCGTATATCTGTAGATATTTGAAATATAAATTCACTATGGAATTTATAAAAGAAATGGAAATTAGTTTTAAAAATAAACGTTGATTTATTTTTGAAGTGTGGAGATTTTATATCTAGTAAAGATATTTTTGGAAATTAAATAATTTGGAAAATTATTTGGAATCTGATGATGTTGCGCATCTTATTGATAGTTAAATAACCGACTATCAATAATTACCTTGATTGGGTATTTGTTGTGAATTGGATAAATTTGAATGCCACACTTGTTTTTGAATAAGCGCTCACTATTCGGGTTAGCCGGGAAAGGACCATGGGGTCGTATAACCCATTTCGAATATGTGATACATCGTTATGAATTGCATTTGATGACCGGTGTTGAAGACCGGATATTTTTGAAAACGGAAGGATTGCCGTCGAGTTACTCTACATCGACTGATCTCCGATTTAGAGGTTTTATCACCCTTAGTGACGGAAGTCCGGACGTGATTAGAAAATTATCCGGATTTGCAAGGGCTTCGTGAGAAGTGCCTTCGGTTCTGTTCGATCCCGGAACAGACTTGTATGGATTGTATGTCTGACGTTACAAATTGAGATATAAAGCTGATTTCTTTCAAATACATATCTGTTGGTGGCGGAGGATTTATTCTCTTAGCTTAACACCCTTCTCTGAGACGTACGAGCTCAGAGGTTATGTAGTTGAAATTTATCAGCGATATACTCCCAATTGGGTAACGTGGCATGCTGAGTGTTGCTGTGAAATGATCGTTGTTTGATCATTTATGATATGATCGTTTGTTTGATCATTTATCTTTGTGATCATTTCTTTGATCATTTGTTTGACCCGAAGCATGGCTTTGTGACAAAGCGTAGCTTTGTGGACGAGACTTCGTCGAGCCTCACACCCCGGAAATGGTCAAACCAGGAAGGATGCAGCAAGGTTCTAGGGAGTAGCGCCCCTTAGTGTATGTCATTCCTTCTGGATAGAGGTGGTATCATGGTATGGAGCCCAGATACTTAACCTATGTTGATACTGCTTATTATGTGGTTGTTGCGAATCGAGGATCCTCAGGAAGATCGGTTACGATCGGGGGATGGCATACGCGTGTCAGTAGTTACCTATTTTTGCAGAGGTAACCCGGCCTTGTGTTGGCAGAGATCCGGTTAGGTTCTCGGGACGTCATTCCAGAGGCGTTCCTTCGTGGCATAGGAAGTTCCTTAGCCTGACCATTTGTTGGAAATCCAAACTCCAATACGAACTTTGTACGGTATTAGTTGTAAAACCTGCCATTTACGTACGGTGGTCACCACTGTTTAGATGGTAGCTATAGTAGGCATACGATACTGGTCGTATGTTGGCTAAGATTAATATTATACTTTTGAAATGTTTTCTACACTATGCACTAATAATAATATCAAAAAGTATTTGATTTTTGCGTAGTAAGCATCTTTGACTATCATAAGAAGAAATCTCCTCCAATTCTGCGTTTGCATTGTGTGTGTGGCGGGAGGTCTTATGGTAGTTTCATTTTCCAAAAGCATTGCGAATAAATTTTATTTTCTTTGTGAAAAATAACTGTTTTACGATCTCACACCAGTCACTATGACTGACTCGGAGTTTATTGTTTCCCTTCTAAACTCTAGGTGCCCATTATTTTCCATACGGGCATCCTAGAGTTATGTTATCAGGATATTCTGGATATTCTGGAGCTTTGGAAGCAAGCTGGACGGCGAAACGTATCACCTATATTTTGTATTATTCCGCTGTGTATTCTGTATGAGGACAAGTTATATAACTGTCCATTGTTGTATATTGACTCTGATTGATGTATGTATAAACTGATATAGTTCTTTGTTTTAAAAGTCTAGTGATTATTTATTATATATTGTTCCGCTGCGAATGTGAGATTCTGATATTGTTTCTGTTTCTGATGTTGTTTTGTTATGCTTCTTCTCTTTTTCTTCTATCTTTTCTTCTACCTCTTCTTTTAAACCCTAAGAATTCGGTTTTCCGGCATTCGTTTGCTCGGCAGTTGATACAGTGGACGTATTGATGTCGATATTCGGAAGTCGAAGAATCGGGTCCTTACAAAGTGGTATCAAAGCATATGGTTAAGCGACAACCCTACTCTGTTGGGTGTTACTCATTAGAGATAGAGTCAGTAGTACTCTAGAATGAGTGTGAGTGTAATAATAGATATGAGCGCGTATTTGTTAGTGAATATAAAATTGTTTTGTATTGTGTTGACTTATCGGTTGATTGTTTATGGATTCTGGTCGGTACAGTCTAGCTAACTGTGTTGATAGGAGTTTCTAAACTCTTAAACAAGATAAACTGACAAAGTATTGTTTAAATAGGGTAAATGAGATAATTTTACCCAAAACTATTTTTGTATAGAAAAGAAATAATTTTCTATAAATTATCATAGTATATGGATGTTTGGTTGTTAGGAAGTGATAACATTGAATTATTTTCATTATTATATGAAATGGAATGAGAAATTAAAATAATAACCAAAGATTTGGAGATAAATTCAATTAACAAATGAAATTTGGGAATATAAAATTGTAAATGTGATTTGAAATTTGAAACGGAACTCCAGAGAAGTATTTGGAAATGTTTTGAAAAGAATTTGAAAATTTTGGAGATCTGGAAAGTTTAAATCCTTTTTGGGGTTGTAAATGAATTTCAAAGGTTTTGAAAAATATTTTGGAGAGATGAAAGCTCTAAACTCTTTTCGGTCGCTGGAAAATAACTTCGGTAATGACTGCAGCATCACCGATGTTCATTTTTGGGTTTCCAAAAGAGGAATTGCTGCCAAATTATTTTTAAATGAAAGTTGTTTGGAAAATTTGGGTTTTTTTGGAAATTCAAAGGATAATTTGAATTGTTTTCAAAAATGGTTTTGAAAGGTTGAAAAAGACTCTGGAATACTATATAAAAATATTTATGAAATATTGTAAGTTGATAACCTATACAAATTGAATTTTGATAGAATAAATTAAACTTAAAGAATGGAGTTAAATTCAAGTGAGTAGAAATAAATTTTCAAATGAATGGAATTTACTATTGTAAGTGAATGTATAAATGATTTGATAAATCGAAATGTAAATAAGTCGAAGACTTATAAAATATTTGAAAATTTGATAGAAATGAGATTCAATTGAAAAAGAATGAATTTGTGAATGAATAAATAAATTGGCAATTGCAAGTGCAAGAAAATGAAATTGAATGTTAGAATTCATTATGAATTTGAAAGTAAATAAAACTGGAATTGAAACTGAATGTTGAAAACAAATTTGAATAAAGTGAATTGGAATTTGTAATGGATTAGTAACTGGAACTAATTTAAAATAGTGCAGTTGAATGAAAGATAATTGATAAATTCAATATTCAGAAGTAAACTGAATCCAAATTAGATTGGAATTGTGAAATTGAATTTAATGAAATCGAAATGTAAAATTGAATGATAATGGATATAACTTCAATAGTAAACTAGGAGAATGTATAAGAAGTACATATTGAAAATTTTGTAGTGGAATTTGCAAAATAGTTTGAATATTGTAACTAGATATTATGGCAAGTAGGATACACAGGTGTATATGGAATTGAATTTTGATTTTCAAAGATGATTTTGAATTGCTCGACAAAAGGTATGTCTTTCAATTTCAATATGAGATTTGATGATTTTCTTGTCTAGTCGCTTGGCTTTTTCTTTTCTTTTTGAAATTTGAGAGTCCGTAGGGACGTTTTGTAGTCGTACCGTGTTAGCCGCGCAAAGGAGACGTTGGCGAAATTTTTCGAAAATTTCGAGTGTTAGAAAATTTTTGAGAAATTTTGAAAGTTTAAAATTTGAATTTAAACTCGAATTTGAATTGTTAAGGAAATAATGTTGTTTTGAACTTATAATTGAAGTTGGAAAGCTAGTTGAATTGACAACGAATCTTTAGTAGAAAGACTTGTTTTGATAATTTGATAAAACTATTTAGATTGTGAAAAATAGTAGACGAGTTAAGGACTTTTTTTCCTAACTTGTAATTTCGGGACGAAATTCTTTTAAGGAGGGAAGATTGTAACGACCCAGAATTTTGAACAAATTAAATTGATAATATTTAATTAATTTTAAATATTTGAACGATGATTTAATTTGAAACCCCAAATATAACTTTGAATTTGACAATTAAATTCTTAAAATTTAATCTATTGAATGCTGAATAAAAATTTGAATCTTCAATTTTAAGTTGAAGAAAAATATTTCGAAAGCTTTTAAAATTTATATTGATAACACTGAAGAAAATAGAAGCTTCAGAATCGAATTTGGAAGTGAATTGTTCAGTTTGAAATTTTATCGTTCGAATTGATATTTGAAAATAGCCTTCCGAGGCACAGTCTTGGAATTCGATGAAACAAGTGTCATTGGATCCGTAATATTGTATTATTACCGGATTTCAAATTTCGCAGTGATCGGAGTTGTTGTGTGAGCATACGATATATAAATGCATAGAAATTTATTCTAGAACAAATTGAATTTAAATAAGATAAAATTGCTTTCCTTTAACCAGCAATACGTACAATCAGCCACTAAACTATCTCCTCTCGTACAAAACAACATCATCTCGTTCCCTGAAATCACGTCTTCTTCTGTTTCGATTCAGAGAAAAAAAATCAATACAAACGATAAGTATCTTCGTTCAAAAAGGAAATAGAAATGGCAGCTGAAATTAAACCAATCGTCCCCTTCTTTCTTTTATTCAAAATAGCAGAACGAATCGCGAGAAATTTCCAACTCCTTCCAAATTAATTCGAATGCCCTTTTTCTTCTATCAATGAACGGGAAAAAAAAATGAATAATCTCAGAAATCTCGAGCCTGCTTTCCTATAATGGCCGAACTCGTTTGGGAATTTTGTTATCAAGGCCGAGCTTTCCCCTCTTCATCTCCTCCAGTTCGAATTCGCTCGGCTCGAACTTACTTCGAAGAGAATTAACAAACGAAGATCAAACCGCCACATCGCATTCGAATCGAGTTCTTATCAATCCAGCGCGGAAGTAAGAGAGTCAAGCATCGTGGTGGGGCGTCTCGAAGTGACGCGCGAGCTTGAGGTCGCGATGTTGGGAGGCGTTGACGTCACGATCAGCTAGGGTTTCGCAATGGGATGTGTCGAACTTAGAGGTGATGGCGGCATCAACATCAGCCTTAGGTGGTAACTGGGCCTTCAGGCGCGTGTAGGCAGAGCAAGGTGGGGTCGTTCGCAACGAGCAGGATGGTGAAGTGAGGTTAGAGATCGGGCTAGGGTCGCGAGTGTTTCTGGAGCAGTAAGGTATCTGGATGATTTAATTGTTTCAATCTTAATGTGATATAAGTATTTTTGGGTATGAATAAAATTATATATATATAAATTTGAATATAACTGTTTATGATTCTATTTTTGGTATACAGTTAAATCTTGTATTTCATAAAATCGATGATGAACTTATAATTTGGGTATAAACTGTTTTGTAACAGGAAGATTTTGGGAAATAGTTTTTACAGAAAAATTTATATAAAACAGTTTTGTTTTAAACTTGATAGACATATTTTAATATGCATAGGAAAACAATAAGTAAGTATATATGTATAAGATTTTGGAATTTAAAGAGATTTTAAAAATATTGAAGAAATTTATATAAGCAAAAAAATGTATGAAGTATTTATGTAGATGAGATTTTGGTTTAAAGTAAATGGAAAGTTAGTTTGAAATTAAAAGGTTTAGTTAAATAAAATTATAAAAGGAAAATTGGTTTAAACTAAATTGTTAGTTGATTAAATTATTATAAAGGAAATTTATTGTTTGATTAGTTAAATATTAATAAATTGTGTAAATATTTATACAAGGTCAAAAGATCGTGAAAAACAAACTGGAGTTGAAATTGGATTTCAAATAAAAGGGCAAAGGTGAAATTTTCTCACTCGAAGGAAAATTTAATATTGCAGTTATTGACTGATTGATTGTTGTTTGGATGTGATATTAGATATAGTAGGATATATCTATATATATAGCAATATATACATATTGGCATATGTATATATTGGAGTTGATTGATTTCCCGCAACTGTATAGCGGATGAGACCCTATTGTGCCGTTAGTAAGCGGATGATATATTTATAAATCCCATATACCGCGATATTCCACCTCGAAGTGGAATGGGTATTGTGCTAATGTCTGTGGATGCAGGGAAACAGGTTGGAGGGATCCAACTGGATTCCTCACTAGTATTTATTTGATTACAGATATTGTGATATTTGTTGATTATCATATTGATATATGATGTTTGTTGACGTGATTGATTATTTGGTGTTGTTGCATCATCGGATTCAATTTTGAAGTTTAAAAATAACGATTCTTACTTTAAAAGGATTTTAAAGTGATTTTTGGAAGTAGACGTTTTATTGAATTTTTGAATTGATTTATTTTTAAATAAACGTGCAAATTTTAAAGTTATAAAAATTATGATTTTTGTGAAATATAACCGAAAGGTAATTTTTTTGAAATAAATGGTTAAGTAATTTATAAAATGGTTTAAATTAAGATTTTTGAATTATTTCAAACGATGTATATAAAAGATGTACAAAATTGATATTTATAAATTAAAATATTGGGATTATAAGACAAGTTTTTATAAGTGTTAAAATGAAGTATAAATGGGATTTCATAAGTTAATGAAATCTGAAAGTTTTAAATTTTGTGAAGTTTAAAAGAACGATTTCTTTTAAAATAAATGAATTATAAGTATTTAACTTATAATATGGACTTGTGTATATATATTGAGTTATAAATTGAATTTGTTAAGAAAGGAGATTTATAGATCGAAGTTGTTATAAAATAGAATTTATAAACGTTGTTTTATAAATCCGAAACCAATTGAAATTGATAAATTAAACATAGAAGTTTAATAAAGGAGATATATCCGCGATTTTGGATAGTGGATAATTTCTTGAAATAAAATGTGTAGGAAATATTGAAATTTGGTTAGTGAAGTATATTCACGATTTTGGACAGTGAATATATTATTAAGTGTAATGGATATGTTTGGGGAAGTGACATTAAAAATGAAGTTAATTGTTTTAACAATGTTTTAAAATGTGTAAAATATCGAAATCATAGTTTTCAACATTTATTGTTGAAATAGACGTTTTTGAGAAAAAAGGAAATGGTAGACTATAACACTGTTGTTATAGTAAATGATTTCCGAAAGGAAATGTTTTATATAGTATTGGGATTTACATATCTATCTTAATTTCGAATCCCTATACTAGTGATTTTTGAGTCGTCGTAACGATGTTTTACGTAACATTCGTTTTGACTCAAATAGATGTTGTTATAGTAAATGATTTTCTTAAAGAATGAATATGTACTTAATATTGATTTAAGTAGATTGAATATTTTCAAATGTTGAAAATAAATCGATTTGTGAATTACTTATTATTAAATAAGTATGGAAATGTTTTCCAATATGAAATGAAACGTTTTTGAGAATTTATCTTTGTAAAGATAAATTGAAAGTGAATATTTGAAATCGATTGAAAATCGTATATCTGTAGATATTTGAAATATAAATTCACTATGGAATTTATAAAAGAAATGGAAATTAGTTTTAAAAATAAACGTTGATTTATTTTTGAAGTGTGGAGATTTTATATCTAGTAAAGATATTTTTGGAAATTAAATAATTTGGAAAATTATTTGGAATCTGATGATGTTGCGCATCTTATTGATAGTTAAATAACCGACTATCAATAATTACCTTGATTGGGTATTTGTTGTGAATTGGATGAATTTGAATGCCACACTTATTTTTGAATAAGCGCTCACTATTCGGGTTAGCCGGGAAAGGACCATGGGGTCGTATAACCCATTTCGAATATGTGATACGTCGTTATGAATTGCATTTGATGACCGGTGTTGAAGACCGGATATTTTTGAAAACGGAAGGATTACCGTCGAGTTACTCTACATCGGCTGATCTCCGATTTAGAGGTTTTATCACCCTTAGTGACGGGAAGTCCGGACGTGATTAGAAAATTATCCGGATTTGCAAGGGCTTCGTGAGAAGTGCCTTCGGTTCTGTTCGATCCCGGAACAGACTTGTATGGATTGTATGTCTGACGTTACAAATTGAGATATAAAGCTGATTTCTTTCAAATACATATCTGTTGGCGGCGGAGGATTTATTCTCTTAGCTTAACACCCTTCTCTGAGACGTACGAGCTCAGAGGTTATGTAGTTTAAATTTATCAGCGATATACTCCCAATTGGGTAACGTGGCATGCTGAGTGTTGCTGTGAAATGATCGTTGTTTGATCATTTATGATATAATCGTTTGTTTGATCATTTATCTTTGTAATCATTTGTTTGACCCGAAGCATGGCTTTGTGACAAAGCGTAGCTTTGTGGACGAGACTTCGTCGAGCCTCGCACCCCGAAAATGGTCAAAACAGGAAGGATGCAGCAAGGTTCTAGGGAGTAGCGCCCCTTAGTGTATGTCATTCCTTTTGGATAGAGGTGGTATCATGGTATGGAGCCCAGATACTTAACCTATGTTGATACTGCTTATTATGTGGTTGTTGCGAATCGAGGATCCTCGGGAAGATCGGTTACGATCGGGGGATGGCATACGCGTGTCAGTAGTTACCTATTTTTGCAGAGGTAACCCGGCCTTGTGTTGGCAGAGATCCGGTTAGGTTCTCGGGACGTCATTCCAGAGTCGTTCCTTCGTGGCATAGGAAGTTCCTTAGCCTGACCATTTGTTGGAAATCCAAACTCCAATACGAACTTTGTACGGTATTAGTTGTAAAACCTGCCATTTACGTACGGTGGTCACCACTGTTTAGATGGTAGCTATAGTAGGCATACGATACTGGTCGTATGTTGGCTAAGATTAATATTATACTTTTGAAATGTTTTCTACACTATGCACTAATAATAATATCAAAAAGTATTTGATTTTTGTGTAGTAAGCATCTTTGACTATCATAAGAAGAAATCTCCTCCAATTCTGCGTTTGCATTGTGTGTGTGGCGGGAGGTCTTATGGTAGTTTCATTTTCCAAAAGCATTGCGAATAAATTTTATTTTCTTTGTGAAAAATAACTGTTTTACGATCTCACACCAGTCACCATGACTGACTCGAAGTTTATTGTTTCCCTTCTAAACTCTGGGTGCCCATCATTTTCCACACAGGCAGCCTAGAGTTATATTATCAGGATATTCTGGAGCTTTGGAAGCAAGCTAGATGGCGAAACGTATCACCTATATTTTGTATTATTCCACTGTGTATTCTGTATGAGGACAAGTTATATAACTGTCCATTGTTGTATATTGACTCTGATTGATGTATGTATAAACTGATATAGTTCTTTGTTTTAAAAGACTAGTGATTATTTATTATATATTGTTCCGCTGCGAATGTGAGATTCTGATATTGTTTCTGTTTCTGATGTTGTTTTGTTATGCTTCTTCTCTTTTTCTTCTATCTTTTCTTCTACCTCTTCTTTTAAACCCTAAGAATTCGGTTTTCCGGCATTCGTTTGCTCGGCAGTTGATACAGTGGACGTATTGATGTCGATATTCGGAAGTCAAAGAATTAGGTCCTTACAGTTAATTGTTTTTTTAAGGTTAAATTAGTATTATAATTTAAAGGATAATTATTTAATATTTATACTTTATATAAGGGTTTTATTTTAAAAGTAGTTTTTGGCTAAAGTTTTAACTTGGAAATTATTATAAAATTTCATAAGTATTATTTTGAATAAGGTGATTTAAGTAGCTTTATCTTAAATATTTTTAAGTGTATATTTTTGGGTAAGGTGATTTAATTTATTTAAAAAATCTAAGTTAAAGAAGACTTGGTGTTTTCAGTGGAAATAAAATAATTGGTTGAATGATTGTTTAATTTGATAGTTAAATAACCGACTATCAATATTGGCCAATGCGCTGATCGTTTCGAAGAAACCGGGATCGGATTTAATTATTCGAAAACCACTTCGATCCGGTATGAACGTAGCGAATGAATACTGTGAAGATGATGAAGACGGTTATTCGGTTTTCCCAGACCCAGGACAACTTGTATGGACGAATGCTATCAGACCATCGTCATTGGAGGACGATGAGCGTTCTAAGTGAAATTCGGTCTTAAAAGGTAATGCTTAGCCTCAAGCCTCATCAACCGGGAATGACTGAAAATCAGGGGCTATGCAGCAAGGCTAAGTGGGTAGCTTCCAATTAGGGTAAGGTTTCCCCTGTCTAGAGTCCTTTTATTTCGGCTATGTGGCGGTTGTTAATCCCAACCATGGGGTGATCTTATTCGGGCTATCCAGTAAAGGGTAGTCCGATCTTGTGTTGCAGGGGATCAGGAGTGGTCCTCGGTATACTGATCTAGACCAGGTACCGTGATAGGTGGTACCCCAGTGCCTAGTCATTCAGTTGGAAATCCATTCTTCGTACGTGCCTTTACGGTTTTAGTTGTAGAGCCTAGTATGCTGGAATTTAATTAATGTAACAATTTCGGCTATTTGAATAAGTATTTGTACTTAGACACTATTATAATATCAGAGGATTTGATATAAAATGTTTTGGTTATCGTAAGGTAAAAACCCGACATGTTTATTTGTGGCGTGGTCTTACAAGATACCTTTGATTTTCAAAGGATTTTGAAACTCTAATAATTCAGTTGAGTGTGTTTTCTCACATTGGTTTTCCAGACTGACTCCCGTGTTATTTAATTATAATGCTCGGGTCAGACCGAGTATTATAGATATAGGATAGGATGCTATGGAGCTCAAGAGACGAGCTGGATGACGAGACGTATCACACGTACTTGATCTGTATTCCGCTGTGCAGTGTAAGATGTATGGTCAGCTTTTGTGAGGACAAGTTATTATAACTGTCTAGTGTTGTGTTATTGATTGTGTGGTACTCTGATGATGTAATGTATAAAAACAGTTATAGTTTCTTTTGTATAAAGATCTATTTTTATCTATTATATATTGTTCCGCTGCGATTGTGAAATTCTGATGTTGTTCTTCTATTTTCTTCTTCTACCTCTTTCTTCTTTTCCCTAACGATCTGGTATTTCTGGCATTCGATTGTTCGGCATGCAATACAGTGAACGTATTGATGTCGATTTTCGAAGGTCGAAAAACCGGGTTGTTACACTTTTCCTCTTCATCAACTGATGGGCATCAAATGATAATGTATGCCCATCTACTTTTACAGAACTGCTTTCAAGTAAGGAATCAAATTTTGACAATGGATCGAACAAAGATCGGACCCTCTGTGTTTGACTTCCGTGAAACAATTGTTTCCAACTGTTGGAAAACTGATGGTAAAAAGGATTCTCTGTAGGCTCATTACCCTTGATAGAGTTGAATAACAATGTCAAAAGGAAGAAAAGTAATGCAGTATTTTGGATGAAAAAACTACCCATTGAGAAGTATGATTATGACTGAAAAGCTTATGGATATTTATAGAGTTTGAGGAAAAAATAATTATGTCCCTATACAATTAACTTATGATAAAGAATGATATCAATTTATGTTTAAGTATTTATATTCCAGTAATAAATGTTGCTCACTACATTATTTGTTTTGGTACATTATTTTTTACTTGTTGAAACTAGTCATTTAGCTAATTAATAAGTGTTGAAAAAGTGATTGAATGCTTTCTACCATTGAAAAAGAGAAGCTAATTGATATAAAATACTATCTTATCAATTATATTATTTGTAGCTTAATAAAGTCCTATACAAATGTATAATTCTAACTAAAACTTAAAAGCAACGTGCTTGTAAATTAATTATTTTGGGGAAGATAATTTATTAAGTCTAGTATATAGATTCTCTGAATTTGTATATAATTATTTATATAAAAGTGAAATATAATGTGCTAAAATTAATAAGTATATCTTCATTAACAAGGTAAAATGACATATCAAACTGTTTGTACCTATTTTCTGAATATGATAATAGTCCTTATTGATATATAGGTTTTACCAGATACATATTACAATTAGCAAAAGGACAAAATATTATGGTTTATAAAAAACACATAAATAAAAGGGCAGTAACATATAAGCCCAATCCATAGTAATCGAAACCTTCAAAAAGAAAGGTTGACATTGAAAATTTTGAGTTTGCTAATGATAATAAATAAAGCTTTAGACCAATCTACTAGATTTAAGAAGATATTTAAAATAAAATAGTATAGTTGAACTTCATTCTAACTTATCAATTAGTAAAGCTATATCATTTTTTTATAAATCGTGATGCATAAAACCACTAAAGAATTCTAGGTTAATTTACAATGAATATGAAATTGAAATTAAAATTATGACACTTGAATAAAAGTAAAGAAGTTAAAATGGTAATAAGTATTTCGTATTATTTGCCAAGTCTATTTTTTGTACCATACTTTGTACCAATCTTATTTTATCACACTATTATATTAGTTATGAAATTTGGAGTTGCAATTGTCATAACCATTGTAAATATTTGATTTACAACGGTTATAAGAGCTATGGAATTTTGATGCACAACGGTTTTGACCATTGTTATTTCCATGGAAAAATTAGCCCCAGACCACTAAACTGGACGATGACTATTTCCATTATAAATTTGATACGATAGTCGTAAGCATCACAAAGTCCAATTATTATGTTGTGCCTATATTATTTTGAATGGGGCTACACAAAAATCTATGGTGTATTAAATCTATTTCCTCCTTATTCGTATCATTATTATTTTTTATACAAAAAAAGAAAATCCAATGTTTGTTCACTCTGAATACCCAAAAATAGATAATCATCTTTTGATTAAAATATGAGTTCTATGAATACATTCTGTGCAGTGTCCAACAATAGTGAATAATTAAGTACCGTTATCATGAATGAAAAAAAATGAGTACTTAAAGTGTAAATGAATAGCCCGCATAAAACTTTGAAGTGAAATTATTAAGCTTTTATTTCAGTCACATAATCAATAGTACATATTGCATAACCGGTATTTTATTAAAAAACACTCGGCACATGTTCTACTTTAGGCAATAATGTAATACACCGCAGACAGGAACATGTTGAATATGTCGGCATATTGAATAGTCCAACACCAACCAAAATTGTCATTGGTTAGGATTATTACAGATGGCCAGCTTTAAATTTTGAAGCACGAGTAGAAACAGGATTGGAGGGAGGTGGAGGTGGAGGCTTTGGTATCTTCGGAGGTTTAGGGTAAGGTCTTTTTCTCTTCATCATTTGATGGTCCCCAAAAGATTGTTTGTACAAATAATCATATGATGGACTCTCTCTTTGTGATGAAATAACATGTGTTTTTTGACCAGATGGAGGTGGAGGCTTCGGAACCTTCAGTGGCTTAGGATATGGTATTTTTCTTTTCATCAATTGGTGGTCCATAAATGATTTGGTGTCGCCGTCTTCTTTGGATGAACCATCTCCTTGCAATGAACTAACATGATTTTTTGGTGGAGATGGAGGTGGAGGCTTCGGTATCTTTGGCGGCTTTGGGTATGGCCGTTTTCGCTTCATCAATGTGTGATCTTCAATTGGAGTTGTATCCTCGCTTTTTTGTGATGATTCCAGCATAGATGGTGGGGTAGGAGGAGGTGGAGGCTTTGGTATTTTTGGTGGTTTAGGATAAGGTCTTTTTCGTTTCATTAACTCATGGTCTTCAAAAGATGTCATACTGATATCTTTTTGCATTGGACTACTTCTATCCGTTGACCCAAACATGATATTTGGACTATGGGGAGGTGGAGGCTTGGTATCTTTGGGGGCATAGGATAGGGTCTTTTCCTCTTCATCAACTGATGGGCATCAAATGATAATGTATGCTCATCTTCTTTCACAGAACTACTTTCAAGTAAGGAATCAAATTTGGACAATGGATCGAACGAAGATCGAACCCTCTGTGTTTGACTTCCATGAAACAATTGTTTCCAACTATTGGAAAATTGATGGTGAAATGGATTCTCTGTAGGCTCATTTCCCTTGATAGAGTTGAATAACAATGTCAAAAGGAAGAAAAGTAATGCAGTATTTTGGACGAAAAATGTAACGACCTGCCTTTTTGGACGTTTTAAGCAGAGACACACGTCAGACTCAAACCATTCCAAAAGGCAGATTGTTATGGGGTAAATAAGAAAAAGCAGAGAAAGAATGAAAACAAATACAGAATCTCGCAGCGGAATGACAAAATATAATAATCAACTAAATAGTTCATGAAGTTGTTTAAAATAACATTGATTAAACCTTTATAATACATATCAGAGTTCCATACAACAAGAATAAATAATAAATAAATGCAGTGGTACAACATAATGCAGTGCAATACATATAATAAGTAATAATAGTACAAAATCTTCGTCTTCATCCTCCAGAAAGCAATCTTCGATAAAGTGAAATGCTCAGACTGACCTGAGCGAATTGAAAATACAAAACACTCAAGTCAAAACTAAAAGATCTTATGTAAGTTAAATCAACAGTAAATAAATATGAGTGTAACAGCGTCAGAGATGTTTATGAGGTTTGACATCTCCTATCCAGTGTCTAATGTGAGTGCAATAACTGAAGAGATGTTCGGGATTCCCATCTCCTAAGGATCCATTAAATTATCTACTATGTAATAAAATATGCTATTATAATAGTGTCTACAGTAAAGTAAAGTATTAAAATAGCGTTAAGGCATTACCCATATCCCCCTTAGCACATTTTATATAATGTCGCAGTCTATACAGATACTGTAAACTCCACCCGCAAGTGGGCTATCAGGGAGCACTCCATAGGTACGACACAAAATAAACTCATAGAAGGCGCGATAGGGCATGTGAACACGGCACTTGAGGCAATGCCAGGGTAGATATACCAATTGCGGATCCGGATTGGTGGTAACGCATAGCAGCTACTACCGCCCACCTCGGAACACACTCCCATAATCAAAATCGAGGGGTGGTCACCAAATCATTACAAAGTCATAATATGGTATCGAAGAAATGTGTCCGATCGGAGGAATGACCTCACTTGGTCCGGCGTGGCTCTTGTTTTAGTCACATCTAAGCTAACTCACGGGAGTCAGAGTCACGTAAATACCTCATACAGAATCGTTCACCAAACCATCCAACTTCATTTCTGGAATCTCCACCACGTACACAATTGTTAAAGTGGTTTTCGGTATTGGCAGAGAGTATGACAATATCCGATCCCGGTCTCTTTAACAACCAAACTCTTATTTCACAGCGGATGGTTCTTTTACATTTCAAAAGTCAATTCACAATTGATATCAAAATATCATATTCTCAAAACCATATCATTTTCGAAATCACATTTACTTCCGAAATTATATCACATTTGAAATCATATCACTTTCGAATTCATATTTCCAAAAATAGATTAAATCCTCATTTAAAATCATGATATTCCTCAAATATGTCATTTAAATCCTTACTTATGTTATACCATCATTAAACCTTATCCGCTTAAAAATTAAGGCTTTAATTATAAACATTTCCACTTTACACCATCTGAAATTTAGAAAATAATTTAGATAGTTATAAATAGTTTAATTAGTTTACATAGTTTTAAATAGAGATAAATTTGGTTGAATAGGTTTAAAAATAGATTAAATAAATTTAAAATAGATTAAAATATTTTAATTATATTTAAAATAGTTTAAATGGTTTAAAATAGATTAAAATATTCCGCTGTGTATTATAGACCGTATGATCAGTGTTTAGGGACAAGTTATTATAACTGTCCAGATTGTTGTACTCTGATATCTTGTATGTATATTGACAGTTACAGCTTTTCTTGTATAAAATGCTGTTATTTCATTTTATATTTTGTTCCGCTGCGATTGTGAGATTCTTTGCTGTTGTTTCCGTTTCTTGTTCTATCTCTTTTTCTTCTAAACCCTAACAGTCTAGGATTTTCGGCACTCGACTGCTCGACACTCTATACAGTGAAAATATTAGTGTCGATTTTCGAGGTCGAAAATCATTGGGCCGTTAGACTTGGTACCAGAGCTGAAAGGTTAAGTGAGAACCTTGGCTCTGGTGGGGAATACTCATTAGAGATAGGGTCAGTTGTACCCAAGAATGAGTTGAGAGTATTATATGAGGGCGTACTTGTTATTTTCTTACAAAATGATTTTAAAAACGATTTTTTAAAATGATTTTTATATGAGGTTATATTTTGATATATATATATATATAAAAGAAACAATTTTTCTAATTATTATAGTATACTAAGGTGATTGGTTGTCATTATATATATCAAATAAGATTATTAAATTTAAGTGGTTAAATATGTATATAACCAAATAGGAATTTGATAAGAGTGGATTAAACAAATAAGTTAAGTTAAAGGTGGACTCAAACCAGAATTTAAATTCCGAAAATTGCAGAAGTGTTTTTCAAAGTGTTTTGAAATGAAATAAATTTACCCTGATTTCATTTATCAGAAAGTTATTATGGAATATATGGTGTGTTTGGCCCCTGAATATGATAATATTGATTTTTATCATAAAATTGGTTATTGTAAAGGATGTTTATTACAGGATAAACAATGATAAAACATTATGAAATGTTTAAGGAAGTGAAATTATTTAAGTTGAATTTATAAATGTGACTTATAAATTGAAATTGATTTAAATTGTGAAGTTTTAAATCTGAGCCAGAAGAATTTTGAAATTTGTTTCAAAGTGTTGAAGGAAATAGTGAATAATATTATTAGAATATACCTTGATATGGAAATCTTTGTTTAAAAACAATAGTTGTTTTGAAATTCTGAAGGAATTTGTTTTGGATTTAAAAACCCAGGATGGTTTAAAAATTTAAAAGTATGACTTGATAAGTGAATAGGACAAATATGTATATATATGTAGATATATATATATATATATGATTTCAAAGTTGATTTAAAATAAATGCTAAGTGTTGAATTGTGGAATCCCCTTGAGAATATGAAGTATAACCCTAAGAAAATAAGTTTTTGAACTTATAAGTGGGAAGGGATATTGATAAAAATTTAAATTTGGAGTGAAAAATTTAAATTAAGTAAGGTTAAATGGATGAAACGAATGGGAAATTTAACTCAGGGCAAGTTAAATAAGTTTGAGCTTATAATGTGGAATGGGAAATTTCAGTGTGAAATTGAAAATTTAACTTAGGGAAATTAAATGGATAAAATTGAAAAGAGAAGTATGGATTTGATAGGAGATTATGTATAGATAATTTCAAACAGCTTTTGAAATAAAAATGAGTTTGGAATTCTGGAAATTTGGAAATGAATGCTATTGAAAGGGGGATGAACTTAAGTATGAAGTTGGAATAAATTGAAGTAAATTAACTTAAGTTAAAAATAAATAGAAGCTTGGCTTCGAGTAAGGGTGAAAGTCCATTAAATAAAAGCTTGGGTTAAATTAATTTGGGAAATGGTTATTAATATATAAGCATGGAATGTTGTCGAGCTTAATGAAGTGGTTTTGAATGAAACCAACGTGGAAATGGAATGAAGTGCAAGTGAATGGTTTGTAAATAAATTAGAATGGAATGGAATTAAATATAAAATGAGTTAGAATTAATTTGAAGTAGTTATAAACTAAAATGGATATTCTATTAAGTGAATATCGTCGAATTCGCATAGAAATAATTGTCATTTGACGTAAACGAGATTATATAAAATTCTGTGAATTAATAGAACTGAATAAACATTTTATGAAGCAAATGAAATTGATTTTGAAATCAATTGAAATGAATATGAGTTTGTTTGGATTAAAAATGAATTGAATATAAGCAAGTGAGTTTTAAATCACTTAAATTGAATGGAATGATATGAGAATCAAGTGAAAGCAATTGAATTAATATCGGAACCTTATTAATTGCTTATGAATATTGATTAGTATGCATTGCTTAAGTAATCCATGTGTTTAGCCATTTAAATAAGTGAAAGTGTTATGCATTTCATATATTTATAACTTACATGTTTAGATTGAGTAAGTACAGGTACTTGGAGGCCGTTTGGCTGGATTTTGATCGCGCAAATTGCTAAATAAATAAGCCGCTTACTTAAAAATGCTAAATAAAGGTACGCCTACGCAATAAAAGGATAGGAAATAAGAAATATTGTTTTTTTTTCCGACCGTGTGGTCGATGTATATATATTTATCTCTCTTGTAAAATTTCAAAAGCTCCTCCGTACAAGGGAGACTGCCAAAATTTTCCGGAAATTTTGGGAGTTGGAAAATTTTTGAAAATTTTTGATAAATTTTTGTAACGACAAATTTATTTCAAAATTGGAATTGGAAATAAAAGGGTTTTGGAGTTAGAATTGAAACCAATTGTTTTGGTAAAGTGAAAGATTAGAAAAGTGGAGTAACGAGTTTACTAAGTGGGTTTGGAGCATTCTTTCTGCTTTAGAAATTTCGGGGACGAAATTCTTTTAAGGGGGAAGGAATGTAACGATCCGGATTTTTCAACGTTCAATTTGGAGTATTTAAATGATTTTAGATATTGAAATAGAATTATAAATTGGTTTTGAATATGGAAAACTTGGGTTTATTTAATAAGATAGATCCAGAATTTAAATATAACGATTTATTGAATAATTCAACTTTTGAAGTATATAATTGAAATTTGGGTGAATTATTGAATTTTAGGCTCGATAAAATATTTTAAAGGCTTGTAAAATTTATTGATAATAATAGAAATATTAGAAGTTCTGAAATTGAATTTAAAGGTGATTTATTCAGTTTTAAAAATATATCGTTTAAATTGACGTTTAAAAATAGCCTTTCGAGATATAGTCTTGGAATTCAACGAAAACAGTTCGATTGGATCCATAATAGATTATTATTATCGGATTCCAAATTTCATAGCGTTTGGAGTTATCGTTTGATAGTACGGAATATAAACGCCTTGAAATAATTAATCGAATTTAATTTAAATAGTCGATCCAAAAAGCTATCTTCTCCATACGATCGAATTAGGACTCGAAACCTTTTCCATTGCGTTCGAATAGGGGTATAACATTATGAACGCCTAGCGGCACGCTCCGATAGGAGGTCAAGATTTTAAGTTGCATTTATCGAGACAATTTAAATTTGAATTTAATTACATATATATTTATATATATACTAGTCAATTTCAGCTGAAATTCCTTCACATCGGCACTTTTTCATTTCCCCCTCAAATCACTGCTCACCCACTCCTATACGCAACCATCTCTTCGTGTCCCCGTTATCCTTTTTAAAAATGCAAGCCGTTCAAACAATTTCAAAAGCAAGAAATAATGGCCGCAGTTAAAAATCGCGAGTACTTCCTCTTCCTCTTCCAAGTTCGAAAAAAAAGAAATTCTCAAAAAAATGGTGGAGCAGTAAAATCAAAATCGAATTCATGTTCAAAAAAATATATAAAATCAATGGTCGAACTCAATTAAGCAATGGAAATCAGATCCAATCATGGAGAGGAGCTCGCGACCTGGACGGTTAAGGCGAGCACGCGAAAGGGAGGCTCTCGCGATGGTGAGCGGTAGTGCGAGATGGAGGGAGTCATCGAGGGAAGCGCGTTGTTTGGTGGCAGCAGTGGCTCGTGATCGAAATGGTTGAGGTGGGGATTCACAAGGAATACTCGAGGTAGTTGGGATCGAGGAGGAGGAGCTATCGGTTGCGATGGCGCGTGCTCGCGTAAAGAAGGGACGGTGGTCTGAGCTGGGTGGCTGGGGTGGTTGGTTGGGGGTTTCGACGATGAGTCGTAGGAGGTAGGGAAGGCTCGAGTCGAGACAGTGGGTATATCATCTTTTTCCTATCAGTTTAAAATTTAAGCAGATATTTTCTTTCTATATAGATACAGGAAACAGAAAAGAAAAGAAAAAAATATAAAATTTCTACAGTAAAGTATGTGTATGCCGATTATTTTCTTCAATCTAACGTTTTATATATATGTATATAAATATATATATATATATATGGTTCAAACAGAAAAAAAAATATGGATAAGAAAGGAGAAAAATAGGAATTTTTAAAATGTTGGAAAATTTATATAAATTAAATTTTTATGAAATCTATATAGATGATTTTATAAATATGTATGTAGTTCCTAAAGAAAATAAATATACATTTACATGTTTTAATTTACTAGATTTATTTTAAAAATAATGGATTTGATGATTAATTTGTTCAATTAACTTATTTAATTATCTTAGTTAATAAAAGATTTTTAAAAGGAAAATTAGTTTAAAATTTAATTATTTGTTTAAATTAAATCATTGGTTAAAATTAAATCTATTAAACGGTAATTGATTGTTCGATTTGTTCGAATATTAATAAAATCATCTAATGTTTATCAAGGTCGAAAAATCGTGAAACCAAGTCGAGGTTGAAGTGGATTGCAAACAAAAATCAAAGGTGAGAATTTCTCACTCATTTGGATTCCATAGTTTAATTTAAATGATTAAATTTAAATTATTGGATGTGCCTGGTTGAATTGTAATAATTACATGTTGGATGTTATATATATAGTTATATATATATATATATATTAGTATTGGAGTGATTGATATTCCCGCATTATATAAGGGATGAGACCCTATGTGCCCCGCATAATAGCGGATGACCCTATATACCGCGATATCCCCCTCGAAGTGGATTGGTATTTTATTTGTTGACTAACATCTATGGATGCAGGGAAAACAGGTTGGAGGGATCCAACAGGATTCCTCAAAAATATTTACTGTTCATATATATATATATATACTAATATATGATATGATGGATAGATTTATATGGATTGTGTGTGAATTGAATTATAAAATGTTAAATAGCATGAGACTTGGATTTGGTGTTTTTAAATACCATAGATAATTTATTTGAAGGAATTTAAAGGGTAATTTGGAAAGAAATTATTTACATTGGAAATTGGATTTAAGCAGAGATTTGAAATTAAATTATATTAAGGGCTTGACGAGATATTGGGATTGATAAATAGTTTTGAAATAAAAATGGAATTTTATTAAGGGAAATTATAAAAATGGAAATTTAAATAAAAATTGGTTTTATAAATAGACGGGAAACTCAGGGGAGTTTATAAATCTATAAACGGGGTTTATAAATAAGAAAATGATATCGGTGGATATGTGGAAAATATAAGTTAATGGTGTGGACTTATATCGAGCAAACGGTGATAGTTTTGAAAAGAATAGTGGAATATATCTCGAATGTGGACAATGGTAAGTTGGGCGATGTGATATGAATCAAGAGGATTTATAAAGTGAATGGGTGAATATTGGAATTTCTTAAAAATAGATTTTTGTCAAGTGAATTTAAAATTGGTTTAAGTTACTATACTATTTAACTTTAAAACTATTATCTGGATTTAGAATATTCCGAAGTTAGTTATTTTAATACTAAATATTTGTTAAAATGAGTTCTAATCTTATAAATCAACTTTGAAATTTGAAATTTATTTGTAGTTAGATATGGATTATTAATACCATGTTCTAGAATTATCCAAAACCATATTTGGAAATAAAACCTTATCCTTACTTTATAGATATTTATATTTTTAAAAGTTTTTAAATTCATTTATAAACCCTTTTGAGATGGGAAGCTAAGCTTATTAAATTAAATAAGATTTAGGGGAACAATCATATAGTGTTATTATGGAAACTTAAATAAATTCCTAAAGCATAAGATAAGCGAACTTCGGGAAGGTGAAATAAAATTCACAAGGGAAGTAGGAGTGAAACTGGAATTGTAAATAAGTATAAATGGCTTTGGAAATATTAAAGGAAATCAAGTAAGGAATTCTAGGATTTATAGAATTCGTGTGAAACGGGTTGGAAATTAACAAGTAAAATTGTAAATGATTTTGATAAAAGAAAATAGGAGATAAAGGAATATTTTCAAGTGTTAAGTAACTAATGAAGTGTATAAAATATTCTAAGCATTGGGAAAAGGTTTAAATTTGTTCCGTGAGAATAAAAAGGAATTTGAAAACTATTTTCAAAATGTTGAAATATGGGAATAATATCTTGGGTAGATATTTTGAGATAAATTATTTGGGGAAAATTGTTAAGGCCTGATGGTTGCTTGTGGATGTTATTTGATAGTTAAATAACCGACAATCAATATTGGCCAATGCGCGAATCGTTTCAAAGAGACCGGGATCGGGTTTAATTATTCGAAAACCACTTCGATCCGGTTTGAACGATAATGAATGAAGACCATGAAGATGATGAAGACGGTGGTTCGGTTTGTCCAGACCCAGGGTAACTTGTATGGACGAATGCTTTTAGAACATCGTCGGGAGGACGATGAGCATTCTAAGTAGGACTCGTTCCTGAAAGGTAATCGTAGCCTTAAGCCTCATCAATCGGGAATGGCTAAAACAGGGGAGGTGCAGCAAGGCTAAGTTGTAACAACCCGCATATTTATCGATTTTATATTTAGATATTTTATTTAAATATTTCATCGTTCGTCGGATTTTGGTCCGAAAAGCTACTTTTTGCAAACAGTCGAATTGGGACTCGAGACCACCTCCATTGAGTTCAAAATGTCGTTTGCGATCTTTTTGAGTGTAAGCTTCGATATGTTTGGAGCTAGTCAAAAATTTGACCATTTGCACTTTGGGTTTGGTTTTGGGTTCAGCCCCATTGCCAACTTAACCCCCAAATCTGAACCTCTCCTCTCCACTCACTCTCACTTCCTCCTCATTTCAGTTCTAGAGCAACAATGGTGGGAGAGATGGGAAATTAGAATTCCCAAGCCCTAGTTTCCATTTGCAAATCAAGTTCTAGCTCCAAATTCAAAGAGAACCCATTGGTAAGCTTCATCTTCTTCTTCTCCAACTCTTTCTCCTTTCAATTTCAGAATTTCCTAAACCTAACTTAGGAAATATTTTTCTTTTAAAGCTTGTTGAGTTGGAATTGAAGAGTAGTTGCTCTTGCCATTGCTCCATAGCATCTTCTTCATTCGTTTGGGTTCAAAGGTGAGATTTTTATCTCACATCTAAGTCAATAATTATCTTCGATTGTTAGGTATGAATTCCTAACACTTATCCTTGTGCAATTCCTGAGTCGTTGTGGCTCGACCGATCGTTATCGATGTCGTTTGGCCATTTTTGGCCTAGGTTCAGGGAATGCCCTGAATAACAGTTTCAGCCGTCTGAACGTATGGTTCAGACGTCTGAATGGAATACTGGGAATTTTCTTCTCCCAGCATTCAGACGTCTGAATCAAAATTTCAGACGTCTGAATTGGTTCGTTTTGGACCAGAAAAGGAATAGGCTAAAAAGTGCCTATTTCAGACGTCTGAAATCTAGGATTCAGACGTCTGAATTCTGTTCTGGAAAATAGTTTATTTTCCAGATTCAGACGTCTGAATTCTTGATCTCAGACGTCTGAATCTGCTGTGTTTTGCCTAGTTGTTTTTTTTAGCTTGAATATCCAACTCTAATCAAGTCGGGTTGATTCCCTTTTAGTTGTTATCATTTATTATCGGCCACTTTGTTAAGTCGCCCGCCTTTTAACACTTAGGTCGCTTGTCTTCACTAAGTCGTACCGTTTTGACGGGGCGCTGCCCCGCACCCCGCCGTGGGCGCTGCCCCCTGGACCCCCGCGACCTGACCGGGCAGGTCGAACCCCGAATTACTCTGCGTAGGCAATCTTATCCAAAAGCCATTTAACCGAACTTCTTACTTTGATGGTTTTGAGAATTGATTTCTCTGGATTTTATTCACGTCTTCGAATGTGAACTTTTATAATTGATTGTTTCTACAATCACTTCTATGATTTGTCACTTCAAAATATAAAGGTTTTCTATACTAGTATTAAATATCAAAACTCTTTCATTAAAACGATTTCAACTCTATTTTCAATATCAAAGCTCGTTTCTTAAAAACCGTTTTCCAATCTATTAGTATATACAAACCTTTACCTCATTCGTATGAGAAAATATAATTAAACGGCTTAGCAAAACAAGTGGTATGAAACGCTTGCGTTTACTTCGTCGGTTAATTTATGGACTTGTTCGATTGAATCTCTTGTGACAATTTTCTAGTGGAGATCTACAATCTGTTCGTAAATATTTGAGTTAAGCAAGTGGTTATGGGACATGAAGCTAAACTCTTATATTTACTAGCTTAGTGTAATCGACACTTCCTTATGATCATGACGATCATTCTTGTGATTTAGACTAGCAATGTGCGATGTCTCTTTGTTCGTGTGAAGGACTGTACTTCGTTTTATTGAGCTTCGACTCAATCAGGAGGAGCTTCGGCTCAAAGTCCGCAATGGGGGACTATACCCAGTCAGGAGGAGCTTCGGCTCAATCAGGAGGAGCTTCGGCTCAAAGTCCGCAATGGGGGACTATACCCAGTCAGGAGGAGCTTCAGCTCAATCAGGAGGAGCTTCGGCTCAAAGTCCGCAATGGGGGACTATACCCAGTCAGGAGGAGCTTCGGCTCAATCAGGAGGAGCTTCGGCTCAAAGTCCGCAATGGGGGACTATACCCAGTCAGGAGGAGCTTCGGCTCAAAGTCCGCAATGGGGGACTATACCCAGTCAGGAGGAGCTTCGGCTCAATCAGGAGGAGCTTCGGCTCAAAGTCCGCAATGGGGGACTATACCCAATCAGGAGGAGCTTCGGCTCAAAGTCCGCAATGGGGGACTATACCCAGTCAGGAGGAGCTCCGGCTCATTTTTATAGGATTGGCCATCCTCTTTTATTGTGATTTCTGGATTTCTAACTATTGATTTCTGGAATTTTATGTTTCACCAGCTTTTACCGATGACATTGATGAGTATGTCATTTTATTGTGGCTTGGTGAATTAAATTAAGAATATGACATTCTTTTCTCTGTTTTGAGATTATTGAGATATTGTATGACTTTTGTGGGATTTCTAATGTATACTTATCATAGTATGACACCTTTTTGTTATCATACGTTCTATTATCATATCTCATATTCTATCTCATTTTATCTGATAATTATAGCTAGACTGATCCGTTTATTATTTTCTTCTTAAATAATACTCGGGTCAGACTGAGATTTTACAGGTGCTTCCACATGACTTCCTATCTGGAGCCATCATCCGACTTTTTGGCTAACTACTCTAGTTTAGTAGTTTTTGTTTGTATACATTTGAGATTAGACTCCTTGATGTATACATATTCTATTGTCTTGCACTTGTATCTATTCATTTGTGTTATTGTGGATCTTATTTGACCACTACTCTGATGTACACTTTCATGTGTTATATTCATATCTATTTCCGCCTTTGTGATATGAATTGTCTGTGACTGATTTGTGTTACGTTTATTTCTATATTTGTTTCCGAAGATTATATATAGCCACCGTGTGATAGCTTTGTGTCTGTATCGGTATGTCGGATTTCCTCCTTAAAAGATATGCATTCTATTCTATCTGACATAACGGTGCTCGCACAAAGAAGTTACACGGATGGTCGCTCCTCAACAGCCTTATTCTCCGCGCTAATTGACAGCACTACATCGTAGTGTTCTTGGTTAGCGTGGGTATAGAGGTGGGCGTCACATAAGTGGGTAGCACCCAATTAGTGTAAGATTTCCCCTATTTAGAGGTCCCTTTTTATTCGGCTGTGTGGCGGTTGGTCGCTCCAATCATGGGGTGATCTTATTCAGACTATCCACTAAGGGGTAGCTCCGGCCTTGTGTAGCAGGGGATCGGGAGTGGTCCTCAATACGCTGATCTAGACCAGGTACTATGACGGGCGGTACACCAGTAGCCCTGCCATTGTATGGAATCAATTCTCTAATAAGCGCTCGTACGGTTTTGAATGTGCCCAACTATGTTGGAACGTAAGATGTAAGCATTTCAGCTAGATTCTATTTTACTTTCTATAGACACTATTATAATATCAGACGGATTTGATAAAAATGTTTTGGTTATCGTAAGGTAAAAGCCCGACATGTTTATTTGTGGCGTGGTCTTACGAGATACCTTTGTTCAAAGGGTTTTTTTGAAAGTATAATAATAATCCAATTGAGTGTGATTTTCTCACGCTGGTTTTCCAGACTGACTCGGGTGTTGTTTTATTATGATGCTCGGGTCAGACCGAGTTGTACAGATTCAGGTTAAAAAGCTAAGGAGCTCAAGAGACGAGCTGGATGGCAGAGCGTACTTCCGTATTTGATTATTATTCCGCTGTGTAAGGACAAGCTATTAAATTGTCCAGGTTGACTGTTGCTCAATGTGCTTTGATGGTTGTAAGTATATAAAAATACAGATTTCTTTGTATTTAAAGTTGTTGCTATATATTATATTTTGTTCCGCTGCGACTGTGAGATTCTAATGTTGTTTTTATCTTCTTCTTCTACCTCCTCCTTCTTTTCCCTAGTTATTCGTTCTTTCGTACACTTTGGGTTGAACGAGGAAGAATTATTATCAACTCAAGGAGTACGGAACTTCGGGTCAATATAGGATGCCTACAGCTACAAGTGATTCCATTGGGATAGCGGTGTAACCATTGTGTAGCTGCAATCTATCAACCATGGCGTAATTCGAGGGGCGAGATGCCTACAGTTACAAGCATCCGCTGGGATAGCGGCGTAACCATTGTGTAACTGTGATCCATGGGGGAATGTAATTTCCGTATCTATTTTTAATGTTTTTAAGTATTTTCACTGGGTATTCTATTAAGTACTTGGAGAAGTCTAGCCTTGCACCTGATCAACGCATGGCTAGAGCCTGCAAGAACGAGGATAAACTTGTTAAAACATTGAGTTATAAAAATATTTTGATAAAGTATATTATAAATATATTTTAAAGTTAATGATTATTGATTTATTAAAGATGTTCAAAAAGTATTTTTGAAATTTAAAACAAATAAATTTATAAATAATGGATTTAAGGTTTTCAATAATCCTTTTTAAATATAAGTAATGATGTAAATAATTATTTTCAAATAGTTTACATATATTTATAAAGATTTTATTTAAGATTTTTAAATGAAGCAAGAAATTTTACGGATGAATTTTGTAAAGTATTAAAGTATTAAAGATGATTGATTTGCAAATGAAGTTTCAAATAAATATTTCGAGTAAAGTTATATGAGTTTCTTTGAATGTATAATTTTAAAGATATTAAATGATTTGGGAAATTTATTTTAGTAATATGCTTGAAAAATAAATTGGTATTGCTATTTTTGAAGTATGTTTTTGAAATATTTACACGATTTCGAAATACTAATAGTTGTATATGATATATTTGTTTGATAGAAAGTGAAATTTTATAAATATTGATTGCAAAATAGGATTTATAAACAAAATGAATTTAATTGGAAATTTGAGAACTCAAGTTCCGGGATTTTGAAATTGTTTTTCAAGTGACTTTGAAATATAATACTAGTATTGTTTGGAAGTATTTTGGATAATTATTCTCAAATGTGATTTGAAAGAAATGTTTTAAAAGAATTTTTAAAAGGAAAATAAGTTATGTACTCTCCTCTTTTGTCGCTGGAAAATAATTTCGGTGATGGGTGCACGCATCATCGATGTTCATTTTCGAGTTTCAAAGTGGGAAGACCGTTGTAGTAGTTTTACTGCACATTAGGTTTGATAAACAAATCCTAATTTTGGATTTCTAAATATGATTTGATATATAAAATCTATGAGTATATATATATACTAGTGTGAACCCGTGCTTCGCACACGGTTATTTGTAGAAAGATTGATCTACGACGTAAATTCAACTAAGAAAAGAGTGACTACTTACAAAAAATCTATATAAAATTGCCAAAAGTAATTGAAGGTTCTTTAATTCTATGAAAAATTACATTTATTATTCATAATAATATCTATATAAGAATCTTTTATCGTGCGGTTACTATACAGTTATTACTTTTAGCATATTTGAAAGGAACTTTTTTGAATTATACAATTATGGTTGCCTTTGAATATTGTAATTGCATTATGTAATAAAGTAATAATTTTGATTGTATTTGATAGTTTATTCAAACTTAATGCAGTTACAATTTAAACCTATAAAAAATGGTGTAATAATTTATAGGCATTTTTTGAATTAATTTAACTACATTAGAATTTTTTAACTTCGTTTACTATTGATGATTTGACTATATTTGATAATTTTATTCAATTTTAAAGCAGTTATAAATTAATTAAATTAAGAAAATGCGGTTATAATTTACTATAAAGTTTTGGATTAATTTAACTACATTTGAAGATTTTTAACCACATTTATCTGATGTAGTAATAATTTTGGCTACATTTCATAAATTTATTCAATCTTAATACAATTAAAATTTAACTACAATAAGAAAATGCGGTTATAATTTAATGACAATTTTGAATTATGCATGGTAGTAATTGAATATTTCAACTATATTTATGTGATGCAGTAATAATTTTGGTTGTACTCGATGATTTATTCGAGCTTATTGCAGTTATAATTTAAATGCATTAAGCAAAAGCGGTTATTATTTTACAGTATTTTTTGAATTAAGCAATTATTATTGCATTTGAATATTTTAACTGCATTTGTGTGATGCAATACTAATTTTGGCTGTAGTAGATGATTTTATTTGGTGTTAATGATAGTAATCTAACTGCATTATAAACATGTAGTTATAATTTTAAATGCACACCAAATATGAATTGACATTAACTGCATATTTATTAATTTTATACATGCTGATTTGAATGATGCAATTATAGTTGCATTTTGATTGATGCAGTTATAAATACAATACCTATGAAAGACTACAATTTTTCAAAAAAAAATCAACAACTGAATATTTGCATGTGAATAACACATATCGTTTAAAAGACCATAAATATGTTGATTTAACGGTGAAAACTGTTTCTCAATCTGATGTTTCAAAGTACCTAAATTAACAAAGATTAAGGTAAAAGAAGTTCATAATATTCAAACCAAAGGAACTACCAAAATAAAAATAGTCTTCTTCCCTTGATAACATTTAAAAATAATGTCCGTATTAATAACTAAAAAGATTGCAATTAGCACATATCACAACTAACATTTACAATCTTACACTTCAAAAGTAAATCACATCATTTTTTCATGCAAATCTATTAGCAAAACAGCCAAATCATATTTACACGCCTTCCAAATAATTGTTACCTGACATGCCACATCACCCTGTACTTGTCATCATTTTCTCTTCTCCTTCGGTGTTCAATATCTCAACACAATTTGCATGAAATTTCAAGCTTGGGAACTATGGAAAATCTCTTTTTCAACTATTTTTTACAACCTCCTAAATAATTTGAAACAAAGTTTAGCAAAAATTAATAGAATAAACAAAAAAAAAGTATAAAATGCATGGATCTATAATTTCTTTTGGTAAGGTAGAAAAGGAAAAACTAAATTAATTCAAGATGATTCACATAAATCTAGGAAAATGGTGGAAACAGATTTGTGTAATAAATTCCCTAACATGTATGAATAAAATACATCTGGTGTTATATTGACACATGTACCTTAGTTAAGAATATTAGTAGGATGAACTGTTATGCCCTTGATTTTCATAGCCAAATAAAAAGTCTTTGAAAACTTGGTATCATCTTTTGCACCATTTTGATTCAAGTCTAACGGGAAAATAACATTGAATTCCAACTGCTAAATATTGAGTTGTAAACTAAGTTAGAAGAGTAATAAAATATGATTAGAAGCAGTACTTTTATTGACTTTGGAATTGAAAATTGCTTAACATGGAAAATAGTATCACCATCCAATTCATGGAGCATGGAGAATGATGTATATAAAGCACCTATCATTGAAGTTCACATTGTTGCACACTTAAATATTATGTTCAGAAAAGTTTTATATTTCCAAGTAGAGCCAAAAAGTGTGCAGCAATCCAAGCACTATAGGTAGCCAAATTTAACAGAGAACAACAATTTTGTTTATAACAAAAAGTGGTTGAACTAAGTCTTGTGTTAGGTAATGGATAATGATTTTAATTGTACAACATAGTGCATTTAGCCAGGTTACCACAAATGAATGAACTACGTTGAGTAGGGAAAAACTATGATAAATATTTAGGACGCGGAAGTTTAATATTTAATTTTAGTACAGTGATCTGATTGGAATCAAAAATTAAAACAACAACAGAATAAAATAACTGCACTTTTAATACATTTGTTCCCCTGTCAGCTGATGCTACATTACAGATGCAATCTTGGTTTGATCAACCATGACTGCAAAATTTCAAAACATAAACGGTTTGTCTTAGTTTAAGAACAGTAACCAACATTTTTTGTCTTGGAGCTGTACTTGTAATATTTTGTGTCAATAATGCTGCTACCATCTCCTCAACATGGCTGTTATCGTGTTGTGCCTTCTCACTTCTCAGATTAAGTAGTTCAAGTTTTCTTCTTGGATGTTGTATACCATTTATCGATTTGCTATTGCCGCCCGATCCAGTTCAGATTCATTCATGCTATACCTCGCTACACAGTCCAGTTACTCATGGACTCATGCCTCCTCTAAAATTTGGAGAATAAACATCATAGACATAGTATTAAACCGAATCATACATAAACTATATAAACATGTCAAATTAAAAAATCAAATCTACTTAGACCAAAAAAAAGATTAACGAATAAGTGAATAACAGATTCAAATTAAAAAGATAAGAACAGTTGTAGGTACACTGAATTTGTAGTTTTACAATTAACTCTGATTTTCAGTAGAATGATAATTACTCTTCATTTCATGCCATAAATAATAATAAAGGTATTGAAAATACATAAGAAAAAAAATTATAAACAAAAGGATTAACTAACCAATCCAGTATTGGTTGGATAGTGATGACAAATGTCAGCAATAACAAAAGTAAAGTGTCAAATATTTTTTTGTTAAAGAGATTATAATTGAATATAGAGATGATTGTAATATAATTGGTATATAATGCAAACAATTGGGTAAACTTCAGTTATCATTTCAACTTCTTAAGTGCATAACACTTTAAGAAAATGCTTTAAATATCATTTAAAACTGAACGTAAGGCCATGGATAACTTCAACTGGTATAATATAAAGAGAGAATAATGGCCATGGAAAGTTCAATGGCGGTAACAACTATACAAAATAATACAGCTATAATAATGATGTACTATGTACATAAAATGACAGTTAAATTAAATACCTTGTGATCGTTTAAACTCATTTCCTTTACTTGTAGTGGACATGGTTGTAAGACTATCAGTATCATCTTTACTCTGACGAAGCATTTTAAGCACATCGTCAAATCGATCAGTCATGCCAGCCATTCTGGTGCATGACACACAAAGTACATATGAGTCCAAAACAATTTATTTTATAGTTCCAAAAATATTGCTTTCAACGAACATACCATCTCAAGTAAGAGTGTGTATGTGTGCATGCATATACATACACATATACATATATAAATGTATATGTGTATGTATAGCTCTTAGGTATATTCTATATTGAATAGGCATAGGGCTGTCAACGGATGCTTTCGGATGCGGATAGTGCCATATCTGCATCCGCATCCGCGGATACGGACGGATATCGTATAATTATACTATTCATTAATGACTAATAAATCAAGAATTATAAAAAGAAAATTTTAGTTTAACATAAATATTTTTCAATTCCAATTGTGAAAGTGTTAAAAATTAACAAATATAATGATAATAAATAGTTTCGAGCAGCTAAAAAGCATTAGGTGCATATAATATAAACTACCAACTTAATAAAATAATAAACAAATATCTTTCACTGTACTAAAATATACATAATTTGAACTATAATCTTGACAAAAACCGGATGGATAATTTTCGGATGCGGATGTCTACTTATCTGCATCCGCATCCGTTTTTTCGGATATCGGATATTTATCCGCTTTTCGAATACGGATGCGGACGGGTTTCGGATTTTTCGGGTATCCATTGACAGCCCTAAATAGGCATGGCCCAAAAACAACAACATAAATATTATGTCCATATGGATCATGTAAGGCATGCACATTTGTTCCTAAACAAAAAAACAAACAAAAAACCTACTTTGTTTTATATGCAGCTGCACGTACTTACAGTTTAAAAACCAAATACTGGTGCATTCAATCTCAATCCAATATTTACGCATAGGGTAAAGTTTAGACTTTCCTCCTTAAACTTTTAATCACAACCTTCATTTTAGCACTTGCTTGGTTGCATCTTTGATAACTTGTTTCAAGTACGCTAGCCATTGGATATCGAAATGAGGCTTATCATTTGGTTATATTAGGATTTAAGTACAGTGCAAAATCCTGAATAACAAAAGAGCCTAACCGATAGCTTTTCCAAGGTAACATGTACTTGAAGCAGAAAACCATTTAAGA
Source organism: Allium fistulosum (assembly GCA_030737815.1). Classification (NCBI taxonomy): domain Eukaryota; kingdom Viridiplantae; phylum Streptophyta; class Magnoliopsida; order Asparagales; family Amaryllidaceae; genus Allium; species Allium fistulosum. The sequence continues at coordinate 1,038,978,704 of CM060902.1, read as the reverse complement.
AGACTCAAGTCGTAATTTTAGGATGTAGGAAATAACTAATGGTACCTACATACAATTGGATCATGAATATAACTGGGACAGAAAGTGGTTTAACATCATGTATATTAGGGAATGAAAAGAAAATTTAAAGTAGACTTACAAATGAATAGGTAAAACTGTTTAGTCCTACAAATTAATTCACTGTTTGACCCTACTAAAATAAGTTGACCGTGGATATTAAAGATCTAAAGACAAATAAAATTTTCAATTTGCCTAATAAGGAAAAGTGTGAATGCAGGTCATGAGAGTTAGTGAGGATGGCGTATGATATAGTATTTCGTAGTCAATTAAATTTTCAATTGAATAAAGCACTTTCTGTTGAACGAAGCCAAACCTATTCTACTAATGATGCATGTTGTTTCCTCATTAATAATCCAAGCATTGAAGTTGTTACAAAGTTGCTCTTAGGTGGGTAAAGTTAAACAAAGATGACTTGTCTGATTTATATTAATTAGTGCGAAAATCAAGAATGTTTAATTATAATTTAGAAACACTAAACAAAAAATTAAGCTTACTGTTTATATTATAACAATTGAATAATCCAAGTTCTTTTTCAATTGAATTAGCATACTTAAACCTTATTTAGTGTATCTACTTCAGGTTAGGCCAAATTTGATATGAAAAAATGAAGATTTTTAAAAAAATCATAGAAGTCGATATGCCATATCGTTGCATCTATCACGACAATAAATTAATATTGATTTCCCATAAGAACAATTAAATGGTTATAGTCAAGTTTTGTTTAAAATACAATTATCATGACAGTAGTAATTAATATTAATGTTATTCACCTTATTGACATCATTTAATATGTAACCAACCTTTAAAATGGAAATTGGATGAATTCACCAAATGGAGAACCAACCATCACGTTAAAAATAATGGAGGCAAATTTGCTTCATATATAATTTAATAATTTGAAATGTAGATGCGAAGTTTTGTCAGATGTTAAATTTGCTATGTCATAAAATACGGAGGGGATTTCAATTTATAAGAAAGAGGATATATATATACACACTTGCCACGTGAGCTAGCGGTCTTTGATCGTACTTTGAAAATTTTAACTACTTTATTACTTTATGCGTATAAATATACGAAATTAGATTTATAATATTAACTCTTGACATAACATAAGCAATACATACAACTCAAGTTTTCGCATTATGGACACAAAACTGCAATTAACTTTAAGTTATTTCAATCGATGTAATTCAACATTAGCTCGTCACTATAATTTAAATTGCACACACCAACATTTAAAACAATGATACCAATAGCTATATATTATCATTTGGTTAATGACCATCCGTAAAAAATGGGCTTGGTCATAGTCTATGGTTTTAGAAGTAAGTTCATTGCAAAAAAAAAACTACCCAAAATGGTTTCTATGCTAATTTATATTAGAACTTATAAGGATAAATATAATAGAACTTTCAATTCATTTATCTTTTCATTTAGCCTTGACATTGGTTTTCAAGACTCATTTAGATGCTATGTTGATGACTACAACCTGTAACATAAGAGTGATACAATGAGCTGTTGATTCATAACTAAAGAATGAGAGCGATTTTCGTAATAGTTAACAAAGCTGCAATAGGTAAAAACTTCTTTAGTTGCTCTTTGATTGACAATTCTTTTCACATATTTGCATGCTACAGGTTCTTGCATAATATGATTACTTATTTATCTAATTCTAAAATACAATTTCATCATGCAACCATGACAACTGTAACAATGTGTGATGCACAGTTGACGAAGCTGAAGGCCAACTAAAATATTATCACAGGATGACAATGATAATTTAACTACAGATCAAAAGTTCATCTTGCATATGCATTAAGAGTGATTTTGTCAGTTTTAGGTCCTGTTAGGCAAAGAGAAGTACACATTCAATCAATAACTAGACAAAATCAAACACTAAAATTCGTTTAAATAAAGCACTATTTATTATATTAATAAAAGGCAATCTAGAATAGATCATTTGAATCCAACCCAAAAAAAGTGTAACTAAAGATTAGTAACAATTGTTGAATTCGTAATCATAAACTTCACTTGAAAAAAGTCCATAACATGAGTATATCATGGTTTGAAGCCAGGTCAGTGTAAACCTACTAAAATATGAAGTAAAAAGGTACAACCATATGGCAGAAAAAAAATTGCTAGTCCATAAGCATACATGTATCTGTCTTTTTTTGTGATGCTAATTTAGTAACTAATTGTAGTTGACACAAAAAAAAAACATTAAAACTTTATGACTTATTTAAAACATAGTACAAAAATATGCCACATTTTCACTGTGGCAGCATATTATGTTTGCGCAATTTGAAATTGAGCAAGCACAAATTTAAATAAACAATTTTTACATGCCTACTTGAGCATTTTCAAATAGCGCAAGTACAAACTACAAATTTGTGTTTGCACACTTCACATCGTGCAAGAAAAAATCCCGACTTGGTGAAAATCATTTGAAAATCAAACCTATTTTTGTAATTAGTGTGGAATTAAGCCTGAAGATGTAACGACCCTGAATTTTTGATATTGGAAATCAGGATATTTAATTGATTTTAAATATCTGGATTTCAGTTTAATTTGAAATTCGAGATATCAGAATGAATTTGGCGATTTAATTATTGAATTTAATCGTTAAATCTGGGTAAAAATTTGAATCTTCAGTTTAAGCTGATTAAAAATATTTTCAAGGCTTAGAAAATTTATATTGATAATACTGAAGATAATGTGTAACAACCCGCATATTTATCGATTTTATATTTAAATATTTTATCGTTAGTCGGATGTTAGTCCGAAAAGCTACTTTTTGCATACAGTCAAATTAGGACTCGAGACCACCTCCATTGAGTTCAAAATGATGTTTGCGATCTTTTTTAGTGTAAACTTCGATATGTTTGGAGATAGTGAAATTTTTGTCACTTTTTGCTTTGAGCTTTTGGTTTGGGCTGAACCACTTCTAAGTCAGTCCCAACCCCCTCTCCTCTTCATTAATTCCTTCTTCATTTTCCTAACACTTAAAGCTTCTTCAAAAATGGTGGAGGGAATGAGAAATTAAAACTCCAAAGCTCTTGTTCATTTGCAAATCCAACAACTAACTCCAAATTCAAAGTGAAGACATTGGATTCAAGCTCCTCCCATTACTTTTAAGCTTCTCCACCATCAATTTCGTGAAAAAGGTGAGATTTTTATCTCACATTCTTGCCTAAAACTGTCATTGGATTGTTGGGAATGATTCCCTATCACTTGAGCACATGCATTTGCATTTGGTTTGGATTGAATTGGTGAAAAACCCAATTTTTAGTGTTTTGGCAAAATTCTGGGCTTAGGTCATTCGGCCTTGGAGAAGACAGGCCTGCAAATTGCTCGTTCTGGGCTTAGGTCGCTCGCCTGCAGTTAGGTCGTTCGAGTATGTTAGGTCGCTCCACGTGCTATTTCGACATGTTAGGTCGCTCGCCTCGATAGGTCGCTTGGTCTTTATTTCGTTAGGTCGTTTATGCCTTAGGTCGCCCGGCCTAGATAAGTCGCACCAACCTACTGCTCTTAGCTCGCATCATCTTTAGGTCGTTAGACCTTATTTCTTTAGGTCGTTAGGCCTTACTTCCATTAGGTCGCTCGACCTCACCACCTTAGGTCGCTTGAACCCAAGGTCGCATTACCTATAGGTCGCTCGCCCTATTGCCTTTACAAGTCGCTCGACCTGTTTTCCCTTTAGGTCGCTCGCCTTTTTATACTTAGGTCGTTGGACCAGTTTCGTTAGGTCGCTCGGCATGGGCAACCATGTTAGGTCGCTCACCACTTTAGGTCGCAACGTTTCGGCCTGCTTTAACTCCTTAGGTCGTTCCAATACCTTACTCGACCACATTTTAGGTCGCTCATCCCTTAAACTGCTATCATGTTAGGTCGCCTGACCTAGCTCGCAAGCAATTAAGTCGCTCAGCCTCACTTTCTTAAGTCGCTCGGCCTGCTTGTATTCCTTAGCTCGGCCACGTTAGGTCACAGGAGTGTTTCTACTTTGATGATTTTGGAATTGATTTCTTTGGACTTTACTCACGACTTCGAATGTGAATTTTTGTGATTCGATTTGCTTTAGCAAACGTTTTGTGGTTTGTCACTTTAAAAATATGAAGGTTTCAATACTAGTAGTAAATATCAAAACTCTTTTATCAACTCGATTTCAACACTATTTTATTACAAAACTCTTTTCCTCAAACCGTTTTCCAATCTACTAGTATATACAAGCCTTTACTTCACTCGGATGAGAAATCTAATTAAACGGCTTAGTAAAACGAGTGGTATGAAACGCTTGCGTTCACTTCGTCGGTTAATTCTTGGACTTGTTCGATTGAACCTCCTGTGACAATTTTCTAGTGAAGATTCACAGCTTGTTCGTAAATATTTAAGTTAAGCAAGTGGTTATGGGACATGAAGCTAAACTCATATATTTACTAGCTTGGTGTGATTGACACTTCTTGATGATCATGATGATCATTTTTGTGATTTAGACTAGCAATTGTGTGATGTCTCTTTGTCTACGAGGGAGACTAAACCCCGTTTGTGTGATGTTTTAACATCACATATGTGGGGTAGCGCCTCATGGTCTTTGGGCCGTTCGTGTGTCAAAAATTAATGGATAGCTTCCATGAGATAGCTTCTCGTTTGTGTGATACATATGTTGGTGAGCTTTAATGCTCCCGTTCGTGTGATAGGCCTTCCCCCTTTTTATGTGATTTCTGGATTTCGTGTGTTGATTTCTGGAATTTGTGCTTCACCAATTTTCATGATTTTCATTGATATGTTTATCAATTTTTGTGCATTGGTGAATTCGTGTGTCATTTCCCTTTTGTGGATTTGTATCTTTGAGAAGATTCTTGTGATATTGATTAATCTCTTGTTGATTATCATTTACATACTTATAGTAGTATGCCACTATGGTTATTATATGTTTGTGCCATATCTTTTATTCTATATCATGTCATTTGATATTTATAGCTAGACTGATCCGTTTATTATTTTCTTATGAAATAATACTCGGGTCAGACCGAGATGTTACAGGTGCTTCTGCTTGACTTCTCCCCTGGGATTCATTACTCTGACTTTTGGCTAACTACTTAGATTAGTAGTTTTTGTTGTATACATTTGAGATATCGACTCATAGATGTATTCTTTTGTATAGCACATGTTGCTATTCTTTTGTATTATCGTGGATCTTTCTGACCACTACTCTGATGTACACTTTCATGTGTTATATATATATATATATTCATATCTTTTTCCGCCTCTGTGATATGGATGTATGTGACTGATTTGTGTTATGTTTATTTCTATATTTGTTTCCGAAGATTATATATAGCCATTGTGTGATAGCTTTGAGTTTGTATCGGTATGTCGGATTTCCTCCTTAAATGAAATGCATGTTTTACTATCTGACATATCGGTGCTCGCACAAAGAAGTTACACGGATGGTCGCTCCTCAACAGCCTTATTCTCCATGCTAGTCGACAGCATTACACAGTAGTGTTCTTGGCTAGCGTGGGCATAGAGGTGGGGCGTCACAGCTTGGTATCAGAGCCAAACTTCGTAACAATGTAGAATAACTTAACAAGGATCATCGTCCTAAGTCCAACTTAGGAGTCGTGCCTTAGGATTTATGTCGAGTCTTCGAACCGACTCATCCTATTTCCTTTTATGTATCCTTGTTTTATCTATCAAGATTTGCTTGATATTTATTTGGAGAATAACTTTTCTTCTTCTCTCTTTCTTAAAGAAGAGAATGTCTAGACCAGGCCGTCCCAGAGACGGACCATCTACTATTACTCCCCAGGATGGAGTTTTTATGACCGCTCAACAGCTTCTTGATTTAGTAAAGAATGCTCAAGCAGCTGGTCCTAATCAGGAATCTACTCATCCTAAGTCTGGATTTGCACGCTTGTGCAACGATTATACCAACTTGGGTGGGAAACCATTCAAAGGTTCCGAAACTATTATTGAAGTCCAGGCTTGGTTAAGAACATGCCATCGAATCTTTTCTCGCATGAATCTTATCGATCTTCACCGTGTTCAGGTGGCCTCCAGTATGCTCCAAGAAAGAGCATTGGACTGGTACAAACTTCTTATTTCTGAAATTAATGAAGCGGATCTCACCTGGGAGCAATTCCGGGAACGCTTCGAATTAAAATTCGTACCAGAAGCAGAGAAAGTGACATTGGCTCGACGTTTCATAGACCTTGTTCAAGGTGAATCCTCTGTGACAGATTATGTCGCATCCTTCGAGTCACTGTCTAAATATGGGGTTGAATACATCAACACCCCATTGAAGAAGAACCAAAGATTTGTCTATGGCTTAAACAAAAATCTCAAGAAGCCATTACTTCTAAAATTAGAAGTTCCTTTCGATCAACTCATTGATATCGCTCTTCGTCTTGAAGAGGCGGATAGGGAAAGTGACGTTGAAGTGGTGGGTGCCAAACCAAACTTCAACAACAAGAAAAGGCCTAACAAGTTCAAAGGTCCTTATCCCAACAAAAAGGGTAAGAAAGCAACTCCTGCTGCAAAGACACTTTCCCCTAGTGATGGGAAATGCTTCAACTGTGGTGCTAGGGGCCATTTTGCAAACAAGTGTTCGAAGCCCCGTTCTTGTCGTTATTGTAAAAGTTCAGATCATTATATACATCTGTGCCCTAAGCTTCAAGGCAAGGAGGGAAAGTTAAACGTTGCTCAAGCCCCTGGCAACACATCTCGCGGTCAAGGTACGTCTCATTCTATTCTTGATGGCATCATTATATTTCATGATCAACCTATTGGAGTTCTCTTTGATACGGGTGCATCCCATTCTTTTATATCAAAGGAACTTGTCGATACTTTTTCTTTAAGTATTGATGCTTTAATGACTTCTTTAAGAATTGCGAATCCGGTTGGTGGATCCGCAACTCTTAGTTTGCTTTGTAGAGATGTCGAGATTATTTTGTGTGATTTTTCTTTCCTAGCCGATTTGCATGTCATGCGTTACTTAGGCTTTGGAATGATTTTGGGTATGGATTGGCTTAACCGTTATGAAGCTCATATCCTATGTCCTGAGCGGACTATTTATCTTCGACATCCACCATCTGTTAAGCAGATTTCTATTGTTCTTAAAGATTCGGATTCCACTTTGACGGCATCTTTATATTCTCTAAATCCTCTTGATGATGACAATGATGATGAGGAAGATGTCATTTCCCTTATTCACGTCGTCCGTGAATTTTCCGACATATTTGAGCCCGTTTTAGGATTACCACCTAAGCGAGCAATTGAGTTCAAAATTAATCTTATCCCTGGAGCTCAACCTATTAATCGTCCTCCTTATCGCATGTCTAATAAGGAGAATGAGGAGATGCGCAAACAACTATCTGAATTAGAGACGAAGCAATTTATTCGCTCTAGTTCCTCACCTTGGGGAGCTTTAGCAATTTTCGTAAAGAAATCTGATGGTACTCTTAGGTTTTGCGTCGACTACCACAAGCTTAATGATCTTACTATTAAGAATAAATATCCATTACCCCGGATTGATGATCTATTTGATCAACTGAGTGGTGCTAGAGTCTTTTCACAATTGGACTTGGCTACCGGTTTCCATCAGCTTCGTATTGCAGAGGATAGTATTTCTTTGACTTTGTTCCATACACGTTATGGATCTTATGAGTGGCTAGTTATGCCATTTGGTTTAACGAATGCTCCGGCTTATTTCGTTGACCTTATGAATCGAGTTTTCAAAGGTTTCCTCGATCGGTTTGTTCCCATCTTTATTGATGATATTCTTGTGTATTCTAAAACCGAGGAGGAACATGAAAAACATCTTCGGATTGTATTGGAAACTCTTAGGAGTAATCAATTAAAAGCCAAATTTTCTAAATGCCACTTTTGGCAATCTAGTGTGAAGTTCCTCGGTCATATTATTTCCGAATTTGGAATATCAGTGGATCCTTCTAAGATTGAAGCGATTCAAAATTGGAAGAGACCGGAGAGTGTCACGGAAATCCGTAGCTTCCTTGGATTGGCGGGTTATTACCGTCGTTTTATCAAAGACTTTTCTAAAATTGCCGTGCCTCTTACTGGCTTAACAAAGAAAGGTGTTAAATACATTTGGTCGAACAAATGTGAAACTTCTTGTCAGAAATTAAAAGAACTCCTTTCTGATGCTCCAATTCTTGTTATTCCCGAAGGGAATCAAGATTTTGTTGTTTATACCGATGCTAGTCGCGTTGGTTTGGGTGTCGTTCTTATGGAAAAAGAACGTGTTATTGCTTATGCTTCTAGGCAATTGAAGCTGGCTGAGACTAGATATGCCACACGTGATTTAGAGCTCGCGGCTATCAGTTTCGCCCTTCGAATTTGGAGACATTATCTTTTGGGAGAGAAATTTGTACTTTATACTGATCATAAGTCTTTGAAATATTTATTCTCTCAAAAGGAACTTAATTTGCGTCAACAGCGTTGGCTCGAATTCCTTGCCTCTTATGATCTGGATATTCTTTATACTCCCGGAAAGGGAAATCGAGTTGCCGATGCACTTAGTCGCAAGCAACAAGCGGTTGTTTCCATGATGATATCCGAATGGAACGATCTCAAAGTTTTATCCACTTGTGAAATTCAAGATCGTGTCTCCGATTTATGTTCATCACTTGTTTTATGTAGCCTTGAGGCTCATCCTTCTCTTTTAGACCGCATTCTTGAAGCTCAAAAGCTAGTTCCCGAATAGGCTCTTCTTGGCCAAAATATTAAGGATAAAGCTGATATTGAAGGTTTGAAAGACTTTGATATTGATTCTCGTGGCGGCATTCGAAAATTTGGTAGACTTATCGTACCAAATATTAGTGATCTTCGTAAAGATATTCTAGAAGATTCTCATCGTTCCAAGTATTCCATTCATCCCGATAGTAGTAAAATGTACGCGGATATGAAGCGACTTTATTATTGGGAGGGAATGAAATCTGATGTTGCTAACTTTCTTAAGTGTTGCATGACTTGCCAACTTGTCAAGGCCGAACATCAAAGGCCCGGTGGGTTATTGCAACCTTTGGAAATTCCAATTTGGAAGTGGGATCAAATTTCCATGGATTTTATTGATGGCCTTCCCCGTTCTTGTTCGGGTCATGATAGCTTATGGGTGATCGTTGATAGACTTACTAAATCCGCCCATTTTATTCTCGTTCGGTCGAACCGAACCGTTCCTCTTCTGGCCAAAGTCTTTATCAAAGAAATTGTTAAATTACATGGAGTTCCTACTTCTATAGTTAGTGATCGTGATCCATTGTTTACTAGTGGATTCTGGAAGAGTCTTCAAAAAGATTTGGGAACGAAGCTTAATTTTAGCACCGCTTATCACCCCCAGTCTGATGGACAAACTGAGCGTGTGAATCAAACTCTTGAAGATCTTCTTCGTTCTTGTGTGCTTGATTTTAGTGGAAGTTGGGAAGATCATATTTCACTCGTTGAATTTTCCTATAATAACAGCTTCCAAGCTAGTATTGGTATGGCACCTTTCGAGGCACTCTATGGAAGGCCATGTCGATCTCCTTCTTGTTGGCTTGAGGCCGGTGAGACGCTGGTTTTAGGTTCAGATTTTATTCATGATTCCATAGAAAAGATTGAACTTATTCGACATAGGATGAAAGAAGCCCAAAGCAGACAAAAATCCTATGCCGATAACCGAAGAAGAAAATTAGAATTTTCTGTGGGAGATCTTGTATTTATTCGTGTTTCACCTATGAAGGGTGTTGTACGTTTCAGTCGATCGGGAAAGTTAGCGCCTCGATATATTGGGCCATTTCCTATCACTGAACGTATTGGTTCCATGGCTTATCGCCTTTCATTACCGGCTCAGTTTTCTGCCATGCATGACGTATTTCACGTTTCTCAATTACGGAAGTGCCTTCGGGATTCCGATTCTATTCTTGAGCTCGGTGTAGTGGAAGAGATTGAAGTTTCGCCTAATTTAACTTATGAGCAGCATCCTATTCGAATTATTGCTTCGGAGGTCAAACGACTTCGAAATAAAGATGTTCCGCTTGTTAAAGTTCAATGGTCCTCAAATCCTAAGGATTTCTCTTGGGAATCTAGAGAATTCATCGAGCGTACACATCCGGACCTACTTACTCATGCTCTTTGAGGTAAACTTCTTATTTCAAATTTCTTTTGTGTTAATATGCTTTTATGGTTGTTACTTTTTATTTCCATCGTATATATTGCGAGGACGCAATTTCTTTAAGGAGGGGAGTCTGTAACAACCCGCATATTTATCGATTTTATATTTAAATATTTTATTTAAATATTTTATCGTTAGTCGGATGTTAGTCCGAAAAGATACTTTTTGCATACGGTCAAATTAGGACTCGAGACCACCTCCATTGAGTTCAAAATGACGTTTGCGATCTTTTTGAGTGTATACTTCGATATGTTTGGAGATAGTGAAATTTTCGTCACTTTTTGCTTTGAGCTTTTGGTTTGGGCTGAACCACTTCTAAGTCAGTCCCAACCCCCTCTCCTCTTCATTAATTCCTTCTTCATTTTCCTAACACTTAAAGCTTCTTCAAAAATGGTGGAGGGAATGAGAAATTAAAACTCCAAAGCTCTTGTTCATTTGCAAATCCAATAACTAACTCCAAATTCAAAGTGAAGACATTGGATTCAAGCTCCTCCCATTATTTTAAGCTTCTCCACCATCAATTTCGTGAAAAAGATGAGATTTTTATCTCACATTCTTGCCTATAACTGTCATTGGATTGTTGGGAATGATTCCCTATCACTTGAGCACATGCATTTGCATTTGGTTTGGATTGAATTGGTGAAAAACCCAATTTTTAGTGTTTTGGCAAAATTCTGGGCTTAGGTCGTTCGGCCTTGGAGAAGACAGGCCTGCAAATTGCTCGTTCTGGGCTTAGGTCGCTCGCATGCAGTTAGGTCGTTCGAGTATGTTAGGTCGCTCGCCTCGATAGGTCGCTTGGTCTTTATTTCGTTAGGTCGCTTATGCCTTAGGTCGCCCGGCCTAGATAAGTCGCACCAACCTACTTCTCTTAGCTCGCATCATCTTTAGGTCGTTAGACCTTATTTCTTTAGGTCGTTAGGCCTTACTTCCATTAGGTCGCTCGACCTCACCACCTTAGGTCGCTTGAACCCAAGGTCGCATTACCTATAGGTCGCTCGCCCTATTGCCTTTACAAGTCGCTCGACCTGTTTTCCCTTTAGGTCGCTCGCCTTTTTATACTTAGGTCGTTGGACCAGTTTCGTTAGGTCGCTCGGCATGGGCAACCATGTTAGGTCGCTCACCACTTTAGGTCGCAATGTTTCAGCCTGCTTTAACTCCTTAGGTCGTTCCAATACCTTACTTGACCACATTTTAGGTCGCTCGCCCCTTAAACCGCTATCATGTTAGGTCGCCTGACCTAGCTCGCAAGCAATTAAGTCGCTTAGCCTGACTTTCTTAAGTCACTCGGCCTGTGACGACCGCCCATGACCCTTGCACCGAATCTAGAGAAAGTGCGCTGAAAAGTGTGCCACGCGACCATGGACGATTGTCAGGGTAGATTAAAACAACAGAATCTATCGTATTACTCACAGCGCATGGACAAAATACAATAGAACATATGTATAGTGAAGCTTTACAGAACAAAATGACATCATATAAAACTCCATAATAGTTGAATACAAGCATCCAAATAGCCAATACATCAAGCCTCACTACATGACACTCAGAGAATACAAAACAGCGGAACATCCAGTACATATAATAAGAAGATAATATGCAACCCTCCAGCTCGTCTTCGATATCAGCATCGTGAGAAGAGAACAGCACCTGTCACCTGCTACCTAGTCTGCCCGTCCCAAAAATGGACGAACAGCCCAAGGCAATAAGAATTAAAAACATAAAGCCTTGAGTCAGACAACAGTCTTAGTGAGCAGTAAATTAACTAACAACATACCAAAAGAGCATAAAGGAAAAGAAATAGGAATACAACCCTTCCACTCCAACCTCATTCTACAGTGATAGCCCCCAGACACACACTAAGCAGAAGCAACACAACAGAGCATACAATTTAAAGTAAAGTAATAATCATTCGAGTCAAGGGCGATGTTTTCTAAGTACCAAGGCCTAAATCAGATAAGCACCCAGAAAATACCGCTCTTGAGTCCGAATGACGATACAACCAAACATCCATGACTCTGGCTATCACTGTTATCATTGCTTCGATATCACCGTTAATTGAATGACCGGCACATTCTTTCAGCCGTCCGTCAAGGGCTAATGGAAACCCCGGTTCTAGACATAACTCCCGCACGTCGTCGCAGCCCGTGCCTAGGACTATAGAATCTGCCCAGAGTACTCGACCATCAACGGTTGGCCGTTGGGACTATCGAATCTGCCCAAACGTACTCTTGCTTAGAGCATGCTAGAACCTTCAACAACGATGCTATCCAAGCCTCCTAGTCATCCTCCTCGACGACTATTCTCATATCCATTCATTATCCTCAACTCGAATCATATCACCGAGTTATCAACATGCTTGGAATGATCCCGTCTAGATTAGACCAAGTCTTCATCACATGATTGCCTCGCTTCATCACATCCTCGCAAAGCCTCATCTCAACATCACATCATCAAATCTACACATAAGAGCTTCATCATCCCGCTACATATGCCACGAGCAGCTTTCCCAATTCAAGAGCCTTTCCCTTAGCTTTTGAATCATCTTTGATCTAAATCTAATCATCAATCATCTAGTTCATAACAATCAATCAAATCAAACATCAATCCAAGCAATCAAGCATTCAAATATGGCCTAAGTAGACAATTATAACAATAATGGCATTTTCGTAATTAATGAGTTGAAAGTCCAATAAGCATGAAAACATGAATTATATCTCTACAAACTTGATGAATGAACTTGCATAGGTTAACATATGATAAAATGGATGTAACATCATCATGAACAATGGATCTACATAGATCTACACTTAGGATGAAGAAAATGCATGGAAATCACTATTTTAACACCAAATTGAACCAACGATCCGATATACTCCTTTGGATCCGTGTGAGAGATAATCACCACTCACCAAATCACCTAAACAAACCCAAATCAACACGCTTCAGATCTGGACAGCGAAGGATCAAGCTTGATCTATCACGAATCCGCTTCAAACGAAGAAATCTCTCTTGAAAAGATGAAGATCTTCAATCCAAGCTCTTGAATCTTCAATCTTGATCTTCAATTTGGATGAAAGGAAGCACTAGATTGGACTGGAGAAAAGAAGTGAAGAAGTGTAGAAGTCGAGCTCTCAAAATGGCAGCACTTCATCGCTTCGAAATCCGGATCCCAAAAAGTGAGAACAACCCCCTCTATTTATAGCAGAAATCTCTCTAAGTCGCTAGCTCGGAATTAGGTCGTCTGCGACCTACGACCTAAAACCCCTCCGACCTAAAGCCTCTACGACTTAACACTTAGCGCCTAACAACCTAACGACTTATTCCCCAGGCGCTTCAACGACCTAACAAGGTTACGACCTATGACTTAAGGGGATACGATATAGCACATCAGCGCACCCAAGCGACCTAACAGATGCACTTCCATGCGACCTACCAAATAACTGGGTTACAACTTAACAGCTATCTCCTAGGTCGCTCGCGACTTAAAACATAGGCTTCGACCTAACAACTTAGCAACCCACGCGACCTAACAATGCCTCGACTTAAGACTTAAGCCCTCTTGCGACCTAACACATAAGCTTTCCTCGCGACCTAACGTAAGTCGCGAACAACTGGGATGCGACCTAACACTTAGCCAGAATATGACCTAACTGACTACTGACCTAGCGACCTAACCAAAAACGGAGCTCACGACCAAACTCTTAGGTCACTAACCTATAGGTCGCTCCACCATACTAGGTCGCTAACTATTATCACTAGTTCCTTAGGTCGCTGCCGACCTATCCCCTTAGGTCGCTAACTAATCTCAGGTTGCCAAATCCTATAAGACGCTAACCCTCTTAGGTCGCTCACTCGACCTAGCCTTCCCCACGACCTAAGCCAGCATACGACCAACCCATCCCTTAGGTCGCCTACGACATAACTTCCCTCTCGACCTAAGCTAACATGCAACCTAACTCCTAGGTCACCCCACCTTCTTAGGTCGCCAACCACGACCTAACACTTAGAAAAATTCTGCCTAAAAATCTGAAATGGCTCAACAACACTAAAATTCCAGATTTTGACAAACTTGTCGATCCGTAAAAATACGGGTCGTTACACGGCCTGCTTGTATTCCTTAGCTCGGCCACGTTAGGTCGCAGGAGTGTTTCTACTTTGATGATTTTGGAATTGATTTCTTTGGACTTTACTCACGACTTCGAATGTGAATTTTTGTGATTCGATTTGCTTTAGCAAACGTTTTGTGGTTTATCACTTTAAAAATATGAAGGTTTCAATACTAGTAGTAAATATCAAAACTCTTTTATCAACTCAATTTCAACACTATTTTATTACAAAACTCTTTTCCTCAAACCGTTTTCCAATCTACTAGTATATACAAGCCTTTACTTCACTCGAATGAGAAATCTAATTAAACGGCTTAGTAAAACGAATGGTATGAAACGCTTGCGTTCACTTCGTCGGTTAATTCTTGGACTTGTTCGATTGAACCTCCTGTGACAATTTTCTATTGAAGATTCACAGCTTGTTCGTAAATATTTAAGTTAAGCAAGTGGTTATGGGACATGAAGCTAAACTCATATATTTACTAGCTTGGTGGGATTGACACTTCTTGATGATCATGATGATCATTTTTGTGATTTAGACTAGCAATTGTGCGATGTCTCTTTGTCTACGAGGGAGACTAAACCCCGTTTGTGTGATGTTTTAACATCACATATGTGGGGTAGCGCCTCATGGTCTTCGGGCCGTTCGTGTGTCAAAAATTAATGGATAGCTTCCATGAGATAGCTTCTCGTTCATGTGATACATATGTTGGTGAGCTTTCATGCTCCCGTTCGTGTGATAGGCCTCCCCCCTTTTTATGTGATTTCTGGATTTCGTGTGTTGATTTTTGGAATTTGTGCTTCACCAATTTTCATGATTTTCATTGATATGTTTATCAATTTTTGTGCATTGGTGAATTCGTGTGTCATTTCCCTTTTGTGGATTTGGATCTTTGAGAAGATTCTTGTGATATTGATTAATCTCTTGTTGATTATCATTTACATACTTATAGTAGTATGCCACTATGGTTATTATATGTTTATGCCATATCTTTTATTCTATATCATGTCATCTGATATTTATAGCTAGACTGATCCGTTTATTATTTTCTTATGAAATAATACTCGGGTCAGACCGAGATGTTACAGGTGCTTCTGCTTGACTTCTCCCTTGGGATTCATTACTCTGACTTTTGGCTAACTACTTAGATTAGTAGTTTTTGTTGTATACATTTGAGATATCAACTCATAGATGTATTCTTTTGTATTATCGTGGATCTTTCTGACCACTACTCTGATGTACACTTTCATGTGTTATATATATATATTCATATCTTTTTCTGCCTTTGTGATATGGATGTCTGTGACTGATTTGTGTTATGTTTATTTCTATATTTGTTTCCGAAGATTATATATAGCCACTATGTGATAGCTTTGAGTTTGTATCGGTATGTCGGATTTCCTCCTTAAATAAATGCATGTTTTACTATCTGGCATATCGGTGCTCGCACAAAGAAGTTACACGGATGGTCGCTCCTCAACAGCCTTATTCTCCGTGCTAGCCGACAGCATTACACAGTAGTGTTCTTGGCTAGCGTGGGCATAGAGGTGGGGCGTCACATAATGGAACCTTCAGAATTGAATTTAACACTGTTTTGTTCAGTTTTGAATTTTATCGTTTAAATCGATATTTGAAAATAGCCTTCCGGGGCACAGTCTCGGAATTCGACGAAACCAGTTTCATTGGATCCGTAATAGTGTATTATTATCGGATTTCAATTTTCGTAATGTTTGGAGTGATCTTTTGGCCGTACGATAAGCAAACGCGCTGAAATTAAATCGAAAATTCAATATCATAACTGGTCCAAAAAGCTATCTTCTCCATACGATCGAATTTGGAGTCGAAACCTTTTCCATTGCATTTGGAATAGGCGTATAACATTATGAACGCCTGGCAGCACGCCTCGATAGGAGGTCGAGATTTTGAGTTGCAAATTCGTGACGATTTGAATTTGAAATTTAAATTGGATAATTATACCGGTCAACTGCAGTTGAAATTATCTCACCTCAAGCTTTTCTCCTCAGCAGCTTTTGCTTTTCAAAAATCACTGCAGCCTTCACCCTATACGCAACCATCTCATCTTGTCCCCTCTTTCCACCTTTAAACACTCGAGCATCTCGTTTAAATCAAAACAAAAGAAAAAAAATGGCCGAAGCCTTTCGTTGATAAAAAAATTGAAATAAAAAATAGAAGAAAATTTTATAAAAATCATGGCCGAGCCCTCCTCCATTTACAGTTCGAAGGAAAAGGGTATTTAATCAAGCTCAGATAAAAAATCGCGATTCCTTTCCTCCTCTCCAATCTTTATCCAGTGGAGGTAGCAATGGATTTCGAGCTTGGTGGTGGGGTGCGGCTCCGCGTAAGATATTGTTTGAGGTGATGGCAATTTGCGATGCGCGCATCGCGACGTTCTCAAGGTCGTGATGGTCGGCGGCTTCGATTTTAGGGTGGGTCGAGGTCAAATCGAAGCTGAGGCAAGCTCGCGAGGCTGGAGATGATGGCTGTACGATGGTCAATAGGAGGAGTTCGATCGACAGTGGCAAATGTCGAGCGTTTCGATTCGAGTGAGGTCGAGCAGATCGTTTAGGTTGCCTGGAGTTTCGATCGACAATAAGGTATTTCGTTTTTTTATGGAATGAATAAATGTTATATATATATATAGGATAATATAAATATAGAGAGGTATATGCATGTAGTTTTTCTTTTTATATACAGATTCAGAAAAAAAATATAACAGTAAAGTTCTGTTTTAAATATATACGTATATGTGTATAGGTTGAGAAAAGATTTTGTTTGGTTAATTACAGAAGTGGAATAAAAGTATATAAAGACAGGATTTTGGAAAATATATATATATATGAGTTTTTTTTATGACTTAGATTTTGAATCTATTAATTTTCTAAGTATACCTATATAGTTTCAAAAGGAAATATCACATGCATATCTTGTTTCAATATAAAAGTAAAGTAGAATACATATATATGAAGGGTAAGGTTTGAAAAATAAGTACATGAATTTTAAATGTGTTTAAGGATATGTAAAGTTAGATTTTTATCTATATAGATTATTCCTTATAAGTATATATATAAAGTTTCAAAATAGAATGAATATGCATTAATGAAAGTCAAGTGTCTGATTATTCCAAATGTTAATAAACTGTAAATGTTTATACAAGGTTTAACAATCAAGAAAAACAAACTGGAATGGAAATGGATTGCAAAACGAAAGCAAAGGTGAGATCTTCTCACTCAAACAAAGGGTTTTGTTTAATTTTAAATAGTTATATTTAAAATTATTGATTGTGTTGATTATGTGCTTGAATGATAGTATATATGATAGTAATATATAGCAATATATATATTGGAATATGTATATATTGGTGATTGATTTTCCCGCATTATATAGCGGATGAGACCCTATTGCGCCGCATAATAGCGGATGATATTTTATAAATCCCATATACCGTGATATTCCACCTCGAAGTGGAATTGGTATTATGCTAACATCTGTGGATGCAGTGAAACAGGTTGGAGGGATCCAACAGGATTCCTCAAAACATTTGAATTTGTTTCATATGTTGTGTGATGATTTATTTATAATCTGTGTATGATTATATCTGTGATTGAATTTGTTGAAGGCTATAACTTAGCCGAATGTGTTTTTGGTATCGTTGGATACCAGAAATAAATGAAATTGGATTTTTGAAAATTAAAGTTGGAAATTTGAAGTAAATTCTTTTGAAAGAATTGGTTGAATTTCAAAGAAGGAATTTAAAAGTATAAAGTTGATTTTTGAAATCTTATCGAATTATTTCCAAAATATGGGGAAGAATTTTAATAAAAGAATTTTGAAAAATATTGTTTAAAAGCAGAAGAATTTATTGGAAATGGAATTTTGAATAATTTGGAAAGAATAAAGGAATTTATTTAAAAGGCGATAAATTGTTTGAAATCCAATTTGTAATTGATTTGGTATTGGAAAATAAATCTTTGGGAAATCGATATGAAAATTCATTTGGTGTTGAATTAAAATAGATTTTGTGTTGAAATAAATTTAGAAATCGATTTGTAAAATGATTTGGTATTTGGAAATGAACTTAGAAATCAATTTGAAATTGATTTGGTGTTTGAAAGTGAATATTTTGAAATTTAGATTCAAAATGGAATTTATAAAGGAAAGGGAAATTTGTTTTAAAAATAAACACTGATTTATTTTTAAAGTGTGGAAATAAATTTACAGATTTGGGATGTAAATTTGAAATAAATCGATAAGGATTTATTTAATTGGTTTAAATGGACCATTTTTAGATGAAGTGTGAAATATGATTTGAAATTTGTTTTCAAAGTGATGATGTGTGGGAAAAAATATATATCTTGTGAAGATATTTTGAAAATAAATAATTTGGGAAAAATTATTTAAATTTGTTGATTGTTGTGAATGTTGTTTGATAGTTAAATAACCGACTATCAATATTTGCCTTTGAAATGGCACTTGAATTTGTTTTTAAAACAAACGCTCATTATTCGGTTATGCTGGGAGAGGACATTGTGTCATATAACCCATTCCGAATAGTGATACATCGTGAATGGATAACATTTGAAGACCGGTGTGAAGACCGGGTATTTTCGAAAATGAAAGGACAACCTGTCGAATGTCTCTGCACCGAGTTGCTCCGGTATAGAGATTTATATCACTCATCTTGTGATGGGAAGTCCGGACGTGATTAGTGAATACCCGGATTGCAAGGGCTTCTTTGGAAGTGCCTTCGGTTCCGTTCGATCCCGGAACGGACTTGTATGGATGTGTGTCTGACGTTACACTTTGAGATGTAAAGCTGGTTTCTATCAAATACATTTCTGTTGGTGGCGGAGAATTTATTCTCTTAGCTTAACACCCTTCTTTGAGACGTACGAGCTCAGAGGTTATGTAGTTGATGGTTACTAGTGATACATTCCCAATTTGGTAATGTGGCATACGAAGTGTTGTTGATCATTTGTTTATCAAAGCATGGCTTTGTGAAAAAGCGTAGCTTTGTGGACGAGACTTCGTCGAGCCTCACAACCCGGTAATGGTCAAAACAGGAATGTTGCGGCAAGGTTGTTAGGGGTCACGCCCCTAGAGTATGTCATTTCCTTCTGGATAAAAGGTGATATCATGGTATGGAGCCCAGATATTTTACCTATGTTGATGCTGCAAATTTATTATACTTTGTGGTTGTTGCTTTGTGGTTGAGGATCCTCGGATAAAGGTCGGTAACGACCGGGGAATGACATAGCTTGTGTGTTAGCTACCTAGTTACAGCTGTACAGCGTGAGGTAGCGTCGGCCTTGTGTTTGCAGAGAGCAGGTTGACTCTCGGGGCGTCTTTCCAGAGGCGTTTCCATTTCGGTGTAAGGAAGTTCCTTTGCCTGACCATTTGTTGGAAATCCAAAGAAACAATACGAACCCTGTACTGTTTTATTTGTAGAACCTGCCATTTACTTATGGTGGTCACCACTGTTTAGATGGTAGCTATAGTAGGCATACAATAATGGTTGTATGCTGGCTAAGATTAATATTATACTTTCGAAATGTTTTTGACACTATGCACTAGTAATAATATCCAATGATTTTGCGTAGTAAGCATGTTTGACTATCATAAGAAGAAATCTCCTCCAATTCTGCGTTTGCATTGTGTGTGTGGTGGGAGGTCTTATGGTAGTTTCATTTTCCAAAAGCATTGCGAATCTGTTTTATTTTCTTTGTGAAAATAACTGTTTTACGATCTCACATGTGACGACCGCCCATGACCCCTGCACTTAAACCTAGAGATAGTGCGCTGCAAAGTGTGCCAGGCAGCCATGGACAATTGTCAGGGTAAATTAAAAACAGCAGAATCTATCGTATTACTCACAGCGCATAGACAAAATACAATAGAATATATATATAGAGAAGCTTCACAGAATAGAATGTCATCATATAAAACTTCATAATAGTTGAATACAAGCATCTGAATAGTCAATACAACAAGCCTCACTACATATCACTCAGAGAATACAAAGCAACGGAACATCCAGTACATATAGTAAGAAATAATATGCAATACACCAGCTCGTCTTCGATATCAGCACCGTGAAAAGCTAGAACAGCACATGTCACCTGCTACCTAGTCTGCCCGTCCCAAAATGGACGAACAGCCCAAGGCAATAAGAATTAAAACATAAAGCCTTGAGTCAGACAACAGTCTTAGTGAGCAGTAAATTAACTAACAACATACCAAAAGAGCATAAAGGAAAAGGAATAGGAATACAACCCTCCCACTCCAACCTCATTCTACAGTGATAGCCCCCAGACACACACTAAGCAGAAGCAAACATAGCAGAGCATACAATTTAAAGTAAAGCTATTATCACTCGAGTCAAGGGCGATGTTTTCCAAGCACAAACCCCCAAGGCCTAAACCAAGATCAGATAAGCACCCAGAAAATACCGCTCTTGAGGCCGAAAGACGATACAACCAAACATCCATGACTCTGGCTATCACTGTTATCTTTGCTTCGATATCACCGTTAATTGAATGACCGGCACATTCTTTCAGCCGTCCGTCAAGGGCTAATGGAAACCCCGGTTCTAGACAGTACTCCGCACGTCGTCGCAGCCCGTGCCAAGGATTTTCGCAACTACCCAGGGTACTCGACCATCAATTCATTGTCGTTGGGATTTTCGCAACTGCCCAAACGTACCCTTGCTTTGAGTCTGCTAGAACCTTCAACAACGATGCTATCCAAGCCTCCTGGTCATCCTCCTCGACGACTATTTCCATACTAGCTCAAGCGCCTCTCGAGCATCCATTATCCTCAACTCGAATCATATCACCGAGTTACCAACGTGCTTGGAATGATCCCGTCTGGATTAGACCAAGACTATCTCATATCATACTTCGCTTCATCACATCCTCGCAAAGTCTCATCTCAACATCATCATCATCGAATCTATGCATAAGAGCTTCATCATCCGCTACATATGCCACGAGCAGCTTTCCCAATTCAAGAGCCTTTCCCTTAGCTTTTGAATCGTCTTCGGTCTAAATCAAATCATCAGTCATCTAATTCATAGCAATCAACCAAGTCAAACATTAATCCAAGCAATCAAACATTCAAATATGATCTAAGTAGACAATTTTAACAATAATGGCATTTTCGTAATTAAAGAGTTGAAAGTCCAACAAGCATGAAAACATGAACAATATCTTTATAAACTTGATGAATGAACTTGCATAGGTTAACATGTGACAAAATGAATGTAACATCATCATGAACAATGAATCTATATGGATCTACACTTAGGATGAAGAAAATGCATGGAAATCACTATTTTAACACCAAATCGAGCCAACAATCTGATATACTCCTTTGGATCCGTGTGAGAGATAATCACCACTCACCAAATCACCTAAACAAACCCAAACCAACACGCTTCAGATCTGGACAGCGAAGGATCAAGCTTGATCTATCACGAATCCGCTTCAAACGATGAAATCTCACTTCAATGGATGTAGATCTTCAATCTAAGCTCTTGAATCTTCAATTTGATCTTCAACTTGGATGGATGGAAGCACTAGATTAGAGTGGAGAAAAGAAGTGAAGAAGTGTAGAAGTCGAGCTCTCAAAATGGCAGCACTTCGTCGCTTCGAAATCCGGATCCCAAAAAGTGAGAAAAACCCTTCCTATTTATAGCTGAAAATTCACTAAGTCATAACTCGGCTATCTCCATAAGTCGTTGCCGACTCATCTCTCATTCCGACCTACGACTTAAGACCTTCGACTCAACCATTTGCGCGACTTAACTCCTGAAGCTTACACGCGACCTAACACATGTACGCATACCCTCCTAAGTCGCCTGGACGACTTAACAACTTAGCACCATCGCGACTTAACTCCCTACGACTTACTAACTTAACTGGGTTACGACTTAGCAACTCAACACATCCTACGACTTAACAGTGCTACAACCTAACACCTAAGAGGATACGACTTAGTACAACAGTCCACCCAAGTCTCTACGACTTAAGACTTAACTCCAACGCAGAATATATCCCAACTCCTAAGTCGTCTATGACTTATCAACCCTAAGTCGTCTATTTTCTTAAGTCACCAATTCTCCTAAGTCGGTCAGTTCCTTAGGTTGTCTATCCCTTAGGTCGTTAACTCACCCAGTCGACTTAACTTGGCAACGACTTAAACACTTAACTCGGTAACAACTTAACTCACCACTATCCTTAAGTCGCACCTACCCCTTAAGTCGTTCAAACGACCTATCTCCAAACCCTTAACTCGCCATTTCCTTGGGTAGCTCCTATCCCTAAGTCCTATACGACTTACGACTTACACTAAGTCGTAAACGACTTAGGACTTAGCAAATTTTCTGCCTAAAATCTGAAATGGCTCAACAACACTAAAAACTCCAGATTTTGACAAACTTTTCGATCCGTAAAAATACGGGTCGTTACATTCTCTCCCCCTTAGGAATTTCGCCCCCGAAATTCCAAACAAATCAAACAAAGACTATTCTGCATGCCTACCATCCATAGCAATCAACAAACCATGCATCCAATTCTAGCTTAGCATGCAGAATTCTAAAACTAGAACAAGTTACAACGTTGTTAGATGATACGACACCTTAGGGCCATACCTTGAAGAGTTCAGGATGAGCTGCTTTCATCCTCTCTTCCACCTCCCATGTACAGTCGTTATCATCGTCACTCCATTGTATCTTGAGCAACTTAACTATCTTTCTCCTAAGCTGTTTCGTGTCGGTTTCCACAACACGAAGCGGCTTACGAGGTCTTCTATCGACTGGATCAACTTCGAAATCTTCACAGCTATCAGCAGAAACCTCCGTATTCGAGTCGTGCACATACTTCCGTAGATACGATACATGAAAAACATTGTGCACACCTGACATCTTCTCCGGTAATTCCAATCTATAAGCGAGCTTTCCTATTTGCTCGATAATCGAGAATGGTCCAACAAATCTTGGAGTCAATTTTCCTTTCTTCCCGAATCGAATAACATTCTTCAGTGGAGAAATCTTCACAAAAACCATATCTCCAACGTCGAATTCCAAATCCTTTCGACGCTTGTCGGCATACCTCTTCTGACGGTCTTGGGTTGCCTTCATTCATTGCCGAATGATCTCTATACAATCTGAAGTCTGTCGAATCATCTCTGGCCTAAGCATCAGCCTTTCTCCTGTTTCTAACCAACTTGTCGGAGAATTACACTGTCTTCCATACAATGCCTCATACGGTGCCATACCAATGCTTGACTGGTAACTGTTGTTGTATGCAAACTCCACCAAATGAAGGTGATCTTCCCACGATCCTCCGAAATCCAAAACACAAGCTCTGAGGAGATCTTCCAAAACTCGGTTGACTCTCTCGGTCTGACCATCTGTTTGAGGATGATAAGCTGTACTCAAACACAACTCGGTTCCCAAAACTTCCTGGAAGCTCTTCCAAAATCCACTAGTGAACAACGGATCTCGATCGCTCACTATACTTTTTGGAATACCATGGAATCGAACTATCCACTTAACATACAATTCTGCCAACTTTGATGCGGTCCTAGTCGATCGAACAGGAATGAACCTCGCACTCTTAGTCAGACGATCTACGATGACCTAAATCCCTTCATTTCCCGTTCTTGTTCTAGGTAGCCCATCAATAAAGTCCATCGATATTTGCTCCCACTTCCATGTAGGAACTTCTAATGGCTGAAGTAATCCACTTGGCTTCTTCTGTTCAGCCTTTAACAACTGGCAGTTCATACACTTGGAAATAAAATTTCCAACATCCTTCTTCATACCTTCCCAGTAGTAGGTTCTCTTCATATCCCGATACATCTTATTTCCACCTGGATGAATTGTCAACTTCGAGTGATGACTTTCCTTCAGAACTTCACTCCTCAATTCATCTATATCGGGAACAACTAGTCGTCCTTGCTTTCGAAGCCAACTCTCTCGATCGATCTCGAATCCTTTATCCTTTTCTGGATCCAATCCAGATTCCAATTCACGGATAATCTTGACAAGCTTATCGTCTCGCTTTTGGCTCTCGCCAATCCTTTCCACAAGAGAAGGTCTTATCGATAAGTTTGCCAACATCTCAGGTTCCAATTCGTCTCTAGGCCTGAAGTCAAATCCTGCTAAATACTCGAGATTCTTCCATTCTGAAAACATGACTCCCAATCCTGCATGTCTTCGACTTAACGCATCTGCCACCGCGTTACCTTTTCCCGGAGTATAAGCTATACCAAAATCATATGATGCCAAAAACTTTAGCCATCGCTGCTACCGAAGATTCAAATCCTTTTGGGAGAAAAGATACTTCAATGACTTGTGATCCGTAAACAACTCGAATCGAACTCCCAATAGATAATGTCTCCACATCTTCAGAGCAAATACAATCGCCGCTAACTCCAAATCATGAGTTGGGTAATTCCTTTCATGCGGCTTCAGTTGTCGACTTGCATACGCAACAACTTTATCCTTCTGCATTAGCACTGCTCCAAGTCCAGTACCACATGCGTCGGTGTAAACCACCATCTCGTCATTCCCACTTGGAATAGTCAAAACAGGAGCACTAGTCAATCGCTCTTTCAGGATTCCGAAGGCTTGCTCACACTTATCATCCCATCTGAACACTTGGTTCTTCTTCGTCAACCCTGTTAACGGTGAGCCACCTTGGAGAAGTCTTTGATAAACCGTCGATAATATCCTGCTAATCCAAGAAAACTTCTCACATCAGATGCATTCTTAGGTCTAACCCAATCCTGGATTGCTGCCACCTTAGCGGGATCAACCGCTATTCCACTTCCAGAAATTACATGGCCTAAGAACCTCACTTCACTCTTCCAGAAGTGACACTTCGAAAACTTAGCCTTCAGCTGATGTTTCCGCAAGATTTCCAAAACAATACGCAAGTGCGTCTTGTGCTCTTCTTCCGTTCTGGAATAAATCAGAATATCATCCACGAACACAAGTACGAACTTGTTCAACTGATCTCTGAACACTCTATTCATAAGATCCACAAAATATGCTGGCGCGTTAGTCAATCCAAACGGCATTACCAGCCACTCAAAGAAACCAGATGGTGTCCAAAAAGCAGTCTTCGGCACACTATCCTTAGCTACTCTCAACTGGTGAAATCCCGTTGCCAAATCCATCTGAGAAAACACCTTAGCTTCGTGAAGCTGATCAAACAAGTCATCTATCCTCGGCAATGGATACTTGTTCTTCTTAGTCACCTTATTCAGCTCACGATAATCCACACACAATCTCAACGATCCATCTGCCTTGGTTGCGAACACAACTGGTGCACCCCACTCGGACACACTACGCCGAATGAATCCTTTCTGTAAAAGGTCATCAACTTGCACCTTCAACTCATGTTGTTCCCTAGGCGCCATCCGCCTAAGAGGCATCACAACAGGTCTGGCTTCTTCAACTAGATCTATACGAAACTCGATCTCTCTATGCGGCGGCAACCCTTTGACTTCGTCAAAGACATCCTCGAATCCATTAGCGATTGGCACCGATGACAGTCCATCCCGTGGAACAACCAGCGAATACATGAAGCTCATGAAGACGCCTTCCTCATGCTTACATCGTATCAAAACCTTTCGCCCCTCCACATTCTCGACTGTCACTTCCAACCTCTCGCAATCAACCTTTGCCGCATACTTCCTAAGCCAGTCCATACCCAAAATAATTCCGAACCCCGCAAAGTTCAGAACAAAGCAATCACAAACAAAAGAGCAACCATGACTCGATACAATCAGACCACGACATAACATACACAAACAGGACGAACCCCCAACTGGATTAGTCACAACCAATGGCCTATCAACAATATCCGGTTCTAAACCCAACCGGCCTACAAGTTCACTACAAACAAACGAATGCGACGCCCCAGTATCAAACAGAACTCTAACTGGAACACCACATAGGAAAAGAGTACCTTGAACCACCACACTCTTTCCCTTCTCTTCATCGGTAGGAGCTTTCGAAGACGACGGAACAGCTTCCAAAGCATAAGCTTGCACAATCTGCTTGTCCCTTCTTGGTTCTGGACAATTCTTCCTGAAATGCCCTGGCTTGTCACAGTTGTGGCACTTCGCCGGCGCCTTCGGATTCTTGCAATCCTTAGAGAAATGGCCCTTCTGCTGACAGTTGTAGCAGGTCACTTCGCCTTTCGGCTTCTTCTGGCCATCCTTACCCTTCTGCTGCTGCTGCTTCCTCTTCTGGTTTCCACCCTACTATGGTTTAGACTCTCCCCTGGTAACAGCAACAACAGGTCCTTCCTTAGGAAACAGACTCTCATGCCTGAGAGCTTTCTCCACAAGCTTCTCAAATGAATCGTCCAAATGATCCACCAACTGTCTCCCAAGATAACTGTCCAAGCCTGTCACAAACTTCTCATTCTTCTGATATGCAGAGTCAATATATGACCGGGCATACTTGGACAACGCTTCAAACTCAGAAACATACTTAAGAACTGGTCTTCCTCCCTGCTTGAGCTCTACAAACTTCTTGAACAGAACAGACTTCTGAGCTGTAGAAATGAACTTAGCTTCAAATCTGACTTGGAATTGCTCCCAAGTAATCTCTTCTTCCGGAGTATCGATGGTAATAGAGTTCCACCAATCAGAAGCTCTTCCTTGAAGCTGCCTTGATGCCAACTTCCTCTTAGTTGCATCCTCAATTCCTAAATCACCAAAAATCCTTCTACAAGCATCTATCCACCTCTGGACCTCAATAGTTGATTCTGTTCCCAAGAAAACCTTTCCTCCAAGAGCAGTATAGTCCTTACACAACTTAGCAAAATCCACCGGCTTTGGAGTTTGGACTTGAACTCCAACATCAACTGCTGTCCCCAGAACTGGTATCCTTCTCATGATCGAATTCATCATAGCTTCGAACATAGCTACATAATCAGCAGTTCCCTCAGTAGCACGGCCTTCCCTAGCAGCTGGTCTCCCTCTTCGACTCATTCTTAATATCTAAAAAAAAAAAGAATGATCAGAACATCTAGAGAAACAACTGCATAAAGGACTATCTTGCTTCTAAGCTACTATATTATATATAGTAATCATCCATCAAATTACAATTACGTCTCTCATACGTAGTTACGTCAACGAGCGTTGGGTAAAATCGATTAACCAATGCTCTGATACCAAATGTGACGACCGCCCATGACCCCTGCACTTAAACCTAGAGATAGTGCGCTGCAAAGTGTGCCAGGCAGCCATGGACGATTGTCAGGGTAAATTAAAAACAGCAGAATCTATCGTATTACTCACAGCGCATAGACAAAATACAATAGAATATATATATAGAGAAGCTTCACAGAATAGAATGTCATCATATAAAACTTCATAATAGTTGAATACAAGCATCTGAATAGTCAATACAACAAGCCTCACTACATATCACTCAGAGAATACAAAGCAGCGGAACATCCAGTACATATAGTAAGAAATAATATGCAATACACTAGCTCGTCTTCGATATCAGCACCGTGAAAAGCTAGAACAGCACCTGTCACCTGCTACCTAGTCTGCCCGTCCCAAAATGGAAGAACAGCCCAAGGCAATAAGAATTAAAACATAAAGCCTTGAGTCAGACAACAGTCTTAGTGAGCAGTAAATTAACTAACAACATACCAAAAGAGCATAAAGGAAAAGGAATAGGAATACAACCCTCCCACTCCAACCTCATTCTACAGTGATAGCCCCCAGACACACACTAAGCAGAAGCAAACATAGCAGAGCATACAATTTAAAGTAAAGCTATTATCACTCGAGTCAAGGGCGATGTTTTCCAAGCACAAACCCCCAAGGCCTAAACCAAAATCATATAAGCACCCAGAAAATACCGCTCTTGAGGCCGAAAGAC
Organism: Allium fistulosum; assembly: GCA_030737815.1. Lineage (NCBI taxonomy): Eukaryota > Viridiplantae > Streptophyta > Magnoliopsida > Asparagales > Amaryllidaceae > Allium > Allium fistulosum. The sequence goes on along the minus strand of CM060902.1, from coordinate 1,038,950,436 downwards.
GATACAACCAAACATCCATGACTCTGGCTATCACTGTTATCTTTGCTTCGATATTACTGTTAATTGAATGACCGGCACATTCTTTCAGCCGTCCGTCAGGGGCTAATGGAAACCCCGGTTCTAGACAGTACTCCGCACGTCGTCGCAGCCCGTGCCAAGGATTTTCGCAACTACCCAGGGTACTCGACCATCAATTCATTGTCGTTGGGATTTTCGCAACTGCCCAAACGTACCCTTGCTTTGAGTCTGCTAGAACCTTCAACAACGATGCTATCCAAGACTCCTGGTCATCCTCCTCGACGACTATTTCCATACTAGCTCAAGCGCCTCTCGAGCATCCATTATCCTCAACTCGAATCATATCACCGAGTTACCAACGTGCTTGGAATGATCCCGTCTGGATTAGACCAAGACTATCTCATATCATACTTCGCTTCATCACATCCTCGCAAAGTCTCATCTCAACATCATCATCATCGAATCTATGCATAAGAGCTTCATCATCCGCTACATATGCCACGAGCAGCTTTCCCAATTCAAGAGCCTTTCCCTTAGCTTTTGAATCGTCTTTGGTCTAAATCAAATCATCAGTCATCTAATTCATAGCAATCAACCAAGTCAAACATTAATCCAAGCAATCAAACATTCAAATATGATCTAAGTAGACAATTTTAACAATAATGGCATTTTCGTAATTAAAGAGTTGAAAGTCCAACAAGCATGAAAACATGAACAATATCTTTATAAACTTGATGAATGAACTTGCATAGGTTAACATGTGACAAAATGAATGTAACATCATCATGAACAATGAATCTATATGGATCTACACTTAGGATGAAGAAAATGCATGGAAATCACTATTTTAACACCAAATCGAGCCAACAATCCGATATACTCCTTTGGATCCGTGTGAGAGATAATCACCACTCACCAAATCACCTAAACAAACCCAAACCAACACGCTTCAGATCTGGACAGCGAAGGATCAAGCTTGATCTATCACGAATCCGCTTCAAACGATGAAATCTCACTTCAATGGATGTAGATCTTCAATCTAAGCTCTTGAATCTTCAATTTGATCTTCAACTTGGATGGATGGAAGCACTAGATTAGAGTGGAGAAAAGAAGTGAAGAAGTGTAGAAGTCGAGCTCTCAAAATGGCAGCACTTCGTCGCTTCGAAATCCGGATCCCAAAAAGTGAGAAAAACCCTTCCTATTTATAGCTGAAAATTCACTAAGTCGTAACTCGGCTATCTCCATAAGTCGTTGCCGACTCATCTCTCATTCCGACCTACGACTTAAGACCTTCGACTCAACCATTTGCGCGACTTAACTCCTGAAGCTTACACGCGACCTAACACATGTACGCGTTCCCTCCTAAGTCGCATGGACGACTTAACGACTTAGCACCATCGCGACTTAACTCCCTACGACTTAGCAACTCAACACATCCTACGACTTAACAGTGCTACAACCTAACACCTAAGAGGATACGACTTAGTACAACAGTCCACCCAATTCTCTACGACTTAAGACTTAACTCCAACGCAGAATATATCCCAACTCCTAAGTCGTCTACGACTTATCAACCCTAAGTCGTCTATTTTCTTAAGTCACCAATTCTCCTAAGTCGGTCAGTTCCTTAGGTTGTCTATCCCTTAGGTCGTTAACTCACCCAGTCGACTTAACTTGGCAACGACTTAAACACTTAACTCGGTAACAACTTAACTCACCACTATCCTTAAGTCGCGCCTACCCCTTAAGTCGTTCAAACGACCTATCTCCAAACCCTTAACTCGCCATTTCCTTGGGTAGCTCCTATCCCTAAGTCCTATACGACTTACGACTTACACTAAGTCGTGAATGACTTAGGACTTAGCAAATTTTCTGCCTAAAATCTGAAATGGCTCAACAACACTAAAAACTCCAGATTTTGACAAACTTTTCGATCCGTAAAAATACGGGTCGTTACATCACACCAGTCACCATGACTGACTCGGAGTTTATTGTTCCCTTTCTAAACTCTGGGTGCCCATAAATTTTCCACACGGGCAGTCTAGAGTTATGTTATCAGGATATTCTGGACATTCTGGAGCTTTGGAGATGAGCTGGATGGCGAGGCGTACACTCGTACTTATTTATTTATTCCGCTGTGTATTATGTATGTGGACAAGTTATATAACTGTCCAGTGATGTGTATTGTTGTAAACTCTGATGATGTATGTATAAACTGATATAGTTCTTTGTTTAAAAGACTAGTGATTATCTATTGTATATTGTTCCGCTGCGAATGTGAGATTCTGATATTGTTTCTGTTTTTCTGTTCTTTCTTTTCTTCTGTCTTCTTCTACCTCTTCTTTTTAACCCTAATGGTTCTGTTTTCCAACATTCGATTCCGCGGCAGTTGATACAGTGGACGTATTAATGTCGACTTTCGAGCGTCGAAAAGTCACAACCGTTACAGAAGATGAAATAGATTTTTTTTTCTTCAGCATTAAACTACAATTTGTCCTAATTTAGTATCCTTATCCTACACATAAACATGCATTTAACGACCGACATAAAGTAGTTAGCGTACATCTATGTGCGCATTTTTCTACGGTATTTGCATTTTACATAAAAGGGAACTTTTTCAGTACATTACGAACCTATTTGTAGCTTGTATACACAATGTAACACAGTTTACTTTTGGAAGACATAATCTAGTATATTGGTCATTTTAGCGAATAACTCACCAAAAGTTGCACGGAAAGCAACATGATAAATTTATGATATCTCAATGTTTGTAAAAGAAAGTGAAGGACGAATAACTTTCTACCTATCAAAAAATTTAAATAAAAGTCAGTAACTAAGGAAATAGCATTTTTGGAAGACAAACAAAATTTTACATTTGGCTAATAAAGTATCACGAACCTAACCTTCTCTTTAGAGAAGTGAAATTAAGTACCAGTTGTTATGATTTCTCTGGTTAATTAAAACATAATAGAAATGACTACCAGCTCACAAAAATTAGATACCTTAATGGTTATTATATAATAACTAATGTTGATTCCTTGCTAACCCCTTGTAGTTTTGTACAGAAGGCGCAAGCTGCAAATTATTAGTCATAATTTAATACCTGTTTCATCAAGTGAATATTTAGTATCAAGTATATAAAGTTCATAAACTGATTTTTATATGAACCTTCACATCCACACGTTTGCTTTTAAGGGAAATAAATGATTTAAATAATGGCTTTAACTCATCATGATTCAAAAACAGTATACATTTTTCAAAACAAAGCATGCTGTCCACTAAGCTTTCAATTAGATCTAAAAGAAAATTTTAAAAATCTCCTACGAAACAAATTATATATGGATATAAAATTCCAGAAGGAAAAATTACAAAATTTTGGTTTTTATTATCTCAAAGAAGAACTGTAAGAAAATAACACTGAAACACTGGTGTTTAAATCCATCATCTTATTATAATATTGAAACTAATGTGAAAGCATTTAGAAAGAAAACCGATATAGTGGATGAATTGCTGACAAATCCAAAGAAATTAAGATGATGCATAAACTATTATCCAAACACAGAAATGATTATTTAATGGATTTATTCAATCCAGAAGAATTATGATATCGATGTATGAATTTAAACTGTTACATAATTTTAATTGATATATAATCAGTTAACTAGTCGAGTACCCGAAACAGTGGGAGTTGCAAGAACTCGTCGAAGAAGAAATTAGGTTTCTAGTGACAAAAGAAGAGGAACATCTCCGCTTCATTCATTAGGTTTCTGGAAATTTATTTACTTATATCGGGAGAAGAGCTAGAAACCTTGAAGACACCCCATTGATTAACCGATTCCGACCATCCGCAATTTAGCAGGCGACGTTGGCAGAAAGCGTGGACGACGGAGGTAGAGTGGATAAGCAATAAATTGACGAGGATGTCATCATTTAGCTCTCGAAATCCGAGCCAGTAATAATAGTATAATATATATTATTTCATATGATTCGAAATGAACCGGTATTTAGTTCTTTTAAGTTTCTATAAATTAGATATTTCAATTATTGTAACGAAGGAAATCTTAACTATATTAATAATTGAAAACTTCTAAATTGAAATTAAGGAATTGGATGCTAAGTGATTAATGAAATATATAAGAAATTGAAACTAACTTGTAAATGTGAAAAATTTAGAAGATATAATCATTGAACATTTTGTTAACTAAAGTGAATAAGATAAACTTATGTAACATTCAAATCCATTCTATAAAACATATATATAACTTACCAAAATGTTAAAAGTTGAAAATGTTAAATAGGAATATGTAATAGAATATTGTACTAGTAAAACTTAAGTAATGGAAGTGTTCAATAGAATTATTTCTATAAATAAGAATTTTGATGTACAATAAATGTTATAAACGTAAGTTAATATTGTGAAATGCCTGTAATTATATTAAATAGTAAAAAGGTAATACTGTTTAGGTAAATGATTATAAACTCAACAAAATGACTGAAATGATTTACTGATGAATATTAATGTTAAATGGATATCAAACATTATAAGTAAATAAATGTGAATTAAACTGCAATGAAAAGTATGTAATACTTAAATAATGAATTCTTTGATTATTTTAGATATTGAATGTGTAACAATTTATGTAAGTACATGATAAAGACATTGTATAAATGAATGAAAATAAATAAAAGGTAAGTGAGGTAAAAAGAAACCAATTGAATAAACTCAAATAATGTGTTGAAATTATTGGTCGTTTTGGCTTATAGGATGTTTGGAAAGGATACTTCTAATTGTTTAAGGTTGTATGGATAATCTATTGAGTAATTATCCAAGGCTGTTAAGCGTAGGATACACTTGATGGTTATTTATCACCTTGCACGATTAAAAGTTTTTGAACTAAACAAACCATTGGTTTTGGTTACTATGGATGTATGATGAATTCTTTGGTTGCATAAATGGTTGTATAGTTTGTTTGTATATGTTTTATATTGATTTGCTTTTGTTGCAAATTGAAAACAACTAAATATTTCTCTTGAATAAAATTCTCACTATTTTGGATTATATAAGTGAAATACAGGTTTATGGAAGCAATAGTTACTACTTTTGGTTTCATAGATAAAGCATGTTTGCCCGACAAATAGGTACGTTTCCGAATTATGGTTTTATAGCGATATTATATTGTTTTTCCCATGGTTTGGGATGTTTTATTTTTGAAATATGATACATATATTGTAATTATTGATATTATTGTTTTTCCGGACCTCTCCGTACAAAGGAAACTCTGTCAAAAAATTTCGTGAATTTTTGACCTAGAAATTTTTTGTGAAAAGTGAAAATATTTTCAAACTTTAGTAAACTTGAATATGAAGATTTAATTTGTTAATTAGCATATTTTATTTAAAATACTTAATTATAAAAATTTAATTGTTTACAAATTGATTAATTGAATAAGGTTATTTTAAGCTTCTTAATTCATTCTCGTTCCTTTTCGAGGACGAAAAGTTTTGAGTGGGGGAGAGTGTAACGACCCATATTTTTTTTCAATAATTAGAATATTGAATTTAATAAGATTTTAGGATTTAACATTGTATGAAATTAGAAATTTATGATTTGTTAGTAAGAAAACAATTAGAATGTAATTTAATAATGTGATTTAATGTAATTGATTACTATTTTAATGTAATTTCAATTTATTTTAATAATTGTTTAAATGTAAGTTCCATTGATTGTAATAATAGATGTTAATATAAGAATGGAATAGTTTAAGAAATAAATGTTGGAATATATGAAATGAACACAAAATAGTTGTGGCATAATGAGAATTCGTTTGAAATTTAATATTGAATATAAACTGCAATAAGAGTTGTTGGAATCCTTTAATTGAAAAGAAAAGACAAGTGCATTATAATTAATAAGTTCAACATAAGAACTTACATTTTAAATTAAATTAAGATAAACATTTTAGTGAAATTTAAGCTTTGACTTGAAAAGAATAAATTGTATGTTTGTCTCTAACAGGAATAACAAATGTTGAATTTGAACAAAGGATGGAGTGAATGTTTTAATGAAAGGATAACATAAGTTGTTATTTGGAATGCATCTTGGAGAAGTTGATTTTCAATAAGATAAAACATTTACTTTGTAAATAGTGTATAAATTTTGTTCTATATAAAATTTTATAGAACATGTTTGAATTGGTATAAATGAAAAGAAAATAGTGTTTGATAATTAGAATTTGTTTGAAATTAGTAATGAAATGAATTGGAATTAGATTAATTGAAATGTTTCAATTAAAAGGAAACATAAATGAAAGTGTAATGAATGAGCTAATATAGGAACTTGCATTTCGTGTCAATATGGAATGAACATTTTGATTTAGATAATTGCATGTTTTGAGACCTATAAAAATAAAACTTTTATTTTGAATAAGGATGATTTTGGAAAAAAAATTGAATTTTAGAATAATCTATACATAGACATTAATATTCAAATTTTTAAATATATCAGAGGGTTCATGGTTGTGTAAATGTTGTGTAATCAATTAGAATTACCTTTTATTAACAGTTGTACATTAATTACATAAGTTCACATATATTTATTTTTCCATTTTATATATGATTAAAACTTGTAAATTGGTTGCATTAATGTGACCGTTACAGTAATTAAAAAAAGTAAAGTAAATTATTTTATAGTGCACAGATAGATATATATTCATTAATTAATAAAATTGGTTTGAGTAACATAAATAAATATATAGATTGATTGGTTGATTAATTGATTGACTGATTGTTAATTGATTGATTGCGTTAATAGAGTGTGCACATTTATTAACATAAAAACGAATGTTTTAATATGGAACTAAATGACGTAAATATGTGTATATTTGGGTTTATTGATATGAATTAATTGGAGTAAGTTTTGGAATTTGGACCCCAAAGGTTTGTTTATAGGATATATGTGGTCCCTTCATTTGCTTTACATTTATTACCACTTTGCATTCTCTCTCTTTTCGTTTTCAATTTCTCAACGTAGCCTCCACTTGAGCATCCATTTAATTATTAGACTACTCATTCATTTCTTATTAATCAAAATAATAGCCTAATTTGATTTATTTCTAATTAATAATTGCCTCATTCTTTTCATTTGTTTCTCATTTGTTCGTTTGCTCCTTTCAAGTGCTTTACTTGAAGTTTTTTTTCCTTTTCTTTTTTCCATTTTTAATGTGAACATCCAAATTAATATTCATGCCATCTAATTAGCATTTACTATTCTCCGTTTTTGAAGTTTATTTTGTTTATGTGTTATTAGTTCTTATAGCTTCCTTTCATTAGCAACTCTTTCTTCTGAGGATTCATATTAAAGAACGGAAGATTTATTTTTATCTTTATTCATATATTTATTCCTTTACTTCACCTCCTTCAATACTACCGTTTTAAGGTTGTTCGTATTTTTACTTCATTTCAATTCCTAGTTTGTTTATATATACTTTGTTAGCTTCTCATTTGTTTCCATCTTCATTCATGTAGCCTCATTTCATTTTTCAAATCTCATCTTCTGTAGCTTCATTTCTCCAAACAAACTTCCATCTCATTTTTTTTCTATTTCTTCATTTTCGTCCTTCTTCATTTTTTTTCTTCTTCAAATCTCCTTCACTTTTTTTCCAAAGCTTCCTCTTTCTTATTCTTATTCTTCAAATCTTCTTATTATTTTTCAAAGCTTCATTTTCTTTTTCAATTCTTCATCTTCTTTAAAAAAAAATCTTCTTTTCCAAACATTCTTCTTTTTCCAAATTCTTTTCTTCAAATCCAGATCTATACAAACTTCTCTATCTCTTCCAAAACTTTCTAAAAAAAGGAAAGATTAAAATAGCAAGGAAACAAATCATAAGGAGGAAGTAGTAGCGGATCCAAATCCGACTAGAAAAGGAAAATCCATAAGGTGAGTGTTTAAACTCACTCACGAAATACTAAAATTTTATTGCAAGTTAAACCTAGTCATTTAGTGATAAATTTTTTATTGTTGGTTTGGAATTTTAATTGATATTTGATTTGAATACATAAACTCCAATATGTGATAACTAATCATTATTATGACATGTTATTGAATTGGTTGATTTGAATGTTTGATTGTATATTGTGATGGATGCTATTGTGATTGAATGTGTATTTATTCATTTATTTTGATATATCCTTGTTATCACCCTATAGTTTATTGTAATCGTATAAATTTTTATATTGATTATTTGAACACTGAATAAAGATATAAAACCCATGAATTTCATATATTTACATAAGAAAAAAATTAGTATGTTTAGATTTACTATTTGAACCCTAAAAATGATTTTTGAGAAATAAATCATCGTTTCCTTATTTGAAAGTTTTCAAAAATAAATTTTGAAACATTGGGAAGTTTCCATAGAATTGAATGTTGAAACTTTGGAACATTTTTATAAATCAAATCTCTTGAACTATGAAATTTAATTGGGAATTTTTCTGTAAATTTGTAAGTTACTAGAATGGATTTATTGTGAAATCTATTGTATTTTGAATATGGAAACAATAACTTTTCCAGAAAATTTGAACCTTCAAAAATGTAGTTATCTGCATTCCTTATTTCATCTAATTTTGATTTAATTTGCATAAGATCTTTTAGTTCTGACTCGAGTGTTTTGTCTTTTCATTACGCTCGGGTCAGTTTGAGCTTTTCAGTGAATTGAAGACTATTTTCTGGAGGACGAAGACCAAGATTTTGTATATTATTGCTATTTATTATAATTATTCCCCTGCATTATTTGTTTATTCTTGCTGTATAACTCTGATATGTATTGTAAAGTGTAATCAAATGTTATTTGTAAAACAGCTTCATGAACAGGTTATTTGATTATTATATTTTGTCAATCTGCTGCGAGATTATGTGTTTTGTTTATCTTTCTTTTCTTATTTACCACATTAACAATCCTCCCTTTTGAATAGTTTGAATTAGACATGTGTGGTTTATTGTCAATTTAAACCGTCCAAAAAGGTGGGTCGTTACATTCTAGTTCTGTTGTCCAAAAGTGTCTCTCACATGAGCATCTCCAAGTCCCAGATTCAAATCGGCCATGTCCCCAAGTCCTTGGGGATCAGTATCGATCTATGCTCGGGGACCGGTACCGATCCATGGCATCTCTTCAGAGATTGGCCTGCTTTGCTCCATTCCATTTCCAGGGGCATCTATTGTAGCCTTTGGTCTCTGGTTCTGATCTGCAGCAATTTCGGCTATTCTAGGTTGTCCCAGTCTTCGGAAGAATCCATCCATTACCTCTTCCTAGCAGGCTATCATTCTGTTCTGCATTTTTGTCATCATTGTTTCCATCTTATCTCTGGTTATATAGATGGAAAGAGGGTTAGATCTTGAGGACACTTCCTGGCTGCCCCCTTGTCCTTGTTTGCTTCCTCCAACAGCAGTTTTCTTGGTTGATGGTCTCATCATCCCTTTCAATCACAAGTCTCAAGTCATAGAATTCAAGTATTTCTCAGTGAAAGCACCAATATGTGGCACAAATACCCAAATGAGTATAGTAGAGAAAAGAGAAAGAAAGTAAATAAAAGCAAGAAATAACAAGACACAAAAGTTTTATAGTGGTTTGACTAATTGTTGCCTACGTCCACTTAGCTTTGCTGCTGATTTGGTTGTTGTTTACAAGCGATATTCTTATGGATCGGTATGGATCCTCGGAAATGCAAGATATTATAGAGAAAATTGTTAAGAAAGCCAAAAGTTCCCTTGAAATGATGCCCCAACCTCCTATTTACAGTTGTAGGTCACCTGAAAGCTCTCCTCCATGATCTCCACCACGTTCCCTATGTCCTAGCAGCAGTTGAGCTCGAGAAAACGTGGCCATGTCAGCAAGTGTGATGGATCGATATCGATCCATGGGCATGGTCGGTACTAATCCATAAGATCACCGTATGGACCTCTTCAATTGGTTTACTTTAATGCGACTTATTTTTAGCTTCGTGTTTTCCATCCTGATTACTCTGCTAGAAGTTCGTTTCTGGGTTAACAAGATGGATCGATGGTGGAATGGAGTTCCTGATTTCGAGTGCTTGAGATGCCTAATAACAAATTATACATGATCGATCTAGTAAAGCTTGAAATGGGCTACAATCACCAATGTTTGGAAGTAGAGGGAGATCGAGGTGTTTTGGATGGAGTTATATGGATCGGTATCGATCCATGTCTATGGAGTTGTATTGATCGGTACCGATCTATGGGCATGGATCGGTATCGACCATACCTTTGTTCGAAAGTTTGACTTCGGTCCCAGTACTTGAAGTAGTGTGATATGTGGACCACTTTGAGAGGCTATTTGCATGTTGGCAACTTGCCTCTTGACTCTGTTTGGCATCTAAGTTTTAGCAGTTATCGCTTTGGAATCTTGCTTAATCGATGCAATTCATTCGAATATGGGCTGGTCAAAAGGCTGGATAACACTTAAAGGCTTTAATTACAAATCGAGTGGTTAAATAAATTTTTGGAAAGAGAATTTGGTTAAAATATTTTTTTTGATAAATTTGGAATTTTTTGAATAACTAAATGTTTTATTGATTTAAGAAGAAAATATACTGAGAAAATATTTATAAACAATGATTTGGTGAAAATGGAATTTATTTGGAAAGGAGGAATTCAATTTTTAAGGAGAAATAATTTATTTTGTTGAAAGTGAGAAAATAGGTTATTCAATAATGAAAAAGGGAAATTTCTAAATTTATGATATTTACAAGTAAATATTGTTTTTTTGATTTGGAAATAATATTGGGAACTTTTATACAAATACTCTACTCAAGTTGCAAAATACACAGTTTCCCCTCCTCAAAAATAGGTCATAAAATCCTTTATTTTTAAGTTTTATGATATTTGCAAAGAGCTTTGCAAATATTTGGAAAGAAATCGGTAAATTTGTAAATAAATCTGCAAATTTTTAAAAATTTTGGATTGCAAATATTTGCAGAGAATTCTGTGAACTTTGCAAATATTTAAGGAAAACTCTATAGATATTTGCAGAGTTCTTTGTAAATATTTGCGTATTTTAAAAAGAATATAAAAAATTTAACCATGGAAACATACAATTAATTTCAGATTTAATTTTCAAAATAATGAATTTTTTTTACCGAAATTAAAAATAGGGTGTAAATTAAAACATGTTTTGATGAAGGTTTTCCACATACCAAACTTGAACTAAGGGGTGGAAACAAATTTCCACATTAATATTTCAGTATGAAAAATAAACATAATATGTGAAAATATTTTTATCTGGTTACTTGCAATGGTTATCTAATTTGTCGAATTAGAAAATCATTTTTCTTCACTGATAAAATTATTAAAAATTGAAAATAAATTTATTTTTGTGAAAATTTATTTTTGTGGAAAAATATTTTTAAAAAGAAAAGAATTTTGTAAGGAATTTAAATTTATAAATTTTGTTAAATTTTTGTTTATAAAAGGTGTAGTTTTGAGGGGTATTTGGTAAGATATTGTTGAATTTTACAGTGCTTGAAAATGAAGGGCCTTTGAACAAGATTTTCTTCAACACATACCAAAAGCGACCAACTTTCCTAGCCTATTAACCCACATGTACGGTAGTTTATTCTTCCTCAACACTTGTACACTCTTCCCCCCTGTTAAAAATGTCATAAACTTCATCTTCTTCCTCTCATTCCACTGCTTTAAAATTTTAGATAAAATCAAATAAAAATAAGAAAATTACACGACCACTCAAAATGAAATCCTAAGATGAATCTCCTCACATATGTAGTCTTAACTTAAATGAAGAAGATTCAAAATTCCCCAAATCATTGAATTGAAGAAACTAGAGATGAATTTTGTGTAGGATTGTTTACCCTGGCTAGTAGAAAGAAAATAATGGGAACCATACCGAAATTGTGAGTGATTTCTATAAATCCCCTATTAGTTTTATTATTCCTCTACGCATGGCTGACAATATTTTTTTATATATGTATTTTTTGGATTTTGTTGATGAATAAAGTGATAATTATGCTAGAATTGAAGTTTAGGGGATAGATTATTGATTTTGGTGTTGTTTGATTGCTTAATATTGAGAGGAACATGCGGCGAAATTTTCTAGTTTGTAGAGTGAATTTTGATGGTTAGAATCAAACAAGTAGAGAACCAAACGTAATGGTACTCACATCGAAATGTGTGAGCAACATAAATAAAAGAATTTTTTTTCTCTATATGCATGTGTAGGGTGAGATGCATGAAGGCGATGGGCTTCAGCCCAAAGTAAGCTAGTTGCATGAGCTGCTAATCAGTTCGTGGCTACTACTGCCAAAACATGGTCTTGGCCCACATCCCAATGGGCCAGGATCCTAAATTGATTAAAAAATATCTAGAAATATTTTTTTCAAAAACATAAATTAAAAGACTTTGAAATAGTTTTAATTTAAATGAGGTTTTGTGAAAAAGGGCTTTGACAATGAAAACAAAGGAATATTTTAAGTTAAAATTATTTTATAAAAAGGAATTTTGGTTTTAATTTCAATTTATAAATGAATATTTAAAATATTTAAATTTAGAAAGAATATTTATGTATTTAAAAATGTTTAAAAGTCATAATGAGCTTTTGGAAAAGGAATACAAACAATGGAATTTCAATAACCTTGTTACATTGATTTCCAAAGAATGTAAAATGTTAACTTATATTCTGAAGAGGAATTAGGGTACAAATTTATAATTAAATGATAACTTGAATATTTTAAAAGAGAACAAAAAATGGAATAAATTTATATGAGAAGTATATAATGAAAGACTGCCATTCGCATGGCTACCATCATTCACAATGAAAGTTGTGATAGAATTCTACCCACCAACATGGCTACCAACAGTTATAGATTTTGACGAATTTTCCCTATAAAAATTATTAAATATTTAAATCTCAAATTTCAAATAAAAATATTTTGAAAATGGGAATTTCATAAAAATTATTGCATTTTTAAATCCAAATTAATTTTTCAACCAGTAATAAAAGTATGAGAATAATTTAAATGTTGTATCCAAATTGAATTTCAAATAGATAATGAAATTATGAAAATAATTAATCAATGGATTTCAAATCTCAAATGGACTTTTCCGACTATTAATGGAAAATATCAAGAAAATATTTTAATTGAAAAATCTATATATTATAAATTACTTTTCATTTAAAAGTTGGAAATGAGATTTAATATATATTAATGAAAATTGCTTGTTCCTTAAGCCATAGATTTATAAGATAATTAAAGACATAAGAAAGTAAGGAATATAAACTAAATTCCTTATAAGTAAGGCAGCGTCCCAGATGTGGGAAAAACAAAAAAGTTGAAATTGATTAATTGGTTGTGATTTATATGTGTTGATTATTATTGAATTTATTATGATCTCTTTTCATCCATGTTATATATTAGCTCACGTTGTATATTGAAAATTTCCCTTAAATGACATTAGGATTGAGTTGAATAATAATGATGATGAGATTATTATTATAATGAGTGAGTGCATTGAGATAGACACATATATGATTAGAGTCGCATTAAAATGATCTTGCGCAATCCTACCGAGATAGGTGAGATATGGTGAAAGTTAATGTAACAACCCGCATATTTGTCGATTTTATATTTAAATATTTTATTTAAATATAACATCGTTCGTCGGATTTTAGTCCGAAAAGCTACTTTTTGCAAACAGTCGAATTGGGACTCAAGACCACCCCCATTGAGTCCAAAATTACGTTTGCGATCTTTTTGAGTGTAAACTTCGATATGTTTGGAGTAAGTCGAATTTTGCTACTTTTTCTATTGGGTTTTGAGTTTGGGTTCAACCCACTAGCCAACTTAATACCCCAAACTGAAACCCCCCTCTTCATTCACTCCCTCTTCCTCCACTTTTCAGTTCTAAGAAGATTAATGGAGGAGAAGAAAAAGAATTAAAACTCCAAGCCCTAGTTCTCTCTTGCAAATCAAATTCTAGCTCCAAATCCAAGTTGAAGCCATTGGTAAGCATCCTCTTCTCCTTCTCCAACTCTTTCTCCTTTCAATCTCAGAAATTTCCTAAACCTAAATTCGGGAAATGTTTCTCTTTTAGCTTAGATTCAAGCTTGTTAAGTTGGAATTGAAGAGTGATTGCTCTTGCCATTGCTTCAAAGCTTCTTCTTCATTTGTTTGGGTTCAAAGGTGAGATTTTTATCTCACATCTTAATCTATATTTATCTTCGATTGTTAGGTATGAATTCCTAACGCTTATTCTTGTGCAATTGCTTTTGGTTTGGATTGATTTGGTGAATATTCCAATTTTTAGTGTTTTGAGTTCAATTCTTTAAAAATCTAAACTTTAATCTTTGATCATGATTTTTGTGATGCATTGAAGAGCGTATATGGCCGGGTAGTCGATTGGCGTAAACCCTTAGTGCCGTTGCTCGACCGATTGCATTTCGGAAGTGTTTGGCATTCATTTGATTGGCATGGGAGTACTGGAAACAGGCTCCGGTCGACCGACCTCAGAGTCCGGTCGACCGACCTGCTACTCTAGCATCTCCCTGCCTCTGTTTGGAAGTGCAGGTTACAGGCTTCGGCCGACCGACCTCAGAGTCCGGTCGACCGACCTGCTACCCGAGCACTTCTGTCTCTGGTCCGGTCAACCGACTCAGGGAGTCCGGTTGACCGACCTGCTCCTATTTGCCAGTTTTTCCTATATTGCTTATTTGTTTGAATTTTCAACTTTAATCGATTCGTGTGGTCTCCTATTTGTTGTTATCATCTCTAAGACTTTGATGACTTGTAACAACCCGAGATTTTATAACAATTAACTATCGTCAATGTGACACTTAAATTGTTTGTTTAATTCAGCTGAAGTTTTAATCGAGTTGAAAATTCTTTTGTAATTCGTTAAAAGAATTTTGCGGGCTTTATAAATAAAATAACAACATACTTAACCCATACCTTCTCCATACCAGCCCATACCTATACCACGTTTTTCTCTGACAAAACGACATCCCCATCCCCCTCATTGATTCGTGCCCTAGAATAAATCGAAGAAAAAAAAATGGTGGCGTCTCAAAATGTTAGGGCTTGGCCTCGTTTCTCGTTCTTCTTTCGTTCGATCTGGCGAATTTAGGGCTTCGTTCAAATTCAAGGCGGCTTCGTTCTTCGATTTCGTTCGTTCTTCCTTCGATCGTGGCTCCTTCGCTCGCGACCTCTTCGATCTAAGGTGAGTAAACTGATACTCACATCTAATTCAATTCCTCACTGTGTGTTTTGGGTTTGAATCCCCTGGTCTTTATTCGTGTATATGTTGAGATGGTTGGGTTTTTAATTCTGTGATTTTGTTCGTTTCATGGATAATCACTGTTTCGAGTTGAGTTTGATGATAGTGATTGTGTCTCTGTGATTTTAGCTATGCTTGGGTCTTCGTTCGTACATGTATATTTGAATTCGACACCTATATATATATTTTAATTAACTTGTTCATTTACGAATTCGACACTTACTTTGTTCATCTCGGCATTGATCAGTTTTGTTCGTTGATGATGATTGTTGGCATTTGGGTCTTGATGTTCTTATGAGATGATTTTGGGCTTCGATTTGTTTACCATTCGATCTTTGACATTGGCTATTTGTAAACTTGAAATTCTTGTTACTTGTTCACTTCTGCCTTGACTTCGAACTTGTCTTTTGGTCTTTGATGCATTGTTTCGAGGCTACACACGCGTTGACCTCTGGTTTGGCATCTTGTAGTTGGGTGTTTGGTTCAGCACGACATCGGGTTGACACTTGAACTATTTGATGATTTTACACTACTTCCACTATTGCCACTACTACTACACACGCCTGTATACCCATCCCTTTTTGACATGTCCATGTTGCTTTGTCTTTTCCATTGGGCCTGTATATTTGGTCACCAGATCATGTGCACTAATTTGAGTCTGCACTTGCACTGTCTCTGACCTTTTGGCATTTCGGTTGCATTTCATTCTGATACGGGTTGGTCAACACTTGCTGTTGTAGTTTTCACTGCAACCTTAGTTTGAATGTCGAGTTATACTTACATGTGTTTGCTTATTCCTGTTTCTTTGAGTCTGTTCACTGTGGCATTTGTTTGTGTGATCTGCACTTGCATACTCAGTGTAACTATTCTATAAGACTGTCTCTAGCCATTCTTGTTCTACCTGAATGAGTCTGGAATTATTGTACACATGTGGTCTTCAGTCGGCATATTTAGCTTGGCTGTTTGGGTCATGTGCAGTTTTGATCAGTTGTTCATACATTGCTGTTAGTTGAATTTGGGGTCTGCACATAAGTACTCGAGTCTCATCATTTAGGCGCATACATACATATGTTTGTGGGTATGCATGTATAGTCTGATTTGTACTAAGCTTGAGATATTGGTTTGCTTTGTTAAGGTCTGTTGTTGTTGTTCATGTGCCTCTTTACTTGTATCCGTTCTAGGCCAGGTTTGAGTTTGAGTTATGCTTCTGGGATCATGTTGGCTATTTTGTCGTCTGCACCTTTAGTACGCAGCAGTTTGGTCTTGGCATTTGTATTTAGTTTGGATGTTGATATTGTGTTGGTTAGCTACTTTGTTTCGACCAGTTCTTCTTGAATTTGTGTAGGCTGTGCATTGACTTCGTGCTTACCTGCTTGCAATTACAGTCACCAGTATTCTTACTGGTGCATTTGATATTTTGTTCTGGTCCTCATGCACTGTACACTACCTGTGCATCCTTGTATCTGATGCATTGGGATATTTGAGACGGTTAACACTTTTGTTTCAGGAATACTTGTTGCCATTCTGTTGAGTGTTGTAGTGCCTTATCCTTGGTGCTCTCACTTTCAGTTTGCTATCTCACTGTGCCTTGCTTTGTGACATGTTGAACTTGTTTCACTTGTTGCCTCTGATCTTGTTTAGTATCGTTTTGAGTTGTTCTGTAACGGTGAGGCAGTGCATGCGTGCGTGCACTGCAGCCACCCAAACTCGACAGTTTTGAATTAATATTTCTTTGCGTCGTGATGCATTGATCTTTTAGGCTGTATTGGCGAGGCCGTACACGCGTGCGTGTACGGCAGCCAATCGAACTCTGATGGTTTTAAAGTGACAATTTCAATTGTTTTAAATTGATTTAGTCGATTTGATAAATTGTTTATTTATTTCTGTCGATGATTTAAATCTGCTGATTTTTGCTAAACACTGTTAAGTGTTATATTGACCGTTATCCGGTTTCTTTGTTTAAAGAATCGGATAGACGGGAATTATTGTGACTGTCGTCTATTTAAATTATTACTGCCTATATGCACTAATAAACTGGTTTGAATTAGACTGACCTGGGTATTATTTTCTTTTGAATGTAATACTCGGGTCAGACCCGAGTTATTTCAGGTTGTGGATTTTCTTCTTTGAGTTGCTGTTCAGGACATGAAGACTTTTCACATCTTCTGAAGTTGTCAGTGTCATTTTGTAGTAGTTGTGTCATTGTATAGAACGATATGTATTCATGTATATTAGTCGATAATGTACTTGTATATATAACTTCTGGAGTCGACAGTTGTAGTTGTATCATATGTATTGTGTCAACTATGTATTAACTGACATCAGTTATATATATATGAGACTTTTGTTTTTATCTGTGTTCCGCATTTATATTATCTGTGTTATTGTTATATCTAATGTCCTAAACTATTATGAACCATCGTAGTTCGTTTTATACTAGTATTGGGAGTGTCGATGGGAGTAAATAAATAATAGATGAAAAATAAAAAAAAGTATATACCACTCCTGTCGAGATAACCAATATTTGTGTAAAGCCAATTACGGATGGTCGCTCCTATCCAGCCTTATTCTTCGTAATAATAGACAGTATTTCTTTTAATACTCTTTGTTATTATGAGCATAGAGGTGGGGCGTCACATGACTCCTCTTTCGGGATGGTACCTCGTTAGGTCGCTCGACCCTATCCCCCTTAGGTCGAACCCCGTACAACTCTGCGTAGGCAGATCTTATCTGTAAAACATTCAACAGAACTTCTTACTTTGATGGTTTTTGGAATTGTTTTCTTTGGATTTTATTCACGTCTTCGAATGTGAACTTTTATGATTGATTGTTACTACAATCACTTCTTTGATTTGTCACTTTAAAATATAATGTTTTCTATACTAGTAGTAAATATTCAAACTCTTTACAAAGATGATTTCAACTCTATTTTTAATACAAATCTTGTTTATAAAACCGTTTTCCAATCTATTAGTATATACAAACCTTTACCTCATTCGTATGAGAAAATATAATTAAACGACTTAGCAAAACAACTGGTATGAAACGCTTGCGTTTACTTCGTCGGTTAATTTTTGGACTTGTTCGATTGAACCTCTTGTGACAATTTTCTAGTGCAGATCTACAGTTTGTTCGTAAATATTTGAGTTAAGCAAGTGGTTATGGGACATGAAGCTAAACTCTTATATTTACTAGCTTAGTGTAATCGACACTTCTTTATGATCGATGACGATCATTTTATGGTTTAGACTCATGGGTCGTATCTATTTAGGTGCGTCGATGTTTATTTCTCGCATGGGTCGTATCTATTTAGGTGCGTCGATGTTTACTTCTCGCATGGGTCGTATCTATTTAGGTGCGTCGATGTTTATTTCTCGCATGGGTCGTATCTATTTAGGTGCGTCGATGTTTACTTCTCGCATGGGTCGTATCTATTTAGGTACGTCGATGTTTATTTCTCGCATGGCTCGTACCTATTTAGGTGCGTCGATGTTTATTTACTTCGTGGAGCAATCGGCTCAATAAGTCGAGGCATGTGGCGTATCTATTTAGGTGCGTCGATGTTCGTCTATGCATGGGTCGTATCTTTCTAGGTGCGTCGATGTTCGACTTTGCATGGGGTGTATCTTTCTAGGTGTATCGATGCTAGACATTACATGGGGCGTATCTTTCTAGTTGCGTCGATGTCTATTTATGTATGGGGCGTATCTTTCTAAGTGCATCGATGCTAGAGCATGGGTCGTATCTTTCTAGGTGCGTCGATGTTCGACTTTGCATGGGGTACGTATTTCTAGGTGTATCGATGCTAGACTTTACATGGGGCGAACCTTTCTAGGTGCGTCGGTGTTCAGTTTATGGGATTGGCCATCCTCTTTCTTGTGATTTCTGGATTTCTATTTATTGATTTCTGGAATTTATGTTTCACCACCTTTTCAGTTGGCATTGATAGGTGTGTCATTTACTGTGGCTTGGTGAATTAAATTAAGAATATGACATTCTTTTAATCTTTGAGAAGATTCTTGTGATATTGATTAATCTCTTGTTGATTATCATTTTCATACTTGTAGTAGTATGCTTTTATGGTTATTATATGTTTATGCCATATCTCTTGTTCTATATCATTTTATCTGATAATTATAGCTAGACTGATCCGTTTATTATTTTCTTCTTAAATAATACTTGGGTCAGACTGAGATTTTACAGGTGCTTCCTCATGACTTCTTATCTGGAGCCATCTTCTGACTTTTGGCTAACTACTCTAGTTTAGTAGTTTTTGTTGTATGCATTTGAGATTAGACTCCTTGATGTATACGTATTCTATCGTCCTGCACTTGTATCTATTCTTTTGTGTTATTGTGGATCTTTTTTGACCACTACTCTGATATACACTTTTAGGTGTAATATTCATATCTTATTCCGCCTTTGTGATATGAATTGTCTGTGACTGATTTGTGTTATGTTTATTTCTATATTTGTTTCCGAAGATTATATATAGCCACCGTGTGATAGCTTTGTGTTTGTATCGGTATGTTGGATTTCCTCTTTAAAAGATATGCATTCTATTCTATCTGACATATCGGTGCTCGCACAAAGAAGTTACACGGATGGTCGCTCCTCAACAGCCTTATTCTCCGTGCTAATTGACAGCACTACATCGTAGTGTTCTTGGTTAGCGTGGGCATAGAGGTGGGGCGTCACAGCTAATAAAATGAAACTCGATATATTAGATAAAAGAAAGGATTATATCCATCTTAGAAGACTGACTTGAGTCTATGACAAATTAGCCTTGTTATTACTGGCCAAACAGTCTGTTACTCAGGCCTTAGAACCAATTATTGAATAGAATTATCATATCAATGAAAATTGATGGAAACATGTGACTTTATTTATTTAAATGTTATTTAGGGTACCAAAGAGACTGTGTGGGGACACTCACAATATGGTAATGAGTATTTTCTCCCATTTCGTATGCAACTTCTGGTATTGTTGTGTTGTAGACATAGTGATAGTTATATACCTTTATAAAGTAAACTTGACAGCCTATAACTGAATAGGTGTAGAAAATATAGATTGATATGTGTATTACCACTATATATAGTCGAGATTGGGGTAGTTTATGACTGTGTAACATTACCCTATTCTGTTGGATGTGCTCACTGGATGATTGCATCATATAGTCCCAAATAGGAACATGCCTTGTTATTATTATGCTAACTCTATGATGCAGGAGAAGAGAAGAATCTGGTATGCTTCTTCATTAACATGCTTTATATGGATGTTATATCTATTCTTTGTCTATTAATAGTTTGGACTACGACAAGAGCCATGTTTGTGGAGTGAGCCGACTATGTTATTTATTAACATTTATTTATTTATTTTATTTTATTTTGAAGAAAAATTTCACTTATACCAAACATAGTCCGACTCGCATGTTATATCCCCTACGTATATCTCTTGGGTACTCTTAAATGGATAGCTTGAGAAGTTATAGGTTTTATTATAGTAGTGTAGTAGTTATATAGAGTACTTAATGGAAGACTATCTTGTATATTACCTATCTATATGTCGGTATGTTCTACCCTTAGTATGACAGAAGTATGTATGTTATCTATATGACGTATGATGTTATGCCTCGACTCTAATGACCAAATTAACGAAGGGCGTTTATTGCCCGATAGCTTAGATCAAAAGTCCCGGAAGGAGTGATCCCTAGTATACACTGCTTTGGTTCAACACGGATACATTTCAATACCTGAACACATATGAAATACTACGTATCTCATCTCGATGCAACGTAATGTACACAAGCTCCAGAAGTGAGTAACTCACATATTAGGAACTTATATAAATATGACATGGGTATCAGTATTAGTATCACCACCAAAATGATAATATATATATATATATACATATCAAAATATGTCTAATACATGGACTACTCAAAATACATCACTCTAATCTTGACATACTATAAACAATTCAAAATACTGCCCACTTCTAACGTTTATGTAATCAC
Organism: Allium fistulosum; assembly: GCA_030737815.1. Taxonomy (NCBI): domain Eukaryota; kingdom Viridiplantae; phylum Streptophyta; class Magnoliopsida; order Asparagales; family Amaryllidaceae; genus Allium; species Allium fistulosum. Next base: position 1,038,929,104 of record CM060902.1, on the reverse strand, counting down.
TTTTCTATCAACCGAATTTAAAACATGTCCATAGCTTCTAGAATCATCTTAACTCCATCGTTCCTCCGAATGAGACAAACAGTGCTACTGATCTTGACTTTTAGGCAATGTTTGCTAAACTTAAACATAGTACTACTCCAAACAAAATATACATTATGTATAACTTTTTCCATTAACTACTCATTAAGCAAAACTGACTAACCTCTGTATATACTCATTCGAGAATCACAACACCTTAGTCTGACCTAAGGTGTTGTCATATACATAAAAAACATCGAGTCGGGCTAGAAATCTTGTTGTGAGTATAATAGTGCAGTAATAATAACATACAAGTGTGGTGTCAAGTAGATACACGTGACATATTAATCAAAGCACAATATCACTGACTCCATACAAAACCCGCTCACTATCTTTTATCAAAATTAATGTAAACATACTAGTGTCGTGTCACAATTCAAACTGACCCACAGTTGCAACTCTAATCAACTAGGAATCACATCATATCCCTATTCATAAGTTGCAATCAATTTAAATTCAAGTACACTATTTTAATACTCCATAAATATGATTTCATTATTTACCATAACAATCTTTTTCAAATGCATACCTAAACAAATAATAGTTGCACATACATTTTACGTGGTCGATATATTCAAATGAGTGTTACATCTTAACTCTCTTCCTTGAGTTCCTAGTAGGACTACTCATTGGTAACTGCTTTTGGATCCACCCTCTACCAGACTAACTGCCTCGACAAGCTCGTGCGGTCATTTTTACCTGTTACTTATGACAAGTGTGAGAGCACTTCACACGATCCTTTAGTTGCACTGTCTCTCTAGCTTTTGAAGATGAATACATTTTATGCGATGTAGTCACTTTCCTAGTTCCATCATAAGAGCGTTGCATTATGTTTTTGATTCCTCGTCAACTATAATCGAATTGTCCATGCAACAGATCATTGGACTTTGTGACGAGGGACTAAGCCATCATGATTCGGGAGGCAATCCTCAAATCAGTTCACTGGGTCGGAATCTAACAATCTAATAGTCAATACCTTGAATCGTTCTCTCCAAGGGATAAATTTACTATTTTCCAAAACATTTAACTTCCCAAAACATCATGTATTCCGAAAATGATGTTATATCCAATTTTTCATCAAATAAATGTCTTATATAGTCATTTCATTTCATCAAGCAATAGTGCATTTAAAACACATTGATTCAAACATGAACAAGCATATATTCACGTCAATATTAATGGGATATACTAACTTCATATCATGGGTGAAACTATCAGCAAACATAAACTTGTGTTTCTAAAATCAAACAAGTATTTAAAATCATCAAAATACATTCAGAGCATATAATTCATCTTTTTAACTTGCATTTCATCCATAGCATAATTGTCAATTCCTTATGTATCAAGCACACTTAACATATCATTCATTTCCAAGTAACATCTAATCCATTCAAACCAAGCAAGTTTTTAATCACTTAACATAACAAGAGTATACTTGCATAGCATAAGTGAACTAAATATTCAATAACTTGCATCAAACTCAAACAAATTTTTTATTCGCCCACTTTAAACTTATACTTCATAATTTTATAAAATATATACGTATGATTTTCAAAATATATACATGTATACTTAGTTCTTCCAAAATCATGCTATAGTCTTTTGAATTAAACCAAGTATTATTCAATACCATTTAGTATTCAAATTAAATGTGTATTTTTGCATTTTATATTAAATGAACTCAAATTCATTTATAAAATACTTTCACTGCTATTTCAGTTAGTTCCATAAAATTCCCTTTATAGAAAAAGTTATAAACTTTATACTGACATCAATATCCAAGTTTTTAGGTAGTGTATTATTCGAACACCATCATGAACAAGTACTATCAATCACTATATCATCTCAACAAACCATAACATCAACACTTACAGAGAATACTTAAAGCATATTAGGCTACAAAGCCTTCACAATGACATATTTGAATAACTGAATCAAAACGAGATCATAGTTCACTGTAAATCAAAAATAAAAAGAATTATATTCATTGTATATAAAAAGTAATTGATTATACTCACTTCCTTTTCCTTTGCTTTGATTTATCTTATTATGAAGGTGGAAACCATAGCTTTTATGAAGGATTCTAATATGATGATTTACCTCTGGTTTTAGGAGGAGGAATTGAGGTAAGGCTCCAAGTATTTAAAGGATTAGGAAGCTTAGGAATTAAGGATTAAGTAAAGTTAAAAGAGAAGTAAATTAAAATAGAATGATGGCATTCTAGGATAAGCACATAATATAAGTTAAAATAAAACGATGACATTCCGGGATAAGCATGGAATATAATTCAAAACAGAGTGATTACTAAGATAGGTTTAAACCATAGAGGATAAGATTTTAGAGTAAGTTAAAATAGTATGTTTCCACTAGATAAGCTTTACAACTATGATTCAATGAACTTTTAGTTTAGATTTTAAATAAAATTATACCCCTAACCGCCTTTTAATCTAACTGTCTTTAAATCAATACTTTACATCTTTCTAAAATTCCACTCAAGACGTTTTATCAAAATTTTATTTCATGCCTATTTTTAAAACAAATTTTCAAATAAATTCCATTTAATTACTAGAATAAGTTAAATTATCAATAAATTCACTTTAAAATCCAAAAGAGAGAAAATACATAATTTGCAATCGAATTATATTGTTATAGTTTAATTTTTGAATATGAATGCTACTTTTTAAGAGTTTTCAAAGCTATTAAAAATACAAAACTTTTTTTTACAAAAATATGCAAAAGAATCTAATTTTTTTTTCAAACAAATTAAACTCTCGTTCTATCTGTGCGGTTAAAGTGCTTAGTGATTCCATAGCAATGGGGTGCAAAAATTATAGCGGGGATATAGTGGAGGTTCAAAAAGCTTTATTAGATATAAAACCAAATATTTAAAGTTAATTTATTTTCATTTGCACATCATTGGTGTAGGAAAATGAAATATTATTTAATCTTATATAACAAAACCGAAGAATGTCATGATTTATACAGACTAGATTTGTTGATCACAAAAGATTTCTAACTTATATTGAGTATTTATGTCTTAAAGTTAGATGTTCATCCTAACTTTGTTGATTTGGTTTAAATGAAAACCAATCAAATCGACCTTTGTAGGTTAATATTGCTAAAGCATGCGCTAAAAAAGCCTTGATTTATCAGGTGCAATATTAACCTACAAAGTATTGAAGGGATTTTGTAGGGCTTTAGCGCTAAATTGAAATAGCATAGTGGTCGTAGAGCACTACATAGTATTGAAGGGATTTTGTAGGGCTTTAGCGAGGCTTTAACTGCATAATGTTCTATATAATGAGAATTTTGAGTGAATGGTTTAGTAATACTGAATGTTATGAGACATTTGGTAATACTTCCCCGATTATTCATATGATGCATTGTGTAGAATATTTTCACACCTTTGAGGGGAGTTTATAGACATTGAGTAAAAAGTAAATAGCCTAGGTGGTACAGAACACTTGAGCGGTTATTTATGTGGTTACATCTAGAATGTGAACATCACTCACTTTGTGGGTTAATAATAGTATCTAGAGGTATGGCTTGCTATGTGCTCATTGTGCTTGTCGTGCACTCACAAACTATAAGCTACCAATCAAATAGGCTAGTTGTACACTCTAGCGGATTTATTGTGGAGGCCGCAGCCCGACTCGTGACATCACCAGTCTTGTTGTGTACTTGACATTTTTGTGTATTACTTGTTGTATGCTCGTATTTTCCCCAATGTCATATAACGAGCAATCTTTTACCAAGGGCAAACTAATGTCATGACATTGCATTTTGGAGGATTACAACACGTTATGGCTTGTAGCTGAAACATGAATGTTATGATGATCGGGGGTAACTAGAAAGACGGTAGGAGTTTTACTGTGTGCTTTTTGGAATCTCCTAGAGCAATATCCTGTACGTCTCGGTCTCACATTGGGAGAGTAGACATAGGAGGTATCCATACTTGGATACTATTTGGATCTACCTTACACAGACTTCCTTTGTTTTCATCTTTTATTTGACTTGTTTTGTGCTCGTCAACCTTTCGGATTTACTATGTGCTCATCCATTATTTATTTTCTTTATATAATTATTTACTTTATTCGCCTAGTTGTGAGCTCATCACTATATAGGCTTGTCGTATGGTCGTCTACATTGCCTTATTTTCTTATATTTGATTATTTGCATATTACCTTCTATTTTTATGCCCTGTTATATTTATATATATTCCATGGCTGATTATTATTACGTTATGCATGGTACTTTATTATTGATGCTAGTTTGGATGTTCTACCTTATCCTTTACATGTTATATCCCATATTTCCATGTTATTCTATGTATGTTCTCATATTTGAATTTAAATATAGTCTGAACCACTTATCCTTAACAAAATGTTATGTGCTTATAGTTGCAAATAATTGTAATCGTGAGTAATTAATCATGAAACAAAATGACCTTTGGTTTTAAATATTCTTGATCAAGATGTTTTGTAACATCCCCCTATTTGGAGGCCTAAAACCAACGGCTACGGATGCTGCAGTCATCCATAATTATTAATCCTTAGCGATCAAACATGGCGAAATTAGATACATTGATACACAGAAACACAAGAATATGGAAAAAAAATTTAAACAGCACAACAAATATCCACATTCCATTTCAAAATATTCCAAATTGACTATATAATCCTAATTCGCAAACCACGTTCAGATAACATATAATTATTACAAAATACGCCAAGAGCGACATATGAAGATGCCCCCTTGGTAAATCAGAGTATATAAATATGCTTGAAAACAATTTGCCTTTAAACAAGCACATAGCGAAAATAAAAGAACTCTAATAACAAGTTTGCCTTCTGCACATCCTCGAAAGCTTTATTCGTCTAAAAAACACGTAGAAACCTCAACTCTCAACCTACTCAAAATCAATTGAGTACCTGAGAGTTTAAGGGGAAAACAAAAAATTAGAGTCGGACAAAAAGCCTGGTATGAATAAAAATTTACCATCTCAACCCATTTAGTTATCTAGTGAGACCACGCCACATAGCTGAACGGGTTTTCCCTTCACTAGTATCGTAAAACATTTATAAAACCATATATTGTGCTCATGCATCCACAATGGTTAAAACATAGTATTTCAAAACATTATGTGTAACAACCCGAATTCTAGTGGGTCTGGATTTTTCGCAAAAATGCTAAATTCCAAGCCCACTGAAGCCCGAGTTAGGTATCTGGTATCCTGCAAATAGGCAAAGATAAATATATCAGAGCTCAAATAAATATCTCACAGCGGAACTGACTAAAATATAATAGTAAGTAAATACTCACCAAAATAATAACACTTTTTAAACAAGTGTATCAAAGCTGGAAAGTCTTTGCCATCTACCTAACCTGTGGGATGTTATGAGAAGGGGGTCAGAACTAAAGTTCTGGTGAATGGACAAATTATACACTTCTAAGCTTAATTCTACATATACCATTTTATTTCCATTTTCTGTTATATTAGGTTTACTGGGTTTATAATACTATCGCCTTTATGCGTGTATCGCACCTATCTACTCCCTGGTAGATTAAAACCTAATAACCAATATATATATATATATATATATATGTAGCTACATGCCCAAAGACCGCATCGGTCCTAGTTACTACCCATAGTACCTTCCGTATCCTCCTCGAAAAGGACTCCATCATCTTGCTACTAAAGCGTATTGTAACTACATCTGTAAAGGACAGCTTCGTGAGGCCTACAATACATATGTTACGTCGTCTACTATGAAAATGTAAAACTGCATCCGCACTAGCTTATACTAGTGCTCGGACATCAACAATGTACCACCCAGTGCGTACCTTGAGGACTATACGTAATCATTCTGTATACTCCCTGAATCCCGCCAACAAGGTCTACCTTGAACAGAACTCGGTCGAGGATTTTCTATATCTGTAAACGACAGCTTCGTTAGGTCTATAATACAGATATTCTTGTAACGACTCGAATTTTCCGTCGTTTGATTTTGAATATTTAAAGGGTTTTAAATATTGATTGGGAATATAAGTTGATTTTTGAAATACGAAGATTCTGGTTGAAATGATAAGATGAATTTAAAGTTTTAAATATAACGATTTATTGAAATACGGAAAAGGTAAATAATTGAAATTTGAATTGAATATGGAATTAAACGATTTCTAACGTTAGATATAAATTCTATTTAAATTAGAATTTAGTTAATAAGTTTTTAAAACTGAAAATTCAAGTGATTTCGCAAATTTTTGAAATCGTCAATTTAATCGACGCATTAAAATAGCGATCCGGGGCACAGTCTCGGATTTTGACGAAACCAATTAATTCCATTAGATCCGTAATAGTGTATTATTATCGGATTTCAAATTTCATAGCGTTTGGAAATAATGTTTGGCCGTACGGGATAGAAACGCCTGGAAATAATTTAATCGAATTTAAGTTTAGATTTTAAAATGCTATCTTCCACATACGATCGAATTAGGACTCAAGGCTTGTTCCATTTGGTTCGGAATATGGTTATAACATTAGGAACGCCAGGCGGCACACCTAAATAGAAGTTCGAGGTTCCTTGTATATAATATATTCTGAATGGATAAATATAAAAATCAAGTCGAATCAAAACTCAACCACCCTATGATTTGAACAGGAGTCGCCCTAGCCTATATACGAGACTTTCCCATACATCAAGCCGCCTTCATTATTTTAAATCACCTCGTCCTCTACCCCTTTTCACCAAATTCAAATCAGAGAGAAACAAAAATCGAAATCGACTAATAATAAAAAAATTGCGAACGAGCTCGCGACCTGGGATCGCAATTAGAGCCTGGGCGGCGTCGATGCTCGAGTTAGGGAAGATGGAGGTGTGGAGACGAAGTGGAGGCGCATGGGCAAAGTGTGGTGGTTTGAGTCGCGAGGCTGATGCCGTTCGTGGTAGGGAGAGCGATGGGATGTGGGTCGAATGAGGCGCGCGCGAGGTGGTAGCATGGTAGCGTGCGCTCATTCAATCGATGTAGGGGCTGAGAGAGGAAAAGGGAGCTGGTGTCTTCATTGAGTTCGGCGATGGCCAGAGGCATTGCGTTCGACAAGAGGGCGATTGCTGAGTGTCGCGTCGTTTCCAGGTCGAGGGTTTCTAGTGATGGTGATGGTCGCGATAGCAATTTGGAGGACAGACACGAGGGGGAAACTGGAGGATCAAGCTTGTGAAGGCGAGATGGGGGCAGTGGTAGGTCAGGTGATGGAGGAGGCGATTTCTGATGGGTACATTTTTTTAAAACTATTGTTAATTTAAGTTAATTTAGTTTAATTTATTAAAAAGTTCACTAATCCATATTAAATTTATATGAGGTCTAAAAATCATTTAAACAAGTCACGTTAGTTTGTATTTGGAAAATCTATGCAATAGAACGGTTTGGAATTTTACGGAGGCAGTTGGAAAATAAAAAAAATCTGGATGTTTGGAAAAATAAAAATCAAGGTGCGTAAAATCTCACTCAATTGGATTGCTAGTTATAATTTAAAAATGCTGAATTTAAATTATTCGTTGGTTGGATGAATTTAAATAATATTATCAGTTTGGATGATATATAATATATATAGTAGTATATATATTAGTAGTTGGATATATTTCCCACTATTGGAGCGGATGAGACCCTATGTGCCCCGCATAATAGTGAATGACCCTATATTACCGCGATATCCCGCCTCGAAGCGGGATTGGTAATTTTATGTTATCTAACATCTATGGATGTAGGGAACAAGTTGGAGAGATCGAACTGGATTTCTCAAATATATTTACTATCTTTTTTCATATATAAAAATATATGATGTGAATTGATAATCCGTTATGGATTGTTGTGTGATTTGTTTTATTGGATGTTATAGTAGAACTGGCCTAACTTTTGGTATTTTAAATACCATAAATATAATTTTTGGAATTTGAAAGGATTTAAAAGGAGATTTTGAATATAAAAATATTTATATCGAAATTTGGAATGTTTTTAAAGAAATTGATTTGGATAAAAACAATAATTGATTTTGGGTTGTATTTAGCTATTCGTAAAAATATTTTAAATAGAGATTTTAAAATAATTTATATAGAGGATTTTTAAACGATATTTCTGGAAAATATGAAAAGAAGTTTGAAGTCGATATTTTAAATAGATTTGTGAAATATTTGGAATTTATTAAGAAATGGATTTATAAAATGAGATTTTATAAATGGGATTAGTTTAATAAACAAGTGAAAGTCAAAGGAGTTATAAATTTATAAACGATGTTTATAAATAAGGAAAAATGAAATCAATTGATAAACTGGAATATAATTTCACAGGGTGAATTTATATCGAGATATGAAAAATAGATTTTTGAGAAAAATAGTTAATTGTATTTTTGAAAAGTGAGGATGGTTAGGAATCGGAATGGTATCGATGTGTAATCAAGAGGGATTTATAAATTGAATTGGTTATTGGGATTTTAAAAATATATATTTTATCGAGAAGTTAAATTGTTTTAAAAGAGAATTTTTATTTATTCAAACTATGTAATTTAAAACTAGTTAGTATTGAAATACTTCGAAAGTGAATTTTTCAAATATTTAATATTAATTGAAATAAATTTCTAATTTTTATAATCAACTTTGTAAATCGATTAGTTTTATTTAAAAATGAGTTGGAAATGATTTATTGATGTTTTATTAAAAATGTTTTTGATATTTTAAATAGTTACTTAAACTGGTTTTAAAAATAAATTATTATTTTTTTAAAATACTTATACATATATATATAGAGGTTTGGAGGAATTTATTTATAAGTTTTCTCGAGATTTCTAAACGGGGTTTAATTAACAGATGAGATTTTATAAGAGAAAATCTTATAATGAAATTCTGGAGGCTTAAGGAAATTTTCAAAATGTTAGAAAACGAGAACTTCGGGATTGAATCTAAATTCATAAAGAAGTTATAAATGGATAGATGAGATTATAGGTGAGTATAATCGATTTTGGTAAATGTAAAAGGAATTAATATAATTTTCGAAAATGTAGGAGATAAGATAAGAAAATTCCTAAGTATTGATATTTGAAATGATTTTGGGAAAATGGACTTAAAACATTTTCCTAAGTGTGGAAATGAAAGGTTTTTGGAAATATTTAGCAACGAAAGATTTATATCGAGATATTTTTCTAGGTAGTGGATTATAAATTGAAATTGGAAATATTTCAATAAGTGTTGAAGAAAGATATGGGTTGAAATATCCTGTTATGGATATAAATATTCGAAAATGTTTTCAAATATTGAAATATCGAAAGAGATTGAATATATATCTTTGTAAAGATATTTTTGAAATGAATGTTTTGAAAAGTTTATAATATGGGCCTAGTGACTGCTTATGGATGTTATTTGATAGTTAAATAACTGACTATCAAATATGACCAAATTCTTTGATCGTTTCGAAGAGACTGGGATCGGATTTAATTATCCGAAAACCACTTCGATCCGGTTTGAATGTTACGAATGGTGATATTGTGAAGATGGTGAAGACGACGATTCGGTTTGTCCAGACCCAAGACAACTTGTATGGACGAATGCTATCAGAACATCGTCATTGGAGGACGATGAGCATTATAAGTGGAATTGTTCTTGAAAGGTAAACGTAGCCTCATGCCTCATCAACCGGGAATGACTAAAATATGGGAGATGCAGCAAGGCTAAGTGGGTCGCACCCAATTAGGGTATGTTATCACCATCCTAGAGTACCCTCACGTCCCATTGAAGTCTCGTACTTCCTTCTAACCCAAATTAACCAAGTTGGACATGCTATTTCTGTGCTAAAAATATATGATGAACTGCTTCATTAGGCTCTTCATCCTTTGGGCTACTCCAAACGCATCTTACCATTTTATTAGACCCTACGTCTAATCTTTTATTATGCGTTTAGTTTACTTTCTTAATTTTGTTGGCTACTTATTTACCCTAATCAGCATAAGCGTGTCCCAGCCTCACCTAACTATTGTGAGACCATCGGTTCCTGACTGAAAGGGAATGCTGTTGGTATAGGCATTTCTTCTATGTTTTCTTATTAACTTAGTGTAAGTTTTAAAATAAGCTTTTTCTGTTATCTCTAATTATAACCTATGTTATAATTATACTTGCAATTGTTACTTCTATATTCTTTTATAATCTACATGTTATAAATATAATTGCAAGTGTCTCTTTTCTATTCTAGTCTGTCTTCTTTTATTATGATATTGAATTATCTTTAGTTCTCTTATATTATATGACAATCTTGGCTTGGGACTACGTCCGACTGTCACAAATTTACTTATCATAATAACTGCTTTGCTTTTATTCTACTATCTGCGTAGTAAATGCAGATCTAGGCACATTTCTGTTTATTGTTTCTAGTCTTGTCAAATAATTAACTTGATTTCTTCTTTAATTTCTTTAACTCTTCACTTTATTCTCTTTTATTCTAGGAAGTAGTTCTATTCTATTTGGTTGGTTACAAAAAATGTGCTAAAAATCCATTTCCATATTTTAATACTAAATAATGCTATAAACAATAACTCGAAATTGCAAAATATTTCTTTTATTGTTTCTTTAACTATTGGTAATGCAAAATACAGAAATGTCTCTATTTTACACTAATTCCCTTTTTCTTTCTTTTATTCTTGCAATTACGTTTATCGTTATTTTTGCAATATTAAACTATGGAAATGTATTCTCTTTTCTAAACCAACCAACTAATATATCACTAACTTCCAAATCAAGTTATTAGATTTTCCCCTTTTTAATTTATTTCTCCCGTTTTAGCATAATTTACTGTAAATTTCTTGCTTTTAGGCTTATGCCTTTCTCTATAACTGTTAAGCCCAATATTATTCATATTTAATTGGATTCCTATCTTTCTTTTCCATATAAATAATAATTAAATATAAGCTCTCTTATAGAATTTACAATTTCAACATAACTAATTAGCAGAACTAATTGCTGAAATAAATGTTGAATTAAAATATTTAATGGGAATCTAACGATAATATATCATAAACGTAAAAGATATATAATTTAAATCCACTCACATGTCGTCCTTACCTTTGCTCCATGGTCTTAGCTATGCTTCATGGCCTTCCTAGATCCCCTTCTAAGGTGTCTAATATTTTTATTAAGAAGATCTTCTCCCTAGAAATATTTTCTATTTAGGGTCCAGCCTTAGGCAATGAACCCAATTGGGAGAAAATCTGATTGTGAGAAAATAGTTGTGCCTAGGGTCCTATTTATAGTGGAGTTTGAGGATCTCAGACCGTCGGAATTTTGGATTGAATCTGGTGTAACCATGTCACAGGCTCGCTGTGAATCGTTGAATCTAGAAAACGACGTTCTGGATTGCGCAAAAATCAAATTTGAAGAGTTCGGCATGTACCTGGACGAATTATCGTCCAGGATATAACGCGGGTCGACCTACAAGTCGACCTGTGTGCTTTGAAGGTTGACCTGTGTGCCTTGGGGCCGACCTATGGGTCGACACATGCTATTTTATTGTTATTTTTTTTCCTGATTTGCGTTTCTCTCGTAACTTCTTCGTATTAACTCGGATTTCGAAAGTATATATAGAAATTGATTAGAAAATCGCCACGAACACAATGATATAAGTTTCGAGGCTATATTCTGACAATTTCAAAAATGTTTATTTCACCATTCATCGTTATTTGGTTATTTAATTATTTAAAAATAAGGGGTGTTAAATTCTCCCACCCTCTAGAAAATTTCATCCCCGAAATTCGACAAGGGTAAAATTATGTAATTCCTCGTATAAATCACATCCATTTTGTGTACATCCAATTTTGCGACCATTTGTGTCCTTGTGCAAAGTGTCATTCAACACAAAATATATGCATGTACATGAATTTCTAAGCGTTACCTCCTATATGAATGCTTTTCTTCTTTAAAAATTTATTTTAAAACATGATGCACACACCTTAAATATACTTGTAATTTCTATATGAATGCAATCTTTTGAAACTCAAAACATTTTTCATCTAATTTTTCCTACACTCCTACTGAATAGGGGTGTAGTTCAACGAATTTTACATCCAAATCATACCACACAACTTTTAATATTCAAATTTTAGAAAAAATCTAACTTTTCAAACTCGATTTCTTATGTCAAAAAGAAGATAGAAAACGGAAAACTTTACGTTTACCGTTTTACTTTTGTGCACCTCTTTCCCTGTACTTAGAACTTATGCCGCTATTCTATAAAAATCTTTATTTTCTTTCCAAAGCATGGTTTACATAAGAAAAACTTTCCTTTTCAAACTTTTTCCCAAGCTTAATTTATGGGAAAAAGGTATTTTTCATTTGCAATTATCATTTATTTCTATTGATGTTTCTGTCGCTTTGTTTAGATCTTACTGTTTTTCTTTTAGTTACTTTTATCTGCTTTTACTTTTGCAACTAAACACAGCTATCTTCTAGGGCTAGGAGGCCTAGGACCAAGTCCACTCTAACACAGAAAGGTCATATTCTAGAAATTCAAGTAACTCATATGCTCCTCCTACCGCCTATTACTTTTTACTAACTTATGATGTATTACTCACGATGAATAAGATCTATTCATCTCTTCCTTTCCATACTCAAAATGGAATAACCAAGTCTCATTACTGCAATGAATAAGGATTTTAGTCTATGCAGTCTCTATCTAAAAAGGCAACTAAGCTTAGGTAAATTTTCTCTTTACTTTTACTTTTCATTTTTCCCTAACTAAGGTCTATTTATCCCAATCACGTGTGTCTTACTATCTTACTAATATCACTTTACTATTCTTCTATAGTATACACACTTGAAGCAACATTCCTAGGTTCTCACTAGTGTCATATACACTTGATGAGAACTTTTATTATTACTACTAAAAGTAATCACTGCTATATCCTACATAGCCTTACACTTTTCCCGTTACACCTAGGAAATGATTCCTTCTACTCTATATTTAAGAGTTTGGTTTGGTATTTATCTTTTCATTTCAAAAATTAAAGCTTCTAAAATTTTGAAACATCAAATCTCAAAATCCTTTGTAACGACCCGTTATTTTCAACCATTCGCATCCATTATAAGTGTATAGGTAGACACTCATGCCGGAGTTGAATTGCTCAAAATACCGCGTTGTAATTAAAATTTGGCAAATCTCAGAATATACAGTAAATAAATATAATCACAGATCACAGACACAGAGTAAAATAATGCAGCGGAAGTAAAAGAGATAGTAGTTCATGAAGCTACTATATATATAAGATATATCAGAGTTAAATAAAATACAACAGAAGAAGTAAAGTACAACAGAAGTCTCAAGACATAGAAGTCTACTAATACAAGAGCTGAAATAGAACAACAGACTGAACAGATAAAACCAGATAGCAGCTGGATAAGAATGATCTCCAGTAGTCCTAGCTCCGTGAAGATGAAGTCCAACTGATACTCAGGCTGACCCGAGCGTAAAATAAAACATAAACACTCGAGTCAGGATATACATACTTATACAATGTAAACCAACTCAAGTGAACTGTAGTAAAGGTACAAGTAACTTAGAAGATGCTTGGGACAGCCCATCCTCTAAGGATCCGTTAAACTATCTACTATGTAGTAATATTCGCTATTATAATAGTGTCTAAATAAGTAAAGTATAATCATATCGGAAAATAGCGTTAAGGGGATGGAGAACCTTAACGCGGTCGGATCTTAAAATCATAATCGTAGTAAAGCTCGATATGGTAGGTGACACGGCACAACTAGGCAATGCCAGGGTAGATATACCAATTACGCACACGGACTGATGGATACGCATAGCAGCCACTACCGTTCCACCTCGAACAACATTCCCAAATCGAAGGATGGCCATCTAGTCAAATCACAAATAAGAGTATAATATCGAAGAAATGTGTCCGAGAAGAGGTGCTACCTCACTGGTCCGAGATCGCTCCTGTTTTAGCCACCTTATGCCAACTCACGGGAGTTGGGTCCTCGTAACATACCTTAAGAACGTCGCCACCATCCTACTTCATTCTGGAATCTCCACCGCGTACACGGTTGCCAAAGTGGTTTTCGGTAAGACAGAGAGTATGTCCATATCCGATCCCGGTCTCTTTAACAACCCAACGTTATTATAACCCGTGATTATAAGTTTTAAAAACAGTTTATACTTCAAAATAGAATATCATTTCAAATCCAAATCTTTATCAAAATAAAGATTAAATCAATTCTAACCATTTCCATATTTTTTAAAATATCATATCATTTCAAAACTTCATTTCAAATCATTTCAATATATCAAAATATCATATCTTTCCAAAACTTCATTTCAAATCATTTTAATATATCAAATATCATTTGAGTTCAAATCTAAATATTCAACTTTAAATACCTTTTAAATTTAAAGGTATACTTCATTTATTATCATTTCAAGTCACCTTTTAAATAGTTTATATTCCAATCAAATGATTCATTTAAACCTTTTAAAAGTGTAATTATTATATTTTCAAATCAAGTATTCAATTTCCAAAGTTTCAAACCATTCTGAGTTCGTTTACTAAGTCAAAAACCCTAATTGTTAAAATTTCAGCATTTCACAGCATTTAAAAACAACTGCTATAGGTTATATTTGAAAACATTTTTTTTCAGCAAAACAACATTTGTAAACTGCTATAACAGTTCAGTTTAAACAAAATCATATTTCAGCCTACTGCAGTCCTTAACAAGTGCTACAGTAGCCCTTTTATTAGTTCAGGTTCAATTTTAGTTTCTGCTACAACAGCACTTACCAAGTACTACCATAGCCTTAGTTCATTTTAGTCTTTTGGTTCACTTATATAATCCACAACACTTAACAAGTGCTACAGATTCTACCTAGTTCAGAACTTATAAAATCATACATTAAAAATGTTCATTTCGATCCTTTAACTAATTTATTTTAAAGAGATTTTTACAAGTTAAAACCAAAACTTACAAATTTGCTTATTACATTCATTTCAACATTTAAAATTAAACTCCATTTTTCCACCAATTTAAAACTAAATTTCCATTTCAATTTAACTAACTTAAGTTTCCATCCATTCTTTTAGTCAAAATTTCAAATTTAAGTTTCGTTTTAAAATCAATATTCCTCCATTTATTTATATTTATCACATAGAAAAATCATTTCCATTCTAAATAAATCACTTAAAATTCGATTTAAATCAATTTAATATTATTACAATATTTAAATTATTTTAAAAGTATCCAGAAAATACAGAAAAATAACCACGGGTCTGTATAATATTTTCTAGCCTAATTCAAGTGATACGGATACTATATCATTTCAATCCGTAATTTACAAAGAAAAATCCGGGTTTTATCATTTCAAACCCGCAATCCCAAGTAAATAAAATTTAATTGAAAATCGTTCAGGCCTATCATTTCAGCCCATAACGACCTTCCCTTATTCTAAAGTCCGTTCGGGTATGTATCATTTCAACCCATAGTGATTCTATTCTACAGGGAACTTGCAGTGTGATTTAACAAAATAGAATAACAGTAAAATAAGAATAGAATATAACAGATGATACGATATGCAGTTTTAACAATTAACATCAATTATAAATAAATCACAGGTAATTATAACATCATTTATTTATTTATTTCTACACATTCAGTTGCGGTCGTTTCACAATCATATAAGTATGGATATTCGTGTGAGATTTACTCACCTCTACGGAGCTGGAGATTCGGAAAAGAAATACGATGCCTAACGGAAGCACGCGAATAGCACGATCAGTTGTTAGCGGATGCGCCAACTAAATTCAAACCAAAAGCACAATAAGAAATCAAAGTCTAAGATTGCACGAAAAATGAATTCAAATAAAGCAAACAAATGAAAAAGAACAAGTTGAAAAAAATCGAAAGCGATAGCTCGACTACCTAAAAAAAATATAGATTATAACTTCAAACAAGAGCTTGACCACAACAATTTTCTCGCTTCTTCATTTCTTTTTTTTTTCAAACAAATGCTGGTTAGAAGTATAGCTCCAAAGTTTTCAAAAGTGACAAAGCAATTTTTTTTTTCAAAAGTCAGTGGAGAATATAGTTAGGCTACCAAACCACGTGACAAAACAAACAACTTCCTCATTCTTTTATTTCTCAAAACCAGAGGCAATATAGACTAGAATTTCACAAATACAAAGGTGGCACAATTTTCATTTCTTGTTTCAAAATACCAAGCAGAGGCATTCAGACAAAATTTAAAAACAAAAAGCAGAGGTGACAAAACGAAAACTGTTGTTCGTTCTCCGGTTCCAACAAAGGCTCGGTCTGGAGGAGTTGGAGATGCGGTGATGGGATGGTCTCGGCATGGGCTGTGGTGGTGTTTGGCGAATGGGGTAGGTGGCTGGCAGGGCGTAGGGGTTTGGTCTGGCGGTGGTCTCGCCTGGGGCTGTGGTGGTGACGTGGGTTAGGGCGTGGGAATTGGCGAATGGATCTCGGCATCGGTGGTGGAGGAAGGTGGAGTAGTTCGATCTGGTGGTGGTCTTGCATGGGCGGAGGCGTGGTGATCTGGGTAGGGTCGGTGGTGGGCTGGTCACGGTCTAGTTGCGAATGGGGCAGGGTGGTGGACTGGTATTGGAGGCGTGGAGGAGCTGGAGTCGTGGGGTTGGTGATGGTCTCGGTGGTGGAGTGGTGATGACATGGTGGCAGTTGTGGGTTCGTGGAGGAGGGCAGGCTGGGGTTTATCTTGGCGTGGGCATAAGTGGGGTGTAAATCTTGGTGGAGGAAGGGATAACAGCAAAAAGAAAAACAAAATGAAAAAGCAATACAGTCTTTACCTTGAGATGCACGAAAGTTTGAAAAGGAAGCACAGAGAAAGTGAGATCCGGATATATTTGGTTGAGAACGTGGAAAGTAAAGCTGCTCCCAATTTGAGGAGAGAGAAGGTAAAAAGAAAAGCTTTGAACGGTTAGAGGAATTTAAGGCAAAAATAAATGTTGAATGAAACGTAAGGAAGGTAAAGAGGTAAGTGGAATAATTCTCACGGCAAAGTAAGGCAAGATTTGAAATTTTCAAACTGAAATAAATGGACAATGGAACAATGCACGTACAGTGTAACGCCCGAAGTAACGTACAATTTGTTTTATTTCTTTTATTTAATAAACTTAAAAATGTTAACGGTTTCTTAAAATATAACGTATCTTTTTAAACCAAATTTAAAATAGCTATTATCATCATTAATTAAAATTTGATTCTAATGTAAAGTTAAGAACGGACATAAATTATACGTAAAATGTAAAGTTTAAATTTCCCGTTTTACACTAGTTATTACACTTTTAATTCAAATCAATATTTCAAAATGTTTATTTTAAATAAAATTTCGTTAAAATTTTGGGCTGTTACACTCTTCCCCACTCAAAACTTTTCGTCCTCGAAAAGGAACGAAGAAGGAAAATAAAGAAAGATAAGACAGAATAGCAAGAGTACCTGAAATAAACAATTCCGGATTCGAAGCACGAATGCTCTCCTCCGTCTCCCAGGTGCAATCCCGTTCATCAGTGCTCCACTGCACTTTGACCAGGTTGACAGATTTTCTTCTTAGCTGCTTCGTACCTCGATCGACGATACGAAGTGGCTTCCTCTCAACAGTCAGATTTGGCTCGATATCCAAACTATCAAGAGCAGAAGGTTGAACAATAAGAGATGGATCATGCAGCTAGCGACGAAGATGAGATACATGAAAGACATTGTGTATTACAGAAAATTTCTCGGGTAAATCCAGACGATAAGCAAGAGAGCCAATTCTTTCCAAAATGCGGAAAGGACCTAAAAATCTAGGAGAAAGCTTTCCTCTACGACCGAAACGAATAACATTCCTTAAGGGAGAGACCTTAAGGAAAACCAAATCATAGTTCGAAAAACAAAATAAGATAATAAATTTGAAACAATAATGCTTTGAAATCATAACAATTTAGGGATGTTTATCATTTGGAAATCATACGAATAAAAATCATAACACTTTGGAAATGTTATTCTTAAAAAGTACAATGCTTAGAAAATCATAACACCCTTTTAAAATAATCGTCCTTAAAACCATTTTAATTCAATGTCAAATAATATTCATTTTAAAGTTGTAGCATTTCTAAGTTCATTTAATTATAAAATTTCCAAAACATTGTATTTTCAAACGGCAACACTTAAAAAAATGCTACAGTAGATATATTGGTATTTCAAATCAGTTTTGTTTCAGAAATATTCATTTGGATATCATTTAACTTATGCCTTATTAAAACAAACTTTTATGAATGGAATATCCAAATTAAACTATACTTCATTTATTAATTCAAAAGTTCACTATTTTAGTTAGCTCTTAATTTAACACATAGCCTAACCCTTTATTTGAAATACCCATTTCCCAAATAGATATTCCTTTAATAAGTTACACTTAAAATTCCATTTGAAAAAAAAAACCAAATTCTCAATTATAAATTTTTAGTGATGTTAAAATACATTTTAACTATTTAAATCATAATCATTCATTTTTCAAGACATATCTATTTCATAAATAAAATATTTATATAGCAAATGTAACAATCTAATTTCTTTACACATTTATTCATTTAGACCTCACTTAAACTATGAATTCAAGTTAAATAAACTTTATTACCAAGAGTCCAATTCAAATGTATTTTATTTTATCTATTCAAAGATGCATTATTTATTATACAATATATTCATTTCAGGAAATAACCATTGTTAAAATTCCTAAGTTAGACTTAAGGTTCCATATTAAATCAATTTTGATTATTAAGTTATTTAAATAAAATCTCTTTAAATTCCCTTTCAATATTTACCTCTGTTAATCTTTTATAACTAAAATTTAAGTGTATAACATTTATTATAACCACTCAAATTTTTATTAATAAAAGTCTTTTTTATATTGTATATTATCTAATTACATTGTTAACTTCTAAAAAATTTAAGGTAAGTTATCTTTGAATGCAATTGTATTATACAAATAAAACTTTCCAATTCAATTATCTCAAGTTTGAATCATTTATTCCAAAAATTTTAATTTTTCTTTTTATAACTGAAATTATTCTTTAAGATGAAATTTAAGAATTAATTTTCCGTTTCCTTCAAACCAGTTAGAGATAAATAAATATATGTACATAATATGTCAAATCAATTTAAATCATATATCTATATATATTATAAATCAAATCATATTTAGAAATTCAAATAAATTAAATCTTTCAAAACAAAGATGTAGTAAGACTACAGAATGATCTCTTCAGTTCAAAACTCGAAAATGAACGTCGATGATGCTGCAGTCATCACCGAAGTTATTTTCCAGTGACAAAGAGAAGAGCACTTAATTTTTAAACTTTAAAATCCTTTAGAGACAAAAAAAAATTTTTTATTCAAAAATACTTTAAATTATATCCTTTTTAAAATTTTAAACACAAGGTTTGAAACCATCGGAAATTAAATTCTTTAAATTTCTTGTTTTAATTTCAGTTCCCAAATAAATTTATAAACAACGATTTATAAATTCATTTGTAGAACAACAAATGATAAATAAAGTATTATCACTTCAAATTATCAATTTAAATCAATTTATTAAGTTCCATAAATTTACCTATATCAAAATTTATTTCAATAACAATTTTAAAATAATATTGTGTCAGTCTGTTCTGTCAAAGTGTTTTAGAAATCCTATCGATAGCGTTGATCAGACGAATCGATCGGAAACCCAAATCATCATCAACAACTCAAACAACACAATATATAAAACAAAACATAGCTTTACTAGTACAATTTAAAATGTTTGGAGATAGTTTAGAAACAAAAGACAAGATGGTTAAACAGAGTAGAGAGATGGGTAAGCTTAGGTAAATCGCGGACAACCTTAACCGGGTCAACCGTGACTTAAAGAATAAGATCGATGTGGATTTTTGTAGGATAAATCTACGTTCGATCTCAAGAGATAGAGTTTGGAATAATAAAAGATATTAGCATCTAAACCAAGGATAGATAAAATCTCTGGTGAATCGATGCTGACTGTAAAGGATTTTCACCCTTTTACAAGAAAATTAGAATATTGGCGAGACCGCCAATTCACTATAAAGATCATTCGAAGTGGAGTCATGTGATACTCTAGAATCAAAAGATGATGAATAGTGAGGGACACGAATGAATTTTGGAACCGCAGGGAACGTTCCAAAAATTCAAAGGAAATTCGAATCAAGAGGAAACGATTCAAATTCGAACGAAAGTGATTCTGTAAATAAATTTACCATACATTCTAAGTTTTGCCTCAAAGCCAAAGCTCTGATACCAACTGTAACGACCCGTTATTTTCAACCATTCGCATCCATTATAAGTGTATAGGTAGACACTCATGCCGGAGTTGAATTGCTCAAAATACCGCGTTGTAATTAAAATTTGGCAAATCTCAGAATATACAGTAAATAAATATAATCACAGATCACAGACACAGAGTAAAATAATGCAGCGGAAGTAAAAGAGATAGTAGTTCATGAAGCTACTATATATATAAGATATATCAGAGTTAAATAAAATACAACAGAAGAAGTAAAGTACAACAGAAGTCTCAAGACATAGAAGTCTACTAATACAAGAGCTGAAATAGAACAACAGACTGAACAGATAAAACCAGATAGCAGCTGGATAAGAATGATCTCCAGTAGTCCTAGCTCCGTGAAGATGAAGTCCAACTGATACTCAGGCTGACCCGAGCGTAAAATAAAACATAAACACTCGAGTCAGGATATACATACTTATACAATGTAAACCAACTCAAGTGAACTGTAGTAAAGGTACAAGTAACTTAGAAGATGCTTGGGATCGCCCATCCTCTAAGGATCCGTTAAATTATCTACTATGTAGTAATATTCGCTATTATAATAGTGTCTAAATAAGTAAAGTATAATCATATCGGAAAATAGCGTTAAGGGGATGGAGAACCTTAACGCGGTCGGATCTTAAAATCATAATCGTAGTAAAGCTCGATATGGTAGGTGACACGGCACAACTAGGCAATGCCAGGGTAGATATACCAATTACGCACACGGACTGATGGATACGCATAGCAGCCACTAACGTTCCACCTCGAACAACATTCCCAAATCGAAGGATGGCCATCTAGTCAAATCACAAATAAGAGTATAATATCGAAGAAATGTGTCTGAGAAGAGGTGCTACCTCACTGGTCCGAGATCGCTCCTGTTTTAGCCACCTTATGCCAACTCACGGGAGTTGGGTCCTCGTAACATACCTTAAGAACGTCGCCACCATCCTACTTCATTCTGGA
This sequence comes from Allium fistulosum, assembly GCA_030737815.1. Lineage (NCBI taxonomy): Eukaryota > Viridiplantae > Streptophyta > Magnoliopsida > Asparagales > Amaryllidaceae > Allium > Allium fistulosum. The sequence continues at coordinate 1,038,907,672 of CM060902.1, read as the reverse complement.
ATCTCCACCGCGTACACGGTTGCCAAAGTGGTTTTCGGTAAGACAGAGAGTATGTCCATATTCGATCCCGGTCTCTTTAACAACCCAACGTTATTATAACCCGTGATTATAAGTTTTAAAAACAGTTTATACTTCAAAATAGAATATCATTTCAAATCCAAATCTTTATCAAAATAAAGATTAAATCAATTCTAACCATTTCCATATTTTTTAAAATATCATATCATTTCAAAACTTCATTTCAAATCATTTCAATATATCAAAATATCATATCTTTCCAAAACTTCATTTCAAATCATTTTAATATATCAAATATCATTTGAGTTCAAATCTAAATATTCAACTTTAAATACCTTTTAAATTTAAAGGTATACTTCATTTATTATCATTTCAAGTCACCTTTTAAATAGTTTATATTCCAATCAAATGATTCATTTAAACCTTTTAAAAGTGTAATTATTATATTTTCAAATCAAGTATTCAATTTCCAAAGTTTCAAACCATTCTGAGTTCGTTTACTAAGTCAAAAACCCTAATTGTTAAAATTTCAGCATTTCACAGCATTTAAAAACAACTGCTATAGGTTATATTTGAAAACATTTTTTTTTCAGCAAAACAACATTTGTAAACTGCTATAACAGTTCAGTTTAAACAAAATCATATTTCAGCCTACTGCAGTCCTTAACAAGTGCTACAGTAGCCCTTTTATTAGTTCAGGTTCAATTTTAGTTTCTGCTACAACAGCACTTACCAAGTACTACCATAGCCTTAGTTCATTTTAGTCTTTTGGTTCACTTATATAATCCACAACACTTAACAAGTGCTACAGATTCTACCTAGTTCAGAACTTATAAAATCATACATTAAAAATGTTCATTTCGATCCTTTAACTAATTTATTTTAAAGAGATTTTTACAAGTTAAAACCAAAACTTACAAATTTGCTTATTACATTCATTTCAACATTTAAAATTAAACTCCATTTTTCCACCAATTTAAAACTAAATTTCCATTTCAATTTAACTAACTTAAGTTTCCATCCATTCTTTTAGTCAAAATTTCAAATTTAAGTTTCGTTTTAAAATCAATATTCCTCCATTTATTTATATTTATCACATAGAAAAATCATTTCCATTCTAAATAAATCACTTAAAAATTCGATTTAAATCAATTTAATATTATTACAATATTTAAATTATTTTAAAAGTATCCAGAAAATACAGAAAAATAACCACGGGTCTGTATAATATTTTCTAGCCTAATTCAAGTGATACGGATACTATATCATTTCAATCCGTAATTTACAAAGAAAAATCCGGGTTTTATCATTTCAAACCCGCAATCCCAAGTAAATAAAATTTAATTGAAAATCGTTCAGGCCTATCATTTCAGCCCATAACGACCTTTCCTTATTCTAAAGTCCGTTCGGGTATGTATCATTTCAACCCATAGTGATTCTATTCTACAGGGAACTTGCAGTGTGATTTAACAAAATAGAATAACAGTAAAATAAGAATAGAATATAACAGATGATACGATATGCAGTTTTAACAATTAACATCAATTATAAATAAATCACAGGTAATTATAACATCATTTATTTATTTATTTATTTCTACACATTCAGTTGCGGTCGTTTCACAATCATATAAGTATGGATATTCGTGTGAGATTTACTCACCTCTACGGAGCTGGAGATTCGGAAAAGAAATACGATGCCTAATGGAAGCACGCGAATAGCACGATCAGTTGTTAGCGGATGCGCCAACTAAATTCAAACCAAAAGCACAATAAGAAATCAAAGTCTAAGATTGCACGAAAAATGAATTCAAATAAAGCAAACAAATGAAAAAGAACAAGTTGAAAAAAATCGAAAGCGATAGCTCGACTACCTAAAAAAAATATAGATTATAACTTCAAACAAGAGCTTGACCACAACAATTTTTTCGCTTCTTCATTTCTTTTTTTTTTCAAACAAATGCTGGTTAGAAGTATAGCTCCAAAGTTTTCAAAAGTGACAAAGCAATTTTTTTTTTCAAAAGTCAGTGGAGAATATAGTTAGGCTGCCAAACCACGTGACAAAACAAACAACTTCCTCATTCTTTTATTTCTCAAAACCAGAGGCGATATAGACTAGAATTTCACAAATACAAAGGTGGCACAATTTTCATTTCTTGTTTCAAAATACCAAGCAGAGGCATTCAGACAAAATTTAAAAACAAAAAGCAGAGGTGACAAAACGAAAACTGTTGTTCATTCTCCGGTTCCAACAAAGGCTCGGTCTGGAGGAGTTGGAGATGCGGTGATGGGCTGGTCTCGGCATGGGCTGTGGTGGTATTTGGCGAATGGGGTAGGTGGCTGGCAGGGCGTAGGGGTTTGGTCTGGCGGTGGTCTCGCCTGGGGCTGTGGTGGTGACGTGGGTTAGGGCGTGGGAATTGGCGAATGGATCTCGGCATCGGTGGTGGAGGAAGGTGGAGTAGTTCGATCTGGTGGTGGTCTTGCATGGGCGGAGGCGTGGTGATCTGGGTAGGGTCGGTGGTGGGCTGGTCACGGTCTAGTTGCGAATGGGGCAGGGTGGTGGACTGGTATTGGAGGCGTGGAGGAGCTGGAGTCGTGGGGTTGGTGATGGTCTCGGTGGTGGAGTGGTGATGACATGGTGGCAGTTGTGGGTTCGTGGAGGAGGGCAGGCTGGGGTTTATCTTGGCGTGGGCATAAGTGGGGTGTAAATCTTGGTGGAGGAAGGGATAACAGCAAAAAGAAAAACAAAATGAAAAAGCAGTACAGTCTTTACCTTGAGATGCACGAAAGTTTGAAAAGGAAGCACAAAGAAAGTGAGATCCGGATATATTTGGTTGAGAACGTGGAAAGTAAAGCTGCTCCCAATTTGAGGAGAGAGAAGGTAAAAAGAAAAGCTTTGAACGGTTAGAGGAATTTAAGGCAAAAATAAATGTTGAACGAAACGTAAGGAAGGTAAAGAGGTAAGTGGAATAATTCTCACGGCAAAGTAAGGCAAGATTTGAAATTTTCAAACTGAAATAAATGGACAATGGAACAATGCACGTACAGTGTAACGCCCGAAGTAACGTACAATTTGTTTTATTTCTTTTATTTAATAAACTTAAAAATGTTAACGGTTTCTTAAAATATAACGTATCTTTTTAAACCAAATTTAAAATAGCTATTATCATCATTAATTAAAATTTGATTCTAATGTAAAGTTAAGAACGGACATAAATTATACGTAAAATGTAAAGTTTAAATTTCCCGTTTTACACTAGTTATTACACTTTTAATTCAAATCAATATTTCAAAATGTTTATTTTAAATAAAATTTCGTTAAAATTTTGGGCTGTTACATCCTTGCTTTTAAAAGTGTTACTTCGAAGTTTCTATTAAATTCAAAGGTACTTGGTTACTTAACATTTTATCTTTCTAGACTTGCCTCTTTACAGCTCTTCGAATTCAAATTATTCCCCAAACCTAGAGGGGAAAACTTACAAATTATAAGTTCAAAACTTATTCCTCTTTTCCTTTTAAAGACCTTTACAACTTTCCATATAAAAAAAAGAAATTTTGGATTTTTTTTAAATTTAACTGCTTACTAAGTTTTTCTCTTCCAAAAACTTTACTTTTTCACCAAACCATTTTTCTTTAAAACATGCCTTCCTTGTCCTTAAAACATGTTTTTTTCTTGACTTCCAAAAATGTCCTCACATGTTTTCAAAACATCTTCTTTTCGTAGATTTTCAAAATTTCAAAAACTGGAGTAGATAAGAATAATTATTTTATCAAAAATCTCTTAACTTTCTTACTCTTCCAATTACCTAATCTTGGAGGAGTTTCTAACTTACTACAAATGGGGACTTTCTACAAAGGCAAGTAACCAATGCGCATAATCAATGGAAAAATATGAAATTTCCATTGCTTAGCTTTCGTACTAAGGCTCTCTATAATATCTGTTAGTTCCTGAGATGATGGTTTTGATGACAACAACCTTAGGACTTGTTATAAAATATAAATAGTAATATTCTTGTCTAGATATATATGTATATGCAGGATACATATGCAGGTACTGAAGAATGAAGACTGTACAGTATAAAGATTCAAGACTGAGTATAAAGATTCAAGACTGAGCATAGAGATTCAAGACTGACGAATTCAAGATTTAAGAAACCAAGACTGAAGACCCATGAGTATCAAGAGTTCAAGATTTCAAGAGTTCAAGGTATCAAGATAAGTAATAGTGTCTGATTTAAGTTAAAACTTCATGATAGCATTAAAATCTTTATTTGGATTTTAATAGTTTAATGGAATCCACCTTCTCGCTTTAATAGTGGGATGGAACCCACGACCTCTCTAGTGGGATGGAACCTACGACCTTCTCTAGTGGAATGGAATCCACAAAATTTTCAAAATGATTTATTTTAAATATTTTTCAAAACTTTTTTAAAGTCATCTCTCTCAGTTTAAATATTTTAGCCTTAAAATATTTTTATTATCTTTTATATTTTGATTTCAAAATCATCTCTTATTTTAAAGCTATCTTCTGGTTTTAATATTACAAGCTTTAAAATCTCAAAAAATATATTCTATACTTAGTTTTTAACATTACTTTTATACTATAGATTATATATTTTTTAGATTACTTTCTAATCACTTTTATAAGTTTAAACTATATTCAAAATGGTGTATAAACTTCAGAAATTGTTTTGATAAATTTTAGAATAGAAATCATTTTTTAAAGAAAAATCAATTTTCAAAATATACATGGGCATGTCGACATAGCCCATCACTCCATGTCGACATGGTGGCTGTTTATTTTAAAATTTAAATTTTCAAAAGAAGTGTCTATTCGTCATAACCTTTCGTGAATGGACACGACTATTGTTCTTCTATAAATACCTGATGTTTTGAATGAATTTTTACTCAAGTTTTCTTAGTTTTCTCTCCTCTTTCTCTTCTATTCTTATTTTCAAATATTTTTATCAAAACTCTACGGAAATCCTAAGTGTATCAAACTCGATCATCTCTAGTTTGATTCTCTGTCACTCTCTCTCAAAGATCTTAGTGCTATTCAGAGTTATAGGATCATTTGTAATCAAAGATCGAAAGGTCGAAGTGTATCGAGTCTCTCTATCAAAGTGTGATTAGAAACGGTGTGATTGTGGCCCGTAAATCAATTGGATGTGATTGTAGCCCATAAATCAATTAGGTGATCTTATAGCCTGGTTAAATCAAGAGAGTTTGCCCTGGACTCGAAGACAGGAGGGTGTATCTCGTAGCCTTGAAATCGAGGTTGTAATATTGACATTATATTTGAAAAGAAATCTGCACAAGAAATTGTGTGAGACTGGATGTAGGGTAACTCCGAACCAGTATAAAATTATGGTGTGTTCTTTCCTTTATTGCTTTTATTTACTATTTGCATTTGTGTTTGATTCTATGATTGTTTCTGTGTTTGTGAATTGCATCTGTTTGGGTTTAATTTGAAAATATTTCGAAAAGATTCATAAAATTAATTATACACTATTCACCCCCTCCCTCTAGTGTTAATTCTGCCTTATGATCCGTAATCCGCATTTCCTACAATATCCCTCCTAACTAACACTGTCTCTAATTATTACACTTCTTATTACACCTAATGGTTTTATACCTTAATTTATTGGAACTACTTTCTCTTATGAGAAACCATTAACGCTAAAACCTTTTATGAATCCTTTAAAAGAGGATTTCTTGTTTATGTGAAATTACAAGGAACTTATTTTATATTTTATCGAAATAGGCTATAAAAAATATGGTGCTTTCCATACCTTGTACATCTCTTTCAAGTATTCCTTATAACTTGCACAAAACATCTTTTTTATGATTTGGTTTCATAGAAAATTATATCATTATTCATTTCATTCCAATAGATTAAAGTATGTTTAATCTATATTCACTTACAATAGACATTTCCTACGAAATTTATTAATTTCCTAATATTTAACTTACATCTTCTTCTTTTTTCAGAAGAATTCATTTTCAAAATTATTTTAATATTTTCATAACTAGAAAACATTTCCATATAGTTATTTAAATAATAAGTGTACTTACAAACCACTTTATTTCTATACTTAGAAATTATCTTCAAAACACATTTTTTATTTGGGTTAAAACAGATGTTACGTAAAACACCGTTACTACAACCCAAAAATACTAGTATATGGATTCAGTTAAAATAAATATTAATAAATCCCATATGCTATGTAAAAACATTTCCTTTGGGAGTCATCTACTATAACAATAGTGCCATAGTCTATGCTTCCTTTATTTTTCACGAAAACATCTATTACAACAATAAATGTTGTAACCTACGTTTTCGATACTTAACACACTCTAGGTTTTTATATTTTAAAATCTTTGTTTACCTACAAGGAAACTAGCGAGCTATATATGCCCTATAATTCTTCAAAAAGAATTAAAATTCACATCATATAAAAACCAATTTAAATTTCATACCACTTTTTTTTCCAAAAACCCAATATTTACTTCAAACATATCAACAATTATATTTTTCAAGTTTTCAATTCCAAAAGGTTCAGTTTTATTGGGCTAGACATAAAGTGGATTTTCTTCTTACTACCCTGGGAATATCCTTCCTAAACTTTGGAAATCTCATTCCCTTACTAAAATCTCTTATTCCTTCCAAAATAAAAAAAATACTCTCCTTGTTATCCCTAAGGAACTTTCCCACTTCTTATGACATATGGATATTAATCTTCTCTCAAAACATAGCTTATTGTACACTATAAATTGGTAATAACTTAGGGTTCAACACTCTTGGGTCATCCAAACCCAACTAGCAAACTATGCAAAAATTTACTTCTAAAAACTTTCCATATGCTAAAATCTATAATTGGGGACTATTTGGATTTTAGTACATAATAGTTTTATATTTTATTTAAAAATACAAATAAGTTCACTCACTATCTACCTAGGAACCCTAAACCTAGGCTCTGATACCAGATGTAACAACCCAAATTCCAGTGGGTCCGGATTTTTTGCAAAAATGCTAAAATTCAAGCCCATTGAAGCCCGAGTTGGGTATCTGGTATCCTGCAAATAGGCAAAGATAAATATATCAGAGCTTAAATAAATATCTCACAGCAGAATTGACTAAAATATAATAGTAAGTAAATACTCACCAAGATAATAACACTTTTTAAACAAGTGTCTCAAAGCTAGAAAGTCTCTGCCATCTACCTAACCTATGGGATGTTATGAGGAGGGGGTAAGAACTAAAGTTCTAGTGAATGGACAAATTATACACTTCTAAGCTTAATTCTACATATACCATTTTATTTCCATTTTCTGTTATATTAGGTTTACAGGGTTTATAATACTCTCGCCTCTATGCGTGAATTGCACCCATCTACTCCCTAGTAAATTAAAACCTAATAACCAATATATATGTAGCTACATGCCCAAAGACCGCATCGGTCCTAGGTACTACCCATAGTACCTTCCGTATCCTCCTCGAAAAGGACTCCATCATTTTGCTACTAGAGCGTACTGTAACTACATCTGTAAAGGACAGCTTTGTGAGGCCTACAATATAGATGTTCCATCGTCTACTATGAAAACGTAAAACTGCATCCGCACTAGCTTATACTAGTGCTCGAACATCCATAATGTACCACCCAGTGCGTACCTTGAGTACTATACGTAATCGTTCTGTCTACTCCTTGAATCCTGCCAACAAGATCGACCTTGTATGGAACTCAGTCGAGGATTTTCTATATCTGTAAGGGTAGCTTCGTTAGGCCTACAATACAGATATTCTACTTGGTTCGTCTCTTTTCTCATTATGGCTATGACCCCACGCAGCCACCCTTCAACTAATCGATAGACCTCTAAAGAGCTAAATGGTTGTGCCCTACTGCAAACAATCTAAACATCCAATTGGATGCGCCCCTCATCCAATGTCTCGATAGTGAAAGAATCATTGGCCTGTTGGTTTAACTCTAGTCTTTCCCGATCTCGCTCTTGGTTGATGATGGCTTGATCTCCACATGCAACTATCCTTTTGGGTCCTGCCCACTAAAACCTAATCGCAAGTCAGAGTACGATGTCATACAAATATCCTACTCCATTCATTAACCTTTTGACTTCCTACAAAGGTCCGCTTCGTTAGGCCTGCAATGCAAGAGCAGTCAAGGCATACTCTCTTGATGGAACATCTACAGACCTGCCTCCAGGGGTGCAGCTTCATTAGGCCTACCCTAGAGGGCCATCCTAGAGTACCCTCACATCTCGTTGAAGTCTCATACTTCCTTCTAGCCCAAATTAACTACGTAGGACATGCTATTTCTGTGCTAAAAATCTGTGATGAACTGCTTCGTTAGGCTCTTCATCCTTTGGGCTACTCCAAACGCATCTTACCATTTTATTAGACCCTACATCTAATCTTTTATTATGCATTTAGTTTACTTTTCTAATTCTGTTGGCTACTTATTTACCCTAATCAGCATAAGTGTGTCCCAGCCTCACCTAACTATTGTGAGACCATCAGTTCCTGACTCAAATGGAATGCTGTTGGTATGGGCCTTTCTTCTATGTTTACTTATTAACATAGTGTAAGTTTTAAAATAAGTCTTTTCTGTTATCTCTAATTATAATCTATGTTATAATTATACTTGCAATTGTTACTTCTATATTCTTTTATAATCTACATGTTATAAATATAATTGCAAGTGTCTCTCTTCTATTCTAGTCTGTCTTCTTTTATTATGATATTGAATTCTCTTTAGTTCTCTTATATTATATGACAATCTAGGCTTGGGACTACGTCCGAGTGTCACAAATTTACTTATCATAATAACTGCTTCGCTTTTATTCTACAACCTGCATAGTAAATGCAGATCTAGGCACATTTCTGTTTATTGTTTCTAGTCTTGTCAAATAATTAACTTGATTTCTTCTTTAATTTCTTTAACTCTTCACTTTATTCTCTTTTATTCTAGGAAGTAGTTCTATTCTATTTGGTTGGTTACAAAAACTGTGCTAAAAATCCATTTCCATATTTTAATACTAAATAATGCTATAAACAATAACTCGAAATTGCAAGATATTTCTTTTATTGTTTCTTTAACTATTGGGTAATGCAAAATACAGAAATGTCTCTATTTTACACTAATTCCCTTTTTCTTTCTTTTATTCTTGCAATTACGTTTATCGTTATTTTTGCAATATTAAACTATGGAAACGTATTCTCTTTTCTAAACCAACCAACTAATATATCACTAACTTCCAAATCAAGTTATTAGATTTTCCCCTTTTTAATTTATTTCTCCCATTTTAGCATAATTTACTATAATTTTTTTGCTTTTAGGCTTATGTCTTTCTCTATAACTATTGCCCAATATTATTCATATTTAATTGGATTCCTATCTTTCTTTTCCATATAAATAATAATTAAATATAAGCTCTCTTATACAATTTACAGTTTCAACATAACTAATTAGCAAAACTAATTACTGAAATAAATGTTGAATTAAAATATTTAACGGGAATCTAATAATAATATATCATAAACGTAAAATATATATAATTTAAATCCACTCACATCTCGTCCTTAACTTTGCTCCATGGTCTTAGCTCTGCTCCATGGCCTTCCTGGATCCCCTTCTAAGGTGTCTAATATTTTTGTTAAGAAGATCTTCTCCCTAGAAATATTTTCTATTTAGGGTCCAGCCTCAGGCAATGAACCCAATTGGGAGAAAATCTGATTATGAGAAAATAGCTACTCCTAGGGTCCTATTTATAGTGGACTTTGGGGATCTCAGACCGTCGGATTTTTGGATTGAATCTGGTGTAATCATGTCACAGGTTCGCTACGAATCGTTGGATCTAGAAAATGACGTTCTAGATTGCGCAAAAATCAAATTTGAAGAGTTCGGCATGTACCTGGATGAATTGTCGTCCAGGATATAACGTGGGTCGACCTACAGATCGACCTGTGTGCTTTGAAGGCTAGGGTCGACCTGTGTGCCTTGGGGTCGACCTATGGGTCGACCCTTGCTATTTTATTATTATTATTTTCCTGATTTTCGTTTCTCTCATAACTTCTTCGTATTAACTCGGATTTCGACAAGTTATATATGGAAATTGATCAGTAAATCACCACGAACACAATGGTATAAGTTTCGATGCCATATTCTAAAAATTCCAAAAATGTTTATTTTCTCTATTCATCGTTATTTGGTTATTTAATTATCTAAAAATGCAGGGTGTTACATTATGATGATATGCAAAACAAATAAATCAATTCTGGAATACACATCCCCATTCATTCTGACTATCTGTCTTAATTATAGTTTCTAGGATTACTATTAACCTGTTAAATATTAAGGACTATCTGTCTAATTACTTAGTTTTCATGGGATCGCTAAGAACCTATTGGTAACTCCACTATCTATTTTCTTATCCTAGTTTTCATAGGCTAACTAGTTACTTATTGGCTGACTGCCAATATCTTAATCTGGATATAGTTTTCACGGGCTAACTAGAAACCTATTGGCCCTTACCAGTATCAAATCATAGTTTTCATGGGCTGACTATGAACCTATTGGCTCCTACCAATATCATATAGATTTCGTGGGCTTACTGTAAACCTATTGGCCCCTACCAATATCTTTAATTAAAATTTTAACATCTGTTAAGTTATATTCACTACTAGGTCAACCTAACTGGTTATTCTGCCTTTTCCCCAAAATACAGTTATGGGTTAATAATAATGTGAATAACATTTCAAAATCTTTTATTTATGCCATGGTTATTACTTTAAATTGAGATTGGGTTTATGTTTTGAAACCATAAAAACATCTCTTTCGAAACCTTTGGATAGCCTCCTTCTAAAGCAAAGACCTCTTTTCAAAACATTGAATACATACCTTTCGAAGCCCTTAGTAAACATTCTCTTTCGAAACTTATTATACCTTTTGATGGTATCAAATCATCTCTTAAAAATATAGAGCTTCGAAACAAATGAAAATACCCCTTTCGAAAGCATTGGGTTTACTCTATAAAAAAAATCATTTGGGTCAAAATGGTCATATACGAAAGTATCTTTTTCGAAACCAACAAGAATTAGTTTGGAGAAAAATTAACGGTGTCGGAACCATCTTAGTCGAAAGCAAAAGACTCTAAAAATAAAAAATTTGAAGGATAGAGTCGAAACCCCCTTTCGACTCCATCACCTTCGAAACCCTCAATCCCTTAGAAGGCATTCAGGAAAAAGGCTTAAGTAAAACAGAAGTAACCACTTCAATAACATTGATGGCTTCAATGCAGTAGAAAAGGGAATTAGCAGCTTGGTTTCGACTAGGACGAAACCTACCCTTTCGAAAGCAAATATTTTAAGGAAAAGGTACTCCTTCGAAAGCTAATACTTTAACACAACATGACAACCTTCCTCGAAAGCTAATTGTAAAACCTTTTCGAAAGCATAGCTGTAACGCCCCACCTCTATGCTCATAATAACAAAGAGTATTAAAATAAATAATGTCTATTATTACGAAGAATAAGGCTGGATAGGAGCGGCCATCCGTAGTTGGCCTTATGCTAATATTGGTTACCTCGATAGGAGTGGTATATACTTTTCATTTTTCATCTTATTTATTTACTCCCATCGACATACCCAATTATCATTATAAAACAAACTACGATGGTTCATAATAGTTTAGGACATTAGATATAATAATAACACAGAGAATATAAATGCGGAACACAGATAAAACAAAAGTATCATATATATATATATATATATATATATATAACTAATGTCAGTTACAATATAGTTGACACAATACATATGATACAACTACAACTGTCGACTCTGGAAGTTATATATACAAGTACATTATCAACTAATATACATGAATACATATCATCCTATACAATGACACGACTTCTACAAAACGACGAAAACAACTTCAGAAGATATAAAAAGTCTTCATAGCCCGAACAGCAACTCAAAGCAGGAAATCTACAACCTGAAATAACTCGGGTCTAACCCGAGTATTACATTCAAAAGAAAATAATACACGGGTCAGTCTAATTCAAACTCAGTTATTAGTGCACAGAAGCAATAATAATCAAATATCAAATAGACGACAGTCACAGAAATCTCGTATATCCGACTCCTCGATAAAAGAATCGGATAACGGCAGATATAACACTAAACATTGTTAAACAACAAATCAGCAATCCAAATCAATTTAAACAATTGAAATGTCAATTTAAAAACAATAATGCTGATTGGCTGCAGTACACGCTAACGTGTACTGCCTCGCCAATACAGTCTATGAAATACTCAGAAGATCAATGAATCCAAAAGCCAACGGATCCAACTCAAATCAAAATGAACCATTTCAAAATACAACTTCAAATTATTTAATTGAACCAACGAAATAATTTAACAATCGAAATATCAACTGAATTTGTCAATCCTGCTAGGGCTGCAGTACACGCACGTGTGTACTGCCTCGCCACTACAAATAACTCGAAACAATACTAAACAAGATCAGAGGCAACAAGTGAAACAAGTTCAACATGTCACAAAGCAAGGCACAGTGAAATAGCAAACTGAAGGTGAGAGCACCAGGGATATGGCACTACAACACTCAACAGAAAAAGACGCAGATCAGCCTCATTAGAAAATAAGGTCACCGGTGAAGCACGATGACCAAATGCAATTGGATACAAAGCATTAATGCAGTGTATCAGATTCGAGCAGAAAGGCACAGACTCGAGTGGAAGTGAATTAATTGACACAAATCAATGCCAACAACATGAACTGGACAGTGTACCAAGGATAAGGCAACAGAGGAATAATTAAAACAATGAACCAGCCTGCAAGATGAACCAACAAAGGCCAAAGCTCATGGCAACCACATATAAATGCACAAGTAATTCACAGGGATAAACACCCTTGACTATAGGGTAAATAAACCTCCAAGTGAAACACAATAAAACCCAATTGTTAAACAAGTTTAAAATAATGGGACAGCAAGGATATGAATGCAGCAGTAACACTGTAACCAGACTAAAATGGTAACTGGCAACAAGTGATGTACACACAAATGCAATAGTGGGATGTACCAAGATATCAGTGCAACAGTCAACAAAGACAGGTGTACCAAGTAGATAGTAAAGTGACATGAATAAGTTGTACAAGTGAAACAGGCTACATGAACACAGTGAAGTACTACCCAATGCAGCTACATGAATGGTCACAGGCGTGTACACCTAACTGCATGCAAGTGGTTGTGAAACAAGCTAATGCAAGCTAATGTCATGAACAATGTACTAAGGCTACAACTTCACATAACCCAAACAGTACACCTATATGCTAATAAGTCTCGACAAAAATCAAAATGTACACTTACATAAATGTATGCAAGAAACAATACATATGTACTCAGGTGGGCTGCAAACCTAAAGAGGTCGAAACTGTTGCAACTTAATGAAATCAAGGCCATGACAAAATCAAATGAATGCAACTACAGGTTATACTATAGAGATGTACAACTCATGAATGAACATGTAACAATGACAGTTCAAGTACAACAATATAGCAGTAGTTAAGATATAAGACCCAATGCCTCAAATGATCAAGTGACAAAGCTATCAAGAACAATAACAACTATATCAGTGAAGGTCGGAAAAGAAACAAGTCGGAAGTATGATGATCAAAAGATGAACCAGACCCAAAAGTCCAGATTCAAAGTCGCAGTTTCCAATTGAGAAATGCAATGTCAGAGACAATAATTATTATGATGAAAACAACCCAACCAAATCAAAGACTACTGCAAATCCAAAAGCCAGAAATTCCACAGCTAAATCAGAGTGACCGAAATCAAATTCACAGCAATGCCGAAGTCACAATTTCAAGTTCAAATGCTAGAAATATGAAGCCGAGGTGATCAGAAATTCGTGAAACTGACATAAGCAAGCAACAGCAGTTTTAACAAAATCAAACAAGGTTAACAATACTTCTCAAGGCACTGAACCGTATGGCCAAAATCGAACAAAAATCAACATCGACAGGAATCAAGTCAAAGCTGAAGACAACCAAAAACGCAATCAATACCATGACAATCAAATTGAAAATATCAGTAATCAATCTCAAGCATCACTACAAAATCATACGACCGAGGCGAAGTCAAGCAACATTCAGACGACACAAAACAAAATAGGAAAATACGTTCGAATTAGATGTGAGTGGGAAGAATCACTCACCTGTGATTCGAACAATCTGAAGCCGCCGAGCATTTTTGGAGACGAGGAACTAACGAGATCGAAGTAGCCGCCATTTTTCTTCGTTGTTTTGATTCATTTCGTTTAGGGTTTTCTTTTCTCGAATCGAAAAATGGAGGGGGTCGGGTTTAATTATATCACGGCCTCAATTTAAAAGGAAGAAGGCCAAATAAGCTTTAAGCCCGCATCCATTACACTATAACAAAGAATTTTAACTTGACAAATCCCAAAAGCACTTAACAACTAATTCTAATCATCATACAACGATAATTAATTTTTGTGAATAATTTCGGGTTGTTAAAATAGCTTTCGACTGTGTTGAGAGCTTTAGGTAAAACTAGGCAAGACTTTAACTTTTGAAAACAAATCAGGGTTTCGACCACATCGAAAGCTAACCTTTCGACACCAAGGCTTCCGCCCTTCTTCCAATCCACTGCATACCATCTAAGTCAAATCATGTGTATTGGTTTCGAATATAGTGGTTTCGACTGTAGTGGTTTCGACTGTGACATGGCGGAGTAAATGGAGTCGGTAAGTACTTACTAACAGAGGCGAAACACCCTTTTCGGATTTTAAGGCTGAATTATAGCAACTTTTAGTAATTACTTTCTAACAACTTGCCTATTTGTAAAACACTGATTGGCTGCCATAAAACTTTTTCAATACTTTACATCTAAAACTACTGCATTTCAGATCCAAAATTAAAGGTTTTAAATGTTAAAATCTTTCCATATAACCCTGACATTTGCTAAAAAGCCCTTCCTTTAAAATAATTTATTTCCCCTAATAAATCAATTGGGAAAAATCCCCAAAAATCATAGAAATTCAATTTCATCATGCAATACAACATATTAAAATTTTAGACCCAATTTCTTCCTGAAATTCTTGAAATAAATTTTAAATCCAATTATATCATATTTTTCAATAAAAATTCATAATAAAATTTCCATAGCTTGGAAAATTCTGAAAATTAAAACACATCTCCAAATTCATGTTTTATTTAACATAAAAAATTTCCATGGCAATCTGAAATCATGTATTCTTGGTTTCATGTCAAAACCGTGCAAATTCATGTGCTTATGAATTAAAACTAATCATCATAATATAACTCAAGCATATCATCATCCATTTTATCACAAAAACAAATTTAAATCGTAAATTCGAAACCATATAACCATAGAATAAAAATAGAGATGGTAGAAGATTATTATTCACCTTAAACTTAATAAGGAATTTGAGATTTGTTGTTGATTAATTCTTTCTAGCTTTTGATCCTAAGCTTTTGATTTAAATTCCTCTTCTCATTTGTTAATGGCCGGCTCTATTAGGGTTTTGCGTTTATTTTGATTTGAGAAAATAAAATGAACGTGAATGGACAAAATGAGAAGTTATAGCCGTGTAATTAATTGGTTAATTACTAATATGCCTATGTGTAGTTTAATTAACCAATAAACCAATTTAAAGCCCATTTATCTTATTAATAAGCATGGCCCTATAAAATTTATTCAAATCTCAATCTCCTTATCATCGTTATTTTATTTAATTTATCTAATTAAATCTTCTGAATAAGGTTATCAAAAATTAGAGATGTTACAGGCTCTCCCCCCTAAAAAATATCATCCTCGAAATTCAGTAAGGACTAAATACTACACATAGCGATCATCTGTAACAACTTCTAACAACCATACTAGTCTAACTGACTAGCAACTATATATATAAACCTAATATAGACATACCCTCAAAGTAGATCGGGATAAGTATCGCTAATCATGTCCTCTGTCTCCCACGTACAGTCCTTCTGGTTGTCGATCCACTAAACTTTCACTAACCTGACTGTCTTGTTCCTTATTCTTTTCTCATCTCTAGCTACAACCCGAACTGGTTGTCTAACAGAAGTCATATTAGGCTCTACCACTAAGTCATCCAACCCTGTCGGAGGAATAGTAGTCTCTGAATCATGCACATACTTGCGAAGATGAGACACATGAAATACATTATGGACACCTGCCAAACTGCTCGGAAACTCTATTATGTATGTGAGCTTTCCAATCCTCTATATAATCTGGAATGGACCTACATATCTTGGGGCTAACTCCCCGACTTTCCAAATCATATCACACCCTTCATAGGTGATACCTTAATAAACCATATCTCCAACCGAGAACTCTAGGTCCTTACGCCTCTTATCTGCGTAACTCTTCTTTCTGGACTAAGCTTCCTTCATCCTTCCCCGGATTAACTCAATCTTCTTTGACGCCTCTCTAAACAAATCTGGACCTAAGACTAATCTGTCTCCGGTCTCCTCCTGTAACAACCGGGGTTTTTCCCCAGTCAGTTATCGACATTAGTCGATTAGAATTGTTATCAAATACATATTGGAAATTTTAAATTGGGTTATGATTTTGAGAATTTGATGAAGGAATTGTGTGGGCTTTTAGATGCAAATTTGGTCCATTTTATTTGTTTGTTTTGACTGTGATTATTACCGAGGGCAGAATCATTTTTCCCTTATTCATTTTTCTCAACCACAAAACGAAAAGAAGAAAAAAAATGGTGACGGCGTTTGTTCCCTGAAAAAAAATTAGGGCTTGAAGATGTAATGCGATTTTTCGTTCGTCTTCAAGGAATTAGGGCTTCTACTGTATTCGAAGATCCCGACTGTGGTACTTTGTCGATCGATTGGTTCCTGGTCTCGCGCTCGGCTGTTCCTCGATTGAGATCGAATTCGTTACCTGACTTCGTCTAGAGGTATTGGGGTTTTGAGGGTCGAGTTCGTCTCCACTTCGAACAAGGTGAGTAATTTTCATTACTCACATCTAAATTCAGAGTCATTGTTTTTGGGTTCTTGGTTTTCATGAGTTTTGATTTCGGTTGGAAATTGTTGTCTTCGGCCTTAACTCTAATTTTGTTTTCCTCCGAGACTCTAGCATTGTCACTGCCAGTTTGATATTCACTCTGTTTTGCTCGAGACTGCCATGACTGGTTGGTGTTGTTGATTCATTTGTACTTGTTGTTGAGACTTTCAATTACATCTGATTTCAGTATGGTTTTAGTGTGTGTGGTTCCATGATTTGTTCGGTAGCCCACGGCTTAATTTAAGTTTGTAAATTTTCTGCTGCTCTTGCTGTATTTGCACTTTTGTGCACGTGTGTTGTTGGGAATTTCTTTATGCCCACGGTTTTGATTTGATTACGGCATTGACATTTGGTTATCACGGCGTTGAATTTTCTCATTCCTTTTTGACTTCGGCTAGTTGTCACTGCTTCGTTCTCGTTCTGGTTGACTTCGACTTTAATGATGTTGAATTCGTTCGACTTTACTTGGGCATTTGCAGTTCATCCCTGTAGCATTGATAATCATGTCTGCACTTGAACTTGGATGATTTGAACTCGATGGATAGACTTCACTTGATCATATATTAGTGTATATTTGCCTTGCCACCATGGTTATTGATTTTCCCTCTGTGACTTTGACACTGTCTGCATTGTGTACTCATACTTGTATCCTGTGCTTTAGCGTCACTGTATCTCGTGCTTGCTGAGTTTGATTGTTGAACTGGTTTCAATGCCATACCATATGCATGTTCATTTTCAACTTTTGCTTCACTTTGAACTTGTCTGCATTGTTGTTACTTTGACTGCTTGCTTTCACATGGTAGCTGAACTTGCTCGAGTTGTAATCATGAGTTTGTTGTGTTGCCATATCTTGATGTCTTGTTTCTGGCCATTCTCGGGTCTGGACTGCATTTGCATTATTTTGGTTCATTTTGTTAGTTGAGTTGCAATGTTTCATCACTTGAGCCATGTATGTCTGCACTAATATTTATAGTGAGTTGTATTGTCTTGGGCTCGAACTTGCAAGCTTCATGTTGCCTTGACTTTGGCTGTTGCATTGTGTTGAGTCATGACTGCAGTGACTTGACCTTTGCATTCTATTTGTTTTTCGAATTTCACTTGAGTTGAACCCAATATTTGGGTTTGACCTTTGCAGTTTCGACGTACGGTAGTGGCGAGGCAGTGCACGCGTGCGTGTACTGCAGCCACACCGAGATTTAATTTAATTTGATGTCATATGTTTCTGTTTTATTAAGCGTATTTTGAAATGGTTCATTTTGATTTGAGTTGGATTTGTTGGCTTTTGGATTCATTGATCTTCTGAGTATTTGATAGACTGTATTGGCGAGGTATTACACGTTAGCGTGTACTGCAGCCAATCAGTACTGTTGTTTTTTTTATTGACATTTCAATTGTTTAAATTGATCTGGATTGCTGATTTATTGTTTAACACTATTTAGTGTTATATTTGCCGTTATCCAATTCTCGTATCGAGAGTTGGATATACGAGATTCCTGGGATTGTCGTCTATTTGACTATCTGATTATTATTGCTGCTATGCACTAATAACTGAGTTTGAATTAGACTGACCCGTGTATTATTTTCTTTTGAATTTAATACTCGGGTCAGACCCGAGTTATTTCAGGTTGTAGATTCCTTCTTTGAGTTGCTGTTCGGGATATGAAGACTTTTCACATCTTTTGAAGTTGTCTTTGTCCTTTTGTAGTAGTCGTGTCATTGTATAGAACGATATGTATTCATGTATATTAGTTGATAATGTACTTGTATATATAACTTCTAGAGTCGACAGTTGTAGTTGTATCATATGTATCGTGTCAACTATATTGTAACTGACATCGGTTATATATATATATGAGATTTTTATTAATCTGTGTTCCGCATTTATATTATCTGTGTTATTGTTATATCTAATGTCCTAAACTATTATGAACTATCATGGTTTGTTTTATACTGATAATTGGGTGTGTCGATGGGAGTAAATAAATAATAAATGAAAAATAAAAAGTATATACCACTCCTATCGAGATAACCAATATTAGTGTAAGGCCAACTGCGGATGGTCGCTCCTATCCAGCCTTATTCTTCGTAATAATAGACAGTATTTCTTTTAATACTCTTTGTTATTATGAGCATAGAGGTGGGGCGTCACAGTTGGTATCAGAGCTTGGGGTTTATGGACATAATATAAAACATAACTTGGATAGAACATATGTTACAACTATTGGTCGATGTTTTATTTGTGATTTGAGTCAGAACTAAAGTTTTGAAATTTCGATGAAATTTTTAAATATCTTTATTTAAAAATAAAAGGGGAATTGTGTTTTGTTGTTTGATGAAATTGTGTTCCGATGATTTGATTGATTTGTGTTTTATTTATCAGAGTGCGCAGCGGAAACAGTGAAACTGTCTTCGCCGAGTACAACTGATAATCTTTTTGATTTACAAATCGAAATACGAAATCGATATAAATTTCATTTGTTGTTTACATAGCTGTAGTTATTTTGTTTCTTTGAGAATTTCGAATCCGAATTGAGGATTCGAAGAAATTACAGTTATGTGATTTTTGTTGAAATTTCCGCTGGCTTTGTTTCGTACTAATCATCTATTGATTAGCTTGTGCTGTTTTGAGTTGTCTTCATTGAAGATACACTCTAATGATTTCCTTGTTTATATTGTAATGTGCGTGCAATTGAATTGCACGTTACTGCATTTATATTACGTTGAACCGATGCTAGGTTATGAAACGTATTTTGTTGCCGTTATTTTTATAACGGGATTTTTACACCAATGCTAAAATTTTTGAAGCACGATGTTTTGTGGCATTTTGATGAATGAAAATTCTCTGATAGTACATTTTGATGTAAATTGTTTTGATGTGATTTTGACGTTTTAAAATTACTGTCGCTTTGGCTTCAGTAACCGTCAAATTTTAAAAGTGGATTTTCAAGCGGTTATTCCGCAATACTGATTTGTGACCGTTTTTACGGTATTTTGAGAAGTACAATTTTCTTATCGAAATTGTTACTGATTTGCTGTTTTAATCACGTGATTGGAAAATCGTTTTAAAATGAAAATTGTTTTATAAAATTTTAGCAGTTTGTGTTTTCGAAAGAATGAGAAAGCGACTTAAACGATTCAGGAAAATCGAGGATTATGACCCCTTTCTTTTACTGTTTCGCTTAACTCCGGACTTGTTCAGTTGAGAATGTGAATTGTTATTTTTACAAAATAAATAAAAATTGTTTTCAGAAATTTTACAGTTTACGATTTCAAAAGAATGAGAAAGAGATTTAAACGTTTCAGCAAAATCGAGGACTATGACCCCTTTCTTTTACTGATTCGCTTAATTCCGGACTTGTCCGTTTGAGAATGTAAAGTGTATTTTTACAAAATACACAATTTTGCACTTTCAAGGAAACGATGAAGTGATTTAAACGATTTAGCAAAAGTGCGGAGTATGGAACCACACTTTTACTATTTCGGTTAATTCCGGACTCGTTAATTGAATATCTGTTGTTTTGATGGTTTCACACTTTCAAGGAAACGATGAAGAGAATCAAACGACTTAGTAAAACACGTGGTATGGGACATGTGCGTTTGCTATTTCGGTTAATTTCGGACTCGTTAATTGAAATATTTGATGCTTTCGTGTGCTTTCGAGCCACTATGTTGGACCTTCGGGTCATATGTTGGACCTTCGGGTCAAATACCAGTACTAGACCTTCGGGTCATATGTTGGACCTTCGGGTCATTTGTTGGGCGCCAAAATTATGTTGAGTACTTGGTAGGCTTCGGCTATATGTTGTTGCACGTGCGGCGAATTAAAAACTCGCCATCTGATGGGATCGATCCAAGCTTTTATGTTGATTTTCTAGTCTTCTTAATTGATTTCTAGATATTTGTTGCTTCCAATTATCTGCAGGTAATTGGATATTTGTTGATATGAGTTCTGATTATCGTTTTTGATAATCGGATATTTGTTGTTTCTAATTATCACTTGTGATAATTAGATATTTGTTGATATGAGTTCTGATTATCGTTTTTGATAATCGGATATTTGTTGTTTCTAATTATCGCTTGTGATAATTAGATATTTGTTGATATGAGTTCTGATTATCGTTTTTGATAATCGGATATTTGTTGTTTCTAATTATCGCTTGTGATAATTAGATATTTGTTGATATGAGTTCTGATTATCGTTTTGATAATCGGATATTTGTTGTTTCTAATTATCGCTTGTGATAATTAGATATTTGTTGATATGAGTTCTGATTATCGTTTTTGATAATCGGATATTTGTTGTTTCTAATTATCGCTTGTGATAATTAGATATTTGTTGATATGAGTTCTGATTATCGTTTTCGATAATCGGATATTTGTTGCTTTTAATTATCGCTTGAGATAATTAAATATTTGTTGATTTTAGATTTGATTATCGCTTTTGATAATTAAATATTTGTTGATTTGAGATTTAATTATCGCTTTTGATAATTAAATATTTGTTGATTTGAGGGATTTAATTATCGCTTTTGATAATTAAATATTTGTTGATTTAAGGAATTTAATTATCGCTTTTGATAATTAAATATTTGTTGATTTGAGATTTAATTATCGCTTTTGATAATTAAATATTTGCTGATTTGAGATATAATTATCGCTTTTGATAATTAAATAATTGTTGATTCAAGGAATTTAATTATCGTCTTTGATAATTAAATATTTGCTGATTTGAGATTTAATTATCGCTTGAGATAATTAAATATTTGTTGATTTGAGATTTAATTATCGCCTGAGATAATTAAATATTTGTTGATTTGAGATTTAATTATCGCCTTAGATAATTAAATATTTGTTGATTTGAGATTTAATTATCGCCTGAGATAATTAAATATTTGTTGCTTTGAGATTTAATTATCGCCTGAGATAATTAAATATTTGTTGCTTTGAGATTTAATTATCGCCTGAGATAATTAAATATTTGTTGATTTGGGATTTAATTATCGCCTGAGATAATTAAATATTTGTTGATTTTAGATTTAATTATCGCCTGAGATAATTAAATATTTGTTGATTTGAGCTTTAATTATCGCCTGAGATAATTAAATAATTGTTGATTTGAGATTTAATTATCGCCTTAGATAATTAAATATTTGTTGAATTTGAGATTTGATTATCGCTTTTGATAATTAAATAATTGATGATTTGAGCTTTAATTATCGCCTTAGATAATTAAATATTTGTTGATTTTAGATTTAATTATCGCTTCAGATAATTAAATATTTGTTGATTTGAGATTTAATTATCGCCTTAGATAATTAAATATTTGTTGATTTTAGATTTAATTATCGCTTGAGATAATTAAATATTTGCTGATTTGAAATTTAATTAACGCTTTTGATAATCGAATATTTGTTGAATTTGAAATTTGATTATCGTTTTTGATAATTGAATATTTGTTGATTTGAAATTTTAAATTACCGGTTGTGGTAATTAGATATGTGCTGATTTGTCTTCTGATTATCGTTTGAGATAATTAGATAATTGATGTTTGCTGATTTTATTGATATGAAATTTTCTAGTCTCCAATTGATTCTAGAATAGGTTGATTATATTGAATTGCCATTTTCTATCTATCACTGTTGATAGTTAGTATTTGCTGATTATGAAGTTCGTGTTTTCTATTTATCCGTTAGACAACTAGATATTTGCAATTTGCGAATGGTGATTTGTGCTTTCTAATCATCTCTGTTGATAATTAGCTTTTGTTGTTTTTCTAATTATCGTATCGATGATTAGACATTGTTGCTTTATGATTCTCTGAATTTTAATTATCTTGTTGATATATGAATATCGCTGATGATTGCATTTATTCAGTTTCGTTGTTTTCTGATTATCTATCTTGATAGTTAGATTTTGTTGAAAATTTGTGAATCTCGTGTATGCATTTGAAAGATTTCTTTGGTATTAGGTTCTCGATCTTTATTTTTCTAACGTAACTAGTTTATGTTAGAAGAATAATAATGGTGGACGACCTTAATTGCGAAAATTGCGGGGACGCAATTTTTATAAGAAGGGGATCTGTAACAACCGGGGGTTTTCCCCAGTCAGTTATCGACATTAGTCGATTAGAATTGTTATCAAATACATATTGGAAATTTTAAATTGGGTTATGATTTTGAGAATTTGATGAAGGAATTGTGTGGGCTTTTAGATGCAAATTTGGTCCATTTTATTTGTTTGTTTTGACTGTGATTATTACCGAGGGCAGAATCATTTTTCCCTTATTCATTTTTCTCAACCACAAAACGAAAAGAAGAAAAAAAATGGTGACGGCGTTTGTTCCCTGAAAAAAAATTAGGGCTTGAAGATGTAATGCGATTTTTCGTTCGTCTTCAAGGAATTAGGGCTTCTACTGTATTCGAAGATCCCGACTGTGGTACTTTGTCGATCGATTGGTTCCTGGTCTCGCGCTCGGCTGTTCCTCGATTGAGATCGAATTCGTTACCTGACTTCGTCTAGAGGTATTGGGGTTTTGAGGGTCGAGTTCGTCTCCACTTCGAACAAGGTGAGTAATTTTCATTACTCACATCTAAATTCAGAGTCATTGTTTTTGGGTTCTTGGTTTTCATGAGTTTTGATTTCGGTTGGAAATTGTTGTCTTCGGCCTTAACTCTAATTTTGTTTTCCTCCGAGACTCTAGCATTGTCACTGCCAGTTTGATATTCACTCTGTTTTGCTCGAGACTGCCATGACTGGTTGGTGTTGTTGATTCATTTGTACTTGTTGTTGAGACTTTCAATTACATCTGATTTCAGTATGGTTTTAGTGTGTGTGGTTCCATGATTTGTTCGGTAGCCCACGGCTTAATTTAAGTTTGTAAATTTTCTGCTGCTCTTGCTGTATTTGCACTTTTGTGCACGTGTGTTGTTGGGAATTTCTTTATGCCCACGGTTTTGATTTGATTACGGCATTGACATTTGGTTATCACGGCGTTGAATTTTCTCATTCCTTTTTGACTTCGGCTAGTTGTCACTGCTTCGTTCTCGTTCTGGTTGACTTCGACTTTAATGATGTTGAATTCGTTCGACTTTACTTGGGCATTTGCAGTTCATCCCTGTAGCATTGATAATCATGTCTGCACTTGAACTTGGATGATTTGAACTCGATGGATAGACTTCACTTGATCATATATTAGTGTATATTTGCCTTGCCACCATGGTTATTGATTTTCCCTCTGTGACTTTGACACTGTCTGCATTGTGTACTCATACTTGTATCCTGTGCTTTAGCGTCACTGTATCTCGTGCTTGCTGAGTTTGATTGTTGAACTGGTTTCAATGCCATACCATATGCATGTTCATTTTCAACTTTTGCTTCACTTTGAACTTGTCTGCATTGTTGTTACTTTGACTGCTTGCTTTCACATGGTAGCTGAACTTGCTCGAGTTGTAATCATGAGTTTGTTGTGTTGCCATATCTTGATGTCTTGTTTCTGGCCATTCTCGGGTCTGGACTGCATTTGCATTATTTTGGTTCATTTTGTTAGTTGAGTTGCAGTGTTTCATCACTTGAGCCATGTATGTCTGCACTAATATTTATAGTGAGTTGTATTGTCTTGGGCTCGAACTTGCAAGCTTCATGTTGCCTTGACTTTGGCTGTTGCATTGTGTTGAGTCATGACTGCAGTGACTTGACCTTTGCATTCTATTTGTTTTTCGAATTTCACTTGAGTTGAACCCAATATTTGGGTTTGACCTTTGCAGTTTCGACGTACGGTAGTGGCGAGGCAGTGCACGCGTGCGTGTACTGCAGCCACACCGAGATTTAATTTAATTTGATGCCATATGTTTCTGTTTTATTAAGCGTATTTTGAAATGGTTCATTTTGATTTGAGTTGGATTTGTTGGCTTTTGGATTCATTGATCTTCTGAGTATTTGATAGACTGTATTGGCGAGGTATTACACGTTAGCGTGTACTGCAGCCAATCAGTACTGTTGTTTTTTTTATTGACATTTCAATTGTTTAAATTGATCTGGATTGCTGATTTATTGTTTAACACTATTTAGTGTTATATTTGCCGTTATCCAATTCTCGTATCGAGAGTTGGATATACGAGATTCCTGGGATTGTCGTCTATTTGACTATCTGATTATTATTGCTGCTATGCACTAATAACTGAGTTTGAATTAGACTGACCCGTGTATTATTTTCTTTTGAATTTAATACTCGGGTCAAACCCGAGTTATTTCAGGTTGTAGATTCCTTCTTTGAGTTGCTGTTCGGGATATGAAGACTTTTCACATCTTTTGAAGTTGTCTTTGTCCTTTTGTAGTAGTCGTGTCATTGTATAGAACGATATGTATTCATGTATATTAGTTGATAATGTACTTGTATATATAACTTCTAGAGTCGACAGTTGTAGTTGTATCATATGTATCGTGTCAACTATATTGTAACTGACATCGGTTATATATATATGAGATTTTTGTTAATCTGTGTTCCGCATTTATATTATCTGTGTTATTGTTATATCTAATGTCCTAAACTATTATGAACTATCGTGGTTTGTTTTATACTGATAATTGGGTGTGTCGATGGGAGTAAATAAATAATAAATGAAAAATAAAAAGTATATACCACTCCTATCGAGATAACCAATATTAGTGTAAGGCCAACTGCGGATGGTCGCTCCTATCCAGCCTTATTCTTTGTAATAATAGACAGTATTTCTTTTAATACTCTTTGTTATTATGAGCATAGAGGTGGGGCGTCACACCTCCCAACATGCTGGTGATTTGCATGGTCTTCCATACAAAGCTTCAAACGGCGCTATTCCTACGCTAGTCTCATAACTATTGTTATAGGAAAAATCAACCAAATGTAGGTGATCCTCCCAAGATCCACAAAAGTTGAATACACAAGCTCTCAGTAAATCCTCGAGTACTTTGTTGAATCTCTCTGTCTACCCATCCGTCTGAGGATGATACACTGTACTCATATTAAGCTTGGTACCCATCACTCCTGTAGACTCTTCCAAAATTCACAAGTGAACAATACATCTCTATCACTGACTATACTACTAGGAACTCCATGAAGTCTAACTATGTTCTTCAGGAATAACCTAGCTAAAACAGGTGTCGTTCTGGTTGACTTAACTGGAATGAAATGGGCACTCTTGGTCAATCTGTCCACTATAACCCATATACTTTTATTACCTCTATTTGACCTTGGCAACCCGTCTATAAAATCCATAGATATCGAATCCCATTTCCAAACTGGAATATTTAAAGGCTATAGTAACTCACTTGGTTTCTGATGTTCAGATTTCACTTGTTGACAGTTTGCACACTGTCTAACCCACAAGCCGACATCCCTCTTCATGCCTTCCCAATAGAAGCTTCTCTTTATATCTTGATACATCTTGGTTCCTCCAGGATGAATCATAAACTTGGACCAATGACATTCTCCTAAAATATCTTTCCTTGAGTCTTCCACATTTGGAACACACAACCGTTCCTTCTCTCTTAGCCACCCTCTCTAGTCAAGGCTAAAATCCTTTAAATCATCGATATTTGTTCCAACCTCAAGTCTTCTGATCCTCTCAGCTAATCCTGGATCTTCCTTCTGCTTAGAAGCAATTTTCTCAATTAATGCTGGTCGAACTTCTAAACAAGACAACCTGGCGTACTCCGACTAGAACCAGCAGACAATCTTAACTGCCCATCACAACTGACTAAAGCTTCTAAATCTTTCCACTCCGCCAACATAGCTAACACCACATTCTGATGTTTCCTTCTAAGGGCATCTTCCACCTTATTACCTTTTCCTGGTGTATACTCTATATCAAAATCATAAGCAGCAAAAAAATCTAGCCACCTCTGATGTCTCATATTCAACTCCTACTGAGAGAATAAATACCGTAAAGACTTATGATCGGTACATAACTCAAATCTCTCCCCTAAGAGATAATGTCTCCAAATCTTCAATGCAAAGATCACAGCTGCCAACTCCAAATCATGAGTAGGATATCTAACTTCATGTGGTCTAAGCTGAATAGATGCGTAGGAAATGACTTTACCACTCTGCATCAACACCGCTCCTAAATCAGTTCCACATGCATCAGTATACACCACCAATCCTTGGTTCCCGTTTGGAACTACTAACACGGGTGCAATAGTCAACAAATGCTTTAACTTAAGAAATGCCTCCTCACATTTGTCGGACCAAACAAATCTCACTTCCGTCCTGGTTAGCTTAGTTAAGGGTGTTGATATCCGCGAGAAATCCTTAATGAATCTCAGGTAGTAGCCAGCAAGTCCAAGAAAACTCCTGATCTCAGTCACTATCTCTGGCCTCTTCCAATTATTCACAGCTTCGATCTTAGCTAGATCGACTGATAATCCTTTCTCTGAAACCATGTGACCAAGAAACTTTACCTTTTTCTTCCAGAAATGACACTTGGTAAACTTCGCCTTTAGCTGATTTTGCCTCAGCGTCTCAAGCATCACTCTAAATTGAACTTCATACTCTCTCTCATCCTTAGAGTATACTAGAATGTCATCTATAAATACTAGTACAAACCTATCCAAGTACTCTCAGAAAACTCGGTTCATCAAATCTACGAAAAAAGCAAGTGCATTTGTTAATCCAAATGGCATCACCAACCACTCATATGAACCATATCTAGTTCGAAATGCTGTCAAAGGAATACTGTCCTCCGCCACTCTTAACTGATGGAAACATGTCGCCAAATCCAACTGGAAAAAGACTCTAGCTCCACTCAACTGATCAAACAGATCATCTATTCTTGGCAAAGGATACTTATTCTTAATTGTCCTTTCATTTAACTTACGATAGTCAATACACGTCCTTAACGACCCATCTGGTTTCTTCACGAACACCGTGGCTGCTCCCCACGGCAAACTATTTGGTCTAATAAAACTCCTTCCTTCTAGATCCACTAGCAGCACCTTCACTTCCTTCATCTCAGTTGGTGTCATCCTGCGAGGTAACTCCTGGCATAAGATCTATTCTAAACTCAACAGCACTTTTCAAGGGTAGTCCAGTGACTGTCTCAAAAACATCTATAAATTCTCTTGCTACCTGAACCTGACTTAACTCATTTCCTACCTCCATAGCATTAAGCATAGCACTAGCACTCCGGTCAGTATTCTCTACTGAGAATATCATTCGGTTATGACTATCAGGGTGTCTTAGTGATATTTCTCTATCTTGGAAAAATATTCTAGCCTCATACCTACCCAACAAATCAATACCCAAAATAATCTCGAAATCTACGAAATCGATAACATACAAACTGCATGCAAACTTATGACCTAACAAGTCAAGTTCTAACTGGTCACATCTTAACCCTAGAGTTGCATACCCTCCTATTGGATTCGCAACCTTTAACGAAGTAATAAGGTAGGTGGGTTCTAGACATAATCTATCAACCAAACATTGAGATATAAATGAATGTGATGCACCGATATCAAAAAGTATTCTAACTGAAATACTTTGGATCAGAAACACACCTTCCACCACAGTCTTTCCCTTGTCTGTTGCAGTAAGCCTAGATGGTCCTATAGCAAAAACTTTTCTTTTGTCCTCCCTAACTGGCTCTGGACACTGATTCTTGTAATGCCTAACTTGATCACAGTTGAAGCACTTCACATTCTTCTTAACTGCAGCTTTCCTCCCATTTCCTAACCGGCATTCATTAGCAAATTGATCCTTCTTGTCACACTTATAGCAAACTACCTCAACCTTTGACTTCTTAGCTATATCTCCCTTCTGGGTTCCCTTCATCTTAAAGAACTTCCTCTTCTACCCTTGAGAACCCTGAGTTTCCACTGACTTCTCTTTAGCTAAATCAGCAAGTAACTCCTCATGGCGAATGGCCATCTCCACCACTGTATTACAAGGATCATGGACATGGGTCATGGTCATTCTAGCAAGCTCGGGCCTCAGTCCCTAAATGAACTTCTCATTCCTTTTGATGTCAGTATTTATAATAGCATATCCATATCTAGACAGCTCTTCAAACTTAGTAGCATACTTAACTACCGACATCTCTCCTTGCACAACAACAACAAAGCCATTATTCCCAAACAAGTTGGGGTCGGCTAGAGATGGAACCCAAAACTAAACAACAAAGCTAATTTAAAGGTTATAATAATACAATAGCAATAATAAAATAAAGTCAAATAAGTAAATTAATAATAATAGTAACTAAGTAAAGTAAAAATAAAGATAAAAATCCATATATATGTATAAAAAATAAAAAAAATAAACAAATAAATGATGATAAAAGTATAAATCTTAATAATGGTGTTGATAGTAATATTGATCAAAGACCAAACGCTATGGCTTAGGCTCCTTTTCCCTAGTCCTAGAATCTAAAACTTATAAAACTCATAGCTCATGGTTCTGGTATGTGAATCGCTAACTTCCACGCGCTTCTATCTGTTACCAGCTCTTTGGATATATTCCAATCCTTCAAGTCCCTTTTTACTACTTCCTCCCATGTCAACCTTGGTCGACCTCTACCTCTCTTTGAGCATATGACGCGGCCTATAATTCCAATGCACACAGGTGCTTCGAGCGGCCTTCGTTGGAGATGTCCAAACCATCTTAAGCGATGTTGAATTAGCTTCTCCTTAATTAGTGCTACTCTAAGTTTTTCACGTATATCATCCTTGCACTAGATCCATAAATTTCCTCATCAGCTTAGACTTGACAAACTCAGACACAAACTTCTTCTCAAATCTTATCTTAAAATCTTTCTAAGTTAACTGCTCTTCCGACACTCCGGCAGTAACACTATTCCACCAGTACAGTGCTAACCCCTGCAACTGCCTAGAGGCCAACCTCCTCTTTTGCCCATCATTCAGACCAAATCAGTGAATATACGCTCACAATGCAACAGCCAATTCTGAACCTCCAATGCACTCTCCATTCCCAAGAATGGCTTCCCACCCAAACTTGTGTAATCTCTACTCAGCAAAGCAACCAATTAGAGCAACAGGATTAGCTCCTCCTCCATTTCTAGCAGCAGCACCAACTTGCATCAAACCGGCTAAGAACTGATACATCGCCCCCATATCTACTGGTGGATTTCTAGCACCTGCATTGGCTTCTGCATTTTGGTTACTAGCATTAGCCGGTCGACCGGGTTTCTCCTGGTAGTGGGTCGAGCGTTTCCATTAGTTATGGTACTTCCTCCACGAGATTTCCTCTTCCGTTTCCGGGTTCTATATCTCCTTTCTCGTAAATATGCATACGAGCCTTAGTAAGATACAGAAGAGCTATCTAAGAGGGCCGGGGAAATGTACTTACATATATAACTATATATAGCAAATACAAGTACGTTACTATAGCGTTAACCCAAACCCCAATCTTATTATCTGATTTATTGGATTATGTTTGGAAAAATATTTTAGGTTTAAATTTCTTTTAAAGTTTCATAAACCTATGCTTTGATACCAACTTGTAACATCCCCCAATTTGGAGGTCTAAAACCAACGGCTACGGGTACTGCAGTCATCCATAGTTATTGATCCTCGGCGACCAAACATGGAGATATTAGATACATTGATACAAAGAAACGCAAGAATATGGAAAAAAATTAAACAACACAACAAATTTCCGCATTCCATTTTAAAATATTCCAAATTGATTACATAATCCCAATTCGCAGACCACATTTAGATAACATATTATTATTACAAAATACACCAAGAGTGACATATGAAGATGCCTCCTTGGTAGATCAGAGTACATAAATAGACAAGAAAACTATTTTCCTTTACAAACAAACACACAGCGGAAATAAAAGAACTCTAATAACAAGTTTGCCTCCTGCACGTCCTCGGAAGCTTTATTCATCTAAAAGAACACCTGGAAACCTTAACTCTCAACCTACTCAAAATCAATTGAGTACCCGAGAGTTTAAGGAGAAAACAAAAACTTTGAGTCAGACAAAAAGCCTAGTATGATATTTACCATCTCAACCCATTTGAATATCCAATGAGACCACATCGCTTAGCGGAATCAGTTTTCCCCTCACTAGTATCATAAAACATTTATAAAACCATATATTGTGCTCCTGCATCCACAATGGTTAAAACATAGTATTTCAAAACATTATGATGATAAGAAAAACAAATAATCCAATTATGGATTACCCATCCCCATTCATTCTGACTATCTGTCTCAATTATAGTTTATAGGATTACTATTAACCTGTCAAATATTAAGGACTATCTGTCTAATTACTTAGTTTTCATGGGATCGCTAAGAACCTATTGGTAACTCCACTATCTTATTTCTTATCTTAGTTTTCAAGGGAAAACTAGGAACCTATTGGCAGACTGCCAATATCTTAATCCGGATATAGTTTTCACGGGCTAACTACAAACCTACTGACCTTTGGTAGTATCAAATCATAGTTTTTATGGGCTAACTATGAACCTATTAGCCCCTGCCAATATCGTACAGCTTTCATGGGCTTATTGTAAACCTATTAGCCCCTGCCAATATCTATAATTCAAATTTTAACATCTGTTAAGTTATATTCACTATTGGGTCAACCTAACTGCTTATTCCGCCCTTTCCCCAAAATACAATTATGGGCTAATAACAATGTGAATAACATTTCAAAATCTTTTATTTATGTCATGGTTATTACTTTAAATTGAGATTGGGTTTATGTTTTGAAACCATAAAAACATCTCTTTCGAAACCTCTGGATGGCCTCCTTTGAAAGCAAATACCTCTTTTCAAAACATTGAATACATACCTTTCGAAGCCCTTAATAAACATTCTCTTTCGAAACCTATTATACCTTTCGATGGTATCAAATCATCTTTTAAAAATATAGAGCTTCGAAATAAATGAAAGTACCCCTTTCGAAAGCATGGTTTACTCTTTAAAACATTCATTTGGGTCAAAATGGTTATATGCAGAAGTATTTCTTTTGAAACCAACAAGAATTAGTTTGGGGAAAAAATGATGGTGTTGGAACCATCTTAGTCGAAAGCAAAAGACTCTAAAAATCAAAACTTCGAAGGACAAACCCCCTTTCGACTCCATCACCTTCGAAACCCTCAACCCCTTTGAAAGCATTTAGGAAAAAGGCTTAAGTAAAATAGAAGTAACCCCTTCGACAACATTGATGGCTTCAATGTAGTCGAAAGGGGAATTAGCGGCTTGGTTTCGATTGGGACGTAACCTACCCTTTCGAAAGCAATTATTTAAAGGAAAAGGTACTCCCTCAAAAGCTAATACTTTAACACAACATGACAACCATCCTTGAAAGCTAATTATAAAACCTTTTCGAAAACATAGATTTCGACTGTGTCAAAAGCTTTAGGTAAAACTAGGCAAGACTTTAACTTTTGAAAACAAAGCAGGGTTTTGACCCCATCGGAAGCTAACCTTTCGACACCAAGGCTTCTGCCCTCCTTCCAATCCACTTCATACCATCTAAGTGATATCATGTGTACTGGTTTCGACTATAGTGGTTTCGATTATGACGGGGCGGAGTCAATGGAGTCGGTAGGTACTTACTAACAGAGGCGAAACACCCTTTTTGGATTTTAAGGCTGAATTATAGAAACTTTTAGTAATTACTTTCTAACAACTTGCCTATTTGTAAAACACTAATTGGCTGCCATAAAACTTTTCCAATACTTTACATCTAAAACTACTGCATTTATTCAGATCCAAAATTTTTGGTTTTAAACATTAAAACTTTTCCGTATAACCAAAAATCGACATTTGCTAAAAAGCCCTTCCTTTAAAATAATTTATTTCCTCTAAAAAATCAATTGGAAAAAATCCCCAAAAATCACAGAAATTCAATTTCATCATGCAATCAAACATATTATAATTTTAGACCCAATTACTGCCTGAAATTCTTGAAATAAATTTTAAACCCAATTATATCATATTTTTCAGTACAAATTCATTATAAAATTTTCATAGCTTAGAAAATTCTGAAAATTAAAACCCATCTCCAAATTCATGTTTTACTTAACCTAAAAAATTTCCATGGCAATTTGAAATCATTTATTCTCGGTTCATGTCAAAACCGTGCAAATTCATGTGCTTATGAATTGAAAAAATCATCATAATATAACTCAAGCATATCATCCATTTTATCACAAAAACGAATTTAAATCATAAATTCGAAACAATATAACCATAGAATAAAAATAGAGATGGTAAAAGATTATTATTCACCTTAAATTTGATAAGGAATTTGATATTTGTTGTTAATTAATCCTTCCTAGCCTTTGATCCTAAGCTTTTGATTAAAATTCCTCTTCTCCTTTGCTAATGGCCGGCACTACTAGGGTTTTGCGTTTATTTTGATTTGAGAAAATAAAATGAACGTGAATGGACAAAATGAGAAGTTATAGCCATGTAATTAATTGGTTAATTTACTAATATGCCTATGTGTAGTTTAATTAACCAATAAACCAATTTAAACCCCATTTATCTTATTAATAAGCACGGCCCAATAAAATTTATTCAAATTTTAATCTCCTTATCATCATTATTCAATTTAATTTATCTAATTAAATCTTTTTAATAATGTTATCAAAAATTAAGATGTTACATGTTTCAAGAAAGGATACTGATACATCCGTCGAGACCGAAGTGCGTAATGCATGGTTGGGCAGTGTATTACTCTTGGTAGTTGGGACACCAAGGGGTTACGTACTCGTAGTTATTGTATAACTATAGAGTGACTCTTTAGAGAGTTTTCTGTTGGTTGATAACAACTAAGTCAAAATGTTAATCTCAGTGTGACGATGTTACATAGTTCTCTCGACTTAAAAATACCATGGAACTTTAATTTGAGTACTCTACTGGCACGATGATCCATTGATTGCTTATAGTTACATCTGTGTTGATGCACTAGAAGTGAAGCGTTGTTCAATAGAGAATTCATCTTCTCAGTTTTATGTTGTTAGTATCACAATCAACTAGTCAACTCAAAGTCAAAACCTCTTGCTAAAGTAGTACAGTTAATAACAAATGTTATTGTTAAACAAAGGACTTTGTTTTTGGACTATCCGAGTTGAATGTGGATGATGCTGGGATTTTGACCAATACCAAATTCCATATATCTTAAAGTGATATAGTTTTGATGAACAGAACATGTTTAAATATGTGACGACCCAACTTTTCGACCCTTAGAAATCGACACTAATACATCCACGATATTCACGTGCCAGAAAGGTAGATTGTCAAGGGTAGAAAGAAAAATAAGAATGAACAGAATCTTACTCGAACGGAATAACATATATTATTTCAATATAAAATCTTTACAGTGCAAAAAATCTCTTAAAACATATATCAAAGTCTAATCTAAATTCATCTTGGACAGTTATAATACACTTGTCCTTACATTTGCTAAAAACAAACAACACAAAATGCAGGGGAAAATAGAATACATCCATAGTTGATGAAGATCTCCAGCTCTCCTTAGGAAACTCCAAGCGTCTTCAGCTAATCCTAAAACTACTCGGATCTGACTCGAGTATAAAAATACCCGGATAAGTCTGGAAAGCCAGCGTGAGAAACACGAATCTTAAATGATAGTGTCATAGATAAGAGATTAGGTGACAAGAACCTTTTTGAAAAGAAAGAACATCTCATAAGACCATACTGCACATAAACATGGATAGGTTTTTACCTTATGATAACTAAAACATTTTTATCAAATCATTTGATATCATATTTAATGACATTCTTTGAAAACGCTTTTCAAGTAAATATATTCAAATAGCCGAAATTGTTACCAGTATTAAATTCAAACATACAAGGTTGTACAATCAAAATGGCAGTCAACGTATTAGAGAATGGATTTCCAACAAACAACCAGGTAAGGGACTACATTCCGGCAGTACATCTCTAGAGGAATGTATCGAGGCCCAACCGATGGTCCTTTACCAACACAAGACCGGTCTACCTCTAACTAGATAGTACTGAATATGTCATCACTCCGGTCATTACCGACCTATCTGAGAGCTCTCTTCACATACACCACATTAATTTAAACCCAACGTCATAGCAGGAATAAATATATCTAGAAGGGAATGATCATACCCTAAATGGTTGCGAACCATATAGCATTACCACATCTACCCTGTTTTAGTCATTTCCAAGTGTGAGGCTTGAAGTAGGAATTACCTTTCATAGAACATCAACCTTCCACTTTGAATGCCACATTTCCATTCCATAATCACACAACTGATTTCTACAAATGTATAACTCCTAAGCTCGTGCATCTTAGAAAAGGGTGTTAAGCTAAGAGAAGTTGCCTCCTCCACCACTAAGCAGATGATACGTTTATAGAGATCAATCAATGTGATTTTAAAATGCAACGTCAGACATTCGTCCATATAAGTTGTCCAGGAATAGGACAAACCGAAGGTACTTCTCCTACCACAGGAATTACCCCTAGGATTAGTTGCGATTAGTCCTTGCAAATTAAAGATTTTCATAACAGAGCACTATTGCCACCAGAATATATGATATGGAAATTTGCCCAAGGGTCTAGCGGCAGGTAGCCCTATATCATGAAGATCTTCGTCTTTGATGATCTTCGTCTTTAACATATTTTACTTCGAAAACATAAATTGGTTCAAATTGGTTTTCGGATAGGAATCACCTAAATCCAATCCCGGTCTCTTCGAAATCCAATTATCGGTAAAAAAATGTGAATATGTGTATATAGGATTTATTGCACCTCTTTTCATTTTAACGTTTTACGGTTAATCAAAATCCTTTTACTTTGGAAATCTTTAAGTCGTTTACTTAGGAAAATTTAATTCCTAATCTAATAAAAAATTCATCTTTTTGAAACATGTCTTAACTGAGTCAAAAACAATGTTATTTAAGACATCGTTTACTGTAAACCCAAAAACAGCTATATTGAATAAAAGATTAGACTAATCATACCAAGATTTATTTCCATATTCAACTGGTATTATTCGTGGAATAACGATAAAATTACCTTTTAAATTCATGCTGGTAGTACAAATTCTGTAACGTTTCGATCTTTCGACGCTCGAAAGTCGACATTAATACGTCCACTGTATCAACTGCCGGGCAATCGAATGCCGAAAAACCGAATTGTTATGGTTAAAAAGAAGAGGTAGAAGAAGAAAAAGAGAACAGAAAAACACAGAAACAGAACAATATCAGAATCTCACATTCGCAGCGGGACAACATATAATAGATAAATGAATAATCTTTAAATCAAGAACTATATCATTTTATATATTACATCATCAGAGTTTACAACAACAATATACACAATACAACACTGGACAGTTATATAAACTGTCCTCATACAGAATACACAGCGGAATAATAATATCATATACAAGTGATACGCCTCGCCATCCAGCTCGCCACTGAGCTCCACAGCATCTCCTGAATCCAGAATGACCTGATAACCTGACTCTAGACTTCCCGTGTGGAAATTGGTAGGCACCCAGAGTTTAGGAAGGAAACAATAAACTCCAGGTCAGTCATGATGACTGGTGTGAGAACTTAAAACAGTTATTATCTTTAAAACAACAACAACAAAGGAAGTGGAAAATATCCGCAATGCTTTTGGAAAATGAAACTACCATAAGGCCTCCCGCCACACACACAATGCAACGCAGAATTGGAGGAGATTTCTCCTTATGATAGTCAAACATGCTTACTATGCAAAATCATTGGATATTATTATTATTGGTGCATAGTGCAGAAAACATTTTGAAAGTATAATATTAATCTTAGCCAACATACAACCATTATTGTATGCCTACTATAGCTACTATGTTCAATAGCAGGTTACCGCCACATTCCATAGCAGGTTATACAACTAAAACCGTACAAGGTTCGTATTGTTTCTTTGGATTTCCAACAAATGGTCAGGCAAAGGAACTTCCTTACACCGAAATAGAAACGCCTCTGGAAAGACGCCCCGAGAGTCAACCTGCTTTCTGCAACACAAGGCCGACGCTACCTCACGCTGTACAGTTGTAACTAGGTAGCTAACACACGAGTTATGCCATCCCCCGGTCGTTACCGACCTTTATCCGAGGATCCTCAACCACAAAGCAACAACCACAAAGTATAATAAATTTGCAGCATCAACATAGGTAAAAAAATCTGGACTCCATACCATGATATCACCTTTTATCCAGAAGGAAATGACATACCCTAGGGGCGCGACCCCTAAAAACCTTGCCGCAACATTCATGTTTCGACCATTACCGGGTTGTGAGGCTCGACGAAGTCTCGTCCAGATCAACAAATGATCAACAGCACTTTGTATGCCACATTACCAAATTGGGAATGTATCACTAGTAACCATTAACTACATAACCTCTGAGCTCGTACGTCTCAGAGAAGGGTATTAAGCTAAGAGAATAAATTCTCCGCCACCAACATAAATGTATTTGATAGAAACCAGCTTTACATCTCAAAGTGTAATGTCAGACACACATCCATACAAGTCCGTTCCAGGTTCGAACAGAACCGAAGGCACTTCCAAAGAAGCCCTTGCAATCCGGATATTCACTAATCACGTCCGGACTTCCCATCACAAAAAGAGTGATATAAATCTCTATACCGGAGCAACTCGGTGTAGAGACATTCGACAGGTTGTCCTTTCATTTTCGAAAATACCCGGTCTTCACACCGGTCTTCAAATAATATCCATTCACGACGTATCACTATTCGGAATGGGTTATATGACACAAAGGTCTTTTCCCGGCTAACCCGAATAGTGAGCACAATATTTAAAAACATATGGATATAGGGATTTCAATTAAGTCACAACTTATTACCCAAATACTTTCTTTCAAGTGGTTTAAACAAATTACCATTTTAAATCTTTTAAACAAAAAGATTTACTTCACAAAGTTCACCCAATTTCACAAAGATTCATTCACAGATTTCCAAATCAATTTCCATTTCAATTGGATTAACCCATTAAATCTTTAAATTAAGATTTAATTTATAGCTTTCAAAACTATTCACAATTCAAGTCTTTTATAATATAAAAGATACACCTTTTTAAAATCTTCTTTGATTTCAAAATAAAGCTTAATCATCTTCACAAAGGTTAATTCATAGTTTTTCCAACCTATTTACAATTCAATTTTCAACTTGAAATGTTTCGATACAAATTGGAAATCTTTTCACTTTACGAAAGCTATTATTATCTGAAA
This sequence comes from Allium fistulosum, assembly GCA_030737815.1. Classification (NCBI taxonomy): domain Eukaryota; kingdom Viridiplantae; phylum Streptophyta; class Magnoliopsida; order Asparagales; family Amaryllidaceae; genus Allium; species Allium fistulosum. The sequence goes on along the minus strand of CM060902.1, from coordinate 1,038,869,274 downwards.
ACAGATAGTTTCCGTTTTTGGGAAAAACTGGTTACAATTACACAGGTTAAAGCCATCCAAGTATAAAACTTGAATTTAAATTTAAATTTCCAAAACCATATTTTAAATGGTTAAAACCCATATAAACACCTTTTATAATTTATACAATCTTTTAGACCATAATTCCCAATTCATTGAATTCAATTTCAAAATATTGAATTCAAATTTTAAATCAAATGATTTAAATTCCAATTCTATTAAGTTATTTAAAATAACTTTTATTTTTGAATCTCATTTCCAAAATCTTCTAATTCCAATCCCAAAACCATTTTAGATTCAAAAACTCAATTTTCCAAAATTGATAAAAATCTGTGACTTAACCGATTTCCACGTGAAATCCACATTTGTGTGTGTATTGTGTAGTCCACGGTTTAACACAATAGTGCAACAACATTCAACCATCACAGATCAAATATAACAATATAATTTGATAAGCGGTATAACTATAACGCTTATCTTTCATTCACAGATCACAGATATTCATATCATATATAAATATATCACAAATCACAACACAAATCAGGATGTATCACAAAGCATCACATATCAAAGATGTCAAACAATTCAACATCCAGTAAAATCCAAACATCCATAGATAGGATCAATTTAATCATCTGATTAATTTAAATCAAATAAATTTCCAAACATTTCCAAAAGATTTATTTTCAATCACCAAAAATCAATTACTAAATGGATTTCTAAATTTATTTCCTTTTCAAAATAAATTCCTTTTTAAGAAGATAAATTCCTTTATTTTCCAAACTATTTACAATTCCAAATTTTAAATAAATTCTCAACTTATAAATAATATTTTCGAAATCCATTTATTAAGCCTTTTTGAAATTTAATTCAATACAGTTCAAAAATAAGACTTTTATCTTTTAACTCCTTTTAAATTTATCCAATTATCAAAAATAAATTTTTCGATAAATTTTCAACTAAAATTTCGAAAATCCAATTTTTATTCATTTCCGGTATCCAACGATACCAAAAATATATTCGGCTAAATTTTAGCCATCAACAATTCCAATCACAAAATATAATCACACGGCGATTATAAATAAACACACAACATTGAAATAAATTCAAATGTTTGAGGAATCCAGTTGGATCCCTCCAACCTGTTTCCCTGCATCCACAGATGTTAGCACAATACCAATTCCACTTCAATGTGGAATATCGCAGTATATGGGATTTATAAAATACTATCCGCTATTATGCGGCGCAATAGGGTCTCATCCGCTATATAATGTGGGAAATCAACTCCAAATACATATATAATACCAATTCCACTTCATGATGGAATTATCGCGGTATATGTTTTTAATAAATAACCTCCGCTTAATATGCGGCGCATAGGGTCTATTTCAACACAATAAATAGCAACCATCATTCAATTCACACAATCAACACTATCAACAATTTTAAATCTCAACTATTTAAAATTTAAATCGAAACAAAATATACGATTGAGTGAGAAGTTCTCACCTTGTTTTCAATAACGGTTGCAGTGTTTTATTTCGAATAAAATTAAACGACCGTTTAATTTTACTCAAAATTTTCACTAGCTCCAATCGACCCCAGTCCAGTTCCATTGCGAAGAGCTCGTCAAAACGATTCCAACGCAATTCGTTTCGTAATTTTTTGACCTCGTATCAAAAAGTTACGATAGTTTAAAGTTAATACGAATTAAAAGATAATTATTTCAATTTCTTTTTTTTTATATTTTAAACCCTACTTTACATCTGGCTGTACGTTTCAATGAGATAGATCAAGGTCGAACATTGCTTCTTCCTTCCCAGGCCATCACGAACGCGTGAAAACCCACTCGGCCGCCTCCTCCTTTGAATTTTCGCAACCACATCGAACGATTTGAAGATGATCGGAGGCTACCACTCAATGCGCCATCACAAGTGCCACCTTTAGCCAGAGGCACGGCGAGCTCGGTCGACCCCTGCCTAGAAAAACGTGCGTGAACGTGGTGACTTCCAGCTCGATTTGTCGTCTATCTATCACGAGATTTTCGATCATAGCCGTTGGATCTGTAGATCGCAACGAGCCCTACAATATTGTAGTTGACAATTTCTTGAATTGATTTGTGGATTTGAAGAAAAATGGGGAAGAAATTCGAATGTTTTCGGCCATTGAAAGTTATGGTGGCGGCTGAAGCTTGAAACCCTAGGGTTATTTGCAAAATGAAGAAAGCAAGTCCTTATATAGAAGATTGCAAAACACTATTCATCTCCAAAATTTTCGAACTCAAAATCAAACGTGCCGGCTGACGTTTCTATGGTTTTACCCATGTTCCGAACACAATGGAACGTGTTTCAGGAGCTAATTCGATCGTATGTGAGAGTTACAGAAATAAACGATCAAATTTAAATCAAATCGATTTAAAACGACTTCGATGCGTTTTGGCTTGCCCCGGACAAACCGTAAATCCGATTGACACGAAATTTGAAATCTTTCAATAATTTCACATTACAGATCCAATGAAACTGGTTTCGTCGAAATCCAAGACTATTTGAAAAATGACTATTTTTAGTCGTCAATTAAATATTAAAATATTCAATTTTCACAAATTAACTTTTAATTCAATTTTAAAAGTTTACAAACATCATTATAACTACAATATGATTTAATATAACTTTATAAATCATTTTTATTCACATTAAACCCAATTTCCAATTATTTCCAAAATTTCAAATATTAAATTATCGATTTAATTACCCAATTAAATCACTATATTCGAATTTAAATTTATTCGACTTACAAATCTCACTCGTTAATATTTAAAATCAATTAAATATCTAAATTTCAAATGACAGAAATTCTGGGTCGTTACAAATTCCCTCCTCAGAACTTAATGTAGAGTTTGGCCATAGTATTCCTTATACTATTAAAAATCTGGTTAATTAACTCCTTTGAAAAAAAAGTGCTTTTGGAAAAACTTAAATGAGATCTTATTTTAGAGCATTTGGGCTTTCCCTTTGATCTGTTCCACCCCTTGCCTAGAAAGAGAAAATAGAGGCCAGGTAAGTTCAGGGCACTGGTTGCTCCATCCCTAACCTTAATTACACACCATGTTCTATCTTTCTAGATCTCACAAGCGGGAAAAATGTACTAGTCGTTTCCCCCATACTCGTTTTGTTATTACATTCAAGGAAATGATTTCAATTATATTGTTTAAGTGTTGTATACAACTTCTCTTAACCATTTTATTTGAACTCTAATTAAAACTGTTGTAGAAAAGTGCTACGGATAGTGTTTTAAAAGCTTATTTGATTAAAACAACTTTTCTATCATTTGGAAATCCATATTTATAAATCAAATCTCTTTTAAAACATTTTAAAACATTTATCAAATTTATTTCATATTTTTTTTAACATAAATTATTCATTTTAAGGAATTTTACAATTTGAGCACTTAACTGCAAAAGCGCGATTTTATTAAAAACGTAATTTGGACATATTTTAAAACCTACAAGATGAAATCTTGGTTTTTCTTTTCTATTTGAAAACTGTGGTTATAAGGATTCAAAAATTCTTATTTCAAAGATTTTTCGACTTTATTTGCACCCTACACATTGATTTAAAGTTACAGGTCGAAAATTACGAACTACCACTACGCGAAAGGCTCGATTTTGACTATTTTGGTGAATTTTTCCGAAACTTGTCCGAAACACTTCAAAATTGTTTTAAAACTATTTTAACTCATTTAAGACAATATTCTATCATTAAATCATATTTTTAGCTCTTTATCACATATTTGAATATTATAATATTTACTTTAAACCTTTTCAAAATCATTGAGTTATTTACTTTTTCAAATTTACAACTTAAGAATATTTTTAAAGTTATTAACTTTAAAATTCAAAGCATTTACTTCCATTTTTCAAAAATAACTTGAAATCCTTATTTTTACCTTTTGTTTTCAAATCAAATTCCTTTTTCTCCAAAATGAATTTCCTTTCTATAGTTAATTCAAAACGAGGCTTAACCATACCGAATATACCACATATGATTGCTAAAAAAGTGGGGTCTCAACAACAATAATGGTTAACTATTTCAAATATGACAATATAAAGTAGTCATAACTGTTAGCGTCAAAATTGGCCACCGATACCCAGTTGTATGAAAGCACCAATATCCAATCACAGATCTTAGATAGTATCTTATGTAGAGAAATTAATATGAAGAACAAACAAATTAAAAATGAAAGCAAATAAAAAGAGACAAGAGTTATAGTGGTTCAGCAAACTCCGGCCTACGTCCACTTCAGAATAATCTTTTTATTATATTGTAATTTATTTACAGTTACAGTCCGAAATTCAAGAATAAAATTGGCAGAGTGTAACCTGGGTTAAAAATAAAGAGAAGAAGAAACAAGATCCTTTTTCTAATTCCATGGCTATTGTATTTTTAAGGGAAGACGTTCATGGATCGGGCTGAAATTTCAACAGAAGGTTCAGGAGACTAAGACGAGGCTACCCAAAAATTTCTGGGCCCATCGGGGCCCACAATAGGGATCGGGGCCCACAATAGGGATCGGTACCGACCTGTATTAGTGTTTCCAAATGGGATATGATCCTTATGAGGGCTGCCCCATGATGCTAGCTACTTTCTCCCCAAATTTCGTGTAATTCCGACGTAAGGTTTGTGAGATATCGCATTTTCCATGAAGTAGTGTTGCTTGAATTCTGATTTCCGCCGATCACTCCAAAGGGAGTTACGCCGATCTCTTCAACTTCGTCCGATTGGAATGAGATTCCTAGGGGGTGTTTCACATGTTGTAGTAAGCTTTTTCTTCAAGTTTCATGTCAATTGGATGTGTATATATTGAGATGTTTATCGATCTTTGCTATAAAGTTGGGTTCAGCCAATCCATAAGAGGGAAGAGGGTCGATCCCTATCGAGGGATAGAGGCCGATCCCTCCAAACTTCTCCAAATGGCATGCGATCCCTAGAGGAGCTTCTTTATGTTGTATTATGCTTAGCTTCCAAGTTTCACGTCAATTAAGTTAGTAGAACTCGAGTTATTGATCAATCTTTGTTGCAATATGTTGTGAAGGCTGATTATAGCCGATCCCTATGGAGGGAAGAGGGTTGATCACTCCAACTTGCTCCATTTAATGTGCGATCCCTAGAGTAGTCTCCCTAGGGCCCCCACATGTTACTCACAAAATTTTATATGCATTGGACTTATGGACTTTGAGATATTGATTGTTTTCCACTGAGTTGTACTTGCTTGGCTAAAATATGTTGATCCCTTTTATACCGATCCCGTTTTATAAGAACCCTTTCTTAGGTGAAGTAATTTGCCCATAACTTGTGCATACAAATTCAAAATGACTTGAGATTTAAAATGTAGCCTCATGGGGCCTTCCTTGTCACCTTATACCTGTCTCACCCGGTTTGGGACAAAAATTGAGGACATGTATCGACCCCTAGGGGAAACGATAAGCATCGATCCCCTACCTTGGGGAGGTACTAATCTGTACTTAGAATATTTGGGAGATTCTATCTCTTAGTATCAGTTGATCATTGCTTCATATCATTGCCTGCACTTAATTTCTTGACCTCACAATCATTGCTCTTGACTGCTGGCCTTGATAATCGTGAAGTCCGTTGGATTAAATCCGCTTGTCTACTGCCTTGGCAAAAGGTGGTTTAACACTTTGCCCCCTAAAACATGCCTTGCGATAGGATGTGTTTCGTATTGCCATAAATCCAAAATCTAAAATCCATAACCCACTGATAGCCGTATTTTCTAATTCAGAATCCAATCCAAATCCACGATCTCTTTGGATCATTCTATCCAAATCTACATCCATCCAAGACCAAATCCATTGCTATTCGAAATTGACATCCAAATTCATGACCTCTCTGGATTGTTATCCTAATCCAAATTTCGGATCTCACCGGATTCTTGCCGAGCACAATCCGTACTCGACTGAGTAGGCCAATCCATCGTGTTCGAGCGAAGCGACCTACCCCTTGCCGGGCATAGTCCATACCTGACAACCTTGATCTCTCTGGATCCTTGCCGAGCACAATCCATACTTGACGACCTGAGTAGGTCGATCCATTACATTCGAGCGAAGCGACCTACCCCTTGTCAGGCATAGTCCATACCTAACAATCTTGATCTCTCCAGATCCTTGCCGAGCATAATTCGTACTCGATGACCTGAGTAGATCAATCCATCATGTTCAAGCAAAGTGAACTACCCCTTACCAGGCATAGTCCATACATGACGACCTGTTGGGTTTTATTCTTTGGCTTCGATACCTAGTTGAGGACTTAATCCATGATGCATGAGTCTGTTTCATTGTGTTCGCCCGACAAAAAGACCCATACCTTGTGATTGTTATCCCATCTCTCTAGATAGGACCACAACCGCGACCTGTGTTATCTATTACATTGATCCAAATTTAAGCATTCCTAAGTCCATTTGCCAAAATATAAAATAAGAGTCCATACAACTAAAAAACCAGAGTTCAAATAAAACTAGAAAAATAAGAGTTCTAAGCAAATAAGAAGAAAAAGAACAAATTTCACAAACCCGAGTTCTATGGTTTAACATCATCTCAAAGCATGCCTAAGGATCGCCCTTGTAACGACCCGCGATTCGACCACATTTTTATGGATATTTAATCAATCTTAAAATAGAATAAAACATATATATATATATATATCCTTAGAACTTGACCGAAAATTAGAAGTTTACATTATCTATTTAAATATTATTTAGATATCGTCAGTTGTTTTTGAGAAGATTTCTTACCACACTCATAACAACCCCAAAATTTCATATATAAATAAGAAATAGATTTGACGAGCAATTCGACATATTATTTGTCCAATATATTCCAAATATTTTTGGGTTTTTTAAATTGTTGGAAATTTTGTGTATAAGCTTCAAATACTCTATGTTTTAAAAAAATATTAATAAGAAAATATACTTACATTTATATATATAAAAGATAAGAAAAAAATCTAACCAAATCTTGAGATAAGAATACACGATATAATTAGGCTATGTTTAGTCAAGGAAATAGGTTGGCTATGTTCAGTAAGTGACTTCAGCACACAAGGGGGGTTACAGACCATAATTAATCTCAGAGATATTTTTCTGATAGGTAAAATCAAAATGTAGCTCTAAATAACACTATCCTCCCTTGTTTGATCACCTTGCAATTCATTTTCTTTTGAATTCAATCAGCAGGAAGCTTTCTGGAAGCTAATAGTGAGCACTCTATCTTCTTTTCTACTTTTTTGGAAATTCATATTTCACTAAAGTTGTATAATTCATGTGTAAGTTGAATTTAAAATGATAAGAACACATTGTGGAATGTATGATATGGCTAAAGCACATGTACACAGAAAAGATTATTCACTTTTGTTCACCTGACACGTACCGCTACAAGAAAATTAGCTTTTTGGTTGCATTAATTAGTGGCGTGTGACACCTAAGTGCAACTAAAAAAAATACTTTACCCTATATTATTAACGCAACAAAAGTTGCCGCCCATCCCGCCTAACTAAAAAAATTACAGGAAACTTTTCATTTTTATTGTCATGTTTCCCTTCATCTTCGTTACTTCGAAAATTTTGTTCTTCCATTTTCCTTTTCGCTCCAGCAAAATCCACCTCTCCCTCCAGCAGAATCCACCTCGCTTCATTATCATCGTCGCGGGAGCCCTCCTTCATTCTACTCCGCTCAACATCGTCGCGTAGCCCTTCAGTCAACGTGTTCTCCTCGCGGCACCCTTATCAGGTATATTTAGGTATGAATTTTATAAACCGATTTTGTGATTCTATATGGGTTTTATATGATTCTATATGCGTATTCTATTCGAATTTCTGCATAAATCCCAATTGGAATAGTTGATTGAGGCCTAATTGGAATAAACCCTAACTGGAATAGTTGATTTTATATGGTTTGTACAAGACAAGAGATTTTATATGGTTTGTCGACAGCTAAAGAGAGCAGTAAGCTACTTATTCAAATTTGGGATTAGGACCTTTGGCTGTAGAATTTGCTTTATACAAACGGTAACATAAAGAATAGGCATAAGTGCATGGGAGGTGATTGTTGAAGTGTATTCTGAGTTTAGGGGTTGTGCATATAGGTAGGACTTTTTTCCTTTTCTTTGAGGGGTTTTTGAATGATTTTTTGGATGGAGCAAGGGAAAAATATGTTTCTTGTTTTATAAAAAGAAAAGATTATAATTTGTGCTCAAAAGCCTTTCTGAATTTACATTGTTAGAAGTATGTTTTTCTTATGTTCAATTATTCTTTTATTTCGAATGTTCAAGTCCATTGTGATAAATTTGATGTATTATATTGATCTCTAATGGAACATGTGGTTTTGCTGTTACTTTAATGTTTAAGACAGAATCATTTCTACTGATAAATTTGCATCAAACTCTTTTGAAAATTCATGAAATTAATAGACTTTTCGTAAAGAAAGTTCAGTTTTTTCTAGTTAGAAGGTTGCTCCATAGAAATTTTAAATATTTTAAATATATATATATATATATATTTCTTTATTAATTAATTATCCAACTTTTTTGTACTCTAATATTTATAGACCATAATTGGTAGTTGTAGCAATCCAAATTTTATCTTAGCATGTGTTCTTCGTTTGCTTTGAATAAAATTCGTTGATGCATCAGTTTCATACCTTATCTTAATTACATGAACTACAGTTATACATTTCTGTTTTGTTTCTGAGTTGTTTCCTACTGCATTATTAAATAGGTTATTTTGATTTGTCGTTAACCCAAATTAAGTTGATTTAGTTGAGTTTCTTGAATTGCTGACTTAGTTAAGGATACTTTAACCGTTGTGGTTGCTCACATTTCTGGAATAAGAGATCTCTAGTTCAGTAATAAGAGTTTTCTTGTTGCCAAAGAGTGGATAAAGGTTAACTTTCAACAATTTGAAATTTTCGTAGCAAAGAAGAGAAGTTAATTGACTACCTTTCTGCCTACTAACCTTCCTATATTGATTGCTTGAGTATAACTTTTTCCAAGAAACATGATTAATAAATTGATAACTAACTGATTACACCTGATATTTACATATTCAAGCAAATGCATGTGTCATTAAGGATTGTGATGTTGCATTCTCCTTATTTTTCACCTATTTACAACTTGTAACAACTTTATTTGCAACTGATGTTGAGTGCTTGTTGTTTCTTAAGCTTGTTTCCCTTCAATTAATAACAGAAGTAGCTAAGAAGTCATTTTCTCTAAGCTGTCCGCTAATGTTTTCTTATCAAACTAGCAGCAAATATCTTCCTCATAAATATTTGTAATCATATTTATCTGTTTTTTGTTATTGTTAAATCTAATACTGTGTTATGGTTATCTGGAGAACTATGGACTGATGGTATTATGTCTGTTTTGTACAGTTGTTTTGAATAAATTCCTTAGAAATAATGTTTGTAGATTATCTTTCATTTTTATTTTATGTAGACCTTTTTTTATATAGTATAACAGCACTTAAGAAGAGCTCCATGATCAATTGTATATTCAGTTTAAGAACAACTGCCGACTTCTTGTGATCTAATATTTATATTTTATAGTTTGTTGGTGACTACTAATTCTTGTAAGCACACACACATATACATAAATATATATAGTATTTTTTTTATTTGTTATGTTTGCATCGATAAAATACTTAGGTAGCATTTGATTTAAAAACATGTTTTTTGTTTTGCATTTTCAATGTATACTTTTGTAATTCGCTTGACAGACATAACCTGCGGTCCATACTCATGTACAATGTTAAAATTGGACAAACTTAGATATATTTTGTGAACTTTTACTAAGTTTTTCTCTCTCTTTCTATATAATCATACCATGATTTTGCAAACTACATACCTAATGATTTCTACAAATTTTCTTGTGGTATGAGTCATATGACAATCATATATATTATAATGGGTTAAGTTAAAAGTATATGAGATAGTGGGTGCCAAGTGTTTGATTCAAGTTGTACAAAAGTAACTTAAATGTTAAATTATCCTACCAAAATAGAAAATGTGTCCTTATAATAATGTTTTACTACCAAAATACTATTAATATTATAAGTATTGGAGTGTATTAATCAACCACTTCTCCTTTTCTTCTAGTTGCACAAATCTTGAACTTAAGGCAATGAACCAAAACTTGAAAGGAAATAAGACTAATTTGTTAAGAATGTTGCCAATGAATTAAGTTTTAGTTTTTGGGCTCTCAGTAGGTAGATATCATTTTAATAATATTAGGTGATCCCACATTCCCACTATCTGCATTGTTCTAGATGCAAGATTTATGATTGGAATGAGGGTGATGTGATAGTTGCTGATGGAAGAATCTGCTCCGGTGATTCAGGACATATTGTGAATGGTATTCCGCTTGGTCCATCTGCCGTTGTGGTTTTGGTTGACAATGTAAAAAAAGGAGATGCTTACTTATGGCGACCCACAACTGATATGTTGTGTATTAGAGATGCAGTTGGTAGGAAAGTAGCATGGCCAAAATCAAAAGTTGAAGCTGAAAAAGGAAATGTTGCGACTTCTTCTTCTGGACTCGGACCCATAATCTCGAAGAAACCACACCAATATGTAAGTATATATTTTGAAGTATTTTTATGTATGTATGTATTCTGCATAATAACCTCGTTTTTTGCCAGCCAAGTGCAAAGTTGATAACAAATAATAAATGCAAGATAATTGATGTGGGTGAAACAAATGAAGTGGTGGCTGAAGGAACTATCGCTTCAACTGATCCAACATCGATGGTCCATTGTCGTCCATTGGGATGTGATGCTGTAAAAGTTTGGGTAGACTTCGTAAGAGTTCCAAATGCAGTGCTATGGAGACCTACATCAGAGTTGACATGCATGGAAGATGCTTTTGGTACCACCATAGCTTGGCTGATCTCAAAAGTCATTGGGGAAACAAAATAAAAGGTGCGATTTCTATTATATATGAAAAGTTATTATTTTAATAGTTAGCCTCCTACTTTTTGCAAAGTTGTTGATCTATAAAAGGTGTGATTTCTAATATATTTATGTTGGAAAAATATTCATGAGTGAGTTGATTGCTTAGTAGTGTCGTATATATAAAACAGTACAAATCCATGAATAAGTTATCGTATGTTTCATCCAGGAACTCTACTGAATATCATATATTTGATTGATATCTGCCTAAAATCGACTGCTTGATGCTCTGTCAGCTTGTTGTTTCAAAGTTCAACCATAGCAAAGAAAAAAAACATATTTATTGCAACTTTTTAGTAATTTCAATTACACACATAATGATAATAAATTGAACAAAAAATTATTTTCTTTACTAGGAATAAAAAGTAAAAATATTGAAGATAATGTACAACGATGTTGTTAATTTCATTATTGGATACTTATCGAGCTAGTACTGATATAAGATATCTGCAATACAGGGAAAATTCGAATTATATTGGTGAAATATCAGAATTATAGTTATAGTCTTTATTACGTAATAATAACCTAAAGATATATGATATTCTAAATACCAAGATGAAACGGTAATTTAGTAAATTATTTATGAAGAAAATAAACATTTGAAAAGACCAATCTAAAATTTGGACAATAGACAAAAACAAAATTAGCACACATGCTTTTATATTAGGAGCCATCCATCGTTTAGAACAATTGAATATGGGGAGTTTAAGTTTTCCATATCAATATTTTTTTAATAATCGCATATATTGATGATACAAATGGTATTTTGTTAATTTTTTTGAAAAGTGAACTGTGAATTCAGGCAGAAATTTTAGTAAATCTCAGGAAAATTTTAGTAAATCCTGAATTTTTGTTGCCATTTGATTGATGAAACTCTGATTTTCAGTTGTTAAATTTTCTGGTGAAGAATAAGTGTATTCTGAATCAGTTTCAGCATCTTCAACTGGGACAAATTCACGTGTGTTTGATGTTTGTACTTTTTCAGGATGATCTGAAACATAATTTAATAGCCTGAAATATGATTTGGTTACTTGAAATAGAAATTGATTGCAGTGTTGTTTCAAAATTTAGTGATCCTAAAACATATAGTTTCCGTGTTTATAAATTTTGATATATAGCTGTTGTGTTTATAAATCCTAACATATATGGTTGCTGTGTTTTATAAATACTGAAACATATGGTAGCCATGTGCCTATGTAAGTAAATAGTATGTGTGTGTCTTCAGGTGTGTGTACAAAGTGAATGTTCTGGCGTGTGTATTTTTAAGTTTGAAGACCCTATAACACATGGACTGTATCCTGATATTGGAAATTTCTTTAACTCATAGTTTAACAAAGGCAGGCCAGTCTTGACATTATGATTCGTATAATTATCTAATATATCTGTAATGTTGAAGTTTATAACTGATAACAAAAGTTATTAACCTTGGGTTGATATTGCTGTCATATTTCATTGCACTAAATATTTGATCTGGCGAGGACATATGTGAGCTTGACTTTAATTAACTATTGAAGTTTATCAATCGAAACAAAGTAGAAGGTAGATGTAGAGTTTACAGTAGGAATGAAAATGAATGCACCTGGGAAACAATTTGTATGGTTATTGATGCTAGAAAAGTGTTGTAAATTATATTTTGGTAGATATGTAATACATAGATGGAATGTTATTTACAAAAAAAATTACATAGAGCTAGAGGTGCATTTGTTAAAGTCTTTTAAATACACAATATTTAACATTGCAAGAATAAATTTTGTCGTCGATAACATTGCTGAACCGAAGACATATATATACATACTATGTATGTACATTTCTCTTTCACAACTTACACAGGGGTTTTTTAGGTAGGAAAGTTAGAAGATTTTCAGAATAAGTTGATTGGAACTATTTGAATTATCACCTTGTACAAATTTAGATAACCATGCAAGCCATTTTGTTCTACATATATATTTAGGTGAATTAAAGTAAGTTGTTACATACCTTTACCTAAACGATTTTCATAGATAGAAAATATTTGTGTATTTTTCACATCAAAAAGTTTGAAGTTCTTATTATACAAGTAGCGCTAATATTATGATATAAGGGAAAAAAAGGTACTGAGCTCGAGATTATGGCATATAATAGTGAAAGTGATAAATAAATGCCTGGAGTGAACTGAGACTGTTTTGAGGGAAGAACCTCTGTAGCTTTTGCATTGTATTTGAATGTGTGACATCCCGGAAATTTTGGCAATATCAATTTAATAATCTGTGATAAATATTAAATTGATTTGATATATTTTTGAATTATAAGATTTAAATTGATATTTTTCTTTTAATAAATATCGTATTGTAAATTATATCTTTTAAAACTAGTAAATTATTTTCTATTTATTATATATATATATTGGTATATATTGTAGATAGGGAAGTTCTGTTTTAAATTTAATTGATAAATTTTGTTTTCAAATTTCTTATATATATTTTATTGATTTGGGAATTATAATTTATTTGAAATAAAACTTTTAAAAGCTATTAAATAAATAAATAAATACATACTAGAACCACATTTACACTACATCATCAAACAACGTGTTAAAATAACATCCATCACATTTCATAATCAAACAATATGCTAGAATAACAACAAAACGAATAACAAAATAAATACCAAAAAAACAAACTATGACAAAGTAACAATACATTAGAACAACACTCAATTATAGTTCAATCACAATTCAAATGTAAAACAAGAAAATATAGCATAAGAATGATTTCCCACTTCTCAGCCTTTATAAAATCTGCATAGCCATTGGAGCAAAGAAGAAAAATAATAACTAAGCTTGCATTAGTATAAAAACAATGGTTCGAATGCATGCAAACTTAAAGGAATTAGAGGCAAAGTAAAATGATACGCAGGCAGAACTTAAGAAAACAAGAAATGTAATACATGGAAGATTCTCAGCCTCAAAGTGATCTGCATAGTTAAGTAGGCTTGTATTGGTAAGTATGAAAATCTGGTTCGAATTTGCCTGCAAACTTGAGAAACAACAAGAATCACAAACAAAGTAAAATTATATAAGTTGATAGCTTGCAAATGAAGCCAGGTATTATAAAAAAAAATATGATATGTAAAAAATGAAGACATAAGTACAAACACCATTAAATGCTCTCAATCCTTACAGCATACAAAATTCATACGAATTGTATTTCAGCCTCCATTTCTTATGAAATATCTCTGACACTACATAAGAAAGAAAAAGAAAATATGCTCTGTTTATATTATAGCCTGTAAGCCACCTTTTCTTTATCATTTTTAATCTCATTCCCAGTTCGAACTAAAACAAAATAAAATGAAACTCCATTAAAACTTAAAACAACATTCTACAATCATCAAGCAACTATAACAAGGTAGAGAGCAAGATGATTTGGCTAAAGGATCAAAGTGGGAACATTTACAGTTTTCAAGTTCAAACTGTTTACAAACAGTCTCTGCTCTTCTTCAAAGCTTGGTGAGTAACACTTTATTTTAAAGGTTTAATCTTACGTAAATATGGTACATGCTATTCTCTGTGAAATGTATACTTGATATATATGTTGTGCAAAAGTCTGGATACTCTGGTTCTTTTATGATCTGTTGCCTGTAGTAGTTGTGAGTGAACATGGAAACAAACCTTTATCACTTGATCTAGCTATTGTTTGAATGTATGGTATAAACAACAATTGCTTGTTTAACAAAATCTGGATGTTAAAAACTTAAATAAGTTAAACAAGTAGCTAGGTGACTCTGTGAAACCAAGAAAACATACACGACTCTAAATATGTTAAAAATCAAACTTCTGGATTTAAGAATTTAGTAATATAAATTGAAAACTACAAACAAAATTTGATTTTTAAAACATATTTTACAAATATTAAAGCTTGGGTGAAGAAGCAGTTTTGGTTTTGCTGTTATAGGCATTTTGGTGTGTTGTGGGTTACCTCGTCGACTGAAATCGTTGTGGGTTGGTCGAGAGGTAGAGGAGTGATGGGTGAAGCTAGAAAAAATGGAGTCGAGGTGGTCAGATCAACGTGGAGCAGGCGGCAACGTTTTCTTGCCTGTAAACCTAATTTTCAAGTACCTTGGTAAATTGTCTCGTTCGAAGTCGAAGCTCGATCGAGTGTTGCGAATTTCTGTGTATTTGTAGTGGGGTGATGGACGAAGTCGTGACCAAATTTTCAGGCGCACAGGTGGTCGGAGCGACGAACTGGAAGCGTTGCCAGGTTAAGTGGTAAGGACAGTGTTTCCAGACTTTGAGGTGAGGAGCTCGATCTCGTTTTCGAGGCTGGGAATACGATTGGAGATTAGGGATAGGTCGAAGAGGGTGTCGCCGATATGTGGGGATGATCGTGGATGACCGAACGTGGTGGTCGGAGGCGTGCACGTGCACGGTTGAGTGATATGGTGTCTGTGCCTTCGTTGTAAATGACAGGGAAGTGGTCTCGAGTAGATTAGTGATTTACTCGGGTGAATGTTCATTTTACTCGAAGCAGATTGGGAAGAACTCGGGTCTTTTGTTCAAGTATTGACAGTGCCAGTTTAAAACAGTTTAAGTTATTAAGTTTAAATTGGTAATCAATGTTAAACTGAGTTTAATTAAGTGTTTAAATTCCAGTTTTTGAAATGGAAGGAGTTTTAAAATTTAAAGAACTTTAAATAAATTTAAATATTTGAACTAAAGAGGATTTGATTTGAAATCTCTTCATAGCAAAATATTGTTTAAAATTTGTAATTTAAAGTTTTAAAAAGGTTAGTTGTTTATAAAGTGATTTAAAGTTCAAATTAGTGTTCGTTTTAAACCTGGAATTTTAAATGAAATTTCAAGGGAAAGTGAAATAAATGTTCAACATATTGAAATGAAAATTTAATCGAAAATGAAAATAAGTTTACTTTAAGAAATATAGATTAAGTTTTAAATTCATTAACTATTAAATGAATTAGGAAGATAATGGATAAGTTGTATTGATTAAATGGGAAATGGAAGTTTGAATGAATTAATTAAAGTTTTAAAAAAAATGAACTAAGAAATTAAATTTGTAATTATAAGTTTATTGTATTAATTAAAGTAAATAATGGGATAAGTAATTTGTATGTTATGAAATAGCATAGATTAGACTTTAATTAATTTATAAATGGTAAATTAAACTTATTAATAATTATAATAAGTTAATTACCTGAGAATAGAAATTAATAGATGTTAATGAGACTGTTAACTGGATTATTTTATAATTAATCAATATAATTGATTATTAATTGTTAATTGGATTAATTAATTAAAAATCAACATTGTAAATGTTAAGGTATTGTTAATTGAATAGGAAGTAATTAAGAAAATAATTACTCATTTTAATTGATTGAGTAATTTGATTTATTTGGGTTAATTAATTTATTTTAATTAATTTGGATAAATCAAATTGATGATGTGATAAGTATGATTACTTAGAGAAGTAGTTGATGTTTAATTACAGGATGTAATTAATGGGATGATGTTTTGTTAATAAAGTAATTCGAGTAAAATTACTTTGTAAAATTAATCAAAGGATTAATTTGAGATAATTAATTATGGAGTAATTAATTTATTTAATGAAGTAATTAAAGGAGTTAATTTCCGATTGCGATTAATCAAAGGTGATTAATATTTTGGATTAATTTAAGGATAAATTACTTTGATGTAATTAATTTAAATTTGTAATTATAATTTGAGATCATTAATTTTATAATTAATGTTGAAATTTAAAATGGATTTATTTGGAATATAATTAATAAATGAAAAGATTTATTAATATAAATAATTAAGCAAAGTAATTAACTCTGGTTAAGTAATAAATGAAGTAATGTAGGGATTTACTTCTATATTTGGTTAAAGTAATTAATCTGTGGAAATAATTTGAGGATAATTACTTAAATGTAATCAAAGATGGTTAATCGGGGATGATTAATTAAAAGGAAAAATGGGATGATGATTGATTAATTGATTTATAATTAATAGGAGTATAAGCAAGTTTAATAATGATGAAGTAATTAATTTAATTAAATTTAAATTAATTAAAGGTAAGGTAATTAATTTAATTCATTTTAAATTAATTATCAATGATGTGATTATTAATCCTTGCTTATGTATGATGATTGATATTGATATCCCATTGATTGATTGTGATCTCAGATATGAGATGAGTAATATTGTTGTGATATGGATGATGTGATTGAAGTGTGATGATATAGATTATCCATTTATGCTGATATGTGATCATCTATCTGTGATATTGTGATTTATCTATCTGTGTTGATATATAGATAATTGAATTGAATTGTTTTAAACCTTTAAAACAACTTGGCCCTAAAAGACACGTTTTGGATTTCGGTGAGACCGGGATCGGGTTTCCATATTTGGATATCCGAAAACCACATCGATTCCAAATTAACGTTAGGTCGTGAAATCCAAGTGGAGCAAGTGAAGACTCGAGGTATAAGAACTATATGTCAGTATAACTCTGTGGGTGATTCCGTAATGAGTTTGACGGAGATAGTACTTATAGGTTCGAGATGGTGATTCAGAGTGCAAGGGTTATTGTCGTTAACTCTGAGGGTGATTCCAATACGAGTGTAACGAGATAATGCCTTCGGTTTCGTTCGAACCCGGAACGAACTTGTATGGATCGAATGCTTTCAGAACATCGTCAGGTGGGCGATGAGCATTCTAAGAGATGTGTTCTCAAAAGGTAATCGTGACCTCAAGCCTCATCAACCGGGAATGGCTAAAACAGGGGAGGTGCAGCAAGGCTCCGTGGGTAGCTCCCACTGGGGAGTAAGGTCATCCCTGTCTAGATGTCCCTATTTATTCGGCTTAGTGTGCGGTTGGTCGCGCCAACCGTGGGGTGATCTTATTTGGAACTGTTCAGTAAGGAATGGTTCCGGCCTTGTGTTGCAGGGGACTTAGGGTGGGTCCTCGGTACGGTGATCTAGGCCACGTACTGTGACGGGCGGTACCCCAGTAGCCCTGCCATTGATGGAAACCCATTCTTCCTACGAGACCTTACGGTTTTGATTGTATACCTAGTATGCTGGAATTTAATGAATGTAACAATTTCGGCTATTTTCTATTTACTTGAAAACCCTAGACACTATGATAATATCACTGGATTTCCTATCAAATGTTTTGGTTAGCGTAAGGTAAAAACTTTTCCATGTTTATGTGTGGGAAGTCTTACGTGATACCTTTTGTTTTCAAATGATTTTTAAAGTTAAACAACTTTAACCTGTTACTCATACCAGACCCATGTCTGACCCGAAGTTTATCTCTGTTTTTCTTAAACTCTCGGGTACCCAAATTTTTACGGGTAGCCAAGGGATTTAGGTGTTGCTTAGACGAACGTCTGGAGGAGCAATGGAGCAGGAGGCTTCAGCGATGATAGATATATATATATATGTGGTTCCGCTGTGTTAGTGTTTATTCTGTATTTCCGCCGTGTTGTATCTCTGTGATGTGTGAGTTGTATTAACTAGACAGGTGTTTATAACTGTCTAGTATGTGAGGTATTGTCTGTGTACTCTGATGTATATGATATTATGTAATATCTATGTGATATATTATATTTTATTCGTTCCGCTGTTGAGATTCTGATGTTGTTTCTTCTTCTTCTCTTTCTATTCTACTTTCTCACCTCTTTCTTTTCTTAAAAACGATACGACTTTCTGGGCGTAGAAGGTCGGGTCGTGACAGGATGAGTGTGTTCTGATCTTGCCTTTCCATGTACACAAGTCCCTTTACAAAAATATTCCTGATACTTTGAGTGTATACCTTAAGCAGCATGTTTCTTGCCTGCTTTAAATATATTTTATTGAATTTTGCAGATGAATCTTTGGACTTGCACATAGTTAAGTCTGGTCCTTTTTGCAGTGGTTGTACATTTCTAATAGGGTAGCTAAGAACACTAGAAATTATGGTTATACCTTTTTTATTCCAATATTCACGTTTTAGATCCTCATTGTTGATTATTACTTGTCTACAGGTGGATGAACTTCTCCGAAGAAATTATCGATTGCTTATGGTATTTGCTTAGCTAGTTGTTTATGGTATTTGCTTAGCTAGTCATCTACGTATGGATTTTACGGTAGTTCAGTTGTTTATTTCTTTTTGTTTCTGGTATTTCAGTTGTATAAACTTCTCTACGTATGGATTTTATGTTAACTTTTGTCTTGAAACTACTGTATTTATGTACTAGTTGTGTGAATATGTACGGTTATGTAATACTTCTGTATCTATGTATGGTAATGTACTACTTGTGTTTATGGTAGTTCATTTGTTCAAGTATTTTTTGTTTATTATTGAACTATTTATTATTACTGTTTAATATAAATTATGAATAAAGTGAATTGGAGAGTGAACGAGCTAGCAGAATGTGAGAAATAGACATAGAAAAGCAAAAATATTTAGTGGCGTTTATCAAACGCTACGGAAAAAATATAATGGCAGAAAAAAACGAAACAAAAAAAATATTGCTGCGATGAAATATACAGCCTTTAAAATGATCAATCTATAACAGCGTCTATTTAGTGGCGTTTAGAAAACGCTACGGAAAAAATATGTTGAAAAAAATCGCTGCCAAAAAATATGGTGGCAGAAAAAAAACGCAACGAAAAAAAATATTGTTGCGGCGAAATATATATTGTGGCATATAATAAACGCAGCTATAAGGTTTGGGTTTAAGTTGTAACTCAAACATCACTTTTGGTGGCGTTTCAACATGCTACAAAAAAAGATTTACGGTGGCGTTTTTTTGCCACCCCAATAAGGCACATTATAACGGCGTTTACAAAAACGCAACCAAAAATATTGATTTTTTAGTTGCATGTCGTATGGCGGCGTTCTCTAAAACACCACCATAAGTTATGGTTGCATTTTTTGTGCGCCACCAAAAGTACTTTTTGGTGTAGTGTACAAAAAAGGAAATTCACCCTTTTCACTCATTCAAAAATTTGTATCTCCCTTAATACTTGAAATTAGGCTCCATCGTCTAAATGAAATTTGTTCGTATTTCCCTGTAGTATTTTTAGAAAATTACGATATTGAGTTTCGTCGAGTATCGATGAAGATATCTTGGAAAAACTAAAAGTGGGTAAAATATCGTCAAAACATTGAAAAAAGAATTCTCCCAAACCAATATGAATCGTTCGACGCCACCTACGCCAACAGGTTCGTATCAAGGAGAAGAATTTTTCATGTGAATTCGGTGACAATCCGTGACGACAATTTGAGATCTTCAAAAATAGGGTTGCTGTTAGTTTTTGATTGGGTTAGTGAGACTTGAATCGGAGGATGGATATGCGATCAGGGAGGAGAGCAGCACGCGTGGGGATTTTTTGGTTGACTTTGGCGACAAAATGTGTCGCGACACCTGTAGCTTGCCATGGAAATGGAAATACGATCCAGGGCATCGGTCGAACGACAAAGGGGTGGGGAAGAATAGGCGGAAGTAGAGAAGTTCGATGGTGAAGCGAGGCGTGGGTTTCGTAGAGGAATTGCGTTGTACACGTGCATGAAGTGCACAAGAATGGCCGTGTACAGGGAAAAGAAAAGTAGGAAGAAGAAGAAAGAGGGGGAAAGGAGAAGATGCGGTCGGGTTCTTGGTGTTCGGTTCGGCCCAGTTTTTGTTAAAAAAAAGGAATTTAAGTTTTAAATTTAAACAAAAACTAAAAACATCGATAACGAGTTCGTTTTAAATCCGATTGATGTGCGGATTTTTGCGTTGTGATCGTATTGACGAATAAGACGCCTTCTTGTAGATTATTGGTTGATGTGGACCTTTAGAATTTTATGGCATATTAAAATAGGCTGATTTTAAATTATGTTATTTATATAAATAATGTCGTTTAAAATTTTAAACCTTAATTGGAAATGTTTATTCGGCCAGATATAGCACTGTTAAGTTAACTTAAGATACATAGATTATTATGGACATATATGGAGCAGAACGAAAACCCCATTCTGCACATGCTAAGTAAATTGTCAATCTATGTATTAATTAGCAAATAGATAAATCAGTATCGGTTTGAGGGTAAGTTAACTATGAATTATTAATTATCTAGTGTTGAAGTTTGGTAGCTGGACCATATTGAATATGACACCGATATATGACCTCGTGTGATTTGGAAGAGATGGTAACTTACTTACAAACCTTTGCAGTCGCTAAGCCTCGGACTTGATCAATGTTAATTCATTAATTGCATAGTTGAAACTGGTTTAAGATTAATTATGTTCTTTAAAACATTTAAATTTGATTTCTATTTTATTTACATTATTTAAAGTTAATTTTGATATTTTAACGTTAATTTTATTTAAGTTATTTAATAATTATATTAAATATTTAAGTTGGGGTTAATAAAATTTATTATTAATGTTGTTTAACCTAATTTATTTAATTATTAATTTAAGATTTTTAAAATTTTATAAATCACTCTATTAAAAAGGTTTCTATTCAATAAACTTCTTTAATATACGGATTAAGGTTGATAATTTGCATAAATCATAGTGAGTTATGTAATTACGTGATTAATAAAGGTAAGTTACTTTGTGTAAATAAATGAAGTTAAGATTTACAAATGAAGTTAAAGTTAACAAATGAAGCTAAGTTAGTTAACCGTTTAATTAGCAGTGTTTTAAATTAATTAATTATTTCATTATTAATAACTAAGAAATATTAATTAATTATTTATGATATTCATGGTTAACTGATTTGTAATTAAGAGTGTGTAAAATAATTAATTATAGTAATTAATGATGTTTAATTAAATCGCTGATTTAATTGGGTTAAGTTGTTGGGATGACTTGTTAAAAATACATTTTAGATAATATTTTCTTTCAAGTTAAAGAAATAAATTGTAATGGGTATTATATATAAAAGAACGGGGCTTTACATTAAATAGTAGAAGTTTTAATGGGTTTATAAAAGGGAAATTATAAATAGGATTTATAAAGAAGATTTTTTAAATAGTTTTATGGGTTTTTAAAGGCTTTACTAATGATTTTGAAAATGAACAAAAAGGATGTTTGAGAAATTGAAAGTTATAAAGAGATTTTGAATAATCTAGAAGATTGATGAAATGGTTATAATGTTTTAAAGAAGTATAATGAAGTCTTATAACTGACCTTCTTGAATCAAATAAAAATGGAACCTTTCTCAGTTTGTAAGTATAATTATACCCTTAAGATAAATATATGGATATTTTCTAAATGCTGAAGATATGGTAATTGGTAAATATATTCTTGTAAAAGTATTCTGGTACAAGTTATCTACAAATGTTTTATTTATAAAAGATTTACAAAAGAAGGCCAGAAGCTTATATGATGAATCAATGTTAGTTTTTTTTCATACGAAGAAATTCTTGAATGTATGTTTGTTATTCGATAGTTAAATAACTAACTATCGAAATTGGACCCAAACATAACATTGGAAATATCTAGGAGAAACACGTGAGTAATATGGCACAGTCATCTCCGATGATGTTGTACTGTGTGTATAAATCTTGTTTCGTTCTCCTAGGTCAATGATAAGGAAATCCATCTACTAACGGTTAGGAGATGATCTCTGATCTTATCTTTGATTGTTTATTTTCTGAAGAACCGGGGTTGAGTTTACCGAAAATTATCGAAAGTTGTTTCGAAGAGACCGGGATTGGATATGTTATCCGAAAACCACTTCGATCCAACGAGTTAGTTTCGAAGTGAAGGGCATGGAATCAAAGATAGAGATGTGAAGTGCAAGGGCTAATCGCTGCTAATCCTAAGGGTGACTCCAAATGAGCATTCTAAGTGCAAATTTCTTAAAAGGTAATTGTAGCCTTAAGCCTCATCAACCGGGAAAGACTAAAACAGGGGAGATGCAGCAGGGCTAGGTGTGGGTAGCTCCCACAAAGGGTATGTTATCACTTTTCTAGACGACCATTCACATTTTCAGATTCAGGTGTGCATGAGGGAGCTCCATAAAGGTTAGGAACAACCGGGATGATGACATATTCGGTACTATCCAGCAAGGGGTGGGTCGGTCCTGTGTTGGTAGGGGTCGTTAGGTACGATCTCGGTACATTGTTCTAGAGGTGTACTATGACGGGCGGTACCCCAATAGCCCAGTCAGGAGTTGGAATCCATTTCCAATACGACCTTCACGGTTTTTAGTTGTATACCAAATATGTTCGAACGTGAGATGCAAGCATTCCAACTATTTTAATATTTTACTTTGACCCCTAGACATTATGATAATATCATTGGATTTGATATAAAATATTTTGGTTATCGTAAGGTAAAAATCCATCTGTTTTTATGTGTGGTGTGGTCTTACGAGATACCCTTGTTTTGAAAAGTTTTCAAACATAAAATTAGTTTGGTTGTTACCTGTTATCGAGTTTTACTCACGCTGGTTTACCAGACTGACCTGGGTGTTATTCCATATAATGCTCTGGTCAGACCGAGCATGTTTTTCCCATGTTTAGCTGGATACTTTGGAATTGGGAAGGAGCTGGATGATCATGACGTATTCAGGTATATTTTTCTGCTATAATATGGAGTTGGTATGTTTGACAATAACAAGGATGGGTTATTATAACTGTCCAAATTTAGGATAAGTGTGATGTACTCAGATCTGATGTTGTATATATGAATACAGATGTTCCCTTTTGTAAGGATAATTTTTGTATTATATATTATTCGCTGCGTTGTGAGATTCAGTGTTATTTAGTTTTCTTCTACCTTCAACTTTCTTCTTTTACCCTAACAAATCAGTATTTTCGACACTTGAATATTCGACGTGAGATACAATGAACGTATTAGTGTTGATTTTCGAGGGTCGAAAAATCCGGTTCATTACAGTCCTCGATCCCATACATGTGTAAGTGGCTTAGTCATCCTACTGTGGAGTTTGTTACTTATTTCATGCCATCCCGATCAATTGATGGTAAGTTGATGATGACGCCTTGATCCAGTGGCATTTTCATTTGAGGTGGATGCTGGTTACTCCTGTTCCACAGCCCGATCCTTATGTATTGTTGTAATTGACCATTCCTCACGTGTTCCTCAATGATATCCTTCAACTGCTTGCAGTCATTTGTATTGTGCCCATCCAGCTCATGGAATAGGCAGCGCTTTCCTGATGTCTGTTCGTGTTCGGCAGGTTCCCAATTAAGAAATCTCACAAAAAGGAGGAAGGCACCAAACTCCAAGATTGATGAATAAATTCATTTACATGCATGTAACTCCAAGATAGACATATAAGTTTATAAACTTCAAGATAGGTACGAGACCTATAAACTTCAAGATAGGAACGAGTCCTATAAACATCAAAATAGGTACAAGACCAATAAACATCAAGATAGGAACGAGTCCTATAAACATCGAAATAGATACGAGACCTATAAACTTCAAGATAAAAGTGTTATATACTTTCATGTAGCAACTGAATACATAACGACCATGTGTCCCATACCACATGGGTTTACCCAAACGTTTACTATATGCTAGTAAACTCCATTTGTATGTGGTAATGATTCAGTCAAACAAGTCAGAGACTTAATTGGTAAAACAAACGCGAGTGTTTCATACCACTCGTTTTATTTAACCGTTTAAGCCAATTCCTCATTCGATCGATGTCGTGCAATTTTATAAACTTCTTCACTTTATAACCATTTTGTAAAACATTGATTTATAGCAGAAATATATATTTATATATTATTACGCTTTTCAAACCATTGATCCAAATCACTTTTAAAACCATTGTAAGAGAATAATATATATATATATATATATAATCTTTCATATAAAAATTAGTTTGGTACTTAAAAATATTTCCATAAAACGGTTTGATTTAGAAATCTTCCTTTTATATATTTGATTCAAAAACGTGCAATAAAAGTGTATCTTACTCCCAAAGTCCACAAAATAATTCTATGGTATAAAAGCATCAAATGAATTCATCAATTTATAAATCAAAATTCCAAGACCCATAGAGCAATATATAAATACCAAAATGAATTCATCAATCCACAAATGAAAAATCTAGAAATATCGATGAAATTAATATGAAATGCAACACCAAAATCAAGGAATCAATAATAGAGAATCAACCGAGCAACAAGTGGTGAATGGGTTGATCACAGAACATAGCCTGGGAGTCGAGTCCATGCTACGACCGGTGCACTGGTAGGTTATACCGGTCCACCGGTTGCTTTGCCCAGGCTAAATCCCAGGCTATTCCGGCAACCCTCCGATGACCCGATCTTGCTTATTTTTTTGTTTTTCTTCTATAATGTTCTGAGGTAATGAATTAGCAAACATGCATGCATATAAACATGTATACTTGGATGAACATTATGATTTCATAAGTGGGTACTAAGCAACTAGCAAATCCAATACAATTAGGCAATGAATTTATCAACATATTGAGATCATATACACTAGAGATTCAACCATAATCATATAGCAGCAGCATCCATTCATCTAAGACTATAAACCATGAGATGAACTCACCTTAATATCCAAAAAGCTTCAAAGTTACATGCATCAACCTTAAGCCAAGAATAACAAAAACAACTCTGAATTCGTCCCTATTGCAGAGCGTATTTGACATATTAAACCTAAATAGTATTTCATAAAATTTTAACTAAAGGTGCATATATGTGTTGAGAACAACATATCCAAATTTCATATTTTTTTTAGTTTTCTACAATTAATTAAGAATTTTCTACTAACCTGCGTTTTCTGCCCAGATCTACTCGAAAATAACTTGCAATTTAACCACCTTTAACCCATCAAAACCCAACCAAATTACATGAAATTTGGAAGAGAGGTGCTAGAATATGGCAGCAATGACGTATACAAATTTGAGAATTTTTAGAAATTTATTTGAACTGTTTTGATTTTTGGAAGAGGCTGAGATTTTAGGAACTTAGAATAATTTATTTTTGTTTTTCTGATTATGGAAATGCAAATATGAAATGAGAAACTTGTACATATGTTTTTCCATCTCATATTCCTCTTATTTGGGCTAAATGGGTTAAGATGTGGATACATTAACCAAGTGTAACTAATTTTCTAAAAAAGAAAGTGTTGCTAATTTTCCTTGCTTTGTTTAACACTTTATAAACACTAATATCTCATTGATTTCAACCTAGAAAAATTCATGTTAATACACTAAAATTAAGTTCATCACCTATGTTTCATGATTAATTAATGAAACATAATTTTTAATAATTTTTAAACCTTTATTTTTTATTGAAACAAGGCGATGTTGCATTATCAAAAATAAGACAATGCAACACTTAAATCATTTTTAACACCAAAACCTCATTTTCACACAAAACAAGCTTATACATATTTTATAAAACACCCACGGAATCATACAAGTTTCAAACAATAATTTATAAACTCAATCCTATTTATTCAATATTTTCTCCAATTCCTTTATTAGAGAAAAGTTCATGTTTTTAATTAACTACACTCAAATCTCTTCATTACAAATTCTAGAAATAAGCTTTAATATTTCTAAAATCACCATTCAATCTTTACAAAGATTTTAATACTCGATCCAACTACCCAATTCCTCACTTATTAGATTTTTAAGCTTATTAAATCATGTTCGTTTAATAAAATAAACGATAAACAAAGTGAACTCAATTAGGTTGTTACAGAACTCCCCACCTAATAAAAACTATGTCCTCGCAATTTGAATCTATAGGAAATTACATAACAATTTACCACTTAATTCCACAAACAACAAGAATTTAGTAACAACCATGCACTACAACAAACAAACCTAAAAGAAAGACTCATCTAACTTATGTGCTTTTAGAAATATACCTTGACCTTTATTTCGTTCAGAAGTTCATTTCAAATCAAGGATTCTACAAAAGTTCAAATTGTATTTCCTACTAATTGTTGCTAATTAATACTTCCAATTTATTATCATGTCATGACCCACTTTCCGTACAGTTCAAACGGACACTTTACCACGTTTGTCCGGTCCAAATTGAACAGAAAGGCAGATAGTAAGAAAAAGAAAGTAGAAAGAAAATAGAACAACACGGAATCTCACAGCGGAAACGAATAATCTATAATATATAACAAGTCTTTACATAAAACAAAAACTGTAACTTAAACATATACAGACATCAATCAGAGTATACAACATGTTCAGCACGGACAGTTATAACAACCTGTCCTTACAATTGCTGATATATACAATTAAATGCAACGGAATATAATCATCTACGTGAATACGAATCTGGGCCCCGACTCCACTCTTGAAGCTCCAATCTTCCAGCTAAACCTGGAAATATGTTCGGTCTGACCCGAGCATATAGGAAAAACCACGCCCGGGTCAGTCTGGTAAAACTAGCGTGAGAAATTAAATCACAAGGAATTTTATTCGTTATAACTTTCAAAATCCTTTTAAAATTGAAGGTATCCTGTAAGACCACGACACACATAAACACAATGGGTTTTTCCCTTACGGTAACCAAAACACTTTTACAGAAAATCCAATGATATTATAATAGTGTCTAAGTACAAATACTTATTCAAATAGTTGAAATTGTTACATTAATTAAATTCTAGCATACTAGGTTCTACAACCAAAACCGTAAAGGCACGTATTAGAGAATGGATTCCATACGAATGACTAGGCACTGAGGTACCACCTGTCATAGTACAGGTCTAGAAACAGCGTACCAAGGACCACACTGGGATCCCCTACAACCCAAGATCGGACTATTCCTAACCTAGATAGACCGAATATGCTATCATCCCGGGTGTTCCCACCCTCTCTTGAGCTCCTTCCATATATCGTAGTAATAATATCCGAGGGTATCTAGAAAGGTGATAAATATACCCTAATTGGGTGTGACCCACTTAGCCTTGCTGCATCTCTCCTGATTTTCAGTCATTCCCGGTTGATGAAGCTAGAGGCTACGATTACCTTTTTAAAGAATTTTCACTTAGAATGCTCATTGTCCTCCAATGATAATGTACTGATAGCATTCGTCCATACAAGTCCGCTCTGGGTCCGAACGGAACCAAAGGCACTATTCCTACTACATCCATTTTGGAATCACCCTCAGGATTAGTAGCGATTAGCCCTTGCACTTCAATGCTCCATCTTTGACTCCATATACCTGTCTTCATTCAAAAACATATTTGTTGGATCGAAGTGGTGTTCGGATAACTTATCCGATCTGGTCTCTTCGAAATAACATTCGATATTTCCGGTAAACTCAACCCCGGTTCTTTAGGAAATAAACTGATGAAAATAAGATCGGAGATCACCTCCTAACCGTTTAGTGGACGGATTTCCTTATCATCATCCTAGAAGAACGAAACGAGTTTATACGTACAGTATAGCACCTCGAACGGCAACTGTACCACATAATTCCGGTGTTTCGTCCAGATATTCCCAAAGTTATATTTTGGGTCCAGATTTGATAGTCGTTTGTTTAACTATCAATCATATAATCATCCAAACAAAGGTTTCATTTCCCATTGAAACATTAAGCCTTATTAATTTAAATTTCAATAAATTTAAATTTCTTAATCAAAACAGCATATGCTTATCTCACCGGATAAGTATATTCACAAACCATTCATTTCAAAATATTTGAAACCCCTTTTGAAATAAATCTGGAAACACCACTGCGGTATCAACCATGGATTCACAGCTCAATGGTTACGTCTCTCTCATAGAAATCCAAAACTTAACTGCAGGCACTATCTGCCTCCGATTACGCCATGAAAGCATACTGTTACTTTCCGAAAACTTTATTTAAAATTTTTCAAAATAATACTTATAAAGTTACAATATAAATTTTCCAAGTTCTAATTAAGTAAAATACTTATTTATAAAAGTTTACTATATAATATATTATTCCTAAAACATTATTAATATTTAATAATTTATCCTTGAAATAAATATACTTTAATACTAATTAATCCCTTAAGTAATAATTATCTTTAAACAATCACTATAAAATAACTTTAATTAATAATTAATATACCTTAAACAATTTAGATAATTAATAATTTTAAAATAATTAATACTTTTAAAATAACTTTTAAGAATAATAAAATAGTTACTTTAAATCATTATCAAAATATTTACCAATTAACTTTAAAATATCATTAATAAATAATAATCATTTTTAAACAAATTTTGGTTCAAAGTCAACCCCAAATCGGAAAAGAAGGCTTAATAATTCCAATGGTACTTAATCAAGTTACCATTCAATTTCAAACAGTCCAGAATAACAGATACAGATATCCACAACAATCTATTTTTAACCATTCATTTAACATCATATTTTCCCAGTATAATTTTTAGGATAATAAATAGATGCCCGTATAATATAATAGTAGAACAGGGTATTATTTCTGCTAATCAATGCCCAGAAACAGATATATTCAGTAATAATGGTAGAATGGTAATTTATTCTGCCAACAGGGGTCCAATTAAATATAATTAGCGGAACGGTGTTTTATTCCGCTAAACAGATGTCAAAATATTGCAATTAAATTAAATTAACTCATCACTATTTTTATCTGGACAAATAACTTCAGTAGGCAGGTCATATAAATTTAAACGACGATATTTGTTTAAAATCGTTGATTAAATTTCTATCCGTTTAAATATAACATAAATTCTCACTCGTTCAAACTCGATAACGGTTCATATGATGACGTAATGTCCGTCGATATAATTCCATCACAATGAATTTCGCTTCAATCGGAATTCGTAGGCATTAGTTATGATATTTTAAAATATATATAATTTAACATTTTATATTTAAAACTTGACCGTTTTTAAAATACCATAAATTATCGCTTAGTCAAACTGACAACAAACTCCATAGCATCGAAGTACTTGATGATACGAACCCATCGCAAAAGGAATCATGCTAATTGGGATTTGTATCAACAAGTTATAACATTTCAAAATTTACTAAATATTTATAAAATATAACATTTAAATTTTGAAAGAAAACTCCTCCTTCCCTCTTCTCTTGGACCGAAGTCCATCCCACTTTTTTATTTAATTAATTTATTTATTTTTTAAAACAGGCCGAAGCCCAATACTTCACCTACCAAAAACGTTGAACCGTTTCTTCCCCCTTCTCTCCTTCTTTTCCCTCTTCTCCTTTCAAATTCCAGACCAGTAAACCAAGAACCCACCATCAAAAATCTTCGATTACCATGCTATCTTCCTTCGAACCAAAAATGCCTGGATCCATCGACCCAAGGTCGAACCAAATACCAACCGCGACCACACAATACCTTCTTCCCCAACCACCTGCAGCTCGAAAATGATCAACCCGTGCATGTGTGCACGTGCACACCCATCTCGATGCCCACATCACTACCATGACACCTCAAGCAAACTTCCCCTCATCCCCTGACCACCATTTCCACCTCGTCGAAGCCCAACACCCACAAATTCGAAAATCAAGCCCTCAACCTGAACCCAAGAATAACCCCACCATCACCTATCGCCGAACTGTGCACACTTCTCTCCACTAAATCACTCGCCGCTACAACCATTCGAAGCCCCGTCCCCATTGCCACCTTCACGCCAAAAGCCACGACCTCTGGTCGTCTCTTCCTTTCCCAATTCGGCCGCGTTCTAGAGCCTAAACCAAGGCCTCCCAAACCCTAAAACCAACTCGTACACCCAAACCACAAACTTAGAATAAAATCCCCATGGTGAAACCCTTTCTCACACCCCCCCCCACGCTCCTTTTAGGCCAGGCCGCACCTCCCCTCGACGACGAGATCGCCGGATTTTATTTTTTAAGAAAAATTGACCATCTCAAGATTTCACAAAAACTATGCTATTAAAAATCAAGATTTTTGCACTAAAAATCTTATCTTTATACAACAATCACAACAGCATATTTGATTTGATGTTTTAAACGAATTTTGTCAAAACTTGGGTCGTCTGCTGTATTTTTGAAATTTCTCACAATATACAAAATGAATTAGCTTCAAACTATTTTTTAGTGAAATCTACATTCGAAGACAAACACTTTCTTAGTTTACATTATCGGCCAATTCGAATCAGATTGTGAGATAATGAGTTTTAAAGTTCAAGCATATATAAAAAATTTAACTCTGTTAATATGACAGAGTGATTTTCTAACATTCCAGACATTCAAAATTCTAACCCTCACCTTAAACATGTTGAGATCTATTGAAATCTTCTGATTGATCCTTAGTTTTAGATCTGAACACTTGAAATCTTGAATCACCTTGCTTGTTTTGGTTTTGAACAGAAATTGCTTCCTTCTTTTTTTTACTGTGCTTTGTTCTACAATGTTAATTTTACAGAGTATATATTTTGCTTACAGGCTTTACAAAACTGAGCATGGATATACAAGCCTATATATATATACATACAAGTTTATACCAGTGAAATGATGTACGTTTGAATATGGTTTTGGGCTCAAAGGATTTGCAGCCTGTACAAAGATTTGTACAATGTTTTTGTGATGGATTGAAAAGAGGTTTTGAGGTGATTTTGAATTGATTTTTGTTTTGGGTTTGAAATGAAATTAAAACCATTGTTTTGATCTTTCTATTTTTGATCAGACAATGTTTTTCATATATTTATAATTTCTTTTTACCTATTTTTGCCTATTTGTTTTTACCTTTTACTAGTTTTACAGGCTTGGTTTTTACTTTCACTTTTTACCTTTTCTTTTAAACATGCTTTCATATATATATATATATATATAATTTGAAAATAAGAATTATAAAGTGGTTTAAAAATAACAACTTCAAGTCTTCATGTATGTGTATATACATATATACACACTTCCAATAAAATATATAACTCAAGGCCAAAATGGAAATCTTGCTATTTTATTTTAAATGTATAAAATAACATTTTTAACAAAACATTGCTTTGTGAATGATTTTCTTTTTGAAATGATTTTATAGGTTTTCACTTCTACAATATAATATTATCATATATATTTTCATATATATTTCTTCTTTTATTTTTCAATATATAAAAATATATATTCCTTTTTAATAAATATATTTATTTGGTTCATATATATATATATATATATATTACCTATCATTACATATATTGTTTTCAACATACTATTTTTATTTAGTTTATAGCATACAATATTTATTTGTTTATAAATACTAAAATTTTCCCTTTTTGAACTTATATTTATATATATATATATATATGCATTCTACTTTGAACTTATATATATATATATGCATTCTTCTTTGAACTTATATTTATATATATATATGCATTCTTCTTAACTAATATGTGTGTGTGTGTGTATATATATATATATATATATATATATATCTATAAGAAAATCCAGTTTTAAACTCTTTCCAATTATAATACATTGTATTTTCCCTAAGTCATATCATTTCTATTTACAATATATTTTCTTTTCTTTTTCACCTATATTTATTTGTTATGAATCTATTTCCAAATTATATATAAATTCCATTGTTCTGAATATATATATATATAAGAAATTCCAATTAAATCCATTTCCTATTTTATAAATAAAAATCTGAAAATTCAAATATTAATTTGGTTTGAAAACTATATATTATTGCCAATTGTTGTTTAACGGGAATTTTTATTTGATTAAAATACCGTATTATTGAATATTCAAAATAAATATTCAAAACTCGAGACGTCAAAATCCTGGGTCGTTACATATCATTTATGATATAGATTCATAAACTTATGTACAACCTTTTAACTTAAATTCCAAGTTCACTAAGGTTTGATTATTTACAAATAATCATTTTTAAACTCCTTTTATAACTAATAAAATAGTTTAACGATAGAGTCCCAATGTATCTTAGTAAAATTAGTACATGCAATTTAACATTTTAACTCTTCTTTTAAAACGAAAAGGATTTATCAAAATAAAATCCTCATTTAAACCTCTAAATATCCAAAAAGGTGAGAACGTGTAATAAGCATGCATAAAAATGGAGGTATAGAAACCGTATAGTAAATCACAAAATAAGTTCTAATACCCTAATAATAACTCATAATACACGGTCTCAATAACTAGAAATAGCCATAAGGAAGTAATGATAATACTTCCTATATTTCACCAAATCATATAACACTAATATAGCCCTTCATAGGCAAAACTGAATTATGGTGAAAATCGAAACTAAATCCCAAATCTCAATGTTTAAATCAATAAATTCATGTTGGCATAATTTTTCAAAGACAAAAATGGAAATCACCAAATCTCAAAGAAACATAATTCCCAAATCAAATATCCAAATATTTGCCTATCATAAGCGGAAAAAGAAAAGATGGTGAAATCCCACAATTTGTCAATCGAAATTCAAAACCCACAGGTACCTTCCCAAAGCAATCCGGTTATGGTCGCTAATTACCACACTTCCAGTAGTTCAAACCGGGTTGCTGACACCTCCATAGAAAGTGTCAGTTACTCTCAGTTAGTAGTTATATGAATATCATCCAATATCCCAAAACCACTTTGCGATACTCAAAATATTTACTAAAAGATTATAAATCCCACTCGACTAAAATATTCAATTGAACAAGTCTAATAATTAACCGATAAAATAATGCAAATGTATAATACCACTTGTATTATTAAACCATTTAATTAGATTCCTCATCCAATAAAGATAGAAATTACATGAAAGCAATAAATCCAAATCACACAAAAATGCCCAAATAGCATATAAATAATCAAAGGCTAAGCACCACAAGAATCAATATGAGTTTCTAGTTTTGAAAGCAAGTAATATAATTTTATCATATAGAAAGTGAATTCTAAAACACTTTACTCATATACATACCTCCAAACTATTCATTTCTAAAAAAATCCATAACTCGATTGTTATTCAACATATAAATTTATGGTTGTTTCAAAATCCCCTTTAAAAGTCATATATAGATATATACTTTTTATATAGAAAACGATATAGGTTTATATTTCAAAGCCAAATTAGTAAACGAACCTTTGCTCGAAAATAACCTAAGCTTATATTTCCAAATCCATACTTTAAAGTACACAACTATGTTCAATAACTTTATTTTGATATATATAATTCCTTATTAAAACCATTTATAAAAAGGAATTGCATTAATATAGAAATTTAGTTTGAAACCGATATTAATATAAACTCTATTTTGCAAATTACTTTATTTTTAAAACATATATGTATTAAATAGATATACATATATTTATAACAGCCCCAAAGCCTTGAATCAAAATAGTTCAAAGTCCCTAAAACACAAGAAAGTTTACTGCTCCAAAAATCTAAATTGATCACAAGACCCTAGCAATAAATTGATCCATAGAGTTCAAACTCTATATCATCTCAAGCCAAGAATCAAAGAAATCAAAACCAAGAAAACAGAAGAATTCAACTAGCAAAAACTAATGAAATCAAAACACAAACTCACATAGAAAAGCACAAATCAATCAAGCAAAACGAGACACACATATAGACACAAGATTTATTAACTTTGTCGTTTATTCTCAGAACAGCGGCAAAGAAATGCTATTTCGACCATATAAACCATAAAATTTTACAAAACTTAAGACATGAAAGTTTTAGGTAATAGTGTAAGATTTCAAACAAGAAAATGATCATTAAATTTGTACTTACATTCAAAAGTTATGGCCAAAACATATATCATGTTTAAAATTAATTATCACTATCGTTTATTCTCAGCACAGCAACAAAGAAGTACAATTTAGACCACTTTAACCTCAGAATTTTACAAAAATCAAAACATAAACTTATAGAATAGAGTCTACGATTTTCGAAATATAAAAAATTATTGAATTCTGACAAGAAATGGAAAAATATGTTCAAATTACCAACAACGTTTAGCTCAAAAGCTACAAATTTTACAGTGGAGGGTAGCGAGTTTGCAATAGGTTTTTAATCAACCTATGCTCAAAATTTTTAAAAGTTCCAACATGAAAGTTGACACACATGACATAATATTTCCATAACATAAAAAATTATTGGATTCCGACAAGAAATGAGAAAGATATGTTCAAATTACTAACAAAGTTTAGCTCAAAAAATTTCCGACAGGTCAGAGTTTAAAGCTCTATCTAAAACATGATTTGACCAGGTGAATCGCAAAATCTGGAAAAGTGATAAAAATAAAAGTCCTTCCTTATGAAATTATCTTTCTTCTCTATAAAGATTAATCAAAAATGGATTTACCGATCAAAAGATATGGCATTTTTACTTCAGCACTTTCTAAAGAACTTCCAACAACTTGTTTTATTTGAAACCTTTTAATTTATCTCAAGTTTGATGTAACAACCCTGTTTTGATTACCGTCGAAATAAAAAATTTAAATAGAAATTTTAAATTGAGATTTGAAAAAAAAAATCACATTTACAAATCATTTACAAAGTCAGTTGAACACTTATAAGTGGTAGCAGCTGAAATGTATTGCAATTGGCATTGTTGTGTTGGATATAACTAAGTTAAGTTATAAAATTCCTTCTTTGTCTTCACGTGTAGCAAGTTTAGGTCCATTCAAAAACAAGTTGGAACACTTTTACTAGCACCACTCATTTTGTAAAGCAAAGTGAACACTTTGCTGTAACTAAATTTTTTTAAAACAAATATTTGAACACTTTGCAGCCATCATCATTTATATGCAAGCTTGTCCTTTCCTCCACTGAAGCACGTCTCACCTTAAATGCAATTGTACCAAAAGTTTGCCAGCACACATTTGCCTTGACTTGTTCACTAAATGAGAAAAGAAAAGTATGCATGCTTCATTCTTTCGTTTTCATTTTTCCATTAGCTCAGCAAAAATATTAATGGCGGTTCAAAATTTTGCTCCAATTGAATCCTAGTTGCTAACTGGTTCTGAAAAAAAAATTAGAGGTGAGTGCAAACTCACACTTCTAATTAAAACAATGCTGCCTGTTTTTATTGATATGTTGTTTTGTTTTTTTTTTTTCTGGGTTGAAACTTTTCGTTGTTAAGTTGTTTTTATATTTTATGCGTGCACTTGCAATGCACTGGATATAAGAGAAAGTAGCATGCACCAAAACACAGTTGCACCAATGGTTGAAATGTTATCAGCTCACTTTATACGTGCGTGCGTGAAGTTTGTATTGCAAAGAAAAATCAAGTCCTGGCATTTTATTTTTTTGTTACTGCATTACTTGCGTGCATGAAAGTGTAACGTTGCTAGTTTATTTTATTTTTTTGTAATTCATTTATGCACGTGCATATCATACTTGAAATCAAGTTCCAAGCCACCTTCTTTTTTAAATTATACACGTATGTGCATTAGTATAAGTCCAGGCAAGAATTTTTTTGTGTACGCATGTGTGCGTGAAAATGAAGTATGCATGCAAATCCAGGTTTCATTATATGTGTGCAAGTAAGTCACGCACGAAATTTAAATCAGGTCATTTTGACCTTTTTTAGTTTTCATTACGTGTGTGTACATGTATATTGCCCAGGTTAGTTTATATTTTGTCTATTTCTTTACTTGTGTGCAAATATGTGTAGCACGAAACCAAGTCCAGGCCTTTTTATTTTGTTACGTGTGCGTAAGTTTGCATTTCACAAAAATGAGTCCAAGTCACTTTATTTTTATTTACTTCATTACGTGTGTGCAAGTGTAGTATACAAAACTATGCCCAGACCATTATTTTGTTTCATGCGTGCTTATAAGAGTTACCCAGGCTTTTCTTTATATTTTAGCACGTACGTGAAACTAGCATTGCCCAGGTCATTTTATAATTCTATCCATTTTGTTACGTGAGTGCAAAAAGTGCTATATTTGATGCATATATAGTAGTGTAGACCAATGTTTAAATTATTTTGAACCGGTGTTTTGTGGTGAACGCATTTTGTTGCGTTATTTCTATAACGGGTTTTTATTCCGGTGTTTATATTTGAAGCGTGTTGTTTTGATGAGATTTTTGACGAATAAAAATTACTATTGTTTTGACTTCAATAGTCGTCAATTTAAAGTGAATTTTCGAGCGGCTATCTTGCAATCGAGAAAACCCGCAGCGCTGATTTTATATCCGTTTTTACGGTGTTTTGTGAAGCGCAATTTCTTTGTCGAAATTGCTATAGATGTTGTTGTTTTAATCACGTGTTTTTAAATCGTTTTAAAATATAATTGTTTCCAAAAAATTTACAGTTTACGCTTTCAAAAGAATGAGGAATCGATTTAAACGTTTCACCAAAATTAAGGACTATGAACCCTTACTTTTACTGATTCGATTAATTCCGGACTTGTCCATTTGAGAACGTAAATTTTATTTCTATAAAATACACAATTTTGCACTTTCAAGGAAACGATGATGAGATTTAAACGACTTAGCAAAAGTGCGGAGTATGGAACCACGCTTTTACAAATTCGGTTAATTCCGGACTCGTTAATTGAAATATTTGTCGTGGAATTGCTGTTTGAAGATTTTGATGATTTTGTTGGGCTTTCAAGCCACTATGATGGACCTTCAAGTCAATTACTAGTACTAGACCTTCGGGTCATTTGTTGGGCGCCAAATATTATGATGATGGTACTTGGTAGGCTTCGGCCATATGAGATGCACGTGCGGCGTAGCTTAGACTCGCCATATGCTGGGATCGATCCACTTTTATGCTGATTTTACGCTGAATTTTCTACTTATCTTATTTTGATTTCTAGATTTTTGTGAATTGCTGTTTTGAATTTGGAAGATGATTTTGGTGGAGTTTAATAAGAATTCTTCATTTAAACTATGTTGATTATTTATGTTGAATAGTCTCATTCGAGATTATGATTAGCTTGCTTTGGTGTTGTTTATCATGCACCTATTTCTAAGTTTAAATTAGACTGATCCGTTTATTATTTTCTTTTAAATAATACTCGGGTCAGACTGAGTTATTTCAGGATAATCGCTATCTCTGATTCAGTTGCTACTTCAGCTTTTGGGGATTTCACCTCATCTTTTGTTTAGGCTTCGAGGTGTTCTTTTGGTGTATTGACTCACATCTCATGTATGTATTGATGTCTATGTATATGTACATTTGGTTCATGTGAACCATCGAGTGTTGTAGCATGTATCCAGGCTTACCTTCCGCTATGTATGATATTTCTGTTCTTATGTGATTATACTTATCTGTGTTGTTGCTATTATGAGTTGTTCTGAATTTTTCATAAGCCACCGTGGTTTCGTTTTAGATTTGGATTGAATGTATATCCCTAGGAGTAATTACACAACTCCTATCGATGTAATCAATACTCGTCTAAGGCATAACTTACGGATGGTCGCTTCTAACAAGCCTTATTCTTCGCAATAGCAGACGTTATTCCTTATAATAACCTTTGTTATTGTGAGCATAGAGGTGGGGCGTTACATTAGAGATTTAAAACTACAAGTCTTCTTAATCACAATTTTTAAACTAAGTTATTTATTTCAAAAGCTCATTTTTCAAATCCCTTTTATTTTCCCCCTAAAATAATTTATCCATGTTTCTATTGAAACAAAGATAAACATTTTCTTTACACAATTTGTTGTCTCGTTAAATAATACACACACACACTTCTAGATATAAAATAAATTTATACTTTTACTATGTCTCAAAGTCTAGTTTAATCATTTAGGAAATCACTATCGATCCGTGTGCACCCACAATCGCCCAAGGTTCTTAACCACTCAATGGATAGTTCGGTAGTAAAAATAAAATTCTCTATGACATACATATACCTTTTCCAACTTTATAAAATATTTACTTGTTTGTCTCAATAACATAGTCAAATTCCACTTATATGCATACCCTTTATCAGAAAGATTTTTAATTTATATGAATGCTTCCTTTTTATAAAAATTCTTTTTAATCAACCTTTATTCTTCACTAATAACAATTTTTTCCCATTTCAACCTTTGGTTAATTATACTTATGAATTAGCACAATTATATTTTTTTTCCAATGTTGTTTGTGGTAGCTACTCCTTTGAAAGACACTGCAAGTTCTTATCATTAATATTGAGCAGGTTTTCTAATTCTCAATGATGATTCCTAGTCAATATTAATTAAAAACAATACTATGATATCAAAACATCCATGCATTAACCAACCAAACAAACATCGAATCAAGGAATGCTTAGGAATCATATGATTTAATAATAGGAACATCAAAGAGTGGAAACGAAGGAGATACTCCTAGACTTCCCAAAAGACACATTCTTATTCAAAAGGGGATGATTCCTACTATCTACCTCAAGAACTCCTAATGGACGGTCTCTAAGGCTCACCTAGGCCAAGATTTGCATCTGGAATATCATATTTTGTTCTGAACTGTATTTTGATACCAAGCTGTAATGCCTTACCCCTAGACCCACACTAACAAAGAATATTACAAAGTAATATCGTTAGCTAGTACAGAGAATAGGCTGGTTAGGAGTCGACCATCTGTGAATTTTATTTTAAGCGAGCATCGATACGTCGATTAATATGCTATACATTTCTTTAATCAAGTGGAATCGTCGTATACAATTCAGGCTTAAAACAAAACTATAGTGGCTATAATAAAAATTCAGAACAATATATAATAATATACGGATCATGGAATCACAGATCAGACACAGCAGAATACAAATAAATACAAGTCTGAACCGGCAAAAAATAGATACATGATGTAGACTATAGGGTACACAAGTACTACATCTCAAAGTATGAATATATACATAAAAGGAGTCTAGCTCTACATAAGATACAACATAACATCAATATACATGGTGATGATAAACAACTAATTAACTGATAGGAAGTCCAGCCTAGAAGCCTCAAGCTAAAGGACTTGAAACATCTTGGTTTGACCCGAGTATTATAAAATAATAAATGGGTCAATCTAGACTAAAATAAATGAGTTAGCAAAATGTATGATAGATAAAGTGAACTAGATCTCAAATATAGTCATATATTGACAAATATCTATCATGCATCAATAACTTCAAATCACCAAATACTAAAAAATCAAGATAGCTTCTTAAAAGTAAAAATCCCCAAAATGATTTGGTGATAATTCAAACAACATCAAATCCAAAAATCTAACAAATAGAAATCCATAAATCTCACAAAAAAAGGGAAGGCGCCAAACTCCAAGATTGGTGAATAAATTCACCTACATGCATGTAACTCAAAGATAGACATACAAGTCTATAAACATAAAGATAGGTACGGGACCTATAAACTCCAAGAAAGGAATGAGTCCTATAAAAATCGAAATAGGTACAAGGCCTATAAACATTAAGATAGGAACGCGTTCTATAAACATCGAAATAGGTACAGACCTATAAACATCAAGATAGGAATGAGTCCTTAAACATCGAACTAGGTACGAGACCTATAAACTCCAAGATAAAAGTGTTATGTACTTTCATATAGCAGCCGAATAGATGACGACCATATGTCCCATACCACACGGGTTTACCCAAACGTTTAATATATGCTAGTAAACTCCACTTGTGTGTAGTAATGGTTCGGTCGAACAAGCCAGGGAATTAATCCATAAAACAAACACGAGTGTTCCATACCACTCGTTTTATTTAATCGTTTAAATCAATTCCTCATTCGATCGATGTCGTGCAATTTTATAAAATTCTTCACTTTAAAACATTAATTTATAGCAGAAATATGTATTTATATATTATTACACTTTTCAAAAAAAATTGATCCAAATCACTTTTAAAACCATTGTAAAAGATAATAATAATATATATATATATATATATATATCTAAAATCTTTCATATAGAAATTAGTTTGGTACTTAAAAAGATTTCCGTAAAAAGGTTTGATTTAGAAATCGGCCTTTTACAAATTCGATTTGAAAATGTGCATTAAAAGTATATCTCACTCTCAAAGTCCATAGAACAATCTCTATGGTATAAAACATCAAATGAATTAATCAATTCGTAAATCAAAATCCTAAGCCCCATAGAGCAATTCTATGATATAGAAATACTAAAATGAAATCATCAATTAACAAATCAAAAATCTGGAAATATCAATGAAATTGATATAAAATCCAACACCAAAATCAAGTAATCAATAACAGAGAATCAACCGAGCAATAAGTGGCAAACGGATCAATCGGAGTACACCTAAACATAGTCTGGGAGTCAAGTCCAGGCTACGACCGGTGCACCGGTAGGTCATACCGGTCCACCGGTTGCTTCACCAGCGCTGAATCCCAAGCGATTCCAACGACCCTCCTACGATCCGATTTTATAATGTTCTAGGGTAATGAGTTAGTAAACATGCAAGCATATAAACATGTATACTTGGATGAACATCATGATTTTATAAGTGGGTTTTAAGCAACCAGCAAATCCAATACAATTAGGCAATGAATTCACCAACATATTGAGATCATATACACTAGAGATTCAACCATAACAATATAATAACAGAAACCATTCATCTAAGACTAGAAATTGTGAGATAAACTCAACTTAATAACCAAAAAGATTCAAAGTTACCTTAAGCCAAGAATAACCAAACAACCTTGAATTCGTCCCTATTGCGGAGAGAATTTGACATAGTAAACCTGAATATTTTTCCATGGAAGTTTAACTAAAGGTGCATATATGCATTGAGAACAACATATCCAAATTACATATTTTTATGATTTTTCTACAATTAATTATGATTTTTCTACTAACTTGCGTTTTTTGCCCAGATCTACTCGAAAATAACTTGCAATTTGACACCTTTAACCCAACACAAACCCAACCAAATTACATGAAATTTGAAGTAGAGGTGCTGGAACATGGCAGCAGCAACATATTCAAATTTGAGAATTTTTAGAAATTTATTTGAATTGTTTTGATTTTTGGAAGAGGCTAGGGTTATAAGAACTTAGAATATTTTATTTTTGTTTTTCTGATTACGGGGATGCAAATATGAAATGAGAAACTTGTACGTATGTTTCTCATCTCATATTCCTCTTGTTTGGGCTAAATGGGTTAAGATGTGAATCCATTAGCCAAGTGTTGCTAATTTTCTAAAAAAAGAAAGTATTGCTAATTTACCTTGTTTTGTTTTAACACTTTATAAACACTAATATCTCATTGATTTCAACCTAGAAAAATTTATGTTAATACACTAAAATAAGTTCATCACCTAGGCTTCATGATCAATTAATGAAACATAATTTTTAATAATTTTTAAACCCTTATTTTTATTATTGAAAACAAGGCAATGTTGCATTATAAAAAATAAGACAATACAATACTTAAATCATTTTTAATACCAAAACCTCATTTTCACATAAAACAAGCTTACACATATTTAATACGGGAAAATAGGCTGAAGGAACTTTTTACTTCTCTTTTTGGACCTACGAACGCGGGTTTGTTTTCTTCGTCTCAAGGACGCGGGCTTTATTTTTTTGTTCAAAGGACGTACTTTTTGTAAAATTTAAACTTGCACTTCATTATCATCGATCTTCTTTCTTCCTAATTTCTTCTTGATCTTATTCTGATATTGCTGATCTTAGTGCAATCTTCTTGATTCAAGGACGCGTGTTTCTTTATTTTTGTATTCAATCTTCTCGATTCTCTGGCGATCTTCATCGTGCTGTCGATCTTCATCAAACACTTTCCAGTTCCAGGTATATCGCTCTTATTTGTTTCGATCTTCTTCTTATATTCCTTTGATTTCTTCTATGCTTTTTCATGCACTGTTGGGATTTTTTTGTTGCCTCTGAAGGTTTGTTTTGATCCAGTTTTTTTTCCTGATGCATCTTCTTAATTTCCTGAGTTATATTTAGATCAAATGATGGTGGTTTTACTTCTTCTGATGCTTTTGATTTCCACATCTTGATCTCTTTTTTCAACTCTATTATAAAGCCTTTTGCTTCTGTTCTTTTTTGTCTCTCCTTTTCTAATTCATCTTCACTCTTCTTCAATTTTTTTTACATCTACAATGTACTGCTGTAGCGAGTCGACTTGCTCTTTTAATGTTGATTCCAAGTTTTCTTTTTTTTCTATCCTAATGTTCTCATTGGTATCCTACTGAACAAATTTTTGTTGGTTTGTTTGTTGAAGAAGTGCCTTTTCATTTTCAGTCAGGTTTCTTATTTTAATGAAAATCTATATAATAACATAAAATAGTAATGAATTAGCAATATACAATGAATGAACTAATGCTATATATAACTGTCATTTTTCATATGATGTTATACCAAACTATCATTCTTTAGTAACAGCAACAAAAAACTGTATTTCTGCAGAAATGATATATGTAACTATCATTCAACTTATGGCCATATAATAACAATATAAAAACTGATAATATACACTATGTTATGATATATTTATCTATCATTATATATTGCTTGTACTTGTGTGAGAAATGATACCTTTCTACTGTCCATGTTCATAAGAGCTTCTCTTGAAATCATCTTTTTCAAGCTTTCGATATTCCTCCTCTTTCTTTTATTTTCTTGAAATTTTTTATCATTGGAATCAAACTACATCTGAACTGAATTTTGTTTTGAGATTCATTCCTTGATTTTTTTTTTCCTCCTTCTTTAGTTTTTGCTTTCTTTGATTTTTTAGCTTTGGATTCCTGTACAAAGAACCATCAATGAATAATTTTATATTTAACAAACTATAATGCTATTTTCATTTATCATTTTAAAAAAATGCTATATTTGTCTATCATTACTCTTTTTCAATCCATGCTTTAACAGTTTAAAGGTTGAAATACTGTATCAATCAATCATTCTTCATTCAACTATCATTCTGTAGTTATCAATCTAACTATCATCTAACATTTATCAAAAACTGGAATGCTATTTTCATTCATCATTCCAACATAATGCATGTAATAAATAAAATGATACATTCAACTATCATTCTGTAATTATCAATCTAACTATCATCTAACATTTATCAAAAAATGGAATGCTATTTTCATTCATCATTCCAACATAATGCATGTAACAAATAAAATGATACATTCAACTATCATTCTGTAATTATCAATCTAACTATCATCTAACATTTATCAAAAACTGTAATGATATTTTCGTCTATCATTCCAACATAACACATGCAATAAATAAAATGATATATCCAACTATCATTCTGCAATTATCAATCTAACTATCATCTAACATTTATCAAAAACTAGAATGCTATTTTCATCTATCATTCCAACATAATGCATGTAATGAATAAAATGATACATTCAACTATCATTCTGTAATTATCAATCTAACTATCATCTAACATTTATCAAAAATTGGAATGTTATTTTCATCTATCATTCCAACATAATGCATGTAACGAATAAAATGATATATTCAACTATCATTCCGCAATTACCAATCTAACTATCATCTAACATTTATCAAAAACTGGAATGTTATTTTCGTCTATCATTCCAATATAACACATGCAATAAATAAAATGATATATCCAACTATCATTCTAAAATTATCTTTTATTTAAAAAAACATATGTTATACTATTATCTTTCTTTTCCTACTGACGGTTTCATCACAAAGCTTTTGTTTCTTCAATTCGCCTTCATTTGCAGTGTTTGCTACCCTAGATTTTCTCGTGATCTTTGTTTTTTCAGGAATATCATTCGAATCAACAGTCGTCGCTGTCCTAGTTTATTGCCTTATCTTTTTTTCAGGAATAACATTCGAATCAACCCTAGTTTTGGAATCCCTAGGTTCGTTCATTTCTGCTTCAGGATTTGTTGAAATTTGTGGATTTGAGTCGATCG
Source organism: Allium fistulosum (assembly GCA_030737815.1). NCBI lineage: Eukaryota > Viridiplantae > Streptophyta > Magnoliopsida > Asparagales > Amaryllidaceae > Allium > Allium fistulosum. The sequence continues at coordinate 1,038,824,426 of CM060902.1, read as the reverse complement.
ATTTAGCTTCTGAAGTAGATTGTGTTTGTAAATTAGTTTGGCGAAGAAAAGTGTTTTTGATTTCGGTTGCCATTGTTTGATGAAGGACAGACTGATGAAATTTTGTTTTCAGAGTAAAAGAGAGTGAAAAAGCAGAAACGATTGTGAAAATTTGAATTATACGTGCGCTTGTCCTTTAGACGGAAGTTAATTATTACTGTCCATGGAAATTAAAATTTATTTAACTTCTTCCTTTAGACTAATTTACTCTATTTAATAAAACATTAACACAATATTATACAAGTTTTAAACAAGAATTTACACACTCAATCCTATTTATTTAATATTATTTCCAATTCCATTATTAAAGAAAAATACATGTTTTTAATTAACTCCACTTATATCTCTTCATTACAAATTCTAGAAATAAGCTTTAATATTTCTAAAATCACTATTCAATCTTTACAAAGATTTTAATACTCAACTTTATACAATTACTCAATTCAAACCCAAAAATCCAACTACCCAGTTTATCACTTATTAGATTTTTAAGCTTACATAATTAAATCTGGTACATTTAATTAAATAAACGATAATCAAAGTGAACTCGATCAGATTGTTACATACATGTTCTATCTCTTGGAAGTGGATCTATTCGAGATGTTGGAATCCATGTAGAGGTTCGTGATTTGTTCAAGTGATGATGGCTCATGTGTTGAGATGTTAAACATGACTTCAACATCCGCATATGACTAAAGGTAGAGTAGGATGCACAATCCAGGGGTTTAGTTAACCTATAGGGGTAGATCAACTCCATATCTTGAGATGTTATCGTTATGTTGGGGAGTTGATAATACTGGGTTCACGTGTTAGGGCATGGGTCTGTTGTTTTTACCTTATGGTATATTTTATCTAGAGATATACAGTGCTCGGAAGGTGACTTCTGATCCATATCATGGAGATTGGTCTCAGTTTACTTATGAGTTTTACTGGGGAGGTCTCCGTGGAAAGTCCATGTATAAATGTACCTTAGCGGTTTTGATTGTATACCTATTTAATATTGTTGTGTCATGAGATGCAAGCTCCACAGCTATTTTCGAATTTATATTCTTTACCTTAAACAGTATCTATTATATCACAATATGTACTTATTAGATAGTGGTTCTTTTGAGGAGATAACTGTTATGAAATTCCATGCGGTCTCAAAAGTATTGTTATATGCTAGCTACATATTTCTTGAGTTTCTCACACCTGACTTATGTTTGACCCATAGTTTTATTTTTCCCTTATTTCCATGGGTGCTCTTTCGAGTAGTCTGAGAAAGGTAGGTTTTATTGACGTTCATTGAGCTCTTAGAGAAGAGCTGGATGATTTACCTACAGTAGTATTTATTTCCACGGTATTACTTTATGTGTATTAGAGTACTTTAGTTAGTAACTCTGAGATGCTATGTATATTATAGTAGCTCTATGTATTGTTTTTTGGTATTATATGTTATCATTCCGCATGTGAGATTCTGATGTTTTTTGTTCTCCTCTTTCCTGTTCTTTTTCTTTACCCTAATGTTCTATCTTTCTGACACATAGGTGCTCAGCACGTGAATACCGTTGATGTATTAATGTCGATATTCGGGGGACAAAAAGGCCGTATCATTATATGTATATGTGTGTGTGTGTGTGTGTGTGTAGCGAATATATACATGGTAGATACAAATCCTAATATCTACACATGTATATATTAACCATGTTATTATTTCTTATTATACTCCTTATAAACTGTTATTATTGCATATCATCATTTTATGTGGAGATTGGGATAGTGTTAATTGGATGTTTGCGGAAGAGGAAGGTGAAATCAATCAACGATGTCACCTCTTATCTCTTTCCTCTTTGGATCTTGATGTGTTTAAATCCATATCTATAACGTAATTTTATTTATAACCACTTTTAAAAATAAAGCACTTACCTTTACTACATATTTCATTTATATGCCATGTAACAACCGGGATTTTTGTAAATTTTAATTATCGACAAAATGACGATTTAACCTAGTTGACAAATTGATATTGAGTTTTAAATCGTATTTAAAATTCTTTAATAAAATTGTTAATCGTTGTTTGGGGATTTTAAATCAAATTTGAAATTCTTTTTAGTTGTAAAATTCTTTAATAAATGTTTGGGTAAATGTTAAAGGGCTTTAGCTTATAGTCTCGGCCCACCTTTATTTGAAATGCTGTGATAATATCAGAGAAACCCGACCCCCCTTTATTTTCTCATTCGTACTGATTTGAAACCCTAGAAAAATCGAACGAGAGAATAAAAATGGCGTATGCTTGTGGTTGCTCGTTCGTCCCTCCGCCTCCATTATCCTCGCATCGCAAACAATAGAGAAGAATGGAAGCCACGATTGCTTCGTTCGTTCGTATTCAAATGGTGGCTGCCTCGTTCAAAAAACTAGGGCTTTCGACGAATCGAAGAAGACAACTGCTGAAGCTCGATCGAAGGTTCGCGTTTGCCTTGTCGATCGACGTCTCCTTCACTTCGCTTGCGGCAGCTTTAGGCAAAGGTGAGTGATTGTAATTTTCACTCACATCTCATTCAAATCTCAGTAGTTTGGAACTGGCGATTTCGTGATTTCCTTGGCTTGTTTTGATTATATTAAATCGCTTTGCCGTGATGATGATTCCCTGTTTTAATTGTTTCGTATCGCTGGCAGTTGATTTTGTTGACCTCGACCACTTGATTTTGGGAATGCGAATTCACGACTTGGTTGAATTCGTTGCTTATTTTTCTTCCCGAGGTCTTCGGCAATTTGATTTTGTTTTGTTGTGATGGTTTCTTTAGTGTTTTCAATCCACATGGTTTTGATTTTTTGACTTTAGTTTGATTCCTTAATATACTCATCCTGGTTTCGATTTTGATGGTTTGATCTTGGCACTAACTTGGTTAATGTCGGCTTCACTTGTGTTGATATTCGAAACTGCTACATATTCGAACCCCTTGTCACTTGTTACTTTCGGCCATTTGATGCTTTTATGAGATTCTCTGACTTTAGCAGTTTGTACAAATTAATGCCGGATACTCACGGAGTTGATTCTTGTTTGAATTTCTGGCTTTAATGACTTTGGATTTGAGTTGGACGATGTTATTTTTGTTTGTTCGCCCTTGACTATGGTATTGTCTGGTTCATCTTGTAGACACTTGAGCTTGGTTTTGGATGTATTGTTGCACTGAAGTCTGATATGCATACATTTACAACTGAACACTTGAACTATATGTTCATTTGATTCTGGACACTGTGATTTGTATTTACTTGACCTTAAGCTACTCTGGTCTTGAGTTTATTCATTTGAACATCACTGAGTTGATTTTTAGCTTGAGTCTGATACATTGCATTGATGCATTGTATTATTTGCATTGGTTCACTTTGTAATTTCGACTTGTCTTTCCTATTGTACACTGGTTACTGTCACTTTGAATTTACTTGCTGACAGTCTTGTATCTGCATCCATGTTGATGTTGTCATTTTGTTCCAGTGTGGTTTGCACATGTCATTCTGAACTTGTACACTTGCAAAGGTCTCTCCATTGTAGTTGGTCCATGAGTTTGTAGTCTGATACTCCTGTCTTGATCCTGGTTGCATTGTGGACAGACATTGTTGTCTACATGGTTGAGTTTCCTGTGTACTTCTGTTTCACCGTTTGACTTGAAATATAATACCTCACCATTTACTGTTTCAGTGTAACTTTGGACTTTGATGTGTAGTTGTTCGTACTTGCCTTGGTTATGGAGTTTGGCATTTCCTTAGCATACTTGACTTTGGCCATTCTTGTTAACTGTCCCTGGTCATTTTGTTCTCTGTGGCATATTGGATGTCTTCACTGTCGAGCTGGGCTTGATACAGTGATAATGTGTGACTTGGATTTGCTTTTTGCTTGAGTTGTTGGTTCTTGATTGTTTCAGATTGATTTTTGAGATTTTACAGCGAGTTGAATCCGGTCTCAAAGACCCGGGTTTGACCCTGTAAGTTTATTTATGTTGATTTCTACCGTTTTGATTGCTGTTAGTCTTCACCGTCGTGATGATTTCACGTACTGTGTGGCGAGGCAGTGCACGCGTGCGTGTGCTGCAGCCACACAGAAATTTGATGTGTTTGATCATTTTAAGATTTCTGATTTGTTGATTTACACTGCTTAGTGTTATATTTGTCGTTATCCAATTCTCGTATCGAGAGTTGGATATACGAGATTTCTGTGACTGTCGTCTATTTGACGTTTGATTATTATTGCTCCTATGCACTAATAACTGAGTTTGAATTAGACTGACCCGTGTATTATTTTCCTTTGAATTTAATACTCGGGTCAGACCGGAGTTATTTCAGGTTGTAGATTTCCTTCTTTGAGTTGTTGTTCGGGATTTGAAGACTTTTCACATCTTCTGAAGTTGTCAGTGTCATTTTATAGTAGTCGTGTCATTGTATAGAACGATATGTATTCATGTATATTAGTCGATAATGTACTTGTATATATAACTTCTAGAGTCGACAGTTGTAGTTGTATCATATGTATCGTGTCAACTATATTGTAACTGACATCGGTTATATATATATATATATGAGATTTTTTGTTAATCTGTGTTCCGCATTTATATTATCTGTGTTATTGTTATATCTAATATCCTAAACTATTATGAACTATCGTAGTTTGTTTTATACTGATAATTGGATATGTCGATGGGAGTAAATAAATAATAGAAGAAAAATAAAAAGTATATACCACTCCTATCGAGATAACCAATATTAGTGTAAGGCCAATTACGGATGGTCGCTCCTATCCAGCCTTATTCTTCGTAATAATAGACAGTATTTCTTTTAATACTCTTTGTTATTATGAGCATAGAGGTGGGGCGTCACAGTTGGTATCAGAGCTTGGGGTTTATGGACATAATATAAAACATAACTTGGATAGAACATATGTTACAACTATTGGTCGATGTTTTATCTGTGATTTGAGTCAAAACTAAAGTTTTGAAATTTTGATGAAATTTTTAAATATCTTTATTTAAAAATAAAAGTGGAATTGTGTTTTGTTGTTTTGATGAAATTGAGTTCCGATGATTTGATTGATTTGTGTTCTATTTATCAGAGTGCGCAGCGGAAACAGTGAAACTGTCTTCGCTGAGTACAACTGATAATCTTTTTGATTTAAAAATCGAAATACGAAATTGATATGAATTTTATTTGTTGTTTACATAGCTGTAATTATTTTGTTTCTTTGAGAATTTCGAATCCGAATTGAGGATTCGAAGAAATTGCAGATATGTGATTTTAGTTAAAATTTCCGCTGGCTTTCTTTTGTACTAATCATCTATTGATTAGCTTTTGCTGTTTTGAGTTGTCTTCATTGAAGATACACTCTAATGATTTCCTTGTTTATATTGTAATGTGCGTGCAAATGAATTGCACGTTACTGTATTTATTTTACGTTGAACCGATACTAGGTTATGAAACGTATTTTGTTGCCGTTATCTTTATAACGAGATTTTTACACCAATGCTAAATTTTTGAAGTACGGTGTTTTGTGGCATTTTGATGAATGAGAATTCACTGATATTACGTTTTGATGTAGATTGTTTTGATGTGATTTTGACATTTTAAAATTACTGTCGCTTTGGCTTCAGTAACCGTCAAATTTTAAAAGTGGATTTTCAAGCGGTTATTCCGAAATGCTGTTTTGTGACTGTTTTTACGGTATTTTGAGAAGTACGATTTCCTTACCGAAATTGTTACTGATTTTCTATTTTAATCACGCGATTGGAAAATCGTTTTACAAATGAAAATTGTTTTATAAATTTTTAACGATTTGCGTTTTCAAAAGAATGAGAAAGCGACTTAAACGATTCAGCAAAATCGACGATTATGACCCCTTTCTTTTACTGTTTCGCTTAACTCCGGACTTGTTCAGTTGAGAATGTGAATTGTTATTTTTACAAAATAAATAAAAATTGTTTTCAGAAATTTTACAGTTTGCGATTTCAAAAGAATGAGAAAGCGATTTAAACGTTTCAGCAAAATCGAGGACTATGACCCCTTTCTTTTACTGATTCGCTTAATTCCGGACTTGTCCGTTTGAGAATGTAAAGTGTATTTTTACAAAATACACAATTTTGCACTTTCAAGGAAATGATGAAGAGATTTACACGATTTAGCAAAAGTGCGGAGTATGGAACCACACTTTTACTATTTCGGTTAATTCCGGACTCGTTAATTGAAATATTTTGATGCTTTCGTGTGCTTTCGAGCCACTATGAGGACCTTCGGGTCATATGATGGACCTTCGGGTCAAATACCAGTACTAGACCTTCGGGTCATATGTTGGGCGCCAAAATTATGATGACAGTACTTGGTAGGCTTCGGCCATATGAGATGCACGTGCGGCGTAGCTTAGACTCGCCATATGATGGGATCGATCCAAGCTTTTATGTTGATTTTCTAGTCTTCTTAATTGATATCTAGATATTTGTTGTTTCTAATTATCTGCAGGTAATTAGATATCTGATGTTATGAGATTTAATTATCGTATCGGTAATTAAATATTTGTTGATATGAGTTCTGATTATCGTTTTGATAATTTGATATTTGTTGTTTCTAATTATCGCTTGTAATAATTAGATATTTGTTGATATGAGTTCTGATTATCGTTTTCGATAATCGGATAATTGTTGCTTTTAATTATCGCTTTTGATAATTAAATAATTGTTGATTTGAGAATTAATTATCGCTTTAGATAATTAAATAATTATTGATTTGAAATTTAATTATCGCTTCAGATAAATAAATAATTGTTGATTCGAGATTTAATTATCGCTTGAGATAATTAAATAATTGTTGATTTGAAATTTAATTATCGCTTGAGATAATTAAATATTTGTTGATTTTGGATTTAATTATCGCTTGAGATAATTAAATATTTGTTGATTCGAGATTTAATTATCGCTTGAGATAATCAAATATTTATTGAATTTGAAATTCGATTATCGCTCGAGATAATCAAATATTTGTTGAATTTGAAGTTTGATTATCGCTTGAGATAATCAAATATTTATTGAATTTGGAATTTGATTATCGCTTGAGATAATCAATTATTTGTTGAATTTGAAATTTGATTATCGTTTGTGATAATCGAATAATTGTTGATTTGAGAATTAATTATCGCTTTAGATAATTAAATAATTATTGATTTGAAATTTAATTATCGCTTCAGATAATTAAATATTTGTTGATTCGAGATTTAATTATCGCTTTAAATAATTGTTGATTTGAAATTTAATTATCGCTTGAGATAATTAAATATTTGTTGATTTTGGATTTAATTATCGCTTGAGATAATTAAATATTTGTTGATTCGAGATTTAATTATCGCTTGAGATAATCAAATATTTATTGAATTTGAAATTTGATTATCGCTCGAGATAATCAAATATTTGTTGAATTTGAAGTTTGATTATCGCTTGAGATAATCAAATATTTATTGAATTTGGAATTTGATTATCGCTTGAGATAATCAATTATTTGTTGAATTTGAAATTTGATTATCGTTTGTGATAATCGAATAATTGTTGATTTGAGAAATTTGATTATCGTTTTTGATAATCGAATATTTGTTGATTTGAGAAATTTGATTATCGTTTGTGATAATCGAATACTGGTTGATTTGAGAAATTTGATTATCGTTTGTGATAATCGAATATTTGTTGATTTGAGAAATTTGATTATCGTTTTTGATAATCGAATATTTGTTGATTTGAGAAATTTGATTATCGTTTTTGATAATCGAATATTTATTGATTTGAAATTTGATCATCGATTTTGATAATCGAATCTTTATTGATTTGAAATTTGATTATCGTCTTGATAAGTAGATAAGTAGATATTTGATGTTTTCTGATCGTCGTTTTTGATAATTCGATATTTGTTGATTGATTTTCTGACTATCGTTGGATGATTGGATATTGTTGATGACTACATTTATTCGGTTTTGATTATTTTCTGATTATCTATTGATAGTTAGATTTTGTTGAAAATTTGCGAATCTCTTTATTGAGATTATAATATTTCTTTGGTATTTGTGTTCTTGATTCTTATTTTCTAGCATAACCAGTTTATGTTTGAAAATTTATTGTTAATGACGACCTTAATTATGAAAATTGCGGGGACGCAATTTTTATAAGGAGGAGAGTCTGTAACAACCGGGATTTTTGTAAATTTTAATTATCGACAAAATGACGATTTAACCTAGTTGACAAATTGATATTGAGTTTTAAATCGTATTTAAAATTCTTTAATAAAATTGTTAATCGTTGTTTGGGGATTTTAAATCAAATTTGAAATTCTTTTTAGTTGTAAAATTCTTTAATAAATGTTTGGGTAAATGTTGAAGGGCTTTAGCTTATAGTCTCGGCCCACCTTTATTTGAAATGCTGTGATAATATCAGAGAAACCCGACCCCCCTTTATTTTCTCATTCGTACTGATTTGAAACCCTAGAAAAATCGAACGAGAGAATAAAAATGGCGTCTGCTTGTGGTTGCTCGTTCGTCCCTCCGCCTCCATTATCCTCGCATCGCAAACAATAGAGAAGAATGGAGGCCACGATTGCTTCGTTCGTTCGTTTTCAAATGGTGGCTGCCTCGTTCAAAAAACTAGGGCTTTAGACGAATCGAAGAAGACAACTGCTGAAGCTCGATCGAAGGTTCGCGTTTGCCTTGTCGATCGACGTCTCCTTCACTTCGCTCGGGGCAGCTTTAGGCAAAGGTGAGTGATTGTAATTTTCACTCACATCTCATTCAAATCTCAGTAGTTTGGAACTGGCGATTTCGTGATTTCCTTGGCTTGTTTTGATTATATTAAATCGCTTTGCCGTGATGATGATTCCCTGTTTCAATTGTTTCGTATCGCTGGCAGTTGATTTTGTTGACCTCGACCACTTGATTTTGGGAATGCGAATTCACGACTTGGTTGAATTCGTTGCTTATTTTTCTTCCCGAGGTCTTCGGCAATTTGATTTTGTTTTGTTGTGATGGTTTCTTTGGTGTTTTCAATCCACATGGTTTTGATTTTTTGACTTTAGTTCGATTCCTTAATATACTCATCCTGGTTTCGATTTTGATGGTTCGATCTTGGCACTAACTTGGTTAATGTCGGCTTCACTTGTGTTGATATTCGAAACTGCTACATATTCGAACCCCTTGTCACTTGTTACTTTCGGCCATTTGATGCTTTTATGAGATTCTCTGACTTTAGCAGTTTGTACAAATTAATGCCGGATACTCACGGAGTTGATTCTTGTTTGAATTTCTGGCTTTAATGACTTTGGATTTGAGTTGGACGATGTTATTTTTGTTTGTTCGCCCTTGACTATGGTATTGTCTGGTTCATCTTGTAGACACTTGAGCTTGGTTTTGGATGTATTGTTGCACTGAAGTCTGATATGCATACATTTGCAACTGAACACTTGAACTATATGTTCATTTGATTCTGGACACTGTGATTTGTATTTACTTGACCTTAAGCTACTCTGGTCTTGAGTTTATTCATTTGAACATCACTGAGTTGATTTTTAGCTTGAGTCTGATACATTGCATTGATGCATTGTATTATTTGCATTGGTTCACTTTGTAATTTCGACTTGTCTTTCCTATTGTACACTGGTTACTGTCACTTTGAATTTACTTGCTGACAGTCTTGTATCTGCATCCATGTTGATGTTGTCATTTTGTTCCAGTGTGGTTTGCACATGTCATTCTGAACTTGTACACTTGCAAAGGTCTCTCCATTGTAGTTGGTCCATGAGTTTGTAGTCTGATACTCCTGTCTTGATCCTGGTTGCATTGTGGACAGACATTGTTGTCTACATGGTTGAGTTTCCTGTGTACTTCTGTTTCACCGTTTGACTTGAAATATAATACCTCACCATTTACTGTTTCAGTGTAACTTTGGACTTTGATGTGTAGTTGTTCGTACTTGCCTTGGTTATGGAGTTTGGCATTTCCTTAGCATACTTGACTTTGGCCATTCTTGTTAACTGTCCCTGGTCATTTTGTTCTCTGTGGCATATTGGATGTCTTCACTGTCGAGCTGGGCTTGATACAGTGATAATGTGTGACTTGGATTTGCTTTTTGCTTGAGTTGTTGGTTCTTGATTGTTTCAGATTGATTTTTGAGATTTTACAGCGAGTTGAATCCGGTCTCAAAGACCCGGGTTTGACCCTGTAAGTTTATTTATGTTGATTTCTACCGTTTTGATTGCTGTTAGTCTTCACCGTCGTGATGATTTCACGTACTGTGTGGCGAGGCAGTGCACGCGTGCGTGTGCTGCAGCCACACAGAAATTTGATGTGTTTGATCATTTTAAGATTTCTGATTTGTTGATTTACACTGCTTAGTGTTATATTTGTCGTTATCCAATTCTCGTATCGAGAGTTGGATATACGAGATTTCTGTGACTGTCGTCTATTTGACGTTTGATTATTATTGCTCCTATGCACTAATAACTGAGTTTGAATTAGACTGACCCGTGTATTATTTTCCTTTGAATTTAATACTCGGGTCAGACCGGAGTTATTTCAGGTTGTAGATTTCCTTCTTTGAGTTGTTGTTCGGGATTTGAAGACTTTTCACATCTTCTGAAGTTGTCAGTGTCATTTTATAGTAGTCGTGTCATTGTATAGAACGATATGTATTCATGTATATTAGTCGATAATGTACTTGTATATATAACTTCTAGAGTCGACAGTTGTAGTTGTATCATATGTATCGTGTCAACTATATTGTAACTGACATCGGTTATATATATATGAGATTTTTTGTTAATCTGTGTTCCGCATTTATATTATCTGTGTTATTGTTATATCTAATATCCTAAACTATTATGAACTATCGTAGTTTGTTTTATACTGATAATTGGATATGTCGATGGGAGTAAATAAATAATAGAAGAAAAATAAAAAGTATATACCACTCCTATCGAGATAACCAATATTAGTGTAAGGCCAATTACGGATGGTCGCTCCTATCCAGCCTTATTCTTCGTAATAATAGACAGTATTTCTTTTAATACTCTTTGTTATTATGAGCATAGAGGTGGGGCGTCACAGTTGGTATCAGAGCTTGGGGTTTATGGACATAATATAAAACATAACTTGGATAGAACATATGTTACAACTATTGGTCGATGTTTTATCTGTGATTTGAGTCAAAACTAAAGTTTTGAAATTTTGATGAAATTTTTAAATATCTTTATTTAAAAATAAAAGTGGAATTGTGTTTTGTTGTTTTGATGAAATTGTGTTCTGATGATTTGATTGATTTGTGTTCTATTTATCAGAGTGCGCAGCGGAAACAGTGAAACTGTCTTCGCTGAGTACAACTGATAATCTTTTTGATTTAAAAATCGAAATACGAAATTGATATGAATTTTATTTGTTGTTTACATAGCTGTAATTATTTTGTTTCTTTGAGAATTTCGAATCCGAATTGAGGATTCGAAGAAATTGCAGATATGTGATTTTAGTTGAAATTTCCGCTGGCTTTCTTTTGTACTAATCATCTATTGATTAGCTTTTGCTGTTTTGAGTTGTCTTCATTGAAGATACACTCTAATGATTTCCTTGTTTATATTGTAATGTGCGTGCAAATGAATTGCACGTTACTGTATTTATTTTACGTTGAACCGATACTAGGTTATGAAACGTATTTTGTTGCCGTTATCTTTATAACGAGATTTTTACACCAATGCTAAATTTTTGAAGCACGGTGTTTTGTGGCATTTTGATGAATGAGAATTCACTGATATTACGTTTTGATGTAGATTGTTTTGATGTGATTTTGACATTTTAAAATTACTGTCGCTTTGGCTTCAGTAACCGTCAAATTTTAAAAGTGGATTTTCAAGCGGTTATTCCGAAATGCTGTTTTGTGACTGTTTTTACGGTATTTTGAGAAGTACGATTTCCTTACCGAAATTGTTACTGATTTTCTATTTTAATCACGTGATTGGAAAATCGTTTTACAAATGAAAATTGTTTTATAAATTTTTAACGATTTGCGTTTTCAAAAGAATGAGAAAGCGACTTAAACGATTCAGCAAAATCGACGATTATGACCCCTTTCTTTTACTGTTTCGCTTAACTCCGGACTTGTTCAGTTGAGAATGTGAATTGTTATTTTTACAAAATAAATAAAAATTGTTTTCAGAAATTTTACAGTTTGCGATTTCAAAAGAATGAGAAAGCGATTTAAACGTTTCAGCAAAATCGAGGACTATGACCCCTTTCTTTTACTGATTCGCTTAATTCCGGACTTGTCCGTTTGAGAATGTAAAGTGTATTTTTACAAAATACACAATTTTGCACTTTCAAGGAAATGATGAAGAGATTTACACGATTTAGCAAAAGTGCGGAGTATGGAACCACACTTTTACTATTTCGGTTAATTCCGGACTCGTTAATTGAAATATTTTGATGCTTTCGTGTGCTTTCGAGCCACTATGAGGACCTTCGGGTCATATGATGGACCTTCGGGTCAAATACCAGTACTAGACCTTCGGGTCATATGTTGGGCGCCAAAATTATGATGACAGTACTTGGTAGGCTTCGGCCATATGAGATGCACGTGCGGCGTAGCTTAGACTCACCATATGATGGGATCGATCCAAGCTTTTATGTTGATTTTCTAGTCTTCTTAATTGATATCTAGATATTTGTTGTTTCTAATTATCTGCAGGTAATTAGATATCTGATGTTATGAGATTTAATTATCGTATCGGTAATTAAATATTTGTTGATATGAGTTCTGATTATCGTTTTGATAATTTGATATTTGTTGTTTCTAATTATCGCTTGTAATAATTAGATATTTGTTGATATGAGTTCTGATTATCGTTTTCGATAATCGGATAATTGTTGCTTTTAATTATCGCTTTTGATAATTAAATAATTGTTGATTTGAGAATTAATTATCGCTTTAGATAATTAAATAATTATTGATTTGAAATTTAATTATCGCTTCAGATAATTAAATAATTGTTGATTCGAGATTTAATTATCGCTTGAGATAATTAAATAATTGTTGATTTGAAATTTAATTATCGCTTGAGATAATTAAATATTTGTTGATTTTGGATTTAATTATCACTTGAGATAATTAAATATTTGTTGATTCGAGATTTAATTATCGCTTGAGATAATCAAATATTTATTGAATTTGAAATTCGATTATCGCTCGAGATAATCAAATATTTGTTGAATTTGAAGTTTGATTATCGCTTGAGATAATCAAATATTTATTGAATTTGGAATTTGATTATCGCTTGAGATAATCAATTATTTGTTGAATTTGAAATTTGATTATCGTTTGTGATAATCGAATAATTGTTGATTTGAGAATTAATTATCGCTTTAGATAATTAAATAATTATTGATTTGAAATTTAATTATCGCTTCAGATAATTAAATATTTGTTGATTCGAGATTTAATTATCGCTTGAGATAATTAAATAATTGTTGATTTGAAATTTAATTATCGCTTGAGATAATTAAATATTTGTTGATTTTGGATTTAATTATCGCTTGAGATAATTAAATATTTGTTGATTCGAGATTTAATTATCGCTTGAGATAATCAAATATTTATTGAATTTGAAATTTGATTATCGCTCGAGATAATCAAATATTTGTTGAATTTGAAGTTTGATTATCGCTTGAGATAATCAAATATTTATTGAATTTGGAATTTGATTATCGCTTGAGATAATCAATTATTTGTTGAATTTGAAATTTGATTATCGTTTGTGATAATCGAATAATTGTTGATTTGAGAAATTTGATTATCGTTTTTGATAATCGAATATTTGTTGATTTGAGAAATTTGATTATCGTTTGTGATAATCGAATACTGGTTGATTTGAGAAATTTGATTATCGTTTGTGATAATCGAATATTTGTTGATTTGAGAAATTTGATTATCGTTTTTGATAATCGAATATTTGTTGATTTGAGAAATTTGATTATCGTTTTTGATAATCGAATATTTATTGATTTGAAATTTGATCATCGATTTTGATAATCGAATCTTTATTGATTTGAAATTTGATTATCGTCTTGATAAGTAGATAAGTAGATATTTGATGTTTTCTGATCGTCGTTTTTGATAATTTGATATTTGTTGATTGATTTTCTGACTATCGTTGGATGATTGGATATTGTTGATGACTACATTTATTCGGTTTTGATTATTTTCTGATTATCTATTGATAGTTAGATTTTGTTGAAAATTTGCGAATCTCTTTATTGAGATTATAACATTTCTTTGGTATTTGTGTTCTCGATTCTTATTTTCTAGCATAACCAGTTTATGTTTGAAAATTTATTGTTAATGACGACCTTAATTATGAAAATTGCGGGGATGCAATTTTTATAAGGAGGAGAGTCTGTAACAACCGGGATTTTTGTAAATTTTAATTATCGACAAAATGACGATTTAACCTAGTTGACAAATTGATATTGAGTTTTAAATCGTATTTAAAATTCTTTAATAAAATTGTTAATCGTTGTTTGGGGATTTTAAATCAAATTTGAAATTCTTTTTAGTTGTAAAATTCTTTAATAAATGTTTGGGTAAATGTTGAAGGGCTTTAGCTTATAGTCTCGGCCCACCTTTATTTGAAATGCTGTGATAATATCAGAGAAACCCGACCCCCCTTTATTTTCTCATTCGTACTGATTTGAAACCCTAGAAAAATCGAACGAGAGAATAAAAATGGCGTCTGCTTGTGGTTGCTCGTTCGTCCCTCCGCCTCCATTATCCTCGCATCACAAACAATAGAGAAGAATGGAGGCCACGATTGCTTCGTTCGTTCGTTTTCAAATGGTGGCTGCCTCGTTCAAAAAACTAGGGCTTTAGACGAATCGAAGAAGACAACTGCTGAAGCTCGATCGAAGGTTCGCGTTTGCCTTGTCGATCGACGTCTCCTTCACTTCGCTCGGGGCAGCTTTAGGAAAAGGTGAGTGATTGTAATTTTCACTCACATCTCATTCAAATCTCAGTAGTTTGGAACTGGCGATTTCGTGATTTCCTTGGCTTGTTTTGATTATATTAAATCGCTTTGCCGTGATGATGATTCCCTGTTTCAATTGTTTCGTATCGCTGGCAGTTGATTTTGTTGACCTCGACCACTTGATTTTGGGAATGCGAATTCACGACTTGGTTGAATTCGTTGCTTATTTTTCTTCCCGAGGTCTTCGGCAATTTGATTTTGTTTTGTTGTGATGGTTTCTTTGGTGTTTTCAATCCACATGGTTTTGATTTTTTGACTTTAGTTCGATTCCTTAATATACTCATCCTGGTTTCGATTTTGATGGTTCGATCTTGGCACTAACTTGGTTAATGTCGGCTTCACTTGTGTTGATATTCGAAACTGCTACATATTCGAACCCCTTGTCACTTGTTACTTTCGGCCATTTGATGCTTTTATGAGATTCTCTGACTTTAGCAGTTTGTACAAATTAATGCCGGATACTCACGGAGTTGATTCTTGTTTGAATTTCTGGCTTTAATGACTTTGGATTTGAGTTGGACGATGTTTTGTTTGTTCGCCCTTGACTATGGTATTGTCTGGTTCATCTTGTAGACACTTGAGCTTGGTTTTGGATGTATTGTTGCACTGAAGTCTGATATGCATACATTTGCAACTGAACACTTGAACTATATGTTCATTTGATTCTGGACACTGTGATTTGTATTTACTTGACCTTGAGCTACTCTGGTCTTGAGTTTATTCATTTGAACATCACTGAGTTGATTTTTAGCTTGAGTCTGATACATTGCATTGATGCATTGTATTATTTGCATTGGTTCACTTTGTAATTTCGACTTGTCTTTCCTATTGTACACTGGTTACTGTCACTTTGAATTTACTTGCTGACAGTCTTGTATCTGCATCCATGTTGATGTTGTCATTTTGTTCCAGTGTGGTTTGCACATGTCATTCTGAACTTGTACACTTGCAAAGGTCTTTCCATTGTAGTTGGTCCATGAGTTTGTAGTCTGATACTCCTGTCTTGATCCTGGTTGCATTGTGGACAGACATTGTTGTCTACATGGTTGAGTTTCCTGTGTACTTCTGTTTCACCGTTTGACTTGAAATATAATACCTCGCCATTTACTGTTTCAGTGTAACTTTGGACTTTGATGTGTAGTTGTTCGTACTTGCCTTGGTTATGGAGTTTGGCATTTCCTTAGCATACTTGACTTTGGCCATTCTTGTTAACTGTCCCTGGTCATTTTGTTCTCTGTGGCATATTGGATGTCTTCACTGTCAAGCTGGGCTTGATACAGTGATAATGTGTGACTTGGATTTGCTTTTTTGCTTGAGTTGTTGGTTCTTGATTGTTTCAGATTGATTTTTGAGATTTTACAACGAGTTGAATCCGGTCTCAAAGACCCGGGTTTGACCCTGTAAGTTTATTTATGTTGATTTCTACCGTTTTGATTGCTGTTAGTCTTCACCGTCGTGATGATTTCACGTATTGTGTGGCGAGGCAGTGCACGCGTGCGTGTGCTGCAGCCACACAGAAATTTGATGTGTTTGATCATTTTAAGATTTCTGATTTGTTGATTTACACTGCTTAGTGTTATATTTGTCGTTATCCAATTCTCGTATCGAGAGTTGGATATACGAGATTTCTGTGACTGTCGTCTATTTGACGTTTGATTATTATTGCTCCTATGCACTAATAACTGAGTTTGAATTAGACTGACCCGTGTATTATTTTCCTTTGAATTTAATACTCGGGTCAGACCGGAGTTATTTCAGGTTGTAGATTTCCTTCTTTGAGTTGCTGTTCGGGATTTGAAGACTTTTCACATCTTCTGAAGTTGTCAGTGTCATTTTATAGTAGTCGTGTCATTGTATAGAACGATATGTATTCATGTATATTAGTCGATAATGTACTTGTATATATAACTTCTAGAGTCGACAGTTGTAGTTGTATCATATGTATCGTGTCAACTATATTGTAACTGACATCGGTTATATATATATATATGAAATTTTTTGTTAATCTGTGTTCCGCATTTATATTATCTGTGTTATTGTTATATCTAATGTCCTAAACTATTATGAACTATCGTAGTTTGTTTTATACTGATAATTGGATATGTCGATGGGAGTAAATAAATAATAGAAGAAAAATAAAAAGTATATACCACTCCTATCGAGATAACCAATATTAGTGTAAGGCCAATTACGGATGGTCGCTCCTATCCAGCCTTATTCTTCGTAATAATAGACAGTATTTCTTTTAATACTCTTTGTTATTATGAGCATAGAGGTGGGGCGTCACATGCCATATCACTTATATACATATGCATGTACATATACATACATGCTGTGACGCCCCACCTCTATGCTCATAATAACAAAGAGTATTAAAAGAAATACTGTCTGTTATTACGAAAAATAAGGCTGGATAGGAGCGGCCATCCGTAGTTGGCCTTACACTAGTATTGGTTACCTCGATAGGAGTGGTATATATTTTTCATTTTTCATCTCTTATTTGTTTACTCCCATCGACATACCCAATTCCAGTATAAAACAAACTACGATGGTTCATAATAGTTTAGGACAATATATATATATAATAATAACACAGATACTAAAAATGCGGAACACAGATAACAAAAGTCTCATATATATATATAACCGATGTCAGTTACAATACATTTGACACAATACATATGATACAACTACAACTGTCGACTCTGGAAGTTATATATACAAGTACATTATCGACTAATATACATGAATACATATCAACCTAGATCGGATACACTGACTACTACAAAATGACGACGACTACTTCAAAAGATATGAAAAGACTTCATAGCTCAAGCAGCAACCCAAAGCAGGATATCTACAACCTGTAATAACTCGGTCTAACCCAAGTATTAAATTCAAAAGAAAATAATACACGGGTCAGTCTAATTCAAACTCAGTTATTAATGCACAGAAGCAATAATAATCAAATATCAAGTAGACGACAGTCACAGAAATCTCGTATATCCAACTTCTCGATAAGAGAATCGGATAACGGCAGATATAACACTAAACAGTGTTAAACAAGAAATCAGCAAATCCAAATCATCAACAAGGATAAATAAAGATTATCGATGAAGATAATATGAAAACCCCAGAATTGCCTAAACAGCAATTAACAACAAAATCCAATTATTAAATAAATAATTAGAAACTCATAATCTAATTATCAAATAGATAATTAGACAAATCTCAAATGATTAAATCACACCAAATCAGAATACCATTTCAAACATTGAATTGAACACAAAACAATTCAAACAATTGAAATATCACATAAGGAGTCAATACTGTGTGGCTGCAGTACACGCACGCGTGCACTGCCTCGCCACTACAGTGAAGAAATAGAAACCAGCACAAGGTCAAATCCGAGCGATTAAGCTGGATTCAATGCAATGTACAAATCAATGTACAAGCCATAATACAACAATGTCCAGACCAAATACTATCAATATGGTCGAACAGAGACTCCAAGAACAAAACCAGAGCTAGTGATCAATCAAAATGAAACCAGAGCTCAATGCATATGCACTCAGGTATGCAGTATGACCAGAGCATCAACAAGACCACATGCGAACAGGAAAACCCCAAACTCAACAACATATGCATAGCATGAAGGCATCAAACAAATGGAACCAAACCCAAATTAAAGTATCACCAAATCATGGACAATGGAGTACATAGATACATGAAGTTCAATCAGCGAATGAACATCAAAATGAAAACTGCAAACTGAAACAGCATGTACAAACTAGCATCAAAATACAACAAAGTAACAGTGACCACAAATGTATGGCAAGTTCATCCAAACTGATAAGATGATATGCACATACAAAAAATCAAAGTCGTGCATAGGTCAAAAATCATGGTACAGCTCGACCATAAAACCGCACACCTAAAAATGTGCAAACCCATTAAACTAGGCCTCACAATGAACCATAAACATGCAGATGAACAGCAAAAGATCAGAGACAAAGCGAATCCAACTCAACAATAAACTCAACCAAATAACTGCAATTACTAGAGTATCACCAATACATAACAATGGAGCAATGCAGTACCCAGATTACATGAATAAGACTTCCAGACTAAATAAACAAAGTCAAAATCAGTTCCATAATCGAGTGAAGCCAAAGTCACAACACAAAAATCAATTTCAAGCTTTAATAGATGTTATCTCGCATTTTGGTCAAAGCCGGAATACCAAACAAATCGACAAGAAAGGATGGATATCAGGATTGGAGTTCACTTGGAAACAAGGCTACAATGGATATCGTCAAAATTTGTCCGAGCTCCGATCAGGACGAAATCGATTGGAGATGATGATGAGGACTAGGAGATGCTATGTTTCAAGTTTCAGGTTAATCGGAGTTTGTATGGAGGAAATATGATCGATACAAGGTAGGGAAAATATGCTGTTTGGATCCATCAAAGTTGAGGTGATGGCAATTTCGAATCCATCTGGTTCGCATCCATCGGATTTGGCGTAGTTCGAATCGATCATTCTCATCACGCCTCGGTTTGAATCCATGGACTTCGCACCAACGTCTTCGTATCCATCGGCAGGAGCTACGTTCGAATCCATCGCCTCCGCATCAATCAGAATGGTAGAGACCTCACACACATCTGGTTCGTATCCATCAAATTGAGTTCCTTCGAATCCATGAAGCTACTCCACATCGTATCCCTTAGGAGGAAGTCCTTCGAATCCATCCAGTTGTAGTGCTTCGAATCTACCCTGTGGAGACAACTTCGAATCGATCAATACTTTCTTTGATCGATTCGAACGAACATCCATTCGAATCGATTCGAAGAAGCATGGCTTCGAATCCATTGAAACCAAGAGGAAGCAGGTGAAACCCAGGCTTCGACCCAGTAAACTCAGAGGAAAAGGAGGATTGACCCGGGAAACACGCACCACGTCTTCACTTGGGCACGCGACACCATCGATTCGACCTAATCGATTCGAAGGAAGATCGATTCGAGGGGAGCTTATCAACCAGAAACATGATCTTGAATCGATCATAACTCGAGATCTACAAGTCCAAAGGCTATGAAATTTTCACTGTAGCTTGAGCACATGTTAAAGAATGTTCTCACCAAATTTCAGCTCGATTGGACGATTTCTTGATCGATTCGAACATAGCTTCGAATCGATCCCAAAATGGGCCCGGATTTCCAGAAAGCGGGCATGTGGACCCCCTGACGTACTGGAACTGGTCTTCCTTCAGTTTAGGTGAAATATCAGCCTCCTACACCTATAAATAGAGCCCCTAGTCATTCAGAAAAAGGGTCGGACAATTTTGAGAGCTAAAGAGCGCCCAGACTCTGCCAGATTTACTCCAGATCACCATTGTTGCCTTAGATTCAGACTTAGCTCAGAAAATCAGTTGTAATACAACACATGAAATTGTAATCTTCAAGCATCGATCAATAAAAGATAAAAACTTTGGAGTGGACGTAGGCCGGAGATAGCCGAACCACTATAAATCTCGTGTTTTTGTTCATTATTTATGGATTGCTGTTTGTTGTTTGTTTGGATCTGAGATTTGTGTTTGAATATTGCTGATTTGTATTCATACACTGGTGCTTTCACAACATTCGGGGTTTGTGACCATTTTTGGCGCAAACACTTTGGTGCTTTCACTGAGAAGAACTTGCACCCGCTACACCAATTCAAAGTTCAGCCTTGAAAGTTTGAAGGATTCGGATTGACGCTACAATGACTCGACAAACAAGACAAAGAGCTGAGAGAAGCCAACAAGGAGGAAGTCAAGAGGCATCCTCCGGAGCTGGAGAAGGACGAGCTTCGATTTACATTACCAGAGACGAAATGGAAGCTATGGCAAATTCATTACATGAAAGGTTGCTGAAGAGTCAATAGGATATGATGCAGACTTTCTTCGAGCAGATGAGAGCTGCAGGAACACAGAACATTGGACCAACTACAGCGACTGCAAATGTGGAACAAGGAACTAGGGTTGCGGAACCCAATGTAGGACAGGATACAGAACCGGAAGGCAATCAACAAGGGCTTGGGGGCAGGCCCGCAGGATCCAACGCAGAAGGACCTTTGGAAGGAGTTCAGCAGGATAGAGCCAACGTTGCGGCTAATGAGCCACATGAAGAATATGTGCCGGAGTTTCCTCGGGAGCATGGGGGGCAACACCTAACAGGCAATGCTGGATTAATGGAAATCATTAGGAAGACTATGCGTGGAGGTTCGACCAATAGAGACTTGGAAGGAGTGAACAGGAGTCCGTTCGCTCGGGAAATCAGGATGGCTCAGAATCCACCTAAGTTCAAGTTACCTAGCGTGGAAGTATATAATGGAAAGGCTGACCCGACTGATCACTTGATGAGATACACTAGACACATGGAAGTGCTGGGGGCATCGGAGGAAGTGATGGCCAGATGTTTCCCTTTATACTTAACAGACCTAGCGGAAATGTGGTTTAGGCAGCTGGAAGAAGGATCTATCAGGACTTGGAGGGAATTGGTGGATAGGTTTTTGGGACAGTTTCGGGTTCATATCAAAAGACCTAAGAACGTGATGACGTTAACATCGGTAAAGCAAAGAACGGATGAATCGCTTAGAGCATTTTTAACTCAATTTAATGCGGCGGTTGCTTCGGTGGATCGGCCGGATCCATCGATGGTTTTGATGGCAGCAGTATCGGGAGTCAGAGAGGATTCAGATTTTAAGGTATCTTTAGTACGAGACCCGCCACTGAATCTCGGGGAATTCTTCCATGAAGCTGAAAGGTTCCTTCGGCAAGAAGACGCATGTATGGATTTAAAGCTAAAGGAGGTGAATGTGACCGGGGGTGGAGGACCATCCGACGGAAGCTCGGATAAAGATAAAGGAAAAAGGAAGTTGGACGAAAACTCTGAAAAAGCTAGGAAGCGATGGAAGGATCCAAGGTTTTCCACATACACAGAATTAAACGAGACACTAGAGCGGATATACATGGAAACTCGGAATCGCCTTCCTTACCGGAGGCCGGCTGGGAGAGAACCATCCGAACGGGAGAGGGCATCAGGAAAGCATTGTCTCTTCCACGATTTGGACGGGCATGATACCAACAGCTGCAGGCACCTAAAGGACATAATTGAGGAGCATGTGAGGAATGGACAGTTGAGGCAGTATGTTGGGGCTCGGAATGCAGCGGTGGAGCAGGAGCAACCACCGCCTACCTCAAACCATGAGGATATGAGGCACAGGAATAATGGTCGATTGGTCATCAATTGATCAGGATAATATGAAATAAGTAACAAACCATTGGCGAGCAACCGAGTCATTTACACATGTATGGGGACGGAGATAGCCCCTAGGCATGCTCTGAGTGATGATAAACCGCAAAGCCATGGTTTGCGAAATCTGTCTTTTGTTTTTGGATTGGACACTTAGTTTTCTGGTTTGGTTTTCGGAGTTTGGATTGAACTCCTGATTTTGCTCATTTCTCTGGTTTTGGCATTCATTCGGATGATTGTTCTCCGTTTTGGATGATGATTTTGATTTTTGGTATGAATTTCTGGTTTTCCGATTTGATTCGGATTTTGGATTGGATTTTTGATTGGATTTTGATTGGATTCTTTTTGGTTTTCGATAAACGGTCGTCAGGTGTGGATTACGCTTGGCAAGGGGTGAGTCTTTTTTGCCTGAACGTGGTAGATTGGCTCATTCAGGTCGTTGAGTATGGACTATGCTCAACAAGGGTCCGGAGCGACCAGGATTCGGCTTAGGACTTAAGCCACGGCATTACTAACGTCCCGGGACACCGGACCACGGTCGTCAGGTGTGGATTGCGCTTGGCAAGAACCCGGAGAGGTTAGCTCAACGTCCAGGGACACTGGACCACGGTCGTCAGGTGTGGATTGCGCTTGGCAAGAACCCGGAGAGGTTAGCTCAACGTCCAGGGACACTGGACCACGGTCGTCAGGTGTGGATTGCGCTTGGCAAGAACTCGGAGAGGTTAGCTCAACGTCCAGGGACACTGGACCACGGACGTCAGGTGTGGATTGCGCTTGGCAAAAGCCCAGAGAGGTTACGGATTTGGATACTGACCCGGAGAGGTCCTGGATTCGGCTATTGGTTGTTGGATAAGGATGGACTAATAACTCAGTCTTCGAGTTTGGATGGGCATGGAATTGGCTAAGGACCTTGGATATCGGATTAGGAAACTATTCAAAACACGCCTTCTTATCACAAGGCATGTTTTGGGGGGCAAATGTTATCCCGCATTTTGTTCAAAGCCGGAATACCAAACAAATCGACAAGAAAGGATTGATATCAGGATTGGAGTTCACTTGGAAACAAGGCTGCAATGGATATCGTCAAAATTTGGCCGAGCTCCGATCAGGACGAAATCGATTGGAGATGATGATGAGGACTAGGAGATGCTACGTTTCAAGTTTCAGGTTAATCGGAGTTTGTATGGAGGAAATATGATCGATACAAGGTAGGGAAAATATGCTGTTTGGATCCATCAAAGTTGAGGTGATGGCAATTTCGAATCCATCTGGTTCGCATCCATCGGATTTGGCGTAGTTCGAATCGATCATTCTCATCATGCCTCGTTTTGAATCCATGGACTTCGCACCAACGTCTTCGTATCCATCGGCAGGAGCTACGTTCGAATCCATCGCCTCCGCATCAATCAAAATGGTAGAGACCTCACACACATCTGGTTCGTATCCATCAAATTGAGTTCCTTCGAATCCATGAAGCTACTCCACATCGTATCCCTTAGGAGGAAGTCCTTCGAATCCATCCAGTTGTAGTGCTTCGAATCTACCCTGTGGAGACAACTTCGAATCGATCAATACTTTCTTTGATCGATTCGAACGAACATCCATTCGAATCGATTCGAAGAAGCATGGCTTCGAATCCATTGAAACCAAGAGGAAGCAGCTGAAACCCAGGCTTCGACCCAGTAAACTCGGAGGAAAAGGAGGATTGACTCGGGAAACACGCACCACGTCTTCACTTGGGCACGCGACACCATCGATTCGACCTAATCGATTCGAAGGAAGATCGATTCGAGGGGAGCTTATCAACCAGAAACATGATCTTGAATCGATCATAACTCGAGATCTACAAGTCCAAAGGCTATGAAATTTTCACTGTAGCTTGAGCACATGTTAAAGAATGTTCTCACCAAATTTCAGCTCGATTGGACGATTTCTTGATCGATTCGAACATAGCTTCGAATCGATCCCAAAGTGAGCCCGAATTTCCAGAAAGCGGGCATGTGGGCCCCCTGACGTACTGGAACTGGTCTTCCTTCAGTTTAGGCGAAATATCAGCCTCCTACACCTATAAATAGAGCCCCTAGTCATTCAGAAAAAGGGTCGGACAATTTTGAGAGCTAAAGAGCGCCCAGACTCTGCCAGATTTACTCTAGATCACCATTGCTGCCTTAGATTCAGACTTAGCTCAGAAAATCAGTTGTAATACAACACATGAAATTGTAATCTTCAAGCATCGATCAATAAAAGATAAAAACTTTGGAGTGGACGTAGGCCGGAGATAGCCGAACCACTATAAATCTCGTGTTTTTGTTCATTATTTCTGGATTGCTGTTTGTTGTTTGTTTGGATTTGAGATTTGTGTTTGAATATTGCTGATTTGTATTCATACACTAGTGCTTTCACAACATTCGGGGTTTGTGACCATTTTTGGCGCAAACAATAGATAGTTCGAACAAAGCCACCAAGACAGTGTCGAACTACTGACTCCAGTAAACGGTAAGCCAAAAGTCGAACAAAACTGCCACTTGTTCTTTCCATCTCAAAATCAAGTCGAAGTCGAAGACAATAAAAACAAACTCGACGCCATAGCAATCGAATTAAAAATGTCAGCGAAACAAAATAATCAAGGTACCAGACTCAACTGAATCAAGTACTCTTTAAGACCAGATAAATAAAACAAGGTATAGTCTGGCATCCAAACCAATTCAGCAATCAAGTAGCAGTTTATCATAACAAGACCAGTGAACCACTGACCAAAATCAACCAAATACTCCAGACCATAAACAAGAAAACTGTAATTACAAGTGTAGATTCAACAATATATGCATACACACATCCTATTGTATATATGCACATATATGAAGTCACACAGAATTAGTCAAACAATTTCAAATTAACAGTTTTATCAAAGCCAGATAACATCATCACACAATCAAAGTTGTGGCAAAGTCAAAGGCAAAGGATCGAACAGTTTCGAACCAAAGCCTTAACAACCGCGAAAATCAAACAGATCAAAATCAATACCGTGACAACTAAATATACGAATTGGACAAAGTCAGAAATCGTCCAAATCATTCAAACAACATCCAATGGCCAAGGACGAATTCAAAGCAACTGTTAAGTTCCAAAGTCAACATAATATCACATGTCGAAAGTAACTATTCCCACAAAATCGACTACGAATAAAAACCAAAGTCAGGTGACAATGAACAAGTCAAAGGCAAGCCAGAAATTCATGAATTTGAACAAGTCATAAATCACAGAATTTTGAACCCTAATTAAACTCGAGACGTGAATTAGATGTGAGTGGGTTACTCACCTTTTTCTCGAAGCAAAGAAGAACTCAATTCCAAACTGCGGCCGAAAGCAAAGATCGAAGAATCGGAATCGAAGCTGTGGCATTACGAAGTCGATCGAATGAAATCGGCAGAAGCCCTAATTTTGGAAGCACGAAATAAAAACGAAGCCGCCATCTTTCTTTCTTTCGAATGTTTAGGGTTTTCCTTTTTTTCGCGAACCAATCAATGAATATGAAAGGGGGACCAGTTAAGATAATTATCACGGCCTTTAAAATGAAAAGGGCCAAATAAATTTTAAGCCCGCATATCCTTAACACTATTACAAAGAATTTCAACTCGACAAAATCCCAAAAGCACTTAACAACTAATTTTAATCATCATACAACGATAATTAATTTTTTATAAAATTTCGGGTTGTTACAGACTCCCCTCCTTATAAAAATTGCGTCCCCGCAATTTTCATAATTAAAGTCGTCTATAACAATTATTTTTCTAACATAAACCGGTTAAGCTAGAAAAATAAAGATCGAGAACACAACACCAAAGAAATCTTTTAATTCCATAAAAGAAATTCACAAATTCTTAACAAAATCTAACTATCAAATAGATAATCAAAAAACAACCAAACTGAATAAATGCAATTATCAACGATATTCAATTATCAATTAGATAATTAGAATACAGAAATCACAAAACAGCAATACCTAATTATCGATACGATAACTAGAAAACAGCAAAATCTAATTATCAGCAAAGATAATTAGAAAACACAAAATCACAAATCGCAAAACTGCATATATCTAGTTATCCAACAAATAACTAGAAAACACGAACTTCATAATCAGCAAACTCTAACTATCAACAGAGATAGATAGGAAACAACAATTCAATAAAATCAGCATACTCTAGAATCAATTAGAGACTAGAAAATCTCATAATCAGCAAAATTAGCAAACATCCAATTATCAAAAACGATAACCAGAAAACATCAAATATCTGAAAATTAAAACGATAATCAGAAATCTCAAATCAACAAATATCTAATTATCAAAAATGATAATAAAAAATCTCAAATATCTAATTATCAAAAACGATAATCAGAAATCTCAAATCAACAAATATCTAATTATCAAAAACGATAATCAGAAAACATCAAATATCTGAATATTAAAACGATAATCAGAAATCTCAAATCAACAAATATCTAACTATCAAAAACGATAATCAGAAATCTCAAATATCTAATTATCAAAAACGATAATCAGAAATCTTAAATCAACAAATATCTAATTATCAAAAACGATAATCAGAAAACATCAAATATCTGAATATTAAAACGATAATCAGAAATCTCAAATCAACAAATATCTAATTATCAAAAACGATAATCAGAAATCTCAAATATCTAATTATCAAAAACGATAATCAGAAATCTCAAATCAACAAATATCTAATTATCAAAAACGATAATCAGAAATCTCAAATATCTAATTATCAAAAACGATAATCAGAAATCTCAAATCAACAAATATCTAATTATCAAAAACGATAATCAGAAATCTCAAATCAACAAATATCTAATTATCAAAAACGATAATCAGAAATCTCAAATCAACAAATATATAATTATCACAAACGATAATCAGAAACAACAAATATCCGATTATCAAAAACGATAATCAGAAACAACAAATATCCGATTATCAAAAACGATAATCAGAAACAACAAATATCTGATTATCAAAAACGATAATCAGAAACAATAAATATCTGATTATCAAAAACGATAATCAGAAACAACAAATATCCGATTATCAAAAACGATAATCAGAAACAACAAATATCCGATTATCAAAAACGATAATCAGAAACAACAAATATCCAATTACCTGCAGATAATTGGAAACAACAAATATCTAGAAATCAATTAAGATAATCTAGAAAATCAACATAAAAGGTTGGATCGATCCCATCAGATGGCGAGTTTTTAGTCCGCCGCACGTGCATCAACAAATGGCCAAAGCCTACCAAGTACTCAACATAATTTTGGCGCCCATCAGATGACCCCGCAGAGTGACCCGAAGGTCTAGTACTGGTATTTGACCCGAAGGTCCATCATATGACCCGAAGGTCCAACATATGACCCGAAGGTCCATCATAGTGGCTCGAAAGCAGACAAAATCATCAAAATCATCAAAACAGCAAATATTTCAATTTACGAGTCCGGAATTAACCGAAATAGCAAACGCACATATCCCATACCACGTGTTTTACTAAATCGTTTGATTCTCTTCATCGTTTCCTTGAAAGTGCAAAATTTGTGTATTTTGTAAAAATACATTTTACATTCTCAAACGGACAAGTCCGGAATTAAGCGAATCAGTAAAAGAAAGGGTTCATAGTCCTCGATTTTGCTGAATCGTTTAAGTCGCTTCCTCATTCTTTTGAAAGCGCAAACTGTAAAAATTTTGAATTTTAAACAAATAACATTTTACGTTCTCAAACGGACAAGTCCGGAATTAAGCGAAACAGTAAAAGTGAGGGTTCATAGTCCTTAATTTTGCTAAAGCGTTTAAATCGCTTCCTCGTTCTTTTGAAAGCGTAAACTGTAAAATTTTAAAACAATTTTCAGAACACGTGATTAGAGCAGCAATATCAGTAACAATTTCGAAAAGGAAATTTTACTTCCCAAAACACTGTAAAATCGAATCTCAAAATCAACATTGCGGAATAACCGCTTGAAAATCCACTTTTAAAATTTGACGGTTACTGAAGTTAAAGCGACAGTAATTTTTAAACGTCAAAATCTCATCAAAATAATTTACATCAAAATGTAATACCAGTGAATTTTCATTCATTAAGATTGTCAACAAAACACCGTGCTTCAAAAATTTAGCATCGATGTAAAAATCCCGTTATAAAAATAACGGCAACAAAATACGTTTAAACCAAACATCGGTTCAACGTTAAATTAATGCAGTAACGTGCAACTCAAATTTGCACGTATACTACAAAATGAACAAAGAAATCATTCGAATGTATCTTCAATGAAGATAATTCAAAACAGCAAAATCTAATTAATATATGATTAGCACAAAAGAAAATCAACAAAAATCTCAACAAAAATCACATAACCGCAGTCGCTTCGAATCCTCAAATCGGATTCAAAATTTTCAAAGAAACAAAATAAACCCAGCTATGTAAACAACAAAAGAAATTTATTTCAATTTCATATTTTGATTTTTAAATCAAAAAGGTTATCAGCTGTACTCAGCGAAGACAGTGTCACTGCTTCCGTTGTGCACTCTGATAAACAGTCACAAATTAATCAATCAACAAAACACAGTCTCACTTTTATTTTTAAATAAAGACATTTAAAAATTTCATCATAATTTCAAAACTTTAGTTTTGACTCAAAACACAACTAAAATATCGACAAATAGTTGTAACACATGTTCCATCTAAGTTATGTTTTATATTATGTCTTTAAACCCCAAGCTCTGATACCAACTGTGACGCCCCACCTCTATGCTCACAATAACAAAGAGTATTAAAAGAAATACTGTCTGTTATTACGAATAATAAGGCTGGATAGGAGCGGCCATCCGTAGTTGGCCTTACACTAGTATTGGTTACCTCGATAGGAGTGATATATATTTTTCATTTTTCATCTCTTATTTGTTTACTCCCATCGACATACCCAATTCCAGTATAAAACGAACTACGATGGTTCATAATAGTTTAGGACAATATATATAATAATAACACAGATACTAAAAATGCGGAACACAGATAACAAAAGTCTCATATATATATATATATATACATATATACATATATAACTTATGTCAGTTACAATACATTTGGCATAATACATATGATACAACTACAACTGTCGACTCTGGAAGTTATATATACAAGTACATTATCGACTAATATACATGAATACATATCAACCTAGATCGGATACACTGACTACTACAAAATGACGACGACTACTTCAAAAGATATGAAAAGACTTCATAGCTCAAGCAGCAACCCAAAGGAGGATATCTACAATCTGTAATAACTCGGTCTGACCCGAGTATTAAATTCAAAAGAAAATAATACACGGGTCAGTCTAATTCAAACTCAGTTATTAATGCACAGAAGCAATAATAATCAAATATCAAGTAGACGACAGTCACAGAAATCTCGTATATCCAACTTCTCGATAAAAGAATCGGATAACGGCAGATATAACACTAAACAGTGTTAAACAAGAAATCAGCAAATCCAAATCATCAACAAGGATAAATAAAGATTATCGATGAAGATAATATGAAAACCCCAGAATTGCCTAAACAGCAATTAACAACAAAATCAAATTATTAAATAAATAATTAGAAACTCATAATCTAATTATCAAATAGATAATTAGACAAATCTCAAATGATTAAATCACACCAAATCAGAATACCATTTCAAACATTGAATTGAACACAAAACAATTCAAACAATTGAAATATCACATAAGGAGTCAATACTGTGTGGCTGCAGTACACGCACGCGTGCACTGCCTCGCCACTACAGTGAAGAAATAGAAACTAGCACAAGGTCAAATCCGAGCGATTAAGCTGGATTCAATGCAATGTACAAATCAATGTACAAGCCATAATACAACAATGTCCAGACCAAATACTATCAATATGGTCGAACAGAGACTCCAAGAACAAAACCAGAGCTAGTGATCAATCAAAATGAAACCAGAGCTCAATGCATATGCACTCAGGTATGCAGTATGACCAGAGCATCAACAAGACCACATGCGAACAGGAAAACCCCAAACTCAACAACATATGCATAGCATGAAGGCATCAAACAAATGGAACCAAACCCAAATTACAGTATCACCAAATCTTGGACAATGGAGTACATAGATACATGAAGTTCAATCAGCGAATGAACATCAAAATGAAAACTGCAAACTGAAACAGCATGTACAAACTAGCATCAAAATACAACAAAGTAACAGTGACCACAAATGTATGGCAAGTTCATCCAAACTGATAAGATGATATGCACATACAAAAAATCAAAGTCGTGCACAGGTCAAAAATCATGGTACAGCTCGACCATAAAACCGCACACCTAAAAATGTGCAAACCCATTAAACTAGGCCTCACAATGAACCATAAACATGCAGATGAACAGCAAAAGATCAGAGACAAAGCGAATCCAACTCACAATAAACTCGACCAAATAACTGCAATTACTAGAGTATCACCAATACATAACAATGGAGAAATGCAGTACCCAGATTACATGAATAAGACTTCCAGACTAAATGAACAAAGTCAAAATCAGTTCCATAATCGAGTGAAGCCAAAGTCACAACACAAAAATCAATTTCAAGCTTTAATAGATAGTTCGAACAAAGCCACCAAGACAGTGTCGAACTACTGACTCCAGTAAACGGTAAGCCAAAAGTCGAACAAAACCGCCACTTGTTCTTTCCATCTCAAAATCAAGTCAAAGTCGAAGACAACGAAAACAAACTCGACGCCATAGCAATCGAATTAAAAATGTCAGCGAAACAAAATAATCAAGGTACCAGACTCAACTGAATCAAGTACTCTTTAAGACCAGATAAATAAAACAAGGTATAGTCTGGCATCCAAACCAATTCAGCAATCAAGTAGCAGTTTATCATAACAAGACCAGTGAACCACTAACCAAAATCAACCAAATACTCCAGACCATAAACAAGAAAACTGTAATTACAAGTGTAGATTAAATAATATATGCATACACACATCCTATTGTATATATGCACATATATGAAGTCACACAGAATTAGTCAAACAATTTCAAATTAACAGTTTTATCAAAGCCAGATAACATCATCACACAATCAAAGTTGTGGCAAAGTCAAAGGCAAAGGATCGAACAGTTTCGAACCAAAGCCTTGACAACCGCGAAAATCAAACAGATCAAAATCAATACCGTGACAACTAAATATACGAATTGGACAAAGTCAGAAATCGTCCAAATCATTCAAACAACATCCAATGGCCAAAGACGAATTCAAAGCAACTGTTAAGTGCCAAAGTCAACATAATATACATGTCGAAAGCAACTATTCCCACAAAATCGACTACGAATAAAAACCAAAGTCAGGTGACAATGAACAAGTCAGAGGCAAGCCAGAAATTCACGAATTTGAACAAGTCATAAATCATAGAATTTTGAACCCTAATTAAACTCGAGACGTGAATTAGATGTAAGTGGGTTACTCACCTTTTTCTCGAAGCAAAGAAGAACTCAATTCCAAACTGCGGTCGAAAGCAAAGATCGAAGAATCAGAATCGAAGTTGTGGCATTACGAAGTCGATCGAATGAAATCGGCAGAAGCCCTAATTTTGGAAGCACGAAATAAAAATGAAGCCGCCATCTTTCTTTCTTTCGAATGTTTAGGGTTTTCCTTTATTTTCGCGAACCAATCAATGAATATGAAAGGGGGACGAGTTAAGATAATTATCACGGCCACAAATTAAAAGGAAAAGGGCCAAATAAATTTTAAGCCCGCATATCCTTAACACTATTACAAAGAATTTAAACTCGACAAAATCCCAAAAGCACTTAACAACTAATTTTAATCATCATACAACGATAATTAATTTTTTGTAAAATTTCGGGTTGTTACACATGCATGCATACATACATACGTACATATAATATTAGATATATTCTTATTTATTCGCATGTTACACCTAATTGATATAGATTAATTAATCAAGAATGTAACATTCTTAATAAAATATGGTTTTATTTAAACAACCAGATTGGATCTAGTATTAAACATTAGATTTTACAGGTCCACCAAGATCCAGTTAGGGAATTTTTTTGAAACCTACCTATTTCACCTGTTACGGAACGAACCGGGTTCTTTCAATGGTATCAGACCCCAAATGATCAAGGTGGTCGAATTAGTCAACATTTAGGGCCAACTAATTATACATATCTATCTAATAAGTGTCTAGAAAAGTACTGTATAGGCTTAGGGTTAAATAATCAAGTATTCTTCCGTCCCTAGCTACTGGCGTAGCCCAATAGGTAGAGTAAGTACATAAGATTGGCCAAAATGTATGCCCTAGAGTTTTTTGGGGTTTGGGCTGATTTTAAAACTTTTGTTTGAAAATTTAAAATATATCTAAATTTGAAAATTAAGTTTAAAATATAAAATGAAATGTTATAATAGTTATAAAGTATATTTCAATATGGTTTTGAAAATAAATTTAATAGTTTCGATTTTTTTAAATATTTAATTAATCAGATCAAATAATTAATTAACGGTTAATTAATTAAAATAAACATACATAATGATATACATACATATATTTGTCTGAAATTCTCTAAAGTAAATTATAAATAATTTACTTTAGAGTTATTAAAAATATTTTAGTTACATGAATAATTTGTTTGATGTTAATTAAACTTAACATATATATAGTGATATATGCATATAGGTATAATTATTATAGCCATATATTTATCTTAAATTTGTTTAAAATAAATAATAATAAGTTTCAATCTAATTTAATTTTTTAAATTAATTTTTTAATTAAATAAAAGAATTTATAAAATTAATTAATTAAAAGTTATTTAACCAATATAGATATATCTATTGATATGTATATATAAACAAACTATAAATGTTATAATGGGTTATTTACCTTAAATACTTTAAAATAAATACTATAAAATTTCTAAATTTTTAATAAAATTTAATTAAAATGGTTAATTAAATAAAATTAAAATTTAATTAAATATGATTTACTTAATAAAGATACATGTCTATAATATATAAGTTAATTAAATTATGACAGTTATAAGTAAATTAAACTTATATATATATAAAAACACGATGAAAGTGGAACTGAAATAAACACAAAATATAATGATCAAATAGGTGAGTATATTGGAAATGGTTCTGAATGTATCTTAAATGAATAGAGATTCAATCTCAAAATTCACTCCTCCTTATGATACATAATGATGTATCGGACTTTGTTGGACAGAGTACGATTAATTATGAGTGAAGTTGAGTTAACTTCTTTCTATAAGGTCATGTACTTAAGAATAGTGCACAAGGTCAAAATTAATTTCACTTAAATAATAGTTTGCAAAATCATACAAGATAAGGGTTTATAAGAAACCCCGACATATCCTAGGCCAAGGAGTTGGTAGGTTGTGCGAGTCGAAAGACTACATGTAATAATTGTTTATGAGGGATCTTGTACGAATTGCCCCAAAAGAAGTTTGGGAACGACTACCATTGGATGACTAATTTATGTTTTGAACATAAGTATTATAAACTAAAACTAAATCATAAAGTGTTTACGTTGCATAGAGAAACAACTTTTGTTTCAAGAAATGCCAGCTTTATAGCCAAAGAATTT
The DNA here is from genome assembly GCA_030737815.1 of Allium fistulosum. NCBI lineage: Eukaryota > Viridiplantae > Streptophyta > Magnoliopsida > Asparagales > Amaryllidaceae > Allium > Allium fistulosum. Next base: position 1,038,790,303 of record CM060902.1, on the reverse strand, counting down.
CTCCAAGAAATTATTAGTACTCAAATGGATTTGGATACGATCCAAAGGTAAAAGTGATTTCGTTGGATGAAATGAAATTAATCTGACCTAAATGAACACATCGCGTTAGTGTCTAATAAGCATTCTCATACATTGAAGAGAAACTATGAGTTTCTTATACATTTCGAAAATAGGTAATCCTCGGTTGTCAATTAAGCCATTAAGAGTACTGGATCTATGATATCGTATGATGCAAAAATCCAAAGTACGTTATCAAAAGGTGATTTTGGTTATTTTACCCGAAGAGATATGATACATCAGCCACGAATGGGTCTTCAAGAGTAAGACAAATGCAGATGAAATATAATGAGCAACATTAATAAGAATAACATCATAAATTTCAATTGTTGAAATTGGTGTAATAGATTCGTTATTCAACAGTCTCAAAATGGAATCTGTTCCAAACATATATGCCATGGTTCCTTACTTCGACAGGGTGCAAATATCTAAATTTCGCCCGTGTAGATACTTTTTTGGACCCATTGCCAATACTAAGTAGCAGTCAAAAATTACTCACAAAATTATTGTTTGGTACGAATTTGTGTTTGGCATATATGTTTTGAAATGGAAAATATAAATTTTGATTTAGAATGGACAGTTCGCACATAACAACCAAAGTGTCTTGAAGTCAGTTGGAGCGATATTGAGTTTGTGGGTTTTAGGAAATGATCCAAGAGATGATACGAAAGTATCATTTTATAAGCATTAGAATTGAATAAGTATTTTGATAGAAATATTGAACAGTTTGATTTTCAGTCAAAATGCAGAGGAAGCATGTGCCCGTAAGAAATAACCACTAAAAGATATATAGATATTTTAGAGTATAAGTAAACAACATACTACTGATTGTTAATTATGTACTTATGTTAAAATCGGTAATAGTTTGATTGTTTAATACTCGATATTGTATTTTTAAATTATATATTTTATAATAGGTTTAAAGGATACTGGGGATGTCCCAAACGATATGCAAAGACACCATATTAAAATGTTTAATATGGAACATGTAAGATTGATTCCTTATGTATTGAGAATAGAAAATATCATACATGTTGTGTTGTCTACAACATCGTAATTTTTTTATGTTTTTGATGCATAAAGCAAATACCACATCTAAATTGAGATCACTAAATATTAGTTTAGAGGTTAGAATGCATCAGAACTGTCGGATTTAAGTCGGTTTAAAATAATAAAATTCGGGCCATTGGCCCCTCACGAAACCCTATCTGCCACATGTTTACTGGTCAACCGCTCCTCCCTAGGCGGTTGACTGATAAGGGTTGACCAGCACAAAGGAGGTAGCCGATCGGTCCTTTTATATTTAGAACAATATAATTATTGTGTTAATTGCCATATATAGTACCTATTTTATTTTACGTTAACATTTATTTTAACGTTTCCTTAAACCCCAAGATTTCTAATCATTGTTAAAATATTTATTAGCATTTTAAATTTCAAATGTTAACATAAATTAAAATTTTAAATTAAATTCACTTTGAATTATTTTGAATTTGAAAACTTCAAACGTGAATAAATTTTCCGTTCGAGCTCTGACTACAAAACTTCAAATGTGAATAACTTTTCCATTCGAGCTCCGATTACAAAACTTTATATATGAAAGTTGATCAGAAAATCACCATAAATGCAGTGGTGTAACTTTCGTGGTCAAATTTCGACATTTACAAAATTTCCAATTTTAACCTTGTTATTAATTAATTAATTTCCTATTAATTCTTATGGGGAATTTCACTAGTCTTTATTACTCGAACATATCTCAAATCTATCTATGGATTCCAGCATATTGAACTGATCTCAAATATCTACATAGATTCTAGCATCTCGAACTATTCATGAATCTCTTTATGGATTCTACCATAAGTCCTTTGATGAATGCTAATGTTGTCCTCTCTCTTGGAGTCATCCTTAAGATAGATAGTACAACACGATAGCATCATTCGAAATGTTAACGCTAACATCCCTATTGGACTTAACCTTAGGATAGATAGTGCAACTCTATAACATTCTTCTTTACAACCGCTTCCACGACATAGAGCACGTATATCAGTTTTGAAGTGGTTACGGTTTTGAGTCATCTTATATAGTACACTCCCCCGCTTAACGGATGCTTCAAAGCCAACTGATAGTTTTTGAGTTAACTCAGGTTCTTTTATAAATAAACAGATAATGCATAAGGGTGGAGGCTATCTCCTGTTCGAACGGATTTCCTTATCGTTTGTCCTAGAAGGTAAAGACAAATTTATATGTAGGGTATAGCATCATCGAGGATAAACGTACCGTATAATTTTCGTATTTCTTCTAGATATTTCCTAGCTTAATTTTGGTCTGATTCAATAACGATGAGAACGATCGTATATGGAAACCAAGTCTTGTATACTTATTACTTTTCCGACCTTCTCAACTTACACTATCCCTCGATCAAGAATGAAGCCGGTAAGTTAGAGAACTATTTGCTTCTAAGCCCTACTCGAACATCATTCTTAACTCTCACATATAGTACAAGCCTACTTTGTCAGCTTTTAATGCTAAGTACATGACTAACTACTATCCTTAGACAAGTAAACACACAAAAGCACGATTAAGTTACGCAAAGCATGATAAATTCACACAAGCGACTTATAATCCTCTTTTATTAAATAATAATTCTTTTATCATTTAAACTTCTTTTATCAAATAATATTTTCTAAGCAAGCTAATGGTATATAGGAGTCCTCTCCGGTGGATCTCGAATACATACATTCTATAAGCAAGAGACGATTCAAAAAAATGAGTCCTCCCTAGGAGATCTCAAACCATACGAATATGCAATGCTTTTGTTCACTTATTTTTTTCTACTTGTACATATATATGTATATATATAACTAAAATACCTATATAAAAGATATATACATGTATTTTGCTATTTCACTATTCGTTTGTACTCTTCTCGATACTTTAAAATACATTCATATACTTATATCAAAGGTATAAGAATATTCAAAAATCACTTAACAAGATTTTCCACTTTAAAAGTATAAACAAAAGGATTAAAAACAAATGTTACCAAAACATTGTTTACTATAAACCCAAAACCATTTCATATTTTACCTTATCCTTAAAAATATTCTTTTTAAAGATCTAATTACATTCATAAGTATATTCAAATGGGTTAAAAACAAATGTTACTAAAACATTGTTTACTATAAACCCAAAACCATTGTATACTTGTCATTATCTTTAAAAATTCTTTTTAAAGATCTAAGTATACCTATTAATAAGATAATCTACTTTTACATAACTTTACAAAACAATTCATTTATAACTAAATGTTATTACCAAAACCACTTATCTTTTTATAAAATACTTTGCATACTTTTCCTAAACTTATATATATAAATACTTTTAAAATACTTATAAATACATTTTAAATATCCATGCAAAATATTACTTCAAAATAACAAATTAAATCTAACAAAACTTATAATAAACATGTTTTGTATTTAAAAAGTCTTTACTTTAAATTTCATAAATAATTAATAAAAACATATTTAGACTTGAAATGCTTTCAAAATACTCTAATATATGTTAAATATATGTTATTAAACCTCTCTAAAAAGATTCTAGAAAAATACTTTATTTAATATCATTTAAAAACTATTAAAGTCTCAAACAACAAACAATAGTATTTAATAAGAGTGCTGCCAAAAGTTTAGAAACATCCAGAAAGTGTTGTAGTTGGAAAATAATGCAGTTTCCTAAAAGTGTTGCAGTTGGAAAATAATGCAGTTTCCTGTTTTTCCCACAAAATCTGTTTTAAAGGCCTAAATGTTTGGCTAGTTTTCAACTAGTTAACAATCAGCTTAAAATCCAATTTTTTTACAGTAAGCACTTAATTTATGCTATTTAATAATAATACAAAGAAACCCCTAAGGATATCTTCTGAAATCATATTAAAAATTCCCAAAAACAAGCTATTCAAAGTGCTTATACAATAACCATTTTGCTATAACTTTTGCCACTTTGTTAAACCAGTTTCAAAATGATTTAAACTTTTATTTTTCTAAATACTACACATACAGTTCCTATTAAAACAGCAAAAGAATCCCGTAAGGATGTCTTTCAAAATATTATTAAAAATTGCTCAACACAAGGCATTCTTTTTGCTATAACATTTGCAATGTTGTTCTAAAGTTCTATAACTTTTCAAACCACTTCCTCGCTGTCCCATACACTACTACAAGTGTAGAGCACAACCAAAATATATACTTTCATAGTATATTCACATATAACCATCTTAAGCTAGTTAAATACAAGAGTTTTCGAAGTGCACTTATAGCAACTATTCTCGCTTCAACACTCTCAAAAACACTTCAATGTCACACACAACCAACCCAAACATGTAAACACAAAGTGAAGGCCTCGTTCCATGTTGTGGAGGGTAAAAAGGTGATAATATACAATATAGAGTTGTCAATTGCTTTTAAAAGTAAGTATGGTATGAAGTTATAACTTCATTTGTTTAATACTTTACATTATATTCAAGCACACATGTATACTCAATATATACTATCAAAAGTTGAGCAAACCCACCACAAACCAAGCTTACAACCAAGCACAAGCAAATAAGAACTGAAGACACTTCCTACCATCACCAACTTTCCAAAGATCCAACCTCTATGTAACGACCCGTAATTTTCGATAATTAAAAATAGTTAATTTAATAAGGTTGGGTGATTTAATGTTGGAAGAAATAAAAATTTATGATTTAATAATAAGAATATACTAGAATGAAATGAAATAGTATTTATTTAAGGTATTGATAACTGCTTTAATTGTAATTCCAATTAATTAAAATGATTAAAAGTGTTATAATTGGTTTACAGAGTGTAAATTAATTGTAATAAGGTGTGTATTAATTGATAATTGGATGAAAAGAGCAATTGATAATTTAAATTTTGATTAATTATAAAAAAATGTGTAATAAATGAAAATTGAATAAAACTAGTGTAACGAGAGTTGTTGTAACATTTGCTTGTAAATAATAAACTTATAAATGTTATTAAATGTAGAAATGGTGACAATTGTTATTTGTTACCTATTTGTTTAACTTGTTGATTCAAATTAGAAATAAATTGCAATAAATGAAATTAAATATAGCGTTAAAATGAATTAAGATAATGACTGTAGAATATCAATGTAATAAGTTAGAAACCAATGTGAAATGTATACATAGAGCCATGAATGATGTAATATAAAGATTTAAATCAAGTTTGATCAAATTGTTAGAATTTAAATTATAGTAATTGGATTTATTGCAATTAAATGTTATAAAATATTATGTTAATGAAGATTAAGATGATAACTGTAGACTTTTAGTGTAATAAGATATAAGCAAATGTTAGTTATATCTATGAGGTGACAATTGATTGAATAACAAGATGAAAAGGCAAATAAATGGATTTATTGGAATTTAAAGTGATAATTATTGTATTTATTTCAATTGAAATTAAACACTGTAATTAGTAAAAATAATTGACATTGAAATTATATGTAAACTTGTTTTAAATTATTATAAATGTCTAAGTAATCAAAAATGATGAAATTTGTTAGTTTATAAATATTGAATTAAAAAGTGATTAATTGAATTAATAATAATTCATTTAATTAATGTGGAAATAGCCATTTTGGCAGCTGTCTCGGATTTCGACAAAACCAGTTTCATCGGATCCGCAATGGTGAATTATTATAAGATTTCAAGTTTCGTAGCGATCGGACTTGTCGTTTAATCGTACGGACTCGGAACGCCTAGAAATCAATTTAATTGAAATAAAATTGAAATAAGCCGATTTTAAGCTAACTTCTTCATACGATGGAATTAGGACTTGAAACCTCTTCCATTGAGTTTAAAAATATCAAAAACATCTATTTTGATATATGGGATGACCTGCTTTCGTTCCAAAAGCAGAACGGGGGTCGTATTTGTCGTTTCAAATCAATTCAGGTATTATTTATATTTCTTATCGGGCTTTGTTGGTATATATAGTTCTATCCAAACCCTAGCAACCTTTTTATTTCTCATTACTGTACATACAATTTCATCTGTCTACTCCTCCTCAATGGCAGAAACAGATTCAATCTCAAAACCCTGTTCAAATTTCAAACTCAATTTCAAAATCAAACTCCTCCAAACCCTATCAAATTATATATTAATTCGAAGCTCTCGACGATCGTAATGCACTGATGTGATTCGTTTTTCAATCGGATTCACCGTTTGTCCAGAAATCGAGGTTGAACCACAGCCGTTCATGTTAGGATTTTGACGATCCAACGGTGGATCGTCACCCGATCGATGATCGGGGAGTGGCGTTGGGAAGAGGGCGTGGAGGAGGCCTTGTAATGGTGTTCGCTGGTCGTATGGGGGTCGAAATTTGCCGTGGTGGCTTCAAGAATGGCGGCGGCGGCGTTGAGCGTGGGGGTGGCCGGAGCGGCGCGCGCGGCCATGGCATGGTCGGCCGGAGGCGCTCGACGCGATGGTACCGCTGATTGGGGTGAAGATGACGCAGGCAACATCGGCATTCATGGATATTGCGGGTGGCTGCTTCGTGATCAAGCGAGGAACGATTAGGGTTTCAACGTGAGAGCGGAAGGTATGACATGTTACTTTATTATTTTATTTTATTTAAGTTAATTCAAACTTTAAAATCTTCTAACGATCATAACTGTTGCATACGAACTCGGATTTGGGCGCGGTTTGTTCTGCTAGAATCGTATCGGAATTCCGGACATTTTGATACTAGTTTGGACGAATTCTGAGACTGTTCAAATTTTGGGCTATTTTGGATTTCAAATCTATTTGAAATCAAAAGGTGAGTGTTTTGACCCACTCACAACTACTAGATTTTCTTATGTTAGTTAAATTAAATTTATGGTGTGATTAGAAATAAATTGATTGATGTTTGGTGTGTTAAAATTGTCATTCTAGTTAAATTTGACTTTATTGCATTTAATCATCGTTTAATTTAATATTGAACTTAATTGTCAATTTAATACCTGTTAATGATAATTAGTTATCTATTGATGTTTATTGGTTGATTTGGATGATGTTTGTGATGGATTGTGATTTGTTGATATTGGATGACTGGATGCTGTATTTTTATTTTGTTATAACACTGCAAGTTCCTTATGGGTTGAAATGATACATACCCGAACGATCTATAGATTAGGAAAAAAATCATTATGGGTTGAAATGATAGACTCGAGCGATTTTATGGATTTTTATTTAATTCGGGATTGTGGTTTTAAATGATATATAACCGTAAAATTTTAAATTGCGGATTGAAATTATAAATATCCGTATCACTTGACCATAGGGTAGAAAATTATATACGGACACCGGATTGGTTAAATTAAATGATTTTTATTTCTTTAAATTTGACTTCAGTTAAATGGCATTTTGAAATAGAAATTAATTTATATAAACTGAATTATTTTCGATAATCCAAGCATTAATTGCTGAAATTGGAATTGATTTAATGAATTGTTCTTTAAATTGGAATTTCAAAGTTGAAGTGTCAAATATAATTGTATTTATCAAAATTGAGTTATTGAAAATGTTTGGATATAACTTTGAAATCTATTTTAAACTAATTTAAACTATTTTAATTAATCTAAACTATTTTAATCAATTTAAACTATTTTAATTTATTTTAATATATTATAACCTATTTAATCCAATTTAATCAATTTTTCCTATTTTAAACTAATTAAATTTATTTAATCTATTTTAAATCTATTTAATATAATTTAAATCTATTTAATCTATTTAATATAATTTAAATCTATTTATTCTATTTTAAATCTATATAAATCATTTTAAATCTAATTAAATCAAAAATAACTATCTTTAAACTATTTTTCTATTGAAACTATTTAAATCTATTTAAACTATTTTTAAACTATTAAAACTATTTATGACTATCTAAACTATTTTCTAAAATCTCAAACTATGTAAAGTTGAAGTATTTATATTTAAATCCTTGATGATGATACAACCTAAGTTGGAATTTGGAATTGATACCTTTATATGAAATGACATATTCAAGTAAATATGATGATTTTGGAACGAGGATTTAATTAACCTATCTTATCGATATATTCAAAAAGTGAATATGATTTTAGAAGTGAATGTGATTTTGAAAAGGAATATGGTTTCGAAAGTGATGTGGTTTGAAATTGAATATGATTATTTGATATCAATTGTTAATTGACTTTTTAAAATGTAAAAGAACCATCCGGTGTGAAATAAGCATTTGGTTGTTAAAGAGACTGGGATCAAATATTGTCATACTCTCTGCCAATACCGAAAACCACTTTAACAACTGTGTACATGGTGGAGATTCCAGAAACGAAGTAGAATGGTTTGGTGAACGATTCTGTATGAGGTATTTACGTGACCCTGACTCCCGTGAATCAGCTTGATGTGGCTAAAACAAGAGCTATACCGGGCCAAGTGAGGTCATTCTTCCTATCGGGCACATTTCTTCGATACTATATTCTGACTTTGTGATTGATTTGGTGGCCACCGCTTGATTTTTATTATGGGAGTGTGTCCGAGGTGGGCGATAGTAGCTGATATGTGTTACCACCAGTCTGGGAGTGCAATTGGTATATCTATCCGGGGCATTGCCTCGCGTGCCTTATCGCACCTTCTACGAGTTTGTTCTATACCATACCTATGGAGTGCCCTTTGGGTAAACCTCACGGAGGAGCATAAGGTACTGTATAGACTATGGGAATATATAAAATGTGTTAAGGGGGATATGGGTAATGCCTTAACGCTATTTTAATACTTTACATTACTGTAGACATATTATAATAGCGTATTGTACTGCATAGTAGATAGTTTAACGGATCCTTAGGAGATGTAAATCTCAAACATCTCTTAAGTTATTACACTCACATTAGAAACTGGATAGGAGATGTCAAACCCTATAAACATCTCTAATGTCGTTACACTCATATTTATTTACTGTTGATTTAACTTACATAAGATCTTTTAGTTCTGACTCGAGTGTTTTGTCTTTTCAATTCGCTCGGGTCAGTCTGAACTTTGCAGTTTATCGAAGACTGCTTCTGGAGGATGAAGACGAAGATTTTATACCATTATTACTTATTATATGTATTCCACTGTATCATGTGGTTCCGCTGCATTTATTTATTATCTATTCTTGTTGTATGTAACTCTGATCTGTATTATAAAAGTTTAATCAATGTTATTTGTAAACAGCTTCATGAACTGTTTATTTAATTATTATATTTTATCATTCCGCTGCGAGATTCTGTATTTGTTTTTTTTTCTTTCTCTGCTTTTTCTTACTTACCCAATAATAATCTGCCCTTTTGAATGGTTTGAGTTTGACGCGTGTGTCTGCTTAAAACGTCCAAAAAGGCAGGTTGTTACACTTTAGCCTTAAAATAGCTCTCGGCCACCTCCATCTCCTTTATATTGCTCACAGCCTCAACAAGGTACCCAATTTTTATCAAATTCCTTCAAATTTGTGATGATTTTCCTAGCCCTTAGGTTGTTCTAAGACCTTTTCCAAAGTTTGAGAGGAATTGGAGATCATTTGCATTGATTTGATAAGACTGAAGAGGATGAAAACTAACATTTTTGCTCATAACTTGGGCAAAATAATTTTTGAATCTAAGAGTATGTTATGTGGATTTAATAAGAGGAAAAATTACCCCCTATGTGCCTTAGTGGCCGGCCAAACAACCCCCCTCATGTGTTTACTTTCCACCACACTTGTCTAAAGTTTCTTCTCACCTTCCAAAATATCTTCCCCCTTAATCCATTTGCATCTTACACTAATCACGTTTAGTTAGCCATAACAAATAATATTTTTAATATACTAATTAATTACATATTAATATATTAGGCTTGCCCAAAAAGTTTGAACAACTTTTATCGAGCAAAAAGCTGTTTATCGATAAAACAATTTTCGGTCATATTATCAATATTTCTTCGAAGTATTTATTTTTGTGAACAATTTTCAAAACAAGTTTACCATCACTAGTTATTAATTAAAAGGAAGTTAACAAGGTTATAAAATCACTTTTACCACATTAAATCGAAGATTCAAATGTTTAAATAATTCAGATATTTAAATACGAAGTGTTCGAAATTTCGAGTCGTTACAGAATCACACAATCGAAACGTTGAATATTCTTTTTTACCACTTAATTTAATTAATTTATAAATTATTTTAAATTAATTAATATTTATGAACTATTAATTATAAAAAAATTAATTGATGTTTATTGAGCAATATTAAATAAAGTATTTATAATAGTGATAAATATACCAATCGATATATGATATCGGTATGCATTTAAATAAGATTTAAAATTGCATTGAATTTTGTTCAGACAGACTTGGACCAAATTTGAGATCCATACGGCATGATTTTTTCAAAAGTAGATGGCATGGTTTGGGCAGCTATATGATGGCAATTAGATAGGATTTTGAATGGATAAATGAGTGGAATTGGTAAGAGAGAGATATTACAATGTGATCCACTTTTCTCTCTCTTGACTTCCTATTTATAAGCCACCTTTTACACCATTTCTTTTTACACTTATTGTTCTCCTTCCTCCCTAAACTCAATAAATCCAAGTACAAAACTCTTCTATTCGATCATTGGTGGTAAGGCAGTTTGAGAGCTAACAACTTCTGATTTGTAAACGGACTCAAGGGGATCAATTCAACATTTCAACGTGTATGCAATGGTTTTGTTGAAAGGTAATTCTCTATTTTATTTTGTTATATTATATTTATATATTGTTTATATAATAGGATGTAAGATTATAATGAATCTTGCATATCGAAATATTATCACAAATTGGTTATTGTATATATTATTATACATATAATTATTTTGTATGCTTGCTTATTAGATGCTCACAGCCTGTAAAAATTTTAAAGTTTCGTTTTTATATATATAAATAATATTATTAAACGATTTAATTAATCAAAATCCATATTTAAAGGATTAATGTTATATATCATATGTTTTAAACTACAAAAAAAAATTGTTCATGTATAATATGTATTCGACGGTAATTTTTTTATTTTGAATAACTATGTTTAATTATTTATTTAACCTAAATTTTTTTATGTAATTTAAAATACTTGTACACACACACACATATTACAAACACTAAAATTTGGCATAAAAATATTACATAACATATATTATACAAAAAAACTTTCGAAAATAATATTTTTATATTTTAATTTTAATATTTACATGATTTTTTAATTTTAAAATGTATTAAAATCAAAATCAAAAAGAAATAAATAAAAAAGAATATGTGTGTATATATGTGTGCGCGCGCGCGAGCACGTGCGTGTGTGTTTGGCCGAGAATAAGGATTTGCAGAAACATAATTTAAAAAAAAATTATATTATTTATATAAATATATGTAAATATATAAAATTAATTAAAATTAAATTAATTATTATTTAAATAATTTTTTTACAGCTTTCATATTGCATATATTTATACACATATGTATATGTTAAAATTATTTTATAAACTAATATTTAATTAATTTAATGATTTAATTATATATACACACACATATATTCACATACACATACATATATATATAAATTATACAAATGTTTTATATATAAATTGTATACAACTAACATTTAATATATGTATTTATATTTATATTATATATTTACTTATATGTATATTATATATATGTTATTATGATGTAAACATATACACACTCAGACAGTAAATCTAATACAAGAGAGGCTAACATGTCCATTGCGGTGTAAATCTCAGCATCTATACATGCGCATGTCAAACCATGTACACATTATTCTATTGCATATGCACATACACACATATGTGTATATGATACACATATTCTTTATAATACAAACTATATAATAAATAAAATACAGTTTATAAACTACATAAATATTAATTTTTTTAAAGATAAAATTTAGAAAATTCTAAATAAATTTAGACTATATAGGCCCAACAATATCCAAATGGAATAATTTTTTTGAAGTTTACCCATTTACTCTACTACGGGCTGGCCCATTCCAACAATAGTATTAGAGCCCAATAGATTATACGGTCTAATTAGTCATATTAGGGCTAACAAATTAAGCTTACAACCCAGTTAGTAGCGTGTTTAAGAAAGGTAGTGTCTAGGTTGGATTATTGGGTAATCAAGTACTCTGTCTACCTGGCTACTGGCCTAGCGCGAACAGTTATGTAAGGCCAAAGGTTGTCCTAAATAGAAAAGGTCCAATTTGAATCGGGCACTGGGCTAGTTTCAAAATTATTTGAAACTAAAATAAAAGTTTTAAAAGTTAAATTTAAAATAAGAAAAATATTATAATACAGATTTTCAAATTGTTTTGAAAACTGAAATAATAGTTTCAAATTAAAAGTTAAATTTAAAATAAAACATAAATTATAAAAGTTATAATATAATTTTTCAAAATGTTTGAAAATGTTATAAAATTAATTTTGAAATTATTATTAATAAGATTAATAAAATTAATTAAAATTAATTAAATAAGTTAATTAGTTAAAAATATATATATGTATAATATATATAATGATATATTTTATGTTATCTTGAATTGTTTAAGACATTATGAGTATACATGTGTGTATAAAAGAATTTTCAGAATTAATAAAATTTAATTAAAATTATTTAATTAAATAAATTATTTAAAAGTTAATTAATAAATTCAAATACATATGTAGATGATATATGTGTATTACTGTAAAGATTATAATATATAAATATTCAAGTTATAATTGAATAACATAATAATTAATTAAAGTATTAATTAATTGAATTAATTAAATAATATTTAACTAATATAATGTTATATATAAAATAGTATATAAGTTAAGCAAAGTATAAAAGTTATATAATAATAAACTTATATAATATAAATGTATAAACTAAAGGTGGAACGGTAAGAAACCTAATTAGACTTAAGGTATAAATACATATGTATAGTACGTATACCATGATTTCTGATGCGTTTGATACTTGAAACACAAGGGCATTTCATAAGAAATACATTATTCCATAAGTCGATATTACTCAATATAATATATTGAAGATTGTGATCTTTAATATAAAGTTGTCCTCTATTGTTTATACATTAATAAATTAACTATGTACTCTCTAGTTATTGAGCTCTCCTCATGCTAGAGATGATATATATAGTATTATTAATGTAGAGACTAGAAAAGGTAAGATACTTACACATATTTGTTGAGATTTCCTCATGGTATGTATAGTATACTTAGGTCGTCATGAAATGGTGGGTACAAATGAATAATCTCTTTTTACTTGTTAAGCTTTCCTCAAGGTAAATGTAACAACCCGCAAATCCGTACCCCTTGAGTCGACAATATTCTCCAACAATTTAAATCAAGGTGGACGGAAATACGATTCATTGGGGTAAAGAAGAAAGAGGTAGAAGAAGAAAATAGTAAATAACATCAGAATCTCACAATCGCAGCGGAACAAAATATAATATATAACAATAGATTTTTATACAAAAGAGTCTGTAACTGTTTAATACTTACAATCATCAGAGTACACAATCATTAACTCAAGTCTGGACAGTTATAACAACTTGTCCTTACACAGCGGAAATACAAATCTACGGAAATACGCCTCGTTATTCAGCAACCGCCACACAGCCGAGATCAAAGGGACTCTAGACAGGGATGACCTTACCCTAATTGGGTGCTACCCACTTAGCCTTGCTGCACCTCCCCTGTTTTAGCCATTCCCGGTTGATGAGGCTTTAGGCTAAGCGTTACCTTTTAAGACCGAATTTCACTAAGAATGCTCATCGTCCTCCAATGACGATGGGCTGATAGCATTTGTCCATACAAGTTGTCCAGGGTCTCGACAAACCGAATCACCGTCTTCATCATCTTCACGGTATTCATTCGCTACGTTCAAACCGGATCGAAGTGGTTCTCGGATAATTAAATCTGATCCCGGTCTCTTCGAAACGATCAGCGCATTGGCCAATATTGATAGTCGGTTATTTAACTATCAAATTAAACAATCATTCAACCAATTATTTTATTTCCACTGAAAAACCCCAAGTCTTATTAAATTTAGATTTTAAATAAATTAAATCACTTTATCCCAAAAATATACACTTAAAACATTTAAGTACAAAACTACTTATATTCTTTATTCAAAATATTACTTATGAAATTCTAAAATAATTCTCTAAGTAGAACTTAGCCAAAAACTACTTTTTAAAATAAAACTATTGTATAAAGTATAAATATTTAATAATTATCTTTTAAATCATAATACTAATTTAACCTTTAAAATAATTGCTACTAAAATTAACTTAATTAATATTTACTTTTAAAATTTTTTAAAACAACTAAATAATAAACTTTTCTAAAACATTCCTTTAAAACATCTTTAAAACTTCTAATTTATACTTAAAAATATTCTTTGAAAATATACTTAGCTTTTCAGTAAAATACCCTTTCCACTCCAATAAAACCGGTCTAACCATTTTAAATCCTTCTCGATTTATCTCCAATTTAATTTACGTCCCAAATCCCGTAAATTTTCTTTCCCATACTTTTAAAAATAAAACTCTATTTTATTTTTTTTAAACGATTTACTCATCCCCTTATAAATCTCCACCGTGGATTTATAATTCCAAATTATCCACTGATAATTACTTCACTTTATAAAACTTCGTTTATAAATTCCATAGTCCCATTTTCCCTTTAATCACTGTTTCAAAAACACTTAATCGATTCTCAAATCAATTTCCTGAATTAATTCCATTTTGAAATTTATTTCTTGATTTATCCAAATTTATTCCAAAGTCCATTTATCCCAGATTCACTCCTTTATTATGATTTAAAACCTTATTTAAATCTGAAATATCAATTTCACACTTATTTCAAAATTCCCCTTTTTATTTCTCCCAAACCATTTTAAATCCTGAATTTAAAATAAATCCTTTAATTCTTAAACAATATCGTTTAAGTCCTCAAAACTCTTTTATTCCCGTTTTGTTCAAAATCTCTTTTTTTCCATACTCGGAATTTATTTAATAGGACTTTAAAATCAAACCCTTTACCTTTTTCCCAAATTCACTCTTTTTAATTTATCCACTTCGCTATAATATTTTGCTTAAATTTTTCTTTTTATTTTCCTTCAAAAATCCAATCTTTTTATTTTTGATATCTTAAAATACCAAAATATATTCGGCCCAACCATAGCATTCAATAATTTCAATTTACACTATAATCTATCACAGATTATCAAATAATCATATCACTGAATATGAGAATAAATTTCAATATTTTTGAGGAATCCAGTTGGATCCCTCCAACCTGTTTCCCTGCATCCACAGATGTTAGCACAATATAAAAATACCAATCCCACTTCGAGGGGGATATCGCGGTATAAAGGGTCATCCGCTATTATGCGGGGTGCATAGGGTCTCATCTGCTATATAATGCGGGAATACTAATCACTCCAATATATATATATATATATTATACAATACCACATCCAGACTGATAATAATAATCACATTCAATCAATCATCCAATAATTAAATTTTAACTAATTAAATTAACCGGTAATCCAATTTGAGTGAGATTAACTCATCTTTGATTTTTAATTTGCAGTCTGATCTAAACCGGCTTGTCTCACCATGATTTTAGACCTTGTATAAACATTATACGGTTTATTAACATTTTCAATAGTCGAACAATCAATTACCTTTATTAATTTAATTTAACTAATAATTTAATTTTAAATTAATTTTCCTATGATAAATAATTTTTTTAGCGACTAAAATAATTAAATAAGCTAATTGAACAAGTTAATCACCTCAATCCATTATTTTAAAATAAACTGGTAAGTGAACATATGTATGTATATTTTTATATGGATATATTCATATTTATATATTTTTCTTTTACTATAAATAACAAAAACAGTAGTTACCTTTACTATAAAAATTTTTCTTCTTTAATATACATATTTGTAAAAATCTGGTTTTAAAATTCCTTTCTCTGAATATATACATATATATATAATTTAATTTAATTTGAAAAAATGAAGAATAAAAGATAAACTACATATATACCTCACCGCCCCCGACCCTTTCAAGCTCGCTCGAACAACCCAAAATCGATAGCAGCCGATTGATTCAAGGCAAAAAGGGGTTTCTTCTCTTCTAGCACGCTCTCGCTCACACATGCTCAACACCACGTAGGCCAATGCCTGCCGCCGAACTCGCGACTTCGACCACGACTTCATCCCGAGACGCGCGTCACCGCCTGGCCTGCTGCCTTTGCGATCCCCTTCCCCAAGTTGTCGCGACACCTCTGCACGCGATGCTCTCCAACTTGCCGCCTTCTCTCGATTACATTGGTTCAATCTG
The DNA here is from genome assembly GCA_030737815.1 of Allium fistulosum. Classification (NCBI taxonomy): domain Eukaryota; kingdom Viridiplantae; phylum Streptophyta; class Magnoliopsida; order Asparagales; family Amaryllidaceae; genus Allium; species Allium fistulosum. Next base: position 1,038,773,766 of record CM060902.1, on the reverse strand, counting down.
AACGAACAAGGAGCTTGCGATATAAAAGGAAGGGGAGCGGCTCAGTTATACTCGTTTTGAATCAAAATCGATTTCGATTTTTTCGAGTTTATTTCTTTTTCTAAGTGAATTTTATTCGGCCAACTTTTCGTAAATGAATTCGATTTGAAATGCTCGGAGGGGAGGAGGAATTTGAAATGAGCGGCTTGAACTGATTTGAAGGAGAAAAGGGGATGTCGTGCTCTGCTTTTAAAAAAAGAGAGATGGGATGTTGGCGTGTTGAAGAAGGAATAGGAAACATGTACGTTTCCATTTGAGAATGACAGCCTTACTTGCATAAATATAAAATTTTCAAATATCTCATTCACAAAAACAGCTTACAATTTTCGACTACCTATCGAGGCATGCCGCTAGGCGTTCATAATGTTATACCCATATTTCGAATGCAATGGAAAAGGTTTCGAGTCCTAATTCGATCGTATGGAGAAGATAGCTTTTCAAACCCAATTATTATATTGAATTTACGATATAAATTACAGCGCGTTTATATCGCGTACGACCACCCGATAACTCCAAACACTATAAAATTTAAAATCCGATAACAAAACACTATTACGGATCCAATGGAACTGGTTTCGTCGAATTCCGAGACTGTGCCCCGCAGGCTATTTTTAATTGTCAATTTAAAAGATATATTTTTAAAACTGAACAAATCACTTCCAATTTCAATTTTAAAACTTTTATTACCTTCAGTATTAATAAATTTTATAAGCCTTTAAATTATTTTTAACAAGCTTAAAAACCAAGATTTCATATTTTACCCAATTTCCAATTATTAAATTCAAAAATTAAATCATCCAATAAATATTGGTATTTGAAATTCAAGTTAAAAATTAACTTTTAAATATTTAAAATTAATTAAATATTCCAATTTCAAATATCCAAAATTCTGGGTCGTTACAATAAAACTGAGATTAGGACAAGGAACCATATGTTAGGAATTGTATATGATATAACCCAATATTCACTAGTAAATTCTGGAAGGCATTTCAGGACGTCTTAGGCACTAAACTAAATCTGAGCACAGCCTATCATACTCAAACAGATGGCCAAACTGAGAGGGTGAATCAGATTTTGGAGGATCTGCTCCGAGCTTGCATTATTGATTTCATAGGATCTTGGGAAGACCATCTCCATTTGGTTGAATTCACTTATAATAACAGTTATCAGGTAAATCAAAATTTCAATTTGAATAAGCAAATTTGAATTGAAGTTTAACCATCTTTATAATCAGGCAAGTATCGATATGGCACTGTTCGAAGCTTTATATGGACGACCATGCAAATCGCCAGCTTGTTGGATTGAGCCTGGTGATCGATTAGTTCTTGGCCTAGATATGATTATGGAAGCATCCGAGAAGGTTAATGAGATCAGAAGAAAGATGAAGACCGCACAGGATAGGCAGAAAAGCTATGTAGATAGGCATAGAAGGGATTTGGAGTTCCAGGTTGGAGATGAGGTATTTATGAAGGTATCACCTTTGAAGAATGTTATTTGATTTGGTCGAAGAGGGAAACTTGCTCCTAGATTTGTTGGACCATTCACTATCACCGAGAGAATTGGTACACTAGCTTATAGAGTCGCATTACCAGAGAAATTTGAGGGCGTGCACAACGTATTTCATGTTTCACATCTTCGGAAAGTCGTGTGTGATCCATCCATGACCATTCCTATTGCTCAGTTAGATGAAGTAGATATTGAGCCATATTTGACTGTCGAAAGGAGACCACTTCGGATAGTCGATCGTGAGACAAAGCAACTTAAAAGGAAGTCTGTAAATCTCGTCAATGTCCAGTGGAGTGCAGATGAGCGAGATTGCACATGGGAAACTGAGGATAGTATCCGGGATTCAAACCCCGAATTACTGATTTTAGGTATAAATCCAATTTTCTTAAAATCTATCCTGACTTTTCTGCTTACTTCATTCTTACTTCACCGTCTCGTTTCTTTTCGAGGACGAAAAGTTTTGAGTGGGGGAGAATATAACGACCCTGAATTTTCGACTCAATTTAAAAAATTTAAATCCATTATTTTAATATAAAAATGTGAAACTTACATACGATTTCAATTAACGTCCAAACTTTGTTTATAAATTGCGCCTAGATGGTTATAGATATGGGTAAAGTTTCGTCGAAAAATACCGCAGTAAATTTCGTTCGCGTTTTATTGCACGTCGGTTCATTTTAAACGTGTAAAAATTTTATCTTCCGAACCTGAATATTTTTACATAGAAAAATTCTAAATCATCTTCTGACAGGGACGCCATTTTTCGTTTTTCAAAATTCGGACATCTTTAGCTCCGTCGATCTTATTTTTCTGCGTTTTTGCTGCATTTTCCGTAGTAGAAAATTCGAATTTTTATAATTCAATCGTACCACTGATATCTATATACTGTTGTGTTCACCTCGTCATGCTGATCAAAACGGTATATTTATTTGTGTCAATCGAAGTACGGCGTTGCGAATTATAATTGTTTAACGGATTACAAACTGGTCCGTTACGCAGCACAAACCGGTACCCAATTGTCTACCTAGTTTAGAATTCTAGGAGCCTTTGACTATTCAACTGTCTTGGAAAGCCAACAGCCTTTTAGTGTAACGAAACAATCAATTAAAGACCTTTGATTCCCAATGTTTCGGTATAAACTAGCTGCCTGTCCTTTTGTTCACGTGCAAATTATACTACCTGGTAATACTTCTTCTCTTCCCAACTGTTCATTTTATTTTTTAAAAAAAAGAGCAAACTTGCATCTCCAGTTTATGAAACTCCTCCCACCGTGAGCTCCCATCGCCCAGCCTGTCCCGCTCCCACCACGCCAGCCCGCATCCCCACGTCCAGCCGCTCCGCCCACCGCCCACAGCTCCAGCCGCCTACGCCACTGCCCTACCCACTGACCGCCCGCTCCACGCCCACTGCTCCAGCCTTGCATCCCCACGTCCAGTCGCTCCGCCCACCGCCCGCTCCACGCCCGCCTCCGACTGTCCATCCACGTCACCCATCCTCACGCCACCATCCGCCCCAGACCCTCTGCCCGCTGCCACCCATCGCCCAGCTCCGCAACCCCACAACCAGCCCACGCCCGCCTCCGACCGTCCATCCACGTCACCCATCCCCATGCCACCATCCGCCCAGACCCAGTCCGCCCCACGTTCCCATCCGCCAGCCCACGCCTGCCTCCAACCAGCCCTCCGCATCCCCACGCCACCACTGCCCAGCCCAGTCCCACCGCCTCCGACCCACTGCCATGCCGCGTCCACCCGAACCCACTGCCCAGCCAGTCCCACCGCCTCCGACCCACTGCCCTGCCGCGTCCACCCACTGCCCGCACCACTCCAGCCGAACCCAGCCCGCACTCGCCTTCTCCGACCACCGCGACGTCCCGCTCCGTCGTCATTGCTGTCCTCGCCTTGGCCGTAGTTGTATTTCAGAGTTTTATATATATAAATATATATGAAACTATATATATATAGCAGTATATAACTTTGAGAATTCTAGTTGCTCACATAAAGTGTTTTACTGTGTTTTGTTCCAGCTACTGCTTCGGAGACTTAGGCTTCCATTCAGCTTGTCGGATCTATCTAGTTTCTTTGCTTTGTTCGTGTTCGGATTCGTGCTTGTGTCGTCTATCTAATCTATTCATTTTCGTGCTTCGCCGTTATCTTCTTTAACCACGCAAGGTGAATATTTCATTCACGACTCAAATCTATTATGCTATGATAATCAAGTGATAGATGTTGTTAACATTAATTTTGATGTTAAAATGGTTGATGTTAAAATTGTTCACATAAACTGTTAATTGCTATACAAGTTAAAATTGAATACTGTTAAAATTTAAAATTGCTAAATTGACGCCATGTATTATTTGAATAGATTTAACGTGTTAAATTGTGATTTGATGTTAGTTTATGGTAAATAGTTGTGACACTAAATTTGTTATGTGATGTTGAATTTGGTTGTTAATATAAGTGATAATTAATATGAAATTGAATTTGATATAGGATAGTTAACAATTTAAAATAGATTATATATGTTGAACTTGACCCCTTTAAATGTTAAATAAATCGACACGTAGAAGTAGTGTTAACTACACTTTGAACCATTGAATGTATGATTGATGTAGTAATTTGATAATAGACACCAAGTAAAAACCATAATGTAATAATCTTTAATCTGCATGAAATGATAGTGTGGATTCTAGGAATAATTATATTAATTTGCATAAATAACAAATGTAAATTAATACGATTATTTCAGGATTATTTAAATAAATTGTTGAATTGTTATGTATGGTTGATATTGCTTGTTTATTTACTTTGACACCATCCCAGTTATCACACTGCAAGTTCCCTTTGCTATGCTTTGTTTTTTTTATTTAATGATATTGGGTTGAAATGATAAATACCCAATTAAACAACTTTGGCCTAGGATAGATAATTAAAAATAAGAAACCTGATTATTCAACAAAAATCATTTTGAAATTGAAATCTATTTGAAATTAAGGAATAAACTTAACAATTTGTTTGGAAATTAAGTAACGAACTTAATGGATTTAATTGAAATAAATTAATGGATTTAATTGAAATAAATTAATGGATTTAATTAAAACGGATTAATAAATCTAATTAATTGAATAAAATGAATTGACAAATTTAATTGAAATGAGATTTAGAAACAAGTAAGTTTTAGAATTTAATAATTTAAAATTTATTAGATTTGTTAGATTTAGATTTAAAACTCGGTTTTAATTAAATAGATTTGGAACTTGTTATAAAATTTAATTTGAGATTAAGTAACAAATTGACTTAAGAGGAATACAAAACTAACTAAAGTTCATGGATTTAATTTAGCGATAATTTAAATTTAAAAATGATTTTAAATTTAAATGAATTAATTAAACCAGGACATTGTAAACTGAATATGGATTGAGTTGATTTGTAACTCGGAAATAACTTATTTGTGATATGTAGATCATGGAACCAAATAAATGAAATGGATTTCTTTAAATAGAAATTTAATTGAATTTGGTAAATAAATCAATGAAGTTTTGATAAAAAGGGAATTTAGTTAATGAAATTGATTTAATCGAATTTATGATTATATTTAATGTAACGATGAATGTAAATATGAATTGAAATGAATAGAATTTGATTTAATGATTTGAACTAAATTGACCATTAAATTGAATCCATGGATTATGAATTAATTTAATAAGTGAAATTTGGATCTTATTAAATTGAACTTGAGTACTTAATTATATTGTTAACTCAAGGGTTTGAACTAAGATTTCATTTGGAAATATGATTTTTAAATATCTGAAATAAAATTAAATCGTGAAATGTCAAAATTTGGAAGTCGAATTTGCAACTTGACTTTTGGACTTTGATTTGTTTAAACTTTAGCTTAAAAACGACCATCGGGTAATAGATACGTAGTTATTAAAGAGACTAGGATCGGATATGGACATACTCTCTGTCGATACCGAAAACCACTTTAATAACTATTATACGTGGAGTGTTGATCCAGAATGAAGTGGATGGTTTGGTGAACGCGTTGACTGAAGAAAGAGAACGATATTGGATGACCCCTGACATGACTAAAACAGGAGCCGCGCCGGGCCATTGAGGTTCGCCACCTCTAGCGGACACACTTCTTCGATACCATATCTATTACTTTTGTGATTCGATTTGGGTGCACCCCTTGATTGGGAGTGTTGTTTCGCAGTGTTGAGGTAGTAGCTGCTATGCTCAACATCAGTCCGGATCACGCAACTACTAGTATCCTAGTTGGTATCGCCTCATGTACCTTGTCATACCGATTATCCTATTCGCGACCACTACGATTTGTTTTGTGTTATACCTATGGGGTACCCTCTGATAACCACTAGTTTACGGTGGGGTTTACGGTGCTGTATAGACTATGACATTATAAAATGTGTTAATGGGGATTATGGTAACGCCTTAACACTATTTTAATATCGTACTTTATTGATTAGACATTATCTACATATCGTATTCTATTGTATATATAGATAGTTTATCGGATCCTTAGAGATGTTTATTTTATCCATCTTTGAGTTATGGACTTGTTCCTTGCACATGATTATCTTGTATAAGATTTTGAGTCCTGACTCGAGTGTTTCTTTTTGTATATGCTTGGGTCAGTCTGAAGCTATCCAGTTTGCTGATCAAGGTTGGTTGAAGATGCTGAAGACTTTGCATTTATCTTTGTCAGTTATTTCCATTCTTGTATTGATGTACTAGTATGTTGGACATTTATGTATTTCTTCTCGGTCACTTTATGTTGAGACATTGTCGTATTTCCTGTACTAGCTTCATGAACTGCTATTATGATGATGTATTTTCCGCTGCATTATTCTGTGACTGTTCTGTGTCTGTGATGTTGTATTGATTCTCATTTACATTTATGTATTTATAATCCCATAATGATTCGTGTTTTGTATTATTTAAGTTGACATGTGTGGATTATTGTCAATTTAAATGGTACAAATATACGGGTTGTTACATATACCTACCAATAACTTTTGGCATGCTGACCCTTGCAAGTGCCTAATTATACAACAATAAAATACGTTCATAACTTGGTCACTTACGAGTTTACTTGCCTGAGACCATGTATTGTCTTCAATGAGTTTCGAACTCTAAAAACAATACAATAATATGGATATTTGATCCATATATGATCAAATGTAAATGTTATATGGCGAATGGGCATAATCCGTAATGTACAAAACCTCAATGAAATTAATTTATTGAAATAAGCAAGAAAACTGTAGTGTGAGATCATGTACTCAATATAATTGATTACAATAATGATCTTGCTGTGTTAAATGTAACATTGGACCAAAAGCTACAGGAAAGATCTAAGAATTTGATCACTGAAATGTCAATTTGATCAGTTTACGTAAAGTGCAATTTATTTGATATCCTTAAATGGTAAGGATGACCAAATGCACATTTATAATGAGTTCGTTATGATATTGTAGTAAGGATTTTCTTTGAATGGTTCGACTATTTAAAAAAGAAATCGAATGTATAATAGTGGATGTAACCTAAAGCTTAATTGGAATGAAGAGAGTGAATGGTCCTTTTATGTCATAAAGAATTCGAAAAGTAGAATTATAAAATAATTATAGATACTTAACATTAGAATCGGAAATATGATTTCTATTCCAATATATATTTTCACATAGATTATGACTTTTTATGAGATTTGTTTCTTTGAATTTAAGATATTTGATCTAAAAATTCTCGACTATAAACTGGTTACGGTAAATGAAATAAATAACATATATAAAATGGTTGAATGGAGCTTTATATTTTCATACGCTATTAAAGTAATGGTAGAAATAGTGAGAGCTTGCCATATAGCACTTGTTGGATGCATCAAGTTACAAAAATTGTTTTCATAAAACATACCAAACATTATTTAAGAAATAATACTGTTTTCCAACGTTGATTGAAAAATAGATATAGTTTTATTTTAAAATGAATATTATGAATACATTATAAAATAAAACTATAATGTGGTATTTGTTTATATAACAAATGTGAAGCATTGGGAAATACAAAAGTATATGAAATTATTTATAATTATTTTGGAATTATAGACTACGCCGTAGTTTTGAGAAATAATTTGATTATATGATTATGAATCATATGATACTAGATAATTATATCTTAAACAATTAAGGGAAAGTACCCATTCAGTGGGAGAGTGATAAGAGTTGATGAACTCCTCAAATTTGTTACACCGAAAATTCCAATAATGGATTAATAAACAAGAAGCCATCATATGCAATTGGAGTCATCGTGTCCTATTTTGATCTTCAAATGTAAATGGAAGACATCATGCCTAATCTAATCCATCGCGTATAATTGAAGTAGTCACGCATAGGAAAGCCTTCATACATACATAGAATTATCATAAATAAATGGAGCCACTACTGGCAAATGGAGTCATGGTGAGACAACTTATAAAGGCCATCGAGTGCTATTCTTAAGTGTTAGAGCAGAGCTATCGTGAAGAATCCCAAATAAGCTATTGTAAGGAATTTATAGAGCAATTTGCAAGAAGCTTCTGAGTGAAAACTTTAAACAAGAAAGAGTGGAACCACCACGATAGATCTTGAAGCGATCGTTTGACAAGATAAAAAGTCATTATAAGTAATCCTATGAGGCCTTTCCGATCTATCTATAAATAGAAAATCAAGGCAATCAAACCATCGCGTGTAAATAAAGCGACATAAACTAACATCCAACTAAGGGCTATCGTGGAAGATTTGATAAGGTCGTCACGAAGAATCACCAAAAGACACTAGGGAGCGTTCCTTTATAACTATCATGAAGAGTCCCACATGAGCCGCCATGAAGAATCTATAGAAACAATCAAGTTGTCGTTAGAAGTTTAGTAGAGCAAGTATGATCCATCCTCAAATGGTAGGTCAAGGCCAATGACAAAAGTCATCGCAAGTGAAGTTTGAGGAAGCTATCGCACACTAACTTAATGAAGTTATGGAGCAACCATTATGAAACAACATGGAATAGCCATCACGAAGAGTTTCATGGAGTTAATATAAAATAAAGTGATGGGGTAATCGTGAAAAATCATTAATTTGTCAAAACTTAAGGTCGTCATGTAAAACAAATAGGGAGCTTTTATGGGATAGTTATAGGGTCATCGCAACAAGTCACTAAGTCCACCATGGTGAAACCATCATGGATCAACCAAGTAAAGCCTCAATGACATATATGAGCAATTGCAAGTAAATTTGCAAGTTAAAATATGAAAGAGAAGCTATCGTGAATTATTTCTGAAGCCATCACACATTAATCTCCATGCGAACGCTTATTCTTTCTTATGAAGATCAACCTCTACCGTTCACTCATTCTTGGCGACACGTGGCACCGATCCAACAACTGAGATCGTCTATAAATACAGGGGTACCCTCCAAAAGGGATTAATATTTTCGACTTCATCTTATCCTTCATTTTCATGTTTTATCTTGTATAAGAAAAGCTTAAGTATAGAACTTTAATGGCCAACCACGCCATGTAGGATTATGACTTTGTATAGAAGTACTTGGATAATAAACAAATTGCATAATGACTTCTCAAGAATGCAAGGCTATTATTTTGCAACTTGTAATTAACATATTTGACTAGGTGTGCAACCCTACTCAAATATTCGAAACTATCTTGACCTAAATTTAGTGTTAACACTAAGTCGTGCTTTCATTGAGAGCTAAAACCCAAGGCCTTATGAATTGATCAACGATAGCATTTACGTAATAGGGAAATCAATTAAGAAAGTTGGAGTCCGACCATAAGTAGAAGCTATACATCATGTTTATCTTGAAGACAATGTGACCCCTCATTTTGATATGGAAAATGTAGAAACAGGACAACTGTCAAAGCCTAAGGAAATGCCGAAAGAGCAGGATGAACTTCAAGCTATGAAGAGAAAATTAGAAGTTATGCACAAGCTTATTAAAGTATTAGTTTAACAAAAATCTTCATTAAAGAGAGTAAAGGAGATGGAGGGAGAGGAAGTTGAATCTCTACCGAAAAAAGTAATAGAATCGAACCTAAGAAGTAAGAATGTCGAAAAGAGCAAGTTGGGACCGCAAAAAAAGGAAGAAAGTCTCCCAATAAGAGTAAAAGCTTAAAATCACAATATGCAAGTACTGCTTTGCAAAAGCATTTTAAGCCGAAGCTGGAGAATTACAAGGATAAAGAAGTGTATTTAAGGGATTTAGCAAACAAGATGGTTAAAGACATGGCTGAATTGAAAGGAAAGTGACCAATTGGTCCTAAAGTTAACAATAGTTTTAGGGGAGAACTGTTCACTGAAAGAATTATGGTTGTACCATTGCGCTCTTACATTAAATCCTATATATTAAATATGATGGTACCACCGATCCGGACGACCATTTGATATCGTTCTAAAGTCAAATGGATTTGTACAATGCCCTGGATGTAGTGCATTGAAGACTATTTTGACCACATTCTTTAGAGTGGCAGTCGAGTGGTACCGACGCTATAGAGAAAAGACAATGTACCAATGGGTACAATTATCATATGAGTTTTTAGTCCAATTCTATACTTCAAAGGAACCTGCAGTTGATGCTAGCATATTGGTTAACATCAAACAAAAACTAGGGGAGTTGCTAAGGGACCATCTGAAGCAAATTAATGTAGAGGCTAATAAAGTGGAAAGAGTAGATGTTGGATAGAAATTAATGGCAATCAAATTGTTTTGACCAAAAATACACCATTTTAGTTATACATTCATGGGTGTAGAGACTTGTAAGATTTCCACTTTCAAGCTGACAAGTTTGTACGAATGGATGAAATATTTCATAATAGGAGAAAAACCAAGAGGAGAAGTAGAACTTTTCGGTCCCAAACAAAAAGGAAAGATGGGAAGAATTTTCTATGCGAATGTTATTGAACTGAACTAGCCTATCTCCCATATATATGTTTCCATGAAAGACGAACTTGACTACTCAAATTCGTTCAAAGAAAAAATGAATCCAAAGCCAAACAAAAGGGGAGATTATTGTTCCTACCATAAAGTAAATGGCCACAAGATGAATGAATGTGGTCTTGGTAAGAATTATTCAAAACATGATTAGAAAGGGAGTTCTCAAGGAATTTCTAAAGGTCGAACAAAAGCCCATTCGTAATGAAAAGCCACCCATCAACAACACCAACATCATAGAAAGTAAGCTTTCGTAGGGGTTACTACAACCGATGAACCATATCGATGTGATCCATGGACGACCACACATAGCGGGTTTGAGCAAGGGATTGAGAAGCAGGTATGTAATAGGGGTTAAAGAGGGAATCTACTCAGCAAGTGATGAGCATTCATTGAAGTCTTTCAAAATCATGATCAAAATGTCAAATTTAGTGATAAATCCTCAAGAGCCAAGAGGAATTTGACATCCCCACCATGACCCTCTAATGATAACTACTCAAACAGGACTTTCACTTATATCTAAAATTCTAATAACAATGAATGTCATCTTCTAAAGTGCTTTCGAGCAAATAGGAATTCCAAAGGAAAAGCTTAAACCTAGCCTGGACCCGATGGTTGGATTCAATAATAAGGGTTCTACTTTGGTAGATTAGGTTAAATTGTTTGTACAAATCGGCACTCCTCCACATTCAAGGATGTTTGAGACATTGTTTATGATTATGGATCAACCTTCTCACTATAATGCTTTTTTTAGAAGACCAACTTTTGATGAGATTGATGCTTTCGTATCATCGAAACAACTATTGGTTTAAGTTTCTCTGCAAAATGAGATGGGGAACAGTTCGTGAAGAGAGATTTAATTCTCGTGAAGTGTATTTTGCCACACTTGAGTAATTTAATAAAATGGCAAGTTCTTACTATAGGCCATTATCAATTAAATGTGATCAAAACCATAAACCCTTTCATATTAGTCCTCAAGAACTAATATCTAAGGCAAGTAACTCAGGTTTTTCTCTAATGGCCAATCGACTAATCAACAAGGAAGTTAGATTCGAAATAAGAAAAAGTATGTATGTTAAACTAAACTAAGTTAATCATGATGAGATCAGGGTTATGGGGGAAATAATCCCGAACATATATTCAATGGATGAGCAAGAAAACACGCAATCAGTGGAAAGCTTGGAAGAAGTAAAATTAGATTCTCAAGACTTAACTAAAATTGTGAAAATTGGTAATAGGATGAATAGAGAAACTAAAGAAAGGTTGATCTCATTTTTATGGTCAAGCATATTTGTATTTGCATGGACCCATGCAGAGATGTAAGGGATCGATATGTCTGTAATATGTCACATGCTCAATATTGACCCAAAGTTTGTCCTCGTAAGATAGAAGAAAAGGCTATTTGACAAAACCCGCACCGCGACATTGAAGGAAGAAGTGAAAAGGTTATTGGAGAAAGGATTCATAAGAGAGGTATTTTACCTGAAGTGGTTAGCAAATCTAATATTAGTAAAGGAATCCAATGTAACATGGAGGATAGGTGTCGATTACAGGGATGAAAAGATGGTTATCTACTCCTAGAATCGATCAATTAGTATATGCAACTAGTGGTCACAAATTGTTGTCTTTTATGGACATGTACTCAGTATATAATCAGATATCAATGTTTACATTCGATGAGGAACTCACAAGCTTTTTCATGGATTGGGGAATGTACTGCTGCAAAATAATGCCGTTTGGGCTGAAAAATGCAGGGGCAACATATCAACGACTCGTCAATAGGATGTTTAGAAATTAAATAGAATGAAACTAGGAAGTATATGTTGATGATATGTTAGTGGAATCTAAGAAAGAGGAAGATCATATAGAAGATTTGAGCAAGATGTTTAAAGTATTAAGAAAGGACGAGATGTTAAATCCGCAAAAGTGCTCTGTTGGAATCTAATACGGAAAGTTCTTAGCATATATTGTAAGTGCTAAAGGAATCAAAAACCACGATCGGATAAAAGCCATTAGAGATATGGCACCACCTAAGATGTGCAAGGAAGTGATGGGGTTAAGTGGACGAGTCGTAGCTCCTAATCGATTCATATCCAAAGAAATGGATAGGTGTATTCCTTTTTCAATGTGATTAAGAAAAAGAAAACCTTCAAATGGATGGAGGAGGTCAAAAAGCTTTTTGGAAATTGAAAAATCATATAGAATCGCCACTGATACTCTCGAGCCCGGTAGAAGGAGAAGGCTTGTTTCTATACATGGCCATATCAAATATGCCATCGGCTCGGTTTTAGTAAAAAATGGAAAATGGAATCCAATTCCCAGTTTACTGCATGAGTAAATGGCTAAAAGGTGCTGAAACTAGGTATTTGGTTATAGAAAAGTTAGCATATTGCTTATTGTTGATATCATGGAAGCTAAGGTATTATTTTCAAGCTCATCCAATCAAAGTCCTAACCAATTATCCACTGAGGAAAATTTTAAGTAAACTCAAACTATCAGGAAGGCTAATAAAATGGAGAATGGAGTTAAGTCAGTATGCCCTTAAATACCTACCCAGGACATCAATTAAAGGACAGACTTTGGCAGACTTTGTCATAGAATGCATTAGATTCATTGAGAAACAATTAGAGAGAGAAAGGAAACTCAAACCGAAATGGCATTATATGTAGATGGAGCATCAAACGAGCAAGGTGTAGGAACAAGATATGTTGTAATTGACCTTGATGGGCACAAACTTCACTATGCTATGAAATTAGGTTTTCCAGCGACCAACCATGTGGCAGAATATGAGTCAATGGTCGCAGGGTTAACCTTAGCATGGTAGCTAAAAATTCCCAAAATCGAAATATTTAGCGATTCACAGCTATTGGTAAACCAATTAAACAAGACCATCAAACCAAAGATGCTCGACTAGCCCAATAAGTCAAAAGAATCCATGAAATGTTGGCTCACTTCGAGAATTTCTGTATACACCAAATACTAAGGGAAAAAAAATGCACAAGCAGATTCTTTAGCAAAGTTGGCTAGCTCATGAGGAGCATAATAGATAAAAGTCATACCGTTGGATTTTAACAAAACTCAAGTATTGAAAAAGAAAAGGAGAAGCTGAAAAAGGAAGATTTGGTTCTAAATAGATCCCAAGTTTGCTAACAATCAAGTAATGAGAAGAATTCTTGAGAAGATATTGACAAAGAAAGTCCAAAAGAGGTATGCGCTAGTAAAGACCCATACGCTATCAATTGGATGACGCCCTTAGTCAGATATATTGAAAAGGGAATCTTACTAAAGGAAAGGAAAGAAGCACGAAATTTAAGGTACCAAGCCCCCTCATATACCATAATTGATGGAATATTATATAACAAGGGATATTTAATGCCTTACTTAAGATGTGTTACATGCGAAACAGACATTAGATTTGTTGATGGAAGCACATGAAGGATTTTGTGGAGATCACTCTAATGAAACAAAACTAGCCAAGAAAGTAATGAGACAAGGATATTACTGGCCCCGAATGACAGAAGAGTCAATAAATTATGTCAAAAAGTGCGACAAGTGCAAAGATCCTCTAAACTACCCCGACTTCTGCTCAGTAATATAACCACCATTTCCAATCCATGATCCTTTGATGTCTAGGGAGTTGACTTAATCAATCCTCTTCCGATCTCAGAAGGAGGAGAAAATTTTGCTGTAGTAGCCAACGATTAATTTACTAAATGGGCAGAGGCTGAACCTCTACCTAACATAACTGCTAAGAAGGTTATAAAGTTTGTTATTAAGAATATAGTAACAAGATTCAGACTCCCAAACAAAGATCATCTCTGACAATGGAACCCAATTCGAGAGCAAGGAGTTCACTTGCTTCTGTGAAAAGAACAAAATCATAAAAAGTTTCTCATTAAAGGCTCTAAAGGCCAACGGGGTAGTAGATGCAGTAAATAAAACCATAAAGAAGATCTTAAAGAAATAATTGGGAAAATCCAAAGAAAATTGTGCAAATGAACTTCCTCTCGTTTTATGGCCATATAGAACATCCACAAGGACTCTACCAGACACACTCCATACTCCTTAACCTATAGATTTGAGGCAATGCTACCTAAGGTTGAACTTCCTTTATATAGAAGAATTGCCGATACCTATGAGACAAACTAAAAACTGAAAAAGGAATCACTTGACTTGCTTAACGAATTAAGGGACCAAGCTGCTATTCTGGTCATAGAATATCAACGTAGAATCACAAAGTATTATAATTTAAGTGTGAAAGAAAAGTCATTCAAGAAAGGAGACTTGGCTCTGAGGAAAAAAATGATGAACACAAAGGACCCCGCATATGGTCTCCTCAAACCAAACTGGGAAGGACCGCTAGTCATTTATAAAGTAACACCGCGAGGAACATGTCAATTAAGTAAACCTGATGGAAATGTGATACAAAGAACTTGGAATGTCAAATACATAAGGCCATATTTCACAACATTAAATGAATAAATCAATTATCTAGAATAACTTATTGGATGAAAGACACTACACCAAAACAGGTGATTCCCAACGAGTATAACTGTCGCAAACAGTTTCAGCAACGCTTATTAGCGTCGTTATAGGGGCATCGCAATTTATTGCCAACGCTTATAAGCGTTGGCGAGTTTAGTTTCCCAACGCTTATAAGCATTGGAAGTTTGTATTCGCCAACGCTTATAAACGTTGGTGTATATTAGTTAGCAACGCTTATAAACATTGGCAAATTAACCATCCAACATTGTTTAATTTTCTATGCTGACGCTTATAAGCGTTGGTAAATTTTATTTGCCAACGCTTATAACGCTGAAATATTTTCATTCTCAATATAGTCAATTATTTTAACATTAATAAACAATTAATAACTAATATGATATGCATTATTATACTACATTCAATAGGAACCCAAAATTTACAATATTCATGATCAAATAACAACATAAATTTCATAGTCAACTACTTCATAACAATGTCAACTACTTCATAACAAGTACAATACATAATTAAGTTGGTTAATTCAATACATAATCAACTACTTCATAACAATGTCAAATTGGAATACAAAAGACAACGTAAATTTCATAGTGAAAGTCTACAAATACCGAATACAAAACTCCGGCCATATAACGAAACCTCCATCTGAAAAATCACATAACTTGTACATTCCATTTTGAGGACCATCATAAATTGGTGCATCCGGGATCTTTAAGGTAGCAGCTGCAATACAAGATATTTTTACAAGTGGACATATTATAAATGAAATAAATCATGCTTTTGTGACTTTAGTGCCAAAAAGGAAAACCCTATACCATATCAGATTACAGTCCAACCTTAAGTTGTAATGTGACCTATAAACATTTCTTCGGCATATCAGAACATTGGTGCTCATCCTAAATTTACTCTTATGATCATTCTTCGATACTTAAAAAAAAATTAATTACATTTTCTGAATAAAATTATGATAGTAAGTTAACTGTACAATTTAGCAACAACATGTCGAACTAAAATGTGCAATTCAACGGCATACTACCAAACTGAAATTTATAATTCGACAAGAATCTGTCAAAACAAAAATTGAATGGAACCACCCTTCCAAAACAATTTTGGGCAGAAGCCGTTGCTACTGCTTGTTATGTCCTAAATCGTGTATCTATTCGACCTTTAACTAAACATACTCCATATGAACTCTTCATCGGTAGAAAACCTAATATATCTTACTTTAAAATTTTTGGTTCTAAATGTTTTGCTTTAAATACAAAAGATCAATTAGGTAAGTTTGATCCAAAATCGGATGAATGTATATTCATTGGATATTCAGAACGAAGCAAAGCATATAGAATCTATAATATAAGAACTAAATCTATTGAAGAAACACTTCATGTATCATTTGATGAAAATTTCAAAATTAAAACAAATGATGATGAAGACATTGTAATAAATTCAAATTCTACTTTTGACAACAATACACCTGACAATATCACTTCTATAAATCAAATTGAAACTGAATTAAAATCTCCACCAAGAATTTTAAAAGATCATCCAATTCAAAATATAATAGGAGAAATTGATGAAAGAGTTAAAACAAGAAATCAACTAAATCAAATGGGTCATATAGCGTTTCTTTCTAATATAGAACCTAAAAATATTAAGGAAGCCTCAACTGATGACTATTGGATTATTGCGATGCAAGAAGAACTAAACCAATTCGAAAGAAATGACGTTTGGGATTTAGTTCCACGACCAAATGATCAAACAGTTATTGGCACTAAATGGGTTTTTAAAAATAAAGCTGATGAAAATGGTAATATCACTAGAAATAAAGCTAGATTAGTTGCTCAAGGATATAATCAGGAAGAAGGAATTGACTATGAAGAAACATTTGCTCCTGTCGCAAGATTAGAAGCAATACGAATTCTATTAGCCTATGCTTGCTTTCATGATTTCAAATTATATCAAATGGATGTTAAAAGTGCTTTTTTAAATGGATTTATTAAAGAAAATGTTTATGTTGAACAACCTCCCTTGTTTATACACGAAAAATTTCCAGAACATGTTTATAAACTTAAAGGCTTTATACGGTTTGAAACAAGCACCTCGTGCTTGGTATGATCGTTTAAAAAGGTATTTAATCAATTCTGGTTTTGAAATTGGAAAGGTTGATCAAACTCTTTTTATTAAGAAAAAGAAACATGATATCTTAATTGTTCAAATTTATGTGGATGATATTATTTTTGGATCAACTAATGATAAATTATGTCAAGAATTTTCTAAAATAATGACAAATGAATTTGAAATGTCTCATATGGGAGAATTAACATATTTTCTTGGACTTCAAATTAAACAAGTTAATAATGGTATTTTTATAAATCAAGAAAAATATTGTAATAATTTAATCAAACGCTTTGGTATGGAAAATACTTCTGCCAAACCAACTCCTATGAGTACAACCATACATCTTGAAAAAGATGAAAATGGCGAGAGTGTAGACCAAAAATTATATCGAAGTATGATTGGATCTTTATTATATTTAACCGCTAGTAGACCTGATATAATGATGAGTGTTTGTTTGTGTGCACGATTTCAAGCCGATCCTAAAGAATCACATATTAGAGCAGTGAAACGTATTTTACGTTATCTCAACAAAACCAAAGATTTTGGACTATTTTATCCGAAAGAATGTCCTTTTGAATTAGTATCATATAGTGATGCTGATTTTGGAGGAAGTCGGACGGATAGAAAAAGTACAAGTGGGACTTGTCACTTCATTGGACGGTCTCTAGTATCTTGGTTCAGTAAGAAACAAAATTGCGTATCACTTTCTACTTGTGAAGCAGAATATATATCTGCAGCTTTAGCATGTGCTCAAGTAATTTATATGCAACAAACTCTTCAAGATTTTGGTTTTAACTTATCCAAATCTACAATCTTCTGTGATAACTCTAGTGCTATTAATTTACCTAAAAATCCAGTAAATCATTCACGGACAAAACATATTGATATTCGTCATCATTTTCTTCGTGATAATATTGAAAAAGATATAATCAATCTAGAATTCGTATCTTCGGAAAATCAATTAGCAGATATTTTTACCAAACCATTAAATGAAAACACTTTTGTAAAATTGAGACGAGAACTTGGAATTATCTCTCTCAAAAATTTATGAAGTTTACTTCAACTATTCTGTTTTTTAACTTGTTTCTATCCACACATATTGTTTCTGGTTAACATTAATTTTTCTTCTTCTTTTAATCTTAACCATTTTTTTTAGCCTTCGGTTTTCTATAAATTCCTTCTTTCCGAAGAAAATTGTCATTCAGCTTATCTATTTTTTTTAAAAAAGGTGAAAGCAAAAATTCAAATATGCTTTTTAACTTTGCATTATTCATATATACCATGGCTGGTTCATCCTCAGATGAGCCTTCCTATTCATCTGAATATTCGTCAATTAATTTTGAAACACCTAGTTTTGGGTCTTCCGAACTTCCGACTCCAACTCCAGCTTATTTTCCGATATGTCCACCACAAAGTCATCATACGGGGTATACGCCGGAAAATAAACACACACGAAGAAATTTATTTCCATCTCCAACTACTAAGGAAAAGATAGATGACTTACATCACCATCAGAGGGAAACACTTAATCTTCAGCGAGAAATGTATTTTGAGCAAAAGAGTCATGGAAGACGACTCAGTTTTCTTGAACGGTGTGCTGCAAAAATATGTGGTTCATCTCCGATCAACACAAATGCACATATTCTTTCACCTCAACGTCCTCATGTTTCCCCAAATTCATGGGATCGACAGCCTCAATGGTCTCCCATTAAACAGTCTGATGAACAAAATCAACACGAATCATCCAAAGGGAAGTCTCCGAAGTCTCCAAAAACTCCAAAGACTCCTAAGTAGAAAATATATATATGATTGTATGTTGATTTGGTTATTCATATTTGCTTTGTTTTTATCAAAATAAATAAATAATTAAATATTTTTTTCTTTCCTTTAAACTTAGCAAAATCATTCATCATCAGACATACAGACGTCTACTTCTTTCAACAGACGTCTGTAAAACACCTACTTTTACTGTTTTCAGCCACACAGACGTCTGAATCATTTATCACAGACGTCTAAATTAAGTTTAATTTTTCTGGTATAAAATTAGCCGTCTGTTTAAAAATAACAGACGTCTGTTCTCCAATATAGACGTCTAAACATAAAATTTTCAGACGTCTGAATTTAGTTCAAAATGTTTTTTACTCTCTGTTTCAATTTAAACCTTCTGAGCCGTCTGTAAATATTTTTTAGACGTCTGTCATATGTCTTAGCCATCTGTTATAAATATTTAGACGTCTAATCTTCTCGTCTTCAAATCTACTCTACAGAACCTCAGACGTCTGTATATTTTTAGACGTCTGAAACCCTGTTAAGAAGAAAACTATTTATATTATACCAACGGTTTATTTTTTTTTTCACGTCTATTTTCTCTCAGACTCAAAACCCTAGCCTTCTTCAAATTAAATAAATGGCGCCCAAATCAAAGAAACAAAAAGGAGATTCTTCTCAACAACCTCCTCATATTCTCCCTTCGGAAGATCAAATTGCAGCTTGGTTATACCACGAACCCCGAAGTATGGCTCGTTACAAGCATTTATCTTCTCTACCATCATTTCATGGTATTTTTCATAATCTTGATCATTTTCCTACGTACAAACTTCGGCTCTATACTGATAGATCTCAGATTACTAGTCTCATTGATTTCAAAGACAATCAAGTCAACATTTGTAGACTTAGTATCCTACTATTTCTTGCAAATGTTAATAATCCAAAAATTAGACTTCATCGAGATAAAGGAACGCTTTGGACAAGCGTATTCGGCAACATTCTACAAATAACTCCTGCTGGCATTGGACGAATTTTAAAATGTAGCTCGGATGGGGTCGATATAGATGATTTTAAGTTAGAAGGAGAAGATCTTAAACAATTGGAATATTATTTTTTTGAACCAGAAAAGTCCACAGATAGATCAAATCATCTTCGTCCTCGACCTCGATTATTGCTTAGAATGCTAATAAAAACAATTTTTCCGCGGCAAGGAAGCCATGAGGTAATCTATGATGATGAAGATAAGGCGCTTCAATCAATATTTTCTAATACTCAAATCAATTGGGCACAATATTTTTATGATGCATTTCGTACTTATCATGACTCGAAGAAGCGTTCTATTATCTATGCTCCTTATATTACTCGAATTCTATCTAACTTGTCTATTCAAAGTCCGTCAATTAAATTTGAAAAGATCAAGGTATCCAACATTCGCTTCTTTAGTTTGATGGGATTACCGGAATCTCCTCCGACATTTCCAACATATAATGATTACAAAGCGGAACAACTAGCCTTACAAAAAGAAAAGGGAAAATCAAAAGTAGGCAGTTCCGGACATGATGGAGATAAAGGAGATACTGAACAAGAAAGGGATGATGAAGATGAAAGGGAAGATGATGAAGGAGAAGACGAAGCTTTTGAGCAAGCTTTTATCCAAAATTCAATCCCGGAATCTTACGAGATTGAACTAATTTCTGGTTCTTCACGCACTTATACTAAAAGTGAAAAACTCAAATCCGACATCACTATCTCTAAAAATCAAAAGAAAATTTCTCAACAAATAGCACAAGGCTTTTCTTCCATCAATTCTAGATTCGATGATTTAGATGCCAAAGTCGAAGAGAATGCACAAGAATTGAAAACTATCAAGACAATTCTTCGTCAATTATGGAAAAAGTCTCATGGATCTTCTCTTCCTTCTTCTCCAACTTGGGGAGAATGGTGAATGAAGATGGTTTTCTTTTTGGTTTGTCTTTTGGTTCAAACAAATTTTCTCTCATAAAATTTTTTTTTGTTATGTTTAAAACTACTAAGTTGATTGTATAATTTTATCTGTCTTTCTTAGTCAACTGTGTTGGGTAAACAAATGTTGTGTCTTAAACATTGATTTGTTATTATCATGCTTGGTTTGTTTACATCTTTTAATTATTGTGTTATTCACAGCTTTATTACTTCTTTTTATCTAAACACCCCCAACAATTCTTTTTGTTAATGACAAAGGGGGAGAAATAATAACATTTCTGCTATATAATATGGTCATATTGACAGGGGGAGCAAAAAGGTATGATTATACTAACCGTTGAATTATATAGTTGTCATCATCAAAAAGGGGGAGAATGTTGGAACCTGCCTTCTTCGATTTTAATGCGACAACTATATATTTCAATCTATATACTATAATGTCAAATATTCTTGCAGGAATCTACAAAAGAAGCTATTATCATATCATCTACAAGATTAAAGTTCTCAAAATTCTATTTAAGATATCTATGTACAATCTCTGATATGATGATGAAACACACACACACAAATATATTTTTGAAAATCATGTTTTAAAATAAAATATCTTTTATTATTTAAAAGATATAAAAAAAAGTATTTTCAAAATTATATATTATCTCAAGTTCAAAGGTGCTAAAATAAAGGAAGGAACAAAACAGTACAAAATTAGACGTCTGTATATTATTTCAGACGTCTGATATCAATATCAGACGTCTAAAAATAATATAACAGACGTCTGAACTCTATGCTTTGAGTGCCTCTATTTTTATATGAAATAGACATCTGTCAATTTAATAACAAACGTCTGTCATCCTAGACAGACGTCTGAATTAAAAGACAGACGTCTAAATTGACTGTTTTTGTCTTTCTTTTATTTTTTGAATTTCAAAATTTATTCAGACATCTGTCACTTTTATCTTAGACATCTGAACTTGACGAACTGAAGCATCTCTTCATGAAATATCAAAATCTGAAGAGTTGTCTTCTTCACCAAGAGTTGCACTTCTTCAAATAGTTGCAACTATTAAATTAAGACTATTCAATACTATAAATAGAGATGTAAATTCACTATTTCAATCACCAATTCTTTCTATCTATTCTGATCTTATATTATTATAATATCAAGTGATTTTCAATTCTCTACTTCCTATCTTTTGCACATTCAAATCATCATATCAAGAAGATTATAGGAAGGGTGTACTACATTGACTATATTCGTGTTATTCAAAGAACACACAAGTCAAGAAACAATTTACCAAATTGTAATTGAAGTCCTATTCGGTTGCTTAGGCGGAAAAGTCCTATTCGGTTGCTTAGGTGGAAAAGTCCTGTTCGGTTGCTCAGGCGGTGTAATACCTGTTCCTCCGGGTTAAGTGAGGGTTATTCGAGAAATTCCAGAAGCAGTTTGGGACTGGACGTAGAACGAGAAGTTCGAACCAGTATAAAAATCCCTGGTGTCATTTTTATTACTACCATTTACTATTATTTATAATTCCGCACTTGCTAGTCGTAGTTTAACTATATTATCGATCCATATAGACTTTCAAATGGCATACTGCCAAACTGAAATTTATAATTCGACAAGAATCTGTCAAAACAAAAATAATTTGTTTTGCCAGCCCCCACCATTCCATTATCAGAAATGTTCCTAATTTTCATTTGTTTAGTTCAAATTTAAACTAAACACACAATGGAATAAGTTGAAATTTGTTTTAAACTGACACTTACATATTTTTCCGCGGCACATGGTAGTATTTGTTTTAAACACACTTCTTCAGCTTGAGCTTGAGATTAGCTGTTGGTACTCGTTCAATAGCTTTGGCACATCATCCATGCGCAGCTGCAAATTTAAATTCCCATTTACAAGTTAAAAATTGCAGTGCCATTGATATGACAATAAAGATTAACGATGCCTCTAACGATATTTTAGACTCAATCATGCAAGAAATAAACTACATTTCAACTCAATTGATATTTCTAACGTGCAAGCAATAAATTCCTTAATTTATAACAATGTACAAGGAAACATGAGAACACATTTCGGCTAAAAGAAAGAAAAGGAACAAAAGGCCTAGAATCAAACTATTATATGAATTGTTTTTCACAAATTATACACTGTGACTGTAACAAAACAAACAAGTTATATTCTTGGAAATTTTAAAATTGTGCAAATATTCTCATACCTGTGAAGAGCTCTTCAAGTGAAAAAATCTGTGAACTTGCTGCCCTGAATTTAAGGACGTGTCGGACAAATTGGAACCGATATTCTTCTTGCTGGAAATATCATACCAAGACATCATCACTAAATATAACTGTTATCCTGCTTTTTGGTCAAAGCTGGAATGTCGACAAATTGGCTGGATATCAGGATTGGAGTTCAATAGGAAACAAGGCTGCAATGGATATCGTCAAAATTTGGCCGAGCTCCGATCAGGACGAAATCGATTGGAGATGATGATGAGGACTAGGAGATGCTACGTTTCAAGTTTCAGGTTAATCGGAGTTTGTATGAAGGAAATATGATCGATACAAGGTAGGGAAAATATGCTGTTTGGATCCATCAAAGTTGAGGTGATGGCAGTTTCGAATCCATCTGGTTCGCATCCATCGGGTTTGGCGTAGTTCGAATCGATCATTCTCATCACGCCTCGGTTCGAATCCATGGACTTCGCACCAATGTCTTCGTATCCATCGACAGGAGCTACGTTCGAATCCATCGCCTCCGCATCAATCAGAATGGCAGAGACCTCACACACATCTGGTTCGTATCCATCAAATTGAGTTCCTTCGAATCCATGAAGCTACTCCACTTCGTATCCCTTAGGAGGAAGTCCTTCGAATCCATCCAGTTGTAGTGCTTCGAATCTACCCTGTGGATACAACTTCGAATCGATCAATACTTTCTTTGATCGATTCGAACGAACATCCATTCGAATCGATTCGAAGAAGCATGGCTTCGAATCCATTGAAACCAAGAGGAAGATGCTGAAACCCAGGATTCGACCCAGTAAACTCGGAGGAAAAGGAGGATTGACCCGGGAAACACGCACCACGTCATCACTTGGGCACGCGACACCATCGATTCGACCTAATCGATTCGAAGGAAGATCGATTCGAGGGGAGCTTATCAACCAGAAACATGATCTTGAATCGATCATAACTCGAGATCTACAATTCCAAATGCTATGAAATTTTCACAGTAGCTTGAGCACATGTTAAAGAATGTTCTCACCAACTTTCAGCTCGATTGGATGATTTCTTGATCGATTCGAACATAGCTTCGAATCGATCCCAAAGTGGGCCCGGATTTCCAAAAAGCGGGCATGTGGGCCCCCTGACGTACTGGAACTGGTCTCCCTTCAGTTTAGGCAAAATATCAGCCTCCTACACCTATAAATAGAGCCCCTGGTCATTCAGAAAAGGGGTCGGACAATTTTGAGAGCTAAAGAGCGCCCAGATTCTGCCAGATTTACTCCAGATCACCACCGCTTCCTTGGATTCAGACTTAGCTCATAAAATCTGTTGTACTACGCGATAGGAAATTGTAATCTTCAAGCATCGAGCAATAAAAAGATAAAAACCTTGAAGTGGACGTAGGCCGGAGATAGCCGAACCACTATAAATTGTGTGTCACTGTTCATTATTTCTGGATTATTGTTTGTTGCTTGCTTAGATCTGATATTTGTGTTTGAATATTGTTGATTTGTATTCATACACTGGTGCTTTCACAACACTTGGGGTTTGTGACCATTTTTGGCGCAAACACTTTGGTGCTTTCACTGAGAAATGAACTCAGGACCCGCTACATCGGATTGAAGTTTAGGTTTGAAAGACAATGACTCGACAAACAAGTAGAAGGCAAAGAGCTGAGAGAAGCCAACAGGGAGGAAGTCAAGAGGCATCCTCCGGAGTTGGAGAAGGACAAGCTCCGATTTACATTACCAGAGACGAAATGGAAGCTATGGCAAATTCATTGCATGAGAGGTTGCTGAAGAGTCAACAGGATATGATGTAGACTTTCTTCGAGCAGATGAGAGCTGCAGGAACACAGAACCTTGGACCAACTATAGCGACTGCAAATGTGGACCAGGGAACTAGGGTTACAGAACCCAATGGAGGACAGAATACAGAACCGGAAGGCAATCAACAAGGGCTTGGGGGTAGGCCCACAGGATCCAATGCAGAAGGACCTTTGGAAGGAGTTCAGCAGGCTAGAGCCAACGTTGCGGCTAATGAGCCACATGAAGAATATGTGCCGGAGTTCCCTCGGGAGCATGGGGGGCAACACCTAACAGGCAACGCTGGATTAATGGAAATCATTAGGAAGACTATGCGTGGAGGTTCGACTAATAGAGACTTGGAAGGAGTGAACAGGAGTCCGTTCGCTCGGGAAATCAGGATAGCTCAGAATCCACCTAAGTTCAAGTTACCTAGCGTGGAAGTATATAATGGAAAGGCTGACCCGACTGATCACTTGATGAGATATACTAGACACATGGAAGTGTTGAGGGCATCGGAGGAAGTGATGGCCAGATGTTTCCCTTTATACTTGACAGACCTAGTGGCAATGTGGTTTAGGCAGTTGGAAGAAGGAACTATCAGGACTTGGAGGGAATTGGTGGATAAGTTTTTGGGACAGTTTCGGGTTCATATCAAGAGGCCGAAGAACGTGATGACGCTGACATCGGTAAAACAAAGGACGGATGAATCGCTTAGAGCATTTTTAACTCGATTTAATGCGGCGGTTGCTTCGATGGATCAGCCGGATCCATCGATGGTTTTGATAGCGGCAGTGTCGGGAGTCAGAGAGGATTCGGATTTCAAGGTATCTTTAGTACGAGACCCACCACTGGATCTCGGGGAATTCTTTCATGAAGCTGAAAGGTTCCTTCGGCAAGAAGATGCATGTATGGACTTAAAGCTAAAGGAAGTGAATGTGACCGGGGGTGGAGGACCATCCGACGGAAGCTCGGATAAAGATAAGGGAAAAAGGAAGCTGGACGAATATTCTGAAAAAGCTAGGAAGCGATGGAAGGATCCAAAGTTTTCCACATACATAGAATTGAACGAGACGCTGGAGCGGATTTACTTGGAAACTCGGAATCGCCTTCCTTACCGAAGGCCGGCTAGAAGAGAACCATCCGAACGGGAAAGGGCATCAGGAAAGCACTGTGTCTTCCACGATCTGGACGGGCATGATACCAACAGCTGCAGGCACTTAAAGGACATAATTGAGGAGCATGTAAGGAGTGGGCAATTAAGGCAGTATGTTAGGGCTCGGAATGCAGCGGTGGAGCAGTAACAACCACCGCCCACCTCAAGCCATGATGGCATGAGGCTAAGGAATGATGGTCGATTGATTATCAATTGACCAGGATAATATGAAATAAGTAACAAACCATTGGCGAGCAACCGAGTCATTTACACATGTATGGGGACGGAGATAGCCCCTAGGCATGCTCTGAGTGATGATAAACCGCAAAGCCATGGTTTGCGAAATCTGTCTTTTGTTTTTGGATTGGACACTTAGTTTTCTGGTTTGGTTTTTGGAGTTTGGATTGAACTCCTGATTTTGCTCGTTTCTCTGGTTTTGGCATTCATTCGGATGATTGTTCTCCGTTTTGGATGATGATTTTGATTTTTGGTATGAATTTCTAGTTTTCCGATTTGATTCGGATTTTGGATTGGGTTTTTGATTGGATTCTTTTTGGTTTTTGATAAACGATCGTCAGGTGTGGATTACGCCTGGCAAGGGGTGAGTCCTTTTGCCCGAACATGGTAAATTGACTCATTCAGGTCGTCGAGTATGAACTATGCTCGGCAAGGGTCCGGAGTGACCAGGATTCGGCCTAGGACTTAGGCCCCCTATTATCGATTATTGTTTCAGGTCGTTGAGTATGGGCTATGCTCAGCAAGGGTCCGGAGCGACCAGGATTCGGCTTAGGACTTAAGCCTTGGCATTACTAACGTCCAGGGACACTGGACCATGGTCGTCAAGTGTGGATTGCGCTTGGCAAGAACCCGGAGAGGTCTTGGATTCGGTTGTTGGATAAGGATGGACTAATAACTCAGTCTTCGAGTTTGGATGGGCATGGAATTGGCTAAGGACCTTGGATATCGGATTCAGAAACTATTCAAAACATGCCTTCTTATCACAAGGCATGTTTTGGGGGGCAAATGTTATCCCGCTTTTTGGTCAAAGCTGGAATGTCGACAAATTGGCTGGATATCAGGATTGGAGTTCAATAGGAAACAAGGCTGCAATGGATATCGTCAAAATTTGGCCGAGCTCCGATCAGGACGAAATCGATTGGAGATGATGATGAGGACTAGGAGATGCTACGTTTCAAGTTTCAGGTTAATCGGAGTTTGTATGAAGGAAATATGATCGATACAAGGTAGGGAAAATATGCTGTTTGGATCCATCAAAGTTGAGGTGATGGTAATTTCGAATCCATCTGGTTCGCATCCATCGGGTTTGGCGTAGTTCGAATCGATCATTCTCATCACGCCTCGGTTCGAATCCATGGACTTTGCACCAACGTCTTCGTATCCATCGGCAGGAGCTACGTTCGAATCCATCGCCTCCGCATCAATCAGAATGGCAGAGACCTCACACACATCTGGTTCGTATCCATCAAATTGAGTTCCTTCGAATCCATGAAGCTACTCCACTTCGTATCCCTTAGGAGGAAGTCCTTCGAATCCATCCAGTTGTAGTGCTTCGAATCTACCCTGTGGAGACAACTTCGAATCGATCAATACTTTCTTTGATCGATTCGAACGAACATCCATTCGAATCGATTCGAAGAAGCATGGCTTCGAATCCATTGAAACCAAGAGGAAGCAGCTGAAACCCAGGATTCGACCCAGTAAACTCGGAGGAAAAGGAGGATTGACCCGGGAAACACGCACCACGTCATCACTTGGGCACGCGACACCATCGATTCGACCTAATCGATTCGAAGGAAGATCGATTCGAGGGGAGCTTATCAACCAGAAACATGATCTTGAATCGATCATAACTCGAGATCTACAAGTCCAAATGCTATGAAATTTTCACAGTAGCTTGAGCACATGTTAAAGAATGTTCTCATCAAATTTCAGCTCGATTGGACGATTTCTTGATTGATTCGAACATAGCTTTGAATCGATCCCAAAGTGGGCCTGGATTTCCAGAAAGCAGGCATGTGGGCCCCCTGACGTACTGGAACTGGTCTCCCTTCAGTTTAGGCGAAATATCAGCCTCCTACACCTATAAATAGATCCCCTGGTCATTCAGAAAAGGGGTCGGACAATTTTGAGAGCTAAAGAGCGCCCGGATTCTGCCAGATTTACTCCAGATCACCACCGCTTCCTTGGATTCAGACTTAGCTCATAAAATCTGTTGTGCTACGCGATAGGAAATTGTAATCTTCAAGCATCGAGCAATAAATAGATAAAAACCTTGAAGTGGACGTAGGCCGGAGATAGCCGAACCACTATAAATTGTGTGTCACTGTTCATTATTTCTGGAT
The DNA here is from genome assembly GCA_030737815.1 of Allium fistulosum. Taxonomy (NCBI): domain Eukaryota; kingdom Viridiplantae; phylum Streptophyta; class Magnoliopsida; order Asparagales; family Amaryllidaceae; genus Allium; species Allium fistulosum. The sequence continues at coordinate 1,038,745,321 of CM060902.1, read as the reverse complement.
TATTGTTTGTTGCTTGCTTAGATCTGATATTTGTGTTTGAATATTGTTGATTTGTATTCATACACTGGTGCTTTCACAACACTTGGGGTTTGTGACCATTTTTGGCAAGTAGCTTTCACAATTTGTCAACATTCCCGCTTTTACCAAAAAGCGGGATAACAATAACAGAAATGACAAAGCTGCAGTAACTAAAAACAAAATAACAGTATAAACCTGTTAAACAAAAGACATCATCTCTAAGGATTTACATGAATTTTTTGACGTGTGTGTGTAACCCATAGTTTTCATAACCGTACCGTGACTCAAACCGTGATGATTGAAGGTCTAAGGTTTTGATGGTTCAACCGGTCGAACCGTCGGAACCGTGAAATTTGGAGTTGGTTCCATTGACCCTACATTATCATATATAAAATAAAAAACCAAAAATTCGTTGTTGCTCAATCATTAAACTTCATGTACATCTACACGACGTGGATCTATTAGAAGCGGATAAAGCAGCATGCATATTTTGGATAGGATCGTTATCAAAATTTTAAAACATATATAGCAGCTATGTAGTAAGTTATAAGCCAGCTGCATTTAAAAAAGAAAAGAAAAAAAGAACACGTTGTACAAAAAGCTAAGATAAACTTATATTCTCAGATTTTGGGTTAGCTGTTCATGAATATTTAAATTTTTTACCTGGCAAGTAGCTTTCACAATTCACATGAAATTTTGCCCTTAGTTCTTCACTTGCTCGTACATTTTTAGGCACATTTGAGTTGATTATTATTGTTATCTTCATTTAAAGGAATTTTACATTTACAGCTCTCTAAAAAAAAGAGAGAGAAAAGTTCACTAATAGACATTGAATTAACAGGAAACAAAATCGAACAAGTTTAGGAGAAAATAAATGAAATGTGGTTATGGCAGGGAACAAGATAATAAATTGATAAATTTAACAGTTAATAATGTATTATGTTGATTAGACATAACCTGGTAATGAATGTTGAGTGTTTCTAATTGATCCTCCAGATCAAAATCCCCTACTGTCCCATGTCCTGTGATCACAATCCTTCATTTCAAGTGGATTGATTTATCATCTAATTAAATGGAATTAAAGGTATTTATTGTAGGTGGACAATAAACACACAGGGTTTCCGGATATGTGATCTCATTTAAAAAATTAATAACATGTAAAAATGTAATACTTCAAAGAAGAATGCTAAGCGTACCATTCTCAAAGGAGAGTATGTATCTACTCCACGATCGGTGGAAAATAGACGATCACGAATAATATGTAATAACGATTGATGGATCCACAATCTCTACCAATCACGTGTTAAGTACAATCACACTCTTTTTTGCATTCCTAACTTCAAAATTATCTTAATATTACTATCAAATTTTTAAGGTGAACCATTGTGCACTATTCAACTGTTGTACTAATGAAAAAGGTGGGCTGATGTTGGGTGTCAATTCAGACATTGATTAAAATGTCAACAAAAGAATGTCATGAGAAAATTATAGGGTAAAAATAGTGTTCGCATGGCTTCTATATATTTGCAATTGTTTAAGAGTTTTACCTATAAACCAAAGAAGATGGGTTGTTGGCTTGTTGCAGATGCCAATCGCCAGATATATATTTCCTTCTGCCAGCAATTAAGCTGACTCAGAAAATAAAAAGGACAAACATACAGTTGATTATGCATGATATTTCAATAATATTGATATATATGTTTCATTATGCATGTAGCAACATCAGCCCTTGTACCAATAACAAGAGGTGCAACAAAATAAAGCTTAACAAACCTGAATGTTAGGAGCAAATCCACCCTCATCTCCAACATTAGTAGCATCTTGTCCATACTTCTTCTTGATCACGGACTGCAAAAAAATACATGGCATATAAAAATGAAACTACACAATAATACACGGTATATAAAAAGAATGGAAATGACCTATTACTAAACTAATTAATCACCTTCAAGTTATGGTATACTTCAACTCCCATTTTCATGGCTTCCTTGAATGAAGAGGCACCGGTGGGGAGGATCATAAATTCCTGTTAAGTTTCAAATGATACAAACATCAAAAACAGTAAAACTAGCTAAAAAATTAGCCAGGTCCAATGATGAAAAGGTTGCTTACCTGCATAACGAGCTTGTTTCCAGCATGTGATCCACCATTGATAACATTAAATGCTGGAACAGGTAAGACCAAGTTCTTGTTCCCAGCAAGATTGGCAATGTGCTGCAAGGTAACATATAACAAGAAATTAATAAGGAACTTCGAATAGGTTTGTGATGAATCACTAATTAATGTTACTGCATATCATGTTAGACTTGCACTATGTACGTGATTTATCATGAAAGTCATTTTAGTCAATGAAATATTACATAAAATAGCATACTATAGCTAATTGAAAATTTCACGGTTCCGACGGTACATGGGTTATTTATAACACCAAACATATTCAAGTTATTAATTTTCACGTGATACCTTCTTAGAAGAATCGCGATTGCTTTGCTTACAAACAAACCCTAAAAATAGCTTTCAAAAACCAAATCAGTGGCATTACAAAATTACCAGAAGGGCTTGTCATCTTCCACTTGCGGTGTCCTTCGTGTCCTGGGTCTTGCAAGGTCAAGCGATAATGGAGGAGCTGACTGCAGCTAATTGATGGAGTCGGAGGAGGATGGGGCATTAGCGGTTTGATCGAGTCAGATAGGGATGGGGCGGTAGTGGTTTGATGGAGTCGGAGGGAGAGGGGCAGCAGCAATAGTGATTTATTTGTGGGATGGAGAGAGCGATTTGGGGATTTCGAGATGGAGTGGCAGGGATATTTCAATTAATATACGGAAGGAGTTTTTTCAGGTTATAACATAAGTGTGGCTAGGGTTAAGCGTGATATGTTATTCAATTACAATTTTGCCCTAGTATATTTCAATTAACCCCAATTAAACCAATGCTTACAACGAAAATAAGTGTCGCCGTATTTAAAAGTGTAAATTTTTATTTTCAATAACACTTATATTGGATAGCGACACTTATTAGTGAGACTAAATTGCAACCCATATAAGTGTCGCCAAATGAAAAAAAAAGTGTTGCCAAATGACTGTTTTGGTGTAGTGAGAAGGATTACATCTAAGTAATTGCCCCCGAAGGTGAAGTGCATGCGTTCAAACTTAACTTTTGACCTGATGAGGTTGGTAAGATTCATTGAACAAAGGCATCCTTTACATCTGGAAGAGGACAAAAGCATTTGGTGCCACCTTCGGGTCTGGCCAAAGCAACCATCTAAAGAGTGATGATCAATTAAGCCTTTGATCCCACCATCGGCCCTGGTCAAAGCACCCATCAAAGGAAGATGGACGAAAATCCTTTGGTCCCGCCTTCGGGCTGGCCAAAGCAACCATCCAAAGAGTGATGGTAAATTAAGCCTTTGATCCCACCGTCAAGCCTAGTTAAAGCACACGTCCAGGGGAGATGGACAAAAAACCTTTGGTCCCACCTTTGGGCCTTGCCAAAGCAACCATCAAAAGAGTGATGGTCAATTAAGCATTTGATCTTGTCACCAGGTCTGGTTAAAGCACCCTTCCAAAGGAGATGGATGAAAGGCCTTTGGTCCCACCTTTAAGCCTGGCCAAAGCAACCATCCAAAGAGTGATGGTCAATTAAGTCTTTGAATCCACTGTTAGGCTAGCCACAGCACCCATCCGACGAAGATGGATGGAAAGCCTTTAGTCCTGCCTTCGGGCCTGGTCAAAGCAACCATCCAAAAAGTGATGGTCAATTAAGCCTTTGATTCTACCGCCATGCCTGGTCAAAGCACCAATCCAAAGGGGATGATCAAATTAAACTCTAATGATCAAGCAAAGTCTATGGAAACAACCATTGAAAGAAGGACAATCAGTTGAATTCCTGATTCAATGAACAACCAAACTCAAAATAGGCAAAGGACAAAATGTATCTTTCCAAAACTTCAAAAAAAGTATATCTTATTGCAGCATCAATTCAAACTAACCTCTAATGGTTTCAGGTATATTTCCTTACTTTCCAAAATTCATTCTTTAAAAATAATCATACTTTAATAAGTACATATATTTGATTTTCACATCAAATGGTTTCCGAATGAAGTTATGAAATTTTTTACATATGGATATTTTTGAGTAAATTTGTGAGAAATCCTTTTCAAATATTACAAAATCTATGCATTTTGGAGAACTTTTTATGAACAAATCATAATGTCACGGAGTAAAGTTATAGCAGTCAGCACAAATAACCAATAAAGAGAGATAAAGCACCCAAGGAATAATAAAGTGAAAGGAAAAAAGGAATAATGCAAGGAATAATCCAGGGATTAATAGACAAGAAGCCATTGTGTGTAATTGGGGGTCGTCGTGTCCTATTTAAGGCCTTCATATGTAAATGGAAGCCATCGTACCTAATCTAAGCCATCACGTATAATTGAAGCCGTCACACATAATAAAGCCTTCATACATACATAGAATTATCATAAATAAATGGAGCCATCATTGGCAAATGGAGTCATCGTGAGACAACTTATAGAGGCCATCACGTGCTATTCTCAAATGTTAAAGTAGAGCTATCGTGAAGAATCCCATATAAGCTATCGTGAGGAATTTATAAAGCAATTTGCAAGAAGCTTCTGAGTGACAACTTTAAATATGAAAGAATAGAGCCATCGCGATAGATCTTGAAGAGATAGCTTGACAAGATAAAAAGCCATCATGAGTAATCCTATAAGGCCTTCGCGATCTATCTCCAAATGGAAAATTAAGGCAATCAAACCATCGCGTGTAAACAAAGCGACATAAACTAACATCCAACCGAGGGCTATCGTGGAAGATTTGATAAGGTCATTACAAAGAATCACCAAAAGTCACTAGAGAGCGTTCCTTTATAGCTATCATGAAGAGTCCCACATGAGTCATCATGAAGAATATGTAAGGCCAATCAACTTGACGGGAGAAGTTTAGTAAAGCAAGTACAATCCATCCTCAATTGGTAGGTCAAGGCCAATGAGAAAACTCATCGCAAGTAAAGTCTAAGGAATCTATAGCACGCCAACTTAATGAAGTTATGGAGCAACCATCGTGAAACAACATGGAATAGCCATCGTGAAGAGTTTTATAGAGTTACCGTAAAATAAAGTGATAGGGTCATCGTGAAGAATCATTAAGTTGTCAAAAGTTAAGGTCGTCGTGTGGAACAAATAGGGAGATGTCATGGGATGGTTACAGGGTCATCCCAACGAGTCACTAAGTCACTCGTGGTGAAACCATCATTGATCAACCAAGTAAAGCCTTCATGACATATATGAACTACCGCGAGGTAAATTTGCAAGTTGAAACATGAAAGAGAAGCTATTGTGAATATTTCCATGAGCCAACGCACATCAATCTTGTGAACGCTTATTCTTTCTTATGAAGATCAACCTCCACTGTTCACTCATTCTAAGCAACACGTGGAACCGATCCAACAGCCGAGATCATCTATAAATACAGTAGTACCCCCAAAAGGAATGGATTTTTCTAACTTCATCTTCTCCTTCATTTTCATTTTTTTATCTTGTATCAGAAAAGCTTGAGTAGAGAACTTTAATGGCTGACCACGCCATCTAGGATTTGTGTCTTTGTATTAAAGTACTTGGATAATAAACAAATTGCATAATGACATCTCAAGAATGCGAGGCTATTATTCTACAACTTGTAATTAACATATTCGACTAGGTGTGCAACCCTACTCAAATATTCCAAACCATCATAACCTAAATTTATTGCTAACGGGATTGATACATATAGATGTATGCAATCACAATATATTAATAACAAAATGGTTCCACGTACTTGGTTATATTCACCAATGAGTTATAACCGACATGGACATGTGTATTTGATACACATGTACTGTGTCTATGATAAGATTATAGAGTATGCAATGGAAGTAAATAAAATAATGTGCAATAGAAATAAAATTGATTCAATTTGTTTGAATAGGTGAGATATTGGAAAGAGTTCTGAACGTACCTTAATTGAATAGAGATCCAATCTCATTCCCTATAATACATAATGATGTATTGATTAGGAGCAATTGAACTTTGCTAGACAAAGTATGATTATTGTGAGTGAAGTTGAGTCAACTCCTTTCTATAACGTCGCGTACTTAAGAGTGGTACACATGGTCAAAATTAATTTCATCTAAATAATAGTTTACAAAATTAAACAAGGTAAAGGTTTATAAGAAACCCCAACATATCCTAGCCAAGGAGTTGGCAGGTTATGCAAGTCGAAAGACTACATGTAATATTTGTTCTAATGGGATTTTGTATGAATCACCCCAAAAGGATCACACGCACTCATCTAATTCTTCAGATCCAAGGATCAAATCTTACCCGTTCAAATGCATCACAACGTCTCAATAATCGCCTAATTTTACACAGGCACAGTCAACCGCCTAATACCTAGGTCAACCATTACATGTCAACCTTCGACCCCTTTGGGTCGACCGATCACCTTGTAAATTTTTGAATTTTTAAAATTTTAAGTTTTTGTTCAATTTTTGATTCTTCCGATGCCCGTAACTTTTACGTATTAACTCCAATTACAAAGTGTTATATATGAAAATCGCCTAAAAAGTCATTGCGAATACAATGGTGCAAGTTTTGTAGTCAAATTTAGACATTTGTGGAAATTTTCTTTTTAGTCCTTTTTTTTTAATTTTCTTATTAAATTTCTCGTTAAATTTTCGGGGTGTTACACTAGTGTGTATGTATGTCATTCGTATTTTAACGGGTGTTGCCTTAGATTCGTCTTCCCACCGTAAGATGACATCGTCGACATTGTGAACCTTCGGGGTTATTCCTCATGTAAAATCTCCTTGATGAATAGGTGTCCACTGGGAGAAGTACCTCATTCATCATTGCTCCTGTATCGGGTCTCATTCACCAGCTTCTTCACCATCTTCGCCAAAGAACCTAGCTCCATCGGATCTACTGAACGATGGTAATTGTGACCTACCCCGAGTGTTTGACTCTATAAATGGTCTTGGTAAGTTTCACGATACTTAGGTTTTCTAGACTCCAGGAGTACCGTTCGTCAGTAGTCCTATTATTTCGTTTTCTGCATCATAGATTAACCGCAGTCGCCCTAGCTCCAAATTCTGGTCTCGAGCAGTATGACCAACATTACCTCTAACATCATCATCCAAGACATCAACACCCTCATTAACCAAATCGAGCACCGATGGTTCGATATCGATCCCTGCATTGGGTTTTGTGCCGATCCCCAAGCCTCCACTCTAAATGGAAACAAATCTCTCCTTTGAAGTATCGGCTTCCATTGTTTACATCTTTTGTCTTCTTCCTAATGCTTCTCACTGGATAGTGAAGAACCATACTCCTCTAAATCAGAAGGAGTCAACTCTATCCTGTTTCTACTACGACTGCAAATCAGTTGGTTCAGTAGATCAAGGCTCCCCTTCATCTGCTTATTCATCTCATCCCGACTCTCATGTAGTTTATCATTTATTTCCTTCACCATTCGGTTTGTCTCAACTCTCATTATCATATCTGAAGGGTTTTTAATTTCGACCGCGTTTGGTTGTGCAACTTCTTCAAAATGCCAAGATTCGGTGTTCTCAACATCGTTAGTGGGTCTGGAAGTGGTAGATTTCTCTTTTCGTGGAGCCATAAGTTAAGATAATCCTTCGATATATTTAGTTGGAATCTAAATAGTCATAGGTTGCAACAATAAAACTAACGGATCCACCTCGTGGATTTATACTATCCAAAAGTAGAAATAGATCCTAAGAGCCCGACATCAACTGCTCTTAGTGAAATCATCAAAATATTTACACCAAAATATGGCACAAACACCCAGATATGAACAGCAGAGAATTAAATGAGGAAAATAACATGAAAATGAGGAAAAATATAACACACAACAATTATAGTGGTTCGGCAAATCGATTGCCTACATCGACTTAAATTTTGTTTTTTGTTCTCTGATGAGTTTTATAAGGCTGTTCTTAGGGATCGGTAATGATCCATGGATCTGGGTGAAATTCTACGTACAAGGATGGAGCATGAGTGTTTGAGTTGTCCATTGTCCGTGGTGGTTGAGTTATACTTACGATCCGTCTTACATAACACGAGCTAGTTCGTGAACACCCCAACTTGACATGGCATGTGATGTATGCCATATTGGGAGAGTTCTTGGAGATATATACTGATCCCGATTTAGGGTTCCGTACCGATCCCAAACTTCTTGCATGGTGAAATTTTGGGCTCGGTACTCTTTTGGCATTTGAGTTTGGCCATTGTTGCTCTAGATCCCCGCTCGATAACTCTTTAATTTAATCGACTTGATGCATCCAAAATGTAACAACCCGAATTCCAGCGGTCCGGATTTTTCGCAAGAATGCTAAAAACCAAGCCCACTAAAACCCGAGTTGGGTATTTGGTATCCTACAAATTGGCAAAGATAAATATATCAGAGCTCAATTAATTATCTCATAGCGCAATTGACTAAAATATAATAGTAAGTAAATACTCACCCAAATAATAATACTTTCTAAGCAAGTGTCACAAAGCTGATAAGTCTCTGCCATCTACCTAACCTGTAGGAAGTTATGAGAAGAGGGTTAGAACAAAAGTTCTGGTGAATGGATAAGTTATATACTTCTAAGCTTAATTCTACAAATAACGTTATATTTCCTTTTATTCTTATATTAGATTCATTAGGTTACAACACTCTCACCTCAGCTCATGAACTGTGCCCATCTACTCCATAGTAGATAAAAACCTAATAACTAATATATACATATATGTAGCTATATGCCCAATGACCATATTGGTCCTAGGTACCACCCATGGTACCTTCCATATCCTCTTCGAAAAGGACTCCATCCTCTAGCTTCGAGAGCGTTTCTTAACTACATCTGTAAGGACCGCTTCATAAGACCTACAATACAGAAGCTCCACTACTTACTATGAAAATGTAAATTGCATCCGCACTAGTCTATACCAGTGCTTAGACATCCACAATGTACCACCCAGTGCGTACGTTGAGGACTACATAATCGTTTTGTCTACTATCTGAGTCCCGACAACAAGGTCTACCTTGTATGGAACTTAGTCGGGGATATTCTATATCTGTAAAGGATTGCTTTGTTAGAATTATAATACAGATATTCTAGTTAGTCTGTCCCTTTCTCTTCGTGGCTATGGCCCCATGCAACCACCCCTCAACTAATTGAAAGACTTCTAAAGAGTTATGTGGCAGTGCCCTACTGCAAACAATCTAACATCCAATTGGCGGTGCCCCTACATCCGATGTCTCGATAGTGAAAGTATCATTGGACTGTTGGTTTAACTCTAGTCTTTCCCGAACTCGCTCTTAGTCTTGATGTTGGTCGATATGCGCATGCAACTATCCTTAACCTTACTTGCAAGTACTGGACATACGAATACCCTACTCCGAACACCAAGCCCTTCTGACTGCCTACAAAGGATCCGCTTCGTTAGGCCTATAATGCAAATGCAGTTAAGGCGTACTCTTTTAATGGAACACCTACAGACCTGCCTCCGGGGATGCAGCTTTGTTAGGCCTACCCAAAGGGCCATCCTAGAGTACCCTCACATCCCGTTGAAGTCTCGTACTTCCTTTTAGCCCAAAATCACTAAGTTGGACGTGCTCCTCCATTTCTAAAATCCGTGATGAACTGCTTCATTAGGCGCTTCATCCTTTGGGCTGCTCCAAACACATTTCGATTCTTTTATTAGACCCTAAGTCTAATCTTTTAATTTGCGTTTAGTTTACTTTCTTATTCTGTTGGCTACCTCTTTTAATTTAATTAGCATATTCTTGCCCTTGTCTCACTTCTAACTATTGTGAGATAACCGTATGTCTAATAGAGAATGCTGTTAGTATGAGCCACATTTACTATCTTGCTTATTTAACTTAATATATAAATTCTTAAGTTCCATAAAATAAGTCTCTTTTATTATTTCTGTTTTATTTGCCTATCAACTTAATATAAGTTGTTTAAATAAGCTTCTACCATTATTCTCTACTATCATTGCTTACCAATTTATTTTAGGTCTTACGATAAGCTTTTCTGTTCTTATTTCATAATTATAACCTATGTTATAATTCTACTTGGAATCGTTACCTTTTCTTCTTTTATAGTCCGTTATACAATTACAAGCATTTCTTGCCTAGTCTGCCTTCTTTTACTATGATATAGAATTTTCTTTAATTAATATTACATGATTCACTTATCATAATAATTGCCTAGTTAAATAGTATGAACATTAATTGCAGACTTAGGCTCCTTAAATTTCTTTATAGCCTCAAATTCTCAAATTGTTTCAAATCATACTTTACTTTATTGTTCGATATTTTAGGAAGTAATTCTATTTTATTTGGTTGGTTATGAAGACCATATAATCCATTTCCATATCTTAATATTGAATAACACTATAAACAATAATCCGTAACCGCAAGGTGTCTCTTTTACTATTTTGGAGTAGTGTAAAATACAGTGGTTTCTCTATTTTACATTAATTTCTCCCTTTTTATTTTTTTTATTCTGGCAGTTACGTTTATCGTTATCTTTTAGATATTAAGTTATGGAAATGTATCCCATTTTCTAACCAACCAATTAATCTAATAATTACCCCCAAATTAACTTTTTCCATTTCAATGCAATTTATAACAGTAATTTTACCTCTCAACTTTTATTATTTTACATCTATTTTCTTTCATTTAAGTTTTCTTATTTATATAATCCATATTCGTGTTTTATCTATTCTAATCCATATGCGAAGAAAGAAAAGAAGGGATGGAAGAAAACTGACGCTTACATAAAAATCAAAAACATAGAACAAAAGATGTAAACGAGGCATAGAAATTAGTATTTAAATACTGTAAATAAACTACAAGTTTTCTTATAGTTTATTCTAATGTAATTAATACGATTAATTACCGAATAAAACTTTTTAAATGGGAATCTAACGATAATATATCTTAAATTTAAAAGATATATAAATATATCCACTCACCCGTCGTCCTTAGCTTCGCTTGTGCTCTGCCTGGTTCCACAGTTCTTCTGGATCCCCTTTTTCTAAGGTGTATAATATTTTAATTCAAAATATCTTCTCCTTAGAAATTATTTTCATTTCAGGGTTCAGCCTTAGGCAATGAACCCATGGGAGAAAATCTAATTGTGAGAAGATAGCTAGGCCTAAGGTCCTATTTATATTGGAGCTTGGGGATCTCAGACCATCAAATTCTTGGATTGAACCTGGAACCACCACGTCGCAGGGTCATTCGGGCCATAGGATTGAAGGACGTATGGCTCAGATCGCACAAAAAGAAGAAAACACGTCACGGTATAAACCTGGACGAATTTTCGTCCAGATTGCGCGCGGGTCGACCACTCTTAGCAAGCGGTCGACCGTTGTGCCTATTGGGTCGACCTTCTGGTCGGCCCATATTCGTATTATATTATTATTATTATTATTATTATTATTTGGTTTGATCACTTATTTTGTTTCTTTCTTAACTCATTCATATTAGTTCGGTTTTAGACAAGTTATATATGGAAACCGATCTGAAAATTGCCCTGGACGCAATAGTACAAGTTCTGGAGCCATATTCCGATAATTCCAAAATTATTTATTTTCATCACTTATCGTTATACGTTACGTTTTAACTATATAAAAATGCGGGGTGTTACACAAATATGGCATGATCACAAAGCTGGATAACAATTTTCAATTTTTTTAATGAGGCAATAAAAGAAAAAGACCATGTTAATAGAATCCGCCAAATTTTATTAGGGTGTTACTATTTACATCCACCTAAACTCTTCTTTCACCCACCCATCTTCTCATCCACTTATCCTCTTCACTCACTTACCCACATCCACCTTTTCACGACCTTTTTATTTTCTCAAAACCATAACACAACTTCTCCTCTCAATCCTTCTTTAAATGACAAAATTAAAATTTCTTCATAACCAATCTTTTTTTAGTTTGATGCTTAATTGATATATATAAATCTAACTAATTTTGTTACAATTAAGTTGTTATTTACTTTATTTGTAAGTGGAATTTCCATTTTTTCAAAACCGTGCAATCTTAACAAAGATTAACATAGTAAAGAATAATTTGCAGCTTAAATTAGATATTACAGTATAATATATTAAAGAATATTCATTACTACTTCGATCAAAAATACCCAGTTATTATTAGTGTTGTTGGTTGAACAAAAAATGAAAATGATGAAATCAATTGTAGTAGAAAATAATATGATATAGTTAAATATATTTAATAATTATGATAGTCTGTTCCTTAGAAAATTTATAGGTTTACAAAAATATTAATTTATATTCATATTCTAAATAGAATTAAATATCTTAACTAATCAACTTTTAATTTGAAATTCAAAAAAGAAAATACTTACGTTCTTCATTTCAATTTCTTTTAGCATTAGTAATTAATATGATTGAAAATAATTATGTTCGAGTATTAGATTTTATTATTATATGTTGTCCGATCATCGTTTATTTTCAAATCATCTTTTAAACTTAAGATGGGTTTTATAGTAGATTTCATGATTTAATTTTATTAATGTTTAAGTTGCGTTATTAAGGGTTTAGATTGATGTAAATAGTAACATCCATTTTACTATGATATTTGCAATGATAAGCATTATACCTATCAAATCCAAACCTTCTAGAAATGTAGGTTGACAAAAAGAAGGCAAAACAGATCCATGAAGAGTTGGACATTTATCACGTTGCTGTATTAGTCTTTTCTTTGGCTACTCCCTTCATTGCTATGGTCAGGATTTTCAAAAGCGTATGAAGAGGAAGCAGTAAAACAGAAGCAAAAGAAGAAGAAAATGGAAAATATACAGCAAAAGTAAAAGGCATTTGCGAAATGATCGAGGGGGGACACAGAAGAAGCTGGGTGAGAGTCTTTTTTGAACGCAGAGGGGGTGGGGAAAGCAAATAGCATAGACGAAGCCGTGAATAAAACGAGCTTAATGAGCCAAGAGCTCATTTTCTTTGAATTACATTCTTGGATTGCTGATTCAAGCGTCTAGATTCTGATTCTGACATAGATCTCATCCGTAATCATTCTCAACGCTGGTTTCTCTTTGATTTTACTAATTGAACCAACAGATCCAAGAAGTAAGCTCAGTTGTTGTACTTCCCTATTCAAAAGTCTGCATCTTGCTTAAAATTGCTCTAGTCGTTGCCGAAAATTTTCTATTAACATTATTTATTTCCTCTTTAAAACTTTAAATTAGGGTTTGCATCTAGTTGCAATGCCCTCGTTATCAGCGAAAAGGAACAAGGGCAGAGGTTGCAGTCGTCCTCCTGTGGTTTTGCTGATATTCTTCTTCATTCTTATTGCCCCTTTGCTTTTCTTAGCTAGGCGTGGCGGCATCTATGGTAATTATCAATTAATGCCTTTTTACTATATGATTTGCAGCATTATCATGAATCATATAAGTTCTCATTTAGTGAAATCCAGCTTGGACACTGAATCTGATAGTAGCTTCAGTTGAGTTAATAGTATGTTGTGAGGTTAAGGGTGCATTTGCAGCAATCATGTGCTCGATTCCCGCCCTGTCGGACTCGACCAACACATCAGATGCGGGAATTGAGTTAACCAAGTTCATACCCATTCTCATGAAGTTAGAAATTTGGTTTGGCATCGGACATGACCAATGCGTTGGACGTGAATCCTTTTCTAATTCCGTTATCAGGGTGCTTAAATGTTTCTATAAATAAGAATATTGATATTTTGGTATTTTTTGTAAAAATTTATGGTTGTAAATATAATATTTTACGTAGAAATAAAAATGACACTGTTTTACTGCCCCCCACTTAGGGTGGCTGCCACCCTAAGACCTAGGCTTGCCAATGGATGTTCAGTCCAGTAACTTAAAATCCGGACTTGAGTCTGTTTCCTAAATCATAAGCCAAGTCCTATTCGAGTCCGTGGGTATTTCAAACTCATTGCTCGAGCCTGGATTGTCGTGTTTTTTAAGTGCGTTGGGTAAAAACCGTATACTTTGAAATATTGATACCATAAGTATCATTTTTAACCTTTTTTTTTTAAAAAGGTACACAAACAAAGTCCACAAATCAATTGGATAGCGATGAAACCGAATTTCGAAACAAAAGTGCGTTAAAATCTTCATATGTAGACAAACAAATGGTACATACACTTATATTTTGGTACAATGGACTGATAATAACCGGGTAAAGTCCAAGCCGGATCAGATGATGATGAAACCGTACTAGCCTTAAAAATAATTGGGTCGGGCTCGGGCTCGGGTTTGGGTCTAAGTTGTAAAAGTTGAACCTATATCAGTATCAATAGGACAAATTTAGGCTGGGCTTAGGCCAAAATCCATACCATTGATATCCCTATCTTGACCCCCTTTATACTAAGAAACATTATGTTATAAAATAATTGGTGTTTAATTTTGTTTATCTTTATACATGAAGTAATAAAATACCATATTATAAAATATCATATGTAAAACAATATTAATAGTATTAAAGTAATCACTATTAAAAGTTAAAACATATCATTAATTAATCTCTTGAAATATAATAGAATTTAGTTATTTAAAAAAATTGTACTTAGGATACAATATGCTATATTACACAAACAACATACATTCTTTTTTTGAAATTCGGACACAAGTAACATACATAAATTGATATTAATATTAAATTAGTTACTGATAAAAATTGAAACATACAATTAAATTAATCTCTTCAATTTTTAACTCCTTTCACAACCCCTTTAAAATCTGCAAACACATTAACTTTTCGTTCCCCTTTCGCTTCCATTCTTGTTTTCCAACCTCTTTCATTTATCCTTTTTGTTTGTTCTCTTTTGCTTCATCGCAAAAGCACCATAAGTGGGGTTACATGTTCTTACGTAAATGGGACAATGTGGGTAACCCTTGGAAATATATATAAGCTTATTTCATTATTTTTATCACATCACCTATCAATTTATCCCACTCCCTCTTAATTCCATATCCTTGAAATTGTGACACACTTAATTGTTTATATTTTGCTAGTATAAAGAGTGATAATAACTTTTAGAACCATTATATACCGCACTATAATATGAAAGAACAAATCGGTAAAAAGTTGAAGAGAGACAAACACTTGAAGCTTAATTTATTATCACTTTCTTTAGTATAATTCTGGTTCACAATTTTCTTTTGAGTACACTAATACATTTATAATAGAAAGCAAAGGACGAGGTTTGGTTTCATTACATGTAAATGCGAGTTGTCCAAAAATAAATTGACTACGACACTATGGATATCTTATTTTGATAACTGTTTTATTAAAATCTTAATATACCCAAAGAGATAAAGCCTAAACGAAAGGGGAAAACCGTACCTTTTCAGGATATTTATTGCTACCTTGATCGAGCATTGATTGATATTGATGGTTGATCGTAAATTTTTCGCATGTCAATACCCTAAACAAAATTTTGGTTTTGGCAACATTTCTGAAAATAAATCAGCAAGATAATCATCCAAGTATACTTTTTGAATTTCAAAATTTTCAATTTTTTGCATCTAATGTGTTTTGAAGAAATTTGGTGCTATATGTTGTTCTCCTTTGATTTGAGCAATGCAAGCAACATTCTCTTTCTGTAATATTATATGGTTCGACTGCTATCTTACATAGATAGTTCATAGCTTCTTTTGATATGATTGACAATGGATCTTAACCAAGCACATTCCTAATATGCTTAATGGAGCACTAATATCTCATAATGTTTGGATGATATAGCAACTAACATTTTGCTTTGTTAATCTCCATGAAAATGGTCGTGCTTCCTATCATAAATACAACCTATTTGCAATTGAGCTTTATGAGGTTCAAATAGATATCCAACATCTTCATTACTTGATAACTGTGATGAAGGATCTTTCAAGTAGAACAATCCCTGTTGGTTGTTCCACCAAAATAGCAAAAAATATGCTTGATTCCATTACAATGCTTTTTAGTTGGTTCTAAATTACATCTAGCTAAAAGTTAACCGAAAATACCATATTAGGTCCTATATATCGTGCTAAGTATAACAAAGCACCGATAATGCAAGATATGATACATTTGGATTACATATCTTTTAATTCCCTTTTTCTGGGCTAAATGGATCATCTCTCACATCAAATAGTTTGAACTATAGGGCAAGTAAGTGGATAATAATTATTTAGATTAAAACGTTTTAGACCTTTTTCAATGTATGTCCTTTGATGGATAAGACATCATTTCAGGACAACATGTAAACTCATCAGTACCATCAAACGAATCTTTTGGATTTGACGTTCTATAAAGTATGACTGTAATTTGTTAATTTGGACGACCAACTACTGATCATCATCTTGGTAAACTATTGTCTCACCAAATAGCTGATCGGATGTGGGCCCCTCCTCATGTGGATTCCTCCTTTTGTTCCTCAATCTATGAGATATTAGCATCCATTTCCAGTTGTTCCCTTCCCAACGGCAGGTTTGTGTTTACTCCCCAAATAGCAATATTACGGAGTAACATTAGACCATCTCACCAATGCATTAATAATCACCATAAAGTATTCGAATGATCCACACTAGTGATGAATAGGATTGCATATATCATCTTTTGTCCTTAAATGTCGAAGAGTGGAACCCAACCTTCGTTTCATATGGTCTAATAATTAGTTTTCCCTGGATATAAGCAGTGCATACAACTTTATTAGCTAAAGGAAACTTTAATTCTTTAATTGATGTTCAAATGAATTCTCAATAATTCTATGTATTATGGTACACAATGGATGATCAAGATGACTATGCCATATAATAATTGCATCTTTATCATTTTACTTTGGATTTACATATATACAGATCTTATATTCATATGACATAACACCGAAGATAGGGCAAGAGGTTTTTCAAGGATTTCATTCCTTTCTTAGATAGTTGTAGAAATACAAAGATACTCAGCATATCTTCATTCATTGTCTGAATATGATATTCATATTCACGTATATCTTTAAAGCTCATCAAATTTCTTGTGGATTCAGTGTTATGTTAGTTTTGAACAAAATCAATTGAGAAAAATATTTTCTACCTCTTATAATTGACTGTATTGTTCCATTATCTACTAGGTCTGTATCATTTTGTTCCATTTAAAAGAAAATAAATGATAAAATAAAAGCCTTATATATACATTATTTGTATGGACAAAAAGTATATTTACATACCAGAAAAGCAAAAGAAATACTCACACACATACTCGTTTGAAGTTAACTGTCTACATTGGTCTCATCCACGCCTAAACAAAATGATCTGCAAAGAGATCTGAAATATCCACGCCATTTTTTAGATATCGAACCTTTTGATTTTACTACATCATTTCTGAACCAATGGCTTATTTTTTCCATAAGTAAAACAAAAACTCGTGTTTTGTGTGTTACTCAAGATTATCTTCAATCTCTTTTATCATTATTCCACTTATGTTAGGACATTGCTTTACCTTTTTGTTTATAGTCATTTTTATTATAACCTTAATGATTATTATAATGACCATGGCCATAACCTCGACTACGACTGTAACCTCGATCATGACCGTTTACGAAGCTGCATTATCTTTTTCCATGATCACGAAATGAATTTCCGTATGCTTCAGGCGCATGGGTAGAGTCCGGTGGTTGGAATTCATGGTTTTCTTTAACAATATGTTATTTTGTTTAATAACAAGCTGAATTAATATAAATTTGGACTACTTCTTGTTAATACTTTGTATATATTGTTCTTCTAGAACAATACCATGACTATTAGAGTTTAATTTGTTTTTCAACATCTCTCATTCAGTAGCTGGATGATCACACAATTTCAATTGTGAGATAATATGAAACAACGTTGAATTATATTTAGATACAATTTTGAAATCTTGATTCCACTCAGAACGAGCTTTTGGAAGGATAATAATTCCTTGATGATCGTATCTTTCTCTTAGACCTGTCCAGAGAGATTGCTTATCCATGATAGCATGATACTTGTGACATTTTCAGCACAAACAGTGAAGAGATTTTATGTAAACATATTTAGCAGATCTATCAATTTTTTAGTAGAGCTTATGCATATAAATTAAAAAGAAATATGTTTAGAAAGATCTCAAAAGGAAGAAAATAAAACAAAGAAAATAGAAGATAAGGAAAATAACTGAATTGAAAGATAGAAAGAGAGAACTGATTTTTATAGAGGTTAAGTCTTAATGTTGACCTATGTCATATATATATAATACTGATAATTTTATTTGGATAAAAGAGCGAAGTCTCTTATTTATAGCTGTAGGTGAACATGGAAATTTCCTGGAAGCTTCTTTTACCCGACCAGGGCGCTTTTCGTTAAGCAAAGCAGCGCGATGTTGAGAATCAGAGTGAAGCTGGTGATGGACCAGAGCGTTTTTTTCTCTTCTCCTTTTTTGTTTACACGGGAGCGCTCATGGGAATGCTCCTTCAAAGCGTTCCAACACTCCAATTAAGGTGCGCTGCCTCAGAGCATGCTCTGAAGTCAACACTATGCAGACCCGATGCATGCTTTAGGTCCAAATTTGAGTATTTGGATTCTTTCTAGACTTTTTCCAATGTCTTCCCGAGTTCATTCTTCAGCATTTTCCCATAATTTTGAGTCCATTTTATGCTTTGATGATTTACCAATCTGGACGTTATTTTGAGTTTTGATGTGAGGTTGACTTATGATCTTATTTCCAATGCTTTTGTAAATTTATGTATCTTTTTTTGGTAAATTCCCATTCGTATTTTCTTTATTTTTATTGAACAATAAAAATAGAAATACTTGTCCTTCAAAGTTTACTTGCACTTTGGTAGAAGTGAACTTTAGTAACGTAAAATTATCTTCTGGTTCCTTTCAGTCATTCTCTTTCGCTTCACTTCTTTGTTCGAACTTGGGGTTTCAGCTTGCAGTTATGGTCCGACTAAAAAATTCATTATCTCATGTGTACAAATTTGTCTCTTGTGCCTGCATTCATATAATGGTTGTACTATTCCAGCTTTGTACAATTGCTTTTTATTTGGATAATTAACAATCTAGTTTAGCTTTGATAATTTTCTAGCATATATAAACGTATGCATGATGAATTGACATAGCCAAAGATTGACGGAAATGATAAGGACTTCATATAAGAATTACAAGGGTTATTAGTCGCATGCTCTTTGCACATCTTACCCCTTCTTGCAACTGGTTGCAGATATATTAGAGAGTATGTGCATGCTTTAGATACAATGATCAAATGTTTGAGACCTTCTTTTCAAGGATGAGATGGTTTTGCTTTCCACCCTATACTTAAAATGGGATAAATTGTTGTTCGATTCCTACCTAAAAGGTTACTCGGTCTTCAAATTTATCATGCTTAAAGCTTGGGCCTTCAAATTTTACTCGACGCTCAAGAGCCGAACCTTCAAATTTAAACCGCTCAAGAGTTGGGCCTTCAGATTTAATCCGCTTAAGAGTTGGGCATTTAGATCCAACCCGCTTTAGAGGTGGACCTTCAGAGCCGAGTCTTCGATTTTAACTCACTTAAGAGCTAGGCTTTCACATTTAACCCGCTTAAGAGCTAAACCTTCAAATTTAACTCGCTTAAGAGCCGAACCTTCAAATTTAACCCGCTTAAGAGCCGAACCTTCAAATTTAACCTGCGTAAGAGCTTGACCTTGAGATTTAATCCGCGTAAGAGCTGGATCTTCAGATTTAACCCGCTTAAGAGCCGAACCATCAAATTTATCCCAAGTGAGTTGTGGCCTGCCAGTTCATAGTTGAAGACTTCCATTGCTTCCTTCAAATTTATCCTTATTTGGCTCGTCAGCCTCTGTCGAAACTACTTATTTCTTTATGAGAAAATGATCTTTAGTCTAATGTCATTCGATTCTGCGGTTTTATACGCAAAGGAAAACCAATATTTTAGGTCCGTTGGTATGGATTGGACATGCCGCAAGGCGCTTGCTTGTTGGTTGTCTAGTGAGAATTACCACGTGCTAGCTAGAAGGATTTCGTGCCCTGAACAGTAACCTCGTAACTTTAGCTCTCCGCCCGAGGTGGTCCCCTGATGTTGACTTAGAGGGAGCAATTGCGACAAGGTGATTTAATCTGGTTTTAGTTTGTAAGACTATGCCATTTAACCGCTTTAGGGTTTGTTTTGAGTTGAATTTTTCTCTAACTTTCACCCATCACAGCTTCTGCCCGTAGCTGGTTTTAATTCGGAATTTTTGTTATCTTTGCAATCTCAGTTTGGAACCTCAAGTTAGCGTGAAGCATTTACTTGGGTTGACTTGACATGAAACCTCAAGTTACCGCGAGACATTTACTTGGGTTGATGTGTATAGCATCATCTGGAAATTCTAATTCATTTAGGCTTCTTGCGAATATTGTTTTCCATTTCGGACCCGATTGAGGTTGATAGTTGTTGCATTTGACATTTCAGCTTACATTGGGAATTAGTTGTCCTTCTAATTTTTTTGTTTTTAACTAATCGATTATGGCAAGAAGCTGATACCATGGGATGTCAGAGTAATAGTCTTTTGACTTCTCTTTATTGCGTTGTCGGCCTCGAGCATTTTTGGTTTTTATATGTTTTGTTTAAGTCGTTTGTTATTGTGCTTCTTTGGTTGTTCGAGTTATTAACAAAAGCAGATTTCACATGCACGTGATTTGTTGCTGATCATAAGGACTTTGACTTTATTTCAATAATTACAGGGGATAAAAAGAAAACAAATTCTACAAAACAAAAAACGAAATACGAAAAATGTTGAAATTAAATTGTCCTAATGCACGAGGTAAGGTGAATGTCTCCCAACAAGAGCTGCATCTTAACTCGATCATTTGACATGGGATTACTTTTTTGTGATAAGGATGTAGGATTACTTTTATTGTAAATATCGGCACAAGTGCTTCGAGTTCCATGCTTAAGGCAATATCTCTTCATCCACTATGGCTAGCTTGTTGTAAGTTCCATCTCCGATTTTTTTATGGCGTATGGGCCTTCCTAGGTGGGTCCTAAAACTCCAAGAGAGGAAACACTCTCTTTAGTACTAGGTCCTTGACTATGTATTTCCTGTTTTTAACTCAGGCATTGTATTGTCGTGCTACTCGTTGTTGATGAGTTGCCACTTTTAACCTCATCGTGCCTTTCCTCTATCAAGTCCAAAAACTCATGGGGGAGCTCTTCATTGGCTCCAGGTTGATACTCGAATGGTGTGTTGGAACATCAATCTTAATAAGATCATAACTTCACATCAATCTTAACAAGATCATAACTTCACAACCACAAGTTAGGGAAAATAATGTGTGTACGATGGCCGTCTTGAATTAACTACGTTATGCCCACAGGGTCATGAATATTTTTTTGCTCCAATTTCTTTTTGCTCGTTCAAGTCATTTCTAATTGAAACTTTAGAATTTTATGCACAGCTTCGACCTGGCCATTGGTCCACTGATGGGATGCAAAGGAAAAACTCATTCAATGTCGAACTTGACACAGAAATCAGTGAACTCTTGGCTTTCAAACCGATTTTCATTGTCGGTAGGGGATACTGCATTAGCTGAGAATATTCTTTTTGATGAAGCTGACCGTTTTCGCTGATGTGATAATTGCCACAGGTAATTGATGACCACATATGGCAAATGTGATAGTTTGCCTCGACCCACATAATAAAGTAATTGATGACCACAATGGCAAATCGAAATCATTCTTTGGCCATAGGTGATTCGTCGATCAAATTAATTCTCCACACATCAAATGGCCGTAAATTGACCATTTAAGCGAGTTCAGTTGGCATGCTTGGGATATCAGAATATCTTTGACATCTATCTCACTTTTGGACAAAATCATGTGAATCTTTCTTTAAGGTGGGCAATGACATTCATATTGTAGAATTCAGCGGGCTAGGTTTTGTTCACCTGAGTGGTCGTCATAACATTCTTCATGAACCTCCCTTAAAATCTTTCGGGCTTCATTCATCTCCACACATTACAACAGGAACGTTGAGAACCCTTTTTTATTATACAAAACTCCATTTTGAATGGCAAAACGAGGTGCCTTCCTCAGCAGCATTTTATCTTTGTTTTTATCCTTACGTAAGTCTCCTTGCTCAATGTATCTTCTTATGGGAGTCATCTGGAACTTGAGGATGTTTATTTTCATAATACATTCGACCTCCTCAATGCTAGGGTAATACAATGTTTTCATTGGAGTATTGCCAAGGATTACACCTCATCCATGCTTGCTGATTTAACATGTTCATATACTTTGATATTTTCTTCTCTTGGTATATGTTTGATCTCATAATAATCGAGTTCTTCCAACAATTCTTTAACTCAACTTTGATAAGATAAGATGCTAACCGTGTTCCTTTGGTGTAATATTCTTTAAAAATTTGCTTCACGATCAACCTAGAAATGTAGAATTGTGGATTCTAGCTCCTTGATGTCGAGTTCCTTTGTAATCCTTAGTCCCGCAGTTAAGGCATCATATTTGACCTCGTCGTTAGTAGCATTGAATTCTAATCTTAAGGTCATAGTAAATGCATTGTCCTTCTAGGTTCCGAAGACAATCCCGGTCCCCGACTCTTTTAGGTGGAAGCTTCATCCACATAGTTCCCATTTCATGGCTTCATGCAAGCTTCCTTTGCCTTCTTTTGGTAGACCCGTGTACTCTACCACAAAATCGACTAATGTCTACCCTTGATCACTGCACGTGGCTGGTAAGTGATATCATATTGGCTTGAATCTATCAGCCACTTAAATAACCTTTCCGAGGTCTCTGGATGGTGCAGTATTCGTCTTAAGGATTGGTCAGTCAAAACCACGACATTGGTTTTGAAATATGGTACAAGCTTTTGAGATGCTACGAGTAGAGTGTATGCGAACTTCTCTATCTTCCAGAATCGGGACTCGACATCTATCAACCTTTTCCTCACACGGTAGCCTATGCGTTGAACCTTATATTACTAGGACCGTGCTCATCACTTTGTCTGTCACAAGCAAGGTATATATACAACACCTCGTCCTTTATGGGTTTTGTTTGGCAGTTGTGCCAAAAAATAGCAGTCGTTAAAAAACCTCCTTACCTTTGTTTGCTTATTGAAATTTAGCTTTTGTTTTAGCAATTCAAAAAAAGACGCGCACTTATCGATCATTTTGAATATGTTACGGCTCAGGTCTGCTACTCTCCTGGTGAGGCTCATCACATATTCGACAGTCTTCAGTTCTACGATTTCCTTGAGTGTTTTAATCTTTTCACGATTCGCTTCGATCGCTCGAGCGCTAACCGTGTATTTTAGAAACTTTTCGAATGTCATATTAAAGAACATTTCTGTGAATTCAAGCGCATGTTGTAATCTTCTAAGATGTTGAATATTTCAGACAAGTCATCAACGTGCTCCTTGCCTACTTGGATTTAAGTAGTATGTCATTAACGTAAACCTCCATGTTATGCCAATTAGATTTGCAAACACTCAGTTTACGAGTTGTTGGTATATGGCTTTAGCATTCTTCAAACCAGATGATATCACTGGGTAGCAATATAGGTCTTAATCAATGATAAAATTAGTGTACTCTTGGTCAGGTTCGTGCATGACTATCTGGTTATGTCCGAGATACACGTCCATAAATGATTTTGTCTCATGTTATACAGTGGCGTCTACTAGTTGATCTATTCGAGGAAGCGGAAAACTATCCTTCGGGTAAGCCTTATTCAGGTCTGAAAAATCGATGCAGGTTCGCCACTTGCTCTTGCCTTTCTCACCATCATAGGATTTGAAATCCATTTTGGATAGTTAGCTTCTCTAATAAACTCATCACCTAACAACCTTCGTATTTGCTCCTTGAGGGCAGTATAACGCTCGAAGTCTAATGGCCTACGCTTTTACCACATTGGTATAAGGAATCCACATTTAGGGCATGACTAATAACATTGGGTGATATTTCACACATGTCAAGATGTGTCTGGGCAAATACATCTTGATTATCTTTCGGAAATCAAATCATCTCGCTTCATGCCAAGGGATCTAGAGAAATTCTGATCTTTACAACCCTGGTTGGATCATCGTGTGACAAGGAAACAACTTCTAAGTATTCAACTGGTCCGGCATGCTTTATGATTAGCTTGTCTTGAGGATCCATATCGTCTTCGAAATCCTACTCTTTTCCAAACTCAATCATGACTTGGGCTGCGAGCATTAACCATTCTTTAATTGCTATAATCCAGCTTCTTTGGTGTAATGTGAAGATACCACGTCCTTTCCTTTGTCGTATCTTTGCCCTTTGTAATCCAGCCACTTAACATTTTCTGGCTACTGCTTGGTCTCCTGCGCTTTTCCTGCCCCATTGGGGTTGGAAACTTCAGGGTTAAACAATATATGGTTGATGCGGCTCTGAACGCCATCAATGTTGGTCATCCCAAAAATGCATTGTAAGTTAATAGGCCACGACAACGATGAAGTTCACATTCATGTTGCTACCCTTGGCTCCATACCTATCGTCACAAGCAATTGTGTGACCTTATGAGCGTAATGCTGTCTTCGATATATCCATGAATAGGGACTGAGCAGGTGCACAAATCGTCTATTGATAGCCTAATTGTGTCGTATGTGTTTATAAAGAGAACACCCGTCATCCACGAAAATGAGGTGAGCTCGGACCATTCCGAGATAAGCATAAATGGTCATAGGGTCAAAATGTGGGTGCTACTGTCTGTTGGTCTCCTTGACTGTAGGCCATCATTTCCTCATTTTACTTTAGCATGTTTCTCAGATCTCGCCTCCATCACATCACAAGGGTGTTGTTATTTACTTAGGGATGTTGCAAACTCTTCCATAGCGGGTCCTCCATTGAAGATCAACACTTCACGGGGCAGTATTGGTGGATTTGCCGCCCTATTCATAGTCGGTGGTGTATCTGGTTATGGCTGTGGTGCAAGAAAATGTGGATGTTGTGGTGGTTAATGCGCTTGTCCTGGGTTTTTCACATATCGTTGGAGTTGTTGTCCTCGGATCAACTCTTCTATTTGGTCTCTAAGTTGCCAACACTAATTTATTATGTTATACCGAGTTGTGAAATCGGTAATATTTCCCTGACCTTCGGTCCTTTAAGATTCCTTCTTTGGCGGCGACCTTCAAAATACTCCTAATTGTTGGTTGGTTTGGAAAATATTTTTTCGAGTTTCCATTAATGCGGTGTATCTACTGTACTTGGAGTGAACTCTTCTCGCCATGTTCTTCTTCGCCACAATTCTGGTTAACATAGGTGGTGGCTTAAGGAGATGCTTCCCCTATGGTCTTGACATATCCTTCCTCGTTAGCCATTTTCTTTAGACGCATAGTGCGTTCAACCTTTTTATAAAGTGAAAATTTGGATCAACATGTTATTTTAAAGTTTGATACATGAAAAACTCTCTTAAAAACATGTTTTAATTACACCTCTATTTTAAATTTCGACAAAGTTTTTTTTTGTATTTTTTGAAAATTAAATCTAAACTTAATCTCATGTGTCTATAACCAAAACTATTTTTTTAATGAATATTTTTTGAAGAAGTGCAAATATTTGCAGTTTAAACCGCAAATATTTGCACCACTTGAAAGTGCAATAATTGCATTTTGATTGAAACTAAAAACATTAATGTTTTTTAAAGATTGTTTTTAGAAGAGACGGCTGTGTGTTTTGAAACTTAAAGAGTGTGTTTTATTAAAGTCATCAAAGTTAGATGTCTTTTTTAAAGTCGACCTTTCTACAAATTTTGTGTTCTTCCTTGCATCAACAATCAACACATAATGTTTTAAGCAAGGTTCAATACTCTGACTGGCATGCCCGAAGGAATCTCAACGATCCTGTTCCCGTTTCGGCGCGGATCGGACCAGAAAAGGTAAAAATACCCTTTTTTAGATCTAGGGCAAAAAAAATTTACCGTGAAAATTCCCAGTAAAAAACATGTTAATTTCTCTGTATCAAACAAAAAAACAAGAATAATACACTTTATATTACCTCAATCAATTCCAACTTTACTTTTCATAAAAAAACAAAAAATATTTGTACCAATTCAGCAATTTCACATAATAGAGAATCAAATCTCGGTTATAAAAATCCTAGTAACATTAAAGCAAAACACAAAAATCTAATATTTATTTGATTTAGAGAATATTTCCTGTTGATTTCAAGTAGCATCCATCGACGACGAATGTTGAAGGTGATCTCGACGTAGCATCCATTAGCAGCGATGATGATTAAAGGCTTGACCTAAGATTTTCACGGACGGCGATGGACGGAATTGGTCACATGAGTTTTTTGTTCTGTTCGTGAATTAGTTTTGCGTGTTAGAGAAAGGATAAATAAACCTAAGTAATAATGGACTGGGTGATGCAAATAATATGTGAATTGGGTAAGTTATTTATATTTCATTTGCAAATAACATGTACATTAGCACTACGTGAATCTAGATTATGAGATAAACCAAATTTCATTAACTAGATTATGCAAATGCAAATAATATGTTCATTAGCACTGTGAAATATAAATAATAATTTAGTTAGCATGTGAATGACATATAAACATCATCTAATATGTTCATTTTGTTAAATATTTTTCTTAATAATAAGGGTGATACTTTTTATTCAAGCAGAGCACTCATTCATTTTGTTAAATATATTGTACAATTTGTATAAATTTATAAGCTACGCATCTTTTTCTTTCAAAAAAATTATATAAATTTTGTTTATCATTATTTGTAATTTCTGGTGCCTGAATATGACAAATCGTGATATCTTTTGAAATTACTCATGATTTTTGTTATTATATTTAGTGCAAATAATGACATGGTCTATTAATAAATGTTACGAAGGTGGAAAAATACCGAATGAAACTTGATTTGTTTGGTTTCGCAAAGCAAAACAAGCAGTTAAATCGTGTTTTCCAGCTATGTGGTGGTCAATAATTGACTAAGAAGCAACTCCAAATTTAAACGTTTAGCAGTGCGTATTCTTAACCAAACAGTTTTTTCGTTAAACTGTGAAATAAACTGGACAACATTTGCGATGATTCACACGAAATTAAGAAACGGAATAAAAATGGAAAAATTGAAAAATGGATATTTGTACATTACAATATATGATTGAGAGCACGACACGCTAAACGATAACAAACAACTGATTATCTTATTGACCTATATTACATCTTTCACGAGGAGATTCACTAGCAGAATGGACTAGAGAAGTTGAGAATCCACTGCTTGATGATAGAAGCGACACTCCTTGTCAGACAATAATAATGTATCCGTACAAAAAACAACATATTGGTGGTCATGGTATTGATTCTAGTCGTTATGATGTTGGTTCTACTTTTGGTGATTCTAAAAGACATACTCAAAATTATTCAAAGGGAGATGCATATGACTATAATGGATGAAGTGATGGAAATTTAAACGTTGAATATGGAGATCAACATAACTATGATGAGATGTACACTTCTAATAATGTTTTTGGTTATATGTATTCTGCGTTTGACCATACTGGTGGTTATTCGTGTTATGGAGTAAATCAAGCATATACCGTTGAAACGTCAAGTAATCAAGGTGAACCCTCACAATTTGATAATATGATAACGATATTTTTGAATTCAGATCAGATGCAGCGATATGTTTTTCCAGCATATTATAATCCAACACAAGATGAAGGCAACGATGATCACGATTTATACGATGCTCAAATAAACAATTTTTGATATTAATTTTTTTATGTTGTATGTTCTGTATCTTCTATGTAATTTAAATAATTTACTATAATTTAGCATTACATATTTATTGGCGTATTTACAAAAATAGTAATGGAATTAGCAAACCGAAATTAAAACGGAATTTCTGAAACATAACTGAAATTTTGAATTTTTCCGATGGTAGAAATGGAAATGAAAAACAAAATTTTGAACCTTGGTTTCAAGTCATCATTCACCCCTTTTACATTTCTAGCAGTAAAGTTGAACCGCCTCAGATACTCTTTAAATGTTTCATTTTCTTTCTGCTTAACGTCGACCAAAGATACAACATCTTTCACTCCTATCCAAAAGTGTTGTTTGAACAAGTCCATGAGATGTCATGTGTACACAATCACCGACTTCAGATTGTAATACCATGTAACAGCTAACCTCGTAAGAGTTTTTGAAAATACTTTGCACCGCATCGGATTTGGCATGAACTGCTTCAATGGCTATCATGTAACTCTTGAGATGGACGGTTGGATTGGAGGTTCCATCGTATTGAGGAAGTTGCGGGTTTTGTATCTTGGTGTGTTTGGAAAATCAGCAATATATGACACTAGCGTAGTTGAGTAGTCATCATCTTAATCTGAATCCCTTCCAACCTATCTTTTCCTTTCAAATTGATTGCTTCTCTTTTGTAGTAATCACATTCCTCACTTTTGGTAGATGAAGTTATACTTCGGCTCCTACTTCATCGAGATGAACCTCGCCTAATCGCAGATCGTGTTCTTCGAGTATGATAGTCTTCCTCATAGCAGATCGGCTGAACATTTAAAAGATATTAACCTCACACGTGGGCTCCTATCGTGGTTATACCCTTTTTGTCTTTCATTGTGATTTATATTTTCACCTCATCTACGGGCATCCACTTGACCACTTCGTTGGGCCAAGTTTCGATTAATGTTTGTTTGATTTTGGACTCTAGAGTTAAACTTAAGTTCGAATCTTCGTTCTTTGATTTGCTCTTCTAACTTGAATCCTAGCTTCTCCTCCTTGGACGGCTTTGAGTTTTGCTCTCCTTGTTTATTCGAGCTCTTGTATCTGCACATTGAGTTGGTCCATATGATTCTCTTTTGGCATGAACTTCAGTTGGTCCATCTGGCACCTTTCGACATAGTTTTGCTCTAGGTTATCGAGGGTAACATCCGAATCTTTGTAGGTCCACCTTCAACTTGTAATTGATCAACCAACTCATGGATTATTGCTTACTGCATTATGCTTCCGTGACAAGTTTTGGACCATGTTGGCTAACTTTATGTTGGTCAACCTTCGGTTCTGGTGAGTTGTTGATGGTTGAATCCCCAGCTCTCTAGGTTCTCCTTCCCGGTTTGATGTTCGACGTGTTCTTACCACATTCATAATTCAAAAAATTATTTGCTTTTGAAATAGGACATGAAATAAAAATGTTAAAGTCACTTTTGTTCCAAAGCACAAACTACTTTTTCAAAAGTGGAAAATTTCTCAAGGAAAAAAACGAAACTCAAAAGAAACAAATTATCTCAACTAAATCTGAGTGGATTGGATTCAACTTTCAGTTAAAGTACCAAAATATTTGTGATTTTTTTGGACACAAACACCCGAAGATTTTATGCAAATATATTTAATAAATCTATCAATTTTTGAGTAGAGTTTCAGTATATAAATTAAAAATAAATTGATTTAGCAGACCTAAAAAAAAGAAAATAAAACAGAGAAAGTAAGAGAAATAAAACCCGAGAGACAATCGATTTTTATAGAGGTTTGGTCTTAATGTTGACCTTCGTCATCTCCTTTATTCATTATCATCTTTGATCTTCTTTAACCATCTTTTTCTTTCTTTCGAAGTACTATATATATGCAATTTTATTTAAAGTCTTTATAGAGAAGGCAACAGAGTTCCAATATCTTTTCTTCTTGTGGGAAGAGAATGAGTTGTCCCATCATTTTGTATTTAGGCTCTTATTTCTAATCGTAGGTGGATGTGGAAATTTCGTGAAAGCTTCTATTATCCAACTGAAGTGCTTTTCTTTAAGCAAAATGGTGTTATGTTGAGAACCGGGATGGAGCTGGAGTTGGACCGGAGCGCTTCTATTTTTTCCTCTTCTTTTTTTTACATAAGGAGTGCTCCGACACTCCATTGGAGTGTTCCCATGCTCCAATTAAGGAGCACTTCGAGCGCTTCGACAAAGTGTTTTTTTAGCCAATTTTGGATGTTTTCCCGAGTCTGTTATTCAGCATTATTTCCACAATTTTGAATCATTTTTCCACTTTGACGATTTTCTCAATCTAGACATTATTTTGAGTTTTGACTTGGAGCTAACTTTAGATCTTGTTTCCAGTGCTTTTCTAAATTTACGCCGTCTTTTTCCGATATATTTTTAGTCACCTTTTCTTCATTTCCATTGACAAAAAACGGGTATAACAAAATTCGTCTATTAAGCCTTCAAGGATGTGGTGTCGTAGAAAAATCGTAGCCTTTTGTTTTAGCTATGCTTATTTGATCAAGATGCATGACATTAAGGTGAAGATGTGCATCCATAAGTTGTGAGAAGTAGTTGTTTCCAGTTATATCCAAGATGGTAAATTCAGTATGATAATTTGTAAAAATATTATACAGTGCGCTATAATGTAAAAGGACGAAACTGTGAAAAGTCAAAGACAAAAGAATGTTTGAAACTCAATGTACTATCACTTTCTTTAGTATGATTTAGTTCACTGTCTACTTCCATAAACCAAAGGAGAGTGATGCATTTATAATAGAAAGCATTATTGAAGTGTCGACGTCTTTACCTACAAAGGCATGATGTTCAAACATAAACCGACTACAACAAATGTTTTCTAATCATCATCACCGTTGTTAGCCGAAAGATGGAATAAGGAGAGAAAATATAAAATCTTTGACATGAAATATGTGAACTTTGACAGAGAAGTGTCATATAAAAATCATTTTAGTACTAATGCCTATAAAATACAAAAATTGTAATGATAAAGAATAGTTTTGAGCGACGAATATACATTAATATGCATATAAAATAGACTATCGTCTTGATAAAAGAGCAAACATCAATTATTCATTTTACTAAAACACATGTAATGTAAACTATTATATCGATAAAGCTAGAAGGATAAATTTTTATCCATTTAAAAAAATATTGGATTTTTTTCATGTGCGGATGGGGATGAATTTTGGATGTTCATTGACATGCATAGAGGGATAAGTTTATAAGTTACTTAAAAACAAAGATAAACTAACTCAAGTTTTGAACAATTAAGATTCATCAAAGTTGTGAATAATAATATATTGGTAAAAGATATTAATATATTTAAAAGGCAGAAAAAATATTTTCATTAATTGCTTAATGAGGAAACCCTATGTAACGACCCACCTTTTTGGATGATTTAAGTCGACAATAAACCACACATGTTTAACCCAAATCATTCAAAAGGGTAGATTATCAATGAGGTTTAATAAGAAAAATAAAAGAAAAGAGAGAAAACAAAACACAGAATCTCGCAGCGGAATGACAAAATATAATAATCAAATAAACAGTTCATGAAGCTGTTTTACAATATACATTTGATTACACAACTTTTACAACATAATCAGAGTACAAACAACAACATACCAATAATGATGCAACAGAATAATACTAATAATATAATATACCAAACTCCGTCTTCGTACTTTAGAAATAATGTCTTCAAACACTGAAATGCTCAGGCTGACCCGAGCGTAATGAAAGACAAAACACTCGAGTCAGAACTAAAAGTTCTTATGTAAGTTAAGTCAACAACAAGTAAATATGAGTGTAATAGATTTAGAGATGTTTACGGGGTCTTACATCTCCTATCCAGTGTATAACGTGCGTGCAATAACTTGAGAGATGTTACGGAATTTTCCATCTCCTAAGGATCCGTCAAACTATCTATATGTAGTAAGATATGCTATATATGTTGTGTAATCAGTAAAGTAAATATTTTTCCTAGCGTTAAGGCTTTACATTAATCCCCTTTAATACATTTTTAAGCAGGTAGTCTATGCAGGTCCTGTAACACAACCAGTAACGTCGGTAGTCAGTGAGTCCCCTATAGGTACTATACTAAAATAAAATCGTAGTGGGCGCGACTAAGGATAAAGAGTATGACAGGGCCCGTGAGGCAATGCCCAATGTATGATACTACCAGTTCGGATCGCAGGGCTGGTGGTAACGCATCGTAGCCATGACCGTCCACCGCGTCCAACACCTCCAAAATCAAATCAAGGTGCTCCGATCAAGCCAACATCAATTTAGTAATACGAAGAGATGTGTCTGCTAGGGGTAGCTAGCCCACTTGACCCTGACAAGCCGTCATGTTTTAGTCATTTCAAATTGGCACAAGTGCCGGGGTTATCCATCATCGTTCACTTTCTTCAAATCCAGCAAACGTTCATCAAATCCAACCATTTCATTCTGGATCATCCACCACGTACACAGTTGTTAAAGCGGTTTCAATATTGACAGAGAGTATGCCAATAAGAGGCACCGGTCTCTTTAACAACCAAACATCATTTTTCACACCGGTTGGTTCTTTTACATTTCGAAACCGATTCAGATTTGATATCAAAATATCATATTCACTTCAAAAAGATCACTTCATTTCAAAATACCTTATTTACTCAAATATGTCATTTTCACTTGAAAATATCATTTCAAATTCCAACTTTGGTTATGACCTCATTTAACCACATTCGCATTTAAATCAACGATTTAAATATAAACATTCCAACTTTGCATAGTTTGAAATTTTATAAAATTGTTTGAATAGTTATAAATAGATAAAAATAGTTTAAATAGTTTGGAGATTTAAAACAGTTTAATATAAAATGGTTTGAGTATTGACAATGTTTTATATAGTGAAATAGTTTTGGAAAATCTAAATAATTTGAATATTAAAAATAATAGATTTTAAACAGTTTATATCAAAAACAATTTATTTTGAAAATAATATAAAATAAAATTGTTTCTTTCCATTTCAACAATCTGGACCCATGTCGAATTTCAAATCAACAAATTCAACTTCCAATCTTTCAATTCAATTGACTCAATTTCAATTTAGTTTCAAATCAACTTGATTTCAGTTTCAATTCGAAATAACTTCAATTTCCGAAAACATTCATTTTAACTTCAAATTCGATTCAACAATTCAATTCAATGATTAAAATTTCAATTCAATTCTTATTTTAAACCATTTAAGTTTATATCAATATCATGTCCAATTTCAATTTACCGATTTAAATCGTTTAAATCAAATTAACCTTCATTGTTCAATTTTAAGGTCCAAATCTAAATAATTCAATTTCCAAAATTAAAGTCATATATCGATTATAACTTTACATTTCCAATTCAATTCTTTTAAACAATTTATTTTAACCAATTTCAATTTCAACATTCCAAAGCTTGAATTAGAAAATAATTCAATTCATTTAAATCCACAATTTATTTCCTTTAAAACAATATCATTTAATCAAAATCCAAATTCAAGATTTTAAAACCATTTAATTTAACAAATCTGGTGTCCATATATAATTTTCTACCATATGACCAAGTGAATAGTTATTTCAATTTTTTTAATTTCAGTGATGGATATATATCATTTCAATCCAAATCAAAGTGTCATAGGTATATATCATTTCAACATATTTCTTAATTTATTCAAAATAATTTAAATAACAGTTTATATGCTGTCACTTAATATACAGAGTGATAACAGAGCCATATAAAAATAAATAATCATCCAAAATGTCAACAAATAGACATCCATCACAAGCAACATCTAAATCAGCCAATAAATCACAACAATTAACTAGTTATCAATATCAGGTCTTAACTAGCAATTAAATTCAATATTAATTTAAATATCAATTTGTAGCGACCCGACCTTCTATCACCAGAAAGTCACATCATCTTTAAGAAAGAAAGGGATAGAAAAGAGAAAAGATAGAGAAGAAAGAACTAAACAACATCAGAATCTCACAGCGAAACGAATAAATTATATTAATCACATAAGATATTACATAGTATACAACAACTATCAGAGTTGAACAGATTATACATCACATACTAGACAGTTATAAACACATGTCTAGTTAATACAACTCAAATACAATACAGAGAAACTACACAGAGATACCAACACAGCGGAACACTATACATATCTATAATGCTGAAGTCTCCCTCTCCATTTCTCCTCCACAATTCGTCAAAGCTAACCTGAATCCCTTGGCTACTCGTAAAAATTTGAGTACCCAAGAGTTTAAGAAAACAGAAGATAAACTCCGGGTCAGACATGGGTCTGGTGTGAGTAACAGGTTAAAGTTGCTTAACTTTAAAACCTTTTGAAAAGAAAAGGTATCACGTAAGACTTCCTGCACATAAACCGGAAAAGTTTTTACCTTACGCTAACCAAAACATTTATAGGAAATCCAGTTATATTACAATAGTGTCTAGGGTTTTCAAGCAAATAGAAAATAGCTGAAATTGTTACATCTATTAAATTCCAGCATACTAGCCACAAAGTGGGTAATACAATCAAATCCGAGGGCACTTATTGGAGATTGGATTCCATACAATGGCAGGGCTACTGGGGTACCACCCGTCACAGTACGTGGCCTAGATCAACGTACTGAGGATCCACCCTAAATCCCCTGCAACACAAGGCCGGAACCATCCCTTACTGGACAGTCCCGAATAAGATAACCCCAGCAGTTGTTGCAATCAACTGCCCACACAGCCGAAATAATAAGAAGGGACCTCTAGACAGAGGTTTATCTCATCCTACTTGGACATGACCCACTTAGCCTTGCTGCACCTCCCATGTTTTAGCCATTCCTGGTTGATGAGGCTTAAGGCTACGATTACCTTTATAGAACACATCTATCTTAGAATGCTCATCGTTCACCTGATGATGTTCTGAAAGCATTCAATCCATACAAGTTCGTTCCGGGTTCGAACGAAACCGAAGGCATTATCTCGTTACACTCATTTTGGAATCACCCTCAGAGTTAACGACAATAACCCTTGCACTCTGAATCTTCATCTTCACTTGAGATTCACGACCTATCGTTAATTTGGATCGATGTGGTATTCGGATATCCAAATCTGGAAACCCGATCCCGGTCTCATCGAAATCCAAAACGTATCTTTTAAAGCCAAGTTGTTTTAAAGTTAAAACAGTTTAATTCAATTATCTATATACACACAGATAGATAATTCACAATATCACAGATAGATAATCTACATTATCATCACAAGTAGATAATTCACATTATTATCATAAATAGATAATCCATATTATCATCACACTTCAACCAAAGCATCCATATCACACAGCATCCATAAGCAATGATTTATTAATCATCATTCTATAATTAATTTAAATGAATTAAATTAATTGCTTCATCTCTAATTAATTTAAAATAAATTAAATTAATTACTTCATTCTATAAATCCTGCTTACTTAACCATTAATTAATTACCAATCAATTAATTAATCATCCTCTAATTTCCATCTTAATTAATCACCCTTGATTAATTATCCTTTAACTACATTCAAGTAATTATCCTTTAATTAATTTCACAAATTAACTATCCTTAACCAAATACAGTAATTAATCTTTAATTACTTCATTAATTAATTAACTAAAATTAATTACATTAATCCTTAATTAATCACATTAATTAATTACTCAAAATCACTTATTATTGATTAATAAATCTTAATTAATCAACCCTTAATTACATCATTAATTATATAAATTAATGATCCCTAATTACATTTTTAATTAATTATTCTATTTAAATTAATTACATTAAGTAATTAATCTTTAATTAAACCATAATTATTAATCACCCTTGATTAATCCCATTCAGTAATTAACTACCCTTAATTACTTCATTAAATAAATTAATTACTCCTTAATTAATTATCTTAATTAATCCCTTGATTAATTACACAAAGTAATTTAATCCAAATTACTTCCATTATTAAATCATCTTCAACTAATTACATACAGTAATTACCATTAATTACTTCACTAAGTAATTATACTATATTATTTACATTAAGTAATTATACTAACAAATCATCCAGTGATTATCTTAAATAAATTAAACTTAATTAATTAACTTATATTAATCACATTAAACTCAATTAATTACAATGAGTAATTAATTACTTCCCTTAAGTAATTACACTTAAACAATTTCATAAATGATTATCTTTAATTAATTAATCTAATTAATTATTAAAATTAATCACATTAATTAATTATTTAATAATCTCTAGTTAATATCTTTCATTTAATTATACTCATTAACCATCCTTTAATTACTTCCTAAGTGATTATGTTTTAATTAACCATTATTAATTACAAATTAATTAATTCTTAATTACCAATTAATTAATCTCTAATTACTTATTTAATTAATTTTCTAATCATTAATTAATAATCTTTACTTATCTAATTAATTATCCTTAATTACAAATTAATTAACCCTTAAATTAATTAACTTACAACCCTTAATCATTTATTTATTAATCCTTAATCATTAATAAATTAAATTAATTAATTACTTTTTAATTACCTTATTAATAAATTAATCTTAAATCATTAAATATTAATTAACTTTAATATAAAACATTATTCTTATTAATGATTAAATTATCATTAACAAAACATTTGAAAACATTTTACTTTTAAATTTACTTTAAATTCCATTTCAAATTAAGATTCCAATCAAATATAAATTTAATTCTAGCAAAATTTAAAACAATTTAAAAACCCTTTTAAATCACATGTTAAAGAAATACATACCTTAAAAAAAACTTAAAAGAATTTTAAACCTAATTCATTTTCAAATTCAAATCAATTTAAAATACACTTTAAACATTTTAAAGTTGATAAACAATTTAATTTTATAAAACCTTATTTATTTCAAAACTAGGATTCAAATTTAATTTGAATCCATACTCTAAAATTAATTTAAACTTTGTTTAAATCCTGCTTTCAAATTAAACACATTTTAAATTTGAAAACCTGTAACATAACAAATTTTACTCGAGACCATTCCCAAATGCTTCGAGTCGAACTCCCCAAAACTTCGGGCAACTCACACAAACTACTCGAGAAAACTCGAGTACCCATCTTCCTCAAAATCAGACTTCACCAGGAACAAAAATACACCGTGCACATGCACAGACCAGCCACCCTTCTCCGATCATCAACGACGACTTCCTCAAATCGACGTTCATCCAACTTTACAACCCCGACCATCAGAACTCAAAGAACAACTCGAAATCAAGATCGAGTCCTAAAGCCCAAAACTGAAACAACCATTTAAGCCTGGAATCACCTCAATCACAAGTCTCCGACCACCAGAGTACCAACGCCTCCGGCCACGACTTCGTCCACATCCCTCCTTCCATCTCCCCGAGTTTTGTGGAACTCGATCCACCAGAGGGGTTGTACAAATCAAAAATTCAAGACCAAGCCAAAACTAGGGTTACAGATTTCATTGGTTAACCGCAGTCGCCACCGTGCATTGATCAACTTCCAGATATTTTTCCCAAACCCTCCGTTCATCCTTACATCATCAGAAAAGACCCCGACCCCTACGAGCAAGTAGATCACCAGAAAACCCCCAAACTACAAAATTTAGACAAACCCAAACTGCTCTTTCATCCTTAAGCTAAAAATTATGATTTTAGTTTTAAAAATCATGTCTAAGGATAAGAATTCAGTTTACATTCCTGAATTTATAAATTAAGATGTTTGTATTTTGACTTATTTAAAGTTTGCTCGGTTTTTTCTTGATTCCCAGAGACATTACCAAATTGTTTTAACTTAAATAAGTTTTTAAACCTTACTCTATCATATAACAAACAAATTTTCTTCAAATCCTAAGTCTTAACCTGTGCAGTCAATTCCCCGATATATTCCCGATATATCCCGTAGCGGACTTTTGGGGCAACGATATTCCTATAAAGCGGCCCAATATAGCGGATCCGCTATTATCCCCGATATTGTAGCAATAATCCGCTATATCCCCGATTTTGTTGCCCCGCTATATCTCTCTTTCCTATAAATAAGCATTTTGCTTGATGTCTTGCTTTTAAGTTTTATGGTAACTTCAAAGTTGATGTAACAATGATATATGCCGTTGGTTATTGTAACTAGTTCTAACTTTTTAAGTGTCAACTTTGTTTATCTTTACTTTATTATAACTTGTTTTGCTTGGTGGGAAATAATAAGTTATGTTCCTCTTTTTAATGTAGAATGTTCATCATTCCTCTTTTTAAAGTCGTCCGCTATATCCTCGATATATCTCCGCTACAACTTTTCGCACCTCAAACGCTATGGAGCGGTAGGGCGCTTTAACTGCACAGGTCTTAACAGCAATCAGATCAAGAGAAAAAGAATTTTGACTAAAGTTTGAGTTCAAACTAGAAACAGATTGTGTCTCAGGTGAACAGACATGCAAACTCATCCATACAAATATATATACACATCAATGTATTTATCAACATATATACAATCTTACTTATTTCCATAGATAAATCAAGCAACCAGATTTATATACTTAAAATTTTAAAATGTGATGTTACTCACCAGAAAACAGGAAGCAAAGGAACAGAGGAGCAGTTGTTTTTGATTTGAACCTTGGCTTGCTGTTTTGTTGAATTGAATTGATCTGGATCTTTTACATTGCTTACTTGGTTAAGTTGAAGATTTGATAAAACTGTTGTTTTGATTTCTGAAACTTTGTCTTGTTTGAAACTGGAATGCTTTACGACTTGATTTCAGGTTTTGAACTTTTGATTACAGGCTTGAGAAAAAGGATAACAGGGTTTTAAATTTTGGTTTGAGGAATGTTTTCAGGTTTGATAATTCTCTGGTATGCTAAGTTTTTATGAACGAAAAGAAAAAGAAGATTTGATAAATATAGCAAGTATACAGGCTTTGTTTAACTGGTACAATTTTTTGTTCAGAGATTTTTCTTTTGTATGGTGGCTGAGATGATTTTCCAGCAAATTTGAAATGATGGCATTAAATGCCTATGTCCTTACAAGTTTGCATACTTATCCCTTTCTTATTTTCGTATGTACTTATCTGATTTTTGCCTTGCAAATATATGTTTTTCTATAGGTTATATAATTCTAGACTTATCTTTATGTGTTCATTTTTAAAGTTGTTATAGTTATTGTTATAATGTTAACTTGTATATTCATTTCTATTTTAAAATCTATTTATATTTATATATAAAACAATACATTAATAATGTTATTTGAAAATAATAATTTGTCAAATTTAAATAATTTATAAAAGAGATTATAAATTCATATTATTATTAAATGAATTAATATATCATATTTATTAAACAATATTTTAAAACAAACCTTTTTATAAATCTTTAACTTAAGCTAAGATATAATTTAAATCAATTAAACATTTATCTTAAATATTTTAAAACCATATATTTTAAATTAAATCATAATTTCCAAATTACCAAAACATATTAGAATTTGAAAACAAGATTTATTTATTTATTAAATTCAAACCAAAGATTTCTATTTACAATATATACAAATATATACACATTATAAATAGAAAACAATTTATTAGCTTTTTAAAAAGATAAAATCACCAATTAAATATTTATTAAAAAAAGATTATTAAATCAATTTAAATTTCAATACAGATGATTAAATTGATATTGCCAAAAATTCCGGGATATCACACAATTTAATTCAATATAAATCCAAATTAAGTTTAAATGACAATTTAAATGACCAAACAACAATCAATAAAATTCTTATCAATCCATAAATTTAATTCAACTAACATAAGAAGGTTTAGTATTGCGTGAGTTGGTTAAATCACCCACCTTTGATTTATAGTCGATTTAAAATCCAATAAAATCTCAAAATTTGAACAGTCTTCAAATTCAACTAAACCAGTTTCATGTTGTACAGAATTTCGATACGAACCCAACGGAAGAAACCGCGTCCAAATCCGAGTTCGTATGCAAAAGTTATTCGAGTTAGAAGTTTGAAAATTAAAATTTGAATTAAAATAAACTCAGGGGCAAACTTGTAATTACCAAACTTTCTCAAACCCTAGGAAGCATCGATCAGCAACTCTCGTCAACAGCCGCCGCCTTCACCTTGATATCGCCGCTGCCACGAGTGATGTCACCAAGATCAGAGACCACCACTGTACTCGCCTAGACACGCCGCTCCCACGCCGAAGTCGCGGCCCCAAGCGCCGCCGCCTGGAGCTTCGCGCCGCCGTTCGACTTCCGGCCATAGATCTTCGATTTTTGGGGAAATTCGACGCCTTCGACAAGAACAAACTCCATAGATCGACTCTGCTAATCATCTTCTATCTCGCAGCAATCTTCGATCGTCGATTGGTCGACGATCCACCGTTGATCGTGAAACCCTAGAATGTACGATCGAGAATGTTTCACTGATTTCTGGACAAACAGAGCCTCCAATCGAAAAACGAATTGCAGACGCAGATTACGTTCGTCAAGTGCTTCGCGATGATATATTATATGATAGGATTTGGACAGTTTGAATATTTTTGATTTGATTTGGAACTGTAATTAGGGTTTGAGATGTCTGCCATTGGGAGGGAACAGATAATTAAATAGATAGATAGAAATTGTATGTACATACAATAGAATAAAAGACTGCTAGGGTTTATAACAGCTTATATATAAACAGAGATGGATAAGAATGGATGGAACATATCGAATTGGGTCGAAGCGATAACAAAGACCCGAAAAGCCCGTTTCGTCCCCGAAACGAAAGTAGGTCATCCCATATATCGAAATATAGGTTTTCAATATTTTTAAACTCAATGAAACTAGTTTCAGACCCTAATTCTATCGTATATAGAAGTTAGCTTTTAAAATTGATTTATATTCATTTAAATTCCATTAATTGATTTCTACGTATTTCGAGCTCGCACGATCAAACGATAAGTCCGATCGCTACGAAACTTGAGATCTTACAATAATTTATCATTACGGATCCGATGAAACTGGTTTCGTCGAAATTCGAGACCGTGCCCAAAAAGATTACACGTTAATTACAACAATCTATTTTAAAAATCAATTTAATCACTTTTAAATTCTAAATTAAAAGTTAACCATTTTATCATTTCTGATTACACAGAAATTAATAATATTTTTAAAATTAAACTTTCCATGTTAAATCCAATAAAATATTGAATTAATTTCAACATTAAATTACACTAGAAATAAAACCTAGTTTATTATAATTTAAATTTCAACAAATTCTTTAATTTTGATCTAAGTTCTTATTATTAAATTAACAAATACATTATGAATTTATTAAACATAAGTTTTCATCTTATTATTCTCATACTCTACAGTTAACGTCTTCTCATATTAACTGCAATATTACAATTACATTAAATTCCATTGATTCCCACATTAATCTCAACGGATTTAATAATAAGATGAAAATTAAAACAATTGTTACACATTAGTAATTCAAACACATTTCTAAATTTATTGTTTACAGGCAAAAGCTAATAAATTTACGTCCAAAATAATTGATTTCATATTCTACATTAAAACCAATTTAAATTAAATAACATATAATTCCACCATTTAGTACAACATTTATTTTATTCCTCATTAACTTTCATTATTATCATCAATTGAAATTACATTAAAACAGTTGTCAATTTCATTCAATCAACATTATTAAATTATATTCTAATAATTTTTTTCCATTTATAAATCATAAATTTTAATTGTTCACAATATTAAATTCTAAAATCTTATTAAATTTAATATTTTTAATTATAAAAAATATGGGTCGTTACACCCCAGAGAGGAATTACGATCGAGTAAATAATAACTTAGCAACAATAAAAAAAAGAATAAAGAAGTTGAAGAAGCAATAAAAAATAGGAAAAATTAAACGAATAAACCTAGATAATATATCTACAAAGACGTGAATAACATTGAAAAGTAAAGGTATTGAATAACTCGTAACTTATGTAATTAATTACTATCAAAAGATAAAATGACAAATGAGTGGAAC
The DNA here is from genome assembly GCA_030737815.1 of Allium fistulosum. Taxonomy (NCBI): domain Eukaryota; kingdom Viridiplantae; phylum Streptophyta; class Magnoliopsida; order Asparagales; family Amaryllidaceae; genus Allium; species Allium fistulosum. The sequence continues at coordinate 1,038,703,358 of CM060902.1, read as the reverse complement.
ATAAAATTATAATACAAAATTTTTAGAATAAATAAGACATTCTAAATTATGGTAATTATAGGAGAATTAAATCAATCAGTCACGCAATTAGACTATGAAAAAAAGTGACAAAACAAAGTTTAGAAAATGAATCATTGATATTAGACAACCAATTTGATTTTTTGCTAAACAAATCTTAATAGAAGCTATAAACATAATAAGATGATTAGTAGAATAATTTAGAAGTAACCAGAAAGATTTACATATGGTATTCACAGATTTAGGAAAAAACATATGATGGAGTACTAAAAGACGTAATGTGGTGGACGTTAAGTAAAAATGAATTTCAACGCTTTTTGATAAAAAACAAATTTAGAAAGGTGTACCATGTAAGGCAAAGTACTCCAAAAAACTAATAAGATGAAGAAATACATTGAAATCAAAAGGGTTGAAAGTTGAAACTTAGTAGAATCAAGACGGAGTATATATATATCATGCAATTTAGTTATGATGAAGTTAGGGATAATAATATCCAAATCAAATGATTAACAAATAAGATAATGTATATTTGAGTTCAATAATACAAGAAGATGAAGAGATAGAAAAGACACAACAAACCAAATTAACAGATGTTGGATAAAATGGTAACAAGATTGTACCATTTTATGTGACAAGGATTTAACAAATAAATTGAAAGATTTTTTTTGTAGAGTATGATAATTAGACCAACTATATTATATGGTGTGAAATAATGTCCTTTAAAAAGAAAGAAGAAAAGGACATGAGAAAATGAAAATGTTAAGAAGAATGGTTGAAAGTACTAGAAAAATTGAGTTGTAACTGCCAAAGTGAGTAAAAAAAAATCAGAAGTGACATATAAATAGAAAATTAGAAGATTAGACTTAAATGTATGGACGCATAAAAAGAAGATATAATGGCACACCAGCCGAATGAGAAGATAACATCTATATAGAAGGAAGAACACAAAAGAAGACCTAAGTTAACATGTGAATGTAACAAGGTTTCAAATCTCGGATTTTGGTCACATTTCGTCTCGGAATTATCACCGAAGCTATCTCATATCGGAAGAGATCTCAGACGAGATGAGTGTATCTCCGGTGTACATCTCGGATTGATGTCTTGGGTTTTAAAGTACATCTCGGGATATCTTGGAGTAATTTATATGCCTAAAATTGATGTTTTGATGATTTATTAAACAACTATAATTTTCTCGGCAAAACTAAAAATTGTAACATACTTGATTTGCATAGAAAACATAATTGAAATTAATGTTTTGGATAAGAGTGGTAGCTTGATTAACTTAATTTATTTGGTAATCATTGAATAATATCTTCTTATTTGAACATAAAAAAGAAATGAAATCTTTTATTGTGACTCATCAATATAAAAAGTACAAAAAATATTTGTTGGAAGTTGGTAAATAGTAATTGGATTGAGTAATTTTTTTTGAATCATATGAAAAAATATCGTGTAAACAAAAAAAACGTATAATTTCGGATGAAATCTTGGATTAAAATTTTGATCCATATTTCAGATGAGATTTGAATATTTTGGACGAGATGACCGTTGAGGGAGATATGAATGAGATTTGATGTCTCGTCTCGTCTAAACATGTGAGATGCCGGAGGAGATCTCGGGTGATATATAGGAGATTTAAAACCATGGAATGTAGCATTAAAAATGATTTCAAAAATATAGATTTAGTTATAGATGCACCTCCAGATAGAAAATATAGAAAATGACAATTCATGTGACCATCCACTTATTTAAAAAGTAAGCATGGATGACGAAGACGAGAAGCATAAAATCTGTGATTGTACTTGTTTTTCTAGATAAAACGACTAAAGCTTGAGCTTTGGGACACCAAAAGCAAAGGGCTCTTAAATTTGATGAATCAATCTAGCATTGCAGCTAAAATAGGTCATCCCGCCGAACTCATTGTCTGAAATGTTGAATATTTAAAGAGCATATTTGATTATGAATGTTTGGTGGCACGGGAACACTTGAGGACCAATTTTATGGTTGTACGAAATATACCAGATAGCAACTAAACTTCCGGTTGCTTAGAATTAGATTCCGTGCAATTATTCTTGAGTTTTAAACTGACTCAAATGTTTGTCCTTAATATCTAGAAGTATCAATAAATTTGTTTGTATATTTCATAACAATCACTTCAGGTAATAACATAGCTAGATTTGGCTCTTGATCGAGATGAGAAAGTTAAGATGTGGTGATGTTGAGGGAGTCATCTTAAAATACGTATTAAAGATATTTTTTACAAGCATATCTAATTTATCTTTTGATGTACAATGATCACTGACATTGACAAAATGATGGATCTGTACAATACATTATGAGCATTGACTGCAAGCCTGAACCTACGTGGAAATTTACTTCCCAGTACTGTTGAGCCGATGACCCTTTGTTTCGTAGCAATACAATGACAACAGTTAGCATTTAGTAGAGTTCAATTTCTTTGGCAAAACTTATTAATGTATTTCTTTGTGATTGCAGAAAGGAGGAGCATGCCATACACTTCATACAGACGTGTAATTTGCTAATTGAGAAATCTATCTATGTTTAACTTGTACCATTTCATGGAAAATACAGTATAGAAATTCTAAGTTTGAAACTTACTTTTGGCAGACTGTAGATTGGAGAGAGAACTTGATTGCGCAACAACTTAAATCTGTACTGACAAAGGAGGTCTGTTGTGAATATTGAAATCTTCATCATGCTCCTCCAGTTCTTTCACACACACACACACACAGAGAGAGAGCTTCTAGCTTTGATGTTTTACTTTATCTATATTAATACAAGATAGATATATTGAATTTTCTTGTAATGTTACCATGGGATTTGATGGAGAATCAATTGTACTATTGGTGTATGCTCTGGAACCCAACAAATTAGAGAGGAATGGCTATATGTTTTAAGAAAACTTGAAGAAAAAACATCTGCTAGTGGTAATATGTCTGAATCCTAGATGGAATTTACTGATCATCTGAAAATAAACACTTGCTAATTGCACGCTCCTAACAATAGTTTGCGATGTGACAATTTCCCTAACTGATTGTGTCCAACAGTTTATGCTTCCTGTAATTGTCTATTGACCAGGGTTTTGCAAGTCATACCAATCATTAGGTAGCCATATACAGGCTGAAATTAGGGGTGGAGCTAGTATATGACCAGCTATGGTGGCTGCCCCATCTGGATTCAACAAAACAAGCAACAAATTATTGGTTTTACTTAAAATCGCCATATCTGAAGTGAACTTTTTCCCATATCTGGAAATTTGAACAAAATTACATCTAAATTTGCACATTTTAAAAAAAAAACAAATTTACTGTTAAAAATTCTACTGACCTATCCTAGATTGCATGTAAAAGTATATTATTCAGTATTCTGAAATCAGTTTTCTATTTGTCATTATATACAAATTTGGAGTGAAAAATAAAAATAAAAATCATGATGATTTTTTTGCATGCCTCACTAAAAATGCTGGCTCCATCACTGGTTCAAAACTTCAAATGCACACCCTGCTTAGAAAATAGGTCATTGCTTGTATCACTCCTAATCTGTTAACAAATATCTTACTGAAATTTGTGTCATTGCTTTTGAGAGTACCCATCCTTCTCATATTATTGTATTTTTCTTTGGTGTATTTCACTATTATGCCCCATTTACTTTCCTTTATCACAATTCTAAATATACATGATCCAGTCTCACCATCTATACATGCTTACTCTCCAAAGTTATTAAAGATGGAGGTAAACCCATTAAATACTATTTATGTCATGAATGCTTTGCTTTCACACTAACTGTTTATTCACATCGTTTATTATGTGTGAATTTACTTGTATTAAGCTGCTTTTTAGAACTCTTACTGGTGTATCATGTTATATTAATTGTTAATTTATGCTTGAACTAGATGTTTTGCTAATTTTTTGCTTAGGCTTGAACCAAATGTGTTATTAATTGTTATATATACACTCTAGATGATCTCTGCTATTCTTTGATATTGCCACAGTAGTTAAATTAATGATCATTGTATTTTTTGTCTCCTACCATTTTTTGAGCAAGTTATGTGGAATTTTTATGTGATGCCCATTTTTTATGGTGTCCGAGTAACACTAAAACCATATTTGAAAGTCAATTTTTGGTGTCCATTATCAGGTAATTGATTCCATTTCTATTGCTCGTTCTAATATGGAGCCCTGGAGTCTTGATTTCTTCAGAAAAACCCGTGTTTCTTCATCATGGCAAGTCGATGGAGTACACAATGCTGATCAAGAAATCTCTACTGCATCGGATGTAACATTCTCTTCTTTTTACCACTTACTAGACTGTAGGTAAATGGGAAATAATGTGCCTATATGTGTTCTTATTTTCTAAAAAACATCGCAGGTGGATAAAGATATCAAACCTGAACTTGGTGCTAAAGTTAGCGTTTCACAGTTGACATCTAAGGGGTTGAAAACTGACTCTGGTATACACTAACTAATCCCAACTACCTATGTCATTATTTAATGTTTTTTTCCCAATTTGATACGTTCAGTATGTTTTTGTGATGCAGCTCAACATCAACTTATTGTCACTCCAGCAATTGTAGCTCGAAGGGTAAATCACTTGTTATTCAATACTCGTATATCCTTAGTTACGCACTCTCCTGGTAATTACCATTCTAGAATATTGGTTTTAACTTTTGCAAGTTATTTATGGATTCAAAAAATCAGCAATGAAGAGTTCACATTTATCTAAAAAGTGTTATGTGATCTAACACATACAATCAACAATGAGGAGTTCTGTTCTGAACGCTTTAGCATGTGGCCATCCATAGCTATATGGACACGGTAATATAAAGAGTATACAAACTTGTAACCTCCACTTAGTGGGGATGTTCACTTGCCAACTGAAAGAAAAGGGCTTAATGGAAACTCCATGAAGGGGTTGAATTTTTACTACCTACCTTTAAAGTTGTTCAGAAGACTATATTGCGTTAATTACTTAATTTCTCAATATTCTCTCACACGATGATTAGAACATCTGCATGAAATTGCAGCGACTGCGAGCAAAGAGACGAGAAAGAAGGGCAATGGAGTTGATTCAGCGGGATGAGGAGGCACAAGCCAAACTTGAAAATGCTGCCATTGAGCGCTCAAAAGCTGTTGACTCTGCTGTGCTTGGAAAATATAGCATATGGAGAAAAGAGAATGAGAATGAAAATTCTGACTCAAATGTTCGTCTAATGCGTGACCAAATGATCATGGCTAGGGTCTATTCATTTATTGCTAAGTCAAAGAACAAGCTTGAACTAAATCAAGAGCTACTTGCTCGACTGAAGGAGAGTCAACGTGCATTGGGGGAAGCAAACTCTGATTCTGACCTTCATCACAGGTTTAGAACCTTTTTCTCTTCACCTTGTAAAATAACCTTATTTTAAATTCATAGTTTTTTTTGGAACTCTAATAACAGTGCACCAGAAAAGATAAAATTAATGGGCCAGGTTCTATCAAAAGCCAGAACTGAACTTTATGATTGCAAGACAGTTACACAGAGGCTTAGAGCTATGCTACAATCTGCTGATGAACAAGTTAGGAGCTTGAAGAAACAGAGTACATTCCTTAGCCAATTGGCTGCAAAGACCATTCCTAATGGAATTCATTGCTTATCTATGCGCTTAATCATAGCATACAATCTTCTACCTCCTGAAGACAGGAAATTTCCCAAAAGCGAGAATTTGGAAAATCCAAATCTTTACCATTATGCACTGTTCTCTGACAATGTTCTAGCTGCATCTGTTGTTGTTAATTCAACCATTGTGAATGCTAAGGTAACCTAAATTTCATTTTCTTCCATTTATTGCTACAGTATTATCTAAATTTTAACAAGGACTTGTATGTTCAACTGCCAGGAGCCTGAGAAACACGTGTTCCATTTGGTTACCGATAAATTGAATTTTGGAGCTATGAAAATGTGGTTCTTACTGAATCCACCTGGCAAAGCAACCATTCATGTAGAAAACGTGGACAGCTTTAAATGGTTGAACTCTTCATATTGCCCGGTTCTACAACAGCTAGAATCTGCTGCCATGAAAGAGTATTATTTCAAGGCTGATCATCCTACGACTCTCTCAGCAGGTTCTTCTAATTTGAAATACCGGAACCCAAAATACCTGTCCATGCTTAATCATTTGAGATTTTATCTCCCTCAAGTTTATCCCAAGTTGAACAAAATACTGTTTCTGGATGATGATATTGTTGTTCAGAAGGATTTAACAGGATTATGGGCAGTTGATTTGAAAGGAAATGTTAATGGAGCCGTGGAGACGTGCGGTGAGAGTTTTCATAGATTTGACAAATACCTTAATTTCTCAAACCCTAATATCGCGAAAAACTTTGATCCAAATGCTTGTGGCTGGGCGTATGGAATGAATATATTTGATCTTAAGCAGTGGAAGAAAAAAGATATCACTGGCATATATCACAAATGGCAAAGGATGGTGAGTCCATACATACCTTATTTTATTGCTGCCTTTGTTCACTGTTTATCATCCTATAAATATATCAACCTTATAGCAGTGGGTCTATATATAATCATATACACAAAGTTCTCTATCATAATCAAAATATATCCCAGGTCCCTATTTTCCAGTTACTATATAATATACTCTACGGGTTCAGTTTTAACATTAAATTGATCAAAAATGATTTTTTTTAAGTGAAATTAATTACAGGGGAAAAAACTCATAGTTAAGCACTACGCTTATATTTACGAAGAATACCATCATAATCATTACAGTTTTAAAATGGAAAATGTATATGTTTTGCATTATTGGAAAATAGTAACAAATATTTGTAAAAGTGCAAATTATCTTAATAAAACAATTGGAATATAAATAAAAGTTGCATCCTTTTTGTTGATAAACCAGGATATGTAAATAAACATATTTCAGAAAAATGCAGGAAATATGTACTTATTAAAATACACATGTAAAACTATGAAATAAAAGTGCAGGTTGAACGCGATTGAAGGAACGAAATTAAATTACAAATATCAAACTTTTGTGATAACAATTACAGAATAAACAAGTTTTTGACATCTTTGTAAAGTTTAACCTTTTTACATTTTCGATTATAAAATTATTATGTGCAAGTGGAAATTATCTGCCAGTAGAGGATTCATCCTACACACTCAGGAAACATAGAATGTAAAGGAAAAAAAAACAGAGATTTCTAGAAAGTGCACATGTTCTGCATGTAAATATAATAGATAAATAGAATGGTTGCAAATTATCTACAAAAACTTGGAATATGATTGAAAATTACAGTCTAATGTACTAAAAACAGAAAAATTGAAAAAAAAGGGTCATATTTCGATCATGCATTTTTCGAAAGTGCATAAAAAAATGAGATAAACTTACAGAATATATGAAATCGGAAAATTAACTATTTGTAAAATTCTAGCACCGTTCATGCAGATAACACATTTCACGTATTTCCGAAACAGGAAAACAGGCAAAGACAAACTTAGAAAAAAATTTAGACTGAAGGACTGCAAGTTTTTTATTTTGGCTGAAGGATAATGCTAGTTATAGCTAGCATTTTTATAGTGTAAAACTGAATATAATGCTAGTTATAACTAGCATTTTGTATAGTGTAAAAGTTGAATATAATGCTAGTTATAGCTATCATTTTGTCTTTCAACCTGAATATAAAACTTGAAGTCTTTCAGTTTAAATTCTTTTTAAAGTTTGTCCTTTTTTCTAATTCCCCCGAAAAAGGAAAAAAAATCTACATCTTGTGCACTTTTTAGTTTAATTTTGATGGAAAAAGAATGATCCAATGACATGTTCATAATATTAAAGAGAAAAAACACAGTGACAGAACAGTAAATATCCACCAAATAGGAAATTAGGAACTTCCACTAGAGTTTGATTATGCACAGGGTCCTGCCTTTCATAATTAAGAAAAAAGAGGACATAACATTTTTTTGTTGCTTATAGAATGTCTATAACAATAGTAATCAAAATATTTTTATGTGAACTGCATCTGAAATGTGTCTTTCTCCTAGTATGTCCTTCCAATTTCTACTGGTAATAACTAAAATTCCTAATTTCAACCGTTTCATGTCACCTCTATCCAACATTCTCTCCCTAGTCGTATCTGAAAAATTCCTTTCTAAACTGTATCTTTGAATAACAACTTCAATGAAGTGCAATTATAAATTATGCAAGTACAGTATGAAGCATGTGTAATGCCCGAGTACCACAATGCTATAGGTAAAAATGAGAGAAGCATTTACTACGCCATTTATTAAATTATTTTGGGTTTTCTTAATTATATCCAAAACAGTGTGGTAGGTCTAAAAATACGAGTCATGTGTTATTTTCATAATCTATCTTATTAAACACAGGCGACATACATAATGTTATTTTTTTTTCCATTACTAGAATGCAGATAGAGTACTATGGAAACTGGGGACATTACCACCTGGATTGCTTACATTCTACAAGCTAACATACCCTCTTGACAAGTCATGGCATGTTCTTGGATTAGGGTACAACCCAAGCATTGATCGCACAGAGATTGATAATGCTGCAGTTGTTCATTATAATGGGAACATGAAGCCATGGTTGGAGTTGGCAATGACAAAATACAGACCTTACTGGACCAAGTACATCAAGTTTGATCACCCATATATCAAGAGCTGCAGTTTAAATGAATAATAATATTTGTCATAGTCAATTTTTCAAGCGAACTACATTCTTGAAGCAGTGCCTGAGCTGAGAAATATGGTATCTTTATCTTGGCAATCCACCTTCGCTGTTCAAAGCCTTTTTTTTAATTATTAATTTGATTGTATGTGTAGTTTTCCACGAGTGTATATCTTACTCAATCTCTACTTTGATTTGCTTATGATTAGCATGAAGAAGAAAATTCCTTTGATCATTTGTTTGTTTTTAATGATTTGCTGGGTTCAAAGATAGCATAAGTGTAAGAAAAAAAATGACTAATGTATTTAATAGTAATACGTCAACGTGAAGTTTATAATTATGTATCATGGAAATTTGTCATATGTCCATATGTAAAAGTTACCCTTTAAAACTTATTTTCTGTCATTTATTTTTCAACTTCTTATAATTACGTCATCTGCAGCTTTCAAATTTAATCAACTTTTGATTGACTATTCTCTTTTCCACAATCAGCTACAGCCTTTTCAATTATTCGGTTGTTTGTCGATTTTTTTTCAATTTGGTCTCGTTTTGAAAACTATTATCACATATAGTTCAGTTTTAAACCTAATTTCATTTGTAGTTCTGTTTTGATCAGCTCAGGGTTGAGCTGGCAAAAACATATTGACGCCTTTTGAAAAGGCGTCAATGTTTTCTTTTTGTGTTGGTTTTTTGTTGATGACTTTTAAAAAGTCGCCAACAAGTTTTTAAGTGGATAGCATGTTGGTGACTTTTCAAAAGTTGTCCATACGAGGTTCTGCTACAAAACAGAATCCCCTCTTCCCCTTCCATCACTTTCCTTCTTCTTCAACTTTTACAAAAAAACCCAAATCCTTCAATTTTTACACTTTTTCCCCCAAACTTTAAATAGTAATCAAATTTTAGTAATTTTTTTAGCAAATTGGAAGATGGCAAGCTCTTCATCGCCGGATGCTCCTCTAGGTATGGTTTATTCAAAAATTTCTAACTTTATGGTTTTCAAAAAATGGAAAAAGTATAGTTTTTAAGATTTATAAATAGTCATTGATTATAAAGATAATTAAAGATAGGCGAAATCATTGTTACATTGTCAAAAACAATGCCTAAATTCATAGTTTTGAAGTTGGAAAATAAATGTGAATATCTAATTCTTGTATATGTGTAGATTACTCGGAGATGTTATCGGGACCAATCGATGGTTCTGTACTATATTTGCAAGAACGTCACCGAACGAATAATCCTGAATTCATCGCGGTAAAATTCTTAGTTTTGAAATGTAAATATTGATTGATATTGTCTGTTAGATGTTGATATCATTTTGTGATATTTTGACAGCATAATACCGCAGATGAGACCATAGACCATTCGTTTATATTGAAGAGATTAACATCCGCTCATCCGTTTACAGTTGATAGACCAAGTCGGGTTTGGACTTGTTTTTCGATTGGAGCACATCCAATTGGATCATCATCTTATCACCGCTTTGGTGGGATAGATGGAGGCTGGAGACATCTACATTTCACCTACGTGTAGGGGAGATGACTATCACGTTGGGTGATATTGCGTGCTTACTTGGTATACTCATAGATGGTGCTCTGTTGATCAACCCCGAGCCAGTTGATTTTCTGAGTTTATGCCAGGAGCTTCTAGGTCTAACTCCTCCAGCCGAGGAGTGGTGGGGTAACGAGATGATACAGACTAGATTGTTTAGACAACAGCTTGCGGATGACATTCCAGCGGACGACATAGAGATTCAGATTCAGAAACGAGCCATAGCTATTATATTGTATATTATTTGTTCGAGATTGATTTGCGATCATTCGAAGACACGAATATGGCTTAGATGACTCCCATTTCTAGAAGACTTTGGTGTTTGTCGTCAGTATTCTTGGGGGAGTGTAGTTCTATCTTATACATACACCGAGCTGTCAAGGCTTGCTTTGCAAGAGAGAACAATCATTGGTGGTTGTGTGAGTCTAGTACAGGATTTGCATTATTTACTTTCGCCGACAATTATTTCATATGCTCTTATTCATTTGAAAACATGTGTCTACTATTATTTGCAGATTTGATGTTGGATTTATCTACCTGTAGATAGAATATTCATGAGGAGGACGATGATTGATTTATCATTGTCATACGATGTTAGGTATAATTAGTGCTGAAGTATAGTACATATAGTTGTTCGGATTTGATAAGTTACATTTATATATCGTCGCAGGTGGGTAGGACCTAAAAGCACCGTTAAATCACCGAGGCGTAATGTTACCTTCCACCGTAATGAGTTAGATGTGCTAGATTATGATTTTGTGACTTGGACCCCATACGTAGATGTGCTTGGAGATCTGCCTAACTTGTGTATCACTTCCATTCAGCTATGGACTTGTTTTTCGCGTTTCATTTACTACTACATACCTTGATTGAATCCGACTTAATGAGAAGTTATTATGCTTGAGCTAGATCTTCGAAATCTAATGCTTTTATTGAAAATAAATGGAATTTAAGATGATTTAAAAAAAAAATTGAAAGTAGAGGGTTTGGGTTTTTTGTAAAAGTTGAAAAAAGTGGAAAGTGAAGGGAAGGGAAGAGTAGGGTTCTGTTTTGTAGCAGAACTCTGTATGGATGACTTTTAAAAAATCGTCAACTGACGACTTTTGAAAAGTCGTCCATAAACATTAACTAGGTAGTACGTTGGCGACTTTTGAAAAGTCGCCAACCTACTACCCAGTCGTCAACAAGAAACAAAAAAAAACACTGGCGCCTTTTCAAAAGGCGCCAGTATGTTTTGGTCAGTTCAACGCTGAGCTGGCCAAAACAGGGCTACAAATGAAATTAGTTTCAGAACTGTGCTATTTGTGATAATATTTTTCAAAACGAGGCCAAATTGAAAAAAAATCTGTTCTTCATTAGAATTTGCACTTTCCAACCATTTTTGGTTGAACCTACTAATTTTGTTCACCATAGATGTTGCACCGCGTGACCACTACCAAGCAGGATTGTTATGGTAACGGTAAATTTACCATTACCATACCATTACCCATCAATCGGTTATCATCTTAAAGTAAAGTCGGTATACCAGCATAATCGGTACGGTAACGGTAAATTTACCATTTTTTAGGGTAAAACATCGGTGATATTTTTCCATAACCAGCGGTAGCAGTAATTTACCAGTCCATTCATATTACATTGATATTCATGTAAGATGTATTACAGACATTTAGAACCAAGAAAATAGTTCGATTTATTTCAGTAATTCAACTCAAATGATGATAAATACATTTTTTTTATGTCATTTATTAAGTGACTTAATGAGATATATAATGATGCATCATTCGGTATAGAAATATTTCAACTTATTATTTTCTAGACAAACGGTAATTTACCATTACCAATGTAACGGTTAGCAGTTTATCGGTATACCAGTCACGGTATACACGTCAATCGGTAACGGTAAACAATTTTAGTTTACTAGTAAAAACGGTACGGTAACGGTATTTACAAAATGGTAATGGTAACTATTATCATAACAGCCCTATCAAGTGACATCGTATCAAGGGTCGCATCTGACATCGTATGCTGTCATCAGAGTCATCAAACTGAAAATCATCCGACGTTGTCAAATTTAGCTTGCATGGCAAATACTTAATGTGAACGTGCGCACCTACACATACATATACACAAGGACACGTTCGAATTGACATGTACAGTGGAAAAACGTCAGTCAACTATTTATTGTGTGAAGCACATGAAACACAAACGTTAATTTCGATACGCAGTTTTGCAGTACTCAAAACCTGCTACCTACAAAATTAAGGTATCCACATAATTAGCTAGTAATTGTTATTCATTCATCTGTTGTTGCCTGCAATTGCTATTGTAAACTTTTGGCTCACATTTATTTATCATATTTAACGTTTTTTCATACTGGCAATTATATGAAGTTAAATTATGATATTAAAAAACGTGATGTTTTTAAGTAGATTTATCAATTTCAATTTTATTTTCACCATTAAATCACAAATTTTATTATATTTCTATTAAGATCCATATGTCATATGTTTTGACGATTTATTTTACAAGGGCAAATATTTGTATGGAGGAATTCAAGTTGTCTTCCAGACAAATATTTGTCTGACAAATCTTTGCCTTGGGGAATTCAGACAAATATTTACCTCCCAGACAACCGACATATTCAAGCAAATATTTGTTCGGGGGCTAATATTTTCCCACGTAAATATTTAAATAAAAATTCTTTAAAACATATCATATATCAATCTTAGTAGGAAAATAATAAAATTTGTAATTTAATGGTGAAAACGAAATTAAAATTCAATAAATCTACTGAAATATATCATGTTTTTAATATTGCAAATATTTGTGTAACTATAATATCCAGTTATGAAGATCCAGCAGTGACTAGACTAAATAATTCCAGTGACGTAATTTGTATTTCAAAGTTCCCAAAGAAATGTGGACCTAATAAAATTTAAAAATAAGGATGTGTCCCTAATTTCGACGTTACTATTTCTTGCTTGCAATCTTGTAAAAAGTGTAGTAACCAATTGAATAGGAGCAATCTGAACGATAAATATAGAAGAAATCACTATGATATTATTAGTAAATAAGTATAAACGCGGAAAAAATCATGCAAGCATAGGAAATGAGCATTAGAAGCTTGAGTCTAACATTACGTCAAACATTTCCATTAATCTTGTACTAATGTGTCTTCCAAAATTTTGTAGCACACATGTTACATCTAAGAAAAAATTTCAACTTCTCAGATATATTTCGTTTTTTATTTTCATATTACCATCAGTTTAGAAAATTACCTATCCCTACATAAAATCGATTTCCTTTACCATTATAATGTCTTAATTAAACTTAATATTACAACCTTAACTTTGGATCAAAACTTGAATCAATAATCATATCTCGAACCAAGGACGGAGCCGGGATTATATGTTGAACTGGGATACTAAAATGGGTTGTTATAACAGAATAAGCATCAATACAAATTAACCAAAATGCTAGTGATAAAAGACTGTTATAATAGAATAAGCATAAATACAATTAACCAACTGTTCATTTATATTTTGTTTTTGTTTATCTATTTTATGTTTTCGATTGAGATGTAAGACAGTTTGGAATAATGAAGAATAAACTTAAAAATGATGAATAAATAACTTTTTCTATCCAGCAAAGTCCAATATGTACATAAGGTGATATTTTGTTCTAATGGCTTGCATATACGTAATATAGTACATACTTTAACAATTCAAGACGGGCTGTAGCCCAGGTACAACAACAAGTAGATCCGTCTCTGTCTCGAACTTTTGGAAGACAGTTATACTTCTAGTCACTTATAATCAAATTTCACGTGCAAAATACATGGGTGAAACATATTTTATACTCTGATAGCGTTCAATCATTCAGAAAACATAAAGGACAAGGTATTTTTTTCAATTTAGGCTAGTTTATCAAACTAATTGCGCAAATATGTCACTTTCAAAACTATTTACAAATATATATTATTTCGATCATATTAGCGCCACACTAGCAAAAATATACCGAGGACATTTCAAATGTCGTCAATATATGTATATATAAAGTTTACACGGATGTCATTTTAAAATGCGCCAACATGTTTGTTAGCACCAAAATTGGTCACTAACCTCGTAGAGAAAGATTGTGTAGAGATATAAGTGATGAAATCAAATTAAACAGAGAAGACAATGCTAATTTAAATGCTGAAAGTAAGAACACCAAATTTATAGTGGTTCAGCGTAATTGCCTACGTCCACTTTAACTTTTATTGATCCTCTTAGTTGATGATTACAAATACAATTCGTGAATCAAACGCTTGAATGAAGTTGTTAAGTAGAGGAGATGAGTCTCAAAAATGGCAGAGGTTCCCCAGTGTTCTCTCCTGAAAAAAGGCCCCTCTTCACTGTGACCCTGCCCCTCTATTTATAGACAAAGATGGGCTGGACTTCCCAAGTGGGCTTGGTAGCCGAACGCTCTAGCCCAGGTGTAGTGTTCGCTGCATGCCGAACTAGGTATGCCGAACGCTTTGACGCCGAACAGTCCTTTCCATGCCGAACGGTCCCTTCCATGCCGAACAGTCCTTTCTAAGCTGAATGGTTCGTTTGATGTGTGGGAAGTGCAGGATGGTTGCAGTTGAAGCCGATCGTAACTCTATCTGAAGCTCTTGATCGAATGATGCATGCTGGCCGAACGATAGTGTCATGTTGAGTAGTTATGTCCACCGAACGTCTTCTGGATGCCGAGCACTCCTGTTGCCGAGTTTTATCGATGCCGAGCGCTAGCTGACGCCGAGCATTGGTTGACGCCGAGTGCTAGTTGACGCCGAGTAGCCTAGTATGCCGAGTACTTCGCTGAGTACCATCTGATGCCAAGTGTCATGGATGCCGGGTACGCTGGATGCCGAGTACTTCGCCGAGTACTCCTAGATGTCGAACACTCTCTGACGCCGAGTCCCTCTGGATGCCGCGTACTTCGCCGAACACTCCTAGATGCCGAACACTCTCTGACGCCGAGTCCCTCTGGATGCCGAGTACTTCGTCGATCACTCCTAGATGCCGAACACTCTCTGACGCCGAGTGCTACCTGATGCCGAGCACTAGTTGCCTGGTCAAATCTCCAGGAAACACTTGCCCCCCAAAGTGTATTATGTGACCGAACGTGATGCGCTTTGAATCTAGTTCAGCTTACCTCGGAGGTGCCTTCTCGAGAATGTTAGTGAAGGAGGTGTGAGACGAGCATGGTTTGGACGCCGAACGATGCGTTCGGAGCCGAACAATCCTCATGTGCCGAGCGACACTTCGCTTTGAAGCCGAACGCTACGACTTTGATCGGTTCTACCGGATATAGCCTTTTCAACTTCCATCTTCTCCCTATAAAACCAGGCGTCCTTCCACTATTTTCCTTTTACACCTTCATATCTGTCACTCCCAAGAGACTTGCAATTCTCGCCAGCCAATCAGATATAAAGCCTAATTGATCTTTCCTCAAGTTCGATCTTCGAACTAGGTATCATTCCTTCCACGATTAAATTACTTCAACACGAGGTTTAGGTTCATCACGTGGAAAACAGGACATTTCTACGGTTGCATAATGTGTGGCGAGTAGAAATGGCTCGCACGTTTGGTGTCGTCGAATGGTACATGGTAGTTGGGCCTAGCTCCTTCGTGCCGAACAAGACTGGGAGAAAGGGAAAGATGGGGTGTCGAACGGCGTAATCTTCGCCGGGCGATCTGTTCCTATCGTTCGGCGCAGATGGAGAAGGAGTAGGGTGGAATTGTAATCGAGGGTGGAGCGCTACTTTAGCCGAACAAACTAAGGCTGAACACTACCCAAATGCCGAACAGTATATGCGCCGAACAGCTGACATGCCGAACAGACACACACGCCGAATAGAATTTAGACCGAACAACTGACATGCCGAACAGTATACGTTTTGAACAACTGACCTGCCAAACAAACCTACATGCTGAATACTATATTTAGGCCGAACAGCCCAAATGCCGAACAAAACTTAACCAAACCATATCAAGGCCGAGCAATGCAAATGCCGGACAATTATAAATGCCGACCAATGATAAATGTTGAACCATACTTAGGCCGAACACCGTAAATGCCGAACGAACAATTGCCTTGCCTAATCTACACAAGGTCAAAAGATCTAAGCACACCATCATATGACACTGACCCGGATCATTAACTCCCTAGCTTTAGTAGACTTAAATCTGGGTTTGACTAACACTCGTTTTTTGAATTTGAAACCGTAATCACCTCAAGGCGGGCTTTTTGAGACGGTCAGCGATGACGGTCTTCGAAGGCGACGACTCGAAGCTCATTTTTATATATTTGAAATCTTTAGATTCTTATTGCTTGTACACAATTGCTTGCACTAGTTCACACACCACGTGGGGGGAAAACTCGTGTTGCTAACTCTAACGTTCAACGTTTTTTGAGTATAGCTTTCTCAAGCACTTTGCCAGGTTCGTTATTTATTGAGGATGTCAAGAAAGTCTAGCTCCGCCACTATATCCGACAGGCCTGGGCCGTCATCAAGGCCAGAAGCTGCTGATACTTCTAATCCGTCGACCTCTCCTGCTCACAACTTAGCACCTGATGCCCTGGAGGCAGCAATTCTTCTAGACAATCCGATCGATTCACAAGCTTCAAAGATCAACGAAGCCGCTCTCCAACGGATATGCTCCATTCATGGGATCCCTTTCGCCGACGTGTTGGTCCCTTCGCGACACGATCGTACTCATCTGCCCCCAGTCGGGTATACCGCCTGTAACAAGTTCATGTGTTGGATGGGCAGCGTGCCTCCGTTCAATTTATTTCTCCGGGATGTATTGCAGTATATTGACATAGCTCCGTCGCAGCTGCACCCAAACGGCCATGCGTTTCTATACGGGACCTACTTACTTTTCATGGCCGTCTTCTCTAGACCTCCAACCGCTGGCGATATCAGATACATTTATATGATCAAAAGATGAAAAGACAGTCCTTCCTTTATGTTCCTCGAGCCGTACCACAAATGCCAAATCTTGACAGGGGCATGCAGTAAATTCTCCCTGTACAAACAGGAATGGTTTTATGTGCGCTGCCCTCCTGGTTTTGCGAGGAGATGGGTTGAAGGCAGTAAGTCTCTCTGCCGAGTCACTATTCGCATTTAACCGGAGTCATGCTTTTCCTAACTCTTTGTTTCATCTTTTCAGGTATCAACCCGCGTCCGGAAGGCCGAGGATATTCTGAGGCTGTTGAAGCCATTAGAGCTCTTCCTGCCGAGGAACGAGACATCCGGACTATCATTTCAAATGAATCACTGTCGGGGTTTGGCTTGCTAGCCCCTGGTCGTCGGATAAGCCTTCCAGAAGGTGTCATCATTCCCAAACCTTCGTTCGGTAAAGGGAAAAAACAGGCTGGATCGTCGTCGCGCCGCACTCCCGATACGCACAAAGAAGGTGAGCGCAAAGAAGACGAAGCTCTTGAGACTCAAGGCGAGAATGTGGGTCCCGCTTGGAATCCGGCAGTCGAAGTCCAAGATATTGAGACGTCATCCTCCCCTTCGAAGGGAAAGAGGAAGTTAAAATATAAAGTTCAGAAGGAGAAAGTTGGTGGCACTTCAAAAGTCATGCCTATCCCGCCTGAGAAAGAGGCTTCCTCGCAGCACCTGGAAAGTTCCCTGAGGGGCCTGTCGAACCTGTCTATTCCCGATGATATTCTCAATTACGGGTTTGACGATCCTGAAGCCCTCAAGTTTTCTTCACCCGTTAAAGGCAATGCGGGAGTTCAACTCCCGGTCCAAGGAGACAACACTCCGATTAGTAAAGATAAACGAATGGGTCCGTCGGAGGGAACACTAGGACACACACGCACATACGCATTCCATCATAAACTTCATGTTTTTTCTTATCTCACGGATTTTTCTTAACTCGTTGTTATCTCCATTCTTTGCAGGTGATATGGGGCGTTCTCACGGACTCGATCGCCTTCATGGCTCTTCCATATTTCATCACTCTGGACAGGACTCTGGTTCAGGCAGACGCAGGGGCAGAGACGATTATGAAGATAGAGACAATCGTCCCCGTGAGTCGTCTCACCGCAAGAAGGCATATTCTCAATCTTCACAGTCCCGTGATCCTCTTCCTCCAACTGTGCTGGATAAAGAGAAAACTTCACAGAAGGGTTACCACTCTGATGCTCCTCGAGAACAACACTCCGGTTCATCGAGTACGAGGCAAGTTCGGGAACAACGAAAAAGGGGAGAACTTCCAAAGCCTCCTCCCCCTACTCCCGCGGTTGTTCCAACTATCGCGGAAAAGATGGTCGATCTTCGGGCCAAGTTTCCGAAAATTTGCTTTGACGGTTTGAAGTTCCTCCCAGCTATTCACCATATTACTGGGCACGTGAAGTAGAGTGCCATTGCCTGCAATAACGACGTCTATGTTCAACATGACGCGTTTGTGCACTTGGTGGAGAAGATCTCGGAGGTGTCCGTTGAGCGTCAACAGGAGATTGATCGCCTGAAACTGGAGGCTGGCTGCGACAAAAAAATCATCGAGCACCAAGACGTAGAGCTCGCTTCGTACAAGTCGAAGCTGGAAGCCGCTGAACAAAGCGCAAAAGATACTGCTGAGGCAGTTACTCGCTTAGAGATGGCTCACAAGAAGGAGCTTGATGAGGCAGTCCAGCACAGCGGTGCCCTTGCCCTAGAAAAAGACTCTGTCCAAAAAGAGAGGGACGCGCTCGTTGCGCAAGTCAGAGAGCTGAAAGAATTACTCTTCAAGGAGAAGGAGGACAAGGTAGCTGCTCAAGAAGAATCACAGCGATACTGTGATTAAATCGTTGCTACTCGTCTCCTGAGAACGAAGCTCGATGACGAACTTGCCGGGGTTGAGAAAATGAAGGATGAGGCCCGTAAGGAGGGCAAAAGAGAGGCTGCGGAGGAGATTGATTCTCGCCTCGAGGCGGCCGCAGAAGCCGGTAGGGAAGAGGTCAAATGCATGTTTGACCCGTTGATTGCTGAATATGGAGCCCGCGTCCTTATGCATCGCGACTTAACATTCTTGGGCGACGACTACCTTGAATCCCTAGCTGAGGCCTGGGAAACTTTGATAAAGATCAGGAAAATCGAGTCTGAAGAGGTCGATGAGGATGCTTTGGTGAAGGAGTTCCTAGGGGGAATGAGCCAGCGGATTTATCCGCAGCATTGACGCTTTATAGCAAAGGCTCTCCCCTTCCAAAAGAGAAAAATGATGAAGCTGGCCCGTCTGGGGCTGAGACTATGGCTCCTCACACTGCTGCTCCTCCCGCTGCTCAACCGGCCGGTCGGCCGACACTTGACCCGTTCGAGCAGCACGCCGGCTACGACCCTGAAGATCCCGGGCTTGGTGTTCATGTGCTATCTCCTATTCTGGAGGGTGAAAGCCCACGTGCAACCGATAGCCAACCAGAACCCGGTAGGAAACTCTTCTTTTCTAGAAGTTGAAAGATCCCGTCATTTTTCAGCAGTGGTTATTCGTTCTAGCGCTCATTCTTTATGTTTTCATGTAGGCTGTTCTGACGCCGAGCCGACTCCAAGGAGCGATGATGCCAAGGAGGAGGCAGAGAAAACTAGCGACGCTGTCCATGCGGGAGTAATTCCTGGTCCCGATGCTCAAGTGATTGGGGCGCTAGATGATGACAAGCTTGACACTTCATCTCCTGCCGAAGGTAGTGATGAAATTGAAATCACTGGCGCCTCTGAGCATACTTCACAGATGAGCATGAAGGACCGCCTCGCCGCAGAGGAGAAGAAAAAGGCCAAGGTCAAAGTTGAAACTGGAATCCTGAAACTTACCGACCCGCGGAACAGACCTTTTAAAATCATTCTCCCGGGCAGGTCCAAACCACTAGATGTTCCATCTCCTATTCCTGACTCCGCTTCTTTAGCAAGCAAGAAATCCAAGAAAAAGCATGAAGGAGAGGAGTCGTCGGAAAAAACAAAGGAAGACAAGAAGAAGAAACCGAAGAAATAATTAATACACTCGTTCAACGAGCTTCTTGCTTAAGTCCTGTAGCTTGTATAGATAAGTTCTCAACTCTGAGTTTTGTAGGAGTAACTGTGTAACCCCATTTTGAACTATTTGAATGAAGTTTAGTTTCTTTTTTGTTTGAATGATTCTCTTGCTTTTCTTTTGTTTGATGATTAACTGTAATCGCATTATCTCCCAGTCCATTTTCGTGTTGTTCAAACATCTCCGGACGTGGCATATTTCTTGTTCTACATCTCTCGAGTACTTGGACTTTTTTCTAAATCTGCACTCCGAGGATTTAGAGTAAGTTGATCTGCGTTCAGGGGATTCGGAGGTTCGCATCGTTTATACTCTAGTCTGCATTCTAGGGACTTAGGGTACTGCGATCCGCGCTCTGGGGACTCAAAGATTTGTAATCGTTTATATTCTAGTCCGCGCTCCGAGGACTTAGAGTACTCCGATCCACACTCTGGGGATTCAGAGATTTGAGATTGTTTATACTCTAGTCCGCGCTCCGGGGACTTAGAGTACTCCGATCCGCGCTCTGGGGATTCGGAGATTTGAAATCGTTTATACTCTAGTCCGCGCTCCGGGGACTTAGAGTACTCCGATCCGCGCTCTGGGGATTCAGAGATTTGAAATCGTTTATACTCTAGTCCGCGCTCCGGGGACTTAGAGTACTCCGATCCGCGCTCTGGGGATTCGGAGATTTGAAATCGTTTATACTCTAGTCCGCGCTCCGGGGACTTAGAGTACTCCGATCCGCGCTCTGGGGATTCAGAGATTTGAAATCGTTTATACTCTAGTCCGCGCTCCGGGGACTTAGAGTACTCCGATCCGCGCTCTGGGGATCCGGAGATTTGAAATCGTTTATACTCTAGTCCGCGCTCCGGGGACTTAGAGTACTCCGATCCGCGCTCTGGGGATTTGGAGATTTGAAATCGTTTATACTCTAGTCCGCGCTCCGGGGACTCAGAGTACTCCGCTCCGCGCTCTGGGGATTCGGAGATTTGAAATCGTTTATACTCTAGTCCGCGCTCCGGGGACTTAGAGTACTCCGATCCGCGTTCTGGGGATCTGGAGATTTGAAATTGTTTATACTCTAGTCCGCGCTCTGGGGACTTAGAGTACTCCGCTCCGCGCTCTGGGGATTCGGAGATTTGAAATTGTTTATACGAGTCCGTACGTCGTACAAGATAATGTAGTTCGTCATTCAATTATGAGATATAGGAACGTTAGTGATTCATGGAAAATACGGCTTCAAGCCTTTATTAATGAAAATCAACTAAACTGCTCGATTACAACTTAAAAAAGAAACTAAGTTATGACTGAATGGAAACATGCAGGAAATAACAGTGCCTAAGACAAGAAAGAAAACTGGCTAAATGTAATAGTGCCGCAGATGTTCACTGTTCCATGCTCGGGGGAGTGTCGTGCCATCGACGGTCGCTAGCTTGAATGTTCCCTCTCCAAGCTTCCGTTCAATGGCATACGGACCCTCCCAGCTGGGATTCATACGTGATGGTACCGGGAAAACTCGTTTCAGAACGAGATCACCCACATCAAAGATCCTTGGGCGGACTCTGCCGTCGTAGTAGCGCTTGACTCGGTGCCTATGCGCTGCCGCCCTTAATTCGGCTTCTTCATGCTTTTCATCGATGCAGTCCAGTGATTCCAACAAGAGATTTTGGTTCGTCTTGGGATCATAGTATGTCACTCGGTGTGATGGAACTTCAAGTTCCACGGGTATAACGGCTTCGGAGCCGTATGCCAAGGCGAATGGAGTGTGGCCGGTCGCGGACTTGTGGGTAGTTCTATATGCCCATAATGCTGTCGAGAGTTCATCTACCCACTTGCCTCCAACCTTCTCTAGACGCTTCTTCAGTATGGACTTGATTATTTTGTTAACGGCCTCGACTTGTCCGTTAGCTTTCGGGTGTGCAACGGCGGCGAACTTTTTCTCGATGCCGTACTTTAAACAGAACTCTTTGAACTCTCTACTTTCAAATTGCGTCCCGTTGTCCGTAATAATGGTGCGAGGAAGGCCAAAGCGGCATATAATGTTTCGTACAACGAAGTTAATGACCTTCTTAGAGGTGATTGTGGCCAAAGGTTCTGCCTCCGCCCATTTTGTGAAATAGTCGACTACAACTATCGCGTGTCTCGCGCCACCTCTGGATATAGGCAAAGAGCCGATTATGTCGATTCCCCAGATTGCAAATGGCCAGGGACTAACCATTTGTGTGAGTTCCGTTGCTGGAGTCCTAGGTATTTTCGCATATCTTTGACACTTGTCACACTTTCTTGCATAGTCTGCGGCGTCCCGGTTTACGGTTGGCCAGTAATATCCATAGTGGAGGATCTTTTTTGCTAGCGTTTGCCCCCCAGTATGGTCGCCACATTCCCCTTCGTGAACCTCTCTTAAGACCCGCTTTGTCTCATCATGAGCGATGCATCGTAATAATGGGACTGAGAATCCTTTTCGATACATTGATCCATCCTGCATTACGTATCGCGCGGCCTTTCGAAGGACCTGCCGTCTTTCGCTTCTTTTTTCTGGTAAAGCCCCGGTCGTCAGGTACAGTTTGAATGGGGTTATCCACGATTCCTTCTCGATTTTTGTTTCCAACACGCAATCGACTTTCATCTCGTCTATGCTCGGGGCATGCAAGACTTCAACGGGATACAATCCCATTTGTTGTGCATCGCCGGTACTCGCAAACTTAGCCAATAAGTCGGCTTCTTTGTTCAGTTCGCGCGGGACATGCGAAATGTCATAACGCTCAAGATTTGATAGTAGTTCTTGGACCCGAACAAGGTACGGAGCAAGCTTTCGTTCCTTTGCTTGGTAGTCTCCCCGCACTTGATAAACCACCAACTGTGAGTCACAAAAGATTTCAACTGATTTAATCCCGAGTTCTCCGATGAGCTTCAAGCCCGCAATCAGTGCTTCATATTCTGCTTCGTTATTTGTAGCTGGGAAATCGAGCTTCAAAGCATAATAGATTGATCGGTTTTCCGGAGTTATAAGGACTACACCTGCGCCGGAGCAACGGTCGTTTGATGCCCCATCAGTGTATAATTTCCATCGGACGGGGGGAATGACGTCGTGATTATCCGGTTCGACGGGAATGGTAAACTCAGCGATGAAATCTGCTAATGCTTGCCCTTGGATGGCTCTTCGTGGTAAGTAGGCGATATCGAATTGGCTCATTTCGATGTTCCATTTTAGCAATCTTCCAGAAGTTTCCAGCCGTTGGAATACCTTCCTCAGGGGTTGATCGGTATAAACACTGATTGAGTGTGCTTGAAAGTATGGGCGCAGCTTACGTGATGCAATCACCAAGCAATAAGCCAATTTCTCGATTTTAGGGTAATTCCTCTCCGCCCCCGTTAAACGCTTGCTAACATAATACACCGGCCTCTGGACTCGATCCTCCTCACGAACTAAAGCCGCACTTATCGCATGCGGGGATACAGCCAAGTATACGTATAGCATCTCGTGGTTTACTGGTTTTGACAGCATTGGTTGACTCTCCAGATGCCTCACCAGATCCCGGAAGGCTTCCTCACAACTGGGCGTCCACTCAAAATTCCTCTTTCCTTTCTTTATTATGTTAAAGAATGGGATGCACTTGTCAGTTGCCCTGGATATGAATCGACTTAACGCAGCTACTTTTCCATTTAAGCTCTGCACCTGCTTTATAGTCCTGGGCACTTGCACATCTCGGATAGCTTGGATCTTTTCTGGGTTAGCTTCGATTCCTCTAGCATTAACGATGAATCCCAAAAACTTCCCCGATGCAACGCCGAAGGAACACTTCAGAGGGTTGATCTTCATCCCATAAAACCTGAGTATGTCGAACATTTCAGCCAAGTCTCGAATGTGGTCGTTTGACCGTCGTGACTTCACGAGCATGTCATCCACATAGACTTCCATCGTTCTACTCAGTTGGTCCTTGAACATTCGATTCGCTAAACGCTGGTAAGTCGCTCCTGCGTTCTTCAACCCAAAGGGCATCACTACATAGCAATAAAGCCCGACATTCGTAACGAAGCTGGTGTGTTCTTGGTCTGGAATATGCATCAGGATTTGGTTGTACCCGGAGTATGCATCCATGAATGATAACAGCTCGTGTCCTGCGGTGGAGTCGACCAACTGATCGATCCTAGGCAACGGGAAACTGTCCTTTGGACATGCTTTGTTCAAGTCAGAATAATCTACGCAAGTCCTCCACTTCCCATTCGTCTTTTTTACCAGCACGGGGTTGGATACCCATTCAGGGTAGAGGGCGTCGTGGACGAACCCATTTGCTTTGAGTTTGTCCACCTCCTCTCCGAGAGCAGCGGACCTCTCCGGGTCCATTCCTCTCCTTTTTTGTTTAACCGAGACGTATTTCGAGTCTATGTTCAACTTATGACTCGTGATGGCGGGAGAGATCCCACACATATCAGAATGCGTCCAGGCGAAAACATCAAGATTCGCCCGGAGGAAGTCGCTAAGGTCTTCAGTTATCGCGGGGCTAAGCTGTGATCCGATCTTTAGTATTCGCGAAGGGTCGTCATGGCTAACTGAAATGTCAATTGTTAATTCAGTCGGCGCTGCCTTCTCTTCCCTGGGTTTCTCATCGTCGTCTCTCGGATCTATATCTCTGAAGATCCGAGAACTATGCCCGAGCCAGGGCTCGGGCACTACTTGTCAATCATCCGTATTAAGGATGCGGATGGGATTGTCCGCAACCTTTCCCTTCTCCCTCCGATGGGCCTCTCGGAGCTCAGCCACATAACAGGAACGACCAGCTGCTTGGTCGCCATGAACAATACCTACTCCTTTGTCAGTTGGGAACTTCAAAGTTAAACACCACGGGGCTAACGCTGCCCTAAACTCAGCCAGGGCCGGCCGGCCCAAGAAAACATTGTATGGAGAATCCACATCCAAAACTACGAAGGGTAGAATTCGCACCCTCCGACGCTCGCCTTGTCCCAGTTCAACTGGTAACTCAACGTACCCCACGGCGTCGGTCGCTGCGCCGTTAAAGCCGTGTATACGAGCCTTGGACGGTTTTAGGTCTTTTGTTTCCAGTTTCATTTGGTCATAAGCCTTCTTGAAGATGATGTTGACTGAACTTCCGCAATCAATCAGAATTCTTTTCACATATGCTGGTCCGATCGTCGCAGATATGACCATCGGGTCGATGGTTGGGGCCTCTACTTGATCAGCATCTCTGTTTCTGAACACTATATCGTCCGTCATTACACGCTGCTGCTTAGCAGGGGTCCCATCATCCACGTTCGAACAGCACTCAAAATCTGCATGCTTCAGGGAGCTTGCATACCGCTCCATCTCTTGCCAATTCTTATCTGCGGGGTGAGGTCCGCCGATAATTGTATTTATGACCAGTCTGCCTACGGTTCGGGCAGGCTCCTCAGGATGACGCGGAGCTGGTGCACGACCTGGGTTGGATGTTCCCTGTCCTCCTTCCTGTGGATCCTTCACAAATTCTTGCAACTTCTTTTTCCTGATCAACTTCTCGATAGCGTCGTGCAGGTGTCTGCATTCTTCTGTATTGTGCCCATAAGTCTCATGGAAGCGACAATATTTCCCGGTCCGCTTCTGTTCCTCGGTTGATTCTTTTGGACGTGGCTTTCTGTACTGAAAGGTATTGCAAGTGGATAGGTAGATGTTCTCAAGCGGCACGTTCAGCGGAGTATATTCGCTGTAGCTTGGAATTCTCGACTTCCACTTCCCCGCTTCTCTCTTCTTCCCTTGATTTCTTCCTCCAGACTCCTTAGGCTGTCCAGGCTTGTTTTGGACATTGACTTGGACCTTTCCCGAGCTGTCTCCGGACTACTTCACAGCAATGTTGCTCTTCATAGACTCTTGGACAGGTCCTGGTGCCTTATCTCGTCGTACCCACCTAGCTTCCTCTCTTCTTATGAACTGGTGTGCCTTTGAGTAGAAACGCTCTAGCGTGGTCGGAGGCTTTCCTGCCAACCAGTCTCCAAATTCAGACTCCGGATCCACACCTCTCATCGCAGCCATTAGAATTGCATGATCATTGGGATTACTGACTTCAGTTGCCGCGACATGGAACCTTTGTAAATATTCCTTCAATGACTCCCCGGGACTTTGGATTACACTTGACAGAGACATTACGTCCTTCGGACGAGTAGTGTGTATCCTGAACTGCTCAATAAACTTCTTTGCCAACTCCTCGAAATTGGATACAGACCGCGGAGGAAGTCGGGTAAACCACATAGTAGCGATCCCAGATAGAGTAATTGGAAAGCATCTACACTTGGTGGCATCATTTGCTCTAGCTGAATCCATCATCCATTCGTACCTCATGACATGCTGTCTAGGGTCAGTCTTTCCCTCGTACGCAGGGATAGTTGGCATACTAAACTTTCTTGGGTACGCCGCCTGTAACACAACATCCGTGAACGGAGTGTGACTTCTTGACACTCCCCAATCATCGTTCGATAAGCCCTGATTTTCTTTCATCAATTGCCTGATCATGGCTGTCAGATCTGGTGTCTGTATGGAAGGCGGAAGGTTAGAGTCTGTTCTACGCGCCTGTCCATGCTGATGCCTCCTCCCCTGGCGATCTACCAATCGTGCGTCTTGAGGTTCGACATCGTTAGCGTTTTGATGATCTGGGCCTCCATCCTCCATTTGTACTCCGGTCCCGAAGTTTCCAGCTCTCGCTTGGTCACGGTCTCCAGCTGTTTGAACAGCAGCTTCTGCTCGTGCAGCTTCAGTCTTGCGGCGTCTGCGCCTGGGAGGTTCATCAGAGGAAGTAGAGCTATCAGATGAGGAATAAGGAGCGGGATTGCCCCCAGCATTATGTTGCTGCTGTTGAGTGAGCTGTGCCATCAGGTTGGCGTTAGCTTGCATTTGCTCTCCTAGTTGTCTCCTGCTTTCCCTGAGCTCTCTCATCAAGTCGTTGAACTCTATTCTGGTGACAACTGGAGTTTGGTCCTGGGCGGCAATCCCTTCACCCGGAATTGCTGGTTGGTTGCTAGGTCCTACTTGTTGCACGCTAGCAGTCTCGCGGGCATCCACATTATGAGAAGCTGACCTGGTACGTGGTCCTGCCATTGTAGAGTTATTGGTATGAACTCTGAGTAGAATCAACGGATGTCCTATCAGTGAGTCGGATCTTCTTTGGGGGATTTGTTCAATCCAGTAGCTTCAAAGCAGATCCTTGAGGTCTGAGAATTCAACTCTCAATGAAAGCACCAAAGTGTTAGCACCAAAATTGGTCACTAACCTCGTAGAAAAAGATTGTGTAGAAATATAAGTGATGAAATCAAATTAAACAGAGAAGACAATGCTAATTTAAATGCTGAAAGTAAGAACACCAAATTTATAGTGGTTCAGCGTAATTGCCTACGTCCACTTTAACTTTTATTGATCCTCTTAGTTGATGATTACAAATACAATTCGTGAATCAAACGCTTGAATGAAGTTGTTAAGTAGAGGAGATGAGTCTCAAAAATGGTAGAGTTTCCCCAGTGTTCTCTCCTGAAAAAAGGCCCCTCTTTACTATGACCCTGCCCCTCTATTTATAGACAAAGATGGGCTGGACTTCCCAAGTGGGCTTGGTAGCCGAACGCTCTAGCCCAGGTGTAGTGTTAGCTGCATGCCGAACTAGGTATGCCGAACGCTTTGACGTCGAACAGTCCTTTCCATGCCGAACGGTCCCTTCCATGCTGAACAGTCCTTTCTAAGCTGAATGGTTCGTTTGATGTGTGGGAAGTGCAGGATGGTTGCAGTTGAAGCCGATCGTAACTCTATCTGAAGCTCTTGATCGAATGATGCATGCTGGCTGAACGATAGTGTCATGTTGAGTAGTTATGTCCACCGAACGTCTTCTGAATGCCGAGCACTCCTGTTGCCGAGTTCTATCGATGCCGAGCGCTAGCTGACGCCGAGCATTGGTTGACGCCGAGTGCTAGTTGACGCCGAGTAGCCTGGTATGCCGAGTACTTCGCTGAGTACCATCTGATGCCAAGTGTCATGGATGACGGGTACGCTGGATGCCGAGTACTTCACCGAGTACTCCTAGATGCCGAACACTCTTTGACGCCGAGTCCCTCTGGATGCCGCATACTTCGCCGAACACTCCTAGATGCCGAACACTCTCTGACACCGAGTCCCTCTGGATGCTGAGTATTTCACCGATCACTCCTAGATGCTGAACACTCTCTGATGCCGAGTGCTACCTGATGCCGAGCACTAGTTGCCTGGTCAAATCTCCAGGAAACAATGTTTAAACAAAATAACATAGCCGCATTTTCAAAAGTCATCCCGTATTGATTATCTGTTGAATATGGACAGCTTTTCAAATAGCGCTAGTACATTTTGCGAACATGGTGCTGACATGGGCAAAAATGGTCAATTTGTGTAATTAGTTTGATAAACTGGCCTAAATTAAAAAAATCCAAATGTTGAATAAGCCAAGCCCTTTATTTTCTCGTTTTTACTACTTCAAAGTTTCATATATTAAAAAGCATTGCATCACAAATTACATGTATTACAAAACAATTTGATAATTCATGCAAATATGGAATATAATTAAACTCATCTTACCCAATATTGGCCAAAAAGTAGGTCAATCACCGCAATCAAATAAAAACAAAACTGAACAAGTAAAAGATTGAAAGATAAGAGGAAAAGAACACGATTTTTAAAGTGATTCGAGTAAATCTTGTGCCTACATCCACTACTAAATATTATTATTGATTTACTTTTGCAAACACAATCAAATTACAACAATTAATAGCTTCAAAATCGATGAGTTTCAAATTTGATAGTGCTTCTATGCAAAATTAGAAGAAGATCAAAAAATTCCATTTCTAGTTGTTGTAGGTTATCTATTTATAGACGAACTCGAACATAAAAATCGCTAGATTTGGTTTAAACTAGCAAATATCTCCAGATCCGAAGTTCCAACAAGATGAGCTAGTCAAATCACATGATTTCCATCAATCATCATCGTTCGGTTCCGATCGATGTGGATCGATATCGACTGATGCCTTGACTTTCCCTCTGCATTGCTTTTTGACGTACTTCTAGCTAGTCTTCAACTCTTGAACACTTAAACCTTGGAATAAAAACCATTCGATGTCGATCGATATGGATCACATTGATCCATGTCACATTATATAGTTGTACTTCTTTTCAGCTTCAAGCATAGAGTAATACAAAGGGTAGAGTGGATACCACTTGGCATGATATTGATCGGTGCCAATCCATATCGTTCGATGTCGATCGATGTGAGTTTCTCCATACTTGGCCAAATTCTTGCGATCTTCATTCTTGATATGTTCTAAACTTCTTGATCCATTCCTCCATCATGTCTAGCCTAGATCCATCGAACTGTAGCTCGATTCAAATACCGTATGACACTTGCTCTTCAAAATATGCTTTTATGATAATAAAGCATGCTTCAGATAGAAACAAGCGACGAAATCCAATCTACAAAAACGCTTCTATCATCAGAAATGTTTATATGAAATGTTGCACATCCTTTGAGAACATTGACATATCATTCCAAACAACGGTTGATTGCATCCCCTGATAGATATAAATATTGAAGTCTCTTATCTAAAGTCTTCGATTATCTTCGAGAATCTCTTGAAAGTTACTCAATTCTTTGGCCAGGTAGATCTTTGCATTCCCTTTCATTTATATTTTCATCATTTCATTTTTTTTAAATAGCATTCCTACGATTTGTACCGAACAACATCGTTCATTATCGAACGATGTACATGTGTTCATATATAAAATGAACACTTAGAGATTTTTGTTTCTCATTTTACACTTCAGGATACTTTCTCCTTTTTCTTTGTGACTTTATACTCTCACGATTTTAGATCTTGCCGCTCCAATCTAGCAGCCGATCTCCACCTTTATCAGATCGAGCTCCATCGAGTCTCGACGATCCATAAGAACTCAAGCAAAAACCAACTTTAACTATGACCATCTTACTGCCATCTCTCCATATCTCGCTTATCTAGGTGGATCGCCGCCTATGATGGACAAACCTTGCCGCCTTTCCTTGTTGTAGTTCGTCCATGTCCAAGATATTAAAGTCAATGCTGATCTACCATCAAATCTATACCAACACCTTCGCTCTTCATCATCGCTACCCTTCCCCAAAATCTCTAGAGTAAACTAGGGTCTCAATGCACCGTTGGGAAGGAGATGGTGAAAGGGGAAAATTATCGCTTCTTGGTTTGGAGTTGACAATGGATTGGTTTCGATCAAAATGCTTCAAGAAACCGTTTCCTTGAATGCATTCTAGCGCCTATCGAATTTGAGCATGTATACATTCTAGGACATTCATCCCATTGACACTCAAAATCAAATATCTGCAGTCCTGCAAAAAAATCCTCTATATCTCTTTGGAGATCTTTCGGTCTCATTAACGTAGATTCTAAGTTAAGGAATAATATCATACACAAAATTCCATCGTGTTTCGAAGCTCGTTTTCCAGCACAAGCGGGCTATCTATAGAGTGCATCCATTCATCGTGACAATGACACGGGATACACACCGCATAGATTGATATACAACACTGCTCCGGTCGATAGACGGAATCTGATTGGTTAATACACATCGACATCTATTGAATTCTATACATCGCTACACCAAGCTCAATAATAGTAAATCTCAAATTAAAATCATATTCAACCATGTCCGTATCTCAAGTTTTTAGTATAATATGGAGCTTAGACACTCCCAACATATTTCTGGTGCAGCTGTAGGCCCTTCTACACCTGAATTCAATCCTCCGACAGTAGGTTCCTCTTCTACTCTGGCTTCTGTCGGTGACCTCAATGACAACCTCGATAGCCATTGATATTGGCTCTTTATGTTACCTTAGGAGAAGAGATCGCTTCAGATGTTGGATTAGCAGGCATTATGATCCTCGACTAACTTCTGGATTCCCCCTCTTCGAGGTTAACGGCTATGGATGTTGAATGAATTTGTGAACGCCACGACATTCCTCTAGATGAAACTCTGGTTTCTCTACCATCTTAAAGGGCACACAATCCACCAAATGGCTATATAGCTTGTAACAAATATACATGCCTCTTTGGAGCCATTCCTCCATTCAACCACTTTCTAAGGCTAACTATCCAACTTTTTATACTCGTTTTAACTCAATTGTATCCAAACGGACACGCTCCACTAAATTACTCATACATGATCTTCGTCCAATACTTGGGTAAGGTGTCTACTTTTAAATAAATCTGCTACCTTTACAAATTCAAGAAGAGGTCTGACAGTCCATCTCTTACCTTCTTGGAGCCATATCATGGTTGCCACGCCCTTCACAACAAACTGAGTCATATTAAGGACGAGTAGTTTTTGTAGGATGTCCAACCGGTTTCTCTCAAAAGTGGTTGTGTGGACATAAGTTCCAATTTCTTACATCCTTTTGCATCAGAGTTTACGTCGCTCAAGTTGATAATGTTCTTTCGCTCCCTCTTTTACAGATATCCCCTTAAGGCTCACAAATGCTACTCGGCACACACATTCAACTTTTAAAAGAAATCCCTGTAGATGATAGGAAAATAATGAAGCCTCCCCACCAACCTCCGGCTACGCTAATTCCGACTGATGCACAATGGTCGAAGAGTTGCTTATGTGCCTCCCACACTAAGAGTTTCTCAAGCTGCCCAAGAGACTGAAGTCGATCCTCCGGTTCTCCCACATCAAGACGTTCCAAATACAGCATAGGACATTCCCAGTAGCAGTGAGGAGGGTGAGAGGCATGTTGAAGAAGAAAGAGAAGCACGAGGAGAGGAAGAATAAGAAGAAGATGAGGATGAAGAAGAAGAAGATGAAGAAAATAGGGACGATTCTACTAGGGAACTGATTCAAGAGAAGAGTCTACTCCACTTGCCCTTATGCCCCTTAAACTCAAGTTAAGAAGTACAAGGTTGGCAACCAAACCTTATAAAAATTAG
Organism: Allium fistulosum; assembly: GCA_030737815.1. Classification (NCBI taxonomy): domain Eukaryota; kingdom Viridiplantae; phylum Streptophyta; class Magnoliopsida; order Asparagales; family Amaryllidaceae; genus Allium; species Allium fistulosum. The sequence continues at coordinate 1,038,671,108 of CM060902.1, read as the reverse complement.
CTACGGTATCATCTCTTCTCTTAACCGTTGAGGATAACCACAATGCTTAGCCAACCTTGAGAATGTTCCTGGCTTCACCAGGCCAGAATTCGACATCGAAAACTTCCCCACTCCAGACTTTCATCTTTATGAAAATGTGCCCCATACTTCCATAGGGGAAGTTACTCTGATCGCTCAACCCCACGAGTATGGTTCGTAGAATCCATAGGACACACCAACGCTTAACACAATACTTAGGATCACAAGCACACTCAATCCATACGTACTCTTATTTGATTCCAAGTTCAGATTCAATTATTTCTCTTTATTTTAGGTGCAATGGTGAAATCTAGGTTTTATACCTTGTACAAGATTTCTAGCAGTAGTCGTAATTCTCTTTACCGAGCTAACTCATACTCCCATCCAGATTCCTCTCACGAATCTGACTATGAAATAAAAGGACAGAGAGTGAGAGAGAAGACAGGGAAAGAGAAGAGGAGTAATGAAGTAGGTGCTACTCTGACCGTGAAAGATCTTGGGACCTCTCTGGGTCCAAAAGATGCTTCAGCTCTCCGCACTCAAAGCGATCCCCATTGCCCCTCTTTTAGGACCCTCTAAAAGGTATCATCCTCTTTGTGGGTGAATTCCGCTTCCACCTCCACTCTCTAAGCCTCCTACCATAAGTATCACTCCGACCTCCATGCCCTAGCTCCTGCTCACTGGAGATCCAAAGCTACTCACTCTTCCACTTCTAGCCCACATAAACGTCCATGGAAGGAACACATAATTGTCTCCACTACTTCACTGCTAACTTCTTAAATCCCATCCTCTAAATTTTTAACGGAGTGCATCCCACACATCTTGGAATGGACTTAGCTGGACAATGTGAAATCCTCCTAAGGATTTTGAAGCTGGATTGTCACTTCACAAAGAGTTGGTGAAACGGTATACCTTCTGGAGAAAAAGATGCAAAGGCCTGGCCATGCTCAAAAAGAGGAATCAGTTAACCATAGCGACATATGAGAAGGATAGCGAGAAGCATGAAGATAAAGAAAAACTTTTCCGACCAGGCTAAAAGTCTCGAGAAAGAGATGGTTCCAAAGATAAGGTGACCTAAGATGAAGTGAATAAACACAAGGGCGAACTTCAAGCTATGGAGATTAAAATGACGGTGCTAGACGAGTAAGTTCAAGTAGCTCATGCTTGCATGAGCGACCTAGCGAAAGAGAAGGCCATCGATGCCAAGATTACGAAGCTGCAAATCGACTTAAAAACGAATAGAACAAAAGTGTTAAGGCTCTTGAGAATACTCAATCTTACATTGATGATGCCTACAGCCTACAACGAGAAAATAAAACCCCTAAGGATAAAGTAGCAGAGCTAGAAGCTCGCCTTGCCTAAGTGGAAAATGAAAAACCAGAGTTTGAGAACAAAATCGATATAACCATCCTATGCTTAAGTGCCTTTCAATGGATACCCAAAAAATCCGAAATCCGTCTGGATCCGTATCCGAAAAAACGGATATTATCCGATATCCGAAAAGCGGATGCGGATATCGAATATCCGAAAATAAAATCGGATGCGGATGCAGATATGGGCATATCCGTATCCAAAAAACATCCGTCCGATCCGAAATTTTATGTGTGTTGCCATTTTGTCATTATGTATGTTGCTATTTTATCATTTGAATTGATGTAATATCGTGTAAACTTGTTTGATATTATGTGTGTTGCCATTTTGTCATTTGAAAAACTGATTAGTATTGTAGTGTGTGTATTGTCATTTGAGAAAGTGATTATTTTAGTTCAAAAATATTAGTATAATAAAAATCTTATTCAATTTCGAATGCGGATATTTCAGATATTTTTGAATATCCGGAAATATCCGCTTTTTATTTTTGGATGTGGATATTTTCGGATATTCGAAAAATATCCGCAGATGCAGATACATATGTTAATTCTCAGATATCCGCGGATATCAGATGCGGATTCAGATGCAGATTTAAATTTTCGGATGCGGATGCGGATACAGCCATATCCGCATCCGTTTGCATTCGTTAACAGCCCTAGCTATGCTTCTATGTCAATGTCGTAGGTTTGGCATCATTAGATGCTTGGAAGACAATTATCCTAAGAACATGGGTGAAGTTTACAAATAAATCATGAAGCGAAGAAGGGAAGAAATAGGAAGAGTGGTCGATGAAGATGCGATCAAGACCCTCCTATTTGATGAATTTGACTTGAAGGACCCAATCGAAGGGCAGGCAGCACGAGCCACCAAAGCTTCTTCTGCACAAGCACCTACTGGGATTCCTGTCGAGTCCAACTCAAAGGACTTAGTTGAAGACACCGTTTCCATCATTAAGGAGTCCCATGATGAGATTATCACTTCTGTGATAGCCAGCTCTAAGGCCATCACCATTCCCACACTAAGCGATCACTGCCCGCTAATGCCCTTGTTGCTAAAACTTCAGAGGGTTACAACTTCAAGGATCCCGATTTTGTTCCACTATCAACTGCCTCTACTCTTCCTACTTTATCTTTGATATCTGAGGAAAGGCTAGTCGAGGCACCTCTGCACACTCCGATATAGACTCTTAGAGTTATATCTCTAACCTTGCATGTGTTCAAAAAACTTCAAATATCTTTTGAAGACCTTTCTAACCTTCTCGTCTCTATTTTCCATCTTATAGGTCAGCTTGCTATCATGATGCTCCCAGCCTATCTTCCGGCAAAAGTCCTTTCAGTGACTGCTCTTGTCCCCACATCTGTCATCATCTCAACGTCCCTTCAATTTCCACCCCCTTTGCCAAGTCTACCCTTGATTCCAATGCTAAGAAGATCGATGCTTTAAGGGAGGAGGCTTTGGACGAACCCGATGCAACCAATGCCGGTGAAGATGAAGTTATCATTACCAAAGAATAGGGCATGCTCCTTCCATGGCATCGAGAAAGGCTATCAACAGCATTAAGCTGAAAAATGTTAAGATCGACCCCGACACAAAGAAGATTCCACCTCTACTATCCAGATATTTTTCGACCCTTCCAACTCGCATCCTACCTTCTTCTATTCTTACTCCTAAGATGATGAGCGAATCTACTAGAACCCCTATTGGTTCTCATAGCGACTACAATTGGGAACTTAACCCAAAGAGCCGATTTGGGTCGTCGTAATCAATCGAGAAAGGGAAGTGGAAACCCACACCATCCAAGAGGGAACAAAAGAAGCCGAAGAGGAGTAGGCATCACAAGTGACTGATGTTAAGCTCATTTGAAGACATTTTCCTTTAGTCTTTTGCATTAATGCACACAAGCCGTTATTATGCGGTTATGTCCCCCTTCCTTTTGTACAGAAAAGATGATGTAAATAAAAAGTTGTTTTTTTTCAACTCTTGTCTTACTTAGTTTATCGCACCATTTATTTCTTTGTGTATGACCTTGTATACATGTATAAATTTATACTTATCTGTAATGTAATTATTTACATATCATACCTACCTATGTTTGTAATATGTACAATGCCTTTATTTATTATAACTTTGTACATATAAACAATTTACTACAATTTCTTGGAGTTGTTCCATTGCTTAGTTTTATTTGTTCTCGGTCAAATATTTCATGTCCAACTACAATAAAACTATACTTCATTCCTACGATTGAAAATATATGTTTCATCCCTTGCATCAACACGACCGCCAATATAAATTAGCGTTATACTATAGAAAATTTGACAATACACTAATTCCTATCTCTAGGTATCGATGTTTGCGATGCCTATCTCCAGGCGTCTATCCATTATATCGCCTATCTGATTATTGGTTAATGATAAGATGTGTAGGGGTGAATTATTCGATTAATCCAAAGTACGACTATACTACAATGGTCCGATCATGAATCAAAGGAGTTGGTCGGTACCCATCATACCAAAAAGTACTCGCTATCGCAGGTTGAAGATGAGCTATCACAAATTGAAAAGAAAAAAGCCACCTAGAGATGAAAGCCAAAAACAAGCTATCGAAGGAAGAAGGATTCAAAGCTATCACAAGTTGGCTAAAACAAGCTATCAAAGGTTGATGGTATCAAAGCGATCATAAGTTGACTAAACAAGCTATTGAAGGTTGATTGTCTCAAAGCTATCGCAAGTTGATTAAGCAAGATATCGAAGGTTAATGATCTCAAAGCTATCGCAAGTTGACTAAAACAAGCTATCATGGGATTATGTTTCAAGGCTATCAAACATTGGTCCAAAGAGCCATCAAAGGTTGATACTTTTTAGCTATCAAATGTTGATCCAGGGACTATTGAAGGATGTGATGTTTGAGCTATCGAAGGTTGAGATGTTTAAGCTATCAAATGTTGATCGAGGAACTATCAGAGGGTGAGATGTTTGAGCTATCGAAGGTTGAGATATTTGACCTATTGAATATTTATCCAAGAACTATCGAAGGATGAGAAGTTTGAGCTATCACATGATGATTTCAAGAGCCATTGAAGGTTGATATATATACGATCTATCGCGTACTGAGTTTATAGGGCTTTCGCATAATGAATGTGAAAGCTATCGCAAGTTAGGTTTATAAAGCCATCACATGTTAAAATCAAGGAGTTATCGCAAGTTTGCAAGTCAAGCCATCGAACTCAACATTTTTCGACGTCATTACATGTTGGTTGATTAAGCTATTAACAATCAAGATTATCGACCTAACAAGAGCTATAACATATTGAGGAACAAAGGAGCTATCGCATGCTGAAAATTAGGGCTATCGAATGTTGGAATGTGCATCCAAAATTATTATTCTTAGCTGCCACATAGATTCCCTACAATCACGTGTTGATCATTAAAGCTTTTTCAGTGTCAACAAATCTTGATATCCAGTTATTTCAGATGACATGTGATGAATCCAAGGGCTAGTGCTCTTTATAAATAAACATGTACCTCTACTAGAAAAAGGCTGAATTCTAAGGGATCCTTTTTTTTCATTTTTCATTTTTCTTGAGTGTATAGAGAAAAACTTGTAATTGGGATTTCCATTGTCTTTTGGTCAAATTGAAATCATGATTTTGTAACCAAGGACTTAACCAATGACAATTTGCATAATTACTTTCGTTTGAACTCTTGCCTTGCATATGAATTTCTGACTTGCCTATTGAACAAAGAGGACTAGTCATTTTGACGATCATATCTACCTCCTTAATTGAACATTTGAAAATGGAACTCACACACTCTCTCTCTTTGGAATTGAGCATTTGAGCTTATACAAGGCCTAATTTTTGACCTAATATTTAGTGTTGCTTTCATTGAGAGCTAAACTCAAGGAGCTAGTAAAACCAAACATATCTCTATCAAGCTTTGATCATGATAGTTAAATATCAACAAGGATTTTCAAAGCCTTATTTGAATACCTTAGGCCTTTCACGAGGTATCCTATGATTCTGTGAGGAATAAGAGTTAAACCTAAGAAACTTAGCCATTAGAAATTTAGAAGAAAAGTGGAGGATTGCATAATATAGCTCAAGTAATGAAGCTTGAATCCATTTCATATAAGAAAAGAGCCAATTTTCAGCTTAGCAAACAAACTAAGTAGGGAGAAAACAAACCAATGACATAATAGTAATACCAAGTTGGGAAATGGCTCATTTACTTAAATTAGACAAAGCATCCAATTTCAAGCTCGATGAATAATTTTTGAAATAGAACTAAACCATGACTTCGACAAATTTTCTCAAAAATGGAAATACCTTGTCAATTCAATCCTTAACGAAAACAGAAGAAATTCCCAAATAATGAAAATGAGATTGGTTGAGAACCATGAAAAAGTAATAAATCCATGAAAAAGACACCAGGACGAGCAAAAAAACCACAAAACTAGAGGACCAAAGAGCAAAATTGTTACTCGCCTTCATCCTTCTCAAGAAAGAGTATATTTTCTCATATGGGAAAGACTATATTATCAGACTTCTAAGAAAACCCTAAGAAGCGAAGAAAAACATGAAGGAGGAAAATATTGCCACTATGATAAAACAAATGAGCACCATACTAACAGTTGTGGAGCTTTATCAGGAATCATTGAATATTATGCAAGGAAGAGAGAGTTACAGGACTTTATCAAATATGGCCTTTCAAGGAGTTAGAAGAAAGGACAAACGAGATCTCAAATAGTGTAGGATGAAATTGGTAATCAAGATCGTATTTTCGAATAAAAAGGACTTTAAATGAAATGGAACAAAAACTAAGGAAAAGTCTTTAGTCCTACCGCAAGGCCTGCCGAAGCACCCATCTAAAGAGCAGTAGTCAATTAAACCTTTAGTCCTGCATTTAGGCCTGGCCAAAGCACCCATCTAAAGAGCAATGGTCAATTAAACCTTTAGTCCTGCATTTAGGCCTGGCCAAAGCACCCATCTAGGGAAGATGGACTAGAAGCCTCCAATCCCGCCCATGGCCTGACCGAAGCACCTATCCAAGTGAGATGGTCAATTAAGCTTTTGGTCTCGTCATTGGGCTTAGCCCAAGCACCTATCCAAGGGAGATGGGCGAGAAGCCTTTGATCCCACCACAAGGCCTGGCTGAAACACCCATTCAAAGAGTGACGGTCGATTAAGCCTTTAGGCCCACCGTCGGGCTTGGATAAAGCATCCATCCAAGGGAGATGGACAAAAAGAGATAAACCTTGCTTTAAAGATTTATCTAAAACATCTATGCAAAACAAACAGATGATAAAGTTTTCTAACTCCACCATTCAACATTGCCAAAGCATTAGTAGAAGAACATAAGGGTTAAATCGCAAGGTATAAACAGATAACTCATCAAGAGGCACTACAAAGCAGGTGCACAATATTTTTATTACACAAAAGCTATAATACACAATGATTTTCCTTTACAATAAACTTAGCATTTATAAAATTTCATAATTCTAGAGGATGAGGGAGAGGGTGATACTGATAAACAAGCTCTTTTCCTTTCCTCTCTACTTCTAAATGAAAGGAATGTAGTTCACTGGTTGAACCCAAGTTGTTGTACAAAATTGGAGGACCACAAATTTCCTTAAGAACATCAGAGCATCCATATTGAAAGAAATGCCGATACCTTTGAAAGTTGGAAGTGATGACTTTCCTTAATCGACAATCACTTTTCGAGCCTAAAAACGAGAAATCAATTTTTAAATCAAAAGCAACTATGACTTCAACTAAATAATCTACTAGTAAATCGAGCTGAGTAATATTGCATTAATTCTAGTTGTCTCTTGAGCTCTTTTACCTCTTTCATTAAAGTTTCCAATACAGAAGGAGTGTCAACAACATGTTGAATCGCCACAACGAGGTAATTCTTCAATTTTTCTTCCTTATGACGAATGACTTTAAAAGAGTCGATAGAGTCAATCTGAACTACCAGCACCTTCTCATAAGTTCCATTGGCATTCCTTAGTTGGGAAACTTGACGAGACAAGTCACTTTTGTCAGTCTCGAGTATTTGGATCTTTAATGTAAGTTCATTTTTCTTGCATTCCAAAGTCTCGACCTCAAGTCAAAATCTGAAAGCGCCTTGGTAAACTTTTATACCAGTACTGATTTATTTTTTGGTTACACTCAAATTTGAAGGAATAGCTCAATCTAGCAAGTTTGTCGGATTTTTTATACAGTGACAAAGGAGCTGGAGCAATCATACTACTACTATGCATCAAACGACCATAGGATAAAGAAGAAACTTGCAAAGGCACCTTTTTGGAAAATTTTATCGAAGTCAGGGTAGAAAGTCCTTCTTCGCCCCAGTCAAGATTAGTTTGTATGATTAACACGCGTTTCTAGCCTTTAATAGGTTCGTCTCCAAATCAAGAATACGTTGATTAAGTTGTGCAAATTTTGCGATATATTCCAGCTGTTAAGGATCAAAACATGAATTAAGATTCTCGGTTAAGTCCAAAATCTGTTCATCCTTATTAGAGATTTTCTTTTCAAGGTCCTTGACCATCTCTTAGAAGCTTTTAAAATAGATTTCAATTGAATGTACTTCTCGTACTATTTGTTAGCTTCAACTTTATCATTGGTTGATGAACCAAAAATAGAAAGAGTGAAACTATGCTCCATGACTGTCACTAATTTTTACCGAATGTCTCCAAGACGTCGACAAAGGCTGGGATCATCAAAAGATAAAGAAAACTTAATCCTAAAAATAGAAAATCAATTATACTTTATTTTTAATAAAAGAAACGGAAAGAAGCAATAAAGAATTGTATTAATAATTTGGAGAACAACCAAAATCATTACATTCACATAGAAACAATAGCAATCAAAATTACATGCATATTATAATTTTGCTAATTCTTAAAATGGAAAGGACATCTTGAATTCTTTGAAAAGAAGAAGGTTAAATGAAAATGTATTGCAAAAGGGAGCTCTAATGTCGGGGAATAATAACTGGATGAAATTCTTGATAATCCCATCTTTGGAAGGTGGGCTAAGTTCATCACATAATAGTTTTGCGCAATTGGTTCAAATCTTGTAAAGTTACTAATATCTTTGATCTCCCAAGAAATTTAAAGTGTTACCCGGTATCTTGACCCTGCTATATTAGACTGATTGCACAAGATAGATTCGATTGTTATCAAGATGGATGACCATGGAACAACGGCTGTAGGATCCGGAAGTAGAGTTCAGATGGTCATATGAAGCCAAGATTGAACGAAGTTGGTAGATAGACGATGCAATATGCTAGAAATATGGAAATTAGATTGGACAAGCAAGGGATCGGCATAGCTTAGTACAATCAGAGGATTCGGCATGACATAGTGAAACTCAAGGGGTCGGCGTGACATAGTGAAACTCAAGGGATCGGCATGGATAGTGAAACTCAAGGTATCGGCATGACATAGTGAAACTCAAGGGATAGGCATGACATGGTGAGACTCAAGGGGTCGGCATGATTAAAGGTGTATGGATCGTCATAGTTAGTTAGACAAAGGTTCGGCATGGAAGAAGCAATGGAGGGTTCGACATAGATGTTGGTGCATGGGTCGGCATAGTTTATTAATTTGTAAAGCTATGTTTCAACTCGTAAGCTAAGGATCAACAAAGCATAGGAGGGGTCGACAAAGATTTATAGTTAGTAATGGATCGGCATAATCCATTTGGAGGGTTCGGAAGAATGTAATTTACAAGTGGAGTCGAATAAAAGATCAATCAAAAGCATGAGCTCCACTGGTCCAATCAACACGATATTTGAAAAGCCAACACATCTAAACATGAAGAAGCCACCATAGGGATCGCTGCCCAATAATCAACCAATGAAGGGATCAGTTCTGATCCCTCTTCATTGGAATGGGTCGAGCGACCCTTATGGTGGAGCCCATAAGGATAAGAAGGTCCTATAGCCGAAGTTATAGAGAGATTGGTGGTCACTTTCACCTATAAATACCGGCCTAGGGGGTCATTCTAAGGATCTTTACGCTGCTGGTTACGTTATTCTTTATTGTAATCAAGTATTATCCTAATTTCTTATTGTTTGCTACTGTAATCAAATTATTCGTCAATCAATAAAGAGAATCTTCAAAGTGGATGTAGGCATACAACGCCGAACCACTGTAAATCCTTGTGTTCTTGATTATTTCTATGATTTGCTTGTTAGTTTATTCTATTCCTCTGTTTTAATTTTACTTTCTTCATTTATTATTACATAAATCTATTCTTGGGTGTTTGTGACCAATTTGTTTACAAACATTTTGGTGCTTTCACTGAGAACCTAATTCTTAGACTGTTAGGATCCTCTTTATTTCTACTGGATTGGGTAAATTCCCTGAAGGATATCCATAGCTATCTTCATAAACTTGCTTACACTACTCAGATTTGCAAAAATCTAAACAAGGAGATTGACAATGGTGAGACATACCTGATCCACTTCTCAGAATCTTGATGGAAATGAGATTGCTAGTATTCAACAAGGAGGCCCAAGCAACCAACCTGCAAATTTGAATGCCGAACCGGTTGAACTTCATAACCCTGCTGATTCTATAACTTGAGCCGAATTTCATAATCTGATGAGAGAGTTAATGGAAAGCCATCGACAACTAAATGAGCAGATTCAGACCAATATTAGCCTGATGAACAAGATTACCCAACAACAGCGTGGGAAGGCCAGGAGGGATCCCACTCCCTACTCGGTATCGGAAAGTTCAAGCTCATCGGATGAATACCAAAGGCTTAGACGTCGTAGGCTTAAAGGAGATCATGCAGAAACATCAGATATGGTCTGCCATGACCGGTCGGTGTCGATCCCTCCTTAGGGATCGGTACCGATCCCTCCTCCAAAAGAGGGATTCCTCTATTAGACTTAGGGAATCGCGTTGGAGTTCTTCCTGGAAGCTTGGATGCTAGAGATTAATCGAATGCCAACCAGGTAGCCCATCGGAATGACAATGAGATAAATGTTCAAGGTGCGCATCAAGAGGATGGTGAACTAAGAAGGCGTGAAACGGCTCGTAGACATTGACCGGACCGTACACGTGAGGTGGAGCGCGACCACCACTTGGCACTACCCATGCAGACGCCAAGCTTATCAACAATGGTCAGACAGTTGGTGAGAGAGAATCAAGGCTTGACTAATGATGACTGGAGAATCTCGAAGCCATACCCCATTTACTGATAACGTTCTACATGCAGAATAACTGAGGAAGTTAAACATGCCATCAATGCCTGCCTATGAGGGAAAAACCGACCCCAGGCAGCATATCATGAGATACGAATGGTTGATGGATTCTGCGAGAGCTAATGATGCAACTAAGTGCAGATGCTTTCCTATAACCCTTTTCGGGATAGCAACGATATGGTTCATGAGACTACCTCCGTGGTCAATTTCGAGATTCGATGAGTTGGCAATCAAGTTTGTAAAACAATTCCGAATGCACGTGGTTTATCCTAAAGATGTGATGTCCTTTTCTAGTGTGATCCAGGCCCCAAGGGAATCGTTGAAAGATTATTTGAAGAGATTTCATACCGCCACCACGGAGGTCAGTAACCCGAATGACCATGCTATACTTATGGCTGTGACGAGAGGGATTGATCTGAAATCTAAGTTTAGCGACTGGCTAGCTAGAAAACCGCCTTCCATGTTGGAGCGCTTCTATTCAAAGGCAGCTCATTTTTTGAGGAAGGAGGAGGCCATGTTCTCTAGGAAAAAGAACGTTGTAGGACCGAGTGGAGAAGTAGTACAGAGTAATATTGCAATAAAACAGTCTGATGACAGTTCCCGGAAAGTTTAGGTGAATGTTCAGAATAAGTCGAATCAATAAAAGAAAGATGGAGACAGGAATCGAGAGCAGGAAAAGGGATTTTAGGAGACTAAATCCTAGGATTCCAATCTATGAAAATTACATGCCACTAAACACATCTCTGGAGAACATTTATTTATCCACTTGCAATACCATGCACTATAGGAAGCCGCAACCAAAAGAGTCGTCAGAGAGACAGAAGCAGACCGGGAAGTATTGTCGGTTTCAAGAATGTTACAGGCACAATACGAAGAATGTAGGCACCTCCAGGATGTCACAGAAGAATTGATTCAGGAAAAAAGTTGCAACTGTTTGTGAAAAATCCACAAGATGGCGGACATGGGACATCCAACCCCAATCGAGGACAAGTTTCGCGTAGAGCTGAGGAGCCTGCACGGTTCAGTGGAAGATTGGTGATTAATATGATAGTTGGGGGACCACACCTTGTGGACAAGAGTTGGCAAGAGATGGAGCGTTATGCTAGCATGATAAGGCATGTAGATTTTGAATGTTGTTCAAATACGGAAGATAGAACTCTGGAAAAACAGCAGCGCACCATGGTGGATGATATTGTGTTTAGGAGTAGGGATGCAGACCAAGTAGAGGCTCTAACAATAGACCCGATGGTCATTTTAGCTATGATTGGTCCTGCGTTGGTAAGAAGGATTTTGATTGATTGTAGAAGTTCAGTGAATATAATCTTCAAAAAGGCGTATGATCAGATAAGGATGGAGGCCAAAGATTTGAAACCATCTAAAGTTCGTATTCATGGTTTTAATGGAGTTGCAACTAAGGCTGTAGGATACGTGGAATTACTTGTCGAATTGGGAGAAGGTGAACGAAGGAGAGTGTGAACCTTACCGTTTATTATTTTGGATGTTGACTCTCCGTACAATGTTTTTCTAGGCCGACCAACCCTGGCTGAATTCTGGGCAGCTCTTGCCCCATGGTGCTTAACTCTGAAGTTTTCGACGGATAATGGTGTAGGAGTTGTTCATGGCAATCAGGTGACTGGACGTGTCTGTTATGTAGCTGAGTTGAGGGAAGCTCAGCGTAAGGAGAAGGGAAAGGGTGTGGACGAAGCTGTCCGCATCCAAACCACGGAAGATTGACAACCAGCGCCTGGGCCTTGGCTCGGGCGCCACAGTCGGTTCTATAGAGATATAGATCTGAGTGATGATGAAGAGGAGCCCAACGAGACCAAGGCTGCACTAGCTGAGCTGATGATTGATATCACGGTCAGCTACAACAACCTATCGCGAGTCCTGAAGATTCGGTCACAGCTCAGCCCCCAAACGATGAAAGAACTTGCTGGTTTTCACCGTGCGAATCTAGATGTATTCGCTTGGACTCACTCTGACATGTGTGGAATCTTGCCTGCCATTGCGAGCCATGCATTGAATATTGATCCAAAGTATGTTCCGGTGAAGCAAAAAAGATGAGGCATGGATTCGGAGAGATCTACCGCTCTTAAAGAGGAGGTGGATAAACTAAAAGTTAACAGGTTTATCCGCGATGCCCTCTATCCTGAATGGGTATCTAATCCCGTACTTGTGAAGAAGGCAAATGGAAAATGGAGAACGTGCAATGTTTATTCAAATCTGAACAAAGAATGTCCAAAAGACAGTTTTCCCCTTCCCAGGATTGATCAGCTAGTTGATTCAACTACTGGACACGAATTGTTATCATTTATGGATGTGTATTCTGAATATAACCAAATACCGATGCATATCCCTAATCAGGAGCATACCAGTTTTGTTACAGATGTTGGGTTGTATTGTTACGTAGTAATGTCGTTTGGATTGAAGAATGCCGGAGCAACCTATCAATGCTTGGTTAACTTGATGTTTATGGATCAGATTGGAAAGACAATGGAAGTGTACGTGGATGATATGCTCGTGAAGTCACGACGATCAAGCGACCACATCAAAGACTTGGCAGAAATGTTTGACATCCTCTGATATTACAAGATGAAAATCAATCCTTTGAAATGTTCGTTCGGTGTTGCATCAGGAAAGTTTCTAGGCTTTATTGTCAATGCTCATGGAATAGAAGCTAATCCAGAGAAGATTCAGGCTATCTGTGAAATCTAGGTGCCAAGAACCATTAAAGAAGTGCAGAGTATGAATAGGAAGCTTGCCGCTTTAAGCCTATTTATCTCCAGAGCTACTGACAAATGCATTCCTTTCTTCGATCTAATTGAAAAGGGAAAAAGAAACTTCGAATGGACGTAGGATTGTAAAGACGCGTTCCAAGCTCTGGTGAATCATTTGGAGAGACCCCTATCTTGTCAAAGCCGATAGATCATGAGGAGTTGTTCAATTATTTGGCTATATCAGCCATGGTTTTAAATCTCCTATATATCGCCCGAGATCTCCTCCGAGATCTCCTTTTCACACTTAAACGAGACGAGACATCAAATCTCCTCCATATCTCCCTCGACACTCATCTCGTCCGAGATATTCAAATCTCATCCGAAATATGGATCAAAATCTCAATCCGAGATCCCGCCCGAAATTATACATTTTTCTTATTTTGCATAATATTTTTTATTTTCATATTGATTCAAAAGAAACTACTCAATCCAATTATAATTTACCAACTTCTTGAACATATTCTTTACATTTTATCTTAATGAGTCATAAAGGTTTCACTTCTTTATTATGTTCAAATAAAAGGGTATTATTCAATCATTACCAAATCAATTAAGCTAATCAAGCTACTACTCTTCTAAAAATATTCCATTTTCCACGTAAATCAAGTATGTTACCATTTTTATTTTTACTAGGAAAGTTATAACCGTTAAATAAATTTTTGACACATCAATTTTAGACACATAAGTACATCCGAGATATTCCCGAAATGCATTATAAGACCCGAGATTTCAATCCGAGATGTACACCCGATATGTACTAATATCGTCCGAGATCTCCCCCGATACGAGATAACTTGTGTAAAAATTCCGAGACGAAACGTGACCGAAATCCGATATTTAAAACCTTGATATCAGCACACACTATAAGTGCCGCCTTGGTTCGTGAGGAAAATCGGATCCAGAGGCTGGTGTATTACGTCAGTAAACGATTGACATGAGTAGAAAGGAATTATCCAAAAATAGAGAAACTGGCATACTGATTTCTAATTGCATCACGGAAGCTTCGTCCGTACTTTCAGGCACATCCGATCAATATATACACTAACCGGCCGTTACAACAGGTCCTACAACGACCTGAGACATCTGGGAGGTTACTCAAGTGGAACATTGAGCTTAGCCAATTTGACATTACTTATCTCCTTCGAAGAGCTATCGAGGGACAGGCTTTGGCAGACTTTATAGCAAAGTTTACTATGCAGGACGATCTTCCAGAAGGAAGTGAAATCCCTACTGTACGATGGAAGTTATATACAGATGGAGCGTCCAGTGATTATTGCTCTGGATCTAGGATTGTGCTTGTAACTCTTGAAAATCGGTCGATTTGTTATGCTCCGAAGCTTGATTTCCCAATGACGAACAACGAGGCTGAGTATGAGGCTCTGATTGCTGGACTTAAACCCGCTAAAGAACTTGGAGTTAAATCTCTTGGAATCTTTTGTGATTCACAATTGGTGGTGTATCAAGTTAAAGGAGACTACCAGGCTAAGGGACAATGTCTTGCCTCTTATCTTACCAGGTTCAGGAGTGGTTCACAGAATTTGAATACTATGACATTTCACATATTCCACGTGATCAAAACAAAGGGGCTGATTCGTTGGCAAAGTTCGCTAGTACCGACGATGCACAACAGATGGGTTTAGTACCGGTCAAAGTATTAGATACCCCAAGTATAAACATAATGGAAATCGATCAGGTACTTGAGGAGGAATTTGAAAGGGAATTGTGGACGACTCCTATTAAAGACTATTTACTGCACGGGGTCCTGCCTGATAAAAGAAATGAAAAGCGACGTGTCCTTCGCAAAGCTTCACGATATATTATGCAAGAAGGAGTCATGTATAGGAGAGGTTTCTCAATCCCTCTACTCTGGTGTATTGCTCATGATGAGATAAAACATGTTTTGAAAGAATTTCAGGAAGTAGAATGCGACGATCACACTAGGGGGCAAACTCTGGCAAAGAAGATACTCCGTTGTGGGTATTATTGGCCAACTGTAAATTGAGACACAGCTGATTATGTAAGACGGTGTGATAAATGCCCAATATATGCAAAAGTTCCGAGAGCTCCGCCAACAGAAATCACGCAAATGGTCAGCCCATGGCCATTCGCTATGTGGGGTACAGATATTATCGGTTCGTTACCAATCGCTAAAAGTGGCGCGAAGTATGCTATTGTGGCAATTGATTACTTTACCAAATGGGCCGGGGCGGAACCTTTAGCTACAATCACGACTAAGAAAGTAATCAACTTTATTGTCTGAAATATCATATGTCGCTTTAGTCTTCCACGGACCATTGTAACAGATAATGGGACTCAATTTGATAGTACCGAGTTTAAAGACTTCTGTCGAAGATACCACATTAAAAAAAGATTTGCTGCAGTCGCTCATCGTCAGATAAGTGGACAGGTTGAAGCTATAAATAAAATCGTCAAGTCGATTCTGAAGAAGCGTTTGGAGAAGGCTAGAGGCAGATGGGTGGAAGAACTCTCTACAACACTTTGGGTTTACAGAACCACTCACAAGTCCACGATTGGCCATATACTATTAGCCCTCGCTTACAATTCAGAAGCCGTTATTCCCATTGAGCTCGAAGTCCCTTCTCATCGAGTGATTACTAAGATCCAAAAAAAATCAAAATCTCCTCTTGGAATCTTTGGACTTTATAGACGAGGCACGAGGAAGCTGATCTAAGGGCAGCCGCACACCGACATCGTGTTATTCGGTATTACAATACTGAAGTTCGCCCGAGAACCTTCAAAATTGGCGATCTAATCCTGAAACGGGTTTTTCCTATCCCGTCACACATGAATCCAGTTTGGGAAGAACCATATGTCATTGAACAGAGGCTTGGAGAAGGAACTTTCAAGCTAACGACCGTCGACGGCATTACACTTCCAAGAGCATGGAATAGCAAACATCTACAATGCTATTTCACTTTGATTATTTCCTTTACATTTCATTTGTATTTATTTTCAGAATTTGCTTTAGCATTTGATTTTTTGAATATGTAATAAGGCAGTTTATGTCGTTCCCTTCCATTTAATGAATAAAGTTTAAGGCTTCCTCTGCATTTATGTTTGCTATTACATTACATGATAATTACATAGCGAAACTGATTGATATCGATGTGTATGAACATGCTCCTAGATTTTGGAATCGATCAATCGTGCTAACTCCCGCTGGGATCAAACAAGATAAGCTTAGTCAACTTATTCATTTAATAATTCCTGCCCAGACCGTGGGACTGAAACAAGAAATCAAAGCGACCAAAATTCGACCAATTGGTCGCTAAATAAAAACCCCAAATTTTGGAGGGCAAATTAATCAACCAAAAAAGAGTGCGACCTGACCGCTCTCCAAAACACCTCTAAGTCCCCAGAGTGCGGACTAGAGTATAAGCATAAATCGAGCAGATGCCGACTGCCCGCAAAACAACTCTAATTCCCCAGAGTGCGGACTGGAGTATAAACATAAATCAGTCGGATACCGGCTGCCCACAAAATAACTCTAAGTCCTCAAAGAGCGGACTGGAGTACAAACATGAATGAATAGATGAGTGGATTTGGACCATTCTCTATTCCACAAACTCCATGAATAGATGAGTGGATTCCGACTGTTCTCTATTCCACAAACTTCGGCTTGAAATCGACAGGAGGAGTATAAACTCGCTAAGGATGGAATTCAACCATCCGGCTTATGGCCTCGCCAAATCAGTGCCGGGGGCAAAAGCACAGTTATTCAAAAACCGCTGAATCCGACGGCATAACACTCAGGCCCGAGCCTGGTGTTTGATATGACTCGAGGTCACGACCATATAGAGGCCTTGAGATGGAGATAGTGGATTGTTAATAGAATTCACAAGCAATGAATTACAAGTACATTGAATGGAAAGTAATCGTTCATCTACGTAAATAACAATTCACACGAAGCATGGAAAAAAACAAAAGCTTTTATTTACAAAAAAAGTGCCGAAACTTCAGTACAAATTATTTCAAAAGACTAGGATTCATACCCGTACAACTACAGCTAGTGAAAGAGACGATTATGTAAACTATGTACAATGAGCTGGAGTAGTAACTACTTTGTTGACTTTCTTTCTCTTTTGGATTTCTCAGAGGTAGAGCCGCTTATGCTTCTCTTTTGGGACCCTTTACCGTCTTTGGCCGGAGAGCTTGAGGAGGTAGGAGGAAGTTCATCAGGAATTGACCCACCTGGTGGAATAATTTGCAATGGCACGAGATAAGGATCATCGATGTCCACCTCGACAGGCTTAATTTGAACCTTTCTTTTCAACAGTTCCTCCTTTTCGATCTGCTCCATCATGCTGGTCTTATCAGTGTGTTCTGAAGCACCGAGAATTATCACGTCATCAGATTCGTCGGTCGAGAGTGGATCCTCGGTCTTATCTTCATCAAGGGCACCGATGATTTGAGCATCGGGTCCCGGAACATTAACAGCTGCTGGATCTTCAGCCGTTTCCTTGTGTTGTTCTACAACAGCGCTGCTTAAGGGAGTTTGACTGGGACCCGGAAGACCAAAATTTCATAAAACAGGGAGATTAGCTCAGATATTGCGCATGAAGAACGAAAGCTTTTCATATACTAAGGAGTAAAGCAAAATACCAGCATTTGGTTAACTCTCCATCGTCGCTGGGGTGCCTCCTTCTAAAATGAGAGATAACATTTTAGGTTCGAAGCCAGGCCTATACAGTTCATAACCGAGATCCTACTCCACATCAAGAGAGGTTGGTGTTTCAGCTACTTGGGATGAAGAAGGGCCTTTAGGATCAATCTCTAAAGGCCCAACAATACTCTCTCCTCCTTCAGTAGGAGCAGAAGCATTGAAAAATCAAAGTTTTGCGGCAGCTAGACCTGAAGGCTCGTTCCCACGAAGAATTTCCCTTATTAATTCTTCCTCATTGAGTTCAGCTTTGCCCAACTCTTTCCTTTTCATCTCGACAATGTGCTCCCAAGCTTCAACGAGCGATTCGAGGTAACCTGTAGCGACCCTAATTTTGATTAACATTATTTAGGACATTTAATTAGTTAAATTAAATGAAATAATGTAAATGATTAAGGGAATTGAGATTTGAATAGTGATGGGTAGCCATGCCAAATTAACTAATGAAATAAGAGGAAGTTAAAATGAAATAGATAAGGGAAATAGATAAGGGCAAATAGGAATGAGTTATATTCTAATAAACTAAACCCTCATGTCACTTTCATTTTACATGTCCACAAACAAAACTAAATCTGTGAAGTGGCCGACCACCATTAGGGGAAAGCAAGAGGAAATTAAGCAAGAATCAAAAGGAAGAAGCTTAATGTATCTAACTCAAGAAGAAAATTTCAAACTCCTTAATCACAAGCTAAAGATGAATAATAGGTTACATTTCATTTTATTGTTTTCGGTTTTAGTTGAGATTCGAATTTATTTTTCAAATGATTTGCCATGTTTTGATTGTTTAAATAGAGATATATGCTTGAAGATGATTGATGCTATTTCATATAGATTTTATGATAAGGTTTAGCTCGAAAAACCTATTAAATGACATCCAAATGCCTTGAGATTTTGATATAAGGTCAGAGATATTATTTTTAGAGATGGGTTTCAAGTTTCATAATTTTCTGAATTAATATGGATTTATTATGAATTTTCTAGTGAAGAAAATAGCTAAATTGGGTTTAAATTAATTACGGCTATTATATGTTAGCTTTGGGACAGAAATTTATATATGTTAGAAAACATATTGAAAGTGATTTATGGGATTTTTTCTAGAATTTTCCAAATTATTTTAATAAGTATATAAAATTATTTAAGTTATGAGACTTAAATGTTTTATATGTTTATAAAACGAGAAGGGCAATTTGTAAATGTTTTAAATTATTAATCTTTGAAATTCGCCAGCACTTATAGAGAAGATTTTGGAAAAGAAACTGGCAACCAATTATATGATGACAAATAAGAAAGTTAGTTCGTGCAACACCCCGCGTTAAATTATAATTATATATGCAAATAATTTAATTAAGTTATATACGTTTGAAATTTTAAAACAAAGAAATGTTTGTAAATAGGGCAACTAATTAATATTATTTGGAATACATATATATTTGTGTAACAAATAAATTAGAGAGAGAAATTATATAAAATCAATTCATAGGGAAGACTAACTAACTGTGTTTGTTTAAAAGGGAAATTAATATTCAATTAATTAGTAGAGGTGATTAATTGACAGGAACTGACAAGAAAGGGAACATATATTGTAGCAACTAATTGATATGATTTGAAACATATATGTTAGTGCAAGAGAATAAAATGGAGGAGGAGTAATTTATGCAAGTAATCAATTATCAATTAATAAACATGGAGACTTATGGTAACATATATAATTAAGATTGTGATTCAAAATTCAATTGTAGAATATATGCATGCAATAATTAAGGGAATAAAATAAATTAATATGCATATATGTGACGAATTAATATGGTGTTGATTGGCATATTAATTTGGTAAGAAATCACAGTGCAAGCAGGGATTAATTGGATAATAAATTAATTCTAGGTATATATGGAATCTATTAATTAGGTGATTAATGGGGGAATCTTATTTAAAAGAAACGTCATATTTAAAAATTTATGTTTCCATAGATTGCGAGAGAGAAGGGGAAAGTGATTAATGAAAAGATTGTTGGAGAATCAATTTGAAATAAAAATAAACGCAGAAGAAAACATATTAATTTAATGTCCATAGACTGAGTGTACGCTTTAGATTTTAGGGTTTTATATCTAATGGTTAGCACTGATTTGAACCACTGTAAATATAGGTGCAGAGCCTCATTTTTATTCTCATTATTTTTCTCTAGCCTATAGAAGCTCTACAATTTTTCTATATATTCTACACTTTCTTAATAACAAAATTTTAGATCAAATTCACACGAATTTAGATCTAAATAGAAAGAGAATAGAATTAATTAGGGAATTAGGAATTGGTTCAAATCAGAAGGCATGTCAAAGGTAAAACCCTAGATTTGAGTTTTATTTGCTATTTCTAATTCAAATCTCTTCCTTTTCACTTTCAAATATTATAGATCTATAAATATATCGTTTGTAATTCCAAATAGGGATTACAAGGGAGGTGAAAATAGATGTTAGGGACATATATGTAATAAAAATAGGGAGATTTGGAAAGCTAGCAATGTGAGTGGATTTAATTATATCTTTTACGCTTATGATATATTATCGTTAAATTCCCGTTAAATAATTTTATTCAGTATTTTAGTAATTAATTCTGTTAATTAGTTATGCTGAACTGTAAGAAATTTATAGTTATTTACATCTAATTTGAAGTTATAATTTAGCCTAAATGCTAGTTTCTTTTTATTCTCTTTGTACGCGAGTAATATAGTTACAAAGAAAATTCGCGATTATGGATTAAAATGGGAAAATATTAGATTAGATGTAAAATAAGAAACCACTGTATTTTAGACTATTCCAAAATAATAAAAGAAATACCTTGCAATTACAAATTATTGTTTATAGTATTATTTAGTATTAAAATAAGGAAATGGATTTTTAGTATAGTTTTCATACCCAACCAAATAAGACAGAATTACTTACTAGAATAGAAGAAAATAAAGTAAAGTATGAAAGGAATCAAGTAAATTATTAGAAAAGAATTTGAAGCTGTAAACGATAATGAACCTAGATCTGCATTTACTGCGCAGACTATACAATAAGATAGTTATTATGATAAGTGAGTTATATAATATAAGAGAATTAAAGAGAATTCTATATCATAATAAAAGAATACAGCCTAGAATAGAAGAGAGACACTTGTAATCATATACAGATTATAAAAGAAGATAAAAGTGACAATTACAAGTAAAATTATAACATAGGTTATAATTAAAGTAGAAAGAACGGAAAGGCTTATTTAAGATTTAAATTAAGTCAATAAGCAAATAGAACAGAGATAATAGAAGATGCTTATTTAGTAAACTTAAGACTTAAATTGAGTTAAATAAGCAAGGTAATAGAAGTGGCAGTACCATCAACATTCCTTATTATATCAATGGTGGTCTCACAATAGCCAGAAGTGAGACGAGGGCAAGAATATGCTAATTAGGCTAAATAAGTAGCCAACAGAATAAGAAAAGTAAACTAAACGCAAATTAAAAGATTAGACTTAGGGTATAATAAAAGATTGAGATGTGTTTGGGGCAGCCTAAAGGATGAAGCGTCTAACGAAGCAGTTCACCATGGATTTCAGAAATGGAGAAGCATGTCCAATTTAGTATTTTTGGGCTTTAAGGAAGTACGAGACTTCAACGGGACGTGAGGATACTCTAGGATGGCCCTCTGGGTAGGCCTAATGAAGCTGCACCCCTGGAGGCGGGTCTGTAGGTGTTCCATCAAGATAGTATGCCTTGACTGCATTTGCATTGTAGGCCTAACGAAGCAGACCTTTGTAGGCAGTCAGAAGGGCTTAGTGTTCGGAGTAGGGTATTCGTATGTCCAGTACTTGCAAGTAAGTTTAAGGATAGTCACATGCGGATATCGGCCAGCATCAAGACTAAGGGCGATTTTGGGAAAGACTAGAGTTAAACCAACGGGCCAATGATTCTTTCATTATCGAGACATTGGATGAGGGGCACCGCCATTTGGATGTTAGATTGTTTGCAGTAGGGCACGGCCTCTTAACTCTTTAGAAGTCTTTCGGTTAGTTGAGGGGTGGCTGCATGGGGCCATAGCCACGATGAAAAAGAGACTGACCAACTAGAATATTTGTATTGTAGGCCCAACGAAGCAGTTCTTTATAGATATATAAAATCCTCGACTGAATTTCGTACAAGGTAGACCTTGTTCGCGGGATTCAGATAGTAGACATAACGATTACGTAGTCCTCAATGTACGCACTGGGTGGTACATTGTGGATGTCCGAGCACTGGCATAGACTAGTGTGGACGCGATTTACGTTTTCATAGTAAGTAGTGGAGCATTTGTATTGTAGGCCTTACGACGCAGTCCTTTACAGATGTAGTTACGGAACGCTCTCGAAGCAAGATGATGGAGCCCTTTTCGAGGAGGATATGGAAGGTACCATGGGTGGTACCTAGGACCAATATGGTCATTGGACATATAGCTACATATATTTATATATTAGTTATTAGGTTTTAATCTACTATGGAGTAGATGGGCACAATTCACGAACAGAGGCGAGAGTATTGTAACCTAATGAACCTAATATAAGAGTAAATGGAAATAAAACAATATATGTAGAATTAAGCCTAGAAGTATATAATTTATTTATTCACCAGATCTTTTGTTCTGACACCCTCTTCATAACATCCTACATGTTAGGTAGATGGCCGAGACTTCTCAGCTTTATGACATTGCTTAGAAAGTGTTATTATGTGGTGAGTATTTACTTACTATTATATTTTAGTCAATTCTGCTGTGAGATATTTAATTGAGCTCTAATATATTTGTCTTTGCCTATTTGCAGGATACCAGATTCCCAACTCGGGTTTCAGTGGGCTTGGGTTTTAGCATTTTTGCAAAAAATCTAGACCCACTGGAATTCGTGTTGTTACATTGGTATCAGAGCCTAGGTTTAGGATTCCTAGGTAGATAGTGAGTGAACGTATTTGTATTTTTGAATAAAATATAAATATATTATGTACTAAAATCCAAATAGTCCCCAACCATAGATTTTAACATATGGAAAGTTTTTAGAAGTATATTTGTGCATAGTTTGCTAGTTAGGTTTGGGATGACCCAAGTATGTAGACCCCTATGTTATTACCGATTTATAGTATAGAAATAAGCCATGTTTTGAGAGAAAATTTGTATCCATATGTTTTAGGAAGTAGGGAAGTTTCTTTGGGATAGTCGGGAGAGTGTTTTTATTTCGGGAAGAATAAGAGGTTTTAGTATGAAGAAAATCCACTTTATGTCTAACCCAATTAAAATGAAACTTTGTAATTAAAAAGGTTGAAAAATATAATTGTTAATATATTTGAGGAAGTAAATATTGGGTTTTTGAAAAAATAAGTGGTATAAAATTTAAATTGGTTTTTATATGATGTAAATTTGGTTAAAAGTGAAATTCTTTTTGAAGAATTATAGAGCATGTATAGCTCACTAGTTTCTTTGTAGCTAAATAATGATTTTAAATATAAAAATCTAGAGTGTATTAAGTATCGAAAACGTAGGTTACAATATTTATTGTTGTAATAAATGATTTTAGTAAAAATAAAGGAAGCATAGACTATGACACTATTGTTATAGTAGGTGACTCCCAAAGTAAATGTTTTTACATATCATACTAGATTTATTAATATTTATTTTAATTGAATCCATATATTTGTATTTTTAGGTTGTAGTAACGGCGTTTTAAGCAACATCTATTTTGACCCAAATGAGTTTTGGAGATGATTTCTAAAGTGGTTTGTATGTACACTTATTATTTAATTAAGCACATGAAAATATTTTCTAGTTATAAAGAAGTTTTAAAAATGAGTTATTTTGAAAAATAATGTACGATAAATTAATGAATTTAGTAGGAAATATCTTATGCAAGTAAATATAGAGTAAACATACCTTAATCTACTGGAATGAAATGAATAATGATACAATTTTCTATGAATCACAAATAAAGATGTTTTGCGCAAGCTATAAGGAATACGTGAAAGAGATGTACAAGGTATGGAAAGCACCATATTTTGTATAGCCTATTTCGATAAAATATAAAATAAATTCCTTATAATTTCACACAAATATGAAATCCTCCTTTAAAGGATTCGTAGAAGGTTTTAGCGTTAATGGTTTCTCATAAGAGAAAGTAATTCCAATACATTAAGGTATAAAACCATTAAGTGTAGTAAATTAGTAACTCCTTCATGGTTAAGTAATTGGAAGAGTAGGAAAGTTAAGAGATTTTTGATAAAATAATTGTTCTTATTTACCCCAGTTTTAGTAAATTACAAAGACTATAAAAAAGAAGAAGGATACTTTGAAAACGTGTGAGGACATTTTTTTTAAAGTCAAGAAAAAAGAAAAATGTTTTAAGAGCAAGCAAGACATGTTTTAAAAAAAGATGGTTTGGTGGAAAAGTTAATAAGTTTTTGAAAAGATAAAATTTAGAAGTTTTAATTTTTGAAGAAAATTTGATAAATACCAAACCAAATCAGACTTTTAAATATGGAGTAGATAGGAATCATTTCCTAGGTGTAACGGGAAAAGTATAAGGTTATAGCAGTAATTACTCTTAGTAATAATAAAAGTTCTCATAAGGTGTATAGGACACTAGTGAAAACCTAGAAATGTTGCTTCATGTGTGCAGACTATAGAAGAATAGTGAAATGATATTAGTAAGATGATAAGACACACGTGGTTGGGATAGATAGACCTTAGTTGGGGAAAATTAAAAGGTAAAGAGAAAATTTCCCCAAGCTTGGTTGTTTTTTTAGATAGAGACTGGATAGATTGAAACACTTATCCATTGCAGTAAATGAGACTTACTTATTCCTTTTTTAGCATGGAGTAGAAGAGATGAATAGATCTTATTCGTCATGAGTAATACAACGTAAGTTGGTAACAAGTAATAGGCGGTGTGACGACCCGCCCTTTCGGCCCTCGAAAATCGACATGAATGCGCTCAATGTATAACATGCCGAACGATCGAGTGCCGGAAAGACAGATTGTTGAGGGAAAAGAAAATAGGTAGAAGAAAAAGAAACTAAACAAAACAGAATCTCACAGCGGACTGAAATAACATATAATATCAACAGCTCTTTACAAAAATCAAAATTGTAATATACATATCCCACCTCAAAGTACACAAATCAATAATTGCTAGCCTGGACAGTTATAACAACCTGCCTTCACAATTGCTGGTAATTTCAAACAAACACTGCAGCGGAATAAAACAAGTATGAGTAATACGTCTTAGTCTCCAGCTCATCTCCTAAGCTCCATAGCATCCTAACCTGAACCTGAAATACTCGGTCTAACCCGAGCATTATAATAAAATAACACCTGAGTCAGTCTGGAATACCAACGTGAGAAAACACACTCAATTTGAATTATTAAAGTTTCAAAATCCTTTGAAAATCAATGGTATCTCGTAAGACCATGCCACAAATAAACACAACGGCTTTTTACCTTACGGTAGCCAAAAACATTTCATAATCAAAATCATCTGATATTATAATAGTGTCTAAGTACAAATACTTATTCACATAGCTGAAATGCTTGCATCTCACGTTCTAGCATAGTTGGGCACAATCAAAACCGTACGACGCTTATTGGAGAATGGGTTCCAACTGAATGGCTAGGCATTGGGGTACCACCTGTCACAGTACATGTCTAGAAACACTGTATCGAGGACCACTTTAGGATCCCCTACTACACAAGACCGGACTATCCCTGACCTGGATAGACCGAATATGCTATCACCCTGGGTGTTCCCACCCTCTTTCGAGCTTCTTCCATACATCGTAGTAATAAAATAATATCCGAGGTTATCTAGAAAGGTGATAGACATACCCTACTTGGGTGCGACCCACTTAGCCTTGTTGCATCCTCCCTGATTTTCAGTCATTCCCGGTTGATGAGGCTTAAAGGCTACGATTACCTTTTTAAGGAAGTATCACTTAGAATGCTCACTGTCCTCCAATGACAATGTTCTGATAGCATTCATCCATATAAGTCCATCCGGGTCCGAACGGAACCGAAGGCACTATTCCTACTACATCCATTTTGGAATCACCCTTAGGAATAGTAGCGATTAGCCCTTGCACTTCACTGCTCCATCTTCGACTCCATGCTCTTGACTTCATTTCAAAAACGTGCTCGTTGGATCGAAGTGGTTTTCAGATAAAAATTCGATCCCGGTCTCTTCGAAACAACGTTCGCTATTTCCGGTAAACTCAACCCCGGTTCTTTAAGAAATAAACAGACGAAAATTAGATCGGAGATCACCTCCTAACCGTTTTGTGGACGGATTTCCTTATCAACATCCTAGAAGAACGAAACGAGTTTATACGTACAGTATAACACCTCGAACGGTAACTGTACCATATAATTCCCGTACTTCTTCTAGATATTTCCAAAGTTATATTTAGGTCTAGATTTGACAGTCGGTTATTTAACTATCAAATAAACAATCAATTCAACCAAATACTTCATTTCACTGAAAAAATTAAATCTCTTTTTAATTTAATTTTAATTACATAAATCTCTTTATCTAAATTATACATACTTATCCTATCGAAATTAGTAAATGTACAAACCATCCTTTCAAAAGTATTTGAAAACCCTTTAAAAATAACGTGGAAAGTACCATCGCGGTATCAAACCATGGATCACAGTTCAATGGTTACGTCTCTATCCCAGAGAAATCCAAAACTTAACTACAGGCACTCACTGCCTCCGATTTACGCCACACGAGTATACCATTACTTCCCGAAAACTTTATTTAATAAATTATCTCAAAATAGTGCTTGTAAATTCTAAAATAAATTTCAAGTTAATCTAGGCAATTATACTTAAACACAAGTTATTATACAAAGCTATATTAATATTTAATAATTTATCCTTTAAAACAAAAATACCGACTAGTTCTTAAATAAAAATAATCTTTTAAAAATCATTATGAAGTAACTATTTATAACTAAATAAGCTTTAAACAATTTAAAACAATTCAATGACTATTTTCCAGAATATTTTAACACTTTTAAAATCACCAAATTAATAAATTAAAATCCTCTCTTTAAAACAAGACCAATTTCTCGATTTCTAATTTCATCCTGTTATTTTGGAAATCTAACTTGAACTCTAGTTTAACCAATTTTATTCTTATTTCCCAAATTCACCTCTATTCTTCAAAATATTTAAAATCTTAATTTTAAAACCTTTATATTTTTAAACAAATACCTTTTACAGATTTATTATTTAAAATTCCTTTATTTAATATTTTTATTCCAAAATTCTATTCACAATATTCCGATTTGGCTAAGTACCAATTTCAAAAACCATTTATTTTATCCAATTGGTTAACCCAAAATTCTTAATAAAACATTTTGCTTCAAAATCCCATTAATTTTCTTTTCAATTTAAAACATATATTATTGGTATTAAAAATACCAAAATCTAGGTCAAAACCTGCCATAGCATCCAATCAATGCAAACCACATAACAATCTATCACAGATTATCCAGACAAATTATATACAAATAAATATGAGATTTAACTCAACATTTTTGAGGAATCCAGTTGGATCCCTCCAACCTGCTTCCCTGCATCCACAGATGTTAGCACAACATAAAAATACCAATTCCGCTTCGAGGCGGAATACCGCGGTATATATGGTCATCCGCTATTATGCGGGGCGCATAAGGTCTCATCCGCTATATATATGCGAGAATATAAATCACTCCAATATATATATAATACTACTATATATACTGTCACATTCAACTGATAAAAATGCATCAATTTAACTAATCAATCATTTATTAATTTTAACTATTTAAAATTGATACCGGCAGTCCAAAATTGAGTGAGATTAACTCACCTTGATTTCTACATTGTCAGACGTTCCAATTTTAAATTAAATCGAACGACGTTCGATATAACCTAAAATTTTCGCTCGTTCTAATCGACTCCACAACTGCTCCAGCGCGTAGTGCTCGTCGCTGCGATTCAGGCGCCGCTTGTTTCATCCGATTTCGACCTCGTATGACAAAGATACGAAATTTTAAAGATTATAGGATTTATAATATAAACATATTTTTTTTATTAATACAAATCATAGATCTGAATAGTTCGTTTCTGCCTCTAGAATCACGGCTGCTCATCTACTCTTCTTCCCCACTCACGTTCCCAGGCCGATCAAACCAAACGCCGTCGTAAAAATCCTAACCACCGCTCCGCTATCGATCGTCGAGGCTAAGATCAGGAATCGCCACCTTGTAGCACGACGTCGACTCCACCATCAGCCATATCCACATGGAGCTCGGCGCTCTCCTCCCTTCGAAATCCATGAACGAACGGCGGCGCTTTTGGCTTCGATTTCTCCTTCCTCGTCGCTCGAAACACGATCACCACCGTTGATATCGTAGAGCTCGGAGTGCTTTACGACTTCCTAGTTGGAAGATTCTCCTAAAAATCGATGGATGGGGAGATCAATCAAGAGGAAAGATAGAGGTTTCCGGCCGAACGACGGCCATGAATAGTTATTAGGGTTTCACTGTAGAACCGTATATATATACACGTATAAGTTTTATTATTTTAATATTATTTTCAATTTTAACGTACTTTTTCAAACGAACTCCAAACGAAACATGCCGCCTGGCGTTTATAATGTTTTACCCCTATTTTGAACACAATGGAATATGTTTCAGGTCCTAATTCGGTCGTATGCGGAAGATAGCTTTTTGAATCGAATCAAAATATTTAATTTTCGATATGTATTTCAACGCGTTTCTCTCCCGTACAAGCAAACGGTAACTCCAAATGCTATGAAATTTGAAATCCAATAATAATACACTATTATAGATCCAATGGAATTAGTTTCATTGAATTCCGAGACTGTACCCCGGAAGGCTAATTTTGACGCGTCGATTAAATCGAGCGATTTTCAAAATCGTCGAAATCGTTTAAAATTTCAATTTTGAAAAATTACTAACTCGATTATAAATCACAATGAATTTATATTCATATTAGAAATCATACTGATTCATTTTAAATCAAAATTCAGTTATTTACACTATTAGTATATATATTAAATTTCACTATTAAATTAATATATAAATTTCCAATTTAAACCTATCGACTTTTAAATGCCATTCTAAGTCCATATTATATTTCTATTCCAAATAGAATTTTAGTTCAACTTACAAATTATTTCTATTCATATCTAACCCTAGATTCCCATATTTTTCCCAACTTCAAATATTACTTTATTATTCCCCAAATTCATTAAATTGCCATATTTCAAATTATAACTATTTCACTAATACAACCTAATCCTTCATATTCAAAATCATTTAATAATTCAAATTCAACATTTAAGATGAATTAAATGTTCAAAACTAACGACCAGAATTTTGGGTCGTTACAGGCGGTAGGAGAGGCATATGAGTTACTTGGATTCCTAGAGTAGGACCTTTCTGTGTCAAAGTGGACATGGTCCTAGACCTCCTTGCCCTAGATGATAGCTGTGTTCAGTTGCTGTATAAAAAAGGAGTAAAAGTAGAATAAGATAACTAAAAGGAAAATAACAAATTTAAAGAAAGCGACAGAAACTTTAATAGAAAAATTTAAAAAGAGATATTTTCTTATGTAAACTGTGCTTGGAGAAGTAAATAATTTTTTTTAGAACAGTAACCTAAATCCCAAGTACGGAGGAAGATGCGCGCAAAACAAAATCGTAGAAATATGAAGTTTTTCCGTTTTCCACCTTCTTTATAACATAAGAAATTGAATTTGGAAAATTAGAATTTTCTAAAATTCGAAAATCAAAAGTTGTGTGGTAGGTTTGGACGTAAAAATTTGTTGAACTATGCTCCTATTCAGTAGGAGTGTGGGAAAAATTGAATGAAAAATGTTTTGAGTTTTCAAAAGATTGCATTCATATAGAAATTACAAGTATATTTAGGATTTGTGCATCATGTTTTAAAAGGAATTTCTAAAAGAAAAAGCATTCATATAGGAGGTACCGCATAGAAAATGAATTTCTAAAAGAAAAAGCATTCATATAGGAGGTACCGCATAGAAATTCTTGTACGTGCATATATTTTATGATGTATTGCACTTTGTACTATGCACGGATTGTTGCAAAATTGGATGTACACAAAATGGATGTGATTAATACGAGAAATTACATAATTGAACCCTTATCAAATTTCGGGGGCGAAATTTCCTAATGGGGGAGAATGTAACACCCCACGTTAAATTACAATTATATACGCAAATAACTTAATTAAGTTATATACATTTGAAATTTTAAAACAAGGAAATGTTTGTAAATGAGGAAACTAATTAATATTATTTGGAATACATATATATTTGTGTAACGAATAAATTAGAGAGAGAAATTATATAAAATCAATTAATAGGGAAGATTAATTGACGGTGTTTGTTTAAAAGGGAAATTAATATTCAAATAATTAGTAGAGGTGATTAATTGGCAGGAACTGACAAGAAAGGGAACATATATTGTAGCAACTAATTGATATGATTTGAAACATATATGTTAGTGCAAGAGAATAAAATGGAGGAAGAGTAATTTATGCAAGTAATCAATTGTCAATTAATAAACATGGAGACTTTTGGTAACATATATAATTAAGACTGTGATTCAAAATTCAATTATAGAATATATGCATGCAATAATTATGGGAATAAAATAAATTAATATGCATATATGTGACGAATTAATATGGTGCTAATTGGCATATTAATTTGGTAAGGAATCACAGTGCAGGCAGGGATTAATTGTATAGTAAATTAATTCTAGGTATATATGAAATCTATTAATTGGGTGATTAATAAGGGAATCTTATTTAAAAGAAACGTCACATTTAAAAATAGATGTTTCCATAGATTGCGAGAGAGAAGGGGAAAGTGATTAATGAAAAGATTGTTGGAGAATTAATTTGAAATAAAAAAAACGCAAAAGAAAACATATTAATTTAATGTCCATAGACAAAGTGTACGCTTTAGATTAGGGTTTTATATCTAATGGTTAGCATTGATTTGAACCACTATAAACATAGGTGCAGAGCCTCATTTTTATTTTCATTATTTTTCTCTTACCTACAGAAGCTCTGCCATTTTTCTATCTCTTCTACACTTTCTTATAACAAAATTTTAGATCTAATTCACACGAATTTAGATCTAGATAGAAAGTGAATAGAATTAATTAGGGAATTAGGAACTGATTCAAATCAGAAGGCTATGTCAGAGGTAAAACCCTAAATCTGAGTTTTATTTGCTATTTCTAATCCAAATCTCTTTCTTTTCCCTTTCAAATATTATAGATCTATGATATAGATGTTAGGGACAGATCTGAAATAAAAACAGGGAGATTTGAAAAGCTAGCAATGTGAGTGAATTTAATTATATCTTTTACGTTTATGATATATTATCGTTAAATTCCAGTTAAATAGTTTTATTCAGTATTCAAGTAACTAATTCGGTTAATTAGTTATGCTGAACTGTAAGAAATTTACAGTTATTTACATCTAATTTGAAGTTATAATTTAGCCTAAATGCTAGTTTCTTTTTATTCTCTTTGTACGTGAATAATATAGTTATAAAGAATATTTGCGATTATGGATTAAAATGGGAAAAATACTAGATTAGATGTAAAATAAGAAAATTTTGAATAAAGCTAGAAAAATGGAATTCTGCAATAAATTACGCTAAAACGGGAATAATAAATTAATCTAATAACTTGATTTGGAAGTAAGTAATAGATTAATTGGTTGGTTTAGAAAATAGGATACATTTCTATAATTTAATATTTAAAAGATAACGATAAAAGTAACTGCAAGAATAAAAGAAAGAAAAAGGGAACTAGTGTAAAATAGAGAAACCACTGTATTTTACACTATTCCAAAATAATAAAAGAAATACCTTGCAGTTACGAATTATTGTTTATAGTATTATTTAGTATTAATATGTGGAAATGGATTTTTAGTATAGTTTTCATACCCAACCAAATAAGGTAGAATTACTTCCTAGAATAGAAGAAAATAAAGTAAAGTAGGAAAGGAATCAAGTAAATTATTAGAAAAGAATTTGAAGCTGTAAATGATAATGAACCTAGATCTGCATTTACTGTGCAGACTATACAATAAGACAGTTATTATGATAAGTGAATTATATAATATAAGAGAATTAAAGAGAATTCTATATCATAATAAAAGAAGATAGCCTAGAACGGAAGAGAGACACTTGTAATCATATATATACAGATTATAAAAGAAGATAAAAGTGACAATTACAAGTAAAATTATAACATAGGTTATAATTAAAGTAAAAAGAACGGAAAGGCTTATTTAAGATTTAAATTAAATTAATAAGCAAATAGAACAGGGATAATAGAAGATGCTTATTTAATAAACTTAAGACTTAAATTGAGTTAAATAAGCAAGGTAATAGAAGTGGCAGTACCAACAGCGTTCCATATTAGATCAATGATGGTCCAAAAATAGCCAGAAGTGAGACGAGGGCAAGAATATGCTAATTAGGGTAAATAAGTAGCCAACAGAATAAGAAAGTAAACTAAACACAAATTAAATGACTAGACTTAGGGTCTAATTAAAAGATTGAGATGCGTTTGGAGCAGCCCAAAGGACGAAGAGTCTAACGAAGCATTTCATCACGGATTTTAGAAATGGAGAAGCACATCCAACTTAGTATTTTTGGGATTCAAGGAAGTACGAGACTTCAACGGGACGTGAGGATACTCTAGGATGGCCCTCTAGGTAGGCCTAACGAAGATGCACCCTCGGAGGCATGTCTGCAGGTGTTCCATCAAGAGAGTATGCCTTGACTGCATTTGCATTGTAGGCCTAATGAAGCATACCTTTGTAGGCAGTCAGAAGGGCTTGGTGTTCGGAGTAGGGTATTTGTATGTCCAGTACTTGCAAGTAAGTTTAAGGATAGTCACATGCAGATAACGGCCAACATCAAGACCAAGATCGATTTTGGGAAAGACTAGAGTTAAACCAACAGGCCAATGATTCTTTCACTTTCAAGACATTGGATGAGGGGCACCGCCATTTGGATGTTAGATTGTATGTAGTAGGGCACAGCCACTTAACTCTTTTAGAAGTCTTTCGGTTAGTTGAGGGGTGGCTGTGTGGGGCCATAGCCACGATGAAAAAGAGACAGAGCAACTAGAATATTTGTATTGTAGGCCTAACGAAGCAGTCCTTTACAGATATAGAAAATCCCCGACTAAATTCCGTACAAGATAGACCTTGTTGGAGGGATTCAGATAGTAGACAGAACGATTACGTAGTCCTCAATGTACGCACTGGGTGGTACATTGTGGATGTCCGAGCACTGGCATAGACTA
Organism: Allium fistulosum; assembly: GCA_030737815.1. Classification (NCBI taxonomy): domain Eukaryota; kingdom Viridiplantae; phylum Streptophyta; class Magnoliopsida; order Asparagales; family Amaryllidaceae; genus Allium; species Allium fistulosum. Next base: position 1,038,637,623 of record CM060902.1, on the reverse strand, counting down.
GTGTGGACGCGATTTACGTTTTCATAGTAAGTAGTGGAGCATTTGTATTGTAGGCCTTACGACGCAGTCCTTTACAGATGTAGTTACGGAACGCTCTCGAAGCAAGATGATGGAGCCCTTTTCGAGGAGGATATGGAAGGTACCATGGGTGGTACCTAGGACCAATATGGTCATTGGACATATAGCTACATATATGTATATATTAGTTATTAGATTTTAATTTACAATGGAGTATTTGGGCACGTTTCACGAACAGAGGCGAGAGTATTATAACCTAATGAACCTAATATAAGAGTAAATGGAAATAAAACTATATATGTAGAATTAAGCCTAGAAGTATATAATTTATTCATTTACCAGAACTTTTGTTCTGACCCCTCCTCATAACATCCTACAGGTTAGGTAGATGGCAGAGACTTCTCAGCTTTATGACACTTGCTTAGAAAGTGTTATTATTTGGTGAGTATTTACTTACTGTTATATTTTAGTCAATTCCGCTGTGAGATATTTAATTGAGCTCTGATATATTTGTCTTTGCCTATTTGCAGTATACCAGATTCCCAACTCGGGTTTCAGTGGGCTTGAGTTTTAGCATTTTTGCGAAAAATCCGAACCCACTGGAATTCGGGTTGTTATAGTTCAAAAGAAATTTCTTTTCTAAAAATCTATTTTATAAGATTTTTCTATTTCGTTACTTTCGGCAGCTACCTTTCGACTACATACTTCCGCCTCCAACCAGTTCGAAACCAAGACACATAGTATCAAAGACTTGGTACATAGTTGGTTGGACATGGGCGAAAGGTATAGAGTCGAAATAGGGCTTTCGAAGGGGTCGAGACCTTGTTTTGCTTTCAAAATGAAATACCTCTTGCTTTGCTTTTGAAAAGAATGCTTTTGAATAAGATAGTTTTCGACTTGGTCAATTGTTTTAAAGAAAAATTTCGAAAGAGGTTGCCGCCTTTGTTCTAAAAAGAAGCTTTCGAAGGGGTCGAAATCACTGCTGCCGCATACAACCTTTCAAAGCAATGCTTTCCAAAGGGTTCTTCCGCTTTAAACACTGAACCACTTCTCCAATGCTTTTGAAAGGGATGGTTTCGAAGCCATCTGCTTTCTTTTACTTAGGAAATTGCTTTCAAAAAAGTTACTTTCGACTTAGTTCTTTTAATACTTTTTTTATATTTTGAAAGTTAAACCCAAAGGTTTCGAAAGGAATGGTTTTAAAGGCTTCGAAATTATGTTCCACTAATTTTTACTTGAACCCAATGCTTTCGAAAGGTTTGTTTTAAGTAAAGGACTTTAATGCTTTCGAAAGGTTTATGATAAAGGTTTTGAAGGGGTGGTTCCCTAAGTTTTCGAAAGGTTTACCTTTATTGTTTAAGTGGAGGGTTTCCAATATTTTTGAAAGGCATATTTAAAGTATTTTGAAAAGAGGATGTCTAAGGTTTATAAACCTTTCGAAAGGGACTCTTTCAATGCTTTCAAAAGGTCTATTGTAAATGGTTTCGAAAGGTTTGTTTTCGCCTTTCGGCCTAAGGTTGTAAAGTAAAGTAGTTTACTTGTTTCGAAAAGCGTACTTTCAATGGTTTAGAAAGGGGTACTTTCAAAGGTTTCGACAAAGATTGTTTAAAGGTTTTAAACAATGGTTTCAAGTGTTTTCATCAACAATGTTTTGAGTAAAGCATATATCATGGCAAATAGATTTAAGTAAAACAAATAGTATGTTTTCCTTGTTTAAGTATGATTTAAAAGGTTAAATCAATTTGAAAAGGATTTCATGGAAAATTTTGATGGATGGTTAACCCTAAGTAAATGACTCAGATATTTGAGTACCAAATGAGACTGGTGTAGGTTCGCACCCTATACATTAGCTATAGCCCCTAGCTAATTTAGTCCAAAATTCTAGTGTGTAGGGCTTAGTCACAGGTAAGACTTAAATGATGGTTACACATAGAAAGGAATATATACAAAGAAGGAGGATAGGTTATTGGTGAACCCGCAAAACCATTAGGATCAGGTGATCCTGGGAGAAGTTGGTTAAGGACAGACCGTCAAGGAGTGTGTCTAACAAATGTTAGATTATTCATTTTTTCTGGTAGGCCCGAGTCAGCTAATGGTTAGTAGTTAGCCAAACAAAACTATATTGTTTGGACAGATGATCCATTTATTACCTGATTTTGAGCATATATGATATTGCTATTAATATTTTAATCAGTTTAATTGTAGGATTCTGATTTGCAAAAGTATGTTTTAAAGGGATATTAGTGAGGGGAAACCCGTTCCACTAAGTGGCATGGTCTCACTTAATATCAGTAAACCGTGATGTAATAGTATTATTCACACCAGGCTTTATGTCTGACTCCAAATTTATGTTTTCCCTTTAAACTCTCGGGTGCTCAAAATTAATTTAAGTAGATAGAGAGTTAAGGTTTTACAGGTTTAATAGGTGGACGAATACAGCTTCCGAAGACATGCAGGAGGCAAAGTTAGCTACTTAGGAGTTGTTATTTTTTATTTCCGCCGTGGTGTATTAAGACTATTATGTCTATTGAGTACTCTTATCATCCAAGGGGGCATCTTCACATGTCGCTCTTGGCGTATTTTGTAATAATTATATTTGATCAAAACTTGGGAATAGTTTTGGGATTATGTATCTGAATATGAAATATTGATTTGAAATGTAATCAGAATTTTTTTAATTTGTAGTGCTTAGCTTCAGGCCTCAAGGTATGGGATGTTACAACTTGGTATAAGGGCATAGGTTTATGATAAACTTTAAACTTAAAATGATTTTGAAAACATAATCCTAAGAAATTAGAGAAAAGATCAGGGTATGGGATAACGCTATAGTAACGAACTTGTATACGCTTTATCTCTATTCTCCCATCTCTCTTAGGCTATTCTTCTGTATCTGTGGTGACCCTCACTCTAAAACACATAGATTTTTTTTTCTATATTTGAATATTTAGATAATTCCCAATTATATTTTTCCCAAGACCCTGGATTACCAATATATTCATATCAGTTCATAAAACACTTTAAGACAATTATACATTTGATGATATACAATTGTTTTTTTTTTATCAGAGGGAATTTAAATCAAACAGAAATCAAAATACCATACAAGTTATTGACATAGCCATTTATTTCTTTTCTAAGTTTTATTCTACTATATGAAGTAGATCTTTAACACCTAGAATACTTACATGTGTGATATGGACATGCACAGTGCATCTTTCTACTTCTTTTCTTGGTTTTCTAGACTTCCTGCCTAAATAAACCTATTAGCATTTAATTGTTCTTGTGACAGTTATTAAGCTCATGCATGAAATCATTTTAAGATCCTACTTGCAGTTATGAACATTAAGAGTTGATTTCCTAATCACCATTTCAAATTAAACAATTGAAGTTAGATTGCATTTTTAAGTTTAACATGGTGCAGACTTAAATGCTTGGTGTTTTACTGGAAATGCTTGGTGTTATTTAAGGGCTGCTTGGTGTTTTCTTTGTTTTATCTCGGAAGCACTTACACTTCATTAATTGAAATGAAGTGGTTCCAGGCTCCAAGAGTTTGACCCATAGCCATCTAGGCCGGCCATAGTCCCTTATTTACCACTTTCAGACCCATGTTTCTCAAATAAACTTCTTCAAAAGCTTCTCCTAACACCAGCATATTTCTTCCTTATGTATATTCCTGAGAATTCATCCATTTATGCTAACAACCAAAAACACAAAATGCTTCCAGGTTTGTTTCTTTTATAATCTTTTTTTTTAATCTTGAAATCAGGTACATTAATGCAATGTTATAGACTCATCAGAATATATGCACAAATCATTATCAATTATCTTCCATGCATACATTTATTCCACTTGAATATTTCTTATCCAAATCTTGTCAACTCCATCATTTTTTTTCAAAAATTATATAATAAGCTCAGGCAATAAAACCAGAGATCATCACATACAGATTTTATATTTATGTGTTATGTCCATCCCCTTGTTTTCTCCAAATCAGATAATCATAAAATCAATAGGTAATCAAACTCCATCAAAAATCATTTAAAATAAGTTTTACTTAAGTACAAGTTTTAATCCAAATACTAAAAAAAAACTCCCTACAATTAACTCCAACTACCACATGTGATCTGACTATTAACATCATTACAAGCATCTGCAAATTTAAAACAAGTCTCTTTTATTTATACTACCAGCTAATGCCTTCTTCACTCATCAAGCCAACTTCAATTTCCTGCAAGCAATTCATTTAGCTGCCCCAAAGAATTTTTGAGACACCCAGATGATTGCAAGGGCAACCAAAAGGGTCAGTTTATACTGGTATGAACATTAATCAAAATTTTATACACATATTCATACTTTCATTTCTAGATAAATAAACTCAGATTTTATTCTCCCAATCTCACCCAGCAATTAATCAGAACATCACATTAATCCTGATTAATTTAACTCCCTGTCTAGATATTCATAACCCAAATTTATAAATCCCATTCCTTATTTATTTTATGGTCTACATCTCCTTGTCAAATGAACACTATGTATGCATTGTGAAGGAAACTCCCAGGTTACTTAATTTATTCCAACACACAAAGGCCTTAGGGTGCAGTTGCACCATGCATATACTTGCTCCCACCTGAAGCAAGCAGATCATTGACTAACTCCCAAGTGACCAATTTAGTTTCTCTTTCATTCATTCATATTTCAGAAAGATATAACTGCTTGTATACTTTCTGGTTCAACCCCATGATTTTTATTTATTAGCCTTATTACAAGAAATACAACATTCCTTTGGTCTTCCTAAAAATAATTTGAGCATCATGATCCTGCTATATTATTGTGAATAAATGGATAAGGGTTTTATTAAGGAAGTCCCTAAAATACCAGAAATTCTCTTCTGACTTGTGATATGAATATTGAGCTTCATGCTTCATTATCTAAGAAATAGACATAAGCTAGATCACTGTCTTGCTGCCTATTCCCTAAATAATGTAGATCCATACTTCATAATAATAAAGCAGAACAAAAGTGCCCAAACTATTTTGTCTTTGAAAAACCCACATATAGATTTAAAAACTCCAAACAATAAAGCACAACCAAACAAGAATACGCAACCAAACATCCATCTCACCCATAATAAATCATTTCAAGGATCTTTTTCTTTCAAATGAATCATAACATTATAGGCTGCCTACCAGAGGACTTAGTGCCATAGCATAAAAAAGGATTAATGCTCACCTAGTGTTTTCTTTTACTGTCTTGCTCCTCTGAACAGCAGATCCTTTCAGTGTTTTAAGCTATTGCTTCTCCTATATTTTTTTTTGTTTTGATCCCGAGAGAATGATGGATATGGTCATGTGCAGTTATTTATAAAATCATTCTAGGGTTTAAGAAAATGGGTAATTCCCCTGATACCCTTAGATGTTCATGTACATATCACATTCCTGTGTGGTCCTAAATTGGAAATGCACACGTTAGGTTACTTTAATTGGTTATTTCGGGAATCAAACATTTTAAACACTGCATGCTATTTTCATGTATCCATTTTATTCATGCCATATGCATGTGATCCTTTATTCATTTTTTTTTAAGTTTAAAGAATTTGTAAACTTCTTGTGTTTTCTCTCTAGCTATTATCTCCATTTAATCAGGTACACTATCATACATAATCATGTGATGTAAGAAATCTGTCTCACTATATTGTTTGCTGGGAATGATTATAAGATATAGAAATTCTTATTTGATCCTGCATTTGTTTTTATTCTGACTTTAATTGAAAACAACAACTCCTCATACACATTTATGTGGTATAAATCACATATATCATGCTAGTTACTTCTAGCATAAATACATAAGTCATTTGGTCCTTATAAAACTCTATTTTATTTTATTTTTAGATAAAACAGGAAACTCCTCATATATTAAATATATGTATTTATGTAATTCTTTAGGCATGAAACTATATTTATTTTAAATCCCAATTTTTAATCACCTTAACCCCTTGCATTTTTGTCCAGCAGAACTCCCATGTATATTTAATTTATTAACAAGCTTTTCCATTTTAATATGTCATTTAATATATATATATATATATTTCTCTACTTTTTTTTTTCTTCAAAAATTCTCAAAGTAAATATAACTTTCATTTTTAGGGTCATTACATACCCTCCCCCTTAAAGGAATTATGTCCCTATAATTTCACCTAATTTCTCCAATTAAAAGCACTAATCTATAGCCTGTTTTAACTCCATAACCCCATACTCACATTTTATGAAAGCAAACAATATATAAGAATATTTAGAAAAATCATCATAAGCTGCTTAAACATACCTCTTCATTAGTAAACAAATTGGGGTATTTAGCCCTCATTTTATCTTCAACCTCCCATGTACAATCATTAGTGTCCAAGCTCCATTGAATTTTTACCAGTTTGATCACCTTGTTCCTCAACTTTTTCTCTTCCTTGGCAACTATCCCTACTGGTTCATTTGTATAAACCAAATTCTTTTGGACTTGAATTTGAGTAGGTGACTCCAGAATTGCCCCTTCATCATGCACCCATTTTCTCAATTGAGAAACATGAAACACTGGATGCACACCACTCAACTCCTCAGGTAACTTAAGTCTGTAGGCCATAGCACCGATTCTTTGCATAATTTCATATGGTCCTACAAATCTTGGTGATAGCTTACCAGATTTCCCAAACCTGAACACCTTCTTCATTGGTGATACCTTCAGAAAAACATGCTCTCCTACTTCAAACTCCATTGGCTTTCTCTTTCTATCTGCATAAGACTTTTGTCTTGATTGTGCTGCCTTCATTCTATGCCTAACTAATTCAATCATGTTGGAAGTTTCTTTAACATGATCTGGCCCCAATATTACACCCTCTCCTGCTTCCAACCAACAGGCAGGAGACATGCAGGGTCTCCCATACAAGGCTTCAAAGGGAGCCATTCCTATTGTTGATTGATAGCTATTGTTGTAAGTGAATTCTGCCAGGTGGATATGATCCTCCTAATTACCCCCAAAATCAAACACACATGCTCTAAGTAAATCTTCCAATATTTTATTCACTATCTCTGTTTGCCCATCACTTTGAGGATGGTAGGCAGTGCTTAAACAAAGTTGTGTTCCCATTGCTTCTTGGAAGCGCTCCCAAAATCTTGAGGTGAACAAAGTGTCTCTATCACTTACAATAGTCTTGGGTATACCATGTAGCCTCACCACTTCCTTAATAAATAATTGTGCAAGCCTAGATGCATTTATATCTGACCTAACAGGGACAAAGTGAGCTGATTTGGTTAGTCTATCAACAATTACCCATATACTATCATTGCCTTTCTTAGTTCTAGGCAAACCATCCACAAAATCCATGGAAATACTTTCCCATTTCCACTGAGGTACCTCCAAAGATTGCAACATGCCAGAGGGCTTTTGGTAGTCTGCTTTAATTTGTTGACATGTGAAACACTTTGCCACATATCTTGCCACTGCTTGCTTCATTCCTGGCCACCAGTAGCTTCTTTTTTAATCATGATACATTTTAGTACCACCAGGGTGTATGGTGTACTTGGTCTTGTGATGCTCATTCATGATTTCTTCCTTCAACTCTGCAATGTCTGGTACACAAAGCTTATCATTTTTCCTCAAATAACCCTGGGAATCTATTTTAAAATTCTCTGACTCAATGTTATTTAATAACATTTCTTTCTTCTCCTTTAGACTTTGATCTTGATCTTGCATGCCACCAATTTTCTCCACCAGATTAGACTTCACTGTGATTATTCCCAGTGTACCATACTCCTCCATATCATCATGTTTTCTAAAATTCTTCTCATTCTTGCTATATATATCTGCCTCCCCAAGCATTACAAGGTTTTTAAATTCATCAATCATTAGACTTGCTAACCTAACTTGATGCCTACTCAAGGCATCTGCCACCCTATTGGCTTTTCCAGGGGTGTACAAAATATCTAAATCATATGCAGCTAGAAACTCCAACCACCTTGCTTGCCTCATATTTAAATCTTTTTGAGAAAATAAATATTTCAATGCTTGATGATCTGTGAATAATTCAAATTTTGCTCCAAGCAAATAATGCCTCCAAAGTTTTAATGCAAACACTATTGCAGCTAATTCTAGATCATGAGTTGCATATTTGGTTTCATTGGGTTTAAGCTGTCTTGATGCATATGCCACCACCTTGCCATGTTTCATAAGCACTGCACCTAACCCAGACCCACTAGCATCAGTATATACAACCATTCCTTCATTTGCTTCTGGGATTTGTAGGACAGGAGCTTCCACCAGTGCTTGTTTCAACTTCTCAAAAGCTTGTTCACACTGCTCAGTCCACACATATGGTTGGTTCTTCTTTGTTAGCTTGGTCATTGGTGCGGCTATTCTTGAAAAATCCTTGATGAACCTCCTATAGTACCCTTCCAAACCTAAGAATGACCTCACCTCAGTCACTGTTTTGGGTCTACTCCATGATTGAACTGCAATGACCTTGCTTGGATCCACACTCACCCCTTGCTGTGACACTATGTGTCCTAAGAATTTCACTTCATGTTGCCAAAATGTACACTTTGAATACTTGGCTTTTAATTCATGTTCTCTAAGCCTGGATAATACTAAATGTAGGTGCATGGCATGATCATTTTCTGTTTTTGAAAAAATTAATATGTCATCTATAAATACCAAGACAAACTTATCCAAAAATTCTCTAAAAATTCTATTCATCAAGTCTACAAAATAGGAGGGAGCATTGGTCAAGCCAAATGGCATTACTAGAAATTCATAAAGGCCATATCTTGTGTTAAAGGCTGTGTACTCAATGCTTTCCTCTGCAACTTTCATTTGGTGAAATCCAGAGGCTAAATCTAACCTTGAAAATATTTTAGCTCCATGCAATTGATCAAATAGGTCATCTATTCTAGGCAGTGGGTACTTATTTTTAATGGTTACCTTGTTTAAATCCCTATAGTCTACACACAACCTTATTGTTCCATCATGTTTCTTGACAAAGAGCACCGGGGAACCCCAACTGGAACTACTTGATCTTATGAATCATTTCTCTTCTAATTCTTCTAGTTGATGTTTTAATTCTACTAACTCTTTTGGACCCATTCTATAAGGCTTCTTAATGATTGGGTTAGTCCCTGGCATTAATTTTATTTTAAATTCAACTGGTCTATTTTGAGAAATTCCCTTCACTTCTCCAAACACATCTATAAATTCATTAACTACCGGAATTTCCTCTATTTTTAATTCCTTTTGGACTTCATTAATACTCCAGATTTTATTAAAACATGTGTTCTTTGCTGTTTCACTTAGAACTGTGATTCTTTTGCCTTCATTTGTCTCCAAAGAAATAGTAAGGTTTTCTAAATTTAAAATTGCTTTATTTTTCATTAACCAATCTACCCCCAAAATAATCCCAATACCAGGATAATTTAAAGTATATAGATCTGAATCAAAGCCATAACCCCCTATAATTAATTTCAGTCCCACACACTTCATTCCTAATATACAATGACTCCCTATGGGGCTGTGTACAGTTAAGGGTGCTCAATAAAAACACATGCAAGTGCTAATTTCTTTGTAATTTCCAGAGATATTAGTGAATGTGAGGCACCAGTGTCATATATTACTGATATTGGTTGGGTATTAATTAGAATTATACCTTCAAGTTGCCCAACATTCCCAGTGTTGCTTGCTGCCAAAGCTCCTACCCTTGCTGTTCCCCTATTGGTCTCTGGGCAATCCTTCTTGAGATGACCCATCTTTCCACAATTATAGCAGCCTCCTCTAGGTATTTTAGGGTCAGGGCATTGGTTACTATAATGTCCAGCTTTTCCACAATTAAAACAATGAGTGAATTTCTTGCTTTCAGGTGCTATTGCTCCTTCCCCTTTCTTAACTCCTTTACTTGCATTTCTCTTGTCATAAGGTTGCACTTTGTTCTGACCACCCTTCTTCTTATTGAGCTTCATATTCCTGAATTTCTCCCTTGCGGTGTCATGTTGCTCAAATGAGAGAGTTAGATTAATTACTTGATCAAAGGTTTTGTCCTTGTATGGCAACATTGCCCTTGACAGACTAGGGTTCAAGCCTTGAATGTACCTTGCATTCTTTGCTTCTGCATTCCCTATTAACACCATTCCATACTTGGATAATGCTTCAAACTTTTGAGTGTATTCATTTACACTCATGCCTCCTTGCCTTAACCTAATAAAGTCTTCAAGCAGTGTGGCCTTGGCAGATGCTGGGACAAATTTGGCCTCAAGCATGTCCTTGAAATTGTTCCAAGTGATGGTATCCTCTTGTCTTCCTGCTATCACAACCTCCCACCAATCCAGTGCAACCCCCTTCAATTTCCTTGAAGCTATCTGTCTCTTCCTTTGGTCATTGATTTGCATATCTGTGAAGACCCTCTCCATAGTTCTTATCCAAGTTTGGACACCTATAACTCCTTCAGTGCCTTCAAAATCCTTTCCTCCCAAAGTAGTACATGTCTTAAGCAGTTTGGAGAGTTCCTCATGAGGATTGTCTTGCCTTGGTGCCATTCCATCCCTTAAAGCTCTCACAAAATCCTCCATGCTCATCACAGGTGGCTCACGTGATGATCCTGCACCTGTGTGATGCCTTGGTCCTACCATAATGCTATAAATGTGATTTTTATGTTAGTTTATTTACCCCCATCATTCTTGGTGTCTTTACTTTGTTCATTTTTATTCATGTGCACACTGTGCATGTATCACATGCACTCACATATTTTTTTTTGACATAAAACAAAAGCATTCAACACCAATAATTCAAACAATGCATTCAAACATCCATATGCATATAACAACATTTACTATGTTATTTAAAACATAGCTCTGATACCAACTATGGTGACCCTCACTCTAAAACACATAGATTTTTTTTCTTCTATATTTGAATATTTAGATAATTCCCAATTATATTTTTCCCAAGACCCTGGATTACCAATATATTCATATCAGTTCATAAAACACTTTAAGACAATTATATATTTGATGATATACAATTGTTTTTTTTATCAGAGGGAATTTAAATCAAACAGAAATCAAAATACCATACAAGTTATTGACATAGCCATTTATTTCTTTTCTAAGTTTTATTCTACTATATGAAGTAGATCTTTAACACCTAGAATACTTACATGTGTGATATGGACATGCACAGTGCATCTTTCTACTTCTTTTCTTGGTTTTCTAGACTTCCTGCCTAAATAAACCTATTAGCATTTAATTGTTCTTGTGACAGTTATTAAGCTCATGCATGAAATCATTTTAAGATCCTACTTGCAGTTATGAACATTAAGAGTTGATTTCCTAATCACCATTTCAAATTAAACAATTGAAGTTAGATTGCATTTTTAAGTTTAACATGGTGCAGACTTAAATGCTTGGTGTTTTACTGGAAATGCTTGGTGTTATTTAAGGGCTGCTTGGTGTTTTCTTTGTTTTGTCCCGGAAGCACTTACACTTCATTAATTGAAATGAAGTGGTTCCAGGCTCCAAGAATTTGACCCATAGCCATCTAGGCCGGCCATAGTCCCTTATTTACCACTTTCAGACCCATGTTTCTCAAATAAACTTCTTCAAAAGCTTCTCCTAACACCAGCATATTTCTTCCTTATGTATATTCCTGAGAATTCATCCATTTATGCTAACAACCAAAAACACAAAATGCTTCCAAGTTTGTTTCTTTTATAATCTTTTTTTTTTATCTTGAAATCAGGTACATTAATGCAATGTTATAGACTCATCAGAATATATGCACAAATCAGTATCAATTATCTGCCATGCATACATTTATTCCACTTGAATATTTCTTATCCAAATCTTGTCAACTCCATCATTTTTTTTTCAAAAATTATATAATAAGCTCAGGCAATAAAACCAGAGATCATCACATACAGATTTTATATTTATGTGTTATGTCCATCCCCTTGTTTTCTCCAAATCAGATAATCATAAAATCAATAGGTAATCAAACTCCATCAAAAATCATTTAAAATAAGTTTTACTTAAGTACAAGTTTTAATCCAAATACTCAAAAAAAACTCCCTACAATTAACTCCAACTACCACATGTGATCTGACTATTAACATCATTACAAGCATATGCAAATTTAAAACAAGTCTCTTTTATTTATACTACCAGCTAATGCCTTCTTCACTCATCAAGCCAACTTCAATTTCCTGCAAGCAATTCATTTAGCTGCCCCAAAGAATTTTTGAGACACCCAGATGATTGCAAGGGCAACCAAAAGGGTCAGTTTATACTGGTATGAACATTAATCAAAATTTTATACACATATTCATACTTTCATTTCTAGATAAATAAACTCAGATTTTATTCTCCCAATCTCACCCAATAATTAATCAGAACATCACATTAATCCTGATTAATTTAACTCCCTATCTAGATATTCATAACCCAAATTTATAAATCCCATTCCTTATTTATTTTATGGTCTACATCTCCTTGTCAAATGAACACTATGTATGCATTATGAAGGAAACTCCCAGGTTACTTAATTTATTCCAACACACAAAGGCCTCAGGGTGCAGTTGCACCATGCATATACTTGCTCCCACCTGAAGCAAGCAGATCATTGACTAACTCCCAAGTGACCAATTTAGTTTCTCTTTCATTCATTCATATTTCAGAAAGATATAACTGCTTGTATACTTTCTGGTTCAACCCCATGATTTTTATTTATTAGCCTTATTACAGGAAATACAACATTCCTTTGGTCTTCCTAAAAATAATTTGAGCATCATGATCCTGCTATATTATTGTGAATAAATGGATAAGGGTTTTATTAAGGAAGTCCCTAAAAAACCAGAAATTCTCTTCTGACTTGTGATATGAATATTGAGCTTCATGCTTCATTATCTAAGAAATAGACATAAGCTAGATCACTGTCTTGCTGCCTATTCCCTAAATAATGTAGATCCATACTTCATAATAATAAACCAGAACAAAAGTGCCCAATCCATTTTGTCTTCGAAAAACCCACATATAGATTTAAAAACTCCAAACAATAAAGCACAACCAAACAAGAATACACAACCAAACATCCATCTCACCCATAATAAATCATTTCAAGGATCTTTTTCTTTCAAATGAATCATAACATTATAGGCTGCCTACCAAAGGACTTAGTGCCATAGCATAAAAAAGGATTAATGCTCACCTAGTGTTTTCTTTTACTGTCTTGCTCCTCTGAACAGCAGATCCTTTCAGTGTTTTAAGCTATTGCTTCTCCTATATTTTTTTTTGTTTTGATCCCGAGAGAGTGATGGATATGGTTATGTGTAGTTATTTATAAAATCATTCTAGGGTTTAAGAAAATGGGTAATTCCCCTGATACCCTTAGATGTTCATGTACATATCACATTCCTGTGTGGTCCTAAATTGGAAATGCACACGTTAGGTTACTTTAATTGGTTATTTCGGGAATCAAACATTTTAAACACTGCATGCTATTTTCATGTCTCCATTTTATTCATGCCATATGCATGTGATCCTTTATTCATTCTTTTTTTTAAGTTTAAAGAATTTGTAAACTTCTTGTGTTTTCTCTCTAGCTATTATCTCCATTTAATCAGGTACACTATCATACATAATCATGTGATGTAAGAAATCTGTCTCGCTATATTGTTTGCTGGGAATGATTATAAGATATAGAAATTCTTATTTGATCCTGCATTTGTTTTTATTCCGACTTTAATTGAAAACAACAACTCCTCATACACATTTATGTGGTATAAATCACATATATCATGCTAGTTACTTCTAGCATAAATACATAAGTCATTTGGTCCTTATAAAACTCTATTTTATTTTATTTTTAGATAAAACATGAAACTCCTCATATATTAAATATATGTATTTATGTAATTCTTTAGGCATGAAACTATATTTATTTTAAATCCCAATTTTTAATCACCTTAACCCCTTGCATTTTTGTCCAGCAGAACTCCCATGCATATTTAATTTATTAACAAGCTTTTCCATTTTAATATGTCATTTAATATATATATATATATATATATATTTCTCTACTTTTTTTTCTTCAGAAATTCTAAAAGTAAATATAACTTTCATTTTTAGGGTCATTACAGTATCTTGCGAAGACTCAAATGCAGATATGGATGCTAGAAGTGAAAGAGTTAACCTTGGTGGGGGAAGCACCACAACTAATGGAAATGCCATACCAAATACCAAAAGGAACCCAGGTTAGGAAAAAGCTACAAATGTGGGTGTTGGAGTCCCGCAAGTCGACATAGGAGCAATAACATGATGCAGGCGGGAGTTGCTGCTAGAGTAGTTGGAAGAAATACCGGAGGAGGAAATCATGAAGCTCCGGTGGTGAATAACTATGCCATTTTGAGTAGAGATTATGTTCGGCTGGGAGGAAAGCCGTTTATTGGTACCAAAGAGCAATTGAAGTGGAGAATTGGTTACTTCATTGCGAGAGGATTTTTACTGATTTGGGGCTCAACGACAAGCAGAAAAGGAGAATCGCTTCTAGACAGCTACAAGGAGCAGCACTGTATTGGTGGAACAATGTTACTATTGGAGTCAACGTGGAGACTATGACTTGGGCTGAGTTCAGGAGGAGGTTCGAAGAAAGGTTTATATCGAAGATTGCTAAGTCTACTTTACTCTGGAAGTTTTCTAAGTTGGAGTAGGAAGATATGACAGTGCTTGAGTATGCAATGAGGTTTGAGGAGCTGGCGAGATATAGCTATGCTACGGTTGATACTGTGATTAAGAGGAATGAAAAGCTCATTTGTGGGTTGAAGCCTGAGCTTGCTAAGGCCATATTACCGCATATTAGGGATCCATATAATGTCTTTGTTGAGATAACCTTGAAGCATGAAGAGATGCTTGCTTTTCTTGAAGTAAATAAGGCAAAGGAAGCTCAAGAAGGAAAGAGTCAGAAAAGGAAAATTTTCCATAAGAATGGGGCTCAGAAGGGTGGAGCTGGTAAGAAAGGGAAGGCAGATGTTGTCTGTTATAAGTATGATAAGAAAGGACACTATTCCCATGAATGCCGGACAATCAAAGGAAAAAAAGCTGCTAAGAAGAAAGGAGTAAGATGTTTCAATTTTGATCAGATTGGGCACTATAAGAACCAGTGCAGGAGCCATCCAAGGATAGGAAAGGCGAAGTGTTTGCATTGGGACCAGCTACCTCGAGACCAACAGGGTAGGAGAAAGGAAAATCTGTGTTAGGAGGTACACTTTTGATTTATGGTGTATCAGTTAGAGTTCTATTTGATATGGGTGCATCACATTCTTTTATATCTCATTGTTTGGTAGATAAGCTTAACCTAGAACCTTCATACCTAGTTACTTCCTTAAGGGTTGTAAATCCGATAGGAGGGTATGCAACACTTGTGATGAAATGGAACCACCTAGAGTTTGAATTGTTAGGTCATACATTTGTTTGCAGTTTGCATGTGTTTGAATTCGTATGATTGGGAATTATTTTGGGTATGGATTGGTTAAATAAATACGATGCTAGGATATTTTGCCATGATAGAAAAATATCATTTAGACACCCGGACTATAGTGATCGGATAATATACTCTGTAGAAAGCTCTAGTTTTGAGGTTAATGCTTTGTTGGGTGTTGTGGAGGTAGAAGACGAGTTGAATCAAGTTTTCGTTGTTAGAGAGTTCACAGATGTCTTTGAACCTGTAGTAGAATTGCTGCCGAAATGAGCTATTGAGTTTCAGATAGACTTGGTACCAGGAGCAGAACCGGTCAGCAGACTGCCAAGCAGAATGACACCTACCGAGTTGAGGGAGTTAAAGGGGCAGTTGGTGGATTTGGAAAGTAAGAATTTTATCAGACCAAGCAGTTCACCATGGGGAGCAGCCGCAGTGTTTGCTAAGAAGCCGGACAGATCGTAAAGGTTATGTATCGATTATCTTAAGTTGAATGAGAAGACGATAAAGAATCGATATCTGTTGACAATTTGTTCGATCAGTTGAGTGGAGCAAAAGTATTTTCCCAGTTGGATTTAGTAACAGAGTTCCATTAGCTTAGAGTGGCAAAGGATAGTATTCCTTTAATGGAGTTTAAAACGAGATACGGATCATACAAATGGCTAGTAATGCCGTTCGGACTAACTAATGCGCCAACATTCTTTGTAGATTTGATGAACCGAGTTTTCTGAGAGCACTTGGATAGGTTTGTGTTGGTGTTCATTGATGATATTTTGATATAATCTAAAGATGAAAGAGAGCATGAAGTTCATCTTAGAGTGGTGCTTGAGACGCTGAGGCAGCATCAATTAAAAGCGAAGTTTTCGAAATGTCATTTCTGGAAGAAGGAAGTGAAGTTTCTTGGTCATGTAGTCTTAGAGAAAGGGTTGTCCGTAGATCCGACAAAGATCGAGGCGGTGAATAATTGGAAGAGACCCGAGACAACGACTGAGATAAAGAGTTTTCTTGGATTAGCTGGGTATTGTTGGAGGTTCATTAAGGATTTTTTGCGGATAGCGGCACGATGACAAAGATACCGCGAAAGGATGTGAAATTTGTATGGATCGATAAGTGTGAGGAGGCATTCTAGAATCTGAAACATTTATTGATGAATGGACCTATGTTAATTTTTCCAGAAGGGAATCGGGATTTAGTAGTGTATACAGATGCATGTGGAACCGGGTTAGGAGCTGTGTTAATGCAAATGGGTAAAGTGATTGCCTATGCATCTCAACAGCTTAGACTGCAGAGGTTAGGTACCCGACTCATGATTTGGAATTAGCAGCGATGATTTTTGCATTGAAGGTATGGAGACATTTCCTTATGGGAGAGAGATTTGAGACGTATACGGATCATTAGTCGTTGAAGTATTTATTCTCTCAAAAGGAGTTGAATATGAGACATCAGAGGTGGTTAGAGCTTTTAGCCGCTTATGATTTTGGTATTGAGTACACACCAGGAAAAGGCAATAAGGTTGCGGATGCACTTAGCAGAAAACATCAGAATGCAGTGTTAGCAATGATAAATGAGTGGAAAGATTTAAAAGCATTGACTACATGTAGAGTACAGTGGAGACCCGAGAGTAGTTCTAGTATAGAAACTGCTAAGTTATCATGTTTAGAAGTTCGACCAGTGATGATCGAAAGGATTGCTTCTAAGCAAGGAGAGGATCCATTGTTAGTTGAGCGGATCAGAAAGTTAAGGGATGAACAGAGAGCAATGACTTGAAAGATTTCAGTCTTGACCAGAATGGGTGGTTGAGAAAGAAAGGGCAACTCTGTGTTCCGAATGTGGGAAATATTAGGAAGGAAGTTCTTGAAGAATGCCACCGTTCAAAGTTCAATGTTCATCTGGGAGGAACTAAGATGTATCAGGATATGAAAATGAGTTTCTTTTGGGAAGGTATGAAGAGAGATGTAGGCTTATTGGTGAAACAGTATTTAAAATGTCAACAGGTAAAAGCCGAACATCAGAAGCCAAGTGGGTTACTTCAGCTTTTAGATGTTCCTGTATGGAAATGGGATTCTATCTCAATGGATTTTATAGACGGGTTGCCAAGGTCCAATAGAGGAAATGAATGTATATGGGTCATAGTGGACAGGTTGACCAAGAATTCCCATTTCATTCCACCTTTTTTGGCTAAGTTATTCACGAAGAATATAGTTAGACTTCATGGAATCCTAGTAGCATAGTAAGCGATAGAGATTCCTTATTCACTAGCGAGTTCTGGAAGAGTCTACAAAAGACCTTAGGTATGAAGCTCAAGATGAGTACCGCTTACCATCCGTAGACAGATGGGCGAACGGAAGAATGAACAAAATTTTAGATGATTTGTTAAGAGCTTGTGTACTAGACTTTGGAGGATCATGGGAAGACCATCTAACCTTAGTTGAGTTTTCATATAACAACAATTATCAGGCTTGTATAGAGATAGCACCATTTGAAGCATTGTATGGAAGGCTATGCAAATCTCCTGTTTATTGGTTAGAGACTGGGGATAGATTAGTTCTTGATCCGGATTTAGTTAGAGAAGCTGCTGAAAAGATTGAGTTAGTTCGAGCTAGAATGAAGGAAGCTCAGTCTAGGAAGAAGAGTTATGCAGATAGACGATAGAAAGATTTGGAGTTCTCAGTTGGAGATCATGTTTTCGTCAAGGTATCACCAAATAAAGGTGTAATTCGATTTGGGAAATCAGGGAAATTGGCACCGAGGTTTGTTAAACCATTTCTTATTGTTGAGAGGATCGGGAAACTCGCATATAGGGTAGAGTTAACAAACAGTTTGACATGAGTCCATGATGTTTTTCATATTTCTCATCCAAGGAAATGTATCCGAGATCCATAGACCACCATAGCACCAACTGTGTTAGATGACTTAGTAATGGAGCCCAATTTGACTATAGTTAGAAAACCAGTTCGTATAGTCATGAGAGATGAAAAGAGGCTAAGGAACAAGACAATTAGATTAGTCAAAGTCCAGTAGAGTGACGACAAGAGAGACTGTACTTGGGAACCTGAGAGCAGGATTCGAGAAACCTATCCTGACTTGTTTTATGGTATGTTTTACCTTTATGATTGATTTTGATGAGTACCTTATCGTAATTTCGAGGATGAAATTCTTTAAGGAGGGGAGACTGTAATGACCCTAATTTTGATTAACATTATGTAGGACATTTAATTAGTTAAACTAATGAAATAATGTAAATTAAGGGAATTGAGATTTGAATAGTAATGGGTAACCGTGCCAAATTAACTAATGAACTAAGAGGAAGTTAAAATGAAATAGATAAGGGCAAAACAGGAATGAGTTATATTCTAATACGTAAACCTTCATGCCACTTTCATTTTACACGTCCACAAACAAAACTAAATCTAAGAAGAGGTCGACCACCATTAGGGGAAAGCAAGAGGAAATTAAGCAAGAATCAATAGGAAGAAGCTTAATCAATCTAACACAAGAAGCAAATCTAAAACTCCTTAATCACAAGCTAAAGGTGAATAATAGGTTACATCTAATTTTATTGTTTTTGGTTTTAGTTGAGATCCGAATTTATTTTGCAAATGATTTGTCATGTTTTGATTGTTTAAATAGAGATATATGCTTGTTGATGATTTATGCTATTTCATATAGATTTTATGATAAGGTTTAACTTGAAAAACCTATTAAATGACATCTAACTGCCTTGAGATTTTGATATAAGGTCAGAAATATTATTTTAGAGATGGGTTTCAAGTTTCATAATTTTCTGAATTAATGTGGATTTATTATTTAATAATTTTCTAGTGAAATAGCTAAATTGGGTTTAAATTAATTACAGCTATTATATGTTAGCTTTGGGTCAGAAATTTATATATGTTAGAAAACATATCGAAAGTGATTTATGGAAATTTTTGTAGAATTTTCCTAAGTATTTTAAAAGTATATAAAATTATTTAAGGTATGGGACTTAAATGTTTTATATATTTATAAAAAGAGAAGGGGCAATTTGTAAATGTTTTAAATTATTAATCTCTGAAATTCGGCAGCACTTTTAGAAATTTTTTTGGAAAAGAAACTGGTAACCAATTATATGATGACAAATAAGTAAGTTAGTTGGAAATAAATTGCTTTTTAAAGTTAAAAATCTGTTTTACAAGGTTTTGCTGTTTTGCCACATTCGGCAGCTACGTTTCGACTACATACTTCCACCTCCAACCAGTTTGAAACCAATACATATGGTATCAAAGACTTGGTACGTAGTGGCTCGGACATAGGTGAAAGGTATAGAGTCGAAACAGGGCTTTCGAAGGGGTCGAGACCTTGTTTTGCTTTCAAAAGGAAATGCCGCTAGCTTTACTTTGGAAAAGAATGCTTTCGAATGAGATCGCTTTTGACTTGGTCAATTGTTTTAAAGAAAGGTTTCGAAAGAGGTTGCCGCCTTTGCTTTAAAAAGAAGCTTTCGAAGGGGTCGAAAACCCTGCTGCCGCATACAAACTTTCGAAGCAATGATTTCGAAAGGGTTCTTTCGATTTAAACCTTGAACCACTTCTCCAATGCTTTTGAAAGGGATGGTTTCGTAGCCATCTACTTTCTTTATTTAGGAAATTGCTTTCGAAAGAGTTGCTTTCGACTTAGTTCTTTTAAGACCCTTTTTATATTTTGAAAGTTAAACCTAAAGGTTTCGAAAGGAATGGTTTTAAAGGTTTCGAAACTATGTTCCACAAACTTATACTTAAACCCAATGCTTTCGAAAGGTTTATTTTAAGTAAAGGACTTTAATGCTTTTGGAAAGGTTTATGATAAAGGTTTCGAAGGTGTTGTTCCCTAATGTTTTTGAAATGTTTACCTTTAGTGTTTAAGAGGGTTTCCAATGTTTTTGAAGGCATATTTAAAGTGTTCTGAAAAGAGGATGTCTAAGGTTTATAAAACTTTCGAAAGGGACCTTTTCAATGTTTTCGAAAGGTCTATTGTAAATGGTTTCAAAAGGTATGTTTTGGCCTTTCAGCCTAAGGTTATAAAGTAATGTAGTTTACTTGTTTCGAAAGGGGTACTTTCAAAAGTTTCGAGAGAGATTATTTAAAGGTTTTAAACAAAGGTTTCGAATGTTTTCATTAACATTGTTTTGAGTAAAGCATATATCATGGCAAAGAGATTTGAGTAAAGCAAATAGTATTCTTTCCTTGTTTATATATGATTTAAAGGGATAAATCAATATGAAAAGGTTTTCAAGGAATTGGTAGTTAACCCTAAGTAAATGGCTTAGATATTTGAATACCAGATGGGACTGGTGTAGAGTCGCGCCGTATACATTAGCTATAGCCCCTCGGTAATTTAGTCCAAAATTCTGGTGTGTAGGGCTTAGTCATAGGTAAGACTTAAATGATGGTTACACATAGAAAGGAATATATACAGAGAAGGAGGATAGGTTATTGGTGAGCCTACAAAACCAATAAGATCAGGTGACCCTGGGAGAAGTAGGTTAAGGACAGACCGTCCAGGAGTGTGTCTGACAGATATTAGATTATTTATTTTGTCTGGTAGGCCCGAGTCAGCCAATGGTTAGTAGTTAGCCAAACAAAACTATATTGTTTGGACAGATGGTCCATTTATTACCTGATTTTGAGCATATATGATATTGCTATTAATATTTGAATCAGTTTGATTGTAGGATTCTGATTTGCAAAAGATATGTTTTAAAGGGATATTAGTGAGTGGAAACCCATTCCACTAGGCGGTGTGGTCTCACTTAATATCAGTAAACCGAGATGTAATAGTATTATTCACACCAGGCTTTATGTCTGACTCGAAGTTTATGTTTCCCCCTTAAACTCTCAGGTGCTGAAAATTAATTTGAGTAGATTAAGAGCTAAGATTTTAATAGTTTAGTAGGTGGACGAATACAGCTTCCGAAGACGTGCAGGAGGCAAAGTTAGCTACTTAGGAGTTGTTATTTTTTATTTCCGCTGTGATGTATTAAGACTGTTATGTCTATTGAGTACTCTGATCATCCAAGGGGGCATCTTCATATATCGCTCTTGGTGTATTTTGTAATAATTATATTTGATCAAAACATGGGAATCGTTTTGGGATCATGTATCTGAATATGAAATATTGATTTGAAATGTAATTAGAAAAGTTGTTTTAATTTGTGTTGATTTTATTTCATATTCATGTGCTTATGATATTATGGATACCATTAACATTGCCGTATTTTGTCACTGGAAGTTATAACTATGGATGATTGCAGCATCTGTAGTGCTTAGCTTCGGGCCTCAAGATAAAGGATGTTACATTACCCTCACCGAGAAAGCTTAAGTCATGATGGATCAGGACTTTCGCATTGTATTCAATAATCAACGGATCGAATAAGTCCTTAATCTCATTCCTGCCAGACTCCATCGTAGCTTCCACTTGGGAGTTAATTTGTTCGGTCATCTCTCTGAGCTTCTTTTCTGAGAGCTTCGATTCTGTCAAATTGCGCGTCAAGTTTAGCCTTTAAGCTTCTAGCTTCAACAACTTCCTCGCAGTATTTCTGCGATTCCTCCCGAGCTTCAATTTTTTCCTCCCGTTCTTTCTTTAAAAGTTCTTCAAGTTCCTCGACGCAATGAGCCAGAGCATCTTTCTCCTTGAGCAATGAGTGATTTTCTAAAGCGAGTGTCCCACTACGATGAAGTGCCGTGTCGAGTTCCTTTTTGTGAGTAGCTTCCAGACGCTTATTGCCTCTGCCGTTACCTTGGCATTCTTCTCCGCTTTAGTAAGTTGGGTTTTAAATTCTAGCAATTTAGCGTCCCGATGCTTGATTATATCTTTGTCGTGTATAAATTCCAACTTGAGGTGGTCTATCTCGTGTTTTTGCTCAATAGAAACTTCAGAGACTTTCTCTGCCAAGTGTATAAATGATTCATGCTGCACAAATACGTCGTTCATGCACGCGAGAGAACTTTCCTTGGCATACCCTTAGATTATATGAATAAAAGGAAGGAGTTTAAGGCAATCAAAGCAAATCTTTGGAAAAGTGGCCTTGAACTCGGCCAACTTTTCTACCATGGAAACGTCAGGAGTAGTGGCCGACAAAGGTGGTTCGGAGGTAGCAAGAGGATGTTTGCCTGACCGGCGCTCACGATATTGTTTGGAGCTTAAAGAGTCGGAATGTGGCTCGTGAGACGCGGCGATATGAGGACCACGATAGGAAGGCTGCTCTCTACTTTGGGCAGGAAAGTCTGATTGTTCGCCTTGTCGAGATGCTTGGGATTGGGATTTGCATTTGGAAGAGGAAGAAGATTCCTTTAAATGATAATTCTTATCTCACCCCTCGTCTTTTTCCATGCACCAAGTAGACTCTAAATCCCGGCTTGAACGGTGGTATGCAGAAGAAATTCTGAGGCGATTGCAGGTTCTTGATTGAGACATTGTGCCTATAAAGACAAAATGGTAGAATATTAGTAATTGTCACACGAAAGATCAATAGAAGTGTATAGTGAAGTGCATGTGGTTGTGAGTGTCCTAGTGCTCCCCCCAACAGACCAGTAACGGTAGCTTTGCTCATCGGTGTTTTCTCTCTTTTGTCCGAAGGTTGGATGCCTTCGCCACTTTTAGTGGGAGAGTTGAGTCCTTCTATGTTGATGTTGGGAAAGTTATAGGACATGATGTCGTCCGAAATTAGAAGATTAGAAAACCCCTTTAACGAGCTTTCCAAGTGCTGAGAGGACGATTCCTCCTCAACCGGAGTAATAACAAACTCTGGGTCCGAGGCAGTTTTTCTTCTGCGAAGCCTGTACGCAAACTTCTTCTTTTTCTTTATATCCAAGCTAGGAAATTGAGAGTACATGTAATAATGGCTGCGAAGGAAACAATATTTTAATAAACAAGACATGTTAATTAATGAGGAGTTTTCCTTATGGAACCTTTTTTGTCTGACCAATTTACTTTCGGTGTCTTTCAAAAAAAGGGATAAAGAATAGGTAGAATAAATTCAGAAATTTGCATGTCAGTGATATAATGAGATTAAAAGCAAAAAATATAGTTATTACACAAGTATGTTGTTACAAGATCAACTTGGATACAACGTTAAAAGTATACAGTAATGTCACAAAGGTTCATAGAGAATAGACTCCTTATGATATTCAGTAATGAATATATCCTTATTAAACTTAATCTTTTACTAGAGGAAGGAAGCTAATAGTTAATGGAGTGATGAAGAATCTAGGAAAATTCCAACGCTCCCTAGGTTGTGGATCTGAATCACACTTATCAAAGTATCTCGTATGAAGACACCTTATTAGACCTCCACAATCATCGCCTTGGAAAGAAAAGCTGGTCATTGTAAACCTGACATAAACTAGATAAAGACACTTCATTAATTTATTCCCGTCCTTGATCAACTTCCAAAAAGGGTAGTGAGCACTTCATTCTCCTTACAAAATTAGATGGATGGAAATGGGATTTCCGTATAATAGGGGCAGCCCGTTTGTTCTTAAAGTCCTCAAGGTACTTGAGGCGTTTTAATTGTCTCATGTACCTACCATTTGACTCATTTAAGTCCTCACATAACCTATCTCCTTCTCTATTGAGCCTTAACATTTCATCTCTCTTTTTATCTAATAAAATTCTACATAATTCCTATTTCTTCTTTTATGCTGGTGGTCAAGTAATATTGAGGTTATCAACTATAAATAAGATAGATAATAAAATTAGGAGAACAAGCTACCTGTAGAAGGGTTATCGAAGCACTCGGCTTAGAAGGCTAAATTTCTCCGTCCCAAAAGAAGATTGCCCAAACTCACTTTCTCCATGAGGGGTTAAACCACCAGGAGGATTCTTTGACGGTGGAGAACCACCAGGGCCATGATCAATATGAGGAGACGAAAAACCAACGCCATAACCTGGATCATGAAAAGTTCGAAATCCGCCCTAGTCCGATGTAACGACCCGAAAATTTTAACAGTTCATAATGTAATTAACTGAACTTTGCTTGAATTTAATTATAAAATTTAGCAATGAAAATTTAATATTTGGAATGCGTCTATTTAAACATAGCAAATGGTAGATTTTCACTGGTAAATACGAATGTTAGTTCTGTTGTGTAATTTCCAATTTCAATTTAAATCAATTAAAATAGATGAAAATAAAATATTTTCAAAACCTGAATATTTTTATATAATAAAAATGTAAATCATTTTCTGAGTAAGATGTCATAATTCGTTTCGTCAATTTGGACTTCTCTAGCCTGTTATCTTATTTTCGGCGTTTTAGCAGCATTTTCGGCAGCGAAAAATCGAGTTTTTATAACTTGATCGTATCGCTGATATATATGTACCATTTTGTTTGTCTTGTCGTGCCGATCTCCGCAGTATATTCGTCTGTGTATTTTGGTGTCCGGTACGCGGCGATATCTGCGAAACGAATAGCCATATCGGTACCGTTTTTTTAGCCTTTTCCCCTGTGACCATTCATTTACCCATTAGCTGAAAACAAACAGCCATTTGCCTTTTTATACTTTCCTGAATTCATGTATTGACTTTTCCTATTTCTAGCTGTTAAATATTTTTTTTGATTGTTGTGCTCATTCTCTTCCCATTTTTATTTCTGTGATTACTAAACAAAAAAATAATAATATAAAAGCTCGTATATAATGAAGTCGAATGGTGGCAATTGCTCATCCCCTTATTTTTGAAACTGCTGCTTATCACTTTCTTATACTCCAATATCTTGTTGCCTGTCTTTCTATGTGCTGTCACTTTATAAATAATAATAACAATAATTTATATATATACAAAGTTTGCTTTAACCTGCTTAATTTCCTCTGCCGATTAGCATGCTCGACCTCGGTTTCAACCCACCTCGCACAGTTGTTTAAAAAAAAAGGAAATTATATATATATATATATATAATGAAAAGCTTTATGTATTCTGTACCCTGTTCATCTCTCTTTTATTCTTATTTTTTTTCTTTTGCTTGGCCGAACTGCACGAAACCCATTCCCATCTTTCCTTCCACAACCTGACCCAGCGCTCCAACCGTCCCCTTTTCACCGCCATCTGCCACTTTCCCAAACCAGGTAGCCGAAGCCACTCGAACCACCTCCCTACCAAACGCACAAAACCCTTAGTAGCCCTACCGACCGCATCAACCACCCTCCCTCTCGACCGCTCCTCCGTGCAACCGTTCCACATCCCCAACAGCCGTTCCAGACCTTCCCACTGCCGCCTTCCACTTCATTTCCAATGCCACGTGCCATCTTCATTTTCGGCCGCCACCAAGTCAGTCCCTCCACCATGACAGCAGCCGCCAAACACCACGCCCATCACAACAGCCAGCCCACGACCTGGATCCGCCTTCTATTGCCGCAGTCCAACCATCGCCTCGCCCTTGCTACCACCGAGCATCCCCTTCCGACCGACTCTAGCCTTGCTTCGTCCAGTGATAACTGCATGCTTCTAAACAAATAGTTGTACATATATTATATCATGTATATATAAATATTTTGTTTTACATCAACTCTTACTTGCCTTACTTTGTCTTGATTTTATTTATGTCCTAACATTCTCTGTTATATAAAATATATATGTATATATATATATATATATATATAGTTATAAATATTGTTTAAAAAGTGACATATATATATGTATGTTCTGAGCTTAAATATATGTGTTTTGTATACAAGAGATATACTGACTTTTGATTTATATAAAATATATATACAGAATTTTGAAAAAAAAATTATATATTTTTTTACTTTATACCCATCAACTCTACATATATTGGTTAAATATGTATGTCTGCATATATTTTCATACGAATTGTCTGCATATATTATATGAAATTTTGGAAGATGATATATTTGTTATTAACTATTGATTTTAAAACTGTGTGTATATATATATATATATATATATATATATATATATATATATATAATGTTGTTTATAATGTACATGTTATATATTAGTCATATAAGTATACATGAGTTTGCCTTCCAAATATATATATAGAGATTTTTTTTGTGTTAAATTAAACATTGATTTGAAATTATAAATAAATATTTTATGTTAAGTATATGTTTTAAAAATTTAGTTTGAAATAAATATATATTCGTTTCAGTTTACATCACGCTGATTTTGATTCATTCTCATCGATTCCTATTTATCAGCTTTGTTCGTCAAATCCGTGTTCAGCTTGCTTCGCTTGAGATTTGTTGTTTGGATTGATCGATTTTTGAATTCGTGATTTAATCCGTGTGCTTGTCCTACTTTCTCTAGCCTCGAAAGGTGAGCAATCACTCACGATTAACCTTCTTTTATTTAGTAAATTTAATTCACATTGAAACGACAATTTAAATATGTTGTTGAATTTGAACTATTAATTATTTAATTGCTATATATGATATGCCATTTTCTATAACTATTCACCTATGACATATGACACTATAACCTGTTATTTATATTATATTTAAATTTGTTACTGATGATATATGCCTGTGGTTGATATGTTATATTTTTATTTGTTCTCACTCTGCAAGTTCCATGTTAGTTTAGAATTCCCTATGGGTTGAATGATACATACCCGAACGATATTATAGATTAGGGGAAATCTTTGTGGGTTGAAATGATAAACCCAAGCGATTTTCATTGATTTTAAATTTTTGGGATTGCGAGTTGAAATGATATATACCCGTAGATATTTAAATTTCGGATTGAAAGGATAAATATCCGTATCACTTGACCATAGGATAGAAAATTATATACAGACGTCGTTGGTCTATATTTTGGAAATGATTTCCAAAGTTTTGAAAGGAAATATATGGGTTTTGATAAATAATGGTTTTTAAATTATAATGTATAAATGTTATTTTATATATATATATATATATATATATATATATATATATATATAAAAATTTTTTTAATTATATGTTTTGGAAATTTTAAATTTATAAGTTGGTTTTGAAAATATAATTTTTAAGATTTTCTTATAACCTAATTATTTTAAAAATATATAAAAATAATATTTAATATAATAAAATTTAATTTAATTAATATATATATATATCATGTTAAAGTATTTATATAAAATTTTATTTTAAAAATAGATTTCATAATAACTTTAATAAATTAAGGTTTGGAAGATAAATTGAAATTGAGTTGAAATTTGTATTTGTTTAAGAATTTTATTTAAATAGAATTGATTTGAACTTATTGATTTTGAGATTTTGAAGATATGATTCATCACTTGATTTGATAAAAAGTGATTTAATGAATATTCTCAAATTTAAATAAAATTGAGGCTGAATATTTAATATTGATTTAAATTTATAAATTGGGATTTTATTTAATTGTATTAAAATGATTTAATAAATATTTTCCAATTTGACTAAAATTAAAGTTAAATGTTGAAATCTAAATGAAAGTTATATTGAAAATGTTTGAATAATTAAACTTTGAATCTTATTGTAATTGAAATGATAGTTCAAACCTCGTTTTGAAATCGATAAAAATTAGAATGGTTTATTGAGAATCTGAATTGAATCTTAAACCTTTTAAATTGAAAGTGTTGAACATGGATTGATTTAAAGTGAATTTTTGAATTTAAGTAGATTTGAATCGATTTATGGAATTGGATGAAACAATTCTAATTGGGAAACTATTTTTATTATATAAAGTATTTTTAATATATATAAACTGTTTTAATATATAAATTATTTTAATATATAAATTATTTTAATATATAAACTATTTTAATTTATAACTATTTTAATATACATACTATTTTCAATATCTAAACTATTTAAGTCAAAAGTGTCATGATTTCAAAAGTGTTATGATTGCGAAAGTGTTATGATTTTTAAAGTGTTACGATTCTGGAAATGAATATTATTTAAAGTGAATAATGATATCGAATTTATATGGTTTTGAATTGAATATGATATTTTGATATGAAGTATGAACTATTTGAAAAGAAATGACCACGGTGTGAAATAAGTGTTTGGTTGTTAAAGAGACCGGGATCAGATATTGTCATACTCTCTGCCAATACCGAAAACCACTTTAACACCTGTGTACGTGGTGGAGATTCCAGAATGAAGTAGGATGGTTTGACGACGATTCTATATGAGGTATTATCGCAGCCCTAACTCTCGTGTGTCAGCTTGATGTGGCTAAAACAGGAGCCACGCCGGGCGAAGTGAGGTCATTCCTCCGATCGGGCACACTTCTTCGATACCAATCTATTACTTTGTGATTTGATTGGGTGCACCTTTGATTTGGGAGTGTGTCTCGAGGTGGGCGGTAGTAGCTGCTATGCGTTACCACCAGTCCGGATTCACAAACGGTATATCTACCCTGGCATTGCCTCACGTGCCTTGTCACATGCCCTATCGCGCTTTCTACGAGTTTGGTTTGTGTTGTACCTATGGAGTGCTCCCTGATAGCCCACTTGCGAGTGGAGTTTACAGTATCTGTATAGACTACAGCATTATATAAAATATGTTAAGTGGGATATGGGTAACACCTTAACGCTATTTTAATACTTTACCTTACTGTAGACATTATTATAATTGCGTATATTACTATATAAGAATGTTAATCCTGACTTGAGTGTTTTGTGTTTGCTTTATGCTCGGGTCAGACTGAGTGTCACAACATTTGAGACTCACCTTTGGAGGTTGGAGCTTTGTTTGAAGATCTATCTATCCAGCTTTCAATTATTTCAGTTTATTCCAGTCATTTATGTTCAGACTCGTCAATTGCTTATGTATTAGTGATTCATTTGTATTTGAGATTCTGTTGTAATTTGTTTCAAACTCTGATGTTTTATAGTAGCTTCATGAACTACTATTTATCGATTCCGCTGCTTATTGTTGTAATACTCTGTGTCTGTGATTCTATGATTGATTTATTTACTGCATATGCTGAGTTTTGCCAAATATAAATAAACAATCTGTTGTTTTGAGCAATTCAAGTCTGACATGTGCGGATGCGAAAGGTTCGAAATACCGGGTCGTTACATCCGAGCCACCATCTACGTCCTTCCTCGAAGAATCATATTGGTTGCGATCTCTAGAATTATCATTCCCATCATCATCATCATCTTCAGACTTGCCCTCTTCGTAACTTTCTTGTTCATCATCATCCAACGGAGAGTCATCGAAAGCTAGAAACTTAGCAGGATCAGTAGGATTGCCATTCCCAAATTTGAAAAGATCACTAGGGAGTCGATCGAGGAAGATGTCGAATTTCCTTTTGTAGTTTACCTAGTAAAGTAAAAGGAAGGAAAATCCATATCTGAACATCGTTCGACGTTGTCTTCATAAGTAGTAAAAAGAATGGCTTTAGAATTCTTATCTTTCCAATGGGGAAGAGCTTCAATCAAAAAGGAGTACACCTTGGATTTGACATTGCATAAAAATGATCTTGATTTCCTAAGAGAGTTTCTTCTTTGCTAAATCTTTCTCTAAAGTTGGAAGTTTAGCTAAAGCTTCAAGCTAGGCTTACTTTGTCTCTTCTTGACTCGAAGAAAGCTTTTTTTCCCATGGTTTTTAAATTCTCTACCAAATAACTAGTTCTATTCTTTTCTAAATTAAATGACGTCAAAATCTGCATATTTTCAATGGATAACGAGCTATTATCATTCTTAAGGCTTCGAACTTCTTTCTCGAGGGTCGCTACCTTCTCAGATATAAGGGAATATGTTTCTCACAATGATGACATATCTTGAGACGAAAAGGAAGATGATTACTAGAGTAGTAACTAACATTTTCCAATCTAAAGATGATTTTAAATGTTAAAATTAAATATGGTCAAGCATTGTGATGCAGAAAAGAGAGGTATATACCACAACGAATTGCTAAAAGAGGGACAATAGCTTCTCTTGAAGGGGAAGGGAAACTTCATTTGAGTCCAAGGAAGCAACAATAGGAGATAAAGGATATGCATTAACAACTCCTCAAAAAGTTGAAGGGAAAGAGTCTCTGAGCTAGAGTTGGGAAGAGGAGCATTTTATACCAAAGAAGAGTCGAGTCCCAAGTCACGGTGAAGAAAGGCTAGAGAATCTTTTAATGGAGAAACCATGATATCTATAGAAGGGCTTCAACCATATAGCGAAGAATAAGTAGTAAGAACCAAGGGCAATGTAGAAACAGAATCACACTGTTGGGGTTTCTTGAGAGATGGCTCAAAAGAAACATGCACATCGTCGGGTTCCTTTCATTTCCTACTCATCGCTAGTGAAAAGATGTTCCCTACTATGGAAGTTAAGGATGGTGAGACAACTTTGGAAGTGGGAGGAAGAGGAGTCTTCCCAACCGCTTTTGAAAAGACGGGCAAGTTTGAGGAGTCCTTATCCGAAGGCAAGTAAGCTAAGTTGATCTAGCGCACATTTGAAACATAGAAGAACACAAGTATTGTTAAAAGAAAAGCTATCGGTCCTTTAAATATAAGAGCAAAATGATTGATAGCTGAAGAGTATCCAGAACTATCAGCTATCATATGCTAGACCAGTGAATTAGTAGAGAAAACGTCCAGCTTAATAGCAATAAGAGTTGGGGAATTGTATTTATGCCGCTTTATATAGGGTGGTTCATAGAAAATCCAGTGAGATTGCTGAATTAAAGAATATTTTCTTAATTTTTCTTCAGTAAGAAGCCTCAACAGACTTCTTGAATATTTGATGGCACCGCCAAGCAAATCGATCTTGGCCAAAGCGTTAAGATTGATGTTTTTGGGGCAGAATTTGATGAATATAACAAAATAAAAAGCAAGAAAGGTTAGTGCAATACCATGATAAAATTGTGAAAAGATTGTATGCTAGAAAACATATTGGTAACAGAAAATATCCCAAAAATCTTTGGAGAAAAGCATCTTACGTAAAAAAGGTGATGACTCCAATCTCTTGTCTTATTAATTGAATAAGAGATTAGCCCTCGGGCGGTAGGGAAAAAAATAAAACACCATACTCTCAAAAACTTGCATTCATTTTTGTTGAAAATTTTGACAAACTACAGTCTATCTGTTATGACAACTTAATTTTTGTTGAAAATTTTAGCAAGTAAAAGGACTTAAATGTCCTGAAAATAATCAGAACTTATATTTAACTTATGAGTGTCGATTTGAAAGTGAATACTTTATTTGTAAATACTTTCAAAAACTTGCATTCATCCCACTGTAAATAAATCTTGCACTTTGTAGATATTTTCACTTTGCATTTGCATTCTGTGGGTAGTATCCGCTGAAAACCGACAACACTCGTTCTACTGGGGATACCCAAAGGATTAACGGCTTGTTGCATACGCTTAATGCAATCGTGCTCCCTACGAAAATGGATTTATCTTAGTTTTCCTTTATTCGAGGACGAATAAAAAGGTAAGTGTGGGGGTATTTAATGTGCACGTAAATGTGCAAATATTTACATCCATATTTTATCTATTTTTATTTAAATAAACGAAACGTTTGGTCATTTTAACATGTTTAAAACCAAAATTCAATTATTTTCAAATCATCATATATTCATCTTCATTCAGGGGCAAAATGGTCATTTTTGTGCATGTGTCAATTTGAGAATTTTTACTTGGACATTTTTTATGATTTTTATAGGAAATTTTGATGCATATGGAAGAGGATTTCATGAAGATATATGCATGTACAAGGGAATACTAAGGAATGAAGAGGAAATAATTCAAGCTCATGATCATGGAGGACTTCACCCACTTACCTAAATCTACAATTAGAAGCTAAATGACAACTAAGTGGAGGTTAAAGCATCATGCACTTTTAATGATGGATTAATTAGTGGCTAATGGTTACTTGGTGACCACACTTCCTAAAAGGAATTTTGGGAAGCACTCTAAAAATTAAATTAGGGTTTTATGTATGTATAAATAGCCCTCATATGTACATGTAAATATCTTCTACTCTTTGAAATTAGTTAGGAAATCAAAATGAAAGTTGTAAGCTCTATGTTTCATGAAATAAAAATGGCTTCCTAGCCTTTTTCTCTTCTCTTTTCTACTTGTTTTTATTTACTTTTATGCTTATGCTTATTTCTATGCTCTTCTCTTTTCTTTGTTAGTAGATTAAATTTACATTTATGCAAGTAGTGTAGCTTTGTTTTTATGCAAGTAGTTAGTAGTTAATCTCTCTTTCTTCCTTTGCTTAGTTTCCATTCTTTGCTTTTTAATGTTGAAATTTACAAGTGTTGATTTGATAACACAAATGAGTAGCTAAACCCCTTCAATTTAGGGGTAATGAAGCTCTCTAACTTTATATTATTTCAACATTTTTATGATTTCTTTTGGTTTGTGCTTCATGAAAGTGAATTTTGATGTAAGTTTATACAAGTGGGTTTGATAGCTTATGTTGCTTTTGCAAATGAGCTATTCTTATTCAACATAAACACAATTTACATCATCATTTGCTAATTGATTTTTGATTTTGAAAAAAAAGTAAAAACAAAATTTGACGATCTATCTTACTAATTATAATAGTAAAGAGATCATACTTAAAATAGCTTTTGCTTTGGCTTCATTTTCATGAGAATTTATAAGTGGTATAATTTTTGTATTATAGCTTGATGGTTTAAGTTATGTTAATTAATAACATAAATAAACCATACTTATGATCAATGCAATAATTATTTCACTTAATATCATAACTAGAGATCATAAATTATTTGTTTGTTGATTTACAAAAATCGAAGATTGGATTTGCCTCTAAATTGTTCTCTAATCTCATAGTTTTTAATCTCATTTTCCTTTTATATTTTAGCTTTATTTTGTTTACAAATCGTAGTTAACAATTTTCTCTCCACTTTGGTCTAATTTGATTGATTAGAAAATTCTAAAATCTAAAAAAATTTCCACTGGATCAACCCATACTTGCCACGTATTAAAATTGTATGTTGTGCGTTTGCTGTTAAAATTAATTAAAAATTTATCGGCATTTTTCTAACTCAAAGGAAAATTTGTCATTAAACCAATTTTTTGCGCTGTTGCGGGGGAATCGATTCGATTTTGATTTTCTATTCTTTGAA
Source organism: Allium fistulosum (assembly GCA_030737815.1). Classification (NCBI taxonomy): domain Eukaryota; kingdom Viridiplantae; phylum Streptophyta; class Magnoliopsida; order Asparagales; family Amaryllidaceae; genus Allium; species Allium fistulosum. The sequence goes on along the minus strand of CM060902.1, from coordinate 1,038,604,071 downwards.
TTATTTTCTTTTGATTTTATTGTGTGTTTGTTTTGTGTGTATTGCCTTTTAAAAAAAAAAGAAAAAAAGTTATATGTGTGTTTGTTGTTTTATTTTTGTTTGCATTTGTTTGTGTGCATGTTGTTCTAGTTTTCTAGTGGCATTTGCATTTCTATTTTGTATATAAAAAAAATTAAAAATTACACAAGTTCATTTTAAAAAAATTCCCATTTCATCTAATTTTACAACTTTTGCAATACATTTACAATTTTCCTTTTCTTTTTACAAATCTCTTTCTTTCTACAAATTTTTTGCCTACATCTTTCTGTTTCTTTTTCTGTTAATACATTCCACCACTTCATATCCTATAACCATTCCACCCCTTTAGACCATAAAGCCATCTTCTGTTCTCCTTTACCACATCACTGACCATCATTTCAACTTCATAACCACCCCTACAACTGTTGCCGGAACATTACCCTTCACGACCACCTGCTACTTGACAGTTCTTACACCATCCCCTTCACAGCAGTACACCACCATAAAAACAACCATAGCTTCACATCTGCTTGTCCACACTGTTTGCACATACTACATACAGTCAACAACTTACCATCAACCATCTCTATACCCTTCACAACCAAGAACTGCCACAACCAAGCACTTCCACTTCAACCAAACCATACAACGACTGCCATAAATCATCACCACTGTCCATCCATACTACCATTTGCTCCTCAAGCAAACAACTACTGCAACACTTCAAACTATCATTCTCCCCTTTCTCTGACCACAACCGTACCATATTTACATCCACCACAACCTCCTTCCATTTCACAGCCTACCACCCTCCTCACATTCAAACACAACTCTACTATCATCGACAAAGAAGACTGCAAACATCAAAGCATCACCTGCATACCACCTCAACATACCCATTCAACTGCGGCTTCCCACTACAACATATCCATTAACCGCCTGCAACCACTAACCATCATCTCCAGTGCCTAATCACAAACTTCTACTCACTGCATGTTCCTGCCCTTCTAGCAACATAATCGCATCAGACCGTCCACTTCTTCCTATCTGACTTCCTCCAACTATAAGATCATTCCCTATCAACACATACTCCACCACTACTCCTTCACCAACATACATCCTACAACATTGCAACTTACTGCCTACAAACTCACAGCATAACCTTTCCTCCATCACAAGCAGTTGTCTATACTCCCCTGCAACAACCGCCACCTCCCTAATCAACACTGCAATCGCGACCAACTCAACCTTCCTCGTCACCTTCTTCCAATCGCTTCCGCCCACGCTACCAACTCCACAACTTCAAAGCCACCGCGAACTTCAATTCGAACATCGCCTGCAACTGCTTCTTCCCAAACGCAACCTACTACCACCGCAATTCATGCTGCCAGCAATTGAACATCGCCGCGACCTCAATCGCGACTAAAACCACGAGCACGAGCTTCGATTTTGAAAATTGATTGTGGGAGGTTGAGATTTAATTTATTTTGAGGAGCGAACTTGTCATTTGATTTTCTTCTGAGTTTTTTTTATCGGGTTGGTACTTCTGTTTTAAAGAACGAGAAAAGGTTTGATTGGTATGGGTTTGGGTCGGGTTTTTATGCATGAGTGATTTTCATTTGTTTCAATTTGCATAGTTTAGGTTTATTTAATCCAAAAAATAACTTCCCCTTGTGTTCCTTTGTTTTAAGCTTTCTTCTATTATATTCTTTTTTAAAAAAAACAAAAACAAAAGAAAAGGAGTTTGCTCAATTTTTTTTTAAGTTTGCTTAATTGTTTTTAGTTTTGTTTCATCCTTTAAAGAAAGAAAAAAAACTGTATATATATATATATATATATATCTTGTTTTTCGTTTCAGGTTGCCAAAGTAGAAAATTGCAAGGAAAAGAAGGAATTGCTTTGCTTAGCTTGCTTAAAAATTGCTTGCCTGCTTGCTCTAAATAAAATTGCTGCTTAAAAATAAATTGCTAATAATCTGCACGCTTTGGTATCATGCTCTTTCCCTTGTTTTATTTGAATTGCATTGTTGGTTGCCTGCATTTGCATTTATATAAAAAAAAATTCAAAATCCTAAAATAAAAACAAACTTCATTTTAGTTGCATTGTAAATTCACGTTTAATTTCTACTTTGCATTCATCTCGTCTTATTTTCTTTTCTAAGGGCAATACCCCAATTCACATAAGGTAAGGGATTTCATCACCCTTTCGTTAGCCCACAAACACATTTCATCGTAGAATTTGACTAATAATAATGGTTAAACATTCGACTTAAGGGTGTCGCGAGCTCATCTAGGGCTTAATTGTATCTTCACGATTGTTTTCTTTGAACAATTTTATTTCTTGATGTCTAGGCTACGGTAGAGTAATAACCATTTATAAATATTACGATGATTCGTAAATATTATAGTGGTTGTTCATTTGAAGGTACTTAAACCTTCGGTTGCATTGCTATAGTGATTCGTGGTGCACCGATAACCCCTATCCGTTACCTGGCCGAGAAATATTTTTGTTGATTTAAGACAAAGTGTGATTATACAATTTTGGGTTAGGAGCTACTAAGGACAGAAAATTTGTAATTAAGTTCTTTGCATTCATTTAGTTGCATTAGTTCATGCATATTTTAAAAAAAATCAAAAATCCAAAAACCAAAAAAAAATTGTATATATTACTTAACTTAGTTTTATTTAATTCAAAAAAAATCCTTTTAAATCTTTTCCTTTGAAGATTTTCAATAAAAAAAATATAAAATCTTTTCAATTTTTTTTTTGTTTGAAAGTTCAAAAACAAAAACAAAAATCAAATTTCCATTTTCTAAAAAACAAAAAAATCCTTTTGGCAAATATTTGAAAATCTGAAAACTTAAAAAAAAAAATAATCAAACTTCTCTTTTGAAAATAAATTTCACTTGGTGAATAGTTTTCTTCCTTGTAAAAAAAACAAACAAAATTTTCACTTCGTCTTTCAAATCTTCTTTCATTCTTTAAACTCGATTCTAACTTCTTTCTCTTCTCGACTTTCACTTGTGCATGAGTACTTGGACTTGTGACACAACAACAAATCGTTGGACTCGCGACTCAATAACTAATCGTTTAACTTGAATAGACGATCCTCCCGAAATGGCGAATGAGAACGCCTCTCGAACTCTAATGGATAGAATCTTTCCTGATTGAGTTTCTATTCCATCTTGCATCATGTTACCCGCCCCTACGGGTAACCATTTCGAAATCCACTCGAACCATATTGCCACACTTTCGAAATTTGGCAATTTCGAGCACAATGACCCATACATTTTCTTGACGAAATTCGAACAAGTTTGTGCAACCATTAAACCCCAACAACTTTCCGATGACGGAATCAAACTTCGATTAATCCCATTCGCTCTTATGGATTATGCTGAAAAATGGTTGTACAGCTTACCATCGAACTCGATTAAAACTTGGGAAGAATTCGTAAAAGCTTTTTTTAAAAAATTCTACCCCTTGGAAAAAACGAGTAGAATCCGAAACGAAATTGTAAATTTTCATCAATTCAAGGGAGAACCATTCATAAAATATTTTGAAAGATTCAACGAGCTTTTGATAAAATGTCCACACCATAACTTCGAAAAATGGACGATTTGCCAAATCTTATACGATGGACTCGAAAATAGCTCACGAATCATGCTCGAATCAATGTGCCAAGGCAACTTCCTTGCCCAACATCACGATGATGCTTGTCAATTTCTTGAAAACCTCGTCGAAAAATCATCCCAATAGGAACGTTCGAACGAAAAATTAATTTATTCACGATCGAGTGCACACTCGATAGGATCTTCTTTTGCTTTGGAAGCTAAGATCGACACAATGATTAAAAAATTCGATATCGTTTTCTCATCGAATCAAATGAACCAAGCTTCCCAACTGATGTGTTATAAATGCAACGATCCTAATCATATAGCCGATCAGTGTCCCAATTCTATCGAACAAATCAATGCTTTCAATAAAGCCAAAAATGACTTGTTTTCTCCAACGTATAATCCTGGTTGCAGAAATCATCCGAATTTTGCTTGGAACCAAAACAATCCCAACACAAATACGACTCGTCCCAATTTTCAAGCATTTCCAAATAATGCTTCGAATCCTCCCTTTCAGCCCAACCATTTTCAACCAAACTTTGCGGGTCCGTCTCATAATCAACCGCAACAATCAAATTTTCAACCAAACGTTGCTCATCCTCCTCAAGACGATAAACGTTTAACTTCGCTTGAGAAAACTCTTAAAACATTGGCCAAAGCAACTACTCAAAGTCTTCAATCAAACATCAATTTGCAAAATTTATTGACCTCATATATGCTAAACACAAATCAATCGATTGCAAAACTTGAAATGCAAATGAGTCAGTTAGCGACGTCTGTAAGTGAACGCGAACGAGGAACATTCCCAAGCCAGTCACTTCCAAATCTCAGAAATCAAAACGCAAATTCAAATCAAGCCCATGTTGTTCAAGATAGCAACGTCACCCAATTGAATGCTATAACAACTTTACGTTCCAGTAAACAAATCGATAATCAGGTCGTTAACCCAAACGATTTACCGGAAACCTCTCTCGACACTTCTAAAACAACAAATGAATCGGAACAGAACGTGGAGCCAAACGTTGAATCGAATGCCAATCAAAATTCTTCTTCTTTTACTCGAGTAGACCCGCCTACCGAGTATCGTGTTCCATTTCCACATCATCTTCGACCAAAGAAACACTCGGATCAAATGGAAAAGATGTTGGAAATTTTTAAACAAGTAAAAGTGAACATCCCGCTTCCTGACATCGTTCAACAAGTCCCCACTTACGTGAAATTTCTTAAGGACTTGTGTACCAAAAAGCGACACACTCAAGTGCCCAAAAAAGTCTTCTTAGTCGCCAATTTAAGTGAAGTCTTGTCCCAATCCATGCCCGTCAAATACAAAGATCCTGGCTGCCCTACGATTTGTGTACAATTGGAGACAAGACGATTAACAAATGCTTGATAGACTTAGGTGTGAGTGTCAATTTGATTCCATACTCAGTGTACGAACAATTAGGCTTAGTGAGCTCAAACCCACAAAAGTTACACTTCAATTCACCGATCGTTCCATTCAGAAGCCTGTGGGAGAAATCGAGGACGTGCTCATTCGAGTAGGGCAATTCATATTCCCCGTTGATTTTATCGTTCTCGAAACACAACTCGTGACAAATCCCACAAGTCAAATTCCATTGATTTTCGGCTGACCATTCTTAGCCACTTCAAATGCCTTAATCAATTATCGTAACGGTTCGATGAAAATCTCTTTTGGAAACATGACTTTGGATCTCAACATTTTCAATCTTGAAAGCCAATCGAACGAACCTCGTGACCAAATGTTGGAAGTTAGTGCCATTCACGAAAACTTCGAAAATGAGACACTTGACCTTAACGATGAACGCGAAGCCGAGTACAAAAAATTGTTTCACGAAATTCCCAACAAAATTGAATACACTCTTCCCTTTGAATCGCTTTCAATTGAGTCCGAATCTCAACCCAATTCTTTAATCGAGCAACTCCCGAAGTTGGACCTCAAACCACTTCCCGATCACTTTAAGTACGCATACTTAGGTGATACCGAAACATTTCCTGTCATAATTTCTACGACTCTCTCTCTCAATCAAGAAACCTCGTTACCTCTATTCTTTTGAAAAACGGAGAAGCAATTGGATGGTCAATCTCCGATATAAAGGGAATTAGTCCCGCTCTTGTTCAACATCGGATCCATTTAATCGACGATGCCAAGCCTGTTCGTGATGAGCAACGAAGGCTTAATCCAAAAATGAAAGATACGGTGCGTTATGAAATTCTTAAACTTCTCGACAACGGAATCATTTACCCAATCTCTGATAGTTCATGGGTTAGCCCAATTCACGTTGTACCGAAAAAGTCTGGGCTAACCGTTGTCAAGAATGATTCAAACAAACTTATTCCAACTCGTACTCAAATGGGTTGGCGTGTTTGCATTGACTATCAAAAACTAAATGTTGCAACACGTAAGGATCACTTCCCTCTTCCATTTATCGACCAAATGCTCGAACGTTTAGCCGGCCACGAATTCTACTGCTTCCTTGATGGTTATTCCGGCTATAACCAAATTCCAATCGCCCTCGAAGATCAAGAGAAAACGACTTTCACGTATCCATTCGGTACCTTTGGTTATCGACGTATGCCATTCGGAATTTGTAACGCTCCTGCTACTTTCCAACGATGCATGGTTGGCATTTTCTCCGACATGATTGAATGCTTTCTAGAAGTTTTTATGGAAGATTTTTCTATCTTTGGCGATTCTTTTTCCCAATGTTTACATCATCTTGAGTTGGTTCTAAATCGATGTAAAGAAAAACATTTGCCTTTGAATTAGGAAAAATGCCACTTTATGGTCAAACAAGGCATAGTCCTTGGACATATGATCTCAAATAAAGGCATTGAGGTAGATAAAGAAAAAGTTGACGTAATTGCAAACCTACCCATTCCCAAATCTGTTAAGGACATTCGATCATTTCTAGGTCACGCTGGCTTTTACCGACACTTTGTGAAAGACTTTAGCAAAATCGGTCGTCCTTTGATGACTCTCCTTGGAAAAGACGTTCCTTTCGATTTTAACTATGATTGTATCTCTTGCTTTGAACGTCTTAAGAAGGAACTCATTTCTACTCCAATCATTTGCACACCCAATTGGGATCTTCCTTTCGAAATAATGTGTGATGCTTTTAACTTTGCGGTTGGTGCTGTCTTAGGACAACGCATCAACAAAATCCTTCATGTCATTTACTATGCGAGTATGACTTTGAACAATGCTCAACTCAACTACACAACAACCGAAAAAGAGCTTCTAGTTGTCGTTTTTGCGCTCGAAAAATTTCGACCTTACTTGATAGGTTCACACATTACTGTGTACATGAACCACTCTACGCTTCGATATCTCTTCACTAAAAATGATGATAAATCCCGTTTGATTCGCTGGATCCTTTTACTTCAAGAATTTGACCTTACAATCAAAGACAAAAAAGGACCTGATAATGTTATAGCCGATCACTTGTCTCGTCTTTCGAATGCACCATCTTCTTTGCCAATCAATGAAAACTTCCTCGATGAACAACTTCTTTCAATTTCTACCGATCCATGGTACGCTGATATAGTGAACTACTTAGTCCTAAGTGAAATATTTCTATCGGAACGATGCATACATGTTCAAATATTGCCCCGACCAAATCATTCGACGTTGCATTCCAGATAATGAGATCAGTAGTGTTCTTTCATTTTGCCACGATCATGCGTGCGGTGGAAATTTCAGTCCTAAAAAAACTGCGGAAAAGGTGCTTCAGTGTGGTTTCTATTGGCCTTCTCTTTTCAAAGATTCATTCGAATTTTGCAAAACTTGCGATCGATGTCAAATGCTTGGACGAATTTCTTGACAAGATATGATGCCTCTAAACCCCATTCTTACAATCGAAATCTTTGATGTTTGGAGTATCGACTTTATGAGACCTTTTTCCAACTCTTTTGGAAACTTGTATATCCTTCTTGCTGTCAATTACGTCTCAAAATGGGTCGAAGCCGTTCCATGCAAAACCAACGATCATAGAATTAATTGTTGTGAAATTTCTCAAAGAAAACATCTTTTCAAGATTCGGCACACCTCGCACAATAATCAGTGATAACGGAACCCATTTTTGTAACCGTTCTTTTGAAACTTTAATTAAAAAATGCTCGATAACCCACAAGTTATCCACTCCGTATCATCCTCAGACTTATGGCCAAATTGAAGTTTCAAATCGACAAATAAAACAAATCTTGGAAAAAACTGTTAACTAAAATCGAAAAGATTGGTCTCAGAAATTGACCGACGCGCTTTGGGCTTACCGTACTACTTTTAAAACTAACCTTGGGATGTCCCCATTTTGTTTAGTTTACAGTAAAGGTTGCCATTTACCCGTTGAAATCGAACACAAAGCGCTGTGGGCAATAAAGAACTTAAACTTTGATCTTGAAAAAGCTGGCAAAAATCGAAAACTACAACTCAATGAACTAGAAGAACTTAGGAATGACGCGTATGAAAACGAGAAAATTTATGAAGAAAGAACCAAAGTTTTTCATGACAAGTCAAACCTAAGGAAAATGTTTTTGCTTAATCAGAAAGTTCTTTTATATGACTCAAGACTTCATTTATTCCCTGGGAAACTTAAATCAAGGTGGACCGGACCATTTATGGTACGAACTGTTTTTCCACATGGTGCTGTAGAAATAGAAAACCCCAGGGATGGATTGTTTTTCAAAGTCAACGGTCATCGTTTGAAACCTTTCTTGGAATTGCCAAGTAACCAAGAGAAGGAGTTCATGATTCTTCATGAGCCAAGCTACGTCTAGTAAGAATGTTAACCCTCTTTTGTAAATATGTACATATTTTCCCCGTTACACTCATTATATCATGCATTGACTATGGGGACAGGGTCAAAATTAAGTGTGGGGGGAGTCTCATTTTCATTTTTTTAAAGTTTCATGACATTTTTTTGAATTTTCATTTCCCTTTATCTTAAAAAAATCAAAATTTCTAATCCCAAAAACATTTTTTTTAGCATTTTGATTTATTTTTGAAGAAACACAATAGGATAAGTATAAGTTTTGGTTAATAAACTAAAATTTTTGAAAATTTATTTGTCTTAACAAAAATAAAAATGAAGTTTGATTACAAATAACAATAGTTTAACTAGTATATAAGAAGGTTCATATGTGTTAATTATGAAGTATATTCTAATTGAAAATCTATCTAAAAAAGTGGTAAATTTAAAGTAAAGGATATAACATTTTTATCTTCTAAGTTGAATGGTGCTAAGATGATTTTGCAAAACTCTCTCTTTCTAAAAAAAATATATAAAAAAAACAAAACAAAATATATAAGTAGAAAAAGAAATAACATTTGTATGTATGTATATATTTTTAACACCTAGAGTCATGTGTTCACACTCGTATGTTCGCTCGCATGTTCGCTCGCCATGCTTTGTACCCTTTTCATGTAAGCCCGGAAGGCAGTGCACGATCGGTATATCTGAGGTAGGTGTATGTATATAAAAACTCTTTTTAATAACGCCTACAGTCGATAAGTGTTCACTCGCCACACTTTATATTCCCCTCACATCAATCCACAAGGCAGTGCACGGGCAATATATCTGGCCTCAGTTTACCTGAATTAGGCATATGTAAATATTGTTAATATCAATAAAATTTTCAAATAAGAGAGAGTAAGCAATTGAAATCTAAGCACTATTTTTACTTGTTTGATTTAACTTGTTATTGAAAAGAAATGAAAATACCACTTTGACAAACTTTGATAATCAACTAAGGATCCATTTCATAATTACATTATGTTATCAATCGAAACAACTAGCCAAACTACAGTCTATCTGTTATGACAACTTAATTTTTGTTGAAAATTTTGACAAGTAAAAGGACTTAAATTTCTTGATAATAACCAAAACTTATAATTAACTTATGAGTGTCGATTTAAAAGTGAATCCTTCATTTGTAAATACTTTCAAAAACTTGCATTCATCCCATTGTAAATAAATCTTGCACTTTGTAGATATTTTCACTTTGCATTTGGATTTTGTGGGTAGTATCCGCTGAAAACCCTCACGAGACAACACTCGTCCTACTGGGGACACCCAAAGGTTTAACGGCTTGTTGCATACGCTCAATGCAATCGTGCTCCCTACGAAAACAGATTTATCTTATTTTTCCTTTATTCGAGGACGAATAAAAAGATAAGTGTGGGAGTATTTAATGTGCACATAAATGTGCATATATTTACATCCATGTTTTATATATTTTTATTAAATAAATGTCATGTTTGGGCATTTTAACATGTTTAAAACCAAAATTCAATTATTTTCAAATCATCATATATTCATCTTCATTTAGTGGCAAAATAGTCATTTTTGTGCATGTGTCAATTTGAGAATATTTACTTGGACATTTTTTATGATTTTTATAGGAAATTTTGATGCATATGGAAGAGGGTTTCATGATGATATATGCATGCACAAGGGAATACTAAGGAATGGAGAGGAAATAATTCAAGCTCATGATCATGGAGGACCCCACCCACTTACCTAAATCTACAATTAGAAGCTAAATGACAACTAAGTGGAGGTTAAAGCTTCATGCACTTTTAATGATGGATTAATTAGTGGCTAATGGTACTTGGTGGCCACACTTCCTAAAGGGCATTTTGGGAAGCACCCTAAAAATTGAATTAGGGTTTTATGTATGTATAAATAGCCCTCTTATGTACATGTAAATATCTTCTACTCTTTGAAATTAGTTAGGAAATCAAAATGTAAGTTGTAAGCTCTATGTTTCATGAACTAAAAATGGCTTCCTAGCCTTTTTCTCTTCTCTTTTCTACTTGTTTTTATTTACTTTTATGCTTATGCTTATTTCTATGCTCTTCTCTTTTCTTTGTTAGTAGATTAAATTTACATTCATGCAAGTAGTGTAGCTTTGTTTTTATGCAAGTAGTTAGTAGTTAATCTCTCTTTCTTTCTTTGCTTAGTTTTCATTTCTTTGCTTTTTAATGTTGAAATTTACAAGTGTTGATTTGATAACACAAATGAGTAGCTAAACCCCTTCAACTTAAGGGTAATGAAGCTCTCTAACTTAATGTAATTTCAACATTTTTATGATCTATGATCTCTTTTGGTTTGTGCTTCATGAAAGTGAATTTTGATGTAAGTTTATACAAGTGGGTTTGATAGCTTATGTTGCTTTTGCAAATGAGCTATTCTTATTCAACATAAACACATTTTACATCATCATTTGCTAATTGATTTATGATTTCGAAAAGAAAGTAAAAACAAAATTTGATGATTTATCTTACTAATTATAATAGTAAATAGATCATACTTAAAATAGCTTTTGCTTTGGCTTCATTTTCATGAGAATTTATAAGTGGTATAATTGTTGTATTATAGTTTGATGATTTAAGTTATGTTAATTAATAACATAAATAAATCATACTTATGATCAATGCAATAATTATTTCACTTAATATCATAACTAGAGATCATAAATTATTTGTTTGTTGATTTACAAAAATAGGAGATTGGATTTGCCTCTAAATTGTTCTCTAATCTCATAGTTTTTAATCTCATTTTCCTTCTAATTTTAGCATCATTTTGTTTACAAATTGTAGTTAACAATCTTCTCTCCACTTTGGTCTAATTTGATTGATTAGAAAATTCTAAAATCTAAGAAAATTCCCTACGGATCGACCTGTACTCGCCACGTACTAAAATTGTACGCCGTGCGCTTGCGGTTAAAATTAATTCAAAATTTATCGGCATTTTTCTAACTCAATAGAAAATTTGTCGTTAAACACCTGGAAAACCACTAGCTGGGAGTCACTAAAGATATGAAATCTCTTTACTCCCAATTCCTTCACGATATTGATTCCCGCTATTAATGCATTCTATTATGTTTCGTTGTTCGTCGCATAGAACTCAAGCTTCAGAGCATAACAAATCTGTCGGCCTTACAGAGTTATCAGAACTACTCGAACCTCAGAATCATGTTCATTGGATGCTGCGTCAACATACAACTTTCATTGTGAAAGTGAAACTAATTCTTCTTCCACTTCGTCATCCTACATGATCATTCAACAATGTAATCTACCAATGTCTATCCTTGAATCGTCTTCCTAGATAACAAATAATGTTATATTGATTCATCTTGATGTTAATCTCCCTGAAGTCTTAGGATGATGTAATACTTCTCTGAGTGGTTGATCAGTTAACACCTTTCTTGAATGAGCTTGGAAGTATGGTCTCGACTTCCTCAAGGCTATCAACAACTTCAGAATATCGTTTATTCACTCCATTGAATCACTTGATGTATAGTAGATCGGTCTTTAGATTTTACACTCCTCATGCAAAAATTCTATACTCAATGCATGAGTCGATACCGCTATGTAGATATGAGATCTCCTTCAATAGGTTAGGATAATATCGGTAGTTTCCCCAAATGCTCTATTAGATTCTGAGAAGCAGTTTCATATTCGCTCGACCATTGGAACTTTCCTTTTTCCTTCTTATGAACATCAAAGAACGATATACACTTGTTGGTCAACTTCGATATAAACTGACTCAAAGGGTCAACTTTTCCATTCAAGCTTTGCATTTCCCTCCTTGTTTACAGGGCAGTAACCAGCTTCAATATATTCTGGGTTATCTTCAATGCTTCTTGAGTTGAGTTCACAATGAACCCCAAAAACTCTCCTAATGTAACTCTAAAGGAACATTTGATGAATTCAATCTCATTCCATATTTCTAGAGTACATCGAAAATATCAAAATGATCACCTTCATGGTCTGTTATTCCTTGAGACTTCATAAGCATAACATCCACATATACCTCCATTGTCCGTTCGGTCTATTCTTTAAACTTATTTTTAATAAAAGGTTGGTAAGCAGATCTAGCATTCTTTAGACTAAACAACATCACTTTATAACAATATTGCCCCATATTTGTAATAAACCTCGTATGCTCTTGATTAGGGATGTACATCATAATCTGACTGTAGTTGGAGTACGCATTCATGAAGGAGAGTAGTTCATGTCTAGTTGTTCCATCCACTAATTGGTCTATCCGCAGCAACAAGAAGTAGTCCTTTAGGCATGCTTTGTTCAAATAGGAATAATCAATGTATGTCCCTCATTTCTCATTCGCCTTCTTGATCTACACTGGATTCAATAACCACTCCGGTAAAAACATCCTGGATAAAGCTGTTTATTTTAGATTATCCTCTTCTTCTTTCAACATTGGCTCCATGCCGCATCATCTCAGATAGCTTCGGTTCACATTTAGTGCATGAAACTTTAGGCGATATCCTGCACATATCGGAATGTTTCTAAGAGAGCACGTCTGTAGTCGTCCAAAGAAACCTACCAACTCCTTCCTTATCTTCAAGATGAGTTGAGGTCCGACTTTGAGAGCCTTTGGATGATTGGCACCGTCTATCGGGACCTTAATCATCAACTCCACTGGTTCCGCCCTTACCTCTTCTAACTCTTTTTGTGGGTCCATAGATTTATAGTACTTGCTATTGAACTCGAGTCTAGGCTTAGGCATTAATTTCTATCCATCGGTAGATTCGACGTAGGGATGCATCACTGCATCATTTCCTTTCTTTCATCGCCTTGCTTCTCTGAGCTCAAGACATAGCATTCTCGAATAGTGCTGGTCTCCTTGAATTGTCCATACTTCATTCTCTGTTGGAAACTTTATCATTAAGCACCATGTACCGAGTGCAACTCTAAATCAACAAGGGCCAACCAACCCAAGAAAGCATTCTATAGGGAAAAATCCACCTACCACCACAAAATTCTACAACCTCACCACCTTGCAGTCTCCGTCTTCTAGTATAATAGATAATCTGATGCAACCAATTAGATCTTTGACCTCTGGTAAATCCATGGATGAAGGGTTTACAAGGTTGTTGATCCTCCTCGTCAAGTTGCATCTTATCGAAAGTCTATTTGAATAAGATATTCACCGAGCTTCCACTATCAACAAGGACTCGGTGCATTGTAGCTAGCCTTATCAATGTTATAATCACCATTTGATCAAGCATTGGTGCCTCGACCCCATCAACATCCTAGTTATGAGAGGCTATATCATCATCAATCTTCTGTCATTGTCTAGCTATAGCTTCATCTTCTACCGCGTAACACATCTCTTGAGGTGTGTGCCTTAAAGAACTTCCATCTACTCTATATCATTCCAACTTCTTTCCATGGGATGTAGACCTTCAGAAATTATGTTAATAATCAATCCCCGTTTTTGCTATCTTGGCCCCTCTCCGCTTAGCCCAGCTATATTGCCTGGAGGCTACTATCTCCGAGATTGGTTATTCACTTGTCCACCCTCCTACGAGTCTCGAACATACTACTATAGTTTCTTTCTATGAATCTACTCTTTGACTAAATCACAAATATGTTCGAATTCATTCGTAATATGTCTATGGATTTCATGGATGGGATAATAATTGCCAAAGCACTCCTCCTCTTCAGTTGCCTCTCTTCGGGCAAGCTTTATATTTTTCTCTATACCTTGTGTTGCAAGGTAAACATTCTTAATGTAGTCACTTAGTTCTATGTAGTTTCCATCATGAGTGATCCTCGAATGCTTCTTGTTGTCTTGCTTTTTGCCACCAATGTTGTTGAAGTTCTTGCATCTGTTTCCACTTCCAAAATTATTATTACCGTTGTCATCTCCCTTCTTAACAACCACATTACTTTGTACTATGCTTCTTGGTCTTGCCCAACCACCAGTGACAATTCCTTCATCTAGTTATACCTCTTCTAACCATTGAAACTGGTTCTCCTTTCTATATAAATCTTTTAGAGAAGCTAGCTTTTTCATCCTAAGCCACTTCTCAAAGTCAGTTTGGATATGGACTCCTCATACCAAATCCATAAACACAATATCCTCTCTCGGGTTCTTTACCTTAGTCACTATAGTATTGAACCTTTTTATAAAATTCTTCAAAGTCTCTCCGAACCTCTGATGCAGATTGGCCAAGGACATCACATCCTTTACTGGCAGAACATAGACTCGAAATTATTCCATAAACTTCTTAGCTAATTCATCAATAGATGTTATAGACCAAGCTCAAGTCGATCGAACCACATCATGGCAAGTACCTCTACAAAGAAGGGAAAACATCCACATCTTACCGCATCACTAGCACGGGCATAATCCAAGCCATCCGTACTTCATCTGATGTTGAATAGGATCAGTCTATACGTTGTAACTCTACGTCATTGGAATAACAAACTACTTTAGATATAGAGCTGTTTTAATAGCATCAGTGAATGGGATCCGACTAGCCATAGACCTCCATCCCTAATCTTGCTGCTGCCGGTTCTACTGCAGTAGTCTCTTAATGGTCTCAATCAACAACTCATCATTGCCCAAAACTTGCCCTAAGCGATGTTCATCGTGCAGATTACTACATGTTTGTGTAGGAGAACAATCGCAGTTAGCACAACGAGAGCTAGGTCTCCCTGTCTCTGGGAAGTCCATTCGCTCAATTGTCCAGTGATGGCGGCATGGACTATGTTCTCTTCTTACTAGTTCAGTAACGTTCCCTTCACCACCAGCTTGAAGATAAGTAGATTATCCACCACCAACGTTAACTTCCTGTAACCCGGCTTCAGAATTAAAATATTCACTTGCTTTTGGGATCGATCACTATCGATCCTTCCTTATCGATAACGATCGATAGTTCAGCTATGACTATCGCTCCAAGTTTTAACCTTTGCTTATTTTTAGTCCTAACATCTCCCTTATGGAACTTCTTCTTGCCTTCTTTATGACACAACTCTAATGAAGAATAACTTTCTTCATCTAAATCTGAAGATAAGTAATCTTTTCTGCTCTTCCTACATCATTGAGCTAGTTGGGATAGTGAAGCAAACTGCTTCCTCATTTCTTCTATGATAGACATTTGAGTATCCATCATCATTTTATTCATCTCAATGATCATTCAATCCATCTCCACTTTAGTCATGACTTCTGGCATGCTCAAAATCTCTTCATGAGTTGGTTGATTTGTTTCATCTTCATGGTGAGAACCTTCATATTCTTCTCCAGTTATTGATTCGGATCCAACAGCCTTTTATGCAGTCATATCTGTCTTTTGATCTGAGTGGAGACTTTATCCAAGTCCTATTAGAAATTAGATCAGGTCTTGGGTTCAATTCTCAATGAAATCACCAAAAAATATTGGTCAAAAAGTTAGTCAACACCCTTAATCAAATAAATTCAAAATTAAACAGTATGAAATTGAAAGATAAGAGAGAAAAGACATGATTTTTAGAATGATTCTACCATATCTTATGCCTACATCCACTATTCAATATTATTGTTGATTTACATTTGCAAACACAATAATATTACAATGATTAATAGCTGCAAATTGCCGAGTTTTGAATTTGATAGTGCTTCTTTGCATAATCGAAAGAAGATCCTAAAAATTCCCTTTCTAGCTATTGTAGTTCTCCATTTATATACAAATTCGAGCCTAAAAATTATTAGTTTTGGTTTGAACAAGAAAATATCTCCAGATTCGAAGTTCTAGCAAGACGAACAAGCCAAATCACATGATTTCCATCAATCAACATTGTTCAGTTGCGATCAGTGTGGATTGGTACAGACCGATGCCTTGACTTTTCTTCTGCCTTGCTTTTTTTGTAGTTTTAGTCTTCAACTATGGAACTTAAACCTTAGAATAATAACCGTTTAGTGCTGATCGATATGGATTGACACCAACCCTTTGTCACATCATGATAGTTGTATTTCTTTTAAACATCTAGCATAGAGTTATATAAAGAATAGAGTGGATCCCACTTAGCATTACATAGACTGGTGCCGAATAATATTGTTCGATGCTGATAGATGTGAGTGTCTCCATACTTGGCCAAATTCTTACGATCTTCATTCTTGACATGTTCCAAACTTCTTGATCCATTCCTTCATCATGTTATAGTCTAGATCCATCAAAATGCCGCTTGGATAACACCTAACAATTATTCAGAACATAAGACCAAAAATAAATTTGAATTAACATAATTTATCTTAGAGTCAAAACCATATTAATATCTTACTAAGAATTTTACTAACATATCACAATAAAAAAAGGCAAAATTGCATTAACATTAAATTTCCTCTTATGCAAACTTGAAAGCTTCCCTTTTATGAATCAAAGCCTTAATAGTCAAGGCTGAACATGAACTCTCTTCATTGTTCTATGCCTTTGCCAATTTGGGCATCTTTCTCATTGAACACTTAAGCCAAATCATTCAGTTCCTAATGCTTAAAACTTTTATGCAATAACCACTAGAAACTATTTTATACTGATTGTAATAAAACATATGAACAAATTTAGTTATATTTGTATCATGGCCTATACCGAGTTGCATTAGTAGCATATAAATGCATAAATATATCCAAAATTTAATACTGACTTCAACTATGTGATTTTATTTATTTATAGTTCACTTGAATTTTGTTATTTCTCTTAATTTAGTAAAAATGGATTAAGCAATCACATTTGATTGCAAAATGCAGAATATAAATAATTAGATACGAAAATTTTAGATGGAAAAGCAACCTAATTGATACAACACAAATTCCTTTTCCATATTACCTCTAAATTCATATCCAAAATTAGACTATCTTGTTAATTATATAATTATACAAGTATTTAATTATGTAATTAAATATCTGGATATTTATATATGCATCTATATAGAAAATTCAAATTCACGTTTGTCTACAAATTATAAACAGCTTTAAATAAAAATTTAGGGTAGAAAACAAACCTGGTTAATAGAAAACAAGTTCTTTCTCCATGTTAATTCTAATTTTAATGCTTCAGTTGGGTATGTTCTTCGATCTGCTATCTATGAAGCAAAACGTAAGGTGAAAAAATCATAACATAATCCTTAGGAAACTAACTAAATGGAAATGAGAATGGATGTAACGTACGCATGTCCTTTTTTTGAACATGGTTTATTATTGCCAACAAATATCAATCTTGAGGATCAAATTCATGACCTTTAGTCTCGTAGTCGAAACAACCAACAAATTGAGCCAAACCTGTGGCATATACGTATGTCCTTTTTAAATCATTTGGAGTACTCAGGAAGAAAGAAATTCTAGAATATATTCTCAAGTCTAAAAAGATAATGTTAAAGTAATGCAAATCAATTAGACAGTATTCTACAATATTGCTATGAAAATCGAAAAATCACAAAAAACCAATACCCAATACTATTATCTCATTAATTGTAGAATATATACATGAGTACTATCATCTCATTAATAAAATGTAATACCCCATATTTTTGGTAACATTAATTAGGATATTTAATTAGCTAAATTAAATAAAATAATGTGTTGATTAGGGGATTGAGATTTTATTTTATTAAGAGGTAGCCGTGCCATTTAACCAATGGATTAAAATAAGAGTTAACTTGAAATAGAGGAGGGGTAAAATAGGAAGCATGCCATTCTTATACCCTAAACCCTTGGCCATGTATCCCATACACATTTATTTTCATTTTATAAAATTTTAAAACTTGAGGCCGGCCACCATTAACATGAGAAAGGTGAAGAAGAGTAAGAAAGCTAAGGAAGAAACTAATTCAAATCAAATCCATTCACATCTCAATCTCTTTAATCTCTAAAGCTAAGGTGAATAATGTTTACATCTCATAATTCTTTTGTTTTCGGGTTTAAGATGAAATTCTAAGTGTTTTGCATTGATTTGCCATGTTTTTGAATGATGGAATGATTATATATACTTGTTGATGATTTACAGTTGTTCATATAGATTTTATGACATGTTTTGGTATGAAAACCCTATTAAATGACATCCAAATGCCTTACGAATTTTTATATAGACCATAAATAATAATTCTGAGATGGGTTTCAATTTTCAGAATTTTCTGAATTTATGTGGAATTTATATAAATTTTTAGTAAAGAAAATGTTATTTTGGATTATAAATTATTTACGGTTAAATAATAATTGTTTTGGATCTAAAATTTATATATGTTGGAAAACATATTAAAAGGGATTTTCTAGAATTTTTGTAGAATTTTCCTAAGTGTTTTAATGGGTATATAAAATTATTTAAGGTATGGGACTTAAATGTTTTATATATTTATAAAAGAAGAAAGGCCTTTTGTAAATAAATTAAATTTGTTAATTCTGGAAAGTCTGCAGTACTTTTAGAAAAGAGAAACTTGCATCCAATCACAATTTGACAAACAAAGTAGGTTAGGTACAAAGAAATAGTTTAAAAGTACAAATAAACATGTTTTTCACTATTTCGATGCTTTCAGCACCAGGTTCCGCCTCCTTACCTTGACCTCCAACTCCATCAAAACCAATGCACATGGTATCAGGGAACTGGTACTAGTGAATTGGAAGAAGGCAAAATGTATTGGGTCAAAACCAAGAGGTTCCGAAGGGGTTGAAGCTTTACTTTAGTTTTAAAGGAAAATGCATCTGCTCGACTAAGATGCTTTCGACTTAGTTAGCTTTCGACTAGGTCAAATGGTTTTAAAGGAAATGGTTTCGATTAGGCTGCGCTTTTGTTTTAAAATGACTGCTTTCGACTAAGTTGAAACCTTTTGGCTGCAGCTTTTTACCTTTCGACCCAGATTGGTTTCGAAAGGGTTGTTTTGCTTTTTGAAATTTGGCCACTTCTCCAAAGCTTTCGAAGGGATGGTTTCGACACCATCATTTCTTTACTTAGGAATGATTTTGAAAGGAATGCTTTCGGCTTTAATGGGTTTCTGATCTTTTTGCTCTACTTGAAGGCATAATCCAAATGGTTTCGACCGAAATGATTTTCAGAGGTTTCAAAGGAGTAAATTTTTCAATGGTTTCGAAAGGTTTCTACATGTTTTAAATTAAACCCGAATCCTTTCGAAAGGTAGGTTTTGACACCTTTGAAAGGTTTTAATGAATAGTTTCGAAGGGGTGGTTCCTCAGGGTTTCGAAAGGGTTGAAAGGAAAGGTTTTTCCTATGTTTTCGAAAGGCAATATTTAAAGGTTTTAAAAGAAGGATGTCTAGAATTTTAAAGACTTTTAAAGGGAAGGTTTTTATGCTTTCGAAAGGAAGAATTTGAATGGTTTCGAAAGGAAAGATTTGGCCATTTGGCCTAGGTTAAGTAAAGGGTTTTACTGGGTTTCGAAAGGGTTACTTTCAAGGGTTTCGAAGGGGTTGTTTAAGGGTTTTAAACAGAGGTTTCAAATGTATTAACTAGGTAATATATCCTAAGTTTTTTCAAGTTAAAAAAGGTTTTAACTTGTTTTGGTAGAATAGCTAATCCATATTAAAATTCATCAACATTATTTTGAGTAAAGAATATATAACATGGCAAAATAGCTTAGAGTAAAGCTAGGAAAATATTTTCCTTGTATAAGTTTGATTTAAAAGATTAAATCATTTTGAAAAGATTTTCAAGGAAAAAGATGAAGGGTAATTAACCCCAAGAAAATGATTCGGACATATAGTCCATGTTGTTTCGGACAGTTAGTCCAGTTTGCGAGTAGTCAGCCCAGTTTTCGGACAGATGGTCCATTTATTATTTATGGACAGATAGTCCACTAGTTACTTGATTATAGCTTAACGGACATAGCTATTATTATCATTATTATATTTGTTTGATTAACCAGTTTGGTTGTAGGAAACGATTTGCAAAAAAATATGTTTTAAAGAGGATATTTGTAAGGGGAACCCGTTCCGCTAAGCGGCGTCTCACTTAATATCAGTAAACCGAGATGTAAGTATTATTCATACCAGACTTTATGTCTGACTCGAAGTTTTTGTTTCCACTTAAACTCTTGGGTGCTTAAAATTGAGTTGAGTAGGCTAAGGGTTGAGGTTATCAGGTTTTAGTCATTTTGGCAAATAAAGCTTCCAAAGACGAGCAGGTGGCTGACGAATAGCTATTTAGGAGTTACAGTTTATTTTGCTTTGATTGTACTATGTATATTAAGTCAGATATGACTATATTGACTTTGATCAACCAAGGGGCATCATCATATGTCGCTCTTGGCATATTTTTGTAATGATTATAATTAATCTTTACTTGAGAAATGATATGGGATTATGTAACTTGGATATGATTTTTTTTCAAATGTAATCAGTAAAATGTTGTTTTTGGAAATCTGTGATTTTTTTCATATTCAAGTGCTTCTGATATTATGGATACCAATAGCATTACCGTATTTTGTCACTAGAAGTAAATACTATGGATGACTGCAGTGTTTGTGCCAAAATTGGCCACAAACCCCGAATGTCGTGAAAGCACCAGTGTATGAACATAAATCAACAAATATTCAAACACAAATCTCAAATCTAAGCCAACAGAATATCACAATTCAGAAATAATGAACAGAAACACGAGATTTATAGTGGTTCGGCTATCTCCGGCCTACGTCCACTTCAAAGGTTTATCTTTTTATTGATTATCCTTGCTGATTACAGGTGATTACAGGGATTACAATGAAGAAATTCGAGTAATACAGCGATGATGAAGTGTAGAATTGAATCCGGTAGAGTCTGGGCGCTTCAGAATCAAGATCCCTCCTTTCTGGATGACCTGGGGCTTTATTTATAGGTGTAGGAAGCTGATATTTCGCCTATATTCCGAGAGACCTCTTCTGGCACGTGAGGGGGCCCACATGCCCGGCCTCAGGAAATTGGGGCCCATTCCGAGATCGATTCGTACTCCGTTCGAATCGATCAAGAACTCATCTGATGGAGCTGAAATTTGGTGAGAACGCTCATCAACATGTATGTAAGCTCCTGTGAAAATTTCATTGCATTTGGACTTGCAAATCTCAAGTTATGATCGATTCAAGATGATGATCTTCGTCAGGCTGCTTCGTTCGAATCGATCCATTCGCATCGATTGCTTTGAATCGATGGTGTCGCATGTGATCAGGTTGACGTGGCGCACGCTCTTCACACCGATCCGTCTTTTTTGCCAAGTTGATCGAGTCGCTCCGAAGATTTCGCCGCGTTCGCATCCAAGATTATCGTGTCGACCCAGGTCTTTCTGACTCAATGGATTCGAACACATCAATGCACGTGGATTCGAATGAAGGCCTTCTTCGTATCGATCAGAATGAGCTCTAGTTGATCGATGCGAAGTTGACGTAGCAGGATGGATTCGAACATATTGTTGTCCCTGGATTCGAAGAGCGGTTGTCTGATGGATTCGAACTATTGCTCACCGATGGGTGCGAATTAGATGGAGTCGAACTGAGGCATGAGGATGGGTACGAAGTTGCCACCGCTCTGATTGATGCGTGGACGATGGATACGAACAAAGCTACATGGTGGATTCGAACAACATCTTTCACTAACTTGCATCGATCATAGTTCGAGCGTACGAATTCGGATTGACTTGAAACTTGGAACCTTGGTTTTCATGACTTTGCTTGATGTGTCTTATCAATTGTAGCTCGATCTGGACTCGAACAAAATTCATCGATATCCATAGTGAACCTGCAACGTATAATCGATATTTGTGACTAGTAATCATTGATTTTCAGTTAATTTTTGAGTATCTCAGCTTTGTCAAAAGGTGGGATAACACTTTGCCCCCCAAAACATGCCTTTTGGTAAAAGGTGTGTTTTGATCAGTCTCAAATTGAATGCAGTGAGTTCATGTTTTATTCAGAGCTTATATTATTTTCAATCAAGTCCATGGCTGTTCGAAGCCAAATCGTTATCAATTTCTTCCAATGGAAGTTTGGAATGAATTTCCATAGTCTCTCCGGAATATCAATGGTTACTCCGGACCCTTGCCAAGCCCATTCCAGACTTAGCGATTGAATAAAAAGATCCTATCACACTCTGGCGTTGCTTTCTATCCCTTGCACTCTGGCCCTAGCTAGGGCGTATAGCGATGTCTTGGTCGTTCTGGACCGATCGTAGCCTCTCCGGGCTCCTGCTGGATCCCATCCTGTCACTCTCCGGTGAAGGGGAAACATCGTTAAGTGAGTCAATCCTGTTGCTCTCCGGCGAAGCGACTCACTTCTTGCACTCCGGTTCTGTGTATCTGAACATTAAGCGATGTCATGGCCTAAATCGTGGGCCGATCATAGCATCTCCGGGGCTCTTATCGAATCCTAATCCAATCACTCTCCGGTGAATGGGAAACGACGTTAAGTGAGTCGATCCTGTCGCTCTCCGGCGAAGCAACCCACTTCTTGCACTCCGGACCCCGTCTCTCCGGGTAGGGTCATAAAGCGATCATTTTTATATTGGTATTTAATACTCATCCTTTAACTCTCCGGTCAAAGGTTTATTTCAAGAAATTCAAGTTTATTTATTAAATTCAGGTCCTAGACGTTCAATCTCAAACATCAGGAAAAAAACTAAACATTGCCTCTCCGGGCAGATCGGTCTATCTCCATCTCAGAGCGTGCCTAGGGATCTCTCTGGTTCCCGTACATGAGTAAGTGGAGTAGCCGTTTATTCTGAAAACAAATCTAATGAAATTATTTGACCGTAGTCCAAATCCTGAACTTGGCCCTTGCCATCTTAATCAGTTGATGACGAGTTGTGATCCCGATCCAGTATCGTTTCTGTTAGGTGGAGGTGGTAGTTGTTCAGGCCTTACCGCCGCTGCCCGTTCTCTGACATATTGTGGCAATCTACCACTCCTGGCATGTTCTTCCACCTCATCCTTTAGGTGGCGGCATTCGTCGGTTGTGTGCCCATCCAGATCATGGAATAGGCAATATTTTCCGGTTCTATGCTCCCGCTCTGTGGGATCTCTCCTGGGTGGTTTTCGATAGGGGAGTTGCCCCCGAGTTTCAGTGTAAATTCGTTCCAGGCTTGCCGCCAAATCTGTGTATTGCCTGAATCTTGGCTCTCGGAATTTCTTTCGTTTATCGGGACCATCATGTGCGTCATCCTGCTTTCTCTTTCCTTTGTCCACCCTGGGCTGTTCCCTGGTGGTTCCTTCGCCTTGTACAGCGTTTATTTCCTGCCTCTCGGCTTGTGATTCCTCTAATCGAATGAATCTTTCAGCTTCATGGTAAAACTCTCTAAGATCTTGCGGTGGGTCTCTTGCCAAAGAATCTTTGAATTCGGTGCCTTCCCCAACTCCTGCCACTGCTGCCATCAAAATCATCGATGGATCCGGGCGATCTACGGAAGCCACCGTTGCATTAAATTATAGCAGAAAATCTTTTATGGACTCTCCGGTCCTTTGTTTTACTGATGCCAAAGTCATCACACACTTGGGTCGCGTCACGTGGACCCTAAACTGTCTCATTAAGCAATCTACAAGCTCGCCCCATGTTCTGATCGATCCGGTTTCTAATTGCCTGAACCAAAGTGCAACCAAATCTGACAAGTATAGAGGGAAGCATCGAGCCATCACTTCCTCGGATGCCCCCAACACTTCCATGTGCCTAATGTATCGAGTAATATGCGTTGTTGGGTCTGACTTCCCGTCGTAAGGATCCAGCATAGGCAATTTGAACTTTGGAGGGTTCCTTGCATTCCTGATATTCGGGGTGAACGGACTCTGACTGACTTCCTCTAGTCCTCCATTGGACAATTCTCCTCTCATCAGTCGTCGGACTAATCCAGCCATCTTTTCATCTCCATCCTGGGGTTGCCCTCTTGGTCTTGAAGGGTATTCTGGTACGTACTCTTCGTGTGGTTAGCATCAGCGTTGGCTCCAGCTTGTTGAGCACCATCTGTAGGCCTTCCAGCATCAGATCCTGAGGGTATGCCCCCAAGTCCTTGTTGATTGCCTTCTGGATCTGCATTCAGACCTTGAACCTGACCTTCATTGGTTTCCATAATACCGACTCCTAGTCCCGCACTTGCAGCTGCTGTGGTTGGTCCAACGTTTTGCACATTTGCTGCCCTCATCTGCTCGAAGAAATTCTACAGCATCTCTTGCTGAGTCTTCATCATCCTCTCTTGCAATGAATTTGCTATAGCTTCCATTTCATCTCTGGTGATGTAAATCGAAGCTTGTCCTTCTCCAGCACCAGAGGATGCCTCTTGACTTCCTCCCTGTTGGCTTCTCTCAGCTCTTTGTCTTGTTTGTCGAGTCATTGTCGAGTCAATCTGAATCCTTCAAACTTTCAAATCTAAACTTTGAATCTGGTGTAGCAGGTGCTAGTTCCTCTCAGTGAAAGCACCAAAGTGTTTGTGCCAAAATTGGCCACAAACCCCGAATGTCGTGAAAGCACCGGTGTATGAACACAAATCAGCAAATATTCAAACAAAAATCTCAAATCTAAGCCAACAGAATATCACAATTCAGAAATAATGAACAGAAACACGAGATTTATAGTGGTTCGGCTATCTCCGGCCTACGTCCACTTCAAAGGTTTATCTTTTTATTAATTATCCTTGCTGATTACAGGTGATTACAGGGATTACAATGAAGAAATTCGAGTAATACAGCGATGATGAAGTGTAGAATTGAATCCGGTAGAGTCTGGGCGCTTCAGAATCAAGATCCCTCCTTTCTGGATGACCTGGGGCTCTATTTATAGGTGTAGGAAGCTGATATTTCGCCTATATTCCAGGAGACTGCTTCTGGCACGTGAGGGGGCCCACATGCCCGGCCTTAGGAAATTGGGGTCCGTTCCGGGATCGATTCGTACTCCGTTCGAATCGATTAAGAACTCATCTGATAGAGCTGAAATTTGGTGAGAACACTCATCAACATGTATGTAAGCTCCTGTGAAAATTTCATTGTATTTGGACTTGCAGATCTCAAGTTATGATCGATTCAAGATGATGATCTTCGTCAGGCTGCTTCATTCGAATCGATCCATTCGCATCGATTGCTTCGAATCGATGGTGTCGCATGTGATCAGGTTGACATGGCGCGCGCTCTTCGTACCGATCCGTCTTTTTTGCCAAGTTGATCGAGTCGCTCCGGAGATTTCGCCGCGTTCGCATCCAAGATTATCGTGTCGACCCAGGTCTTTCTGACTCGATGGATTCGAACACATCAACGCATGTGGATTCGAATGAAGGCCTTCTTCGTATCGATCAGATTGAGCTCCAGTTGATCGATGCGAAGTTGACCTAGTAGGATGGATTCGAACATATTGTTGTCCCTGGATTCGAAGAGCGGTTGTCTGATGGATTCGAACTATTGCTCGCCGATGGGTGCGAATTAGATGGAGTTGAACTGAGGCATGAGGATGGGTACGAAGTTTCCACCGCTCTGATTGATGCGTGGCCAATGGATATGAACAAAGCTGCATGGTGGATTCAAACAACATCTTTCACTAACTTGCATCGATCATAGTTCGAGCGTACGAACTTGGATTGACTTGAAACTTGGAACCTTGGTTTTCATGACTTTGCTTGATGTGTCTTATCAATTGTAGCTCGATCCGGACTCGGACAAAATTCATCGATATCCATAGTGAACCTGCAACGTATAATCGATATTTGTGACTAGTAATCATTGATTTTCAGTTAATTTTTGAGTATCTCAGCTTTGTCAAAAGGTGGGATAACATGCAGCATCTGTAGCGCTTAGCTTTTGGCCTCTAGATACGGGATGTTATATACAATACCATATACTTTCAAAAACAACCTTGCATCAATGGGCTTATGTTTGATACATACAAACTTATCAATCAATAATAAGATGTTATGACATCAAACACATACAGCTGTACTGTATAATAAAGCAAAGGAGTATGGCTCACTCATGTGGCTTTAATTTACATATTACACAAACTTTTACAAATATTTGAACTTAGAGTTCATGTGTAATGAGTGATCAAGTCAAACTATTAATGATAGTAAATTTTACTGAACACCAAACATAACTAAAGGATAAAGATGAATCAAAATGCAGCGTTACTTTAATTAAAAATAAAACATCGGCCCCAATAGACCTCGATATTAAAACTATTCTAGTTGTCTCCTAGCAGTATAAGCACCTTTATTGTTTTCAAGATCCTTAAGAGGATGAAGATGAAGGTGGAAATCATGCTCAGTTGAAGTTTTCTTCTAAACGGGTGTTAGATCTCAATTTTGATTTTCGATTCGGAGCATGTTTATGCCCATATTTTTACAGTGAAAACACTATATGGGTTCAAATTTGAGACATCATAACTTTCTCATAGCTTGTTCAAATTCAGTGATTATTTTTCCATTTTCAAGTATGAGTGTTAAACGTTATGCATACCAAATTTCAGGTCATTTCGATCTATGCAGCTTATAGAAATATGCTGCCGAACTTTGATTCGAAGCATGTTTTTGCCTAGATTTTTACAGTGAAGGTTCAATGGTCTGGTTTCCCAAGTACAATCGTTGGGTCCTTGTAGAATTGACAAACAAGATTAAAATTAGGGACTGAAATAAACAACTGAATTCGCTATGCATTGAAAAAAGGGCTAACTAGTTTCAGTTAACAGAGATTTGGACTACGAATGAGAAATATGGCTAAAAAATGATGTGCATCATATCTTGAACTTACCAAATAGGTCATGCTAATATTTTTAAATAAAACATACAACAATCAAATCATATTAATCCATATTAACTATTAATCCATAGATTGATAGTGTATGATTTGTAAATTTCAGTAAGAAGATATAATTTCCAAATCAGATTGATCTATTTATAGAAAATATTTTACATATCACATTTTGAACTCTTAAGATAATTCATTTTCATGAAAATACCTACCTTATTATATCACAAAAAAAATTCAATATTCTATGATAAGTGAGACTTTTATCTAATATAACTGTAGGAGTGTAGATGGAAAAAAGTAAAGAAATATTTGATATATTGCCAAGAAGTAATTTTTCTCATGCACAGTTCGAGTTAATAAATAATAAATTAAGTAGAATTGTAACAACCCGGGTTTTTCCTACACGAAAAACCGGACCATTTGAGTTAAGAAGAAGAGGTAGAAGAAGAAGAATAGAAAACAACAGCAGAATCTCACATACGCAGCGGAATAAACTATAATAGGTAATAACAGATCTTTACACAAAAAGAAATCTATATCTGTTTATATATACATCATCCCAATACATCATCAGAGTACATCACATCAATATCATACAACTGAATACACAGCGGAAAAATAATAGCAAGTACGAGAGTACGTATCGTCATCCAGCTCGTCTCCTGAGCTCCACATCATCATATCCTGTAACCTATAATACTCGGTCTGACCCGAGCATCATATAAACAATACCCGAGTCAGTCTGGAAAACCAGCGTGAGAAAATCACACTCAAATTGATTATTAAAGTTTCAAAATCCTTTGAAAACAAAAGCATCTCGTAAGACCACGCCACAAATAAACATGTCGGGTTTTTACCTTACGATAGCTAAAACACTTTTTATCAAATTCCTCTGATATTATAATAGTGTCTATATACACATACTTATTAAAATAGCTGAAATTGTTACATTATTAAATTCCAGCATACTAGCCACAAAAGTGGGTAATACAAACAAATACCGTACAAGGCACGTAGGAAAAATGGATTTCCAACGAATGACTAGGCACTAGGGTACCACCTATCACAGTACGTGGCCTAGATCACCGTACCGAGGAGTACGCCCGCTCCCCTGCAACACAAGGCCGGAACCATCCCTTACTGGATGATCCCGAATAAAATCACCCCACGGTTGGGATCAGCAACCGCACCACTAAGCCGAAATAAAAAGGGACATCTAGACAGGGATGACCTTACCCTCCAGTGGGAGCTACCCACGAAGCCTTGCTGCATAACCCCTGATTTTCAGTCATTCCCGGTTGATGAGGTTCGAGGCTAAACGATACCTTTTAGAGAACATATCCCTTAGAATGCCCATCGTCCGCTGACGATGTTTCGCAAGCATTCGTCCATACAAGTCCGTCCTGGGTTTGAACGGAACCGAAGGCACTATTCCTACTACATCCATTTTGGAAATATCCTCAGGATTAGTAGCGACTAGCCCTTGCTCTTCACAGCTCCATCTTCGACTCCGAAGTCGTTACACGAAACGTACAAACCGGATCGAAGTGGTATTCGAGTCTCCAGACCTAGAATCCCGGTATACGGAAACTCGATCCCGGTCTCTTCGAAACGATCAGCGCATTGGCCAATATTGATAGTCGGTTATTTAACTATCAATTCACATCCATAGCAACCATCACACAATAAATAATTTCCCACATTATTTATTTACCCAAATATCTTTCCAAGATATAATTCCAAATTTTCAAACTCCTTTGAAAACAATTTCAAAACAGTTTCCGCTTACGGAAAACATTTCCCAAATAATTATTTCCACTGAATCACCAAGTACAAAATACTTTTAAATTTAAAATAATTTAAAAACACTTTATTTTAAATATATCTTATAACATTGAAATTTAAACTACTTTAATACTTTATTAAAAATATATACTTTAAAATAAACCACTTTATAAATATAAACTAAATTTCTCCCTTTAAAACATAATAGCAAATCACTTTT
The DNA here is from genome assembly GCA_030737815.1 of Allium fistulosum. Classification (NCBI taxonomy): domain Eukaryota; kingdom Viridiplantae; phylum Streptophyta; class Magnoliopsida; order Asparagales; family Amaryllidaceae; genus Allium; species Allium fistulosum. The sequence continues at coordinate 1,038,574,944 of CM060902.1, read as the reverse complement.
ATATAATTACTACAATAATATATTTTTGAAAATACTTACTTTAAAAAGTTAACATTTAAAAAAAATCAATTTTCTAAAACATGCTTTTTAAAACATATTAAAACTTTTAACTTATATTTAAAACTACCTTGAAAACGTACTTGGCTATCCAGAGAAATACACTTCTCATTTCCATCCTTTAAAAATAAATCAACATTCATTTTAAACCAATTCATATCCCTTTATAAATTCCCACCTTGAATTTATATTTTCTAATATCCACTGATATTTTATTTTACTTTATAAACCCAGTTTATAAATTTCAAAATCTCATTTCTCTTTTAAAATTCCAATTTTAAACAACTAAATCAATTTCCAATTTTTTTCCAATTTACTTTACTTTACTTTGAAATAAATTTCCTTTACTACTTCATTTATTTCAAAATACATTAACTTTTAGATTTATTCCTTTATTTGAGTTAAAACCCTTTTTAACTGAAAATACCAATTTTAACTTCCAAAATTCCTTCTTTAGCCTTTAATTAAATTTAATCCTTACATTCAAAATAAATCCTTTATTCTTTAAATTTAATATCACTTTAGTTTAAAGTTAATATTTCCCTTGTTATTTCGAAATTCCCTTATTCCAATTCACTTGAATTATTTACTTAAATTTTACTCTTTTATTTCTTTCAAAATCTAATTCAATATATTTTGATAACTCCTTTTATTGAAATATTCAATCCAACCATATCATCAATATTTCAATCATCAATAAAATCATCACAGGATATCAATATTCATATCACAGAATATTTAAACAAAAATTAAATATTTTGAGGAATCCAGTTGGATCCCTCCAACCTGTTTCCCTGCATCCACAGACGTTAGCACAATACCAATTCCACTTCAAGGTGGAATATCGCGGTATATGGGTTTTATATAAAATATCCGCTATTATGCGGCGCATAGGGTCTCATCCGCTATATAAATGCGGGAATATCAACAACTCAAATATATACATATGCCAATATGTATATATTGCTATATACTACTATATATATAATATAGCATATTCAATCAATGCAATCATCCAATCAATTATTTAAATTTAACCATTTAAATTTAAAATAAAATTCAACTGAGTGAGATTAACTCACCTTTGCTTCTATTTTTAGTTCGCAACCCACTTCCAATCCGGTTTGCTTCTATCAGATCTTAACCTTGAATAAATGTCATATGATTATTAATATTTGAAATAACTCGAACTAATTATTGTTAGATAAATTTAATTTAACCCAATAATTTGGTTTCGAACTGTAAATTATATTTTTAACTAATTTCCATTTTGAAATACATATACATATATACTAAAATAAATCACGGATAAAACTGATGTTTACATAACTTTACACCTAAAAATTCCTATATATCGCGGTATGTGGGTTGTTTATACATCTTACTATAAAATATACTTTCCTTTCTATCTGTCTTATATTCATGTGTAAAAATTTAAATAAAATAAACTGGAAATTCCTTTCTGTAAAAATAAGTTCTCTATTAAACTATTCTAATTCAATATAAATTATTTAAACTAAAATAAAATCAAAATACCTTTATAATATATATATAGACTGCATTAAAAATCTTTACTAAGATTGAAATTTTTATTTTCTGTTTACATATTAAAACTGAAACTGTATAACAATATAACTATTATATATTTTTCAACATTAACAAATTTTATCTTCAAAAGCTTACTTATCCTCATATATGCATAAATTTAAATTAATTTAAATCAAAAGAATAGATCAGTAATTACCCCACAGCTACTGGAACCTTAGCCATCACGACTTGCCGAGCCCATCTCCAGTTGCCTCCGCGAAGACGAGCCACCACCAGTCACTGAAATTGACTTCGACACCGACACTGCCATCGCTGACCAAACACCTTCCCCCGACCATCAACGCATACGTACGCGAGCTTGATGATCGAACTCCGATGCTGAAGTCGCAAAGGCCTCATCTTCCTTTCGCTTCGCATCTCTCCAAACCCTAGCCGTCATCACGCGACTCGCTCCTACCGCCTTCAATCGAGCACTGCAAGACTATCACCATCTCGAAATTGGATCTCGCGACTTCGCCCGTTCACTTACATGCCGCGCCACCACAACTAGCGGAGTTGCCTACCCTCCTTTACAGAACGAATCGAAGACATCGCGCAGCCTCGAGCGCGATTCCCACTTGATGCCGTCGTACTAAGCGAACTCGAATACTTCAAACTCGGAAGAGGGAGGACTCGGCTTCGATAATACCATGGTGCGAGATTTAACAGAGAAGAGAGGCCCCATTTTTTTCGTTCGAACTGAAAGAAAAGGAAATTGGAGATCGCGATTTCAAAAGAACGAAAGTGGAAATGCTCGGCTGAAAAGTTTTAAAGGAGAAGGAGACGCGTGTTTACCCAGTTGAACACGTGTTTAAATTAGGCAATCTACAGTGACTTTCGAAATGAAAGGAGAAGATCTGATGTGAATTTCTTTTTAACTGGTCAATATAACTTATTATTTATATTTGAATTTCAATTAAATTTTCAGCGCGTTTATCTATCGTTCGCTCAAACCATAACTCCAAATGTTACAAAAATTGAAATCCGATAATAATACAATATTACGGACCCAATGGAACTGGTTTCGCTGAATTCCGAGACTGTGCCTCGGACGGCTATTTTTAAACTCAATTTCAACGATATATTTTTAAAACTGAACAAAACTCTTTAAAATTCCATTTTAAAAGTTCTATCATCTTCAGTATTAACAATATAAATTTTCTGAACCTTTGAACTATTTTTAACAGGCTTAAAATCAAGATTCAATATTTTACCCAATCCCGATAATTAAATTTAATAATTAATTATCCAAATAAATACTGTATATTTGAAATTAAAGTTAAAATTTAACCTTCGGATATTTAAAATAAATTAAATATTCACATTTCAAATATACAAAAATTCCGGGTCGTCACATTCCTCCCCCCTTAAAAGAATTTCGTCCTCGAAATTACCAGTTAAGAGAAATGATTCGATACCCGTTCTTTTTCCCAATCCAAATAGTTTTAACAACTTTCCATAACAATTCTTTTATTAATGATACACTAATCATCCTTTAACTTCCCAAACTTATTCATAAGTTCAATCCATACCACCTACTTATCCATTCAAATTTAAATTTGAATTCAATTTTGAATTATCAAAATTTTCTCAAAATTTTTCTAACTCCCTAAATTTCCGAAAAATTTCGCCAGCATCTCCTTTGCGCGGCTAGCTCGGTACTACTACAAAATGGCTCTACGGCCTCCCAATCTCAAAAAGAAAACAAAAAGCCAAGTGGCTGGATCAAAAACCCAATCAAATTTCATATAGAAATTCAAATACATACCTTTTTGTCGGGCCATTAAATTTTATCTTCTAAAATCAAAAATCCCAATTATCCATTGCTTTTATACACCTGTATATCCTACTAAGCAATAATATTCAATCACAATCCCAAAGTCATTTTATCGACTTCTTTACAAATTTTCAATATTTGCTTTATTTAAGCCCGTACGATGCACATATATCATCCGTACACAATATCACATTTGATCGCTCAATCGATCACACAATTTCACTTCCGAACTAGTATCGTCCACCCGACTTCCTAGTGCGGACTCAGATCTGGTTTCTTGATCAGAAACCGTTATTCTCCTTGCATAGCCACAAACTATGATAGAGAATATCCAGAATCAATCAACAATCCATATCCAGGTTCGCCGTCGAAAATCGACTGAAAAATCCTAATTCGGATCGATGAAACTATCTCGAAATTCTGTGTTCGACATCTGGACCAAATAGCTATGCGAATAAAATAATATACGTACACCTTACGTAATTAGCCCAATTGATTATCCATTTTATCAATTTCCTTTTTATTCACATTCATTTTGATTGTTATCCACTTATTCACAACTATCCCATTTCACAACTTCCAATTTAACCCTTCATGCAATTATCCACTTAGAATAATTTCCTCGATACCCACTTCACTTAAAGAATTTCATTTTTCCAATCCTTAAGTTTAATATAAATATTTATACACTTCTTACATTAATTTTCACTTCATTATTGAAGTTTATATCCATTTCTATTTACTTTTGTCTTTACAATTCCATTTGATTTCAATTTGGCTTCCACTCGAATATTTAATTAGTTGCACTTACTAATTAATTTAAATTTCGATTAACTATTTATTCGCAAACTTCACTTCTTTAGTTCCTTCGATTTCACTTCACCTTACATTCACATTTGAATTAGATTTCAATATCTAGTTTCAATTTCATTTGCTTAGCAAATTTAAATCATTTATCGTTAATGAAAATTTCCAAAAATTTCAAAAATTTTCTAACTCCCAAAAGTTACGGAAAATTTTGGCAGAATCTCCTTTGTACAGAGGGACTTCTGCGATATCGCAGGATGCACAAATATATATATACATCGGCCTCAGGCCGGAAATCACGATATATATCAATATATGCAGTTCATATCTCCTATTTTGAATTTTTGCGTAAGCGTACCTTATTTTAGCATTTTTAAGCAAAGCGGTTATTTATTTTAGCATGTTGTGCCATCAGATTCAGCCAATCGGCTTCCCTGAACCTGTACTAACTCGATTTAAACAGGTAAGTGACAATATACAAGTTTATTAACATTTCACTTAATTACAATAGCTAACACTTGTATAACATAAGCAATATCCACTAAATACTTCCATAAGCAGGTTTATAAGGTTCCGACATAATTTTAATGCTTCCATTTAAATGGTTTACACTCCTTGCTTACATTCAATTCATTTTAATCCAAACGAACCCATATTTATTTCAATTGATTCAAAAATCAATTTTATTGCTTCAATTAACTTATAGAGTTTTAAACAATCTCATTTGCGTCAACGACGACCAGCTTTATGCAAATCCAATGATGTTCACATAATAGAATATCCATTCAAGTTTATAATTAATTCAAATTGATACCGACTCAATTTATACCTTATTCTCTCCCTTCCAAATTTATTTCGCATTTCACATTCAGTTTGTTAGTCTTCCGACTTAATTTGCATTTGATAATTTCTATTTTATCCAAGTTCATTGATTTAATTTTTCTCCACTTACGTGGATTTTATTCACAAATTCAAACCATCTCTATGATAACCCAACTTTAGTTTATTGGACTACACTTCCACTTATATTCCATTTACTAACATTTCCAAGTTACATTTAATTATAACTCGAGTTCATTTCCAATATTATTATTAACCCACAATTCAACTTTCATTTAGCCAAATTCGAATTTCATTTCCATATTCCATTCACTAATTTATTCAATTTAGTTTATTTCCCAATTTCAATCCAATATTTGATTCTCATATCACAAATCACCTTAACTATTTTCCTGGAGTTCTATCCATTTAAATAATTCAGGTTCTGGATTTCATTCATTTTTCCCAAAATACAAACAAATATTATTTGGCTTATTTATTTTACTTCCAATTTTATTAGTCACAAACTTATTTACATTTTACTTTAACTTGGAATTTCACATTTTATTTAGCCAATATATTTTTATTATTCCATAAACAACTTTAAATAAGATTCCGGAGTTTTAAACAATTTTCAAAATTTCAAAAATCATTTTTGAAATCAACTATACCCAAAACCCTTTCCAATTTCAACACCGTTCAGTTTTGCAAACAAACACCAGCCCAAAACATCCAGGTAGCAATTTCTCTTTTGGAAACTCGAAAATGAACATCGATGATGCTGCAGTCATCACCGAAATTATTTTCCAGCGACCGAAAGAGAATTTAATGCTTTTATCTCTTTTAAAAACATTTCAAATATTTTTAAATCCCCAAACCCCACCAAAACTTTTGAAAACTGCTTTCAACTTCCAAAGGGTCTAAACCTTTCTCAAAATTCCAAATTTGAAATCCATTCCGATTTATTTCCAAATATTTCTCTGGAATCCTATTTCCAATTTTAAATCACATTTGTATATGAAGTTTTATTACAACTTATAAATTACATTTATAATTTATATTCTCAAATTCCATTTGTTATATAAATTTTTTTTTTTAACTTTGGTTATAAGTTTTGAATTTCTTATTCAATTTCCTCCTAATGATAATAATTTATTATCATCATCTAACAACCAAACATCCAAATATAACTATAATAATTTATAAAAATTATTTCTTTCATATACAAAAATAATTTGGGTAAAATTATTTCATTTACCCCATTTCAAAACAATATTGTGTCGGTTTATCTTGTTTAAGAGTTTAGAAACCCCTATCGATAATGTGACGTCCCACACATCGACCAGAATCCATAAACACTCAACCGATAAGTCAACACCATATAAAACCATTTTATATTCACTAACAAATACGCGCTCATATCTATTAATACTCTCAAAATTCCCACCAGAGCCAAGGTTATCGCTAGCCTAAGCTCTGATACCACTGTAACGTCCTAGGCTTTTCAACCTTCAGCAACGGTTCACGACCGGTAGGCTTTTCAACCATCCCAGCCCCGCTGTGGCTTACAGTGATACCTCGGGTTTGCTTTTACGGCCACCCTCTCGAGTCGCAACCAACCCCAAAAGGCCTTATACTACCCCCGGGGACATGTAGGGGTAAGAGTCTCCCGTTCGCCACCTAACGCAAAGCGAGAACCCCCTATCACGCTGTACTATAGCAAACCCGATCCCGGTCTCTTCGAAACGATCAGCGCATTGGCCAATATTGATAGTCGGTTATTTAACTATCAATTCACATCCATAGCAACCATCACACAATAAATAATTTCCCACATTATTTATTTACCCAAATATCTTTCCAAGATATAATTCCAAATTTTCAAACTCCTTTGAAAACAATTTCAAAACAGTTTCCGCTTACGGAAAACATTTCCCAAATAATTATTTCCACTGAATCACCAAGTACAAAATACTTTTAAATTTAAAATAATTTAAAAACACTTTATTTTAAATATATCTTATAACATTGAAATTTAAACTACTTTAATACTTTATTAAAAATATATACTTTAAAATAAACCACTTTATAAATATAAACTAAATTTCTCCCTTTAAAACATAATAGCAAATCACTTTTATATAATTACTACAATAATATATTTTTGAAAATACTTACTTTAAAAAGTTAACATTTAAAAAAAATCAATTTTCTAAAACATGCTTTTTAAAACATATTAAAACTTTTAACTTATATTTAAAACTACCTTGAAAACGTACTTGGCTATCCAGAGAAATACACTTCTCATTTCCATCCTTTAAAAATAAATCAACATTCATTTTAAACCAATTCATATCCCTTTATAAATTCCCACCTTGAATTTATATTTTCTAATATCCACTGATATTTTATTTTACTTTATAAACCCAGTTTATAAATTTCAAAATCTCATTTCTCTTTTAAAATTCCAATTTTAAACAACTAAATCAATTTCCAATTTTTTTCCAATTTACTTTACTTTACTTTGAAATAAATTTCCTTTACTACTTCATTTATTTCAAAATACATTAACTTTTAGATTTATTCCTTTATTTGAGTTAAAACCCTTTTTAACTGAAAATACCAATTTTAACTTCCAAAATTCCTTCTTTAGCCTTTAATTAAATTTAATCCTTACATTCAAAATAAATCCTTTATTCTTTAAATTTAATATCACTTTAGTTTAAAGTTAATATTTCCCTTGTTATTTCGAAATTCCCTTATTCCAATTCACTTGAATTATTTACTTAAATTTTACTCTTTTATTTCTTTCAAAATCTAATTCAATATATTTTGATAACTCCTTTTATTGAAATATTCAATCCAACCATATCATCAATATTTCAATCATCAATAAAATCATCACAGGATATCAATATTCATATCACAGAATATTTAAACAAAAATTAAATATTTTGAGGAATCCAGTTGGATCCCTCCAACCTGTTTCCCTGCATCCACAGACGTTAGCACAATACCAATTCCACTTCAAGGTGGAATATCGCGGTATATGGGTTTTATATAAAATATCCGCTATTATGCGGCGCATAGGGTCTCATCCGCTATATAAATGCGGGAATATCAACAACTCAAATATATACATATGCCAATATGTATATATTGCTATATACTACTATATATATAATATAGCATATTCAATCAATGCAATCATCCAATCAATTATTTAAATTTAACCATTTAAATTTAAAATAAAATTCAACTGAGTGAGATTAACTCACCTTTGCTTCTATTTTTAGTTCGCAACCCACTTCCAATCCGGTTTGCTTCTATCAGATCTTAACCTTGAATAAATGTCATATGATTATTAATATTTGAAATAACTCGAACTAATTATTGTTAGATAAATTTAATTTAACCCAATAATTTGGTTTCGAACTGTAAATTATATTTTTAACTAATTTCCATTTTGAAATACATATACATATATACTAAAATAAATCACGGATAAAACTGATGTTTACATAACTTTACACCTAAAAATTCCTATATATCGCGGTATGTGGGTTGTTTATACATCTTACTATAAAATATACTTTCCTTTCTATCTGTCTTATATTCATGTGTAAAAATTTAAATAAAATAAACTGGAAATTCCTTTCTGTAAAAATAAGTTCTCTATTAAACTATTCTAATTCAATATAAATTATTTAAACTAAAATAAAATCAAAATACCTTTATAATATATATATAGACTGCATTAAAAATCTTTACTAAGATTGAAATTTTTATTTTCTGTTTACATATTAAAACTGAAACTGTATAACAATATAACTATTATATATTTTTCAACATTAACAAATTTTATCTTCAAAAGCTTACTTATCCTCATATATGCATAAATTTAAATTAATTTAAATCAAAAGAATAGATCAGTAATTACCCCACAGCTACTGGAACCTTAGCCATCACGACTTGCCGAGCCCATCTCCAGTTGCCTCCGCGAAGACGAGCCACCACCAGTCACTGAAATTGACTTCGACACCGACACTGCCATCGCTGACCAAACACCTTCCCCCGACCATCAACGCATACGTACGCGAGCTTGATGATTGAACTCCGATGCTGAAGTCGCAAAGGCCTCATCTTCCTTTCGCTTCGCATCTCTCCAAACCCTAGCCGTCATCACGCGACTCGCTCCTACCGCCTTCAATCGAGCACTGCAAGACTATCACCATCTCGAAATTGGATCTCGCGACTTCGCCCGTTCACTTACATGCCGCGCCACCACAACTAGCGGAGTTGCCTACCCTCCTTTACAGAACGAATCGAAGACATCACGCAGCCTCGAGCGCGATTCCCACTTGATGCCGTCGTACTAAGTGAACTCGAATACTTCAAACTCGGAAGAGGGAGGACTCGGCTTCGATAATACCATGGTGCGAGATTTAACAGAGAAGAGAGGCCCCATTTTTTTCGTTCGAACTGAAAGAAAAGGAAATTGGAGATCGCGATTTCAAAAGAACGAAAGTGGAAATGCTCGGCTGAAAAGTTTTAAAGGAGAAGGAGACGCGTGTTTACCCAGTTGAACACGTGTTTAAATTAGGCAATCTACAGTGACTTTCGAAATGAAAGGAGAAGATCTGATGTGAATTTCTTTTTAACTGGTCAATATAACTTATTATTTATATTTGAATTTCAATTAAATTTTCAGCGCGTTTATCTATCGTTCGCTCAAACCATAACTCCAAATGTTACAAAAATTGAAATCCGATAATAATACAATATTACGGACCCAATGGAACTGGTTTCGCTGAATTCCGAGACTGTGCCTCGGACGGCTATTTTTAAACTCAATTTCAACGATATATTTTTAAAACTGAACAAAACTCTTTAAAATTCCATTTTAAAAGTTCTATCATCTTCAGTATTAACAATATAAATTTTCTGAACCTTTGAACTATTTTTAACAGGCTTAAAATCAAGATTCAATATTTTACCCAATCCCGATAATTAAATTTAATAATTAATTATCCAAATAAATACTGTATATTTGAAATTAAAGTTAAAATTTAACCTTCGGATATTTAAAATAAATTAAATATTCACATTTCAAATATACAAAAATTCCGGGTCGTCACAAGAATCTTCTATCCCCACTTTGGTATCAGAGTTATCATTTCAATTAATTTAATATTAGGATAATAAGTTCATATGATGAAGTAAAAACTATTTTGAATAGAAAATCTGATTTTTAGCATCTTTAATGAATGTATAGCCAAAACTATTTCGGTTGTTCTCATATGAAAAAACAATGTATAATGGTAACAAATCCCAACATGATATCATATATTATATATAATTTTAGCTATTTTGAATTAATATATATTGTTGCTTATTTAGAAGGGGAAAAATTAGCTTCATAGTACATAAAAATTAAGGTAAAGTTAATTTACAGTAGATTTTACAAACTATATAATGGAAATAGTGGCAACACTAAATTTATTAAATTTTAATACCATGTGCATGAAGCATAACTTTTTCCATTTTATGCCATGTCTATGTACATGTAGCATATGTTGGTAGTAAGGTTTTATAGGTTGGGTCAAGCAATCCACCAAGCATCTTGTATGCATAAATGAAACTGATTATTTGTACATCAAGTAAGCAGTTATATGTATGTTAATCATTTGAAGAGTTTGAAACTAATATGGAATAAAATAAAGTAAAAATACGTTCAATATGCTATTAATTTACTCAAAGGGTTTCCTATCCTTTAATTAAAACTATATAGGTTATAGTAGTGATACTATTGTATAATATTTTCATCAAGTAAAATAATGTATGGATCTCAAAATACCATAGACCTCCTTTACCTTCTCTCTGAATTAAACTATAAGTTTTTTCATAGAGAAAATCTATAACATAATAAATTAAAATAGACAAAAAAAAATTAGTAATATCCAAAGTACAATCATTAAAAGAGGTTAGATGTAGACTTTGAAAAGAAAATTCGCACGTATCATGGCTTCTAGTGATGGATTTCATTCCTAATGAGAATAAAAACTAGAAAGGACAACTATGAATTGAAGTTCCTTTTTATAACATGGTTGTTACATTTTTAAAGGCAATTAAAACAATAAAAACTAATAAAAAGAAGTACCTCATTATTTTTTTAATTATCACTACACATACACACACACAAACAAAGAGAAATACACACACACACACACAGATATATATATATACACAATATATATATATATATATATATATATATATATATTGAACAACTATGATGTATAAGTACTTCGCGTAGATGTGCAATACTGGAAGACAAAATATTTACACTTATTTTGTGTTATTGTACAATGACAAATGTTTGCAGTGCAAATGAAAATAATTATACTGTAACTCTTTTGTATGACACATATCCATCCAATAATAATTTTTCATAATATGACAATCATTATACATGGCAAATATTTAAACAATAATTTGATGGTATTTTTTAACACATGTGAACAGCTTTTATTTGCATTCCATTTAAAATTGAACATTCATAAAACATTCCAAATATATTAAATTCAATAATGGTTTAGAAGAATGTTATACCCCAAGAATATTCAAGGAAAAAGAAGGAAAATATTAGCGAAGACATTGTCAAGAGATGGAGCATTTAGGCCATCATGTGGTTATTCCCAAAAGTCATGGTGAGTTAATATAAGAAAGCCATCTTTTAGCGACTCTGATGGTTGTCGTGGGTTGATACAAAGAAGCCATTGTTTAATGACCCTTGTGGCCATCATGGGTTGATGTATCGTGGATGACTTCCTAAAATTATTGAACGATGAGAAACCTAAACTATCGTGTGTTGAATTATAGAGCTATCATGCATTGAGTTAATGGAACTATCGTGTGTTGATTCAATAAGGTTATCGTGTGCTGATTTAATGAAGCTGCCAAAAGAATAAAACAACTAAGCCATCACTAAATGAGCCATCAAGAGATGATTCATGTAGTCATTGTGAGGTGATTTATGATGTTATCATGGAATGAGGAGCTAATGTCATCATGATATAACTCATTAATGCAACTATCAAGAGATGATATATAAAAGTCTTCATGTAATGATTCCTATAGTCATCGTGGGATGATGTATAAGAGCCATCATGAAATGACTTCAAAATCCAATTAAAAATTGTGATAGTGGAAGCCATCGTGGGTTGATTCTAAGAGCTATTGTGTAACAATCCGCCTTGAAACGGGCCTAATTTTTGACTCAGAAAAGGCCCATCGAACCTTAGACCCATTCCAAAGCTGGTTATTAGTTGGTAAAATTAATTTATAGAACAATATATAGAGCCATATATCTACACATTCAGAATCTCACAAAGGAAGGATAAAATATGATATCCAAAACAGTACCCATTCATTAAAAATTCCAATGTCAAAAACACCAACTTAACAATGCTAATTATTCATGGTACAATATCATAAAATAAATCACATTTTAATGGGTACATCAGAAATAGAAAAAATCATAAATAGTTAAACAACTGTCACAAGCCCGCGTCTCTGCCACCATCTTCAAAAATCCACATCATCATCTAACCTATGTTATAATGAGGAGGGAGTCGGAGCAACAATGTCTGGTATATAAAATTTCGTGCCTTTTTATAAAAGTACTTGGGTAGTATAATTTAAATAAGAATATGTCTTACACATCCTTACTATATTGCAAGTCTTCCAACTATAAGCCTTAAGGCTTTCCCAATCCAATTCCATAACCATTACTCTTTCAACCCAATAACCTATATCTATCGTCAATAATGTCCTAACAATGTAAGAGATAGTACCAAAGCCACATAATACCATTTTAATGGAAAATAGGAAGACTTTGACCATAATAACTTATTCATGACAGGTCACCATCATTTAATACATATCCTAAGACGGACTCCTCTTTGATACTATCTAGCTGGCATTGCACATAATCTCTTCAGGCCACTTAATACTTCAAATTTGAAGCAGACCCTTCTTGAGATATCCTTTACTATGCCTAACCACTAACCCTGACCATTTACTACTTCCTACATATGAAAGAGGCTAGCCTTCAATCAGCTACATAACACCTTCAACACTGAAGCAGGTCCTTCGTATCTGTTAGTCCATGAGTAGATGGTTTTGATGACAACAACCTTAGAATAAGATTATAAAATATAAATACTAACATTATAGTTTAGATATATATGTATATGCAGGATTTAACCATGCAGGTACCAAGAATGAAGACTGTACAGTATAGGGATTCAAGATATCAAGATTGAAGACTCATGAGTATCAAGAATATCAAGATTATCAAGAGTTCAAGATTTCAAGATAAGTATTGAGTCTAGAATTATGTTAAAATTCACAATAGCACTGAAATCTTCACTCCATTTTTCTTTTGGGATGGAACCCATTTCTACCTTTTTAGTGGCTTACAAACCCACGACAAGTGGCTTACAACCCCACAAACATCCTGGTTTTGTACAAGTTCTCGAGTCCTGTCATGATGAGATATTCTGCAGGAAGAAGCTTGCAAAACTACTTCAAAATGATTTTCAAAAACTACTTCGGAATGATTTTCAAAATTATTTTTCAAAATGTTTTAGCCTTAAAAATTATCTTTTTAAATGATTTTCAAAAAGATGTTTTAGCCTTAAATATTCTTGTTTTTAAACTTCGGTTATTTTAAACTATCTTTTAATTATAATATATTTATACTTTGATTTAAATATAAAATTATAGTAAAATATTATATATATATTATTCTTTATATTCATCTATGTATTTTATCTATAATCAAGTATATTTATAAAGTTTAAAATAGTTTTAATATAAGATAAAGGTTATTTTCAAAGAAAATCAAAACATCAAAAATTGCTTTGGGATGTCGACATGCCTATGGTGACCATGTCGACATGGTGACAGTTGAGTTCAAAATTTAAATTTGAAAAGAAGTGTCTATTCGCCATAACTCTTCACGAATGGACATGACTGTTGTTCTTCTATAAATAGAGATTAGTTTCAATGAATTTTTAATCAGTTTTTCTGGTTTTTTCACTCCTCTTCTTCTTCCACATTTTCTTAATCAAAATTCTATCATTACTCTACCGAAATCAACATTGAATCTAACTAGATTATCTCTGGTTTGATTCTCTATCACTATCTCAACAAGATCTAAGTGCTATTCAGAGTTATAGGCTTCTTTGTAATCTATCTAGCAAGAAAAGGTGTGATTGTAGCCTTGGAAATCAATCAAGCGAGAAAAGGTGTGATTGTAGCCTTGGAAATCAATTGGGTGAACTTGTTGCCCTGGAAATCAAGTATCTCTACCCAGAGGATTGTTATTCTGGAGGGTGTACCTCGTAGCCTTGAAACCGAGGGTTGTAATTGTTGAATTGCTTTTGAAAGGAAATCCGTACTTGATTGTGCGGGACTGGATGTAGGGTAACCCCAAACCAGTATAAAATCCGGTGTGTTCTTTCCTTTACTGCATTTACTTTATTTCTGCATCTGTGTTTGTTTCTGTGATTATACCTATGTCTGAATATTGCATACATTTGTGTTCAAATTAACATAAACTCAAAAAGATTTACTAATTTCTTAAAAACACTATTCACCCCCCTCTAGTGTTATTCCTATCCTTAAGATCCGTAATCCGCATTCCACACATTTAGTATCAGAGCAAGGTTTTCAAAAGTTTCATAATCTGATTTTTGAAAAAGTTTTTTTAAAATGGCTATGTTTAAGAAATTTGTTAATGCATGTTTAGAAATATTCAGATCATCATTGTCTCTTAAGTCTGCATATAATCAATATTCAAATACATGTTGTCTACTAAGATTGTTTGATGTGCAGGAATCATGCTTTATAGGAGTTGATGAATCAATCCCGAACAAACAAACTGTTCAGATCAAAAAGAACAAATGGATACTCGATAGTGGATGTTCTAGGTACATGATTGGGAATCCCGATATGCTGAATGATATAATATACAAAGACGGAGGACTAGTTAACTTTGGAGACAATTCAAAAGGTTATGTGATCGGCATCGGCAAAGTCGGTAACTCTGAAACTCCTATTATTACTAATGTTTTGCTAGTTAAGAATCTGAAGCACAATCTGCTAAGTATAAGTCAACTATGCGATAAAGGATATAAAATTAAATTTGAAAAAGATAAGTGTCACATTGAAGATAATAATTCAACCATAATATTTGAGGGAATTAGGAAAAAGAATATTTATATTCTTAGTATGAAAATTTCAAATGATAACTTGTGTCTTTTGGCAAGTGCAAGTGACCCTTGGATTTGGCATAAGAGATTTGGGCATTTGAATTTCAAACTCCTATCTAGACTGTCAAAACATGATCTAGTAAGAGGTCTCCCTAAAATGAATTTTAAAGTAGATAGTCTATGTGATGCATGCCAACTAGGAAAACTTAGAAAAGGTTCCTTTAAATTGAAAGATATGATTTCAACTTCAAAACCTCTTGAATTACTTCATCTTGATTTATTTGGTCCATCTCAAATTCAGTCAATAAATCATAGTAAATATGTTTTTGTAATTGTAGATGATTATTCTAGATTTACATGGACAATATTTTTGAAACATAAAAGTGATACTTTCGAATGTTTTAAAAAATTTTCAAAAAGGGTTCAAAATCAATTTTCTCAAAAAATTATAACCATCCGTAGTGTTCACGGTGCTGAATTCGAAAATGAAAAGTTTGAAGAATTCTGTAATAAAAAGGGAATAATTCACAATTTTTCATTTCCAAGAACTCCCCAACAAAACGGAGTAGTAGAACGTAAAAATAGGACGATTCAAGAGTGTGCGAGAACTATGCTTTCTGATAGTAATTTACCAAAGTATTTTTGGGCAGAAGCAGTTGCTACCGCCTGTTATATTTTAAATAGAATTTTAATTAGACCTTTAACTGATAAGACATCTTATGAACTTATTTTCTCAAAGAAGCCTAAGGTATCTTATTTTAGAATTTTTGGAAGTAAATGTTTTATATTAAATACAAAAGATAACTTATATAAATTTGATCCTAAATCCGACAAAGGTATCTTTATCGGATACTCTAATAGAAGTAAAGCATACAGAGTATTTAATTTAAGAACTAATACCATCGAAGAAACAATGCATGTTTCATTTGATGAAAATTTCAAAAATTTTGAAGAAATAAATGATGAAGAGGATTTAATCATTCAAAACCAAGAATCAACTGAAACTAATAATGAATTAAATCATTCTAATAAAAGGATTAAACTTTTAAAAGATCACCCTATAGAAAATATACTTGGAGATATGCAATCTGTTGTTAAAACTAGAAACCAACTTAGTCAAATGAGTAATGTAGCTTTTATATCAACTATTGAACCAAAAAATCAAGAAGAAGCATCAACTGATGATTCATGGATTTTGGCTATGCAAGAAGAATTAAAACAATTCACTAGAAATGATGTTTGGGAACTTGTTCCTAGACTTGAAAATAAAATAATAATTGGAACTAAATGGGTTTATAAAAATAAAATGAATGAATAAGGAGAGGTTGTTAGAAATAAAGCCCGGTTAGTCGCTCAAGGTTATTGTCAAGAAGAAGGAATAGATTTTAATGAAACCTTTGCCCATGTAGCAAGATTAGAAGCTATTAGGATTCTACTTGCTTTCGCAAATCATAATAATTTCAAATTATTTCAAATGGATGTTAAAAGTGCATTTTTAAATGGTTTTGTAAAAGAAGAAGTATTTGTTAAACAACCACCACTTTTTGAAAATGATAAATTTCCAAATCATGTTTACAAACTTATGAAAGCTCTATATGGTCTAAAGCAAGCTCCTAGAGCCTGGTATGATAGACTAAGATCTTACTTGTTACAATCTAATTTTGAAATAGGTAAAGTGGATAATACTCTTTTTATTAAAAGAAATAAAAATGATATTCAACTAGTACAAGTCTACGTAGATGATATCATTTTTGGATCAACTAATTTTGAAATGAATAAAGAATTCTTTGAAATAATGACAAAAGAGTTTGAGATGAGTCATATGGGTGAATTAAACTTCTTTTTAGGATTACAAATAAAACAATTAGATAATGGTATCTTTATTAGTCAAGAAAAATATGCTAAAGACCTAGTTAGTAAATTTGGTGTGACTACTGCGAGTGGAAAACCCACCCCCATGGCAACCAATGAGTACCTTAGTAAAGAAGATCTCTCGAAAGATGTAGATCAAAAATTATATAGAGGAATGATTGGATCACTACTCTATATCACTACGAGTAGACCTGATATCATGCATAGTGTCTGTCTCAGTGCAAGGTATCAATCTCAACCTAAAGAAACTCACTTAAAAGCTGTAAAATGTATTATAAGATATGTTAAACACACCTTTGATTATGGCTTATTTTATCCTAAAAATGATTCGTTTGACTTAATATCTTACTGTGATGCTGATTATGCTGGTTGTAAATCAGACCGAAAAAGTACAAGTGGAACTTGTCACTTTTTAGGGCATTCTCTGATTTCCTGGTTTAGTAAAAGGCAAAACACAGTTTCTTTATCAACAACTGAGGCAGAGTATATTTCTGCTGCTTTGGCTTGTTCTCAAGTAATATATATGCAACAAACTTTAAAAGATTTTGGTTTAAATATCTAAAAATCACCAATTTATTGTGATAATACTAGTGCAACAAATTTATCCAAAAATACTACTCAACATGCTCGAACTAAACATATTGATATCAGACACCATTTTCTCAGAGATAATATAAGTAGAGAAGTAATTACTCTCGACTATATCAATTCTGAAAATCAAATTGCTGATATCTTAACAAAACCCTTAAATGAATCTACATTTACTAAATTAAGAAGAGAATTAGGTATTTGTTCATTAACAGAAATATAAAATATAAATAACAAGTATAATTAATTCAAAATAAATTAAATAGGCAAAATTTCAAGGACCATGTCGACATCCCCCCTAGACCCATGTCGACATAAAACGTTTTTATTTTTAAATTTCTTTTCCCACCAAAATTTAAATAAGAGGTTATAAATTTCTCTTATTTCGAAATTTTTCTTCATTCTCTCTGTTTTCCCTCTGTCCTATCTTCTGAGTTCAATTTATCTATGGCCTCTTCTTCCAAATCAAACTTAAAATCATCCTTTTTGTTTCCATCTCCTACTTCTGGTCTGTGTCAACAATCAACACTCGCTCGTGTAACGAAAATAAAGGATTCTCTGAAAGATACCCTTCAGGTAATGACTGAAATCCAAGTGATGCAACTTCAAATGGCCAAAGAACAAGAGAGGCAAGGCAAAATCCTTAGGAATTTGCAAAAATTTCTTATGGATAATCATGCCAACCCAATCTTGATTGACGAGGACTCATCAGAAGATCATGTACAAGAGGCCAGTGAAGAAGAAGAAGAAGTAGACCCCATGGAAGAAGCGCACGCGGAAGACAACGACAAAGTCATTTGCGTTGGCGAAGTGTGCTTTGACAAAGATGGAAATCTTGTCGAACAACGTGGAAATTTCTGTTTCCACTATCCAAATTGTTCGGTTCATAGATCTCCTATGGTCAAAAACACACATTAGTTTCTTCTCTTCCTTTTCTATTTGTTGTTTGTTTTGTTTCGATCTCTACGAAAAATGTAAATATAAACAAATATATAATAAATAATGTGTGTTCTTATATATATGTTCTATTAAAAGTATTATTATATAGATTCTTAGTTAGGAGAGTTTGTAATTTAGGACTAAGTTTTAGGTTTATAAGTAAGTATTGATGATAACACTATCATCATAAGAGGATATTAGACTAAGAGTTGTATAGTTTAGAATTTGTTTTTGTTGATGACAAAGGAGGAGAAATATAAAATAGGAGAGTTAGGCATAAATTAAGGGGGAGTTATTAGATTTAGGGGGAGTCAATAGGATAGAAGTAATATTTTATAAACAAAGGTTGTCATCATCAAAAAGGGGGAGATTGTTAGTCCATGAGTTGATGGTTTTGATGACAACAACCTTAGAATAAGATTATAAAATATAAATACTAACATTATAGTTTAGATATATATGTATATGCATGATTTAACCATGCAGGTACCAAGAATGAAGACTGTACAGTATAGGGATTCAAGATATCAAGATTGAAGACTCATGAGTATCAAGAATATCAAGATTATCAAGAGTTTAAGATTTCAAGATAAGTATTGAATCTAGAATTATGTTAAAACTTCACAATAGCACTGAAATCTTCACTCCATTTTTCTTTTGGGATGGAACCCATTTCTACCTTTTTAGTGGCTTACAAACCCACGACAAGTGGCTTACAAACCCATGAATATCCTGGTTTTTACAAGTTCTCGAGTCCTGTCATGATGAGATATTCTGCAGGAAGAAGCTTGCAAAACTACTTCAAAATGATTTTCAAAAACTACTTCGGAATGATTTTCAAAATTGTTTTTCAAAATGTTTTAGCCTTAAAAATTATCTTTTTAAATGATTTTCAAAAAGATGTTTTAGCCTTAAATATTCTTGTTTTTAAACTTCGGTTATTTTAAACTATCTTTTAATTATAATATATTTATACTTTGATTTAAATATAAAATTATAGTAAAATATTATATATATTATTCTTTATATTCATCTATGTATTTTATCTATAATCAAGTATATTTATAAAGTTTAAAATAGTTTTAATATAAGATAAAGGTTATTTTCAAAGAAAATCAAAACATCAAAAATTGCTTTGGGATGTCGACATGCCTATGGTGACCATGTCGACATGGTGACAGTTGAGTCCAAAATTTAAATTTGAAAAGAAGTGTCTATTCGCCATAACTCTTCACGAATGGACATAACTGTTGTTCTTCTATAAATAGGGGTTAGTTTCAACGAATTTTTAATCAATTTTTCTGGTTTTTCACTCCTCTTCTTCTTCCATATTTTCTTAATCAAAATTCTATCATTACTCTGCCGAAATCAACATTGAATCTAACTAGATTATCTCTGGTTTGATTCTCTATCACTATCTCAACAAGATCTAAGTGCTATTCAGAGTTATAGGCTTCTTTGTAATCTATCTAGCGAGAAAAGGTGTGATTGTAGCCTTGGAAATCAATCAAGCGAGAAAAGGTGTGATTGTAGCCTTGGAAATCAATTAGGTGAACTTGTTGCCCCAGAAATCAAGTATCTCTACCCAGAGGATTGTTATTCTGGAGGGTGTACCTCGTAGCCTTGAAACCGAGGGTTGTAATTGTTGAATTGCTTTTGAAAGGAAATCTGTACTTGATTGTGCGGGACTGGATGTAGGGTAACCCTGAACCAGTATAAAATCCGGTGTGTTCTTTCCTTTACTGTATTTACTTTATTTCTGCATCTGTGTTTGTTTCTGTGATTATACCTATGTTTGAATATTGCATACATTTGTGTTCAAATTAACATAAAGTCAAAAAGATTTAGTAATTTCTTAAAAACACTATTCACCCCCCCCTCTAGTGTTATTCCTAGCCTTAAGATCCGTAATCCGCATTCCTCACAGTATCATGACCTGTAACCCAACTGTGACGTCTCACATTGGTCCGACTATTCATAGGTGCTAGTACCCAGTTTAACTGGGTTGGTTTGCCCTATAAAATTTGGGACTAACCTCGCGTGCTTTGTAGGTACTTATTGTAGGCAATGTCTCACATCAGCCCCAAGGCCACACTGCTAATAGCCAGATTAGCCATGCAGACTTCTTTGTGCTTTTTACTGACCTCGCTTCCCTATAACTTAGTCATAATCTGTAGCACTCTCTTAATATATTATCACGCATCCCACTGCATTCCATATGAAGGCCTTATAAGAAAACACTTATTTCTCCTTTACAATTTAACTTCTTTCCTAAGGGGAATTTAATGATAATTAATAACCTATTAACTATGTAATAAATACCTTATAGTTATATGTTATTTACGTTTATATATTTATACACACATGCGCGTGCCTAAAATATTTCTAAGCATGCGAAAATGGCGCCTAAACTAACGTTTAAATGTCAAAACTTCAAATTTTTACAAGTCCAATTCCATATCAACAAGTATACCATATATCCAATATCCATAATTTAATTAACAGACTTCTTGTATAAAATAGAATCCATACCAAACTTATTTTATACTAAAATAGCAGAATCAACATTAATAGAAACTTACAATTCAAATACTGTTACGCTCTATTAAACATATCTGTATAAAATTGAAAAAGAGAATTTCTATTTAAATTGGGAAAATAGGCAGTGCAAACTAAGAATAAAAGAATCCATACCTTACACACCATTTCCTAATTTATTCTTTTCAAAACCCTTAATCGGATCAAAAGAAAAGGATAAGAAGTAAAATATAATATAAAATATTAAAATTGCAATAACTATACATTTGCTCTATTTTAATATAGAATAATTGAAATTCTAACTTAAGAATTGACATTTTGCTCTAGGAAGAATTTTGGGGTTTAAGTGTGATGTTTTTGTAAATAAAGTTCCCCAAAGGCATATATCAAATCCAAGTTATACTATATAACTACTAAAATAAGAGATACTAAGATTTCCATTCACAAAAAGTCCTAAGCTCTTCCTTTTTAGATTTGTTTACACCAGCACCAATCCCTTACTGATCTCTCCTGAAATCCTGAAGTATTTTTTAAATCGTTGAGGAGGGAGACTGATAGAGCTTCACTTGGTTCCCAAAATAATTTGTGAATTAAAGCGAGAAGGCTAGACTCTTATTTATAGTGGTTAAAAAGCACCAGAACTGTCAGATTTAAGTCAGTTTAAAATAGTAAAATCCGGACCGTTCAAAACGTGAAAACCCTTGCCACCACCAACATTCATCGGTCGACCAGTTCACCTATTTTAGGACCATTTAATTTGTTGTCGTTGTTTAACTTATTTAATACCTTAATTAATTTTTAATGTAATCATTTATTTTAACATTTGCTTAACCCCCACGTCTACTTACTGTTGCTTTTAAAATTTCAAATTAAAGAACTAATTATTTATCTGAATTTGAATTCCATTTATATTATTTTAAATCCGAAAACTTTAAACATGCATAACTTTCTGTTTGAGCTACATTTTCAAAACATTATATAAGGAAATTGATCAAAAAATCACCACGAACGAACGGATGACTTTCGTAGCCAAATCCCAACATTTACAAAATTTCATTTTTAGCTTATTATTAATTTATTAGTTGATTATTTTCTTGTTAGTTAATTTCTTATTAATTTTTATTGGATGTTACATTCTCCCCTCCTCCCCATAAAAAGGATTTCGTCCTGAAATCCCTAAGGGACCATTACAAGAAAAGTCACTTTTGATGGCATGATATGACAGCGTGTTAACATGCATTGCAATCATTAGTTATTTGACAAAAGTAAAAAAGGTTTGAAACGCCTTAAAAAAGGATTAAAACGCTGTAAACGTAAGGCGGTGAAAATTTTGTTCCTTCCCGCTAATAAATTCTTTCCCTCCCACCGCTTAACACTTAAGCAAAAAAAATTGTTTTCCCACGCTGCTGCTTTATCAAAACATAGACAAAGAAGTTCATTCCCTCTCAAATCTAAAAAAACTCACTAAAACCTAAAATTATCCTAATTCCTTTCCTATTCGAAGACGCCTATAAAAGAATTATCATATTTGTTGCTGACCTAATTGAATCTTATAGGAAAGCTAATCGCCCTTTGCATGATCTTTATTAATTGCACCGAGAAGAAGAATATGCGACTTCACAAATTCGATGTTAGGTAAGTATATAGTATAATTTATTGTCTTATGATTTGTTTGATTTTGTTTAGAATGTTTAGGTTTGCAAGCCCCAACTCTAATCTTCTTGCGATTCATTTTTTTACTAGCAACTGTTGTCTTCATTAAATGGTTACAGTTCTTTAATTTGTATAGAAGGTTTATAGGTTCCTTTACCGGACACCAATCACATAGTTGGTAATGAGTCGACTGATTTTGTTGTTGCTTGTGTCCATAGGCCAGAAAGATTTTCTGCAAACCGAACCTGTAAGTTAGAATCCATAATAGGTATAGCACAGATAATTTTCTGTCTTCTACCACAGATTCATTGTTTAATCATCCTGTTAAATCGAAGTTCTATGATGTAACGTACAGAACCTTTAACATCTACTATCAAATGATGAACACTTGCTGCTGGTAAGACTGCTTTCAATGGACTTTTATCATTATATCTTTATTTTTGTACTCTATTACCGTTTTTTTTCTTGAGATGTTACCACAATGTTGCAAAGTTGGCTGACAAATGTCTAGTTGGACATCTGATAGAAGATGGAAATGAGTGAAGTTGTAAGGTGGTTCAAAAAAATAGTGCAGGTTAGTGAAATTCAGTTAGGAGCTAGAAGCATATAGGAAGTGATGATTTGATTCTTCTTAAGTCACGATTTGTCATCGCTATCCCAAGTTCTATTTTAGTGCATATCTTATCTCTAATAGAATGTTGTTCAGTAGCTAGAATTGTTTAATATTGCTCAATAATTGATTTTTACAGGCAAACAATGTGGTGAACTAAGCACTAATTTGTGGATAAAGTTCTACAGAAGTTGCACAACTGATTGTTTTATATTCAAACCCCCATGAGAAAATATGCTTTCGGTTTACAAGTGTTCCAATTTACAAAAACTCTGGCCAAGTGACATGTTTAGCAGTGGCACATAACCACATAAGTATCAATACTTTATCTTCTAATTGGTAGTCTATGACTTGGTAATCGAAATCTTTTTACTGACAAGTTAAATATGAAGTAGACCTAATAGCTGTTGTGCTATGATTGAAACATCCAAGAAACGACAATACAGTAAAGATGTCAGCTAGCTTTTTTTAACCTTGTGGCTTTAGGTAAGTTGACAATTAGGATCCAAGTTTCTGTCAATTGGTCAAACAGTTTTAATAGGCACACTACTTTTTTAAGAGGCCATATATAACTGCATTTAAATTGTTTTAACCAAGCAGGTACATGAGTTCATAAGCTATTTGACCCTATGATGTCAGAGCAGAGCAAACGAAGCTGCTGATATCATAGATACAACAAACAAGTAAGTCAACCATCTTTGATGTTTATCATTAACATTTAAATAATGCAAGGATTCTAACATGTATTGGACTTTGTGCTTTAATATACTAAGTTACAGTAAGTTTTTTTGCTTTTCTTTGTGGGACAACACCCATCGATTTTCAAAAGTTATTCAAGGAATTTAATTGAATTTTATCTTTGTTAATAGTGAGTATTATCAATTTAAACATCCCCCCAAACAATAAGTTTGCACTATCTTAAAGAACTGCTAACTGCAAACATCATGTTAAAGTTTGCACTATTTTCTATAAGCTGGCATTGTAAGTTTGTCTCCTGAAACAAACTCTAATAGACAAATTGTGCATTCTAAGTTTCTCATATAAGTATTTATAATGGCCATACTTTGGAAGCTCATGGGGTGAAAGTGAGCATGGTTACATGAAAAATACTTGAAGTGGAACTTTATATGGCTGAAAAAAATCCATAACTAGAGAAGTCAAGATCGGCAATTTCATTACATGGCCTAAGTCATCAGTTGGATTGCATTGAAGTGGATTGATTTAAGGTACTTTTCCACCATTTCTAACTAAATTTTAACTAATATTATTTTGGTGCTATCAAGTAGAATCTTATTGCTATTGTAATCATAAAGCCTATAGTTTAAAAAGATTTTATACACCAGGAGCAAGTTTATGTTTAATATTATATGCTATACCCGTTAACTGCTGCATATATAAATTTAGTAAACCAATAATAACTCGCTTACCTGCGCTGAAACTGCAATGGACGGATAGTTTGTGCTGCATAAACCAACCTGCGATCAATGCTTATGCCTTTTCCAATGTTAACGAGGTTAGTTGGGTGCTGATAGAGTTTTCAGGTCATGATGCAGTTATAGTTTGCAATACAGTTACCTTTTAATTTATTCACAAACTCTAATTTATTCAAAGTATGTTGTTGTCAAAATGTCCCTCAAATTACAATACCCTATTTCATAATAAATAATTATGATGTTCTGCTAACATATACCAATATTTAACGTATAGTCATACATATAACAATGTTTCAAAGTATGTTGTTATCAACAGCTCCTATGCATTCAAGGTACTCTTCGACTGCTACCGTGCCTTCACCTCATTTATGATGGATCAAATGTATTGGATCATAAATGAAATCTCAATTTACACTTGATGACTGGAGGCAACTTGATGACTGGTGGTCGCGTTCATGAATAGGATGGGCGCTAGTGAATGTCAGGTGAGTGATTTCCCCTTCCACTCACACATCTATGATTCTAATCACCTAAGTTTTAATTTTTATCAACATCTCATGGATAATGGTATTTTTATCAAAGGGTTCTAAAATTCAATAGTTCTAAGAAACAAAAGAAAATAGAAGCGTTGAGAAGAGGAACATTAGATTCTCTATATTATATGTTTATTTATTTATCTTTTTAAATGATTAGGCTGTGTTTCTTTAGAGTAAGAAATCTAATTGTTGAATGTTTGAATAGTTTAACTGTTTTTATTTACAGTAACAATTGTGCTTCTTTATTGTTTTTATGATATAGAAAACATCAAGTGTTCAACTAAAATTAAAAGTCGGTTAATGCCTATTTAATAACATTAACCGCATTTTGGAATGAATGAAAAGAGATTGCTTGGAAAATGGACAATTCTTATTTTGTTGACAAGGATGGTTGGGCTTATGCATCGAGTTTGAAAACATAAAACGACCTCCTAATTCTTCCAAGTGTGCTTCACCAACAACACTGGATTTTGTTAGATGAAGGCGTTGGATACATACAAGGCAACAGCTTCCTGATAATATGAGGAACATTTTATCTGTTATGCATCCTAATTCTTCTGGTGTATTGCCATGGATGAGTATGTCGAAGGAAGCAGACCTGTGTTTGCAAGTTCAGCCTTATACCAAAGGTTCGCAAGAGCCATATACTTGGAGCTAGATTATTGGTTTAGATTCAAGGAAGGATCAAAAACCCAGCCAAAAGGCTTCGATGTTGAGACAAAATACCAGTAAAAATGTTACTGCATCACCCAATTCTGTTTTGAAGCTGAATCAGCTTGAGAAGAAGGATATGATTATGTATTCTAATCCTAATAGCAATACTAACCCGTACTTCTGGCTCAGTGTTAGAACTGATGCATCAGCTCTTCACACTGAATTAAATGCTGCAGTTTTTGATTGGAAAATATCTGTTAATTTAACTATTAAGTTGGAGAACAAGCTTCCCTATGAATCAGAGTATGCTATATGGGAGAAAAATGTTAAAGGGAATATGGTGGAGAAACAGCATGGTACTGTATCATCTGGTGGAAGTGCATTCATCTATTCAGCTGACATAAGAAGACCAGTTTATCTCACTTTATTTGTTCTAAGGTGGTTGGGATTTTGAGAAGGTAATTAGGTGTTTGAATTATATCTTATGAATAGTTCTCAATGTTAGCTTTCCCATCTCTAACTGTTTAATTCAAGTTATGCCTAGGAAGCTGTTTTGATTATGGATTTATCTTCTAGACACGAGTCATCGTTTTGGATGGTTCAACATCAAACTAACAGGTATGATATTTGTTTATGTTTTGTAAATAATTTCTGATCAGAACTGCCTAAAAGCTATTTCTTTCATCCAACTGTCTAAAATTCTTTTTACCGCGTAGTTAGTCAGGTAAATAAAGAAATATTAATTCAGTACACTAATTCAGCACTAATCGAGCTGGTAGGTGAGCGTGGGTTATCATTACCTAGTTGCATTCATGATGATGCTATCATAAATTGAACTTCTTTTTAGTTTTATAATATTAGTATATGTCGAAGGTGTCTATTTATGCTAATGACTACCAGCAATAGTGGCAAGGCATTTGACTATATAGTTATACATCTTGGGGTTTGAATCTGCGATGCAAATCGATTATCAACGATATTAAAAAAAAGGATGTTCATTTATAACGACGTAACAAGCAGTAAAGGAGTTGACAACTCGTTTTAAGAATTGAAGTTAAACCCAAGGTTTGATGTTTCGACCTCGTCCCGTTACGGTTTCAGAAGGGACAGAAACAAAACTAGAAAAGCTACTAAAATTCAAAATTTATGGAAGAAATAAAAAAATGAATTAATTTGAGTTTCAAATATATGAATACTCGAAATTTAAAATTTCAACTTGGGAAACACATTCACAAAATATACACATGCTATAACTAGAAAAGTTGAAAACAGAGTAATGAATAGATATTTATTTATAAATATCTATAATTAATCAATTGTTTTGCTTATATCTTATTTTTCGAACAAATATATATATATATATATATATGTAATTTTATTCAAAATAAATAATGAAATCCGAAACAAAACAGGAAACGAAACCCCAAAATTTGTGAATTGGATCGAAATGAAACCAAGATCTAAACCGAAATTTCAAACCTTAGTTAAACTCCTAAAATATTATGTCAGCCAATTTGACTGGTTTCTAAACCTTCACCCTATCAGCCTCCTTAGTTTGTTACACAATCAATATTCCTATGATCTACGAGTTTAAGGTATCTTTGAATATATATGAAAAATGCTTCCAACGGTTTGGCTTGTTTGAGATGTAATATAAATATATATGAAAATGCTAATATTTAGTACCAAGTGTTAATATATCAACTTATGAACGGATTCTAATCTATTACTCTTACCTTGCAGAATATATTTCTCCTGGGGACATTTTTCATCTTATTTGTTTGCGAAAGTTTTTTATTACCATTTATTATACAAAAGCTTGTTTATAAGCACTTATTGATTACCGAATATCTAAATGCCATGCCTTATGTCTATGTTCTTTAAGGAGGGTGCATGTGAGTGTTGAACATGACATGGGAGGAAGTGATGCTGCTTCTAAAACAATTAGGTTTTTCGTTGGCATCAAAATGATTCGCTAATACCTTTAACATATCGTGTAGTGGAAGTTGAACCATTTGATAATACAGAAACCGATACTCAAGTAATATCTAAAGCAGTTAAATCTACAAAATTTTCCTTGAGACATAGCTCAAAGTCCATGGACATGAAACTTTCCACCTCAAGAAGAAGTTTACAAATTTTAGAAAAGGTTGACGGCTTGTGTCAAAACTGTGTTATGTTATCTCCACAGGATTATACACAGGATTCTTCAAATAATCGTTGGAATCTCAATATCTATTCGTGATTCTGAACACTATAGTGCTGGGATTTCTTTTTTTGAGCTTGAGAGAAAGGTACCAAGAAGTGGAATTTTGTTATTAAATTTTGTTCAATTGTTAAATCAATATTGTCTGTCATGCAGGAACGAGTAGATGTTGAAGCATTTGCTTCTGATGGGTCTTATTTTAACCTTTTGGCACTGCATAAAATGGATTCTGAGAGGACAAAGGTTGATTTTTTTCCTCTTTAAATATATAAATCACATGGATTTCCGGGTAGGTGTGACCTTATTAATATGCAATAGTTTATTGTTGCTAATGATAAGCTATAACTGAGCGATGGTATAGTAACAGAATAATAGTACTGCCTTGTCAATACTCACTAATCAGCATCCTATTGTAATTGGTTAAACATATATTTGCAGCACATACTCTTTTCTGATCACATAGAGTGAAGCTATGTAATGTTTTCATTATATATATATATATATAACATATAATGAAATTTTTGTTTAGAGTTGGTGGGTTGATTTCGCTTGCAGGTTGTTCATTTTCTACCCCCGACCATAGTTATCAACCGGCTGGGACAGAGTATATCGTTGTGTCAATATAACACTGACATTGACAATACAATATATAGATAGTGCAAGATATTGACAGGTGGAGTGTAAATGATTGACTGATTTAGTTCATTTTTATGTACCATATTAGGGTATAGATGTAGATGTATATATATAAACATTATTTGGTTCTTGTTGTGTTCTGAAGTAGTGGATAAAACTTAGATTTCAGATTGTATTAATTACAACTTTACCTAGAATCCTAGCAAGCCAGTGCCACTGTCCTTAGTGTGCTTCTTTAAAGCATGATTGATCACAATAACGGGTTCATTAGGGGTTATGCTAGTTTCAGTAACTTAGTCTTTGGCGATGCATCTTTTGTACTTATACATACTTGTATATATTGACTAACATATGTATGTTTGTGTTTCTTCTTCACAGGTGTTGTATGATGCTTTTGAGGTTGATACATGATATCGCACTCTTTCTCCTTTAAATCGGTCATGCTTATCGACGGTCATTAAAATATTTTTAGTATGTATCATTTTGGTATGCTACACTCAATTTGTGTACTTTTGTTTAATTTTTATCACAAATATTTATGTTTAATTCTCCATGTATGAAATATTATGGATATATATATATTTTGTGATTTGGCTTATGACTCAATTTGTGTACTTATGTTAATGTGATGAATGTGGTTTTTTTTGAGTTATAATATATAAGTAGAATTGAAAATTTTAAGCTTTGAATGTTATGGCAGCAAAAAATGTGCAATAGGATTTTTTTATAGCGTTCTAACTATGCAATAAAAAGAAAAATTGTTCAGCTTTGTTATACTATAGCATCATGTTAGTGCTATACAAAATATTTTGCAAAGAGTAAATAGTTTTCATAGCAATAAGACGGTGCTATAATAGATAGTAATGAATTTTCTATAGCATTTCAATGTGTCATAAAAGGTTGACACGATGATTCCAAAGCACGTTCAAATGCTATAATAATATAGCATGTCAACATATTTATAGCAACTAAAATGCATCATAAAAAGTTCTATAGCACGTTTCATAATGCTATAGAAAAGCAGTTGCACCAATATGGCCTATTTTAGATGGCAAGAAAAATACGTTTTCCACTGCAAGTATGACACGCTATAGTATCTACCAAACTTTTTACAACATGTTGATCTATGGCGATTATAGAATCTCTATAGAAAGTTTTTATAGCGGTTTTTACACGCTATAATAAGTCCTTTTTGTTGTAGTGGACGGATAGCATAACATGCATTAAGCATCCATGTTATAAAATCAAGTTATATACTTAACCATCTGCTCAACCAGAAGTGCAATGTGATTTCGTATGCAGACATACTATTGGTGCACTCCATCCTACCGTGAATGCAAGTATCATGACATATATGCACGTATGCAACATCCTAAATATGTAAAATGTTTTTTATATGAATGCAAAAGTGACAATGAAAAGTGTGGCAACTATATCCTACCATCTAATCTAGCAACAACGATGCAATCTTGGAGAGAAATGTCTGCAAAAGAAAAGCTTGGGATGAGAAATCCTCATGCTTCTCGTCGGATTTTCCCTCCACTGTACTCGAACCGGCATAATTACTTTTTGTGGAGCTTCATAGTTCCGTGCTCCACAATGCTTGTAGTGGCATGGAATGCCTATTGTCTCTGTTTTAATGTCTCCCAATTAATCAGGCTCTACCACAATAAATGTGTTATGAAAGCATTTCCTAAAGTGCAAAACGTGAAAAATGTCATGGACACTTGCCAACTTATTTGGTAGCTCCACACGATAAGCAAGTCTTCTTATCTTTCCAAAACTGGGAAAAGGCCCAACAATTCTTCGTGTCATCTTTTTTGACTTTCCTAATCTCATGACCGTCCTAAGAGGAGAAACTTTAACAAACATCATGTCTCCAACCTCGAACTCCAACTCCTTTCTTAACTTGTCCGTGTAGGATTTCTAACGATCTTGCACAACCTTTATACGCTGCCTAACCAACTCTACCTTTTCCGAAGTCTCGCGAATTATACCGGTCCGAGTAGGATTATGTTAATGGTTTCCTAACAATATTTTAGCGATTTTCATGGCCTCCCATAAAGCACTTCATAGAGTGTCATACCATTCGTCACTTGGTGACTATTATTATAAGAGAATTCGACTAAAGGTAGGTGTTGCTCCCAATGTCTTTCAAAGTTCATGATGCAAACTCTTAACAAGTCCTTCAAAATCCTATTCACCCATTCAATCCGACCATTGGTTTATGGGTGGTAAGCAGTGCTAAGATTCAACGGGGTTCTTAAAGCTAACTGCAAACTCCTCCAAAATTTGCTAGTAAATAAGGGGTCCCTATTACTAACAATGTTAACTGAAATTCCATGAAGTCGAACCACCTCTTTGGTATAAATTTGCACTAACTGAGGTCCTATTACTTTTAATGAAAGTAATGAGCGCTTTTTAGTTAGCCATTTACTATATCCTAAATAACATCATTGTCCATTTGACTCCTAGGCAACCTATCTATGAAGTTCATCGATATATGCGCTCATTTCCAAGTTCGAATCTACAAATGGTAATAATAATCCTTTAGGCTTTCCTTACTCGGCCTTAACCCTGTAGCACGTTAAACATTTGAAAATAAATTCGGCTACTCTCTTCTTCATCCTTGGCCAATAGAAAGTTCTCTTCATATTCTATACATCTTATCTCCTCTGGGGTGAATGGTGAAAGTCCACAAGCTAAAATTTATTTTTTCAAAAATCCTAAAGTTTTTGGGATTAAAGCATTCTTTATTCCTAGTTACTAACCTAATTTCTTCATTAAATCCCAGCCTTACCTATAGTTTATCGCTAGTTAAGCGTCCTTATGAAATTTCCTTATTTATGTTGTTTCTCAATATTTATATATTAACCCAATAATAAAACAAGAACATCTCTTATATCTTATTGTATGCTTTTCCAATAACCTAAGGAAGACAACTAGCGATTACAACCCAAAAATGCTAAAAGAAAATTTGCTAGAAGCTTCTATTCATCATCAACTAGTGTTAATGATGTTGTGGTCCTAACACTCCTTAAATTAAGATAGACACTCCTAGTATGTCATTCCACTATCAACCATCTTCCTTAATTCTCCTTCTTGGTTTCTAACAAATGCGGTCCACCTATTACTTCAGTTAATATGCCCGATTATGGGATAAATTGTGCGTCCCCATAAATGCCAAATTAAATTCTCTAATAAGTCCCCATTCAATTCCTTTTAACTCATTACAAATTTATTGCCCATCAAATTTATAATTAATGTCCCTAAATTCTAGTCCTATGATTGCTATGCTGTTAATAACTAATACGAATATTGTCATAAACTATGCCATTTATATTTTAATTTTTAATTTTTTAAGCATGGCTATACATATATATTTTTATTTCTAATTATTAATTCCTAAACTAGAACATTTCTTTCCATATTTTACTTTATCAGGGCTATCCTTTCAAAAAGGATTTTCGTTGTAACTTTCCAGAAATAAGCCAAAATTGAGACCTTTTCTTCATTTAAAATTACAAGAAATTATTTCCTTTCTTTTATAGAAACAGACTATGTAAACTACAAAAATGAATATTCATATCTTACACATCTCTTTCCCTTTTTGGTATTTACCTTGTTAATTCAAACGATGCGCTTTATACATATTTTGGAATTGGATAATTTATGGAAATTAGACAGAACCCGCTCCAAATAAATCAAAAAATAGAAATTCTCATTCCAAGTCAACTAGGGAACCTGATATACAACCCAATTATAGATCCGTAATACCTTTACAACTTTACCGGCATTCTACAATAATAAATATTCGGAATCGATTTCATATTTTTAGATCAGGTTGTACATTCTATTCCTATTTTATTCACATCCTAAAACCTTACCTTGTCTTACCTAGGTAGTGATCCCTATCTACTGCATAAATTTTTTTGGTTTAGTCCTCACCATTCTTGAAACAAAAATTTCACAATCATGAAATACCTAATCTGAAACATTTTTCTATGAAAATTATAAACTTAGAAACCCTCATTACGCTAGTATGTGGCATTTGAAATTTAGAAATTTTCTCATTTCAAAAGAAAACTTTTAAACATATTTTCCAAAAGAATTTCCAACTTGCAAAATAGTTTGAAGAAGAATCGAATTCCCAAAAGCATTTAAACACCATATTTTATTTTATTCTATATATCTATTTCATTTTTATTAAACACTTTTTTGATGCCAAAAATGGGCATCAACACCTAATAGTATCTAGTAGAGATTAAATGAAAAATGAAACTAAGATAGAGCCAACAATCATAAATTAACACACAGATTTTTATAGTGGTTCGGCAATCTTAGCCTACGTCCACTTCATATTTTTATTGATCTTGCACTTTATTATGATTACAAGAATGTTTGGATTAGTTGGGATCCATTAGTACAAGAATAAAAAATAAAAATGGAAGAGCCTTGGCAATAGAAAGAAGGATCCCTTTTTTACGCCATGACTGCTGTATTTATAGGTGAAGACATGCACAGATTGGACTGAAATTTCGATAGAAGAACCTCCTGGCCAAGACGAGGCCACACAAGAATTTTAGGCCCATTGGGGCCCACAATAAGGGTCAGCCTTGACCCTAATTTTTGTGTCCAAATGGGGTACGATCCTTGTGGTAGGTCCCCCATGATGTTAGCTACTTGCCCTCCAAATTTCGTGTCATTACGGCTTACCGTTTGTGAGATATCGCATTTTTCATGAAGTTGTGTTGCATGCATTATGATTTTAGCCGATCCCTCTAGAGGGATAGGGGCCGATCCCTCCAATCTCCTCTGATTGGGGTGCCATCCCTAAATTAGTACAAAAATAATTGGTACCCAATTATTATAGCAAATTCAAAAACTAATTTAGGTTTTCTTAAAGACTTTTATCTCAAAGACTTACTTCTTTAAAAGTAGGATTTTTAACCTAAAACATTCAAAAACTCAATTATTGAACCAAAATATTATTAAATCAAAAATTCCAAAAATGGCTTAGTTCCAGAAAGGAGTAAAATAATTTCCCTCTTTCAAAAACTTTCTACGTCAAAGATTTATTCCTTTAAAAGTTGGACTTTTAATTCAAAACATTCAAAAACTCAATTATCATACCAATTAACCATTTTTTTTCAAAAACATCTTCTATAACTTTAAATAATGAAAAGTGGAATAGACAAGGTAAACTTCTATCCTATCATTTTCTTATCCTATTCCTATCATTTCTCTCCTATATTATGTAACGACCCGTATTTTACGTATCGGAGGATCGTAAAATACTTCTATTTTATTCATACGAGGTCGTATGGTTACAATTTTGGTATATGACTATTAGGGATATTTTACACACCTAAATTAGTTTTTGAATTTTTGTACGACCATTTTATACCCAAAAACCTTATTTGAGCTATACATTTTGATATAAGTCAAATTAGCGTCTTAAACTAGTTCCATTGCTTCAGAATGATGGTTTTCAATTTTGTAAAGTGGTCATAATAGAAAAACGGACTTACGGTTAGGAAGTTATGGCTGTTTTAAGTTTTAACAGCTGTTGGCTAGCATTTGTGTGTAACTAATTAAGCCTATTAGTCTAATTAAATATTACTATAAATAGGGGCTGTAGGAGTCAAATTAGAATTTCTCTCTCTCCTGCCAAATCAGGTCTAAACCTTAATTAGTCCTAAATCCATCTTAATTCATCCAAATTTCTCTCTAAATCAAACTAGATTGTTGATTAATGATTAGATCTTCGATTAGTAGTTAAAGATCATCAAACTAGCTAATTAGAAATGTTTTTAATTACTGTCCGGATTGGATTTACATTCAAATTGGTAGAATTTGGTAATTGGTGGGTGGTTTATGACTTCTCATTATCCTATGCATGTTTATATGGTAGAATTATAGATTTTAACATGATTTTGATCATAAAATCCTTTTTCTAACTTTAATAACATTTTAACATATGTTTATGCCTGAAATTGATAAAATCTAATATGATCTCTAAGGATTGTTTAGTAATTCACCGCACTCATGTTAATATGTTCATTATTGCTTAGGTTATGATTAGAAATTGCTTGGTTGCTATAATTCTACCTATTGTTCATTTGATTGATTGTATGACATGAATGAATGGATATAATTGCTATGGTTCTATGTTGTATGTTGTGCTATGATGTTGTTTTTTAGTGTTTTGGATGCATAGGAAGATAAGTTGGTGAATTGGGCAAATCGAAGGCAAAGTTGGTCGAAGTTGGACGAAACATGAAGGAGAGGCTCTGGAGGAAACTAGGAGCCCACATGATAATTCACACCTCATTTGGAGCTGAAGGCAAGGCTATGTACCGAGTTACTGAGATGAGTAAACATCGAGTTATGGAGGAACAAGCTATGAGTCAGTCTCCAGCATAGTTGGATAGAGTTGGTCCAAGGAGTTGTTCCATAGCAAGATGTTGGAAATTTTGACTAAGTATTGGATTGAGGGCCGAGTTTTCTTTAGAACTTATAAGTGGAGCTACGAGTTAGGGGCCGAGTTATCAACGAGCGATGAATTGGGGTCTAAAGCACTTGAAGAAGAGTATTAGAGGCATGGGAGGAAACTTAGCTACTGGGAGGCTAAGTGAATGAGTCAGTACCACCTCATAGGGATGAGCCGAAACTAAGTTATCATGGCATAGGGTATGGAGTTGGAACTTCTAGGAACTGTTATTGAGGCTCTGTAGGTCGTTGCATTTGGTATCAGAGCTTTGGTTATGTAATTAAGCTGAGTGTATACCATAATCCAGTTGAGATAAGGTAGGAGTTATCACCTTGGATTGGATCTAGAGTGTATATATACGAGAGTACGTACTTGTTATAAGTTCGGTTTTCAAAAATATATAGTAATATATTAAATACTATAAGTCACATGCATATGAGCACTATAGGCACGATTTTCTTTATGAAAGGCTGATCATTCTTGTTAAAGATGAAAATGAGCCGACATAAATGAAATACTGTGAGATCTACTTCAGGAGTTGAAGAGGGAGCAGGATCAGGAACTGCTACGCCTTGTTTCCAAGCTATATTCAATGCCGTGATGGCAACGATGATGAGGAATCCTCCTGGTATGGCTGTTGGTGGAGGTGCTCCAGTGCAAGCGCCTAGGGCTGATTTCGCTAAATTGAACAGGGGTTACTCTACCCTTGGAGGGAAGCCATTCCATGGAATGGAATCAGCTATAGAAGTGCAAGAATGGATTTATACTTGTGAATGCATCTTTAGTGATATGGAAGTGGATGACGCTATGAAAAGGAAGTTAGCTTCTAGGCAACTTCAGAGGCAAGCTATGAACTGGTGGAATGCTATAACTATTGATACTCTAGAAGACCGGTTCAGTTGGGAATAGTTCAAGGCAAGGTTTAAAGAAAAGTTTATCTAGGCTGCCCAGAAGTCGATATTATTTAGAATGTTTGCCGAGCTGAAGCAGGAAGAGATGTCAGTCTTGGAATATGTTGCAGAGTTTGACACTTTGTCAAAGTATGGAATGTCATTCCTTGATACTCCCTTGAGAAAGAATGAGAAATTCATCATTGGCTTAGATGACTACTTGAGAAAGAAACTAGTGGATCATATTGATGAGCCTTTTGAAAAGCTAGTATAGAAGATGCTTCGCCACGAGAGTTTGTACCCTAAAGCTAAGACTGTTTCTGCTAAAAAATGAGGAGCCAAAACCGTAGCAAGGTGGTAAAGGCAAGAAGAAGTGGAATGGAAAGAGAAAGTTGTCCTAAGGGAAAGGGTGGTAAAAAGAAGGGTAAATGGAAACTTACTTGTTATGGATGCAATGAGAATGCTCGTCTAATTAGAGACTCCAAAATGAGTGAGAAGAAGAAATGCTATAATTGTGATAAACCCTGGCATTTGAAGAAAATTTTTCTAGAGCCGGTAAAGGATAAGCAGATGGTGAAGGCATATGCTTTGGACGCAGTCCTGACTTCGTCGAGTGCTCTCTTGGTGAAGGAGAAGAGAAAGGGAGTTGTCATTCAAGGTATGATTTCTATTGGTGATGTTCCCATTCGAGTTTGGCCTGATACCGGTGCTTCTCATTCATTCGTTTGTAGTGACCTAGTAGATAGATTGGGATTGAAACCCGAGATAGTAGACCGACCTTAATCATGACAAACCCTGTTGGAGGCTCGACTAGTATGTGCATGGTTTGTAGTGATTTAGTTTTATCAAGTCGTGGATGTTCTTTTTTAGTGATTGCTTTTTTCTGAATTTCATCGAGTTCAAGATTATCTTGGGAATGGACTAGCTAAAGAAGTATGTGGCTAAGTGGATTGCGAGAAGCTATTGGTGACAATTGGAGATATAGATGAGCGAACGTTGGTGATTATCTTCCTACCAAAGGATGGGATGATGGTTAACTTTCTATATTCACTTGAGGTTCCACGGGAGGGGTTGTCATTAGTGCCAATCGCTAGAGAGTATCAGATGTTTTTGAGGAAGTGACTGGATTGCCACCCCATAGAGAGATTGAGTTTTGGATTGACTTAGTAAAGTAACCCGGATCTATTGTTATCCCTTTGAGGTGTATGGCACCCAGAGAGCAGAAGGAATTGGAGGTGCAAGTGAATGACCTATTGAGGAAATGGTTCGTTCGAAGAAGCATATCTGAGTGGGGTGCACTTGTAGTATTCATGACTAAGGCGGATGGCACTTTGATGTTGTGTATGGATTGTCATGAGCTGAATAAAGTGACAAAGAAGAACGTGTATCCACTCTTATGCATTGATGACTTATTTGATCAAATGCATCGTGCGAAGGTGTTCTCTCAAATGGATTTGGCAATGGGATTCCACAAACTTAGAGTAGCGAAGGAGAGTGTGCCTATTACTGCATTTCATATGCTATTTGGTTTCTATGAGTGGTTGTTGATGCCATTTGGATTGACCAACACTTCGGCATACTTTGTGGATCTCATGAATTAGGTTTTTAGAGACCAACTGAATAAGTTCGTGCTTGTGTTCGTGGATGATATTATGATCTACTCCAGAAGTGAAGAGGAATACAAGACACACTTGAGGATTGTATTAGAGATATTGAGAAAACACAAGTTGAGAGCAAAATTCTTTAAGTGTCACTTCTGGAGAGAAGAAGTGGGATTCTTGGGTCATGTCATTTCGGGATAAGGTATAGTAGTGGATCCTGCGAAGGTGGTAGTAGTCCGAGATTGGAACTAGCCCAAGAATGCTACTGATGTGAGGAGTTTCCTAGGATTGACTGGATATTATAGACGTTTCATTAAGGATTTCTCAAAGATAGCAACACCATTGACCAATTTAACAAAGAAGAATCAGACTTTTATTTGGTATCCGAAGTGTGAACATGCGTTTGTGAGTCTAAAGGAGAGGTAGACAAGTGCACCAGTGTCGACCATTCCAAGTGGAAATGAAGAGTTAATAGTATGCACTAATGCCTGCGGTACTGGATTGGGTGCGGTATTAATGGAGAATGGAAGGGTAGTTGCTTATGCCAGTCGACACCTAAAGCCACACGAAAGGAATTAGCCAACTCATGATTTGGAATTGGCCGCAATTTTTTTTGCTTTTAAGATGTAAATGCGCTATTTGTGGGGGGAAAGGTTTAAAACATTTAGGGACCAAAAATCCTTGAAGTACCTTTTCATTCAAAAGGATCTCAACCTTCGTTATCAACGGTGGTTAGAGTTCTTGGCCTTTTATGATTTCGGTATTTCCTATACTCCGGGAAAAGGGAATGCAGTCGCAGATGCATTAAGTAGAAGACATGCAGGGTTAGGAGCGATGTTCTTGTAATGGAAGTAGATAGAGTATATTGCTTGATTTGATTTCAGTTCTCACTGCGAGCTAGAACCTTAAATGTTGGCAAGCTTATAGTTTAGACCTACTCTGATTGAAAGGATCGGTACTAGTCAAAAGCGAGATGCTAGGCTAGCGAAGATCAAACCGAAGATAGAGAAAGGAGTAGATCTGAAGATATGAAGCAATACGAACTCGGCCGAGAAGGTTGGCTTCGTAAATATGGGAGGTTATTTGTTCCCAATGTTGATGGATTGCAAGATGAAGTGCTAAGAGAGTATCACCATTCCAGGTTAACCATTCATCTTGGCAGTAACAAGATGTACCAAGATACAAAGCGAACCTATTATTAGGAAGGTATGAAGAGGGATGTAAAGGCATTCATCTCGAAATGTATAAACCGTCAGCTGGTGAAGGTAGAGCAGAAGAAACCTACTGGATTGTTGCAACTGCTAAATATTCCTACGTGGAAATGGGAGCAAGTATCAATGGAATTTATATATGGACTATCGAGGACACGAGCAGGGTAAGATGACATTTGGGTCATAGTAGATCGGTTGACCAAGAGTGCAAGATTTATACCCATCTAGTCAAGTAGAACGGCATCCAAATTGGCAGAGTTGTATGTGAAATGGATAGTATGATTTCACGGTGTGCCAAAGAATATTGTGAGCGATTTAGACTCGTTGTTCACTAGTGGGCTTTGGAAGAGCCTACAAGAGGCATTTGGAACCGAGTTGCATCTTAGTATAGCTTATCATCAGCAAACGGATGGGCAGACCGAAAGAGTAAATCATATATTGGAAGATCTCTTATGAGCTTGCATTATAGACTTTAGAGGATCATGGGACGATCATTTGCATTTGGTGGATTTTTCATACAATAATATTTATCGGTCAAGTATTGGTATGGAACCATATGAAGCATTGTATGGCCGACCATGTAATGCTTCTTTATGCTGGTAGGAAGCGGGCAAGAAACTTATACTTGGGCCAGAAATGATTAGCGAGACATCGAAGAAGATTGAGGTCATTCAGCAACGAATGAAAGTTTCTCAGGATCGACAAAAAGCTATGCGGATAAAAGACAAAGAGAATTGGAATTTTTTGTCAAAGATATGGTATTAGCGAGACATCGAAGAAGATTGAGGTCATTCAGCAACGAATGAAAGTTTCTCAGGATCGACAAAAAGCTATGCGGATAAAAGACAAAGAGAATTGGAATTTTTTGTCAAAGATATGGTATTTATAAAGGTTTCTCCTCTAAAGAATGTAGTTCAATTTGGTAGAGAGGGGAAGTTGGCACCGAGATTCATAGGTCCTTTTTCGATAGTTGAGAGGATTGGGAAGCTAGCATATAGGGTCGACTTACCTCAGAAGATGGCAGGCGTGCATAACTTTTTCATGTCTCTCGTCTACGGAAGTTTGTGCATGACTCAGTAGAGATACTCACACTGGATCGGCTAGAAGACGTAGAGGTGGAACCGAAAGTTTCTATATATCGGGGCCGCTTCGTACTGTTGGGTACGATACAAAACAACTTAGGAGAAAGACAATAAGACTAGTTAAGGTACAATAAAATGGAAGTGATGACGATTGTACATGGGAGATGGAGGAGAGCATGAGGACTAGGTGTCTAGAGCTCTTTGAATGGTAAAACCCAACGTTTATCGTCTACTTTCACCATTGCATATTATATTCGATAAGTTATTATTCTGTATGCTAGGATAAGAACACTATACTGTTGGTTGCATGACTACATGTTTGATATGTTTGATAGTTGCTTATGATTGATAGGCATGCAGGATAACTATGGTTGCTTATACTTTGGATTGTTTGGGGATTTTAGGGGAGAAAATTCCTAAAGGAGAGAGAATGTAACGACTCGTATTTTATGTATCGGAGGATCGTAAAATATTTTTATTTCAGTCGTATGAGGTCGTATGATTCTATAATTTTGGATCATAACTCTTAGGGACATTTTACACACCTATGATTTTGCTCGAATCTCTATATGACAATTTTGAACCTATTTAGGCTACAACTTTTTATAGGAGCCGAATTAGGGTCTTAAACCAATTCCATTGCTTCAGGATGATGGTTTTCCATTTCAGAGAGTGGTCATAATAGAAAAATGGAATTATGGTTAGAAAATTATGGCTATTTTTAGTTTTAACAGCTTCTACCCAGAATTACTGTGTAATTAATTAAGCCCATTGGTCGGTCCATTAGTCTAATTAGAGATTACTATAAATAAGGGCAGTAGGAGTCAAATTATTAATTTTTTTCTCTCATTCCAAATCAGGTCTAAACACTAATCAGCCCTAAATTCATCCTAATTCATCCAAATTTCTCTCTAAATTAAACTAGATTGTTGATTAATGATTAGATCTTCGATTAGAAGCTAGAGATCATCAAATTGGCTGATTATGACTTCTCACTATCATATGCATGTTTATATGGTAGAATTATAGGTTTTAACATGATTTTGATCCTAAAATCCTTTTTCTAATTTTAATAACATGTTAACATATGTTTATGCCCTAAGTTGATAAACTCTAATATGATATTAGGAACTATTTAGCAATTCACTATTATCCGGCCTTTTGACCCGACGATATTCGAACAGACTTAAACGATCGAATTGAACGAGCGAATGAGAGAAAAACGACTCAAGGACAATGGGATTAAATTGGAAAAGACAAGGAAAAAGAAATATGTAACGACCGTGATTTTATTACCGTCGTAATAAATATTTTTAAAGTTTGTAACGACCGTGATTTTATTACCGTCGTAATAAATATTTTTAAAGTCCGTAACGACCGTTATTTTTGAATTACTGTCGTAATAAATATTTTAATTAGAAATTTTAAAAATAAAAATTCGAAAAAAAATAACAGTGTAAAATCGTTTGGCAAAGTCAGTAAATGCTTATATTGGTGAACGTGATAATGCACTGCATTTGTTTCTTTCACGTGTATGGTCTCGGTTCAATTCAAGAACAAGAAATTTGATCATTTGCTGTCACTTTTTGTAAAGCAAAGTTTGGATGCAATTTTATGACAAGGATTGTAAAACAAAGTGAAACATTTTTGTGTGCTTTGCTGTCACTTCAACTGGAAAGCAAAGTTTGAAGTCACTTTATCAGCCATCATCTTCAGTTTATTATACAAGCCCGTGTACTTTTTCTTCCACTAAGGCACGTTTCATTTAATGTTAATGTACTTTTGGCCTTGACTTGTGCACGATTGGAAATATGGTAGTGTAGCCTTCATCATTCAGTTGGTTTCAAATTCTTCCAAGTAGCATTCTTTTCGTTGCTTTCATTTTATCGAATAGCTCAGCAAAAAGCTTTAATGGTATCTCCAAATTTCCGCTCCTTATCAGATCTCGGTTGCTAAATTATTCCGTAACAAATTTGAGGTGAGTTATTTACTCACATTTCTACTTTATAATCATCAAGCCTCTGACTTTGTTCGAAACACTGCTTTCATTGATTTTGAACATTTGACTCTCTGTGATTTTTCCACCGTGATTTCGACACTGTGCTTGAGCGTAGGCGTATACATTAATGCAAACGCGTATGTGTATATGCGTTATCATCTTGTTTCCCTCCTTATGTAGTAGCTTTGCATCGTTGTAGCTATGCAACTGTGGTCACTACATGTTGCGTTTGCATGTTTAAGTGGAAATTTTTAGTTCTGTCCTCACTGCACTAAAATGCTTTCTATAATGGGTTAAATTTCATGAGTCAGGTCATTTAAAACGTGTGTGCATGTATCTTGAAGTGAGCAGGTATATAAATGTAGTGTGAATCTATGAAGTGTGAAAATATGCCCTGGGTTAGTGTTTTTTTTTTCAAAAGCAAGTCCATTTCATCATTTTGTGCAAAGAACAAATGACGTGTTGCATGAGAAAGAAATGTTGTTGCAGGTCATTTTTTTTATTATTGATTTCACGCGC
This sequence comes from Allium fistulosum, assembly GCA_030737815.1. Classification (NCBI taxonomy): domain Eukaryota; kingdom Viridiplantae; phylum Streptophyta; class Magnoliopsida; order Asparagales; family Amaryllidaceae; genus Allium; species Allium fistulosum. Next base: position 1,038,532,157 of record CM060902.1, on the reverse strand, counting down.
GTTAATATGAAACCCAGACACATCATTCTATTTCCAATTGTCTAGTAAAACCAGTTTCAAGTCATTATATTTTGAAGTATTGTGTGCATATGTATATTGATGCAGTGTAAGATTTTGATAAAAATATAGTGGTACAGATTACTGTTTAATGTGCGTTGAACCGGTGTTACGTTTTAAAACGTATTCTGTTGCCGTTATTTTTATAACGGAATTTGTACGTTAGTAAAATATTTTTGAAGCGTGTTGTTTTGGTGACATTTTTGACGAATAAAAATTACTGTTGTTTTGACTTCAGTAACCGTCAATTTTAAAGTGAATTTTAAAGCGGTTATCCCGCAACGCTGATTTGGTATCCGTTTTTACGGTGTTTTGTGAAGCGCAATTTCCTCGTCGAAATTGCTACAGATGTTGCTGTTTTAATCACGTATTTTAAAAATCGTTTTAAAATAAAAGTGTTTCCAAAATTTTTACAGTTTGCGCTTTCAAAAGAATGAGGAAGCGATTTAAACGCTTCAGCAAAATTGAGGACTATGAACCCTCACTTTTACTGATTCGCTTAATTCCGGACTTGTCCGTTTGAGAACGTAAAATGTTATTTATTTAAAATACACAATTTTGCACTTTCAAGGAAACGATGTAGAGATTTAAACGATTTAGCAAAAGGGCGGAGTATGGAACCACACTTTTACTATTTCGGTTAATTCCGGACTCGTTAATTGAAACATCTGCTGTTTGATGATTCTGATGATTTTGTTGGGCTTTCGAGCCACTCTGCTGGACCTTCGGGTCATCTGATGGACCTTCGGGTCAATTACCAGTACTAGACCTTCGGGTCACTCTGCGGACCTTCGGGTCATCTGATGGGCGCCAAAATTTATAGTACTTGGTAGGCTTCGGCCATCTGAGATGCACGTGCGGCGTAGCTAAAACTCGCCATCTGCTGGGATCGATCCACCTTTTATGCTGATTTTTCTAGTTATCTTGTTTTGATTTCTAGATTTTGCGACTGTTGATTTTCTAGTTATCTATTTTGATTTCTGGATTTTGTGAATTGCGGCTTTGAATTCAATTTTGAATTTGGAAGTTGAGTTTGAGTATAATCTCATCTGAGATTATAAATTTGCGTATTGCTGTTTTAAATTCAATTGTGAATTTGAAAACTGATTTTGATGGAGTTTAAATTGAGATTTTTTCATTTAAATTATGCTGATTATTTACGTTGTATAGTCTCATTCGAGACTATAATTATTTGTTTAAGTGTTGTTTATCATTCACTTATTTTTGAGAATAAATTAGACTGATCCGTTTATTATTTTCTTTTAAATAATACTCGGGTCAGACCGAGTTATTTCAGGATAGTCTTCATCTCTGATTTAGTAGCAGCTTCAGCTTTTGGGATTTCGCATCATCTTTTGTCTAGCCTCCGAGGAGTTCTTTTGGTTTAGTAGTCCTCATTTTATGTATGTATTGATGGATATGTATATGTATCGGTTCATGTGAACTATCAATTGTTGTAGCATGTATTCCAGACTAGTCTTCCGCTATATATCTGATATTTCTGTTCTGATGTGATTATACTATTTGTGTTATTGTTATTATGAGTTGTTCTGGATTTTTCTTAAGCCACCGTAGTTTCGTTTTAGATTTGGATTGAATATATATCTTTGGGAGTAATTTATACAGCTCCTATCGATGTAATCAATACTCGTCTAAGGCATAACATACGGATGGTCGCTTCTAACAAGCCTTATTCTTCGCAATAGCAGATGTTATTCCTTATAATAACCTTTGTTATTGTGAGCATAGAGGTGTGGCGTCACAGCTTGGTATCAGAGCAGAAGTTCAGAACAAATTATAATAAACACAGAACAGAAGTAGAATGGAACATGTGTTACAACTATTTGAGGGTTTTATCCGTGCCTTTCTAATCTATTCTTTCCTCTTTAACATGTTGGAGTATGTCTAGGAATAAAATTTCATATTCCGTAGTATTCCATTTGTTAAACTTCTTTTCAATTGTGTATTGTTGAACTGATCTTTACCTTCTCTTGTCTCTCAGCTCATGGCTGGAAGAGGTAGAGGGAAGCGTTCTTCCGCAGGCCCGTCTAGTGGTTCTCATCCGGACGGTGTCTATATGTCGGCTGATCAGTTTATGGAGCTATTTCGGGGTACTCAGCCTCCTGTTGCTGCTCCCGCAGCTCCTAATCACAAGTCTGCCTTCGCCCACATGTGTAGTGACTATTCCCACCTTGGAGGTCAGCCTTTCAAGGGACCGGAAAGTGTTATGGAAGTTCAGGCTTGGTTACGCACTTGTGAGCGCATATTTTCTCGGATGGATCTTTCGGATCATCATCGTGTTCTCGTGGCATCTAGCATGTTGCAAGAGCGTGCTCTTGACTGGTATGAGCTTTTTATTTCGGAAGTTGATGAGTCCTCTCTCTCTTGGGTTCAGTTTAAGGAACGATTCGAACTTAAGTTCGTTCCCGAATCGGAAAAGGCTAATCTTGCTCGTTGTTTCCTTGAGTTGAAGCAAGGAGAATCCTCTGTTTCTGATTATGTTGCATCTTTCCAGGCCTTGTCCAAATACGGAGTTGAGTTCATTAACACTCCGCATAAGAAGAATCTTCGTTTTGTTGACGGTTTGAAGAAGTATTTGAAGAAGGTTCTTTTACTTCAGCTTAAGCTCTCATTTGAGGAGCTGGTTGATTCGGCTCTTTGTCTTGAAGCTGTTGAAAAGGAACGTGATAGTTGTGATGATGTTGAGGTTTCTAAGAACCCCAACAAGAAGAGGTTTCCTTTTCATAAGCCTAATTCTTCTAATCAGAAGAAGAAGAAGCAAGCTACCTCTAGTTCTCAGCCTAGTAGTGCACCTTCTGTTCAGAGGGCGTGCTATAATTGTGGTTCTCTGGATCATCTTCACCGTAATTGTCCTAAGCCTCGCATTTGCCGCTATTGCAAGAAAGAGGGTCATTGGATCTCTGATTGCCCTACTGCTTCTAGGGGTCTCAAATCAGGGAAGCTTAATGTTGCGAAAGCTCCTGGTGTTTCTTCTCAGCCCAAAGGTATTACTTCTATTTTGGAAGGTTTTATTTTATTTCATGGTTGTTTTATTAAAATTCTTTTCGATACGGGTGCATTGCATTCATTCGTGTCAAAGGAGCTTGTTGATATTATTCATTTGGATGTTATTACTCTTCGCGACCCTTTGGGGATTGCAAATCCTATTAGTGGATCCGTTACTCTTGGTTTGTTATGTGTTGATGTTGAGATTATTCTATGTGGTTTTTTCTTACATGCGAATCTGCGTGTTATGGATCACTTTGATTTTGATATGATTTTGGGAATAGATTGGCTCGTCCGTTACGAAGTTCAATCCTGTATCCCGAAAGAATTTTATATCTCAAGCATCCTGATGCTATCGAGCAGTTATCTATTATATTTCGAAGTATGAACCATCCTTTGAATGCTTTCATTTCTTCCTTCAAATCGGAAGCTATTATAGCTAAATGTTCTAATTGTTTGTGATTTTTCTATTGTCTTTGAGTTTATTTCGAGTTTGTCGCCGAATAGGGCAATTGAATTCCGTATTGATCTTACCTCTGGTGCTCATCCTATCAGTCGTCCTCCCACGAGGATGTCTGTTAAAGAAAATGAGAAACTCAAGCATCAATTATCTTAGTTGGAAACCAACGATTTACTCGTTCTAGTTCTTCTCCCAACTCGATCTTGCTACCAATTCTCATTTGGCTATGAGTTGCGGAAGTTAGCATTCCACTTACCGCATTCCGCACTCGTTATGATTCTTATGAATGACTTATTACGTCATTCAGTTTGCCTAGATTATTTCATCCATTTTGTGAATCGAGTATTCTACGAATATCTTGACGACTCCATTTTGTGTATTTATTGATTTTGGATGAAAGCAACAATTTAAAATTTCACAAGTATAATTGGATTTGGGTTATCATATAGCAAATATTTTTGTGATTGTATTGCCCATTGAGTGCTTTAAGAGTTCTGGTCGATGCGCTTGATCAACGCTATCGATAGGAATCTCCTAAACGCTTTGATGAGACAATTTGACACAATAAACTAAAAAAAAAATTTCTAGAAAATGATTTCGTAAAGACAATTAAGATTTTTGGAAGTTTTATCTTTTCAGGCAAGAAGACTATTTGAAAGAACTCCTTTCTGATACTCTTATCCTTTAGTTCCCGAAGGGAACCAAGACTTCATTATTTGTACCAATGCTAGCCGTATTGGTTTCAATGTTGTTCTCGTGCAAAAAGATGGAGTAGTTGTCTATGCTTCTTTACAATTAAAGCCGATCGAGACTAGGTATGCTACTCATAATCTAGTGCTCGTGACTATTGTTTCGCTTTTAGAGTTTGACATTATTATTTTGGGAAAGGAGTGGTGTTCTCCACTCTGATCACAAATCTCTTAAGTATCTATTTATTCAGAAAGAACTTAATTTGAGACAACAACATTGGCTCGAATTTCTTGCTTCATATGATTTCGATATGCAGTATACCCCTGGTAAGGGTGAATCAAGTTTTATAGGATCTCCTTCGTGCTTGCATTCTTCATTTTGGTGGTAGTTGGGTAGACCACTTATCTCTTGTTGAGTTTTCTTACAACAACAGTTTTCAATCCAGTATCGGTATGGCTCCATTCGAAGCTCTTTACGGAAGGCCGTGTCGATCACCATCTTGTTGGTTGGAATCGGGGGAAAAGTTAGTTCTCGGCCCCGATTATATTCGCGATTCTTCGGAGAGGATTGATATTATACGACAGAGAATGAAAGAGGCTCAGAATAGGCAGAAATCTTATGCCGATCATCGTAGAAAGCCTTTGAAATTTTCTGTTGGCGATCTCGTATTCATTCGTGTTTCCCCGATGAAGGGTGTAGTGCGTTTTAGTTACTCCGGGAAATTGGCTCCTCGATATGTTGGACCGTTTCCTATTACGGAACGCATTGGCCTAGTTGCTTATCGTGTATCGCTACCTGCTCAGTTTTCGGGATTCATGACGTATTTCATGTGTCTCAGCTTCGTCGATGCCTTCGAGATTCAGATTCTATTATTGATCCCCCTATGTTTCAAGATCTTGAGATCTCACCCGACTTGTCTATTGTGCAAAATCCTATTCGTGTGCTAGCTTCGGAGGTTAAACGCCTTCGGAACAAAAAAGTCCCGCTTGTGAAAATTCAATGGTCCGCAAACCCCAAAGATTGCACTTGGGAAACCAGAGAATTCATCGAGCGTTTTATCCCGGTTTTCTCTCCTCTTCGGGTGGAGGTGAGCATTCGTACCTATCTTTTCTATTTTAATCTTTACTGTGATGAATTATTTGTGTTATTGTCTGCTTCTAGTATGAAAATTGCGGGGACGCAATTTTTATAAGGAGGGGAGTCTGTAACGACCGTGATTTTATTACCGTCGTAATAAATATTTTTAAAGTCTGTAACGACCGTGATTTTATTACCGTCGTAATAAATATTTTTAAAGTCCGTAACGACCGTTATTTTTGAATTACTGTCGTAATAAATATTTTAATTAGAAATTTTAAAAATAAAAATTCGAAAAAAAATAACAGTGTAAAATCGTTTGGCAAAGTCAGTAAATGCTTATATTGGTGAACGTGATAATGCACTGCATTTGTTTCTTTCACGTGTATGGTCTCGGTTCAATTCAAGAACAAGAAATTTGATCATTTGCTGTCACTTTTTGTAAAGCAAAGTTTGGACGCAATTTTGTGACAAGGATTGTAAAACAAAGTGAAACAATTTTGTGTGCTTTGCTGTCACTTCAACTGGAAAGCAAAGTTTGAAGTCACTTTATCAGCCATCATCTTCAGTTTATTATACAAGCCCGTGTACTTTTTCTTCCACTAAGGCACGTTTCATTTAATGTTAATGTACTTTTGGCCTTGACTTGTGCACGATTGAAAATATGGTAGTGTAGCCTTCATCATTCAGTTGGTTTCAAATTCTTCCGAGTAGCATTCTTTTCGTTGCTTTCATTTTATGGAATAGCTCAGCAAAAAGCTTTAATGGCATCTCCAAATTTTCGCTCCTTATCAGATCTCGGTTGCTAAATTATTCCGTAACAAATTTGAGGTGAGTTATTTACTCACATTTCTACTTTATAATCATCAAGCCTCTGACTTTGTTCGAAACACTGCTTTCATTGATTTTGAACATTTGACTCTCTGTGATTTTTCCACCGTGATTTCGACACTGTGCTTGAGCGTAGGCGTATACATTAATGCAAACACGTATGTGTATATGCGTTATCATCTTGTTTCCCTCCTTATGTAGTAGCTTTGCATCGTTGTAGCTATGCAATTGTGGTCACTACATGTTGCGTTTGCATGTTTAAGTGGAAATTTTTAGTTCTGTCCTCACTGCACTAAAATGCTTTCTATAATGGGTTAAATTTCATGAGTCAGGTCATTTAAAACGTGTGTGTGCATGTATCTTGAAGTGAGCAGGTATATAAATGTAGTGTGAATCTATGAAGTGTGAAAATATGCCCTGGGTTAGTGTTTTTTTTTTCAAAAGCAAGTCCAGTTCATCATTTTGTGCAAAGAACAAATGACGTGTTGCATGAGAAAGAAATGTTGTTGCAGGTCATTTTTTTTATTATTGATTTCACGCGCGTTAATATGGAACCCAGACACATCATTCTATTTCCAATTGTCTAGTAAAACCAGTTTCAAGTCATTATATTTTGAAGTATTGTGTGCATATGTATATTGATGCAGTGTAAGATTTTGATAAAAATATAGTGGTACAGATTACTGTTTAATTTGCGTTGAACCGGTGTTACGTTTTAAAACGTATTCTGTTGCCGTTATTTTTATAACGGAATTTGTACGTCAGTAAAATATTTTTGAAGCGTGTTGTTTTGGTGACATTTTTGACGAATAAAAATTACTGTTGTTTTGACTTCAGTAACCGTCAATTTTAAAGTGAATTTTAAAGCGGTTATCCCGCAACGCTGATTTGGTATCCGTTTTTACGGTGTTTTGTGAAGCGCAATTTCCTCGTCGAAATTGCTACAGATGTTGCTGTTTTAATCACGTATTTTAAAAATCGTTTTAAAATAAAAGTGTTTCCAAAATTTTTACAGTTTGCGCTTTCAAAAGAATGAGGAAGCGATTTAAACGCTTCAGCAAAATTGAGGACTATGAACCCTCACTTTTACTGATTCGCTTAATTCCGGACTTGTCTGTTTGAGAACGTAAAATGTTATTTATTTAAAATACACAATTTTGCACTTTCAAGGAAACGATGAAGAGATTTAAACGATTTAGCAAAAGGGCGGAGTATGGAACCACACTTTTACTATTTCGGTTAATTCCGGACTCGTTAATTGAAACATCTGCTGTTTGATGATTCTGATGATTTTGTTGGGCTTTTGAGCCACTCTGCTGGACCTTCGGGTCATCTGATGGACCTTCGGGTCAATTACCAGTACTAGACCTTCGGGTCACTCTGCGGACCTTCGGGTCATCTGATGGGCGCCAAAATTTATAGTACTTGGTAGGCTTCGGCCATCTGAGATGCACGTGCGGCGTAGCTAAAACTCGCCATCTGTTGGGATCGATCCACCTTTTATGCTGATTTTTCTAGTTATCTTGTTTTGATTTCTAGATTTTGCGACTGTTGATTTTCTAGTTATCTATTTTGATTTCTGGATTTTGTGAATTGCGGCTTTGAATTCAATTATGAATTTGGAAGTTGAGTTTGAGTATAATCTCATCTGAGATTATAAATTTGCGTATTGCTGTTTTAAATTCAATTGTGAATTTGAAAATTGATTTTGATGGAGTTTAAATTGAGATTTTTTCATTTAAATTATGCTGATTATTTACGTTGTATAGTCTCATTCGAGACTATAATTATTTGTTTAAGTGTTGTTTATCATTCACTTATTTTTGAGAATAAATTAGACTGATCCGTTTATTATTTTCTTTTAAATAATACTCGGGTCAGACCGAGTTATTTCAGGATAGTCTTCATCTCTGATTTAGTAGAAGCTTCAGCTTTTGGGATTTCGCATCATCTTTTGTCTAGCCTCCGAGGAGTTCTTTTGGTTTAGTAGTCCTCATTTTATGTATGTATTGATGGATATGTATATGTATCGGTTCATGTGAACTATCAATTGTTGTAGCATGTATTCCAAACTAGTCTTCCGCTATATATCTGATATTTCTGTTCTGATGTGATTATACTATTTGTGTTAGTGTTATTATGAGTTGTTCTGGATTTTTCTTAAGCCACCGTAGTTTCGTTTTAGATTTGGATTGAATATATATCTTTGGGAGTAATTTATACAGCTCCTATCGATGTAATCAATACTCGTCTAAGGCATAACATACAGATGGTCGCTTCTAACAAGCCTTATTCTTCACAATAGCAGATGTTATTCCTTATAATAACCTTTGTTATTGTGAGCATAGAGGTGGGGTGTCACAAAATATATAAAAAATGAGCGAAAATTGTTGAAAATTTGGAAGTTCAAGTTTTTGGAGGAGCTGACTCAGAGTAAACACTCGAATTTCATGGGCCAGACTCCAAGCAAATTCAACCCAAACCAAAACAACAATGGGATCATCCAAGTTAGGGATCAGTACCGACCCAACTCTAGGGATCGGTACCGACTCCCAATTCCACCTTGGGTGGATCCCATCTTCTACCCACATCCCTAACTCCATGCTAAGCACTATGTCCAAAGTTGTTTTGTTGAATCAATGTAATTCTCTATCTATCTCCATAAGCATTAGAGCCATCAACACCTAGGAATATACTAAGTATAGATTGGTGCTCCACCCTATAGTGGGGATCGGTACCGATCCCTATGGGTACCTCCAAAGTAGCACCCACTCCTATGGCACTCTTCTTTATCTACATAGACTCTGATTCAAGTGCTGTTCCAAAGTTCCTATGCCTCATATTGACAATCTCCATATACGGCCTAAACAACAATTCAACCTTTTGTAGATCCATCGCTTGGACAAAAAACACTTAGGAGACTATGTAAAACAACCGTGGAAACATGAAACCAACATCAAGACAAGCCAACACAAGAAGTCGTAAGACCCTATGATGCATACATAGGGATAGATATTGATCCCCCCTAGAGGGATCGGTACCGATCCCCAACCCTAGGGGATCCGGGGCTGAGATTTTTTAGAGGACTTTGTCTTCATCGTGTGGATCCATAGGGGAAATATCAACGAGATATTTAGTCATTTACCCCTTTAAAAACATAGGTAATGATGCATTCTAAGGATCTTTTAAGCTACTACTACACACAAACTCCATTGTACTCTGGGATCCCTACTGATCCCTTTTACTTGTAATCACAAAATCTAGTGCAAAAGCAATAAAATCATTCAAGTGAACAGAGGCCAAGATTGCTAAACCGCTTAAATTTGTATGTGCTTGTTTTCTGTTTGATTTCTTCTGTTTTTCATTTACTTTTTTTATTTAATCTCTACTCTCTTACTCTTTTAGGTGTTTGTGTCATTTTTGGTTCAAACATTTTGGCGCTTTCACTGAGAAACTCCATTCTTAGGCTATTTGAATCCTTGTCTACTATTGGATTGCCCAAAGTCCAAGGAAGAGATCTAGTTTCTTCTTAGCTAGTTTCCCTACTACTCAGATTTGAACAAAGTCTACAGGAAGTTATCTTCAATGGCCCCTAGAAAAGACAAAGTCGTTGCCTCCTCAAGAGCTACTAATGAAATAGAGAACGCTAATCTTCACATCCTAGATGAAGATGTGCAGCAAGAAGCTGTTAATATCTAGAATCCTTTAGATGTTATCACCATGATTGATTTTGAGCGAATGATGAAAAAGCTATAGGATAGCCATGCGGAGTTGAATCGGCAAATCCAAGAGAATAGAAACTTGATGACCCACTGAATACCCACTGTAGGAAGATAGGAGAGAGTCATCTCCTCCATACTCAGAATCAGGCAGTTCCTCATCATTTTACCACTCCAAAGAAATAGAAGGCAAGGGATGGAGGCATATGAAGCAGAAACCTCTAGATGGGAGAATGCAACCGATCGCCCCCTATAGGGGTTGGTACCGAACCCATCCACCAAGGAGCAGGACTTCAAGCGGGAATTGGAACGCAATCTGAAAGCACTGCGACTGACCAGGCACCGAAAATCAAGAGTTTGCTGCTGAATTACCCACAAGGAATGAACGTAGAGCTGCTGAGCAAATGGTTCTTATGGAGCTAGGAGAACTTAGGAGACAAGGCATGAACTAGGATCATTTATTGGGCTAAGCAAAGGGAATAGATTGCGATTACCATAACCCAACAGGTACCTAAGAGCTGAACTTGGCTGAGATAGAAAGGCAACTTGTGAGAGAAAGTCAAGGCCAAACTAACGACGACTGGGGCACCTTCGCTAGTCAAAATCCCTTCGCTAAAGCAGTCTTACGTGAAAAGTAACCACGGAGATTCAACATGCCAACGATGCCCTCATACTCATGAAAGACTGATCCTAGACTACATCTCATGAAATACAAATGGCATATGGACTCAACCAGAGCATCAGATGCAATCAAGTGCGGGTGCTTTCTAATCTTCCTAGAAGGAGTGGCGACCATGTGGTTTACTCGACTACCGTTAAGGTCCATCTCTTCTTTTGATTAGTTGGCAAGGAAATTCATCGAGCAGTTTAGAATGCATGCGACTCGCCTCAAGGATGTCATGTTGTTATCTAACTTATTCCAAGGACTGGGGGAATCACTTAAGGACTTTTTGCAAAGATTTAATACCACTATGACTGAGGTGAGCAACCCTTAGGACAACATAATCTTGGTGGCTTTGATCAGGGGGATCCACCCCGATACGGATTGGTGAACGGTTATCAAGAAAGCCTCGTGCTACTCTAGATCGTTTTTAGAACAAGGTGGCCCAGTACTTGCGCAAGGAGGAGGTTACACTATCTAGGAGAAGCAATGATACAGACTATCAGGCTGAATCAGTGCGAAGCAACGTTGCTATAAGACAGTCCGGAGTGAGAACCGGGAATATAGTTGTGAATGTACATAATAAGAGCAGTGGTCAGAGAAAAGGTCATGGTGAGGCCTCAAATGAAAACTCGGATTCTAGGAGATGATCGAGAATACCGAGATTTGACACCTACACCCCACTGAATGACTCAACTGAAAATATTTACTTAACTACTCCCGACTCGGAGCAGTACCAGAAACCAACCTCGTGAGAGTCAATTGAAGACCAGAGGAAGTCTGGAAAATTCTATAGATTTCATGAGACATATGGTCATGACACGAACAAGTGTAGACACTTCGCGATATGATCGAAGAACTAATCCGAAAGAAAAGGCTCCAACAGTTTGTGAAAAACCCATAGGATGGCAGGCTAGGAAAATCCAACCCCCAACGAGGACATAGCACTCCTAGTGTTGATGAACCTAGGTAGCCTGAAAGGAGATTGATTATAAACTAGACCATTAATGGTCATCTTCCAACTGTGAAGGGCTGGAGCGAAATGGAATAGCGAGCATCTACGACGCAATTTCGACTGAGAATAAAACTTATTCCTATTTGCATTTCATAAGACAGACTCTGTTATTTTTCAATAAAATGGTTTTCCAGCCATGCAGCTTTACCTTTATAAAATTTTGTTGTGAACCACGACCAACTCGAATGAAACTGTATACAAATAATGCAGGTGTGCAGATACCCAGGGTTAGGTGCCCACCAAATCTCCATAGTCCACGATCAGACCTATGGTGTTCTACTGAGGTGAGCATGACTCGATCGCTCATCAGCCAACTCTTGCCCCTGACTCGTGGGCAAGACCATGATACAAAAGTGGATGTGACTCAACCATCCACTCTCAAGTTCGTACCCGGTGTTTTCCAAAACACTTAAGCCTTGCTTGGAGCTCGGAAGACTCAGAACCTAATCTAACGTGGACGTGACATGACTGTCCACACAACAACTCTTGCCCTCGGCATGGAACCTAAAACATAAACTAAAATGGATGTGACTGGCCATCCATCAAGTTAATTCTATCCCTTGACCTGACAAGGGGTGTTCAAACCAAAATGGATGTGACTGACCATCCATCAACTTAACTCTATCCCTTGACCCGATAGGGGAGTTCAAACCAAAATGGATGTGACTAACCAACCATCAACTTAACTCTATCCCTTGACCTAAAAGGGGAAGTTCAAACCAAATGAATGTGACTGACCATCCATCAACTTAACTATTTCCCTTGATCCGATAGAGGGATATTAAACAATAAATGAGCGGATGTGACTAGCCATCCGCCTCCTAACTCTTTCCTTTGATCCGACTGGGTGAGTTTAAAAATAAAAGGACGTGATCTAACCATCTATCATCGAACTTAGAGCGGATGTAGTCCAACCATCCAACTCTTGTCTCTTTTCCTTGACTCGACAGGATGAGCACAAATCATAAAGTGGGTGTAACTCGACCGTCCGATCTTAGATGGGTGTGACATGACCACCCATTCACTAACTCAGACCATAGAACCGACAGGAAAATGTAAGTTCATAAGGAAGAGACTCGACCGTCTGTATGCTAAGCTTATTAACCCAAGACTGGGGCAAGGGTATAATCACCTAAAAGCTGGATACAATAGCTTAACAACGTGGTCCGTGCCTATTATTTGATACAACTTAAGGCTACGACCAAAAGGATATCTTAGGATAAAAAACAAACAAAACAACTTGTGATTACACTTCCATGGAACTTGGCAATGACCTATAGGCACATGAACATGCTTGGGAACCAATGGAAAAAGTATGTGCATGGATGAACGAGCGCGCATGCTACTCGATATACAATTTCCTGAATTGACGAGAATTAAACTCTTACCTTGAATTTTCAAAAAAGAAACCAATTCAGATAATCGAGGCCTACTAACTCAATCAACTTGCTAAATGGAACCGAGCATAGACAATTTTTGAGAAAATACGTTTCAGTTTTACAATGTCAGATATCGACCAAGCACAACAACAGACAGTTAGAGATATGACTCTTCGTTAAAGCCCGACAAAAGGATAACGACAATTTGAGGTATTGAGTGAAATCCATTCCAACAATCATAAGTTGTCTCGATTTAAAACTCATCATGTTTGCAACAAGATTTAGTTTAAGGGCAAGTGTTATTCAGCCTTTTGACCATGCATTATTCGAACAGACTTAAATGATCGAATCAGACAAGCGAATGACGAAGAAATGACCCATTGGCATTGGAAATATCATTAAATGATAATACAAAAGAAATATCAAAAAATGAGCGAAAAATTCAAAAATTTGGAAGTTTAAGATTTTGGAGGAGCCGACTCGGAGCAAACACTCGAATTTCTCGGGTCGGACTTCAAGCAAATTCAACCTAAACCAAAGCAACAAGAGGATTACCCAAATTGGGGATCGATAACGACCCCACTCTAGGAATCGGTACCGACTCCCAATTCCACCTTGGGTGGACCCCATATTCTGCCTACATCCCTAACTCGGTGCTAAGCACCTATTCTCAAATTCGTTTTGTTAAATCAATGCAATTCTCTATCAAGCTCAGTGAGCACCAGAGTCCGCAACACCCTGGAATACACTAAGTATACATTGGTACTCCACCCTACATAGTGGATCGGTACCGATCCCTAAGGGTACACCCAAAGTATCCCTAACTCCTATAGCACTCTTCTCTATCTATGTAGAGCCTGATTCAAGTGTTGTTATGAAGTTCTTATACGTCGCATTGACAATCTCCATATACAACCTAAAACAACAATTTAACCTTCTGTAGATCCATGAAACCAACATCACGACGAGCCAACACAAGAAGTCGCAAGAACCTATGATGCATACATAGGGATCAATACCGATCCCCAAACTTAGGAGATCCGGGGTCATGATTTTTTGGAGGACTTCGTCTTCATCGTGAGAATCTATAGGCGAAATATCAGCGAAATATTTAGTTTTTACCCCTATAGATACATGGGCAAAGAATCTTTTACGCTGCTGCTACATACAAACTACTTTGTATGCTAGGATCCCTACCGATCCCTCCTACTTGGAATAACAAAATCTAGTGCAAAAACAATAAAATCATTCAAGTGAACATAGGCCAAGATTACCAAGCCACTATAAATGTGTGTGTGCTTGTTCTCTGTTTGATTTCTTCTGTTTTCATTTACTTTCTTCATTTAATCTCTACTCTCTTAATCTCTGAGTGTTTGTGCCATTTTTGGTTAAAACATTCACCATACTCATGTTAGTATGTTCATTATTGCTTAGATTAGGATTAGAAATTGCTTGATTGCTAAAATTTTATGTGCTATTCATTTGATTTATTGTATGGCATGTATGAATGATGTAATTGCTGTGATTATATACTTATATTTTGTGCTTTGATGTTGTTTGTTAGTGTTTTGGATGCATAGGAAGATAAGTTGGTGAATTAGGCAAATCGGAGGAAAAGTTGGTCGGAATTGGATGAAACTTGGAGGAGAGGCTCTAGAGCAAACTGGAGCCTACATGACAATTCGCACCTTATTTCGAATTGAAGACAAGACTCAGTAGCGAGTTGTCGAGATGAGTCGGCACCGAGCTTGAGGGAAGGAGCTATGAGTCGGTCTCTTGCATGGTTGAATAGAGCTTGGTCCAAGGAGTTGTTCTATAGCAAGATGTTGGAAAATTTGGCTAAGTGTTGGATTGTGTAACATCCCTTATCTAGAGGTCCAAAGCTAAGTGCTACAGATGTTGCAGTCATCTATAGTATTAACTTCCGACGAATAAATACGACTATGTTGATGGTATCTATAATATCAGAAGCACTTGAATATGAAACAAATCACAGATTTCAAAACAACATTTTTTCCATTACAATTTAAAACACATGTTCCATATTCTTATTACACAATCCCAAAACGTTTCCCAAGCAATGATAAAATATACTTATTACAAAATATGCCAAGAGCGACATATGAAGATGCCCCCTTGGATGATCAGGGTCTAACTAGCTTAATACACAGCGAAAATAACAACAAAACAAAGAACAACAACTCCAAAGTAGCTATCTGTCAGCCTCCTGCTCGCCTTCCATAGTTTTATTCGTCATCCTACTAAAATCTGAAAAACCTCAACCCTCAGACTACTCAAATCAATTTTGAGCACCCGAGAGTTTAAGGGAAAAAACATAAACTTCGAGTCAGCCATAAAGCCTAGTGTGAATAATACTATACATCCCGATTATTAATGTTAAGTGAGACCACGCTGCTTAGTGGAACGGGTTTCTCCTCACTAATATCCTTTTAAAACATATCTCTTGCATATCTTTTCATGCAACCAAAACTGGTTAAATACTGTAAAGCATCATTATGTAAACATACATATCAGGTAATAAAAAAAACTATCTGTTCAAACACTTTAGTTTTGTTTGGCTGACTATTAACCTTTGGGTGACTCGGACCTACCAGACAATATAAGCAAAATTTATCTAACATCTGTTAGACACTCCACTTCTGGACGGTCTATCCTTAACTATCTATTAAATACTTCTCTTTTGGACGGTCTATCCCTAACTTAACACCTCCCAAGGTCACCTGATCCTAATGGTTTTGCGGGCTCACCAATAACTTATCTGTATACAAACATATATTCCCTTCTGTGTGTAATCATAATTTTAGTCTTACCTATGACAAAGCCCCACACACTGGTGTTTTAGACTAAATTAGCTTAGGCCAATAGCTAATGTATAGGGCGCGACCCTATACCATTCCCATCTGGTATTATAATATCTGAGTCGTTTTACTTAAGGATCCATTTCCACAATTTTCTTTGAAAACCTTTTCAAAATGATTTAAAACCTTTAACTCAAACTCACACAAGGAAAATACATATGCTCTATGTTTTACTCAAGATCACCTTGCCATGTTATATATACATACTTTACTCGAACTTTAGTTGATGAAAACATTTAAAAACTTGAAAGTACCCCTTTCGATTCTATTGAAAGTACCCCTTTCAAAACCCATTGAAAGCATCTCTTTCGAAATCAAGTAAAACCCTTCATTTATGTTAGGCCAAAAGGCCAAATCCTCCCTTTTGAAACCATTCTCAAAACCCTTTCGAAATCTTTGAAAACCTTCCTTTCGAAAGCTTTAAAACCTTAGACATCATATCTTAAACTACTTCAAAACATTGTCTTTAGAAACCCATGGAAAACCCTTCCATTTCAACCCTTTCGAAACCATCAAAAAACATTACCTTTCGACTCCTTCGAAACCCTTAGGGAACCACCCATTCGAAACCATTTTCAAACCTTTCGAAAGCATCAAACCTTTAGAAACTCAAACCTTTCGAAAGCACTTGGGTTCAGTTTAGAACATGTAGAAAAATACCTTTCGAAATTATTTAAATCATCTCTTTCGAAACCATCGGGTTATACTTCATTCAGAACAAAAGGGTCAATAAAATCATTTAAGTTGAAAGCCTACCTTTCGAAAGCTATCCCTAAGTAAAGAAGTGATGGTGTCAAAACCATCCCTTCGAAAACATTGGAGAAGTGGCTAATTTTAAAGGCTAAGTATACCTTTCGAAACCATTGACTTCGAAAGGTAAAAGGCGGCAGCTAGGAGTTTTGACCCCTTCGAAAGCATTACTTAAAATAAAAGGGTGCAACCCGTTCGAAACCTTTTTCTTTAAAACACTTGACTCAGTCGAAAGCCAACCAAGTCGAAAGCTATCCTTTCGAAAGCAAAGCAGGTGCTACTTCCATTTTAGAACAAGGCATACTCCTACCCCTTCAGAACCCAGCGTTTCGACTACGTACCTTCTGCCTCTATCCAATATGCTACGTACCAAGTAACTCGATATCATGCGCACTAGTTACCATGTAACTGGATACCATGCGTATTGGTTTCGAAAGCATGGTGGCAAAATGTCCTAATCGGGACCCCTGGTGCCGAAAGTAGCAAAACATGCTAAAACATGTTTTTTTAACTTAAAAGAGAAAACTTTTAACTAACCTGCTATTATTTGTCAATTTTTCATTGGTTGCTAAATATCTTTTTCAAAAGTGCTGCCAATATTTTCTAAAATAAAGGATGATTTTATTTTACAAAATACTCCTTCTCCTTAATTAAATATATAAAACATTTAAGTCCTATACCTTAAATAATTTTATATATTCATCAAAACACTTAGGAAAAATCTATAAAAATTCCAAAAAATCTATTTTAATAAGTTCTTTAACATATATGAATACCAGACCCAAATAATTATTTATTTTACCATAAATAATTTTAAAACCCAAATAATCATTTTCTTCACTAGAAAATTAATATAAAATCCACATTAATTCAGAAAATTATGAAAACTGAAATCCATCTCCAAAATATTATTTCTGATCTCCATTTAAATTCGTAAGGCAATTGGATGTCTTAATAGGGTTTTCATATCAAACATATCATAAAAATCAATACAAACATTCATAAATCATCAACAAGCATATATAAACATTTGATCATTCAAAACATGGCATTATCATGCAAAAACACTTCGAATTATCCTTAAAACTGAAAACCATAAGAAAATGAGATGTAGTAATTATTCACCTTTGCTTGAGATTAAGGATTTGAGATTCGATCTTGATTAAGTTGATTTAATTCTTCTCTTGAATCCTAGCTTTTATCTTCTTCCTCTTGTTTATGGCGGTGGGCCTTAAAATGTTTTTGCTTGAGAAAATATGAAATGAACGTGTGTTTTTTTCCTAAGGGTTTAAGGTATAAATTTATTATATTTCCCATTTTTCCCTCCCTTATTTTCTAACACTTATATCCATCTTATTTCCTTAATTCATTATACATATAGGCACGGCTATCCCTTATTAATCACAATTCCCAATCCACTAACACCTTACATTATTTTGTTTAATTTAACTAATTAAATATCCTAAATAATGTTACTAAAAATATGGGGTGTTACAGACTCCCCTGCTTAAAGAATTTCGTCCTCGAAGGTTCGATAAGGTACACAACAAATCAATCAACAAGGTAAAACATACCATCAAATAAATCAGGATAAGCATCTCTAATCCTGCTCTCAGTCTCCCAAGTACAGTCTCTCTCATCGTCACTCCACTTAAATTTCACTAGTCTGACTGTCTTGTGCCTCAACTTCTTCTCATCTCTCGCGACTATCCGTATAGGTTTCCTAACTATAGTCATGTCTGGTTCCACTACTAAATCTTCTAACACAGTCGGTGCTATAGTAGTGTCTGGATCCCTAACGCACATCCTCAGATGAGATACATGGAAAACGTCATGGGATCCTACCAAACCACTCGGTAACTCTACTCTATATGCGAGTTTCCCGATCCTTTCTAAAATAGAAAATGGTCCTACGAACCTTGGTGCTAACTTCCCCGTCTTCCTGAACCTGATAACACCTTTCATCGACCATACTTTGATGAAAACATGATCTCCAACAGAGAATTCCAAATCTTTCTGTCTTCTATCTGCATAGTTCTTCTTCCTAGACTGGGCTTCCTTCATTCTTGCCCTTATCAGCTCAATCTTTTATGCTGCTTCTCTTACCAAATCAGGACCAAGGATTAATCTATCTCCAATCTCTAACCAACATGCAGGGGTTTGCATAGCCTCAAACGGTGCCATCCCTATACTATTCTGATAGCTATTGTTATACGAGAACTCGACTAGGTGTAGGTGGTCTTTCGATGATCCCCCGAAGTATAGTACACAAGCTCGTAACAAGTCTTCCAAGATCTTGTTAACTATTTCTGTTTGCCCATCAGTCTGCGGATGGTAAGCGGTACTCATCTTGAGCTTGGTTCCTAAACTTTCTTGGACTCTTCCAAAACTCGCTAGTGAATAAGGAATCTCTATCACTAACAATACTACTAGGAATTCCGTGAAGTCTAACCACATTCTTCATAAATAACTTAGCCAATACATGTGCCGTCCTAGTTGACTTGTCTGAAATGAGACGGGCACTCTTGGTCAATCTGTCCACTATGACCCATATACTTTCAGTTCCTCTATTAGTTCTCGGCAACACGTCAATAAAATCCATAGAAATAAAATCTCACTTCCAAACCTGAATGTCCAATGGCTAAAGCAATCCACTTGACTTCTGATGCTCGGCTTTTACCTACTGACAGTTCAAACACTATTTCACCCACAAGCCAACATCCTTCTTCATTCCTTCCCAGAAGAAACTTCTCTTCATATCTTGATACATCTTCGTTACTCTTGGATGAATAGTGAACTTCGAACGATGGCATTTCTCGTAAACTTATTTGCTTATGTCTCCTACATACAGAACACATAATCTACCCTTCTTTCTCAACCATCCACTTTGGTCAAGACTGAAATCTTTCAAGTTATTGCTCTCCGTTCCATCCTCTAATTTCCTGATCCTTTCAGCTAACACTGGATCCTCTTCTGTTTTAGAAGCAATCTTCTCAATGAATACCGATCGGACTTCTAAACAAGACAATTGTTATCCGGGTTTTTGACCCAACATGAACCAATAAGAAACAAAACAACCTCATGTAAACCAGATGGTTCAGAACTTAACCAGAAAAGTTAAGACAAGGGGTTAACAAGGGCCAAGCTATATGACTAAGGCAACGACTGGGATCAACGAGGCCGAGAGTTCAGCATTATTTTAGTCCAATCAACAGCTGAGCGCAAATAGCTAGTGAATTGCCATCGAAATGAAACAACTATGATAAAAGACTATGGAAACATCTCCAATTCCAAACTCCAGAAAAATCTTAAGTGCTTGGATCATCCGCAACCCATGCCTCTCCTCAAACCATCAAACAAACTAGCTATGGAACACTACGAAAAGAGGCCAAGACATTGGCTCGCAAACAAGCTAAGTCTATGGGTCGCTAGCGACCCATGGCTTTGCCTCGTTTTGCGAGCTAAACTCTCCCTGGGTCATTTCCTACCTACCTGCGAGCTGATGATGAAGTGGCATGGCCCAGAAGCTCTCCGATCTATATAAATACCATCCTACCTGCAACACAAAGAGGATCTTCTTCTTCGGACTGGTTGTTGAAGCTCTGTTGGAATTATTCTTCACTCTCTACCTCCCTCACAATAATTTCCAAGAGAATACACTTTGATTCTCCAGTGGATTCCAACTTTGGAGATTCAATCTAGCTAAACGATAATCAAAGCCTTGTAATCAAACTTCTCTTGTAACATCAATTAGTCTTTAATAAAACTATAAAGTGGACATAGGCTTCATTAACAGTCGAACCACTATAAAAATTCTCTGTCTTCTTTCTTTTACTATTTTTCTTCTATATCTGTTATATCACTCTGTTAGAACAGGGCCGGTGCTTTCAAATCCAAACTAGGGTGTTGGTCCATTTTTTGGGTCAACATTTTGGTGCTTTCATTGAGAACCCAACTCAGGGTCAGGATCTAGCTATCTACTTTGGATTCGATAGGTCCAAAAGTTAGATCCCTACTTTTTGCTTGAAGAACTCGCTGTTTTAGAGTCAATGGCTCCTGGAAGAAGAAGAACTACCTCTGGGAGATCCATAGGGGCAGCAATAGTTGCAGAAGGTGTTACTCTCCAGCAAGCTAAAGTAAATGGTGCTAACTTAGAAAATGAAGCACCAAGGTCCTCTAGTCAACATGAAGTTGTCACCAGGGATGAGCTGAATAAGATGGCTGAAGAGATCAACCAGAGAATGGAAAATAGTCAAAAGGCTCTAATAGATAAGCTCAATGCTTTGATAACCCTACAATCAAACCACGCTCCAAGGACTATGCTTGAACCAGTAACTGTTATAGAACAAGAAAATTCCTCTGTTTCCGGCATGCATAGAAGAAACAGAAAGCATCCACTAAGAAGGGTAACGACATGATGTAACCTGGAGGAAAATTAGAATACTCCACCTGACGCAAGGCAACCGAACTTGAATTTGAATCAAGGGACCAAAACCCTACAGGAAGATATAGCTGTGAATCTCTCCGACTCAGAAGGTGGAGAGCAGGCAATCAGATGGAAGAGAACGTCAATGCATTCGATGATGCTAGAAACATTCAAACTGCCCCAGTTAGGCCAACTGCAAGCCAACGGGGTGCCGCAGGAGTGGCTCTCCCGAAGACAGAAGAGCCTAGGCTTCAACCCACGAGCCAAGACCATTTGCAAAACTAAACTCTTGGCGTAGTGACTGACTGCTGCCCCCAGGACCATCAGACATCAGAGGCATACATAGCAGATATGGTCAAATGGCCGATGGACGAGAATAAAAACCGAAAGGATGATGAATGAGGATGTGCCCTGAGTCGGACCCCTTTTACCGACAAAATCTTGAACGAAAGATACCCAGACAAATTCACTATGCCAATTATTCCCTCCTACGACGAAACTAAGGACCCAAAACCCCATTTGTACATGTATAGCTGGTATATAGACGGAGCAAATTCTCTAGAGGTCGTTCGCTGCCAATGTTTCCCTATTTTTCTAGAAGGAGTTGCATCTATGTGGTTTACCAGACTCCCCCCAAGATCTATTTATACCTTTGACCAACTTGCAACGAAATTCCTGGACCAGTTCAGGTTCCATACCGCGCAACCAAAGGATGTCATGTCCCTATCTAGGTTAGTCCAGGGATGCAACGAATCACAGAAATCTTTCATGAACCTGTTCAATACCGCCGTAACGGAAGTAAGCAACCCTAATGAGGATATGGTTTTTATGGCATTAGTCCGCGCTATTTACCCGGAAATGGAGTCGGAAAATGGATTAAAATGAAGCAACCTACCACCAGGAATAACTTTAATCGCAAAGCAAGCCAATACTTGAGGTTAGAGGAAGCAAAGGAGCTGGACAGAAAGTCTGCCAGTGTACAACAGATGAACAACGGACAAAATAAGGTGGCGACAAGTCAAAGCACATGCAATGTTGGAACTGATCAAGGAGTCGCGGGAAAGAGCAGAAACCAGAAAAGAAGAAACCAAAACTCCGATAAAAGAAATAATAGTGGCAACAACAAAAGATTTAGGGAGTTTAGACAGGAAGACTATACCCCTCTGAATGACACTTCAGAAAATATTTATCTCGCAACACAAGAGACTGAAGAATATAAGAAACCCCCTAGGAAAGAAGCAACCGAGCATCAAAAGCACTCAGGAAAATTCTGCCGCTTCCACGAGACATACGGTCATAATACGAACGAATGCCGCCACCTAAAGAATCTCATTGAGAAATTGGTCCGAGACAACAAGCTTCAACAATATGTGAAAAAGCCATAAAAACCCAATCAACCTGCGGTCCCTCAACCTCCTACAAAGCAAAGTAATCAAGATGGAACTAGTGAAGAAGGGTCAAAATGAACTGACCAGAGGCTTATTATTGGAACAATATCTGGGTGACCACATCCCACGCAAAGAAGTTAGGGAGAGATGGAGCGATATGCGATAAAGCATGCCCTGAACGAATCGTGTTTAGCAATAGATGATGAAACTCCGTTCAAGCTGCAATAGGTTTTGAGCAATGACATAGTGTTCCGCAATCGGGACACCGAAGGGATTGAAGCTCCGACTCTTGACCCAATGGTGGTGACAGTAGGAATCGGGCCCGCCATAGTCCGACAAGTGCTGGTTGACAGTGGCAGTTCAGTTAATATACTTTTCAAACATACCTTCGATCAAATGAAGATTGGCATGAAAAGCATATTCGCGTGTCAAACAAAGATTCAGGGGTTTACCGGAGAACCCAAACAACCGGTGGGAACAATTGACCTACTTGTGGAGCTTGGAGAGGGTGAGTGAAGAGTCACCCTCATTCAGAATTTTGTGATCATGGATGAAATGTCAGCATACAATGCGCTCTTGGGACAGCCCGCGGTAGCTGATTTCAGAATAGCATTGGCCCAATGGAGCCTTACAATGAAGTTCCCTACCGAGTTCGGAGTCAGAATTGTGAAAGGAGACTAGAGCGTCGCCCGGGAATGCTATATCGCAGAATTGCACGAGTCAAGAAGAAAGGAGAAAGGAAAGGATGTGGGGAAAACACTCCACATCCGTGAACCCTCCGAATAGCAACTACAGAGCTGCCTCTGGCTTGGGGACCATAGTCGATTTGACAAGGCTTTGGACCCTAGAAAGAAGAGCTCAAGGGAGGAACGGGCATCACCGGCAGAATTGACGGTGTCTGTCCCAGTCCATATGGATGACCCAACGCGAGTCCTGAAGATCGGGTCGTACCTTGGAAACAAGATGCGGTCGGAACTAACCAAATTCCTCCATGCCAATTTGGACGTGTTTGCTTGGGCACACTCTAATATGTGTGGGGTGTCACCTAAAATTTCCTGCCACGCACTCAATATTGACCCCAAATTTACTCAAGTAAAGCAAAAAAGGCGCAGCTTGGGCCCGAACGGTCTAAGGCGTTGAGAGAGGAAGTAGATAAACTGATGGCTAATGGCTTCATTCGAGATGCAACCTACACTGAATGGGTATCAAACCCAGTCCTAGTCAAGAAGTCCAATGGAAAATGGCGAACTTGTATTGGTTTCTCGGACCTCAACAAAGCCTGTCTGAAGGATAGCTTCCCGCTCCCTAGGATTGATCAATTGGTGGATGGAACGACGGGACACAAACTACTATCATTTATGGATGTGTACTCGGGCTATAACCAGATCCTGATGCATGAACCAGACCAAGAGAACATCCACTTCATCACCGATTTGGGACTGTACTGCTTCCGAGTAATGCAATTCAGTTTGAAAAATGCAGGGGCAACGTACCAAAGACTAGTGAATACTATGTTCAAACGCCAGATCGGGAAGACTATGGAAGTTTATGTGGACGATATGTTAGTCAAATCCCGAGTAACTGCCAACCATCTTGACAACCTCGCTGAAATGTTTGAAATTCTCCAAAAGTATGGAATAAAACTTAACCCACTCAAGTGCCACTTCGGAGTAGCCTGTAGGAAATTCTTAGGATTCATAGTACGTGCCCGGGGCATCGAAGCGAATCTAGAGCAAATAACAGCGTTACGGGTAGTCCAAGCCCCTAAAAATAAGAAGGAACTTTAAAGCTTGGATGGAAAAGTCACAGCACTGAGTCGAGTCATCTCAAAAGCTACAGACAATTGTATACCGTTCTTCGATGCGCTAAAGAAGGGAAAGAAAAACTTTGAATGGAGTGAAGCTTGTCAAACAGCTTTCGAGGAATTGCTAAGTCACATGGAAACTCCCCCAATCTTATCAAAACCATTCGATGGAGAAGACTTATTCGTTTATTTAGCAGTTTCCCCGCATGCACTGAGTGTCGCTCCTGTGCGGGAAGAAGCAAGAATCCAGCGACCTGTGTACTACATTAGCAAATGATTCACCGGAGCTGAGAAGAATTACCCAAAACTGGAGAAGCTAGCGTATTGCCTTCTGATCGCATCTCGGAAATTACGACCATACTTCCAGGCTCATTCGATTAAAGTATTGACTGACCAACAATTGAAGCAAGTTTTATACCGGCCAAAAACTTCCGGACGACTACTCAAGTGGGATATAGAGTTGAGCCAATACGATATCACATACCATCCAAGAAAAGCAATCAATGGGCAAGCGTTGGCCAATTTCATTGCCGAATTTACCATAAGGGACGACGAGGAGGAAGTTCAGTTGGAAACAAGCACGCAATGGAAGCTCTTCATCGACGGTGCATTAAACAACTTTTGTTCGGGAGCAGGGGTAGTGCTTGAAACCACCAAGGGGTGAGCCATTAGCTATGCTTTGCGCT
The DNA here is from genome assembly GCA_030737815.1 of Allium fistulosum. NCBI lineage: Eukaryota > Viridiplantae > Streptophyta > Magnoliopsida > Asparagales > Amaryllidaceae > Allium > Allium fistulosum. The sequence continues at coordinate 1,038,507,329 of CM060902.1, read as the reverse complement.
TTGAATTCCCAGCAACAAGTAACGAAGCAGAGCATGAAGCATTGATAGTTGGACTAAAGGTTGTGAAGAAACTCGGGATAAAATCTATCCACATATATAGCGACTCCTAGCTGGTTGTCTGTCAAGTGAAAGGGGAGTACCAAGCGCGTGGAGAAAATCTTGCCTTGTACCCATCCAAAGTACAAGAGCTATTAAGCGATATCGAGCACTACACCATAACTCACATCCCACGGGAGCAAAACACCAAGGCAGATTATTTGGCTAAACTGGCAAGCTCCGGAGAAGCCCAGTCATTGAGATTGGTTCCGATTGAAACGCTAACCAACCCGAGCATAGACGAAATGGACGTAGACTGGATTCTAGAGACCACCGTCGAGCTAGATACATGGATGACACCGATAAAGGACTATCTACTTGTAGGAACCCTACCAACTAACCGAAATCAACAGAAGAAGCTCCTCCGGAAGGCGCCACAGTTCATGATATAGGATGGGATACTCAATCGAATGGGATTCTCAACTCCTCTTCTGAGGTGTGTGAACGATGATGAGGCACGACGAATCCTGAAGGAGGTACATGAAGGCGATTGTGAAGACCACACTAGGGGGCAGACCCTGGTAAAGAAAGTCCTTGATACGGATACTTCTGGCCAACAATAAATCGCGACACCGTAGATCACGCCAGAAGATGCGATCGCTGTCAAAGGTTCAACAAAATTAAGAGGAATCCTTCAACAGAACTGACGCAAATGGTTACCCGTGCCCGTTTGCGATATGGGGATCGATTTGATTGGCGTCCTTCCAATAGCAAAAGGAGGAGCCAATTATGCTATAGTTGCAGTGGATTATTTCACAAAATGGGCCAAAGCGGAACCGCTGGCCACCATAACTAGAAAGAAAGTTATTAACTTTTTACTAAAAACATCATTTGCAGGTTTGGTGTACCGCAAAAAATCATCACTGACAATGGAACACAATTCGAAAGTGTTGAGTTCAAAGACTTCTACAGGCGCTTCCAAATCGAAAAAAGCTTCTCCGCAGTGGTTCATCCTCAAGCAAACGGGCAAGTGGAAGCAATAAACAAGATCGTCAAATCCACCATCAAAAAGCGATTAACAAAAGCAAAAAAGGAAATTGGGTTGACGAACTTCCACTCGCACTATGGGCATACAGGACAACACACAAAGTGGAAACTGGCCACACCCTGTTCGTCCTAGCATATGGTTTAGAGGCAATGATTCCTGTCAAATTAGAAGTCCCCTCACACCAAAGGCAGAATTTCGATCAAAAGCAAAACGAACAGCTCCTACTTGAATCGCTAGACATGGTTGATGAAAAAAGAGAAGAAGCAGAGTTGAGAACTGCTGCCCACCAAAAAAGGGTCGCATGGTATTTCAACTCCAAAGTTCACAGCCAAACCTTTAAAGTCAGAGATCTTATGCTGAAGCAAGTTTACCCTGTCCCGGGGGCCTTCAGACCGAATTGGGAAGGACCATATCTCGTTAATCAAAAGCTCAAGGACAGGACTTTCAAGCTGACAACCGTCAACGGGGACGCAATTCCCAGAGATTGGAATAGCGAATCGCTCCGCCGTTATTTCATTTAAAAAACTACTTTATGTATTTTCTATTTTCAGCAAATAAGCCGACTTGGAAATGCCGGAGGCGTTGTAAATAGGCAAAGAATCTGCCATGCTTTCCCTAATAAAGTTTGCTTCTTAAACCAACCAAACCTTGCTCATAATAATTACCCGCCAAGTTGACGGAAGCAAATCGACTCAAACCGTTGGATCGGTGAAACCCAATCTTTTCCCTCTGAAAATTGGTGCTGCTCTGGCAGCATCGAGAGGGGCAAAATTATAACCCCTCATGTTGCCCGAAGATAGGTAACACCAAGGAAAAACAAAATCCGCGCATCTCATAAGCCGTGCACCGAAATTATAACTCCTCGTGTTGCCTGAAGATAGGCAACACTGAGGAAAAACAAAAGCCGTGCATCTCATAAGCCACGCACCAAAATTATAACTCCTCCTGTTGCCCGAAGATAGGCAACACCGAGGAAAAACAAAAGCCGCGTATCTCATAAGCCACGCACCAAAATAATAACTCCTCGTGTTGCCCGAGGATAAGCGACACCGAGGTAAAACAAAAGCCGTGCATCACATAAGCCGCGCACCAAAATAATAACTCCTCATTTTGCTCGAAGATAGGCAACACCGAGAAAAAAAAAAGTCGCGCATCTCATAAGCCGCGCACCAAAATAATAACTCCTCGTGTTCCCCAAAGGTAGGCAACACCGAGGGAAACCAAAAGCCGCACATCTCATAAGCCGCGCACCAAAATAATAACTCCTTGTGTTGCCCGAAGATAGGAAACACTGAGGAAAAACAAAAGCTGCGCACCTCATAAGCCACGCATCAAAATCTTAACTCCTCAAGTTGCCCGAAGATGGGCAACATCGAGGAGCGTAAGAAACCGCGCATCTCACAATCAGCGCCAACTGCTCACATAGCTGGGAATAATGAACACAGTTCCAACAAAATCGGAATGCTACAAACCAAATGAAAAGCTTCGACTATAGACACTTAAGGGTTAAAATTGCCTTCAATTAACCTATGCACCATGCACATTTGAAATACGCGTATATTGCATACTTGTTGAAATATCACAAGAAGCTTGGCTTACGTGCTAAAGTTGCAAAACTTTCACACAAAAAAAGGAGAATCAAGTTGTAACTTAGCTAAATTTCCAATAAAGATTATCTAAACCCTAAGTTATCGGCTACTTGAAAATTGTTTTAAGTAAACAGCTCTGTAAACTAGGGGGCATACCTATAGGGAGACAGAAACGCGTGAAAACAATAAGTTCACAAGTTCTACTACTCCAAACAACAACAAGTCCTCAACTTCCGTCTCAAAGTTTTATATCTGTTTTAAAATTCTAAACAAAAATTTCAAAGTTTTAGAGTTTTTAGAAGTTTTATGAATTTCCAAACAAAAATTCTCTAAGTTCTGTTAATTTCTAAAGTTCTGTTAACTTCCAAAGTGCTGATAATCTCTAAGTTCTGTCACTTCGAATGAAGGGCTTTGGCTATAATCACAGAACTAGAAAAGTATGAAATGAAACAAGCACAAGTACACCGAACATATATGAAGAGATAGATAAAAGTACAGTCAAAATATCAATGTGTTGCTTATAGTTATCTGTACACAGGGTCAAAATGTGGGGGCCGTACCCGCACAACAACGGCCAACAAAAAGAAAATGCAGGCTCTATAGTAAAGATGCAAAGTGCAGACTCTGCACTTGAATAGAATGACTCAAAAAGAAACAAAAATGAGTCAGTCTTCCAACAAGCTGTAAGCCAAAATCAGGTCCTTCTCACACCGGCCGCTCAACGCTTCTTGCCACCGCTACCCTTTCCACCTTTGGTTGGTAGTTTCTGCTTCCATTCAGGAGCAGTGTCGTTGCCGGTAACATCAACGAACACTTCGGTGGCGATGTTCTCCTCCTCCTCCGAAACTTTCTCAGAAGAGCCTCCCTTCCCTTTACGTTTTCTCGATTTCCGAGAACTCTTCGAAGCCTTGATTGCCTCCACCTTTTCATTCTTAATGGCAATCAAATCATGTTGAGTCTTCTGTGGCTGCTCCATTTACATTTACTGCTCCTTGGCTTCTGCTGCAGTTTTATTACCTTCCAAGGACACCGAAGGGTCATCCAGGCCGTAGAGCGCAGCAATCTTCTCGGCTTCTGGCCCTGGTTGCAAACTAGATGCAGATGTGGGAACTAGAGCAAGAACAGATACAACCGCAGAAGATGTGAAAATGGCAGCAGGCACGGACGTTGAAGTAGCTGGCGCGTCGACATGAAAAGTGGACGGACCTATAAGATCAAAAATGAAAGCATTAAACTCCTCTTGCTCTTGTGTCGTAAGTTGGAAGCTCCCGAATTCGGGAGAAGCAAGGACGTTACCTGCACTAGAGGAACGATCATGAATAGCGCCCTCGAACTCTCCACCTTCACCCTCTTTTGATGGCTCCACCACATGGGGAATAATATCAAGTCCTGAACTCATGGGCTGATCATGGAGCCGCTTCGATAGTTCGCCCGCGTCGGAAATAGAGGGCCTTGTAAGCACGTTGGTGGAGGTCATCAAGGCAGCATCGGTGGCTTCCTTCTCTCGTTCAACTAAGAGGATCTCCTGGCCCTCAAGTAGTGTTTCTTGAATTCATCATTAAGATAAGAATCTCACAACTCTTGATCTGAATAAACATCGCCGCTCTCAACAAAGTGAGATAAGATTTCCTACCAAACAAGGGCGAGAGTGTGCGAATACTTCGGGCTGAGATAGCTGAGACTCCCTTGATGCAACAAAGAGTTAACATAGAAGTTAAAAATAGTCGCATTCGGCTTCTCCATTTTCCTGTCAAAGGCATGTTGGAGGTATAAGTAATTCGCTTTCATCGCAGACTTCTCAACTTCAACAGCAGTCTTGTTGGTACTGAGCTGTGCGACCTGAGCCTGTAGCTTGGCAATGGTCTCGGCTTGGTCGGAGATAGTTTTGTTATGCCCCTCAACAATTAGATCGTGGTCAGCGATAGTTCTCCTTTGAGCTTCAATGATGGCATTACAAGCGATCACTTCTTCTTTTAGCTTCGCCTCCTCCGCATGAGTCTTTTTAATCTCGTCCCTCCAGATAATCTCAACTTTTTCATGCACCTCCTTCAACTCTTCATCAGACCGACGGTTCTCCTACTTTCACGAAGCGCCGCCTCCTTCTCTTCCTCCAGCTGTTTAATCTTAGCATCCCGATCAACCAACGCCTTCTCAAAATTATCCTTTTTGGATTCGAAGGAAAGGATCTCCTAATAGTTATTTCTATTTGTATCAGCCAGCTCTTTGCGGAGCTTCTCTCATTTCTTGGCCTGTTCTAGGTCAATCTGGATAGCTTGGAGATGTGGCATGAAAGAATCCCTGGGAACGGGGTGGAGATCACGGTCAAACTTGACCCCCTTTAAGAACCAACCTAGAAGCGCTACCTCAAGCTTAGGGGGCCCGTAGGAAGAACATAGGCAAGCCTCCGGTGGGGGCGAGAGGCATCAGGAGCGGCAGTAACGATGAAAGAGGATGAAATATGAGTTGGGGGCAGAACCGGGGCAGAAGTGTTGACGACCCACCTTTTTGGACGGTTTAAATCGACAATAAACCACACATGTCTAACACAAACCATTCAAAAGGGTGGATTGTCAATGGGATTTAATAAGAAAATAAGAGAAAAGAAGGAAAACAAAATACCAAATCTCGCAGCGGAATGACAAAATATAATAATCAAATAAACAATTCATGAAGTTGTTTTACAATATACATTTGATTACACAACTTTTACAACAATCAGAGTACACTTAACAACATACCAATAATGATGCAGTGGAATATAACTAATAGTATAATATACCAAACTTCGTCATCATCCTCCAGAAATAATGTCTTCAAACACTAAAATGCTCAGGCTGACCCGAGCGTAATGAAAAGACAAAACACTCGAATCAGAACAAAAAGTTCTTATGCAAGTTAAATCAACAATAAGTAAATATGTGTGTAATTGCTTAAGAGATGTTTACGAGATTTTACATCTCCTATCAAGTATACAACGTGAGTGCAATAACCTAAGAGATGTTACGGGATTTTCCATCTCTTAAGGGTCCGTTAAACTATCTATATGTAGTAAGATACGCTATATATGTAGTGTCTAATCAATAAGGTAAATAATTTTCTTAGCATTAAGGCTTTACATTAATCCCCCTTAACACATTTTTAAGAAGGTAGTCTATGTAAGTCCTGTAACAGAACCAGTAACGTCGGTAGCCAGTGAGCCCCCTTTAGGTACCATACTAAAACAAAATCGTAGTGGGCGTGTATAAGGATAAAAGTATGACAAGGCACGTGAGGCAATTCCCAAGGTTGGATTCTACCAGTTTACCCTTTCTGACTGGGGGTAACGCATCGTAGCTACGACCGCCCATAGTCCACCACCCTAAAATCAAATCAAGGTGTTCCGATCAAGTCCAAAATCAATATAATAATACGAAGGGGTGATGGCCCTTAAAGGTTGCGAACCCCTTGGCCAGACATAAGCTCTTGTTTTAGTCATTTCAAATTGACACAAGTGTTGGGGTCATCCATCATCGTTCTCTTTCTTCAAATCCAGAAAACGTTTACCAAATCCAGCCACTTCATTCTGGATCATCCACCACGTACACAGTTGTTAAAGTGGTTCCGATATTGACAAAGAGTATGCCAATAAGAGGCCCCGGTCTCTTTAACAACCAAACATCATTTTTCACACCGGTTGGTTCTTTTACATTTCAAAACCGATTCATAATTGATATCAAAATATCATATTCACTTCAAAAATATCACTTCATTTCAAAGTACCATATTTACTCAAATATGTCATTTTCATTTGAATATATCATTTTAAATTCCAACTTAGGTTATAACCACATTTAACCACATTGGTATTTAAATCAGCGATTTAAATATAAACATCTCAACTTTGTACAGTTTGAAATTTTAGAAAATAGTTTGAATAATTATAAATAGTTTAAAATAGTTTGATATAAAATGGTTTGAGTATTGAAAAATGGTTTATATAGTAAATTGTTTGGAAAATAAAAAGAATTTGACTATATAAAAAAATAGATTTTAAACAATTTATATTAAAATAATTATTTTGAAAATAATATCATATCAAACTGTTTCTTTCCATTTCAACAATCTGGACCCATGTCCAATTTCAAATCAACAAATTCAATTTTCAATCTTTCAATTCAATTGACTCAATCTCAATTTAATTTCAAATCAACATAATTTCAATTTCAATTTGAATTAACTTCAATTTTCGAAACGTTCATTTTTAACTTCAAATTCAATTCAATGATTTGAATTTCAATCAAATTCTTATTTTAACCATTTCAATTTATATCAATTTGAAGCCCAATTTCAATTTACCGATTTAAAACACTTAAAACAATTTAAACCTCATTATTCAATTTTAAGGTCAAAATCTTAAACTAATTCAATTTCTTCCACATAAAGTCATATACCAATTATAACTCGACAATTCCAATTCAATTCTTAAACAATTTCTTTTAACCAATTTAAATTTCAACATTTCAAAGCTTAATTCAAAAATAATTCAATTCATAAAAATCCACAATTTATTTCCTTTAAAATAATATCATTTAATAAAAAATCCAAATTCAAGATTTTTAAACCATTAAATTTAACCAATCTGGTGTCCTTATATAATTTTCTACCCTATGGCCAAGTGATCAGTTATTTCAATTTAATTATAGGGATGGATGTATATCATTTCAATCCAATTCAAAGTGTCATAGGTATATATCATTTCGACCTATTTCTTAATTTATTCGAAATAATTTATATAATAGTTTATATGCTTTCAATTAATATACAAAGTGATAACAGGGATATATAAAAATAAATAAATATCGAATCTTCCAAATTTGTCAACACATGGATATCCATTACAATCAATCATCCAAATCAGCCAATAATTCACAACAATTTACTGGTTATCAATATCAGGTATTTAACTTGCAATTAAATTCAATATTAATTTAGATGTTAATTTAATTCAATATAAACTCAAATTAAATTTAAATAATAATTTAAATCATCAAACAGTAATCAATAAAAAATTATCACTTCATAAATTTCATTCAACGAACACAAGAAGGTTCAGTTTTGCGTGAGTGGGTTAAATCACTCACCTTTGATTTATAGCCAGTTTAAAATCCAATAAAGCCAAAAAATTCAAAAGTCTCCAAATTCAACCAAAATAGTTCCATATTGTTCAGAATTTCGATACGATCCCAACGGAAGAAACCACGCTTCAATCGGAGCTCATATCAAAAATTTATGGATGTTAGAAGTTTGAATTTTAAATTAAAATTAAAATAAAATGTGAGGGCAAAATCGTAATATCGTACCATCGTCAAAACCCTAACCACGCGTACCCATAACCCAACAGCCGCCAACATCATCACGTCGCCGCCGCGCCTAGGAGCCACGCCACCATGATCAGACGACGCCACGCGAATGCCCACCTCCGGCCGCACCTAACCCTGGTCGTGACTCTACCTCCGATCGCCCCATGACCATCGACCGCCGCTCCCTTCAACTGCGGATTGCCATGAATTTTGGCACCATCTACCCAAACGATCCATATAGATCGACTCGGCACATCCTCCTCTACCCAGTGGCGCTTCCTGATCGCCGATTGGTCGACGATCCACCGTCGATCGCGAAACCCTAATAAGGACGGCTGAAACTTCTTCACCAAATTCAGGCCAAGCCGAGACTCAATTGCAAAAACGAACTGCAGATGCAGATTGCGTTCGTCGAGAGCTTCGCGATGATATATTATAAGATAGGTTTTGAGGAGTTTGAATTTTTGATTTGATTTGGAATTGGGAATTAGGGTTTTGGAATGTCTGCCATTGAGAAGGAAGAGATAATTGAACAGACAGATTTGTATGTACAGAAAATGAAAATAAGAAGCTGCTAGGGTTTATAACAGCCTATATATAGACAAAGCTAAAATAAGAATGGATGGAACAGATCAATTGGGCCAAAGCGGTAACCAAGGCCCGAAAAACCCGCTTCGTTCCCGAAACGAAAATCATCCCATATATCGAAATATAGGTTTTCAATATTTTTAAATCCAATGGAAGTAGTTTCAAACCCTAATTCTACCGTATATGGAAGTTAGCTTTTAAAATCAATTTATATCCATTTAAATTCCTTTAACTGATTTCTACGTATTTCGAGCTCGCACGATCAAACAATAAGCCTGATCGCTATGAAACTTGAAATCCTATAATAATTCACTGTTACGGATCCGATGAAACTTGTTTCGTCGAAATCCGAGACAATGCCCAAAAAGGCTAATTTTACACGTTAATTGAATAAATTATTAATTGAAAATTAATTTAACCACTTTTAAATTCAAACTTAAAAGTTAACCATTTTCATCATTCCTGATTACATAGAAATTAATAATCTTTTGAAATTCAATTTTCCATGTTGATTTCAAAGTTTAAATATTACATTAATTTCAACATCCAATTACGACCGTAATAAATCCATTCATTATAATTTAAATTCGAAACAAATTCTTTTATTTTGATTTAAATTCTTATATTAAATCAACTATTACCTTTTGAATTAATTAAACATAAGTTTCCACTTTATTATACTCATCACTCTACAGTTTACATCTTTTACCATAATTGCAATATTTCCATTACATTAATTTTATTAATGTCCAAATTAATTTCAACTGATTTAATTAATATGATGATAATAAATCAATTGTTACAACTTAGTAATTCATGTCTATTAATTCATTATTTACAACAAAGATTATAAATTTATTTACAAATATTAAAACCAATTAAATAAAATAACCTACAATTCCACCATTAATACATCATTTGATTTATTACTTGTTTGCAATTATAACCAAATTAACTTTACAATTATTTCAATTAATTGAAATTACATTAAACAGTTGTCAATTTCTTTCAACCAACACTGTTAAATTATATCCTAATAATTATTTTTCGTTTATAAATCATAAATTTTAATTTCTCCTAATATTAAATTCCCAAAATCTTATTAAATTGAATATTTTTAATTATCAAAAATACGGGTCTCGTTACAAAAGTGATGGGAATCTCCTAGCCCACGGAAGAGTGTTTTGAAGCGAGCTCTAAAGGATGGGGGCGATGATCAAACTTTGACTTTTTCGACGGCTCGTCTCTTTCATCAAGAGACCTTCTTTTCTCATACCTGCCTTTATATGACCGAGCCTGATCTCTTTCTTCTTGGTGACGGGTTTCAGCTTCGAGTTCTTTCCTCCGCCTGTACTCTTCTTCCATCTCCCGAACTTGATGGCGGCTGGAGGAGCGCTTAGGGTACCACTGTGAATCGGTGTAGTCTTCGAAGTCGTCGTAAAAGCCACGTCCCTTCGTTATACCTGGAATGAGGCATACTTAAAAGGTTTCAGAAGCATAACATAAGCTAAGCAAATATATGAAGGAATGGAGAATGGAAATAAGTGTAATCCTAGTGCAGTGTGTTGTGTGTTTCTAATATAGGCCAAAGACGTCGTCACGAACCGGAACGAACAGATGTCGTAGGTGGGATCGGATTGACTTCGGTTGTTGCAGGGTGGACCGAGCTAACTGCTGGCGCGATATCGCCCTAGCAAGAAGGCGTCGTGTCAAATTTAAAGTCCCCTTTCATGATCGCGTCGAAGTCGACAAAAACATCGCTGAAATCTCCGAACCCCGCTTCAACATCCTTACTTGGAGAATCTTGATGTTTTCCAGTTTCAGGGACTTTGCCTTTGCCACCTGCATCGGAAGGAGGTGGACTCGGGAGATCGGGACTCATTCTCGGAGTCACATCGCAAGACTCCGAGTCTCCACCCTCAGATTCCGACGAGAAGTAATCACTAGCGATAGACTCGTCGCTACTACTCTTGAATTCTCCTTCTTCTTTCTCTGAGTCCAGCACGACTTTGCCTTCTCTGTGTGTGAACTCATCTTCTGCTTCCTCCGGGATTGGAGGCAATCTAACTGAACCGCTCAGTCCAGTTGCAGCAGTGTCTTCCTCCTCACGGGCCTCACCGGGTGATCCTTTGGACGGCTACCTCTCTCTTGACCTTCCTCAGAACCGTGGGATGAAGACGTGGATGTTGTGCTAACCCTGGATCGGCCAAGAGAGGGAGTTTCAATCTGAGTGGCAGATCTATCTGGAGCTAACAGTCCGTATGGATGCAAGTTTTCATCGATCATCAGAACTTTAACGCACCTCTCCTCGGCGTCGATAGCCTTTAAAGTTTGGCAAACTTCATCAAGAGTCACATCTCTATTCAGCCTTGGGATAACTGCAAGAGACGTGTAATTAGTTAAAAGCTCCATTACAACGGTTCGAAGATCGACAAATTGAAAAGAGAAGCTTACCCCCTGTCGTCCCCCGACGGTTGAACAGTTCGAGGTATCTGACAAAGAAGTACTGCATCTTGAACTGTGATATGTTGCTTTGCAAGCGCAAGATGATTTTCCGGTTTCTCTAGGCCTCGATTATAATCAAATAGGGACAGTCATCCCTCCTCTTGAACGCCAGAAAATACCGCAACTCATCAAATATTGGAGCGCGGTTGAACGTCCGCATGAAAAGGACATGCAAGAAAGTAAGGATGGCGTAGCCATTCAGATGAAGCTGTAATGGGGCAATACCCAAGTTTGAGAGAGTCTCGCACAAAAAATTGTTGAAGGGAGGCACGACTACATTCAGACACATGTATCGATGGCAAGCGGTGTACCCCGGGGGAGGGGGGCATATGAGCAAATTCGTCTTTCGCCGATAGCCACACATCCTCTTCGGGAATTCCATACTGCGTATAGATATTATGAAGAACCTTGGCGAAAACCACCGATGAAGCTCTCTCAGGTGGATTAAGAAGAACTCTGAAGTTGGGGGGAGTACGATCGATGATTGGCCCAACCGAGACTAACTGGCCGTATTGAGCTTGCGAAGTGGATGAGGACTTGGCTTCTGAGAGTGTTGGGCTTCGCCCGCTTGACTTACGGCGCATAGATGGCTGCTTCAGTCTATATAACAGAACTCGCGTTCGAAAACAGTCAGGTAAATCTATCCTAATTTCATAAGTTTCCCCTACAACACTTGAATTCCGAAGAAATATTAACTTGTAATCGACACGTCGGATTTCAAGTGCGAACTGGGGCAAGTGCAATGTGCTATCTATATGGGATAAACTCGGTGCTCGATACACTGTTAGCGCTCTACCCCATGTAGGTAGTTCGCTCACAATGGAAGAAGAAAAGAACTTCCCGTGTCAGTTTGTTTTTCACTTTTGTTTCTACTTCCTATACACTTACCCATTATCGATCCATGATCGATAACGGATCCGTTGTCCGAAGCTACGCGCAAAGCTCTTCCCACTACAGGCACACCGAGTGTGGAATAAACAAGTAGAATAAGCATTCTTTGGAAGAATCAGGATCGACCTGCGATATGTCGTGCGGTGGTGTCTATGACACTTAGCACAAGTCAATTCTGGTCTAAAGGGATGAAGATAGAAAAACGTGTCAAGCATTGGGCCGAAGCCCGAATGTCGTTCCGGGAGGCAACTCAAGACCCAATTTACTATCTTCCTCCTTTATATCGCAATCAACTCGAACTTCTTGCAATCAACATTGCGAATGGAAACTCGTCATCAAGTCATAATACCAACGCAATAATTAGCAACTACTAAGAAAACCACCTCAAACTGACTTCTAAGACACAAGGAGAATCAAGAGCCGAATTCAACGAACTTTGAATGGATCGGTGGCAAGTTAGAGGATCGGTGGCTACTCAAGAAGGTAGCGATCTGGTGGTAGGTCGGCTACAGCTCAACAGCGAGCTAGAGCTTGGATTCAAGCGAGGTGATAGGTCAGCTAGGGTTCCGTGAAATAGGCAAGAGCCTGAATCAAATCAACAGCAAATGAATACAGGTGAAGTGATGAATTGGATCAAGCAAGGGCTTAGATCGCTTGGAACTGAATTATGCAGAGGATCGATCGCTTGAAGGGGCAAGGATAGCTGGAGCGTATGAATAGACTAGGGTCGGTTTGTTTATTAATAGGCAAGAAAAAGAAAAAAAAAAATGATAAGTGATCAGGTTGCCAGCGACCTGACCCATCATGGGTCGCCAACGATCCGACCTAGCTTTATGACGTTAAAAATTTCCCTATGCAGGCCCATCCCACATGGATCACTAGCAACCCACCAAAAAGAAAGAAGAGAGAAAGAGGAAAAGAAACTTCACCTATTCTAGTCGAACTCGTCTCTTACAACTATTCATCATTCCAAGGTATGCAGGGAAACTACGGGCAGAAATGTCATGCGCTGTGGCAAGCAGTAGCTGTCAGAACCAAAGAAGACGACCAACAAAATTGGGCTAACGTATTCGTAAAGCCCTAATGCAATCATTTGGAGACCGACGGATGGATATTGAGATTGATAACTTTTAGAGCACGCCTTGTTAACAACGAAGACGTACTCTGTAGGGCAAATATTATCTGGGTTTTTGACCCAACAGGAACCAAGAAGAAACGGAACAACCTCGTGTAAATCGGATGGTTCAGAACATAACCAGAAAAGCTAAGACAAGGAGTTAACAAGGGCCAAGCTATATGACTAAGGCAACGACTGGGATCAACGAGGCTGAGAGATCATCATTCTTTTAGTCCAGTCAGTAGCTGAGCGCAAACAGCTAGTGAATTGCCATCGAAATGAAACAACTACGATAAAAGACTATGGAAACATCTCCAATTCCGAATTCCAGAAAAATCCTAAGTGTTTGGATCATCCGTAACCCATGCCTCTCCTCAAACCTTCAAATAAGCTAGCTATGGAACACTACGAAAAGAGGCCAAGACATTGGCTCGCAAACGAGCCAAGTCTATGGGTCGCTAACGACCCATGGCTTTGCCTCGTTTTGCGAGCCAAACTCTCCCTTGCTCAATTCCTACCTACCCGCGAGCTGATGGTGAAGTGGCCTAGCCCAGAAGCTCTCCGATCCATATAAATACCATCCTACCTGCAACATAAAGAGGATCTTCTTCTCCGGACTGGTTGCTGAAGCTCTGCTGGAATTATTCTTCACTCTCTACCTCCCTCACAATAATCTCCAAGGGAATACATTGTGATTCTCCAGTGGATTCCAACTCTGGAGATTCAATCTAGCTAAAAGATAATCAAAGCCTTGTAATCAAACATCTCTTGTAACAGCAATCAGTCTTTAATAAAACTATAAAGTGGACGTAGGCTTCATTAACAGCCAAACCACTATAAAAATTCTCTGTCTTCTTTCTTTTACTGTTTTTCTTCTATATCTGATATATTTCTCCGTTAGAACAAAGATGGTGCTTTCAAATCTAAATCAGGGTGTTGGTCCATTTTTTGGTTCAACAACAATATAGCAGCTCCTCCACTAAACCAAGCCTCGGATCTCCACTACACTCTGCTAGCTGACAATGCTTCCAATCTTTCCATTCTGCTATCATAGCTAACACTGCATTTTAATGCTTCCTACTAAGCGCATCTGCAACCTTGTTGCCTTTCCCTAGTGTGTACTTAATTCCAAAATCATACGCGGCTAAAAAATCTAACCACCTCTGTTGCCTCATGTTCAGCTCCTTTTGAGAGAACAAGTACTTCAACGACTTATGATCTGTATACAGCTCAAACCGCTCTCCCAAAAGGTAATGCCTCCACACCTTCAAGGTAAATATCACCGCAACCAACTCCAAGTCATGCGTCAGATATCTAACCTCATGTGGTCTAAGCTGTCTAGAAGCATAAGCAATCACTTTACCCCTCTGCATCAACATAGCTCCCAATCCTATTTCACACGCATTAGTATAAACAACTAAATCCTGATTCCCCACTGGAACAACCAATACAAGTGCATGGGTCAATAAGTGATTCAAGCTCTGGAATGCTTCCTCACACTTATCGATCGTCACAAACTTCACATCTTTTCACGTTAGCTTGGTCATCGGTGCTACTATCCATGAAAAATCCTTTAAAAACCTTCGATAATATCCAGTCAATCCAAGGAAACTCTTTATCTCGGTTACCGTTTCTGGTCTCTTCCAATTATTAACAGCTTCGATCTTATCTGGATCGACTGACAACCCTTTCTCCGAAACCACGTGACCAAGAAACTTTACTTCCTTCTTCCAAAAATGGCACTTCAAAAATTTAGCCTTTAGCTGATGCTGCCTCAACGTCTCAAGCACAACTCTAAGATGAACTTCATGTTCCTTCTCATTCTTAGAGTATATCAAAATATCATCTATGAAAACCAACACGAATCTATCCAAGTGCTCTTGAAAAATTTGGTTCATCAAATCCACAAAGAATGCCAGTGCACTAGCGAGTCCGAACGACATAACTAACCATTAATATGACCCATACCTTGTTCTAAACGCCGTCAAAGGTATACTATCTTCTTCCACTCTAAGCTGATGGAAACCTGTAACCAAATCCAACTAAGAAATTTTTTTGGCTCCACTCAACTGATCAAACAAATCGTCAATTCTCGGTAATGGATATTGATTCCTTATCGTCTTCTCATTCAACTTACGATAATCGATACATAGCCTTAATGATCCGTCCTGTTTCTTAGCAAATACCGCGGCTGCTCCCCAAGGCGAACTACCTGGTCTGATAAAACTCTTTCCTTCCAAATCCACCAACTGAGCTAACTCCCTCATCTCTGTAGGTGTCATCCTGCTTGGCGGCCTACTTATCGGTTCTGCCTTAGGCACTAAATCTATCTGAAACTCGATGGCTCATTTCGGTGGCAATCCTACTACCGGCTCGAAGACATCTGCGAATTCTCTAACCACGAAAACGCAATTTAACTCATCCTCTAACTCCATAACTCCTAACAAAGCATTCACCTCACTGCTAGGGTTTTCTACGGTATAAACTATCAGATCAGTACAGTCTTGGTGTCTAAGTGATATTTTCCTATCTTGGCAAAATATCCTAGCATCGTATTTACTTAACCAATCCATACCCAATATAATTCTGAACCCTACAAAGTCAAATGCATGCAAACTGCAAGCAAAGGTATGACCTAACAAATCATACTCTAAGTGGTCACACTTTATCCTGAGTGTCGCATACCCTCCTATCGGATTTGAAACTCTTAAGGATGTAACTAAATATGTGGGTTCTAGCCTTCTAGGTTAAGTTTATCTACCTAACATCGAGATATAAAAGAATGTGATGCAACAATATCAAATAGAATGCTAACAGACATATCATGGATCTGAAGCGTACCTCTCAATACTGATTTTCCTTTCTACTGTGCCATTGGCTTTGAAGTAGCAGGCTCCAATGCAAATACTTTGCCTTTTTCTCCTTTAGCTGGCTCTTTGAATTGGTTCTTATAGTGGCCAATCTGATCACAATTAAAGCACCTGATGTTCTTCTTTCCAATCACCTCCTTTCCTATTCCCTTTCTAGTACGACACTCATGAGCATAATGTCCTTTCTTGTCGCACTTATAGCAGACCACCTCAAATTTTCCTTTCTTTGCTGCTCCTCCTTTTTGAGCATTCTTCTTGTGGAAAAACTTCCTCTTTTGGCCTTGTCCCACCTGAACCTCCTTTTCCTTCTTCTTCTTCAAACAAGCTAACATCTCTTCGTGTCTTAACGCCATCTCTACTACCGCATCACATGGATCTCTGATGTGTGGTAAGGTAGCCCTTGCCAATTCAGGCCTCAATCCTTTGATGAACTTTTCATTTCTCTTCATCACTGTATCAACAGTGGCATACCCATATCTAGCCAACTCTTCAAACTTGCTAGCATACTCCAGAACAGACATTTCTCCTTGTTCTAACTCAGCAAACTTCTTGATCAAAATAGATTGTGCCATTACTGACATAAACCCCTCCTGGAACCTTCTCCTAAACTCTACCCATGTCATCTCCTCTTCGTTTACTCCAGCTGTCACACTATTCCACTTAAAAAAGCTGCCCCTTGAAGCTGTCTCGAGGCATGTCTCCTCTTCTGACTTCATTGAGCCCTAATTCAGCAAAAATCCTTTTGTAGTGTAACAACCAGTTTTCTACCTCTATAGCATCCTCTATTCCAATAAACGGCTTCCCTCCAAGCCTAGCATAGTCTCTACTCAAGTTAGCATAATGATTGACAACCAGAGCTTCCTGAACTCCTCCTGCAGCATTTCCTCCAACAACTCTAGCTGCGATTCTAGCTTGCATCATGTTCACAAAAAACTGATACATGGTTCCCATATCCACTTGTGGGACCCTAACACGAACATTCTCAGCCTGAGCCTGACCTTGAGTTCTCCTCGTCTTCGGTCGGGCATTTCGATTTGTGGTGGTGCTATCTCCTCCTAGATTAACTCTACCTTTTCTTGCATCCATATATGTATTCAAGCCTCGTGAGATATAGAAGAATAGCCTAACAAAGATAGAAGTCTAGAGATAAAGCATATACTTATATATAACAAATAAAAGTACGTTACTATAACATTATCCTATACCCCGATCTTGACTCTAATTCCTAAGGATTATGTTTTCAAAAATCATTTTTAGTTAAAGTATTTCATAAACCTATGCTTTGATACCAAGTTGTAGCATCCCCTATCTAGAGGCTTAAAGCTAAGCGCTATAGATGCTGTAGTCATCTATAGTATTAACTTCCGGCGACTAAATATGGCTATGTTAATCGAATCTATAATATCAGATGCACTTGAATATGAAACAAATCATAGATTTCAAAATAACATTTTTTTCCATTACAATTTAAAACACATATTCCATATTCGTATTACACAATCCCAAAACGTTTCCCAAGCAATGATAAAATATACGTATTACAAAATACCCCAAGAGTGGCATATGGAGATGCCACTTTGGATGATCAGAGTCATAACTAGCTTAATACACATCGGAAATAACAACAAAACAAAGAACATCAACTCCTAAATACCTATCCATCAGCCTCCTGCTCGCCTTCGGTAGCTTTATTCGTTATCCTACTAAAACCTGAAAAGCTTCAACCCTCAGCCTACTCAATTCAATTTTGAGCACCCGAGAGTTTAAGGGGAAAAACATAAACTTCGAGTTAGACATAAAGCCTGGTGTGAATAATACTATACATCCCGGTTATTAATGTTAAGTGAGACCACACTGCTTAGTGGAACAGATTTCCCCACACTAACATCCTTTTAAAACATATCTTTTGCAAATATTCTCTTACAACCAAAACTGGATAAATACTGTAAAGCATCATTATGTAAACATACATATCTGGTAATAAAAGAACTATGTTCAAATACTTTAGTTTTGTTTGGCCGACTATTAACCTTTGGCTGACTCGGGCCTACTAGACAATATAAGCAAAATTCATCTAACATCTGTTAGACACTCCACTTTTGGATGGTTTGTCCTTAACTATCTGTCAAATACTTCTCTTCTAGATGGTCTGTCCTTAACTAAACACCTCCCAGGGTCACCTGATCCTAATGGTTTTGCGGGCTCACCAATAACCTATCTGTATACAAACATATATTCCTTTCTGTGTGTAATCATAATTTTAGTCTTACCTATGACAAAGCCCTACACACCGGAATTTTGGACTAAATTAGCTAGGGCCAATAGCTAATGTATAGGGCGTGACCTTATACCTGTCCCATCTGGTATTCTAATATATGAGTAATTTTACTTAGGGATCCCTTCCATAATTTACCTTGAAAACCTTTTCAAAATGATTTAAAACCTTTAAAGCAAACTCACACAA
This sequence comes from Allium fistulosum, assembly GCA_030737815.1. Lineage (NCBI taxonomy): Eukaryota > Viridiplantae > Streptophyta > Magnoliopsida > Asparagales > Amaryllidaceae > Allium > Allium fistulosum. Next base: position 1,038,488,882 of record CM060902.1, on the reverse strand, counting down.
GGAAAATACATATGCTCTATGCTTTACTCAAGATCACCTTGCCATGTTATATATACATACTTTACTCAAACTTTAGTTGATGAAAACATTTAAACACTTGATAGCACCCCTTTCGATTCTATTGAAAGTACCTTTTTCAAAACCCATTGAAAGCGTCTCTTTTGAAACCAAGTAAAACCTATCATTTATCTTAGGCTGAAAGGCCAAAACATCCCTTTCGAAACCATTCTCAAAACCCTTTCGAAACCTTTGAAAACCTTCCTTTCAAAAGCTTTAAAACCTTAAACATCATATCTTAAAACACTTCAAAACATCGCCTTTAGAAACCCTTGGAAAAATCTTCCATTTCAACCCTTTCGAAACCATCAGAAAACATTACCTTTTGACTCCTTCGAAACACTTGGGGAACCGCCCCTTCGAACCCATTTTTAAACCTTTTGAAAGCATCAAGCCTTTAGAAACTCAAACCTTTTGAAAGCACTTGGATTCAATTTAAAACATGTGGAAAAACACCTTTCGAAATCATTTAAATCATCTCTTTCAAAACCATTGGGTTATACTTCATTCAGAACAAAAGGGTCAATAAAATCATTTAAGTCGAAAGCCTTCCTTTCGAAAGCTATCCCTAAGTAAAGAAGTGATGGTGTTGAAACCATCCCTTCAAAAGCATTGGAGAAGTGGCTAATTTTAAAAGCTAAGTATACCTTTCGAAACCATTGACTTCGAAAGGTAGAAAGGTGACGGCTAGGGGTTTCGACTCCTTCGAAAGCATTACTTAATATAAAAGAGGGCAACCCATTCGAAACCTTTTTCTTCAAAACACTTGACTCAGTCGAAAGCCAAGCGAGTCGAAAGCTATCCTTTCGAAAGCAAAGCAGGCGCTACTTCCATTTTAAAACAAGGCATACTCCAACCCCTTCGGAACTTGGCGTTTCGACTACGTACCTTCCGCCTCTGTCCAATAGGCTACATACCAAGTAACTTGATACCATGCACATTAGTTTCGAAAGCATGGTGGCAAAGCATCCTAGTCGGAACCCATGGTGCCGAAAGTAGCGGAACATGCTAAAAACATGTTATTGTGTTTTGAACTTAAAAGAGAAAACTTTTCAACTAACTTGCTATTATTTGTCAAATTTTCATCGGTTGCTAAATATCTTTTTCAAGCGTGCTTCCAATATTTTCAGAAATAAACAATGATTTTATTTTACAAAATATCCCTTCTCCTTAATTAAATATATAAATCATTTAAGTCCCATACCTTAAATAATTTTATATATTCATCAAAACACTTAGGAAAAATCTATAAAAATTCCAAAAAATCTATTTTAATATGTTCTTTAACATATATGAATTTCAGACCTAAATAATTATTTATTTTGCCGTAAATATTTTAAAACCCAAATAATCATTTTCTTCACTAGAAAATTAATATAAAATCCACATTAATTCAGAAAATTATGAAAGTTGAAAAGCATCTCCAAAATATTATTTCTTATCTACATTTAAATTCACAAGGAAATTAGATGTCATTTAATAGGGTTTTCATATCAAACATATCATAAAAATAAATATGAACATTCATAAATCATCAACAAACATATATAAACTTTTAATCATTCAAAACATGGCATTATCATGCAAAAACACTTCAGATTATCCTTAAAACTGAAAACCATAAGAAAATGAGATGTCATAATTATTCACCTTAGCTTGAGATTAAGGATTTGAGATTTGATCTTTATTAAGTTGATTTAATTCTTCTCTTGAATCCTAGCTTTTATCTTCTTCCTCTCGTTTATGGTGGCCGACCTTAAAATGTTTTTGCTTGAGAAAATATGAAATGAACGTGTGTTTTTGTTTCCTAAGGGTTTAGGGTATAAGTTTATTATATTTCCCATTTTGCCCTCCCTTATTTTCTAACACTTATTTCTCGTCTTAGTTCCTTAGTTCATTGTACATATAGACACGGCTACCCCTTATTAATCACAAATATCAATCCACTAACCACCTTACATTATTTTATTTTATTTAACTAATTAAATATCTGAAATAATGTTACTAAAAATATGGGGTGTTACAGATCGAGGGTCGGGTTATCTCTATAATTTAGAAGTGGAACTTTGGATTGGGGTCTGAGTTATCAAGGAGCAAAGAATCGGGGTCTAAAGCACTTGAAGAAGAGTACTAGAGGCATAGGAGGAAACTTAGCTATGGGTGGCTAAGTGGATGAGTCGGTACTGACTCATAGGGATGAGTCGGCACCGAGTTAATATAGCATAGGGTATGGAGTTGGAACTTCGAGGGACCGTTGTTGAGGTTCTGTAGGTCGCTACATATTATCTCTAACTAAATTACTAGTCCTATTTTCTATAAGTTCGTAATGTTATTTCTATCCAAATCTCCCAAAATTTCCTCTATTTATATTTCTCCTACTTAAATGGCTTCTACATCAGTTGTTATCCTTTGTATTTTCCTATACCTTGATTATTTATCAAGTTCCATTTCCATTTATTCCCGTTTTAGAAATAATTTAGGAATAACTTTCAAATTTATGAAATAGGAAAAATCATCGAGTCCAAGCTATGCTCTATTTTACATTTATTTCAAAAATGAAATATTTTGTTATCGAAAATTTTTAAATTGAAAACTTTTTGACTCAAACAATTTTTAAACTAAAAATATCAAAATTGAAAAACCCTTGTTACGTAAAACCTTTTAATAACAAACTTCTGACCCTAAAATTTTAAATTATGAATTTCCAAATTTCCTTACTTTTTTAAAACAATAACTTCCTAATAAATCCTTTAAGAGACTCATTCAAAACATTTTAAGGAATTTTCCAAAAACCTTTTATCAAATCTTTGCACATGGGGTTGGATTTTGAAATTAACTTTAATTGTCCTTTCTATTGAACCTTCTTTCTTCCCTACTCAACCCAAAAAAATCCATTTATCTAGTAGTGATTAATGCGCTCCTTGTAGAAGCTTAGTCCACTCCTTCACATCTTACTTCACTCCTATTACTTCTGGATGCTTATAACATATAGTTCTTATCTCCTATTCAATTGGCAATCTATTGAAATCCAAAATCATAAGGCACTCTAGGCCCGATAAAGGAGTCAAGTTCTATTCAGCATATGGGGTGCTTCTATACACAGTCATGCTCTTCTTGATCCACTTCTTATGATACAAGCTCTGCCCTGTGGGGTAATTGGGGGTAGAAGTATAAATTTAACTCTATTTGTTTTTCACACTCATAATTGCCTCACTGATTCTTTCGACATATGGCAACTACTTCTATAGTCAGAATTTATAGGCGTGTGTTCAAAATAAGTGTGTGTGTATGTATTAAGGTTTTTGAAAATATTTCAAAAATAACAAGTACGCCACACATACGTATATCATTCCCCGTTGATTGGGTAACCTATCTCTGATACCAAATGTAACAACCCACTTTTAAATGGACCTAATTTTCGACCCAAAAAAGGACCATCGAACCTTAGACCCGCTCCAAAGCTGGTTGTTGGTTGGTAAATTAATCTGAAGAACAATACATAGAGCCATCTATCTACACATTTAGAATATCACAGCGGAAGGATAAAATATGATATCCAAAACTGTACCTATTCACAAAAAATTCAAATGTCAAAATAACAACATGATAACAACGCCAATTATTCATGGTACAGTATCTTAAAATACATCATGATTCAATGGGTACATCAAAATTAGAAAAATAAGATAAATAGCTAAACAACTGCCATAACTCTGCATCTCTGCCACCATCTTTGAAAATATACATCATCATCTCTAACCTGTGTTGTAATGAGGAGGGAGTCAGAACAACAATGTCTAGCGAATAAAATCTCGGCCTTTCTATCACAGTACTTGGGCAGTATAATTTAAATAAAAATATATCTTACGTATCCTAACTACATTGTTGGTTTTCCAACTACAATCCTTAAGGATTTCCCAATCCAATTCCATTACCATTAATCTTTCAACCCAACTACCCATATCTATTGTTGAAAATGTCCTAATAATATAAGAGATAGCACCCAAGCTACTAAATAACTATTTAATGAGAACTATGCAGACTCTTACTATTTAATACCTCATTCAAGGCACGTCCCAATCATTTAATGTAATGGCCCGCCTGTTAGCACCAAAATTGGTCACTAACACCCAAGAATAGATTTGTGTAGAGAGATTAATGAAGATAGTAAATTAAAACAGAGGAGTATATGCGAAACTAACATCGGAAACAAGAACACCATCTCAATTTTTGTTTCTAACAAAAAATCTACTTCCATCTCGTTTATACTCGGGGCATGTAAGATTTCGACGGGAACCAAGCTCATCTGCTGTGCATCACCAGTACTTGCGAATTTTGCCAATGAATCGGCTTCTCCATTTTGTTCATGCGGGATATTCGAAATATCATAATATTCAAGGTCTGCCAATAGTTCTTGAACCTGAGCAAGGTATGGGGCAAGTTTCCGCCCCTTTTCTTGATAATCTTCCCGTACTTGATACACCACCAATTATGCGTCACAAAAGATTTCAACTGATTTCACCCCGAGTTCTTTGATAAGTTTTAAGCCAGCAATCAATGTTTCAAATTCGGCTTCATTATTTGTAGTTGGGAAGTCGAGTTTCAAAGCATAACAAACTGATCGGTTTTCGGGAGTTACAAGAATAACACCATCCCAAGAACAACGGTCATTGGATGCCCCATTGGTATATAGTTTCCATCGAATGAGGGGATTGACATCATCACTACTTGGTTCGTTTGAAATGGTGAATTCTGCAATGAAGTCTGCTAACGCTTTCCCTTGGATAACCCTCCATGGCAGGTAGGTGATGTCGAATTGACTCAACTCAATGTTCCATTTTAGCAACCTTCCAGAGGTTTCGGGTCGTTAGAGCACTTGTCGCAGAGGTTGATCAGTATAAACGCTGATCGGGTGTGCCTAAAAATACGGAGGAAGTTTGCGTGATGCAATCACCAAGCAGTAGGCTAGCTTCTCTATCTTAGGATAATTTATCTCTACCCCCGTTAGACATTTACTAACATAGTACACTGGCTTTTGAATTCGGTCCTCCTCGCGAACCAAGGCTGTACTGATGGCATGCTGAGATACGGCCAAGTAAACATATAATTCTTCATGGTCTACAGGCTTCGACAAAACCAGGGGACTCTCGAAGTGCCTCACCAGAGCTTGGAACGCATCCTCATAGTCCGGTGTCCATTCAAAATTCCTCCTCCCTTTCCTTATCACATCGAAGAAAGGAATGCATTTGTCGGTCGCTCTGGATATGAATCGACTCAACGCGGCGACTTTCCCATTCAGTCTTTGTACTTGTTTTATAGTTCTGGGTGCTTGTATGTCTCGAATAGCCTGAATTTTTTCTGGGTTGGCTTCAATTCCTCGCGCATTAACAATGAAACCCAAAAACATTCCTGACGCAACACCAAAGGAACACTTCAGTGGATTGATTTTCATTCCGTAGTACATGAGTATGTCAAACATCTCCGCTAAGTCTCGAATGTAATCGTTTGACTGCCATGACTTCACGAGCATGTCATCCACATAGACTTCCATTGTTCTACCAATTTGGTCTTTAAACATCCGATTTACCAAAAGCTGGTAGGTCATTCCCGCGTTCTTCAACCCAAAAGGCATCACTACATAACAGTACAGTCCAACATCCATGACGAAATTAGTGTGTTCCTGATCTGGAATGTGCATCGGGATTTGATTGTATCCCGAATACGCATCCATAAATGACAATAACTCATGTCCTGCTGTTGAGTCGACCAACTGGTCAATTCTGGGTAAAGGGAAACTATCCTTAGGGCATGCCTTGTTCAGGTCTGGGTAATCAACACAGGTCCTCCATTTTCCATTCGCTTTTCTCACTAGTACGGGGTTAGATACCTATTCAGGGTAGAGGGCGTTGCGGACGAACCCATTGGCTTTGAGTTTGTCCACCTCCTCTTTGAGAGCAGCAGACCTTTCCGGGTCCATACCTCTCCTTTTCTGTTTCACTGGCACATATTTTGGGTCAATGTTCAACATATGACTTGCGATGGCGGGAGAAATCCCACGCATATCAGAGTGGGTCCAAGCGAACACATCTAGGTTTGCTCGAAGGAAATCAGTAAGATCCTCAGTCATCGAGGAGGTGAGTTGTGATCCAATCTTAAGCACCCATGATGGGTCATCATGGCTGACTGGAATAGCAATCGTCAATTCAGCCGGTGCTGCTTTAGACTCCTTAGGTTCTTCATCATCGTCTCTCGGATCTATGTCTCTGTAGATCCGACTCTGCTGCCCGAGCCAAGGCTCGGGCATTACTTGTCAATTTTGAGCAACGTGGATGCGGACAGAGTTGTCCACAACTTTTCCCTTCTCTCTTCGCTGGGCCTCTCTCAGCCCAGCCATATAACATGCACGACCAGTCGCTTGATCGCCATGCACTACACCAACTTCTCTATCCGTCGAAAACTTCAAAGTCAAACACCACGAGGCCAAAGCTGCCCTAAACTCCGCCAGGGCCGGTCGGCCCAGAAAAACATTATACGGGGAATCAACATCCAAAAGAATGAACGGTAGGATCCGTACCCTCCTACGTTCACCTTCTCCTAACTCAACTGGTAATTCGATAAAACCAACTGCATCAGTAGCCGCACCATTAATGCCATTAATACGGGCTTTAGATGGTTTTAGATCTTTCATCTCCATCTTCATTTGGTCATATGCCTTTTTGAAGATAATGTTAACAGAACTCCCACAATCAATCAATATCCTTCTCACAAACGCTGGCCCAGTCGTGGCCGAGATGACCATCGGGTCAATGTTAGGTGCCTCCACCTGATCGGCATCTCTGCTACCGAACACTATATCATATGTCATCATTCACTGCTGTTTAGCTGGGGTCCTATCTTCTGGGTTTGAACAACATTCAAAATCTGCATGCTTTAGAGAACTAGCATAACGCTCCATTTCTTGCCAATTCCAGTCTACCGGGTGAGGCCCACCGACTATCGTGTTTATGACTAATCTACCTCCAGTCCGAACGGGTTCCTCGGGTCGGTGTGGAGCCTGTCCCCGATTGGGATCGGATGCCCCATGTCTGCCTTCCTGTGGGTTCTTATCAAACTGCTGTAACTTTTTCTGGCGAATCAGCTTTTCTATAGCATCGTGGAGGTGTCTACATTCCTCGGTATTGTGCCCGTAAGTCTCATGGAAGTGACAATACTTACCAGTCTTTTTTTGTTCCTCAGTGGATTCTCATGGGCGTGGTTTTCCAAGGTATTACAGGTTGACAAATAAATATTCTCCAGAGATGCGTTTAGAGGAGTGTATTCGTTGTATGTTGGGATCCTTGGTTTCCACTTTCCTACTTCACTTTTCCTTCCGGAACTTCCTCCTCCGGATTCTTTAGACTGCTCAGGCTTATTTTGAACATTGAGCTGGACCTTTCCAAAGTTGTCGCCAGATTGTTTTACCGCAATATTGCTCTGGACCGTCTCCTTACCAGGCCCTGGTGCACTGCCTCGTCTCGTCCACCTGGCTTCCTCCCTTCTCATGAATTGGTACACCTTTGAATAAAAACGTTCCAAGGTAGCCGGAGGTTTTCCTGCCAGCCAATCACCAAACTCCGAGTCTGGATCTACTCCTCGCATCACGACCATAAGAATAGCATGGTCATTCGGGTTGCTAACTTCGGTAGCAGCAACGTGAAATCTCTGTAAATATTCCTTTAACGACTCCCCTGGAGCCTGGATTACACTGGATAAAGACATCACGTCCTTTGGGCGAGTAGTATGAATTCTGAACTGCTCCACGAATTTCGTCGCTAACTCATCAAACTTGGAGATCTATCATGGAGGAAGTCTGGTGAACCACATGGTAGTGATTCCAGATAGGGTTATTGAGAAACATCTACATTTAGTCGCATCATTTGCCCTAGCCGAGTCCATCATCCACTCGTATCTCATTACATGTTGTCGGGGATCAGTCTTCCCCTCATAAGCTGGAATAGTCGGCATGCTAAACTTCCGGGGGTACTCAGCCTGTAGGACAGCATCCGTGAAGGGAGTGTGGCTCCTAGACACACCCCAATCATCATTGGATAAGCCTTGATTTTCTCTCATCAATTGTCTAACCATAGCTGATAAGTCCGGGGTTTGGATGGGAAGTTCCAAGTTAGACTCCATCCTGCGTGACCGTTCTGGCTGGTGCCTCCTCGGTTGGTGGTCTCCTAAATGCGTGTCCTGGGGACCTGCTTCGCTACGACCCTGGTGAGCCAGTTGGCCTACTTCCACTCGCACTCCAGATCCTAAGTTTCCCATTCCAACTTGAGTGCGATTTCCCAGGTGCAAGTGAGGGGCCATGGCTCTAGGTAGGGAACCTGGACCATTCCTATTGGATTGATCTGCTGCACCTGTTTGCACTGTTTCAATTCTATAGTGTCTACGCCTGGGATGTTCATCAGACAAAGCGGAGCTATCAGATGATGAGTAGGAAGTGGGACTTCCTCCAACATTCTGATGTTGTTGTTGAGTAAGCTGGGTCATGAGATTGGCGTTAGCTTGAATCTGCTCGTTAAGCTGTCTCCTTCTTTCCACAAGTTCTCTCATTAGCTCGTTGAACTCTGTCCTGGTGACAACTTATGTTTGGTTTAGGATGGTGGCGGTCCCTGCACCTGGATTAGGTTGTTAATTACTGGGTCCCACCTGCTGGACACTGGCGGTTTCATTGACATCCGCATTGTGGGAGGCTGATCTGGTACATGGTCTTCCTATATTAGAGTTATCCGTCTGAACTCTGAATAGACTCTATGAACACTTAAGAATGAACTTGGATCTCCTTCGGGGATTTCTTTAATCCAGTAGCGACAAAGTAGATCCTAACAGCCTGAGAATGCACCTCTCTCAATGAAAGCACCAAAATGTTAGCACCAAAATTGGTCACTAACACCCAAGAATAGATTTGTGTAGAGAGATTAATGAAGATAGTAAATTAAAACAGAGGAATATATATGAAACTAACAACTGAAACAAGAACACCAGAATTATAGTGGTTTAGCGTAACTGCCTAGGTCCACTGTTAATGTAATCTTTATTGCCTTTCACAAATACTTGAATACAGGTACAATCCATAAACGAACAACTTGAATACAAGTTTTAGCCAAAAGAAAGCTAGTGCAAAAATTGGCAGAATCTCTCTGGAGTTCTCAAAAAAAAAGGTCCCTTCAACGGTACCCCTGCCCCTCTATTTATAGATGAAGACAGGCTGGTTCTCCTACGTAGGCCCATAACCAAGATACTTCAGCCCATAGTAAGCAACTCCAGTACACCGAGCCGAGCAAACCGAGCCTTCAATACCGAGCGATGGTCGTCGACCAACTTTGGCCGAACCTGTGGTCGTCTCGTTGTTGACTCAAAGCAAGCCTTCAAGGACTCGAAGCAAGCGGTAGTGTAACTCGAAGCATGGAAACACTGGTTGCATCATTCTGTTGTAGACCAAATAAATTGTCAACCTTCCTCAAGGTGCACCGAACCATAAACGCCGAACCATACGTGCCGAACTGCCCCCGACCAAACGACATTAGCTTCCCTACCACGACCGAACGACATATGCTGAACCATCTAGACCGAACCGTCTTGCCTTCCCTACTAGGTCGAATGATAAATGACTCGGTACCTCTTAGGCTGGACCATAGTTGGCCGAACGACCAAGGTCGATTCCATCCATACCGACCCACTAAGTCCGAAACCCTATCGACCGAACCGCTTTGTCTCACCAAAATTGGCCAAACCACTTTGTCCTGCCTTTCTTAACCGAACTTCCACAAATACACTCCAATGCCGACCCACCCTGGCCGGGCCATCTTGACTACACTACAACATCGAACCGCTTCAACCGAGCCAACACCAAATATATCGACCCAGATGTATAGGATGATCCAGACTTAAGTTCCACCGGTCCACCATACTTCCACCCTTTTCTTAGCTTGAGTCTCGCCTAGGCTCAACCATAGGCTCTGTGACTATCACCATGTAGCCGGGCCAAAGTGCCGGGTAACACCGCCTTTTCGACTATCGAAAGTCAGCACCAAATACATCCACGATATTCCAATGTCGAATATCCAATCAACGGAAAGGTTGATTGTTAAGGTAAAATAAAAAGAACAAACATGGGCAATAGAATCTCATAGTGAAAATGACAAAATATAATATAATAAAGATAGTATAACTGTCACTCCAAGATATAAAGTACATCATAGTTAAAAACATACCCCATCAGCTGGACAGTTATAGTTTTCCTGACCTGAAAATTGCTAATAGGTATAAATGATGATACAGCGGAAAATAAAAATATTATGGCAGGTGAACATCCAGCTCTACTCCATGAGCTCCATGTCCCACCAACGACAACCTGAAAAACAATACTCAGTCTGATCCGTGCATTATAATAAAATAAACACGGACCAGTTTGAGAAACTAGCGTGAAAAAACTCAAGTAATATGGTGAACATTTAATAAGTCTGTGAGACCACTCTACTAAACATAGAATAACAATCCAAACAAGAAAGGATGAACAACAGATTAAAATCAAAACTTAAAGAATGGACACAAAAAATTAAACATCAAGAAGAGCTACAGGCACTTCCTGATGTAATTAAGAAAACAATTCAAGATTTGAATCAAATAAGGAAAGGGAAATTTTCAAACAATGACTAGGAGAGTGAATCTCTCTTACCAAAGCATACCTATAAAAATATACTTGAAAACTCCAATGGCTCTGGACACGTCCAAGCTGGCCTTGCAAACCTTAACGAGAATTTGAGTATTTCACATCTCCAAGCGCATACCATCGAATCCAATCTATAGTAGATGTGAAGATACCCTAATCGGAGCAACCCCGCATAGCTTGGCTTTCACTTGCTCTTTGTTTTAGTCATATCCAACAAAAATATCAACACTCAGATGAGCAACAAATCATCTTGGAGTGACAAAAAACAAAAGAAGAAAAGATTAATTCCAAGGTTCGAATTAAAACAAGGAGAATGAATTTATCCAACATGACTAGGAGTGTGCGCCCCTACACCAAAAGTATATCTCTAGATAAAATATACTTGAGAGCCCACGCCAAACACGCATCACTTTCGAGAACTTCCAAGCTGGACCCCATAGTCTTAATATAGGATCCGAATATACTCACATCAATGCATGTAGGCTACCAACACTTTCTAGATAAATGTGAATATATCCTAATGGGTGCGACCCACATGGCTTGGCTCCCACTCGCTCTTTGGTTTTAATTATCCACGGTGTTGGATGCCAATGGTCAAAATGAGAGTTAATTTGTCTTAAAATGACAAAGCACAAAGAACGATATCAAAATCAATAGTTAAGAAATCAACTATTGAAAGTATATGAATGATTATATATGGAAATTAGATCGCATGCGATTGTCACCAATAAACGAATCAAGCTCTTAAACCATTTGATTCTTACTTATGCTTGATTTTCACATCACAAATATTCATAAAACACTTTTTAAAAGTATCCTTTTAAAGGTGCAAATTATATTTCTAAGTGTATTAAAAAGGAGAGTCAAAAACGAATGTCATCGAAAACATTGTTTACTATAAACCCTAAAACAATTTACACCTAGTTTATTTTTAAACCTTCCTTTCTTAAAGATTTTCTTATTTATAAAATGTCATTTATAACTTTTGAAAACCATATTAATTAAAGCGATAAATCAAGTTATAATCTTTTTTATGTATTTAAACAACATTAATTATCCCAAAAATAATAAATCAAATTTATAATCATTTATAAATTAAAAACAACGTTAATTATCCCGAAAGATAATAAATCAAATTAATAACTTATTTTATAAATTTTAATCATACTTAACCTTTATTTCCAAAATTCTCAAAATATTTAAAAAATATATAGTTTAAACAGCTTTCAAAGTGCAAAAACACGACCAAATATTCATTTTGTAAAAATATAAGCACAAGTTCAACACCCACATAGGTTTAAGAAGATGATATTTCATAAGTGATGGAACAGCGAAAATTGTTATAACAATACTTGCTCAATTCAAATAGTATGTCATAAATATTTCAACCAAACATCAATATAAGCAATAAAAGAATATAAATAAGATGCAGATAACAGTAAATAAATAATGGCCAAAAACCCATTAGGGTCCCGTAGCAACCTATTTGCTATGAAAACATTTTGACATCTTCCTTTTTGTTCCCTACATCATAATGGTTATTTATGCCATCCTCTATCCAATGGGAATTCAAATCCAAAAAGACAAATCAAATAATAATAATCTCCTTTTACTTTGCAAGCACAAAACGATGATTTATTCTCCTCGACAGATGTCCAAATAATCTATCCAAATTAATTATAGCAGTACGGAGTTTTATTCTGCTAAATAGATATCCCAAACGGAGTATAACTAGTCTAGCTACATTAAGTGTAATTAAATTAAATCACTATACTTTTATCACTAATTTATATTTCATTAAAATTATCAACTATCATCCAGCCATTCAACAACAATTTATAGCAACACAGGAATCGAATAGTTTATTTAAAGGTGAGCAAACTCATCGAAATTCCAGCTGATGCATTCGCATTCCGGTTTGGTCGAAAATCAAATGGCGTTCGATTTTAACCCAAAATTCAATTAGCTCCCAATTTGTCAAAACCAGTTCCAATGCGTATCTAACATTCTTACGAGTCTAATGCAACTGACCGCGTCCAAATCCGACCTGGTACGAGCAAGATATATAATTTATAAGAATTTGGAATTAAATAATATAATTAATCACTTAATTATTTAACTAAACTAACTATCCCACTAACACACCTTCTTCCCCAAATAAACGCTTCCCACCTACACATATACACGAGGATATGCACGCTAAAACCCCACTATGGTCGTACCTTCCTCCCACGACTTATCATCCCCTTCTCAACGAATTCAACCACCGATTGTTCCATTCAACTACTCTCCACCACCTCGACTCGCTAGTCATCACCAACCCAAGCTTGCACCTATAGATCGAATCATGACCTAACAGAGCACACGCGAAACCCTAAATTATTGCACGATGCAATAGGCGGTCGCACCCTTCCATAACATCCCCAATCACTCCAAATCACATGACAAACTCAAATCCCATCTCCTATTCGCTTAATTCTCGTCCAAGCATTCAACAACTCAAGCCTTAGCACTACCGTCTAAGTGCCAAACTCAACACAGTGAAGCCACAACCCATGACACATATATTGGTTTGAACATCTCAACATAACGAATTCAAAGAAGCTTGTTTTGTGATTTTTAGTGGAGTGTTGTATTTGATTTCGATTGTAGAAGTTGCGGACATTTTTTTTCTTGTTTTACTAGCTAAGTAATGAATGAAAAATAAAACAAAGAGAAAAAGATGAAAAACATAAGAAAATGAGGCAATGTTTACTTTGATTTTATATACAAAATAAATTTACTTTACTTGAAAAACAAGTTAAACAAAAATTCCAAGTAAACCCAATTTTCCAATTCATCATCACATCACCATCAAGTTGAAATTTTTTTGAATTTGATTAGACTTTAAAAGTGGTTTAAAACAGAGTTTTACGGTACTCCGCTATTCAATATTTCATTTGCATAGGAATCGCGAACGACTGAAATAAAAATACGATCGTATATCAAAATGTGACACGATCATAAATAAATAATAAGGTACAAAAATTATTTTATTTTGTAAAATCACAAAAATACCATCGTTTGTCGTGCGTCAAATGAAATTTTAAATATTTTCTAAATTAAAAATTATGGAAAAATTCTATAAATTCAGTTAGAAGTACTACAATGAAAATCAAGTCGTTTTGTTAACCATTGATTATCTTGTTGTTTATTTGAACCATTTATTATTGTAAATAAATTTACAAAATGAATTTACCTTTATTATTTATTAATTAAAAGAAGTTAAATAAGACTATTAAATCCATTTAATTAGTATTTAACTCACCATCCAAATATTTAAATAATCCTATATTTATATATAAGTTATTAAACTCTAAAAACCAATTATTTAAATATTTAAAAATTAAATATTCAAAAATCAAAGCGATAAAATTTCGGGATGTTACATTCTCCCCCCTTAGAAGAATTTCGTCCTCGAAATACCCAAAGAAGAAAATGTCTCCAAACCCTTAAGGTTTAAAAAACTATTAATTAAAATGAGTTATTTAACTCTTAAAGTTTCTTATATTATGGAAATTTTCGACATCATCTCTTTTGCAAGGCCGAATCAAAAAAAACTACAACTTGCCACAATTGGCCCAAATTAATAAAAGAAAACAAAAGCCAAGTGGCCTCCTATATATGGGGTATAAAATCATCAATAAATCACCAATTTCTAAATCTACTACGTACCACTTTTGTGTTCGATTTTTATTTTTGCAAGCAACTTACTATCTCGATGCGAATGCAGGTGCGCAAGAAATCAAATCGCAATCTCTTGCTTTCCTATACCTATTTTGTACTTATAATCCAAAAGAGAACTATGCTGACAAAAAGTAATATACAAGCTATTCCTATCATAGCTAATAGTAACATAATCAACATAACAACCATATGCAACGAAAGTACAGAGAATACTCTACAGTAAAATACTAAGCATCCAATCTTTTTCAAAAGATAAATTTAGAACTAAATGCTCGGGTTTTCATATTCAAAATATATTTTCAAATTCCTCCGTTGAGAAACAAATCAAAACAAAAATCAATTACGAAAAGGATGGGGTTCCTCCTACCGAAGCATGGAATAACTCTAAAATCAAAGCAACACAGAGCATCCATATTCTGGTTCCTCCTAAAACAACAATTAGAGTAAACAAATATACCTAGAGAGCCTTCTAAATCGAAGTACCCCCAATCGCACAACTTTAGTCATAACCAAAAGTATTTGAAAAATCACTTCACAAATTTTTTTTCAAATGTCTTGAATGATAATGCTTGACCAAAGTTTTTTTAAAATAATAATATTATTATTTCATTCACAAATTCTTTCGAAATCACTTTTCAAGAGCATCGGGATTTAAGTCCTAATAAACAACAACTTATAAAACGTAACCTATAAAATCACACTATTAACCAAATAAAATTATATAAAGGAATATACTAACACTTAACACTATTTAAAATGGTAAATAATCATGAAACAAGATTTAAAATGTTTCTATGTTCACATCTTTCTTAAGTCAAACAATAAGTATACAAATATACTTAAGCTCATATGATGTACATAAATCATCCATACGCAATAATTGATCCGACCACTTGTTCGGATAAACAAACTTCACTTCCGAACTAGTATCGCTCACTCCACCTCCCTAGTGCGGACTACGATCATGTTCCTTAACTAGAGACCTCTGTTCTCCTTACATATCCATATATTATGATAGAAAACCTTAGTATCATATCAAGAATTCAAATCAAGTGTTCGTTGACAAGAATCAATTGAGAAATCCTTTTTTGAACTGTTGTGAATCACCCGAAGGTATGTGTTCGAATCCTAGATCAAGAACTGTGCGATAAAAGGATCTACGTACAACTTACATACTTAAAAATTTTTATTTGGTTTCTTAGCCACACCAGTCATTTTCTAGATCACTTTCATTTTCATTTATAGCATTGCATTCAATACTTAAATTATTATGAATTACTTCATAAATTTTTCACTTATGTCTATAAACATTTTATAAGGACACATCTTTATAAAATATTAAATTAAAACATACTCCACTTTCATTTACTTGTATAATACTCTTCTACATCATAAGAATACATATAGAATGTCAATTTTATTTTATTTTATGTTTATTCAAACGAGGCCCAAACAAAAATATCGGTCTTAAAACTGTGTCGATTACTTCGACCTTTTTACCTTAGAGTGTTCTAAGGAATGACGTTTATGGGTTGGCCCAATAACATCAAATATTTTACACAACTTAGATGTTCAAAAAAACTACGGTTTTAATAAAACAATACTTATTAAAATCTTCCTATCCAATTTAACCCATTTTAAACTTGAGTTAAATTATCTCTTTTTAATCAAAGAGTTTAAAATTTCATTCATAAATTGTTATTCAAAATAACTTTTATTTAAACCAATTTCCTTTAAGGAAACTTAAGATAAAATACGCGGTTTTTGTTTTTAAAACCCTTTTTGAAGTCATACTACTTGTATTTCTACGTATGTGTGTATGTATATATATATCTAATAAATTTAACAATTTATTCACTAACACTCATTTTGGGTTTGTTTGGATTTGAACTCATTTTGATCGCACTATGATAAAGAGAATAATTTACTAAGTACACTACAATGTTCGTCTAAGCAAACATTTGATCGCCACATAAAAGATTATTTGGATTAACACAAAACCAGTCGAGATATTTTCCTCAAACTAGCCAAAGAAAATGTTTCCTTCTAAAAAAATTCTCTTTGAAATATTTATACTTATAACTATTTTCTAGGTAACACCACTATTACATTCCTCAAAAATCATTTTAAAACCAATTCAAGCAATACCAGGTTCTTAAATTCTCAAAAACACTTTTTATCTATGCAACACCCATTATAAATCATGTAAATCATTTTATATAAATACACCACACTTATATAAAATGTACCTTTAAGATAGTCTTATATTACAACAACTTCCCTTTATCATAATAAACTTTTCACAGTTATTTATCCTCTAAATGTCTTATCTTTCCATTTATATCAAACTATATAATTTTATTAAAAGTTTTACTTTTAACTCGACATTTTCTACGAACACATTATAGTAAAATTATGAAATTCAACTCACAAGGGGTTCGTTTTAATGTACTCACAATTACCAAAAAAATAAATGCCCATAAACTAGATGAGAATAAGCTAACAACCCAAAAACAATAGTCAATGCTCCTAACCGATTTGAGCACGACATATCTAACATTAATGATGATAAATAAGTATTATCATTTCAAACATACCTACACAACATAAATTACTATATAAATTTGAAAATTATTCCTCTATATATAAAATATATAATCCTAGGTAAAATATTTCATTTACTAAATTTTCAAAAATCAATATCATGTCTGTTTGCCATGTTCAAGTGTTTAGAAATCCCTATCGACACTGTGACGTTCCATGTCTCAATCAGAATTCATAAACAACTCAATAGACCAATTAGCATAATACGTTTTAATAATAATAATAAATATGCTCTCATGTATATAGTACTCTCAAACTCATTCTAGGGTGTCAATTACTCTATCTCTAACGAGTCATACCCTACCAAAGCTTAAGGTTCTTGTTTAACCTTCAGCTTTGATACCAAATGTAATGACCCACCTTTTCGACCATCGAAAGTCAGCACCAAATACATCCACGGTATTCTAATGCCGAACATCCAATCGCCAGAAAGGTAGATTATTAGGGTAAAATAAAAAGAAAAAATAGGGAAAACAAAATCTTACAGTGGAAACGACAAAATATAATATAACAAAGACAATATACACTATCACTACAAAATACAAAGTACATAAGAGTTAAAAAAAACACCATCAGCTAGACAGTTATAATTTTCTTGACCTTACAATTGTTGATAGGTATATATAATAATACAGCGGAAAATAAAAATATTACGGCAGGTGAACATATAGCTCTACTTCATGAGCTCCATGTCCCACCAACATTAACCTGAAAAAATATACCCCGTCCGACCCGAGCATTATAATAAAATAATACATGGATCAGTCTAGAAAACCAGCGCGATAAAACTCAAGTAATATGGTGAATATTTAATAATTCTATAAGACCATGCCACTAAAAGCGAAACGGGTTTTTATCTCACAAGAACAGCTTTGATACATGAAGAAATGGAAACAAATCAGAATAACAATCCAAACAAGAAAGGATGAACAACAGACAAGATCAAAATCCAAACTTAAAGAATGGACATAAATAATTAAACATCGAGAAGAGCTTCAAGCACTTCTCGATGCAATTAAGAAAACAATTCAAGATTTGAATTAAATAAGGAAAGGGAAATTTTCCAACAATGATTAGGAGGGTACACCCCCTTACTGAAAGTATACCTCTAGAAATATACTTGAGAACTCCGATGGCTCTCGGACCAATCCAAGCTGGACCTCGCCAAACTTACCGAGAATCCGAGTATTTCACATCTCGAGCACATACCACCGAATAGGAGTAACCCTACATAGCTTGGCTTCCACTTGCTATTTTGTTTTAGTCGTCTTTGACAAGAAATATCAATACCCAAATGAGCAACAAATCATCTTGGATTGAAAAAAACACAAAAGAAGAAAAGATTAATTTCAAGGTTTGAATCGAAACAAGAAGAATGAATTTATCCAACATGATTAGGAGGGTGCGCCCCATGCACCAAAAGTATATCTCTAGATAAAATATACTTCATAGCCCACGCCAAACACGCATCACTCTTAAAAACTTCCAAGCTAGACCCCGTATAACTTAATGTGGGCATTCAAATATACTCACATCAACGCATGCGTGCTACCAATGCTTTCTAGATAAATATGAATATATCCTAATGGGTGTGACCCATATGGCTTGACTCTCACTCGCTCTTTGGTTTTAGTTATCCATAGTGTTGATGCCAATGCTCAAAATGAGTGATAAATTGTCTTAGATTGACGAAGCATAAAGAACGATATCAAAATCGATAATTAAGAAATCAATTATTGAAAGTAAATGAATGATTGTATATGGAAATTAGATTGCATACATTTGCCACCAATAGACGAATCAAGCTCTTAAAACATTTGATTCTTACTTGTGCTTGATTTTTACATCACAAATATTTGTAAATGCTTTAAAACACTCTTTAAAAATATTCTTTTAAAGGGGAAAATTATATTTCTTATTGCATTAAAAAGAAGGGTCAAAATGAATGTCATTGAAAACATTATTTATTATAAACCCCAAAACAATTTACACTTAGCTTTGTTTTTAAACCTTCCTTTTCTAAAGATTTTCTCATTTATAAACTATCATTTATAACTTTTAAAAACCACATTAATTAAGACAGTAAATCAAGTTATAATCTTTTTTATGTATTTAAACAGCATTAATTATCTTGAAAAATAATAAATCAAATTTATAATCATTTATAAATTTAAAACAATGTTAATTGTCCTAAAAGATAATAAATCAAATTTATAACTTCTTTTATAATTTTGAATCAATACTTAACCTTTATTTCCAAAATTCTCAAAATATTTGAAAAATACAGTTTAAACAACTTTCAAAGTGCAAAAATGCGACCAAACGTTTATTTTGTAAAAATACAAGCACAAGTTCAACGCCTATAAGGGTTTAAGGAGATGATATTTCATAAGTGACGGTATAGCAAATATTGCTATAACCACACTCACATGATTCAAACAGTATGTCATAAATATTTCAACCAAACATCAATATAAGAAATAAAAGAATATAAATAAGATGCAGATAATAGTAAATGAATAATGACGAGAAACCCCTTATGGTCTCCCTACAAAAAGGGTTTCCCTACAAAAGCCCCTGTAAATCTCATATATATATATATATATATATATGTTTGTGTGTGTGTATGTATGTATGTATATGTACTTCGAAGTGTCCCGTAGTGACCTATTCACTACGAAAACACTCCGGCTTCTTCCTTTTTGTCCCCTACATCACAATGGTTATTTATGGCATCCGCTATCCAAAGGGAATTCAAATCCAAACAAACAAATCAAATAATAATTATCTCCTTTCACTTTGCAAGGATAGAACGGTGATTTATTCTGCTCGATGGATGTTCAAATAATCTATTCAATTTAATTATAGCATAACGAGATTTTATTCTGCTAAATAGATATCCTAAACGATGTATATCTAATTTAACCACATTAAGCATAATTTAATTTTATTACTATACTTCTATCACTAATTTACACTTCATTAAAATTATCAACTATCATCCAGGCATTCAACGATAATTTATAACAAAACAGGAATCAAATAGTTCATTTAAAGTTGTGTTAACTCATCAAAATTCCTGTTGACGCTTTTGCATTTCGATTAGGTCTAAAATCGAATGGCATTCAATTTTAGCCCAAAATTCAACTAGCTTCAAATTCGATGAAACCAGTTCCAACATGTAGCTAACATTCTTACAAGTCCAATGCAACCAAACTCGTCCGAATCCGGCCACGTACGAGCAAGATATTGAATTTATAAGAATTTGGAATTAAACAATATAATTAATCACTTAATTATTTAATTAAACTAATTATCCCACTAACACACCTTTTTCCCTAAATAAATACTTCCAGCCTGCATATATACATGAGGATACGCATGCTAAAAATCCACCATGGTCGTCTCTTCCTCCCACGATTTACCGTCCCCTTCTCAGTGAAATCAACCGCCTATCATTCCGTTCAACCCCTCTCTACCACCTCGAATCCCCGGTCATCACCGACCCAAGCTCGCACCTATAGATTGAATCGTGACCTGACAGTTCACACACAAAACCCTAAATTGTCGCACGATGCAATATGCGGTCGCACCCTTCCATATCATCCCCAATCACTCCAAATCACATAATGAACTCAAATTCCATCCCCGATTTGCTTAATTCCCGTCCAAGCATCCAAGAACCCGAACCCTAACATACTGCTTAAGTACTATACTCAACACATCCTATTTTTAAAGGCTGTTTTCCTATTTTCTGCTATTTTCTCCATTTAAAAATTATATGTAAATTAAATTTTTAATATTTATTTTGTGAATATATTTTTATTTTATGTTATTATTTATGTTTAAAAATATATTACAAGCTCATATGAATTTTCTAAATTTTATTCTATTCAATTTCAAATTTTCTAGACTAGTTTACTATTTTAAGCAATTTCCTTAATTCTTTTTATATTTTCTTTAAATTTAATTATATATTTATATTTTATTTCACTTTGTTTCGGTTTTTAGATGTACTTGCTGAATTTTATTTCATTTTATTTGATTTAAAAGAAAAGGAAGTATGGAAGGTTTTAAAAGCTAAGAAACGTAAAGTCGTTTCACCGTTTCTTTTACCGTTTCTTTTTCAATCAATACATCAGTTATTTTGGCCGTTCCTTATTCTTTCTTCAGCTGTACCTCTCTCTTATTCACGTGAAAAACTTCTCAAAATTTCAGTTCTCATCTTCTAAAACTCACGGCTAAGAAAAATTTGTCAATGGCTTCCATTCTCTACTTCTTCTCTTCACTTTTCCTCTTTTCTTTCAATAATTTTGCTTGATCTCTTCACATGTTTGCTTGGCCTAGCCTCTACCACCTTCATCCCCATCATCACCTCCTCCATCTACTACAGCAAACACTCCCTTCCCTCTGACCAAGACAGGCCATGACCTTCCACTTGAAGCCATCACCACAAAACTCCACAAAACATGGCCTAGACCACACATATCATCACCTACCCTCCATATCTTGCTTTGTCCACCCCCTTAGCCACCACCACCACTTTCTACATGACCTTTGGCTGCTGCTGCACCATCACCCTCCACTGTCCAAACCTGTACCATGCAAGGGCCGAGCCCCACTTGCCTTTGGATGAGCCAAAAATGCACCAAAACTCCACTTATTTTGCCTGACCCTTTGTCTTATTCATATGTAACTCCTACCATCATCATCTCCTTGTTGCCATGCTATTTTGATGCCATAAACTGAGATTATGTCCAGCTATGGCTGAGCAAAAGATCCCCTTGGTCAAGCTCTTGAATGGTTAAAGAAAGGTCGAATCACTTTGCCCTTTGTTGCTTTTTATTTCAAGTCATTTGGATATTGTTTTGTGTTACATATTTATATATACATTGTCTTGTTTTGTTTATATGTATACAAGGCAATTATATTTGGCTCTCCACTCTCAAATCATATTCATGTTGTCGTGCCTTCAAAGATTCTGTGTTGTGTGTTTGGTCGTCATCTCCAGCTTAAACAAGTGAGTTATTCTCACCAGACAATATGTACATATATAACTAGTAAATTGACACCCTATGAATCTGTAGAAATATATTATCATGTTATATATGCCTATTTTACTATCATATGATGTTCACACCTGTTATTACACCTGTTATATCATATGTTACTGTTATTTAATGTTATTCTGTTATTTATATCAGTTATCACCATTGCAAGTTCCCTGTAGACTAGAATCACTATGGGTTGAAATGATATATACCCGAACGGACTTTAGAATAGGGAAAAATCGTTATGGGCTGAAATGATAGGCCTGAATGGTTTTTATTTAATTTATTTTAACTTGGGATTGCGGGTTTGAAATGATAGAACCCGGATTTTTCTTTTTAAACTACGGATTGAAATGATACATATCTGTATCACTTGACCTAGGCTAGAAAACTATATACAGGCCTGTGGTTATTTTATAAGGTGTTTTGGATATTTTTAAGTATTTTAAAAATATAAATTTATGAAATTTGATTTAAACATATTTTGAAATATTTTTAATTAAAGAAATTATGATTTTTCTATGTGTTAAAAATGTAATAAATGAATGGTTTAACTGGATTTTTTGAAATATAACTCAAGTTTGGAAATTTGGAAATTTGGTTAAAAATGATATTTAAGTTATATAAATAAAATGGAAATTTAATTATATTTGGAAAATGGTAATTATGATAATTTGATTTAATTTGAATTTAAATGATTTATTAAAGTATTATTGATTTTTCTATGAATTTAAGTGGTTAAATAAATGAATGTTTAAAAGTGATCTTTTAAAATATAACTTGACTTGGAAATGTGAAATTTAGTTCTAATTAAAGGTTTAAGTTAATTAAATAAAATTTGAAATTTAGTTAAATTTGTGAAAAGGTAATTAAACTCTGAATTTGATTTGACAGCATTTTTGAAATGTATGTAAAAGATATTACAGCATTTTGCAAATGCTGTAGTTGTTTAAATGAACTAAAAAAGTTAATTTGAAATAAAGGCTATTATAGCACATTGTAAGTGCTGTAGTGGTTAAACTTAACATTTAAGTTTATTTTAAATTTAATGGAAATATATTACAGCATTTAAGTGCTGTCGTTTTGTTAAATGAACTATTTTAAACTATAACTTTACGTAGCATTTTGTAAGTGCTACGAAAACTGTATTTTTGTTGTTTTAATAAATTTTAATGAAAAATAATCTTTGGAAAATGATATAATTTTGGAAATTAAATGTTAAATTTCTAAAGATAATGAAGAGACATTTAAATGGTTTTAAATGGAAGAATTTGATTTTAATGTGAGTTTAAAATGGTATTTAAATTTAATAAAATGAATGGATTCAAATGGTATTTAAATGAAATATAAATGAATGATGCTTTGAATAATATTTTTTTATTTTGAAATGTATATAAATGATTTTGAATTTATGAAATGTGGGATATTTAAGCTTTGAAATATACTAAAGATTGAATATTGTATTTTGTGAATTAAACCTATATTTGAAATTTTAAGATTTGAAATGGTTTGTTAGTAAACTGAATTTGAGTTGAAAATGATGGTTTGAATTAAATTTAAATTAAAATTTGGAATTTGGGTTTAATTTAATAAATTTGTAAATATGTAGAATTAAAAGATGATTTCAAATATATGTTTACGAAATGTTGTGATTTTCAAAGTATAATGATTTCAAATGTTTTAGTTTCAAAAGAATTATAACTTTGAAAGTATAGACTATTTGAAAGGTGAATATATGTTTGAAATGGAAATGATGTTGTTTTGAAATGAACATAGTTTTGAAATAAAAATGATTTTGATTTCGAAGTATAACTATCAAAGATATGATATTTTGATATATTAAAATGATTTGAAATGAAGTTTGTAAAGATATGATATTTTGATATATTGAAATGATTTGAAAAGAAGTTTGAAAGGATACGATATTTTGGAATATTGAAATGATTTGGAAATGATAAATATTTATTTTTATAAAGACATGATTTTGAAATGATATCTTATTTTGAAGTAAAGTATTGTTTTTAAAAGTTATAACCACGGGTTATAATAACGATTGGTTGTTAAAGAGACCGGGATCGGATATGGACACACTCTCTGTCGATACCGAAAACCACTTTGACAACCGTGTACGCGGTGTAGATTCCAGAATGAAGTAGGATGGTGGCGACGTTCTTAAGGTATGTTACGTGGACCCAAATCCCGTGAGTTGGCATAAGGTGGCTAAAACAGGAGCGATCTCGGACCAGTGAGGTAGCACCTCTTCTCGGACACATTTCTTCGATATTATACTCTTACTTGTGATTTGATTAGATGGCCGTCCTCCGATTTGGGAGTGTTGTTCGAGGTGGAACGGTAGTGGCTGCTATGCGTATCCATCAATCCGTGTGCGTAATTGGTATATCTACCCTGGCATTGCCTAGTTGTGCCGTGTCACCTACCATATCGAGCTTTACTACGATTATGATTTTAAGATCCGACCGCGATAAGGTTCTCCATCCCCTTAACGCTATTTTCTATATGATTATACTTTACTTATTTAGACACTATTATAATATCGAATATTACTACATAGTAGATAGTTTAACGGATCCTTAGAGGATAGGCGGTCCCAAGCATCTTCTAAGTTACTTGTACCTTTATTATAGTTCACTTGAGTTGGTTTACATTATATAAGTATATATTGTCCTGACTCGAGTGTTTTGTGTTTTGCTTTACGCTCGGGTCAGCCTGAGTTATTCACAGATTTGGATTTCCACTCTCTTGGATATTTGAATCGCTGGAGATTATCTGCTTGTCATGTCCTATCTATTTCAATTCCGTTGTTCTACTCAGCTTGTACTTGGTTATTTTATTGAGACTTTTGTTGTACTCTATTTCTTCTGTTGTATCTTATGTAACTCTGACATATTTAGATAGTAGCTTCATGAACTACTATTTCTTTTACTTCTGCTGCATTATTTTACTCTGTGTCTGTGATCTGTGATTATATTTATTTACTGTATATTCTGAGATTTGCCAAATTTTATTTACAATGCGATATTTTGATCAATTCAACTCCGGCATGTGTGTCTGCCTATGCACTTATAATGGATGCGAATGGTTGAAATTATCGGGTCGTTACAGTTAACCTAAGTACGGTAAGTATGTATAGGACAGTTTAGCTTATATTTGATCTTTGTAGTGTATAAAATTTATATTAAAGTAACTTGTTGTTGTATTACATTCCTGGTTTGTTTTAAAGTTATAATATACAAGTTGTCATACATTTATACCAGTTTTGTTTATGCTGTAGGTATCTAGATATAACAATTCTATGGTGAATCCACATATATATATATATACATAATAGTTTTTTTTAAGGTATTCATATTTAGACATTTGTTTATCTGTTTGAGAATATATACTAGTTATATAAGTTTAATATAAATGTGTTAGTATATATATTATACGTATAGAGTTGTTTTAAAAATATAAGCTATTTTCTTACTTTATATATAAGTTGTATATATATCCACTTATGCAAATTATTATCATCGACCCGATCTGATTATTTCCATCTATTCATATCATCAGATCTGTCCGTCAATTCGTGCCAATCAGCTCCGATCGTGAATTCGTACCGATTTTCGCTTTGCTTGAATTCACAATTAAATTTCAGGGTCCGTATCAGTGTGCGTATCCGTGTCACATTCTGTATTTTCTAGCCTCGAAAGGTGAGCAATCACTCACGATTAACATTCTTATATTTATTAAATTTGATTTCAATTGAAACGACAATTGAAATATGCTACTGTTAGTTATTTATATTGCTATATCTATGTCATCATCTGTATATGTTCACCTGTGACACCTGACATCATTATCTGTTATTTATATTGATATATATATGCCATCATCTGTATCTGTTCACCTGTGACATCTGACACCCTTATCTGTTATTTATACTGATGATATATGCCTGTTACCGTTGTTATATTATTTTCATATCTGTTATCACTCTACAAGTTCCCTGTTAGTATAGAATCACTATGGGTTGAAATGATACATACCCGAACGGACTTTAGAATAGGAGAAAATCGTTATGGGTTGAAATGATAAACCCAAACGATTTTCATTTGTATTGAAATTGGGATTACGGGTCGAAATGATATCTACCCGTATATATTTAAATTTCGGATTGAAATGATAAATATCCGTATCACTTAACCATATGATAAATATATATACAGACACCGTTGGTCCATATATATAAATATTTTGAAAATGAATTCTATGGTTTTGGAAAGAAATATATGGTTTTAATAAATGTTGAGCCTTAAATTATTATATATACATGGGAATGATTGATTAAATACATATAATATGGTTGAGTATTTAAAAATATATTTCAAAATAGATTTTGGTAATAATTTGAATACGTTAAGGTTGGAAAGATAATTTGAATTTAGTTGAAATTGTATTCAATAAAGAATTTTATTTAATTAAACCGATTTGAAATTTATTGAAATTGAGAATTATGATATGATTTATAACTTGGGTTTGATTTAAATATTTTGATGAATAATTCTTGTTTAAATAAATTTAAGGAAGTATTTAGTAAAATTGAAATTTAGGGCTAGTTAAATGATATTGAATCTATTAAGTGAATATTCCCTGATTAAATAATAATGCAGTTAAATCAAAAGCTATATGAAACTGTTAAATTTAACTTTGAAAATGTTGAATATTAAAGCCTTGAAATATATTGAAAATTTAAATGGTATATTTAGAACTGAATTGAATTAAAATGGGAAAAATTTAGATTGAATTAAATTGAAATTTAGAATTTGGGTTGATTTGAATCGATTTGTGAGACTTGAGGAAAATTTAAACACTTTACTTTTTAAATCATTAATATATATATATATATATACTATTTTGGAAAATAGATATATTTGAAATGAAATTATATGTGGGTTTTGAAGTATAAATTTAATTGAAATGACCACGGTGTTATAGTGTATATTTCTACATTGTAGATAGTTCCATGGATCCTTAGAGGATGGTTATCCCAAACATCCTTTAAGTTACTTGTATTTCAGTTGATATTTCACTTGAGTTGGATTTATTAGTATAAGAATGTTAATCCTGACTCGAGTGTTTTGTGTTTTGCTTTACGCTCGGGTCAGACCGAGTGATACAGCATTTGAGACTCACCTTTGGAGTTGGAGCTTCCTTTGGAGATCCAATTATCGCCTCAGCTTTCAGCTCTTCTAGTTGATTTGTTCAGAGAAGTCGTCTATTCGTACTGAAGACTTCACTGCATTTGAGATATTCTGTAAATTTTATTTCTAACTCTGATGTTAATATAGTAGCTTCATGAACTACTATTTTATCTATTCCGCTGCGTATTATTGTATTACTCTGTGTCTGTGATTTTGTGATTGATTTATTTACTGCATATGTTGAGTTTTTCCAAATTTAAATTAACAATCTGATATTTTGAATTATTCAAGTCAGACATGTGTGGATTTATTATCGATTTGAATGGGCCTTTTTTACCAGCACCGGGTTGGCGATCCATTCCAGGTAGATAGCTTCTCGTATGAAGTCATTGGCGAGTAGATTCTTTACTTCTTCATCGAGGGCTGCTGATCGCTCTGCCCCCATACTTCTCTTTCTTTGTTTTACAGGCGCCTTGGTAGGATCAATGTTTAATACGTGGCATGCTATGTCGGGGGAGATTCCGGTCATGTCAGCGTGTGACCAAGCGAATACATCCAAGTTGTGGCGGAGAAAATCGATGAGTTGTTCCTTCAATCCGGATTTTAGTTGGGACCCAATTTTCAATAGTCTACTTGAGTCGTGCTTGTCTACAGATATAAACTCCATAGCCTCTGCAGGCTCGGCGGTGGCCTCGTCCTCTTTGTCCCTAGGGTCTAATTCATTGAAAGGGTCGCTGGTATATCGAAGAGGAGGGGCTTTCTTTAGTTGCTATGCTTCTAGACTTTTTGTGCAGAGGGCAATCTCTACACCCTTCCCTTTATCCTTCCTGTGGTTGTTGCGAAGTTCAGTCACATAGCAGTCTCGAGCAACGTCCTGGTCTCCTTCCACTTCCCCTACCCCATTGTTTGTTGGAAATTTCATCTTTAGGCACCATGGGGCTAGGACAATTTGGAAGTCAGACAAGGCTGGTCTTCCTAAGAAGGCGTTGTAGGCCGAATGGTTTTCTATTAGCACGAACGTTTGCTTCCGTACAATGGAGCGGGGATGGCTTCCAATCTCAACAAAGAGGTCCAGTTGCCCGAGGGGCATCTTAGCATCCCCAGTGAAACCGTGTAGTGGTTTATCGTAGGGAGATACATCCTTCATTGATAGCTTTATTTTGTCGAATGCGTGTTTGAACAGGATGTTTACTGAGCTTCCAGTGTCTACCAGGATTCGGTAAACTTCG
The DNA here is from genome assembly GCA_030737815.1 of Allium fistulosum. NCBI lineage: Eukaryota > Viridiplantae > Streptophyta > Magnoliopsida > Asparagales > Amaryllidaceae > Allium > Allium fistulosum. The sequence continues at coordinate 1,038,460,297 of CM060902.1, read as the reverse complement.
GCAGGACCAAGTCGGGCAGAGATGACAATGGGATCCATGTGAGGGTACTACCTTCCTTCTAGGTCACGCTTACCGAATGTGATGTCATTACTTTCTTTCCGCTTCGGGTGGCGCTCTTCTATAACCGAATTGACACAGTCTTTATTGTCTCTAAGCGACTTTCCATATCTCTCCATCTCTTTCCAGCTTCTGTCTACGATGTGCGGTCCTCCTGAGATGGTATGGACCACTATCTTTTCTTGGCTGGAGCTGCTAGCGTTGCGGTTTCCTCTGTCGGCCCCCGGTGAGGGTAGCCTTGGGTTTTCATTGGCAGGAGCTGGGGTCCTGTCCTGACCTTTTACATAACGTTCCAGTTTCTTCCTTCTGATGTGTTCCTCAATCAGATCTCGGAGATGATGGCATTCGTTGGTATCATGCCCGTGAGATTCGTGGAAGCGGCAGAACTTTCCAGACTTCTGTGCGTTATTTGATTCCTTCTTGTATGGTGGGCGTTTGTATCTAACTTCGCCTTGGGTGGCAAGGAAGATATTTTCGACGGTCTCGTTCAAAGGAGTGTAAGTGTCGAATCTTGGTCCTAGCCGATATAGGCGCTTTTCTCCCTTCTTGCCCCCAGCATTGTCTCTGGAATCATTTCTTCGAACGTCCCTTGCCATAGCAGGGGCGTTGCCATGGGTTGTCTTATTTTGCTGTCCTGACTGCCCCTCAATGGCAGCATCCTCAAGCCTCATGTATTTCCCGGCTTCATGGAAGAAATCGGGTAAAGTAGCTGGTTTTTCTTTTGTCAACCTTCTAGCAAATTTAGTGTCCGGATGCACACCACTACAGAGGGCCATTAGGATAAGCTTCTCATCGGCATCTTGGACTGCGGCTGCCGCGGCGTTGAATCTGGTTAGGTATTGTTGCAGCTTCTCTCCAAGTTTCTGTTTGACGCTGGATAAGGAATAAGCGTCCTTAGGTTGCTCCACATGAATGCGGAACTGACTGATAAATGTTTCCTTCAACATTTCCCACGAGCTGATGGATCCCTGGGGTAGATGACAGAACCAGGAGGTAGCAAGATCTGCTAAGAAGAGCGGAAAGCATTTGCATAGTACTCCCTCTGTCGCCCCACTCATGAGCATATGTTGTGTGTACCTCTGTAAGTGTACAACGGGGTCGGAGGTCCCTTTGTAGGGTTCCATTGTTGGCATCTTCCATTCTCGGGGGGTGATAGCAATTTCGATATTGCGGGCGAAAGGGCTGGTTACCCTAGCGCCTATCCCTCGATCTCTTTGCTCCCGTTGCACACACTCTCTGAATAAGCGTGCCATCCTTTCATCAGAATTTGGAGCAGATAGAAATGAGTTTGGTTCTGTCCTGTGCACGTAACATACCTTAAGAACGTCGCCACCATCCTACTTCATTCTGGAATCTCCACCGCGTACACGGTTGCCAAAGTGGTTTTCGGTAAGACAGAGAGTATGTCCATATCCGATCCCGGTCTCTTTAACAACCCAACGTTATTATAACCCGTGGTTATAAGTTTAAAAACAGTTTATACTTCAAAATAGAATATCATTTCAAATCCAAATCTTTATCAAAATAAAGATTAAATCAATTCCAAACCATTTCCATATTTTTTAAATATCATATCATTTCAAAACTTCATTTCAAATCATTTTAATATTCCAAATATCATTTGAGTTCAAATCTAAATATTCAACTTTAAATACCTTTTAAATTTAAAGGTATACTTCATTTATTATCATTTCAAATCACCTTTTAAATAGTTTATATTCCAATCAAATAATTCATTTAAACCTTTTAAAAGTGTAATTAATATATTTTCAAATCAAGTATTCAATTTCCAAAGTTTCAAACCATTCTGAGTTCGTTTACTAAGTCAAAAACCCTAATTATTAAAATTTCAGCATTACAGCATTTAAAAACAACTGCTATAGGTTATATTTGAAAACATTTTTAATTCAGCAAAGACAGCACTTAAAACTGCTGTTAAAACTCAGTTTTAGTTGAATTATAGTTCAAAACAGAAAAGACAGCATATCAGAAGTGCTGCGGTAGTTCAGATTTCAAAACAAGGGTTAAATTTGGTTTCAGCAAAGACTGCAGACCATTATAGCATTTCCAGAGAATGCTATAATAGACCTGAGTTCAATATTAGCCTATAAGTTCAATTACAGCAACTACAGCATTTCAGAAATGCTGTAATAGCTCTTTTTACACAATTTTAGTTCAAAACAGAATCTATAGCATTTCTGAATGCTATTAAAAGTAAATTTCAAGTGTTAGTGTATTTCCAGCAATTAAATAACTTTAATTCAAAACACATAAACATTTTAAAAATCATATTTTAACATTTAAAATGTTCATTTACATATCATTTAACATATATCTTTTTCACAATAAATTTCTTATAATTAAATCCAATTTTCAACAATTTACTTAATAAGTTTAAGTGTAAAAGTTCCAATTCTTCACATTTCAACAAATAGACTTAACACTTCAAATTTAAATTACCATTTCACAAATTAACAAAATTTCCAATTTTATTTAATTAACTTAACCTTTAATTAAAACCAAATTTCACATTTCCTAGTCAAGTTATATTTTAAAAGATCACTTTTAAACATTCATTTATTTAACCACTTAAATTCATAGAAAAATCAATAATACTTTAATAAATCACTTAAATTCAAATTTAATCAAATTATCATATTTACCATTTCCAAATAAAATTTAATATCCATTTTATTTATATAACTTAAATATCATTTTTAACCAAAATTCCAAATTTCCAACTTAAGTTATATTTCAAAAATCCAGTTAAACCTTCATTAATTACATTTTTAACATATAGAAAAATCATAATTTCTTTATTTTAAAACATTTCAAAATTTATCTAAATCAAATTTCATAAATTTAAAATTTTTAAATTACTTAAAAATATCCAAAGCACTTTATAAAATAACCACGGGCCTGTATATAATTTTCTAACCTAGGTCAAGTGATACGGATATGTATCATTTCAATCCGCAGTTAAAAAAAGAAAAATCCGGGTTCTATCATTTCAAACCCGCAATCCCAAGTTAAAATAAATTAAATAAAAATCATTTAGGCCTATCATTTCAGCCCATAACGATTTTTCCCTATTCTAAAGTCCGTTCGGGTATGTATCATTTCAACCCATAGTGATTCTAATCTACAGGGAACTTGCAATGGTGATAACAGATATAAATAACAGAATAACATTAAATAATAGTAACATATGATATAATAAGTGTAATAACAGGTGTGAACATCATATGATAATAATATAAACATATATAACATGATGATATACATTAGAGATTCAAATGGTGTCGGTTTATCAGTTATATAGGTACATATTGTTTGGTGAGAATAATTCACCTTTTTACGCTGGAGTTTGCAAAACAAAATACACAGATAAATTCCAGAAAGCACAATAGCACGATTTGATTTGAGTGGAGAGATCCAAGATATAAACCTTGTATACAAAAATAAAGCAAAATACATTATAAATATATTTGCAATACCAAAGATAAAATTGAAACAAATGGAAACTAGGCTAGACAAATAACATCACCTAGCTTTAAATCAATGTTTGCTTGATCTTGCCTCAACTTGTGCTCAACCATACATGCTTATGGTTCGACCATGATGTTTTCATGTGGAAATAGATCAGGTTTGGACTGAAATATATGGTTAGGCTTGAGAAGAGGAAGGGTCTTGGAGTTACAATTGGAAGGAGGTTAAAAGGCAAGGCTAACAATGGAGTTTGGATGCATCTAGGCTCGACCAAAGGGGTCTATGGGCTCATCTATGGCTCACTACAGGTCAGGTCAGATCTGAAACAAGGCTATTGGTGATGGCACTTGCTGGTGGTGGAGGCTATAGGGGTGGCCGAAGTCAACTATGAAGGTGGTGGTGGAGTTTTGGTAGGCTATGCATTGTTTTGTGGAGTTCTTGTGCAAATTTGAGGTGGTGGCTTCATCTAATGGTCAAGGCCAGATCTGGTCTGAAGGGTAGGTGTTTGGCAGGGGATGATGAAGAGGAGGAGATGATGGTGGTTGCGGGAGAAGATGGTGGTGGTTGTGGCCAAGCAAAGTTGAAGAGAGATCTAGGAAAACAATGAAAAATAAGAGGGAAAAGTAGAAAGAAGAAGACATTAACTTGCAATTTTTTTCTCAATTCTTTTCCGATCTAAAATGGCCGAAAATTTGTGATGAAGCAAGATGTTTTCACGTGAAAAAGAAATAAAAACTCACGGCCAACAATAAAGTAATGAACGGCTAAAGAAATGAAAAGTCTAGAAAGTGAAAAGTCAAGTTTTTTAAGGCTTAAGTCTCTTCAAATTTCCTTTTCTCTAATTCAAATAAAACAAAATAAAATTTCAGTAAATGAATTTAAAAACTGAAACAAAGTAAAAATAGAATAAAAATAAATAATCAAATTTAAAGAAAATGGAAAAGAATATAAGAAATTGCTTAAAAATTGAAAATAGGGTCCAGAAATTTCAAATAAATCACCATTGTCTTTGGAAAATTATCTACTTCATTTTAAAAATATTCTAAAGCAAAATTTTGAAATAAAATAATTCATTTATCATTTCTAAAGTGAAATAAATAATTAAATTTAGAGAAAATAGAAAAAGAAAAAAGAAAATGTTTAAAAATTGGAAATAGGACATGAAAATTACAAATAAACATCACTAGTTTTACAAAAAAATTATTTCACTTTAAAACAAATAAAAGTCCAATAAATATAATAAAATGAGAAACAAAATAAAGTGGGAAGAGAATAAATAAGTTCTTAAGAAAAATATAAAGATAAATAAAGAATTACTTTAGTTAATTGAAGCTAGAAATTATAAATTGTAAACAAATATACAACTGATACTGGAAAATGTCAATTACACTTTAAAATGTTTTAAAACCAAAATATGTTCATAAGATGTTATTTTACCCATATAAATATAACTTATAACATTACATGACCAAATAAAATATTATTTATATAATTTATATGATTTAAAATAAATAATATTGCAAAATAAACAGTTTATACACAAAATTGAAAATTACATAACTTCTACAATATAAGTCCGTTTTCAACGAAACAAAAAGCAGTATTCATGGAATTAAATATATTTTCATAATAATAGATAAAATTTAAGAATTTGAAATATTTAAATTTAAAGTTCAAAAGTCAAAGTTTGACCAGTTTGAACAGAAATTCACTTTTCAGTGAAATATCCAATTTATACTAGTTTGAAACTAAAATTCACTTAATAATCAACATTTATATTTTTAAAATGAAATGTTTGAAATATAAAAAGTTTAAAATAATTTAAAAATAAAAATAAAGTCAAAATTAAAATATATGCAAAGTCTAGGGTTGTTACACTCTCCCCCACTCAAAACTTTTCGTCCCCGAAAAGGAACGATGTATGGGAAAGCACAGAAAAAGATAGAATGAATAGAATTAAGACAAAATGATAAGAAAATTGGAATTACACCTGATAATTATTGTTATAGGTAACTTTAACAAGATGGAGGTGATCAAATCAAGAATATAAGCACGAAAAAAAATCCTCTAGAGTCAGAATCTCCCTTTCACTTGACCGACGGTCTATGAATGGAAAACAGTGTTCAGATCCGGATGAGTAACGAAGATTATCAAAGATTACAGAAAGATTTCTAAACAGAAAGATTATAGAAAGATGCTTATACCAGCCTGTAGCAAGATGAGGGAAAATAAGGACAACCAAAAGATGGTTTGAAAAACAAAATAAGATAATAATTTGAAACCATAATGCTTTGAAATCATAACAATTTAGGGATGTTTATCATTTGGAAATCACACTACTAAAAATCATAACACTTTGGAAATGTTATTCTTAAAAAAGACATAACACTTAGAAAATCATAACACCTTTTTAAAAATAATCTTCATTTAAACCATTTTAATTCAAGGTCAAATAATATTCATTTTAAAGTTGTAACATTTCTAAGTTCATTCAATTATAAAATTTCCAAAACATTGTATTTTCAAAATAGCAGCACTTATAAAATGCTACAGTAGATATATTAATATTTCAAATCAGTTTAATATCAGAAATATTCATTTGGATATCATTTAACTTATGACTTATGAAAACAAACTTCTATGAATGGAATATCCAAATTAAACTATACTTCGTTTATTAAGTCAAAAGCTCACTATTTTACTTAGCTCTAAATTTAACACATAACCTAACACTTTATTTAAAATACCCATTTCATAACTAGATATTCCTTTAATAAGTTACACTTAAAATTTCCATTTGAAAACTAAATTCTCAATTATCAAGTTTTAGTGATGTTAAAATACATTTTAACTATTTAAATCATAATTATTCATTTTTCAAGACATATCAATTTCATAAATAAAATATTTATATAGCAAATATAACAATCAAATTTCTTTACACATTTATTCATTTAGACATCAATTAAACTATGAATTCAAGTTAAATAAACTTTATTACCAAAAGTCCAATTCATATGTATTTTATTTTATCTATTCAAAGATACATTATTTATTATACAACATATTCATTTCAGGAAATAACCTTTATTAAAATTCCTAGGTTAGACTTAAGGTTCCATATTAAATCAAATTTGATTATTAAGTTATTTAAATAAAATCTCTTTAAATTCCTTTTTCACTATTTACCTCTGTTAATCTTTTATAACTAAAATTTAAGTGTATAACATGTGTTATAACCACTCAAATTTTATTTATAAAAATCTTTTTTATATTGTATATTATCCAATTCCATATTCAACTTATGTGTAATTTAGGTAAGTTATCTTGGAATGAAATTGTGTTATACAAATAAAACTTTCCAATTCAATTATCTCAAGTTTGAATCATTTATTCAAAAAATTTAATTTTCTTTTTATAACTGAAATTATTCTTTAAGATAAAATGTAAGAATTAAATTTCTGATTCCCTTCAAACCATTAAGAGATAAATAAATATATGTATATAATATGCCAAATCAAATTTAAATCATATATATATATATATATATATTATAAATTCAGTCATATTTTAGAAATTCAAATCAATTAAATTTCCCAAAACCAAGCTGTAGCAAGACAACAGAACGGTCTCTTCACTTCGAAACTCGAAAATGAACGTCGATGATGCTGCAGTCATCACCGAAATTATTTTCCAGTGACAAAGAGAAGAGCACTAAATTTTAAACCTTTTAAAATTCTTTGAAAACAAAATTTCTATTCGAAATACTTTAAATAATATATCCTTTTAAAACTTGAAAACACAAGGTTTGAAACCATCGGAAACTTGAATTCTCAAATTCTTGATTCAAATTCATTTCAGTTCCCAAATCAATTTATAAACAACTATTTATAAATTCATTTGTAGAACAATAAATGATAAATCAAGTATTATCATTTCAAATTATCAATTTAAATCAATTTAATAAGTTCATAAATTTACTTATATATCAAAAATTTTATTTCATTAACCAAATTTAAAATAATATTGTGTCAGTTTGTTCTGTCAAAGTGTTTTAGAAATCCTATCGATAGCGTTGATCAGACGAATCGATCGAAAATCCAAATCAACATCAACAACTCAAACAACACCATATATAAAACAAAACATAGATTTACAGGTACAATTCAAAATGTTTGGAGATAGTTTAGAAACAAAAGACAAGATGGTTAAACAGGGTAGAGAGATGGGTAAGCTTAGATAAATCGTGGACAACCTTAACCGGGTCAACCGTGACTTAAAGAATAAGATCGATGTGGATTTTTCTGGGATAAATCTACGTTCGATCTCAAGAGATAGAGTTTGGAATAATAAAAGATATTAGCATCTAAACCAAGGATAAATAAAAATCTCTGGTGAATCGATGCTGACTGTAAAGGATTTTCACCCTTTTACAAGAAAATTAGAATATTGGCGAGACCGCCAATTCACTATAAAGATCATTCGAAGTGGAGTCATGGGATACTCTAGAATCAAAAGATGATGAATAGTGAGGGACACGAATGAATTTTGGAACCGCAGGAAACGTTCCAAAATTCAAAGGAAATCGAATCAAAAGGAAGAGATTCAAACTCGAACGAAAGTGATTCTGTAAATAAATCTACTCCATATGCTGAGTTTTTCCTCAAAGCCAAAGCTCTGATACCAACTGTAACGACCCGATATTTTCAACCATTCGCATCCATTATAAGTGTATAGGTAGACACTCATGCCGGAGTTGAATTGCTCAAAATACCACGTTGTAATTAAAATTTGGCAAATCTCAGAATATACAGTAAATAAATATAATCACAGATCACAGACACAGAGTAAAATAATGCAGCGGAAGTAAAAGAAATAGTAGTTCATGAAGCTACTATCTAAATATGTCAGAGTTACATAAGATACAACAGAAGAAATAGAGTACAACAAAAGTCTCAATAAAATAACCAAGTACAAGCTGAGTAGAACAACGGAACTGAAATAGATAGGACAAGACAAGCAGATAATCTCCAGCGATTCAAATCTCAAAGCGAGTGGAAATCCAAATCTTTGAATAACTCAGGCTGACCCGAGCGTAAAGCAAAACACAAAACACTCGAGTCAGGACAATATATACTTATATAATGTAAACCAACTCAAGCGAACTGTAATAAGGGTACAAGTAACTTAGAAGATGCTTGGGACCGTCCATCCTCTAAGGATCTGTTAAAATATCTACTATGTAGTAATATTCGATATTATAATAGTGTCTAAATAAGTAAAGTATAATCATATAGAAAATAGCGTTAAGGGGATGGAGAACCTTAATGTGACATCCCGGATTTTTGGCAGTAATATTCTAATAAATATTTAATTTAATCAATTAAAGAATAACTTATTATTTTAAAAATAAATATATATATATGAGTTTTATACACTTGGTCTAACGATACATTTACATCTTTATAAAATAAGTAGTTTATAATAAAAGATAGATTCTTTTATTTATTATTTCAATTTAATAAATGTGATGTTTTTCAAGTAACATTAATGAAATAAATATATATGGAAATGCAAGATCTAAGTGTATAAGTTAAACATATTGACGAGTTAAAAATATACTTGAGTTAAATTATTGTTGTGTAAATTATAAGTAAATACACTATAAATATTTAAAACAACATTTCGATAATATTAGTATAACAATCAAGCGATTAACAAAATTTAATACAACAAACAATATATTAGAAAAACAATAAAACGAATAACGTAGTGGCTATAATTAAACAATATGTAAATAACATTTTCTCTACACTTCAAAAATATGAAACAAATAACTCGTTAAAAATATCGGTTGTTTACAATTCAGAAATATATATTGGAACAAAGAAAATAACATTTCTTACATTAATAAAATAGTATATAAAATAAGTAATACCCACAAACATATACATAGGCAAGTAGAAACAACCACAATAATTAGACGACGAATAAACTGAAAATAAATAACCTTTAAGCTTGTAAACTAGAAAGTGAAACAGTAGCGTATACTTAAGATCTAAAGCAAACAATAAAAAGGAAATAACAATGTACAGGGATGTACATTTATAAGTGAAACAAGGATATAGATTAGTACAAACAAAACAAAAGCAACATAACAAATAGATATATGCATGTTAGTACAAACCAATGTATATAGTGAACAAATTCAAATATGTATGCAGGCAAAATCTTAAGATCAACCAAGTCAAAAGAAATATAGACTGCAAGAGAACATGCAAAGTAAATACAATATGCTTATAGCTTGTCAAATAAGCCAGGCAAGAATAAAATAAAATTGGATATGTGTAAAATAAGAAACACAAGTACAACAACATTTAATGCCAGCCTCCATTTTGCCAAGAAAAAATCTACTCAGTCGAATAAAGCAAGGAAAAATCTCTGCTAAGCCTTGTACAAAATGATATAGCACCTGTACAACAATTTCACATATATCAACTTGTTCAATTCATCAACTCCATTTCAGTTTCGTCTTGAAGCTGAGAAAAACCTTAAAGAAATTATCATTTCAAACTAAACAAAATGTCACCTGCAACATCACCAAGCAATAGAGCAGAAAATCAAAGGGAAAAGCTTCAGTTGAAATTTTTCAAGCCTGTTGCTAAATGGAAGAGCCTCTGTTTCTTTTTATCTGTGAGTAAACTTACTATTTTCAAGTTAAACTTGTATCTTTAGCTTGCAAATGGTATGTGCTTTGATTTCTGCTTAAATAAGTAGCCTTAGTACTTTCTGTTCCTCTGGTAGCATATGTAGCTGTTCTTCAGAAATATGAGTATCTGAACAAAGAAAAGCAAAGAAATTTGTAAATACTTCTTCATATAAATGTTTTAAACTTAGGTATTGTTGCTAATTCAAGTTGTTTATCTTAAATCAAAGGCCTGCAACCTTGATTGGAGGTTGACAGTATTTTTTTTAATACTGTTTATTCAAGTTACCAGTAAAAGTAAAGTAAGGATCAAACTTCGAATAACTTGATTTGTAGATTTGAATTTATATGTTGAAACAACATACAAAGCTATGATTTTTAAGACAAAAATCATAAATTTTAATTAACTATTCACAGAGCAGTTTGTTAGTGAACCGAAAACACTTTTATATGAATAACAGATGATTCAATCAATTATTGTTGATGAAATTTGACATGAAGCTAGAGGGTTGGTGTGAGATCACCAGAAAAATGTTAGAAAAATTTTCCAATGCGAGGATGGTTGTGATGAATCGATAGTAGGGTTTTGGGTTAGTAATTTTCTACGTTCTGTTAATCGAAGTTTTCAACGCCATTACATGACCGAGCCGTACGTGGATTTGGGTGAAGGCTGAGGAGGGTATGGCCGTGGCGTGGAGGACGTGGTTTCGTCTCCGGTGGTCAGTGTTAGTGGGGCGAAGCGGGTTTCATGTGGTAGTTCGAGTAGGATGGTTCGAACTCCGGGCACTTTTCGATTTCGTTGATTCCATGGTGATTTGAGTTTCGATCTTGTATGTGAAGTCAAATTGGGGTTCGTTGGAGGCGATGGAGGTTGCCGGAGGGGCAGCGAACCACCGTGCATGTGCACGGTGGCATGAGCGTGTCAATGAGGCTGTTTGTCGCTTCGACTCGAGAAAGGAGGGAAGTTTCTTCGGGTTCCTGGTGTGAATGCGAGTATGTTTTAAACACTTCGGTAATTAACTAAAAAAAAAGAGATGAAGAAAAGAATCAGTAGGAAAGGAAGAAGGAAGGAGGGACGCGAGAATAAGGAGCAGTGGGACGAGTTCTACTCGAGTAGCAGCACGTTTACTTCGGGGGTTTCAAATTTCTAAGGATTAGCCTGTATAAACTTTTAGTTAAAATAGTAAACAAGTTAATATTAATAAAGTTATTTATGTTGACAAGGGTAAAGCTAAATTTGCAAATGCAAGATTAAGAACTGTTGATTATAATTAACAGTAAGGTGATAAAAGATGTTAAGAGATTTAAATTTGAAACTTTAGATCAAATAAATCGTAATTAGGAAATTTTATTTATCAAATGTTAATAAGTTTGTAATTAAGTGATTTTAACATTTCCTAATTGAAGTAATTAAGAGTTAACTAATTTGAAATAAAATTAAGGGAAAATATTTAAGTGATTAGGTAATAAATTAAGAAATTGGTGAGTGATAATGGGTAATTTAGATTTAATTAATAATGAAGGTTATTAATTGATGATGAATTAAGATTAATTTAAATTGATCTTAAAGATAATGTAGGAATGATAAATCCAAATGTTGAAATTAATTGACAAATTAATCAAGGATATATTAATCGAGGAAGTGGTAAATTCATAAGCAACAATCTAGTTTGAGATAAGTCAATTAGACTAACCATATTATACCTTGAGGATTTTTGTTCATTGACCGTTGTATATCTGGATTGTATCGACTATATGGTGTTATACGTTGTGATATTTCTGTTCTGATTATGTATAAATTTAATTGTGATAAATGCTATATGAATAAACAAGGGTAAATAAATCAGTAGATTTGAGGATAATAAATTGATTATAAGATATATAAGGATTGATTTCATTTAAGGAATTAAATCCTTAGCTAAAGTTTATTAATTGATAATTAAAGGGTCATCAATTTGAAATTAGAGATTTATTGATGGATAAGAAAATCTACTTGATACTATAAAGAATGGATGTGTGAAATTACTAGGCTGAATTGGAATATTATGAACCTTCAAATATTTAGTATCTGATTTTGAAATAAGTATTGGATATATTGAGAAATGAACTCGTCAGGAAGTACGAGTTGCCCGGGTTTTTGTAAGTTTATGCTATTATATTCCATGTTAAAAGGGATTTACTCACGCTGGTTTCCAGCCTGACCCGGGTGTTACTTTGATGTAATGCTCGGGTCAGACCGAGTATTACAGATTTTCAGGTAAGGATGTCCTGGAGCTCTGGAGGCGAGTTGGATGGCATGACGTATGGAGTGTTCCACTATATCATATTGTTGTACATCTGAGATATGATAATTGTATATTTCAGTGTCTGTATATATGTGACTCTGATGTATTTAAAAGTAATCGACATACATGGTATGCTTTTGTAAACTGTTATATTTGTTATTATATTTTATCCGCTGCGAATGTGAGGTGCTGATGTTTCTGATCTTTTTCTTCTATCTCTTTCTTCTTTTTCATAACTATATGGAATTTTCGGGATCGAAAATTCCGGGTCGTTACACTTAACGCGGTCGGATCTTAAAATCATAATCGTAGTAAAGCTCGATATGGTAGGTGACACGGCACTACTAGGCAATGCCAGGGTAGATATACCAATTACGCACACGGAGTGATGGATACGCATAGCAGCCACTACCGTTCCACCTCGAACAACACTCCCAAATCGGAGGATGGCCATCTAATCAATCACAAGTAAGAGTATAATATCGAAGAAATGTGTCCGAGAAGAGGTGCTACCTCACTGGTCCGAGATCGCTCCTGTTTTAGCCACCTTATGCCAACTCACGGGAGTTGGGTCCACGTAACATACCTTAAGAACGTCGCCACCATCCTAATTCATTCTGGAATCTCCACCGCGTACACGGTTGCCAAAGTGGTTTTCGGTAAGACAGAGAGTATGTCCATATCCGATCCCGGTCTCTTTAACAACCCAACGTTATTATAACCCGTGGTTATAAGTTTAAAAACAGTTTATACTTCAAAATAGAATATCATTTCAAATCCAAATCTTTATCAAAATAAAGATTAAATCAATTCCAAACCATTTCCATATTTTTAAAATATCATATCATTTCAAAACTTCGTTTCAAATCATTTTAATATTCCAAATATCATTTGAGTTCAAATCTTAATATTCAACTTTAAATACCTTTTAAATTTAAAGGTATACTTCATTTATTATCATTTCAAATCACCTTTTAAATAGTTTATATTCCAATCAAATAATTCATGTAAACCTTTTAAAAGTGTAATTATTATATTTTCAAATCAAGTATTAAATTTCCAAAGTTTCAAACCATTCTGAGTTCGTTTACTAAGTCAAAAACCCTAATTATTAAAATTTCAGCATTTCACAGCATTTAAAAACAACTGCTATAGGTTATATTTGAAAACATTTTTAATTCAGCAAAGACAGCACTTAAAACTGCTGTTAAAACTCAGTTTTAGTTGAATTATAGTTTAAAACAGAAAAGACAGCATATCAGAAGTGCTGCGGTAGTTCAGATTTCAAAATAGGGTTAAATTTGGTTTCAGCAAAGACTGCAGACCATTATAGCATTTCCAGAGAATGCTATAATAGACCTGAGTTCAATATTAGCCTATAAGTTCAATTACAACAACTACAGCATTTCAGAAATGCTGTAATAGCTCTTTTTACACAATTTTAGTTCAAAACAGAATCTATAGCATTTCTGAATGCTATTAAAAGTAAATTTCAGGTGTTCGTGTACTTCCAGCAATTAAATAACTTTAATTTAAAACACATAAACATTTTAAAAATCATATTTTAACATTTAAAATGTTCATTTACATATCATTTAACATATATCTTTTTCACAATAAATTTCTTATAATTAAATCCAATTTTCAACAATTTACTTAATAAGTTTAAGTGTAAAAGTTCCAATTCTTCACATTTCAACAAATAGACTTAACACTTCAAATTTAAATTACCATTTCACAAATTAACAAAATTTACAATTTTATTTAATTAACTTAACCTTTAATTAAAACCAAATTTCACATTTCCTAGTCAAGTTATATTTTAAAAGATCACTTTTAAACATTCATTTATTTAAACACTTAAATTCATAGAAAAATCAATAATACTTTAATAAATCACTTAAATTCAAATTTAATCAAATTATCATATTTACCATTTCCAAATAAAATTTAATATCCATTTTATTTATATAACTTAAATATCATTTTTAACCAAAATTCCAAATTTCCAACTTAAGTTATATTTCAAAAATCCAGTTAAACCTTCATTAATTACATTTTTAACATATAAAAAATCATAATTTCTTTATTTTAAAACATTTCAAAATCTATCTAAATCAAATTTCATAAATTCAAAATTTTTAAATTACTTAAAAATATCCAAAGCACTTTATAAAATAACCACGGGCCTGTATATAAATTTCTAACCTAGGTCAAGTGATACGGATATGTATCATTTCAATCCGCGGTTAAAAAAAGAAAAATCCGGGTTCTATCATTTCAAACCCGCAATCCCAAGTTAAAATAAATTAAATAAAAATCGTTCAGGCCTATCATTTCAGCCCATAACGATTTTTCTCTATTCTAAAGTCTGTTCGGGTATGTATCATTTCAACCCATAGTGATTCTAATCTACAGGGAACTTGCAATGGTGATAACAGATATAAATAACAGAATAACATTAAATAATAGTAACATATGATATAATAAGTGTAATAATAGGTGTGAACATCATATGATAATAATATAAACATATATAACATGATGATATACATTACAGATTCAAATGGTGTCGGTTTATCAGTTATATAGGTACATATTGTCTGGCGAGAATAACTCACCTTTTTACGCTGGAGTTTGCAAAACAAAATACACAGATAAATTCCAGAAAGCACAATAGCACAATTTGATTTGAGTGGAGAGATCCAAGATATAAACCTTGTATACAAAAATAAAGCAAAGTACATTATAAATATATTTGCAATACCAAAGATAAAATTGAAACAAATGGAAACTAGGCTAGACAAATAACATCACCTAGCTTTAAATCAATGTTTGCTTGATCTTGCCTCAACTTGTGCTCAACCATACATGCTTATGGTTCGGCCATGATGTTTTCATGTGGAAATAGATCAGGTTTGGACTGAAATATATGGTTAGGCTTGAGAAGAGGAAGGGTCTTGGAGTTACAATTGGAAGGAGGTTAAAAGGCAAGGCTAACAATGGAGTTTGGATGCATCTAGGCTCGACCAAAGGGGTCTATGGGCTCGTCTATGGCTCACTACAGGTCAGTTCAGATCTGAAACAAGGCTATTGGTGATGGCACTTGCTGGTGGTGGAGGCTATAGGGGTGGCCGAAGTCAACTATGAAGGTGGTGGTGGAGTTTTGGTAGGCTATGCATTGTTTTGTGGAGTTCTTGTGCAAATTTGAGGTGGTGGCTTCATCTAATGGTCAAGGCCAGATCTGGTCTGAAGGGTAGGTGTTTGGCAGGGGATGATGAAGAGGAGGAGATGATGTTGGTTGCGGGAGAAGATGGTGGTGGTTGTGGCCAAGCAAAGTTGAAGAGAGATCTAGGAAAACAATGAAAAATAAGAGGGAAAAGTAGAAAGAAGAAGACATTAACTTGCAATTTTTTTCTTAATTCTTTTCAGATCTAAAATGGCCGAAAATTTGTGATGAAGCAAGATGTTTTCATGTGAAAAAGAAATAAAAACTCACGGCTAACAATAAAGTAATGAACGGCTAAAGAAATGAAAAGTCTAGAAAGTGAAAAGTCAAGTTTTTTTAAGGCTTAAGTCTCTTCAAATTTCCTTTTCTCTAATTCAAATAAAACAAAATAAAATTTCAGTAAATGAATTTAAAAACTGAAACAAAGTAAAAATAGAATAAAAATAAATAATCAAATTTAAAGAAAATGGAAAAGAATATAAGAAATTGCTTAAAAATTGAAAATAGGGTCCAGAAATTTCAAATAAATCACCATTGTCTTTGGAAAATTATCTACTTCATTTTAAAAATATTCTAAAGCAAAATTTTGAAATAAAATAATTCATTTATCATTTCTAAAGTGAAATAAATAATTAAATTTAGAGAAAATAGAAAAAGAATAAAGAAAATGTTTAAAAATTGGAAATGGGACATGAAAATTACAAATAAACATCACTAGTTTTACAAAAAAATTATTTCACTTTAAAACAAATAAAAGTCCAATAAATAAAATAAAATGAGAAACAAAATAAAGTGGGAAGAGAATAAATAAGTTCTTAAGAAAAATATAAAGATAAATAAAGAATTACTTTAGTTAATTGAAGCTGGAAATTATAAATTGTAAACAAATATACAACTGATACTGGAAAATGTCAATTACACTTTAAAATGTTTTAAAACCAAAATATGTTCATAACATGTTATTTTACCCATATAAATATAAATTATAACATTACATGACCAAATAAAATATTATTTATATAATTTATATGATTTAAAATAAATAATATTGCAAAATAAACAGTTTATACACAAAATTGAAAATTACATAACTTCTACAATATAAGTCCGTTTTCAACGAAACGAAAAGCAGTATTCATGGAATTAAATCTATTTTCATAATAAAAGATAAAATTTAAGAATTTGAAATATTTAAATTTAAAGTTCAAAAGTCAAAGTTTGACCAGTTTGAACAGAAATTCACTTTTCAGTGAAATATCCAATTTATACCAGTTTGAAACTAAAATTCACTTAATAATCAACATTTATATTTTTAAAATGAAATTTTTGAAATATAAAAAGTTTAAAATAATTTAAAAATAAAAATAAAGTCAAAATTAAAATATATGCAAAGTCTAGGGTTGTTACAGCTTAAGTACTATACTCAACATAGTGAAGCTGCAACCCATGAAACCTATATGGGTTTGAAGATCTCAACACAACGAACTTAAAGAAGCTTGATTTGTGATTTTTAATGGTGTTGTATTTTATTTCGATTTTAGATGTTGCGGCCATTTTTGTTCTTATTTTACTGGCTAAGTGATGAACGAAAATAAAACAGAGAGGAAATGATGAAGAAAATAAGAAAATGAGGCTAAGTTTACTTTGATTTTATATACAAAATAGATTTACTTTACTTGAAAAATAAGTTAAACAAAAATTCCATATAAACCCAATTTTCCAATCCATCATCACCATCTAGTCAAGTTGCATTTTTTTGAATTTGATTTGATTTTAAAATTGTTTTAAAAATAGAGTTTTGTGGTATTCCGCTACCCAATATTTCGTTCATGTACGAACCACGCACGACTAAAATAAAAATACAATCGTGCACCAAAATGTAACATGATCACAAATAAATAATAAAATACACATATTATTTTATTTTGTAAAATCTCAAAAATACCATCGTTTGCCGTAAAATACGTCAAACGAAAATTTTGAATATTTTCCAAATTAAAAATTATGGAAAAATCCAATAAATTCAATTAAAAATACTACAATGAAAATTAAGTTGTTTTATTGACCATTGATTTTCTTGTTATTTATTCAAACCATTTATTATTGTAAATAAATTTACAAAATTGATTTACCCTGATTATGTATAGATTAAAAGGAGTTAAATAAGGCTATTAAGTCCATTTAATTAATATTTAAGTCACCATCTAAATATTTAAATAATCCTATATTTGAAAACAAGTTATTAAACTCTAAAAACTAACTATTTAAATATTTAAAATTAATTATATATTCAAAAATCAAAACGATAAATTTTCCCCTTTGATACATGCCCCAAGGCAGACTCCTCTGTGGTACTATCTAACTGACATTGCACGAATCTCTTCATGCCGCTTGATTCTTCAAATCTAAATCGGACCCTTCAGAGATATTCTTTACCGTGCCTAACCACTGACCCTGACCATTTAGTACATCCTAAATAGGGAAGTGGTGGGCCTTCAATCAGCCACTTAATACCTTCAACCACAAAGTAGGTCCTTCGTACTATGACCCGTAACCCAACTGTGACGTCTCACATTAGTCCGACTATTCGTAGGTACTGGTAGCCAGATTGACTAGCCAGGTTTACCTACAGAATTTGGCACTAATCTCTCGTCCTTTGTGGGTACTTATTATAGACAATGTCTCACATCATCCTCAAAGTCACGCTGCTAGTAGCCAGATTAGCTAGATAGACTTTTGTGTGCTTTTGATTGGCCTCACATCCCTATAACTTAGTCATAATCTATAGCACTTTCTAAACATATTATCACACATCTCACCACATTCCATATTAAGGCCTTATTCTTATTTCGCCTTTATAATTTAACGTCTTTCCTAAGGGGGATTTGATGATAATTAATAGCTTATTAATTATGTAATTAATGTGTTATAATTATACATTATTTATTATAATACATACATACACACATATATAGACATAGTACATGGGACTAAAATATTTCTAAGCATGCGAAGATTGCGCCAAAACTAACGTTTAAATGTTAAAACTTCAAATTTATACAAGTCCAATTTCATAACAAATATACCATCTATCCAATATCCACAATTCAATCCATAGATTTGTATAAAATAGAATCCATACCAAACTTATTTTATGCTAAAATAGCAGAATCAACATTAATAGAAACTTACAATTCAAATACTTTTACGCTCTGTTCAACTTCTTTGTATAAAATAGAAAAAGAGAATTTCTATTTAAATTGCGGAAATAGACAGTGCAAACTACTAATAAAAGAATCTGTACCTTACGCACCATTTCCTAATTTATTCTTTTCAAAACCCTTAATCAGATCAAAAGAAAAGGATAAAAAGTGGAATAGTACGTAAAAAAATAAAATTGCAATAACTACATAATTCCATTATTTTAATATGGAATAACTGAGACTCCAACTAAACAATTGACATTTCACTTTTGAAAAATTTTGGTGTTTTAGTGTGAAGTTTTCATAAACAAAATTCACCGAAAGCATATATAAAACCTAAGTTAAATTATACAATTACTAAAATAAGAAAGGCAAAAATTTCCACTCACAAAAAGCCCTTAGCTGTAACGACCCGGATTTTCCATCATTTGATTTTGAATATTTAAATGGTTTTAAATGTTGGATTTGGAATATAAGTTGATTTTGAAGATGAAGATTTCGGTTGAAATTATAGAATGAATTTAAATTTCAAATATAGCGATTTATCATAATACAGAATGGTGAATAATTGAAATTTGAGTTGAATATGAATCGAAACGATTTCTAATGTTGATACAAATTATATTTGGATTAGAATTGAGTTAGTAAGTTTTTAAACTGAAATTTAAAGTGATTTCATAAATTTTTGAAATCCACGATTTAATCGACACGTTAAAATAGTGATTCGGGGCACAATCTCGAAATTCGACGAAATCAGTTCCACCGGACTCATAATAGTATTATCGGATTTCAAATTTCATAGCAATTGGATTTACCATTTGATCGTACGAGATAGACACACGTAGAAATTAATATTGAAAATTTAATATAATAATTGGATTCAAAAAGCTATCTTCCACATACGATCAAATTAGGACTCGAAACTTGTTCCATTGCGTTCGGAATAGGGGTATAACATTAGGAACGCTTGGCGACATGCCTCAATAGGGGTTCGAAATTTTGTGATATGTCAGCCACCCAACTCTATATCTCAGCCGACATACTCTATATCTCAGCCACCCAACTCTCTGATACAAGCTGCCCTCCTTTCTTTAAATCTCGTAATTGACCTTCGTCTTCTTCTGTAAATAACGAAATCAATTCGTTTAAATTAAAAAAAGCGAACGAAGTCCAATCGCGATCGAGTCATGAGTCGCTAGGAGGCACGAAGAAAGGCAACGCCGCGCGCGGAGGTGGGGAGGTCAAACGGCATCTAGGGTTTTGGGGGCGCGACTAATGAGTCACCTGAGTGCGAGCCAGGTGGCGTGGGTGGCAGTCGAAGGTTGGAGGAGGCACGATGGGGGGAGTGAGGGGTGGTGCTGACTGATTTCCAGAATTCTCCTCCATAAATACTGAATAGCGGACAACCCACGACACTGACAACCAAGTACTTAACTTCTGCCTGACAATACGCAGCTAGGGATATACTGAACTTCAAGAAAGGATGGCATCTATTAGCACTTGAAGACCTGATCCAACCCTATGACAATCTTCAAAATGGTCTAGGAGATGGAAAATGTACAAAGATTGCAATAACCATCGCAAAGATTCTAGCATTCTAGTGATTTTTCCCTTATGCAGACGGATTTGTCCAAGATCCACCCAGATAAGATTAAACTTCTTGCATAGAATACTATCACTAGCACAAGATAAAATAGTATGTTTAGATTTCAGTAGAATAATTTTACAATCATTAAGAAGTAATTAATTTTAATTAAATTTAATAAAAGTATAATAAGTAAGTATAAAAATTGTTAACTTATAAAATTCATAAATTTATTCGTGCGAGGTTCAAAATTAAAAACACGACTCATGTTGGATCGTAGCGAAAAACACTATACAATGGAATAAATTTGGAATTGAAACTATTAGCAATTCGAAAATCAAGGTGAGTAAATCTCACTCAATTTGGTCGACTGGTTTAATTTATAGCGATTAGAAATTAATTATTGGATGATTGGTTGAATCGATATATTATTATCAGTTGAATGCTATATTATATATATATATTAGTATATATATTAGTAGTTGGGTATAATTCCCACCGTTGGAGTGGATGACACACTATGCGCCCCCACATAATAGCGGATGACCCTATATTACCGCGATATCCCGCCTCGAAGCGGGATTGGTAATTTTTGATATATAACATATGTGGATGCAAGGAAACAAGTTGGAGGGATCCAACTAGATTCCTTAAAATGTTGATTTTAATTTCATATATAGTGATATATGATTTGTGTGAATAATCTGATATAGATTATGCGGTGGTTTGAATTATTTGATGCTATAGTAGCACTGGCCATAATTTTGGTATTCTAAATACCATACATATTATTTTTGAATTTTGAAGGAATTAAAAGGAGATTTTGAATGTGAAAATATTTATATCGAAATTTGGATTTATTTTAAAAGAAATGGATTTGGATAAAACAATAATTGATTTTGGGTTGTACTTAACTATTCGTAAAAATATTTTAAATAGAGATTTTAAAATAATTTATATAGAGGATTTTGAAACAATGGATTTTTAAATGATATTTTTGAAAAAATTGGAAAAAGAAGTTTAAAATCAATATTTAAAATAGATTTAAAAAATAAATGGAATTATAAAGAAATGGATTTATAAAATGGAATTTTATAAATGAGATTATTTTTATAAACATGTAAAACCCAAATGAGTTTATAAATTTATAAACGATGTTTATAAATAAAGGAAACGATATCAGTTGATAAATTGGGAATATAATTTCACAGTGTGAATTTATATCGAGATATGAAAATAGATTTGTGGGAAAAATAGTGGATTCTATTTTGAAAAGTGAGAATGGTTAGGGAATTGGAATGAAATCGATGTGTTATGAATCAAGAGGAATTTATAAATTGAAATTGATTATTGGGATTTTAAAAATATATTTTTATCGAGAAGTTAAGTTTGTTTTAAAAGGGAAATTTTATTTATTAAAACTATGTAATTTAAAGCTGTTTAGTACTGAAATACTTCGAAAAGTGGATTTTTCAAGTATTTAATATTTATTGAAATGAAATCAATTTTTTATAATAAGCTTTGTAAATCGATTAGTTTTATTTAAAAATGAATTGGAAATGAATTATCGATGTTTATTTAAAGTATTTTAATATTTTAAATAATTACTTAATTTTGTTTTAAAAATAAATTATTATTCTTTAAAAATACTTATTATATATATATATATAATGATTTGGAATGATTAGAATTTATTTATAAATTCTCTCAAGATTTATAAACGGGGTTTATTTAACAGATGTGATTTTATAAGAGAAAATCTTATAATGAAATTCTGGGAACTTAAGGAAAATTTCGAAATGTTAGAAACAATATGTAGCGATCTTGACTCGGCCTTCGAAAATCGTCACCCATACTTCACTTGTACTCGAATGCCGCAGATTCAAACGCCGAATCTGGCTCGCCGGAGCTTATAACACAGTAAGTATAATAACACAGCGGAAGAAAGAAATGAATGATATCATATACAACTCCAACGAATACAATATCCAGAATGATATACAACAATGATATCAATATGATACAACAATATCAGAGACAAATAATAATGTTGCAGCGGAAACAACAGAACTAATAACTCCAAATGATCTGAAAAAGAGAATGAGTCCACCAACTCCAATATCAAGCTCGAACCACCATCACGTTTCACAAAGAGAAGCAACGTCGGTCGTCCGTGAACTCCAAAAACTGAACTAGTTCCACATACTCTACTAAACCTGATTATCTGAAAAATCCAACTCTAGACTGCCCGTGTGGAAATTATGGGCACCCAGAGTTTAGGAAGGGAACAATAAACTCTGAGTCAGTCATGGGACTGGTGTGAGTAACAAAAATAGTTTATCTCTAAAACAAACAACAAAAGAATTTTAAACATTGAAATCCGCAATGCTTTTTGGAAAATGAAACTACCATAAGGCCTCCCAGCACACACACAATGCAATCGCACACATGGGGGAGATTTCTCCTTATGATAGTTAAACATGCTTCTTACGCAAGAAAAACTCTTTTGATATTATTACTAGTGCATAGTGTAGGAAACATTTCAAAAATATAATATTAATCTTAGCCAGCATAGGTACCATTAGACTATGCCTACTATAGCTACCATTTTAAATGGCAGGTTCTACAACTAAAACCGTACAAAGCTCGTATTGTTTCTTTGGATTTTCCAACAAATGGTCAGGCTAAGGAACTTCCTACGCCACATGGGAACGCCTCTGGAGTGACGCCCCGAGAACCACCTGGCTCTCTGCCAACACAAGGAAGGTTACCCCCTTCCCAGGTAGTAAACCTGAGATATGCCACCCCTGGTCGTTTGCGACCTTTATCCGAGGCGCCTCGATCACAAAGCAACAATCACATAGTAAATGAGATTGGAGCAACCACACAGGTAAAATATCTGGGCTCCATACCATGATACCACCTTTTTCCAAAAGGAATGGACATACCCTAGGCGAGCTACCCCTGAAACCTTGCCGCATCTTTCCTGTTTCGACCATTTCCGGGGTGTGAGGTCCGATGAGGTCTCGTCCACAAAGCTACGCTTTACACGAAAGCCATGCTTTGATCAACAAATGACCAGCAACACACAGCAGCACTCAGCATGCCACACTACCAAATTGGGAATATATCACTGATAACCTTCAACTACATAACCTCTGAGCTCGTACGTCTCAGAGAAGGGTGTTAAGCTAAGAGAATAAATCTCCGCCACCAAATAGAAATGTATTTGAAAGAAATCAGCTTTATATCTCAAAGTGTAGTGTCAGACATACAACCATACAAGTCTGTTCCGGGTCCGAACAGAACCGAAGGCACTTCCAAAGAAGCCCTTGCAATCCGGGTATTCACAATCCCGATCGAACTTCCCATCACTTAGGGAATCTCTATACCGGGCGCTACTCGGTGTAGAGACAATCGATAGGTTATCCTATCGTTTTCGCAAACACCCGGTCTTCAACACCGATCTTCAAATGCTATCCATTCACGACGTATCACTATTCGGAATAGGTTATATGACACAAAGTCCTCTCCCGGCTAAACCGAATAGTGAGCGCAATATTTAAAAACATATGGATATTGGGATTTCAGTTAAGTCACAACTTATTATCCAAAACTTTTCTTCAAATGGTTTAAACAAATTACCATTTTAATCTTTTACACAAAAAGATTCATCTCACAAAGTTCACCCAGTTTCACAAAGATCTATTCATAGATTTTCAAATCGATTTCCATTTCAACTGGATTAACTCATTAAATCTTTAAATCTTTAAATCAAAGATTTAACTTATAGCTTTCTAAACAATTCACAGTTCCAACCTTTTTATAATATAGAAGATACACCATTTAAAATCCTCTTCGATTTTAAAACAAGATTTAATCACCTTCACAAAGGTTAATTCATAGTTTTCTGAAACTATTTACAATTTCATTCAAACTTGAAACCTTTCGATATCAATTGGAAATTCTTCCTTTTCATGAAAGCTACTATTATTTGAAACAAATAGTTTTCGGTTTGGAAACTCTAATTACAATTTCATAGGTTAAAACCATTCAAGTATAAAACTTGGATTTAAATTTAGATTTCCAAAACACACCTTTTAATGGTTAAAAACCCATATGAACACCTTTTATAACTTATACGATCTTTTAGACCATAGTTCCAAAATCATTGAATTCAATTTCAAATATTGAATTCAAATTTAAATTAAATTATTTAAATTGGAAACTTTACCAAGTTATTCAAAATAACTTTTATCTTAAAAAGTCCTTTCCAAAGCTTTAACATTTAATCCAAATCCATTTCCAAAATCAATTGAAATTAAAATTTTAATTTCAAAAACATTAAATTTAAATCATCTGTGACTTAACCGATTTCCTCGTCAAATCCATATTTGTGTGTGTATGGGTGTGGTCTAGGGGTTTTACACAATAGTGCAACATCATCAACCATCACAGAGTTCAAGCATATAAATATCGATAAGCGGTATACTCCTATAACGCTTATCTTCCATACATAGATTCACAGATAAATAATATAAATTCATCACAGATAAAATAAATTACATTCATCACAGCTTGAATTAAAACAATTCATATCACAAAGCATCACATAAGAGATATCAAACAATTCACAATATTTCAAACATCCATAAGTAAGATTAATTAATTATCTGATTAATTTAAATCAGATTTATTATCTATGAACAAACACTAATCCTGGTTAATTAATTATTAATTGCAAATCATTTCTATTAATTAACCTTAAATTAATAATTAATCGTTTGATTAATTATCCTTAATTAATTACAATAATTAATTAATTAATCCTCAATTAATAATCATCCCTTAATCACTTTCATTAATAAATTAACCTTTACTTAACTAATTATTCTCAAATTAATTACCTTAATTAATTTATCACATTAATTAATTACCTTTAATTAATTACAATAAGTGATTATTCTTAATTATCTTCATTAATATCAAAATCTTTAATTAATAACCTTACAATTTATCATTATTAACACATTAATTTATTCAAGAAATTAAGGTTAATCAAAATATCAATTTATCTTCATTAATTTCATTATTTATTTAAAATAATTAATTAATAAATAATGTCATAAATTAATTAAATTAAAACTTAATTACTTTCAAAATAATTAACTTAAACCTTTGCTAATCCCATTTTCAAATAAAAAAATTATTTTTAAAAGTATAATTTAAAACATGTTTAAAACTTGAATTTATTTTAAAACTTGAAAACTGTTTTTAAACCTCCCCGAGTCAAACCCGAGTGTTACCTGAGCCATTCCACCATCTGCTTCGAGTTTTACCAAAAATCAACCCTATGCCATTTTTTCAAACTTAAATTTTGTTTAAGTGTTTATTACCCGATACAAACTTAAAATTACACGAGCTCAAACTCGAGCCAGCACTACGATTACCCGAAGACAACTTCGAGTCAAAACCCTTCTTCCCCAAACTTAACCCACTGACACCATCATAAGGTCGTGCACGTGTACCATCAGATGCCGGAGCTCCGGCCTCCAAAACCACCGCCTACAAGTTCTCTTCGACCACCCCACACCGTCTGACCATCCAGGAACTCGAATTTAACTCGAAATGGAATCGAGTCTTCTCGACCAAAATTTAAACAAAACCGAGCCACCAACAACCGCCTCGTACTCCCACCTCCGACCATCAAAGGTCATGAGGTTCTGGTCAGAGCATCGCCTACTCCCCTCGCTTCGATTGGCACTGATGCGATCGACTCCGGTTCTTTGACGAACTCGCGGCAATCAGATTTCCAGCTATGACCAAAACATGAGTCGAAACCCTAAATTGATCCAAATCACCAACCACAATGAATAAAAAAAATATCTTGCATTTTTCTTATGATCTACGATACTCCAGCCCCATCCATGCCAAATTTCGACCTTCGAAAGTTTGTCGATCGCCAGAAACTCACGAAAACCCATTTTTCGTTCATCTCGAATTTTCTCAACGATTATAGATTTAAAAATCATGATATCTATATTAAAATCATAATTTATAAACACGAATCCAATTCTATAATCAAAACTAAGAATTTGAATAGTCGAAAATTTGACTTGTATTACTTCTTCACTGTATATTTTTATTTTCAAAGTATTTACTCAATTTAAACCCTTGAATTTATTTTTAAAGATGATGTTACAGTCTTACAAATATTTTCCATCATGAAATCAAAGTTTAAAACTTATTATATACAGAGCAATGGAATTTCTTCCCTCAATATAAACCTGGATATTTTTAACAGAGGTAAGTATGTCTGTTAAACAGACATGCACAGACTTATTCACACACATAAATGCATATATACTTACTGATATATACACATACATTTCTCATTTCCCAAGGCATTATCATCACAGATATTAGAATCAAAAGAACTGGGTTAAGAATTAGAGTTTTCTCACAGTGAAAGATGATGAACAGAGCATCCCTTTTTGAAACAGGCTTGAGAAAATTTGCAAGTTGAAATCTTCTTCTTTGATCTCTGGTTTGTCTTGATTGTATTGTTGTTTGATGTTTTTAAGTTTAAGTTTTGAATGATATTCTTTTTCTAGTTTTGAATGAACGAATTGAAATGAGGGTGATGTATATATGAAATGAAGTTTACAGTGTGATATTATTTTGTACAGGGTGATATAATTTGTTTGTACAAGTTGATATTTCATTTGATCAGAGATTTTTAGGCTGATAGATTTGTTGTGGTGGCCAAGCATTAATTACCTTGTACAAAATATATAAATTTATCTACTTGCTATATCTTCCTTTGCAAGCTATATTTTATTTTCTTCATTCTTTTACAAGTCTACATATATACCTTTGTTTCCTTTTACAATCTAGTACATTCGTATCCTGCCATGTCTCATTTAATTATTCACATCCAATTTTGATTTGTTTCCTTTTGACTTGTCTTTATAGTATTACTTTATAAACAAATTCCTATTTTAATTTGTTATTAGATTTTAGTTAAGTGTTAATTTATCTTATATGTGTGTATTTCTATTTTTATCTATTTTAATTTAAAATTTTAAACTCAATATATATATAAATTCAAACTTACTCATTTATGCACATATACATATATATTCACATATATATACAATATTTTAAATTTAAATGATTTATACAGAATTTATTTGAATTCGGGGAAACTCAAATCAATTTACCAATTAATTTCACAATTTTTATTCAAAAATTTAATTAATTATCAATTTAAACTTATTAAAAATCCGGGATCGTTACACAATAGCTTCGAGATTGAATTTGAATTCATAAAGAAGTTATAAACAGATAGATGAT
Organism: Allium fistulosum; assembly: GCA_030737815.1. Classification (NCBI taxonomy): domain Eukaryota; kingdom Viridiplantae; phylum Streptophyta; class Magnoliopsida; order Asparagales; family Amaryllidaceae; genus Allium; species Allium fistulosum. Next base: position 1,038,432,387 of record CM060902.1, on the reverse strand, counting down.
ATTATGAGTGAGTATAATCGATTTTGGAAAATGTAAAAGGAATTAATATAAATACCAGAAAATTATAAGTTAAGTTATGAAATATTTTCTAAGTATGGATATTAGAAATGATTCCGGAAAGTATATTTATAATATTTTCCTAAGTGTTGAAATGAAAGGTTTTGGGAATATTTTAGCGACGAAGGATTTATATAGAGATAAATTTTCTAAGTAATGGATTATAAATCGAATTTGGAAATATCTCACTAAGTGCTGAAGTAAAATATGATTTGAAAATGTCTTATTATGAATATAAGTTTATGGAACTGTTTTCAAGTATTGAATTACTAGAAGAGATTTGAAATATATATCTTTGTAAGGATATTTTGAAGTAAATGTTCTTAAAGGATTTAAATTTGGGCCTAGTGACCGTTTGTGTGAAATTTGATAGTTAAATAACCATCTATCAAATCTGGCTAAATTGGTTGATCGTTTCGAAGAGACTAGTATCAGATTTAATTATTCGAAAACCACTTTGATCTGATTTGTGCGTTACGAATTGTGATATCGTGCAGATAATGGAGATAGTGATATTGAAGGAGATTCGGTTTGTTCAGACCCAGAACAACTTATATGAATGAATGCTATCATTGCATTGTTGCCTGGAAGGCAGTGTTAGCATTCCAAGTATGAATGCTATTCTAAAGGTAAATGTAGCCTCAAGCCTCATCAACCGAGAATGACTAAAACAGGGGAGATGCAGCAAGGCTAAGTGGGTCGCACCCAAGTAGGGTATGTTATCACTTTTCTAGATACCCTCGGATATATTATAATTATGGATATGGTTGTGAATGGAAAAGAGAGTCCTCGATTAGGGTGGGAACACCTGAAGTGATAACATATTTGGTACTATCCAGGTCAGGGGTAGGCCGGTCTTGTGTTGGTAAAGGATCCAGGCGAGGTCCTCGGTACATCTTTCTAGAGGTGTACTGTGGCGGGCGGTACCCCAGTAGCCCAGTCGTTGTATGGAATCCAATATCCACTACGAGCCTTTACGGTTTTGATTGTAGAACCTAGTATGTTGGAATTTAATTAATGTAACAATTTTGACTATTTTAATAAGTATTTGTACTTAGTAACTATTACAATATCACAAGATTTTCTATAAAAGTGTTTTGGTTATCGTAAGGTAAAAACCAGTCGTATTTATGTGTGGCATGGTCTTTCGAGATACCTTTGCTTTTAAAGAATTTTGATAGGAGTAATAATTCAAATTGAGTGTGTTTTCTCATACTGGTTTTCCAAACTGACTCGGGTGTTATTTTATTATAATACTCGGGTCAGACCAAGTGTTACAAGTTCAGGTTAGGATGTTATGGAGCTTAGGAGACGAGCTGGAGGATTCTCAGGCGTATTATATGTACTTGGTTATTTCTTCTGTGTGGCTCATGCTGTATATCCAGTATTTGCGAGGACAAGTTATTCTAACTGTCCAGATTGATTGTTGATTGTATGTACATTACAGTTATAGTTTCTTGTATAAAGATCTTTTATTATATATTATATTTTGTTCCGCTGCGATTGTGAGATTTTGTATTGTTGTTTCTGTTTTTCTTCTATCCTTTTTTCTCTTAGTTATTCGCCCTTTTGTACCATTTGGGTTGGACAAGTATGGTTTATTGTCAACTCAAACGGTATGGAATGGCGGGTCGCTACATTAGCTCTTCCTTTTTGGATTTGTTTACGCTTGCACCAATCTCTTAGAGATCTCTCTTGAAACCCTAGAGTATTTTTTAAATTTTTGAGCGGAGTGACCGAAAAAGCTTCACTTGGTTCTCAAAATAATTTGTGAACAAAAGAGAGAGGGCTAGACTCTTATTTATAATGGTTGGAAAGCACCAGAACCGTCGAATTTAATTTGGTTTAAAATAGTAAAATCCAGACCGTTTAAAAAGTTAAATCCCTAGACGCCACTAACATTCACTGATCGATCGATTTAGTCGACCACTAACGGTCGACATGTCCTAGGGAGCGATTGATCAATTTACCTATTTTGGAGTGTTTAATTTGTTGCCGTTGTTTAATTTATTTAATACCTTAATTAATTTGTATAATTACATTTATTTTAATGTTTATTTAACCTCCAAATCTAATTACTATTACTTTTAAATTTTCAAATTTAAGAATTAATTATTTATTTGAATTTGAATTCCATTTATATTATTTTAAATCTAAAAACTTCAATCATCCATAACTTTTCTGTTTGAGCTCCATTTTCAAAACTTTTTATAAGGACATTGATCATAAAATAGCCATTAGTGCAACGACACAACTTTCGTGGTCAAATTCCGACATTTAAAAATTTCCATTTTTAGCCTTATTATTAGTTTATTAATTAATTATTTTCTTGTTAGTTAATTTCTTATTAATTTTTACAGGGTGTTACACATCGAGTGGTGATAACAAAAGCATTTGTAGATTGATTCCTAAGAGCCATCACATGGTAGCAGCGAAAGCCTTCAAGTTAACTTACAAGAGCATTGATTGGTGACAACAAAAGCTTTTGTAGGTTGATTCCTAAGAGCTATCACGTGCTAGTAATGAATGGTTTCATGGGTTAATTTATAAGGACCATTTTGTGGTGACTTTGAATGTAGAATATAAAAGCCATCATAATATAACCCTTAAAGCTACCATGAATGAATCATTAATGCCATGGTGATATACTCCCTAAAGTCCATCATGAAATGAAGCATTGAAGTCATCGTGAGGAAATTCTTAAAGCTATCGTAGGGTAAGAAATTGATGCTATCCTGTAATGATTCCAGAAGTCATCATGAAGTGATGAAATAAAGCCATCGCATGGGAGCAAATTAAGCCGTTGAAGGCTAATAAAGTAAAGCCGTCATGAGATGATAAATCAAGTCATCAAAGGAAGATAGAGTAGAGCCATCATGCGATGATATGGAGTCATTGTGATGATAAATGAGGACATAAAACTATGAAAGATGAGCCACATGTTACTTCGAACATGTGCCACATCACAGATCATGACGATCTATTTTAAACAAGGTGCACATGTCAAGAATCAAACAGTTTGAGTTCTCTATAAATAAGCATGCACCCCCACCTGAAAAGGGGGCGAGTCTCATAATCTTCTTCTCCTCATTTTCATTTTTCTTTCCACATTGTAAAGTGATCTCTAAATTGGCCATTCATGGGCGCTAGGGCAAATTGAGTTGAAGACTTTGAAATTAGGAACTTATACTTAGCATATTTTTCATAATTGACTATTTTAGACTCTTGACATATGCATGTAACTATTCCTTTTACTTTCTACGATATGACTCTTGATTTTGAACAAGCATATATGACTACGGATTGTTTAATGACTACTCTTTCTTGAGTTAACTTGACTCGATAGATGGAAGAACATAAGGATCAAATTTCACTAAAAACATTAAGTGGTGCTTTCATTGAGAGTTGAACTCAAGGCCATTTGTGAGTTAATCGACGATCACTTTTACACAATGCGAAGGTCAACTAAGAAAGTGAACGTCTAACTTCAAAAGGACGAAATACATCATGTCAATCTGGAAGACAATGTAACTCCCCAATTTAATATAGAGAATGCGAAAGTAGGACAAGCATCTATGCCGTAGGAAACACCAAAGGGAGAAAATGAACTCGAAATTGCGAAAATGAAGTTGGAAACTATGAACAAGATTATCAAGATGTTACTCTCCCAAGAATCTTCAAAAAATCAAAAAGAATGAAGGAAATGAGGGAAGAAGAAGTTGAGTGTCCATAAAGGAGAGCAAAAGAATAGAACTTGAAAAGTAAAAATGTTAGGAAAAGCTCTTTGGGGCCATAAAGAAAGGAGAAAAGGTACTTGATTCAAAAAGCGAACAGGAGTTCAAAATCACCATTTGTGCAGTCTGCAAGCTTCGCTTCATAGAAGGAGTATAAGCCAAAGTAAGAAAATTATGAGGATGATAAAGCGTATCTTGGAGACTCGGCTAACAAGATGACAAAAGAATGATGGAATTAAAGCGAAAGAGGACAATGGATCTTAAGGTCAATAACTTTAAGGTAGCACTATTCACAAAGAGAATCATGGTCATCCACTTAGCGTCATATGTGAAGATCTCATCTATTGGGTATAATGGCACCACTGATCCAGATGATTATATGATGGCATTCAAAATCCAAATGGATCTGTATAATGCCTCAAGGTAGTACAATGCAGATTGTTTCCAACTACGTTATTCGGAGCTGCTGCGAAATAATATCGGTGCTATAGGAAAGAAACGACCTACTCTGAGAGCAATTCACATATGAATTTTTAGCACAGTTTTGCACCTCAAAAGAACCAACAATCGATGCAATTGTATTGCTAACATCAAATAAAAACCTAGGGAGTTGCTAAGGGATTACCTAAAATGATTTAATGCTGAAGCTAATTGGGCCGAGAGAGTAAGTGACAAAGATTGATGGTGGTAAAGTCTGGATTAATAAAAAAACACCTTTTTGGAAAGAACTATATTTTCATGGGTGTAAAGATTTATAAGATTTTCACTTTCAAGCTGACACGTTTGTGCGGATGGATGAGATATTTCATAACAAAAGGAATCAGAAGGAAAGAGGAAAGTTTAAGATTCCAAACAAGAATGGGAGGTGTAAGAATTTACAAAGAATGTCCTATTTAACTAAGCCAACTAGTTTCTTATATATACATATTGTAACCAAGTGTGAGATCAATTATCCAGTATCATTCAAGGTAAGGACGAACCCATAGCCAAACAAAAGAGGAGACTAATGTGCTTTTCATAAGGGGAATGGGATAAAACCAATGAGTGTCAAGTTTTGGTTGGGATTATTCAGAACATGATTAGGAAAGGAACTCGTAAAGAATTTGCAAGACCGACCAAAAGCCCCCACACAATAAGAATCCATCAACCAACAACACCACTATCTTGGAAAATGAACTTCCTCGTGATTTGCTACAATTAATCAATCATATTGATGTTATCCATAAGGGACCACATATCGCATGCTTGAGTAAAGGGTCAAGGTATGTAAAAAGAGGCCAGAGAGGGCATCCGTTTAATAAGTGAAATATCTCCCTTAAAATCTTTCAAGAGCCCTATCCAGATGTTGAATTTGGTGATAATCCTGAAAGAGTTATGGAGAGTCAAATAACCCCATAATGATCCCCTCACGACAAGTGCTCAAATTGGGCATTCGCTTATATCCAAGATTATGGTAGACACCGGCAGTGTCGCAAATGTTATTTTTAAGAATGCCTTTGAACAGAGGGGGATTCTAGAGGAGAAGCTTGAACCAAGTCTTGAACCAATCTTTGGGTACAACAATAAAAAAAATTCTTTACTCGACCAAATCAAGCTGTTTGTCCAAATTGGCACTCTACCATACTCAAGAATGTTTGAAACCTTGTTTATGATCATGGATCAACCCTCATACTATAATGCTTTCTTCGGGAGACCAGCACTTGATGAAATCAATGCCTCTGTTTCACTAAAGCATCTTCTGGTTAAATTCCTTTGCAAATCTGGATAGGAATCGTTCGGGACGAGCACTTTAGCTCTTGCAAAATATATTTTGCAACACTTAAATAGTACAATAAAGTAGATGAATCTTGGTATGGACCTAAATCAAATAACTATAACCAAAATGAAAAACCCTTGCATATCATTCCTCGGGAACTGATATCTAAGGTAGAACGATCACAAGGTCTGCCAAAGACAAATCAAGTAACAACCAAAAGGACCAAATTCAAAACAAGGAAAAGAAAGCATGTAGAATTAAATCAAGTCCGTCAAGACGAAAGTGAAATCTTAGAAGAAATAATACCAGACAAGGATTTTAGAGATAGATGAGAGAATACACGCTCCATGGAAGACATAAAAGAGATAAATATGGATTCTTGAGATTCTACCAAATCGTGAAAATAGGTAGGGGAATGGACAAAGAAACTAGCGCGAGGGAGAGAGATTGATTTCATTTTTGCATTCAAGCACAAATATATTTGCATGGACCAATGCCAACATGGAGGAATTGACATAGCTATAATGTGTCATGCACTCAATATTAATCAAAAAATTTTTTTGGTAAGGTAGAAGAAGAGCCTATTTGACAAAACTCGAACTACGGCACTAAAAGAGGAAGTGAAGAGGCTACTAGAGAATAGATTCGGTAGGGAAGTATTTTATCCAAAGTGGCTAGCAAATATGGTGTTGGTTAGAAAGTCTAATGGAAAATGGAAGAACGTGCATTGGCCATACAACCTAAATAAGGCGTGTCCGAAGAATTGTTATCCAATTCCTATAATTGATCAGTTAGTTGATGCGCCTAATGGTCCTAAGTTGCTATCTTTCATGGATGCCTATTCAAGCTATAACCAAATTCCAATGTTAAGCTCGATAAGGAGCATACCAGCTTCATAACAGACTAGGAAATGTATTGCTACAAAGTGATGCCATTAAGATTGAATTAAGCAAGAGCAACATATCAGCGGCTTGTGGATAGAATGTTCAAAAACCAGATTGGTAGAAACATGGAGGTTACATGGATGATATGTTGGTAAAATTAAAGAAGGAAGTTAATTATCTGGAGGATTTAGGAGAAACATTTAGCTTAATCAGAAAGTACAAAATGAAATTGAACACCTAAAACTGCTCTTTTGGAATTCAGTCTAGTAAGTTTTTAGGATACATTGTAAGCACAAGAGGAATTAAAGCTAATCATGATCAAATAAAAGCTATTAGAAATATGGTAGAACTAAAGATTTATAAGGAGGTACTGGGACAAAACGGATGAGTTATAGCCCTTAATCGGTTTATATCCAAGGCAATAGATAAATCAAATCAAAGTAGAAGAAGAGTACCAGTGGTCCTTCCCGGTGTGGACCAACGGGCCATCTGGTGGTCTTTTATATTTTCCATTACTCTTCTCAATATCAGGTCTCCCTTTTTGAATGCTCTTTCTTTCACCTTAGAATTATAGTATTAGGAGATTCTTCATTGATATCCTAATGTTTGTATAGCAGTTGGATCTCTCAATTCGTTGAGTAGGTCGAGCAATTCTTTCTTTATCTCTTGATTTAGTTCATAAGCATAAGCGATTCTCAGGCATGATGGGACTTCGATTTTGATTTGTAGCATTGCCTCAAATCTATATTTCAAGGAGTATGGGGCATGCCCAGTGGTTGTTCTTGTAGAAGTTTGGTAGGACAATAGGACGAAGGGGAGTTCTTCTCCCAGTTTCACTTGGCTTTACCTAATCAATTCTTTTAGATGTTTTAAATGGTTTTATTTGCTGCTTCTACCACTTCATTGGTTTTGGATGTGCTATTGATGAACGACTCTTTATTATTCTGTTCTTTTCACAGAAATGAGTAAATTCTTCGCTTTTGAACTGAGTTTCATTATGGGAGATAATTTTATTTAGAAGCCTAAATCTGGTGACTATTTTTTATGACGAACTTCATCACCTTCCCAGTAGTCATATTTGGTAATGGTTCGGCCTCTACCCACTTAGTAAAGTAATCGATGGCTACTATCGCAAACTTTGCTCCCTCTTTTGAGACAGAAAAAGGTCTAACTAAATCAATTTCCCGTACATCGAAGGGACTAGGACTAATGACAGTAGTGTAACTTATTGAAGGAAGTTGTGGTATTTTGAAAATCTTTGGCATTTGTTGCACCTTTTCATTTATTCATGGCTTCTTCTGTCATTCGTGCCTAATAGTATCCTTACCTTATGACTTTCTTTGCCAGCTTTATCCCATTAGAATGATCTCCAAAAAAACCCTCGTGGGCTTCTCTTAACAATTTCACTCCTATTTCTGGTGCAATGCACCACAAATAAGGCATTGAGTATCCCTTCCTATACAATATTCCATTATCTATGGTATATGAATGAGCTTAGTATCTTAATTTTAGGCAACTTTTTTCTCTTTTGGTAACAACCCCTTTTCGAGATTTTCAACCATGGGTATCATCCAATTATCCGTGTGTCGATTTTCTTGGCCACTTACCCTTTCTTAGGTTTCATCATTATTGCCATTTCCTTAAAAGCTTTCGTCGCTTCTTGGTGGTTGCCAAACTTGAGATCTAGTCAAAACCAAAACTCTATTTCTTAACTCTACTTTTCCTTCCTCGATGCTAAGCTTTTGCTGGAATCTAAATAAAATGAATTTTACTTTAGGTATTCCTAGTAAACTGGCCAATTTTTCCAAAGAGTTTGCTTATGCATTATTTTCTCTTAGTATTTGATGTTTGGAGAAATCATCGAATTGTATCATGATCTCGTGGATCCTTTTGACATATCGGCCCAGGTGGGTATCTTTGCTTTGGAATGTCTTATTTAGCCGATTCACCATTAACTGTGAGTCATTGAATATCTTAATCCTTGGAATTTTGATTTGTTGTGCTAGAGTCAACCCTGCAATCATGGATTCATATTCGACCACCATGTTGATTGTCGCAAAACCCAGCTTCATGGCATAATGTAAAGTGTGTCTATCGTGGGTAATCACAACGAAACCTGCTCTAGCATCTTGGTCGTTTGATGCCCATCTAGGAACCTATCAAATAAGTAGACCGATAGAAATATAATACTAAGAACATGGAATAGCGAGCATTTGAGGCCGTACTTTACAACATTAGATGAATAAAGTGGATTACCAAAGAAACTGTGCCTAAATAATAGCCCCCATATTAGGATGCATTATGTTTAACTTAGCTTCCAACATGACGAGGTTGGTAAGATCTGTGCAAAAGCACCCCTCATGCTCGGAAGAGGAAAAAAATCCTTTGGCCCCGTCACAAGGCTAGGACAAAACAATCGTCCATAAAGTGGTGGTCAATTAAGCTTTTGATCCTACCGCCGGACCTGGTCAAATCACCCATCCAAAGGAGGTGGAAGAAAATGCCTTTGGTCTTTCTGCAAGGCATGACCAAAGCAACCATCCAAAGAGTGATGGTCAATTAAGCCTTTGATCCCACCACCAAGCCTGATCAAAGTATCCATCCAAGGGAGATGGATGAAAAATCCTTTGGTCCCATTGTAAGATTTAGCCAAAGCAACCATCCAAAGAGTGGTGGTAAATTAAGCCTTTGATCCCGCCGTCCGGCCTGGTCAAAGCACCTATCCAAGGGAGATGGAAGAAAAAGCCTTTGGTCCTACCATAAGGCTTGGCCAAAGCAACCATCTAAAGAGTGGTGGTCAATTAAGCCTTTGATCCCACTGTCGATCCTGGTCAAAACACTGATTCAAGGGAGATGGATGAAAAAGCCTTTGGTCCTACTGCAAGGCTTGACCAAAGAAACCATTCAAAGAGTGGTGGTCAATTAAGCCTTTGATCCCGTCACTCAGCCTGGTCAAAGCGCCCAACCAAGGGAGATGGATGTAAAAGCCTTCGGTTCCACTGCAAGGCTTGGACAAAGTAACCATCCAAAGAGTAATGGTCAATTAAGCTTTTGATCCCACCGCCAGACCTAATCAAAGCACCTATCCAAAAGGAAGAGGAAGAAAAGGTCTTTTGTCCTGTTGCAAGGCTCGGCCAAAGCAACCATCCAAAGAGTGATGGTCAATTAAGCCTTTGATCCAGCCACTAGGCATGATCAAAGCATCCATCCAAGGTAGATGAACAAAAAAATCCTTTGCTCTCACTGTAAGGTTTAGCCAAAGTAACCATCCAAAGAGTGGTGGTAAGTTAAGTCTTTGATCCCACCGCCTAGTCTATTCAAAGCACCCATCCAGGAGAGATGGATGAAAAAGCCTTTGGTCTCACCCTAAGGCTTGGCTAAAGCAACCATCCAAAGAGTGGTGGTCAATTAAGCCTTTGATCTTGCCGCCGGTCTTGGTCAAAACACCCATCCAAAAGAGATGGATGAAAAATCCTTTGGTCCTACTGCAAGGCTTGGACGAAGCAACCATTCGAAGAGTGGTGGTCAATTAAGCCTTTGATCCCGGCACCGGGCCGGGTCAAAGCACTCATCCAAGAAAGATGGATGAAAAAGCATATGATCATGCTACAAGGCTTGGCCAAAGTAACCGTCCAAAGAGCGATAGTCAATTAAGCCTTTTTATCCCGCCGTAGGGCCTGGTCAAAGCATCCATCTAAGGAAAATGGATAGAAGACGCCTTTCATCTTGCTGTCGGTCCTGGTTAAAAGCTCCTATTAAGAAAGGGTTATGGATGGAAATGTTTCCAAAAATCAACCATAAGATGTGTATCGAATAAAGCCGCTGAAGGTGCCTTCAATAAAACAAACTACCCAGAAATTAATAAAGTCATAGCAAGCTTCAATAAGAATTATAACTCCTAAAGCGCATTTATCAAAGTAGAAGAAGAGTACTTAAGCTAAAGCATAAGTGAACTACTCATAAAAGGGGGGTAAATGTTATACCCTAAGATTTTTCAAAGAAAAAGAAGGAAAAGATTAGTGAAGGCATAAGTGAACTTATCAAAGTAGAAGAAGAGTACTTAAGCTAAAGCATAAGTAAACTTCTCATAAAAGGGGGGTAAATGTTATACCCTAAGATTTTTCAAAGAAAAAGAAGGAAAAGATTAGTGAAGTCATTGTCAAAAGATGGAGCATTCAGGTTATCATGTGGTTATTCCTAAAAGTCATCGTAAGTTGATATGACAAAGCCATCGTGTGGTGACTTTGATGGTCATCATGGGTTAATACGAAGAAGCCATCATGTAATGACTCTTGTTTCCATCATGGGTTTATGTATCATGGATGACTTCCTAAAATAATTGAAAGATGAGGAAACTATGACCTCGTTTGGTTTACCGTTTTTTGTTTTTTGTTTTCATCTAAATAAAAATGCTCACTTCTTATGTATTATTGGAAAATAGACAATTTTGAAAAATGAAATTAACATAGAAAATAGAAAATAAGTTTATTTGATTTTTTGTGTTTTGAGATATAACAAAAGAACGGAAAACAATTCATCTCCTCCATTGTCCGTCCATTGTCCTAATGGCTAAGAATTGTAAAAAAAATTCTCACATTTTCTTGAATTTTATACTGTATGTTGAAAACACAAAACTCAAAACGAAACCAAACGGTCCCTACGCTATCGAGTGTTGAATCAATGGATCTATCATATGGTAACTCAATGGAACTATCCTGTGTTGATTCAAAAGGTTATTGTGTGCTGATTTAATGAAGCTGCCAAAAGAATAAAACAACCATGTCATCATCAAATGATCCATCAAGAGATGATTCCTATAGTCATCTAGAGGTAATTTCTAAGGCTATTGTGGAATGAGGAGCTAATGCCGTCATTATATAACTCATTAAAGCAACTATCAAGAGATAATATATAAAAGTCTTCATGTAATGATTCATGTGATTATGTGGGGTGATGTATAGGAGCTATTGTGAAATGACTTCAAAAGTTAATTAAAAGGTGGTGGTAGTGGAATCCTTCATGTGTTGATTCTAAGAGCCATCGAGTGGTGACAACAAAAGCTTTCATGGACTGATTCCTAGGATCCATCGCATGGTAGCAACAAAAGCTTTCATGGGTTAATTTACAAGAGCCATCAAGTGGTGACAACAAAAGCTTTCATAGGTTGATTCCTAAGAGCCATCGCGTGGTAGCAATGAAAGCATTTGTTGGTTTGTTTAGAAGGGCCATTTTGTGGTGACTTTAAATACAAAATATAGAAGCCATCATAATATAACCCTTGAATCTATCATGGAATGAAGCATTAATGCCATCGGATATAGTCCATAAAGGCCATCGTGAAATGAAGTGTTGAAGTCAGTGAGGAAATTCTTGAAGTTATCGTGGGGTAGGAAAATTTATTCCATCGTGCAATGATTCTTAAAGTCGTCATGAAGTGGTGAAATAAAGCCATCACATGGAAGTAAATCAAGCTGTGGAAGGGTGACAAAGAAAAGCCGTAGTGAGATGGTAAATCAAGTCATCAAAGGAAGATATAATAGAGCCATTATGTGATGATATGGAGCCATTGTGTGATGATAAATTATGCTATAAGACTACGAAAGATGAGCCACATGTCACTTCGAAAATGTGCCATGCCAGCAAACCATGACCGTCTATTTTAGACAATGCGCCACATGTCAAGAATTCAATAGTTTGATTTCTCTATAAATAAGCATGCACCCCCATCTAAAAAGGGGGAAAATGTCAAAATCGTCTTCTCCTCCATTTTCATTTTCTTAATTCCACATTGTAAAGCAAGCTCTGAATTAGGGATTCTTGGTTGCTAGGGAAAATTGAATTGAAAACTTTGTAATTGAGGACTTGTACTTAGAATAATTTGTATAATTGACTATTTTAGACTCTTGAGTTATGCATGTAACTATTCACTTTTCTTTGAATGATATGACTCTTGATTTTGAACAGGCATATATGACTACAAATTGTATAATGACTACTCTTTCTCAATTTGACTTGACTCAATAGCTTAAACACATAAATTCTAACTTTTACCCTAACAAAAAGATTTATATCGATTTTAACTTCATTATGAACATTAATTTTATGCATATTGAAAGAGAGGTTTGATTTGTATAATTTTTATGGAAAAATGTGAATATGTTTTTTCTTTGAAACAGGGACCTAAACCAAAATTACCATAATATATTTATAACGAGAGTTGCTATACGAGAATCAGATAACAAGTTTCATAGCTATAAGGGAGTTACTATTATACGTAAGAAGTCCGATTTTTGATCTCCCTCTTAACTAAAAAAGTATATAAGAGGTTCACTTTAGCATATCAGGTATTCAATTACAAAAATTATTCAAATAGTTAAAGTAGATATGCCATATTTCAATTTGATAGGAGGTAAAATACAATGTGCACACTTAGACCATTGGATTTACTGATCTAGTTGCTAATATTAATGGGTGAACATCTTTTCTATTTTGTTAGTAAAGACAAGGATCCAAATCCAAAGTCCCATAGCAATTCCTTGCACACATTGTCGTGAAATTCATATATTCAATTTTTTTATGAAATTCTATTTCACTCCACCACATTATGTTAATTAGAAAAGGATGGAAAGAAGTAAAAGGAAATGAAAAAGGTAAGAAAGAATCTTACATTATCTTCATTTCTTGATTATGTTGCTTTTGTATTGAAGAAGAAATGTGAGCAGTTCACATGGGTAGTATAGCTGGTCCTGCATGCGATATCCATTTACGAGATTGAGGATTCGATCCACATTGACTTTACTACTAATGTAAACATACCAAGTATGTAGGGCTGTCAACGAGTACCCAAAAATTCGAAAATCGTTCAAATATCCATATACGAAATATGAAAAATTATCTAATATCTGAAAAACAAATACGATGCGAATATGGCCACATTCATATTCGATAATTATCCGTATGGTTTTGGACAAAACTATAGTTTTTTTTGTGTATTTTAGTAAATAAAATGATTATCATTCATTATTTTATCTAGGTAAAAGTTTTTAATATGTATGTAAAAATCAGTATTTGCTGTTCAAAATTATTTTTCTTAGCATATTTATTATCTTTTATATTTTTAGTACCAAAATAGATTTATAGCAAGTTAAAATTTTAAATTTATTTGTTTAGATTTATTAGTTGTGAATTGGTCGAAGAATATCGGATAAATATCTGATATCCATCCACATCCGCAGATATTGATATCGGATATCCATAAATGATTTCGAATGCGGATGTGGATGTGGCACTATCTGAATCTGTATCCGGCTATTGACATGCTACAAGAATGTTATAATGACCCGCCCTTTCGACCCTTAAAAGTCAATACTAATACATCCACGGGATTTTCGTGTCGAACATCCAAGTGTTGGAAAGACAGATTGTTGAGGGAAAAGAAAGAGAAAACAGAACAGAATCTCACATCATGATGAGTAATATGTAATATACAACATATCTTTACAAAAGAAAATTTGTAATATACATATTTAATCAGAGTCAACTAAAAAAATCATTAGCCTGGATAGTTATAATAACCTTTCCTCACAAATACTGATATATATAAACAACCAATGCGGTGGAAATAGAACATACGTGAATACATCTTGGAGGCATCCAGCTCATCCTCTAATGCTCCAAGCATCCTTATCTAGATCTGAAAATATGCTCGGTCTGAACCGAGCATTATAAGAAAATAATGTCTGAATCTGTCTAGTAAACCAGCATGAGAAACACAGATCAATATGGATTTTAATGTTGTAAAACCTTCCAAAATAAAGGTATCTCATAAGACCACATAGCACATAAACACGGACGGGTTTTTATCTTACGATAACCAAATCATTTATACGAAATCTTGTGATATTATAATAATGTCTAATGTTTAAAATAAATATCGAATCATAGCTGAAATTGTTACATTAATTTATTTCCAACATAATAGGTATAAAACTAAGTCCAAAGGGAACTTATTGGAGAATGGATTTCCATATAATGATAATGCTATTGGGGTACCGCCTGCTACAGTACACCTCTAGAAAATGTACCAAAGTTAAAAACCTTTTAACCCCTAGGAAGTAGGACTAGCCTACACCTTATTGGATAGTGTCGAGTATGTAACCACCCCAATTTCTTTGCAACCTTTTCTCGAGAGCTCTCATGCACAACCAAATCCATATATATATATATATATAGAAGGGTGATGACATATCCTAATGGTAGCGAACCGCATAGCCCTGAAGCATATCCCTTGTTTTAGTCATTTACGGTTGTTGAGGCTAAAGGCTACGTTTCACCTTTTTAGCAAATCCCACTTGGAATGCTAACACTGCCCTTCATGCAATAATGCAAATATACAATGCTAACATGCATCCATACAAGTTGTTCAGGATATGAACAAACCAAAGGCACTACTTTTACTACATCCATTTTGAAATTACCAAGATTAGTAGCAAGCAGCCTTTGCACTTCAAAGAACTCCGTTTTTAATTCCATCATCTGCAGGATGTCTTCAATTCAAACACATATGCCAGTTCGAAGTGGTTTTCAGATAACATATCTGATCCCGGCCTCTTCGAACCGACAATGATTGTTTCAAAAACTGGCCAAGATTTGATAGTCGGTTATTTAACTATCAAATAAAAAACAATTCAACTAGAGATTTAACTAAACACAGTCAAGCACTAAGCAACCACTAAGCCTCTTTAATTAATCTTTTCATTAATTAAAACCACTTTGTAAATATTTGTATTAAATATTTTTACAAAGATATTTCACAAAACCTTCTCTACATTTTTCAATATTTGAAAAATATTGATATGTGTATCTCAACTTTATAAGTGTACTCACAAAACATTTCACTTTCAAAACTTACGAAACTTTCCCATATACTTATATCAACAGTATGAGTATATTCTCAAAATACTACACTTCCAACATTTAGGAAATATACCTATATACTTATCTTAACGGTATAAGTATATTCACAAACCTTTAGAAAGATTTCACTTCCAAAAACATAGTTATTTGGTTAAAACAAATGTAACTTAAACATTTAACCCAAAACACTTTTGGTGAAAGAAAACGGGCCGTATAGAAACCAGACCAAATATACATACCACTACTTTCCGTTTTCAAATAGTATTATCCCTCGATTAACAATGGAATCAAACAAGCTAGAAAACTATCCTTGCCTTGATCCACATTCTAAATTCTCAAGATGGAGACAAGTTTCCATACCTCAGATGGTGTTAAGTATGAAAAATACATTTTTCTTATCATCATAGTTTTAAAAATGATCATCTATGAAATTGGATCTCAGTCTTTTTATAAATCCCTTCTTTATAAATGCATTTACAAAACTCCTTTATAAATATCTAAAACATAATTACAAACCTCCTTTTATAAATTTCTAAACTTATTTAATAAACTCCTTTATAAACATCCTTTATATAGTTTGTGGAACTCTTTTATAAAACTTCTTTTACAAAATATCATTTATAAAACTCATTTTTTAAATCCCCAAATTTATTTGCAACTCCTTTTATAAAACTACAAATTTATTTATAAAACTCCTTTTATAAATTTCTAAATATAATTACAAAACTCCTTTTTGTAAAACAAAAATTCCAAATATAAAACCAAACTCTAAATATAATTATAATACTTATATCCTTTCAATGACATGATCATTCCATATATTGCAATAAATTCACAACTATGATTTATTACTTCAATTTATCAAAATGATAATATTCCCTTTTTATAAAATACCATTTATAAATCTATTCCTTTATTTATACAATATCGCTTATAAATCTCTCTTTAACTTATAAAATATCATTTGAAAATCTGTTCTTTTATTACAACATTTTATATAAAATGTTTCATAAGTATTTATTTTAAAATATTTCTATCTTTTTTTAAAAAAAAACCTTTAAAATAATAGATAATTACCCTTAGTTTCCTTTAAATTAAACATTTATTATTATAGTAACTTTTCTATAAAGATAAATACTTTTCAAAATAATTTTAAAACATTTACGTATATACATATATTAGAGAAGAATAATAAAAGAAATTGAAATAAAAATAGAGAAGTTCCCAAAACTCATTTTCAAATAAAATATCTCAGAAAATCCAAAAAGGTCAGATTTGAAATCATAATTCCAAATCGAAACTATTCCAAAAAACAGCAATTAATAGTATTTTTCACAATATTATATCAAGGCTAATAGTTACTATAGCACTTAACCAATTGTATTACTACCCTTTTCACTAAAAAGGTTCAACTTCTAACATATGTTAGTGTCACATCCAAAATGGCAAAACTATCAAATTTCAGCATTTAACAATCTATATAATAGGTATATAACTGAAATGAAATCAATAAGTATACTACTGGAAATTTAAAATCACAATGTCGAGAAAATCTGGATTTCTCTGTAAAATTCCTTGAATTTAAGTTTAAACAAAATTCGCTTTTCAAAAGCGAATACTTAACCAAATCAACCAACCATTTCATCCAAACACAAACAGTAAATTTTATCTACTATATGTCATACTATTTATCCAAAAAGACTAGTTTAACTCATCAAAATTCCAATGGACGCCTAAGCATTCGTTTGAACTAGAATCAAACAACATTTGATTTTAGTCCAAAATTTCACTTCCTCCGAATTCAACGAAACCAACTCCATCACAAAACTATCGCTACTACAAACGCAACACAAAAAGTCTTGCCTCGATTGGACCTCGTTTAAGAGAGTTATACAATTTATAAGATTTTGATTTAAATAATATAATTTAAATACTTAATTACTTTAATAGTTATAAATTACGCTAATTAAAATTTAAACCTTTCTTCACAAAAACCAAATCCTGCTTCATAAAAAAGAGGTCGTCACGAACGTCTCCCCAACGCTGTTGCCTCAGGCTAGTTCTGGCCGCCGCCTGCCTACCGCACCTTCCCAACCAAGGCGAGCCCATCGCCACCCACTTCACCTCCCCTCGATGCCGAAATCTCAAAGTCAAACCCCAAAACCGCCCTTCGTTCATCTCTTGATTGTCACCGCCACCGTCAACGAGGGACCCCTAAACGCCACCAGAACCAAGCTCTTGTCTACCCCCAACAACTTTGCTTCATGGCCCTTGCCCATAGATCACCGCCACCGCCAAAAGCCAAAGGTCAAACCCAAAAAAAACTACCGTCAGCAAACCAGATTTCCCACCTCCTCGTGCCACCACCGCCCCATCCAACTGGACATTCTCTACATTTCCCCAAGCCGAATGCTTTCCTAGTTGAGGCCATCACCTAATTCGGCCTCTAGTGGCCGTGGACGATCTTGGCCGTTGGAAGAGGGCTAGATCTAGGGCATGGATGGTTGTTTATTTTTTTGAATTTTTAAGAGGCCTTGTTATCGTTAGTTGGGAAGTGATGAATGAAAAGGAAAATGGAAGGAGCAATGAAAAGGAAAAAATAAAATAAAGGCAAAGTGTTGTATAAGTAAAAGTGTTGAATGTTTGCTTAAATATAGAAACCACATTCTCTTTACTTTCATCAGAAGTAAATCCAAAAATTCAAGAAACACTTCAACTCAAAATGACTAATCAACATTGATGTAGTGTCTAATTTTTGAATATGATTTGATCTTAAAAAGTTATGAAAAGAAATATCTATAGTACCCCGTTACACAATATTACGTTCATGTACGGACCACGAATGATGGAAATAAAAATACGATCGCATACAAAAATGTGATATGATTACCAAACAAAAATAATATACACGGGTTATCGTATTTTATAAAATCGCAGAAATTCCATCGTTTGTTGAATTATCAAACTATAATTTAAATATTTCCCAAATTAAAAATTATCAAAAAATCAAATAAATTAAAATAAAAATACATCCTTAAAATTCAAGTCATTATATATTGATAATTTATTTTCTTATTATTTGTTTAAATTTGAATCAAATTGAATATTTAAATAAATTATATATTCCTATCTGAAACGTTAAATTTTTTGGATCATTACATAAGTACTGGGGGCACAATGCATATTTTTCTCACAATTCACAATGGGTTGAAAAAAATGAATGTGATGAATCATATTCTTTTTTACTCATGCCACGCACTAATATAATACACACAATTTGGTTGTGTAGTATTCAACATTATGTTTACTTCATTCATCTTTCCATTATTGTTAATTAAACGCAATCATGCTTGATTTCTATTTGAGTCTATATGTTTATGCGCACCATGCTTTTTTTTACTTCACAATTCTATTCCAATATTTTGGGTTGTACTAGACCATAGGATCCATTTATATGTTATTACTTTAGTTGAAGTTCAATTTATCAGTCAAGTGGTAAGATGTCTGGATGTGGTTATAGAGGTTTTGGGTTCGATCCTCCGCGGCACCAAATGAGTGCTTTGTTTAAATTAAGTTGCACTCTTATTATAAACAAGGTTTACTTTGTCAACTCATATATCAGGCTAACTAATAATTCTTGATTAAGCATTAGCCAATGTCTTTTGTCCATAATTTATATGTTAGTATGTGTCCGATGATGTTTTTTGTGACGACCTACCTTTTTAACCCTTAGAAATTGACACTAGTACATCCACGGTATTCATGTGCCAAGTATCCAAATGCCGAAAAGGCGGATAGTTATGGGAAAAAGAAAATAAAGGTAGAACATAGTCTCACACGAATGGAATAATTTATAATATCAATAATCTTTACAGTGGACAATTTGAAACACTTATATGAGAGTCTTACCTAAGCTCAGCTTGGACAGTTATTGTAACAACCCGGAATTTTTATCGTCTTGAGTTTTGAATATTAATTTTTAATATTCAATAGTATGATCTTTTAATCAAAATAAAACCCTTGTTAAATGATAATTGGTAATAACAAATAGTCTTAAACCAAGATAATATTTTGAATTTCCAGATTTTATTTATGAAATTGAAAAATTGATTTAATTTGAATTTCTTATATATATAATCATGACAACAGAATGTATATGTAAATTAAAAACAAATTCAAATAAATATAGATGCAAAGGAAAGAATATATTATAAATGGAAATGAATATGGCTTATAAACAATATATTGTTGTATAAATAGAAAGAATTTGAAATTTTGATTTTTCTTATGTATGTACATATTAGTTTAAGAGAGAAGAATGTAAAATATATATGTAATATTTTTAAACAAATATAAATGGTATATTAAAAATAACATATATAGTGAAAAATGAAAAGAAGAAATATATGTGAAATTATTATACGATGAATATGAGAAAATTTATAAAATCATTTTTAATCATTTTAAAAGGGACTCTTTTACAAAATAATGTTTTGACAAAAATGTTATTTTATACACTTATAATGAAATAGCAAAAATATTCATTTGCTTTGAATTATACATTTTTAAATATAAAAAGAAATGTAGAACAAAATGTGTTTCTTTGAATTTCACAAAATGTTTATTTTTTATCATAGATTACATTAAAAATAGTTCGAAGCTTGCTCGTCATATTTATCGTGTAAAATTGCAAGTTTACATTAAATGACCCAGTTTTTGTCAAATTTCAACGTATCTGAAACATTGAATCAAGTTGGCAATTGGGATTGTATGATCAAACCTTGAATTTTAGTGAAGAAATTATGATTTTTAGGATATTAGATTGAGAGAAATTGGGAGTTGATTGTTTTTCACAAAAAAATTAATTTTCGGCGTTTGGGTCGTCGAGGGGGTGTGCGGCTTGGTCGAGGAGGAGCATGATGACGAGGGGAAGGTGTTCACCATGGCGGAATTGTGAATTGTGAATTAGGCATTGATTTGAGTGGGCGAGGTGATTTTAGGGTTAGGATGAGTGTTTGGGTTGGGTTCGGGTTTGAGGCGATGGTGGTAGCACGAGGCAAGGAGAAGCGTGCGATAGGGGGGAAAAGGAGGAAGGGACGTCAGCGAAGTCATGGGCCAAACCTGGTGGGTGATGGTGGCTGGTGGTGGCAAGGCAAGGCGATTGGTAGTCACGGCTGTGTTTCCCATTCTCGGTTGAGGATCAAAATTTCGAATTGGGTTCGTGCTGTCGATTTCAGGTGGTTGGGTGAGTTGAGGAGGTCGATGGCGATGCATGCAGGTGGTCAGCGGTGCATATTTGGGCTGGAGGTAGGTGTGTACATGCACACGATCGTGCATGTCTTCTTGTATTTGATTTGAATAAGAGAGGAGAGAAAAGAGACTGGAAGAATTTAGGGAAGGAAGGGGAAACGGGTTTGTGTGGGTGGGTTGGGCTTCGGCCCAAAACAAATGAAGAAAAAAAAGTGTAAATAAATGTTTTATTTTAAAAAGGAGTTTTCTTTTGAAAATTTATAATTTAATTTCTCGAAAACCGTAAACCCGATTGACGTGAAACTTGTTGCATTGGGTTCGTATCGACGAACTCTACATCGTCGTATAATCTATTATCAAGTTTGAATAAGTGAAAATTTTAAGCAATTTAAAATAGACAGATTTTAATTATCGATTTAAAACATATATCGTTGTTCAGATTTATATGACCTATCTATTGAAGTTATTTTCCCAGATAAAAATAACGATGAGTTAATTTAAGTTAATTATGATGTTTCGACATCTGTTTAGCGGAATAAAACACCGTTCCGCTAATTGTATTTAATTGGACCCCTATTGGCAGAACAAATCACTGTTTTGCCATTATTACTAAATATCTGCATTTTTAGACATTGACTAGCAGAAATAAAAAAACCATGTTAACTGTCATATTTGTAGGGATATCTATTTATTATCTTGTTATTTATATTGGGAAATATGATGTTGAATTAATTATTAAAAATGGATTGACGTGAATATCTAAATCTGCTATTCTAGATTGTTATTGAATGAATGGTAACTTGATTAAGTACCATTGAAATTAATAAGCCTCTTTCCAAATTTGGAAGTAGATTTTGAATCGAAGTTATTTAAAGGATAATTATTATTTATTAATGATGTTTTAAAGATATTTAATAATTATTTAATAATGATGTAAGGTTAATTATTTTATGATTCTTTAAAAAGTTATTTAATTATTGTTCAAATTTATTTAATTATTTAAATGTTTAAATTTTTATTCTAATTAGTTATTTAAGGTTATTTTGTAGTAATCAGATTTAAAAGTTAATTTTTATTTAAGAGTTAATTAGTATTAAATATTATTATTTCAAAGATAATTTGTTCAAATATTAATAGTGTTTTAAAAATAATATATTATATAGTAAACTTTATAAAAGAGTATTTTCCTAAATTAAACTTGGAAAATTTATATAGAAACTTTATAAGTATTATTTTGAGATAATTATTAAATAAAGTTTTTGGAAAGTAATGGTATACTTTCATGGCAGAAATCGGAGGCAGGGATTGCCTGCAGTTAAGTTTGGATTTCTTTGGGATAGAGACGTAATCATTGAGCTGCGAATCCATGGTTGATACCACGTGGTGCTTTCCATATTTATTTTTAAAAAAATTCAAATATTTTTGAAGGGAATGGTTTGAGAATATACTTATTCCAGTGAGATAAGTAACCTTTTTGATAATGAGATTTAATTTATTGAAATTTAAATTAAATAAGGCTTAGTGATTTCAGTGGAAATGGAACCTTTGGTTGAATGATTTTTATTTGATAGTTAAATAACCGAGTATAAAATTTTGACTAAAACGTAACTTTTGAAATATATAGGAGAAATATGGGAATTATATGGTACAGTTACTGTTCGATGTGCTATACTGTACGTATAAACTCGTTTCGTTCTTCTAGGATGATTATAAGGAAATCCGTCCACTAACGGTTAGGAGATGATCTTCGATCTTGTTTTCGTCTGTTTATTTCCAAGAGAACCGGGGTTGAGTTTACCGGAAATATCGAAAAGTTGTTTCGAAGTGACCGGGATCGGATAAATTATCCAAAAACCACTTCGATCCAACGAATTCGTTTCGAAGTGAAGGCATGAGTATGGAATCAAAGATGGAGTATTGAAGTGCAAGGGCTAATCGCTACTAATCCCGAGGATGATTCCAAAATGGATGTAGTAGGAATAGTGCCTTCGGTTTCGTTCAGACCCAAAACAGACTTGTATGGATGAATGCTTTCAACACATTGTCATTGGTCGACAATGAGCTTTCTAAGTGAAAATCCCTTAAAAAGATAATCGTAGCCTCAAGCCTCATCAACCGGAATGACTGGAAATCAGGGGAGATGCAGCAAGGCTAAGTGGGTCGCACCCAATTAGGGTATGTTTATCAGCTTTCTAGATACCCTTGGATATTATAAATACGGTGCATGGGAAGGAGCTCGATAAAGGTAGGAACACCTGGGGTGATAGTATATTTGGTACTATCCCGGTTAGGAGTAAACCGGTCTTGTGTTGAAGGGGATCCCAGCGAGGTCCTCGGTACATTTTTCTAGAGGTATACTGTGATAGGTGGTACCCTAGTGCCTAGTCATTGTATGGAATCCATTCTCCAATAAGCGTCGTACGGTTTTGATTGTGCCCAACTATGTTGAAATGTGAGATGCAAGCATTTCAACTATTTCTATATTTTACTTTGACCTCTAGACACTATTATAATATCATCGGATTTTCTATAAAAAGTGTTTCGGTTACCGTAAGGGAAAAACCCATCGTGTTTATGTGTGGCGTGGTCTTACGAGATACCTTTGATTTTAAAAGAATTTTGAAAGTTATAATGAATAAAATTCCTTGTGATTTAAATTCTCACGCTGGTTTTACAAGACTGACCCGAGCATGGTTTTTTCTATATACTCGAGTCAGACCAAGCAAAATTCTAGGTTTAGATGGATACTTGGAGCTTAAGAAAAGGATTTGGAGGCCCGGAGATGTATTCACTTAGATGATTATTTTTCCGTTGCATTATAGTTGTGTTTATCAACAATTGTGAGGACAGGGTGTTATTACTATCCGTGCTAAATAGGTTAGTATACTCTGATTTATGTCTGTATATGTATAAGTTACAGTTTTGTTTTATGTAAGATATGTTCTATATTATAGATTATTCATTTCTGCTCTGAGATTCTGTGTTGTTGGTTTTCTTTCTATCTTCTTTCTACCTTCTTTTTCTTAACTATCCGCGTTCCCATGTAATTTGGGCTGGACAAGTGTGCAAAATCGTCGGTTCGAATTGTACGGAAAAGTGGGTCGTGACATTGTGGTATCGGAGCCTAGGTTGAGCGAATACTTAGGCTTTGGTGGGAGTTACCCATTAGAGATAGGGTTAGTAGTACCCTAGAATGAGTTTGAGTGTATATTTATACTAGAGTGCATATTTGTTAGTGATATAAAATGTTTTATATTGTGTTAATTGATCTGTTGAGTGGCATATGGATTTTGGTCAATACAAGTAGTTAACGTTATTGATAAGGATCTCTAAACACATGAGCAATGCCAACAGACACAATATTGTTTTAAGAAAGTAAATGAAATAATTTTACCCATGATATATTTCATATATAAAAGGCAATGATTTTCAAAATATATAGTATTTTGAGGTGTTGTTTGATAAGTGATGATAATATTTTATCATTATCATCTAGGATTTGATTAGCTATAACCGTCTAGTTTTGAGCATCCTCTATTGCTGGTCCTTCTGGCTTGAGTATTCCTTTAGAATCTGGTTCTTGTAGATATAAACCTTGAGAAAATTTTGATTTTTGAGTAAATTTTGTTTACTAAAGGGATTTAAAATATTTTAAGATAAATATTTTAGGAAGATTTTTCATAATAATTGATATATAAAAGAGATATTTGGAAATTAGAACTCCAGTGATTTCGGGAAAATTGTTTTAAACAAATTTTTGAGGGATAAATGATTTTGGTATTACTTAATGTAAAGTTTTTAAATCGCAGAAGGATATTTGAAGTATGTACCTATATGTACTCTTTAGCATATGTGAATTCCTAGAAACCTTAGGATCTCATTCTTAGGTTTTGTTAATTGATTATAGAGGACTCGTGGTGTCGTCTGAGGAGATCGGATGGAGATTAGGCAGTATTTCAGCAAAGAAGTGGCCAGAGAAATTTTGGAACCTATTGAGCAGCCATCGCTATATAAGGAGGAGTCCGGGATAGAAGTAGAGGAGGAATCCAAACCAGAAGAGGAGGAAAATTGCGTGGCAGAAGAAGAAGAGGAATTCGAGAAAGAAGAAGAGGAATATGAGATAGAAGAGGAGCCCGAATCGGAAAACGATGATGCTATTATCTTGGAAATGGGCGAGACTGTTAGCGAGTCACTTGCAGACTGGGATAACCTTTTGAGGGATGACTTATGGCCTAGGGCAGAGATGCTGGTGCCTAGGGAACCAAGCCCAGAGATTGTATGGATTTCGGATAGGGATGTTGAAACGAGGGAAATGGAAGGACCAGAAGTGGAAGGATCCGATGGAGAGAGTCCACTATGAGTGTTAGCTTGGGTTGGGTAGTTCTCATAGTAATGTGTACCCTATTAGTATAGATTGGTAGTCCATAGATGTCATGGATGTGTGTTTGCATTGTATATTAATGAACTATCTTAGCAGATGCTTTGGTATGGGTATATATGTATAATTGGCTAGTGGTTATAGATATCTCCTAGATATGTGTATATGTATATGGTGGCTATAGTTGTAAAAGTATCTTAGTTGATACTCCGTATGACTGATATTTTGGGATATAAATATATATGATGAACTTGTGTGATATGGTTGTTTATTAATTCGTTAATAAAAAAATCGGTTAGTTATGTTTACTAGCCTGGTTACGATAATTTCGAGGACGAAATTCTTTTAAGGTGGGAGGAATGTAACGACTTGGAATTTTTATCATCTTGAGTTTTGAATATTAATTTTTGATATTCAATAATACGATCTTTTAATCAAAATAAAACCCTTGTTAAATGATAATTAGTAATAATAAATAGTCTTAAACCAAGATAATATTTTGAATTCTCAGATTTTATTTATAAATTGAAAATTTGATTTAATTTGAATTTCTTATATATATAATCGTGACAATAGAATGCATATGTAAATTAAAAACAAATTCAAATAAATATAGATGAAAAGGAAAGAATATATTATAAATGGAAATGAATATGGCTTATGAACAATAAATTGTTGTATAAACAGAAAGAGTTTGAAAATTTAATTTTTCTTATGTATATATATATTAGTTTAAGAGAGAAGAATGTAAAATATATATGTAATATTTTTAAATAAATATAAATGGTATATTAAAAATGATATATATATATATATAGTGAAAAATGAAAAGAAGAAATATATATATGAAATTATTATACGATGAATATAAGAAAATTTATAAAATCAATTTTAATCATTTTAAAACGGAATCTTTTACAAAATAGTGTTTTGACAAAAAATTTATTTTATACACTTAAAATGAAATAGCAAAAATCTTCATTTGCTTTGAATTATACATTTTTAAATATGAAAAGAAATGTAGAAAAAATGCGTTTCTTTGAATTTCACATCTCTAAAAATATAAGATAGATAATAATATAATTGGAATATGAAGATTTAAAACTATTTATAATTATTACTACCTCATTCTAAAAATATATATACGAAAGCATGTTTTAAATCAAAAGAAAGTTAACTAAGTAAATAGAAAAGTAAAATAACAAAAAGTAAAAAGGTAAGACAAGTAAAAATGGAAAAAATATAAATATTTAAACATAAGCATTGTCTGGTCTAAAAAGAGAAAGACTAAAAACATTTATTTAACTTCTTTTCAACCTCAAACCAAATATCAACTCATTACCTTTTCAATCCATCAAAACATTATACAGCAGATCAAATCCTCCTTAAGCAAAAAATATGGTACGTATACATCATCTCATTTTAAATGAGCATGTATTTATAGGCTTGTCTTCAGTTTGGTTAAGCCTGTAAACTAAAACTGTAAAGAAAAAAAAAAGCTCTGTAAACAAAAAAGAAAATAAAAGGAGAAGCACACTGTTAAAGAAAAGAAAGAAGAAGCATACTGTTCAAATCAAAAGCAAGGCAAGATTTCAAGATTTCAAGTTATAAACTGGATTCAATTTGAAGTTTTGAAGAAAATAAAACATGTTCAAGGTGAGAGTTTAATTAGAAAATACCTGGAAGTGTTTTAAATGCTACTCTGTTATGTTAACAGTGGAAAACTTTCATACATGCTCAACTTCAAAAATCATCTTCTTTCAATAGAATTCGAATTTGCTAACAGTGTAAACTAGGAAAACGTTTATTTTTTATCATAGATTACATTAAAAATAGTTCGAAGCTTGCTCGTCATACTTATTCTGGTGAGATAAGTATATACCTTTTTGATGATGAGATTTAATTTATTGAAATTTAAATTAAATAAGGCTTAGTGATTTCAGTGGAAATGGCATCTTTGGTTGAATGATTGTTATTTGATAGTTAAATAACCGATTATAAAATTTTGACTAAAACGTAACTTTTGAAATATATAGGAGAAATACGGGAATTATATGGTACAGTTACCGTTTGATGTGTTATACTGTACGTATAAACTCGTTTCGTTCTTCTAGGATGATTATAAGGAAATCCGTCCACTAACGGTTAGGAGATGATCTCCGATCTTGTTTTCATCTGTTTATTTCCTAAAGAACCGGGGTTGAGTTTACCGGAAATATCGAAAAGTTATTTCAAAGAGACCGGGATCAGATAAGTTATCTGAAAACCACTTCGATCCAACGAATTCATTTCGAAGTAAAGGCATGAGCATGGAATCAAAGATGGAGTATTGAAGTGCAAGGGCTAATCGCTACATTTCGTTACTATCCAGGTTAGGGGTAGACAAGTCTTGTGTTGTAGGGGATCCCTGCGAGGTCCTCGGTACATTTTTCTAGAGGTATACTGTGATAAGTGGTACCCTAGTGCCTAGTCATTGTATGGAATCCATTCTCCAATAAGCGTCGTACGGTTTTGATTGTGCCAAACTATGTTGAAATGTGATATGCAAGCATTTCAGCTATTTCTATATTTTACTTTGACCTCTAGACACTATTATAATATCATCGGATTTTCTGTAAAAAGTGTTTCGGTTATCGTAAGGGAAAAACCCGTCGTGTTTATGTGTGACGTGGTTTTACGAGATACCTTTGATTTTAAAAGGATTCTGAAAGTTATAATGAATAAAATTCCTTGTGATTTAAATTCTCACGCTGGTTTTACCAAACTAACCCGGGCTAGTTTTTCCTATATGTTCGGGTCAGACCAAGCATATTTCCAGGTTTAGATGGATACTTGGAGCTTAAGAAAAGGAGATGGAGGCCCAGAGACGTATTCACGTAGATGATTATTTTTCCGTTGCATTATAGTTGTGTTTATCAGCAATTGTGAGGACAGGGTGTTATAACTGTCTGTAATGAATATGTTAGTATACTCTGATTTATGTCTGTATATGTATAAGTTACAGTTTTGTTTTATGTAAAGATTTTTTATATATTATAGATTATTCGTTTCTGCTGTGAGATTCTGTGCTGTTGGTTTTCTTTCTATCTTCTTTCTACCTTCTTTTTCTTAACTATCCGCTTTCCCGTGCAATTTGGGCTGGACAAGTGTGCAAAAATTGTAGGTTTGAATTGTACGGAAGAGTGGGTTGTGACAGTTATAACTCTCTTTTACAATCGTTGAAAAACCAAAACAATAAAATTAATGCAGTGGGAATATAATCTACGTCCATACGTTGGAGAAGATCTCCAGCTCTCCTTTGGAAACTCCAAACGTCTTCAACTAAACCTGAAACTACTCGAATATGACCCGAGTATTGAAAATACCTTGATCAGGCTTGGTAAACTAGCATGAGAAACTTGAACCATAATCATATGACGGAGTCATAGATCGAATCAATGCTAAACAAAACCTTTTTGAAAAGAAAGGGTATCTCATAAGACCACGTCGCACATAAATACGAACGGGCTTTTACCTTCTGATAACCACAATACTTTATACTTAAACAATTTTATATTCTCATTAGTGACATTGGTTTGAAAACAATTTTCAAATAAATATATATACAAATTAGGTATCAATGCCTGTACGATGTCAAACGGTGTATATGATACTAAAGGGGTAGCTGAAATGTTTGCAAAGCAGTACAGCTATTTTAGGAATACAATCAAAATTCTAAAGATAGTATTGGAATTGGATTTCCAACATGATAGGGAACTGGTGGCCATTTTCTCCGATGCGGAATCCATGCATAATAATCCTATTCACCGATGACTATTCACTTATCTCAAGTAAGCCTCCGTACTACATTGCTATTCTACTATGGAACAGTGTATCTCGGTGGCTTTGCTCTGTCTCAATCGAGCCTCCAATGCCTATCTATTTAAACCGTTAAGGGTCCATATATTGGACTCCTCTATCCACAATAAAACCGATAGCCCGAAATATGTCGTGCACACCACAAAATTTCCCATATCATCTCCGGGATGTAAGGCGCGTGAGGCTACGCTCTATTTTCCACATGCCATGCTTTGCTTTCCATAAAGCAAATTCCACTTAGAATGCCACATTGCCATTTCTAACAACACACTATTGATTTCCACAAAATTACAACCCCCCAGTTCATACGCATTAGGGAAGGGTGATAAGTATAAGAGGGGTTACCTCCTACGCCACCAAACAGGTGTACATTTGTAAAAACCAATGTATGTGGTCTTATAGATGCAATGTCAGACGTTCATCCATACAAGTTGTCTAGGTGAAGGAAAAACCAATGGCACTCCTTTTACTCAATCCTATTGGGGAATCACCCCTAGGATCAGTAGCAAGTATTCCTTGCAAATCGAAGATTTTCAGAACGAAGGCACTACTGCCACCATATATATAATATGAGAATTACCCTAGAGGTTAGTGGCAAGCATCGCTACATTATGAAGATCTTTGTCTTCAAAAATCATCATCTTCAACATGTCTTCACTTTCGAATGCATTTGTTGGTTCAAAGTGGTTTTCGGATAGGAATCATCCAAATCCAATCCCTGTCTCTTTGAACCAATCAACGATAAAAATATGTCATGTATATAGGTGATTATCAAACAACATCCAATCAATTTATCTTTTTATCAAATCAAATATATTTCAATGATATATTTTTTAAATTATTCCTTTATCTTTTCAAGAGTATATGGAATCATTAAATCTCTTTTATCAAATCCTTCGGTAAATTAAAACCATTTTTTCATCTTTGGAAATACCAAATCATTTTTCTTTAATTATTTAAGAAAAATATTTCCATATTTTATTATTGGTATAATTCAAATCTTAATGAAGATATCACATTTCTAAAACATATCCTAAATGGGTAAAAACAATGTTATTTAAGACATCGTTTACTGTAAACCCAAATCAGTTAGTAGTGAGTAAACAGGGATCCATAGAAATTACACTAATTATACTTAATACTAATTTCCATATTAAACCCGTACTATTCATCGGCAAATCACCTTTTGAATTCAAACAGGTAGTACGAGTTTCCTCATCGGAATTTAACACAAAGTTTAACTAGAATGGTTTCCATACTTCCTGTTATCCGGCATTTGGACCCGGCTATATTCGAACTGATTGGACAATTTAGATTCAACAGTCATTAAGGCCAATAAGTTTAGAGCGATGATTGTGGGATCCAAAAGTCAAGTATAGATGGTGATATCAAGCCATGGTTGAATGAAATTGAGAGATATGAAATGCAAAATGTTCGAAGTATGGAATATAGTTCAACATAGAGGAGGGATTTGCTATAACCATTCTCCAACATAGGGATCGGCATGTTTTAGGAAGCAAGTGCAATTCAATAGAAAACAATTAATATCTCAAGGTCCATAAGTCCAATGCATATGAAATTTTATGAGCAAGAGTTAGGGACCCTTGGGAGCCGGCCCTCAAAAGGATGAAATATGAGGAATCGGCCCTCTTCCCTTAATAGGGACCGGCTGAAATCAAAAGATAACTCACATTGAAGCAAAGATCGAGTAATAACTCAAGTTCTACTATTCCAATTAGTATGAAGCTTGAATTCAAAGCATATTACAACATGGGAAACGTACCATAGGAATCACATCCCTAAATTCCTCCAAGATAGGGATCGGTACAGATCCCTATTCCTTGGGATTTGGGCCATCCGATCCCTCTTATAAGTCCATATGGTTTTGGAGATCCTTCTGTCAAGGAGATATTTCTCCATCTTCATCTATAAATACTAGCTTGGTTGTTCATTTTGGGACTTTTACATTGCTCGTTGCTTTATACTCTATTGTAACTAAGGATTTTCATCTGATCCCTATTATACTCAGTTTACAAAGTGATTAATAAAGCAATCTATTCAAAGTAGACGTATGCAAACGATGTCGAACCACGATAAATCATTGTGTTTGTGTTTTTTCTTTACTTTATTGCTATTTCATTACTATTTTCCTCAGTTTTCATTTTATATACATTATTTATTTCTCTTTAAAACTACTATTAGGCGTTTGTGCCAATTTTTGGTGCAAACATTTTGATGCTTTCATTGAGAAACTAGATTCTCAGCTCTGTTTGGATCCCTTTGTTGCTACCGGATTGCATAAATCCCCCAAAGAGATCCGAAATTATCTTCAAGAAGCTTGTTCATTCTATTCAGATTTGAAAAAGTCTAAGGAAAACTATCAATGATGGTTAGGAATACAAGATTTACATCTCAAAACACAGAAGGAAACAAGAACACTAGCATCCAGCAAGGAGGTTCGAGCAATCTACTAGTAGATGTGAATGCTATCAATCCAGTTGATGTTCAAAACCCGACCGATTCCATCATAAGAGCTGAGTTCCAGAATCTGATGAAAGAGCTAGTGGATAGCCGTCGACAGTTGAATCAGCAGATTCAAGCCAATGTAGATCTAATGAACCAACTCAATCAGCAACAGCACGGGAAAGCTAGGACGGACCCACCCCTTATTCTACTATGGAGAGTTCTAGTTCATCAGATGATCATCATAGACGCAAACATCGCAAATTGACGGATATCGCACAAAAACTTCTGGACATCAAAAAGGTAAGCGAACTTGGCTTGCCAAGATAGGTCGGTACTGATCCCTCTATAGGGATCGGTACCGATCCCTCCTCCAAATGAGGGAGCCTACCTTTCCATGTTAAAGCCTCAGCTGGAGCTGCTGTGATTGATTTGGATGTTGGAGTTCAGGTGGATGTAGACTAGTTACTTCCTCGGAATGATGATGAAGTGAATGTATGTGATATACATCGAGAGGATGTTGAGCTAAGAAGGCATGGAACGACACGTAGACATCGACCGGACCATTCACGTGAGGTGGAGCATGACCACCGCTTGGCTCCAACTATCCAAATGTCGGACTTGTCGTCTATGGTTAGACAGCTAGTGAGGGAGAGCTAAGGCTTGACCAATGATGATTGGGGCATTTTGAGAAGCTATACCACGTTCACCGACAATATCTTAAATGCGGAGAATCCAAGAAGGTTCAGCATGCCGTCAATGCCTGCCTATGAGGGAAAAAACGACCTCAAGCAGCACATCATGAGATATGATAGCCGATGGATTCCACAAGAGATGACGATGAAACCAAATGTAGATGTTTTCCTATTACTTTCTGGCATAGCAATGATGTGGTTTACGAGATTACCACCACGGTCAATCTCTAGATTTGATGATTTAGCAACGAAGTTTATGGAGCAGTTTTGTATGCATGCAACTCACCCCAAGATGTGATATCGCTATCTAGCATGATCCAGGCTCCGAGAGAATCATTGAAAGATTATTTGGAGAGATTTCATACAGCTGTTATAGAAGTCAGTAATCTGAATGACCATTCAATATTGATGGCGGTAATGAAAGGGATTGATCCAGAATCTGACTTTGGCGATTGGTTAGCTGGCAAACCACTCGCAACATTGGAATGTTTCTATGCCAAAGCAACTCAGTATTTGAGGAAAGAGGAAGCTAGATGCTCCAAGAAGAAGAATGTTATAGGATCAAGTGGAGATAGAGTGCAAAGTAACATTGTAGTGAAACATTCTGGTGATAGTTCTGGAAAGTTCAAGTGAATGTCCAGAATAAACCGAATCAGCTAAAGAAAGGCGGTGATAGGAACCGTGATCAAAAGAAGGATTCTAGAAGAGGAAAGCCTAGGATTTCGATGTATTATACCTACGCACCACTAAATACAACTCTAGAGAACGTCCGTTTTTCTACTTGTGATATCATGCAGTACAGGAAGCCACCTCCAAAGGAATCAATAAAGAAGCAGAAGAAAACAGGAAAATATTGCCGGTTCCATAAATGTTTGGTCATAAGACGAATGAGTGTAGGCATCTTCAAGATATTATCGAGAAACTGATTTGGAAAAGAAAGTTACAATAGTTTGTTAAAGCCCCATGGGATGGCAGGCATGGGACATCTGACCCTAACCAAGGACAAGTGCCGCACAGGGCCGAGTAGCCTACGCGGACTGCTGGAAGATTAGTGATCAATATAATAGTCGGAGGACCGCATCTAGCAGATAAGAGTTGGCATGAGATGGAGCGCTATGCTAGCGCGATCAAGCATATGAATTTTGAATATTGTTCAAGTACAGAAGATGGACCTCGGGCAAAACAGCAGTGTACAATGGCAGATGATATTGTGTTCAAAAACAAAGATACAGACAAGGTGGAAGCATCAACGATCGATCTAATGGTCATTTCGGTCATGATTGGCCCCGCCTTAGTGAGAAGGATTTTGGTTGATTATATTATTTTCAAAAAGACTTACGATCAGATGAGGATGGAAGCTAAGGACTTGAAATGGTCTACAGCCTGCATTCATGGCTTTAACGGTGCTGCAATCGAACCTATCGAATATGTAAAATTGTCCGTGGAGTTGGGAGAAAGTGACCATGGGAGAGTGCATATTTTTCCATTTGTTTTCTTAGATGTTGACTCTTATACAATGATTTTCTGGGCCGACTAACGTTTGCTGAATTCTGGGCAGCTCTTCCCCATGGTGTTTGACTTTGAAGTTCCCAACTAATAACGATGTTGGAGTTGTGCATGTTGATTAGGCGACCGGACGTGCATGCTATATGGCAGAGTTGAGAGAGGCGTGGAAGGAGAAAGGTAAGGGTGTGGGAAAATCTCTCCACATCCAAACCCCCGAAGATTGATAACTAGCACCTGGGCCTTGGCTCGGGCACCATAGTCAGTTCTATAAAGACATAGATTAGAGGGATGATGAGGAGGAGCCCAAAGAGACCAAGGCTACGCCGGTTGAGCTGACAATAGACGCTGGCTGAGCTGACAATAGACATTATGCCATTGCGAGCCACGCATTAGATGTTGACCCGAGGCATGTTCCAGTGAAATAGAATGTATGGATCCGAAGGGATCTGCTGCCCTTAAAGAGGAGTAGATAGGCTCAAATGCAATAGGTTTAATCGCGATGCCCTCTACCCTAAATAGGTATCTAATCATTTACTTGTGAGAAAGGAGATTGGAAAGTGGTGGACATGCGTTGACTATTCGGACATAAACAAGGCATGCCGAAAAGATAGTTTTCCACTTCCGAGGATTGACCAACTAGTAGACTCAACCGCCGGATGCAAATTCTATCTTTCATGGATGCATACTCTAGATATAACCAAATCCCGTTGCGCATTCCTGGTTAGGAGTACACCAGCTTCATTACCAATATTGGATTGCTATGTGGTAATGCCATTTGGACTAAAGAATGTTGGAGCAACATATCAGGGCCTAGTCAATGGAATGTTTAAAGATCAAACTGGAAAGACGATGAGGTATATGTGGATGATATGCTCATGAAGTCACGACGATCAAGCGATCGCATTAGAGACTTAGCAGAAATGTTTGATATCCTTTGATATTACAAAATGAAGATCAATCCTCTGAAGTGTTCTTTTGGCGTTGCATCAGGAAAGTTATTGGGTTTCATTGTCAATACCCACGGGATCGAAACTAATCCTGAGAAGATTCAAGCAATTTGCAACATCCAAGTGCCAAAGACCATCAAGCAAGTACAGAGCCTAAATGGGAAGGTTGTCGCACTAAGTCGATTTATTCCCAGAGCTACCGATAAATGCATATCTTTTTTTGACTTGATTAGAAGAGGGAAAAGGAACTTTGAATAGACGCAGGATTGTAAAGATGCATTACGAGATTTAGTGCACCATTTAGAGAGGCCTTCCATCTTGTCAAAACCGGTGGATCACGAAGACTTGTGTATCTACTTGGCCTTGTCGGTACACGCTATAAGTGCCGCACTGCTTCGCGAAGATGATCGGATCAAGAGATCGGTCTATTATGTTAGCAAACATTAACAAGAGCCGAAAGGAACTATCTAAAGATAGAGAAATCGGCGTATTGCTTGTTGATTGCTTCACGGAAGATCCACTCCTATTTTTAGGCTCATCCCATCAACGTTTACACCAATCAGCCATTACGATAGGTCCTACAGCAACTTGAGACATCTGGGAGGTTACTTAAGTAGAACATCGAACTTAGTCAATTTGACATCCCATATCTTCCTTAGAGAACCATCCAGGGACAAGCATTAGCGGACTTTGTAGCTGATTCGCTACACAAGATGATCTCCCAAAGAGCGGTGGAGCCCCTACCATTCGGTGGAAAATGTATACGGATGGAGCATCCAATGATCGTTGTTTTAGAGCTGGAATCATGCTAGTAACTCTAGAGGATCAATCAGTTTGTTATGCTTTAAAGCTTGACTTCCCTGCAACGAATAACGAAGCTGAGTATGAAGCTCTGATTGTTGGACTCAAACTTGCTAGGGAACTAGGGATAAAATCTCTTAAAATCATTTACAACTCACGGTTGGTAGTATAGCAAGTCAGGGGGATTACCAAGCTAAAGGACAATGACTCGCTCTGTACCTTATCCAAGTCCAAGAGCTATTAACTAGCTTTGAGTATTATGACATCACGCACATTCCTCGACATCAAAACAAAGAGGCCGACTCATTGACAAAGTTTGCCAGCACAGGGGATGCACAACAGATTGGCTTGGTTTCGGTCAAAGTACTAGATGCTCTGAGCATAAACCAGATGGAAATCAACTGGTTACTAGATACGAAGCATGAGAAGGAGTCGTGGATGACTCTGATTAAAGACTATTTGCTACAAGGAGTCCTTCCTGAATGGAGGAATGAAAGGCGACAAGTCTTCCGCAAAGCTTCGCGGTATATCATTCAGGAATGAGTCATGTACAGAAAGGGTTTCTCCATTCCCCTGCTCTGGTGTATAGCTCATGATGAAATAAAACGAGTCCTAAAGGAAGTTCATGAAGGGGAATGCAGCGATCACACCGGGGGCAGACCCTAGCAAAGAATATACTCCATTATGTGTATTATTGGCCGACTGTCAACCGAGATGTTGCCGATTACACTAGGCGATGCGAAAAGTGCCAGATGTATGCCAAAGTTCCGAGAGCTCCACCAATGGAAATCACACAAATGGTCGGTCCATGGCCGTTTTCCATATAAGGCATAGATATTATTTGTTCCTTACCGATCTCTAAAGGTGGTGCGAAGTATGCCATCGTGGCAGTTGATTACTTCACCAAATGGGCTGAAGAGGAACCTTCATCCATGATCACAATAAAGAAAGTAATCAACTTCATCGTTCGGAACATCATCTGTCATTTTGGCCTTCCACGAACCATAGTAACCGACAATGGAACCTAATTTGATAGTGCTGAATTCAAAGACTTCTGCTGTCGGCATTATATTGAGAAGAGATTTGATGCAGTTGCTCACCCTCAAGCAAATGGACAAGTTGAAGCAGTGAACAAAATCATAAAGTCCATTCTGAAGAAGCGTTTGGAAAGGCTATATGCAAGTGGGTGGATGAACTCCCAATGGCATTATGGGCTTACAGAACCACTCACAAGTCTGCGACTTGCCATACTCCAATTGCCCTTGCTTATAGCTCTGAAGTCGTCATTCATGTTGAACTTAAAGTTCCTTCTCATCGAGTAACCTACTACGATCCTAGAACGAATAGAGATCTCCTTTTAGAATCTCTAAACTTTATAGATGAGAAGCACGAAGAAGCTGATTTGAGGGCAGCTGCACATCGACACCGAGTCGCTCGATACTACAACGCTAAATTCTGACCTAGAACCTTTGAAATCGGCTATCTTATCTTGAAACAAGTCTTTCCTGCCCCATCGCACATGAATCCTACATGAGAAGGACCGTATGTCATTGAACAGAGGCTTGGAGAGGGAACTTTCAAGCTAGCGACTGTTGATGGCGTCATACTCCCAAGGGCATGGAATAGCGAGCATTTACGACGCTATTTCACTTAGTTTTTCCTTTTTTATTTAGTTGTATTCTGTATGACCCACATTTCGGAAGTTTTAAATCGACAATAATCCACACATGTCCAACTTAAACAATCCAGAATGTAGATAATCAACGGGGATAATTAAGAAAAATAAAGAAAGAAGAAGAAAACAAACACAGGATCTCACAGTAGAACGACAAAATATAATAATCAAATAACAGTTCATGAAGCTATCTATATTATACATTTGATTATAATCTATACAACATTTATCAGAGTTATATATATACATCAAGGATAAATAAACAATGCAGCAGAATATGTAATGACCCTAAAATAAAATAAAATGATATATATTTATATTAGAAAATTCTGAGATATATATATATATATATATATAAGTATATATATTGCATTTAAAACAGAAAAGAATTTGGCAATAAATAAAATTGCATGGGAGCTTCTGTTTGATAAAATGCAAGGAATTAAGGTAATTAAGAAAGGAATTGGAACTCAAAAATAAGTATAGCTTTATGTCCAAAGAATTATGTAAATATATACAAATGGGGTGTTTTCTGTTTTATATAAAGGTAGAATAAAAATTAAATTAATAAAAAGGTTTATAAGTCTTATAGTTGTGCAAAAAAATAATTAGCATAATATATGTGATTTTTAATTTTAAATATACAAAGGAGATTTTCAAATTCTCTAAACTTAGAAAAAAAAAAGAACAAGGATCACATGCATATGGCATGAGTAAAATGGAAACATGAAAATAGCATGCAGTGTTTAAAATGTTCAACTCCCGAAATAACCAATTAAAGTAACCTGATGTGTGCATTTCCCATTTAGGACCACACAGGAATGAGATGTATGCATGAACAACTAAGGGTATTAGGAGAATTACCCATTTTCTTAAACCCTAGAATGGATTTATAAATAACTGCACATAGCCAAAACCATCACTCTCTCGGGATCAAAAAACAAAATAAAATAAACAAGGAAGAAACACTAGCTTGAGGCTTTGGGGGATTTGCTGTTCTAAGAAATTAAGGCAGTAAAAGGAAAAACATTATGTGAGTATTTATCCTTTGTATGCAATGGCATTAAGTCCTATTGCAGGCAACCTAAAATATTATGAGACATTTAAATCTCTGAATTAATTTTGTTATGGGTGATATGGATGTTTGTTTGTGCATTTTTTGTTTGTTTGGAGTATTAATCTGTAAGTGGGCTTTTGGTGTTAACATGATTGGAGCATTCTTGTTCTATCTTAGTATCATTAAACATGAATATAGATTAAACAGGGGAACATGGGGTTGAATCAGAAAAATATACAAGCAGTTATATCTTTCTGAAATATGAATGAAAGAAAAACTAAATTGGTCACTTGGGAGTTAGTCAATGATTTGCTTACTTCGGGTGGAAGCAAGTGTATGCATGGTGCAACTGCACCCTGAGGCCTTTGTGTGTTGGAATAATTTAAACAACCTGGGAGTTTCCTTCACAATGCATACATAGTATTCATCTGACAAGGAGTTAAAGACCATAAAATAAATGGGGACAGGGGTTTAAAAATCTGGGTTATAAATATCCAGATATGGTGTTAATTTAATCAAGTTAAACTTGTTCATTGATTAGTTGCTGGGTGAAAATTTGGAGTATAAAACCTGGGTTTATTTATCTAGGTTTGGGGAGAATAAATCAAGAATTATACATATGTTTATCTTTACTGTTTGCTGTGTATTTGTTTGAATAGATGAATGTGTTTTTTTTTGTATTACCTTGTATGAACCAAAACATGCTAAGTATAAACATCTGTTAAACTAGGAAGGCACTGCAAGATTATGTTTTAAAATTATGAATATGTATACAAAATTGATAAATGCTCATACCAGTGAAAACTGACCCTTTTGGTTGCCCTTGCAATCATCTGGGTGTCTCAAAAATTCTTTGGGGCAGCTAAATGATTTGCTTGCAGGAAATTGAAGTTGGCTTGATGAGTAGAGAAGGCATTGGCTGCTAGAATAAATAAGAGAGACTTGTTTTTAAAATTTGCAGATGCATTGTAATGAAATTACTAGACACATTTTATTTTCTGTAATTGAAGTTACTTTTAGGAAACTTTTTAAGTATTTTGAGTTGGAGATATGTACTTAATCATAACCTGTTATGAGTAATCATGGATGATGGTTGGTTAACTACAAATTTATTTTATGAATGTCTGATTTGGAGAAAATAAAGAGTTAGACATGTCATATGCATATGATATGGATATATATATATTTGAACTCTGATTTTTATTGCTTATGTTTTGCCTTATGGAAAATTAAAAAGCTAAGGGGATTGATTTTTAATGAACACTCAAGATTTTAGTAGAATATTCAGGTGAGATGAATTTGTGCATGGCAGGTAAGTGATACTTGCATATGCACGAATTCTGGAAATTTGTAAGTAATTGAGTATTTAAGTTTAACCTCTGAGAAAACTTGTCAACAATTTTAGACGTCTAAGATCAAATTGGACGTCTATCATAATAATTTAGACGTCTGAGATCTAATTTAGACGTCTGTCAACAAAAATTTAGATGTCTGAATTTAGTTCAAAATGTTTTCTACTCTCTGTTTAAAATTTAGACACTCTGAGACGTCTGTCATAATAATTTAGACGTTTGAGATCTAATTTAGACGTCTGTCAACAAAAATTTAGATGTCTGAATTTAGTTCAAAATGTTTTCTACTCTCTGTTTAAAATTTAGACACTCTGAGACGTCTGTCATAATAATTTAGACGTCTGAGATCTAATTTAGACGTCTGTCAACAAAAATTTAGATGTCTGAATTTAGTTCAAAATGTTTTCTACTCTCTGTTTAAAATTTATACACTCTGAGACGTCTGTCATAAAAATTTAGACGTCTGAGATCGAATTTAGACGTCTGTCAATAAAAATTTAGAGGTCTGAATTTAGTTCAAAATGTTTTCTACTCTCTGTTTAAAATTTAGACACTCTGAGGCGTCTGTTATAAAAATTTAGACGTCTGAGATCGAATCTAGACGTCTGTCATAAAAATTTAGACGTCTGTACTGCTGATTTTGCCTAATTTGCCTATTTTCGAGTAAATTTCCAAGGTTTATCGATTTTTGTCAATCCAACTTATTGTTATTAATTATTATCAACTTTGATAACTATCATGAGATCAAGTAAATACTATTTTAGAGTTAAATAGAATTATCTAGGCAAGATAAATATATATAAGTGTTAGAATTTGTCAAAGTGCACCTATGGCAGTAGAACAAGACTTAGAAAAGAAATAAGTGGCTATGTCAATAGCTTGTATGGTAGTTTGATTCCTATTTGATTTAAATTCCCTCTGATAAAAAAAATATAATAATAATAAAGAAACAATTGTATATCATCAAATATACAATTGACTTAGTTTGTTTGTACACTGATATGATTATATTGGTAAAACCAGGGTCTTGGGAAAAATATTTGGAAATTATATAAATATTCAAATATAAAAGAATTGGGGTTTAGTGGTGAAGGCCTCTTGTATAAAAAAAACTATGTGTTATAGAGTGAGGGTCACCACAGTTTGGTATCAGAGCTATGTTTTGAACAACATAGTAAATATTATTGTATGCATATGGATGTTTGAATGCATTGTTTGAATTATTGATGTTGAATGCTTTTGTTTTATGACTGAATAAAAAAAAATATGTATGTACATGTGATACATGCACAGTGTGCACAGAAATAAAAATGAACCAAGTAAAGACACCAAAAATGATAGGGGTAAATAAACTAATGTAAAAATCATATTTATAGCATTATGGTAGGACCAAGGCACCATACAGGTGCAGGATCATCACGAGAGCCACCTGTGATGAGCATGGAGGATTTTGTGAGAGCTTTAAGGGATGGAATGGCACCAAGGCAAGACAATCCTCATGAAGAACTCTCCAAACTGCTAAAGACATGTACCACTTTGGGAGGAAAGGATTTTGAAGGTACTGAAGGAGCTATAGGTGTTCAAACTTGGATAAGAACTATGGAGAGGGTCTTCACAGATATGCAAATCAATGACCAGAGGAAGAGACAGATAGCTTCAAGGAAATTGAAGGGGGTTGCACTGGATTGGTGGGAAGTTGTGACAGCAGGAAGACAAGAGGATACTATCACTTGGAATGATTTCAAGGACATGCTTGAGGCCAGATTTGTCCCAGCATCTGCCAAGGCCACGCTGCTTGAAGACTTTATCAGATTAAGGCAAGGAAGCATGAGTGTGAATGAATACACTCAAAAGTTTGAAGCATTATCCAAGTATGGACTGGTGTTAATAGGGAATGCAGAAGCAAAGAATGCAAGGTACATTCAAGGCTTGAACCCTAGTCTGTCAAGGGCAATGTTGCCATACAAAGACAAAACCTTTGATCAAGTAATTGATCTAACTCTCTCATTTGAGCAACATGACACTGCAAGAGAGAAATTCAGGAATATGAAGCTCAATAAGAAGAAGGGTGGCCAGAACAAAGTGCAACCTTATGACAAGAGAAATGTAAGTAAAGGAGTTAAGAAAGGGGAAGGAGCAATAGCACCTGAAAGCAAGAAATTCACTCATTGTTTTAATTGTGGAAAAGCTGGACATTATAGTAACCAATGCCCTGACCCTAAAATACCTAGAGGAGGCTGTTATAATTGTGGAAAGATGGGTCATCTCAAGAAGGATTGCCTAGAAACCAATAGGGGAACAGCAAGGGTAGGAGCTTTGGCAGCAAATAACACTGGGAATGTTGGGCAACTTGAAGGTATAATTTTTATTCATACCCAACCAATATCAGTAATATATGACACTGGTGCCTCACATTCACTAATATCTTTGGAAATTGTAAAGAAGTTAACACTTGCTTGTGTTTCTATTGATCAGCCCTTAACTGTACACAGTCCCATAGGGAGTCATTGCATGTTGGGGATGAAGTGCATGGGTCTGAAATTAATTATAGGGGGTTATGAATTTAATTCAGATCTATATACCTTAAATTATCCTGGTATTGGGATTATTTTGGGGGTAGATTGGTTAATGAGAAATAAAGCAATTTTAAATTTAGAAAACCTTACTATTTCTTTGGAAACTAATGAAGGCAAAAGAATTACCATCTTAAGTGAAATAGCAAAGAATGCATGTTTTAATAAAATTTGGAGTATTAATGAAGTTCAAAAGGAATTAAAAATAAAGGAAATCCCAGTAGTAAATGGATATATAGATGTGTTTGGAGAAGTAAAGGGAGTTCCTCAAAACAGACCAGTTGAATTTAAAATAAAATTAATGCCAGGAACAAATCCAATCATTAAGAAGCCTTATAGAATAGGTCCAAAAGAGTTGGTAGAATTAAAACATCAACTAGAAGAATTAGAAGAGAAAGGATTCATAAGATCAAGTAGTTCAGTTGGGGTTCCCCAGTGCTTTTTGTTAAGAAACATGATGGAACAATGAGGTTGTGTATGGACTATAGGGATTTAAACAAGGTAACTATTAAAAATAAGTACCCACTGCCTAGAATAGATGATCTATTTGAACAATTGCATTGGGCTAGAATATTTTCAAGGCTAGACTTAGCCTCTGGATTTCACCAAATGAAAGTTGCAGAGGAAAGCATTGAGTACACAGCCTTTAATACAAGGTATGGCCTTTATGAATTTCTAGTAATGCCATTTGGCTTGACCAATGCTCCCTCCTATTTTGTAGACTTGATGAATAGAATTTTTAGAGACTTTTTGGATAAGTTTGTCTTGGTATTTATAGATGACATATTAATTTATTCAAAGTCAGAAAATGATCATGCTATGCACCTACATTTAGTATTATCCAGACTTAGAGAACATGAATTAAAAGCCAAGTATTCAAAGTGTGCATTTTGGCAACAAGAAGTAAAGTTCTTAGGACACATAGTGTCACAGTAGGGAGTAAGTGTAGATCCAAGCAAGGTCATTGCAGTTCAATCATGGAGTAGACCCAAAACAGTGACTGAGGTGAGGTCATTCTTAGGTTTGGTAGGGTATTATAGGAGGTTCATCAAGGATTTTTCAAGAATAGCCGCACCAATGACCAAACTAACCAAGAAGAACCAACCATATGTGTGGACTGAGCAGTGTGAACAAGCTTTTGAGAAATTGAAGCAAGCATTGGTGGAAGCTCCTGTCCTACAAATCCCAGAAGCAAATGAAGGAATGGTTGTATACACTGATGCTAGTGGATCTGGGTTAGGTGCAGTGCTTATGCAACATGGCAAGGTAGTGGCATATGCATCAAGACAGCTTAAACCTAATGAAACCAAATATGCAACTCATGATCTAGAATTAGCTGCAATAGTGTTTGCACTAAAACTATGGAGGCATTATTTGCTTGGGGCAAAATTTGAATTATTCACAGATCATCAAGCATTGAAATATTTATTTTCTCAAAAAGATTTAAATATGAGACAAGCAAGGTGGTTGGAGTTTCTAGCTGCATATGATATAGATATATTGTACACTCCTGGAAAAGCTAATAGAGTAGCAGATGCTTTGAGCAGAAATCATGTTAGATTAGCCAGTTTGATGATTGATGAGTTTAAAAATCTTGCAGTGCTTGGGGAGGCAGATATATACAGCAAGGATGCAGTGAATTTTAAAGAACATGGTGATATGGTGGAGTATGGTACACTGGGAATAATCACAGTGAAGTCTAATCTGGTGGAGAAAGTTGGTAGCATGCAAGATCAAGATCAAAGTCTAAAGGAGAAGAAAGAAATGTTATTAAATAACATTGAGTCAGAGAATTTTAAAATAGATTCCCAAGGTTATTTGAGGAAAAATGATAAGCTCTGTGTACCAAACATTGCAGAGTTGAAGGAAGAAATCATGAATGAGCATCACAAGACCAGGTACACCATACACCCTGGTGGTACTAAAATGTATCATGATTTAAAAAGAGGCTACTGGTGGGCAGGAATGAAGCAAGCAGTGGAAAGATATGTGGCAAAGTGTTCCACATGTCAACAAATTAAAGCAGACCACCAAAAGCCCTCTGGCATGTTGCAACCTTTGGAAGTACCTCAGTGGAAATGGGAAAGTATTTCCATGGATTTTGTGGATGGTTTGCCTAGAACTAAGAAAGGCAATGATAGTATATGGGTAATTGTTGATAGACTAACCAAATCAGCTCACTTTGTCCCTGTCAGGTCAGATAGAAATGCATCTAAGCTTGCACAATTGTTCATTACAGAAGTGGTGAGGTTACATGGTATACCCAAGACTATTGTAAGTGATAGAGACACTTTGTTCACCTCAAGATTTTGGGAAAGTTTCCAAGAAGCAATGGGAACACAACTTTGTTTAAGCACTGCCTACCATCCTCAAAGTGATGGGCAAACAGAGATAGTGAATAAAATATTGGAAGATTTACTTAGAGCATGTGTGCTTGATTTTGGGGGTAATTGGGAGGATCATATCCACTTGGCAGAATTCACTTACAACAATAGCTATCAATCAACCATAGGAATGGCTCCCTTTGAAGCCTTGTATGGGAGACCTTGCTTGTCTCCTGCCTGTTGGTTGGAAGCAGGAGAGGGTGTAATGTTGGGGCCAGACCATGTTAAAGAAACTTCCAACATGATTGAATTGATTAGGCATAGAATGAAGGCAGCACAATCAAGACAAAAGTCTTATGCAGATAGGAAAAGGAAGCCAATGGAGTTTGAAGTAGGAGAGCATGTTTTTCTGAAAGTATCACCAATGAAGAAAGTGTTCAGGTTTGGAAAATCTGGTAAACTATCACCAAGATTTGTAGGACCATATGAAATTATGCAGAGAATTGGTGCTATGGCCTACAGACTTAAGTTACCTGAGGATTTGAGTGGTGTGCATCCTGTATTTCATGTTTCTCAATTGAGAAAATGGGTGCATGATGAAGGAGCAATTCTGGAGTCACCTACTCAAGTTCAAGTCCAGAAGAATTTGGTTTATACAAATGAACCAGTAGGGATAGTTGCCAAGGAAGAGAAAAAG
Source organism: Allium fistulosum (assembly GCA_030737815.1). NCBI lineage: Eukaryota > Viridiplantae > Streptophyta > Magnoliopsida > Asparagales > Amaryllidaceae > Allium > Allium fistulosum. The sequence continues at coordinate 1,038,387,464 of CM060902.1, read as the reverse complement.
TTGAGGAACAAGGTGATCAAACTGGTGAAAATCCAATGGAGCTTGGACACTAATGATTGTACATGGGAGGTTGAAGACAAAATGAGGGCTAAATACCCCAATTTGTTTACTGGTGGAGAGGTATGTTTAAGCAGCCTAAGATAATTTTTCTAAATGTATTTATATATTGTTTGTTTCCATAAAATATGAGTATGGGGTTATGGAGTTAAAACAGGCTATGGATTAGTGCTTTTAATTGGAGAAAATATGTGAAATTATGGGGACATAATTCCTTTAAGGGGGAGGGTATGTAATGACCCTAAAATAAAATAAAATAAAATGATATATATTTATATTAGAAAATTCTGAGATATATATAAAACAGAAAAGAATTTGGCAATAAATAAAATTGCATGGGAGCTTCTGTTTGATAAAATGCAAGGAATTAAGGTAATTAAGAAAGGAATTGGAACTCAAAAATAAGTATAGCTTTATGTCCAAAGAATTATGTAAATATATACAAATGGGGTGTTTTCTGTTTTATATAAAGGTAGAATAAAAATTAAATTAATAAAAAGGTTTATAAGTCTTATAGTTGTGCAAAAAAATAATTAGCATAATATATGTGATTTTTAATTTTAAATATACAAAGGAGATTTTCAGATTCTCTCTACTTAGAAAAAAAAAAGAACAAGGATCACATGCATATGGCATGAGTAAAATGGAAACATGAAAATAGCATGCAGTGTTTAAAATGTTCAACTCCCGAAATAACCAATTAAAGTAACCTGATGTGTGCATTTCCCATTTAGGACCACACAGGAATGAGATGTATGCATGAACAGCTAAGGGTATTAGGAGAATTACCCATTTTCTTAAACCCTAGAATGGATTTATAAATAACTGCACATAGCCAAAACCATCACTCTCTCGGGATCAAAAAACAAAATAAAATAAACAAGGAAGAAACACTAGCTTGAGGCTTTGGGGGATTTGCTGTTCTAAGAAATTAAGGCAGTAAAAGGAAAAACATTATGTGAGTATTTATCCTTTGTATGCAATGGCATTAAGTCCTATTGCAGGTAGCCTAAAATATTATGAGACATTTAAATCTCTGAATTAATTTTGTTATGGGTGATATGGATGTTTGTTTGTGCATTTTTTGTTTGTTTGGAGTATTAATCTGTAAGTGGGCTTTTGGTGTTAACATGATTGGAGCATTCTTGTTCTATCTTAGTATCATTAAACATGAATATAGATTAAACAGGGGAACATGGGGTTGAATCAGAAAAATATACAAGCAGTTATATCTTTCTGAAATATGAATGAAAGAAAAACTAAATTGGTCACTTGGGAGTTAGTCAATGATTTGCTTACTTCAGGTGGAAGCAAGTATATGCATGGTGCAACTGCACCCTGAGGCCTTTGTGTGTTGGAATAATTTAAACAACCTGGGAGTTTCCTTCACAATGCATACATAGTATTCATCTGACAAGGAGTTAAAGACCATAAAATAAATGGGGACAGGGGTTTAAAAATCTGGGTTATAAATATCCAGATATGGTGTTAATTTAATCAAGTTAAACTTGTTCATTGATTAGTTGCTGGGTGAAAATTTGGAGTATAAAACCTGGGTTTATTTATCTAGGTTTGGGGAGAATAAATCAAGAATTATACATATGTTTATCTTTACTGTTTGCTGTGTATTTGTTTGAATAGATGAATGTGTTTTTTTTGTATTACCCTGTATGAACCAAAACATGCTAAGTATAAACATCTGTTAAACTAGGAAGGAACTGCAAGATTATGTTTTAAAATTATGAATATGTATACAAAATTGATAAATGCTCATACCAGTGAAAACTGACCCTTTTGGTTGCCCTTGCAATCATCTGGGTGTCTCAAAAATTCTTTGGGGCAGCTAAATGATTTGCTTGCAGGAAATTGAAGTTGGCTTGATGAGTAGAGAAGGCATTGGCTGCTAGAATAAATAAGAGAGACTTGTTTTTAAAATTTGCAGATGCATTGTAATGAAATTACTAGACACATTTTATTTTCTGTAATTGAAGTTACTTTTAGGAAACTTTTTAAGTATTTTGAGTTGAAGATATGTACTTAATCAAAACCTGTTATGAGTAATCATGGATGATGGTTGGTTAACTACAAATTTATTTTATGAATGTCTGATTTGGAGAAAATAAAGAGTTAGACATGTCATATGCATATGATATGGATATATATATATTTGAACTCTGATTTTTATTGCTTATGTTTTGCCTTATGGAAAATTAAAAAGCTAAGGGGATTGATTTTTAATGAACACTCAAGATTTTAGTAGAATATTCAGGTGAGATGAATTTGTGCATGGCAGGTAAGTGATACTTGCATATGCACGAATTCTGGAAATTTGTAAGTAATTGAGTATTTAAGTTTAACCTCTGAGAAAACTTGTCAACAATTTTAGACGTCTAAGATCAAATTGGACGTCTATCATAATAATTTAGACGTCTGAGATCTAATTTAGACGTCTGTCAACAAAAATTTAGATGTCTGAATTTAGTTCAAAATGTTTTCTACTCTCTGTTTAAAATTTAGACACTCTGAGACGTTTGTCATAATAATTTAGACGTTTGAGATCTAATTTAGACGTCTGTCAACAAAAATTTAGATGTCTGAATTTAGTTCAAAATGTTTTCTACTCTCTGTTTAAAATTTAGACACTCTGAGACGTCTGTCATAATAATTTAGACGTCTGAGATCTAATTTAGACGTCTGTCAACAAAAATTTAGATGTCTGAATTTAGTTCAAAATGTTTTCTACTCTCTGTTTAAAATTTATACACTCTGAGACGTTTGTCATAAAAATTTAGACGTCTGAGATCGAATTTAGACGTCTGTCAATAAAAATTTAGAGGTCTGAATTTAGTTCAAAATGTTTTCTACTCTCTGTTTAAAATTTAGACACTCTGAGGCGTCTGTCATAAAAATTTAGACGTCTGAGATCGAATCTAGACGTCTGTCATAAAAATTTAGACGTCTGAACTGCTGATTTTGCCTAATTTGCCTATTTTCGAGTAAATTTCCAAGGTTTATCGATTTTTGTCAATCCAACTTATTGTTATTAATTATTATCAACTTTGATAACTATCATGAGATCAAGTAAATACTATTTTAGAGTTAAATAGAATTATCTAGGCAAGATAAATATATATAAGTGTTAGAATTTGTCAAAGTGCACCTATGGCAGTAGAACAAGACTTAGAAAAGAAATAAGTGGCTATGTCAATAGCTTGTATGGTAGTTTGATTCCTATTTGATTTAAATTCCCTCTGATAAAAAAAATATAATAATAATAAAGAAACAATTGTATATCATCAAATATACAATTGACTTAGTTTGTTTGTACACCGATATGATTATATTGGTAAAACCAGGGTCTTGGGAAAAATATTTGGAAATTATATAAATATTCAAATATAAAAGAATTGGGGTTTAGTGGTGAAGGCCTCTTGTATAAAAAAAACTATGTGTTATAGAGTGAGGGTCACCACAGAATAGCATGATGCAGAAAATAATAATACTAATAATATACCAAATCTTCGTCTCCGTCCTTCGGAAACGCTCTTCATTGTGCTGAAAAATAATCAGGGCTGACCCAAGCGTAATGAAAAGATAAACACTCGAGTCAGGACTAAAATACTCTTATGTAAGTCAAATCAATATCAATAAATATGACTGTAACAGCATCAGAGATGTTTACGGGATTTTACATCTCCTATCTAGTGTATAACGTGCGTTCAACAACTTAAGAGATGTTACGGGATTTTCCATCTTCTAAGGATCCGTTAAACTATTTATATATAATAGTATACGCTATAGTAGGTAATGTCAATCAGTAAAATAAATATCAAAATAGCGTTAAGGCTTTACATTGATCCACCTTAACACATTTTTATAGTACTAAACCAAAGTCGTAATGGGCTCACATCAGGATAAATATGACAAGGCACGTGAGGCAATGCCCAAGGTAGGATTCTACCAGTTTACCCTTTCTGGTTGGTCGTAACCCATCCGTGGCCGACCTGACCATCAATCCGAACAAAAAGGGTGCACCCATCGAGTACAAAATCACGATAGTAATACGAGTGCTCAACATCGCTAGAGGTAGCTAACCACATTGGCTAGACATAGGCTCCTGTTTTAGTCATTTTAATTATGACACAAGTGTCAAGGCTATCCATCATCGTTCTCTTACTTCATTCCAGTAAACGTTCGCTAATTCAATCACTACATTTTGGATATCATCCACTGCGTACACGGTTGTCAAAGTGGTTCCAATATTGACAGAGAGCGAATAAGAGGCCCCAGTCTCTTTAACAACCAAATGTCATTTTAAACACTGGTTGGTTCTTTTACATTTCGAAAACTATTCATATTTGATATCAAAATATCATATTCGCTTCAAAATCAAATCCATTTTGAAATCATCATATTTACTCAAAATAAACCGTATCATTTTTGCCTTAATATCTCGATTTCGCTTCCAAAATTGCCTTGAATTTCAATTTAGTTTATAACTTCAATTTAACCTCATTCTCATTTAAATCCAAGATTTAAATATAAACATTCCGCCCTTGACTAGTTTGAATCTTAATAAATAATTTGAATAGTTTTAAAATAGCTTAAATAGTTAAAATAGTTTAATAGAAAATAGTTTGAGTATTGAAAATGGTTTACATAGTAAAATAGTTTGAGAAATCACAATAATTTGAATATTTAAGAAGATAGATTTTAAATAGTTTATACTAAAATAATTTATTTGAAAATAGTTTCAAAGTCAAACCATATCACTTTCAAAATTTTCCAATTCAAATTAGTTCCAATTTCCATTTCGATTTAATCGATTCAACTGCGATTTCAAGTCGAATTTTTCTTCGATTCCAAATTAATTTCAAATTCAATTCCAAATTAATTTAAATTCCAATTTCAAATTAATTTCAACTCCAATTCCGAATTAATTTAAATTCCAATTTCAAATTAATTTCATCTCCAATTCCGAATTAATTTAAATTCCAATTTCAAATTTAACCATTTCGATTTATATCAATTCCGAATTCGATTTCCAAAATATCTATTCAAAACACTTAAATCAAATTTCTTTCAATATCCAATTAAAAATCCAAATCTTCGAATATAATTAAATTTCAAGCTCAATTTCGAAATATCATTTTATATCACTATTACTTAGCAATATTCAAAGTTCGAATAAAAGTCCAATCCTTTAAAACAAATCAATTTTTGAAATTCACGTCATATTTCGATTATAACTTTAAAAATCTCAACTTCGATTATTTAAACAATTTCGTTTACCAAATTTAAATTTCAACATTTTGAGCTCCAGTTTGAAAATAATTCGATTTCCATAAATTCAATTTTATTTCTAAAAAATCAAAATCAATTTAAATAATTTCAAACAAAATTTACAATCATTTATTTTAACCAATTCGATGTCTGTATATAATTTTCTATCCTGTGGCCTAGTGAATCAGTTATTCCAATTTAATTCAGGGATGGATATATATCATTTCAATCCAAAATAAATGTTATAGGTATATATCATTTCAGCCCATTTCTTAATTTATTCAAAATAATTCGATTTACAATTTTATATACTGTAAATAATATACATGATGATATCAGGATATATATAAAATAAATAAACATCCAATCATTCAAATATCAACCAATTTTCATCCATCACAATCAATCGTCCAAACAATCAATAATTCACTACAATCAACTAATTATCGATAATCAGGGATTTTACTAGCAGTTTCATTCTAATTCCAATTTAACTATTAATTCAAAATTCTAACATATAAATTCTATATCAATTTCCATATCAGTTAATTTTACCAAACAATAATCAATAAATTTAAATCACCTAATAATTTTAAATTTAACTAACATAAAATTATTCTAGTCAAACGTGAGCGTATAAAATGCTCACCTTTTTATTTGAAACTAAAAATATTTCAGCTTCAAATAAATGCCAATCCAATTTCAACTCGTAGACGATGTCGATACGATCTTGATGCAATTCGTTCTGTTCGAAATGGACCTCGCACGAACAAGATACGATTAAATTAGCCTACGATTTAATTTATATTCGATATAATTTAATTAAAACATGTAAACTAAATAAAATAAATAAAAAACATAACCTAACCAAATTTTCCTCACGGCAGTTCTCAGGTGCCAACAAGAATCCACGCACGTTCTCAAGTCCTCATCCCCAATCGTCAACTCCCAAGCTCACACGAACCTCCCCTCTCTTTGCCTCGCCAACGTGTATCGATGCCCCACAATCCAAACCCTAAATTACTGCCCACCTCGTCGTCGCACTCCAGATCTCGTCAAGAATGACGACTATGACACACCGCATACATATGAAGCAAATAAATAAATTTCAAACTTTATTTCCTCGTTAGGTATTCAATTTCATATCTGTGATTGTTGTAGCATTACATATTGGTTACAATACTCGACTAACTAATATTGACATGTCTGAGCAGGTTCTCAGAGTTTGGAGCTAGTCGATTACATTAGTTCACGATTGACTAAACAAAATGAATGTGGTCCGACCGTTCATCTGATGATTCTCTCTTACAACCCAATGGATGGAATACCTAACGAGGAAAGGATGCGACTCAACCATCCGATAACCAAGTTAATCCTACCGAGTGATAAGACAATATGAACCAAAAGCGATCGTGACATGACCAATCACTCGCTAAGTTAAACCCCGGATTTGGGGGGAAATCAATCAATTAAGGAAAATATGGTCCGACTATTTTCCAAAATAACTCTAAGTCCCCAGAGTGTGGATTAGAGCATAAACATAAATTGGGTGCGATCCTATCGCCCAACAACTAACTCTTATCCCCAGAGTGTGGATATGAGTATAAACAAATAGATGAGTGCAGTTCAACCACTCACTATTCCATAAAATCCAGCCTGAAACTGACAGGAGGAGAATAAACTCGCTAAGGATGGAGTTCGACTGTCCACTATCTAACCCCGCTAACCTGAGACAAGGGGTAGGAATATGATCACTCAAACCACTAAAACTGATGGTGTAACACTAGGGCTCAAGCCCAGTGTTTGATACGACTTGAGGCCACGACCACATGGAGGCTTTGAGTGAAAATTAACGGACGATTGTCCAAATTAACAAGCAACAAATTACAAGTACATTGAATGGAAAAGTAATAGCTCGATTACTTAGACAAAATCCACATAAGGGTTTGATGAAAAACAAAGAACTTTTATTTGCATGCTAAACTTCAAAATTGTGGTACAAGTTTATTCAAAAGCGAGTGCCGTATCCGCACAATCACAGCCAACAAATAAGAAAACGACTATACAAGTTATATACAAACTAAGCGAAAGCAACGATTATTTCTTCTGCCCTTTCTCCCTTCTGGATTTCTTGGAAGTGCCACCACCCGAACTTTCATCTATCCTTTTCCTCGATCCTTTGTCACCCTTGGCAAAAGAGCTTGCAGAGGTTGGAGGGAGTTCTTTGGGAACCGACCCGTCGGGTGGAATGACTTGTAGTGGGAAAGATTTGGATCATCGATGTCCACATCAGCGGGTTCATCCTTAGCTTTTTCCTTCAGCAACTCCTCTCTCTCGATGCGCTCTTTTAAGCTAAGCTCATCGGTATGTTCAGTTGCACCAGTAATCACAACTTCATCTGATTCATTTGGAAAGGGTTGGTCATCGACTTTTCCATCATCAAGTGCTCTGATAACTTAAGCGTCGTGCCCTGGAATGTTAATGGTTGTCGGAATTTCAGTATATGTCGATTGTTGCTCCATGGCGGCACCGTATCCTGTAGTCTGGTTGGGACCCGGAAGACCTGTAGATTAGCAAAAACAAGAAGAAAAGCCGATGACATTTGGGCATGATGAACAAAATCTCTCGAATAATGGAAAACAAAGTGGGATACCCATGTCCGACTGACATTCAGTTGTCGCCGGAGTGCTCCCCTCTAGAATAGGAGTTGGCACCTTTAATTGATAACCGGGTCTATCCGGATCGTAGCTCAGATCCTGTCCCGGGCTAAGAGAAATTTACGCTCCAGCCATTTGAAACAAAGGGGGACCTTTGGGATCAGACTTCGAAGACTCAGCAATGTTTTTCCCTTTGCCGGAGGTTGCTAAAATATCAAAGTATCGGAGTCTCGCAGCAACAATGTCTAAAGGTTCATCCCCATGAAGAATCTCTCACACCAGCTTCTCTTCATCTAAATCGGCTTCACCGAAGGCTTTCTTCTTCATTTGAACAATGTATTCCCAGGCCTCGGTGAGCAATTCAAGATAGCCATCTCCAAAGAAACTCGGATCGCAATGAATTAAGACTTTAGCATTATATTCAAAAATAAAAAATCAAACATGTCCTTAATTTCATTTCGACCAGTTTCTTTGGCATCTTCTAACTGAACCTTGATCTGCTCTCTAATCTCATTGCGGCTCGTTTCTCTTACCTCTTCTTTGAGGACTTCAATTTGAGCGATTTGCTTGTTAAGCTTAATTTTCAGTCCCCGGGCTCGACAGCCTCTTCGCAATATCTTTACGACTCCTCTTAAGCTTCGAGCTTCTCTTCCTTCTCTTTTTTAAGGAGTTCTTCAAGTTCCTCAACGTGGAGAGCCAGAATATTTTTCTACTTTTGTAGTGTAACCTTTTCCAACGCAAGCACACTACTGCGGTTGAGGGCAGCATCCAATTCCATTTTATGAGTCGCTTCTAGACGACTAACCGCCTCAGATGTTTCTTTGGCACTCTTTTCTGCCTCGATTAGCTTCGCTATCAACTCTGAGATCTCATTGTCTTGATGTTTAATTATGTCTTTATCATGGATCACCTCTAGCTTGAGACGGTCGATTTCATATTGTCTTTCATAGACGGCTCAGAGATTTTTTCAGTTAGATGCTAGAATGCTTCGTGTTGCACAAAAACATCATTGACGCATGCAGCGGAGCTTGCTTTAGCACTCCCTGGAATTATATAAATGGAAAGAAGGAACTTAAGCCCATCGAAGCAAACTTTAGGAAAATTGACCTTAAGTTCGACCAATTTTTCTGCTGTGGAAGCCTTAGGAGCTGCAATAGGCAAAGCAGGATCAGAAGTGACAAGTGGGTGTTTGCTTGACTTATGATCGTGGGACTATCTGGAACCAGCTGATGCTCAAGCGGTACAATAATTTAAGGAGCATGGAAAGAAGTCTGATCGCCACTGTGTACAGGAAGATTATACTGAGCTTCCTGATGAGACGATTGAGATTGGGACTAACATCTGGAAGATAAAGACTCCCTCAAACGACGACTTCTTTCCCGGCCGTCATCTCTCTCTACGCCTACCCGATTATGTACCACAACCGGATCCGTACTGTGTTGATGAGCTCCTTAAGCGATTGAAAGCACGAAATTGAGACATCGCACCTGCAAACCAAACTAGAGTCTATAAGTGGCCATCGAACAAAAGCCAGACGAAAATCATGCAGTAAAGTGCATGTGGTTGTGAGTGTCCTAGTGTCCCTCCGATGGACCAGTTGCTGCAGCCTTGCTCATAGGAGTTTTCTCCCCTTTGCTAGTGGGAGGAATGTCGTCACCACCCCTGGTGGGATAATTACTCCTCCAATACTGATGTTAGAGAAGTCAGAAGTCATGATATCATATGAGATCGAGAGGTTCGAGAACCCTTCCATCGAACTTTCTAGATGCTGAAAGAAAGACTCTTCGTCAACAGAGGTGATTATAAACTCGGTCTCTTTAGCGGTTTTTCTCCTCGGAATTTATATGCGAGCTTCTTTCCTTTCCTTGTTTGCTTGTGAAATTGTGCGCCTTGTGATGGTTCAACCACAAGTGCTTTGCTCAGACCTGCATCAGCGCCACCAGGCTTGTCGGTTTCGATACCTCTAATTTCACCCTCTTCGGCATCGTCCTGAGTCCGCTCGACTAGGGGCACGATAGGTTATTAGCGCTGCCTTCTTGTTCTGCCACATTTCTTGGTTTTGCAGTGCTTCTTGGAAGCCCTATGCTGTGACCTTCTTCTAGCAGCCCAAACAGTGATAACCATTTATTGGTTACAAGGGATCTAATGTCCAGAAACCGCCCTTGAGAAATTATTACCTTTTGGACATGGATGGACACCCGTAAATTTCCAAAGTATTATTTAGTTTAAGATACAATTTGGACTAAAGAATTTGAGAATAAAGTGAAGACAACAGTTACGTCCTTCCAACCATCGCATTGTGAAGCCAAGCGGATAGCGAACGTAGAACCATTCGTGTTTAAAGATACCGAGCTTGTTCTAAGTGCCAGTTAGAACTTGACAATTGGGCGAAGGCTCAAGGGAAGTGTAAGAAAGGCTTCATGTCCGTCGTTTGAAGTTGTAAATAAACTTGATGTCCTCTGGAGATGGTGGACGGAACAGAACATCCATAAATAGCAAGAAACTGCCATAGAGAAAAACATAGTTGTTTGGGTGCATCTGGGCAGGAGCTATTCCTAAATAATTTAGCATTTCTCGAATGAAATAATTGAAAGGCGGCATGCATCCGTCCCAGCACATGAATTTATTGCATTGCATGTATACCTCCCAGGGCAGATGAGCCCTATCATTTACTGAGGGAACTAGGACATCTCCAAATGGCATCCCATGTTTGAGCATAGTCTAAGAAGAGCGGCCTCGCCAATTTTGGAGGCTTGGGAATTCATAACAATATCTAGAAATACAGCGCCTTCTACAACGTCGGGGGCAAGACTTATATCTTTCGCCTGATGGACGTGAACAACAGAGAAAAGTCTGGCCGACGGACCTCTTGTCGATCAATTTGATGATCAGGGGAGAGTCTGCCGAATGCAGTTGTAGAGCTTGACTCGGCTCTAGGATTACCAAGTTGAGAATGTTGTCCAAAGGGCATTGCAGCTAAACGATATGAACGTCTGGAGCCTATATCAACTAAACTCGGTAGATAATCAACATTAGAAAAAATTTCCTGTCCCCTCCCCCCCCCGCCAAGTGTGAACTAGTATGGTGCAGTATTGTGCAGTGCAGAGATAAAAAGTTCAAAATTAAAAGCAAAAACAAGTGACAAGACTTTGGATTTCGACCAGAGTGACCGTCATCGCTGACGTCTCAACTGGCGTTTAAGATTGATGGGTTGTGTAAGGTTTGGGATCGACCATCATCATATCAAAGTGTGAAGTGCATTATTAACTTCCATATGTTAAGTTTAGTTCATATTCTAAGTCCTAGGAGTTTGTCGTTCAATTTCGAGTTCGATATTGGATGTGCAAGTCTTGTTGTTCATTATTGTCATATGTTCATGTTCATTGGGATGAGATTTGTTCTAATTGTTTATGCGAATGAATATGGATTGGTTTTCAAGTTCAATTCAAAGCTTAGAATCAGCTAAGTACCCATAGTCGACCCCTCTATCTAAAAACTAACCGAACCCTATTTAGTTGATTCCTTTTTGCAAAACAACTGATCCCTATTACAAGGCCTATAGCTAATCCCTATTACAAAGCAAAACTACTGATCCCACCATCCATAACACATCACTGTCGATCCCTCTACTTGGTCGTGTTCATAACTCTCCAACATTCCAACCGATCCCTTCTCCACTTAATGAAACAACCAATCCTTTTTTCAAGCTATCCACCAACTGATCCCTATACCACATAATAGCTAAACTGATCCCTCCATCCTTAAGCAACAACATCACTGATCCCTATATTTCATTCATCCTTCAGGCTTTTCTTTCTCCTCCTTCACTACCTTGTCGAACCCTGCATCACCATCATTAATCTCTTCTCCTCCAAACTTAACCTACGATAATCGCAAACAGAACCCATTATCTCATCACAAATCAAAGTCATATACAAGCTAAAAACCTACCTACACACACACACACACACACACACATATATATATATATATTAGCGGTGATGACAAATGGCTTGAAGGTGATTGAGATTGAAGAGAAGAGAAATCGGATTTGTAGAATTATGTTGGATTGCAGTGGATTTTGCTTTGAAATTGAAGAAGGAAGAGAAAGGAAAGGGTTCGGCTTTAAGGAAAAATAGGAAGGGTTTAGTATTGAAGAGGATAAAAGGAAATGGAAATGAAGTGGATAAGTGAGGGTTAGAGAAGAAAGGTTTAGGCTTATATATTGGAAAGGAGGGTTCGGCCCGTGTTTTCATTCTCTACGAGGTCAAAAGAAAGGGGAGGGATCGGCTAAAAGGAGCCAATCCCTATATACATTAAAAAAAGGGAGAAAGAAAGGGGTAGGCCCTATTATATATGTAAAAAAATAAAGGAGGGGAGATCGGCTAAAAGAACGTTGATCCCTACATACATAAAAAAAGAAAAAAGAAGGGATCAGGCATGAGCCTATGTGCATGTAAACATGGACACAAAAATTATGTAAAGTACATACATTTAAAAAGCAATGAAATTGCATCTAACTCAATGGAAATTGGCGACGACCTGTGAGCGTACAAACGCGTCCGGGAGCCAACGACAAAAACGTGTACCTAAACGTGCACGTGTATAGTCTAAAGGTATTTTTGAAATCGACAGAAATTGAGTTCAAATGTGAAGCTTTCAAGGTCGAGACTGGATCAGATAGTCAAAGCTTACTAGTCCCGTAGAGCTGAACATAGATATCAACTGATGGAATATAATCTTGAATTTATACTATTGGAAATTGACCAAGCGTCGTGATGATCAAGAAGATATAGAACACTTTGGGAAAATAATTCGAGGGAAGGATAGCGACTATTCCGAAAACTGGATGGATTTATTTCTGACGACTCTAACTTGCTTTGATTCAAAGCATGTCTTGTTCAGCACAAGACGTACTTTAGGGGCCAGTGTTATCCGGAATTTTGACCTAGCTATATTCGAACTGATTGGACAAGTAAGATTCGAACGTCATCAAAGCCAATAAGTCCAGAGCGATGATTGTGGGGTCCAAAAGTAAAGTACAAAAGGTGATATGAAGCCGGGTTGAACGGAATTGAGAGATATGCAATGCAGAATCTTCGAAGTATGGAATATAGTTCAACATAGAGGAGGGATCGGCTATAACCATTCTCCAGCATAGGGATTGGCATGTTTGAGGAAGCAAGTGCAATTCAATGGAAAATAATCAATATCTTAAGATCCATAAGTCCAATGCATACAAAATTTCATGAGCAAGATGTAGGAACCTTAGGAAGCCTACCTTAGGGATCACACCTCAAAAGGATGAAATAAGAGGGATTGACCCTCTTCCCTCAACAGAGATCAACTGAAATCAGAAGACAATTCATATTGAAGCAAAGATCGAGCAATAACTCAAGTTCTGCTAATCCAATTGGCATGAAACTTGAAGTCAAAGCATATTATAACATAGGGAAGCTATCATAGGGATCGCACCCCCAAATTCCTCCAAAATATCGATCGGCACCGATCCCTATTCCTTAGGATTTGGACCATGCGATCCCTCTTATAAGTCCATATGGTTTTGAAGATCCTCTGTCGAAATTTCAGGGAGATATTTCCCCATCTTCGTCTATAAATACAGGCTTAGTTGTTCATTTTAGGGACTTTTGCGCTGCTAGTTGCTTCGTACTCTATTATAACTAAGGATTTTCATCTGGTCCCTATTGTACTCAGTTTACAAAGTGATTGATAAAGCAATCTATTCAAAATGGATGTAGGCGAACAACGCTGAACCACTATAAATCGTTGTGTTTGTGTTGTTGCTTTGATTTACTGCTACTTCATTACATTTTTCCTCTATTTTTATTTTATATTCTTCATTTATTTATCTTTAAAACTTCTATTTGGTCTTTATACCAATTTTTGGTGCAAATACTTTTAAAATCTTTATTATTTTAAAATCTTTTTTATCCTTTGGAAAGCTCCAAATCTCTTTTTCTTTTATCTTAGGAAGATGCAGTCGGATTAAATCAAATTTGATATCCCCTCCATTGGGCCAGTCCAGATAGCTAGGGAGAGCAGAAAAATGGTTTTCCAAACTCAAGCCTAAAGATTATCTCTCTATTACCCACAAGATGGTCAAGTTTTTTGATCGACTCTACCCTTAATATTTTTCAAACTTCTTAATTTCCTTCAGAATACTTGATTAATTATTTGAAAAACATTCACCAAAAGTTTGGAAAGAAAAACCCAAGTTTTATAAACAATTTCATTTTAACCATTTATTTTAAACTCCTTCAAAATAATTGTATAACTTCCAAATTACCTTCAAAATACTTAATTATTCATTTGAAAAGATTATTAAAAATATTGGGGAAAATAATTAAGTTAAAACCCTGATTTTCAAAAGTTACCAAAATTGTCGCAAAGACCGCTATGAATAGTATTTTTAAAGCTTTTTAATCAAAACACTTTTTCCATTTCATATAAGTCTATTTTTATAACTTAAATCCCTTTTAAAACATTTTAACATATTTATGAAATTTATTTCATATTTTTAAAGTATCAAATTTTAAAGAATTTACCACTTTGGTTTCCAAACTGCCAAAACGCGATGTTTTTGAAAACTTGGTTTGGATATAGCTCAAACTCTACTAAATAAAATCTTGATTTTTCATTTTAATTTGAAAACTATAACCCCAAGGTTCATGAAAATTCTTATTTCAAAGAATTCCGACATATAATCCACCCTACACATTTGTTTAACTTTTCGGGTCACGAAATCGCGAACGGGTGAAACGCGATGTTTTATCACTTTAGTTAAACTTTATGAAACTTGTTCTAAACACTTTTAAACTATTTTGAAATCATAATAAATCATTTTAAATCATTTTAAACTATTTTCTGACAATATTTTTGGTATTAAAACTCATATTCACTTTTATTCCATATTATAATATTATACTATTATAATATTCAATTTACTATCCGTTTATCTGAACATCCATTTATAAAATTCTCATATGATACCTTATATGAAATTTCAACTTTTCAAATTCTCATTTTTCAAATCAAACATTGTAATTTATTTTTCCAAAATAAATCAAAACTCCTCTTTTTAAATAAATTTCAAAGTGATATCTTTTCAATTTTAAACCATCTAGATAAGTTTTCTTTTTAAATTAAAAACCATAAAGAGGCTTAATAAACTCTATACACATATTAATATGGATTTATTTTCCATGAATTAACTATGGTTGATTAGTTAACCATTCCTATTTCGATAAGTATGATTTTCTCATAATTTGTTATGTTTATCGCAACAAAGTTATTAACCATATAATCAACCAATATTCAAACATATTAATCATTCAAGCATATTAATTTACTAATTAAACATGCATGCTATTATTTTCTAAACATTTTAAGGTGTATGTCAATCAAGTACTCACTATCGATTTCCACTCCGCCAAACTTTTCCGAAGCTTCTTCAAATTAAACCGCACTTCTTTTCACTTTTCTTTGCTCTGAAGCTCATGGATCTCCCTTCTTGTCCTAGGGAAGCTCGGCCTATGCTTGAATGGAGGGATGAGCTTGGCCTATGGCGGTGAAGTGGTGATAGCCGAATATATAAGAGAAGAAGAGGTGGAGTTTTCACTTGCTTTTGAGGTGGATTGATATCATATACTTGTATATATATTTTTCTCTTCTACTCGCACTATTTTTGGCATAACTTTGCCATAATTTCTCTATGATAAGAAGCCATTAAAGAGCATTATGGAGCTCAAGAAGAAGAAAGAAGAAGAATAGTTTTGGTGTGAGAACTTATGAGAGGTATGCCTCCTTATTTATAGCTAAATTTTCACACTAAACTCCAAAACCCCATCACCTCACCCATGTGCAATCCCACTCCCTATACATGTCACAACCCACCCACTACCCATGTGCCACCCTATGTGCTCTTGGTTTGTAGTGTGATGGTGAGTTTTGTTTTGATTTGCTTAAGGAAATATTTAAATTTTTATTTATTTACCTTAAGTAAATTTGTAAATGTGAATAGTAATTATAGATGTAAATTTGTGTGTATACATGTGCATGTACATAGATGTTTATATGTTTATTTTTGACAACCCAAGTTGCAACGTTTTGATACAACTTCTATTCGTCAAACCGTTGCGAATCTAGTATCTGAATTCCGATCATATTTTCAGTTTTTGATCAAACTATTTATTTATGTAAAAAAACTTGAAAATAATTTTTTTATTATCTTTAAATAATTAAAACAAGATTATTTAAGCTATAAAACCATATTAAATAATATTAAAATCCATTTATAAAAATATGACGTCAGTCTGCCAAAATGCGACGAATTTTATATATCTTTATAAGACAGGTATATATATCTATAAAATTATTATAAATCAATTATTATCATTATATAATAATTAAAATGAATTATTTATCATTTAAAATAACTATTTGAATATTTAAATACCCAAAATTCAAAATTTTCCTTAAATGCTCATTTTTGAAAATGATGGCATCATCGACGACATCATAATTATTTTATAAAAATAGAAAATATTTTTACTTATTTTTGTTTAAATAGTTAAATAAGTGTGTAAAAGAAAATCGTTCACGACTTCTGACTGTAAAAAGCTGTTTATTGATAAAATGATTTTCGGTCATTTTATCGATATTTTTCCAAAGAATATATTTTGTAAACATTTTTCCAAAATAAGATCACCATTATTATTTATCACATAAAACATGATTATTTATGTTTAATAAACCTATATTTGAATATTTAAAATTAATTAAATATTTCAATTCAAAGTGATAAAATTACGGATCGTTGCTTTTTTGATAGTTAGTTAATTAATTTAGTGTAAATAATGATGCAAACTAAATGGGTGCATGAAAGAATTTCCTAAAGGAATTTAACTCTTAATTCATGTACTTATTTTAAGTTTGTCATAATCTTATGACCTAATAATGGTACTAAATACACGGTGAAAATGTTTGAAGAGGAGAAATAGAAAGCACACCAATCGAATCAAGCCACAACAATGGTAACATAATAATTGTAGAAACTCTCAACTGGATAGTAAAATGAATGGAATTTCTGGTTGTTCTACCTTATATTCCAATGCTCCAGATTGCCCGTTGTGTTATATATGGGTTCCTAATGGTTATGGGATATACTAAATCAATTTTTCTCTCATTATTGATAGATAATGAAGATATTTTTCACCATATAAAGTCAATCAAATTATAACTCTAATTGAATTTCTTCCGATCAATTTTAGACTTTTGTTGATTGGTGATTCTACATTTTAATTTGTTGATCAACTTGAGATTACATGTTAGTTTCTCCATCTAAAGTCTATAATCTTATAATTCAAATTGAATCTCCCTTGTGTTCTCGTATATAGTGAATCAATATAAGGAAGTTGTTGGATCTGTAGACGTTGACCAATTTTATTCAAACCACGTTAAATTTATTAAGTTCTATTTGTTGTTTATCATTATTGGTTGATTATTATTTTCTCCTACATTGGTTCTTTATAAGTAACAGAAAAAATTTAATATGAGTGTATTGTAGAAATTTCGCACTTGTATGAAATCAAAACTAAATGATTTGCTTATTTATTGTTTATAATGGCTAGTTCATTTATGAGTGGTGTGATAAATATGAGCAATTATTTTATCACCTGGTTTAATGGAAAAATAGATTTTGGAATATGGAAAATGAAGGTTGATCCGACGTTGAAAAGGAGAATACTTTCAAGGTTGTATCTACATCTGAGAAATTGGAAGACATGGATCCTAGTGAGATAATATAATTTGTGGAAAAGCCCTTATATTTCTTCAGTTGAATCTTTTCGAGGAATTGCTTCGAGAACTTTCTCATGTAAACTTATCAAGACAATTCTCTCACACGCCACATCTTCCTTCATTAACATGTGTATTGTCGTAAACCTCCAGAATGAACCCTAACATAACACTTTTAAAACATGTTATTACCTTGAACATACTAGTGAGATTTTTTGTCTCGCAACACAAGTAGCGCACCTAATGTTAAATGCTTGCACATAAGGAAGTGCATAAAAAGATGAATGTTAATTCATATTAAAACGTAGACTAAACATTTGACTACTAAAATTATTTTGATTCAGAAATAAAGGACAAAAAATGATAATATAGAATAAACAACACAAAGTTTATAGGGTTTGGATGTTGTGCTCCTATGTCCATGAGGCAATAAGAATTTTGATTATAATTTCATCTTTTACAAATATTTTTTCTATTAAAAAGATTTCTAACACTCTTAATGTAGAATATCATATTTATGGAATTATGAAAAGTTCCCTTATTAATTGGTCACTAAAAATTATCACTAAGGTATTGGCTAATAGGCTGAAAACCAAAATGGATATTCTAATCGATAATTCACAAACTGCGCTTATTTAAGGCAAAAATATCATGGATAGGGTGTTCATTGCTCATGCATTCTTTCACTGTTGTCAAAAGAATAAAATTATCTGTGCTCTCCTTAAATTAGATTTTGCTAAAGCTTTTAGCTCCATAGATTGGACTTTCTTATTATACTCAGAGCTAGAGGCTTTAGTGATAGGTGGATATCCTCGATTCATCTTATTATGAATTCTGGTATCTCACATATTCTAGTCAACAGCGCTAAAGTAAACAAAACACTGAGGACCTAGACAAGATGACCTTCTCTCACCTTTATTATTTAATATTGCAGAAGACGTGTTTAACAAAAGTATAATCTGGCCTTAGATCAATATATAACCTAGACTTAGGGACGAGATCACATCAGATGGTGTACCTACTCTCCAATACACCAACAATACCCTTCTCTTTTGCTCTCACCTCCCCGAACATATAGTGACACTTAAACTAGTATAACCGCACAACGGTGGGTAAACCGACCGTTGTGGTATTTGATACAAAAAAAATGCTTTGTTTGAATAGTTGCATTCGTGAACAAAAAATAGACAAGACATTTATTTGTGCATAGTTGATGCTACACCATTAATAGCCCTACATAAAGCTGAATTATATATGATGACCGATAAAAGATGGATAATATTTTTAGTCATTTGTATGTTATCGTGACGATATTAGTTTGTTTTGAATCATCTTATAGAGATAATATAATTAAGAACACTATGCTGCCATTGGCTTGTATAAATCTTCCTTTATAATCCATATATCTGATAGATTAACTTATGCCAATACAACAAAGCAACACATGTTTATATATCTACGGCAAGTAGATGAGATGAGTTGTTATTTAATACTATTCTATTTGTTGACAGCAAATGAGTTTGCAGTGTTCATCTCAAACTTTGCACATATATCCTGCACACAAAAATACTTTTTTTAAATTTATTTGCAAACTGCTTTTTCATTAATTAGCTTGCTACAAGCGTCAGTTGGATAAAACTTGGATAAAAGAAATGGATACAATAGAAAGCAAAAAATTAGTAGTATTATCTGGCAACAATAAACATCAGTGCCTAACTGAATGCAGCAATCATTTCCAAAACATCAAATTCATCATAAAAACGAATAAATGTCTATATGAATACAATAACCATTCTGAAAACACCAAATTCATCATTATATACAAAAGAATATCTACTTTCATTTCTTATTCGGGGAAAAGAACGTGAATGTATAGCATGTGTCAGCAAAGTAAGATGACTACGTAATTCTATTTTTGCAAATTTTGGTTTACAGACTAGATCTGAGAAAAAGAGGAGAGAAAACAGGAATTATGGGGAAATAGTCATACACTGAATCTGAATAACGAAAATCGAGGAGAAGGAAACATAAATGTGCAGAAATTAGGAGAGAATGAGGGAGCACGAAAATAGGATAAAACCGCATCTAGATTGAAGGCATGTGTTTTTGGCTTCAGAAAAATTGATTTTGCCTAGTAGAAGTAGGCAAACCTCCCTACGGTCGGTTTGATTAAATTTATACAACTTTGAACTTTTATTCGGTCTAGGTGTCAATTTCCGAAAAAAACTCTATCACAGTTTTGAATGATAACATGAATTTCACTTTTAATGTTGCACCTCCTTAAACTGCAGAATAATGAAATTTCCCATAAAATATTTACACATCCTCCTTAGGCTAACTAAACCAATAAAGGAAGTTTGGTATTACACTATTGACAAGATTAGCAAATAATAATGCAGTAGGAAGGAAATTGCCTCTCAAGAATGGGTAGATTCATTCTTAATAACTCGGTCTTATTCTCTATTCCCATATATTCACTCTTTTACCATCGCTTCCAACATGGGTAATCAATCGTATGGATAGGATCGGACTTAATGTTTTATGGAAGGGAGGAAGATAATGCTCCTATATGAGCTTAATTAGCTAAGATCTGGTCTATAAACTTACAAGTCGGCTTAGGCATCATTAATCTTAAAAATCTAAACACTGCTATCCTATAAATGGATTTGGAAAAAAAATTGATGACAAAAAGTATGTATGGAAGGAAATTATTGTGAATTTTTATAATAACAATTTATATAACATTTGTAAATCCAATACTTATCACATTGCCAGTTTCTAGAAAAATGTCATTAAATCATTTAATACACATTCGAATTGGGATTTAATTATGCGATTCACATAGGGTTGCCTTCTGACATGATCCCCGGCTAACACCGATAGCCCTTAAATTTAAATCTCCTAAACTTTACTTAATTTCTCGAAATAAAATGATCTTATTAAAGAATTCTATATGACTAACCCTGAGTTCAAATGGATTCTCATTTTTAACAAAAATCTAGACAGAGATTCCCTAAGGCAATTTCAAGTCCTTACTACAAAGATTAATAACTTTTTATTAGATGAATAACAAGGTAATTTATAATGGAGTTGGAACGATAAATAAAGATGCATTTCAAATTCGATTTATAAATTTCTTATTTCTTTAGGAACTAAATTAAATCACTACAAGCATATATAGAAGACTCAAGGAAATACAGATGACTCATGCTCCCTATAAGGCCAAAATTCATTATGGGGATCATGATTCATGATAAGTTAAACATGATTGAATTACTAAAAACTAAATTAAGGAATAACAATAATAACTGATGTTACTTTTGCCACTCAACACATGAAACGAATGTGAATGTATTTTATGAATTTTCTATCTAACGTTTTTTCTCCTAACGGTCTAATTAATGGCTGCCTAGCTCTTTCTTCTTCTCGCTGCCTCCTTTTCTCTTTTCCTCTGATTAGCTATCAAATTATTCGTGTGCGCACTTTACATTTGGGTGCGAGCTGCTCGCCTACTCCTTTGGCGACTCTTCGGTTGTCGCTCCTAGGGTTTTCATGGATTTGGGGGTTTTCTATTTTAGAGGCGATTTTGTTCGCTCCTGTCCATCGTTTGCCGATATGGCTGCCGCGCTTTTATTGGTGGTGGAACCGCCTTTATCGGTGTGCTTCACTTCATCTTGCTCGGTTGAGATATGTGTGTTCTCCCATGTTGGAATGAAGGCTCTGTCGCGCTTCCGCTTCTTGGTAGTGGACGGATCCTTCATGGAGATCTCCCCTTCTTTTGCCTATTCAGTGCGTGATGGTTTTTCTTCGGATTTTCTGGCTTTTGTTGATGAAGCTCCTACTACATCGTCTTCCTGCCCCTGCGTGGCGAAGCCGGTGAGTAATCGAGATTTCATCACTCGGTTCAAACCGCGTCTTCGCTTCGGAGAAGCGGTGGGAGGTGTGGCGGCGTCAGATGTTGGCTTGCGGTTTGGGACGCTCGACGCCTGCTCGGTTCTCTTTACTGGGAGGCCTATGGTTGACCCTCTCGGGAATGACGCCAATTTCGTTCCTCGCCTGTCTTTTGGTGTGCCTGTGGCCACCGATGGTTTGCTGGCTGACTTTTGCGTTTTTGGATCTTTTGTTGTGGGTGGTTTGGATGCAGTGTGTGGGGGAGAGGATCTGACCACCTCTGTCTTGCGTGCTGACCAATTGCAACATAGTTATTTCGATGGTATGTCTGGTTTGGAGTCTCGGACTTTCCTCCCGGGCGAGAAGTCCTTGATCCCTGCTATTGATGAAGTTTGTTTGTCCGCTGATGGACTGCCAGTCGCGGTGGTTATGCCTGGCTCGGTTTTGTTTTTGGCTATGTCGTATCTTCTTAAGGGAAGTTATGCCTCGCTCAGGCAACCGCCGATCCTTAGCCCTGTTATGTACTCTCGCAGGCAGGTGAGCGTTCTTAGTTCCTGTTTTTGTTCTGTTACTTGTTTTGGCTTTCCTTCTGTTGGTTGGTTGTTGTCTTTTGAGTTTGTTCTTGGCTGTCTGAGCTCTGACTCTCGACAGTGGATTCTCCCTGTCGATGGTCAAGACTGCTTGCCCCAGGCGGGTTTTTCGTCTTGTCCCTTTTGCCCCTGTCTTCCCGTTTTAGGCAGGCATTTTCTTCTGCCTAAATGCAGCCTTCTGAGACTTCGGTCTCCATCTGTTAGGCTTGCGTCCCGTAGCCTTCTCGATGGTGCTGATCCTCCCTTCCCAGCCGGAGGTGTTAGCCTGACACCCACTTGTTGGGTGGTAGCTTGGGGGCACTACGCACTGCACTTTTTGCCGTCAGTGTCCTCTTTCGTGTCTGGCAGTTCTGATTTTTCGACTGTATTTCGGGTCTTGGGGGGGTTCCATCGGGCTAGGAGCGGTAGGTTTGGGCGATATACCAGCTCTGGTCGTATAGAGGTCATTTTTGACAGCTATACGGGCAGCATGGTTCATTGCCATCCTTCTTCGTTCTGCCTCGATGCTATCCCTGAGTCGCGACTCCTACCCTCAGCGCGGGTCTGTTTGATTAGTGACAGCTCGGCAGCGGTAGGAATCCCACAACAATATGGAAAGCATAATGGTTGCCTTTCCACATTCTCTTGTCACTTTGTCAGTCGACCGTCAGGTTCTTATGCCTTTTTTTCTTTCGCTCTCCTGTCTCTGTCCTTCTGTCCTCCCGTGGCTTCTCCTGTTGTCTGTCCCGTTGTTTGCTCCTCTTTGGACTTTTCTTCCTTCTCTAGCGACCTCTCCCCTCTCTCCTCTTCCGATTTCAGTCGGTTGTTCTGTTTGCAACTCACTCGGATCTCTCCTTCTCTTCGTTTCCCCGATGGACCTTCGGAGGTTCTTTCAGACCAATTGGCCTTTTCGACCTCGCGTTGCTCTTCGGAGTGCTCACTCCCATCCTCCGCTTGTCCTCTGTCTATCTCCATTCCGCTGATGAGCAAGGCAGAGATTGCGCTCCTTAATGAGCGTCTAGATTGCTTAGCTAGGAACTCTGATACTTCGTTCTCCTCGGTTGCCTCCTCCTATCCGGTAGGGTATGGGGGTGAGTCTCCTTCTGATCCGCCCGTCCCTCCTATTCGATCGTCTAGGCGTAGACGACAGAGAGCCCCTTCGACCCCTCGCACCATTCGCACACGCTCTATAGCGGCGTCCGAGCGGATCGACAGATCCGCTCGCTACTCGCTGTATTTGGATTGAGTGAGGGTGCTGCTATCTGTTTCGCTTTTTATCTAAGGCTATTCCTTGTTCATGGCGAACTTTCTCTTTTGGAATGTCCGTGGTATAGGTAATGAAGCGTCTGTGGCCAGGCTTAAACGGATTGTCAGGAAACACTCTGTTGGCTTGATCGCTCTCCTGGAACCCCTTATTGACCGAGCTGAATTCACCAAGATAGTCCTATCCTTAGGATTTGGTGGTGGGTTAGCTAATGTCTCGGGCAAGATTTGGATCTTATGGTCCAAATCTGTTGCGATTCGACCTTTCTTCGACTCTGCTCAGCTTTTCTCGGTGGTCTGCTCATCACCGTCCTTTGCAGCACCGTTTCTTTTCTCAGCGGTCTACGCCAAATGTGACCGGTTGGAAAGGCAGGTTTTGTGGTCGGATATTCTAGCTCTTGATTCTCAGGGCTTCTCTTCTTCTGTTCTTGGTGGCGACTTCAATATCGTCGCTAGCCATGAGGAAAAACGGGGAGGTGCTGCCATCAACAGAGGGGCAATGGCGGATTTCAACTCCTTCATAGCCGCTTCTGGCCTCTCCGAGCTCCCCTTTGTCGGCTCGGCGTTCACTTGGTCTAACAACCAGGACGGCCCAAATCGCATTCTATCTAGACTTGACCGTGTGTTCGGGTCAGAGGAATGGTTTCGCCTCCCTTTCTCCTTCTCTATCGCCCATCTCCATCGGTCCTTCTCGGATCATGCCCCTCTGATTGTTCGTTGCTCTCCTCTGTCGCTCTCTAGACCCTCCTCCTTTCGGTTCCAAAGCATGTGGAAATCTCATCACTCTTTCCAGCAGGTGGTTGCTGATTCCTGGAGCAACCCTATTTCTGGTTCCCCCTGTGCTATTTTCGGGAGAAAGCTTTCGCGTCTTAAGGCTTGCCTAAAAGTTTGGAACGTCCAGACTTTCAAGAACATTTTCGATCGCGTCCGGTTGGCCGAAGAGTCGCTTATCTTAGCCGAGTCCTTGCTAGACGAGGACCCGTCCGCTGCCAACAAGGAGGCTTGGGCCCTTGCCCAAATTTCTTTCTCTTCGGAGCTGCGTGTCGAAAACGACTACCTTCGTCAAAAGGCGAGGGTCAAGTGGGTGGTCGAGGGTGATGCTAACTCCAAATTTTTCCATTCGTCTATTCGCAAGAAGAATAACATTCTTTCGATTCGAGAGATTATGAGGCCTGATTTGTCTTCGACTTCGTCGCCAGAGGAAGTCAAAGATATCATCCTATCTCATTTTCAATCCTTCTTGGGTTCTCCTTCTGTCTCTGTTTCTGATCCGGCTCTCTTAGCTTTTATTCCTCCGATCATTCTTCCTTCGGAAGGTGCCATTTTTGCGGATCTTCCTTCCACTGAGGAGATCCGTGCCTGTGTTTTTGCTCTCAGCAAGGATAGTGCCAGTGGCCCTGATGGTTTTAATGGTGATTTTTATAGGTGCTCTTGGCCAATCATCCAGGCTGATTTGTGTCATGCCATTCAATCCTTCTTCTCTGGAGGAATCCTTCCTAGTGGTTGGACTTCTACCAATCTGATTCTTATTCCTAAATGCGAAAATCCTACGGCTTGTACGGATTTCCGTCCTATTAGTCTATGCAATTTCTCAAACAAGGTCATGTCCAAAATTCTGGCCTCCCGGTTGGCTCCCTTTCTTGAGCGTATCATCTCTCCTTCTCAAGCAGGGTTTGTCAAGGGGCGTTTGATCTCTGATAACGTCCTGCTAGCCCAAGAACTGATCTCCCAAATTGATCGGAAAGTTTGGGGATCAAATGTTGTTTTCAAACTGGACATGGCTAAGGCTTACGACCGTATGTCCTGGTTCTTCATCATCAAGGTTTTAAGGGCTATCGGCTTTCCGGAGGCTCTGATAGACTTGGTTTGGAGGCTTATCTCCAACTGCTGGTTCTCTGTCCTCATTAACGGATCGGCCCATGGTTATTTTAAAGCCGGAAGGGGATTGCGTCAAGGTGACCCTCTATCACCTTCGCTCTTTGTGATTGCGGCAGAGGCTTTTATTCGTGGGCTTCAATCCTTAACTATCTTCGGTCAAATTCAGCGATTTGGGATTCCAAGGGGTTGCCCCCTTATCTCTTCTTTATCCTTCGCTGACGACATTGTCATTTTCTCCAATGGCAGCCGGTCTTCTGTTCGGCGACTTCTTCGTTTCATCCATCAATATGAAAGGTCCTCGGGCCAGCTCGTAAACTCTTCCAAATGCTGCTTTGTTCACTCGAAGGACATGCCTCCATCTCGCGCTTCTTGGATAGAGACTATATCCGGTTTCAAGGAAGCTTCTCTTCCACTCCCTTACCTAGGCATATCTTTGTACCGAGGTAGAAAACTAAACGCTCTCTTCGACCCTTTGACCGACAAAGTTAGAGGGAAGATCCTTCGATGGAACTCTGCCATTCTCTCTCAGGCGGGTAGACTTGTTCTTATCAAGTCAGTTCTGGAGTCCATGGGTTCTCATATTTTTGCGACAATGACCCCTACCTCCCCTTTCTTCCGTTCTTATCGGTCACTGGCTTCGTCCTTCTTCTGGGGAAATAAGGACAACGGTCGTCGCCACCACTGGGTGTCTTGGGATGTGATCTGTCGTCCCAAACATGAAGGTGGGTTGGGTATTCGCAAGCCCTCCGACCTTTGCGCGGCCTTCGCTTGTAAGTTGTGGTTCCGGTTTGGCGCCAACAACTCTTTATGGGCTTCTTTCCTTCGAGCTAAGTACCACAGACTCGCGGGTGCGAACTTTTCAGGCAATCCTACCTACGCTAGCGAGACCTGGAAGCACATGCAGTCTGTAAAATTTTTCTCTGATTCTCACGGCGGATTGGCGGGCTGGGATGGAGCGCCTTTTTCGATCCTAAAAGCCTGGTCCTCCATCAGATCCCCTTCCATCACTCGTCCTGAATTTTCTTTTATTTGGGATTCCCGCATTCCCCCAAAGGTCTCTTTATTTATGTGGCGGTTGCTGCATGATGGACTGCCACTGGACGAGAACTTTCAAAAGATCGGAATCCCTACTGTTTCCCGATGTAGATGCTGCGGAAACGGTGATATTGAATCTTTGAACCATTTGTTTTTCGGTGGTTTCTCGGCCAACGCGTGCTGGAACTACTTCGGAAATCTCGTAGGATTTAGAAGTACTACGAGTTCTCTCTCATCGATGCTGAATTCCTGGTGGGCCGGGAATTCTGGGAAATCTCTCCGTGCTATCATCTTCCGGTTGATTCCTAGTCTGATTTGCTGGCACGTTTGGTGTGCGCGGAATAAGGCAACTTTTGAGAGCAGCTCTATGGACGCGCCATCCATAATCCATCGTGTGAGGAATGATGTTTTTCTGGCTTTCCGGGGCAGACCATTCAGGGGCCCATTGAGCCATCGTTCCGAGCGACTTGTGGGCCTCCTGTCTATTTCCCGTGCTTCTTTTACCGCCAGATTGGGTGTTGGTTAGACTTCTGCTTTCGGTTGGTGTCTTCCCCCAACCGTTCCCACCCCCTTTTTTTCTTTAATTGCGCGTCTTGTTTATTGTTTCAGGTGTTTCTGCTGTCTGCTTGGTCCAAGTACTTGCGTTTCCTGGTGCTGCTAGTGTTCTCTGTTATCTTTTCGTGTTCGTTATTGAGGTTCTCGTCAGATCTGTCAGCAGTCGATCTTTCTCTCTCGATGGAGGATTTTTTATGGTCCTTCCTTTGGGCAGATTAGTGGATCTGTCGTCTCTGGCCCTAGTGATTTTGCTGCTGTTTGTCGGTTTTCGCCGTTTACTTTCGATTGATGGAGTGATGGGTGGACTGGACCACACCTACGGGTTGTGGCGGGATAGTGGTTCTGTCGGCTTGTTTTTATTTCACTCGCTCTCGGCTGGCCTCCTTGGCAGCTACGAGCTTGTTTGTTTATCTTTTCTTTTTCGCTTTTGTTTTGTCTAAAAGGGAGGCATATGGATTCTATATGCTTCGCCTTCGTCTGTAAACCTTTGGAGGAAGGTTTTTTCCTCCTTTTGAGTGTTATACATTTCTTTCTTAAAAAAAAAAAAAAAGTAAATGTATTTTATGAACGCTCTTTCACTTATAATATAATTAACAAGATAACGCTCCTTTTTGGACCATAACTGGTTTATCCCATTTCTTCATCCTAGGCCTATAAATGGTCGAATACGGATTCAGATAGTATCATATCCATATCCGAAATCATATTTGGATATTGGATATCTGTATCTGCGGATACAGAATGATATTGGATATTTATTATATATTCTTTGACCAGTTCACAACTAATAAATCTAAACAAACAAATAGAAATTTTGATTCATTATAAATTCATTTCAGTACTAAAAGTATAAAAAAGTAATAAATATGCAAAGAAAAATAATTTTAAGCAGCAAATATTGATTTTTATACATACAATAAAGCTTTTTACCTAGATAAAATAGTAAATGATGATTATTTTATGAACTAAAATACACAAAAAATAACTGTAATTTTGATAAAAATCGAACGGATAATTATCGGATGCCGTTGTGGCTATATCCGCATTCGTATTCATATTTTGAATATCGTATAATTTTTCATATTTTGAATACGGATATGGACGGATTTTGGATTTTCGGATACACATTTGCAGCCCTACTTCACCCTATGAATACCAGACTATTTATAGACTCAACTTACGTTATCTTATTGGAGACCTTTTGATTTAACATGCATCATCTCAAGTTGGTTTTTTATGGAATAAACACATTTCCAATAATAAATGCAGAAAGTTTTCAACGACTTTAGATTTTATTGCTTGGAACGTTGCTTTATGGATAGGATATAGTAGATGCAATCCCGACTGGAAAACAAGATCTGATCGGATATGGCACAATCTCCATTAGATCAGTAATAATGCTCATCTCAGTTTAGATTTAGATGCAGAATTACCTCTACTCGCTGGCAAATAGTTCTCTTCACTTCACTACCAACATTACCACAGCATTATCGAAGCATAGTGACTCTACACAAACACCTCTCCTACTTGGAAACAACTTTGTTACATTTGTCATGCTTTGGACTAGCTCATTTCAATTCAGTCCAGACTACCGGCATCTACTATAAAGTATTCCTTCTGTACCGCCTCAAACAGTTTGCCATGCCTTAAGTCTCTTCCAACTTCTCGCGCTAAGCATGGACTCAGTGCAGACTTCATGCTACTCATGTTGTTCTTAGGTCATACCGCTATGTATGCTTGTTGCGCTGCCGTGCTTTCCATACAATTTTCTGCAGAACTAAGTCACTATGATCTGAGAATTCTTACTACTATGCTTTCTTACTCTGAGCAAGTGAGCATGAATACCCATGTAGAACATTGCCACTTTGCTCTATCAGTGCTAACTTTCTGCTGGCCTTGCAGTTCACTCTACAAACCGACCATGAGAGTCAGCACCCCCTATTATGTAATTAAATTTCTCCTGCCTCTTCTGACAGCCTACCAGTTCAGCTTATTTGGTTGCCTATTCATTGCAATGTGTAATCAGATTTTTACAGCGAATTTCAATAGCTCCCATACATCATATATAAATATTAGTTGCTGTGTTTTATCCCTAGATTGCTCATCTAAGTGAGCATCCCATATTTTGTATTCATATTCTTTATTGTTGTAATGCCACCCATCAAGTTTGTTGATGGTTTTTAGTTATTCGGTTTGACTAAATAACGTGTCCTCTCCTTTATATGAGGATCACTTTTTCATAAAAAAAGGTTTCCCTTAACTTTCATGGGTTTAAGTCCATTTATACCTATCCTTTTCATACATGGATTCCTACTGTCGACAATTATGTTATTCCTCCCATTCGAGATTGATACCAGCTGTCATATCTAACAGTTATTATTATAGGCATATATATGGATCGAGGTTGATTTTGGAAGGCTTCAAATAATAAGCATGGATTACAAGGTGTATTTGTTTGTATTGACATAGATAAATGAGTGATATTTGTTCAAGGTCTAATCGTTCTTACTGATTGCTTAGGGATTATTTCATTATTATGCTGGTTATGAATGATATGCGTTCAATGTCTAATGAGTGATATGTGTCATACGTGTTTGTGGTTATGCGAGCATGTTGGATTTAGGCTGACGAAGAGGAGTGATATACGCGTCTAGGCATGAGTGGAGTGTGCATCTCTATCTGTTGTGTAGATTATACATCGACTAATCTGGGATTCAATTTTGCTTTTAATTCTATTCAGTGGGTGACTCGCTATTTATGCAGTATAATCACTTTTGGTTGACTATGCATATTTGGACTGTTTTGTGCCTTTAGCATATTCCTTTGAGCATCACAATACCTTACTTCAGCATATTCTTGTATTTTTACTGGAGGAATGTTGTGGGCTCAGTGTTCCTTCTTTGTTGATGTGCCACTTTTACATCCCTATTTGCTTTCTTTATCTTTATCCCTTGGGTAAATTAGGTGTAATAGAACATTTTGATCATTAACCTTAAGGAAGTGGTAATAAAGATTATTATTGATGCATAAGTAGTGACGTTGTTATGTTCACGTCCTAAGGAGAATACAAAATTTGTAAATTCTATGGTTTACCAATGAATAAAAATTAGTTGGCAAAACTTTCAACAAGTGTGGACCCGTGGTTCAAACTTCTCTAATTCCAATAAACCTAGGTACCGTTTGGAATAAGTGATCACTTGTTTGGTCACTTATTAATGAATAAACACTTTGAAGTTATTTGTTTTGAACTAGTATTAAGCACCTTTATAATGTTTTTCTAATTCTGAATGCATAATAGTTATTTCTTCCATATATCCTCTTGGTTACATTTTTTACATTACTATAAAAAAATTCAAAATAGAAAAAATTGAAGATCAATTTTACCTAAGATTTCTACCATTCTAGATTATTTTTATTATTATTCTAAATTCATATTCAATTTCAAAAAAAAATCTAATGATATTTTAAAATTTGAAAATAGATCAAAAACTACAAATTTCTGAATTACAGAATTTAGATAATTACTTTTTAAAGATATATTTTTTAAAATTAAATTTTTAGATTTCATGAAAATTTAATATTCTGAAAATTGAAATCTTAAAATATAAAAAACTAAAATTTAAATCTTTCAAAATTAAATTCTTTCGAGTAATTATCCATTATTCAAGTTTCAACAAAACTCAAGAATTTTCAAAACTAAAGGTTTTCAAATTTCAAGCTATTAAAAATTTGAACTTATGGTTTAAAGTTCTCGTTTTACTAATTACCACAG
This sequence comes from Allium fistulosum, assembly GCA_030737815.1. NCBI lineage: Eukaryota > Viridiplantae > Streptophyta > Magnoliopsida > Asparagales > Amaryllidaceae > Allium > Allium fistulosum. The sequence continues at coordinate 1,038,356,688 of CM060902.1, read as the reverse complement.
GAATAACAAATAGTATAAAGGGTAATATTATCAAAGTAGATATTTGCATTAGTTTCAATTAGAAAATTTAAAAATATAAACAAACAACATTTTGCAATTAAACATTCAATATCTAGCAATCAATATTCATCTTACAACAATCAGCATCCAACTTTCGAAATTTTAAACAAACGAAGCCTTAGACTTTCCCTCGCTATCTAAGTTGGCTGAGTTAATGTCGTTGCAACCTATTTCATCCATTATTGTATGCACACACTGGCAATCCACTTTCCTCTGCTGCCTTGGTTGGCAATGAAACTCTTGTTGGGTAATTAGTTAGAAAGTCGTGGTAATGATAATGTACAATGTTGTATTGATGGTACAATGCCTGATGGTCTTGTAAATGCTGAGTAATTCAGGTTGGCTTTCTTGCCGGAGTGCACGCCAACAATTTAACAAAATGACTCATCCAATTTTAATAGCTATGTTGCTGCTTCCCATCAAATGACTACAACCCCATCGAAGTGGTCCACCTTATTCTCAAAACTTCTCCAAAATGCTAGAAATTTCACCCTAGGAGAGTATGATTTGGCGGAAGAGGCTGAAGTCATGATTCCTCCTCATGAAGTTATTGAAGCACGGAAGGAATTTTGCAAGGATTATCTGGTGGGATGCTTTCTAGACTCCAACCTCCCATGTGACATTGTGCGAGACACGTGTAGAAGGATTTAGAAGCTCAAAGGAGGGCTTAAAGTTCACTTTGACAACATATTGTTATTTTTTCATTTCTCCATCCTAGAAGAACGTTTACACATCCTTGAATCCAACTTATTTTCATAGATAGCAAATCGTTCATTATCACTCCGTGGAGTGCTTCAGTTGACATCACCAGGGATCATGTTCATTCCATTCTCGTATGGGCCCATTTCATAAACATCTCATCAGTTCTCCAACCTTTGGAGTGTCTTAATTGGCTTGCAAATAATGTTAGTGATTTGAAATGTTTTGATGTTAACACGGTGACTAGAAGAAGCTAGTTTATGTTAAGGAATTAATTGAAATCAAACCAGATCGTCTGCTTCTCTTCAAATTGAGAGTTAGTCTAGCTGCAGTCCAAGTGACGATTGTTGATGCGAACTATAGTCAGAAATTTGACATTTCCATCACTTGTAATTCCTTTGGGCATACTGCCTCAACTTGAAAGTATGGAACTCATTTGACACCACCGTCCAGTGATTAGCCAAAGTTTTCTATCCCTCCCAAAATTCCGCTTTCCTGTAATCCTATTATCTGGTGGGTCCCCAAGTCTCTAGAACCACCTTATTATCCAACAAACCTGTTAACAAAAACCTTGTCCCTGACACCCTTATCTAGTCTCCTTCAATTCATTATTAGACTTTACCTAAACCAACTCCCCCTCTTATGATCCTCGAGCCCACTTTCCCCGATCCTCTCATTCATTCGATAGTTTAGTACTCTTAGAGATCTTGCATGGGTGCACATATTCTCATAAATGCGATTCGTCCCATCTTATGGTATTTACGATAAATTTGTTATGAAAAAAGAAGGAGAGAACATACATTTATGTTACCAAGTTTTTGACAACAATCCTAGTTTGATATTTGAAGGTGAGTATGGATCCTAAACTAGATAATTTTAGATGATGCCACTTGGGATAGAAGCTTTATCTACCCAAACAGTTCTTTTGACTATATACCAGACCTTGCGAGGCATTTTTTTAGGTATATAGATGTCATTGAACCTAATACGAGCAATGAGGGTAGCGATACCTACTCTATAGAGAAGGGTTAACTCTGTATTTATTAGTAGTTAGAGAAATTAAGTTGTACTCCTTGACTTAAATTTTTTTGGTTGAGTAATGAAAGTGGACAGACCATTGTAAAAACCGCCTAGCTTTTTTAAATAAATTCGTTCGACAAATGTGAAGGTAGGTTTGCACAATGAAGTTGATGGGGAAGTTGACCAGTGAGAGTGATGATAGCGATTGAGAAAATTATTCACTAAAAGGAAAGAAGCAAATGAAGTCCATGCATTGTGGAGCAAGACATAAGTCTAGAGGAAATACAAAGAGAATTGTTTTTATTATAAAAATAAATGACATTTCAAGGGTATGTGTCATGGTCTTAAGAAGAAGAGTGATGAGAACGAAAAAACTTCACCATCTAGAATCATTATAGCAATATCAAGGACTAAAAAAGACAATGATGCCTTATTGTTCTCAACTTGTAACTCTTCTACTAAGAAAGCGATATGAGTAGTTGATTTTGGTGAGTCTTATTGCATGAGATCAGACATGAGTTATTACTTTAAATACTACGAATTTTATAAAGATATTTTTTCTAATGAAAAATGACACATCTTACTATATGATTGGTGTTGGGAGTACAAGGATCATGACATGATTGTTTTGTGAAGACTATTGCAACGTTAGATATGTTTTGAATTTAATGTAGAGTTTGCTATATGTGGGAGATTTGAGTAGTCTTGCCTGAGGGTGATAGATTGAGAGCGAAAAATGTTCGTTGGTGGTAATAAAAGGTTTGGAGTAGAAAACCTACACATATTGAAGAGGATTAAATTCATCAGATCTAGTTACGTTGGTTGATTCTAGTGATTTGAACTTAACTAAATTATGGTTATGCATTGATGAGAGGAAATTTGATGAGTTGAAGAGGCATGTCTTGATTGTTGATGGGCGTCATTCCAAACTAGATTTCATAAGGGTTGTGTTTAAGGGAAGCGGATAAAGGTTTCATTTGGAGTTAGAACATATAAAGCAAAGGCAATTCTTGAGTCTGTTAGTAATGATGTATAGAAGCTTTCATCATATGTTTCACTAGATGGAGCAAGGTATATGTTGTCACTCATTGGTGATTTCTTATGGAAAATCTAGGTCGATTTCATGAGTACTAAGACGATACATTTGGTAACTTTTGCAGTTATAATGATACAATAAAGAAGTAGTTAAGGAAGCAGCTGAAGACTTAAGATCCAAAAATAATGGTGAATTTGTGTTACAAGAATACAATGACTATTGTGGTTATGTAGGTATTAATAGACATTTTCGACACACCCTTAGTTAAATAAGGTTATAAAGCGGATGAATCAAGCCTTATTAGTAACAGTCATTTCTTAAGATTAAATAATTACTAAAAGAGGAGATACTGGATAGAAGCTTTACCTATGTTGAATTTCTCATTGATTGCACACCTTTCACCACTATAGAAATGAATATTCTTGAAAAAGTATAGAAATAAGGTTATAAATTGAATTCACATCCTAGACTAGCCACGTGAATTACAGGCTTGCTTAACATCCACTCACTCTCACTGGTCTGCCGTAGCACTACATGGGAGCAATGTGTAATGATCCGGAATTTCGAATACTTCGTATTTAAATATCTGAATTATTTAAATATTTAATCATAGATCTAATATGATTAAATTGATTTAATAATCTTGTTAACCCCTTTTTAGTAATAACTAATGATGGTAAACTTATTTTTGGAATTTTTACAAAAGTAAATACTTCGAAGAAATATCGATGATGTGATCGAAAATCGGTTTATCGATAAACAGCTTCTCAATCAATATAAGTTGTTTGAACTCTGTTATACTGAGCTAATGAATAAATGAACACATTAGGAACTAATTAACACACTTTACTTCATAAAGTAAATGGAATGTTCTAAAAGCATATAAGGGATAAGAGATATTTCGTCTAAGGGGTAGTTTGGTCTTTTACTAAAGGAAGGAGGCATAAAGGAGAAGTGATGGGCATGTGGAGGGTGAGCCTTCCATGGCATGATAGGGTTGAGAGTAAGGTAAAGTAACACCATCTTGAGTCTATATAAGAGAGGGCATACCTCTTGAAAACACTTTTACTAATTTATAAAATAAAAGCAAGCTCTCTTTCATATCTTTCTCTGCTAAATTTCTTAAAATAAAATAATTACAAAACAACTCCAATTCAACTTAAATCTGGACTAGAGTCTTAGGACAACATCACAACACCACCTAGCAACTTGGAGTAGAACACTTGGAGCACAAGACCCCCAAACCCCCTTAGGTGGTGAGCTATTTGTAGGGTATTTTACCCTAGGCAAGTGTAAAAGCAATGGAAGTGGCAAGAAGTTAGGTGTTTGCAAGGAAGAGGTAGGAAGGATTGCTTGGAATTGCTTGTTTTCTTTATTAAGGGTGAGCATACTCACCACCTTAAATGAAAATATTATGTGTGTGCGCTTGTGATTGATTGCATATATATTGTTTAAATGGATATTGATATATGTTGTAATATTAGATTTGATTCTTACTTTAAAAGAAAATGGCATATGTAATCCATATTTACGGAATTGAATGAACTTGAATGGACTTGTATGACTTGTAGCATAACCTTAAAACAAAGCATATAGGTTGTAATTGGACTTTGGTTTTGATTGGACTTGATTTTGAAAGTGCTCTTATAGCGATAGTCGCTATAGATGCGTTTAGAAATTGTCTTGTGTTTGGCAATTTCTATGGAATTTTATAGAGAAATTCTTTGGGGTCCCTTACCATATTTGTGAGGTATATTGTGTATGTCTATTGCCATAAAAAATTTGGATGATAAAAAGTTAGGTAACACATCGAAAAGTGGTCAAACTTCCACTTATGCAAAACTGCCCCGTTTTAGCCTTTGTTTTAAACTTTAAAGGTTTGGAAAGGACTTTTAAATTAACTATTCAATTTTATTCTTTTTATAATTTTTTCTAACTCTTATTAGAGTATTTTAAAAGTGGTTTGATATTTTTTTTATAAGTTTTTAAGAATTAGTTATGAATTTTTAAAGAAGAGGGTTTACTTTTAAATATAAAGGAAATATGCATTTTCCAAGTTTTTAAGTGAATTATAAACTTGTTATTTTCAAGTAATATTTTAGGTGAATGTTTTAGAACCTATTATAATTATTTTAAAATATTTTAAAAGTATTTTTAATAATATATAGTTTTTAGAAAATGTGTTTGCTATTTTATCAAAGTATAAATATCTTATGTATTAAATATCCTTTAAATTGTTTTATTAAATATCTAGTTTTGTAAATAAATTACTATACTTATATCTATCATTTCAAAAAGAGTTTAAATTAAACAAAGGATTTATAATAGGGTTATGAATTGCTTAGTGGCTTAATCGTGTTTTATTTAATTACTTGTTTGAAAGGCAATTAACCATGCTTAACATTAAAAGCCGATGAAGTAGACTTATCTATTTGTGAGTTTTACGATTGTTGTTGGAGTAGGGTTTCAAAGCAGTAATGATCTAACCTACTGGCTTCACTCTTGATCGAGGAGTAATTAAGTCGCGAATGTCGGAACGTGTTAATCATGTTGTTTACTTACTCCTTGATGGAAATTATTTAGTCGTGTACTTAGCACTAAAAGCCGACTAAGTAGACTCGTCTATCTGTGAGAGTCAAGAATGAAGTGTCTAGGAAACTCTTTGATATGCAACCGATGCTCTAACTTACCTGGCTTCACTCTTGACTGAGGGATAGTTTAAGTTGAGAAGTTTGGAAACATGATAAGTATACGAAACTTGATTCTATAAGTGATCGTCTTTAGAACTTAATAGTTAACTAGTCAAATACCAAAATTGACCAAATATTAACTTAGATCTTGAAATAAATGTTTTTTTAAAGATAACAACAAGTATAAAATTGGTTTTGGGTTTTTTGTGACAATGGGTTAATAGCATTCGTCTTTAAACCTTTTTTATTATACTTATGAATGTAAATAGATCTTTAAAAGGATGTTTTGAAGATAAGCATAAATGAAATGGTTTTAGGTTTATGTTGACAATGCTTAAGTAACATTAGTCTTAAACCTGTTGAATGGATTTGTGAAAGTACTTAACTCCTTAAAATGGATTTTTTTAAGAAATTATAAATATGAAATATTTTGAATAAAGGTAGAAAAAGTAAAGGTTTAAAGTAAGAAATCTTGTTAATGAATTTTGAATATACTTATACCAATTGAGATAAGTATATGAATAATTTTGAAATATTGAAGAGTAAAAATGAATAGTAGTGAGTGACAAATGAAATTTTATTAAATAAAAGAAGTTTTACTAATAAAAGAGGTTTTAATTAATAAAAAGTATTAACTAAATAAAAAAGGATTAGAATTCGCTTTGGTGACTTAATCATGCTTTGTGCGACTTGATCGTGCTTTCTGTGTTTATTCGTGTATGGAAAGTATACAAGACTTGGTTTCCATTTATAATAATCATATATCTTGTACTTGATAATCGATTAGTCGATTATCGAAATTGATCAAAATAACTTAGGAAGTATCTAAAAGAAACACGAGGGCTATATGGTACAATAATCTTTGGAGATGCTATACTATACTTATAAACTCGTCTTGCTCTTCTAGGACAAATGATAAGGAAATCCATTCGGATAGGAGATGATCTCCACCCTTATGCATTGTCTATTTATTTCTAAAATAACTAGGGTTAAGTTAACCGAAAATCTATCGATTGGTTTTGGAGCGTCCAGTAAGCAGGGGAGTGTTTTTGTATGAGAAGACTCGAAACCGTAACCACTTCAAAATCATATATTTGAACTATGTTCTAGAAGCGATTGTGAAGTGAAATGTTATATAGTTGAACTATCTATCCTAAGGTTAAGTCTAAAGGAGAGGGCGACGTCAAAATTTCAAACTAATGCTATAGAGTTGAACTGTCTATCCTAAGGTTAAGTCTAAGGGAAAGGTCAACGTTAGCATTTGTCGGTCGACTTATGTTCGGATCCCAGTAGGGATTCGTTGATTGTTCGAGATACTAGAATCCATTTGGGGATTCAAGGATTATGCGAGATGCTGGAATCCATCTAGGGATTTGTGTTCTGTTCGAGTAATGAAGAACTGTACGAGAGATGTCAAATGTAGCCTCGACCTCGGTAAATGACTAAAACCAAAGATTGAGGACATAGCCATAAAGGGTTTAGCGAGCCTAAATAGGGTATATCAACTCCAAATCTAGCGATGCTATTGATATTGCTGGTGGGAGTTGATGATATTCGATTAATGTCTCTAGCGTTGACCAGCTATGGTTTACCTTATGGTATATTTTATTTAGAGATATATGACGCTTGAAAGGATAACTCTAATCCCTATGTAGGATGACCATTCTCAATGTACTAAAGGTGCCTTCATGGAAATCCAACACGATTATGCAAACACGCCTTAGCGGTTCTTAATTGAATACCTGGTTATTGTTGTGGTTTACACGTACCACAGCTATTTCTTACTTATATTCTACACCCTGGACATTATCTATTATATTGAGATATATACTTAATAGATGGTTGGCTCTTTTGAGGGGATAACCGTTATGGTATTCCATGCAGTCTCAAAAGGTGTTGTTATAGATTACACATATTTCTTGAGTTTCCTACACCAGACTTATGTCTAACTCATGGTTTTATATTTTCCTTATTCCCATGGATTCTTTTTTGAGTAGTTTGAGAAATGCAGGTTTTCGTTGATGTTCTTTGGAGCTTCTGGAGACGAGCTGGATGCTTTCATTCACCTACCGTAGTATTCTTATTTTCATTGCATTACTACATTATATATATCAACATGTGTGAGGACATTTTGTTATAACTGTCCAGGCTGATGATAGTACTTATGATTGTAACTCTGAAATGCTATATATCTTAAAGCAACATTTTGTACTATCTTTTGATATTATATGTTATCATTTGGTTGTGAGATTCTAATGTTGTGTTCCCTTCTTCCTTGTTCAACTTCCTTTTCTTTTATTTTACCTTAACAATTTGTCTTTTCGACACTTGAATGCTCAGCATATGAATACCATGGATGTATTAGTGTCGACATTTAGGGGCCAAAAAGGCAAGTCGTTACAGTGGTATCGGAACATAAAGTTAAGCGAGAACCTTGGTTTTGGTTGGGTATGGCTCATTAAGAGATAGGGTAATGAAATGCCCTAGCATAAGTTGAGTGTATTATATATATACACATACATATACATACATACATATAAGAGCGTATATGTATTTGTTATATTATTAGTATATATAAGTAAGTTGATAGTGTAGCCTAATTCTTGTAAGGATAAATGATGTTTATCTATTATCCCTTGTTGATTAGCTTAATCATGCTTGGCCAGTTTATGAGTATTGACTATTGTTTATTGATTATTGATTTGTGCTAAAGTAGTTTTTGAGCAGTTTTAACATTCTATGATGGGTTGGGTAGACAGTAATTGTGGGTACATTGAAACGAACACCTTGTGAATTTAGTTTCACGGTTAGACTATAAGGTGTTTGATGATAATCTTAGGTAACAGTGATCTTTAATAAAAGATGTTTATTATAATCTAAAGGGAAGATAAGATATGTTGCAAATAAACATTTGCATAAAGGTTTATATAAGAAAGTTATTTTATATAAGTATGCTTTATAAAAAAAGGATTTAAACTGATATATTGAGAGCTTCTTTGAAATTTTTTTCAAGATTTTGAAGAAAATAATAATAGTATTATTTAAAAGTAAATATTTGGGAAATCAGTTTATGAAATTGAGATCATGAAACTTAGTAATATTTACAAAGTATTTGATACCGCTTTGGAGATGATTTGGACAAATCCTAAAAGTATGGTTTGGATGTACTGAACTCACTTCTATCGCTTAAAAATAATTTTGGTGATGACTACAGCTTCATCGGCGTTCATTTTCAGCTTTCTAAGTGTAGGATGCTACCATAATAATTTGATACAAAGTTTTTTTAGTAAAACGAATTTTGATTTAATCCCAAAAGTATGATTTGATATATAAAAGATATATGTACATGTTATTATTTAAAAATGATTTGAAATAAAACCCGGTGTTGATGCCAGAAATGGATCAACATCCCAAAGATTGTTTTAGGAAGCCTGTGAGATCTATATCTAGCAGATAGTAATGAAAATAAACAAGGAGACACAAGATTTTATAGTGGTTCGGCAATCCCTGGCCTACATCCACTTTAGAGCTTTTATTAATTGATTGTTTGCAAAGAATTTGAGATTACAAGGTGTTAAAGAGAGTATAAGTCACTAGTAAAAGGGTTTGATAAGTTCCATGGCTAAGAACTGCCAAGAGTAGCGCCTAGGTATCAGTGTGTGGAGTTAGGAGATGAAGAAGAGGCACAACTTTCGCGTATGGAGCTAGCAAAAATCAGATCCTTCTTTAGTTGCAGTTAGGCTGGTATTTATAGGGAAACAGAGGTAGTGGGTAAGAAGCCTACTTGCACTGGAGTCTAGATGAAGGCTCGATGTTGTACAAGAGAAACCAGAGCACCACGATCCAATAAGATAGGTCGGTGCCAATCTACATAGCTTGGTGATGATCTGTAATTGTTGGTGCAAGCCCAACTTCAACTCTTGCTCCACTCTTCTATCTTCTAATTGATAGGTTCTAAGCCATTTTAATTGACTTTTGGTTGATTCTTGTCTCTATCACTTGAATTACCCTGCTTTCTTGGCTTTCTTCTCTTCAATCGTGGAATTGATCGTCCATACTCTAAGGAAAACCACTTGATCACAAGCTACTGGAGAGATGAATGAGAAGTATGGAGTTTGGGAGGTGATCCAACGAGGATTAATTGGCCAGTACCGACTACATAGCTCGCTACCGAGCTATGTCTATGGCTCCAATTCACAAGAAATATCTTCGAGGTGTTTCTCTATTCCTTCTAAGTGTGTTTCCAATTTTATAATCGTGTCATCTTCGTCTTGGCATTCTAACTTCCATCAACTTCTGCTTGGTTAAAAGTTCGGTTAACACTTACCCCCTAGAGTATGCTTTTGTTGAAACAAAGCGTGCTCTGGATCGAGACAAGTTCCGAGCTGCTATTCTGCTCACTCTAGTTGATCCCTCAAGTGTTATCTCGAGATGTAGTTATCACTTGGTTGATTTTCCTTTAACTGATTGGTTTAGTTATAGTTGGAACTTCATTCTTTCGCATTGAGAACATGATTTGCACCCTGGAGATTGCTTCACGCTTTAGATTAGCGTACCTTCTCTTTGTTTTGCCTTCTAAGTGATGTGTAGGGGAGAAAAACAACAAGGCACTGACCTATATAGCTGGGTACCGAGCTATAAGGTTTCCCACTGACCTATATAACTCAACACTTAGAAAAATGTTTCTAAGTTTTTTCATTTCTTGCTTGCTTTACGCCCGACCTATTTGCCTCTCACAACCTGATCTACTCCCATTGACCCATCTAACTCCACTGCCGATCATCTCCTGCTGTTGCTGCCACCTGCTGCCGTCGTCTGGAGCTGCTAGCCGACATCCATCAGCATCATTGCCACCTTATTCGCCACCTGGAAAACTCGAGCCTAATCCAACTTTGAAACTTTAGCTCCACTTGAATTTGAATTTGAGGTTGGCGATGATTGGCTTCATGATGATGATAATGGTGATGGTGATAGGGGTTTAGTTGATTTCAATTAAAGGGAGATGGATGAATTTGGGGTTGTGTTTGATTAGTGGTGTAGTTGAGTTTTGCCTCGGTTGAATGCACACAGTTTCGAAGACAAGTCCATTTTTCGCATTCAACTATCTCTCTTCGAAACTTGGCTAAGTCTCGTTTGCTGATTGAATTCTAGTGCGATGGTTTATTCCAAAATAGAACGTAGGGGATGATCCCATCATATCGCTTTTCTCGCTTCTGCACTTCTAGTGATCCTGAAAAGAAAAGCTTTCTGCATCGCTCTGGAAATATAATTTCAAAGTACAATGCGGTTTGTTTTTCTAGTATGAGCGAGCTATCTACACAGGATAGCGTTCGTGGTGTACGGAACACTGAACTCACAATGCACCTGCCTCGATCAATGCTAAGTATTCGATTGGTCAACACAAGTCGACGTCCTTTGGATTCTAGGCGTTGGTCAAACGGGTTTATTATTTAAAGTAAAACATACCTGACAGTGTTGAATGCCTAGAATGACTCGTCGATCCCCTCAGTTTTAAGTCCGGTAAAGGAATGTTTACTCCTCCCAAAGCTGGGTCTTCTACAACTCCTGCTTTGCCATCTATTCCTGTCGGGCCAGGTCATCCTGAAACTTCTGAATCAATGCCAAATAGTTCCAGTTGATCCTGTATTAGGTCAGCTACCTGCGGGATTGTGAATTTTGAACAACTCGCTAAAACAAGTATATTTAATCCTTCCTACCAGGTCGCTCCGAAACATGTCTTCAACATGGCATCCCTGAGAATGATGTCCATCTGCCAATAAGGGCTAAATTCACTCACAATCCCCCACCAGACTTCACAGCATGCAATCAATACATGTGCTTAGGCAGTATTGTCCCACCATTTAATCCTTTCCTTATGACGGTGCTGCAAGAACTTAGACTGGCACTTTTCCAAATTCATCTAAATGGCTATTCTCTTGTGAGCTTATCATATGTCCTCTTCATAAGTAGATTCAATAGGCTTACGTATCTCCTTCGATTCGGTAAAAGGTAGGATTCTCCATCCTTTCTGATAATAGAAGCCCGGATGGGATGTAAAGTGATCGAGAAGCTTCACAACAAGTGTTCTTGTTTCAAGAACGAATATTACTTCATGCGATGCACGGTCAGATTCAACCAGCTCTGACTATCTTGATGTATATTCCTTTTCTTTAATCTCTCTCGTATTAGGATTTCTAAGTTTTTAACTTAATATGTATTTCCTCATAGGAATACTAACCCAAGACGAGAGTGATGAACATGATATGACACTCAATGTTTTAAAGGAAGTCAGACCCAACCGACACACTGTTGCATTCCTTCTTACAAATGAAAATTTACGGTGGTTTGGTCTGCTTCACTAGGATAGATTTTCCATTGCTGAGTCCCCAACACAATGCGGCTTTAGGGCTTACACATGTTCCTCTGCCTCTACTAGTAGCTTCGATGAAAATGTTCAAGGGTGTTAATACCCTAGGTATTGCTTTTGATGATAACAACCACATAAATATTACTACTAACGTATCTTCGAGTTATGTATTCATATCAGATATATTATGGAGACATTTGCAGAGATAAACAAGAATACAGTGAAAGCAAATGAATTATAGAAGAAGGTTAATAAGAGCAATTGAAGAACAAAACCCAATTAGAGAAGAATGCTGAAGGACAAAAGGTTTTTGAAGTGAAGAGGAGTTGGTTGAACCTTACAATATCTTGTTAAAGATCTCATGGCAATTATACTTGAAGATCATCAACCATTGACCTCAACCGAATCACAAAAATCCACAAATATAAGGTAATTTGAAATGCTGAAAATTTGCAACACTTATTAGTGTTGTTGTTCATTTTGCAACACACCCATGTCGACATGGGGGTACCTAGGATGTCGACATGCTAGTCGTTTTTCAGAATTTCAAATTTTAAATGAAGAGACATTTTCCTCCACCTCTTCACCAAAAGACACGTCTCTTCAACCACTATATAACGGCCTCTGAAAAAAAATTTAACATCAAGAATTCTCATTTTCTCTTACTCCTTCTTCTTCAAATATTTGCAAAAGAAATCCATTGCATACTCTTCCATTCTCCTTGCAAATCGATACTATTTCACTCCAATTCTTCACTGATTTGCAAACCACACAATATCAGAGAGTTGTACTTGAATTCACATCATTCTCTCTCTGATTTCATCCTATTCCTTAAAGAATTCAAAGATATATTGCCATTGGAGGTCTATAGGATCATTATACCGAATCAGCAAGAATCTGTATTGAAGATACGACTACTTGACATAGTTTGTTGTTGGTGATAACGAGAAGGTGTTCTTATAGCCTGTAAAATCAAGAGGGTGTGTCTTGTTGCCCGTGAAACCAAGATTGTAAAGGTGTTTTTGCCACCCGTGGAAAGCAAGTGATTATAGTGGAATTCTGCACGATAGAGTGTAGGGCTGGATGTAGGATTGGTTAATCCGAACCAGTATAAAAATCCGGGTGTTATTTACATTACTACATTTTACTTTATTGCTTACTTATTCTCTTATTACTTCTTTCTGTTTGCAATTTGAGTAAATATAATTTTATATTCATAAGTATGTAGTTAATACACATTTCACCACTTCTAGTGTCTGAATAGCCTTAAGATACAACATTGTGTTGTAGACACTCCAGTTTCCAACATTTGGTATCAGAGCATTGGTTTTCAAAAATTCATAACTCGGTTTTTGAAAAGTATAAATGGCTAATGACACTAGTAACACATTTTTAACACTTTTGTAGAAGGGCAATCTACCACTAGACCCCCTCTATTTGATGGCAGTAGTTATGCATATTGGGCTTGTAGAATGAAATGTTGTTTGCTGTCTAATGGTTTGGATATTTGGTACATTACCCAAATAGAGTACATAGAGCCTCAAACTGAATATTCAAAATGGACACTAGACCAAAAGACACTAGCACTTAATAACTCTAAGGCCATGAACATTTTATTTTTCTCCTTAGATAGAAATGAATTTAATCGAGTGTTTATTTGTAATTCTGCATATGAAATTTGGAGAACACTGCAAGTTACACATGAAAGCACCAGTAAAGTAAAACAAACAAAGATATTTATGCTAGCTAACCTGTTTTAACTCTTTCAAATGAAACCAAATGAGTCTATTTCTGATATTTATTATAGATTTCAAGATATAGTACATGCCTTAATATCATTAGGAAAGAAAATCACTGAAGAAGACCAAGTCAGAAATATCTTGAATTCACTTCCTAGTGAATGGGATCAGAAGACTCTGGCAATCGAAGAAGCCAATGATATTAGTACTATAAAAATAGAAGATTTAATTGGTAATCTAATGTCCTATGAAGTAAAGTTGCATATTAGAAAAGAGAATCCGGGAAATGAGAAGAAATCACTAGCACTCAATGCTATGATCGACAACGATGAACCAGATGATGATGCCGTTGATGGTGATATCGAGTTTATGACCAAGAAGTTCAAGAAATTCTTGAAGTATTGGATAACAAACAAACTTCGAAAAACTAACAACTATAATTCTAGAAATGGAAATGTTGTTAAGTGTTTCGAATGTGATAAACCCGGTCATTTGAAAAGAGACTGTCCCAATCTGAAGAAATCAAAGTACTTTTCAAACACTTTCAATAAAGAGAGGAAACATGCATTCAATGCAAAACGGGATGATTCAGATACATCATCAAGTAATAGTGATTCAGAAACAGAAAATGCCAACATGTGCTTCATGGCAAAGGATGACCAGTATGGAATTTTAATAAAGAAATTACTAATGTTCTGAATGATATGTATAAGGGATATAAAATACTTAGGAAAGAGTACAACAATAGTCTGGTAGAGATAGATAGATTAAAAATATTTAATGAAAGGTTAACTGAAGAAAAACAATGTCTAGAAGATGAAATTGAAAGCCTTAATGGGTATAATGATGAAAAGGATTTGACACTGGGAAGTTTTGAAAAACTAAAAAGTGAAAATGAATCCTTAAAATCAGAAAATCTTTCAATGAAGTCATAGATCACTAATCTGAATGACAAAATAACATCTCTGGACAATGTTATTCTTAACCGTAATAAGGATTTTGACAAAATGAAAACTGGTATTGATAAATTTAACAAAGGGAAGGATAATCTAGAAAAATTATTATCTGCATCTGAACACACTAGGAATAAACATGGACTTGGATACAACCCTAAGGCTAAATCAAAGAAAAATAGTACTCAAAGTACTAAGTTTGTTAAGGCTACCAAGTTCAAACCAAAACCGAGGAAATTAAAGTTAAAACCTCCAAATAGGTTCATTAATTTATGGGTTCTAAAGAGGTTGGATGATATTGAAAAAGAAAAATATATTGATAATTTTATTAATAAGGTTCATTCATCTAATAATTATATTTTGAAAGGACATTCAAACTCTTCATGGGTTTGCCATCCCAAAACTTAACCCCATGGACCACAAAATAAAAAGGGTACCAGTGTGCATATTTTATAATTTTTCAGGTACCAAACAATGTATACCAGATAGTGGATGCTCAAAGTATATGACAAGAAATCTATTGAACTTTGGATAAATATGAAAAAGATTTGTTATTAGCATCGGCAAAGTCGGTAACTCTAAAACTCATCTTATTATTTGATAATTTTATTTCATGTTTTGAATTGATTTGGTTTCCCCTCATGTGTTTTATTTATATGCATTTATCTCTATATACAAACTCTACATATTGTCTAGCAGTGATTTAAGCGACTATTTTTCGCCATTTTTTTTAATGACAAAGGGGGAGAAAGGGTATAAATATACTAGTCAAAATGATAGAGGGAGTGCATAGAGTTAGGGGGAGTCAAATATAAAAGTATTATATTTTATCTCTTAAATATTTATATGGTTGTCATCATAAAAAAGGGGGAGATTGTTAATACCCTAGGTATTGATTTTGATGACAACAACCACATAAATATTACTACTAACATATCTCCGAGTTATGCAGTCATATCAGATATATTATGGAGACATTTACAGAGACAAACAAGAATACAATGGAAGCAAATGAATTATATAAGAAGGTTAATCAGAGCAATTGAAGAACAAAACCCAATTAGAGAAGAATGCTAAAGGGTAAAGGTGTTTAAAGTGATGAGGAGTTGGTTGAACCTTAGAATATCTTGTTAAAGATCTTATGGCAATTATATTTGAAGATCATCAACCATTGACCTCAACCGAATGACAAAAATTCACAAATATAAGGTAATTTGAAATGCTGAAAATTTGCAACACTTATTAGTGTTGCTGTTCATTTTGCAACACACCCAGTCGACATGGGGGTACCTAGGATGTCGACATGCTAGTCGTTTTTTAGAATTTCAAATTTTAAATGAAGAGACATTTCCCTCCACCTCTTCACCAAAAGACACGTCTCTTCAACCACTATATAAAGGCCTCTAAAAACGAATTTTAACATAAAGAATTCTCATTTTCTCTTACTCCTTCTCCAAACATTTACAAAAGAAATTCATTGCTTACTCTTCCAATCTCCTTGCAAATCGATACTATTTCACTCCAATTCTTCACCATTTGCAAACCACACAATATCAGAGAGTTGTACTTGAATTCACATCATTCTCTCTCTGATTTCATCCTATTCCTCAAAGAATTCAAAGATATATTGCCATTGGAGGTCTATAGGATCATTGTATCGAATCTGCAAGAATCTATATTGAAGATACGACTACTTGCCATAGTTTTTTGTTGGTGATAAGGAGAAGGTGTTCTTGTAGCCTGTAAAAGCAAGAGGGTGTGTCTTGTAGCCCGTGAAACCAAGATTGTAAAGGTGTTCTTGCCACCCGTGGAAAGCAAGCGATTATGGTGGAATTCTGCACGATATAGTGCAGGACTGGATATAGGATTGGTTAATCCGAACCAGTATAAAAATCCGGGTTTTATTTATATTACTGCATTTTACTTTATTACTTACTTATTCTCTGATTACCTCTTTCTGTTTGCACTTTGAGTAAATAAAGTTTTATATTCATAAGTAAGTAGTTAATACACATTTCACCACTTTTAGTGTCTGAATAGCCTTAAGATCCAACATTGTGTTGTAGACACTCCAGTTTCCAACAAAAGGGAAGTAGTGGGTTCCTCTGGCGAGGCATAAACAGAAGAGGCCCCTAAAATAGTGAGCGAGGAGTTTAGAGGTGGAGATGTCCCGAAAGATGGACACGAAGTAGCTAGAATGCCCCCGATTCCTGAGGAAGATGAACCAGTCACAAGGAGAGAAGGCAAAGAGCTGATGGCGAAGGAGGAGGAAGGAGAGGATGCTAATGATGATGATAGCGAATACCACGCTAACGAGGAAGGGGACGAATCGTTTGCTGAGTCGCTCGAGATGAGTCCTGACCTCCCCAGCTTGTCTCGTAAGGAACAAATTGCCATAGAAACTTCCAAGACGGCCAGCGATCAATCTGCATTGCCTTTAGTAGATATTTCCCCCCGATCCCGCCCGATTAGCGAAATATTCATTGGCTTAAGTAATATTGGTGAGATCAACTTCACCATTAACGATATTACGGGGAAGTCTATTCAGAATTCTCTTTTTCGCCAATTGGCTTTGTAAGCGAAGGTGAAGAAACCCCCACTTTAATTCCTTGCCAATATGGTTGGTAGATTATTTAAGGGGTCAATGGCACCACACACTACACTAGGATCATGGATACTCATTCTTGCATTGAGTTTTTTTTCGAAATTCCAATACTATATTGTTTTCTTCCTTGATTTTCAGGTTCCATAAGCCATGGTTATTATGAGAAGTTCTCCCGCCATGCTAGTGCGCATAGAGGCCAAACTCCTGATCCTCGTCTGCCTCGCCGTTACGGGTTCGAGGAAGTAAGGCAAAGGAGAAAGACAGTAAGTATGACAAAGCTCACAAGGCTGATAGGGAGATGGATAAGGAGAGGGAGAAGGAGAGAAGGAAGTGGGAAGTCGATGTTGAGCTATATCGCGACCCTTCTTAGCACTCAAGAGATTCCTCGAAGCATCGTATGCTTATTTTTGTCAATTTTCTGCCTTGTACGCAAGCTCCGACTTCTTCAACTCAAAAAATTCCAACCTCCAAGCTATGATTTCAACGGTCTCGCTTACTCCAAATGGAATTTTTGCTCATTCATTCATTCTTCCGCTCAGTCCTCCGTGCTTGCAAGCAGCATTCCCACATCTCTTCCTTTATGGTGTCAAATTCGATCAAGACATTAAGGATGTTTCAAAGGAGTCCACTCTGAAAAAGCTACATGAAATTCAATAGGACATAGATGGTGGGCATGAGTGGAAGTGTGTATGCAACGCCCTCTTCGATGTTAATCAGATTAACTATACGCAAATCCAATCGTTCGAAACAGAGAGAACCGACTATGAGAGAATTTGAAAGAGAGGAAGGATGACTTAGTCAAAGTCACCAGAGAGAGGGACCTTGTCCTAAAGCAAAAGGCCATCACCGATAGCCTGATAGATGAGTTAAAACTTGCTTATGGTCGCATTGAAATTGTGATGAGGAATGAGATGAAAGTCTCTCTTGCTGGGGGTGTGGAATATAAGAAACTGGCTGACGAAAGGGCGCAAGCGCTTACTCAAACAGATGAAATTATCCAAGCTCAGGACCAGATTATATTAGAGCAAGCTACTGAACTTACCAAGCTTCATGAGGAGGTTCAAAAACTTGCCAATGAAAAGGAGTAGTTGTCCATCGACAAAGATGTTGTCAGTTTTGAACTTGCAATTATCGAGCAGGAGCTCGAAGAGCTTCGAGATGAGAAGACAAAATTCTTGATCGAGCTTAATGCTAACATGCTATACTTTTACACCAATGTGGTAATGTATAAGAATTTGAGATAGCTTAAAAATGACTATCCCGAGGCGCTTGCTGACACTCGGGAGGAAGCGTTGCGCAGATCTGCAGAGGCTGGGGACGATCGCTTCGAAGAGGAGCTAATGACCGCATATCTTAATGCTGAGGATATTGAATCTCTTTTCATCAGAAAGGCTATCATTGCTAAAGACGCTGCCGATGCTACAAAAGCTCTTGCTAGCCCGAGCTCTTCGGGTCAGGATGAAACATTCGCTTCTAAATCTCAAAACCCGACAACAACCATCCCTGCTTCTACGGGAGTCAGCTCTGCAACTACTCACGGTTTCCTGGCTTCATTAACAGGTGTCCCTTACGAGCAATACATTCCTCATGTTATGGTCTAGCCTAGGGAGCACGGGATTGAAGAAGGCGAGTTCGTCGTATCCCAACGGGATCCTGCTACAAGTATATCTCTTATTTCTCCAGTCTTCGAGAAGCTTCAATTCTCACGAGAATCCATCATTAAACTTTATCACTCTGTTTGCCAACTTGTAGGTCAACCTCACTTGCCTCCTTCACCTCTAGTTACACATGGTTCAGGGAGCGAAGCGATCTTTACTACGTCAACCACGGTCTCTGTGGGGTTTTCTGCATCGGTTTCTGTTTCCAGTTTCGGCCCAGGTCCCGATTCCAATAAGATCGCCTCTTTAGAGAGCTTAGAGGACATTTCTGTCTCCTAAGAGGAGGATGTTTTTATTATGGGCGCTTCCAACCCAACCGAGCACCAAATAATGGATAAGAGGTTGAAGAAGGACATGGAGAAAATTCAAGTGAAGAAAGAGTTTAGGACCGCTAAGCCTACATCTACAAAACTGACAAGCTCCCTGCAGAAATTTCCCACTTTCAAGATCAAGCCGCCAAAGCTCATTGATGATCCCACCGTCAAGTCTGAGGAGCCCAATCTACTGCTAGTGAAGGGTTCGGTCATTTAGAAGGTAGCACTCCCCCGGTAAGGAACCCAAACGGAGAAAAAAAGACCATAACCCGTCCGGGTAAAAATGATAAAGGCAGCCGAGGCGGCAAGAAGTAAAGACTAAATGGTTTGCTGATTGAGCATTTGGTTTTTGTGTTTTGCCAAGATCGAGTCTGTATTTGGTATTTTGTGTCTGAAACATGCCGATATTGTGCGGGCACGGCCCCCGCTGTTTGTCATGTACATAAAAGACTTTAGTAGTAATGAAAGATTAGCTTTACCTTTGTAATATTCTTATATACTTTCTGCATTTCATGTACCGCGCCTGTTTATGTTTGACTGTATTTGTATATAATATGATTACCTGTACTGCAATTTCCTATATTATATACTTCTATTTCTATGCAATATGTCTATTTACCACAACTCTATGCATGTAAATAATATTCATGTAATTGCTCTAGTATATTTCGTTACTTAGCTCCGTTTTTATCACCAAAATACTCTGTTTGGCACAACAGAACAGTGTTTTTAGCCAACTCCATAGCTATCCTAGTTCGGACTTAGTCGAATTCTTTTTGACCAAGTATTATTATGCATGCCCCTATCCACCGGGCCAAATGTTAAAATGAAGACATCTTTTAAGAGATTGAATATCCAGGGCAATTTTTTCTGCTGCCCTCAGTCTGGTTCGCATGATAGTTCCTATCTCCAGGAACTACCGACTCTACTGCTCGATTCCAAGCATTATACTTCTAATGCCACCAATTCCTTGGCTGCACTCGAATTCTACCAAGTTGACATCATCAACCAATGTCATCCTAGATGTATGGATCATTAAGATGCACTGTCGTCATCTTTGGTCATAATAAATACTTCCAAGTTCAGTGTTGAGATCTCGGCTATGCACCAGTTTCTATCTTCGAAAACTCGTACACAAACGGCTTAACTCCTTGGCCGGGTTTTTACCATATGGTTCAACATCTTGTGCTATTATTACCCTATGGTTCAACATCTTGTGCTCAAAGCTTGATTACATTACATCTCAGTAACCTCTTGGCCAGGCCTAATATTCGAATCAGTTTCCAGAGATACACCTTTGGATTTCGGAGTATTGGTGTGGACGAAAATTTACACTAGCATATGAGATGACTCAAAACCATAACCACTTCAAAAACCATACACGCGATCTATGTTCTGGAGGCGATTGTAAAGTGAAATGTTATAGAGTTGATCTGTCTATCATAAGGTTAAGCCCATAAGAGAGGTTAGCGTTAACATTTCATACTAATGTTATAGAGTTGAACTGTCTATCCTATGGCTAAGTCCAAGGAAAAGGTTAGGGTTAGCATTTGTCGGTCGACTTATGCTTTGATCCTAGTAGGGATTCGTGGACTGTTCGAGATGCTGGAATCCATTTGGGGATTCATGAACTGTTCGAGATGTTGAAATCCATTTAGGGATTTGTGTTCTGTTCAAGTAATGAAGACTCGTGTGACAGATGCCGAACGTAGCCTCAACATCAGTAAGCGACTAAAACCAGAGATAGGGTACACAGTCGTAAGGGGTTTAGCGAGCCAAAATAGGGTATATCAACTCAAATCTAGAGATGTTATCGATATTGCTAGCATGGGTTGATGATATTCGGTTAAGTCTCTGGTGTTGACTAGTTATGGCTTACCTTATGGTATATTTTATCTAGAGATATACAACACCTGGAAGGATATCCGTGATCATTGTGTAAGAGGACCGCTCTCGATATACTGAGGGCACCTCCATGGAAATCCTACACAATTATGCATATGTGCCTTAGCGGTTCTTGATTATATACCTAGTTATTGTTGTGGTGTACACATGCCACAAGTATTTCTTACTTATATTCTACACCTTAGACATTATCTATTATATCGAGATATGTACTTAATAAATGGTTGGCTCTTTTGAGGGAATAATCGTTATGGTATTCTATGCAGTCTTAAAAGGTGTTGTTATATGATACACATATTTCTCGAGTTTCTCACACTAGACTTATGTCCGACTCATGATTTTATATTTCCCTTATTTCCACAAGTGCACTTTCGAGTAGTTTGAGAAAGACAGGTTTACATTGATGTTCTTTGGAGCTTCTGGAGACAAGTTAGATGTTTTCATTCACCGACCGTAGTATTTGTATTTCTGTTGCATTACTACATTATATATATCAGTATACATGAGGATATGTTGTTATAACTGTCCAGGTTAATGATATTACTTATGATTGTAACTCTGAAATGCTATGTATATTAGAGTAACAGTTTATACTATCTTTTGATATTATATGTTATCGTTCTGTTGTGAGATTCTGATGTTGTGTTCTCTTCTTCCTTATTCCATTTCATTTTCTTTTATTTTACTCTAAAAATTTGTCCTCTCGGCACTTGAGTGCTCAGCATATGAATACTATGGATGTATTAGTGTCGACATTTGGGGTTGAAAAGGCGAGTCATTACACTCATGCCTAGACCACACACTTCTGTCTTCCTATGCATCGTGTCATATTCCTATATCAAATTTAAACGCGAACACGCGCAGGCGCAGATATATATATATATATATATATATATATATATATTCTTCAAACACCAACCAAGCATCACACACATTCATTTACTTCGTAGCACCATCATTTGCCTCGTCACTAGTCTTAGACCATCTTTCAAAACACAGGAGAAACAAGACTCGAATTGTTCGTTATTTATTAAAATAGGCCCTTCTAGGTCCAGGTTCAACCTATGCTCGGACTTGGCCGCTGGTACACCCGTCTTAGCCCACCGAGTGACCAGTGTATGTTCCGCAATTTCCAAACTTCAAGAAATTTGTGTATTCATCGTCGTTTCCACCTCCAGTCATATGAGAACATAACTAGATCCTAGCCCTTCGTTCCTTTGTCTAATTTGATCATTTGTTTCATCAATTTCAACTTATAATCATCAAATTATTATATTCTAACTTAACTTAGTTTCCATGTACTGTTATTGGCCACCTACCAAATACCAAGTTAATCTGATTTTAGATGTTTGCAGGTATTTATCTTGTTTATTATAGCCAACATATCATAATTCGAGGATCACGATTGCATTATATGAAGAAGAGAGTATGTATCACTCATTGAAATGCCTATTTCTATCCAAATCCTCACTGTTTGGCCTGCTACATTTCCTCACTTCATATTTCCACTCCAAACCGCTGTTAGTACGTAACCTTGTCTAATAGCTTCATAACGCTTTTGGTTTCGTTTGATTCGATGGAGTTTTGAGAGAGATATTTGAATTTGATCTTAGATAGTTTTGATGAAAGATAGAGAAAGAAGAAAGAGTCGGTTTTCTCAACTGGAAAAAAATGTACGTGTTTTTTTATTTAAATGGAAGGAAAGAAGTAACTACTCGTCCTAAGTTCAAAAATTCAAATCTCAAGTTTTAACGCCCATACGATTCGATGCTATTTCAACCATAACTCCTTCACACGAACTCCAAATGAGACAAATCAAAATACTACGCGAATTTAAAAAATGGGACGGTCATAATGGCGCTGGTTTCGTCGTCAAATTTTTATGTTTGAAAAATTATCATTTTGCCCCCTTCTTATTTTTAATTTATTTAATTAATTCATATATTTTAGTTATTTTCGTATCGTCATATTTTTAATATTTATGTAAATTATTTATCAAATTTCCAGGGTATTACATAAGTAAGTGGGTTTGGGTGTCAAAAAACAGTTTTTTAACTACTGTAATTTCCTGTTGGGATTGGTTTAATGACTAGCTAAGGTTGTTGTGCATTGATTTGCCACAATACACCCGCTATATACTAGGGGTGGACGTGAGTCGGTTTGGTGCGGTTTGAAGCTCAAACGGTTAATCAAAAATACAAAACATTATACTAATCTTTTAAACAGTTCGGTTTAATGTAATACGGTCTGGCTTTAGTCTGGTCCGGTTTGAACCGTATTAAATATGAAATAAGAGAATTACTTCCATTAACAATCAATTTACGAAGGCGACCGTGTGAAGTTTTTTCACTTAAAAGTTAAAACACACAATGTTATACTGAAATAAAAGATCAGTTCTTAATTGTATGAATATTTCAATTTGACATTTAGCTACAAGTGAGAATTTTTTAGTAGATTAACCAAATATCAACGTTAATCAATACATAATCATTAAGTAAAATGACTAAAATAAGATTATAATTAGCATTTATCCAAAAAATAAGATGAAAAATATTATACCAAACCATGACTTCTTTCTTTATGACAACGATTATTATTAATATAACAACAACATAAGTTGAAAATAGAATATACATCGTTAGAATAAGTTGCTTATATTTTTATCATAAGAATACTGATATAAATTTTTGATTCAATCCAGTTTAATATGGTCGGCTCAGCCGTCCAAACCGCAATGCGATTCGGTCATATTTGTGATGTTTGCTTTGGGTAGAAAATTCGGTGTGGATTTCTGCATCATTTTTGTAGCCAATGTGAATAGTTGTCATATAGCGGTACGGTTAATACCCGCTCGAGCTGCCGTGTACCCAAATTGGCCATTTAAGTGGGAACATTATTTATCCCGTGCATTAATTTTGTTTTGGGGGAATTAAGTTAGAGGACAAAAATTTGTATACTTTTAGCCTCAAGGACACGACCTCAATATTTTAACCACAAGGGCAAACATTCTTCTAAAAATTAATCATAAGAATAAACATTCTTTCAAAATTATTCATAAGGACAAACATTTTTCCAAAACTGCTACCGAACTTAAAACTGATACCTAAAAACTGTTACCGATAACTACAAACTGATACCTAAAAACTTAAAAACCTATACTAAAAAAAGTTGTCCTTCAATGGTTTCCTGTTCTGGTTTTCATTCAAAATAACTTCTCATGTTTTCCAAAAGCCCTAAAAATCAGATTCTGCTACAATTACAATGCATCCAACTTCGAACATACCCTATCAGTTTCTTCTAGACTGCTTTCACGATCCTTCCTCTTCTTCAACTTCAATTGAATGGACGTGGGTCCTCGAAACCCTAACTTTGACCAACGGCGAGCTTAACGCTTCCTTGCTAAAAGGTACCATTCATATTAATATTTCACGACTATTTCACCCTTGATCATGTTGTGGCTTCATATTTATTACATTCCGATGTAGATTTGTTGGAAGCGGTACCTGATTTATTTTATAAAAGTTCTGAAAGCGCCAAGGAGAGGTTGGGTCTTAAAATTTTAGAGGATTGGATCAGCGCAAAAAACCCATGTCCTCCTTTGTTATCATCAGTCCCCGACTTTCTGTTTGTAAATTCGGATTATGAATGTGGGGTTGATATCGACAGGTCGAGCTTGGATGTGCTTTTGTTACTTTTGCGGGAGGTATTGCATTATTTGTTAGTAAATTTTTTCTTCTTCATTAATTTTAAAATTTATTTGCTTGAATGGACCGTTCGCCAATCTATACGGGTAAGTTGTTGAGACTTGATGGTGAACAATTTAGTTGTAGAGAACGACTCAGTTATTAGAGAATGTATGTTTGTTGCGGGAGGCAGAATTCACCATTAAACTAACTTTTAGTAGCTGAAACTACTGTTTTGTGCAATATATTTGAATTACATCTTTGAAAATCCATTTCTTGTCCAAAAGTGATACTTACTCCCTGTTTTGCATATTTTGTTCCTATAACCATTAGTTTGTTATTGATAAACTTTTCAATGCGCATCAATGCCTGAAAATGAAGAATGTTTGTATAAATATTAATTCAGGTGCTTGAAGGTTTGTATAAATCTTCCTCTTTAGGAAAACATGTTTTCTATTCAGTGTCAGCTATCAACAAAATATGCATAACTATTTATATATGAGTAGAACAACACTCGCTTTCTTTGTTTGTGTTTTTGATTAGGAAATGCAGCTGATATACTGCTATGATTTATTTTGGTCATAACGATATTTAGTCCATCTTTGTTGAAAGATACACTGTCATCATTTGGTTTTGCATACATGCATTGAACGAGTATTCATCTAACTCTGTTATTGACAGAAGTATAAATATAATGTTCTACTGCTTTTGTATAATATACAGGAAGAAATGACATCACGAGATGATCAAATTGATCGTGGAGCAGAGCATCTACGGCATTATATCCACCAATTCATAAATAAAAAGAGAGAGACTCTACCAAACTCTATTGCCGACCTGGTATGTTATACTTTATAGGGTTCAATTAATTACACAATGCTGATTTTACATTAAATACTAATTTTATGCTTTTTTGAAGGAATCTGTTTGCAATGAGGCTAGAGAACTAATGCCATATTTTACGGACAAAATTTCAGTCTTGGGAACCAAACAGATTCCAGTTGCTCAGAAGTGTTTATATACAATTGATGGTAATGTCGAGGCACAAGTAGATGCTTCAGATTCTGCTGCAAGTGAGAATGGCAATATGTTGTTATTAGAACATGATGCTATGCGTACAGAACAACAGGCTGCACGTAATTGCAAAGAGAATGGGCTATTAAAACAAATAGCTACCACCTTCATTGCTGACACTGGCATACTTATCTCCCAAGGTCCTTCAGGCAATGACAAAATATCTCCACTAGAGGTTCTTTCAGGTACTGTAATTGGTGAAAAAATATTTGAAGAAATCTCTTTAACTACTGATAGCAAAAATGGTGAACTGCATGAAGGTAAAACACTTACCGTGAACGACAATGATATATTGCGTAAAGGTACCATAGTTGGTGAAAACAGCAATGGAATCATGGAACAAGGCCATCTATCTACTGAAAATGCCACACTTACTGCAAGTGAAGATGATAGCTTGCATGAATACTTTCCATATACTGAAAATGATGAAGATGATTGGGAAGGTGATTCAGATTGTGAAAATGACTATTTGATTTCACATGAAGGTTCTCATACCCCTACATTCAACTTTCTTAAACGAATCACTTCCTCCATACGAGGACTTTTTGGTAATCCTTCTCGGGCATCTGTTCCCTCCGCTAATGAAAATAACAATGAAATGTCACCTGGTATTGAAGATGGTATCGTTGCCATGCAAGAAGACCCTATGGTTAGAAACAGAAGTGATGAAAATTTGCATGTAGGTCCTCAAATTGTTGAATGTGAGAAAGAAAACGAAAATTTACTGGAACATCATCCTGTTATTGTTGGCAGTAAATTGCCGCAACCACCCGAGGATACTGAAGACGATAATAAAACTGTACAAGATTCTTTCTTTACTGCAACTGAAGGTGATACTCAAAGCTGCAATCAATCGTCGCTAGATAGCCCTCCAGTAACTCGTAAAACCAATGAATCACCAGGTCTTCTTGTTATTGAAATGGACATTAAATCAGTGGAAGAAGTCCCTTCTACATATCCAGAATGTTCAAAACAGCAAGTCAATAACGACGTCAATTCTCGAGAGCATCAGTCTAAACCAGTGAATCAATCAGAAAATATTTCACCTCGGATATTTGTTCAAAATAACGAAGAGCTTATGAATGAAAAGCATGATAGTATTCATGTGTTGCCTGAACAGGAAAGTGAGAGTGGTGACAGGACTGTTGACTTGTGCTTTAAATGTCACAAAGATGGTTCTCTTTTATTATGCAGGGATGCAAATTGCTGTGTGGTTTTTCATGAGAAATGTGTGAGCTTACTTGATCTTGATAAACAAGGACGGTCTTACTGTCCATTGTGTTTCTATAAACAAGCTTTAATGAAATACCACACAACAAAGATTATATATTCACAGGCAAAGAAATCTTTTAAACATTTTTTGGGCAAAGATGCGACGAATCATATGAAACGGAAAAGGGGACAAGCAAAGGATGTAAATATGTCTGACTCTGATAGGACAAGGAAGTGTATAAGAACCGATGTCCTAAAAAAAGAAGTTAAGGAAGAAAATGTTGTTCCAGAGTAGGTAAATGGTGTTAGCAACAGAATGTGAATTGTCTGGAAATGGAAGAATTTTTTGTTGAAACTGGGAAGCTTTTCAAGAATATGTGTAAAAAAGGAAAGGCGTCTCAAAATTCAAGCAGCAAATGGTCTTCCTCATGCTAAAGTACAATGCTGTATTTTTCTCACATATGCACATATGCAAAACATAGAGGTCATGTTAGCCATGTTGAACAAGTAAAACCTAAGTGGAACTTGACAAAGTTGGTAAGCCAAGCCCTATTTATAGATCATAATAGAACTTGTCTCCTTGGTTAAAATAGCCTAGCGTGGGGAAATTATGGATGTTGTTTTTGGCATGGGTCAAATTAGTTTGTCATGTAATTCGGACTGTGTATTTGATCAAAGGAGTTAATTTTCAATTCCTTCCCATTTTTTCCCCCTTCTTTCTTCATTTTTTCCCCCTTCTTTCCCTTTTTTTTTTCCTTCATCTAAATTAGTACTGTAATCAAATTGGAGAGTCATCTTCCATTGACATAAGATCAAATTTGAACTTTATATGTCCACGTATTTTATCTGCACATCATTGGTTGAGACCTATAGAATTGTTAATCTATATACATGTTATAACAATTCCATTAATGGAGGATTTAATAGTTAATCGACTACTTTATTATTTTTTCCATCGCACCGTTTGCATATAGACCTTTTTACTATAATTTAAATAGGTATATCACTTCAAGGTGTGGTTGAATCATTTTCTTTCAATAATGTATTTCTATATCTTAGCTCACACAGGGATATCGAAACAGGTATATTCGTGCAAGTTGTGATAACCTACACAAATCATAAGAACACTCGAAAAATAAGCAGATGACATGTGAACATTTTTTTTGATTCAGAAAGCAAAAAAGAAGTTTCGATGAGGAAATACTACCATGTATATATAGGGTTCGACATTTGTTGGTGGTGATTGTTGAAACGAACCGATACTTTTTGGTGCAAAGAGTCATATCCGTTTATTGTTTTGAATTCAAATTCAAACACAAACGATATGTACCGTTTTTCGGAGGGGGCGGTGTCCTCGAACTCGCGTGACCCGACTGGCCTGGTCGACAGCCATCAGCGAGGGTGTTGCCCCCGCGGCCCACCTAGCGGGGTTGTCACCCTCGAACCCCCCTAGTGGCAATCAATTCAGAAAATTTTATGAAAAACTCCAAACACTTTTTTCCAAGAATTGGAGCAAACAGTTAAGTTTTCTCATTTATATGGTAAAATATCACGTTAGTAGTTATTCGGTATTCAATTCAAGCAACATTTTGATTGAAATGAACTATGAAATAATAATGGAATGGATTCTGGATTTGAAGAAGATCAACTATGAAGAGTTATAGAAAAAGAGGAAGAATTTGGTCAATACTATATATCGGTAACGATATATGGGCAAATTTAAATGGATTGGTATAGAGATCCATCAAAAGTACCGTGGACTGGCACCGATCTATAAAATCTACAATTCTGGTTTGATTTGACATGTTCTTCCTTCCGACTTCTCAGATTCGACGAATTTAAACGAGATTTGATGATCCTGGTGCACGAATTTAACTATAAATAGCAAGCTTCATCACTTGGAAAAAGACATTTGGAAAATTCATTTGACTTTGATATTTTTGCTAAGTAAACACTAGCAAAACGAGATTTGATCTTTATATCACGAAATTCTCTTAGAACATTGGTTGTAATAGCAAAAAGTAATCAATAAAAATTATAAAGTGAACTAAGCTAGCGAATTTCCAAACCATTATAAAAATTTCCTTTGTTTTCTTTCTTTTGCTTATTCTTTCATTTTAACATTTAATTGATCACTGGAGTGTTAGCTTATTTCGAAAGCTAACATTTTTTCGTACTTTCATCGAGAGATATGAAGATTAGGACTAGATCTTTGATTGTTATTAGGATATGAATAAAATCTCCATAAGATCCAATAGAGATGAGCTGAAAAAGAGTACAAGTAAGGCCATGATTGAAGAAGGGCCAGCTAAGTTGGATCATGGAGGAAATGAGGAACAAATGTCGTCTTAACTAGAGATTGTGACGAAACCAGAATTGGACAAGATGATGACTGATGTAGATAGGAAGATGCAACCGTCCCAACAAACCTTTATAGAAGAGATAAAGAAACAATTCACTTCTGTGCCGCATCCCCTTCAAGTGGAGGGATCCCGTCCGAAATATCGTGATGACGAAGAGGATCTTCGTTTGAATCGAACGAAGAAAGTTTTGCAAATCAACATAGAGAAGGGAAGGAAAAAGATCGAGAAGGGGTGCAAGGGTATCTAGAAGGAAAAGGAGGTGTAACGACCTGGAAATTTTAACGATTTTATAACGTAATTAACTGAATTTTTTTTTCATGAAATTAAATTATAAAATTTGATATTTGGAATAGTCTATTTTAACGTAGCAATTGGTAAATTTTTTATTGAAAAATATGGAAGTTAGTTCTATTGTGTAATTTTCTATTCCAATTTAAAATCAGTTAATTTGATGAAAATAAAACATTTCAAAATCTAAATATTTTTATATAATAAAAGTGTAAATCATTTTCTAAGTGAGACGTCATATTTCGTTTCGTCAAATTTGAACTGTTCTAGCCCGTTTACCTTATTTTCGGGGTTTTAGCAGCATTTTGGCAGCGAATATCGACTTTTGATAGAATTGTCGAATCACTGATATCAGTGTACCATTCTATTCGTCTCGTCGTGCTAACCTCCGTAGTATATTCATTTGTGCATTTCGGTGTCCGGTAAGCGACGAATTAGGCAATACGATTTGCTGTACCGGTTCCGTAGTTTGAGCCTTTTGGCTTTCCTTTGTCCTTTCGTTTGTCCATCAGGTAAAGTTAATAGCCACTAGCTATTAATAAATTTTGAAATTAAACTTCTTACTTTTTATTTTCCCCATGGTTCAATTTATATGCTGGCTTGTCTTTTCACTTTTCATTTTTTCTCTCTCGTCCTTTCTCTTTCATTCTGACTTGAGAAAAATTATTATAATCTACATAAAAGCTTATATATATTTTGAAGCCTGAAGCCTGTTCGTTTTCCTGTTCGTTCCTTCTTCTTCTTCTGTTCATTTGGTTCTGCTCAAATCAAATATAACAATACAATTTTATATAAAAGTTGCTTATTGAAACAAGCATACTCGTCTTCAATTGAAAAAATATATATATAGAGCTGCATGGTTATCTTACCAAGTGACAGCTGATACTCGCCCTCTCCCCTCCCCCTTTGCTCAGACCTCTTACCACCTTCCACAGGCCATCATCTAAACCACCCTCCAAACCACGCCCTGACTTCCGCCATAGCCGTGACAACATTGAGCACCACCCTTTCTTTTGTAACCATATTATTCTTCATCGCCACCTTCACTGCAAATCTCTCCACGTCCTCAAATCTTCCCTCCACATGTAGTCGAACCCACCTAATCACTGCCGACCGCATCACCTGGTCTACGACCTACAACCGAGCTGCCATCCATGTCCGCCGTGCTCCTCCTCCATTGCAGCCCAGCAAACTGCCTTCCACCCCCTTTTGAACACAGCCGCCCTTCCTTTAGATCCAAACCTCTCTTCCCACATAACCGAACCGAGCTCCGGCCATGTCCTTTCCCTCTCCGCCCTATTGACCTGGAACAACACCACCACTAACTCGCACACCACCAAGATCCGCATCCCACACGCACAGCCACACCGAGACACCCCATTGCCTGACCCTCAGCTCCACCACCCGAAGCAAACCCATTCCCTCCCAAAGCCATGTCTCCTCCACCACAGCCAAGTAGTTCCAATCTTTGCTTTCCCTTCTTATGTTATATTATATTAATTATATATATATATAATTTAAGTTTGTATAAGTTATATAATCTGTTTGTTTATATATATAAGTTTATATAAGTTATGTTTAATCTATTTGTTTGTATATATAAGTTTATATATGATCTGTTTGAGTTTATATATATATTATAATAAAGTAAATTTATATTGATTTTAAAATATAGTATGTATGTAAGTTTATATATTAGTTTATATATATAAGTATACATAAGATTGGTTTTCAAATATATATCGAGATTTGTTTATATGTGTTTAAATTAAATATTGATTTGGAAATATATATAAAGATTTTATTTTAAATGTATGTTTTTAAATTGATTTTTAGAGAATATATATATATAACATATATTTTGTTCAGTTTATATTAAGCTAGTTTGATTTGTTTTCATCGATTCCAAACTATCAACTTCTTTCGTCGAATTCATGTTCATCGTGTCGTGCTTTGGAATTTGTGCTTGGATTATCGTATTTTGTTCTTGTTATCTCTTTAGCCTCGAAAGGTGAGCAATTACTCACGATTAGCGTTCTTATATTTAGTAAATTTAATTTACATGAAATGACGATTGAAATATGTTGTTAAATTTGAATTATTAGTTATTTAATTGTTAAATATGATATGCCATTACCTGCAATTGTTTACATATAACATATAACACCATAACCTGTTGTATATATTATATTTAAATTGTTAATGATGATATATGCCCGCTATTGATATGTATGTCATTTTATAATATTATTCTATTGTTCTCACTCTGCAAGTTTCCTGTTAGTTTAGGAATCCCTATGAGTTGAAATGGTACATACCCGAACGATCTTATAGATTAAGGGAAAATCGTTATGGGTTGAAATGATAAACCCAAGCGATTTTCATTGAATTTGAATTTTGGGATTGCGGGTTGAAATGATATAAACCCGTAAATTTTAATAATTGTGGATTGAAATGATAAATATCTGTATCACTTGACCATATGATAGAAAATTATATACGGACACCGTTGGTCTATTTTTGAAAAATGATTTCCAAGGTTTTGAAGGGAAATATATGGGTTTTAATAAATATTGATTTTTAAAATATAATATATAAATTTATTTTTATATATGTGTAAAATTTAGATTTTTAATATTATATATTTGAAAATTTTAAATTTATAAGTTAGTTCTGAAAATTTTAAGATTTTACTTATAATTTTATTATTTTTAAATATATAAAATAAGATTTAATATAAAATAAAATTTAATAATAAGATTTAATTCAATAAAAATTAATTTAATTAGTGTATATATATATATATATTATGTTTAATTATTTATATAAAATTATATTAATATTTTAAAAATAGTTTTTATAATAAATTTAATAAAATCAAGGTTGGGAAGATAAATTAAGTTAATTTGTAATTTAATTTGTTTGAGGATTAAACAAGAATAAGAATTAATTTGGAAACTTATTAATTTTGAGATATTGAAGGTATGATTTTATAACTTTATTTAATTAAAGGTGATTAAATGAATATTATTAAATTTAAAAAAAATTGAATATTTAATTTTGATTTAAATTTGTAATTTGAAATTTTATTTAAATGCTTATATATTTAATTATTGATTTTATCTAAATTTATAATTTGAGATTTTATTCAAATGTTATTAAAAGTGATTAAGTGAATATTTCAAATTTAAATAAAATTAAGTTGAATTTTTGGAATATAAATGAAATTTATCAAATTGAGTTATTGTGAATTGTTTGGATATTTAAAGTTTGAAACCTATTGAATTGGAAGTGGTTTAGATTGTAGTTCAAACCTGGATCTGAAATCGATATAGATTAAAATGGTTTTAATGAGAATTTGAATTGAAATTGAAATTGTCAAACTGAAATTGATTTAAATTGAATTTTTGGAACTAAAGTTGATATGAATTGACTTGTGAAATTAGAAGAAACGGTTCTAATTTGAAACTATTTTAGATATAAAAATCTTTAAAATATTTATAAACTATTTTAATCTATAACCTATTTTTAAATATAAATTATTTTTAATTTATAACTATTTCAATATATAAACTATTTTTACTATTTAAACTGTTTAAGTTGGAACTATTATGATTTAGATTTAGATTTAATGGATTTAAATGCGAATATTTTGATATGATGGTTTAAACTATTTTGTGGCTATGATTTTGAAAGTGATATGATTTAAAAAGTGAATATGATTTCGAAAGTGATATGATTTTGAAATGAATATGATATTTTGATATGAAGTATGAACTGTTTGAAATGATTAAAAAAGTGATTTTATAAAATGACCACGGTGTGAAATAAGCGTTGGTTGTTAAAGAGACCGGAATCAGATATTGTCATACTCTCTGCCAATACCGAAAAACACTTTAACAACTGTGTACATGGTGGAGATTCTAGAACGAAGTAGGATGGTTTGGCAATGATTCTATATGAAGTATTAACGCAGCCCTAACTACCGTGAGTCAGCTTGATGTGGCTAAAACAAGAGCTATACCTTGGCCAAGTGAGGTCGCACCTCCGATCGAGCATGCTTCTTCGATACCATTCTATTACTTTGTGATTTGATTGGGCGCACCTTTGATTTTGGGAGTGTGCCTCGAGGTGGGTGGTAGTGGCTGTTATGCATTACCACCGGTCTAGTTCTGCAAAACGGTAGTATCCTATCCTGGGCATTGCCTCGCGTTCCTTGTCACATGCCTTATGCGCCCTTTACGAGTTTGTTTTGTACCGTACCTATGGAGTGCTCCCTGCCTAAACCACCGGTTTGGTGGAGCTTACAGTATTTGTATAGACTACGAGTATATATAAAATGTGTTAAGGGGGATATGGGTAACGCCTTAACGCTATTTTAATATTTTACGTTACTGTAGACATTATATATGTAGCGTATTGTACTATGTATGTAGATAGTTTAACGGATCCTTAGAGGATGGGTATCCCAAACATCCTTTAAGTTATTTGTATTTCACTTGGACATTTCACTTGAGTTGATTTACTGGCATAAGAATGTTAATCCTGACTCGAGTGTTTTGTGTTTTGCTTTATGCTCGGGTCAGACTGAGTGTCACATCATTTGAGACTCACCTTTGGAGCTTCGCTTGGAGCTCTATCTTCATCTACTCAGCTATTTTGTTATTTCAGTTATTTCCCGTTGCTTATGTTCAGTCTTGTCAGTTACTTTTGTATTTGAAACTACTCTGTATTTGAGATTTCTGTTGTATTTTGTTTTAAGCTCTGATGTTTATATAGTAGCTTCATGAACTACTATATATCTATTTCGCTGCTTGTTGTTATATTACTCTGTGTCTGTGATTCTGTGATTGATTTATTTACTATATATGCTGAGTTATGCCAATATAAAAAGTTAACAATATGTTGTTTTGAGCAATTCAAGTTTGACATGAGTGGATGATTGTCGATTCGAATGGTTCGAAATGCCAGGTCGTTACATGTGGTATCAGAGCTCTGGTTTAGGCAAAACTTAGCATATGGAGTAAAACACTCATAGAGATAGGGTAGTAATACCCTAGAATGAGTGGAATTGATTATAGAATCATATTCGTTCGAGCTTGAATTTCTTTTGGTTTTTGGAACTTTCCCTTTGTTCTGAATCCATTCTAGTCCTTTCCTGTTTGTGTTCTTCTTGATATTGGAGCATCCTATAGCTCCATTTCTGTCGATCTCTTTGCAACAGGTGTCGATTCATCGGAGGTTTCCATGTCCTACGTTGGATGCTGTTATTTTTTGCAAAGCCCAAACTATTTCTCTAGTAGACGACCCGTGTAATTCTCTTATGATCGAATGTAGATTGCCTCAGGACTTTGCAAGCAGTTTTATCTTTTCGCTCGATTCTCAGCCTAGTGATCTTGGCTCCACCCCGATAGTCAGGGATTATCCTGATGTTTTGGTAAAGTCGCTTCTCTTCCTCCCAAGCGGGAAATTGAACTCCGCATCGATCTTTTTCCTGGAGCTCGACCTATTGTCCTTCCTCTCGGAGAATGGTTTCTATGAATGATTAGTCATGCCCTTTGGATTAACCAATGTTCCTGCCTTCTTCGTTGACCTCATGGATCGCATTTTCCGCGATGTCCACAACGAATTTGTCTTTATTTTCTTTGATGATATTCTCGTCTTTTCTAAGTCTCGGTTGACTCGGTTAAGGTCGCCGCGATTAATACAAGTCTATCTATCTTTCCTCTTTTGTAATTTAATTATCTTATCTTCCTTTCGAGCCTATCTTCTTAGTTGGAATTTTCTTTGATTAGGGTCACTCTTAATTTGAATCTATATCCTTATTATATAATCCATTCTTGAATCATCCTGAGAGGGAGTGTATTTGTAATTAATATAAAAATGTTTTATATTGTGTTATTTGACTTGTTAGTTTGATTTGGGGTTTCGATCGATTCGTCTGGCCAACACTATCGATATGAATTCCAAAACACTTGAACATAGCAAACTGACACAATATTGTTTTCAAAATTTGTAAATGTAATTTTATGTATGATTATATTTTATATATAAAAGTATAATTTTTTTAAATTAGATACTTACATGAATTGGTTGTTAGAAATGATAATACTAGATTATCATTTATTGTTTTGTCAACCATTAACTATTGTTGTATATTATAAGGAACTGAAATTTTTAAAAACATCTCTTATAAATTTGATTTGTGAATGAAATGGATTTAAATTAAGGATTTGAGAATTAAATTTTCGGTGCTTTTCAAAGTTGGGTTTTCCAAGTTTTGAAATATATATATATATATATATTTGTACTCTCCTCTTTTGTCGTTGGAAAATAATTTCGGTGATGACTACACCATCATCGACATTCATTTTTGAGTCTCAGAGTGGAGAGACCACTTAGTAGCTTTGCTACACTTCTGTTTGGAAAATGGATTTGATTTGAATTTCTTGAGTATGATTTGATGTACGATATATATACATATATATATATATGTATGTATGTATGTATTTATTTCAAAATGGTTTGAAGTGAAACTGGAAATTAACTCTTAAGTCTTATGTTAAGAGATGGTTTTCAATTATTGAAATGAAGCAAAAATTTTGAACAATTGGAGCGTCTAAATAAGAAACGAAAATAAAACAACTTGAAACAGTTGAAATATGATAAAATTAATTTGTATAACACTCAATTTCATTCTAAAACATATATAACTTACCTGAAATATTCAAAAGTTAAAATGAAGGTAAATGTGCAATTGAAGGTTATACAAGAGAAATTTAAATAATAAAAATTTTCAAACTAAATTTTGCTTAATAGAAATGTTGTAAATAAAAGAAAATTTTGTATAGTGTTTAATTACATTCGAAAACATTAACAAAACTTACGTGGAAAGGGTTTGAATGTAATTGAATAATATACAATATAAATATAAGTAATAAAATGCCCAAAATGAAACTTTGTTAAGGGAATTTATAAATAAAAATTGAGTTGTTATAATGAATGTTTATACATTTAATGGATGTCGTAAGAAATGTAAATGAAATGAAAAAAATAAAAATAAATAAAGAAATACCATTTAAGTAAATGAATATGAACTTAAGAAACTAAATGGGTAATAGATAAATTTATACTTTAAAAATTGTTAGTGATACAAAGGTAAATTACAAAGAATAGTTGAAATTGAATTATGAGGTGAAATTAACTTAACTGAAATTAAATGGATTAAATAAACGAGTTAAATAAAATAAAAAGCAAATCAATTATTAAATTGAAACCAATAAATAGTTAGAAAGAAACTTTTGTAATAACTTTTAATAAATTAAAAGCAAATCAATTATTAAATTGAAACCAATAAAATGTGAATACAATGAAGATTTATTTATTGAATAAAATGGATTGAAACCAAATTTGTTAAATATTAATCAATTTGAAAACTAATGAAATTTATATGGTTTTGAATTAATTGTTGTATTTTGTATTTCAATCTATCTTTCCTTTATGTTGCTTCTATTCTCCTATCTCGTTCCTTTTCGGGGACGAAAAGTTTTGAGTGGGGGAGAGTGTAACGAACTAGAAATTTTAACGATTTTATAACGTAATTAGCTGAATTTTTTTTTCATGAAATTAAATTATTAAATTTAACAATGAAAATTTGATATTTGGAATACATCTATTTTAACATAGCAATTGGTAAATTATTATTGGAAAATATGGAAGTTAGTTCTATTGTGTAATTTTCAATTTCAATTTAAAATCAGTTAATTCGATGAAAATAAAACATTTTCGAAATCTAAATATTTTTATATAATAAAAATGTAAAATCATTTTCTGAGTGAGACGTCATATTTTGTCTCGTCAAATTTGGACCGTCCTAGCTCCGTTAATCTTATTTTCGGCGTTTTAGCGGCATTTTGGCAGTGAATATCGACTTTTGATTGGATTGTCGTATCACTGATATCTGTGTACCATTCTATTCGTCTTGTCATGCCGATCTCCGCAGTATATTCATTTGTGCATTTTGGTGTCCGGTAAGCGACGAATTAGGAAAAACGATTTGTTGTACCGGTTTCGTAGTTTGAGCCTTTTGGCTTTCCTTTGTCCTTTCGTTTGTCCATCAGGTAATGTTAATAGCCACTAGCTATGAATAAATTCTGAAATTCAACTTCTTACCTTTTATTTTCCCCATGGTTCAATTTATATGCTGGCTTGTCTTTTCACTTTTCATATTTTTTCTCTCGTCCTTTCTCTTTCATTCCGACTTGAGAAAAATTATTATAATATATATAAAAGCTTATATATATTTTGAAGCCTGAAGCCTGTTCATTTTCCTGTTCGTTCCTTCTTCCTCTTCTATTCATTTGGTTCTGCTCAAATCAAATATAATAGTACAATTTTATATAAAAGTTGCTTATTGAAACAAGCATACTCGTCTTCAATTGAAAAAAATAAATATATATATAGAGCTGCATGGTTATCTTACCAAGTGACAGCTGATACTCGCCCTCTCCCCTCCCCCTTTGCTTAGACCTCTTACCACCTTCCACCGACCATCATCCAAACCACCCTCCGAACCACGCCCCGACTTCCGCCATAGCCGTGACAACATTGAGCACCGCCCTTCCTTTTGTAACCATCTTATTCTTCATCGCCACCTTCACCGCAAATCTCCGCCATGTCCTCAAATCTTCCCTCCACATGTAGCCCAACCCACCTAATCACTGCCGACTGCATCACCTGGTCTACCACCTACAACCGAGCTGCCACCCATGCTGTGCTCCTCCTCCGTTGCAGCCTAGCAAACCGCCTTCCACCCCCTTTTGAACACAACCACCCTTCCTTTAGATCTGAACCTCTCTTCCGACATAACCGAACTAAGCTCCGGTCATGCCCTTCCCCTCTCTGCCCCACTGACCTAGAACAACACCACCACTAATTCGCACACCACCACTAATTCGCACACCACCAAGATCCGCAGCCCACACGTGCAGCCACACCGAGACACCCCACTGCCTGACCCTCAGCTCCACCACCCGAAGCAAACCCATTCGCACCCGAAGCCAGGTCTCCTCCTCCACAGGTTACCAGTTCCAATCTTTGCTTTCCCTTCTTATATTATTATATATGTATAATTTAAGTTTATATAAGTTATATAATCTGTTTGTATAATATTAGTTTATATAAGTTATGTATAATCTGTTTGTTTGTATATATAAGTTTATATATGATCTGTTTGAGTTTATATATATATATTATAATAAAGTAAGTTTATATTGATTTTAAAATATAATATGTATGTAAGTTTATATATATAAGTATACATGAGTTTGGTTTTCAAATATATATAGAGATTTTTTATATGTGTTTAAATTAAATATTGATTTGGAAGTATATATAAAGATTTTATTTTAAATATATATTTTTAAATTGATTTTTAGAGAATATATATATATATATATAACATACATTTTGTTCAGTTTATATCAAGCTAGTTTGATTTGTTTTCGTCGATTCCAAACTATTAACTTAGCTCATCGAATTCGTGTTCATCGTGCCGTGCTTTGGAATTTGTGCTTGGATTGTCGCATCTTGTTCTTGTTATCTCTCTAGCCTCGAAAGGTGAGCAATCACTCACGATTTGCATTCTTATATTTAGTAAGTTTAATTTACATGAAATAACGACTGAAATATGTTGTTAAATTTGAATTATTAGTTATTTAATTGTTAAATATGATATGTCATTACCTATAATGTTTTACCTATAACATATGACACCATAACCTATTGTATATATTATATTTAAATCGTTAATGATGGTGTATGCCTGCTATTGATATGTATGTCATTTTATAATATTATTCTATTGTTCTAACTCTGCAAGTTTTCTGTTAGTTTAGGAATCCCTATGGGTTGAAATGATACATACCCGAACGATCTTATAGGTTAGAGGAAAATCGTTATGGGTTGAAATGATAAACTCAAGCGATTTTCATTGAATTTGAATTTTGGGATTGCAGGTTGAAATGATATAAACCCATAAATTTAAATAATTGTGGATTGAAATGATAAATATCTGTATCACTTGACCATATGATAGAAATTATATACGGACACCGTTGGTCTATTTTTGAAAAATGATTTCCAAGGTTTTGAAAGGAAATATATGGGTTTTAATAAATATTGATTTTTAAAATATAATATATAAATTTATTTATATATATGTGTAAAATTTAGATTTTTGATATTATATATTTGAAAATTTTAAATTTATAAGTTAATTTTGAAAATATAAATTTAAGATTTTACTTATAATTTTATTATTTTTAAATATATAAAATAAGATTTAATATAAAATAAAAATTAATAATAAGATTTAATTCAATAAAATTTAATTTAATTAGTATATATATATTATGTTTAAGTATTTATATAAAATTATATTAATATTTAAAAAATAGATTTTTGTAATAAATTTAATAAAATCAAGGTTGGGAAGATAAATTAAGTTAATTTGTAATTTAATTTGTTTGAGGATTAAACAAGAATAAGAATTAATTTAGAAACGTACTGATTTTGAGATATTTAAGGTGTGATTTTATAACTTGTTTTAATTAAAGGTGATTAAATGAACTTTATCAAATTTAAATAAAATTGAATATTTAATTTTGATTTAAATTTGTAATTTGAAATTTTATTTAAATGCTTATATATTTAATTACTGATTTTATTTAAATTTGTAATTTGAGATTTTATTCAAATGCTATTAAAAGTGAGTAAGTGAATATTTCAAATTTAAATAAAATTAAAGTTGAATTTTTGAAATATAAATGAAAATTTTCAAATTTGGTTATTGTGAATTGTTTGAATATTTAAAGTTTAAACCTATTGAATTGAAAGTGGTTTAGATTGTAGTTCAAACCTAGATTTGAAATCAATATAGATTAAAACAGTTTTAATGAGAATTTGAATTGAAATTGAAATTGTCAAACTGAGATTGATTTAAATTGAATTTTTGGAACTAAAGTTGATTTGAATTGACTTGTGAAATTAGAAGAAACAATTCTAATTTGAAACTATTTTAGATATAAACTCTCTTAAATATATATATATATATATATATATATATATAAACTATTTTAATCTATAACCTATTTTTAAATATAAATTATTTTAATTTACAACTATTTCAATATATAAACTATTTTCACTATTTAAACTGTTTAAGTTGGAACCGTTATGATTTAGATTTAATGGATTTAAATGCGAATATGTGGATATGATGGTTTAAACTATTTTGTGGTTATGATTTCAAAAGTGATATGATTTAAAAAGTGAATACGATTTCAAAAGTGAAATGATTTTGAAATGAATATGATATTTTGATATGAAGTATGAACTGTTTGAAATGATTATAAAAGCAATTTTATAAAATGACCACGGTGTGAAATAAGAGTTGGTTGTTAAACAGACCGGGATCAGATATTTTCATACTCTGCCAATACCGAAAACCACTTTAACAACTGTGTACATGGTGGAGATTCCACAACGAAGTAGGATGGTTTGGTGACGATTCTATATGAGGTATTAACGCAGCCCTGACTCCCGTGAGTCAGCTTGATGTGGCTAAAAAAGGAGTTATACCTTGGCCAAGTGAGGTCGCACCTCCGATCGAGCATGCTTCTTCGATACCATTCTATTACTTAGTGATTTGATTGGGTGCACCTTTGATTTTGGGAGTGTGTTTCGAGGTGGGGGGTAGTGGCTACTATGCGTTATCACCAGCTCAGTTCTGCAAAACGGTAGTATCCTACCCTGAGCATTGCCTCGCGTGCCTTATCACATGCCTATGCGCCCTTTACGACTTTGTTTTGTACCATACCTATGGAGTGCTCCCTAAATAAACCACCGGTTTGGTGGGGCTTACAGTATCTATATAGACGACGGGAATATATAAAATGTGTTAAGGGGAAATGGGTAACGCCTTAACGCTATTTTAATATTTTACTTTACTGTACACATTATATATGTAGCGTATTGTACTATGTATGTAGATAGTTTAAAGGATCCTTAGAGGATGGGTATCCCAAACATCCTTTAAGTTATTTGTATTTCACTTGGACATTTCACTTGAGTTGATTTACTGGCATAAGAATGTTAATCCTGACTCGAGTGTTTTGTGTTTTGCTTTATGCTCGGGTCAGACTGAGTCTCACAACATTTGAGACTCACCTTTGGAGCTTCGCTTGGAGATCTATCTTCATCTACTCAGCTATTCTGTTATTTCAGTTATTTCCAGTTGCTTATGTTCAGTCTTGTCAGTTACTCTTGTATTTGAGACTATTCTGTATTTGAGATTTCTGTTGTATTTTGTTTTAAACTCTGATGTTTATATAGTAGCTTTATGAACTACTATTTATCTATTCCGCTGCTTGTTGTTATATTACTCTATGTCTGTTTGTGATTGATTGATTTACTGTATATGCTGAGTTTTGCCAATATAAATTTTTTTAACAATCTGTTGTTTTGAGCAATTCAAGTCTAACATGAGTGGATGATTGTCGATTTGAATGGTTCGAAATGCCAGGTCATTATGGGAGGTGTAACAAATCGCACCTCAGTGGGTCCGAATTTTCATTAAATTAAAAACCCAAGTCCAGCAAAGTACGTATAGTTTGTATCGGTATCCTATAAATAAACAAAGTATATTAGAGCATTATCGATAAATCTCATAGCGGAATCGTAAAGTATAATAAAAACATATGATTACTAACCAAGGTTGACACCTTTGGTCTTTGGTGCCCTTGTCCGTGTCAAGTATGCATAAAGAATTCTGTCCTTCTACCATTCTTGTCTTGTAATAGTACCCGTCCCTCTAAAGCTATCCTATGAGTTGTAATGAGGAGGGGATAAGAAGAATGTTCTGGTAATTCGTAAATTATACACTTTATACATAACACTACTTTATGCCGATTGTCTTTCATTACTTGTTATGTCTTTTGTTTTCCTTAGTTGTCTTGACTTCATGTATGCATACGATGATCTACTCGAGGTAGACAATAACCATACACACAAATATTCCCCTTTAGACCAAGATACTTTCCTCGCTAGTATATCTAACTTTGCACCTCGTCAGGATCCATCGTCAACGCAGTATCACGTTCTCATCGCCGTGCATACCAAGAAACTCCGCAGTGTCTAATAATGGCATTACAACTATTTAGTCGTATTCTATTCGTTTTGAAAGATCTTCATTAAAAGGTTATCTAGCATTGCTTCCTAATAACAAACAAACTAACAAACAACAATGAGGCAGTGCATGTCCTAAACGTGATCTACACCAGTAGGAGGTGTGTCCATTTAAGCGTAACTAGTGTCTTTCCACTGACCACTCAGGACTGATGACAACCTTGACCTATGTAGATAGATCCTACTCCTTGTATATATTGTACCAACCTCATTGTCATAGCGTTGAGTCTACAGTTACCCTCCCATTTAGATTGTGTAATGCAATCAATGAAATTCTCATTTGGTTACTTAAAACGTACCCCTTAAAAGGTTGAAGCAGACTCTATTTGCTCTTTAACACTTCGATGAGGGTGAATCATC
The DNA here is from genome assembly GCA_030737815.1 of Allium fistulosum. NCBI lineage: Eukaryota > Viridiplantae > Streptophyta > Magnoliopsida > Asparagales > Amaryllidaceae > Allium > Allium fistulosum. The sequence continues at coordinate 1,038,313,417 of CM060902.1, read as the reverse complement.
CTACTTTAGTATATTACCTTCACCTATACATGAACATATAATCACACAGGTCCTATTGGTTGGTGATGTCTTATATCAATAAAATGTGTACACAATAGCTGGTAGTCCATTTCGGTAGGCAGACTTCTGTTGTGTAACATTACTGACCTCGCATCCCAATCCATATTAATAACAAGTCATTTCTAATTAATCTAAGCTATTGTCTAGATTCAAAAATTCACACCTGTCATAAATGTGTACTTGAGGCTATATAAACTTATTTAATTACTATACGTATTATGTTCAACTGTTACATTCAGTTGTTTTTACACAATTTACTTCTTATTTCATTTATGCCATTTTAATATCATTTATCGCTTACTTCTAATTAAATAGAGTAATTACCTTTGTCCAATGAACTTCTACTTGGTACTATTAAGTATGTTTTACTGTTCCCCTTTTAAATGTTACCATCTTCCTTTGATTACTATACTCTTCTTACTTTCTCATTTCATTGTTTTACATATGCTTCATCGCCTATTATTTATTTCCTAATTTATCATGTATATTAGGTTTGTTATTGAATTATTGTTATTATCTCAACTATAACACTTTGATTATACTTAGGAATTTCTACATTTTAATACATTGGAATTACATCCTCCAAAAGGAAATGTTAACATTGAAATTTCTATAACTTACCTAAAAGAAGACTTGTGTTAAGTTTAAAATTACAAGGAATTAATTTTTCTATTATTATTGAAATAAACAGTACAAAATACGGTAAACATACCTATTTTGTACATCTCTTTCTTTTAGACGTTCCTTGTTATTTCAAATGTTACACATTTGTTCATGTTTATAAAACCGGATAACTTATATAAATTTACATTGCAACATACTTCATTCTAATAAATTAAAATACAGCTTAAATCCCAATCTAATTTATAATAACTTCAATTAACACTTACTCACATATGTCGATTAACCAACAAACATGGAATTACTACACAATCTTATTAACTTAAGGACTACTTTACCCTTACTTTACAGATTCAAATATATGCAATATTAAAACAATGTTAATCATTTAAAGAATATGTGGGCATGATATATCAATTCATTACCTGTATATATATTTAAGCATACAACTCTAAAATTGCTTTCAGACATACAGGAACGGATTTACAACAAAATAAATCTTATATAAAAATATATAATTTTCCATCCATCTTTAAGCTTCCAAATCTCCAAATATAAGCCATATTATTCCTGTTTGACTCCCTTTCCTTCCTACCAAAATATGTACGAAAGAATATAAATATTCATTAGAAATTTAAATTCGAGAAGAGATATGAAATTAGTTTAGATTTGATTTATAATTTTATCATGGCATTGGCGGATCAATTCTATTCTTTTCTCAATTATTCTCCGCTATTCTCCACTTGTATATACATATATTGATTATAGTTTTATTTAGATCTAAGAATTTGTGGAGAAAACAAAATGGCAGAGCAATGCCGTGCTTCAGAAAATATGAGAAGAAAAGTGATGGTCCAGTATTTATAGGGATTCAAATCAATGTCAGCCATTAGATTAGATTCTTCTAAATCTGGCCCATTTGGCCTAGGTTCAATCCATAACTACCATAACACTACCAGTTGACCGCTAGCAGTCATCTGTTGATCTTGGGTGCCGACCGGTTGCATTTATTTTGCAAATGTTGCTTCTTTCCTTTTAATTTTATTTAATACCATTTTATACAGATTCGACTAACGTTAAATTTGCTTAAACATTATGTACTGGTTAACCTTAATTAATTATATGAATTTTGTTCTGTTCCTATTAGGAACCCAATTTGTATTGGGTTGGTAAATAGGAATAGTATATGATGGAGCTTGAGTAAAACGTATTGATTCATTTATCGTGGGGGGGGGGGGGGAGGGGCGAGTGTGTGTGTGGGGGGGGGGGGCGAGTCTAGGGTTAGTAACAATTAATAAATTAGACTACTTTGTTAAGTATATCCTCATTATAGAAATTAAAATTCTAAATTGCAGGATTCAAATCCCAACAAGTTTGAAATAAAATTAATAACATTTTTTATATTACATTACAAGGGAAAAAATCGTTCATATTATCTTTCCATAGAAGGAAATAACTAAAAACAAAAGGTATGTTGCTGCCGAGTAAAACACAAATATGATAATTCAAGTATGGTTACTATATGTAATTAAAAAGCCTTCACGATAAAATAAATAAAGAGTAAGGCCATTCCATTTCGACAAAAGACCATATCCAAGTTCAATAGTTTTGCGTCCGCTATCCCGATCATGATTTTCTTACCCCCCAGAGGGAAAGGTCCTTCCCTTTTGGGCCGGTTGTGGGCGAGGAGGGATTCGAACCCTCGACACCGTGGTTCGTAGCCACGTGCTCTAATCTTCTGAGCTACAGGCCCCATCCCCCACTTGAAGTACGGTACCAGCATTCACAACTTTTAGTTCTCAATTATATCGTTCAATACATTCACGGATAAAATTACTAATTTCATCAGCTCAAAGAGTTACCATTAGTGTCTCCTTTTTGGAAACAAAGGGAAAAAATAATGCCTAAACTCTAAACTAAAGTAAAAAAATAGAAGGGCTAATCAGTTATTTCTTCCATTGCCCACTTTTTTGGTTAGGGACAGCAATGGTGATAGTTATTTTGTATATTTTGACATTGAATATTTTTGAGATTGACAATAATAGTTTTTTTCTAAGCGAATTCAAAACTTCTTTTCCAGTTATTTGAATAGTAGGTCTAAGAGTAACAATCACGATTATTATCGTTACATGTATGATACTAAATCTGGTTGGAGTAATCACATTAATAGTTGTATTGATAGTTACCTTCGTTTTGAAATCAGTATTCATAGTTACATTTTAGGTGATACCGAAAATTACGGTAACAGTTACATTTCTAGTTTCATTTGTAGTGAAGGCGTAAGCAATAGTGAAAATGGATCCCCACCAACACAAGCAAATTGTTGATAAAACTCCAAAATGGCATTTTCTTTGGATCCAATCTTTTTGTCTCCTTATCATTCGAGAAAGAGAAGAAAATTTCAGGCACTAACACGTTCCACTTTTTTTTCAATCAAAATGAAAAAAGTGGAAATGAATTAAGAATTAAATTAATGCATTTTACATTTGTATTTTTATAATATAAAATGAACTAGAAAAATATAGTTATGCTAATACGATTTCTTACGCTATAATTAGTCTTATTTATTAGTATTCTAATTATACTATTTTTTGTATTTAATTTAATTACTTTTTAAAAAGAGAAACCGAGATAAAGTAAGTGAGTTTTCTTCAACCAGAATTATTACTAAAAATGGATAGATTATATGTTACTTCGAACGCTCTCAAATCAAAAATCTTCCCTTTCATTCTCAAATGAGAATACAAGGAATTTTAGTTTCATACAATATCATAATTTAATTTTATGGAATGATCAATCATTTTTTCTATATTTTCATGTGCGGAATCCTAGCTGTAATATATTTCATATATATTTGAAGTGGGATTGATGGATGAATTATCCTTATTTCCACATCTAGGATTTACATATACAACACATATCACTATCAAGGGGAATTTTTCTTAGTATTTTTTTCTTAGATTCAAAATGGAAAGTGCCCAAATTCAATTATAAACTTGAAAAACAAAGATTGGGTTGCGACATATATCAAATTTTGGATCGAACTAATCCATTGACACAAATTGTTCATGGGCGAAAATTGAGTTATTTGGGTCCTAGAGGATTGATGGGACGAACTGCTAGCTTTCGGATACGAGATATCCACCCGAGCCACTATGGGAACATTTTCCCAATTGACACGTCTGAAGTAATCAATGTTGGACTTATTGGATCTTTAGCTATTCATGTGAGGATTGGTCCTTAGGGATCTATAGAGAGTCTGCTTTATGAAATGTCCGAGAGATCAAAAGAGGCAGCACCGATAATTTATAGTACTTAAAATTTTTCTTTAATTTAATGCCCATTGGTGTTCCAAAAGTACCTTTTTGGAGTCCTAGAGAGGAAGATGCAGTTTGGGTTGACGTATAGTGCGACTTGTCAGACATATTGGGTCATGAAAAAGTTTGGAACCTTAGATTTTTCATTGGTGGAATACTAGGCAATCTGAAATTTTTTCGAATAATATTCAAGAGAAAAATGTTTTATAAAAATTCCTAGAATTAGAAGAACTATTCTTATTGGATGAAATGATAAAAGAATACCCAAAGACACATATAAAAAAGCTTAGTATAGGAATACACAAAGAAACGATACAATTGGTCAAAACAAAGAAATCTGACTTGAACAATACTGTATTAAGAGCTAAATTGGCCAAAGGGATGGGGCATAATTATTATGGAGAACCCGCATGGCCAAATGATCTTTTATATATTTTTCTGGTAGTAAAATTAAATAATTTTTCTTTCTTTAGACTCATGAAATTAATTTTATCTGAAGAACAACTTCTTTCTCTAGATTTTGTTGAGTCATTACATCCACTCATTGAAATTGAATAATTGATGATCAAATGGTTTTTACTCAAAGAGCCCTTTTATTTAGCTTGGGATTAAATCATCATGGTTCTTGTATGAATCTGAGGTTTTAATTGATTTATAGGGTCTTAACAAGGGAATTCCTATCAATAGTAAAACAAAAGTCGACCCGCATTACGCACAAAAAACAACAAATTAAATAACAAAAACAAACAAAAATAGGAAAGAGAATATTACCTAGGTTCATAAAAAAAAGAATTTTTGTTTTCATGAGTATGAAATAGAAAAGGATCTCCTTTTCTCTTTCAATTCAGAATTCCATAATAAATTACATAATACAAGAATTCAGATTTCATGGAAAAAATAGTTTTCCTAAGTAACTTACTTCAATATGACTATTAAAATAGTAGTTTCTTAATGATATACCCACAAATTATTTTGAATTTAGAATTCAACGAAATATCTTTATTTCTACCCGTACACTCAATCGCATTTGTGAAAAACTAAATGAAAAAAGTTTTACTTTTATAGAAAAATCAGAACAAAAGGTGGCACTATATCCAAGATTAAAGAAAAAAAATTTCCAAACTTAAAGAGAAATTTGTTAAAGAGAAGAATCTTTCCTTTCTCATGTAGACGCTTTGGGACGGAAGGATTCAAACCTCCGAATAACGGGACCAAAACCCGCTGGAAACGAATGGGAAGATAGAAAAATTAGAAGAAGAAAGGATTTTTTGGTTAGACGCATGGAATTAGCTAAACATTTTATCCGAACAAATGTAGAACCATAATGGATGGTTTTATGTCTATTACCGGTCCTTCCTCATGAGTTGAGACCAATCATTCAGATAGATGGGTTAAACTAATGAGTTCAGATATTAATGAACTCTATAGAAGAGTTATCTATCAGAACAATCTTTCTGACTTGTGCTCCTACGGAACCAAGGTCAAAAGATTGAAAAAGTCAGTCATTAACAACTACTGATGAAGGATTCCTCGAAAAGTTAAGGATTAGCAATCCTTTTTAGAAATCGATTGGATTCGGTCTTATACATACGCGAGGAAGGTAATCAAAAAAGAAAGAAGATGAGTTCTTCTTTCTTTTATCAATTAGGAGCCGTGCGAGATGAAAGTCTCATGCACGGTTTTGAATGAGAGAAAGAAGTGAGGAGGGTTTTGCTATGACTTTTTACTATCGTCCAACTGTTACGGAGGCCTTTTCCTCTGTTCAATACATAATGACTAAAGCTAAATTTGGTTGGTTAATTCGATCAGTTCATCGATGGTCAGCAAGTATGATGGTTCTAATTATGATTCTGCACGTATTTCGTGCTAAAAAAGATACCAAAGTGGATGATTGACTCGTTCCATACTAAAAATAATTGCGGAAAATTCTTTGATAACCTATTTCTCAATGATATCCCACGATCAAGACAATTGGCTGAATCTCGTGAAACCATTTCATAGAAGTTCATTGATATCTTCTTTTTATAAAGCAAATCGACTTTGATTCTTGAATGATCCACATCAGTTCAAATAACAATTAAGGTGAAGCAGGGTCAGGAACAACGAATCTCTTTATGATAAACAGATCCATTTTGCAAGTTCGTTATTACGAGTAGTTCCTACAAAGGATCGGACTAATGACGTATACAATACTTGAATTATCGATGTAGATGTTACATAGTTGGTTCTCATCCTTCAGAGACTACGAGTATAATAAGGGCATCTGTTGACAAAAGGATCACCCTAAGATGATCATCTCATGGCTATTGAGAATGAATCAAATCAGATGGTTCTATTTTTCAATCTTTCTGACTTGTGCTCCTACGGAACCAAGGTCGAAAGATTGAAAAAGTCAGTCATTAACAACCACTGATAAATATAATATCCATGATAAATAAAAGATCTTCTTTCTGAAAGAGATTCAATCCGGAACTATTATATGTCCAAGGTCCAATATTGAAATCATTTCAGATATTTTCCCTTACTTTGCCCATGTCAACAAACAATTCGAAATACCTCAACTTTTTCAGAACAGGTCTGAGTCAAATAGCAATGATTCAAAGCACTTCTTTTTACATTACACCATTTTGGAAACCCAAGGACTCAATCGTATGGATATGTAAAATATTTTAGGAAATATCCATCTGAAATTTTTTTAGTCTGGTTGCGAGGTCTAAATAATAGGTATGAATCATAGTTAGAATATATTTTTTTCTTACTTTTTTCTATAATATTCCGTGTTCTATATATTAGAATAAATATCCGACGGGGTGGAATCATCTCAATAGAGATGGCAGGGTCTGGAATAAACCAATTTTAAAATGGGATAAGATGCTCGATAAGGCATAAGTTCCAATATCATAAGCATTTCCTTGTAAGAACGCCCGTGAATCTGATTAATTACTCTTTGTTTACGCATTAACGAAGATCTTTATACCGGAGCACTTTTTTGTTATTTCTTTCTGCTATATCCTTAATAGCGAGTTGGTTACACCTACAACTTAAATGGAAACCGAGTGTTTCCTGGTTCAAAAATGCCGAATCTCGTCCCCGACTGGAGGTACTTGAAGTCGAAGTACATAAAGTTTTTTAAAATAACCAAATTATAATAAAGTTAGAATAAAGCAAAAAGTCTCATTTTTCACTTTTTATAAGTCATTACTGACAGTCCAATGGGCTGGGGTTATGAGCTTATAATAATGGAATCGACTCGATCATCAGATTATAAGTTCATTCCATACCGGTATCCTCGATCTCAAGGGGTGCAAATCCATAATAATTGAGTCATCTGTTCCTTTACCCAAGAAAAAGTATTTCTATTTTGCATGATCCAATCATTGATCCTAGAATTTCTACAATAAATTAGATAGGTAGCAAGTATAGTTTCCTGTCCATGAGTCTGCCATTATACTAAAAAAATTCAACAAAAACAGGACGAAGGCTTTGAAAAGTATAAAGAATGAAAAAAATGCCCTTTTTTTACGTGAAAAAACTTTTTGATTGATATCAGGAAATCAAATAAGTTTATCATTCATTCATAGAATAATAAATGACTACAAGCGAAGGAGATACGTGATTTAAAAAACGGAAGATCTAATATTTCATAATTGTATCTAGAATAACCGAAAAAGTGGAAACAAGACCAAAAAAATAGAAAAAAAATAGAATTGAACGACAGACTGTACAGGCACCTTTTATGCATTGCATACGGCTCTGCATTGGAATATCCTTTTCCCCCTTCTATTTTATCGAAGAAAAAAAAGGAATCCATCCGATCTAAACCAACCTTTTTATTATATATAAATGTATGATATGACGACAATTAAACAACTTATTAGAAACACATGACAACAAATACGAAATATCATGAAATCCCCCGCACTTAGTGGGTTCCCTCAACGACGGGGAACATGTACTTGGGTGTATGTGCGACTCGTTTAGACCATGAGTTCAAAGAAAATAAATACAACAATTTTTCAAGTACCAATCACCAGTATCAAGGAAAAAGATAGATAGGATGGAAAAACTTACTATCTATAAAGCTAAAGATTCATCATCTACCTATATTTTTGTGTATTAAATTTATGGTTTCCATTGGTGCAAATCTAATCACCTCAGTTTGAGATGAGAAGTAATTCCCCATTGGCTGCAATACCTATGGTTAAATAGATAAACCCTAAACTAATAACACGATAACTCCAATAATCCAAACGCTGAATTAATTGATATTTATAATAATTTGGAAATGAAATAAAAGAAGCGCTTTTAACAACACTTCTTTTTTCGTTCAAGTATTCAATCTTCCCAAAGAAAAATGACTTAATTAATATTAATAAATTTTTGCTTCTAAAAAAAACATCGATGTTTTTTCGAAATGTAATGACTAAAAAAGCGACTGATAATAACGAACCACAACATGTACTTAATAAATACAATATTTTTTTAGTATATTTATATTAAGTTACACAATTCAAGCGTATTCTATAAATTTCCCTCCTTACCAAAAAAAATCCGCTAATTCTTTTTGGAACATGAAATTCTATTTTTTGTGTTAAAAAGCCCAAACAAAATGAGCACCTAAGAAAAAACGACCATATGTAGATAATGAAGAACCATAAGACTAAATTACCTAAGATGCTTGTGCTCATAAAAAATCCCGAAGCCAACCATTAATAGTAATGGAACTCTGTGCAAAGTTTCCTCCTGTTATATGAGTTACCAGTAATCAAATTTATCATCTCTATGGGATTACATCCCGAGTTAAGTTATTGTGAAAAAAAAGATTAGATTATGGAAGTGAATATTCTCGTACTTATTGCTACTGCACCGTTCATTCTAATTCCCGAACCAAACATGAATCTTTCGATTTATTTGGCTCTCATGCTCAATTTTTCATTTTATGGGCACTTTCATATCTTTTTTTAATGTAATGAGCCTATCCTCCCTAGTTTTGTTTGTATGCAAACATATCAAAACCGATATAAGACCAGAATATTATAAGGAGTCTTCCGACCACACAAAAATCTCTAATTATCAGCAAAGTTGTTTCTTTATTTGTTCTTTATTTAAATTTCAATGAAATTTTTATTAAAATCCAAAAATTTATCTTTTTATTTAGCCATTTACATCAAGCTCAAACTTCCTTCTTGCATACGTGCTCCTTCGGAAGCACACACAATAATAACAGGTAGAGATCGATTAGTAGCATACTCGATCAAACGAGTGATTTTCTCGCCTACTACAGATCCCATACTACCCCCCAAAAACTGAAAATCCATTGTTCTGTGATTCATGATTTGTATTCTGATCTAGGAACAATACCAAAGTGTTTCAAAGAGGGGTTACCTTGACTTAGATCTGCCTCTGGCCTAGATTAACCTAAGTTAAATGGAATCTCTATCGCTCCGCTACAAGAGTCAAATATGAGACTTCATACACCTTAAAGTTCATAGGATAAAAAGAGCCATATTTGGCTACTCCAGGAGCGACTGTTCACAGACATTACAGAGAAACCCTTTCTGAAGGAGATACATCGATTACATTTATATATGAAAAATACTGATATGGTGACATAACGCAGGGACTTCCAAAAGTGGAGCAAATCCAAGTGCCAGGGTCAATCAAAAGTTCGATTCTATCTAAACTGCTCATTTTCAAATGATATCCACACTGCTCACAAATATTCATTTTTGATCTAAATTTTTTTATAATATAACAATTTTCGCACTGAACCCATAAATTTTTGTATTTTTTATTTATATCAAATTCATTAGATCTTCCTCTTATATCGAAATCGCGGCTGTTGCCTTTCAAATCCTCCTAGCCATTATCCTACTACAATAATTCTTGCTAAGACCAATGCCCATGTTGTGGCAATTCCACCCAAAAGGTAATGTGTTACTCCTACAACACATCCTTGTACAATGTTCAAGGCTCTAGGCTTTATTTCCTTAATTACATATATAATTATTTCTGATCCAAAATATTCAAATGTTAAGAACTTTTTCATTTGAACTTCGATCGTAAAATCTTATATATGAAAATTGATTAGAAAATCGCTATTAATGCAACGGTGCAAGTTTCGTAGCCAAATTATAACATTTGTGGAACTTTTATTTTGGGTATTACAAATTATTAATTAATTTCTCTTTAATTAATTATCGATAAATTAACAAGATGTTACAGGTGGGAAGTTGGAGTAGGTGCCTCAACTCGTCGATGGGTCGAAACCGATCCATCATGGATCAGTACCGGTCCATCTTGCATTTGTATCGATCCATCAAGGGGTCATTAGGGTAATGGTGATGACTACGAGCATGATGATATTGGTGTCAGGCTGCGTGCCTCCGGGACGGAGAAAGCGAAAGGAATATATATGGAAATGTTCAAAGGGGACGCAGTCTAAATTAACATCGAAGGAGGCCGAAATAAATAGACTCCCTAGGGACAGAGGGACTTAGGCTGTAACAACCCAGAATTTTCGATCCCGAACATTCCAAATAGTTATGGAAAGAAGAAAGAGATAGAAGAAAGAAACAGAAATCACAACACAGATTCTCACATTCGCAGCGGATCAAAATATAATATCAAATAAATATCAGTTATACAAAGGAAAATTGTATCAGTTAATTACATTTTAATACATCAGAGTTACAACATTTCACAGTCACTGGACAGTTAAAGTAACTTGTCCCAGATAAATAACAATATAACACGACGGAATACACTCCATACGTTCCTGCCATCCAGCTCGTCGCCTGAGCTCCAGAACGTCCTTACCTGAAAATCTGTAATACTCGGTCTGACCCGAGCATTACATCAAAGTAACACTCGGGTCAGGCTGGAAAACCAGCGTGAGTAATCTCATCAAACAAGTAACACCAAAGTATACAACTTATATAAAACCCGGGTAACTTGTATCAATTACAACTACACAAATTGTTATTGACCTTATTTATTTCACTCACCAGTTTCTAAGTACCAAACTTAGATTTAATGGTCTAATTTGCCTAAATTATTCCATTTCAGCTTATTGATTTCAACTAGAAATTTAATAAGAATCGAAGTGGTTTCGGGTATTTACTAATACCCGACTCCGGTCTCTTCGAAACCAATGTCAATTTAACTTAAATTGTTCAAGTGAAATACAATTCAACTTAAGATACAGGATGTCACAGTATTTCATCATCAATAGATAACCACATCATCATAGTTTAAATCAACATATCAGATCACATAGCATCACGAACCACATATTAAGGATAACAATTTATCAAAGATTTCCAATATCATTCTAATTATCCTTTAAATACATTTAAGTAACTAACCCTTAATTATTCTACAAATTAATTATCCTTAACCAAATACAGCAATTAACCTTTAATTACTTCATTAATTAATTATTAACCATAATTATTAATCACCCTTGATTAATAACATCTAGTGATTAACTACCCTAAGTAATTAAAAATCCATTAATTACATTAAGTAATTATTATCAAATCATCTAGTGTTTAAAATAAATTAAACTTAATTTAGCAACTTAAACATATCACATTAATCTCCCTTAATTATATTAAATAATTACTTCCTTAATTACTTCCATTAAGTAATTATACTTAACAATTCACAAATGATTATCAATAAAATTATTATTTAATTTAAGAAAACATTTCTTACTAAATCAGAGTATTTAAAATGATTTATCATCTAATTTACTTTAAATCCCATTTTAAACTTCATTTTTAATTTAAGATTTTAAAATGAATATAAGTTTATCTAACGAAGTTTAAAAACAATTCAAACCCTTCTTCCCACAGGTTAAAGAAATATCCACTTATAAAGAAGTTTTAAAGAAATTTTAAACCCAATTCATTTTTATGTTCCAATCAGTTTAGAAATACACTTTAAACATTCCAAGTTATTTAAAAGCAATTTCAATTCAAAATTTTCGAACTTATTGATATATATAATCAACCGGCTATTTTTAACTTGCAAATTCATTTCTTTCACTCAAAAACTTTTATGAAGAGTTTCTCAAATTCCGTTAACATTTGTTTAAAACAAAATTTACTCTTTTTAAAACTGTTTTATTTAAACTATATTTTACTTAAACATTCAGAATTAAAAATTAATTTAAATATCCAGATTTGGATTCAAAGTAAATTTGAATCCATCCACTTATCTTGATTTTAAACCACTATTTAAAATCCTGTTTGAATTTTTAAACTAAGATCTTAAACCTGGAAAAAACCAAGTTTATTTAAAAACTGGAATCTTCCTCTGTCTCGCGACAACACCCAGCCTGCTCCGAGTTTTTTACGCCCCTGCTTCGAGTATAGTTCGTATTTTACCCGAGTGTTCCCGAGAACAATCCACGCAAACATATATTAGCTTTGACCTGTAGCAACTAAACTACTTCGAGTTTCTTTCCCTCCTGACTCGAGAAAATCGTTCACAAACCCGAGTGAACCCCGAGCACTTCAAACTGCATTCTCCAAAATCGACAACCATCACAATTTTGCACGTGCACGTGCACCGTGCCTCCAGTCACCTCCGGTCACTCGCCAGCATCGCCACCCATCATCGATCGTCCCACGACTACCTCGCCACCCCAAAATCCCACGCAGCAGCTCGAAATAAAAATCGAGTAGTTTACTCGAACCTGGAAACTCAACACCAACCCATACGAAAATCCTGGCAACACCTCGTTTTCGAGATTCCGACCATCTTGGATGCTCAAACTCCGATTATATCCTCGTCATGAACCCCACTAGCATTCCCCAAATCCCGGTCGAACTCGATGCCCTGTGGCATTCGAACGAGACCAATATAAAACCACAACAAAAATTAGGTTTACAGAAAAGATCTCGTCGCCGTTGCCACCACGACGATCTACAGCGCCTTCCACCATTTTTCCCGGCCTCTCCGTTCACTACTCCATCATCACAAGGAACGCCAAGCATTCCAGTCTACGTGATCACCCAAAAATCGACGGAAACACAATTTTGTCCTACCCAAAACTGCAACCTAATTACACTATTAAAAATAATGATATTTGTCTTAAAAATCATGTTATTGGGTAGTGATCCAACCTGTGATCCTGAATCAACATTTTAAAATGTTTGAATTTTACCTACAATTCCAGTTTGCCTGTTGTTTTTAAATTCCAGTGATATTTAAATTTTAATTCAACTTAAACGAAATTTTAAAAAAACTACACTATGATAAAACATACAGGTTTTGTTTAAAACTTACACCTTATCACAGACTAAATCAAGAGATATGGGTTTTTGGATCAAAACTGAAATTTGAAAACAAACAGAGGAGCTACAGATGTAAAATTATGTACACATATACAATTACAACTACTCAAGTAATCACATAACATAACTATGCCAGATGTAAACATGTAACCAACATATACTTAAGTAGTTTTAACAAAAATGTTACTCACCAATTTAAGAAAGCAGAGCAGTTATTTGAAAACAGCTTGACCCTTTAAAAACTGGAAATGCTTTGCTTGATCTTCCTATACATCTTGCTTTTGTGGTTTTGGAATTGTTATTTTATTTTGCAAAAGAAAAGTTTGCTATATTTTTCCTCTGGTTTGCAGTGTTAAACAAAACGCAAATATGAAAAAAATATAGGAGAGTTTGTAAGAGGGGTAGGTGATATCTGGTTTGAGAAGTCTTCATATACAAGCATCTCATATTTGCCAGAAACTTCTTTATTTTTTAAAAAAAAAATAGGAGGCTGAAATGATATATGAACCAGTTCGAATGGACTTTGTATGCTGGTGAAAAATGAAGCATTAAATGCTTAAGTACTTGTGTCTCCCCTTTAACTATTTTATATTCATATGTCATAGATATTTCTATTTTGCTTGTATTCTCTTTTACATTTTCAAGTTTGGTTTGTATTTTGGTGAGCATATCTATATATACAACCTGTCTACACTTATCATCATTTCACTCTCTTTTTTTTATGTACAACTTGTATTTATTTATATCATTCAGTTGTCTTTCATGTATCTTAATAGTAGATGGATATATTGTTCTAGAATGAGCTTATGCTCATTTATAAATTTACTCAACCATAAAGTTCTTTGAGGTATCATTTATCGCTAATATAAACAGTTATTCTTATGTCTTTCTAAAGTTAAACACTTAATTGCTTATTTAATATTTTGAAACTTATGTTATTCCTAGTAGAAATTCTTATGTTTATTTCCTTTCAAAGTTTAACTATCCAATTTTAATTTACTTATTTATTATTATTTATTTTCATACCTATCTTCATTTCATCGTTTCTTGTGTTATATATTTTTATTTACACCGATAGCCATATTTCTATTTTACACTTAAGTTTCAAATAGTTGTAAGATATATTTTATATTAACTATATAATTCTTTTATACTTATATTTATATATATGTGAATATATCAGAATACTTTATCTTTAGTTTATATGGTGCGGTTTTAACTTATATTTTAATTATTTAGATTAAATTCATATTAAAATAAGATTGCTAAATTCTGGGATGTTACATTCCTCCCCCCTTTGAATCTTTTCGTCCTCGAAAAGGAACGAAGCCAGATTTATTGAAAATGCTTAAAATCAAATACATATTCTTGATCATTTTAAAACATTTTTTTAATATCCATATAATATTATTCTAAAGTCGTTTTATAAAAATACTTTAATAACTCAATGTTTCAACAAGTCCATCCTCGTTCTCACAGAAATTCGGTCACACATTGATCAGGCGTATGACTGAAAATCTATAAGTGCTTGGCCGACCCGTTTCCAACATCCAGTGAAAATACTTTGGAAATAACTTTATTGAAAATATAGAAAACAATTTCGAAAATAGAGAAAATATCTTTGGTGAGAATGCTCTGGAAATCATCACACCCATCCATGGTCACAGTTACATCCTGGGTTACGTTGCCGTCGCAGCAAAAGTCCATGTAACTGTTGGCTCTCAGCGGCACACACGACTTTCGCTATGTTACCATAGTGTCGCAGTCTACCGATATAAAATCAAACATAGACTGTTGGCTCTCAGCGGCACACACGACTTTCGCTATGGTCTGCAGTAGATCGCAGTGACATCAAATTACACTGTCGTCACAGCATAACCCAAATGCCCCTGTGGGCACCAGCCCCTCGACTTTCGCTACACAATAATCCTCGGGAACTAGTTTTGTCCGGACTCCTCACAGGATCAACTTTAGAACCTCCCCCTTAGAGGCTCAAGGCAGTACCACCCTGTGGCACTCCTGAGAAGTTCATTTCAAGGGAGCGCCTTTTTCCCCAGAGCCCAATCTCAAAACACTTTATACTATACACATATAGTATTTTACAAATCATACACCTAGTATGAATTTCAAATATAAGCCTTTACACAAAATCGATTCTCAAAATCGATAATCCACAAACTAGGATTTCCAAATCTCAATATTGATTTTTCCCAAAAATCAAAAGCCTTTCTCAATCCATAGGTTCTCAAAACCTTTCCTCAAAATCACTTCCAAAATCATTTCCACAAAAATCCCTTTTATATAAACATATATAATAAAAGTTTTGAAAAATCTTTGAATCAATTTGTACTTATATAAATTCACTTTTATATTTCAAATATTTTCAAAAATCATTTTCTTCTGGCAATGGATTCAATAAGGTAGTTTTTATCGTATTTAACAAAAATTTTAATTTCCTTTTCCTTCCAAAATAAACTTTCAAATTTAAACTTACTTATTAAATCACTTGCCAAATTACTTACTTTTATGATAAACTAAAGTTTTAATCAGAAAGATATTCAATTTCCACTTTATTTTCATAAAGTTAATTTATACTTTAGAAATATCAAATTTATTTTATTTAAGTTCCTCATGCATCCACAAAAGATATTTTTCATTACAAAAATCATATGATAACTTTTTATCAACCATTTCAATATTAAATTTCCACCCTTTTTCATTGTATATTTCTCAAAATATTCTTTCATTTCAAAAGAACCATTTCACGTTTCTTATTCAAAATTTCCGATATCAATTTCATTCAAATCCGTACGATGCACACATATCATCTGTACGCTATACCAATCTGATCGCTCACTCGATCACACAATTTCACTTCCGAACTAGTATTGTCCACCCGACTTCCTAGTGCGGACTCAGATCTGGTTTCTTGATCAGAAACCGTCATTCTCCTTGCATAGTCACAACTATGATAGAGAATATCCAGAATCAATCAAAAATCCATACCCAGGTTCGCCGTCGAAAATCGAGCGAAAAATCCCAACTCGGATCGATAATATTATCTTGAAATTCTGTGCTCGAATCTGGATCAAATCACTCTGCGAATAGAATAATATACGTACACCTCACGTATTTACCCCTATTGATTATTAACCAAATCAATTTCCTTTTCTATTCACATTCATCCATGATTCTATTCACATTTTCTTAATCCCATTTGGATTCGCACTTCAATTCTTATCTCAAATTGGGTATTTAATCAATAACATTTTGAACTCCGACTAGTTTATATTTAGAAAATAGCTTGAAATTTTTAAAAATAAGTAAGTAGTTGAAAAATAATTATCAGTTGTGAAAATAGCTGTAAAATAGTTAAGAAATTGTAATTAGTTGAAAAATAATAAAATAATTGCTAAATAGTCGTAAAATAGTAACTGGTAATTAGTTTATAAAACAGTTGGAAAATTGTCAAATAGTTCCAAAAGTAATCGTAAAATAAATATAAGATAGTTTGGGGTTTTAGAAGAAAGATTATATAGTAAATAGTTTGGAAAAATAGATTTGTATTAAAACAATTTATTTTAAAAATAGTCCAGAGCCAAACTGTTCAACTTCCTAAACTCCATTTTAATCAATTTCCCATTCAATTGATCCTGTCTCAATTCAAGTTGAATTATCCACAATTTCTTTTCAATTTCAAATCAAATTCCATTTGAATTTAAACATATTCACTTAAATTACAATTCCAAATTATTCAAATCAATTTAAACTAATTTCAAATGGAATCCACTTCAGTTTCAAATTATTTCAATTTCTATATGGATTAATCCCAATTCCCATTTGAAATTTATACTTATCCATCTTCAATTTTAGTTTATTCAGACTAAATTCAATTTGAACTAATGAAACCTATATTTCAACTTTAAACCATATCGAATTATATAAATTTGAGTTAAATTTTCAAATGTTGGTTTAACCCCTTAAATCAAATCAACTTATATTTTTAAACCATTAACTCCAAGTTCAATTCTCAAAATTCCATTTAATTTCAATGCTGGATATATTACCACGCTTCATTTCTCATTCATTTAACAAATCCAATTCACAATTCAAAGACTATTAATAATAATAGGATGATATTATCCAATTATTCTAAATCATCCATCCATTTTCAATTTCCAAGTTTCAAACCCATTTGAGCTCACTCATAACTTCCCATTTAAACCAATCGTTTAACTTTTCCAAGTTAAATCTCAATTTCATATTGAAATTTCCAATTCAGGTTGCCTTTTAAATTATTTAACTTTCCCAAAGTTAAATTTAATTTACATAATCCAGTCAATTTACACAATTTGAATTCCCATTCAAATCTTAAACATCAGATTAATAACCCTCCCACTTAAGTTTAAAACTCGCTTCACTTTGGGTTTCACATCACATTCCAAGGAAACTTCAAAACTCTACCTTAGTGTTTATTTCATATTTATTTCCTTCACACACCAGGCTACCTTTAAATTTTAAACTACCATTGGTTTTAATTTAGAAGTCATACTCATCAAAATGTTTACTTTCTCAAAACATTTCATTATGGTTATTATAGCTGGAAACCAATTCACTATTATCTTATTCTGGAAATTCTTATCCAAATTTAATTTTGGTTTGAATCTTTTTCAAACTTATTATTATTCAAATTAATTTGGTTGTATTTCTTAATTCCAATAATTTAACAACCAATTACCTTAACATTTATTAGTAAGAAATATGGCTTAATATATATCAAAATATATTCTTATAAAAATCATTTAAAATCTTTATATAAGAAAATAACAAGTACGCTCTCATATATATACACGCAACTCATTCTAGGGTACTACTGACCCTATCCTTATGAGTACACCCACCAGAGCCAAGGTTCTCACTTAACCTTACAGCTCTGATACCAACTGTAACAACCCGGAATTTTCGATCCCGAAAATTCCAAATAGTTATGGAAAGAAGAAAGAGATAGAAGAAAGAAACAGAAATCACAACACAGATTCTCACATTCGCAGCGGATCAAAATATAATATCAAATAAATATCAGTTATACAAAGGAAAATTGTATCAGTTAATTACATTTTAATACATCAGAGTTACAACATTTCACAGTCACTGGACAGTTAAAGTAACTTGTCCCAGATAAATAACAATATAACACGGCGGAATACACTCCATACGTTCCTGCCATCCAGCTCGTCGCCTGAGCTCCAGAACGTCCTTACCTGAAAATCTGTAATACTCGGTCTGACCCGAGCATTACATCAAAGTAACACTCGGGTCAGGCTGGAAAACCAGCGTGAGTAATCTCATCAAACAAGTAACACCAAAGTATACAACTTATATAAAACCCGGGTAACTTGTATCAATTACAACTACACAAATTGTTATTGACCTTATTATTTCACTCACCAGTTTCTAAGTACCAAACTAAGTTTTAATGGTCTAATTTGCCTAAATTATTCCATTTCAGCTTATTGATTTCAACTAGAAATTTAATAAGAATCGAAGTGGTTTCGGGTATTTACTAATACCCGACTCCGGTCTCTTCGAAACCAATGTCAATTTAACTTAAATTGTTCAAGTGAAATACAATTCAACTTAAGATACAGGATGTCACAGTATTTCATCATCAATAGATAACCACATCATCATAGTTTAAATCAACATATCAGATCACATAGCATCACGAACCACATATTAAGGATAACAATTTATCAAAGGTTTCCAATATCATTCTATTTATCCTTTAAATACATTTAAGTAACTAACCCTTAATTATTCTACAAATTAATTATCCTTAACCAAATACAGTAATTAACCTTTAATTACTTCATTAATTAATTATTAACCATAATTATTAATCACCCTTGATTAATAACATCTAGTGATTAACTACCCTAAGTAATTAAAAATCCATTAATTACATTAAGTAATTATTATCAAATCATCTAGTGTTTAAAATAAATTAAACTTAATTTAGCAACTTAAACATATCACATTAATCTCCCTTAATTATATTAAATAATTACTTCCTTAATTACTTCCATTAAGTAATTATACTTAACAATTCACAAAGGATTATCAATAAAATTATTATTTAATTTAAGAAAACATTTCTTACTAAATCAGAGTATTTAAAACGATTTATCATCTAATTTACTTTAAATCCCATTTTAAACTTCATTTTTAATTTAAGATTTTAAAATGAATATAAGTTTATCAAACGAAGTTTAAAAACAATTCAAACCCTTCTTCCCACAGGTTAAAGAAATATCCACTTATAAAGAAGTTTTAAAGAAATTTTAAACCCAATTCATTTTTATGTTCCAATCAGTTTAGAAATACACTTTAAACATTCCAAGTTATTTAAAAGCAATTTCAATTCAAAATTTTCGAACTTATTGATATATATAATCAACCGGCTATTTTTAACTTGCAAATTCATTTCTTTCACTCAAAAACTTTTATGAAGAGTTTCTCAAATTCCGTTAACATTTGTTTAAAACAAAATTTACTCTTTTTAAAACTGTTTTATTTAAACTATATTTTACTTAAAAATTCAGAATTAAAAATTAATTTAAATTTTTAGATTTGGATTCAAAGTAAATTTGAATCCATCCACTTATCTTGATTTTAAACCACTATTTAAAATCCTGTTTGAATTTTTAAACTAAGATCTTAAACCTGGAAAAAATCAAGTTTATTTAAAAACTGGAATCTTCCTCTGTCTCGCGACAACACCCAGCCTGCTCCGAGTTTTTTACGCCCCTGCTTCGAGTATAGTTCGTATTTTACCCGAGTGTTGCCGAGAACAATCCACGCAAACATATATTAGCTTTGACCTGTAGAAACTAAACTACTTCGAGTTTCTTTCCCTCCTGACTCGAGAAAATCGTTCACAAACCCGAGTGAACCCCGAGCACTTCAAACTGCATTCTCCAAAATCGACAGCCATCACAATTTTGCACGTGCACGTGCACCGTGTCTCCAGTCACCTCCGGTCACTCGCCAGCATCGCCACCCATCATCGATCGTCCCACGACTACCTCGCCACCCCAAAATCCCACGCAGCAGCTCGAAATAAAAATCGAGTAGTTTACTCGAACCTGGAAACTCAACACCAACCCATACGCAAATCCTGGCAACACCTCGTTTTCGAGATTCCGACCATCTTGGATGCTCAAACTCCGGTTATATCCTCGTCATGAACCCCACTAGCATTCCCCAAATCCCGGTCGAACTCGATGCCCTGTGGCATTCGAACGAGACCAATATAAAACCACAACAAAAATTAGGTTTACAGAAAAGATCTCGTCGCCGTTGCCACCACGACGATCTACAACGCCTTCCACTATTTTTCCCGGCCTCTCCGTTCACTACTCCATCATCACAAGGAACGCCAAGCATTCCAGTCTACGTGATCACCCAAAAATCGACGGAAACACAATTTTGTCCTACCCAAAACTGCACCCTAATTACACTATTAAAAATAATGATATTTGTCTTAAAAATCATGTTACTGGGTAGTGATCCAACCTGTGATCCTGAATCAACATTTTAAAATGTTTGAATTTTACCTACAATTCCAATTTGCCTGTTGTTTTTAAATTCTAGTGATATTTAAATTTTAATTCAACTTAAACGAAATTTTAAAAAAACTACACTATGATAAAACATACAGGTTTTGTTTAAAACTTACACCTTATCACAGACTAAATCAAGAGATATGGGTTTTTGGATCAAAACTGAAATTTGAAAACGAACAGAGGAGCTACAGATGTAAAATTATGTACACATATACAATTACAACTACTCAAGTAATCACATAACATAACTATGCCAGATGTAAACATGTAACCAACATATACTTAAGTAGTTTTAACAAAAATGTTACTCACCAATTTAAGAAAGCAGAGCAGTTATTTGAAAACAGCTTGACCCTTTAAAAACTGGAAATGCTTTGCTTGATCTTCCTATACATCTTGCTTTTGTGGTTTTGGAATTGTTATTTTATTTTGCAAAAGAAAAGTTTGCTATATTTTTCCTCTGGTTTGCAATGTTAAACAAAACGCAAATATGAAAAAAATATAGGAGAGTTTGTAAGAGGGGTAGGTGATATCTGGTTTGAGAAGTCTTCATATACAAGCATCTCATATTTGCCAGAAACTTCTTTTTGTTTAAAAAAAAAATAGGAGGCTGAAATGATATATGAACCAGTTCGAATGGACTTTGTATGCTGGTGAAAAATGAAGCATTAAATGCTTAAGTACTTGTGTCTCCCCTTTAACTATTTTATATTCATATGTCATAGATATTTCTATTTTGCTTGTATTCTCTTTTACATTTTCAAGTCTGGTTTGTATTTTGGTGAGCATATCTATATATAAAACCTGTCTACACTTATCATCATTTCACTCTCTTTTTTTTATGTACAACTTGTATTTATTTATATCATTCAGTTGTCTTTCATGTATCTTAATAGTAGATGGATATATTGTTCTAGAATGAGCTTATGCTCATTTATAAATTTACTCAACCATAAAGTTCTTTGAGGTATCATTTATCGCTAATATAAACAGTTATTCTTATGTCTTTCTAAAGTTAAACACTTAATTGCTTATTTAATATTTTGAAACTTATGTTATTCCTAGTACAAATTCTTATGTTTATTTCCTTTCAAAGTTTAACTATCCAATTTTAATTTACTTATTTATTATTATTTATTTTCATACCTATCTTCATTTCATCGTTTCTTGTGTTATATATTTTTATTTACACCGATAGCCATATTTCTATTTTACACTTAAGTTTCAAATAGTTGTAAGATATATTTTATATTAACTATATAATTCTTTTATACTTATATTTATATATATGTGAATATATCAGAATACTTTATCTTTAGTTTATATGGTGCGGTTTTAACTTATATTTTAATTATTTAGATTAAATTCATATTAAAATAAGATTGCTAAATTCTGGGATGTTACATAGGCGTTGTGCTAGTCATGATCGCTGACGGAGTAGAATACGAGGTGATGCATATGATAATCAATGTTTATGGCAAAACGAAGGAAACAATGAAGTAATAACTGAAATAATCTAAAGGTTATACTACACATTTTTGGCTTTTAATAACATTTCAAAAACGCTATTACATCTTTCCGTGGCATTTTAGAAAAGACTGTTATCATCAAAAATCACTCCAGCTTTAAAGAAACCTTAAAGAATACAGAAGAAGGATTCTTGAAGAATAATAGTAATAGTAAGACCTTTAGAAAGAGTTGAAGGGATGCTTCTGCAAAATATTGGATGAGAAATGAACTTTCAAAGAGGTCGGAAAGGGAAGAGGCTACCCTTCTGCTTCAGATAACCCATTTCGAAACAGTTGGTTCCGCATGCATAAAAGAGATTCATATAAGTTAAAAGCACCTTTCGAAGGTATTAGATAACAAGCTTCGACATATGCGCCAAACCTTTTGAAATAGTTGGTTTCACCATTGTTTATCTTCCGTAGAAGAACATTCGGCCAAAGCGACCCCTTCGAAAGCATAGATCAGCCTTTCTAATCGGTTGAAATCATCCACGAATATGAAGGAGATCTCTCATATGACCAATATTCCTTCCTCAAACACCAGAAGATGGAGCTTTCGCATTAATCAATGGGAATGCTTTCGAAAGCTACCTTCCTGAACTAAGTTTTCTACCATGCTTTAAGTCATTCGAAGCCCCGAAAATACCCTTTCGACAGTGTCGAAAGCCAACATCCTTTCCTACTTACAAAGCACATCAACAACAGGGTGAAGGATGCTTTTATACCTTTCGATGGAGTTGAAAGCACCCAAGTTCCATTCAAAAGTGGAGGTAGAAGGGCGCCCTGAATTCAACAACGACGAACGGTATTCAAGGCACCCTATCAACTAAGTCGAAAGGGCTGATGCAAAAGAGTCAAACCTGCACCTATAAATAAGACTCCAGAGGTATTATTTGGAGGATCCAAATTAACATTCGATACTTGTTCTTTTCTTAAATTTGTAAACCCTAATCTTTAAATCAAATTGGGGATTTCCCTTCTTTGTAATACTTAAGCCTCTTGTATTCATGAAAATTATTAATAAAGCAAGTGCATGGTATTTTCAAACACATAGAACCCGATTCAATGCTTGTATATGGATTCAGCTATAGAGTACTCGCATCAATATATTTGAAGGGATACCTTTCGAAGGGAAGGAATAAAACCTTGCCTACATAGCTAAAATCCTTAGATACCATTAAGCTGCAACCTTAGATTACCTTAACTAATTCAAAAGGTGGTTTCGAAAGGGTCCTTGATTACTACAATCGATTCGAAAGAGTCTTGGATCACCCCAACTGATTTGGAAGGTGGTTTCGAAGGAGCCTTATATTACCTTAACTATTTCGAAAGGTGATTTCAAAAGGATCACTCACGCTTCTATTTTCACTTTGAGGCATTGACAAGATTCCTTGTTAACATTTTTTACGCTAGAAGGAGGGGTCGAACCTCCGACTTTGTTGAATTCCCAATCTTAGTTTCCTCTATCCCTAATCCATTCGAAGTTAACCTTAGACCCTACACCATAATGCTTAGAAAAATCAAGAAATCCGAGTAAGGATCTTCAGAGCCACACTTGGCTAGGTCCTTTAATAAAATTGTTGAAGATTCAAGGCTATATGAAGAACAAATGTTAAGACTGGAAGCTTTAAGAGTCATGAAAAAGAAGATAGATGAATCTTATGATCTAAAAAATTGGAGCCTAAACCCATTCCACATTGGCCCTACACCCAACTTTCCTTTAGGAGAAGCAAGATGTAAAGGTGATATTTTTTTATTCAAATGAAGAAGGCTATCCAGTGTTATGCAAAGGGACTATCTTTGAAGAAGGAATGATGACTGATTATTACAACTTCGCTTAAAAATGGAATCCAGCGACAAGTGGATCATTACCAACACACAAGCTTCGAAAGGTTTTAAAAAGGAAATTGGTAATTGAGATTGAAGTTCTCGGATCAAGCAATAAAAAAAGCTAGAAATTAATCTTAAAAGACAAGCTTCAAATCAAGACTTCCTAAAGAGTGCAACTTGACTACATCAATCGAGAACATCTACATATTAACAAGGGAGGAACCCAACTATTGGTCGTCCAAAAAGAAAAAGCCCAAATATGAAAAGAATATGGAAGGATCTTACTGTCATTACCATATGATGAACGGACATGAAACCAATCAATGCAAAGCACTCGAAGGAATGATTATCAACTTTTCTAGATAAGGAAAAATCTATAGATTTGTAAAGCAATCCTAGTCAAATTCAATAAAGCACCTCTTTTCTAAGAAAAATCTACATGGTCAGGAGTAGAATTCTCCTAAAACTTAGAAATTACCTTAAACGGTTATAAGTCTTTATCCGCACCAAGTTGACCAGGTCAAAGCGCCTTCTAGAGGGAGGTTAGAGTAAACCTTTATCCGTGCCACGCTATGGCCAGGTTAAAGTGTAACACCCCACATTTTTAGATAATTAAATAATCAAATAATTATAAATAGTGAAAATGAGCATTTTTTGAATTGTTAGAATATGGCCTTAAAACTTATACCATTATGTTCGTGGCGATTTTTTGATTAATTTACATATATAATATGCCTCGAACGGACTTCGTATGAAAAAGTTATTGACATTCGAAGTTCCATATCGAAAAATAATTATACGTGTAAATGTGCGTAAATATATTTGTTTATAAATATATGCACGTATAAATTCTAGAAATAATGCGCGTTTGAATTTCAAAATAGACGCGCGTCATAAAGGAAATCAATTGACATCAGCAATTAGAGGTAATTAATTAACATGAGCATGCAATGTTAATCAAATCAGCAATCAAAGAAAATTAATTTACATTAATTAGCAATGTTTGAATTTCAAAATAAACATGTGCTATAAAGGGAATTAAATTTGCAATTGATGGAAATTAATTAGAATGAATAGGCAACAGTTAAAAGTTAACGTTTAATAATTTGATTTTCGCGCAATCTCGAGCGTTGTTTTCTGGATCCAACGATTCGCAGCAAGCCTGTGACGTGGTTGCACCAGATTCAATCCTATAATCTGATGGTCTGAGATTCCCAAACTCCACTATAAATAGAACCCTAGGCCTAACTATTTCCTCACAATCAGATTTTCTCCCAAATGAGTTCATTGCTTGAGGCTGAACCCTAAATAGATATATTTCTAGGGAGAAGATCTTCTTAATAAAAATATTAGACGCCTTAGAAGGCGATCCAGGAAGGCCATGGAGCAAAGCTAAGGATGATAGGTGAGTGGATTTAAATTATATATCTTTTACGTTTATGATATATTATCGTTAGATTCCCGTTAAATATTTAATTCAACATTTATTTTCAGTAATTTGTTCTGTTAATTAGTTATGTCGAAAACTGTAAATTTTATAAGAAAGCTTATATTTAATTATTATTTATATGAAAAAGAAAAAAATTCAATTAAATATGAATAATATTAGGCTTAACAGTTATAGAGAAAGGCTTAAGCCTAAAAGCAAGAAATTTACAGTAAATTATGCTAAAACGGAAGAAATAAATTAAAAAGAGGAAAATCCAATAACTTGATCTGGCAGTTAGTGATAGATTAATTGGTTGGTTTAGAAAAGAGAATACATTTCCATAGTTTAATATTTAAAAGGTAACTATAAACGTAACTGCAAGAATAAAAGAAAGAAAAGGGAATTGGTGTAAAATAGAGACATTTCTGTATTTTGCATTACCCAACAATTAAAGAAATAAGAAGAAGAAATATCTTGCAGTTACGAGTTATTGTTTATAGCATCATTTAATATTTAAAATATGGAAATGGATATTTAGCACAGTTTTTATAACCAAAAAAATAGAATAGAATTACTTCCTAGAATAAAAGAAAATAAAGTGAAGAGTTAAAGAAATTAATTAAGGAAGAAATCAAGTTAATTATTTGACAAGACTAAAAACAATAAACAGAAATGTGCCTAGATCTACATTTACTGCGCAAATAGTAGAATAAAAGAAAAGAAGTTATTACGATAAGTAAATTTGTGACAGTCTGACGTAGTCCCAAGCCAAGATTTGTCATATAATATAAGAGAACAAAAGAGAATTCAATATCATAATAAAAGAAGACAGACTAGAATAGAAAAGAGACACTCGCAATTATATTTATAACATGTAGACTATAAAAGAATATAGAAGTAACAATTGCATGTATAATTATAACATAGGTTATAATTAGAGATAACAGAAAAGGCTTATTTTAAAACTTACACTAAGTTAATAAGAAAACATAGAAGAAAGGCTCATACCAACAGCATTCCCTTTCAGCCAGGAACTGATGGACTCACAACAGTTAGGTGAGTCTGGGCAAGCTTATGTTGATTAGGGTAAATAAGTAGTCAATAGAATTAGAAAAGTAAACTAAACACATAATAAAAGATTAGACATAGGGTCTAATAAAATGGTAAGATGCATTTGGAGCAGCCCAAAGGATGAAGAGCCTAATGAAGCAGTTCATCACAGATTTTTAGCATAGAAATAACACGTCCAACTTAGTTAATTTGGGCTAGAAGGAAGTACGAGACTTCAACGGACGTGAGGGTACTCCAGGATGTCCCTCTGGGGTAGGCCCAACGAAGCTGCACCCTAGGAGGCAGGTCTATAGGTGTTCCATCAAGAGAGTATGCTTTGACTGCTTTTGCATTGTAGGCCTAACGAAGCGGACCTTTGTAGGCAGTCAAAAGGTTGATGAATGGAGTAGGATATTCTTATGGCACCGTACTCTGACTTGCTAGTAGGTTTTAGTGGGCATGACCTATGGGTAGGACCCAAAAGGATAGTCGCATGAAGAGATCAAGCCATCATCAACCAAGAACGAGTCGGAAAGACTAGAGCTAAACCAACAGGCCAATGATTCTTTCACTATCGAGACATTGGATGAGGGGCGCAGCCAATTGGATGTTTAGATTGTTTGCAGTAGGGTACAACCACTTAGCTCTTTAGAGGTCTTTCGATTAGTTGAGGGGTGACTGTGTCGGGCCATTGTCATGATGAGAAAAGAGACAGACCAAGTAGAATATCTGTATTGTAGGCCTAACGAAGCTGTCCTTTACAGATATAGAAAATCTCCGACTGAGTTCCATACTAGGTAGACCTTGTTGGCGGGATTCAGGAAGTAGAGAGAACGATTACGTATAGTACTCAAAGTATGCAATGGGTGGTACATTGTAGATGTCCGAGCATTAGCATAGAATAGTGCGGACGTAGTTTTACATTTTCATAGTAGACGACAGAACATCTGTATTGTAGGCCTCACGAAGCTGTCCTTTACAGATGTAGTTACAGAACGCTCTAGAAGCAAGACGATGGAGTCCTCTTCGAGGAGGATACGAAAGGTACTATGGGCAGTACCTAGGACCGATGCTGTCATTGGGCATATAGCTACATATATATTAGTTATTAGGTTTTAATCTGCTAGGGAGTAGATGCGTACGATTCATGCACAGAGGCGAGATTATTACAAACCCAGTAAACCTAATATAACAGAAAATGAAAATAAAACAGTACATATAGAATTAAGCTTAGAAGTATATAATTTGTCCATTCATCAGAACTTTAGTTCTGACACCCTCCTCATAACATCCTATAGGTTTGGTGGATGGCAGAAACTTTACAGCATTAAGACACTTGTTTAGAAAGTGTTATTATCTTGGTGAGTATTTACTTACTATTATATTTTAGTCAGTTCCGCAATGAGATATTTATTTTGAGCTCTGATATATTTGTCATTGCCTATTTGCAGGATACCGGATACACAACTTGGGCTTCAATGGGCTTGGATTTTAGCATTTTTGCGAAAAATCTGGACCCTCTGGAATTCGGGTTGTTACATTTGGTATCAGAGCTTAGGTTAGTAGATCCTAAGTAAATTAGGAAATATGAGTGAACGTATTTGTATTTTTGAATAAAATATAAATATATTATGTTCTAAAATCCAAATAGTCCCCAATTATAGATTTTAACATATGGAATGTTTTTAGAAGTATATTTGTGCATAGTTTGCTAGTTGGGTTTAGGATGACCCAAGGATGTTGAGCCTATGTTATTGCCAATTTATATTAAACAATAAGCTATGTTTTGAGAGAAGATTGGTATCCATATGTTATAGGAAGTGGGAAAGTTCCTTAGGGGTAGTAGGGAGAGTATTTTTATTTTGGAAGGAATAAGAGATTTTAGTAAGGAAATAAGATTTTCAAGGTTTAGGAAGGTATTCCTAGGGTAGTAAGAAGAAAATCCACTTTATTTCTAGCCTAATAAAATGAAACTTTTGGAATTGAAAAGTTGAAAAATATAATTGTTAATATGGTTGAGGAAGTAAATATTGGGTTTTTGAAAAAAAAGTGGTATAAAATTTAAATTGGTTTTTATACGATGTAAATTTTGTTAAAAGTGAAATTCTTTTTGAAGAATTATAGGGCATGTATAGCTCGCTAGTTTCTTTGTTGGTAAATAAATATTTTAAATATAAAAACCTAGAGTGTGTTAAGTATCGAAAACGTAGGTTACAACATTTATTGTTGTAATAGATGTTTTCGTGAAAAATAAAGGAAGCATAGACTATGACACTATTGTTATAATAGGTGACTCCTAAAGCAAATGTTTTTACATAGCATATGAGATTTACTAATATTTTTTTAATTGAATCCATATACTAGTATTTTTGGGTTGTAGTAACGGTGTTTTACGCAACATCTGTTTTGGCCCAAATATAAAAAATGTGTTTTGAAGATAATTTCTAAGTATAGAAATAAAGTGGTTTGTAAGTACACTTATTATTTAAATAAGTATATGGTAACGTTTTCTTGTTATGAAAATTTTAAAACAGTTTTGAAAATGAGTTCTTTTGAAAAAAGAAGAAGATGTGATTGAAATATTAGGAAATTAATAAATTTCATAGGAAATGTCTATTGTAAGTGAATATAGATTAAACATACTTTAATCTATTGGAATGAAAAGAATAATGATATAATTTTCTATGAAACCAAATCACAAATAAAGATGTTTTGTACAAGTTATAAGGAATACGTGAAAAAGATGTACAAGGTATGGAAAGCACCATATTTTGTATAGGCTATTTCGATAAATTATAAAATAAGTTCCTTGTAATTTCACATAAACATGAAATCCTCTTTTAAAGGATTCATAGAAGGTTTTAGCGTTAATGGTTTCTCATAAGAGAAAGTAGTTCCAATACATTAAGGTATAAAACCATTAGGTGTAATAAGAAGTGTAATAATTAGAGACAGTGTTAGTTAGGATGGATATTATAGAGAGCCATAGTTGGAAAGCTAAGCAATAGAAATTTCATGTTTTTCCATTGATTATGCGCATTAGTTGCTTGCCTTTGTAGAAAGTCCCCATTTGTAGTAAGTTAGAAACTCCTCCAAGGTTAGGTGATAGGAAGAGTAGGAAAGTTAAGGGATTTTTTTTGATAAAATAACTGTTCTTATCTACTCCAGTTTTTGTAAATTTGAAAATCTATGAAAAGAAGATGTTTTGAAAACATGTGAGGACATTTTTGGAAGTCAAGAAAAAAATGTTTTAAGGACAAGCAAGGCATGTTTTAAAGAATATGGTTTGGTGAAAAAGTAAATAAGTTTTTGGAAGAGAAAAACTTATAAACAGTTAAATTTAAAAATCAATTTTTTTATGGAAAGCTGTAAAGGTCTTAAAAGCAAAAGAGGAATAAGGTTTGAACTTAGAATTTGTAAGTTTTCCCCTATAGGTTTAGGGAATAATTTAAATTCAAAAAGCTGTAAAGATGCAAGTCTAGAAAGATAAAATGTTAAGTAACCAAGTATCTTTGAATTTTATAGAAACTTCAAAGTAACACTTTTAAAGGCAAGAATTTTGGGATTTGATGTTTCAAAAATTTAGAAGCTTTAATTTTTGAAATGAAATGATAAATACCAAACCAAACTTTTAAATATGGAGTAGATAGGAATCATTTCCTAGGTGTGATGGGAAAATTGTAAGGCTATGTAGGAGGTAGCAGTGATTACTTTTAGTAGTAATAATAAAAGTTCCCGTAAAGTGTATAGGACCCTAGTGAAAACCTAGGAATGTTGCTTCGTGTGTGTATACTATAGAAGAATAGTAAAGTTATATTAGTAAGATAGTAAGACACACGTGGTTGGGATAGGTAGACCTTAGTTGGTGAAAAACGAAAGGTAAAGGTAAAGAGAAAATTTCTCCAAGCTTAGTTACCATTTTAGGTAGAAACTGCATAGATTGAAATCCTTATTCGTTGCAGTAAATGAGACTTGGTTATTCCATTTTGAGTATGGAATGGAAGAGATGAATAGATCTTATTCATCGTGAGTAATACATCATAAGTTAGTAACGAGTAATAGGCGGTAGGAGGAGCATATGAGTTACTTGGATTCATAGAGTAGGACCTTCCTGTGTCAGAGTGGACATGGCCCTAGGCCTCCTAGCCTTATATGATAGTTGTGTTTAGCTGCTATATTTACCTATCTAGTATCGCTTTGTAGTAGGACTTGTTCTCTTTTAGTTATGAGATTGTACTCCTATGTAAGCATTTAGTTCCTATTGTAAGCATTTAGTTCCTATGTAAGCATTTAGTTCCTATTAGTAGGATGCTCTTTTTCTGTGATGATCACAAGAAGAGAATAAAAACATAGGATGTAAGTAATAAAAGAAAAGTAAAAGCCAAAAAGAGTAACTAAAAGGAAAACAACAAATTAAAAAAAACAAATAGAAACATCAATTGAAAAATTTTCTTATGTGGACTGTGCTTGGGAAAGCAAATAGAGATTTTGATAGAATAGTGGCATAAGTCCCAAGTACGGAGAAAGAGGTGCGCAAAAGTAAAACAGAGAAATATGAGTTTTTTCCGTTTTCTACCGTCTTTCTAACATAAGAAATCGAGTTCGAAAAATTAGATTTTTCTGAAATTCGAATATTAAAAGTTGTGGGTAGGATTTGGATGTAAAATTCATTGAACTACGCACCTAGTCAGTAGGAGTGTGGAAAAAATTGGATGAAAAATGGTTTGAGTTTTCAAAAGATTACATTCATATAAAAAATTTCAAGTATATTTAGGATGTGTGCATCATATTTTAAAAAGGAGTTTTTAAAGAAGAAAAGCATTCATATAGGAGGTACCGCTTAGAAATTCATGTACATGCATATATTTTATGTTGAATGACACTTTGCATAAGGACACGGATGGCCGCAAAATTGGATGTACACAAAATGGATGTGATTGATGTGGAGAATTACATAGTTTTACCCTTATCGAATTTCAGGGATGAAATCTCCTAAAGGGTGGGAGAATGTAACACTCCGCATTTTTAGATAATTAAATAATCAAATAATTATAAATAGTGAAAATGAGTATTTTTGGAGTTGTTAGAATATGGCCTCAAAACTTATACCATTGTGTTCGTGGCGATTTTCAGATTAATTTACATATATAATATGCCTCGAACGGACTTCTTATGAAAAAGTTATTGACGTTTGAAGTTCCGTATCGAAAAATAATTATGTGTAAATGTGCATAAATATTTTTGTTTATAAATATATGAGCGTATAAATTCCAAAAATAACACGCATTTGAATTTCAAAATAGACGCGCATCATAAAGGAAATTAATTGACATCGGCAATTAGAGGTAATTAATTAACATGAGCAGGCAATGTTAATCAAATCAACAATTAAAGGAAATTAATTTACATTAATTAGAAATGTTTGAATTTCAAACTACACATGTGTTATAAAGGGAATTAAATTTGCAATTGATGGAAATTAATTAGAATGAATAGGCAACAATTAAAAGTTAACGTTTAATAATTTGATTTTCGTGCAATCTCGAGCGTTGTTTTCTGGATCCAACGATTCATAGCAAGCCTGTGACGTGGTTGCACCAGATTAAATCCTAAAATCCGACGGTCTGAAATTCCCAAACTCCACTATAAATAGAACCCTAGGCCCAGCTATTTCCTCACAATCAGATTTTCTCCCAAATGGGTTCATTGCCCGGGGCTGAACTCTAAATAGAAATTATAGGGAGAAGATCTTCTTAATAAAAATATTAGACGCCTTAGAAGGGGATCTAGGAAGGCCATGGAGCAAAGCTAAGGACGACAGGTGAGTGGATTTAAATAATATATCTTTTACGTTTATGATATATTATCGTTAGATTCCCGTTAAATATTTAATTCAACATTTATTTTCAGTAATTAGTTATGTTGAAAACTGTAAACTTTATAAGAAAGCTTATATTTAATTATTATTTATATAAAAAGGAAAGAAATCCAACTAAATATGAATAATATTAGGCTTAACAGTTATAGAGAAAGGCTTAAGCCCAAAAGCAAGAAATTTACAGTAAATTATGCTAAAATGGGAGAAATAAATTAAAAAGAGGGAAATCCAATAACTTGATTTGGAAGTTAGTGATCGATTAATTGGTTGGTTTAGAAAAGAGAATACATTTCCATAGTTTAATATTTAAAAGATAACGATAAACGTAATTGCAAGAATAAAAGAAAGAAAAAGGGAATTAGTGTAAAATAGAGACATTTCTGTATTTTCCATTACCCAACAATTAAAGAAATAATAAAAAGAAATATCTTGCAGTTACAAGTTATTGTTTATAGCATCATTTAATATTTAAAATATGGAAGTGGATTTTTAACATAGTATTTGTAACCAACCAAATAGAATAGGACTACTTCCTAGAATAAAAGAAAATAAAGTGAAGAGTTAATGAAATTAAAGAAGAAATCAAGTTAATTATTTGACAAGACTAGAAACAATAAACATAAATGTGCCTAGATCTGCATTTATTGCTCAGATAGTAGAATAAAAGCAAAGAAGTTATTATGATAAGTAAATTTGTGACAGTCGGACGTAGTCCCAAGCCAAGATTTGTCATATAATATAAGAGAACTAAAGAGAATTCAATATCATAATAAAAGAAGACAAACCAGAATAGAAAAGAGACACTCGCAATTATATTTATAACATGTAGACTATAAAAGAATATAGAAGTAACAATTGCATATATAATTATAACATAGGTTATAATAAGAGAAAACAGAAAAGGCTTATTTTAAAACTTACACTAAGTTAATAAGCAAACATAGAAGAAAGGCCCATACCAACAGCATTCCCTTTTAGTCAGGAACTGATGGACTCACAACAGTTAGGTGAGGCTGGGCAAGCTTATGCTGATTAGGGTAAATAAGTAGCCAACATAATTAGAAAAGAAAAATAAACGCATAATAAAAGATTAGACATATGGTCTAATAAAATGGTAAGATGTGTTTGGAGCAGCCCAAAGGATGAAGACCCTTACGAAGCAGTTCATCATAGATTTTTAGCACAGAAATAGCATGTCCAACTTAGTTAATTTGGGCTAGAAGGAAGTACGAGACTTCAACGTATGTGAGGGTACTCTAGGATGTCCCACTGGGGTAGGCCTAACGAAGTTGCACCCCCGTAGGCAGGTCTGTAGGTGTTCCATCAAGAGAGTATGCCTTGAATGGTTTTGCATTGCAGGCCTAACGAAGCGGACCTTTATAGGCAGTCAAAAGGTTGATGAATGGAGTAGGATACTCATATGACACAGTACTCTGACTTGCGAGTAGGTTTAGTGGGCAGGACCCAAAAGGATAGTCGCATGCGGAGATCAAGCCATCATCAAATGTAACGACCCGTAAATTTTAAAGGTTTTAATAACATAATTAACTGAATTTTTGTGAAATTTTGAGCAGTTGAA
The DNA here is from genome assembly GCA_030737815.1 of Allium fistulosum. Lineage (NCBI taxonomy): Eukaryota > Viridiplantae > Streptophyta > Magnoliopsida > Asparagales > Amaryllidaceae > Allium > Allium fistulosum. The sequence continues at coordinate 1,038,279,215 of CM060902.1, read as the reverse complement.
TTTGGAAATAAAAATTTTATATTTGGAATGCGTCTACTTAAACATAGTAAATGGTAAATTTTTATCGGAAATTTTAGAAGTTTATTTTATTGTGTAATTTTATTTAAATTTAAATCAGTTAATATTTGATGATAATAATTTTTTTTCCAAACCTCAATAATTTTATATAATAAATTTGTAAATCATCTTCTGAGTGAGGCGTCATATTTCGTTTCATAAAATTTGGACTGCTATTGCTCCGTTTATCTTATTTTCTGCATTTTAGCAGCACTTTCGGTAGCGAAAATTCGGGTTTTTAAAATTCGATCATATCGCTTATATCTGTGTACTGTTCTGTTCGCCTCGTCGTGCTGATCACCGCAGCATATTTATTTCTGTATTTTGAGGTTCTATACGCGACGGAAACGATAATAACGGTCTGTTATAACGGTACCAAATTTGTGGCTTTTCACCTCCCTTTGCTTTTCAAATCTAAACGTGCAGCCCAAGCAATCTAATAAATTGCTTTAATAACTTTCCGCTGAATCTCAGCATGACCATTTATATTACATTCATTTTTCTAGAATATATTCATTTGACTAAAACCATTCCCTTGTTCTCTGTTCATCGTGTCCCTTCATTGAAAATATAAGTTATAAATATATGTATATATAAGACTGTTCATCTCCTTATTTTCTGAGCCTACACGTTCTCCTCTATTTCCCTACCTCCATCGGCCATTTTTCCTTCCTCTATTTTTCTTTCTCCTCTCTCATTTGTTCTGTACTTAAAAAAAAAGCATCAAAGCTTTCATTTTTCCCAGAACTTCCCACCTTGCTCGGCCGACCAACCCGACCCACTTCTCCACGTTCCACCTTGCTCCGCCTCGACCACTTCCATCCTCACCCATCCCATCTCCGACCGCACAGCTCTCCACCCATAACCGAGTCACCATGACAACCCAACCATCAACCAGAGCCAAGCAGCCTTGCGCGCAACCCATCTCCAGGCCATTAACACCCATAGCCGAGTTAGATCTCCGAGCCTCCTCTGCCTCGTGCTACCTTCACCCGACCTCTCCATCACCCAACCACCGTGTCTGCGTTTAACTCGAACCCACCCCTTGCCCACGCCGGCTATTCGTATGCTAGCCGAGATCTCCATCTTCTTTTCTTCTTAACAGGTATATATTTATATATAGTTTATATAAGGTCTGTTTATATAAAGGTATATATTCTGTTATTGATATAAGTTATATTCTATGATAGTTGTTTATAGATAAAGTTGTTTATAACATATATATATATATATACAAAGTATATAATGTTCATAAAGTACGGTATATATACGTTATTGTGTCTGCATTTTTTTAGCAACTGTTGTGTCAATTTGTTCGTTTATGTATGAATATATGATATCTGTTATATATTGTTTATATATTTTTAGCTTATGTAGTTAGTCTCCATTTATTATGAGAGGTTTTGTTGTTTATATTGATTATATAATAAATATTGATTTTAAAATGTTATAAGTATAAGTTATATACTTTGACAGTTATAAGATTATATATATATATATATTAGTTGTTAACTTATATATGTTTTAATAGCATTATATATAATCTGATTTTGTTATTTATACTACATAAGGTTATATTTGTTTACAAGGAGTAAATCTGGTATAGTACAGTTGCATGTTCTATATACAAGGTTGGTATATGTTAGTTTGCACGATTTCTACAAGGTCTGTAGTGTATAAGTTATAGTAGTATGGTTTTAAAAGTATGATAAACAATATTAATTTTTAAAGTATAACATGTGTGTAAGTTTGTATATATGTGTATATACATATATGTTTATATATATGGGAACTTGGTTTTCAATTTTATATAAATATAGTACGTTTGGGATTAACTATTTATTTGAAAATAAATATATATTATTTTAAATATACGTTTGAATATATGTGTCTTAATTTAAAAGCAAGAATGTTTGAAATGCATGTATTTTAATTTTTATTTGTGTTTGAATTTAGGATATGAATTTATATATGTAAATAGTTATATATAGTTATATATATAAGTTCACTTATACCAGTTATCTTCATCAACCCAGTTTTGATTTGATTTCGTCAATTCCAAGCTTTCAGCTTAGTCGTCAAATTCGTGCCAATCTTGCTTTGCTTTGGAATTCGTGCTTGAATTCGTAACTCATCTCATTCTTTTCATCTCTGGCCTCGAAAGGTGAGCAATCATTCACGATTAACATTCTTGTATTTATTAGGTTTGATTTCATTTGAAACGACAATTGAAATACGCTGCTAATAGAACTGTTAATTTTATAATTGCTATATATGATATGCTGTTATCTGTAACTGTTCAACTGTGCGATATGACACCATATCCTGTTGTTATATTTTATTTAATTTATCACAAATGATATACCTGTATTGATATGTTATATTATTATAACGGTTTTCACTCTGCAAGTTCCCTATTAGTATAGAATTCCCTATGGGTTGAAATGACACATACCCGAACGATCTTGTAGAATAGGAGAAAATTATTATGGGTTGAAATGATAAACCCAAGCGATTTTCATTGAATTGATTTGGGATTTCGGGTTGAAATGATATATACCCGTAAATATTTAAATTGCGGATTGAAATGATAAATATCCGTATCACTTGACCATAGGATTGAAAATTATATACGGACACCGTTGGTCTATATTTTGAAAATGACTTCTAAAGTTTTGAAAGGAGATATATGGTTTTAAATAAATATTGACTTTTTAAATACGATATATATAAATGTTATTTTATATATGTCTAAATTGTAGATTTTAAAAATTATATGTTGTGGAATTTTAAATTTAAAAGTTAGTTTTGAAATTATAAATTTTAAGATTTTTCTTATAATTTTATTTTCTTAAAAATATATATAACAAGATTTAATTTAATAAAATTTAATTTAATTAGTATATAACATGTTTTAAAATATTTATTTAAAATTTATATTAATATTTTAAAATAGGTTTATAACTTTAATAATAAAGGATGGGAAGATAAATAAATGTTGACTTGGAATTTAAATTGGTTAATAATTGAATTTAAATAAGAATTTATTTGAACTTATTGATTTTTGAGATTTTGAAAGATATGATTTATAACTTGATTTTATAAAAGGTGATTAAATGAATATTCTCAACTTTAAACAAAAATGAGACTGAATATTGAATTTTGATTTAAATGTATAAATTGTAATTTCAACAAATTGTTATTAAAATGGTTAAGTGAATAATTTCCAAGTGGAAATAAAATAAAGTTAAATGTTGAAATATAAATGAAATTTATATTATAAAGGTTTGAATATATAAACTTGAATCTTTGAACTTTAAAATTTGAAATGGTTAAACCGGAATTGATTTAAATTGAATTTTGGTATTTAAGCTGGTTTGAATTGATTTGTGGAATTGAAGGAAACTATTTCCATTATATAAAGTTATTTTAATATAAACAATTTTAATATATAAATTATTTTAATATATAACTATTTTAATTCATAATTATTTTAATATATATACTATTTTAAATATCTAAACTGTTTAAGTCGAAAGTGTTATGATTTCAAAAGTGCTATGATTTCAAAAGTGTTATAATTTTAAAAGTGTTACGATTCTGGAAATGAATATTTTTTTAAAGTAAGTAATGATATCGAATTGATATGGTTTTGAAATGAAATGATATTTTGGTTTTAAAGTATGAACTATTTGAAATGAAATGACCACGGTGTTATAATAACGCTTGGTTGTTAAAGAGACTGTGATCGGATATTGTCATACTCTCTGCCAATACCGAAACCACTTTAACAACTATGTACGTGGTGGAGATTCCAGAATGAAGTAGGATGGTTTGGTGACGGTTCTATATGGTATTTACGTAGCCTCGACTCATGTGAGTCCGCTTGATGCGGCTAAAACAGAAGCCATGCCGGGCCAAGTGAGGTCATTCCTCCTATCGGACACATTTCTTCGATACCATTCTATTGCTTTTGTGATTTGGTTGGGTGCACCCTTTGATTTGGGAGTGTGTCACGAGGTGGGCGGTAGTAGCTGCTATGTGTTACCACCAGTCCGGATCCGCAAATGGTATATCTACCCTGGCATTGCTTCGAGTGCCTTGTCGCATTCCCTATTGCGCCTTCTACGAGTTTGGTTTGTACCATACCTATGGAGTGCCCTCTGATTGCCCTCCAGTTTACGGAGGAATTAAGGTACTATATAGACTATGGGAATATATAAAAATGTGTTAAGGGGGATATGGGTAACGCCTTAACGCTATTTTAATAGTTTACTTTACTATAGACATATTATAATAGCGTATATTACTACATAGTAGATAGTTCCACGGATCCTTAGAGGATGGGTATTCCAAACATCCTTTAAGTTACTTGTATTTCAGTTGACATTTCACTTGAGTTGAATTTATTAATATGAGAATGTTAATCCTGACTCGAGTGTTTTGTGTTTTGCTTTACGCTCGGGTCAGACTGAGCGTCACAGCATTTGAGACTCACCTTTGGAGTTGGAGCTTCACTTGGAGATCCATCTATGTCTATTCAGCTTCCAACTATCCAGTCACTTATGTTCTAACTTGTCAGTTGCTTCTGTATTAGAGATTCATTTGTATTTGAGATATCCTGTTGTATTTTATTTCAAACTCTGTTGTTTATATAGTAGCTTCATGAACTACTATTTATCTTTTCCGCTGCTTATTGTTATATTACTCTATGTCTGTGATTATGTGATTGATTTTATTTACTGTATATGCTGAGTTTTGCCAAATATAAAATTAACAATCTGTTGTTTTGAGCATTTCAAGTCCGACATGTGCTGATGCGAATGGGTCGAAATACCAGGTCATTACAGTTGGTATCAGAGCTCTGGTTTTAGGCAAAACTTAGCATATGTAGTAGAATTAATTACAGAATCACCTTCGTTCGAGCTTGAATTCCTTCCTCTTTGATTCGAACTTCCTTTGAATTTTGGAACTTTTCCCTTCGTTCTGAAATCCATCCTTATCCATTCTAGTCGTGTTCTTCTTGATTCTGGAGTGTCCCATAGCTCCACTGTATGATTTGTGAAGGGGTGAAATTCCTTTACAGCAGGCATTGATTCACCGGAGATTTATATATCCTCGGTTTACGATGCTGCTATCTCTTGCTAGGTCTGAATTCTGTCTCTCGTGATCAGATGTCGATTGCCTTAGAATTCTGCACCAATCTTATTCCTGGAATCTCGGTTGACCCGGTTAAGGTCACTCGCGATTAATATTAGTCTATCCATCTTTCCTCTTTGTAATCTATCTATCTTATCTTCCTTTCGAGCCTATCTGCTTAGTTAGAATTCTCTTTGACTAGGGTCCCTCTGATTTTAATCTCTATCCTTGTTTTAAATCCATTCTTGAATCATAGAGAGAGGGAGTGTATTTGTAATTAAAACAAAAATGTTTTATATTGTGTTGTTTGAGTTGATAAGTTTGAATTTTGGGTTTCGATCGATTCGTCTAGCTAACGCTATCGATAGGAGTTCCAAACAATTGAACAGAGCAAACTGACACAATATTATTTTCAAATTTGGTAAATGAAATAAATTTTGTATGATTATATAATCTATAAAAGTACAATTTTATGAAATCTTATAGTTAACTGAATTGGTTGTTAGAAATGATAATATTTGATTTTATTTATGGTTTTGTAAACCATTAATTATTGTAACATGATATAAATAAATGAAATTTTAAAATATGGTTTATAAATTTGATTTGGAATTGAAATGAATTTAAATTAAGAATTTGAGAATTCAATTTTCGGTATTTTCAAAAATTTGGTTTCAAAGGTTTTGGAAAATATATTATTTGAAAGTATTTTCGAATATAAATTGTTTTCAAAGAATTTTAGAATGAAGAAAATCAGTACTCTCCTCATTTGTCGTTGGAAAATAATTTCGATGATGACTGCAGCATCATCGACATTCATTTTCGAGTCTCAAAGTGGAGAGGCCCCTTAATAGCTTTGCTATATTTTTGTTTTGGGGAAAAATGTATTTGATTTTTAAATTTTTTGTGTATAATTTGATTTATAAAATATATATGTATATTTATTTCAAAATAGTTTGAAGTGAAACCGGAAATTGGAATCTTAAGTTTTATATTAAGAAATGGTTTCAATTATTGAAATAAAATGAAATTTTTGAATAATTGGAATATCTGAAATGATAAATGAAATTAAACCAACATGAAATAGTTGAATTATGAATAAAAATTATTTGTATAACATTAAATTGCATTCTAATATATATAACTTGCCTAAAATATTCAAAAGGTTAAAATGTTAGGGTATAATAAACGGTTATACAAGAAGAAAACATAAGTAATAAGTTGTTCAAACTAAAATCTGGCTTAATATAAATGTTGTAATTAAAAGAAAATTTGTATAATGTTTAATTAAATTCAAAAAAAACATTAATATAACTTACCTAGAAGGTTTGAATGTAATTAGATAACATACACTATGATAAAAGTAATAGGATATCAAAAATGATATGTTGTTAAGGGAATTTACTGATAATAAATTGGATAATAAGTTGAATAATAAAAAGGAAGTTTTATTTTTTGAATAATATATCGTTATAAAATGTATACACCTAATATATGTTGCAAAATATGTTAAGTGAAATAAATTAAATAAATAAAAGAGAAGACTATTTAAGCAGATAAGTATGAACTTAAGAATAGTGAACTTGAATTTTAGTGGAATCAATTTAGCTGAAGATAAATGGATAAAATAGATGAGTTAATTTAAAAAACAAATGAATTTGTTTGAAAGGAATGTTGAGAAAATGAAAGAAAATCAATTTTAAATCGAATGACTATCTATTAGTTGAATAAAATGGATTAAACTAAATTTGTTGAATATTAATTGAAACCTATATGGTTTTGAATAGTTGAAGTTGAATGTTGAGGTGGAATTAACTATGGTTGATCAAATAGATTTAATAGATGAGTAAAATAAAAAAAATTGTGTTATGAAAGTTCTTGTAATAAATGTTAATAAATGGGAAACAGATCATTTGAATAAAAATATACGGAAATGAAACCAATTAAATGTGAACACAATAAATTTAATTGATTAAATAAAATGAATTGGAATCAACTAGTTAAATATAAACCAATTTTAAAGTAAATGTAGTTTATATGGTTTTAAATTAATTGTTTTATTTTGCATTTCAATCTATCTTTTCTTCTGGTTGTTTCTATTCTCCTATCTCATTCCTTTTCGGGGATGAAAAGTTTTGAGTGGGGGAGAGTGTAGCGACCCGTAAATTTTAAAGGTTTTAATAACGTAATTAACTGAATTTTTGTGAAATTTTGAATAGTTGAATTTGGAAATAAAAATTTGATATTTGGAATGCGTCTACTTAAACATAGTAAATGGTAAATTTTTATCGGAAATTTTGGAAGTTTATTTTATTGTGTAATTTTATTTAAATTTAAATCAGTTAATATTTGATGATAACAAAATGTTTTCCAAACCTGATTATTTTTATATAATAAATTTGTAAATCATCTTCTGAGTGAGACGTCATCTTTCGTTTCGTAAAATTTGGACTGCTATTGCTCCGTTTATCTTATTTTTTGCATTTTAGCAGCACTTTCAGTAGCGAAAATTCGGGTTTTTATAATTCGATCATATCGCTAATATTTGTGTACCGTTCTATTTGCCTCGTCGTGCTGATTGCCGTAGCATATTTATTTTTGTATTTTGAGGTCCGATACGCGACGGAAACGATATTAACGGTCTGTTGTAACGGTACCGAATTTGTGGCTTTTCACTTCCCTTTGCCTTTCAAATCTAAACATGCAGCCCAAGAAATCTAATAAATTGCTTTAATAACTTTCCGCTGAATCTCAACATGACCATTTATATTACATTCATTTTTCTAGAATATATTCATTTGTCTGAAACCATTCCCTTGTTCTATGTTCATCGTGTCCCTTCATTGAAAATATAAGTTATAAATATATGTATATATAAGACTGTTCATCTCCTTATTTTTTGAACCTACATGTTCTTCTCTATTTCCCTACCTCCATCGGCCATTTTTCCTTCCTCCATTTTTCTTTCTCCTCTCTCATTTGTTTTGTACTTCAAAAAAAAGCATCAAAGCTTTCATTTTTCCCAGACCTTCCCACATTGCTCGGCTGACTAACTCGACCCACTTCTCCACGTTCCCCCTTGCCCCGCCTCGACCACTTCCATCCTCACCCATCCCATCTTCGACCGCACAGCTCTCCACCCATAACCGAGTCAACATAACAGCCCAACCATTAACCCGAGCCAAGCAGCGTTGCGCGCAACCCATCTCTAGGCCAGTAACCACCCACAACCGAGTCAGATCTCGGAGCCTCCTCTGCCTCGTGCTACCTTCACCCGACCTCTCCATCACCCAACCACCGTGCCTACGTTTAACTCGAACCCACCCCTTGCCCACGCCGGCTGTTCATATGCTAGTCGAGCTCTCCATCTTCTTTTCTTCTTAACAGGTATATATTTATATATAGTTTATATAAGGTCTGTTTATATAAAGGTATATATTCTGTTATTGATATAAGTTATATTCCGTGCTAGTTGTTTATAGAGAAAGTTGTTTATAACATATATATATATATATACACAAAGTATATAATGTTTATAAAGTACGTATATATACGTTATTGTCACTACAACAAAAATACCCTATTACAACGCCCTTTTTACAACGGGCATTGGCTGCCCGTTGTAATAGAAGGCTATTACAATGGTCCATTTAGGCCCGTTGCAATAGATGCCCTATACAACGCCCTTTTTGCAATGGGCGATGATAGCCCGTTGTAATAGAATGCTATTACAACGGTCCTTTCAAGCCCGTTGTAATACATGTCAATTTTACAACATTCACGAAATGCCCATTGTAATAGATGACAATTTTACAACGGTCACAAAATGCCCGTTGTAAAAGGTGCCAAGTTTACAACGCTCACATAATGGCCAGCCCATTTTTCTTTTATATCTTCGGCACGTTTCTCTTTTATTTGCTCCGTTCCTTTTTTTTTGTAAAAATGGCGGCCGTTCCTTGTTCGTTCATTCCTCAATCCAGATTTAGGGTTTTGCTAAATTGAAGCGCCGCTTGATATTGTTTGATTGTAGACTTCGATGTTCTTTGATTTGGCTTGCTGATTGGTGCTTGTGGCAGCTTTAATTTGTCGAACGTGTATGCTTCATATAAATTGGTACGTGATGTTTCTTTGCTTTCAATTACGCTCGACTTTGATTCGAGTTGTTGATTTGATTTATTGTTCGTTTGTTTTGCTCGAACTCGAATGCATTTCACGGTCGATGATGTTAGGGTTTTTATAGGATTCGATATCCTATATTTTCGTTCGTATAAATTTGTTTGAATTTGTCACTGCTATGCTCTGGCCATTCGATTTTGTTTGATTGCTTGAGATTTTTCTGACTTTGTCAATTTCGTTTATTTGTGACTTGATTCCCACGGCTTGTGATTTCTGACTTTTTCTTGGTTTCTTATTTCAGTTAATGTCACTAAGTCTGTTTAGCGAAAAACATGTATAATTTTCAGCTGGGGAAAGCATGACAAATTCACATTTGAAACATGTATAAGTTTCAGTACTTTACCAAATTATTTAAGTTTAAACTGAAAAATCAAATCTCAAACAACATGTTCTGGAAAAAAACAGCACCTATGGAGTTTAGAAGTTGTGGCTAAGGTATTAGATAAACACAAAGGAAGACTGCGAGGTACTAAAAAACAACTATAAAAACATCAAAACATTAGATGTGTCAACATAAAATAATAGCAGCATTGAATAACTTCAAATGGTATATGGCCGTAAATGCAAGTATCAATTAAATTATTAATATCGAATATAAATCCCTATATACTAAATTCACAACATAAATATAAATTTTAATCACTTTATTAATGTTATATAATAGGAAACTAATATTTAATTTTTACTGAGAATATTAGACAACTGAAGGTTGATTCAAGTGAAAATTCGATCAGCTTGCATCAAATGAACGAGCTGGAAAAAATTAGTGTGGAGACTAAAAATTGAAGTTTTATAGAGATTCCCAAATGTAAGAAGTAAAGTATCAGTTTTAAGACTCAAGTATCTTGTATAATACTAAACAAATATTTCTTTATTTCAAATCTAAATTTGAGTTGCCTTCTACTTGGAAAGATTGATTAGCTTCTTGTTTTAAACTTGCTTGTTAATATCTTTTTGTTCCCACCATTTTTATGTTATGTGTCATTAAATCTTGTTTTAAATAGAAATTAGTATAAAGTTAGAGTTGATAATCACCGAAGTGGTAATAATTTACAAAAATGATGTAGAATGGTAAAAAATACCTAAAAGTGGTCGATGTTTGGTATCTAAGGAGCAGCAAAGGAGTAATCTTATCCACACTTGTTATGTAATAAATCCACATTTAGTGGCAATATGAAACTGAACTATAAGCAAAAACAACTCTATTTCATACTTCGGTAAAGGATGCAAATGTAGAAATAGAGTAAAAAAAATACCTTAACATGGTAGAAATAAAGGATGCAAATACCTTAGTTGGCATTGTTTTTATATTTATACCGATCATCCTTATGTTGATTGTAAACTTTTGCTTACTCTAACTTTAACATGCATTTTAACATTGGCCTATTTTTATCGTAGGCTGTGATAGATAAGACCAAACTGGATTCAAAAGAAGTTGGTGACATTATAGTTGATTCAGTTTTGGCTCCTAGTTCTGAAAGTGCAAATGAATGCAGAATGGCTGCATTCTATGCTGGTTTTCCTGGCAAACTAGTTTAACTATTTGAACAGAAAGCCACTTTTTTTTAAAAAAATGATACACTTGCTAGCCTGTTGGTAATAAATTCTACTAACAAGATTTATTTATTTTCTTCTGAGATTTAACTATAAGTACGTAAGTGCAAAGCTTCCCTTAATTCGTGTAATCTCCAATCACTTTTTTTTACAATGTTACTGTTTTCTACGCATAAACTATTCTGGTTTGAAGGGTCAATTGACAGTGTTCATCTGGTCTTTAAGCTGTAGCTGACGTTGCTGCTGCTACAGAAGCTGGTTTTTATGATATAGGTATTAATTAATTTACTTGTAGTATTGTTTGACTGTATATTCATTGTGTCTCTTCTCTCGTTTTGTGAGTTGTATGTAAGGTATTGGTGCTGGGTTGGAATCCATGACTACCAATTCAGTTGCTTTGGAAAGGTCCATAAACCGAAAGTACATTTTCTATCCGACCTTTTATCTTATTGATGAATATATTCATCTTATACTACTGTAATAGACATATGAGTATTATCTTTTCGAATGAACAAGTGAAGCAATTCAACAAGCACAAGATTGCCTTTTCCTATAGGAATTACATCTGAAAATGTTGCCCATCGATTTAGTGTAACCAGACAGGAGCAAAACCAGGCTGCTGTAAGCACTATACACACACACACAGATACATGCACTAAATACATACATGCATGCATACACAGTCCTAAAAGAATTAGCAATAAATACTTAGGCTTACTACAAGATTACTGGTAGTTTCCATTTCAAATTATGCATAACACCTTTGTAGTTTCTTTTGTACCTTTATACGTTTACGTCAGGCCTGTTTGTATTTCTTCACTTATTTACAACCTCACATGCATAGTACCTTTATAGTCACCATTCTTCTTATTATGCATAATTATTTGTAATATCAGGTTTGTCCCACCAGATAACTTTAACCTGGTGGTACTTCCATTGGAGTTGGATTATGTTGAAGCAAAGGGTAACAGAACCAAAGAAATGAGTTTCTTTTGTATGAGCAAATGATTTAATTGTATTGTCGTGAGGGTTATTCTAATAAGGATGTTTGCATTTCAGATAGATGAAGTTGTTCCTTCTCAATAGCTGAAAGTGAGATCCATAGACCAAGTAAACCTATGTCCATTTCTTTTATGTCTTCTGTTCCATTATCTTTTTAGTTAAGTGCCTGTATATTTTATTGTATTATAACTGAACCTACCTAAGATACTCTTGTTTTTTAGCCATCGTTAGCTTTGATGTGGTAGAAATCTTTATAGAAACATTAGGAACCTACGTCTGTGTCCTTTTGCTGACTTTGGTTACTCGTTTATTTAAAAACAAGCTACTTATTTGATGATAATTGGTTAAATCAACTAGAGTGTGCCAATAAATTTTCTTTGGTCAAATTTAACTTGATACAAATAAGTGAAACTCTATACTAAATGGTAAATAATATTATTTATATATGATTTTTTTACTTGGCTACCTTTTACCTAGCACCATTAGCTTTTAGTTATTGGTTGATTGATTTTATATGTTACCTGCAATAGCATGCATATCCAATGGGTCCCATGAATTTGTGTTGAAAATCGAATAGCAATTTTTCAAAAGCTGTGCCTATTTTGGTGGATATTATAGGAAGTGGATCTCCTAGAAATAGAGGAAATGCAACAGCTGCTCTTGTTCATTTATGCAGCGGCGAACGACAACATCAGAGGTGCAGGCACCTGGAGTCATTGAACCCTTAATGGATCTTGCTAACAGTGGTACGGATAGATGAAAAAGAAAGACGTTCAGTTTGCAGTTGATCGAGAATATAATAGGTTTCTAGAGCAGCAGAAACAATTTGTGGCTGAGGCTGAAACTCAATCAGAGGAAGAAACAGAGATGCAGACTATCAAAGAGGCCGTTGGATCAACCGTCGCGTGGCATAAAGACTTCATCTCTGTGGTATAGTATGATTGTACTTAGAACATGATATTTGTAGCGGACTGTTATGTGTTAATGCTTTATGTATTTGGCATGTAAACTTATCTAACTTTTTGGAGTGTTGGAATTCTATGACTCTAGCTTTTAGTCTTTTCGTATGTGATTTTAATTATTTTACGACAATATTTAGTATTAGTATGGATGTATTGCATGGATGCTGCTGTAATTTTTTTTAAAATTTGCATTTATTTTGCAACGGGAAATGTGCGTTGTGTTAACTCCTCTTTAGCAACGACCTACGAGTTAAGAAATGGATGACTCAGATTATGCCGTGATTTATGAAGCTAATGAGTTAAAAAGCCTACGACCTAAGTGGTCTTGACGACTTACGATTTAATGGCTAAAAAAGGATCTATGGCTCGAACGACTTACGACCTAGCGACTGAAGAGAACTTACGACCTAAAAGCTTCACGAGTTAGCGGACTACAACCCACAGTGGTTTACGACTTAACAAGTTTACGACTCAGTGGATGTATGACTTAAGAGCTTCACGACTCAACGAGTTAAGCTACCTACGACTTAAGAAATTAAGAGGTTTCCGACTTAACTACTCAGCGAGTTAAAGTCTATACGACTCAAGGGATCTACGACTTAAAGAGTTAGACAACTTACGACTTAAGAGACTCAAGATTTAGCTTAAGTCGTCCACGACCTAACAATGTACGAGTTAAAATGCCTGCGAGTTAAGAAGTCTGCGACCTAAAATGTCTACGACCTAGGACTCAGCGACTTAACTTGCCTAGCGACCTAACTACCTTAAAGAACCTTGCGACCTAACTGCTAAAGGGACATTGCGATCTAGCAATGTTGCGACCTAACTGCTAAAGGGACATTGCGATCTAGCAATGTTGCGACCTAAAGATCTACGACTTAAGGGATACGCGACTTAGGAGTAAGTCGTATACGGGTTAAGGACTTGCCAACTCATGGTTTGCTATAAGTCGCCAGCGACTTAAGATTTGGAGAGGACCAGATCAGGAACAACTACAACTCTCTCAATTCCGACTTACGACTTACCACTTGGAGCAAACCACGTACTTCATCACTGCATTTCCTAAGTCGCTCGCGACTTACGACCTAGCTTAGGTCGTACGCGACCTAGGACTTAGCGTGTTTTCTGCCCAGAACTCAGAGCTGCTCCTATAAATACCCCATCACTTCCAACATTGAGGGGACTTTTGGCCATTCATTTCTTCAAGCACCGTTATGCTGTCGAAGGCTCCTCTGATTCAACAATCAAAGATCTTCAAGCATTCGAGACACTACAACAAACTTCGAGAAGAACTCCTTACATCCAACACGGATTCGTCGAGTTTCATCATCAAAGATTGAGCTAGTAGTCAAGAGTGATTTCGTGATCAAGTTGTATTGTATTTTGAAGGATATTGTATCAAATTGTAACCGAATCAGCAATAAAAGATTATAAAGTGGACGTAGGCTCAATTACGGGCCGAACCACTATAAACTTGTTGTTCATTTACTGCTTTTCTGCTATTTTTAGCTTATATTCTGTTCCCGTACCAACGGGTGGTGCTTTCACGATTCAATTACACACACAGGGTGTTAGCGTTCACTTTTTATCGTTAACACGTTGTTATATGAGCTTTTTACAACGGTCAATGCATGTTGTGAAACAGGCTATGCAACTAGTATGGTTAGTCAATTGCAACGGGTTTTGGCCGTTGTATTATAGTCTATTACAACGGTCATAACCTGTTGTAAAAAGGTATACTGCAACGGTTTTTACAACGTGCTTTGCCCGTTGTAAAATATGGAGGATCTATTACAACGAGGCCTATTACAACGGGCACATGCCCGTTGCGAAAACCATATTACAACGGGCATTGCCCGTTGTAAAAAGACTGTTTTGTTGTAGTGTGTGTCTGCATTTTTTTAGCAATTGTTGTGTCAATTTGTTCGTTTATGTATGAATATATGATATCTGTTATATATTTTTATTTTTATTTTTAGCTTATGTAGTTAGTCTCCATTTATTATGGGAGGTTTTGTTGTTTAAATTGATTATATAATAAATATTGATTTAAAAATGTTATAAGTATAAGTTATATACTTTGACAGTTATAAGATTATATATATATATATATATTAGTTGTTACCTTATATATGTTTTAATTGCATTATATATAATGTGATTTTGTTATTTATACTACATAAGGTTATATTTGTTTACATGGAGTAAATCTGGTATAATACAGTTGCATGTTCTATATACAAGGTTGGTATATGTTAGTTTGCACGTTTTCTACAAGGTCTGTAGTGTATATGTTATAGTAGTATGGTTTTAAAAGTATGATAAACAATATTAATTTTTAAAGTAACATGTGTGTAAGTTTGTATATATGTGGTGTCCCTCACTTTAAAACACATAGATTTTTTTTTTGCCTAAACATTCAAAAGGAATTCACCACTAAACCCCATTTCTTTTATATGTGAATATTTATACAATTTCCAAACATTTTTCCCAAGACCCTGGATTTACTAATATAATCATATCAGTGCATAAACCAATTAAGACAATTATATATTTGAAGATACATAATTGTTTCCCTTTGCCAGTCAGAGCTAACAAGTTTGCAAAGAGAGTTTGAATCAAACAGGAAACCAAATTATCATATATGTTGACAACATAACCTTTTAATTTTCTCTAAATTTATATTGTTCTTCTTCCAGAGATAGAGATTTTTTTTTAATATTGCAATGCACAGTGCACTTTTCTTAAGCTTTCTAGGCTTTCTGCCTAAATAATTTTATTAATACTGAAATGGTATTTAATTGACCTTAAGGTAGTTATCAAGTACTTGCATGAATTTACCACAAAAATCATACTTGCAGGCATGGATATTGGAACTAATTTCCATTTATCATTTCAGGTTGAATAGTTAAGGACTTTTAGCATTTTTAAGTTTAACATGGTGCAGTCTTACATACTTGGTGTTTTATTGGATATGCTTGGTGTTATTTGAGGGCTGCTTGGTGTTTTCTTTTGTTTTGTCCCGGAAGCACTTACACTTCATTAATTGAGATGAAGTGGTTCCAGGCTCCAAGAGTTTGACCCATGGCCATCTAGGACGGCCATAGTCCCTCTTTTACCACTTGCAAACCCATATCCCTCATGTTAATAAACTTCTACAAAGTCCTACTCCTAATCCCAAGCATGTTTATGCCTAGTCTAAGTTTTCTGGAAATGCATCCTTATATGTATCCAATCAATTATTCAAAATACAGTATCTTCCAGGTTTACTTCTCTCATAGTTTTATTTGAAATTTAAATACACAAATACATGTAAATCTCCAGAATTCATGCACATGCCTGTATCACATACCTGCCATGCACAAATTCATTTCTTTTGAATACCCATACTCAAATCTTAAGAGTTCATTCCTAAAATCAACCCCCTTAGCTCTTTAATTTCCATAAGTCAAAATATAAATTCAAGCAATAAAAATCAGAGATCATCACATGCACATATCATATATATATGATATGTCTATCCCTTATTATATTTTTTTTTCAAATTAGACATTCATGAAATCAGCAATTAACCAAACATCATCAATAGTCTTTCATAGCAGGTTGACCTTAGTACATATTTTTAATCCAAATACATAGTAATCTCCTTACAAGAAACTTCAGTTACAACATAAAATTTGACTAATAAATTCATTACAAAGCAACTACAAATTTTTAAAACTGGTTTCTTTTATTTATACTAGCAGCTAATTGCCATCTTCATCCATCAAGCCAACTTCAAATTCCTGCAAGCAAATCACTGAGCTGCCCCAATTTTAATGAGACACCCAGATGATTGCAAGGGCAACCAAAAGGGTCAGTTTTCACTGGTATGAGCATTTATCAAATTTGTATACATATTCATAATTTTTGGTAATCTTGAAGTGTCTTCCTAGTTTAACAGATTTTTATACTTAGCATGTTTTGGTTCATACCAAGTAATACAAAGACACATTCATTTATTCAAACAATACTGTGACGCCCCACCTCTATGCTCATAATAACAAAGAGTATTAAAGGAAATACTGTCTATTATTACGAAGAATAAGGCTGGATGGGAGCGACCATCCGTAATTGGCCTTACACTAATATTGGTTATCTCGATAGGAGTGGTACATTCTTTTTATTTTTTTTTCTATTATTTATTTACTCCCATCGACACACCCAATACTAGTATAAAACAAACTACGACGGTTCATAATAGTTTAGGACATTAGATATAACAATAACACAGATAATATAAATGCGGAACACAGATAAAAACAAAAGTCTCAGATATATATAACTGATATCAGTTAATACATAGTTGACACTATACATATGATACAACTACAACTGTCGACTCTAGAAGTTATATATACAAGTACATTATCGACTAATATACATGAATACATATCATTCTATACAATGACAAAATGACTCTGACAACTTCAGAAGATGTGAAAAGTCTTCAATCCCGAACAGCAACTCAAAGAAAGAAATCTACAACCTGAAATACTCGGGTCTGACCCGAGTATTACATTCAAAAGAAAATAATACACGGGTCAGTCTAATTCAAACTCAGTTATTAGTGCATAGGAGCAATAATAATCAAACGTCAAATAGACGACAGACGCAGAAATCTCGTATATTCAACTCTCGATACGAGAATTGGATAACTACAAATATAACACTAAGCAGTGTAAATCAACAAATCAGAAATCTTAAAATGATCAAACACATCAAATTTCTGGGTGGCTGCAGCACACGCACGCGTGCACTGCCTCGCCACACAGTACATGAAATCATCACGACGGTGGAAACTAACAGCAATCAAAACGGTAGAAGTCAACATAAATAAACTTACAGGGTCAAACCCGGGTCTTTGAGACCGGATTCAACTCGCTGTAAAATCTCAAAAATCAATTTGAAATAATCACGAACCAACAAAGGCAACAACACAAGCAAGACCAGAACCAAACAAAGGCCAAAAGTACAAAATGGCCAAGCAAGTGCGCCATAAAAACGATAGCCCAGATCAAGACAGATCAGTGAAAAGCGATACAAGAGAGGCGAGTGATGCACTGATAAATAAAGTGCAAACACAACCGCATATGGTCAACAACAACTCAAAGCAATGCCAATTCGAACAAAGAAACAGTCAGGAGCAAGAAACAGTCAGATGAACAGTGAAGCTCAACTGGCAACAAGTAAAACAAGAGCCAGTGATGTACACTTATACTAAGTGTCTCAAAGAACGGAGGACAGAACTAGAGGGCAACATGAAACTGAACAGTGCAAAAGTAATATGGACCTGACACTGTCACGAGGTAAATAGTCTCAAACAACATTGGACAGTGCCATCAGAGATGAACACTTCATGTATGTAAACCAGGCAATAGTGAGTAAGACATCACTAACATATGTGAAATCAAGTAATCACGTGAACACAATACAGCAATGAATTAAGTGAACAGGTGTGTACATGTATACACGCAACTGAAGTGCAACTGCGGTTGCAATATGGCTCAAATGCACAGATAATATGAAGTGTAACTGCTACTGAATACTTAACATGTCAAGGAAGTAAAACCACAAACCAACAAGTATGCGCCAGTGAACAGCACACAACAACCCTGACTCAAAGCGTATACAATGAGGACTACAAGTTCAGGTCCAGTTATAACCAAGAACAAACCCGATGCAAATATATACTCGGATACAAAGGAATGCAACTACCAATGCAGACTAACTTATATTATACAATGAAACCAGAAGAGACTGATATCAAAGCAAGGTAGTTCGAATCAAAATGTAGTTGCAATTTTCACACAGTGAAACAGTTATTAACTGCTGATACTAAAACAGTATAACCAATTCAATGAAGACAAAATCAGGAATCAACTAAAGTCAAAGTCGTGGTGAACAGGAAAAGAACAACCATCTCATAACCAAACTCATGGCAACCGAAACAACTAAAACTTCCCAAGAACACATACATATCCAGGGCTGTAGTGTCCAAGGATGAGACAAAATCACGCAAGGCAGCAGTTTTAAAACAATTTAAAACTCGATGTGGCTAGCTCGAATAATCCCAAAGCCAAGCAAATACAATTTTTACATGTATGCAAATATATATAAGTATACACATACATGTCTATATCAAATGGAACAAAGAGAGATATACAAATGTGTACAGCAGCTAGCAATGGCGAGATACGAGTGCAGTGAGCCTCAATGCAATCACGAATGCAGCTGTACACGGAAATATCAGACTCCAAACAAACCACTGATGAAGGATTCCTCGAAAAGTTAGCACGAGATTTTGAGTCTCGCGTGTCTACCATTTCACCATCAAGGCATCTTGAAAGTGAATCGTCCTGGTGATGAATGAATGCAACACAACTCGAAGTACTATGGACAGAAGTAAACACAGACATGAACCAGATCACGTCACAAGAGAAATATACCACTGGTGATACGTTTGAACAAAGATTTCCCATTTAAGAAATGCAATGTCAAAGATAATAAATAATGTGATAAAAACAACCCACCCAATTCCAAGGCTACTGCAGACCCAAAACCCCAGAAATTTCCACAACAAAATCAGAGTGACCGAAGACAAATGTAAAGCAATGTCAAAGTCACGGATGAAAACAAAATTTGAGTTAAGGCTGAAGACAACAAAGCAATTGAAGATCAGGGTACAGTTTTAACAAAATCGAGTGGCCGAAGAATGGCCAAAGTCGACAACCCAAAAATCATCAACACTACAATATACTCGAATGACCGAGATGAGATCGAGCAACGCTCAATCGAACTAGCACTAGTCAAGAACAATGAAACAACGGTATGTCAAAGCGAATGTTACAATGTAACTCAAATCAGCAAAACCCAAAACAATTCAGAAAATCATATGAACGAGAACAAGGACTCAACTCAGAAATAACATAAAGTTGAACTAGATGTGAGCGAGATTATCACTCACCTATTTTCGACGAACCACTCAGATTTGCTGTCGAGCGACCTCAAAGGGACAATGATCACTTAGAGCAAGAATCAAACTCGAACGACACGAATTTGAGGATTGAACACCTCCGAGTTGAAGCTGTGGCACCTCTCAGTCGATCGAAGCCAAGCTCGAATTCCCCTTCGACGGATTGGAGCAGCCGAACGCGCTCACGTGGATGAACGATTGACGAGGCTCCACGCGAATACTCACTGATTCGATTAAGCTAAGCCAGCACTTCGAGATATCAGGAAGCCCTAATTTTTGGGGACGAACGAGGTAAACGAGGCCGCCACCATTTATAATTCTTTCGTTTGTTTTGTGGTTGCTAAAAGAATGAATCAGGGGGAACCATTATGCCCTAGGTAATAACCACGGTCAGGGCAAACAACAAAATGGACCCGTTTACATCTAGAGGCCCAAACAATTCTTTTAACAAATATTCGAATGAATTTAAACTTGAATCAAATCTGCATTAGCAGTTAAAATGATTTAATCGTCATTTAAAAACTGACGCGAAAAACTGGGTTGTTACAGACTCCCCCCTTAAAGAAATTGCGTCCACGCAATCATAGGGAATAAATGGATAAAAGGTAACAACCACAAGAGCATGGCAATGTCGAATGTATAAGCAAAGCAAGTGTCAGCGGGGAGGTATTAGATAAGAAATCGAAAGGTTCGACTGCTTCAAATCAAAAGAATCAACATCGTGGGAATCAGGGATCAAAATCAAACGACTAACAAAAGCAAGAACAATCGAGTTCCAGCAACTAAAAGAGAAGGAAAAACAGAGCAGAAATCCCATACAGAGCACGAATTGAATGTGAGTAAATCAAATTACTCACCTGAATCGCCAGAGAAAAAGACGAAGCTTAAATCTCAAAAATCGAAAATATTCACTTATCTCAAACGATAATCAGAAGACCAATCAAATATCTGAGTATCTCAAACGATAATCAGAAAACAAATATTCGATTATCAAAACGATAATCAAATTTCAATTCCAACAAATATTCGATTATCAAAAGTGATAATCAAATTTCAAATTCAACAAATATTTGATTATCTCAAGCGATAATCAAATTTCAAATTCAACAAATATTCGATTATCAAAAGCAATAATCAAATTTCAAATTCAACAAATATTTGATTATCTCAAGCGATAATCAAATTTCAAATTCAACAAATATTTGATTATCTCAAGCGATAATTAAATCTCAATTAACAACTATTTAATTATCTCAAGCGATAATTAAATCTAAAATCAACAAATATTTAATTATCTCAAGCGATAATTAAATCTAAAATCAACAAATATTTAATTATCTCAAGCGATAATTAAATCTAAATCAACAAATATTTAATTATCTGAAGCGATAATTAAATCTCAAATCAACAAATATTTAATTATCTAAAGCGATAATTAAATCTAAAATCAACAAATATTTAATTATCTAAAGCGATAATTAAATCTAAAATCAACAAATATTTAATTATCTCAAGCGATAATTAAATCTAAAATCAACAAATATTTAATTATCTGAAGCGATAATTAAATCTCAAATCAACAAATATTTAATTATCTAAAGCGATAATTAAATCTAAAATCAACAAATATTTAATTATCTAAAGCGATAATTAAATCTCGAATCAACAAATATTTAATTATCTAAAGCGATAATTAAATCTCGAATCAACAAATATTTAATTATCTAAAGCGACAATTAAAAACAACAAATATCTGATTATCAAAAACGATAATCAGAACTCATATCAACAAATATCTAATCATCACAAGCGATAATTAGAAACAACAAATATCCGATTATCAAAAACGATAATTAGAACTCATATCAACAAATATCTAATTATCACAAGCGATAATTAGAAACAACAAATATCCGATTATCAAAAACGATAATCAGAACTCATATCAACAAATATCTAATTATCACAAGCGATAATTAGAAACAACAAATATCCGATTATCAAAAACGATAATCAGAACTCATATCAACAAATATCTAATTATCACAAGCGATAATTAGAAACAACAAATATCCGATTACCAAAAACGATAATCAGAACTCATATCAACAAATATCTAATTATCACAAGCGATAATTAGAAACAACAAATATCCGATTATCAAAAACGATAATCAGAACTCATATCAACAAATATCCAATTACCTGCAGATAATTGGAAGCAACAAATATCTAGAAATCAATTAAGAAGACTAGAAAATCAACATAAAAGCTTGGATCGATCCCATCAGATGGCGAGTTTTTAATTCGCCGCACGTGCAACAACATATGGCCGAAGCCTACCAAGTACTCAACATAATTTTGGCGCCCAACAAATGACCTGAAGGTCCAACATATGACCCGAAGGTCTAGTACTGGTATTTGACCCGAAGGTCCAACATATGACCCGAAGGTCCAACATAGTGGCTCGAAAGCACACGAAAACATCAAATATTTCAATTAATGAGTCCGTAATTAACCAAAATAGTAAACGCACATGTCCCATAACCACGAGTTTTACTAAATTGTTTAATTCTCTTCATCGTTTCCTTGAAAGTGTAGAATCGTCAAAACAACAGATATTCAATTAACGAGTCCGGAATTAACCGAAATAGTAAAAGTGTGGTTCCATACTCCGCACTTTTGCTAAATCGTTTAAATCACTTCATCGTTTCCTTGAAAGTGCAAAATTGTGTATTTTGTAAAAATACACTTTACATTCTCAAACGGACAAGTCCGGAATTAAGCGAATCAGTAAAAGAAAGGGGTCATAGTCCTCGATTTTGCTGAAACGTTTAAATCGCTTCCTTATTCTTTTGAAAGCGCAAACTGTTAAAATTACCGAAAGCAATTTTATTTATTTTGCAAAAATAACAATTCACATTCTCAACTGGACAAGTCCGGAGTTAAGCGAAACAGTAAAAGAAAGGGGTCATAATCCTCGATTTTGCTGAATCGTTTAAGTCGCTTTCTCATCCTTTTGAAAACGCAAACCGTTAAAAATTTATAAAACAATTTTCATTTTTAAAACGAGTTTCCAATCACGTGATTAAAACAGCAATATTAGTAACAATTTCGATAAGGAAATTGTACTTCTCAAAATACCGTAAAAACGGTCACAAATCAGTATTGCGGAATAACCGCTTGAAAATCCACTTTTAAAACTTGACGGTTACTGAAGCCAAGGTGACAGTAATTTTTAAACGTCAAAATCTCATCAAAATAATTTACATCAAAATGTAATATCAGTGAATTTTCATTCATCAAAATGCCACAAAACACCGTGCTTCAAAATATAGCATTGGTGTAAAATCCCGTTATAAAAATAACGGCAACAAAATACGTTTCATAACCAAGCATCGGTTCAACGTAAAATAAATGCAATAACCTGCAATTCAAATTTTTTTTGCACGTACTATAAAATGAACAAAGAAATCATTCGAATGTATCTTCAATGAAGATAATTCAAAACAGCAAAATCTAATCAATAGATGATTAGTACAAAAGAAAGCCAGCGGAAATTTCAACAAAAATCTCATAACTGTAATTTCTTCGAATTCTCAATTTGGATTCAAAATTCTCAAAGAAACAAATAATTATAGCTATGTAAACAACAATTGGAATTCATATCAATTTCGTATTTTGATTCTTAAATCAAAAAGATTATCAGTTGTACTCAGCGAAGACAGTTTCACTGTTTCCGCTGCGCACTCTGATAAATAGAACACAAATCAATCAAATCATCAGAACACAATTTCATCCAAACAACAAAACACAATTCCACTTTTATTTTTAAATAACGATATTTAAAAATTTCATCAAAATTTCAAAACTTTAGTTTTGACTCAACCACAAATAAAACATCGACCAATAGTTGTAACATATGTTCCATCCAAGTTATGTTTTATATTATGTCCATAAACCCCAAGCTCTGATACCAACTGTGACGCCCCACCTCTATGCTCATAATAACAAAGAGTATTAAAGGAAATACTGTCTATTATTACGAAGAATAAGGCTGGATGGGAGCGACCATCCGTAATTGGCCTTACACTAATATTGGTTATCTCGATAGGAGTGGTACATTCTTTTTATTTTTTTTTCTATTATTTATTTACTCCCATCGACACACCCAATACTAGTATAAAACGAACTACGACGGTTCATAATAGTTTAGGACATTAGATATAACAATAACACAGATAATATAAATGCGGAACACAGATAAAAACAAAAGTCTCAGATATATATAACTGATATCAGTTAATACATAGTTGACACTATACATATGATACAACTACAACTGTCGACTCTAGAAGTTATATATACAAGTACATTATCGACTAATATACATGAATACATATCATTCTATACAATGACAAAATGACTCTGACAACTTCAGAAGATGTGAAAAGTCTTCAATCCCGAACAGCAACTCAAAGAAAGAAATCTACAACCTGAAATACTCGGGTCTGACCCGAGTATTACATTCAAAAGAAAATAATACACGGGTCAGTCTAATTCAAACTCAGTTATTAGTGCATAGGAGCAATAATAATCAAACGTCAAATAGACGACAGACGCAGAAATCTCGTATATTCAACTCTCGATACGAGAATTGGATAACTACAAATATAACACTAAGCAGTGTAAATCAACAAATCAGAAATCTTAAAATGATCAAACACATCAAATTTCTGGGTGGCTGCAGCACACGCACGCGTGCACTGCCTCGCCACACAGTACATGAAATCATCACGACGGTGGAAACTAACAGCAATCAAAACGGTAGAAGTCAACATAAATAAACTTACAGGGTCAAACCCGGGTCTTTGAGACCGGATTCAACTCGCTGTAAAATCTCAAAAATCAATTTGAAATAATCACGAACCAACAAAGGCAACAACACAAGCAAGACCAGAACCAAACAAAGGCCAGAAGTACAAAATGGCCAAGCAAGTGCGCCATAAAAACGATAGCCCAGATCAAGACAGATCAGTGAAAAGCGATACAAGAGAGGCGAGTGATGCACTGATAAATAAAGTGCAAACACAACCGCATATGGTCAACAACAACTCAAAGCAATGCCAATTCGAACAAAGAAACAGTCAGGAGCAAGAAACAGTCAGATGAACAGTGAAGCTCAACTGGCAACAAGTAAAACAAGAGCCAGTGATGTACACTTATACTAAGTGTCTCAAAGAACGGAGGACAGAACTAGAGGGCAACATGAAACTGAACAGTGCAAAAGTAATATGGACCTGACACTGTCACGAGGTAAATAGTCTCAAACAACATTGGACAGTGCCATCAGAGATGAACACTTCATGTATGTAAACCAGGCAATAGTGAGCAAGACATCACTAACATATGTGAAATCAAGTAATCACGTGAACACAATACATCAATGAATTAAGTGAACAGGTGTGTACATGTATACACGCAACTGAAGTGCAACTGCGGTTGCAATATGGCTCAAATGCACAGATAATATGAAGTGTAACTGCTACTGAATACTTAACATGTCAAGGAAGTAAAACCACAAACCAACAAGTATGCGCCAGTGAACAGCACACAACAACCCTGACTCAAAGCGTATACAATGAGGACTACAAGTTCAGGTCCAGTTATAACCAAGAACAAACCCGATGCAAATATATACTCGGATACAAAGGAATGCAACTACCAATGCAGACTAACTTATATTATACAATGAAACCAGAAGAGACTGATATCAAAGCAAGGGAGTTCGAATCAAAATGTAGTTGCAATTTTCACACAGTGAAACAGTTATTAACTGCTGATACTAAAACAGTATAACCAATTCAATGAAGACAAAATCAGGAATCAACTAAAGTCAAAGTCGTGGTGAACAGGAAAAGAACAACCATCTCATAACCAAACCCATGGCAACCGAAACAACTAAAACTTCCCAAGAACACATACATATCCAGGGCTGTAGTGTCCAAGGATGAGACAAAATCACGCAAGGCAGCAGTTTTAAAACAATTTAAAACTCGATGTGGCTAGCTCGAATAATCCCAAAGCCAAGCAAATACAATTTTTACATGTATGCAAATATATATAAGTATACACATACATGTCTATATCAAATGGAACAAAGAGAGATATACAAATGTGTACAGCAGCTAGCAATGGCGAGATACGAGTGCAGTGAGCCTCAATGCAATCACGAATGCAGCTGTACACGGAAATATCAGACTCCAAACATCCTGGTGATGAATGAATGCAACACAACTCGAAGTACTATGGACAGAAGTAAACGCAGACATGAACCAGATCACGTCACAAGAGAAATATACCACTGGTGATACGTTTGAAGAAAGATTTCCCATTTAAGAAATGCAATGTCAAAGATAATAAATAATGTGATAAAAACAACCCACCCAATTCCAAGGCTACTGCAGACCCAAAACCCCAGAAATTTCCACAACAAAATCAGAGTGCCCGAAGACAAATGTAAAGCAATGTCAAAGTCACGGATGAAAACAAAATTTGAGTTAAGGCTGAAGACAACAAAGCAATTGAAGATCAGGGTACAGTTTTAACAAAATCGAGTGGCCGAAGAATGGCCAAAGTCGACAACCCAAAAATCATCAACACTACAATATACTCGAATGACCGAGATGAGATCGAGCAACGCTCAATCGAACTAGCACTAGTCAAGAACAATGAAACAACGGTATGTCAAAGCGAATGTTACAATGTAACTCAAATCAGCAAAACCCAAAACAATTCAGAAAATCATATGAACGAGAACAAGGACTCAACTCAGAAATAACATAAAGTTGAACTAGATGTGAGCGAGATTATCACTCACCTATTTTCGACAAACCACTCAGATTTGCTGTCGAGCGACCTCAAAGGGATAATGATCACTTAGAGCAAGAATCAAACTCGAACGACACGAATTTGAGGATTGAACACCTCCGATTTGAAGCTGTGGCACCTCTCAGTCGATCGAAGCCAAGCTCGAATTCCCCTTCGACGGATTGGAGCAGCCGAACGCGCTCACGTGGATGAACGATTGACGAGGCTCCACGCGAATACTCACTGATTCGATTAAGCTAAGCCAGCACTTCGAGATATCAGGAAGCCCTAATTTTTGGGGACGAACGAGGTAAACGAGGCCGCCACCATTTATAATTCTTTCGTTTGTTTTGTGGTTGCTAAAAGAATGAATCAGGGGGAACCATTATGCCCTAGGTAATAACCACGGTCAGGGCAAACAACAAAATGGACCCGTTTACATCTAAAGGCCCAAACAATTCTTTTAACAAATTTTCGAATGAATTTAAACTTGAATCAAATCTGCATTAGCAGTTAAAATGATTTAATCGTCATTTAAAAACTGACGCGAAAAACCGGGTTGTTACAAATACACAGCAAACAGTTAAAATAAATATATGTACAATTCTTGATTCATTCTCTCCATTTCTAAATAAGTAAACTCAGGTTTTATACTCCCAATTTCACCCAGCAATTAATCAATGCACAACATTTATCTTGATTAATTTAACACCATATCTGGATATTTATAATCCAGATTTTTAAACCCCAACCCCCATTTATTTTATGGTCTTTAACTCCTTGTCTAATGAACACCATTATGCATTGTGAAGGAAACTCCCAGGTTATTTAATTTATTCCATCACACAAAGGCCTCAGGGTGCAGTTGCACCATGCATATACTTTCTCCCACCTGAAGCAAGCAGATCATTGACTAACTCCCAAATGACCAGTTTAGTTCTTCTTTGATAAATCCCCCTCTAGTTTCAGCTTGTTTTAGTAAGCTCCTACTTATGAATTCAATCATGAAAACTCACAGTTCATTCATGTTTCAGAAAGGCTATCTTCTTTAATACTTTCTGGTTCAACCCCATGTCCCCCTATTTATTTTCCTTATTACAGAAAATACCCCAGTTTGTTTATAATAAATTTCTTTCCTAAGAATAGTTTAAGCATCATTGTCCTACTACCCAGAATTTCTCCTCCAACTTATGAAATGAACATTTAGTTTCATGCTTCATTATCCAAGAAATAAACATGAGCTAGATCACTGTCTTGCTGCCTATTCCCTAAATAATCTATATATATACTTAATGATGATAAGATAGAACAAAAATGATCAAACCATTTTAACTCTAAAAGCCCACATACAGATTAAAACTCCAAACAAAAATGCACAAACAAACATCCATATCACCCATAACAAATCATTTCAGAGGTTTAAATGACTTATAATATTTTAGGCTGCTTGCAAGAGGACTTAATGCCATTGCATACAAAGGATAAATACTCACCTAATGTTCTCCTTTTACTGCCTTAATCCTTTGAACAGCAAATCCTTCAAAGTCTCAAGCTAATGTTTTTCCTATTTTATTTTATTTTAATCCCGAGAGAATGGTGGATATGGTTATGTACAGTTATTTATAAAACCATTCTAGGGTTTAAGAAATATGGGTAATTTCCTTGATACCCTTAGATGTTTATGCATAAGGCATTTCCATGTGTGGTCCTTAACTGGAAATGTACATTGTTGGTTACCTTAATTAGTTATTTCGGGAATCAAGCATTTTTTAAACACTCCATACTATTTTCATGACTCTATTCTACTCATGCCATAAGCATGTGACCCTTGGTTTATTATTTTTTATAAGTTTAAGGAAATCTGAAAATCTTCTTTGTATTTTCTACCTATCTATCATCTCCATTCAATCATGCATACTATCATACCTAATCATGTAATGTAAAATCATTCACCCATGTTATTTGCTTGAAATAAATATAAGATATGGACACTTTTATTTGATCCTATATGCATATATATATATATATATATATATATATATATCTGCCCCTTTTGTCAAAACAGTAACTCCTCCTATATCTAAAAAAAATCACATATATTATGCTCATTATTTCTAGCACAAATATAAGACACATAAACCTTTTTATTAAACTTCATTTTATTCTATCTTTAAATAGAACAGAAAACACCCCATATATATTAGATGTATGTATTTATATAATTCTTTGGACATAGAGCTATATTTATTTTGAGTTCCAATTTTCTTTCAATCACCTTAACTCCTTGCATTTTATCAAACAGAAGCTCCCATGCAATTTTATTTATTGCCAATTTTTCTTTTCTGTTTTAATGCATCATATATATATATATTTTATAATTTCAGAATTTCTTAATATAAATGTATTTTTTCATTTTTATTTTATGTTATTTTATTTTAGGGTCATTACATACCCTCCCCCTTAAAGGAATTATGTCCCCATAATTTCTTTCTAATTCTTCAAATAAAAGCACTAATCCATAGTCTGTTTAACTCCATACTCACACTTTTATGATAGTAAGCAGTATATACATAAAATTATTCAGAAAGCTTTCATAAAGCTACTTAAAACATACCTCTCCATCAGAAAACAAATTGGGGTATTTAGCCCTCATTTTGTCTTCAACCTCCCATGTACAATCATTGGGATCCAAGCTCCATTGAATTTTTACCAGTTTAATCACCTTGTTTCTCAGCCTCTTTTCTTCCTTAGCAACAATCCCCACTGGCTCATTTTCATAGAACAAGTTTTTATCAATTTGAATTTGAGTAGGCGACTCTAAGATTGCTCCTTCATCATGTATCCACTTTCTCAATTGAGAAACATGAAACACTGGATGTACACCACTCAATTCTTCTAGTAATTTAAGCTTATAGGCCATGGTACCAATTCTCTGTATGACTTCATATGGTCCTACAAATCTTGGTGAGAGCTTACCAGATTTCCCAAACCTGAACACCTTCTTCATTGGTGATACCTTCAGAAAAACATGCTCTCCTACTTCAAACTCCATTGGCTTTCTCTTTCTATCTGCATAAGACTTTTGTCTTGATTGTGCTGCCTTCATTCTATGCCTAACTAATTCAATCATGTTGGAAGTTTCTTTAACATGATCTGGCCCCAATATTACACCCTCTCCTGCTTCCAACCAACAGGCAGGAGACATGCAGGGTCTCCCATACAAGGCTTCAAAGGGAGCCATTCCTATTGTTGATTGATAGATATTGTTGTAAGTGAATTCTGCCAAGTGGATATGATCCTCCCAATCACCCCCAAAATCAAGCACACATGCTCTAAGTAAATCTTCCAATATTTTATTCACTATCTCTGTTTGCCCATCACTTTGAGGATGGTAGGCAGTGCTTAAACAAAGTTGTGTTCCCATTGCTTCTTGGAAGCTCTCCCAAAATCTTGAGGTGAACAAAGTGTCTCTATCACTTACAATGGTCTTTGGTATGCCATGCAATCTCACCACTTCCTTAATAAATAATCGTGCAAGCCTATGTGCATTTCTATCTGACCTGACAGGGACAAAGTGAGCAGACTTGGTGAGTCTATCAACAATTACCCATATGCTGTCATTACCTTTCTTAGTTCTAGGCAAACCATTCACGAAATCCATGGAAATACTTTCCCATTTCCACTGAGGTACCTCCAAAGGTTGCAACATGCTAGAAGGCTTTTGATAGTCTGCCTTGACTTGCTGACAGGTTAAACATTTTGCCACATATTTTGCCACTGCTTGTTTCATTCCTGGCCACCAGTAGCTCCTTTTCAAATCATGATACATTTTGGTACCACCAGGGTGTATGGTGTACTTGGTTTTGTGATGCTCATTCATGATTTCTTCCTTTAATTCCGCAAAGTCTGGTACACAAAGCTTATCATTTTTCCTCAAATAACCCTTGGAATCTATTTTAAAATTCTCTCACTCAATGTTATTTAATAACATTTCTTTCTTCTCCTTTAGACTTTGATCTTGATCTTGCATGCCACCAATTTTCTCCACCAGATTAGACTTCACTGTGATTATTCCCAGTGTACCATACTCCACCATATCACCATGCTCTTTAAAATTCACTTCATCCTTGCTGTATATATCTGCCTCCCCAAGCACTGAAAGGTTTTTAAATTCATCAATCATCAAACTGGCTAATCTAATATGATTTCTGCTCAAAGCATCTGCCACTCTATTAGCTTTTCCAGGAGTGTACAAAATATCTAAATCATATGCAGCTAGAAACTCCAACCACCTTGCTTGCCTCATATTTAAATCTTTTTGAGAAAATAAATATTTCAATGCTTGATGATCTGTGAATAATTCAAATTTTGCCCCAAGCAAATAATGCCTCCATAGTTTTAATGCAAACACTATTGCAGCTAGTTCTAAATCATGAGTTGCATATTTGGTCTCATTGGGTTTAAGCTGCCTTGATGCATATGCCACCACCTTGCCATGCTGCATGAGCACTGCACCTAACCCAGATCCACTAGCATCAGTGTATACAACCATTCCTTCATTTACCTCTAGGATTTGCAAGACAGGAGCCTCCACCAATGCTTGTTTCAATTTTTCAAAGGCTTGATCACATTGCTCAGTCCACACATATGGTTGGTTCTTCTTGGTTAGTTTAGTCATTGGTGCGGCTATTCTTGAAAAATCCTTGATGAACCTCCTATAGTACCCTGCCAAACCTAAGAATGATCTCACCTCAGTCACTGTCTTGGGTCTACTCCATGATTGAACTGCAATGACCTTGCTTGGATCTACACTTACTCCCTGCTGTGACACTATGTGTCCTAAGAATTTCACTTCATGCTGCCAAAATATACACTTTGAATACTTGGCTTTTAATTCATGTTCTCTAAGTCTGGATAATACTAAATGTAGATGCATAGCATGATCATTTTCTGACTTTGAATAAATTAATATGTCATCTATAAATACCAAAACAAATTTATCCAAAAAGTCTCTGAAAATTCTATTCATCAAGTCTACAAAATAGGAGGGAGCATTGGTTAAACCAAATGGCATTACTAGGAATTCATAAAGGCCATATCTTGTGTTAAAGGCTGTGTACTCAATGCTTTCCTCTGCAACTTTCATTTGGTGAAATCCAGAGGCTAAGTCTAGCCTTGAAAATATTTTAGCTTCATGCAATTGGTCAAATAGATCATCTATTCTAGGCAGTGGGTACTTATTCTTGATGGTCACCTTATTTAAATCCCTATAATCCACACACATTCTCATTGTTCCATCATGCTTCTTAACAAAAAGCACTGGGGAACCCCAACTAGAACTGCTTGATCTTATGAACCCCTTCTCTTCTAACTCTTCTAATTGGTGTTTTAATTCTACTAACTCTTTTGGACCCATTCTATAAGGCTTCTTAATGATTGGGTTAGTCCCTGGCATTAATTTTATTTTAAATTCAACAGGTCTGTTTTGAGGAATTCCCTTCACTTCTCCAAACACATCTATATATCCATTGACTACTGGGATTTCCTCTATTTTTAATTCCTTTTGGACTTCATTAATACTCCAGATTTTATTAAAACATGTATTCTTTGCTATTTCACTTAAGATGGTAATTCTTTTGCCTTCATTTGTCTCCAAAGAAATAGTAAGATTTTCTAAATTTAAAATTGCTTTGTTTTCAATTAACCAATCCATCCCCAAAATTACTCCAATACCAGGATAATTTAAAGTATACAGATCTGAATTAAATTCATAACCCCCTATAATTAATTTCAGACCCATACACTTCATCCCTAACATACAATGACTCCCTATGGGATTGTGTACAATTAAGGGCTGATCAATAGAAACACATGCAAGTGCTAATTTCTTTGTAATTTCCAGAGATATTAGTGAATGTGAGGCACCAGTGTCATATATTACTGATATTGGTTGGGTATGAATAAAAATTATACCTTTAAGTTACCCAACATTTCCAGTGTTGTTGGCTGCCAAAGCTCCTATCCTTGCTGTTCTTTTATTACTCTCTGGGCAATCCTTCTTTAGATGACCCATCTTTCCACAATTATAGCAGCCTCCTCTAGGTATTCTAGGGTCAGGGCATTGGTTACTATAATGTCCAGCTTTTCCACAATTAAAACAATGAGTGAGTTTCTTGCTTTTAGGTGCTACTGCTCCTTCCCCCTTCTTAACTCCTTTGTTTGCCTTGTTCTTGTCATAAGGTTGTACTTTGTTCTGTCCTCCCTTCTTCTTGTTGAACTTCATGTTCCTGAATTTCTCTCTGGTGGCATCATGTTGCTCAAAGGAGAGAGTTAGATCAATTACTTGATCAAAGGTTTTGTCCTTATATGGCAACATTGCCCTTGATAGACTGGAGTTCAAGCCTTGAATGTACCTTGCATTCTTGGCTTCTTCATTCCCTATCAACACCATTCCATACTTAGACAATCCTTCAAATTTCTGAGTGTACTCATTCACACTCATGCTTCCTTGCCTTAATCTAATAAAGTCTTCTAGCAGTGTGGCTTTAGCAGATGCTGGGACAAACCTAGCCTCAAGCATGGTCTT
The DNA here is from genome assembly GCA_030737815.1 of Allium fistulosum. Classification (NCBI taxonomy): domain Eukaryota; kingdom Viridiplantae; phylum Streptophyta; class Magnoliopsida; order Asparagales; family Amaryllidaceae; genus Allium; species Allium fistulosum. The sequence continues at coordinate 1,038,245,855 of CM060902.1, read as the reverse complement.
AAATTCATCCCAAGTGATGTCATTTTCTGGCCTTCCTGCTATCACAACTTCCCACCAATCCAGTGCAACCCCCTTCAATCTCCTTGAAGCTATATGTCTCTTCCTTTGGTCATTGACTTGCATATCTGCAAAGACCCTTTCCATAGTCCTTATCCAAGTTTGAACACCCATGGCTCCTTCAGTGCCTTCAAAATCCTTTCCTCCCAAATTGGTGCATGTCTTAAGCAGTTTGGAGAGCTCCTCATGAGGGTTGTCATGCCTTGGTGCTATTCCATCTCTCAAAGCTCTCACGAAATCCTCCATGTTTATCACAGGTGGCTCACGTGATGGTCCTGCACCTGTGTGATGTCTTGGCCCTACCATATTGCTATAAATATGATTTCTATGTTAGTTTATTTACCCCCATCATTCTTGGTGTCTTTACTTTGTTCATTTTTTTATTTCTGTGCACACTGTGCATGTATCACATGCACTCACATATTTTTTTTTAGACATAAAACAAAAGCATTCAACACCAATAATTCAAACAATGCATTCAAACATCCATATGCATACAACAACATTTACTATGTTATTTAAAACATAGCTCTGATACCAACTGTGGTGTCCCTCACTTTAAAACACATAGATTTTTTTTTGCCTAAACATTCAAAAGGAATTCACCACTAAACCCCATTTCTTTCATATGTGAATATTTATACAATTTCCAAACATTTTTCCCAAGACCCTGGATTTACTAATATAATCATATCAGTGCATAAACCAATTAAGACAATTATATATTTGAAGATACATAATTGTTTCCCTTTGCCATTCAGAGCTAACAAGTTTGCAAAGAGAGTTTGAATCAAATAGGAAACCAAATTATCATATATGTTGACAACATAACCTTTTAATTTTCTCTAAATTTATATTATTCTTCTTCCAGAGATAGAGATTTTTTTTTAATATTGCAATGCACAGTGCACTTTTCTTAAGCTTTCTAGGCTTTCTGCCTAAATAATTTTATTAATACTGAAATGGTATTTAATTGACCTTAAGGTAGTTATCAAGTACTTGTATGAATTTACCACAAAAATCATACTTGCAGGCATGGATATTGGAACTAATTTCCATTTATCATTTCAGGTTGAATAGTTAAGGACTTTTAGCATTTTTAAGTTTAACATGGTGCAGTCTTACATACTTGGTGTTTTATTGGATATGCTTGGTGTTATTTGAGGGCTGCTTGGTGTTTTCTTTTGTTTTGTCCCGGAAGCACTTACACTTCATTAATTGAGATGAAGTGGTTCCAGGCTCCAAGAGTTTGACCCATGGCCATCTAGGCCGGCCATAGTCCCTCTTTTACCACTTGCAAACCCATATCCCTCATGTTAACAAACTTCTACAAAGTCCTACTCCTAATCCCAAGCATGTTTATGCCTAGTCGAAGTTTTCTGGAAATGCATCCTTATATGTATTCAATCAATTATTCAAAATACAGTATCTTCCAGGTTTACTTCTCTCATAGTTTTATTTGAAATTTAAATACACAAATACATGTAAATCTCCAGAATTCATGCACATGCCTGTATCACTTACCTGCCATGCACAAATTCATTTCTTTTTAATACCCCTACTCAAATCTTAAGAGTTCATTCCTAAAATCAACCCCCTTAGCTCTTTAATTTCCATAAGTCAAAATATAAATTCAAGCAATAAAAATCAGAGATCATCACATGCACATATCATATATATATGATATGTATATCCCTTATTATATTTTTTTTCTTCAAATTAGACATTCATGAAATCAGCAATTAACCAAACATCATCAATAGTCTTTCATAGCAGGTTGACCTTAGTACATATTTTTAATCCAAATACTTAGTAATCTCCTTACAAGAAACTTCAGTTACAACATAAAATTTGACTAATAAATTCATTACAAAGGAACTACAAATTTTTAAAACTGGTTTCTTTTATTTATACTAGCAGCTAATTGCCATCTTCATCCATCAAGCCAACTTCAACTTCCTGCAAGCAAATCACTGAGCTGCCCCAATTTTAATGAGACACCCAGATGATTGCAAGGGCAACTAAAATGGTCAGTTTTCACTGGTATGAGCATTTATCAAATTTGTATACATATTCATAATTTTTGGTAATCTTACAGTGTCTTCCTAGTTTAACAGATTTTTATACTTAGCATGTTTTGGTTCATACCAAGTAATACAAAGACACATTCATTTATTCAAACAATACACAGCAAACAGTTAAAATAAATATATGTACAATTCTTGATTCATTCTCTCCATTTCTAAATAAGTAAACTCAGGTTTTATACTCCCAATTTCACCCAGCAATTAATCAATGCACAACATTTATCTTGATTAATTTAACACCATATCTGGATATTTATAATCCAGATTTTTAAACCCCAGCCCCCATTTATTTTATGGTCTTTAACTCCTTGTCTAATGAACACCATGTATGCATTGTGAAGGAAACTCCCATGTTATTTAATTTATTCCATCACACAAAGGCCTCAGGGTGCAGTTGCACCATGCATATACTTGCTCCCACCTGAAGCAAGCAGATCATTGACTAACTCCGAAATGACCAGTTTAGTTCTTCTTTGATAAATCCCCCTCTAGTTTCAGCTTGTTTTAGTAAGCTCCTACTTATGAATTCAATCATAAAAACTCACAGTTCATTCATGTTTCAGAAAGGCTATCTTCTTTAATACTTTCTGGTTCAACCCCATGTCCCCCTATTTATTTTCCTTATTACAGAAAATACCCCAGTTTGTTTATAATAAATTTCTTTCCTAAGAATAGTTTAAGCATCATTGTCCTACTACCCAGAATTTCTCCTCCAACTTATGAAATGAACATTTAGTTTCATGCTTCATTATCCAAGAAATAAACATGAGCTAGATCACTGTCTTGCTGCCTATTCCCTAAATAATCTATATCCATACTTAATGATGATAAGATAGAACAAAAATGCTCAAACCATTATAACTCTAAAAGCCCACATACAGATTAAAACTCCAAACAAAAATGCACAAACAAACATCCATATCACCCATAACAAATCATTTCAGAGGTTTAAATGACTTATAATATTTTAGGCTGCCTGCAAGAGGACTTAATGCCATTGCATACAAAGGATAAATACTCACCTAATGTTCTCCTTTTACTGCCTTAATCCTTTGAACAGCAAATCCTTCAAAGTCTCAAGCTAATGTTTTTCCTATTTTATTTTATTTTGATCCCGAGAGAATGGTGGATATGGTTATGTGCAGTTATTTATAAAACCATTCTACGGTTTAAGAAATATGGGTAATTTCCTTGATACCCTTAGATGTTTATGCACAAGTCATTTCCCTGTGTGGTCCTTAACTGGAAATGTACATTGTTGGTTACCTTAATTAGTTATTTCGGGAATCAAGCATTTTTTAAACACTCCATACTATTTTCATGACTCTATTCTACTCATGCCATAAGCATGTGACCCTTGGTTTATTATTTTTTTATAAGTTTAAGGAAATCTGAAAATCTTCTTTGTATTTTCTACCTATCTATCATCTCTATTCAATCATGCATACTATCATACCTAATCATGTAATGTAAAATCATTCACCCATGTTATTTGCTTGAAATAAATATAAGATATGGACACTTTTATTTGATCCTATATGCATATATATATATATATATATATATATATATATATATATCTCTGCCTCTTTTGTCAAAACAGTAACTCCTCCTATATCTAAAAACAAATCACATATATTATGCTAATTATTTCTAGCACAAATATAAGACACATAAACCTTTTTATTAAACTTCATTTTATTCTATCTTTAAATAGAACAGAAAACACCCCATATATATTAGATGTATGTATTTATATAATTCTTTGGACATAGAGCTATATTTATTTTGAGTTCCAATTTTCTTTTAATCACCTTAACTCCTTGCATTTTATCAAACAGAAGCTCCCATGCAATTTTATTTATTGCCAATTTTTCTTTTCTGTTTTAATGCATCATATATATATATATATTATAATTTCAGAATTTCTTAATATAAATGTATTTTTTCATTTTTATTTTATTTTATTTTAGGGTCATTACAATATATATGTATATATATTTGTTTATATATATTGGAACTTGGTTTTCAATTTTATATAGATATAGTACATTTGGGATTTACTATTTATTTGAAAATAAATATATATATTATTTTAAATATACGTTTGAATATATGTGTCTTAATTTAAAAGCAAGAATGTTTGAAATGCATGTATATTAAATTTTATTTGTGTTTGAATTTAGGATATGAATTTTATATATGTAAATAGTTATATATAGTTATATATATAAGTTCACTTATACCATTTATCTTCATCAACCCAGTTTTGATTTGATTTAATCAATTCCAAGCTTTCAGCTTTGTCGTCAAATTCGTGCCAATCTTGCTTTGCTTTGGAATTCGTGCTTGAATTCGTAACTCATCTCATTCTCATTCATCTCTGGCCTCGAAAGGTGAGCAATCACTCACGATTAACATTCTTGTATTTATTAGGTTTGATTTCATTTGAAACGACAATTGAAATATGCTGCTAATTGAACTGTTAATTTTATAATTGCTATATATGATATGTTGTTATTTGTAACTGTTCACCTATGAGATATGACACCATATCCTGTTGTTATATTTTATTTTATTTATCACTGATGATATACCTATATTGATATGTCATATTATTATTACCGTTTTCACTCTGCAAGTTCCTTGTTAGTATAAAATTCCCTATGGGTTGAAATGATACATACCCGAACGATCTTGTTGAATATGAGAAAATTGTTATGGGTTGAAATGATAAACCCAAGGGATTTTCATTGAATTGAATTTGGGATTGCGGGTTGAAATGATATATACCCGTAAATATTTAAATTGCGGATTGAAATGATAAATATCCGTATCACTTGACCATAGGATAGAAAATTATATACGGACACCGTTGGCCCATATTTTGAAAAAGACTTCCAAAGTTTTGAAAGGAGATATATGGTTTTAAATAAATATTGATTTTTAAAATACAATATATATAAATATTATTTTATATATATCAAAATTGTAGATTTTAAAAATTATATGTTTTGGAATTTTAAATTTGTAAATTAGTTTTGAAATTATAAATTTTAAGATTTTTCTTATAATTTTATTTTCTTAAAAATATATAAAATAAGATTTAATTTAATAAAATTTAATTTAATTAGTATATAACATGTTTTAAAATATTTATTTAAAATTTATATTCATATTTTAAAATAGATTTATAACTTTAATAATAAAGGGCGGGAAGATAAATAAATGTTGACCTAGGATTGAAACTGGTTAATAATTGAATTTAAATAAGAATTTATTTGAACTTATTAATTTTTGAGATTTTGAAAGATATGATTTATAACTTGATTTGATAAAAGGTGATTAAATGAATATTCTCAACTTTAAACAAAAATGAGATTGGATATTGAATATTGATTTAAATGTATAAATTGTAATTTCAACAAATTGTTATTAAAATGGTTAAGTGAATAATTTCCAAGTGGAAATAAAATAAAGTTAAATGTTGAAATATAAATGAAATTTATATTGTAAAGGTTTGAATATATAAACTTGAATCTTTGAACTTTAAAATTTGAAATGGTTAAACATGAATTGATTTAAATTGAATTTTGGAATTTAAGCTGATTTGAATTGATTTGTGGAATTGAAGGAAACTATTTCCATTATATAAAGTAATTTTATTATAAACTATTTTAATATATAAATTATTTTAATATATAACTATTTTAATTCATAATTATTTTAACATATATACTATTTTAAATATCTAAACTGTTTAAGTCGAAAGTGTTATGATTTCAAAAGTGCTATGATTTCAAAAGTGTTATAATTTTAAAAGTGTTGCGATTCTGGAAATGAATATTTTTTTAAAGTGAGTAATGATATCGAATTGATATGGTTTTGAAATGATATGATATTTTGGTTTTGACGTATGAACTATTTGAATTGAAATGACCACGGTGTTATAATAACGTTTGGTTGTTAAAGAGACTGGGATCGGATATTGTCATACTCTCAGCCAATACCGAAAACCACTTTAACAAATGTGCACATGGTGGAGATTCCAGAATGAATTAGGATGGTTTGGTGACGGTTCTATATGGTATTTACGTAGCCCTGACTCCCGCGAGTCAGCTTGATGCGGCTAAAACAGGAGCCATGCCGGGCCAAGTGAGGTCATTCCCCCTATCGGACACATTTCTTCGATACCATTCTATTACTTTTGTGATTTGGTTGGGTGCACCCTTTGATTTGGGAGTGTGTCATAAGGTGGGCGGTAGTAGCTGCTATGCGTTACCACCAGTCCGGATCCGCAAACGGTATATCTACCCTGGCATTGCATCGAGTGCCTTGTCGCATACCCTATCGCGCCTTCTACGAGTTTGGTTTGTACCATACCTATGGAGTGCCCTCTGATAGCCCTCCAGTTTACGGAGGAATTACGGTACTGTATAGACTATGGGAATATATAAAAATGTGTTAAGGGGGATATGGGTAATGCCTTAACGCTATTTTAATAGTTTAGTTTACTATAGACATATTATAATAGCGTATATTACTACATAGTAGATAGTTCCACGGATCCTTAGAGGATGGGTATCCCAAACATCCTTTAAGTTACTTGTATTTCAGTTGACATTTCACTTGAGTTGAATTTATTAATATGAGAATTTTAATCCTGACTCGAGTGTTTTGTGTTTTGCTTTACGCTCGGGTCAGACTGAGCGTCACAACATTTGAGACTCACCTTTGGAGTTGGAGCTTCACTTGGAGATCCATCTATGTCTGTTCAGCTTCCAGCTATCCAATCACTTATGTTCAAACTTGTCAGTTGCTTCTGTATTAGAGATTCATTTGTATTTGAGATATCCTATTGTATTTTATTTCAAACTCTGTTGTTTATATAGTAGTTTCATGAACTACTATTTATCTTTTCCGCTGCTTATTGTTATATTACTCTGTGTTTGTGATTGATTTTATTTACTGTATATGCTGAGTTTTGCCAAATATAAAATTAACAATCTGTTGTTTTGAGCAATTCAAGTCCGACATGTGCGGATGCGAATGGGTCGAAATACTAGGTCGTTACATCAACCAAGAACGAGTTGGGAAAGACTAGAGCTAAACCAACAGGCCAATGATTCTTTCACTATCGAGACATTGGATGAGGGGCTTAGCCAATTGGATGTTTAAATTGTTTGCAGTAGGGCACAACCACTTAGCTCTTTAGAGGTCTTTCGATTAGTTGATGGGTGGCTGCGTGGGGCCATAACCACGATGAGAAAAGAAACAGATCAAGTAGAATATCCGTATAGAAAATCCCCGACCGAGTTCCGTACAAGGTAGACCTTGTTGGCGGGATTCAGGGAGTAGACAGAACGATTACATATAGTCCTCAAAGTATGCACTGGGTGGTACATTATGGATGTCCGAGCATTAGTATAGGCTAGTTATGACGCAGTTTTATGTTTTCATAGTAGACGACGGAACATCTGTATTGTAGGCCTCACGAAGCTATCCTTTACAGATGTAGTTACATAACGCTCTAGGAGTAAGACGATGGAGTCCTTTTCGAGGAGGATACGGAAGGTACTATAGGTAGTACCTAGGACCGATGTGGTCATTGGGCATATAGCTACATATATATTAGTTACTAGGTTTTAATCTACTAGGGAGTAGATGGGTACGATTCATGCATAGAGGCGAGAGTATTACAAACCCAGTAAACCTAGTATAACAAAAAATGAAAATAAAACTGTATGTGTAGAATTAAGCTTAGAAGTATATAATTTGTCCATTCACCAGAACTTTAGTTCTGACCCCCTCCTCATAACATCTTATAGGTTAGGTATATGGCAGAGACTTTCCAGCTTTAAGACACTTGTTTAGAAAGTGTTATTATCTTGGTGAGTATTTACTTACTATTATATTTTAGTTAGTTCCGCTGTGAGATATTTATTTTGAGCTCTGATATATTTGTCTTTGCCTATTTGCAGGATACCAGATACCCAACTTAGGCTTCAGTGGGCTTGGATTTTAGCATTTTTGCGAAAAATCTGGACCCTTTGGAAATCAGCTTGTTACATAAAGTATCTACAAACCCTTGATCGTGCCACGCTATGCCCAGATCAAGGTGCCTCCTGGAGGGGGGATGGAGTTAGCCCTTGAATGCACCATGCTATGGCTAGATCAAGGCATTGATCGCCCATTAATTCTACCTATAAGGCCTGGCTGGATCACCTCCAGGAGGGAGGATGGAGTAAGCCCTTGATCCCACCAGGCTGTTGCCTGGTCAGGGCACCGAACAAGCCTTCAGTCCTGCCTATAAGGCCTGGTTGAAGTGCCTCCCGTAGGGAGGTTGTGTAAGTCCTTGGGTCCTGTTTGTGGATAAGCTAACCAGGTGCACAGGACAATGACAGACTAAGACATCCAAGCTCGAGAAGTGGCACAAAAAACAGCAACAATGATACAAAGCCTAAAGGATGACACATGTCAAAAAAATCGAAAAACGAAGAGGGGACACAAAGCAAAAGATTCGAACAATCAATGTTCAAAGAGAGGTGTAGAACAAATGAATCAGATAAGAATTCCTAAACTTCCATTATTCAAATAATGTTATCCAAACCTTTCATCTCATTACCAGGAATAGATTCCTAGTTTTCTACTACATCCGGATGATACTTCCCGGACTACGAATTTATGGCCTTTGGCTAATTTCTAAATGATGATTTCTGGACTTCACTCACTAATACCCGAATCTGGGTTTCGGGTCTTATGTTATTTCAAGTCTTCTTTTGTGGACTTTTGTTCTTCTCCTAATTTTCAGATAATAATTTCTAGATCTCTCTCAATACCCAAATATGGGTCTCGGGTCTGCAACTATTAATTTTTGGACTTAACTTATCGAATTATTACACAAATATGAGTTTTGGATCTTCTATTATTATGTACAAAAGAAGATTTATGAATTTCTTTTATTAATGTCGTATCTAAATTTTTGGTCCTCTATTATTTCCATAATCAGATTTCCGGTCTTCTATTAATACAGCTAGAGCTATAATTCTGAACTTCTCTCATTATTATCAAAGCTAAAGTGGATTTCTTGCCAGACGAGAATTCAAGGTCAAATATTATTCCCAACAGTGGATTTCTTGCCACTTAATATCTGAAGATAATAATCTATTAATTTCCATTATTCCTGAAATTAGAATTCTGGAATTTTATTATCAGAAATTCTAATATTATCTCCAATAATGTTATGAGCAAACTATTAGACATATTTTTGCATAAACTTCAAACTAATGATAAAAAATGTGGCCTACTTTATAATTTGCAGGAAAACAAGATTGACAAGGTTGACCGAATGATTCAACAAACACAAAAGAAAACCGTTGTCAAAGCTATCAAAAGGCAAATTCAGAAACAACTTTATGTGTACAGGAAAGGACAACAAACTATGTGATATTTACATAACTTACATATTTACAAAATTATTTACAAGATTATTATATGACATAGTGTATACATCAAAGATCCTGGACAACCTTATCTAAATTCTTAGCAAGTAAACGATAAACAATATGGTGAATCGCTATGCAAAGAATTTCTTTGAGCTTCTTTTTCTTCTTCTTAATTTCGTCAGCATTATCAATAAATTCAATATGGGTCTTTAAAGCACGATTGAAAGCATTGTTAGCACCTTTAAAGTTCTTGTTTTGTCTTCCTAAATTGGCGATATACTTTTGAAGAAAATGTTTTTCATGTTCAAGCCTTTGGATTTTAGCTGCATACTCATTGATGCGTTGCGAATACCTCACTTTCTTTTGATCGTCAAAATATCTCATCATTTCAAATATAACCTTTATACACCATTCACCTACCGCCTTCTCATCTAAACCTAGGTGATGGTTTGTTGAAGTAGGGAATTTTTGAATAGCTAAAGACGAAGACCTTGCTGATTTCATAACAGATGAATTGATTGGAGAAGTTGGTAAACTGATATTCAAAATGTCGCTTCCCATGATTAATTCCAAGGATTTACACTGAGCTTGACTATCTTTTAATTCTATCTCCAATTTGCTTACCTGTTGGAAAAGCTTAGACATCTCATAATCAAAGTCGATCGAAGGGTTTGATTTAATTTAATGTTTCAGTTGAGAAACTGTTTTTATTCTTGATATCTGCTTCGAGATTAGTGATTTGATCATTTAGGTCTCTAATAATTGCCTTTTGAAGAAAAAATTTCCTACGCCATTTCAACACTGCAGTATTGCCTTGAGGTTGGGCAGACAAAGGATCTTTAAATAGGCTTCTCTTTTCAACATCCGCCACCAACCTATCTCTAATACTAGTGAAACGAGATAAAGGATCTAGTGTGAGTGGGGTGGTAGCTAACTGTAATTCCTATTCAAATAAAAAAATACCTAGAGAACAAATTTCTTTTATTACAATAGTAGAGGTTATAACTCAAGAAGAAATAAAAAAAGGGTACAATATCAATATTATAGTCAAATACTTGCATTGCTCTATCACACTTAAAGTCTATAAACAACATTTTTAATTTTATTCAAAGAGTTAGCCGAAAGAGTGATGGTCGATTCAAAAGTGGAATTAAATCCTTCCGGGGTAATAATCAGGGGACATTTGCCATAATCCCATTCTTTGGCTATGCTACAAGAACGTGCCCTTGATTGGTACGAGCTTCTCACAGCCGAGCTTGATGAGTCTACTCTTTCTTGGATACAGTTTAGGGAACGATTCGAGCTTAAGTTCGTTCCCGAATCAGAGAAAGCTTTATTAGCCTATTCTGCTTCTGCATGGACTATTCTACTAGCTCCTTTTGTTATAGCTTTTTGTGTAGTCCTTTTTGGTTGCAACTATGATATGTATATTCTTTTGACTTGCTTGTATATTGTGGTTGCTATACCATTTGACATGTATCATTTTGTGTACTCTGTGATGTATCTGTATATGTGTATTTGTATGTGATGATCTACTGTTCTGTGATGTGTTTTGCATTCGAGTTATTTTATTTTATTCCGATAGATTCTATAGCCACCTATGGCTTTGTATTAAGTATTTATTGGATATGTCGATCCACTTGAGAAAAAAAGAAAAAAATGGCATTTGTCGACGTATTCAATAGATATTTAAGACAAAGCTATAGATAGTCGCTCCTATCTAGCCCTATTCTCTGCATTAGTAGACAGTATTACCCAGTAATACTCTTTGTTAATGTAGGTCTCGGGGTGGGGCGTCACAACTTGGTATCAGAGCAAAATAATACCCAGGTCTGAAATCTTCTCTGGGTTCAACTTTCGAACATAAAACAGGTGCCCAAACGACTTTTTATTGAACTAAATATTGGTGTGCAGAAAGTAGAAAACTTCATCTTTCACACAAAAAAAGAATCACACAATTTCAGTTAGGAATGAAAGAGTTATGCGATCTCAAACATGGACTCAGGCCATGTTGAGTCCATATTTGCAGCAACTCAGCAAATAATTTCTACAGGCAAAAATCTACTTTCGAGTTGATCTACCACTGTTTTGAACATCCAATCTCAAATCAATTTTGTATGATATGTACGAATTTCCTTAAGGAGCTTCTCCTTTTCTTCGCTTAGAAAATCAAAGCAAAAACGAGGATTTTGCGTATAAAGCTTCTATAGATCTCTAAGAAAGCAGTATCTAACCAATCTTAAGGATTTCAAGTGCAAGGCCTTTTCTAAGTAATCTCTCCTTAATTTGACGTATTTGCCTAAGTAATCGCTAGTAACAAGGCTGCTTGAAAGACATTTACTCCGTAATAACGTAATAAAATACGACTGAGTGTAAAAGAAAACTAATGCATAAAATTTACAGATCAACATAATTACATGATTACAAATTTTCATTTGGTTCGTACAAAATTGATTTTTTAATAAATCAAAAATGAATTTGTCCTTATACTATTTGATTTTTTCTGGAGGCAATACACGAGGAATTAAGTTGACTCGCGGTAAATTCCAGCAAGCCCTCGAATGTAGATCAGATCCAAATTCGTCTAAGTACCTTATGTAGATATCTAAGTAGACCCCCACTTAAATCACCCAAGTATGAAAAATTTATAGTTGGATGTCTGCAATAAGCTTTATATAGGAAGCCTACCACTATATCTCTGTCCTCGATCAACATCCAAAAGAATGTTATCAATTCTCTGTTTCCTTCTGAGAGCTTGTCATAGCAAAGGCACGCCCTTTTCAGTCGAGGAGCAGCTTCTTGATCTTTAAAAGATGCTAATACTATAGCGCTTTTATTAAACTTATAATATTTGTTAGAGAGTGCATTGTGTTCTTTTAATTGTTTATCTAACTCCCTATATAGGCTATTTATTTTTGTCTGTTTTCTTTTAAGCTTTGTTTTATAAAGATGAATGGATTTCTTCCTTATCTAAAATGGAAAGATATTAGCCAATGTTATCTTGGAAGTGAAAGCCATTTTGACAAAGAATTTCATACCAGAGAAACAGGGATTGAAGTTTGAATGGTCTTCCTTTTCCCTCATACTCTCCAGCATCAACGTCAGTGTCTTTTTCATGGAGAGCAGAGGGTTCAGGAAATTCAGTTTGAGCCATTTTGCGGGCACTAGGATCGAGGATGACTTTATCTAGAACCCTTGAAGTGTAATCATCACCCCCTCCATGAGAGTCATCATGATCACCCTCATTGCTAGCAGAACCCTAACCTCTATCATCATTATCAAGGCTATTATCGTCATTATCATCATCATTGCCGCCCTCTTGAACCACGGCTTCATCATCCTCATCGTCTCCATCCTCGTCTGAATCAAAATATCCCTCTATAGGAGGGACTTCAAAAGACAGAAGCTTTGAGGTATCAATTTATTCTATATCAGGGACCTCAATCCCTTGCTCCATTTCCTTGATTTGGTCCATGAATCTTTTAACCAATGCAGAATCGAGTGATGGAAAACTTAAATCTGGACACTTCTCTATATTATCGGAGTAAGCTAGCATGAGTGCATCTTCATAAGAATTTACGATGATATCGTTCAAAGAAGTGCTTAGAAATTGATACACCTTTTGCTTAGCCTCGGAAATAGTTTTGATGGCCATGGTTAAAGAATTATTTTTCTTCTCCAATTTCTTTTTGAAAAATGTACATCTCTTCTTGAGATAAACATGTTTAGCATTCGTCGCCTTTTCATCTTGCGAATATTTCAGAGTCATTTTCAACCCCAATACCTCATCAACTAAGATTTATTTAGCCTTCCTCTCCTCGGAAATTGTAAATTCCACTTGGACAAGAGAAGCACTCAATCTTTCTTGTTTCCTCACTGCATTATCTTGAGCAGTAGTGAGGGAAGTAATCTGCTTACTTAGAGTTGAGACTTCTTCTTTAAGCTTAGATGTCTCAACGGAAGACTTTGAAATGTTTTCTTAGAGGGAGTATTAGATTTTGAAGATCTAAAAGAAAAAGTAAAACGTGAGTCCATATTCAATATAAAAAAGTAATAAGAAAATCAAGTAGGATGGAACATACCATAAGTTGTTGTTCAATGAGAGATCGACAATGACTTCTCAGATTAGGAACAGAGGAAGGCGGTTAAATGGAAGTGAATGATAGAGAATTCATAACTGATTGTACAATCTTCTTAAAATCATTAGGAGACACTGGTGATGTGGGTCTAGAGGGATTTAACTCCTGGGAGGGAGTTGAAGTGCCTAGATCCTTTTGCATCCGCTGAAAGATGCTGGGAGAATCCAACACAATTATGTGAGACATGAAGTCGTCCTTTGAAGGAATCATTTTGGGTCGGTCAGCAGTGGCATGAAGAGAAGGACCTTCTAGAGCTTTGCCTATATCAACAAGTTCACCCTCTTTTGGAAAAATAGAAGACTGGACATCAACATTTTTAATTTTCTTGGAAGAAGGACCTACAGCAGGACTCCGCTCAATTTTCTTTTAGCGATCATTCTCGACCTAGCAATGGCCTAGGTCTGAGCTAAAGCACTAGATTCAGAAGGTGGAAGGAGTGGAACTCTTATGGATAGTTTAGACAAAGGAGCAGCTGTTAAAACTAAAAACCATAGGTTAGAAAAGCATTCTAAAGGGTAACACAACCGTAAGTTACAAACGGTGCACTTAAGTTTACCAGGTTGGTCGGAACAAATCGAAGATGAAGATGAAAAGTTTTTTGGGTCACCCAAGGATAAGAAGCATTTTCTTTTAGAAGTATATTGGACAAGAGGAGGTTGTCCTAGAATCTCTGGCGTTTTGGGAGGAGAGAATATTTCTGAAGGTTGCTGGGGGTTAGTAATGTGAGCCTATTCCCAATACCGTTTGAGGCAGCAGTTAACAACTTCATAATTCACTTGCCTTCATCATCAAGATTTTTGGGAGTAGGGCCCAATAAGAAAATGTAATTCAGCAAAAGAAAATAATTTAAGGAAAAAAATAGTAATGATCTACTTATGAGGAGAAGGGAAAGCTCCACTAATACTTGGAAAGCATTTGACATAAAAGAATTATATCTCTAATCTTTGAACTTGTTTACTCCCTCTGAAACTAACTTCTGATGAGGCTTAGCCCTGAAAATCTGGCTGTTTAAATTGTTAAGCTTGACAAGATGCATCGAGTAATTGTGAACTTCAGCACTTAGAGAAGGAATGCCCGACTCTAAGGCCATGAGCTCTAAGGAGATGAGATATGCATAAACATTTGGCGATAATTAAATAGGAGCTATGCCAAGGCGACTCAGAAATCTTGACTAGAACTCAAGAAATAGAATGAAACCTCCATGCCAAATGTGGATGGCGGTGTAAGTGAAATATCCTTTGGGAGGATTTTGAATGGTGTCATTATCGCCATAGGAATAGCTTTAACTCCTGTAATTCCAAAGTCACTAAGGATTGTGTCTACTTCATCATAAGAAGATATAAGGGAATGCCTTGAAATTGCTTTAGTCTTCTTTAGGGAAGATTCTAGTTCTGAAACTATATCCTTTTCTAATTTCTTAGAAGCTCTTTTTAAACCTATGATCTTGCCAGGTGAAATAATTTCATTAAAGTTATAATTCATGTCACTATTAACGCCTTTCGAAGGTGTCAAAAGCCTATTGCAATGGCTCAAAAATCTACCGAAGTATATGGTTCCATGCCTTCGAAAGTGGGTTGAAGTTGACGAGAATTATGAAGTCCATTGAGCTTTCGATAATGTCGAAACGGGGGATGGAATACATGCACCTGAACACACCCTTCGGTAATGTCGAAAGCCCGAGGAATATTTTATTATTAATATTATTAAGTGCAGCTATCCACAAAATACCAATTTGGATATATACATTGTCGAAACCATTAACAACATACACCAATCAAGTCAAATATACCTTTCGACAACATCGAAACCCACAGATTTTAGACTACTTAAAAACATGAACATTGCCGAAACACCATTCAAAATGATAGTGAGGGACAGCTATTATTCATGTTGAATAAGATGTTTTGACAATGTTTATGTTGAAACACCATTCAAATTGCCGAAACAACATTCAAATTGAACAATATGTTTTGACAATGTTTATGTTGAGAAAATGATAGCTATATTCATGTTGACTATTATGGGTTTTGAATAAGTCGAAAGATCGGGATAAAATTTCGAAAGCGTGCAAACAGCTAGACTTGTCTCAATTTTGGGGGTTTCGATCAAATCGAAAGGTTGGATAAGGCTTTTGACTGTAATAAAAGTATATTTTTCTTAATTCAATTCATAGTGAGGGACGTTAATTTTTAACCTAAAAAAATCCTCCTAGACAAATTTAAATTGAGCATAATAGAATTTAAGCCTGAATTTGCATACAACAATGGAAAATAGCCCTAAATTTGACAAATTCAAGTTCGAACCCTAAATTAATACCATAGATTAATAGAAATCAGCATAAAAAATGAATCTAAAAATCATTTTATACGAACGATAAAATTAAATCATTCTAAAAAATTACAACAGTAACGCAAATTCAAACCCTAAGAATTTGAAATTGAAATTAAACGTGAAAAATTGATCCATAATATAGAACAATAGATGCGTACCTTAAACCTAAACTTGCGTCTCCTGAAATTAAGAAATTAATAAAAGGTTGGAATTTTTGATTCTTGCTTCAAGGTTTTTAATCGCACGTAAATGAAAATGGGGAAGAAGGAAGCATGATTTATAAGCAAAGCAAATGCAAGAAAAGCCATTTGATCAGGTTTAAATGAACGACCAAGATTCATTTGGGAATATCAAAAGGCGGAAAATTTTTATGCTGAAATAATGATGGGTGTCGAAACGGTTGAATTGTAAAGTCAAGAGCATCCCTTCGCTAAGGGGCAAGTTTTATCATCAGAAATCACTCCAACTTCGTCTAAACCTAAAAGAATATAGAAGAATGGTTCATCAAGAATAATAGCAAAAATAAGACCTTTTGGAAGAGTCAAAGGGATGCTTCCGCAAAATGTTGGGTGAGCAATGGACTTTCGAAGAGGTCGGAAGGGGACGAGGCTACCCTTCCACTTCAGATAACCCTTTTCGAAACAGTTGGTTCCGCATGCATAAAGGAGATTCATATAAGTTAAAAGAACCTTTCGAAGGTATCAGATAACAAGCTTCTGCATATGGGCCAAACCTTTCAGAACAATTGGTTTCACCATTGTTTACCTTCCGTAGAAGAATATTTGGCTAAAGCGACTCCTTCGAAAGCATAGATCAACCTTTTGAATCGGTTGAAACCATCCACGAATATGAAAGAGATCTCGCATATGAACAATATTTCTTCCTTAAACACCAGATGCAACGACCCATAATTTTCGATAATTAAAATATTAATTTAAATAAGATTTTGGTATTTAATATTGGAAGAAGTTAAAAATTTATGATTTGTTAATGAGAAAAAAACTAGAATGAAATTTAATAATGTTAATTTAATGTAATCAATGAATATTTGAATGTAATCTCAAATAATTGAAATAATTGTAAAGTTGATTTTGTTAGAAATCGTAAACAAAGAATTAAACCAAATGTTGTATTCAAATGGTAAATTTGTACGCAATTAATTGAAATTGGGTAATATAGAATAGTTAACCAGTATGTGAATTTATTAGCTTGGTTTGTAAACAAAAAACATAGCAATGTGTTTGAATTGGTAAGTTGTAACAATGGTTTAATTATAAATTCACTATTTAATTCGTTGAAATAAATTGGAAATCAATTGCAATCAATCTACTTAAATATTGCAGTTAATGTGAATTAAAATGATAATTGTGGAATATTGATGTAATAAATGGTAAACCAATGTTAAGTATATCCATAAGATAATGGTTGAGTGAATAATAAGATGAAAATCAAAATAAATGAATATATTGGAATTTAAATTATAATTAATGAATTCATTGCAATTGAAATTGAATGCTGTGATTAGTGCATTATCTAAATATTAAATTGGACATAGAAATTTGTTTTAAAAGATTATAAATTACTAAGTAATCAAAAATAATAAAATTTGTTAGTTATAAAATTTGAATTTGAAAAGTGATAAAACCAATTTAATAGTAATTTATTTAATTAACGTGAAAATAGCCATTTTGGCCATTGTCTCGGATATCAACGAAACCAGTTTCATCGGATCCATAATGGTGAATTATTGTAGGATTTTAAGTTTCGTAGCGATGAGACTTGTCATTTGATCGTGCGGGCTCGAAACGCGTAGAAATCAATTCAATGAATTCAATTTAAAATAAGCTGATTTTGAAAGCTAACTTCTTCATATAATGGAATTTGGGTTTGAAACATATTCCATTGAGTTTAAAAATATCGAAAACATCTATTTTGATATATGGGATGACCCACTTTCATTTCGGAAGCAGAACGGGCTTTTCGGGTCGTTATTATCGTTACGAACCAATTCGATATGTTATTCATTCTTATCGGGCCTTGTCTATATAAATAGATTTTGTTTCACAAACCCTAGCAGCCATTCAGTTATTCTATACGTACAACTCTTCACCTATTCCTTTCTTCCAATGCCAGAAACCAAATTCCAAGTACAAACCCTAATTCGATTTCAAATTCAAATCGAAAATCAAACTCCTCAAAACTATGTCATATTATATATCGTTGGAAAGCTCTCGACGAGCGTAATCCACTGCAGCAATTCGTTTTCCAATTGGATGCATCGTTTGACCAGAGATCGTTGGTGATTCCCGACCATCTATTTTAGGGTTCAAGATTTTAACGGTGGATTGTCATCCTAGCGACGATCAGAGAGTATGGGCATGTAGAGGAGGCTAAGGGCTTTCGATCCATACAGCTACCTCGTGTCAATGGTCACTGGAATTTCCAGAAAACGCGCATCTATGGGGCGGCGGTGCTGGCTATCAAGAGCGACGTGGTTGGACGCGAAGGTAGGGTTGGGAGCGGCCGGAGCTAAGCCTCATGATGGCATAGTCTGATCATGGAAGCGCTGCATTCCTCGGCGGTAAAAAGTAGGTGAAGACTGGCGGCCACTAGCGTTCCGCATGTTCGAACGATACAGAGGGTTTTTGTGTTAATTAGTGTTCGAACGAAGCTGACGTGGATAGTGGTAACATGCTCAATTTTATTTTATTTTTACTTTTAATCTTAAGTTTAAAATTTCCATCGTTCTAATGTTAATAACTTTTGTATATGAGCTCGGTTTTACACGCGGTTTGTTCCATTGGGATCGTATCGAAATTCCAGACATTATGGAACCGGTTTAGACAAATTCTGAGACTATTCAAATTTGGGCCTTCATTTGGATTTTAAATCGTCGAGAATCAAAGGTGAGTGTTTTAACCCACTCACGACTACTAAATTGTCTTATGATAGTTAAATTAAATTTATGATGTGATTAGAAATTGATTGAGTGCTGTTTGGTATATTTAATTTGTCATTGCAATTAAATCTGACTTTTATTGAATTAAATCGTCATTTAATTTAATATTGAATTTTAAATTGCCAGTTAAATACCTGTTAATGACAACCAATTAATTGATATTATCTATTGGTTGATTTGAATAATGATTGTGATGGATGTTTAATTGTTGATATTGGATGACTAGATGTTATGTTATTTTATATATATTGATATCACATTGCAAGTTCCTTAGTTTATTGTTAGAAAATCCCTATGGATTGAAATGATACATACCCAAACGATCTGACAGATTAGGGAGAAATCGTTAAGGGTTGAAATGATAGACTCGAGTGATTTCGTGGATTTAAATTTAAGTTCGTGAATGCGGGTTGAAATGATATATACCCGTAAATTTTAAATTTTTTGTGGGTTGAAATGATATATATCTGTATCACTTGACCATAAGGTAGAAAATTATATACGGACACTGGATTGGTTAAATTAAATGATTTTAAAATCTTAAATTTTTGAATCCAGTTAAATGATATTTTAGAATAAAGATTTGATTTATATAAACTAAATTATTTTTGAAAATCCAAGCTTTAAATGTTGAAATTGGAATTGGTTTAAATGAATTGTTTAAAGAATTTAAATTGAAATTTTAAAGTTGGATTTGAAGTATAAATGAAATTTATCGAAATTGAGTTATTGAAATATTTGAATAATTAAACTTTGAAATCTACTAATTTGAAATAGTTTTAATTTATAGTTCGAACATGGATTTGAAATCGATGTTGATTAAATGGTTTTAAATGAGAATCTGAATTGAAAGACAAAATTGGGTTTGTTGATTTGAAAGCCGGATATGGTCCAGATTTGTTGAAATGGAAGAATAGTTTAATTTGATATCAATTTCAGACTTAATTATTTTAATATAAACTGTTTAAAGATATATTATTTTTAAAATTTTGATTTATTAAGATTTTCTAACTATTTACTATATAAACCATTTCCAATAATCAAACCATTTTATACTTAAACTATATTAAATCTATTTTAATCTATTAACTTATTTTAATCTATTTTTAATCTAATTTAATCTATTTTAAAACTAATTTAAACTATTTAAAACTACTCTAATCTATTTTAAACTATTTTAAACCATTTAAACTATTTTAAAGTATTTTAAATTATTTTAAAACTATTTTTAAATATTTTGAAACTATTTATGACCATCTAAACTATTTTCAAAAATTCAAATTGTGCAAGGCTAAATTGTTTATATTTAAATCCTGGATTTAAAAGCGAATATGGTTGAACGATGTTATAACTTGGGTTGGGATTTGAAATGATATTTTCTAGTGAATGACATATTTTGAGTAAATATGATGAGTTTGAAATGAGGGTTTGACCTATTTTGAAAATATGATTTCGAAAG
Source organism: Allium fistulosum (assembly GCA_030737815.1). NCBI lineage: Eukaryota > Viridiplantae > Streptophyta > Magnoliopsida > Asparagales > Amaryllidaceae > Allium > Allium fistulosum. The sequence goes on along the minus strand of CM060902.1, from coordinate 1,038,225,378 downwards.
TGAATATGATTTCGAAAGTGATATGGTTTGAATTGAATAAAATATTTTGATATTAATATGAAATGGTTTTGGAAATGTAAAAGAACCATCCGATGTGTAATAAACGTTTGGTTGTTAAAGAGACCGAGATCGGATATTGTCATACTCTCTGCCAATACCAAAAACCACTTTAACAACTGTGCACGTGGTGGAGATTCCAGAATGAAGTAGGATGGTTTGGCGAACGATTCTGTATGAGGTATTAATTAGCCCTGATTCCCTCGAGTTAGCTTGATGTGGCTAAAACATGAGCTATGCCGGGCCAAGTGAGGTCGCACCTCCAATCAGACACATTTCTTCGATATCATATTATGACTTTGTAATTGATTTGGTGGCCACCCTTCGATTTTGATTATGGGAGTGTGTTCTGAGGTAGGCGGTAGTAGCTGCCATGCGTTACCACCAGTTTGGATCCACAAAACGATAGAATCCTACCCTGGGCATCGCCTCGCGTGCCTTGTTATGCCTTATCGCTCCCATTACGAGTTTGGTTTGTGTCGTACCTATGGAGTGGTCCTTGATAGCCCACCAGTTTATGGTGGATTTTACAGTACTGTATAGACTACGGGATTTATATAAAATATGTTAAGGGGGATATGGGTAACGCATTAATGCTATTTTATTACTTTACTGTAGACACTATTATAATAGCGTATTGTACTATGTATGTAGATGGAAATCCTGAACATCTCTTAAGTTATTGAACTCACATTGACACTGGATAAGAGATGTCAAAACCCGTAAAAATCTTTGACGCCCTTACACTCATATTTATTTACTATTGATTTAACTTACATAAGATCTTTTAGTTCTGACTTGAGTGTTTTGTCTTTTCATTACGCTCGGGTCAGTCTGAGCTTTTCATTGTATCGAAGACTGTTTTTCTGGAGAATGAAGATGGAGATTTGTATACTATATTATTTATTATATGTTCCACTGCATCATGTTGTTCCACTGCATTATTATTAATTCCTGCTGTATGTATAACTCTGATATGTATTGTAAAAGTGTAATTAAACATTATTTGTAAACAGCTTCATGAACTGTTTATTAGATTATTATATTTTGTCATTTCGCTGTGAGGTTCTGTGTTTTTTTCCTTCCTTTTCTCTTCTTTTTCTTATTTACCCCATAACAATCCTCCCTTTTGATTGGTTTGAGTCTGACATGTGTGGTTTATTGTCAATCTAAACCATCCAAAAAGGTGGGTCATTACATTTGGTATCAGAGCCAGGTTTAGCGATAACCTTAGCTTTGTGGGGTCTGACTCATTAGAGATAGGGTAGTACTACCCTAGAATGAGTTTGTCTGAGAGTATATATGAGAGAGCGTACTTGTTAGTGTTATAAAAATGTTTTGTATTGTGTTAATTTGTTCTGTTTAGTATTTATAAATTCTGATCGGTACATAAGACGCTATGGCATCAATAGGGATTTCTAAACACTTAATATGGCAGACCGACATAATATTGTTTTTGAAATATAGGTAAACGAAATAATTTGACCTAGTATTAAATTTTTTATATAAAGGAATAACTTTATAAATGATATAGTTAGATGTGATATATTTGTTTGTTAGAAAGTGAAATTCTATGAATAATTGATTGCAAAATAGGATTTATAAGTAAAGTAAATATAAATTGGAATTTGAGAATTTAATTTCTGGGGCTTTGAAATTGGTTTTCAAAACATTTTGGAATATAATATAGTATTATTTGGAAGTATTTTCAGAGATAAATATTTTCAATGCAATTTGAAAGAAATATTTTAAAGGAATTTTTGTAAGGAAATAAGTTTTGCACTCCCCTCTTCGTCACTGGAAAATAATTTCAGTGATGAGTGCACGCATCATCGACGTTCATTTTTGAGTTTTAATGTGGGAAGAACACTGTAGTAGTTTTACTACACATTTGTCTTGATAAATGAATCTTAATTTTAAATTTCTAGATATGATTAGATATATAAGTTATGAGTATATACATATATATTATTTTATTTTAAATGATTTGAAAGGAAACCCGGTATCCAGTTCTTAAGTTTCTATAAATTAGAAATTTCAATTATTGTAATGAATGAAATCTTAACCATTTTAATAATTGGAGACTTCTAAAATGTGTAATTAGAAACTAGATGCTAAGTGATTAATGAAATATGTAAGAAATTAGAAATTTGTGAACTGTAAATCAAAAGGATATGAAAAATATGAAAATGTAACTGTTGAACATTCTGTTAACTAAATGAATAAGATAAACTTATGTAATATTCAATTACATTCTAAAAGGCATATATATATATATATAAAACTTACCAAAATGTTAAAAGTTGAAATGTTAAATAGGATATGTAATAGAATATTATACAAGTAAAACTTAAGTAACGAAAGTGTTCAAATGGAATTATTTCTATAAAAGAATTCTGATGTTACAAAAATGTTACAAACTTAAGTTAATAATTTGAGATGCTAGTAAAATTTAATAGAAAAAGTGAATACTGTAAGTAAATGATTATAAACTTAAGTTAATGTTTGCAGCTATTTGTAATTAAATTGAATAGTAAAAGTTAATATTATGTTAAGCAAACAATTATAACTTTAGAAAATGTGAAATGATCCAGAAATAGATTCAATATTAAATAATACTATACACGAATGAATAAATGAAAAAAGGTTAAAAATATAAGTATGAGTTGATTCACAAATGAATAATGATATAAAAAGGAAATCAAAGTAAATAATAACTGTGAATAAAATTTTGCAAAGAGACTTACATAATATTTCAAGAATTGATTATGGATGATTTAAATAATTGAATGAAAATAACTTTTGTAAGTAAATGGATGTAAAGTACTGGAAAATAGCATTGTATGAATGAATGGGAAATGAATTTTGTAAGTAATGAATGTAAATTAATAAAATAATCATTTAATGAATGAATGAAAACAGATGAACAGTAAATGATGTGAATGGAAATAAATAAGAATAAACTTAAATGTTATTTAAAATTCTTGGTTGTTTTGGCTTATGTGATGTTTGGGAAAGGATACTTCTAACTATATAAGGATGTATAAATAATCTATCAAGTTATTTCCAAAGGTTATTGAGCATAGGTACACTTGATAGTTCGTTTATCACTCTTGTACAATTAAAAGTTTCTGGACCGGAACAAACCATCAGTATTGGTTGCTATGAATGTATAATTGATTCTTTGATTGCATGTGATGATTGTATTGTTTTGTTTGCAAGTGACTATTGTTATGTTGTGTTGGTTTTTTTTCTATTGATTGAAAACTTAAATATTTCTCTTTTATATAATTATTAAATTCTTTGGATTACATAAGTGAAATACAGGTTTATGGAAGCAATAACTACTGCTTTTGGTTTCATAAATAAACATTATTTGCCTGACAAATCATTTATTTAACTGTAGCAGTATAACATATGTAAGATGATTAAACAATTTATTTAACTATAGCAGTATAACATATGCGCCGTTAAATAAAATGGGGCACTTAGACCCACTCATTCAATGTCCTGGTTTCACCTCAACAAAAATAAAATATCCAACAACATAACCAGGAGAGGTTTTGACGTCTGTTCTTGACTCTGAGGAACCGCCTTTAATCAATTATGCATTTGAAACCATAAAAAACAACTAATTATGAATACCCGACCTTGCAATTCACTATGATGCAAAATAAAATGACCCTTATTTGAAGCACCACTGATGCATTTTGATGCCAAATGATCAGAGTTACAATTGATCATGGCTCATTCTGTACATAAGTATTATATCTTAACTGAATCGATATAAAATGAAGGTCAATACTATAGCAAAGTGATTCAGAGTTGTAGTGAATAAAACTTAACATTTGACCATTTTAGACCTGGCTTAAATTTATTAGTAAGATTTGGAGTTCTGTGATTAGTATTTTCCAAGAGAACATTTGGATAATTTGAAAGAGAAAGAAGACGCTTTTCCAGTTCCATCTCAAAAAAGCCAGAAAGCAATTGCAACATATAAATATGATAAAATCGAGTAATATTATTAACCATAACATATAAATATAGTAAGCTATCTATCATAGTTTCACGTTCTTCAATAGACTCCAAAATGCAAACATCTGGCTTACTACATACGTACATATACAAACACAACAGTCTGTGTCATCATGATGTATTATTCATTCATTGTCTTCTATCTGGATCCTAAGTTGGAAGTACTTGAAATTTTATCAGGGTTGCCACTTACATATATTATCGAAAAGTTTCAAAAGAAACAAAGCAGTAATGGCTAGTTACTATATATGTTAGTAATAGACAATTTAAAGTATAAAGTAAGAAATCACAAAGTATAATATTTATGATTATAAATTAAATATCGCACATCACATTCTATTGACTTTTTGTTGTCTAACATAAGAATAAGATTTTATTTTCTCTTGTCTTTGTAGTGAAATACTTTGCGGAAGCTTTTTCCAATAAATCTTTTGTCATCTAAATCACAAAGAAATAACTTTTGGATAGAAAATAAATGGACATGAAATCAAAAATCAATACACAAGAGATTCCACCCAACCACCCTCTTTATTGATTCACCAAAAGATATTTTCAGTTTATCGAACCAAATAAAAGTAAAACAAATATAAATTGAACCAATAACCAAATTGAGTAATGGAGTCTTTATCTATATGGCTAAAATTATAGGAAGAGAAGAACAACAAAGATGGAAGAAGAGAAAAATAACAAATACTTTTCCACGTTTCCACTCTCTCTTCTATGCTCTATTTATAAAATCAATTACTTAATGCCCAAGTTAATAATATATGGAAAAACGTAAATTGTATAACTAATTAGAGAGAGAAATAAACACAATCAAATATGCCTATTAATTAGGGGAAACAAAATATTCCCTTTCTTTTTTTTGCATATTTGTTTACTTCTATTTGTGATTTTATGTCCCTAAAATTTAACACCCTACCTTGATATAAAATCACATTAAAACTCCAACATACTAAGCATGCCATATCTAGATCTATCAGAACTTCCTATATCTCAATCATACCAAATTACAAACCTATACCACCGCCTATAAGTGATCCATATCCCGCTATGAGGTGAACCACACCAATCGGACTCAAAAGCATTTGTAATACCACAAAGACCTGCATATAGTCTTTGTGGATTTTCCAACTCGACATCTATCTATCACTCGATCTGAGCTCATAATATGATCACTATCGATCCTTCGAGCATCATAAACATGAAGATCCCTATCTAAAATATGATCCTCAACATGATCATTATAAGCAGTGAACACATTAACCTCTCCACGTGACTGTGGACTAGGCTCTCCAACTACACTTGCTTCCCATAGTTGACTACATGACCAACCAAGATATAAAGGTTTCCTTCTTCCAATACCCCTCTCATCCCTACAAGACCACCATTCTTCACTCTCAAAACTCCACCTCGAGTCTCATATGTGTAGCCACGGCGATCCAACCGACTGAGAGAAATAAGATTATGCGAAAAAGTAAGTACATGTCTCATTCTAGAGACTTCTCTAACCACACCATTATGCATACGAAACTGGATAGATCCAATACCATAAATTGGTAAATCTTCTCCATTGGCTATCCTAATCAAGCTGACACTATTCTCATAAGAAGAGAAATAATTCACATTGTTATCCCGCCTTTTGGCAAGGCTGTGACACTAAGGAACTGACTGAAAATCCAAGACAGTCCATCCCGAAGATCGGTTATACGCAGGTTCGCTATGGATACTGGTAAATCTGGTCCGAGTCCGGATTGAGCTACAGTTGATGTGGCACGACAAACAAAGCTACGAAAGCCAACGTTCTAAATTTCAAGTCAATCCGAGTTCGTATGCTCAAGATATGATCGATGCAACTCCAGTGATCACATTATTCGTATCCATCAAGCAACTAGGAAGAAACCTCATTTGTATCGATTTGTTCGAAACCATCGGGCGCACATAGCTTCGTATCGATCAGGGGAGCACAAGTTCGTATCCATAGAGAGCGGCGTTCTTCGCATCCATCATCTCCAGCTTGTTCGTATCGATTAACCAACGTCCACTTCGTATCCATCGAAACCATACAAAGCCGCTACTTCGTTTCGATCGGCCAGTGATCGATACGAATAGAGCAGTGTCGATCGATACGAACAGAGCAGTTACAATCGATATGAAAAGAGCAGTTACGATCGATACGAACAGAGCTAAATTGGGTCGATATGAACAAGACACATCCATAATACAGACTCGGTCACTCGGCATAAAATGTGGATCGATCCTAAAGGCAAGTGCCACGCCATCAGACATCACGTGCAGAACCATCGATACGAAACTATTGATACGAACAACATCAATACGATTTCGACAGCCTTCGAAAAACCCAAACTTGCATCGATCATAACTCAAAATCTACAAGTCCAAATGCCACCAAATTTTCACAGGAGCTTGCGTACATCCTCAAGAATGATCATGATCGATCTCGACTCGATTGGATGAAATATTGATCAATACGAAGTTCGTTCGTATCGATCATGGATCGAGTGCAATTGGCGTGGGATCGATCGTGTGGGCCCACCCACGTGAGAGAAGAGGTCTCCCGAGATCTGAGCGAGATATTTGCAGCCTACGCCTATAAATAGCAACCCGAGACCTACAGAAAAAGGACTTTTGATTCTTTTATGTCGAGACTCTACTGAAAACACTGTTGTACTCAAGTTTTACTGTTGTAATTCGCTATAACCAGCAAGCAAAAGTGAATAAAAGTCAATCATTTCACAGTGGACATAGGCCATACGCCAAACCACTCTAAATCTGTGTGTTACTGTGCGCTTTTTTATTTTATTTTTGGTGTGTTTGTTAGATCTGCCTCATTTTTCATTTATATTCTTCGTTTTATCTCTTCAAACACATCCGAAGGGTGTTGTGCCCAATTTTGGTACAAACACTTTGGTGCTTTCACTGAGAGAACCTAGTTTTTCTCCTGCTCATTGGATCTACTATCGATATCGGATTGCATAAATCTAAGAAGAAGATCCAGATTTCAAGTTTAAAGTTCTTCCATCCTATTCAGATTTGCATCAAGTCTAGGAAAGAGCTTCGCTACCCATCATGGTTAACACTAGGACGACCTCAACTACCGCAGATCTAAAAGGACGAAGCAGACAGAACCCCGTGCAACTACCTCTTGCCGATCAGAATGCTGTCGGACCATCAGATCCCCAAGGCCCTGTCACCAGGGAAGAATTTCAATTGCTAATGCAAGAGCTTACTCAGAGCCGCCAACAGCTTACTCAGCAACTGCGCGCCAACGTAGAACTGACCAATCAACTAAACTGTCAAAGACGATGGAGATCCAGAAGGGATCATGTTTCCTATTCATCCACCAAAAGTTCAGCCTCTTCATATTTTAATCATAGATCCACGCGCCCGCGACTGGACGGAAGTTACACACTGTCCATTAGGCATCAGTACACATTGAATCTTGGGCAACCGAGAGTTGGACCATCAACCAGCCATCAGACTGGACCCTCCTCTCGAGGAGGTGCTACCCCATATCACCTTAACGATAACCACACTACCACTGCTACTGATTTGGGAGTTGATGCTCGAAACCGAATGGATCTGACCCACCGCCAATACAACCATACTCCTGAGCCTTATGTCCCTGAAGACATAGAACCAAGGAGGTGAGACATGGACCATTGACCGCGACCGGCCCCTCCTCTCATCGTGGAACCCGACCACACCTTGGCCTAACATGCTCAAAATGTCCAGATGCCGGACATCCCAACAATGATCCGTCAAATGATCCGTGAAAGGCAGGGTCTCACTAACGACGACTAGGGAATTTCCCGGAGTCATACCCCTTTCACTGATGATATACTCTATGCTGAACCACCTCGACGATTCAGGATGTCGACTTTACCCATTTACGAAGAGAGCTCTGATCCTAATCAACATATCTTGAAGTATAAATGGTTAATGAATGTTGCACGAGCCGATGATGCGGTTAAATGCCGAAGCTTCCCGATTTCCCTAAGGGTCATAACAACTATGTGGTTTACCCGTTTACCACCTCGATCTATCTCTTGTTTTGACCAGTTGGCAACAAAGTTTATTGAGCATTTTCGCATGCATGTCGCAAGGTTGAAAGATGTTAATACTTTGTCTAGTGTCACTCAAGCTCCTGGAGAGACACTTAGACGTTATCTGGAGAGATTTCATGCTGCATGCGCTGAAATTAGTAACCCCAATGATAATTCGATTCTGATGGCACTGACTAAGGGGATCGACCCCGACTCCGAGTTCGACAACTGGTTGACCGGAAAACCTCCTGCGTCATTGGACCATTTCTATTCCAAGGCAGCCTAATTCTTGAGAAGGGTGGATATGAAATAGTCCAGGAAGAAGGATGATGTAGGGCCTACTGCGGAAGGAATCCAGAGCAATGTTGCTGTTAAATAAACTGGGGAGAGTTCCGGAAAAGTAAAACTGAATATACAAAATAAACAGAATCAACAAAAAGGCAATGGAAACCAAAACAGGAAATGGGATCAGAGTCGTGGGCCGCGACGTAGGGCTCCTATGTCTGATAATTACACTCCTTTGAATACGTCGCTGGAAAATGTGTATTTACAGACCTGCAATACTTTTCAGTATAAGAAACCTGCTCCGAAACAATCATCGGAAAAACAGATCCAGATAGGGAAGTTTAGTAGATTCCACCAGAGCTATGGACATAACACAAATGAATGCCGCCATTTGCAGGATATCATTGAAAAGCAGGATATCATTGAAAAGTTGATACGTGAGAGAAAGTTGGAGCAGTTTGTGCGGGCGCCACAATCCGGAGGTGCGGGTCCATCGAATCATAACCATATGCCAAATCAGATAAGACAGGAGGAACTCGCTCGTACTGGTGGGAGGTTGGTGATAAATAATGTTAGTGGTGGTCCTCATCCAGCAGACCGAAGCTGGAAGGAAATGGAGTCATATGCCAGCTCTATTAAGCATGCGAGCTTCGAGTGTTGTAGTAGTTTGGAAGATGGGGCTCCGACCAAGCAACAGAAAACGATGACTGATGGAATCGTGTTTCGAGACCGAGATGCCGATAGAGTCGAAGCCCCAACCATTGATCCACTTGTCATTTTAGCTCAAATAGGTCCTGCTTGGATGAAGAGGATCCTAGTGGATAGTGGAAGTTCAGTAAATATATTGTCTAAACGAGCTTATGAACAGATGAAAATGGAAGCAAAGGATCTGAGACCTTGTCAGCACCACATCCATGGCTTCAGTGGAAGTGCGACAATACCCACTAGGATGGTGGAGCTACCAGTGGAATTGGAAATGTAGAACGCCGGAAAGTCCGAATACTACAGTTTGTTGTGTTGGATATAAATACGCCATACAATGCCTTTTTGGGCCGACCGGCCCTAGCCGAGTTCAAGGCTTCCATCGCTCCTTGGTGTTTGACTTTAAAATTCCCTACCGACAATGAAATCAGAGTTGTTCAAGGAGACTAGGCTGCTGGACGAGCCTGTTATGTTGCTGAGCTGCGGGAGGCACAGCGAAAAGAAAAGGGGAAGGGCGTAGAGGAATCTCTCTACGGCCGCTTTGCTGAGAATTGACAATTGACGCCTGGGCCCAGGCCCGGGCACCCCAACTAATTCCCTAGGGATCTTGACCCGAGAGATACTAAAAGTGAAGACGAAAGTAAAGGCAGTCAAGCTTCCTCGGCCGAACTGATGATCGATGTTCCGATCGACGATAATGACTATTCTAAAATGATAAAGATTGGATCTCAACTAAGCCAACAAATGCAAGAGGAACTGGTTGAATTTCTCCGGGCAAACCTCGACGTGTTTGCCTGGACGCACTCTGACATATGTGGGATCTCGCTGGACATCACGAGCCACGCATTGAATATTGACCCGCGGCATGTCTCGGTCAAGCAAAAAAGGCATGGTATGGACCCAAAGAGATCTGCCGCCCTTAAGGAAGAGGTAGAAAAGCTCAAATTGAATGGGTTTATCTGAGATGCATTATATCCGGAATGGGTGTCAAATCCTGTACTTGTCCGAAAGCCAAATGGAAAATGGAGAACTTGTGTTGACTACTCAGATCTGAATAAAGCTTGCCCTAAAGATAGTTTTCCACTTCCCCGAATCGATCAGCTCATAGACTCAACGGCTAGACATCAGCTCCTATCCTTCATGGATGCGTATTCCGGCTACAATCAAATACCCATGCACTTGCCCGACCAGGAGCATACCAACTTCGTAACCAATATGAGACTTTACTGCTATAAAGTTATGCCTTTCAGACTCAAGAATGCTGGGGCAACTTACCAATGGTTAGTTAATTGAATGTTCGCTAACCAGATCGGAAAAATTATGAAGGTATACGTGGACGACATGCTCGTGAAGTCGTGATTCTCCACTGATCATATCAAAGACCTGGAGTCAATGTTTAATATCCTTCGAGAATATAGAATGAAGCTCAACCCGTTGAAATGTCACTTTGGAGTCGCATCCGAAAAATTCCTTGGGTTTATCGTCAATGCTTGAGGAATCGAAGCAAATCCTGAAAAAATCTGGGCCATCAGGAATCTTGAGACCCCAACAACTATAAAGCAAGTCCAGAGCCTCAACGGGAAAGTAGCAGCGCTGAGTAGGTTCATCTCAAAATCCACTAACAAATGCATTCCCTTCTTTGACCTGATCAGAAAAGGGAAACGAAACTTCGAATGGACTATGGAATGTGAGGGCGCATTCCGAGCACTAGGTCAACATCTTTCTACACCACCCATTCTGTCAAAGCCTATTGATCACGAAAGGTTGTACATTTACTTGGCAGTGTCAGAGAACACTATTAGTGCTGCCCTAGTTCGGGAGGAAGGTCGGATACAACGGCTAGTATATTACATTAGCAAGCGACCGACTGGGGTAGTGAGAAATTATCCGAAGCTAGAAAAATTGGCTTATTGTCTTGTTATTGCCTCGAGGAAGCTCCGTCCGTATTTTCAGGCTCATCCCATCGTTGTCTACACCGACCAGCCATTACGACAGGTCCTTACGCGGCCTGAGATGTCTGGAAGGTTGCTTAACTGGAATATCGAGCTAAGTCAGTTTGACATTACTTACACTCCAAGATGAGCCATTCAGGGACAAGTCCTGGCAGATTTCATAGCTGAATTCACTATCCCGGAGGACTTGCCCGAAACCAGTGAATCTCCCAAGTATATCTGGAAGCTGCATACTGATGGTGCATCAAATGACCATTGCTCAAATGCAGGGGTTGTACTTGAAACTCCTGAAGGTCGATCTATATGCTATGCATTAAAGTTTGATTTTCATGCAACCAACAACGAAGCCGAATATGAAGCCCTGCTTGCCGGATTGAGACTCTCCAGGGATTTAAGAGTCATTGCCGTGGAGATTTATTGTGATTCGCAGTTGGTCGTATGTCAAGTTAGGGGAATACCAGGCCAAAGACCGAAGGCTGGCTGCTTACCTATCTCGGGTCCAGGAGAAATTGAATCAGTTCGATTATTACGCCATTTATTGTATACCCCAAGAGCGCAATCGGAAAGCCGACTCATTAGCAAAGTTAGCTAGTACAAGTGAGGCACATCAGATGGGAATCGTTCCCATGGAAACATTGTCTTCACCGAGCATCGATCAGATGGAAACGGATTGGGTATTTGAAGTCGTTCCCAATAAGGAGTCATGGATGACTCCGTTCAAAAACAATCTCGAGCATGGGACCCTGCCGGAGCGCAGGAGTGAAAAGAGACAAGTTCTTCGAAAAGATTCGCGGTTCACTATCCAGAATGGAGTCATGTATAGAAAAGGGTACTCTGTTCCTTTACTCCGGTGTATCGTTCACGATGAGATCAAATGAGTATTGCATGATGTACACGAAGGAGAATGTGGCGATCACACCGGGGGGCAAGCTCTTGCCAAGAAAGTGCTCCGATATGGATACTATTGGCCAACTGCAAATCGCGATGCATCGGATTACGCTAGGAAATGTGACAGATGTCAGAAACACGCTCGGATTCCAAGAGCCCCGCCGACCAAAATAACTCAAATGGTTAGTCCATGGCCGTTTGCAGTATGGGGCATTGACAATATTGTCTCTCTACCTCTAGCCAAAGGTGGTGCGAAGTACGCCATCGTTGCGGTTGATTACTTTACCAAGTGGGCGGAAGCTGAACCCCTTGCTACAATCACAACAAAGAAGGTGATCAACTTTGTAGTGCGCAACATCATCTGCCGATTTGATCTCCCACATACCATCATCATAGACAACGTAGCCCAATTCGACAGTGTTGAATTTAAGAATTTCTGTCAAAGGTTCCACATCTAGAAGAAGTTCTCTGCAGTTGCACACCCTCAAGCGAATGGACAGGTCGAAGCTGTTAATAAAGTTATAAAGTCTATTCTGAAGAAACGACTGGAAAAAGCCGGAGACAAATGGGTCGATGAACTTCCTATGGCCTTATGGGCCTATCGGACAACCCATAAATCGTCAACCGGCCACACTCCTTTTTCTCTTTCCTACAGTTCAGAAGCAGTTATTCCAGTCGAGATGGAAGTACCTTCTCATCGCGTGACCTATTATGATCTAAAGACAAATCCTATACTACTCGTCGTATCTCTGGATTTATTGGATGAGAAGCGTGAAGAGGCTGATTTGAGGGCAGCCGCATATCAAAGTCGAGTCGCCCGATTATACAATACCAAGGTCAGACCCCAAACCTTTGAACTCGGCGATCTCGTCCTCAAGAGAATTTACCCAGTCCCTTCACATATGAAGCCAACCCGTTAAGGGCCGTATGTTATTGAACGAAAGCTCGGAGATGTCACCTTTAAATTATCGACCGTTGACGGTCTCAGTCTTCCAAGAGCCTGGAACAGCGAGAGTCTTCGCTGCTACTACACATGACATGCTCTGTTTATTTATTCACTCTAATTTTCATTTGCAATTTGTTTATGCATTTCAAAGTTTGAATTTGTAATAAGGCAACTTACTTTGCCATATTTTCTTATTTCAGTAATAAAATGCAATCTCTTCGAGCCAGAGCTGTGATTTATTCGAAATACATCATATGACCATCACTATGCACGGAGAGCTAAGTCCCACCGTACGGTGGTGTTTATTCAAATAGGGAGTAACTGTGATACGACTGGTTACTCGCTAAGTGAAACCCGAGCTCGGGAACAAGTCATCACACTGAAGCCAAAAGAGGATTGATACACGACAATCCTCCAACTAACTCTAGATTCCCGGAGTGTGAACTGGAGTATAAACTTACAGATATAGCCTCGAAGAGGGTGGATCCGTCCACCCAACGACTTCGCCTATATTCAAACCAAGTTCGAGGAGGTTGGGCCCATCCGTCTAACGACCTCGCTTGTTAACTCATGGTGGATGTGAGTCGACCATCCACGATCCTGATAAATCCATCGTTCCTGGAGTGCGAACAAAATCCTAAAGCCTAAATAGATGTGACTGACCATCTGTCGGCTAACTCCAGATTCCCGGAGTGCGAACTGGAGTATAAACATCAATTAACTCTGGATTCCCTAAGCGCGAATCGGAGTGTCAACACCAACCAACTTCAGATTCCCGAAGTGCGAACTAGGGTGCAAACGTCAATTAACTCTAGATTCCCAGAGTGTGAACCAAGGTATCGACAACAATTAACTATAAGTCCCCGGAGCGCGGATTGGAGTATAAACTTCGACTAACTCTAAATCCCCAGAGAGTGAATTGGAGTTTAGACACAAACCGGATGCGAATCGATTATCCGTAAGACAACTCTGAATCCCTGGAGTGCGGTCAGAGTATAAACATCGAATAACTCTAAATCCACACAGTGCGGATTGGAGTATAAACGCAAACCAGGTGAGACTGACCACCTGTGACAACAACTTAAGTCCCTAGAGCGAGGACGTATCTAAAAAATCTTGTGCAGGTATGGCAGACCACCGATCTACAAGTGCAATCCCCAGAGCATGGATGCGATCACCGATAGACGAGCAAGTGTGATTCGACCACCTAAATTCGTCCTGTTTCAATTCTACTTTAGCAAAATTTAGCTCAATATATTAAATGCGATCAACGATTGTTAATCAATCTTTTTAATTTCTCCCTAGAACTGGGGGCAGAACTTAAGTATCAGCCACTGATTGGGACAATGCAATATCGAAATTCGACTTAGCACTCGATGGCGACCCAAAATCGTGACTCTAGAACTTAGCAATAAAACCCGGGTCTGATTTAAAGGCTAAAACTCCATAAGTGAGTTGAATGAAAGTTCAAACGTTGCAGCACTTTAACAAAGGAACACAAATCGAGCTGAAGGCAAAATGAAATTGTATTTCAATTATTCTTTGGAAGAAAAAGGGTAAGTGCAAAACTATACCAAAAGCCCTACTAGCGGGGGCCAAACCCGCATATATACCGGCCTACAAAAAGAAAACAAAAGTAGACTCCTATCTATCTACCAAAAATGAGCCGAAGAGACATGTCTATTCTTTCTTCTTTCTCGGCTTCTTTTTTAGCGTTGACCCACTGGATTCCCCGCTTGGTTTCCTTTTCGAACCCTTACCTTTTGGCAGCCGATCTCCAGTTAGGGGCATTATATAACCTTCCTCCTTCGAACTCAAGTGAATAGGAATGTTTCCCGAAGGCGAAGTCAGAAGAATAGGATCAATGTTAGCAGGCGGAGGAGGCACACTTGTATCAACGACCGTCCCTCCCGGGGAGATCATCCATAAGGGGGCTGGACCAGGTCCCACCATTCCGCCTCCAAAGCCACTGCCCCACGCAGCTGCCTCCATCTCAGCGTTGATCTCGGCTATAATCTCCTCTTTGTGAAGTGTTTTCACATCGCAAGGGATGCCCACAGTTGGGGCCGAAGAACTAGTCATTGGGGCGCTTCCACCCATAACGAACGACAAATCAGCAAAGGGGTCACTGTGATGACCGAGAAGTTCCTTCATCATCAACTTATCGAAAGTAAGTGTGCTTCCCTGTTCTCCGTCAATTGGTGTCGTGGTCATTGTGGTGGTCGCTTCTGTTATGATGGCCTCCTACGCATGATGTGATTCTTGAGTTGCAGAGGGCATGACCGATGTGGCTCTGATCACTGGATAAAAACAAAGGAAGGACTGTTAGTAATTATTTCAAGTGACGCTTTCGATTTTGGATAAGTATAAAAAATGTTCAGAGTACCTTCCTCAGTTTGGCTCGCGGGTGGCGAAACAGCTTCAGAGACTTTCTCGCAAGATGGAGATAACTGCGGTTGATCCAGGTTATAAGTAGGAATGGGCTGAGGATCAACCGCAGATGTGGATTCAGGCTGAGTTGGCGCAAGAGTTCTAGAACTTATATCATGGTGCTCGACACCAGAGGCTTCTCCAACCTCCAAGTGTTGAGTGCCAAGTTTCTCCTTTTCATATGAGATCATCGTATCGTGGAGAACTTTCCGTTCATCTTCGTTCAACACCCGGTTCTCGAGTTCGAACTCATCAACCGATTCCTCGCTTATTGTTCAGTTTTCTCATCCTGCACCAACCGGCCCCAAGCATTATATAGGTGTGTTGGATAATTGTCGAGCTAGGTTAGATCCCTGTACTTCAGTACTCTGGCATTGTACGTAATCAGAAGATCTTCAATATCGGCCTCTAACCTGGCCTTTGCCATCTTAACTTCCTTTTCAACCTTGGCCTCGGCCTCCCAAACTTTAATTACGGCCGCATCCTTTTTGCGCCGAAGCACCACCGCTTGTTCGCACGCCTCCTGGGCTGCTTTGTTTGCATCGTCCTTTTCCTTGATGATTTTAGAAAATTTGGCTTTAATCTCGCTAAGTTCCTTCAACGTAGCATCCCTTTCAGCTGTGACAGTGGTGTTTCGGTGGCCCATCTCCTCGACCAATGCGAAATGCGTTTGTCGCATCCTTTCCATGGATTGGTTTGCCTCGTCAGCTTTCTTGGTGGCCTCTATTTCAGATTTGCAGGAAGACTCGGCTTCATTATTTAGCACTTGGATTATACGATCCTTTTGGGCGAGGTCGGTTTCTTGCTTCTCAATTACTTTTTCCCGCTCAAAGGCCACCGCTGATGCTTTGCCGGTAGTTTTCATCCACTCTCGATACTGGGTATATATGTCGTGGATGTAATCATGCATAGTCTGCTCCGCCTCGACTGGAATTCTCTTTAAATGCAAGGGGAAGACGAAGCCATCGAAATAGATGTTAGGGAAGTCTTTTTTCAACTGGGAAATTCTGATTGCTCCTTCCCCAGTAGGCTTAGTAATGGCTTATTCAATGACTATGGGAGTTTCGGCCTCATTCCTACGGCATTGTGAATCAGGCCTAGGAGCTTGAGAAGATAGTTTTTGACGTGGAGGCTCTAGGGATTGTTTCCCGTGACCGGAGGGTGGTGTTGGAGCCCAAGGAGGTGGAGAGCGTGATCGGGAGCGATATCTATATTCTCTATCTCTATCTCTCTCCCTCTCATAACGCTCTTGACTAAAATAACCGTGATCGCGGTCTCTATCAGCTTCCCCTACGGGACTTATAGTATGAACTCGATGACTGGCATGCTGAACGGAGGCTTCCAAGCATAGAATCTTGCCTAGTCATTGTACCTGTAGAATAAAAGAAAAGCATATTTAGCGATCTCTAGAAATGAACAACTTAAGACTGGAAATCATGTAGTGCCGTGAAGTGTATATGTGTGTGCAACCCCCCGACTAACCGGAAATGTCGGCCACACTTGTGGGAAGAGACTCGCTTAAATCTAGAGCACTTTGAAGCCCCTCCAATCCGGTGTCATGTTGAAGTGACACATAGTCCGAAATCGGAATATCGGCAAGTCCTTCAAAAGGATTCTCTACTTGCGAGGGAGGAGCCTCCGAAATTATAACACCGGATTCTGGCAAGGACATGACTACGGATTTCCATCTCGAAGATTTATGACGCTTGTGCGCTACTGCCATGCCTTTTCTCCTTCCCTTTAAACCCTAAAAACTGTCAAAAGGCCCGGCTACGGGTTCATCGTCAGTGGGTGTATTTTCTTCATCACCCTCCTCGGCTATTACAACCCCTGGTTCTTTGTGCTTCACCCGCCTCGTTGGAGCTGCCCTGAGCATTCCCTCCAGTCTTATGCTTTGCTTTCGGTCGATTAGCCCGACAATCCTCAAGTTTCTATCTGTTAGCACCGTGTCCATATCTCTCATTTCGCTCGGCACTTCCTTGAGAATCTGCACTATTTCTTTGAACTGAACCCCCTCGGGTCGCGGAATTATAGCTGTAAAGGAAAGAAGATATTAGTTTCAACATCAATTATGACCATCCCGTTAACTACTGAAAAAATTGCTGCACTTACGTCTAGCTAACCATCGACTAGGAAACCCTGGAGGGCATCAAACGTAGAACCACTCCGTTTTAAAGGAACTGAGCCTGGTCCAGGATCCCGTCACCACTTAGCAGTTTCTGACGGCCTCTAGAAATGTGAACGAAGGACTGTCTCCCCAACTCTTAACATTAAACAGGTATCTGATTTCTTCTGAAGTCGGGGGGCAGAAAAGATGTTCCATGAAGACGATGAATAGACTATTCAACAGTGCATATCCATTTAGATGTAGTTGCGATGGAGCAATTCTGAAGAAATAAAACACTTCTCGGATATACTGGTTGAATGGGGGAAGTGCTCCTGCAGTACACGAATGGCGATTAAAGGCCGTGAATCCTTCCGAGGGAGCATGTGGCCTGTCGGTTGGTCCGGGTAGCAAAACGTCGTCTAAAGATAAACCATGTCTTAAGCATATTCGCCCTAGCATGTCTTCGGAGACATTGGATGGCATATAATCTTGTGGGTCGTAATAAAAGTTGCTCCAGGTAGCTCGTCCGGAGCTGGACCTATTACTTCGGCTGCGACGGCCGGGATCTCTATTATCAAAGAAGACGAGCTTTGAATCTCCTACTGCTGTGAAGTTGTAGATTCCATAGCTAATCAACTCATCAAAAACCATCATTAGATGATAATAAGCCCGTGTGTTCCCTAGTGTGAAGTGCATGAATGTGTTGTGCAGTGCAGTGCTACATAATACTTAGAATTCTATAGAATTTAAGAAGTGTTCAACGACGAGACTTCGAGATTCAACCGGAGTAACCGTCATTGCTGACTGTCACAACCGTGCCAACCTAACTTCGAAGAACGATCCATGTTAGAGTTTGTTAAGTCTGTCAAATTATAGTTCCATCAACGAGCTTCGAAGGACGGTCAAATGTGCAGTTTAACAGTTAAGTCCAGATATGCAAGGCAGAAGCTCGTCGGAGTCAAGTGTTGGAACGTACATGAAATTTTGTATCCATCAAAGTCAAAACCTAGATCATTCATGGCCAAAAACAAATTGATTTCGTATCGATCATTACAATCATTTTATATACATCGAGATTAATCACATCGTATCGGTCAAGATATTCAATTCGTATCGATCGAGGCCAACCACTTCGTATCGATCGAGGCCAGTCACTTCGTATCGATCCAAGCTAGTCATTTCATATCGATCGAAAAGTATTAATTTCATACCCATCTAACAACTTAGTTTCGTATCGATCAGGAAGGCATCTGCTTGTTTTAATTCAATGTGACTGTTACGAAGTTGGAGGACCCTCTATCGATACGAAATCAGGAGGTGGAGATCGATACGAAACTTTACATTATAATCGATACGAAGTTAAGCATCTTCTTCTCCAATCCATCGATACGAAATGAAGGCCGAACTACCTTCTACCAAATCTTTCGCATCCCTCCAAACACCTTCTTCTCCAATCAAACACGAAAACATCCCAGACCTTCCTCAACCTCGCATTCAACCATCTCCTCTACACAACGTTCGGCCACGAATTCGAATGGAATGACACGAGAATTCAAGTCTCATCATTTTTAGATGGGTTTAATTAGTTGATTACCTAGTTCGAATGGATTGGATTAAGGATTAAACAAGTTGAAAGATTTGGATACGAAGGCAATTTTCTCTTCTTCCAGTTCTATGATACGAAGGCAAAGTGTGGAGATAAAAGCAAGTGAAATTTTTTCTAAGTCCCAAAAGTATTTATATCAATTCTTACCCAAGAAAGAAACGCTTCGTATCCTAGTTTTTGTACTGAGATAACCGGTAGCCCCCATCGATACAAAAGTGGATCTTCGTATCCGACTAGATCGTATCCATCCATGCATCGATACAAAAAGAACAGCGAGATTGCACTAGAACCGTGTGACTCCATCAATACGAAACATCTATTTTGTATCCATCAGTGCGAGTCCTATCGATCCGAAAAGTACAACAAAGTCACGTTTGCCTTACTCGGTTCTATCGATACGAAGCCTATCGAAGAGACCATCATGTTTGTATCGATAGCCATCGATACAAGAAACACAGCAAAGGCCTGTTGAAGCTACTTAAATACATCGATGCGAAATGATAACTTCGTATCCATTACTCTGAGGTCCACTGGTACTTGTATTCATAGATGCGAGACACATAAAAAATGATAATCAAATCAACAAACTCGTATCGATCCCTATCGATACAAAGACAATTTTTTCAACTTTCGAAATCGATCCCGGAGAGGGTCGATACGAAGGAATACATCAAAACAACCACCAAGTGTTGTTAAAGCTCAAATTTCACATCGATTCAGGAGAGGATCGATACAGAATTCGATAAGAGAAAACTAGCAATGACTCGTGAACGTACGAACGTTAAAGGGAGCCAGGATAAAGTATGATTTATGTGCAACCAACTAACATTCAATTTTTAAGATTCACAGGAGTTGAATGTTCACCTGGTGTCAATTACAACAACGGACGATAGTTTGCTATCATTCGATACTTAGTTACAACAGGGCACAATAAAAAAATTGGCAGTCAACAATTCATATTACTGAAGATCAGTCAAAGATTATATCTTTCGATGAAAATACAACAACCGTTCAACAAGTCAGGTAGAATTGTTCAGAATGAAGATTTCAACTTTTCAAAGCACGTCATGTTCTCACAAGACGTACTTTGGGGGGAAATGTTATCCCGCCTTTTGGCAAGGCCGTGACACCAAGGAATTGACTGAAAATCCAAGACAGTCCGTCCCGAAGATCGGTTATGCGCAGGTTCGCTATGGATACTGGTAAATCTAGTCCGAGTATGGATCAAGCTACAGTTGATGTGGCACGACAAACAAAGCTATGAAAGCCAATGCTCCAAATTTCAAGTTAATCCAAGTTCGTATGCTCAAGATATGATCGATGCAACTCAAGTGATCACATTGTTCATATCCATCAAGCAATCAGGAAGAAACCTCATTCGTATCGATCTGTTCGAATCCATCGGGCACACATAGCTTTGTATCGATCAGGGAAG
Organism: Allium fistulosum; assembly: GCA_030737815.1. NCBI lineage: Eukaryota > Viridiplantae > Streptophyta > Magnoliopsida > Asparagales > Amaryllidaceae > Allium > Allium fistulosum. Next base: position 1,038,204,868 of record CM060902.1, on the reverse strand, counting down.
CACAAGTTCGTATCCATAGAGAGCGGCATTCTTCGCATCCATCATCTCCAGCTTGTTCGTATCGATCAACCAATGTCGACTTCATATCCATTGAAACCATACAAAGCCGCTACTTCGTATCGATCGGCCAGTGATCGATACGAATAGAGCAGTGACAATCGATACGAACAGAGTAGTTACAATTGATACGAACAGAGCAGTTACGATCGATACGAATAGAGCTAAATTGGGTCGATACGAACAAGACGCATCCATAATACAGACTCGATCGCTCGGCATAAAATGTGGATCGATCCTAAAGGCAAGCGCCACGTCATCAGACATCACGTGCAGAACCATCGATACGAAACTATCGATACGAACATCATCGATACGATTTCGACAGCCTTCGAAAAACACAAACTTGCATCGATCATAACTCAAAATCTACAAGTCCAAATGCGACCAAATTTTCACAGGAGCTTGCGTACATCCTCAAGAATTATCATGATCAATCTCGACTCGATTGGACGAAATATTGATCGATACGAAGTTCGTTCGTATCGATCACGGATCGAGTGCAAATGGCATGGGATCGATCGTGCGGGCCCACCCACATGAGAGAAGAGGTCTCCCGAGATCTGAGCAAGATATTTGCAGCCTACGTCTACAAATAGTAACCCGGGACCTATAGAAAAGGACTTTTGACTCTTCTATGTCGAGACTCTGCCGAAAACAATGTTGTACTCAAGTTTTACTGTTGTAATTCGCTATAACCAACAAGCAAAAGTTAATAATAGTCAATCATTTCACAGAGGACGTAGGCCATACACCGAACCACTCTAAATCTGTGTGTTATTGTGCGCTTTTCTTGTTTATTTTTGGTGTGTTTGTTAGATCTGCCTCCTTTTTCATTTATATTCTTCATTTTATCTCTTCAAACACATCCGAAGGGTGTTGTGCCCAATTTTGGTACAAACACACATCTCTACAAATATGAAAACTGGCTCCCGAATCCATCTTCCAAGACTTCTCTTCAGTAATGAAGACATCACAAAAAGTATCACTATCGGTACCTTCAGCTAAGCCTGCCTGTGTATCACTATTACTATCACCATATGCTGCCTTTTTCTGATCTTTTTATAAGCATAATACTTGTTGCGCATGTGACCTTTGAACAAACTTTCGAACAAGAAAAGCCTTATTTGTAGCACTCTTCGACTCATACAAAGATACCAACTTGTCCCACAAAGCCTTCGTAGATTCACAACTAGCCACATGATGGAAGTGTAAATCATCAAGATACCGACGAATCAATGCAATCGCCTTCTTATCCATCTTCTTCCATTTTTCCTTCTCTACATCAGAGGGCTTCTTTCCATCCCCATCAATCGGATTATGAGGATCATTTAGGTACAAAACATCTTCCATCCTAGGCTTCCAAATACCCCAAATTTTTCCATCCAAAATAGCCATCTTGGAAAAAGAAATCATATCCGACATCTCAATAATTTTTCGAATCCAAAATTACCCTAAGCTATGCGATGACCTAGCTCCGATGCCAATCTGTTGTGCAAAAATTGCACTAATGTGGAAAAAAACAATAAACAAGAATATATTTGCTAATTTGAACATCACTCAATCTAGCAATAATTATGCTATTACTCATTTGGATGGAAAGGAGATTTTGTGCAATATGAAAGATAAAAATGGAGAGATTATGTTGAGAGAGAAGAGCGTTCCAGTCTTGCATAGTGCGTTGAAGGGACAACTTGATTTGGAAACCTATTCTGCTTTATGGCTCAACGCTGATGTGAGAGTCTAATGTTGATTTCCATGGGAAATTGGTTGTTCGGCAGATAGGGTATGTAGGAGCAGAAAATTCGATTGGTGATTGAGAGGATTTTTTTGGCCTTGTTAGCTTTGAGATTATTTTAGTATCTATCTTCTTTTGATTTTGGATATTTCCAACATTTTGTTGGTAGGCAGGGACATAGTCTGAGCTCGTTAGCAAGGTGTGATGGGGGTGTCCTTGACAAAACCCATTGGGCAAGTATTTTGGTACCTATCTCGTGAAGAGATTCTGGTTGAAGATGGAGTTCAGTTTAAGAGTTTTATGTTGAAAAGAGAATTTGAATTGAGGTGGAGTGTTGAGATTCTACGATTCAAATTATATGTCATTTTGAAGAGGATTATGTGTTCTTCACTATGAAAGAGACGGGAGGTCGTTCGGAGCATCGAGGAGGAAGTTACGGTAACAAGGAAAGTAACCACGTTTGTTTATTATTTTTAATATGGAAATGCATAAATTATTGGATTGCATTTGTATGAGATGGCAAGGAAATAAATACATACACACGTTATGAAATAAAATATATGCAAAAGGATATGTATATTATTTCTTACTCAGTAAACGCATTGCTTTGAGATTACTTATTTCCATCTTTGCTAATTAAAGGAATGAGTGAATTACTTGCTACATTTTCACCATTTGTTGCCATTGCAAATTGCCTCCATTATTTTCTTACCATATCTTGGTAAGTTAATCGACGACTTGCACTGGCTATAAACTGAGGGTAGACTTTATTGTAAACCCATCCTGGCATTCAGCCAGCGATCCCCTAATAGAGTATCTCTTCTTGTTAACCCTAACTTAGTGCTTTGGTATGTAAACTCTTATCTTGTAATCTATTGTAACTCTCTCATGTGTAATAAAATCTCTCTCTGATGGACTAGACGTACACTATCTTGATCTTAGTGGAACCAGTATATATATTGTGCGTCTCCTTTTCTCCTTTATAGTTATTAACTATTTATTTAGAGTAATAGAATAATTGTTGCTAGATTGAGTGGAGTTCAAATTGGCAAATGAAGATATTATTTACTGTTTTTTTCCCTATTTGTGCAATTTTTGCATAACATTCTTACTTTTGTTTGTCATATCATTTCCCATATAATGACAGAATAAGAGCCAGAAGCCCTCAAAATCAAAGAGATGAGAAACTTTAATGCATCTGAACAGACCCAACATTTTAATGAGTGTCAAACTTAGTAGCAACAAGCGAAACCTTTCTAATAAAAAACCTAACTGTGCTATGGATAAACATCTGATGGTAATTTAATTTGACACATCAAAACTTGAATTTACCTACCATTTCTTCCATTAACGTAAATAAGAAAACCTAACTATGTTTAACATTTAATGATAATTAAATTTGACACAATAGTGTTCAGCTAATTAAATTAGTCAGTTTACTACCAGTTTCGATTAAAAACACTATAGGCTTCCTTAAAACCTTTTTTTAGGTTTGATGATCTAATCAAAAATAGTTAGCCAACCTCAAGCACATAGAGCAGTGTAACATAACACTTGTTGTTAGAAATGGCTTATTAGGAGTTAAACTTTGTTCTTGATATATTATTTATAATCGTCAATTAAAAGTAGAAAATGAGAATTTAAGGATCAATGCAATTTAACACTTTAAATATAGAAGGATAGCTAGAAAGAAAAAAAAAAGAGAAATTTAAGACAAAAATTTGGAAAGATGGGAAAGTAATATCATAGAATTCCTAGATTATAACCCGCATGCTTAATTTTATAAGCCGCAATATAAAGTAAACCGATATTGAAGTTAATTATGGAAAACATCAGTATAACTCAAAATGTGTTCAGCAGTTTGATCTAAGCATAATTTTTTGGATTAGGCAACTAAAAAGTAATATGAAATGTGCGAAAATTAAGATGAAGAAGTGCCTCATATTGTAACAACCCTGCTTTCTACGCCGTAAATTAAATAAATTTAAATAAAAATAAAATTGTTTGAATTTGATATTTGATCATTTTTATTGTTGAAAGTAAATATTTAATTAATTAAAGTCTATTTAATAAAAGATATTTGTCTAAATAAATTCAATTGAATTAAATTCTTTTTGGATAATTTATTAAAATCGAATAAATCGTTTTAATCGAATATAAGATATTCTTAAAGCGTTAATAATTGTTATGTGATTAAAATAGTGAAAAATAAATAAATGTGCATTGAAATGAATGAAATTGTGTAGCTATTGAAATACAATTTGCAAAATGAAGTATAAATCAATTAAAGTTAAACTGAAATAAATTTGCAAATACATTGAAACAGTTGTTAAGGGAAAAGAATAGAGTGAATAAATAGGCAAAGTAAATCAATTAAAACTAGCTCGAAATAACCAAGGCCCAAGCCCGTTTAAATCAATCTCTTCTTTCCTATTCTAGAATCTATTCCTCATCTCTCCACTCAAGCCCAAACACGTTACCCCTTTTCATTGTATTCTAAATAAAAAATGAGAAAACTCGACCGAATTAAAATAAAAAGACACATGATCACATACACACACGATTGAGACTTGGCGTCGAAGAGCATTGTCGATGGCAGAAAGAAGGCCACAATCGACCTGGGCCGTGTGCTGATAGCTGCAACGAAGCGGTGGAATGTGAGGGCTGGAGTCATTCGGTCTTGGCAGCATTGTGGAAGTAGCAATGTGGAATCTGTGACCTGGAGTTTTCAGGATAGTTGCTAATATGTGGATACTAACGATATGAGGGGCAAATGTCGACGATGGGATGGAGTTCGCTGGCCAAAAAGGAAGCCTGGAAGCTGATGGTATCAGAGCTGAGGTGACGTATGTGTGTAGTTGTTGGCTGTAATCGTTCTCGCTTGGAATTTTAGCAAATTTCTAACTCACATCAATATTTATTTTCCCTTTGCTTACCATATATATTTATCTCGATTAGATTGCATTGCTTTATTGAATTGATTGAATGCTTGATTGAGATGTTTGTTTGGGATATTGGATTGATTGTGTGATATTGGATATGAATGTGGATTTGATATTTCGATTTTGTGTAAGTTGTTTTGTCCAAAATGCGAAGGAGATGTTGTCCGATTACATTTTGATTGTATATTTTACATCTCTTAGGGCCGTTCACTTGAGAGTATTTCCTATCATTAGAACTACTGGTCGAGATGGATCATGAAGTTTTATTTGTTGTGTGTGCATTTATGAATGGTCGAAATTTAATGGAATTCGACTCGGCCTCATAATAAAATTTATATTGATGGTTTATTTGATTTTGAAGAATTTTGCTTCATGAATATTATTTTAGATGATTTATTGATTTTCCTATTTTTTAAATATTTATGAAATCTTCGGGAAATTATTTATGGAGTTTTAAATTTTATTTAAAGTATATTTATACGTAAATAAAAAGGTTGAGAAATAAAATGATTTGTTAGTAATTGTTTTGGAAATAATTTTTTTTTTATAATGAAAATAGAAAAATTTCAATATATTATTAAGGAATTTTTATAAGTATAAAAGAGGGGTTCAATAATTTTTACGAAAGGAAAATTTCTTTGTATATTGAATATTTAATAAAAAGGATTTAAAAGTAATTTAATAATGGTTTTATTAATGATATAAATCCATTTTTAAGAATTTTGAGATATATTCCCCTTTTTATATATTTAGTGGTTCAAAACTAATTTATAATTTTGAAAGGGGATTTTTAAAATATACAATCTATTTTGAAAATAAATTGAATTGTGAAATATTTAAATGAATTTGAGAGTTTTAAGTTATAATCCCCTTTTCGCATATGGTTTGAATTGAAATGATTTTTATTGATGTTTGATGTGTTTTAACTCTATATAATGAGGTTATTGAATAAACCAATTAGTAATACTGTGTGGTATGGGACACTCGGTAATATTTTTTTGATTATTCTATTGACTCATATTATAGAATATTGTTATTTTGGTGAGTGTAGTTTATTGGCTTCTAATAAACGTTCGAATAATACCGAGTGGTATGGAACGCTCAAATAATACTTGTTTGATTACTATTGACGTCAAAATTGGTACAATACCCAAAGATAACATATTGTAGGATTTCATTTAGCAAAGCATATGCAAAAAATAAAGAGACAGAAGAATATTTATAGTGGTTCAGAAATCTTTGGCCTACGTCCACTGTAGCTTTTATTGATTTGTAGTTTTGACATAGATTGAAGTCATAAGTACAAAGGATTGATAAGTTCTTAAGCCTAGAATTGCCAAGAGTATCTGCCTTGGTGATTGTGGAGAATAGAGATAAAAGACGAAGAAGGAGGAGTGTCAAAAATCCTCTCCTAGTTGCTATATGGTTTGTATTTATAGGTGAACTCGCCAATAGACTCACAGACTCACGAAGTAGAAGGTCTAGGTCTAAGTCTATAGTTGTAGGCGAGCCAAAGTCAGCCCAATCATCAATTGAAACCTCTCGGTACTGAAAGGTCAATTGAAACCACTCGGTACCAAGAGGTTTGTGTCGGTGGAAACTTCCCCTTTCTCATCTGTCTTGCCTTCTTATCTCCGATTTGTTGCATTTCAAACACTTTTCCTCACAGGTTGAGTTGTTCCTAACAATTTCCTCGATACTTCTTGTCTTTTCCTACTTTCTTCTTTAGAATCCTTAGAGTCTCTTGTTTATTCTTTAGGAAAAGAACTCCATAGAAATCTCATGAGGTAGTACTTCAAGTAAAAGGGGTTTTGGAGGTACAAAGTGAAGAGAAAAGCTTTCAGTACTGATTGGTACACTTTGCTCCGTTGCCTTTGCAACTTGTTAAGCTACTTCATATGATCATTCTAGATAGTTTTAATCATGTTGTGGTGAATCATGTCGGTGAAAATCATGAGTTTCGGGTCGAGGTTGAACTGACTTCGTGTTCGACCTGAGTGGTTTGTTTGTTTGCTTCAGGCCTTTCTTGTAGTCGTCCAAAGGTTTGAGTGCTTCTCGTCCTTTTTGGGAGTTTTGTGTGTCCGACTCGAGTTCTAGTTGGCACTGATCTCTTAGAGTCTGACCTAAGAGTTTAGGGGGTCCGACCTGAGCTCTACTTGGTAACTATCACATGGAGTCTGACTTGAGAGTTTTGTATGTATGACCTAAGAAAAATACCACTCGGTACCAAGTGGTCAATTGAAACCACTTGATACCGAAAGTTTTATGTCTGACCAGGTCTGCCTTGGTTTTGACTCGGGCCTGACTCAAAGTCATATCGTCTCATGTTGTTATTTTTCAACTCAGGTTTTCCTTCATTTTTCCTTGGTTCAGCTCATGTAAGACTCAGGTCGACCTGAAGCACTGAGCTGAAAAACTAAAGTCAACTTTTTTCGCTCTCTTTTGGATATTTCCTTTTTATTGCTTTTTTATGATCTTTCCAAAGTTCTTGAATTGTTTTTCTTCATCTTGACATTCTAATTCTAGTGAGAACCTGCTTGGTCAAAATGCCGGATAACACTTGCCCCCAAAATATGCTTTCATTGAAAACAAAGAACGCTTTGGAATAAGATAAGCATTTACTATCATCCACGCATGTTCATTGATCATCTAAGAGTTGCTTTGTAGCATTGCATCTGTTTCTTTGATGTCTGTTCAACCGCTTTATATAGTTGAAATTACATTTTCCATGCTAAGGACATGATCTACACTTTGAAGATTATTCCATGCTTTAGTTGGGCATTCTCTATCCTTCCCATTGCTTCTCTCTCAATTTTTGGTTGAAAAAATCAACTCGATAACAAGTTGTACATCTTGGTACCGAGTGCTTTGGCTTATCCGAGTATAACTTTTCAACACATAGAGAATTTCTTCTCACTCTTCTAATTTCCTTTTGTTCGTGCTAACTGTTTGTCTCTGAGTTCTTCAAGCTTTAGACCGACGTCGATTTCTTACAATCGTTATCTTGCCACCTACTCTAGAGTGCTTGCCACTGACCTCTTTTGTCTTTCAATCTAGATTCAAAAGTCTACTTAACCTACGATCGGCAATGCTTCCATGTTGTAGCAGTCAATGTCGAAAATGGTGATTTGGAGAATGTTGATGAGGTCAGTTAAAGTTTGGTTAGGGTTTGACATGGGTTCAACCTAGGATGGCCCCGAGTTCAACCTAGGACGTGCTTAGGTCATTTTGAAATGATGCTTAATGCCTTAACTTTGACTAGCTCGTACCAAAGCTTGGTTAATCACGCACCGTCGTATTGGATAGGCTTCTAAACTCAAGCAACTACATTGCCAAATACTTTCAATAACTACACTTCCAGTGTTCCTGTAAAAATAAAGGCTTCCTTATCGCTTCAGACGATGGTTTCATTATCGATTATCCATCGATAATGGGTAAGATCCAATGCATAGTTCGATCTTGTGGCATGGACCATTTTTCTAGCATGAGCAAGCTATCTACAGAGGATGGTCTGCTCATCGTGTACGTGACACAGGACTTCACATTGACTGTGTTGAATGCTAAGTTTTTCTATCCAAAATGACTCGTCAATCACCACGCCTCCAGACCCATGCTGGGATATCCATTCCTCCTAAAACCAGGCCCTCCATAGCTTAGGCTTTATCTTCCATACCTATTAGGCTTGGACATTCAATTACCGCTGAGTTACAAAGCATGGTCGTTCCAACGGAGCATTGCAAAATATGCTTCCATCTCTGAACATGTATTTCAGTTTAAGGGTTCTGGATGACTAGCTAGAACATGTGACGACATCCTTACTTTGATGATGCTTCAAAACATGTGTCGCTAACATGGGATTCCTAAAGTTTGTAGGCAAGTTAGCTCCTTTGTTATTATTTTTGTATTTTCTTTTTGTTGCAATTAGGTCTTGCTTGTGCGAGAGCCTCCCCCATGATTCTTGTATATGAAAGTGTAAGTAATGAAAAGATTGTTTTGTCCTGGAATGTTTGTTCCATTTTACTTTTCCATACTTTTGTATTATATACTTTCCTGTATGAAACCACCTGTGTATATAATATAACTTCTTGTACTGCACTGTTATATATATGCCTGTATTATGTTATGCCTTTATTTACTACAACTCTGTGCACATAAATAAAAATCCTGTAATTGCACTAGTTATTTAGTGTGGTTCAGTCGCCAAGGTGTTTTGTTTTGTGGGAAACGAGATCATCACTTAACCAACTCTGTGGTTATTCATCTTTGGGTTGGGTCGAGTTTCCTTCAACTGATTTTTGCCCCAAAATAATACAAGTTTCATGTTGCTCCCTCTCATCGAGGAGCATCAATTGTAGTATTTATTTCCTGTTTATATATTTCTACCGTGAGGCAAATCCTATTCATGGAACTTGTTTCTCCAAATGTCAGTCTCCGGGCATTAGTAGGAGTTGAGTGGGCCAAATTATCCAATTCCCCCAGTCCAATCACGCTTTCTCAATCCTGATCCTGGATTGAAGGATTTTGACAACAACTGCCCAGGGTTCTTCATGACTATCCTTTCTTACCCTCAGCCAAGCAATTCCCGCTAGGCTGCTACCCCTGTCATGGAAACCCAATTTGTATGCAATTCCATGTCTTCGGAAATTGGCGGTTTATTTACTTGATTTCGTTCTCAGTGCTACCATACTACACGCAACAATCGACACCTGTAAGATGTGATTTAATTCTCCAGTTGACCTTCGCATGGTCAGTCCTTATTGAAATTGTCTTTCTTTAGACAGTCATAAATTCCTAAAGGTTAGGGTTGAATTATCCGATCGACTCCTCAATAATTATACCTTCTCGACGTTTCCTATCTCTGGCAATGACACAATCCTGTATGGTCGGGGCCTAATTATCCGATCCACTCTTGATTGGTCATATCTTCCTATCGTCGCCTACCTTTAGGCAATGACAAATTCCTATTCGTGTTTGATAGAGTATTTTTTTGTCCAACCACTAACCCTTAATAATCCAAGTTCCGTACAGCTCCCTGTTGCGGTTGGGTAGAAGTTGGAATGTTTACTTTTTTGTCTCTATAGTTCTACAATGTGCTTGTCCCTATTCATGGGACTTATCATTCCCACTGCTATAATTCAGGCATTGATAGGATAGAAATGTTGCAGGGAAAGTTATTCGGTTGTCCCCAATTTGATCATGCATTTCCAATCCTAATCCTGGGTTGGGAAAGTCTAAAAAACACCTATTTTTGACTTTCCCTGACTATCCTCACCACTCCTCTACTTAGCGTATCCTGCTAAGCCACTAGCTCCATCATAGAAACTCAATCATGCACTATTCTTTATCTTCAAAAAATAGCATGTGAATTGTCCAATTCTGAGCATTCTTTCTTAAAGTTGCCTATTTTCGGACAATAATTAAATTCCTAACGGTTGGGGTTGAAAATCCAATCATGCACCAGTTACTATCTCTGGAAACTAGCGCAACAATGGTTCAATTCTGAGAGTCCTTCTTGATGTTGCCAATCTTCGGGCAACACTAGATTCGTGAAGGATAGGGTTCTTCTTCTTGACGTTGCTAATCTCCGGGCAATGCCAGATACCTTCCCGACATGGCTAATCTCTAGACAACGCCAGATTTGTGAAGATTGGAGTTTTACCTTCTTGATGTTGCCAACCTCTGGGCAACGCCAGATTCCTGAAGGATCGAGTTTACCTTCCTGAGGTTGTTAATCTTCAAGCAATGCCAGATTCCTGAAGGATGGATTTTACCTTCCTAATGTTGTCAATCTCCAAGCGATGCCAAATTCCTGAAGGTAATATTTTACCTTCTCGACGTTGCCAATCTCCAGGCAACACCAGATTCCTGAAAGTTAGAATTTTACCTTCCTGACATTGGCAATCTCTGAACAATGCCTGATTCTTGAAGGATGGAGTTTATCTTCTTATAGTTGCCAATCTCCGATGCTAGATTCCTGATGGTTAGAGTTTACCTTCTTGACGTCGCCAATCTCCGCGCATTGCCAGATTCCTAAAGGTTAGAATTTACCTTCCCAACGTCGCCAATCTTCGGGAAGTGCCAGTTTTTGAAGGATAGAGTTTACCTTTCTAATGTTGCCAATCTCCATATCACGCCAGATTCCTAAAGGAAAGAGCTGCCAAACCTCCTTATTGTTTCCAATCTCCGAGCAACTGTGAATTACTAAATGTCGGGGTTGAATTTTCTTATCAACCCCCACGTCCTGGAGAGCCAGGCTTAATTATCTGATCTGCCCTAGGAACGTAATCCCCATCCATTATCTAAGCTAGAGGAGTATGCTCCCGACCTTACTGCTAATCACATCATACAAGGGTTTTTCTTGCAAGAACACAATTCCATTGGTTCATGAAGCTAACTTTAGTCGTGAGCGGGAGAAGTGGCAAGTCCTACCTTATTACACTACCCTTAGTGTTCTTGGGTCGATTATTTGTGAAAATAAATTGAGAAAGATTAAGTGTAGTAGTGCCATAGCAGATCCCCGTTCCATGCATATGGGATATGGATTCCATCAACAGTTGCCAGCTTGAACATTCCATCTCCAAGCTTTTGTTCGATTGCATAAGATCCTTCCCAGTTCTGGCCAAGTGCCTCTGTACCTGGGAGAACTCGTTTCAGAACGAGATCCCCTACATCAAAGGTGTAGTTGCGAACCTTGGCGTTGAAATGCCATGCTACACTTTTCTAGTAGGCAACCACCCCTAGTTCCTCTTCTTACCTCTATTTAGAGGATCGCTCCAGACCAAGACCATGCTTTCTTTGCTTTGCTGGTATGATCTTTAGATCAATATTCAGTGCACGACATACTATCTTTGATGATTTCCCATACATTTTCGAATGTGTCCATGTAAATACATCCAAATTTCCTCAGGAGAAATTGACCAATTCCTTCTGTAATCCAGTGCTGAGCTGAGATCCAACCTTTAGAACCCGAGTTGGATCATCCATGTTGATCAGGACATTCACTGTCAGCTCAATTGGTGCTGGTCGCATATCCCTAACTTCTTCTTAGGACCTATAGACTTATCGAACCTACTATGATTCCCGAGCCAAAGGCCACGCTCTAGTTGTATGCTTTCTAATCCTGAATGTAGAGAGTTCTTTCCACATTATTGCCTTTCTCACATCGATTTGCTTCTCTCAGTTCCACAAATATCACTCCCTTTCAGTGCTATGGCCTCCTCTTACTGATCCAACCCCATTCTCTTTGGGGAACTCCATCACTAAAACGCCAGCGCTATCTTGAAATTAGCTAGAGACGGCCAACCCAAGAAGCCGCTGTATTCTGAGTACTCATCCACAATAATGAATTTCTGAGTTTGGACTATCATGCGATCACCTTCACCTAATTACAAGCTGTCATCTCCTTTATATTGATTTTCATTTGATAGAATGTTCTCCTGAATGGTATCTTCATAGAACTCTCAGTATCTACCAAGACTCGACGTATGATTGCCGGTCCAATTCCAACTGTTAGCACCATAGGGTTGGAAGTTGTCTCTTCGACTCCATTAGCATCTTTATTCCTGAATACGATGTCATCAATTATCATCCTCTAGTGCTTGGTTGGAGCTCCATCTTCTTCACCAAAGCAGCCCTCCTATGGTACATGCTTTTGTTTGTTTAACCTTAGATCTACTTAGTAACGATCGCTTGGAGTCTGACCTTAGTGTTTTGTGTGTTCAATCCAAGAAATATACCACTCAGTATCGTAAGGTCAATTGAAACCACTTAGTATCGAAAGGTTTGTATCCGACCCAAGCCTGTCTTTATATTAACTTGGGCTTGACTCTAAGTCATATCGTCTCGCCTTGCTAATTTTTAACCCAGATTTTCCTTCATTTTTCCTATGTTTAGCTTAGGTAAGACTCGGGTCCAACCTGAAGCACCTAGTTGAAAAACTCAAATCAACCTTTTTCACTCTTTTTTTATATCTCATTTTTCTCGCATTTTTATGATGTTTCCAAAGTCCTTGAAACATTTCCTCTTCATCTACATTCTAATTCCATAGCAGCCTACTTGGTCAAAATGTCGAATAACAATTACTATTGGTGAGTAAATGCCATTTATATTCTATATATGGATTAGTAATTTGTAGTATCATCTAGAGGCGACTCCTTAGAGCTTAACAATTAAGAGTTCTATTACTCTTCAAGGGCTACAAGTTTGAGATATGTTGGGATTTGCAGATTTATCCTCTTAGGACTAACTAGTCCAGTAATATTATTATTTACTCTTAAGACTAGTAGTCGAGGAATTATTATGTTGTGATGCTTTCTTTTGGACGTATAGAGTCGAGAGTACTTATTATTACTCTCATTAGGACTCATCTCGTTTAGAGTATATTTAGCTGCATCCTCTAAGGACTAACTAGTCGAGTATTATTATCTACCCCTAGGCTAGTCGTTAAGGATTTGTTGTATTGAAATGCTCTCATCAGAACTTGTATAGTCGAGAGCGATTACTCTCATTTGGACTTCTAGAGTCAAGAGTATTTGACGTGGCTCTCATTAGGACTCATCGACTTGAGAGTATTCGTATTACTCTCAATAGGACTTATCAAGTCAAGAGCTGTTGTTTTCACTCTCATAAGGACTTCTAGAGTCTAGAGTACTAGTTATTACTCTCATTAGGACTTATATAGTTGAAAGTATTTTTAGGAATCTACATCATAGGGTTCATGCCACTATGGAGAGCACTTGAATTTGACCCACCAGATACACTATTTATCCATCATAACAGTTCTGATTATGGGATCGTGCCCAAGATCTATGACGTTACCCTGTTGAGTTTGTAGGCTGAGAGTTATTTCTCTTATTAAAGCCATTGCCTCGACGTCACTAAAGTAAGGGTATTAATTTTGTACGAGTGTTCATTGCCTAACTCGATTCGACATCAAAATTTGCCCATTCGTCGTTCGTTTTCATTTAGTATACGGATTAGGACAAGAAAATTTACACAATATTTCATCCATATGAATTGTCTGATGAATTTTCTATGATCTGTACATCTTCTATCTTTTGTCTGACTCATACAAAAGGTGTCCGAGCCAACGCCTCGTCCGATCCATGTTCATCCAAAACTCTTATAAGACAGGATACGAACACCCCTCAGTCTGGTCTATTCTGCCCGATTAACACCCCTTAGACTAATAGTACATTACCAAGGACAAGTATGAGTCATAGCCAATAAACAACGTAGCCTTGCTACATGTTTATGACATACGATGGATATGAGTGTCACGAATTTAGGTGTAACTAAGGGACTGTAGGAAATCGGCAGCAGTCATTAGCATTTCCTAGAGCTGCTATGGTACATTAGTCTCCCATCTGGATGACTTAGGTAGATCCATTATATATAAGCTATTTGATATTATCACCTCACTAGAGACGATGATTATATGACATTGGAAACTGGCTGCGTGTTAGTCTATTATTTGAGTTAGCCTAATCCGAGACAGTTGTGTGTTGTCTATCTATGACATTGAAGACTTGCTATGAGCTTGTCTTTCATTCTCTCATAGGACCTGATGGTTAAGAGATCTCCTTTTTATATGATTTGTTGTTTCTAACTCTTAAGACCATTTAGTCGAGAGTTTCACCTCTCCATGGACCGTGGGTCGAGATATTTGATTTTGTACATTATGGATTTGATTGACATTGATATTGACTTGATTGTGTTTCTATCTATGTATTTGATTGTGTTTCTCTATCTATGATATCTCCAAGGACCGTGGGTCGAGATAGTTACCTCTATCTATGTATTTGATTGTGTTTCTGGATATCTCTGAGGGCCTAACAATTAGAAGTTATCACTTCCATCAGGGCTCTAGATCGAGATAACTATTTGGATATCGCTTTCAATACTTTTGTACGAGTGGTGCTTTTGTTGGGATTTGTACATTTTGCTATCTCCTAGTACTAATGGTCGCAATATTTTACTTTCATCAGGACTGTAAGTCAAGATAGAATTCTTGGATATGATTTCTACATTTGGTTTAGAATTCGTTCTATTCGAGTTCTATATTTCCTAATTTATCTTCTTCGGCTTAGTAGTCAGAAGTTATTACTTCCATTAGGGCTGTAAGCCGAGATTTGATGCTTTGATTATTTATTTAGGATTTTGCATCTCTTAGTTCATATTTTAGTGCTTGCCAGTTAGAAGTCCTTACTTCGATTAGGATTGTAAGCCAAGATTGAAATTTTGCTTATCGACTTTTGTATTTGGTATGATTTATGAATCATTCCTTTATTAGTGATTTTTGTGGACACACTGTGCTTGTCCATAGTATTTTGTGACTTCGATGAGTTTGATTGTTATTATCCAATTTATAAATGTCATGATTCATACTTGCCTATATGTATTTTATGGGTGATATTTTGGATGTGTGGCATGGTATATTATTATGATGCTATATTGGATATTACGAGTTTTGGACGTGCTATGTTTTTTTTACCATGCTTACTGTTATGTACTCACATTGGGATTTAGATATAGTTCGACCCGTTTATTATTTATATAACACCCGAGTCAGTCCAAGACTTTTCAAGTACAAAGACATTAGTCGTTTTAGATGTTTGGCTTTAGATACGATAAGGTATATATTATATCGCATTTGAGTTGTTGATATTTTTTTGGATGTCTCCATATATTTGTTTGTATTAAGATGACTATGAGTTATATATTTTAAACTTGACTTAGTATATACAATTGCAGTGAGACAAACATTACAGTTGGTATCAGTATGTTATGCATTATATTTCTCTGCTACAATTTATGACTGTGTGTTCATTTGTATATGTTGTATATTGTTCTATCCTAGTAAATCCATGTGTTTATTGCTTTGTTTCGATACCGGCAACATATATTACTGATAGATTATGAGATGAGATATGTATAGGTGTTAGCCGGAGGGAATACTCACATGTGGTCACTCCTAACAAGCCTCATTCTCTGTATTACCAGACAGTATTACTCTATAATACTCTTTGGTAGTATGGGTATAGAGGTGAGACATTACAGACTGGTATCAAAGCAAGTTTAGAATAATATAAGATCTATGTGGCATGAGTCTTGGCCTTAGAGTGATTTAGAGTCACTATTACCCTTGGGTGTATGGTAGTTACCCTGTATTAAAGGAAATTAGGAGTATATGATGAATACTGGGATAATTATCTAGAGACATACTTGTTACTGTCCCTACTATATATGTATTATCCTTATCTTTACCTCTTTTGTGTTTTGTTTCCGAATGAAGTGAAATTTTTGAGTGAGGTAGTGAAGTAAGGAATGGTTAGCATAACGAATAATGTAGGCATTAATGATGGTGTGTAAACCTCTATTTGGCTCGATTGTGAATGAATTAGCTCGGTTAGGTAATCAGTAAAAGACCCTAATTCGAATTTCACATTATAAATTCTTCACAATTCCAAGTTGGGATGAGGTGAGTTTGAGTAGAGTATCCAGTAGTGATTAGATAGCTCAACGAAACACTGATAGATAGCTTTTTGCTTTGCTTGTTTGAAATGTGTGTATTGTTGTATTGATGCTTGTTTGATATCATGGATGGATGTTGTGTTGTGATTTTCATTGTAGTTAGAAGTTGATGAATTGGATGTATATATGTATTTTGAAAATAAATAGTTTTATTCAAACAAGCATATGATTTAATAATATATGAAATTGATTTTATAGAGTGATTAAAAGTATTATAATAGTTTATTTTGGTGTTAATTTGTCCATCAAGTGCTTTAAGCATTCTGGTCGATACGTTTGGTTAACGTAATTGATAGGGATTTCTAAACACTAGGATGAGGCATTTCGTTACAATGGTTTAAAGGAATAAATGTTTTGGAAAATGAAGAATTACTATTTTGAAAAAAAAATTGTAATTTTATCCAGGTTATTTAGTAATTTTAATTTGCAAAGAAGAAAGGTATTTAGTTTATTATGAATTGAAAGGTAGTTTGGAATTAATGGAGTTTAAGTTTGAATTATTTTTTAGTTTAAAATAATATGATTTATATTTGGTTTGAATTTAAAATTTGTTAAAGATAAACTTTGTGAGATAATATGTTGATGGATTTTAAAGTAGAAAATCTTTTATAGAATGATGTTGATTTATTTTTAAAATAGTTTAGATTTGAAAAGTTTTATTGGGTTTGATTATATACTAAAATATAGTGAAGTGATTAATGAAGTGAAGAAGTGATGCTAGACGACAAAACAAACTCATTTTTTTTTATGAACTTGACTTAGAAATTTGTAGGATTTTTAAATGCCTTATAAAAATATATAAAGTTTATGAAATATGTAAATAATTTTGAAAAAGAATGAATACACTGGAAAAAAAGAAATATTATGTGATAAATGCCAAATAAATTTTGACTTTTGAGGTTTTAATAAATAAAATTTTAAATTAGCTATTTGAAAAGAATTGTTGTTTTATACAAATGAATTATTTTGGATAATGTGGAGAAATATGGAGTTAAAACTTTCATTTGCTTTGACCATGAATCTCAAACTATCGATCTGTTTTTGACTATTTTAATTTTATTGGAAAAATATCTCCTTAGGGAACCATTATTGTTTGAAATGCAATGAGAAACTGTAAACTTAACTATGGTTAGAACATGAATTAAAAACGTTGTATATCGCTGTCCAGAAAATGCAAACACCACATTGCTGACTTCATTTGACCATAACTTTCAAATGATTTGTCTGATTTCGATGATTTTGCCTATTTTGTAAAGCTAAGAACATGAGAAACAACTTTCTATCGGGAGGTTTGCAGAATTTTGTTAATTTCTAAGCTAAAAACGCTATTTGGTTAAGTGGGCCTGCATTTGTGTATTCATTTCAGAATTTACTACTAAGAGGAAAACATCATAACTTGAATTTTAAATTAACATTTTTGTAATCTGAAAGTTACTTTGGAAAGCTAACACACTATGTAAAAATTTACTCTCAGAAACCATAATTTGATTTGGTGGTTTTGGCTTTTGGAAGTTAGTTGGAGATTGGGTTAAATAAGAATGATATGTTTCTTTGATCTTACATGAATGCATTCTTGTCTTACCTTTTATATATGTGACAAATGTTTAAATTGAGTTAAGTATAGGTACTTTTGGAGCTTAATTGGATAATTTGGCAACATTGGCTCGCTTTTGCTCGCATAAAAGTGAAATAACTTGCTTTAATGATAATTAAAAAGTATGTTTTTATCATATATTGTATATATGTGATACTGTATTGTTTTATCCATATTTCGGGATGCCCTATTGATTGGGATGTATATTTATTGTGATATATAGTATTTTGATTTTTGTCGAAATGCACTCCGTATAAAGGAGACTCTGTCAAAAATTTTCCAAAAATCTGGAATTTAGAGTATTTTCACAAAAAATTATCGTATTCGAGAATAGAAAGTTGTTGAATAAGTCTATTTAGATTATAACATGTAATTGGAGAGGGAAATCCACGTAGAGAATTGTGTGAGTTGATAGAAGTTTGTAGATACAAAGAAAGTTTAGGTTTGAGTTATGTATGATGTTTTCTATAAGAAATAGCGTTTGTGCAATTTTTTTGGGAGGGAAAGTTTATAACAACCCTACTTTCTACTCCGTAAATTAAATAAATTTAAATTTGAATAAAATTGTTTGAATTCTATATTTGATAATTTATATTTTTGAAAGTAAATATTTATTTAATTGAAGTCTATTTAATAAAAGATTTCTGTTTAAATAAATTGAATTGAATTAATAAATTCATTTTGAATAATTTATTGAGATTGAACAAATTGTTTTAATTGAATATAAAATAATTTTAAAGTGTAAATTATTGTTATGTGATTTAAATAATGAAAAATAAATGAGCACTGAAATGCAAGAAATTATGTAGTTATTGACATATAATTTGCTAAAAGAAGTATAAATCAATCAAAATTAATTGAAATAACTTTGCAAATAAATTAAAAGAGTTGTTAAAGGAAAAGAAACTAGTGAATAAATGGGCAAAGTAAATTAATTAAAACTAGCCCAAAATCATCAAGGCCCAAGCCCGTTTAAACTCAATCTCCTATCTCATATTCTAGAAACTACTCCTCATTTTTCCACTAAAGCCAAAACAAATTTCCCCCATTTCTTTATCTACCCTAAAAAAAGAGAAAACGCGACCAAATTAAAAAAAAAGACATGCGATCATGTACGTATGTGATTGAGGCCTGGCATCGAGAAGCATTGTCGACGGTAGGGAGGAGGCCGTGATCGACCTGGGCTATGTGCTGATGGCCGCGATAAAGCAGCGAAACATGAGGCTGGGGTCATTCGGTCCTACTAGCATCGAGGAAGTAGCAATGTGGAAATCATGACCTAGAGTTTTCAGGATGGTGGCTACGACGTAGATACTGACAATGTGAGGGGCTGATGCTAGAGATGGGTTGGATTTTGTTGGCGACAAAGGAAGTATGGAAGCTGATGATATCGGAGTTGCGGTGAGCATGTGTGTAGTTGCTTGTTGTAAACCTTCTTGCTTGGAATTCTGATAAGTTTCTAACTCACATCTATATTTATTTTCCCATTGCCTGCTGTGTGTATATATATATATCCTGATTAGATTACATTGCTTGTTGAATTGATTGAGAATATTGATTGAGTTGCTTAATTGAAATGTTTGTTCAGGATATTGGATTGATTGTGTGATATTGGATATGAATTTGGATTTGATATTTGGGATTTTATTTACGTTGGATTGTACAAAATGCAAAGGAGATGTTTTCCGATTGCATTTTGATTTATATATTTTATATCTCTTAGGACCATTCAATTGAGAGTATTTCCACTTATTAGAACTGTTGGTCGAAATGGATCATGAAGTTTTATTGATTGTATGTGCATTTATAGTGGTCGAAATTTGACTTAGCTACACTATAAAATTTATATTGATGATTTGTTGTTGATTTGGAGAATTTAGCTCCATGAATTTTATTTCAGATGATTTATTAATTTTCCCATTTTTCAAATATTTTTGAAATCTTTGGAAAATTATTTATGGAGTTTTAAAATTTCTTTGAAGTATATTTATAAATAAATAAAAGTGATTGAGAAAGAAAATGATTTGCTAGTAATTGTTTTGGAAATTATTTTGAAAATAAAAGTTATTTTGAGAATGAAAATAGAAAATTTTCAATATATTAGAATGCATGGAATTTTTATAAGTATAAATGAGGGGTTTTGATATTTTTTCGAGAGGGAAATTTATTTGTAAATTGAATATTAAATATAAAAAATTTAAAAGTAATTTAATAAGGGGATTATTGGTTATATAAATCCATTTTAAAGAATTTTAACACATATTCCCCTTTTTATATATTTAGTGGTTCAAAATTAATTTATAATTTTAAAAGTGGATTTTTAAAATATACAATCTAATTTGAAGATAAATTGAATTGTTAAATATTTAAATGGATTTGAGAATTTTGAGTTATAATCCCCTTTTTGCATATGGTTTGATTTTAAATGATTTATATTAATGTTTGATGTGTTTTAATTCTATATAATGAGGATGTTGAATAAACAAATTAGTGGTATTAGGTGGTATGGGATGCTTGGTAATATTTTTTCGATTATTCTATTAACCCATATTACAAAATATTATTGATTTGGTGAGTGTAGTTTACTAGCTTCAAGTAAACGTTCGAGTAATACTGAGTGGTATGGGATGCTCAAGTAATACTTGTTTGATTACTATTGGTGAGTAGATATCACTTATATTTTGGAGATGAATTAGTAATTTGTAATATCATCTAGAGGCAACTCCTAAAAGCTTAGCAGTCAAGAGTTCTATTACTCTCCTAGTGCTACAATTTGGAGATGTTGGGATTTGGAGATTTATCCTCTTAGGACTAACTAGCCATGTAGTATTGTTATTTACTCTTAGGACTAGTAGTCAATGAATTATTATGTTATGATGCTCTATTTTGGACATATGGAGTCGAGAGTACTTATTATTATTCTCATTAGGACTCATCTCATCGAGAGTATATTTCACTACGTCCACTAAGGACTGACTAGTTGAGTATCATTATCTACTCATAGGACTAGTAGTCAAGAGTTTGTTATATTGAGATGCTTTCAGTAGGACCTGTATAGTCGGAGCGCTTACACTCATCAGGACTTCTAGAGCCGAGAGTATTTGACGTGGCTCTCATCAGTACTCATTGAGTCAAGAGTATCAATATCACTCTTAATACTACTTATCAACTTGAGAGTAATTGTTGTCACTCTCATCAGGACTTCTAGAGATTACTCTCATTAGGAATTATGTAATCGTGAGTATTATTAGTAATTATAACACCTCTAATTTTAGTTTAACATTATTCGGGATATTAAATTGGATATATTAAATAGAATAATGTAAATGGTTAAGGAGAATAAGATTTGAAAATGTATAAGGTTGAGCCATTACTAATGAATTAAATAAGATTGTTTTAAGTTTAACAAAATAAAGAGTGCATGAGAAGAGTAAACTAGGAATAGACCTACCCTTTACCTTAAACCCTTTCCCTCTTATATCACTCATATTCTTATTTACAAAACAATCACAAAAGAAAAATTTTAGACTGACCATTAAAACAAGATAGAAGAGGATCGAAATTAGAAGAGATTCAAGAGCAAGCTTAGGGAAATTAAAGCAACTAAGGTGAATAATACACGAACCATCTTTATTTTTAGTTCTTGAATTCGGCTATGGATAATATTCGAATGGTTTTTATGATTTTTTCCAAGTTATGGTCGTTTAATCATTGTTTGGATAGGATAATGATTGACGGAATTATTTATGAAATTACTTAAGTTGGTTTTAAGGGTAAAACCTAAGTTTTTAATATATAGCTTTAATTTTATGGTACGTTGAGTGAAACATTATTTGGGAGATGAGCTTCTAATTTCATAATTTACCAAATTAAATTGAATATTTTATGAATTTCCTAAGAAGGAAATTGGGTAAATTTCGGGTTTTAATTATTTAAAATAATTAAGTATGGTTTTTGACCTTGAACTTTTATATGATAAAGAAAATAATAAATCTGAATTTCTGTGAATTTTGGGATTTTTCCCTAGTGAATATGATTTATTATGAATTTATTATGTTAGATAAGCATTTAAATTAATAATTAATTAAGGATATTGATAAAGTTGGAAAATGTTTTAGAACTTGAAAAATGTATGAGGTAGACTTTCAATAAAGAAATAGTTAAAGTATTGTTTCATCTAATATAAATTGGATTTGGTGAAAAGTGTATGCTTTTATTAGTAATAAATAAGTTTTCTTGATAATTACGGTAATGCCATGCCGCATGTATACTCTCCAAGCCTATAGAAGTGCCACATCCATGAGTGTCGGCATCGATAAGGAGGGAAGTGCATGATAACTGTTAGGTAGTTATGGAGTGCCTCTAACTGTGTCAAAGTCAATAAAAGCAGCAGCCTATACTTATTGGCATAATATTATCATGATTCATCTCTCTCCACCTATGTTTTGACTTCGCAATTATACATTGATGACATAACAGCCAAAATAATTTAGGTATAAAAGTGGTATAACAACGCCGATAGTCTTGAGGCCCCTATTCATCAGTGTCGAGACCTTATGCCAAGGTTTTACATGGTTTGGGGATTGACAACGATATAACATGACATTGACTTTACATCCCTTCCTTTTAATGCCGAAGCGGCTCATTTTTGTGTAAACTAAAACTGTTTTAAAGAGGCGAAGTGGCCTATGTTTGAGAGGGTCGATGATCCTATGTTTTTGGCAGTTAGCCATTTGTTTTGTAACATCCTAAGGTTTTGTTTTGAAAGGTGGATAGCCTATATTAAATAAGGGTCGATAACCCTATTTTTGACATAAATTTTATACTTAAAGAACTTTAAGCTTGTCTTTAACCTTAGATAGAGGTCGACGTGTTTTAATACCGCATGTCTTATATTCTATTTCATTAACGGTGAGGAGCCTCATTTTATCGACATTATTGTTAATGCCGAAAGTGTTTTATAATGTTTAATTTAAAGCGGCGAGCCAATTGTCTCGTGACTTCAACTTTAAACATTGGGGATACCAATACTATTTTTATTGTAGATGTCGACACTATTGTTGGGGACATCAATGTGGATTAGTTTCATCAAACTTATTGTTTTATAGATGCGACTTTATCATTGGGGATACCAATGTATTTTCTTAAATGAGTTCAACACTAATTATTGGGGATACCAATGTATTTTATTTTTAGATGTTATATGTTTGAGGGGTAAATAACCTAATTGGGGACACCAATAAACATAGGTTGGACATGTGGGTAACATGAATTAAATTGTTAAACGATGGGTTCATAGTCATCCTAGGAAAACTATAGGCTGTGAGATGGATAATCCATATCATGACGGAGATGGATAGTCTCGACAAGGTTAATGAAGAGTTCATAGTTATCCTAGGAAAACTATTGGATGTGAGATAAATAGTCCACGTTAATTTTCAAATGAATGGGATATGTGTGATGGATAGTCCACATAATTTAAATAGCAAAACCATGAGTGATGGGTAGTCAATATGGTAAGGGATAGGTAATCCAAGTAATAATAACATGTGAGATGGATAGTACACATAATTTTTTTAATGAAACCGTGGGTGATGGGTAATCAAAATGGTAGGGGATGGGTAATCCAAAGAATTAATATATGTGAGATGGGTAGTCCACATAAGTATAAGAAAGATAGATAATGAAATTTAGATGGGTGGTCTAATAACTTGGGATGGGTAATCCAGTGTATATTTCATGTTTGCATATCAATATATTATTATGTTATAACCATTTGGGATGCATGAGCACAGTATATGGTTGAGATAGTTTAGTTTAGATACTAGTGAGAGGAAAACCCATTTCGCTTAGCAGCATGGTCTCATTGGATACCTAATTGGTTTGCGATGGTAGGTTATTATTTATACCAGACTGTTATCTGACCCGAAGATTTTGTTTTTTCCCTTAAACTCTCGGTTTATTCTAGATATTATGAGACGTACTGGAGGCAATCTAGATATTATGAGGTTTATTCGATTCCATAGTGTTGTTTGGTTTTGTCTCTGTGGATGCAGTGGCAAGTTATATAATTGCCAAGTGTTAAACTCTAATCAACCAAGGTGGCATCTGTGTATGTCGCTTTTGGAGTATTTTGTAATAATTATATTTTCTATGGATGTGGAATCATGAATGAGATTATGAAATGAATATGAAATCATATTTTGAAATGGAATGTAAAAGTTATTTCTAAATTGTGTTTGAAATTTTTCATATTCATGTGCTTCTGATTATTGATATGGTTAACATAGTCGTATTTGTCATTGGGAATTAATAATTTTGGATGACTGCAGCATCCATAGTGGTTAGTTTTGGGCCTCAGAATGGGGGATGTTACATGTTGGCATCAGAGCATACGTTAATGTAAAACTCAAAAGATTAAAATGTTTTTGAAAACGTAATCCAATGAATCAGGGAATAACATTGGGCTATGGGATAATGCTATAGTGCGTACTTGTATTTGCTATATATGTGTGTATGTATTCTCACCTTTCTCTCAGACTGTTCTTCTGTATCTTACTAAGATTCATATGTAGATTTACGAGATAGAAAGTTATAGATGCAAGAAATTAAAGAGTGAATCTACATGGCGGAAGCACCACAACAAATGGAAATGCTTGGCCCAACACCAGAAGGAATTTGGATCGACAGGAAAACGCTAATCAAAATGCCAATGCCCATGTAAGTGCTGCGACCCCACTAGTAGATATAGGGGCTATGCATTAGTTCTTCGTTAATATGATGCAAGCTGGAGCAGCTGGAGGAAATGTTGCCAATGCTGGAGGAGCCAATCCTATAACACCAGTTGGTAATAATTATGCTTAGCTGAGTCGAGGTTACAATAGTCCAGTGGGTATCAGGGACTGAGTATGCAATAGAAGTGGAGAGCTGGCTGTTATTTTGCAAAAGGATCTTTGCAAATTTTGGTCTGAATGATAAGCAGAAAAGGAGGTTGGCTTTGAGATAGTTGCAAGGAGCTCCTTTATTTGGTGGAATGGGCTGACTATAGGTGTATCAAAAGAGGAATTGACTTGGGAAGAATTTCGAAGGAGATTCGAGGAAAGATTTTTGTCTGAAGTAGCCAAGTCAGCCTTGCTCAGGATGTTAATGGAGTTGAAGCAGGGAGAAATATCAGTGTTGGAATACTCTGCTAAGTTTGATGAGCTATCCAAGTATGGGTATGCCACTATTAACATCGTTATCAAGAGGAACGAGAAGTTTATCCAGGGGGTGAGACTGGAGATTGCTAGGGCAACTATGCCACATTTCAGAGATCTGTCGAATGTAGTGGTAAAGATGGCAATTTGGAACGAGGAGATGCTTTCTACTTTCAAAACGGAGAAGCTAGTTGGGACTCAGAGTTCTAAGAATAAAAAGAGGAAGTTCTTTAAGGGAAAGGAGCTTTGAAGGGTAGGGTTACTAAGAAAGGAAACGAAGATATCATTTATTATACGTGTAAGGAGAAGGGGAACTTTGCAAATGAGTGTCGATCAGGTGATGGCAAGATCGTTATAGGCAAGCAGAATGTGAATTGCTTTAACTGCGATCAGATGGGGCATTATAAGAACAAATGTCCAAAAGTGGCCAAGGCTAATAATGGAAAGGGTTTGCTTTGGAGCCATCGGCATGAAGACCAAAAGTAACAGACAAGGGAAAGGCTGTGTTTGTACCAAAATTGGGCACAACACTCTTCGGAAGTGTTTGAAGAGATAAAATGAAGAAAGTAAATGTAAAAAGAGGATTATCTAACAAACACTCCAAAGAATAATCAGAAAAAATAGCGAAGAAACACAGAGATTTAGAGTGGTTCAGCGTGTTGCCTACGTCCACTGTGAAATGATTAACTTTTATTAACTTTTTCTTGCTGGTTACAGCGGATTACAGCAGTAAATTCGAGTACAACAGTGATTTATGAGTACAGCAATGGTTCCGGCAGAATCTGGACGTCAAAGAGCCAAAAGATCCCTTTTCTGTAGGCTCTAGGACGCTATTTATAGGCATAGGCTGCAAATATCTCGCTCAGATCTCGGGAGACCTCTTTTGGCACGTGGTTGGGCCCACGCAATCGATCCCACGTGAATTGTACTTGGTCCGTGATCGATACGAACAAATTTCGTATTGATCAAGATTTGGTCCAATCGAGTCGAAATTCGGCATGAACATTCTTTTGGTTGTACGTAAGCTCCTGTGAAAATTTGGTGGCATTTGGACTTGTAGGCTGTGAGTTATGATCGATGCAAATTCGAGTTTTCGGTAGGCTGTTTAATTCGTATCGATACCGTTCGTATCGATCTGTTCGTATCGGTCTGAGCATGTGCCTGCGAGTTGACGTGGTGCTAGTTTCTAGGATCGATCCACCTTTCATGCCGAATCGACCGAGTATTTCCAAGGTTTTCGCCTTGTTCGTATCGATCTTAATTATTCTGTTCGTTGATCGGTCGCATTGCTCTGTTTGTATCGATTGGTTGTGTTGCCTTATTCGTATCGATCGATTGCATTGCACTATGTATCGATGGGAAGTGTTGATTTCGTATCGATTTGTGGTTGATCAATATGAAGCATGTTGAAACTTAATCGATACGAACTAGACACTCGTGTTGCAGTTGATGGATACGAAGTAGACAATAGCCGACCGATTCGAAGTTAGCCTGTCTGCTGATGGATACGAAGAAGACTGTTTCGATGGATATGAACAAGACGGTTGCATGGAGATGGAGACGAATAGATATATATGTGATGGATACGAAATCGACCGATGCGAAATGATGGATGTGGCCTGATCGATACGAAATGATGGGTATGAATGAGTTGGTTTCCTTGACTTGTATTGATCATATCTTGAGCATAGGAACTCGGATTGACTCGAAATTTGGAATGTTGGCTTTTATAGCTTTGCTTGTCATGTCTTGTCAATTGTAGCTCGACCCGGACTAGGACAAAATTCGTCGATATCCATAGCGAGCCTGCGTATAACCGATCTTAGGGATGGGCTGTCCTCGATTTTCAGTTAAGTTCTTGGTATCACGGCCTTGCCAAAAGGCAAGATAACATTTGCCCTCCAAAGTACGTCTTATGAAAACACGACGTGCTTTGAAAAGCTGCAATCTTCATCCTGAACAGTTTTATCCAACTCGTCTGAATGGTTTTTGTCTTTCCGTCGAAAGATGTAACCTTTGATTGATGCTTCAGTAACATAACTCATGAATTGTTGATTGCCAATTGTTGTACTGTGTACTGTTGTAATCGAGCACTGTACGAATATTCAATTCCTACGAATTTTAAAGATTTGATGCTAGTCCGTCACACATAAATGTATGTTAACCCGACTCCCGTTAACTTTTGCACGTTCACGAGTCGTTGTCGGTTCTTTCTTTGTATCGAATTCCATATCGATCCTCTCCTGAATCGAAGTGAAATTCGAGTTGTAACAACGCTTGATGGTTGTTTTGGAGTTTTTTTTGCGTCGATCCTCTCCTGGATCGATTCGAGTCGTTGAAAAATTTTCTTTTGTATCGATGGTGATCGATACGAATTCATTAGCCTTTTTGAATACTTCGCATCAATGGGCGAGAATTTCGGAATCTTGGTTCGATGGATACGAACTAAATACTTCGTATCGGTAGTGTTCCCAATGGGTTCAGACAATTCCCATGAGCTTGTCCTTTGTTGCTTGTTGTATGGATTCGAACGAGTTCCCGTGTATTGTTCGCACCGATAGGTCACTGGTTGATATGAGTTATGGCATTCTAGATCGATGGCAAACAGATACTGCCAATTGCGCCTGGGATCGGTGAGTGCGGATGGATACGAATAGAGCCTTCATATCGGTGACACTAGAAACTATTTTTATCGGTCGCTTATCATTGGGATACGAACCGTTACCCACCTTCCATATATATACATGTGACTTTGTACTTAGAAGAATTTACTTGCTCATTTGTCTTTAGCCCTTCGTATCGATAAAAAACTTTGAGAAAACATAACGAACTGCAGAAGTTTTTCACCTCCAAACCATTTAGTGTTTTATCCTTAATTCAATCCGTTCAAACTAGGTAATTAACTAATTAAACTCCTCTAAGAATGACGAGACTTGGAACTTGACTCCATCCCATCTAAGGCCGTGGTCGATTCCGGCGTCGTCGATGTTGGAATAGGATTGGAGCCTGACTGAAGGAGGAGGAGACGAGGTTTAAGGCCGCTACGGGAAGAAGGAGCGAGAAGGGATGAACAGCTTCCACATCGTATCGACGAATGGAAAGAGGAGGCTCGGCTTTGTATCGATTCGGGGCATGAAATTTGTGCCGGTGAGTAATCGATCAATGAAACAATGGACTTCGTATCGATCCTGGGTAATAATAATTCATATCGATCAGGGACGAGCAATACGCAATCAAATAGCCAACTACAGATATGAAACTCGTTACAAGTGATCGATATGAATTTCGCATTTCGAGGACCGATACGAAGTTGGTAGCTTCTGACCGGTACGAACTCCATTGTAACCTGATCGATGCAAAGTTGATGTAACTCGGTTGATGTAAAACCAGTGTGACTTGATCGATACGAAATCAAAAGTGTACTAATTGATACGAAATGAGAGCTTCGGGTCAATACGAAGTAAATAAGCTACTGATCGATACGAAATTGGAATCTTTGACTGATATGAAAATAAGGCCTTTGAAACGAACGATCCGAACTTTGACTTTGATGGATACGAACTAAATGAAGATTCGTACATTTGATTCCGCCGAGCTTCGGCCTTGCACAATTGGACTTAACTGTAAAACTGCATTTTGACTACCTTTTGAAGCTCGTCGATGGAACTGTAACTTAACAAAAAATTTAACGAACTTTAATTTAGACCGGTCTTCAAAGTATGGATGGCACGGTTGTGACGGTCAACGATGACGGTCACTTCCAGTTGAATTTCGAAGTCTTGTCATTTGAAAACTTTCTCAAATTCTATAGAATTTCTTAAGTATTATGAAACAATGCACTACACAGCACATCCACGCACGTCACACTGGGGAACACATGGGCTTATTATCATCTAATGATGGTTTTTAATAAGTTGATTAGTTATGGAGTCTACAAGCTCACAACAGTAGGAGATTCAGAGTTCATCTCCCTTAGTCATAAAGGTTCCGGTCATCACGGCCGAAATTATAGATCCAACTCTGGACGAGCTGCCTGGTGCCATGTTTATCATGAACCCACAAGATTCTGTGCCGTCCAACATCTTCGAAGATATGCTGGGATGAATATGTCTAAGGCATATGGTTTACCGTTAGACGACGTTCTATTACCGGGACCGAATGATATACTACATGCTCCACCGGAAGGGTTTACTGCCTTCAACAGGCATTCATGTACAGTCGGGACGCTTCCTCCATTCAATCAATATATTCGGGAAGTGTTGTCCTTCTTTGGAATTGCTTCATCATAGTTACACCCCAATGGATATGCGTTGTTGAACCGTCTATTCGTTGTATTCATGGAGCATCTTTTCTGACCTCCGATCTCCATCGAAATTAGATACTTATTCAACGTTAAGAGTTGAGAAGATAGCCCTTCCTTCACGTTCTTAGAGGCGGTCAGGAACTACCAAGTTGTGACGGGGTCTTGGACTAGACTGAGCTACTTCAAAACTAAGTGTTTCTATGTACGATGCCCACCAAGGTTTTCTAGTCGATGGTTAGCCAAACGTAAGTGCTGCACTTATTCCAGTAGTTAACAATATAGTTGCAACTGGTATTAGAGCTAATACTCTCTTTCTTTTACAGCCGCAATTCCTCGACCTATTGGCACACATTTTAAAGAGATAGCACGGGTCCTCCAAGAAGTTCCAGGCGAGATGAGAGAAATCGAGTCGGTGCTCACCGATAGGAACTTAAGAATTCTTGGATTAATCGAGCGAAACCAAAGTATCGGACTAGAGGGAACACTTAGGGCAGTCCCGATGAAGCGGGTAAAGCGCAAAGCGCACAGGGTCGTAATTGCTGAGGAAGGTGATGAAGAACACACGCCTACAAATGACGAACCCGTGGCCGGGCCTTCTGACAGTCTTCAGGGTTCAGAGGGAAAGAGAAAAGGCAAGGTAGTTGCACCCAAACATCATAAATCTTCGAGATGGAAATCTGTTATTGTATCCCTGCCACCCTCCATCGTTAGAATTTCGGAGGCTCCTCCCTCGCCAGAAGAGAATCCTTTTGAAGGACTTGTTGATATTCTGATTTTGGACTATGTGTCACTTCAACACGACACCGGATTGGAAGGGCTTCAAAGTGCTTTAGATTTAAGCGAGTCTCCACCCATCAGTGCGGCCGACATTACCAGTTGGTCAGGGGGTTGCACACACATATACACTTCACGGCCCTACACGGTTTCTAGCCTTAAGTTGTCTGCTTCGAGAATTCACTAACTCCGTTCTTTTTTTACTTTACAGATACGATGAATAGGCAAGAGTCACGCCAATCATCGAGCTCGTATTATGAGTCCCGTCGGAGGGAGGATGATAGAAACCGCGATTGCGGTTATTCTAGTCAAGAACGTTACGAGAGGGATAGAGATAGAGATTACAGAGAACAGAGATATCGATCCCGATCGCGTTCTCCACCTCCCCGAGTCCCTTCACAACCTTCAGGCCAGGGAAAACAACCGGTAGAGCCCCCTCGTCCCAAACCATCTTCGCAAACTTCTCATCCTAAGTCGCAACGCCACAGAACTGAGGTTGAGCCTCCAGTCATCTATGAACAAGCTATCAATGAGCCTACTGGGATTGGGCTATTAGAATTGCTCGGTTAAAGAAAGATTTTCCAAATATATGCTTTGACCGCTACATCTTCCCTCCTCACTTAAAGAGAATTCCGTCGGATGTTGAGAACACAATGCATGATTACATTCATGACATCTATACCCAGTACAAAGAGTGGGTGAAAGCTGCAGAAAAAGCATCAAAGGTGGCCTTTGAGCGGGCAAAAACGGTCGAGAAACTAGAAACCGAACTTGCTCAAAAAGACCGGATCATTCAAATGCTTAACGATGAAGCCGAATCCTCTTCGAAATCAGAGATAGAGGCCACCAAAAAGGCCGACGAGGTGAACTTGTCCATGGAGAGGATGAGGCAGACACACTTCGCTTTGGTTGAGCAGATGGGCCATCGAAACACCACAGTTGCCACTGAAAGGGATGCTGCTCTGAAAGAACTCAACAAGCTAAAAGCCAAATTTTCTAAAATCATCAAAGAAAAGGATGATGCAAATAGAGCAGCTCAAGAAGCATGTGAACAGGCCATAGTGCTTCAGAGCGAACGCGATGCGGCAACGACTAAAGTCCGGGAGGTGGAGACTAAGGTCGAGGAGAAAGTCCAAATGGCGAAGTCTAGGATAGAAGTTGATATTGATGATCTCCTCATTGTTTATAATGGTAATGTCTTGAAGCATAGAAATCTAGCCTGGCTTGATAATTATCCGACACATCTATACAACGCTTGTGGCCGATTAGTGGAAGATGAAAAGGCTGCCCACCAAGCTGAATCGATTGACGAGTTCGAGCTCGAGAACCGGGTGTTGAGCGAAGACGAGTGGAAAGTTCTCCACGATGCCATGATTTCATATGAGAAGGAGAAGCTTGGCGCTCAGCATTTGGAAGTTGGAGAAGGTTCTAGGGTCGAGCATCATGATACAAGTTCTGAAACTCCCGTGCCGACTCAGCCCGAATCCACACCTGCGGTTGATCCTCAGCCCGTTCCTGCTTATAATCCGGATCAACCGCAGATGTCTCCAGCTCGCGATCAAGTCTCTAAGGCAGTTCCGCCACCCGCGAGCCAAACTGAGGAAGGTACTCTGAACATTTCTATGCTTATCCGAAATCGGAAGCGTCACTTGAAGTAATTATCAATAGTTCTTCGTTTGTTTTATCCAGTGATTGAAGCTACACTGGTTGTGCCTCCTACAACTCAAGAACCACATCATATGCAGGAGGCCATTATAACTGAAGCGACCACCACAACGACCACGGCATCGACTAATGGAGCGTAGGGGAGCACACTTATTTTTGATGAACAGATGATGGAGGAACTTCTCGGTCATCACAATGATCCTTTTGCGGACTTGCCGTTCGTTATGGGTGGAAGTGCACCAATGACAAGTTCTTCGGCTCCAACTGCGGGAGTTCCTAATGACGAACAAATGCTTCATGAGGAGGAAATCATAGATGAAATCAATGCAGAAATGGAGGCAGCCACGCGGGGCAGTGGTTTTGGTGGTGGAATGGCTGGACCTGGCCCAGCCCCTTTGTGGATGATATCTCCGAGAGGAACGGTCTTTGAGACGAGCGCGCCTGCCCCACCTTCTTCTGTTGATCCTGTCCCTCCGACTCCGCCTGCAGGAAGCGTTCCAATACACTTGAGTTCGGAGGAGGATGTTGATATAATGCCCCCGACTAGAGATCGACCGCCGAAGAGCAAGGGTTCAAAAAGAAAACCGAGTGAGAGCTCCAGCGGGTCCACACCGAAGAGGAAACCGAAGAAGAAAAAAGAGTAGATATGCTTCTTTGGTGCAATTTTGAGTAGATAGGAATTTCTTTTGTTCTTTTTTGCTAGCCGTGTATAGATGCGGGTTCGGCCCCTGCTAGTAGGATTTTTGTGATAAACTTGTACTTAGTTTTCTTCCACAAATAGTGAAATGAAATTCCATTTTGTCTTTAACTCAATTTTTGTTCATTTGCTTAAGTGTTTCAGCATTTGAACTCAAGTCTAGTACATTTGTTGGGTTTCGACCTTTGGATTGGACCCAAGTTTAGTTGTTAAGTCCTAAAATCATGTCTATGAGTGATGACTGAACCTCAAGCTGGACTACGATGCTGCACTATCTTAATCGGTAATTGACGCTTAAGTTCTGCCCCCAGTTTCAGGGATGAACTGTAAGATCAAGTGGCAATTACTCTCCGCTTTCAACTCATCGAGCTTAACGTCGTCGAATTGATGCTGAAATAAAGAAATTCAAGTGGTCGAATCGCACTCACTCATCCATTGACGATTACCTCCACACTCCAGGGATTTGCATTCGTACGCCGGCGGTCGGGCTCGCCTGCTTGAGTTTCGAGGATACGTCCTTGCTCTGAAGACTTAGAGTTGTTTTACGGACGGTCAATCTCAATCCGGTTTGCGTTCAAACTCCAATCCACTCTCCGGGGACTTTGAGTCAACGTTTATACTCCAATTCACGCACTGGGAATTTGGAGTTGGTGTTTATGTTGACACTCCGGTTCACACTCTGGGAATCCGGAGTTAGTTAATGTTTATACTCCAGTTCGTGCTCTGGGAACTTGGAGTTAGTCAATGTTTATACTCCAGTTCACACTCTGGGAAATTGGAGTTAACCGAAAGATGGTCAGTCTCATCTGTTCAGGCTTTAGGATTTTGTTCGCACTCCGGGAACGACGAATCTATCAGGATCGTGGATGATTGGTTCACATCCACCCTGAGTTAACAAGCGAGGTCGTTAGACGGACGGATCCATCCTCCTCAAAATCGGTCAAGATACGAGCGAAGTCGTTAGGTGGACGGATACACCCTCTTCGGGATCGTATTTGTAAGCTTATACTCCAGTTCACACTCTAGGAACCTGGAGTTGGTTAAAGGATTGTCGTGTATCAATCCTTTTTTGACTTCGGTGTGATGACTTGCCCACGAGCTCGGGTATCATCTAGCGAGTAACCGGTCGTATCACAGTCACTCCCTATTTGAATAAATTCCACCGTCGGGTGGAATTTAGCTCTCCGTGCATAGTGATAGTTGTATGACGCATTCAATAAATCACAGCTCTGGCTCGAAGAGATTGCATTTTATTGCTGAAATAAGAAAATATGGCAAAATCAGTTGCCTTATTACAAATTCAAATTTTGAAATGCAGAAACAAATTGCAAATGAGAAATAAACTGAATAAATAAACAGAGCCTGTCATGTGTAGTAGTGACGAAGACTTTTGTTGTTCCAGGCTCTCGGAAGAGTTAGACCGTCAATGGTCGATAATTTGAATGTGCCATCTCCGAGCTTTCGTTCAATAACATACGGCCCTTCCCAAGTTGGCTTCATATGTGAAGGAACTAGGTAAATTCTCTTAAGGACGAGATCGCCGAGTTCAAAATTTCGGGGTCAGACCTTGACACTATATAATCGGGCGACTCGACTTCGGTATGCGGCTGCCCTCAAATCAACCTCTTTACGCTTCTCATCCAATAAATCCAGGGATTCAGCAAGTAATATAGCATTACTCTTCGGATCATAGTATGTCACATGATGAGAAGGCACTTCTAATTCGACTGGAATAACAACTTCCGAACCATAAGAAAGAGAAAACGGAGTGTGGCCGGTCGTGGATTTGTGGGTTGTTCGGTAAGCCCATAAAGCCATAGGAAGTTCATCGACCCATTTGCACCCAGCTTTTTCCAGTCGCTTCTTCAAATTAGACTTTATAACTTTATTAACAACTTTGACTTGTCCATTCGCTTGAGGGTGTGCAACTACGGAGAATTTCTTCTGAATGTGGAATCGTTGACAGAAATCCATAAATTCAACAATGTCGAACTGGGTCCCGTCATCAGTGAGGATAGTATGTGGGAGACCAAATCGGCAGATGATGTTGCGCATTACAAAGTTGATCACCTTCTTTGTTGTGATTGTAGCAAGGGGTTCAGCTTCCGCCCACTTGGTAAAGTAATCAACTACTACGAAGGCGTACTTCGCACCACCTTTGGCTAGAGGTAGAGAGCCAATAATGTCAATGCCCCATACTGCAAATGGCCATGGACTGACCATTTGAGTTATTTCGGTAGGTGGGGCCCTTGGAATCCGAGCATGCTTCTGGCATTTGTCGCACTTTCTGGCGTAATCTGATGCATCGCGATTTACGGTTGGCCAATAGTATCCATATCTGAGCACTTTCTTGGCAAGGGCTTGCCCCCTAGTGTGATCACCACATTCTCCTTCATGCACATCATGCAACACTCGTTTGATTTCATCGTGAGCGATACACCGGAGTAAAGGAATATAGTACCGTCTTCTATACATAACTCCATTTTGAATAGTGAACTGTGAAGCTTTTCGAAGAATTTGTCTCTTTTCACTCCTGCGCACTGGTAGGGTTCCATGCTCGAGATAATTTCTGAACGGAGTCATCCATGACTCCTTATCGCGAGCGATCTCAAATATCCAATCTGTCTCCATTCGGTCGATGTTCGGGGAAGCTAACGTCTCCATGGGAACAAGTCCAATTTGTTGTGCCTCACCTATGCTGGCTAACTTTGCTAATGAATCGGCTTTTTGATTGCGCTCTCAGGGAATGCAGTAGATGGCATAATAATCGAACTGATTTAATATTTCCTAGACTCGAGCTAAGTAAGCAGCTAGCCTTCGGTCTTTGGCCTGGTATTCCCCCCGAACTTGACACACGACCAATTGCGAATCACAATAAATCTCCACAGCAATGATTTTTAAATCTCTAGAAAGCCTCAATCCGGCAAGTAGGGCTTCATACTCAGCTTCATTGTTGGTCGCGCGAAAATCAAACTTTAAAGCATAGCATATAGATCGATCTTCAGGAGTTTCAAGCACAACTCCTACACCGGAGCAACGGTCATTAGATGCACCATCAGTATGCAGCTTCCAGATATACTTGGGAGATTCACTTGTTTCGGGCAAGTCTTCTGGGAAGGTAAATTCAGCTATGAAATTTGCTAGGACTTGTCCCTGGATGTCTCGCCTTGGAGTGTAAGTAATGTCAAACTGACTTAACTCGATATTCCATTTGAGTAACCTACCAGACGTCTCAAGTCGCGTAAGGACCTGTCGTAATGGTTGGTCGGTGTAAACGGTGATAGGATAAGCCTGGAAATATGGACGGAGCTTCTTCGAGGCAATAACAAGACAGTAAGACAATTTCTCTAGCTTCAGATAATTTCTCTCAGCTCCGGTTAGCCATTTGCTAATATAATAGACCGGCTTTTGTATTCGGTCTTCCTCCCGATTTAGGGCAGCACTGATTGCGTTTTCTGATACTGCCAAATAAATGTACAATTTCTCGTGATCGGTAGGCTTCGACAAAATTGGTGGTGTGGAGAGATGTTGAATTAATGCTCGGAATGCGCCCTCACATTCTGTAGTCCAATCAAAGTTTTGGTTCCCTTTTCGGATTAGATCGAAGAAGGGAATGCATTTGTCAGTAGATTTTGAAATGAACCTGCTCAGTGCTGCTACTTTCCCGTTGAGACTCTGGACTTGCTTTATAGTTCTCGGAGTTTCAAGGTTTCTGATCGCCTAGATCTTTTCGGGATTGGCTTCGATTCCTCGAGCGTTGACGATAAACCCAAGGAATTTTCCTGATGCGACCCCAAAATGACATTTCAACGGATTAAGCTTTATTTCGTATTCTCGGAGAATATTAAACATTGACTCCAGGTCTTTGATGTGGCCAGTGGAGAATCGTGACTTGACTAGCATGTCGTCCACGTATACCTCCATGGTTTTCCTAATCTGATTTGCGAACATTCGATTAACTAATCGTTGATAAGTTGCGCCAGCATTCTTGAGTCCAAAAGGCATAACCTTGTAACAATAAAGTCCCATATTGGTTACAAAGTTGGTATGCTCCTGGTCGGGTAAGTGCATTGGTATTTGATTGTAGTCGGAATACGCATCCATGAAGGATAATAGTTCATGCCCGACCGTTGAATCTACGAGTTGATCAATTCGAGGAAGTGGAAAATTGTCTTTAGGGCGGGCTTTATTCAAATCATAGTAATCAATGCACGTTCTCCATTTCCCATTTGGCTTTCGGACAAGTACAGGATTTGACACCCATTCTGGATATAATGCATCTCGAATAAATCCATTTGATTTAAGCTTGTCTACCTCTTCCTTAAGGGCGGTAGATCTCTCTGGATCCATACCACGCCTTTTTTGTTTGACCGGGACATGCCGCGGGTCAATGTTCAATGCGTGGCTCGCGATGTCCGACGAGATTCCACACATGTCAGAATGTGTCCAGGCAAACACGTTAAGGTTTGCCGGGAGAAATTCAACCAATTCCTCTTGCATTTGTTGGCTTAACTGAGATCCAATCTTTATCATTCTAGAATCATCGCTTTCATCGATCGGGACATCGATCTGGACATCGATCGTCAGTTCGGTCGGAGAAGCTTGACTGTCTTTACTTTCGTCTTCACTTTCGGCGTCTCTCGGGTTAAGACCTCTTTGGAATTGGTTGGGGTTCCCAGGCCTAGGCCCAGGCGTCAATTATCAATTATCAACAAAACGGACGTAGAGAGATTCCTTTACACCCTTTCCATTCTCCTTTCGCTGCGCCTCGCGCAGTTCAACAACATAACAGGCTCGTCTAGCAGCCTAATCTCCTTGAACGACTCCAGCTCCATGATCGGTGGGGAACTTTAGAGTCAAACACCATGGGGCAATAGCATCCCTGAACTCAGCTAGGGCCGGTCGGCCCAAGAAAGCATTATATGGCGAGTCTATATCCAAAACAACAAACTGTAGTATCCGGACTCTCCAGCGTTCTCCAATACCAACTCCACTGGCAATTCCACCACTCTAGTGGGTATAGTTGCACTCCCGTTGAAACCATGGATACGGTACTGACAAGGTTTCAAATCTTTAGTCTCCATTTTCATCTGGTCATAGGCTCGCTTGAACAATATATTAACAGAACTTCCACTGTTTACCAAGATCCTCTTCATCCAAGTAGGACCTACTTGAGCTGATATGACGACGTCTCTGTCTCGGAAGACGATGTCCTTGTGTTAACCATGATGAATAGTGAATATCTGATCCGCAAACTCAATATCTGATGGTCCTTCTACCTCAACTGTTTTGGTTCCAAGAGAATTTGCAGATGTTTTTTAGCCGATTATAGAACTACCGTGGAAACAAGATATTGAGTTTCAAATAGATCTTGTACTTAGAGCTGTACCCATAAGTAGACCACCTACTAGGATGAAACTTACTCAGATGAAGGAGTTAAAGCTGTAGCTAGTGGACTTATAAGGAAAGAGTTTTATTAGACCAACCAGTTTGCCTTAGGTAGCGGCCGTGATTTTCGTGAAGAAATCGAACGGGTCATTAGGATTGTGCATCGATTATCGTAAGTTAAATGAGAAGACGATAAAGAATCGATATCCTTTGCCGAGAATTAATGATTTATTTTATCAGTTGAGTGGAGCAAAAGTATTTTTCTAGTTGGATTTGGCGATATGGTTCCATCAATTTAGGGTGGTGGAGGACAGTATTCCTTTGGCCGTGTTTCAAATGAGATATGGTTCATGTGAGTGGTTAGTGATGCCATTTGGATTAACTAATGCGCCTGCTTTCTTTATGGACTTGATGAACCAGGTTTTACCAGAGCACTTGGATAGGTTCGTATTGGTATTCACTGATGATGTTTTGATATATTCTAAGGATGAAAGAGATCATGAGCTTTATCTTAGAACATTGCTTGAGACGTTAAGGCAACATGAACTTGAGGCAAAATTTTCCAAATGTCATTTCTGGGAGAATGAAGTGAAGTTTCTTGGTTATGTAGTTTCAGAAAAAGGGTTGTCAGTCGATCGAGCCAAGAACGAAGCTATTAACAGTTGGAAGAGACTGAGACAGTGACCGAGATAATGAGTTTCTCTATATTAGCTACTATTACCAGAGATTTATCAAGGATTTCTCGCAGATAGCAGCACCCCTGACTAAACTAACCAGAAAGGACATGAAGTTTATTTTGTCCAACAAATGTGAGGAAGCATTCCTCGAGTTAAAGCATTTGTTGACCAATGCGCCCATGTTAGTTGTTCAAGATGGGAATTAGGATTGGTGATGTATACAGAAGCATGTGGAACAAGATAAAGAGCTATGTTGATGCAATAGTAAAGTGATTGCCTACGCTTCTTGATAGCTCAGACAAAATGAAGTTAGATATCTGACTCATGACGTGGAGTTGGCAGCGATAATTTTCGCATTGAAAGTGTGGACACACTACCTCTTAGGAGAAAGATTCGAGTTGTATACGGATCATAAGTCTTTGATGTATTTATTCTCTCAGAAAGAGTTGAATATGAGACAACATAGGTGGTTGGAGTTTTTAGCAGCTTATGATTTTAGTATTGAGTATACACTGGGGAAAGGAAATAAAGTTGTAGATTCACTTAGTAGAAAACATCAGAGTGTGGTGTTAGCTATGTTGGCTGAATGGAAGGATTTAGAGCCGTTGACTATTTGTAGTGTGCAGTTAAGATCGACCACTAGTTCTAGTCAAAGTACAACTATGTTATCTTGCTTGGAAGTTTGACAAGTGTTGATCGAAAGGAATGCTTCTAAATAGAGAGACGATCCATTGCTAGTTGAAAGGATTTGAAGATTGGAAGGTGGAACCGAGACCGATGTGCTATTTTTGTCTTGACCAAAGAGGATGGTTAAGGAACAAGGGATGGTTATGTGTTTCAGATGTTGGAAATCTAAGAAGGGAAGTTCTTAGGGAGTGTCATCAATCGAAGTTTACGATTCATCCTGGGGGAACCAAGATGTATCAGGATATGAAGGGAAGTTTCTTCTAGGAAGGCATAAACAGGGATGTAGGCTTATAGGTGAAGCAATGTGCAAATTTCCAGCAAGTGAAAGCCAAACATTAGAAGCCAAGTGGATTGCTTCAGCCTTTAGATATACTAGTTTGGAAATGGTATTCGATATCCACGGATTTTTTTACGGGTTGCCAAGGTCAAATAGGGAAAATTAAAGTATATGGGTCATGGTGGATAAGCTAACCAAGAGTGCGCATTTCATACATGTTAAGTCAACCAGCATGGCACCTGTATTGGCGAAGTTGTTTATAAAGAATGTTGTTGGACTGCATGGGATTCCTAGTATTATAGTCAGTGGTAGAGATGCTTTTATCACTAGTGAATTCTGGAAGAGTCTACAAGAGGTTTTAGGTACCAAGCTTAAGATGAGTGCCGCTTATTACCCACAGACGGATGGCCAGACCCGAGAGAGTCAGTAAGGTACTTGAGGATTTATTGAGGGCTTGTCTACTAGACTTTGGTGGATCATAGGAAGACCATTTGCATTTGGTTGAGTTTTCCTATAATAATAGTTATCAGACCAGTGTAGGAATGGTGCATTTCAATGCTTTGTATGGAAGGCCGTGCAAATCACCAGTAAGTTGGTTAGAGACCGAAGACAGATTGGTCCTTGGTCCAAATATGGTAAGAGAATCCACAGAGAAGATTGAGTTAATCTGGGATAGGATGAGAGAAGCTCATCTAGGCAGAAAAGTTATGCAGAGAAACGGTGCAAAAATTTATAGTTCTCAGTTGGAGATTGTGTTTTGATTAAGGTATCACTAATGAAGGGTATGATACGATTTGAAAAGCTAGGGAAACTAGCATCGAGATATATTGGACCGTTCCTAATTATAGAGAGGATCGGTAAATTCGCGTACCGAGTAGTTTGGCAGGTGTCCATAATATGTTTCATGTTTCTCATCTTAGGAAGTATGTGCATGTAACGACCTAAAATTTAATCACTTTAAATATGAATATATAATATATTATTTAATAATTAATAAATGGATTTTATAACTCATAGATAACTCTTTTAAATATTGGCTAGTGATGGTGAAATGATTTTTAAAATTTGTTTGCAAAAATAATTAGTTCAATGAAAAATAGAAAATATGACCGGAAATCGTTTCCGAATTT
Organism: Allium fistulosum; assembly: GCA_030737815.1. Classification (NCBI taxonomy): domain Eukaryota; kingdom Viridiplantae; phylum Streptophyta; class Magnoliopsida; order Asparagales; family Amaryllidaceae; genus Allium; species Allium fistulosum. The sequence goes on along the minus strand of CM060902.1, from coordinate 1,038,164,211 downwards.
TCAAATTTTCGGTGTCTAAAAGTTATTAGAAACGTTATGTACATTTAAGTTAACATATATACACATTTACAAATAATATAAGTAGGGTTAAGGATGGTAAATGGTGAATATAAGTAAATAGTAAGAGATGTGACACCTTTTGAAATTAAATTAGGATAAAATGCAAAAGAATGATATGTCATTATCATTTCACATCTTAGTACAAGGGGAAGTGTTTTGTTTAGTGATCAAAAGGCGGAGCTATCATGGTGGCGTGCGTTTTAAGGCAAGTGAGGTGGATGGTGGTGATGTGGCATTAAGAGAATGGAGGGCATGTACTTTGAGGACATTTTTGTAATTTACATATTCCACTTTTTTAAAAGAAACTATATTTTTTCTCATTTCATCACTTTATTTTCCTACTTTCAAAAGCTCACCTCTTTCCTAAGCTTTTGAAAATCTTATTAATGGCTTCTTAGATTTTAAATTCCAAAAATCCAACCATTTCCCACTTCTTTCTTAAGTAAAATCACTATAGTTTGCTTCTTTCTCCCATACACCTCCTCGATAACCAAAACAATACCCATAACTCTTCAACCAAGCATGGCGAGCCCTATAACCCCTTGGCCCAACCATCCAGGCCCATTTAGGGTCCAAAAATCTCTTTTTTCCAAGTTAAAAGCAGAGACCTAGCTCGTATACAAGTTCTAGTAGAAGTTACCTTGAGTTAGTAAGCTTTTGGTGAGTAAAAACTCACTTATTTTAAGAAAAGTTTTAGGCTTTATTAATGATGTATAATATAGTGTTAAATATGGTTGTTTGATGGGTTTTAAAGATGGTTTGGTTTGGTATATATGTGTTTATGTATAATGTTTATTTAGGGTTTGAAAATGAAGTCTAATGCAGTGCTTTGTTAAAAAGTTTTGATCTTGCTTGTGCTTGTTGTGATGGCTTGTAAATATACGTTACGATGTTGTTTATGCTAAAAAGTTAGCTCTTTGACTTGTAAAACGATTTGAGATCCTTTGGAAAACAAATATTGTTTTACTAATTTTTAATTTACGAATTTTTTTTAAAGTTTCAGCTTTATTTAGTTTCAAAACTTCATACCATGTTTTGTTGAAAGGTAAGCCAAAAGTAAAAGTTTTGAAGGATAGTAAAACTAGTTTAAAAGTTATGGTATCCATAGCGACAGTTGCTATGGATGTAGTTCGAGAAAACTTAACGTTTTCTAAAGTTAAAGCGTTTTCTTTTTAAATGTTTCTGAAAACCTTTTTCAAATCATTAACTAAGTATAAAAGATAATTATTGACTACTTAATTAAGTACGAGTTAATAATTAATTAATTTATTAATCAAGGATAATTAGTAGTTAATTAATAATTAAGTTAAGAGTTTTATAATTAAGTATTAATTAAGTCAATTATAATTAGTTAATTAAGAGTTTTAATCATTAATTAACTAAGAGTTAATTAAGTATTTAGTTAATTTTATTTAATTAAGGTTTAAGTATTATTAGTTAATTAGGGTTAAATAATTAATTTGTTTTGATTATTAAGCAATTTATTAATACTCAATTAAAGATTAATTGATAATTAAAGCCTAATTGGGATTTAAATTTAATTTTTAATCTAGATTAATTAGTAATCAAATTAAGTCTTAATCATTATTAAATAAAGGTTAATTTTAAACTCTATTGGTTTGATTTAAAAGACCTCTTTTTATATAAGTAAATTGGTTTTAAACTAGGGATCTCTTGTCTATGCGATTAAGTTAGCCTAGTAAATATGAATGCGTATTTAATGACATTTGTTAGCAAAATAAAACACCATTTTGCTATCATTTAATTTGATAAATATAGATGCCATCTGTTTAGCAGAATAAATCCTCATTCTGCTATGATTAAATTAAGTAGATTATTTAGGCATCCATATAGCAGAATAAATCCCCGTTCTTCTATTATATTGATTTGGGCATTGAATTGTGTGCCAGTAAATTAATATTGGATAAGAGATGCTATCTATATGAGCATAGTTGTTATTCGCTTTTGTATATATACCCATACTTAGGTTATGTGATGTTAGATAGAAAATGACTCATGAAAAGTATTTATGGAAATGTCTGTATTGCGACTATCGCTATATCGACACGTTGAAAAATGTTATTCCTTTTGAAAGTTTTTGTTAAATCTTGTGAATGGGTTTTGCAAACATAACTAATTATTCAAATTAAGATGTAACTAAAGTTAATTAGTTATTTTAATAATTACATTTAAAATTAAATAATCATTTTAAGTAATGACGATTAAAAATTACTTATTTAAACACTGATGTGACTAAGATTAATTAATCATTTATTAACGATGTTTTAAAATTAATTAATCATTTTAACTAATGATGTTTAAGGAAAATTAATTATTTAATTAACGATGTATTAAAGTTAACTAATGATTTTGTTAATGATGTTCTAGAATTGACTAATCACTTTAATAATAATGTTTTAAAATTGATTAATCATTTCAATCACAATGTTTAAGATTAATTAATCATTTTAATAATAATGTTTAAGGGTTAAATAATCTTTCTTATAATGATGTTTTAAAGTAACTTAATCAATTTAATAATAATGATTAAAGTTAATTAATCATTTTAAATGATGATGTTTTGAAGTAATTAATTCATGATAAAGTGAACTTTTTATTTTGAATAAAGATGACTGAAGTAATTAATCATTGATTAAAGTTGATTATTCATTTTGAATAATGATATTGAAGCAAATTAATCATGTTTTAAAGTTAATCAACCAAGTGTTGTTTAAAGTTTATATGTTTGATGTGAAACCGTAGCACAAGTTTGGTTTTAAAAGTAAAAGTTTGATTCAGTTATGGAAATGAAGTTTCCATGATCTGATATCGCTTATATTGAAAGGATTTAGTCATACTCTTTAACATTAATCGTCGAGGTAGGAATTCGCTTCTACCTTGAAGGTGGAAAATATCATCATGGCAATGCCTAGAGGTAAAACTACATCAACGTGCCAGAGTTCATTTTCAACCGCGGGATAGCACTTTTTGGGAATCAATGAGTGGTAGTAAGAATATGAAATTTATTTTCCATATACGATCATTTTTAATTATCTCCGATAGTTGATTTATTAACTATCAGATCGGCTTTCTTCATTATGTATCGTCGGTCTAAGACGATTTGTTGCTCATTTGAGCATTGATATCCTTCATTGGAAATGACTAAAACTAAAGCACGAGTGAGGGCCAAGTTATGTGGAGTTGCTCCAATTAGGTATTTTCACATCTACTCTAGGTCTGTTTTGGTTATATGCGCAATAAAATGTGAAATACTCGGATACTCGACAAAGGTTAGCGTGTTCCAGCTTAGAGTTCCAGAGAGCCATCGTAGTTCTCAAATATATTTCTAGAGGTAACATTCAGTAAGGGGGAGTATCCTCCCAGTCATTTGTTAGAAATTTTCCCTTCCTTTCATTCCAAAATTTTAAATTTACTTCTTAATTCAGGAAGTGTTGTGAGCATTTCGCGATGTTTAATTGTTTGTATCCATTGTTGTGATAGGATGTTGTTAATGCAAGGGAAAAACCTGTTCCGCGGTTGGCTGCGTGGTCTCAAATATTTTGTTTATTTTCACCTTTTTATTTAGAGATTTACTGACTTACTGTCTTACCCGAGTTGTTTATTTTCCCTAAACTATCGAGTACTCAATTATATTTGAGTAGTCCAAGAGTAGCAGGCTTTTCTTTGGGCTCTTTGAAGATGATGGACGAGTAGGAAGCTCTTTTATCTAAATATTTACTTATTTCCGCTGTTATATATATTTTGTATGTGTATTTTGTATCATAAAGTGTAAAGGGCAAAGTGTATAACTGCCTAGTCTAATAAGTTGTACTTTTGTGTAACTCTAATAACTCTATGTAAGGAGTAACCATTTGTACTATATTATTCTGTATTGTCTATAACCGTTCCGTTGCAAGATTTTCTATTCTATCATGTTCTGTTCTTTTATTTCACTCCATGACAATTCATTTTTTCATATTCTTGGGCAACGACACATGAACACCGAGGTTGTGTTAAATGTAATTTTCTGAGGTCATAAAGTTGGGTCATCACAGTTGGTATCAGAGCTTAGGTTGAGCGAATACCTAGGCTTTGGGTGGGGAAACTCATTAGACATAGGGTAACTGATACCTTAAAATGAGTTTGAGCATGTATATATAAGAGCGCGCATTTGTTATTTTTATAAAAATGTTTTTATATTGTATTGATTGATCTATTGAGTGGTTTATGGATTCTTGTCAATACGAGTAATTAATGATTATTGATAGGGATCTCTAAAGCACTTAAACAAGGCTAACCGACATAGTATTGTTTTAAATTAGGTAAATGAAATAATTTACCTAGATTATATTTTGTATATAAAAGAAAATTTTCAGAAAATTGTTATTTTTTTAGCATATGCTCGTTGTTAGAGAATGATAATATTTCATCATTATCATTTATTGTTCATTAGTTAGACTCAGATAGTTTATAAGCATTTATTTTTTTAGTAAAATTAAACACGAACACCTTGTGAATTTAGTTTCACAATTTGACTATAAGGCATTGGGTGATAGTGTTCGGATAAAATTTAAATTTAAATGTGATTTTAATAAGAGTTGTTTATTATAATATAAACTAAGAATAAATATTGTGAAATGTTTTTATAAAAAGTTGAAATTATATTAGTGTGATTTATTTATATGGGTTATGAATGACAAAGGATTCAAATTGAGAATTTGAGAACTGAAATCCTGGTGTTTTGGAAATTGCTTTCAAAGTTTTGGGAAAAATAATAATAGTATTATTTTGAAAAGTATTTATAAATGAAAATATTTTGGAATTATTTCAAAAGAGAAAGAAAGCATTGAACTCACTTCGGTCATTGGAAAATAATTCCGATGATGACTGCAGTACTATCGGTGTTCATTTTTGAGTTTCTGAGTGGGTAAATGCTACCATAGAAATTTGCAATAGGATTATTTTGATAAAGCATATTTTGATTAAATCCCAAAAGCACGAGTAGATTTGGAAAAAAAGGAAAAAGAAAAAAAATATACATCATTATTTTAAATGACTTTTGGAGAAAGTAATAAATAGTATTACTTGAAAGCTTTTACAAGTATGAATATGTTGGAAAGAGAATTTTAAGTAAGAAATGTGTGTGTGTGTGTGTGTGTATTTCACAAAGTGGATTTTAAATAGAAGAAGAATTTTATGTTAACAAGTTCAGTTGACTCAAAAATAACTAAAAATAGGGAAAGAGATGTGTTCGGATGGTAAACACTTCTCTTAAGTATTACTCTTCTTTGTAAGGGAATATATGATACTATTTGGTAGTACCCAGTTCCATATTATTTTGGGGTACTCGGGCTATTTAAGTATATTTTCTACGGGTAAAATGCATAAAATCATTTCGAAAGAGTTTTAAAATAAAACTGGGTATTTAGATCTCAAGTTTACTTAAGAGAAATAAATTCAAAATAGAAAAGTGTGAACCAGATAGTGGTATATACTTCTAGGGTGTAGTAGGGTATCATACAAGTTGAACTTAAGTTTAGTTTTTATGAAACGTTTTCGTAAAGTATTCTAACAAAAAAGGAACTGGTATTACTGAGAACCAATAAAATAAGTACGTACGTTGAACATAGATCATTCCTCTTTTCACATAAGTTGGATCCAAGATTCGAGTACATGATTTTGAGTTGTGTCATACTGTTCCAAATACGGACATATCACTCGATTTTTGAATGAGAAAACTTGGTGAGGGTTCTTGATATGGAACCATAGGTCCATCATATTATATTGCTGTGCAAGGGAAACGGAGGTTCCTAATCAAGGAGCGAGATCGGAGTTTGCACTATGAAATCAGATGAGTGATACTAGTTCGGAAAAGAAGTTATGTATTCAAGTACGGATTAAATCAGACTTTGCATAGGGATGATCTATGAATATCATGCAGACTTAAGAATAATTTGGATGTTTCTTTCTGGGTTTGGGTTGTGGTGGAATTTCGAGGCAAAATTCTTTTAGGGGGGAGAATGTAATGACCCAATTTAATCACTTTAAATATAGATATTTAATATATTATTAAATAATTAATAAATGGATTTTATAACTCAAAGATAACCCTTTTAAATATTAACTAGTGATGGTAAAATGAGTTTCAAAATTTGTTTACAAAAATAATTGGTTCAAAGAAAAATAAAAAATATGACCGAAAATCATTTTCCAAATTTCCGACTTTTTGGTATCTAAAAGTTGTCGAAATTATTGTGTACATTTGAGTTAACATGTATATAAATTTACAAATAATATAAGTAGGGTTAAGGATGGTAAATGGTGAATATTAGTTTACTTAAGTAAAAAGTAAGAGATGTGACACTTCTTCAAATTAAAATTAAAATAAAATATAAAAGAAAGACATGTCATTACATTTCACATCTTAGTACAGGAGGAAGTGTTTTGTTTAGTGGTTAAAAGGGGAAGCTGTAACAACCATGGTTTAGAACACCTAAAATTAAATTAAAAGAATAATTTAATTTAGTGATAATTAAATAATTAGGAGATTTGGGAATTTTTTGTATTGATTAAATTGGAGTTTGGAGAATTTATTTGTACGAAGTTCATGTAAATGAATTTTGTATTAAAAATGGGTATTTGAAATTTTTTAATAATAATGAAAATAATTTCAACATTTGAAATATGATTTTTCCATAAATAGATTATTTTGGTAAAACTATGAAGAATAATTTTTTATTCTAAAAGTTGTATTAATTTTGGACATAAACGTGCATTTTTATAAACGTTAATAATAATAATATATTTTATTACGGAAATTATGTTTTAATTAAATTTAAACATGTTGTAATTTGTAAAAATGAAGATTTTATCTTATAGAACTTATTAAAAGTTGAGTGGTTCAGTTTATGTAAAAAAATATACACAAGTTTGTTTAAATATAAAGCAAAGTGTTTTACAATTCAAAATTATAATTAGCAACACCTCGTGATAAAAGAATTTAGCAACACTTCTTATTGGATATCTACCGATTATCCTAAAGCCTACTAACACTTAAACAATTGAGAATATGTTCATCTCATTTCCATCTCTCTCAAACCAGCGAACACAAATCATCTCCACCTTTTTCCAAAACCAAATCAAAGAGCAAACTTCATTTTCTCAAAATTTCCATAAAACGCTAGCTGCTCCAAAAATCATAACAAATCAAATAAATTCCCGAAAGTAGTTACTTTTTGATATATTGTTGCTAACATGTTCCCGCACCTTTGCACCCAATTTCGTGGCATTTGGTTTAGTTTTGATTGGTCAAGGGTCTACTTTTCTCAAGTGGTTTTCGAGTAGATCTGGACTGAAGAACGAAGGTCAGTAGAAAATTCATAACGAATTATTGAAAAATTATAAAAAATTTAAATTTGGATAAATTGCTCCCAAATCATAAACACACCTTCTATAAAAAATTTGTTGGAAAATAATTAGATTTCGTATGCTAAATCCTTGCTGCACTGAGGACGAAAATGCAGAAATTTCTGAGTTTTAGCATTGTGTTGATTGCTTGTAATTTTGGAATTTTTAGGATGTTAAGGTGAGTAACCCTCACACCTCTGGTCTATATTCATTTTGATGTTGTTGAATGGTGAAAATACTAGTTCTATTGATCTTCGCTTGGTGATTATTGTCCGTGATTTCTAAATCTATTCCTTGTTTGTTCACTGTCAGTTTACTACTTTCTAAATGTTGAAATTAGATTTTGCTCTAACATTTTAATTGAAGTTTCTGGTATTGTTAAGTGCATATAATAATTTCAATGAAATTCTAAAGTAATAATGACAATTTATTTAAGAAAAATCAGGTGAACCAGCGATCAAGGGGAAAGAAACGCCTAGAGCTTACTCCAGGCAGTTGTACATCGCTCGGTTGCCTCCTCCTTGTCGCTTGTTTGCCGATCGTTTTAAGTTTCATTGCTCTAATTTTTAATGTTGTTTTTTGATGATTTTCTTATATGAATTTTGATTTTTGAATCAATGGAAAATAATTGCATTTTGATGCTTTTGTGTTCTATGGAAGAAATTCCATTTTTGATGCCTTTATGTTCTATGAAAGAAATTCCATTTTTGATGTATTCAATTACCATTGAATTTCAGTGGTTTAATTCGTATGTTGATGATATGAGTATTTGTGAATTTTTTTGATAAGTTGGTTTTCAAATAAATAGCAATTTTGATTGAATAATAAATATATAGATTTCAAGTGATTTATAAAGTGATTTAGGAGTAATTCAATTATATTGCACGGATGTTTCTAACTTCTGTTTTAATTAAAACACTTTGATACTATTAATAAACATTTAAAAATCTCATTTTATGGATTTGCAACTTTTTTTCCAAAATGAATAATTTAAAAAAGAACTTCCAAAACTATTAATAGTATATAAAACTCTTACTTCATTGGATGAGAAATTCAATTAAACGACTAAGTAAAATAAGTGGTATGGAACGCTTGCGTTTACTTTGTCGATTTATTCCCGGACTTATTCGATTGGAACCATATTTTCTCTTGAGTGGTGTTTACTAGCTTGTAGTAAATATTCAAATAAACAAGTGCGATATGGGACGTACAGGCATTATTTGATTAGTTACTATTTGAAGGTAAATAACACTTACAAAGATAAGTTTAATGACTTGTATTTTAAGTTGATATGTGATAAGCAGATTTATGGAGCTGCGGCTTATTAGTGTTATGGATTCACTATCCATTTATGGGTCCCTTGACCATTTATGATAACACGTGTTTGGTGAGTTTTATGCTCCCATTTATGATAGGTCTCCCTCTTTAGGTTTCTGGATTTTTAATGATTGATTTCTGGATTTTATGAAATTTGTGTTTTCACCAAATATTTTATGAGATTTTCTTTTATAATATTGGTTTTGTGATTAGGTGAATAATTTTAAGAAGGATAATATTCCTCTTTGTTTAACTCTATGTGAGTTTCATGTTAACTTTATGTGAGTTTTTATGTTCCTATTATGGCTTGTAAGCTATCATCACTTTTATCTCACATTGATTTGAATTAGACTAGACTGATCCGTTTATTATCTTTATGTAATACTCGGGTCAGACACAGTTATTTTAGGTTCTTCACTTGGTGATCTTAGAGTTGGATTAGTTTCAAGCTTCTCCATATATTTTCATAGAGTTGTAGTCTAGTAATATTGTAGCCTATCATGTATGTTGAGATAGGAATTCATTCATCTGTATATTCTTTTAAGTTGTCCTTTGTACCTCTTATGTATATCGTGGATCTTTTATGAACACCTTTTGTAGTTCACATCATGTATCATATACACGTTCACATCCTCTTTTTGAGAAATGTTTATATTTCTTTGTCGCATTCTATGATTCTATGTTCTATTATATTTTAATTTTTTCTAAATTATATTAAGCCACCATGTTGTTGTTTTGTGCCTGGATTGGATATGTTGAATCCTCTTATAAAAGAAAATATTTCCACTCGATTCGACGTATCGATACTCGCCCAAAGTAATAATACACATGGCCGCTTTTATCAAGCCTTATTCTACACATTAATAGACGATTTTTTTTCTTCTGAAATGGTACTTCATATACACAACATGTCACTAGAACAGCATATCACATGTCAATAAAAGTTCGAATCACGCTACGCAAGTTTCGAACATGTGATCTCTCGCACCAAAGCCGAATCACAACTTGGTATCAGAGCCGAGTTCAAAATAATATATGATATTAAAGATGAGAATCTTTTTCTAGATGTGTCTTTGAAACCGTCCCTTAGAGATCTTTGGGTCGATACTAGGAATTCTTCCTTTAGAGATAATCATGTCTTAGAAAATCTTAGGATGCATCATGCCTATTTTCTGTACACACTAATTCATATCTTGAAGTAATTCTTCCTTCAAACAAATGTTTGGCTTCAACTTTATCAGACTTCAAATTGAATTGTGTGCCTTTGTCCTTAGCAATCTGAGTTGCACAGTGGAGGCGGATGAATTGCTCTCCACTGAGCACCTTAAATTTAAGTGCCTTTATAATTTGTTGTCAATAATAAATTCTTGCTTGCTTAAAAATAAAAATTTGTAACCATTAAAGACTAACATTAGGTAGAATTTATCATTTGAGAATTTAAAAGACCCACTCGATATTAATTGTACCTTGTGGTGTATAGATTTGACATCACTACCGCAAGGCATAACTGTTATCCCACCTTTTGGCAAGGCCGTGATGCCAAGAACTTGACTGGAAACCAAGGAGAGTACATCCCGAAGATCGGTTATACGCAGGTTCGCTACGGATATCGATGAATTTTGTCCGAGACCGGGTCAAGCTACAATTGATATGACGAGACAAGCAAAGCTATGAAAGCCAACGTTCCAAATTTCAAGCCAATCGGAGTTCGTATGCTCAAGATATGATCGATGCAAAACAAAAGAGTCAACTCCACTTCGTATCCATCATGTTCGAATCGATCCAAGGTGGCCTTTTTCGTATCCATCATGTTCGAATCGATCCAAGCAAACAGGGAACAACTAACTTCATATCGATCTTTCTCGAATCGATCAGGAGCGCACGATTTCATATCGATCAGGAGAACTGCACTTTTCGTATCCATCAACCGAAGGGCTTTCATCGTATCCATACAGCATTGACTCTTCGTATCCATCCATCGATATCATCTTGCATCCATCTGTTCGTATCCATCACGTTATCTGTTTTCGTATCCGTCAAGTTGGAACAACTTCGATCGATACGAACAAGACCACACAATCGATACGAACAGAGTCACGGTGCTCGATACGAACTGAGCCACTTCCATCGATACGAACTGAGTCACTTCCTCGATACGAACTGAGCTGCTTCCATCGATACAAACAAGGCAACGGTCTTCGATACGAATAAGGCGAAAACCTTGGGATGACTTGGTCAACTCGGCATCGAAAGTGGAGCGATCCAAAAATCAAGCGCCACGTCAACTCGTAGACACGTGCTCAGCATCAAGTCGAAGTGATCGATACGAATTGTATCGATACGAAGAGAGCATTAACCGAAAAGCCTCGATCATAACTTGCAATCCACAAGTCTAAACACTATGAAATTTTCACAGGAGCTTACGTACGACCTAAGGAATGTTCATGCCAAGTTTCGACTCGATTGGGTCAAATCTTGATCGATACGAAATTCGTTCGTATCGATCACGGATCGAGTCAAAATCGCGTGGGATCGATCGCGTGGGCCCACCCACGTGCCAGAAGATGTATCCCGAGATCTGAGCGAGATATTTGCATCCTACACCTATAAATAGCACCTCAGAGCTTATAGAAAAGGGATCTTTTGGCTATTCAACGTCCAGACTCAGCCGAAAACATTTTTGCACTACAAGGCTGTTGTTGTACTCGAATTTCATCACTGTAATCCGCTGTAATCAGTTGTAATCAGCCAGAGAACATCAATAAAATCATCAATTTCATAGTGGACGTAGGCAACACGCCGAACCACTCTAAATTTCTATGTTTCTGCGCATATTGCTTATCTGTTTTTGAGGTGTTTGTTAGATAATCCTCTTTTTTCATTTCTATTCTTCATTTTATCTCTTCAAACCCTTCTGAAAAGTGTGTGTACCACAAGAGTGTTGTGCCCAATTTTGGTACAAACACTTTGGTGCTTTCATTGAGAAAAAACCCAGTTTTTTTCCTTTTGCTCGTTGGATCTACTGCCGATACCGGATTGCAAACATCCAAGGGGAAGATCCAGATCTCAATTTCAGAAGTTCTTCCATCTTATTCAGATTTGCTAAAAGTCTAGGAGAGTGCTTCATCATTCACCATGGTTAACACAAGGACTACTTCCACAGCTGCAGATCTTGAAGGACGGGACAGATAGAATCCCGTGCAACTGCCTCCAACTGATCAAAATGCTACCGGACCATTAGATCCGCAAGGCCCAGTCACCAGGGAAGAATTTCAGATGTTGATGCAAGAATTAACTCAGAGCCACCAACAGTTCACTCAACAGCTCCGTGCTAATGCGGAACTAACCAACCAACTGAACCATCAGCAACGAAGGAGATCTAGGAGGGATCAAGCTTCCTATTCTTCCATCGAGAGTTTAGCCTCTTCCGATTATCATCATAGATCTACATGTCCACGGCTAGATGGAAGTTACACACATGCCACTGGGGATCAACATACATTGAATGTTGGGCAACTGAGAGTTGGCCCGTCAACCAGCCATCAGACTGGACCCTCCTCCCGAGGAGGCGCTACCCCATACCATATTAATGATAACCGTACCATGACAGCTACTGATTTGGGCGCTGAGACCCAAAATCGGACAGATCCGAACCATCACTAGCGTGAATACCACGTCCCCGAAGACATAGAACCAAGGAGGCAAGACATGGACCATCGAAAGCGACCGGCCCCTCCTCGCATTGTGGAACCGGACCACACCTTTGCCCAACCTGCTCAAAACGCCTAGATGCCCGATCTGTCAGCAATGATCCGTCAACTGATCCATGAAAGTCAAGCACTTAGCAATGACGACTGCGGAATCTACCGGAGTCATACTCCTTTTATTGATGAGATACTTTATGCTGAACCACCTCGGCGATTTAGGATGCCGATTTTACCCGTTTATGAAGGGAACTCTAATCCTAACCAGCATATTCTGAACTACGAATGGTTGATGAACGCTGCACGAGCTGACGATGCAGTCAAGTGCCGAAGCTTCCCGATTTCATTGGGGGGTATAGCGACTATGTGGTTTACCCAACTGCCACCTTGATCTATCTCATGTTTTGATCAGTTGGCAACAAAATTTATTGAGCAATTTCATATGCATGTCGTGAGACCGAAGGATGTTAATACTTTATCTAGTGTCACTCAAGCTCCTAGAGAGACACTTAGGCGTTATTTAGAGAGATTTCATGCTGCATGTGCTGAGATCAGCAACCCGAATGATAACTCTATTCTTATTGCACCGACTAAGAGAATTGAGCCCGATTCTAAGTTCGGCAACTGGTTGGCCGGAAAACCCCCACATCATTGGACCGTTTCTATTCCAAGGCAGCCCAATTCTTGAGAAGGGAGGATGGGAAACAGTCTAGAAAGAAGGATGATGCGGGGCCTAGTGTGGAAGGAGTTAGAGTAATATTGCTGTTAAACAATCCGGGGAGAGTTCCGGAAAAATGCAATTGAACATTCACAATAAGCAAGATCAGCAAAAGGGCAATGGTAACCAAAATAGAAAACGAGATCAGAATCGTGGTCCACGACGTAGAGCTCCAATGTTTGATAATTATACTCCTCTAAATACGTCGCTGGAGAACGTATATCTACAAACCTGAAATACTATTTAGTACATGAAGCCTGCTCCGAAACAGTCATCGGAGAAGCAAATTCAGACGGGGAAGTTTTGTAGATTCCACGAAAGCTACGGCCATAACGCAAATGAATGCCGTCACTTGCAGGATCTCATCGAAAAGTTGATAAGAGGGAGGAAGTTAGAATAGTTTGTGCGGACGCCGCAGTTTGGAGGTGTGGGCCCATCGAATAAAAATCATGTACCAAATCCGGCTATACAGGAGGAACCCGCTCGTATTGGCGGGAGGTTAGTGATAAACATTGTTTGTGGTGGTCCTCATCCAGCAGACCGATGCTGGAAGGAAATGGAGTCGCATGCCAGTTCAATCAGGCATGCGGACTTTGAATGTTGTAGTAATTCCGAAGATGGGGCTCCGGCCAAACAGTAAAGAACGATGGAAGATGACATTATATTTCGAGGTTGGGATGCCGACAGGGTCGAAGCCCCCACTATTGATCCGCTTGTCATATCAGCTCAAGTAGATCCTGCTTGGATGAAGAGGATCTTGGTAGACAGTGGAAGCTCTGTGAATATTTTTTTTAAACGAGCTTATGACCAAATGAGAATGGAGACTAAAGACTTGAAGCCATGTCAGTCTCGCATTCATGGTTTCAACGGGAGTGCAACTATTCCCACTGGAGTGGTGGAATTGCCAGTGGAGTTAGGAATTGGTGAGCGCCGGAGAGTCCGGATACTACAGTTTGTTGTGTTGGATATAAACCCCCCATATAATGCTTTCTTGGGCCGACCAGCCCTAGCTGAATTTAGGGCTGCCATCGCCCTATGGTGTTTGACTTTGAAATTCCCTACCGACAATGGTGTCGGGGTTGTTCAAGGGGATCAGGCCGTAGGGCGAGTTTGTTACGTTGCTGAGCTGCGCGAGGCACAGTGAAAAGAAAAAGGAAAGGGCGTAGAGGAATCTCTCTACGTCCGCTTTGCTGATAATTGACAATTAGCTACTGGGCCCGGGCCCGGGCACCCCAACCAATTCCAAAGAGATCTTGACCCGAGAGATACCGAAAGTGAAGATGAAGGTAAAGATAGTCAAGCTTCTCCGGTTGAACTGACGATCGATGTTCCAATCGACGATAATGATGACTCGAAAATGATAAAGATTGGATCTCAGCTAAGCCAACATATGCAAGAGGAATTGGTTGAATTTCTTCAGGTAAACCTTGATGTGTTTGCGTGGACGCACTCTGATATGTGTGGGATCTCGCCGGAAATCACGAGCCACACACTTAATATTGACCCACGGTACGTCCCGGTCAAGCAAAAAAGGCATGGTATGGATCTAGAGAGATCTGCCACCCTTAAAGAAGAGGTAGATAAGCTTAAGACGAATGGGTTCAATCGAGATGCATTATACCCGAAATGGGTGTCCAATCCTGTACTTGTCCAAAAGCCAAATGGGAAATGGAGAACATGTGTTGACTACTCAGACTTGAATAAAGCTTGCCCCAAAGACAGTTTTCCACTTCCGTGAATTGATCAACTTGTAGATTCAACGGCGGGACATGAACTTTTATCCTTCATGGATGCGTACTCTGGTTATAATCAAATACACATGCACTTGCCCGACCAGGAGCATACTAGCTTCGTAACCAATATAGGACTCTATTGCTATAAAGTTATGCCTTTCGGGCTCAAGAATGCCAGGCCAACTTATCAACGGTTAGTTAATTGAATGTTCGCTAACCAGATTGAAAAAACCATGGAGGTGTATGTGGATGACATGCTAGTCAAGTCGCGATTTTCCACCGATCACATCAGAGACCTGGAGTCAATGTTTAATATCCTCCGAGAATACAGAATGAAGCTCAACCCATTAAAATTTCACTTTGGGGTAGCATCCAAAAAATTCCTTGGGTTTATCTTCAACGCTCGAGGAATCGAAGCCAATCCCGAAATGATCGGGCGATCAGAAATCTTGAAACTCCAAAAACTATAAAGCAAGTCCAGAGTCTCAATGGGAAAGTAGCAGCATTGAGCAGGTTCATTTCAAAGTCCACTGACAAATGCATTCCCTTCTTCGATCTGATCCGAGAAGGGAAACGAAACTTTGAATGGACTACGGAATGTGAGGGCGCATTCCGAGCACTAATTCATCATCTCTCCACACCGCCAATTTTGTCAAAGCCTATCGATCACGAGAAATTGTATATTTACTTGGCGGTATCATAAAACGCGATCAGTGCTGCCCTAGTTCGGGAGGAGGACCGAATACAAAAGCGGTCTACTACATAAGCAAGCGGCTTACCGAAGCTGAGAGAAATTATCCAAAGCTAGAGATATTGGCTTATTGTCTTGTTATTGCCTCAAGGAAGCTCCGTCCATATTTCCAGGCTCATCCAATCACCGTTTACACCGATCAGCCGTTACGACAGGTCCTTACGCGTCCTGAGACGTCTTGTAGGTTACTCAAATGGAATATCGAGTTAAGTCAGTTTGACCTTACTTACACTCCAAGGTGAGCCATTCAAGGACAAGTCCTAGCAGATTTCATTACTGAATTTACCACCCCAGAGGACTTGCCCGAAACCAGTGAATCTCCCAAGTATATCTGGAAGCTGCATACATATGGTGCATCAAATAAACATTGCTCAGGTGCGGGGGTTGTATTGGAAACTCCTGAAGGTCGATCTATATGTTATGCTCTAAAATTCAACTTCCATGCAACTAATAACGAAGCTGAGTATGAAGCCCTACTGGCTGGATTGAAACTTGCTAGAGATTTAAGAATCATTACGATGAAAATTTATTGTGATTCGCAATTGGTCATGTGTCAAGTTCGAGGGGAGTACCAAGCCAAAGATCGAAGACTGGCCGCTTACCTTGCTCAGGTTCAGGAGACATTGAATCAGTTTGACTATTATGCTATTTCTTACATACCACGAGAAGATAACCAGAAAGCTGATTCGTTGGCAAAGTTAGCCAGTATAGGTGAAGCACAGCAAATGGGACTTGTTCCTGTAGAGATATTATCTTCGCCAAGCATTGATCAGATGGAAACCGATTGGATATTTGATGTCATTTCCGAAAGGGAGTTGTGGATGACTCCATTCAGAAATTATCTCGAGCATGGAACCCTTCCAGAGCGTAGGAGTGAAAAGAGACAGATTCTTAGAAAAGCTTCATGGTTCACCATTCAGAATGGAGTCATGTATAGAAGAGGATATTTTGTTCCTTTACTCCGGTGTATCGCTCACGATGAAATCAAACGAGTATTGCATGTTGTGCACGAAGGAGAATACGGCGATCACACCGGGGGGCAAGCTCTTGCCAAGAAAGTACTTCGATACAGATATTATTGGCCGACTGTAAATCGTGATGCATCAGATTATGCCAAGAAATGTGATAAGTGTCAGAAGCATGCTCAAATTCCTAGAGCCCCACTTACCGAGATAACACAGATGGTCAGCCCATGGCCATTCGTGGTATGAGGCATCGATATTATTGGCTCTTTACCTCTAGCCAAAGGTGGTGCGAAGTACGCAATCGTAGTAGTTGATTACTTTACCAAGTGGGTGGAAGCCGAGCCCCTTGCTACAATCATGACGAAGAAGGTGATCAACTTTGTAGTGCGCAACATCATCTACCGATTTGGTCTCCCACGTACTATCATCACTGACAACAGGACCCAATTCGACAACGCCGAGTTTAAGGATTTCTGTCAACGATTCCACATTCAGAAGAAATTCTCCGCAGTTGCACACCCTCAAGCGAATGGACAGGTTGAAGCTGTTAATAAAGTTATAAAATCCATTCTGAAGAAACGACTAGAAAAAGCCGGGGGCAAATGGGTCGATGAACTTCCTATGGCCTTATGGGCCTACCGTACAACCCACAAGTCCGCGACCGGTCACACTCCATTCTCTCTCTCTTATGGTTCAAAAGCTGTTATTCCAGTTGAATTAGAAGTACCTTCTCATCGTGTGACATACTACGATCCAAAGACAAATGCTATATTGCTTGTTGAATCTCTCAATTTATTGGATGAGAAGCGCGAAGTGGCTGATTTGAGGGCAGCCGCATATCGAAGTCGAGTCACCCGATTATACAATGCCAAGATCCGACCCCGAACCTTTGAACTTGGTGATCTCGTACTCAAAATAATTTATTCGATCCCTTCGCATATGAAGCCAACTTGGGAAGGACCATATGTTATTAAACAAAAACTCGGAGATGGCACATTCAAATTATCGACCGTTGACGGTCTCACTCTTCCGAGAGCCTGGAACAACGAGAGTCTTTGTCGCTACTACACATAACCGGCTTTGTTTATTTATTCAGTCTATTTTTCATTTACAATTTGTTTCTGCATTTCGAAATTTGAATTTGTAATAAGGCAATTGACTTTGCCGTATTTTCTTATTTCGGCTATAAAATGCGATCTCTTCGAGCCAGAGCTGTGATTTACTTGAAATACTTCATATGACCATCACTATGCACGGAGAGCTAAGTTCCATCATACGGTGGAATTTATTCAAATAGGGAGTGACTATGATACGACCGGTCACTCACTTAGTGAAACCCGAGCTCGGGGACAAGCCATCACACTAAAGTCAAAAAAGGATTGATACACGACGATCCTTTACCTAACTCCGGATTCCCAGAGTGCGAACTGGAGTATAAACTTATAAATACGGTTTCGAAGAGGGTGGATCCATCCACCTAACGACTTTGCCCGTATTCGAACCAAGTTTGAGGAGGATGGACCCGTCCATCTAACGACCTCACTTCTTAACTCAGGGTGGATGCGATCCGACCATCCACGATCCTGATACGTCTTTCGCTCCCGGAGTGCGAACTTAATTCAAAGACGCACAACAGATGTGATTGACCGTCTGTTTATCAACTCCGGATTCCCATAATGCGAACCGGAGTATAAACATCAACTGACTGCAAACTGGAGTATAAACATCACCTAACTTCGGATTCCCAGAGTGCGACCCGAAATATGGACATCAAAACGATCCGGATTCCCAGAGTGCGAACCAGAAAGTAAACGTCAACCAACTCCAAGTCCCCAGAGCGTGGACTGGATTATAAAATGCCAATTGACTCTAAGTCCCCAGAGCGCGGACCGGAGTATAAACTCAGGTCGGTTGTGATTGAGCGCCCGCGAAATTATTCAAGTCCCAGAGTACCGACGAAATGCTAAGTGTCAAACGAGTGTGGCCGATCGCCCGCGAAAATGACTTAAAACCCCGGAGTATGGATACAACCACCGATAAAAGAGCGAGTGTGATTCAACCACTCGAATTCTCTTGGTTTCAGCATCAATTCAACGATGCTAAGCATGATGCGTTGAAGGCGAGATACGACCGCTAGCCGATCTTTTCACTTCATCCCTTAAACTGGGGGCAGAACTTAAGTGTCAATCATTGACTGAAGCAGTACAACATCGGAGTTCAACTTAATATCCAGTTATGACTTGTGACCATGATTTCAGAGCTTGACGGATATACTCAAATGAGATTCAAAAGTTGAAACTTCACAAGCGTACTGAACAAGGAATTCAAATGCTGGAACACTTAAGCAAATAAACACACATTAAGTTCAAAACAAAATAAAGTTTCATTTCAAATATTTGTGAAAAGAAATTATTTACAAGTTGATTCCAAAATTTATACTAGCGGGGGCCAAACCCGCATCTATACACGGCCTACAAAAGAAAAACGAAGATAGATTCCTATCTGTCTACCAAAAATAAACCGAAGAAGCACGTCTACTCTCTCTTCTTTTTCGGCCCACTGGAGCTGCCACTTATTTTTATTTTCGAGCCCTTGCCTGTTGGCGGTCGATCTCCAGTAGGGGGCATGATATCAACTTCCTCATCCGAGCTCAAGTTAACGGGAATGCTCCCTGAAGGTGGAGTCGGGGGAACTGGATCGACTATAGGAGGCGGGATAGGCACATTGGTATCAATAACTGTACTAGCAGGTGATATCATCCTTAACAGAGCTGGACCAGGTGCCGCCATCCAACCTCCAAAACTACCACCACGAGCCGTTGCCTCCATTTCAGCGTCGATTTCGACCAATATTTCTTCTTCACGAATTGCTTGGGCCTCGCTGGGAGCATCAGTGGTTGGCATTGAAGAGCCAGTAGCAGGTGTGCTTCCACCCATAACAAATGGTAGGTCCGCAAAAGGATCGCTGTGATGACCGAGGAGTTCCTCCATCATTTGTTCATCGAAAACAAGCATGCACCCAAGCGTTCCGTCAGTCGATGTCGTGGTCGTTGTGGTGATTGCTTCAGTTATTATGGCCTCTTGCATATGATGTGATTCTTGGTGGTAGGAGGCACGACCGGTGCAGCATCAATCATTGGACAAAAACAAAAGAAAAACTATTAATAACTAATTCGGATGACAACTCCGATTTCAGATAAGCATAGAGGATGTTCAGAGTACCTTCCTCAATTTGGCTTGTGGATGGCTGAACAGCCTCAGAAACTTGTTCTCTGGCCGAAGATAGCTGCGGATGATCTGGATTATAAGCAAGAATGGGCTGGGGATCAACCATAGCTGCAGATTCAGGCTGGGTTGGCGTAAGAACTTCAGCACTCACATCGTGATGCTCAACACCTGAACCTTCTCCGGCCTCCAAGTGTTGGGTGGCGAGCCTTTCCTTTTCGTGCGAAATCATCGACTCATGGAGAAACTTTCATTCGTCTTCATTTAGCACACGATTCTCAAGCTCAAACTCGTCGACTGATTCACCCAGATGCACCGCCTTCTCCTCCCCAACCAATCGGCCCCAAGCGTTGTATAAATGTGCCGGATAGTTGTCGAGCCAGGCTAGATTTCTGTGCCTCAGTACATTAGCATTGTAAGTTATCCAGAGATCTTCTATATCCGTCTCTAGCCTGGACTCAACCGATTTAACTTTCTCCTCGACCTCAGTTTCCACCACCCGGACCTTAGCCGTTGCCGCATCCCACTCGGCTCGGAGCACTACAGCTTGTTCACACGCTTCCTGAGCATCTTTGTTTACACCATCCTTTTCCTTGATGATTTTGGAAAATTTAGCTTTAAGTTTAGCAAGTTCTTTCAGAGCGGCGTCCCGTTCAGCTGTGGCAGTGGTGTTTCGATAGACCATCTGCTCCACCAAGGCATAATGTGTCTGCCTCATCCTCTCCATGGCCAAGTTTGCCACATCGGCCTTTTTGGTGATCTCTATCTCTGATTTCCGAGAGGACTCGGCTTCATCAGTAAGCACTTGGACGATGCGGTCCTTCTGGGCGAGATCAGATTCTAGCTTTTCGATTATTTTAGCCCACTGGAAGGCCACCTTCGATGCTTTCTCTGCAGCCTTCGCCCACTCTTTGTACTGGGAGTAGATGTCATGAATGTAATCATGCATTGTGTTCTCCGCCTCCGATGGAATTCTTTTTAGATGAGAGGAAAAATGTAGCCGTCGAAGCATATATTTGGGAACTCTTTACCTAGCCGAGCAATATTAATAGCCCCTTCCCCAGTGGGCTCAGTGATAGTTTGCTCAACAACGACGGGAGGCTCAACCTCAGTTCTATGGCGTTGCGACTCGGACCGAGGAGCATGCGAAGATGGTTTGTGACAAAGGGGCTCTACCGGCTGTTTTCCTTGGCCCGAAGGTTGCGTAGGGATTCTAGGAGGAGGAGAGCGGGATCGGGATCGCTGTCTGTAGTCCCTATCTCTATCTCTCTCATGACGTTCCTGGCTAGAGTACCTGCGATCGCGGTCTCTATCTTCCTCTCTCCTACGTGACTCATAATATGAAGAAGATCGGCGAACTGAACGAAGACTCCCTAACATCGACCCTCGTCCGAACATTGTACCTATAAAAAAGAAAGAGAAGCAGACTTAGTAGTTTCTTGAATTAAGAAACTTGTGATTGGAAATCGTGTAGTGCCGTGAAGTGTGTATGTATGTGCAACCCCCCCGACCAACCAGAAATGTCGGCCGCACTTATAGGAAGAGACTCGCTCAAATCTAGAGAACTATCAAGCTCCTCCAACCCAGTGTCATGTTGAAGTGACACATAATCCGAAATCGGAATATCGGCAAGCCCTTCAAAAGGACTCTCTGTTAGCGAGGAAGGAGCTTCTGAGATTCTAATGCTGGGAACCGACAAAGAAACCACAACTGATTTCTACCTCGAAGACTTAGGATGTTTGTAAGCAGCGACCTTGCCTTTTCATCTTTCTTCTGTCGCTTGAAATCCGGCCGAAGACCCAGCAACAAGTTCATCATCCGTGGGCGTTCTCTCTTCATCACCCTCTTCAGTTATTACGACCCCGGGTGTTTTGTGTTTCAACTGCTTCTACGGGGCTGCCCTCAGTGTTCCTTCATGCCTTATGCTTTTATTCCGCTCAATCAGTCCGACGATTCTCAAATTTCTATCGGTTAGAACCAAATCGATGTCCCTCATTTCACTTGGAACTTCTTGAAGGACCCTTACTATTTCTTTGAAGTACCCGCCTTCAGGTCGTGAGATTGCGGCAATAAAAAAAGAAGATATTAGTTTTACATCAACTACTATTATCTTGACAACTCTTGAGAAAGAATGTAACACTTACGTCTGACTAACCATCGGCTGGCAAATCCTGGGGGGCATCGGACGTAGAACCATTCTGTTTAAAGTAACTCAGCCTTGTCCAGGATCCGGTTACTACTTGACAATTCTTGACCGCCTCCATGAATGTGAAAGATGGACTATCTCCCCTACTCTTGAAGTTAAAAAGATATCTGATCTCCGTTGGAGCCGGTGGCCGAAAGAGATGCTCCATGAATACAATAAATAAACTGTTCAACGTAGCGTATCCATTGGGGTGTAGTTGCGATGGGGGCAATTCCGAGGAAAGACAACACTTCCCTAATGTATTGGTTGAACGGAGGAGGTGTTCCTGCTGTGCACGCATGGCGATTGAAGGCGGTAAACCCCTCTGGGGGAGCATGTGGTCTATCGTTTGGTCCTGGTAATAGTACATCGTCCAATGACAAACCATGCCTTAAGCATATCCATCCCAACATATCTTCGGAGACATTAGACGATACAGAATCCTGAGGATTTCCTATAATCTGGCCCCAGGCAGCTCGTCTGGAGCTAGATCTATAACTTCAGTCGCGATGGCCGGTATCTTTAGGACAAAAGGGGATGAACTCTGGAGCTCCTGCTGTTGAGAACTTGTGGACTCCATAACTAATCAACTTATTAAAACACATTATTAGACGATAATAAGCCCGTGATCCCTAGTGTGAAATGTGTGAGTGTGTTGTGTAGTGTAGTGCTACAAATTACTTGAGAAATTCAACAGAGTATGAGAAAATATGCAAACGACGAGGCTTCGAAATTCAACTGGAGTGACCCTCATCGCTGACCGTCACAACCATGCCATCCAGATTTTAGAGACAGATCCAAATTGAAGTTCTTTGAAATTTTGTTAAGTTACAGTTCCATCGACGAGCTTCGAAGGATAGTCAAATATGCAGTCCAATGGTCAGGTCCAGTTATGCCAAATTGAAGCCCACCGGAGTTAAGTGTCCAATTATTCAAGGGTGTTCGTATCCATCACGATCGAGACATGAATTGGTCACACTAGTTGCAGTTTGTATCGATCGCCAAGATGGAGATTTGTATCGATCAGATCAGATAGACACATTCCGTATCGGTCGCCACTAGATGCTTCGCATTGATCACTAGTTAAGTTTTCGTATCGATTAGATCGATACGAAATCTTACCACTCCAGATTGATACAAGCCGCTCCTCCTCATCCATCATTTTCAGATCGACACGAGTCTCTGTTGCTCTTAGATCGATACTAGTTTCTACGTTCTTAGATCGGTGCGAACCACTGCAACGCGCTATGGTGTTTCTTTCATATACATTGGTAGGCTTTCTTCCCTAAACAGTTTAAATGCCGTCTCCTCCTCCCTCTACCTTGCTCTATCTAGCCTCTGGCCTCCTCGAACCAGAATCGGCCACGAGTATGGGGGGATGGCATGAGAACTCGAATTTTGTCATTTTAGAGTGATGTTGATTAGCTAATTACCTAGCTTAAGCGGTCGGTTCGAGAATTTAGTGAATTTTTTCAATTTGGGGACGAACAATTTTTCTTCTTCTCAGTCCCTGTATCAATACGAAGGCTATATGAGAAATGAGCAAGTAAAATTTCTCTAAGTGTAGAGTCACGTATGTATATATATATATATATGGAGGGTAAAAAACAATTCGACTCCCAGTAATCGCGAACGCTTCCAACTGGTTCCTCCACAGATCGATGCGAATTAGCTATTCGTATCCATAGACTCGGGTTTCATCGATACGAAAGTTGCAATGAAGATTTTTCTGAAACATTGGATTCCATCGATACGGAGCACTTATTCGTATCCACTGTTTTTGACTCCATTCAAGACGCATCGATACGAATTGCACTATTCGTATCCATCGACGTACAACCCATAAAGGTTCGTATCCATCGATACGAATAGTGCATAGGGGACCAGTCGATCTGTTCGTGTCCTTCATTAGTCTATCAATACGAATTACAACTTCGTATCCATCATTTAGAAAATTGCAGAAAGTTCACAGCCATCGAGGCAAAGATCATCACAGAATAATGTTTGGATAATTCAACTCTATCGATACGAGAACAATCTTTCGACTTTTAACATCGATCCAGGAGAGGATCGATACGAAGGGACATTCCAAAACAACCATCAAGTGTTATTACAACTCGAGTTTCACATCGATTCAGGAGAGGATCGATATGGAATTTGATACGAGATGACTGACAGCGACTCGTGAGCATACGAACGTTAACGGAGTTAGGCTAACATAAATTCATGTATATTGAACTAACATCCAATCTTTAAAATTCACAGGAATTGAATAATTGTCTGGTGACAATTACAACAACAAACAGATAATCGCTATCATACAGCAATTAGTTACAACAGTCGGCAGTCTACAATTCGTATTACAGAAAAATCAGTCAAGGATTACAACTTTCGACGAGAAAACAACAACCGTTTGACAAGTCGGATGGAACTATTCAGAATGAAGATTGCAGCTTTTCAAAGCACATCCTATTTTCACAAGACGTACTTTGGGGGGCAAATGTTATCCCGCCTTTTGGCAAGGCCGTGATGCCAAGAACTTGACTGGAAACCAAGGAGAGTACATCCCGAAGATCGGTTATATGCAGGTTCGCAACGGATATCGATAAATTTTGTCCGAGACCGGGTCAAGCTACAATTGATATGACGAGACAAGCAAAGCTATGAAAGCCAACGTTCCAAATTTCAAGTCAATCGGAGTTTGTATGCTCAAGATATGATCGATGCAAAACAAAAGAGTCAACTCCACTTCGGGTCCATCATGTTCAAATCGATCCAAGGTGGCCTTTTTCGTATCCATCATGTTCGAATCGATCCAAGCAACCAGGGAACAGCTGACTTCGTATCGATCTTACTCGAATCGATCAGGAGCGCACGATTTCATATCGATCAGGAGAACTGCACTTTTCGTATCCATCAACCGAAGGGCTTTCATCGTATCCATACAGCATTGACTCTTCGTATCCATCCATCGATATCATCTCGCATCCATCTATTCGTATCCATCACGTTATCAGTTGTTCGTATCCGTCAAGTTGGAACAACTTCGATCGATACGAACAAGACCACACAATCGATACGAACAGAGTCACAGTGCTCGATACGAACTGAGCCACTTCCATCGATACGAACCGAGTCACTTCTTCGATACGAACTGAGCTGCTTCCATCGATACAAACAAGGCAACGGTCTTCGATACGAACAAGGCAAAAACCTTGGGATGACTTGGTCAACTCGGCATCGAAAGTGGATCGATCCAAAAATCAAGCGCCAAGTCAACTCGTAGACACGTGCTCATCATCGAGTCGAAGTGATCGATACGAACTATATCGATACGAAGAGAGCAATAACCGAAAAGCCCAAACTTGCATCGATCATAACTTGCAATCCACAAGTCCAAACGCTATGAAATTTTCACAGGAGCTTACGTACGACCTAAGGAATGTTCATGCCATGTTTCGACTCGATTGGGTCAAATCTTGATCGATATGAAATTCGTTCGTATCGATCACGGATCGAGTCAAAATCGCATGGGCCCACCCACGTGCCAGAAGAGGTCTCCCGAGATCTGAGCGATATATTTGCATCCTACGCCTATAAATAGCACCCCAGAGCTTACAGAAAAGGGATCTTTTGGCTATTCAACATCCATACTCTGCTGAAAACATTTTTGCACTATAAGGCTGTTGTTGTACTCGAAATTTATCACTGTAATCCACTGTATTCAGTTGTAATCAGCCAGAGAACATCAATAAAATCATCAATTTCATAGTGGACGTTGGCAACACGCCAAACCACTCTAAATTTTTGGTTTTCTGCGTATATTCCTTATCTGTTTTTGAAGTGTTTGTTAGATAATCTTGTTTTTTCATTTCTATTCTTCCTTTTATCTCTTCAAACCCTTCCGAAGAGTGTTGTGCCCAATTTTAGTACAAACAATAACTGATTTTGGTTTAATAATTAATTTATCCTATGGATAATGAAATTAAAAATTAAGATGAATTTTGGAATGGATAATTGAATAAAGCAAGCATGGATAAAAGGAATATCATTAAATTGATTTTAATGAGTATCATTTATAAAGTATGTAAAGGCATTGAAAGAAATTTAATAAAAAAGAAATCTTTGAAAAGTCTATTTTGGGTGCCAAGTCGTTTGTTAGATGCTTTAAAATTTTTGGTCAAAGCGCTTGGCCAACGTTTTTCAATAGAGGTTCCTAAAAATTTGACCGAGGTAGTGAGACACCAAAATTTGAGTTCAAATGCTTTGAGGTCTTAAATGTTTAAAAAGATTTTACACAATATTTTGACGAGGAAATAAAACTTTTTCGAAGTTGAAATATTATTTAGAATTGAATGATCTTTTGAGAAAATCCTCTCATAATTCTTGATTTAACTTGATGGTATCTCTGTTTTTAATATGAATTTATAGTAAAGAAATAGATGTTTGCAAAGTTGAATTGAAAACCTAGAATGAAAGCATAGTTTTGTCACAAACACACTTTAATCACTATATCTATGTTTGCATGTGTTAGTAAATTGATCATATCATTTTCAATTCTTCTCGGATTCCGATAATTTTTTATGTTCCGGAAATCTAACTTCAGTGGGACAACTTTCATTTTGAACACTTTTACAAATTTTGAGCATAGGTTGATCGAATACCCTCTGCAAACTCTCAGCTCTGTCTCTTTAAAATTTATATTCTCTGAGCTAAACACTGTTAGTAAATTAACCACATCCTTTTCACTTCTGGTAGGATTTTGTTAATTTCTGATGTTCCGGGAAGCTAACTTCATATGTGATAACTTTCATATTGAACACTTTTATAAATTTTGAGCATTAGTTGATCAAAAACCTATTGTAAACCCTTAGCTCCGTCCCTTTGAAATTTACATTCCCTTAGCTGAACACACTTAGTAAGTTGACCATATCCCTTTTAGTTCTACTCGGATTTCAAAAATTTTTGATGTTCCAAAAAGATAACTTTGTATGTGATAACTTTTATGTTGATCACTTTTACAAATTTTGAACTTAGATACTTTGAAAACCTATTCCAAAAAAGAGTCATTCGATGTCCCGAATTTGAACTAAGTTAAAGCTCTAATTTATTTCTTTGTTGTTTTTGCATAAACTCTCTTTCGCTTACTTTCTAACTTGGTTGTTGCATTTAAAACCATATGCTAGATTTAAAAAAAATATTTTAGGAACAACTGAATAAATTTAATCGGATGAGCTAGTATCCATTCCACTAGCTGACTGATTTATCGGAATCACGACAACTAGCCCTTGCCATAATAGTCAACGATCAGCCACAAGGCTAGTGTTAACTAATATTAACATAAATGATAGTTTTATCTATCATTGATAATTTCTTTTATCATTGTTTGAGGCTGTGTTAGTATGCCTTCCGAAGGCATAGTATTAGATTTTGCGGGTTTAGACATGTATTCATCATAACGGGTGGTGATACAGCGAGATCTTATTTTTTTGGGCGGTAGATGGTCATGTGGAGACATCCACTTTGGTTGTGATAATTATACGTCGTGGCAATGACTTTTGACATAAGCCAAACGTTGTCGACACAACGTTATAAAATCACATGATCCAAGTTATTTCATAGTTCCTTTTCATACTCTAAAAAGTTTAAGTAATTTCATTTACTAAAGAAATTGGTGGAATAATTTTAGCAAGGTACCAGCGACCTTGTCATGGACGAAACTACTTAGCGAGGTGTTAGTGACCTTGTCACGGACGAAACTACTTAGCGAGGTATCAGCGACCTTGTCACGGACGAAACTGCTTAGCGAGGTATTAGCAACCTTGTCATGGATGAAACTACTTAGCGAGTTGTCAACGATCTTGTCATAGACGAAATTGCTTAGCGAGGTGTCAATGACCTTGTCACGGACGAAACTACTTAGCGACGTGTCAGCGACCTTGTCATGGACGAAACAGCCTGGGGAGGTGTTAGCAATCTTGTCATTGCATTTGAGATCCATTTCTATTGTGAATTTGGAGATTTTAAATTGTCATCACCATATTTTTAATGATAGTCAAATTGAGACTTGATATGGATTTATGAAATAGTGATTTTGATTAATATGCCTTATTGTGACTATGGGTTTCAGGAATATTTTATTATGCCTTATTTGTATGTTAAGTCATATGTTTATAATTATGTGTTTATTGATTTAAACATTGTGATTTGAGATTTAGTTGGGATTTCACCACAATTCAGTTTTGCCTATGGAAGGTTGTATTTGTGTATCTCATGATTTAGTGAAATATGAGATGAGTTGCCATTTACTTTCTTATGGCTATTTCTAGATTTTGGAATCATTCATTATGAGTTATTACTTTGGTTAATGAGGTTAATTACTATATTTTATTAGTTTAATGTTTTGAGTTTTGTAAAATTCTGAGGTTTAACTAGTCTAAGTTGCACATCTTTGTTGTTGTCCTGAGATTGATGGACAACAATATTGAATTTTGAACTTGCACTTGTTTTAGTCATAACATATGAATCGTTGATCCAATTTCAATAAACTTGTACTTTCTAAAAAGCTATGATAGTAAGGAAAAACTTCTGTTTTACCAGTGTTGTCAAATTATGCTTTCTATTATTTGTTAAACACCTATTTGTTTAAAAGATAGTTTGATAAGAAGTATTATTTGTTGTTTATAAAATTTTGAATAATTATGCATCATTAGTAGTTTGAAAATTTTGCATATCCATTAGCTTTAGTGAATATTAAATTAATTTTTTGTAGTAGTTTGGAAATAATGTAAATTTTAGTATAGTTGAAATGAAAATAAAAATTATTATTCGAATAGAATATAAAGTGTAAAAAGTCAGTGAAAGTGATTTTATTAGATGATTTGATATTGAAAGTTGGTTAAATAGGATAAATTCCAAATTTTGAAGTCTTAAACTTTCCTAAAGGTATATCATGTAATGAATGATATAATGTAAAGATTTCTTTGGAGAATATATGGTATTGAATTTTGAAATGGTTTGAAAGAAATAATTTTAAAATGGCCTTAGTATTGAGATTTTGATTAAAAATGCGCTGTACTAAAACAACGATATATTGAGAATTAAAACTCCAAATAGAGTCAATCTTTTTGAGAAAAAAAGTACTTACAATAAGCTAAAAGTTTTCTTTCTACCATTTTTGAAAATTTTTTGGTCTAAAATGAGTTATAAAATTGATAGGCAGCTCTGTTCAATTAGTAATTTATAAGACTAAAGGCTGAAAGTATTTTGGACTTAACTTTTAAACTATAATCTGATTTTGATGATCTTTATCTTACAGAAAAAGACTGAGTAGAACAGCTTTTATTTTACGAGTTTTGGCAAAATTTGAGTTTTTCTGGGTGAAAATATAGATTTTATAAAGCAGCCCAGAAACTAGAAAAGGAAAATCTTTATAAACAAAATTTTGAACAATTTTAATTTTAAAATTTTGGTATAAATTATGTGTTAACCTAAGAATAGGTAACACTGGAGTATGTTTGGGATTATTAGTGAATTTGTTTCGCCTTTGCTCGCAATAAGATAAATAGCTTGCTTAAAATGTGAAAACAAGGTATACCTATGGTTTAAAATATTGGAATGCTAAAATTTTGATATGCAAATTATTTCCGACCATGTTTTGGCCGATGTATGTCTAAATTATTATATTGAGATTGTTTGGAAGGCTCTCCGTTTAAAGGAGACTCTATCGAAATTTCTCAAAATTTTGACACTTAGGGTATTTTATAAAATTGTATACATTTTGAAAATTTGAAAAGTGTTTTGAATTGGTGATTTAATTAAAAGAATTTGATTTCCGAAGCCTTGAATTGTAGAATCTTAAAATAAAAGTAAATGCTTAATTTGTTTAAGTCTTTTATTGTAAAATAAAAGAGGACTTTGGAAAAAAAATTGAACAATTTTGATGTTAACATTAAAAGAAGCTTGGAAAAAGGGAAAAATAATGTTAGCGGTTATAAACTGAAAAGTTTAAAGGCATAAGATAAAATGCTAAAAAAAATTAAATTTTTGGAAAGAAAATTAGCTATGAGGGAGTTATGCATTTTAAATTACTAAATGCATTATCCCAATTGCTTATTGGGTTTATTTTCCAAGCTCAATTTGCCGGTATTTTTGATGTCATCGTTGTATCTCATTTTTAGAAATGTCTAAAGGATTCCGATTTGTGTTCTTGAGCCTAGAGCTCTTCGAGATTTTTATATCTCATTCGATTTGACTTAGGAGTATAATCCAAGTCATGTTGTTGCTTTGGAGGTTGAATGCATTCTGTATTATCCTCTACTGCTCGTTAGTGATCTATCCTTCATTTAAAGGTCCTTTATCGATTGCTTATTTGTATTTTGAAAGATGTACTCGTTTGAGAATTGTTATTGATTTTTCTTCATAGAGAATCGCGCGGACGCAATTTTCATAAAGGGGGAGTCTGTAACAACCCTGATTTAGACTACCTGAAATTAAATTAAAAGAATAATTTAGTTTCGTGATAATTAAATAATTAAGAGATTTGAGGATTTTTAGTGTTAACTAAATTGAAGTTTGGAGAATATATTTGTATGGAGTTCATGTAAATGAATTTTGTGCTAAAAATAGGTATTTGAAAATTTTTCGTAATAAAAAGTAATTTCAACATTTGAAATATGATTTTTCCATAAATAGATTATTTTGGTAAAACTATGAAGAATAATTTTTTATTCTAAAAGCTGTATTAAATTTTGGACATAAACAGTGTATTTTTACAACGTTAATAATAACAATATATTTTATTATGGAAAATATGGTTTAATTAAATTTAGACATGTTGTAATTTATAAAATAAAGATTTTATCTTATAAAACTTGTTAAAAGCTGAGTGGTTGAATTTATAATAAAAAATATACAAGTTTGTTTAAATATAAAGTAGCGTATTACAATTCAAAGTTGTAATTAGGAACACCTTGTGATAAAAGAATTTAGCAACACTTCTTGTTGGATTTATACCCATTATCCTTAAGCCCATTAGCACATAAACAAATGAGAATATGTTCATCTCATTTCCGTCTTTCTCAAACCAGCAAAAACATAAATTATCTCCACCTTCTTCTCAAACCAAATCAAAGAGCAAACTCCATTTCTCAAAAATTTCATAAAACCCTAGCTGCTCCAAAAATTATAACAAATCAAATAAATTCCTTAAAATAGTCACTTTTGGATATATTTTTGGTAACATGTTCTATCACCTTTGCTACAAATTTCATGGCATTTGGTTTAGTTTTGATGGATCGAAGGTCTTCTTTTCTCAAGTGGTTTTCGAGTAGATCTAGGTTGAAAAACAAAGGTCAGTAGAAAATTCGTAACTAATAATAGAAAAATCACAAAAAATTGAATTTTGGATAAGTTGCTCCTAACTCATAAACATACCTTTTGTAAAATTTTCATAGGAAAATACTTAGTTTAGATATGCCAAATACTTGCTGAACTGAGGGCGAAAATGCAGAAATTTCTGAGTTTTGGCCTTGTGTTGATTGCTTGCAATTTAGGGAACATTAGGATGTTAAGGAGAGTAACCCTCACACTTCTAGTCTATATTCATTTGAATGTGGTTGAATGGTGAAAATATTAGTTTTATTGATCTTTGTTTGGTGTTTACTGTCTGTGATTTCTAAATCTACTTCTCATTTGTTCACTGTCAGTTTACTTCTTTCTAAATGTTGAAATTAGACTTTGCTCTACCTTTTAATTGCAATATATGGTATTGTTAAGTGCATGAAATAGTTTCAATAAAATGCTAAAGTAGTAAATAAAATAAAAGTTGATATAACAAAAATCAGGCGAACCAATGATCAGAGGGGGCGAAATGCCTAGAGCTTACTCCGGGTAGTTATCCATCCCCTGGTTGCCTTCCTTCTTGTCGCTTGTTCGCCTACCGTTTTAAGTTGCATTGCTCTAATTTTTAATGTTTTTTTCTGATGATTTTCTTATATGAATTTTTAGTTTTGAATCAATGGAAAATAATTTCATTTTGATGTTTTTGTGTTCTATGGAAGAAAGTCCATTTTTGATGCCTTTGTGTTATATGGAAGAAATTCCATTTTTGGTGTATTCAAATACTGTTGAATTTCTGTGGTTTTATTCATATATTGATGATATAAATATTTGTGAATTTTTTTGATAAGTTGGTTTTCAAATAAATAGCAATTTCGATTGAAAAATAAATATATAGATTTCAAGTGATTTATAAGTGATTTAGGAGTAATTTAATTATATTGCATGAAGGTTTCTAACTCCTATTTTTATTAAAACACTTTGATACTATTTATAAACATTTAAAATCTCATTTTATGGATTTTCAATTCTTTTTCCAAAATAAGTAATTTAAAAAAGAATTTCCAAACCTATTATTAGTATATAAAACTCTTTCTTCATTCGGATGAGAAATTCAGTTAAACAACTTAGTAAAACAAGTGGTATGGAATGCTTGTGTTTTCTCTTGAGTGGTGTTTACTAACTTGTAGTAAATGTTGAAATAAACAAGTGCGGTATGGGACGTACAGACGTTATTTGAAGGTAAATAACACTTACGATGATAAGTTTAATGACTTGTCTTTTAAGTTGATCTATGATACGCGAATTTATGGAGCTTTGGCTCATTAGAGTTATGGATGTACTTTCCATTTATGGGTTCCTTGACCAATTATGATAACATGTGTTCAGTGTTTTATGCTCCCATTTATGAAGGTCTCCTCCTTTGTGAGATTTGCTTTCATAAGTTAATAATGGTTTTATGATTTGGTGAATAATTTTAGGAAGGATAATTTTCCTCTTTGTTTAACTCTATATGAGTTTCATGTTAACTTTATATGAGTTTTTATGTTCCTATTATGACCTATAAACTATCATCACTTTTATCTCACATTGATTTAAATTAGACTAGACTGATCTGTTTATTATCTTATATAATACTTGGGTCAGACCGAGTTATTTTAGGTTCTTCTGCTTGGTGATCTTAGAGTTAGATTAGTTTGAAGCATCTCCGTATATTTTCGTATACTTGTAGTCTAGTAGTATTGTAGCCTATCTTGTATGTTGAGATAGGAATTCATTCGGTTGTGTATTCTTTTAAGTTGTCCTTTGTACCTCTTATGTATATCGTGGATCTTTTATGACCACCTTTTATAGTTCACATCATGTATCATATACACATTCACATCCGCTTTATGAGAAATGTTTATATTTCTTTGTCGCATTCTATGATTCTATGTTCTGTTATATTTTATATTGTTCTGAATTATATTAAACCACTATGTTGTCATTTTGTGCCTGGATCGGATACGTTGAATCCTCTTATAAAAGAAAAATATTTTCACTCTATTCGACCTAAGTAATAGTACATATGGTTGCTCTTATCAAACATTATTCTCTGCATTAACAGACGATGTTACATTGTAATGTTCTTTGTTAATGAGGGCATAAAGGTAGGGGAGCACAGGAGCTTTCATGAT
This sequence comes from Allium fistulosum, assembly GCA_030737815.1. NCBI lineage: Eukaryota > Viridiplantae > Streptophyta > Magnoliopsida > Asparagales > Amaryllidaceae > Allium > Allium fistulosum. Next base: position 1,038,130,631 of record CM060902.1, on the reverse strand, counting down.
GGCGTGTGTTTTAAGGCAAGGGAGGTGGATGGTGGTGATGTGGCATTAAGAGAATGGAGGTCATGTACGTTGAGGACATTTTTGTAATTTACATATTCCATTTTGTATAAAAGAAAACTCTTTTTTTTCTCATTTTATCACTTTATTTTCTTACTTTTTAAATGCTCATCTCATTCCTTAAGCTTTTGAAGATCTTACTAATGGCTTCTTAGATTTTAAATTCCAAAAATCCATCATTTTCCACTTCTTTCTTAAGTAAAATCACTAAAGTTTGCTTCATTTTCCTCTGCAACCCCTAACTAACCAAAACAAGACCCATACCTCCTTAAACCAAGCATGGTCGAGCCTTATAACCCCCCGACCGAACCATTTATGCCCATTTAGGGTCCAAAAAGGCCAATTTTTGAAGTTAAAAGCATAGACCTAGCTCAAAGTTACCTTGAGTTAGTAAGCTATTGGTGAGAAAAACTCATTCATTTTAGAAAAAGTTTAAGCCTTTATTAATGTTTAATATAGAATTAAATGTGGTTGATTGATGGGTTTTAGTGATGGTTTGGTTTGATATATATGTGCTTATGTGTAATGTTGATTTAGGGTTTGAAAATGAAGTCTAATGTAGTGATTAGCTAAAACAATTTAAAATATTGCCTATGTTTCTTGTGATGGCTTGTAAATATATGTTAATTTGTTATTTATGCTAAAATGATAGCTCTTTGACTTGTAAAACAACTTGAGATCCATTGGAAAACAAATATTGTTTTACTAGTTTTTAATATACTAAATTGTTTCAAATTTTCAACTTTATTTTTTGTTTCAAAACTTCATACCATGTTTTTTTTAAAAGGTAAGACAAATTTTAAAAGTTTTGAAGGATATTAGACTAGTAAAACTAGTTTAAAAAGTTATGTTATCCATAGCGATAGTCGCTACGGATGTAGTTCGGGAAAACGTAACATTTTCTAAATTTATAGTGTTTTCTGTAACGACCGGGATTTTCAACCCTCGAAAATCGACACAAATACATCCACTGTATTGCATGACGAGCAATCAAATGTCGGAAAAACTCGATTGTTAGGGAAGAAGAAAGAAGATAAGAAAACTGAACAACACATAATCTCACAACAGAACGAATAATCTATAATATACAACAAATCTTTACACAAACAACTGTAATACGTGTATATACAAAACATCAATCAGAGTATACTAACCTATTTAAATCTGGACAGTTATAATAGCATGTCCTCACAATTGCTGATAAATACAACAACGAACACAGCAGAAAAATAACCATCTATGTGAATACGTTTCTAGGTCTCCAGCTCATCTCCTGAAGCTCCAAAGCATCCAAACTAATTTGTAATATGCTCGTCTAACCCGAGGATTATAATAAAATAACACCTGAGTCAGTCTGAAAAACCAGCATGAGAATACACACACAACTGGATTTAAAGTTATAAGAAAAATCTTTGAAATCAAAAGTATCTCGAAGGACCACGCCGCACATAAACACGGACGGGTTTTTACCTTACGATAACCAAACCATTTTCTATAGAAAATCCATTTATATTATAATAATGTCTAGGGATCAAAGTAAAATATGAATATAGCTGAAAAGCTTGCATCACACGTTTCAACATAGCTGGGCACAGCTAAGTCCGTACGTCACTTATTGGATAATGGATTCCATACACTGACTGGGTTACCGGGGTACCGCCCGTTATGGTGCATCTCTAAATAAAATAACACCGAGGACCTTGCCTGGATCCCCTGTCAACACAGAACCGGCCTACCCCTTACTTGATTGTACCGAATATGATCACCCCTTCGTTAATGGGCACTGAAGCATACAAATGAGATATAATAGCGACTCTAGATGGGGATGATCATACCCTACTTGGGAGCGACCCACTTAGCCCTGCTGCATCTCCCCTATTTTAGTCATTTCTAGTTGATGAGGCTTGAGGCTACTTTTTACCTTTTATATAGCACTTCCCACTTGGAATGCTAATACTGCCTTCCAAGCAACAATGCAATACCAGCATTCATCCATACAAGTACGTTCTGGGACTGAACGAAACACTTGAGATCTCCGTCTCCAATTCCACCATCTTCAAGTTGTCTTCACTTCGAAATGCATTCATTGGACCAAAGTGGTTTTTAGATAACATACACGATCCCTGTCTATTCGAAACAACTTTCGATAATTCTCGATAAACTCAATCCCGGTTATTTAGGAAATAAACAGTCAAAGATAAGATCGGAGATCACCTCCTAACCGTTAGTGGATGGATTTCCTTATCATTGTCATAGGAGAATGAAATGAGATTTAGACTCATAGTACAACATCATTGGAGATGACTATGCCATATGAACGACCAGGTATTTCGAACCGTTCAAATCGACAATCATCCACTCATGTCAGACTTGAATTGCTCAAAACAACAGATGGTTAATTTATAACTGGCAAAACTCAGCATATACAGTAAATAAATAAATCACAGAATCATAGACAGAGTATTACAACAATAAGCAGCGGAATAGAAAAATAGTAGTTCATGAAGCTACTATAAAACATCAGAGTTTGAAACAAAATACAACAAATATCTCGAATACACAGAAGTTACTAATACAAATGTCAATGACAAGTCTGAACAAACAACTGGAATAAACTGAAATAACTGGAAAGCTGAATTGATAACTCCAAGCAGGTCTCTAGGCTCCAAAGGTGAGTCAAATGCTGTGACACTTAGTCTGACACAAGCATAAAGCAAAACACAAAACACTCGAGTCAGGATTAACATTCTTATACTAGTAAATCAACTCAAGTGAAATGTCCAAGTGAAATACAATATAACTTAAAGGATGTTTGGGACTTCCATCCTCTAAGGATCCGTAGAACTATCTACTATGTAGTAATATACGCTATTATAATAGGTCTATCAATAAAGTAAACTATTAAAGTAGCGTTAAGGCGTTACCCACATCTCCCTTAACACATTTCATATATTCCCTTATTCTATACACTACCGTAATTCCTCCGTAAACTGGAGGGCTATCAAAGGGCACTCCATAGGTACGGTATAAACCAAACTCGTAGAAGGCGTGATAAGGCATGTGACAAGGCACGTGAGGCAATGCCAGGGTAGGATTCTACCGTTTTCCCTTCCAGACTGGTGGTTACGCATAGCAGCTACTACCGCCCACCTCGAGACATACTCCCAAATCAAAGGTGCACCCAAATCAAATCACAAAGTAATAGAATGGTATCGAAGAAATGTGCCCGGTCGGAGGTGCGACCTCACTTGGCCCGGTATAGCTCCTGTTTTAGCCAATCAAGCTGACTCACAGGAGTCAGGGTTGCGTTAATACGTCATACAGAATCATCGCCAAACCATCCTACTTCGTTCTGGATTCTCCACCACGTACATAGTTGTTAAAGTGGTTTTCGGTATTGGCAGAGAGTATGAAAATATCAGATCCCGGTCTCTTTAACAACCAAATGCTTATTTCACACAGTGGTCATTTTATAAATCACTTTTATAATCATTCTAAACAGTTCATACTTCGTATCAAAATACCATATTCTTTTCAAATTCATATCACTTTCGAAATCATATTCACTTTCGAAATCAGTATTCACTTTAAAATCATATTTATTTCCAAAATCTTAAACACAAAATAGGTTAAACCATCGTATCAAAATATTCACATTTGAATCCATTAAATCTAAATCATAACAATTCCAACTTAAACAGTTTAAATATTGAAAATGATTTAAATATTAAAATAGTTATAAATTAAAAATAGTTTAGATATTTAAAATAAGATATAAATTAATAATAGTTTATATATTAAAAGAGTTTATATACTAAGATAATTTATAACAAAATAGTTCAAATTAGAAATGTTTCCTCCAATTTCACAAATCAATTCAAATCAACTTTGGTTCCAAAATTCAATTTAAATCAATCTCAATTAAACGATTTCAGTTAAAAAGGTTAAAGGGTCAATTCAAATGTCATTAATCCATTTTAATTTATATCGACTTCAAATCCAGGTTTGAACTATAAATTTATACCACTTAGATCCCAAAGTCCAAATATTCAAACCATTTACAATAACTCAATTTGATAAATTTCATTTATATTTCAATTTCAACTTTAAATTTATTTAAATTTGAAAACATCCACTTAATCATTTTAATACATTTAAAGAAAATCTCAACCTACCAATTTAAATCAAAATTAAATATCTAACTTCAATTATATTTAATTTGAAATTATTCACTTAATCATCTTTTATAATTATTTAAATAAAATTTCCAATTATAAACTTAAACCAAAATTTAATATTCAACTTTGTTTAAATTTGACAATATTAATTTAATCACCATTACTTAAATCAATTTGGTTTAATCATACCTTTCAAAATCTCAAAATAAGTTTCTTATCAAATCTTATTTATATTAAATTCCTAAACAAAATTTAATTACAGATTAACTTAATTTATCTTCCCAACCATTATTTATAATAGGTCTATCAATAAAGAAAACTATTAAGGTAGTGTTAAGGCATTACCCACATCCTCCTTAACACATTTTATATATTCTCGTAGTCTATATAGTATCGTAATTCCTCCGTAAACTGGAGGGCTATCAGAGGGCACTCCAAAGGTACGGTACTAACCAAACTCGTAGAAGGCGCGATAAGGCATGTGACAAGGCACGTGAAGCAATGCCAAGGTAGGATTCTACTATTTGCACTCTCGGACTGGTGGTAACGCATAGCTGCTACTACCGCCCACCTCGAGACACACTCCCAAATCAAAGGTGCACCCAAATCAAATCACAAAGTAAAAGAATGGTATCGAAGAAATGTGCCCGATCGAAGGTGCGACCTCACTTGGCCCGGTATAGCTCCTGTTTTAGCCACATCAAGCTGACTCATGGGAGTCGGGGTTGTGTTAATACCTCATACAGAATCGTCGCCAAAGCATCCTACTTCGTTTTTGATTCTCCACCACGTGCACAGTTGTTAAAGTGGTTTTCGGTATTGGCAGAGAGTATGACAATATCCGCTCCCGCTCTCTTTAACAACCAAACGCTTATTTCATACCGTGGTCATTTTATAAATCACTTTTATAATCATTTCAAACAGTTCATGTAACGACCTATATATTTTAACGATTTCATAACGTAATTAATTGAATTTTTCTTGAAAATAAAACAATTAAATTTGATGATGAAAATTTGATATTCGGAATACGTCTATTTAGACATAGCAAATGTTAGATTTTCATCAGAGAATATGGAAGTTTATTTTGTTGTGAAATTTCAGTGTTCAATTTAAAATCAGTTAATTTGATGCAAATAAAATATTTTCGAAACCTAAATATTTTTAAATAATAAAAATGTAAATCATTTTCTGAGTGAGACAACATATTTCGTTTCGTCAAATTTGGACTTCTCTAGCTCTGTTTATCTTATTTTCGGCGAATTATCAGCATTTTTGACAGCGAATATCGAGTTTTGATAACTTGGTCATATCGCTCATATTTGTGTACCATTCTATTTGTCTCGTCGTGCTGATCTCCATAGTATATTTGTTTGTGGTTTTCGGTGTCCGATGCACGGCGGAATCAGCGAAACGACTAGCCGTATCAGTACCCGTTTTGAGTCTCTGTGTGTTCGATGTCCATTTAACTTTCCCTCAGCTGACAACGAATGGACTTTAGCTTTTAATATTCTTAGTTGCACCCTTGACTTTGCTATTTCCACCTTTTCATATATTTTTGGTTTGTTTTTCCTTTTTCATCCTATTCTGGCATTGAGAATATATAATAAAAATATTAGTTTGTATATATTGCTCTGTAATCTTCTTCCTCTTCTATTTACATTCGAGATCTCTGCTCATCTTCTCTCTCGTGCTTGCAACCTTCCCCCGCCTCCTCCTAATAAAAAAAATTAAGATGCATATATACGTTTGTAAAGCCTGTTCATGTCGTCCGCTCCACCCTCTCACAACCCATGCCTCTTCCCCGAGCTCCTCCATGCGACCACTGTTTTCACCCAAAGCTTGCAAACCCATCACCGCGTAGTTCCCTCCACCGCCACCTCTCTCTCTCCTTGATCGTTCCTCAAACCCGCCCTCTCCTTTCAGCAACACAGCCCGACAGGCCTTCCACCACGTCACCGGCCTCAACTCCACCACCTTTTCTATCAATAGCCTGCCAACCTAGCTTGGTTTTGGAAAAATTATATAACTGAAGTTAGCATGAGAATTTTGCCTAAAGCCTATCCCATTTGCATTGATTTGCCTGAAGCCTATTCCATTTGCATTGATTTGCCTGAAGCCTATTCCATTTGCATTAATTTGCCTAAAGCCTATTCCATTTGCATGCATTGATATAACTATAGTTAGCATTGATTTGCCTGAAACCTATTCCATTTGCATGCGTTGATTTGCCTGAAGCCTAGCATGAGAATTTTGCTTGCCCTCTTTCGTTTCCACATCACCTTCGACAGCAAAGCCCTCCCCTCCACCACTTGGCATCTCAACCGCTACCCCACACGTCAGCCACCACTTCACCTTGACCTTCCATTTTTCCTTCCGCTTTCTCACCGATCGCCACCACCCTCGTCTTCCCTCCGGCAGCTTAGACTCATGCATCTCCGCCCCATCATAGCTGATAGCCGCCCGAGCCTACCACGTCAACCCTCCGCCTTATCAACCTCACACACCCCACCATTTTCTCTCTGACCTTTCCGCCAGCCTAGCCCATGCCGGAATCAACGACCAGCAACATTTGGCTTTTTCCTTCTTTAAAAAAAAATTGAAAGCTTGTACTGCTTGAAGCTTGTATGTTACAGAACCTGTTCGTCAACTTTGCAACTCTCACCATCTCCCGAACCTAGCTACTCCTCCCTCCAGCTTTAGCCTGCCGCACAAACCCATTTTTGTTTCATCCATTTTGTATATATCAAGCTTTGAGTACTTGGGTGGTAGCATCCTTTTTGTTGTAGCAGCGAGCCATTTGTTTCACCCCTGGAGTGAAAGCACGTGCTCACGTGTCTATTGATCTTTGGAAATTCCAGCTTTCTCTTTTAAGAAAAAATAAGGTATATATATATCTTATATATATATTTGGTTTTCATCGAATTCGAATTTAGGTTATTTACCTTGTTGCTGTCCAGTTTTTACTTGTCGCTGTTTGGAATTTATCGCAGCAGTTCGTCGGCTATCGTCGTCCCATTTGTTGCGTATCTGCGTGCGTGTCCATAGCCGTGTATCCATGTCAGTTGCTTGTCATTCTCGTCGTTTCTCCAGCCTCGAAAGATGAGCAATCACTCACGATTAACATTCCTATATTTAGTAAATTTAATTCACATGAAATGACGAGTGAAATATGCTGTTAAATTTGAATTGTTAAGTTATTTAATTTTTAAATATGATATGCCATTATTTGCAATTGTTTACCTATAACATATGACACCATAACCTGTTGTATATATTATATTTAGATTGTTAATGATGATATATGCCTGCTATTGATATGTATGTCATTTTATAATATTATTCTATTGTTCTCACTCTGCAAGTTCCCTATTAGTTTAGGAATCCCTATGGGTTGAAATGATACATACCCGAATGACCTTATAGATTAGGGGAAAATCGTTATGGGTTGAAATGATAAACCCAAGCGATTTTCATTGATTTTGAAATTTTGGGATTTCGGGTTGAAATGATATACACCCATAAATATTAATAATTGCAGATTGAAATGATAAATATATGTATCACTTGACTATAGGATAGAAAACTATATACGAACACCGTTGGTCTATTTTTGAAAATGATTTCTATTGTTTTGAAAGGAAATATATGGATTTTAATAAATATTGATTTTTAAAATATATTATATAAATTTTATTTTTATATATGTGCAAAATTTAGATTTTTAAAATTATATATTTTAAATTTATAAGCTAGTTTTGAAATATAAATTTTAAGATTTTACTTATAATTTTATTATTTTTAAATATATATAAAATAAGATTTATATTAATAAAATTTAATTTAATTAGTATATATATAATATGTTTAAGTATTTATATAAAATTAAATTAATATTTTAAAAATAGATTTTGTAATAAATTTAATAAAGTGTGGTTGGAAAGATAAATTGGAATTGATTTGAAATATTATTTGTTTAAGAATTGGATATAAATAAGAATGGATTTGACCTTATTGATTTTGAGATTTTAAGAATATGATTTCATAACTTTATAACCTTATTTTGAGTAAGGTGATTAAATGAATATATTCCAATTTAAATTGAAATTGAATATTTAAATTTGATTTAAGTATGAATTTGAGATTTTATTTAAATGTTCATAAAAAGTGATTAAGTGAATATTTCAGAATTAAATAAATTGAAGTTAGATATTTAATATTTTAATTTTGATTTAAAATGGTAATCTGGGATTTTATTTAAATGCTTATGAAAATGATAAAATGAATATTATTGCATTTAAATAAAGTTAAAGTTGAATTTTGAAATATAAATGAAATTTATCAAATTGAGATATTGTAAATTGTTGAATATTTACCTTGAAACCTATTGAATTTGAAGGGTTAGTTCAACCCTGGATTTGAAATCGAAATAAATTGAAATGGTTTTAATGAGAATCTGAATTGATTTTTGAAATTAGAAGAAATAATTCTAAATTGAAACTATTTTCGATAGATATATATAAATAAATATATATATATATATATATATTAATCTATAACCTATTTTTAATATATAAACTATATTAATATATAAACTATTTTAATATATAACCTATTTTTAAATATAAACTATTTTCAATTTATAAACAATTTTAAATATATATTTTTTAATCTAAAGTTGGAACTGTTATGATTTTGATTAATGGATGTAAATGCGAATATTTTGATATGATAGTTTAACCTATTTTGTGATTATGATTTTTGAAGTAAATATGATTTAAAGTGATATGATTACTAAAGTGGAAATGATTTCGAAAGTGAATATTCATTCCGAAAGTGATATGATTTTGAAATGATATGATATTTTGATATAAAGAATAAACTATTTGAAATGATTATAAAAGCGATTTATAAAAATGACCACGATGTGAAATAAGCGTTTGGTTGTTAAAGAGACCGGGATCAGATATTGTCATACTCTCTGCCAATACCGAAAACCACTTTAACAACTGTGTACATGGTGGAGATTCTAGAACGAAGTAGGATGGTTTGATGACGATTTTGTATGAGGTATTAACACAGCCCTGACTCCCGTGAGTCAGCTTGGTGTGGCTAAAACAAGAGCCATGCCAGGCCAAGTGAGGTCGCTCCTCTGATCGGGCACATTTTTTCAATACCATTCTATTACTTTGTGATTTGATTGGGTGCACCTTTGATTAGGGAGTGTGTCTCGAGGTGGGCGGTAGTAGCTGCTACGCGGTACCACCAGTCCAGATCCGCAAAACGGTAGAATCCTACCATAGGCATTGCCTCGCATGCCTTGTCACATGCCTTATCGTGCCTTCTATGGGTTTGGTTTGTACCGTACCTATGGAGTGCCCTCTGATAGCCCTCCAGTTTACGGAGGAATTACGGAACTGTATAGACTACGGGAATATATAAAAATGTGTTAAGGGGGATATGGGTAACGCCTTAACGCTATTTTAATAGCTTACTTTACTATAGACATTATATATGTAGCGTATTATACTATGTATGTAGATAGTTTAACGGATCCTTAGAGGATGGGTATCCCAAACATCTTTTAAGTTATTTTGTATTTCAATTGACATTGTACTTGGGTTGAATTTACTGGTGTAAGAATGTTAATCCTGACTCGAGTGTTTTGTGTTTTGCTTTATGCTCGAGTCAGACTGAGTGTCATGGCATTTGAGACTCACCTTTGGAGCTTGGAGCTTTGCTTGGAGATGTATCTGTTATCTATTCAGCTTGTAGTTATTCCAGTTGTTGATGTTCAGACTTGTCATTTTTTTCTGTATTAGAGACTACTCTATTTTTGAGATTTCTGCTGTATTTTGTTTCAAACTCTATTGTTTATATAGTAGTTTCATGAACTACTATTTATCAATTCCACTGCTTATTTCTATACTACTCTGTGTTTATGATTCTGTGATTGATTTATTTATTGTATATGCTGAGTTTTGCCAAATATAAATTAACAATCTGTTGTTTTGAGCAATTCAAGTCTAACATGAGTGGATGATTGTCGATTTAAACGGTTTGAAATTCTAGTCGTTACAGTTCATACTTCATATCAAAATACCATATTCTTTTCAAATTCATATCACTTTCGAAATCAGTATTCACTTTAAAATCATATTTATTTCAAAAATCTTAAACACAAAATAGATTAAACCATCGTATCAAAATATTCGCATTTAAATCCATTAAATCTAAATCATAACAATTCCAACTTAAACAGTTTAAATATTGAAAATGATTTATATATTAAAATAGTTATAAATTAAAAATAGTTTATATATTTAAAATAAGATATAAATTAATAATAGTTTATATATTAAAAGAGTTTATATATTAAAAGAGTTTATATACTAAGATAATTTATAACAAAATAGTTCAAATTAGAATTGTTTCCTCCAATTTCACAAATCAATTCAAATCAACTTTGGTTCCAAAATTCAATTTAAATCAATCTCAGTTCAACGATTTCAATTAAAAAGGTTAAAGGTTCAATTCAAATTTCATTAATCCATTTTAATTTATATCGAATTCAAATCCAGGTTTGAACTACAAATTTAAACCACTTAGATCCCAAAGTCCAAATATTCAAATAATTTACAATAACTCAATTTGATAAATTTCATTTATATTTCAATTTCAACTTTAAATTTATTTAAATTTGAAAACATCCACTTAATCATTCTAATACATTTAAAGAAAATCTCAAATTACCAATTTAAATCAAAATTAAATATCTAACTTCAATTATACTTAATTTGAAATTATTCACTTAATCATCTTTTATAATTATTTAAATAAAATTTCCAATTACAATCTTAAACCAAAATTTAATATTCAACTTTGTTTAAATTTGATAATATTCATTTAATCATACCTTTCAAAATCTCAAAATAAGTTTCTTATCATATCTTATTTATATTAAATTCCTAAACAAAATTTAATTACAGATTAACTTAATTTATCTTCCCAACCATTATTTTATTTAAGTTAATACATAATATATTTCAAAATATTAGGATAAATTGTAAATAAATTTAAAACATATTATATATATTAGTTAAATTAATTTCTTATAAATTTTTATTATATTAATTATTATTATATTAAATCTTACTATTATTAATTCTATTTTAAATCTTATTTATAAATTTAAAAATAAAAAATTATAAGTAAAATCTTAAAAAAAAATCAAAACTTAACCTATAAATTTGAAACTTCCAAACATATAATTAAAATCTAAATCCTTTCCACATATATAAAAATTTAAATATCTATATATTATATTTTTAAAATTAATATTTAATATAACCCATACATATTTCCTTTTAAACCTTTGGAAATCATTTTCAAAATAGACCAACGCTGTCCGTATATAATTTCTATTCTATAGTCAAGTAATACGGATATTTATCATTTCAATCCGCAATTTAAATATTTACAGGTATATATCATTTCAACCTGCAATCCCAAATTTCAAAATCAATGAAAATCGCTTGGGTTTATCATTTCAACCCATAACGATTTTCACCTAATCTATAAGATCGTTCGAGTATATATCATTTCAACCCATAGGGAATTTCTAAACTAACAAGGAACTTGTAGAGCGAGAACAAATATGATAATAATATAACATATCAACAACATGCATATATCTTCGGTAACAAATTTAAATATAATATATATACAACAGGTTATGGTGTCATATGTCATAGGTAAACAGTTGCAGATAATGGCATATCATATTGAACAATTATATAACTTAACAATTTAAATTTTAACAGCATATTTCAATCGTCATTTTCGATGAATTAAATTTACTAAATATAAGAATATTAATCGTGGGTGATTGCCCACCTTTCGAGGCTAGAGAAACACAAAAACAAGATGGAAACAGTCACGGATAAACACTGAAAATTGACAGAGCTAGAAAACTGTTGCTGTAATGCAGATTTGTACAGCGGCAAGCTAGAAAACCGCCGTGACAGATTAGATAGTGGGAAAACAAATCAATATGGATAGAATTCTAAATCAATATATATATTATTACAAATCCATTTTAAAATACTAACATAAGGTTTTAAATATATTACTTTAAAATATTAACATAAATTTAAACAAATTCCTTAATCAATATATATATATATAACTTGAATTAGAACAGGTTTCTAACAAAATGCATGACTTGATGTGTATGGTAAGCTTCAGATAAATATACATGCATGTTATATATACAAACAAATATATATGCAGGCCATTCAAATAAATGTATATGCAGACCACTATATAAAATATACAACTAAATATATATATTCAGGCTAATATGCAGACCCTATATGAAATATACAACTAAATATATACATATTTATATGCGGCTACACAACAAAATATATGCAACTATATATATATGCAACAAATATATATATATATATGCGGCTAACCAAATCATACATGCAGGCTATATTATATGCAACAAAATATATGTATATGTTGTTGTGCTCACTAATTTTTTCTCCCTTTTATAATATAATAAAATACATAATTTCATTTACATGCATAAGGAGGAAGGCTATCAGATGACATGCGACCAAGGGCTCGCACGGAGGAAGTGGGCTTGGGTTTCAGCAGAGCATCGGGTGGCAGGCGGCAGGTGGAGGCTCGTGTGGCTATGGGAGGGGACCAGCTGCTTGTTTAGCTAGGTGGAGGATGGTCTCGGCAATAGGAAGCTCGTAGGGTGCAATTTCACGTGGAGCAGGGGTTTGAAGGGATAGGTCTGCATAGGGTCGGTTGTGCTTGGTGTTGTAGGCCGAGGTGGTGGTTGTGAGTCTCCGGTTTGCTGCAGTGTAAAAATGAGTTTCAGTGGAAAGTAAAAGACATGGAGGAGAGGCTTTGGGTCATGGCCAGTGATAGGTGGCCTCGGTTGGAGGTGATTGGGTTTGGTGGTGTGTGTGAGAGGTTGTCGCTTGGTCGAGATCTGGTGATGGACAGAGGTGGTTTGCAGGCGGTTAGGGTAGTGGATGGGTATAGGAGGAGAGACGGGGCAGAGGTGTTGGCTAAAGCAAGGGGAAGAGGGAGGAGTTAGCACACGGTGGAGGGGTGGGCGAAGTTGCATGGAACTACGGCCAGAGGGAGGTGAGACCGCAAGGAGAAGGATGACCATGCAACGAGCAGCTTTGCTCAGAAACAAATATAAGCTTTAGATATAAATTATATAATTTTCTTTCTATGGATGAATTCAAAAGGAAGGAGTAGTTAAGATTTGAAAAAAGTAGGGGACGTGTGGGCTATCTGGCTATAAAGCAACTTATATTAAAAAGACATATTTAACTTTATTCTTCAAATGAAACCAGAGAGGAGGAAATGAACCAGAGGATATAAATTTGAAGTGATGGAATCACAAAAGCCAATAGTTGTATTCTTGGAATTATAAAAGGTGTGTCCATTGGCATTAGCTGATGGACAAACGAAAGGACAAAGGAAAGCCAAAAGGCTCAAAATGGGTATAGGTACGGTTAATCGTTTTGCAGACTCCGCCGCGTACCAGACTCCAAAACACACAAATAAATATACAATGAAGATTAGCATGATGAGATGAACAGAACGATACACAAATATCTACGATACGACCATCCTATCAAAATTCGATATTTGCTGCCAAACTACTGTTAATACGCCGAAATTAAGATAAATGGGGCTAGAGAAGTCCAAATTTAGCGAAACGAAATATGACGTCTCACTTAGAAAATAGTTTACATTTTTATTATATAAAAATATTCAGATTTCAAAAACTTTTTATTTTCATCAATTAACTGATTTTAAATTGACGTTGAAAATTACACAACAAAAGTAACATATAAAATTTCTGATGAAAAATTGACATTTGCTACGTTTAAATAGACGTATCCCAAATATCAAATTTTCATTTCAAAAATTTATTATTTATTTTCATGAAAAATTTAGCTAATTACGTTTATAAAATCGTTAAAACTTACGGGTCGTTACATTCTCTCCCACTCAAAACTTTTCGTCCCCGAAAAGGAACAAGATAAGAGAATAGAAACAACAGAAAGGAAAGATAGATTAGAAATACAAAATATAACAATTAATTCACAACCATGTATATTCCATTATATTTTAAATTGATTTACATTTAACTAATTTGGTTTCAATCCATTTATTCAATCAATAAATATTTATTGTATTCACATTTTGTTGATTTCAATTCAAGGTAGTTTCATTCAATTAATTAGTTTCCATTTATTAACATTGGTTACAAAAAAATTCTTCCAAAAAAATTATTTTATTTAACTCATTTATTTAAATCCATTTGACTTTCTTAAGTTGATTCCACTTAAAAATTTAATTTCAACTATTCTTTGTAATTTACCTTTGTATCACAAACAGCTTTCAAAATATAAATTTATTTATTACCTGTTTATTTTCTTAAGTTCTTATTCATTTACTTAAATAGAATTTTCTTTTTATTATCCAATTTATTCCACTTAACAAATTCTGTAACATATTTTAAGGGTATAAACTTTTATTATGGCGACCTTAACCGGGTCAACTAAGACTTAGAAAGACGAGAATATCCTTAACGAAAATGGGAACAAACTTGCTGAGAACATCATGGAAAACGCGATTCATGAGATCGACAAAGAAGATAGGAGCATTGGTTAATCCAAAGGGCATGACTAACCATTCACAAAAATCATTCCTTGGGAGGAAGGACAACAAGTCAAACTACATGAATAAGATCGAAGCGGAATTCAAATTCCCGCTTGTGAGGGAGAGAAATGACTTCACCAAAAACATTAGGATAATCCCTGACTATCGGGGTGGAGCCAACATCACTAGATTCAAAATCAAAGAAAAGATAAACTGCTTGCATAATCCTGAGGCATTCGACATTGGATCATAAGAGAATTACCTGAGCCGTCTACTAAAGAACAGTTCAGGCTTTGCAAGGAATAATAGCATCAAAACCGAGGACATAGAAATCTCTGGTAAACCGACGCCTATTGTAAAGGAGTCTCACCCCTTTACAAATCAGAATAAGATTGGCGGGACCACCGATGAAATGATTCACACAAGAGGATGAAGTTGCCAATAAAGGTTGAAGCTATGGGATGCTCCGGTTTCAAAAGAACATGAATAGGAAATGGCAAGAATGGATTTTAGAACAAAGCTGGGGAGTTCCAAAATGCAAAAGAAATCCTAATCTAAGTGGATCCTAATGAAGAATTTCAAGCTCGAACGAAGATGATTCTGTAATTAATTTTACTCATTCTAGGGTATCACTACCTATCTCTAATGAGTTTTTACTCCATATGCTAAGTTTTGCCTAAACCAAAGCTCTGATACCAACTGTAACGACTTGGTATTTCGAACCGTTCAAATCGACAATCATCCACTCATGTCGGACTTGAATTGCTCAAAACAATATATGGTTAATTTATAATTGGCAAAACCCAGCATATACAGTAAATAAATAAATTACAGAATCACAGACACAGAGTATTACAACAATAAGCAGCGGAATAAATAAATAGTAGTTCATGAAGCTACTATAAAACATCAGAATTTGAAACAAAATACAACAGATATATCGAATACACAGAAGTACTAATACAAATGTCAATGACAAGTCTGAACAAACAACTTGAATAAACTGAAATAACTGGAAAGCTGAATACATAACTCCAAGTAGATCTCTATGCTCCAAAGGTGAGTCAAATGTTGTGACACTTAGTCTGACCCGAGCATAAAGCAAAACACAAAACACTCGAGTCATGATTAACATTCTTATACTAGTAAATCAACTCAAGTGAAATGTCCAAGTGAAATACAATATAACTTAAAGGATGTTTGGGACTTCCATCCTCTAAGGATCCGTAGAACTATCCATTATGTAGTAATATACGCTATTATAATAGGTCTATCAATAAAGTAAACTATTAAAGTAGTGTTAAGGCATTACCCATGTAACGCCCCACTCCGAGACCCACATTAGCAAAGAGTATTACAAGGTAATACCGTCTGCTAATACGGAGAATAGAGCTTGATAGGAGCGACCATCTATAGCCTTGTCTTAACTATATACTGAATACGTCGATAAATGTAGCATTTTTTTTATGTGGATCGACATATCCAATGGATACTTAATACAAAACTATAATAGCTATAAGATCTAACAGAACAAAATATAACAACTCAAATGTAAACCACATCACAGAACAGTAGATCATCACATACATATACACATATACAGATACATTACAGAGTACACAATATGATACTTGTCAAGTGGTATAGCAACCACAATATACAGGCGAGTCAAAAGAATATACATATCAGAGTTACAACCAAAAAAGACTACATAAAAAGCTATAAAAAAGGAGCTAGCAGAATAGTCCATGCGGAAGCAAAATAGGCTAAGTCCAAATGTACCTAACCTGAAACACCTCGGTCTGACCCGAGTACAAAATACACGGGTCGGTCTAGCTAAACAAATCAGTTAGATAAGCTAAATGATAATGAACATGCAAGGTCATAAAGTACCACAAATATCTCTAAAAGAGATAACTCGATCATCTAACAAAAGATGAATCATAACAAGCCTCATATCATCGGCAACTCAAATAAACAAAAGATATGAATATCCCAAATCAAGCCAAAAAGGAAAATAACAAATACCAATGAAGGTAACACAAGTTTCCACAAGGTAATCGCTATATATCGTATGGTTCAAAGGATCTACCCCGAAAGGCGATACTCTAGGGAAATATATAAATATCAAAGAAACAAAAGATGCACGTGCTCAGTACTGTATACACAAGGATCCACAAGCCCGAAGGCGACAAACCCAAGTATCTCTCGAGCGGTGACGAAGGACCAGCTCCAAAAGCGATACTATAGGGCAACAAACCCGAAGGCACAAACCAGAAGCACAAACCTGAAGGCACAAACCTGAAGGCAACAAACCGTGGTGGCGAAGGTCCGTAGGCCCAGTACTGGACACCACTAACTCGCAATATGTGTCACAAACTCCTCGGATAGGAACCCGCAAAGGGTTAACGTGTGTCCCATACCACACATTCGCACTAAATGGTTTACTAACCGTTAGTCAATTCCACACTCAAAGCAGTACAAAGTTTACCTCATCTCATCGGTAAACCAGACCCGAAGGTCAAAACGATCAAACGAATAGATTAGGAATTAACTGAAAAGATAAACGCACGTGTTTATAGCACGCGTTTTATCTAATCATTTAATTATCCTCCCTCTTCGCTCTTAGTGCAAAATTGTGTGTTTTATATAGAAATTAAGTTGAAGAAAATGAGTTTTAGGAACGTTTCGAAATCGCTTTAGAAATTGCCTTTGAAATTCTCTTATTATAGAGGATATAATTTTTATACTAAAATAATAATATATAATAATAATATCAAAAGCCCATTTATTTGAAAAACATTTTAAAAATAAATTATAATAACTGTGTATGAAATCCAGAAATAAATATCAAGAAAACATCGAAATAACGGAAATTATACCAAGTATTATCCGTTTAAAACAAGCTACGACTCAATATTCGACAGCAGGTTTGAACAAGTTATCAGTATCAAAATGACTTGAAATTTTACAGGAATGTAGATCAAAATTCCTACTTCAATTTGCAAAAAGAATCATTCAAATCCGATTTGAAACGAAGAATTTGCGTTGTTTCAAAGTTGGACCAAAACAAGGTTTTGAACACTGAATTACAGCAAGCTGCGAGTACAAGTTTGACAGTAGTTCCGAAATAGCAAACCAACCCAGATTGTCATGAAATTTTACAGGAATGTAATTCAACACTTCTGCTTCAATCTGAAAAAAGAATCACTCAAATCTGATTTGAAACGAATGAGTTATGTTGTCTCAAACATGGACTCAGGTCATGTTTGCAACAGTTCAAAAACCAAAAAT
Organism: Allium fistulosum; assembly: GCA_030737815.1. Taxonomy (NCBI): domain Eukaryota; kingdom Viridiplantae; phylum Streptophyta; class Magnoliopsida; order Asparagales; family Amaryllidaceae; genus Allium; species Allium fistulosum. The sequence goes on along the minus strand of CM060902.1, from coordinate 1,038,112,395 downwards.
GTACAGGCCTGAAACCATCCCGGGTTCAAATTCCAGGCATAAAACAGAGGAACAAATGGCATCGGATTGAGCTCAAAATTGGAATTCTTATACTAGAAAATTTCATCTTTCAAAAAAAAAAGAATCATTTAATTTTAGTAAGAAATGAATGAGATATGATGTCTCAAACATGGACTCGGGCCATGTTTGCAGCAACTCAGAAAACATAATGTGCACAGAAAATTTTCAGGCTGTGCATTAATTTTGCAGCAACGGTTTGGACACTCAAATGACAATATTTTTTGACCAAAATTTGCAGAAATAAAGTTCCACATGCAAGCTACCAAATGCAAGAAATCTGGCAGCATTTTGTTGCCGGAATCAAAAGATATAAACATGCAAACAAGCAACCCAAACTAGATTCGCAGAAAGAAAATTATCAACAAAAAAAATGATTTCAAAAGCTCAAATTTCGATTTTTCAAGCTTTGCTTCAGCGAGAAATTGTGAGTTTATCACTCACCTTGCTATAGTTGCACAAATACCCGAATTTAAGAAAAAAGATTGAAGCTTTGGAGTGATTCTTGCCTTCAAGAAACTGTAGAAACCAATATATATACCGACATGCAAAGGAAAAGAATACCATTAACCAATCTATCCTAAACTCAATTAAGATTTTCTTGATGTAATTTTCAGTTTTGGAAGAGATTACCTTTAGATTTACTCTAGATTGATAAAAATCTCAGTTTGTTTGAAGAAGTATGAAGATTTAAAACATTCGATTTTGATAAAAATGTGAACTTTCTTTTACAAGCAAGAGGAAGAAGAAGAGAGCAATTACTTGTACGTGCAGTAATTGTTTCTCACCTTCTCAATACCTGCTTAAGTAGGCTAATGGGCCTTTTGGACACAATTAAAGAAATAGATTAACTAGCCTAAGTAATTAAATCACATGCTTAAGCAATTGCTCACCTATTCATCTTATGTTATAAAACAATACATTTTTCTTCAAATTTTCATACAAACAAAATATGTAAACTTATATATATAATGAAAAAAATATTTTACACTATATAAAAAGATTAATTTTAATATTTTAAAATATTTTTATTATTAAAATCTCTTATTTTACAAAATACACAATTTTCACAAATAAATGCACAAAACCTTATTTTTAACTTCTAAAATTCCACAAAAATATTTTTCTTGCTTAGAAAAATATAATTAACCATTCTAAACTCAAATTTATAATTAAAACTCATTTTTAAAACAATTTCCACCTTTTTATTTAAATAAACAACCTTTAAAAATCAAATACTTCCTTTAAAAATTATTAAAAGAAGAAATTAAGAATAATTAATAAAATTATTGCATTTTCTCTAAATAAAAACTATTTTCCATTTATTATTAACCCAAAAAAATAAAATAAAGTTTCAAACTTTATTTTCTCATTTTATTTCCAAAATTCATTGTTTATTCCAAATAAACAATTTAATTTCTCCAATTTTATTTTAATTCACAATATTAAATTATAACTACCGTTATAATTTAATATTTACAAGTAATCTCCAAAACCAGGGTTGTTACAACTCACATCCCCCTTAACACATTTTATATATTCCCGTAGTCTATACACTACCGTAATTCCTCTATAAACTGGAGGGCTATCAAAGGGCACTCCATAGGTACGGTACAAACCAAACTTGTAGAAGGCGGATAAGGCATGTGACAAGGCACGCGAGGCAATGCCAGGGTAGGATTCTACCGTTTGCCCTCCCAGACTGATGGTAACGCATAGCAGCTACTACCGCCCACCTTGAGGCATACTCCCAAATCAAAGGTGCACCCAAATCAAATCACAAAGTAATAGAATGGTATCGAAGAAATGTGCTCGGTCGGAGGTGCGACCTCACTTGGCCCGGTATAGCTCCTATATTACCCACATCAAGCTGACTCACGGGAGTCAGGGTTGCGTTAATACCTCATACAGAATCGTCGCGAAACCATCCTACTTCGTTCTGGATTCTCCACCACGTACACAGTTGTTAAAGTGGTTTTCGGTATTAGCAGAGAGTATGACAATATCAGATCCCGGTCTCTTTAACAACCAAACGCTTATTTCACACCGTGGTCATTTTATAAATCACTTTTATAATCATTCCAAAAAGTTCATACTTCGTATCAAAATACCATATTCTTTTCAAATTCATATCACTTTCGAAATCATATTCACTTTCGAAATCAGTATTCACTTTAAAATCATATTTATTTCCAAAATCTAAAACACAAAATAGGTTAAACCATCGTATGAAAATATTCATATTTCAATCCATTAAATCTAAATCATAACAATTCCAACTTAAACAGTTTAAATAATGAAGATGATTTATATATTAAAATAGTTATAAATTAAAAATAGTTTATATATTTAAAATAAGATATAAATTAATAATAGTTTATATATTAAAAGAGTTTATATACTGAGATAATTTATAACAAAATAGTTCAAATTAGAATTGTTTCCTCCAATTTCATAAATCAATTCAAATCAACTTTGGTTCCAAAATTCAATTTAAATCAATGTCAGTTCAACGATTTCAGTTAAAAAGGTTAAAGGGTCAATTCAAATTTCATTAATCCATTTTAATTTATATCGACTTCAAATGCAGGTTTGAACTAAAAATTTAAACCACTTAGAACCCAAAGTCCAAATATTCAAACAATTTACAATAACTCAATTTGATAAATTTCATTTATATTTCAGTTTCAACTTTAAATTTATTTAAATTTGAAAACATCCACTTAATCATTTTAATACATTTAAAAGAAAATCTCAAATTACCAATTTAAATCAAAATTAAATATCTAACTTCAATTATATTTAATTTGAAATTATTCACTTAATCATCTTTTATAATTATTTAAATAAAATTTCCAATTATAAACTTAAACCAAAATTTAATATTCAGCTTTGTTTAAATTTGCCAATATTAATTTAATCACCACTTAAATCAATTTGGTTTAATCATGCCTTTCAAAATCACAAAATAAGTTTCTTATCAAATCTTATTTATATTAAATTCCTAAAAAAATTAATTACAAATTAACTTAATTTATCTTCACAAGCATTATTTTATTTAAGTTAATACAAAATATATTTCAAAATATTAGGATAAATTGTAAATAAATTTAAAACGTATTATATATATTAGTTAAATTATTTTTTATAAATTTTTTATTATATTAATTATTATTACATTAAATCTTACTATTATTAATTCTATTTTAAATCTTATTTATAAATTTAAAAATAATAAAATTATAAGTAAAATCTTAAAAAAAATTCAAAACTTAACTTATAAATTTGAAACTTCCAAACATATAATTAAAATCTAAATCCTTTACACATATATAAAAATTTAAATATCTATACATTATATTTCTAAAATTAATATTTAATAAAACCCATACATATTTCCTTTCAAACCTTTGGAAATCATTTTCAAAATTGACCAACGGTGCCCGTATATAATTTCTATCCTATGGTCAAGTGATGTGGATATTTATCATTTCAATCTGCAATTTAAATATTTACGGGTATATATTATTTCAACCCGCAATCCCAAATTTCAAAATCAATGAAAATCGCTTGGGTTTATCATTTCAACCCATAACGATTTTCACCTAATCTATAAGATTGTTCGGGTATATATCATTTCAACCCATAGAGAATTTCTAAACTAACAGGGAACTTGGAGAGTGAGAACAAATATGATAATACTATAACATATCAACAACATGCATATATCATCGGTAACAAATTTAAATATAATATATATACAACAGGTTATGGTGTCATATGTCATAGGTAAACAATTGTAGATAATGGCATATTATATTAAACAATTAAATAACTTAACGATTTAAATTTTAACAGCATATTTCAATCGTCGTTTTAGGTGAATTAAATTTACTAAATATAAGAATGTTAATCGTGAGTGATTGCTTACCTTTCGAGGCTAGAGAAACACGAAAACAAGATGGAAACGGACATGGATAAGCACTGAAACAACGTTGAAATATGTAGGAAAATCGCTGGAAACGAACCAGCTAAAAAAACATCGCTCCAGATTTTGGGCGACAGCGGGACTTGATCCCTAGTCACTAAGGAAATCAACATGCGCCTTTACCACTGTACCAAATGCGCTTTTAATTTTTTTTGAATTATATTTCCCGTAAAATATCGGGGTGTTACATTCTCCCCCCTAAAAGATTTCATCCCCGAAATCTCCAAAGACGGAAGAACGTAATTAACAACCAGCATCCAAGAACTACATCTATCTACTCAACCATAATCCATTTCTACCATTGTCCTTATTTTTAATTAATGCAATTTATGATTTATGCAAAGTGATATGCATATGAACTTACCTAATGCAAAAAGGTAGTCGGTCTACTGATTCAGTTGACCTCCTGTAATGTAAGTATGCTTATGCCATGCAACCAAATGTTTGCAATTACCCTAGTATAATTGATAATTCTATTTGTTTGTTTCAATCATGCACCCAAATGCACCATCCATATGCAACATCCATTTATATATACACATATATATATACAACCATGTGCAAATGCAATAGATAGCAGGCACGCATATGTAGGTTTGTGTACCTAGTTGGCCGATTATCCTAATAAATATCTATCTAGTGCATGCAATGCATCCATTTGCAAACATTGGCATCCACTTGTAATCATTTTCATCCATCAAAGATATCATGCCCTAATGACATGTTTACAACCAAGCTACCATCCATAGTTTTCACCTAAAGATTACCGAAAAGACCCTAACTAAGGAAAGGTCAAAAATAAAAGATAGGATATTTGAAGTATACCTTCAAATAGAAAAGGATAAGATGTTCGAATTCTCTCCTCAGATGCGAAACATGAAAAACATTATGAACTCCTGCCAACTTATCTGGAAGATCAACTCTGTATGCCACTTTTCCATTCTGTGCGGTAATAGGGAAGGGTCCTACAAATCTCGGTGCCAACTTGCCCACTGAGCCAAATCTCATAACGCTTCTCAAAGGAGAAACCTTGACAAAAACCATATCTCCAACCTTAAACTCCAAATTTGAACGTCTTCTGTCAGCATATGACTTTTGTCTATCTTATGCAGTCTTCAACCTCTTGCGAATCAAATCCACCTTCTCGGAAGTTTCCCTCACCAAGTCCGGTCCAAGCAAGATCCTATCGGTGGTATCCCACCAACAGGCTGGTGATTAATGGTCTGCTATAGAGGGCCTCGAACGGTGCCATCCTAAGGCTTGCTTGATAACTATTATTATATGCGAACTCCACCAAAGGTAGGTGGTCTTCCCAAGAGCCTCCGAAGTCAATGATGCACAATCTGAGCAAATCTTCCAAAACCCTATTTACCCTCTAAGTCTGTCCATCTGTCTGAGGGTGATATGCCATTCTCAGATTCAATTCTGTTCCCAAGGCTTGCTGAAGACTCCTCCAAAACTTGCTGGTGAATAATGGATCTCTGTCGCTCACAATGCTGGTGGGAACTCCATGAAGCCTAGATATCTCCCTTAATTAAAGAGTCGCTAAAGAAGCTGCTGTCCTATTACTCTTAATGGGTATAAAATGAGCGCTCTTCGTCAGTCTATCCATAATGAACCAAATGTTCATGTTCCTCTCCGTGACCTTGGTCATCTATCCACGAAGTCCATAGAGACGCTCCCCATTTCCATAATGGAATATCCAATGGCTGCAACAGTCCTCCGGGCTTCTTCTGTTCTGCCTTTACCCTTTGGCAAGTGATGCACTTTAATGCATACTCCGCCACCATCTTCTTCATTTCGGGCCAATAGAATACCCTCTTCATATCCTGGTACATCTTATCACCACCGGGGTGCACTGTCATCCTAGAATGATGTGACTCGACCAACACCACATCTACTAAATCCTCACTACGAAGAACATAAAGTCTACCATCCCTTCTAAGCCATCCCCTAGCGTCCATGGTATAGCACCTAAGATGTGGTGATGACTCTCCTCTACCAAGCTTATCTAAAATGTCCTTTAACTCTTCGTCCTCACCTTGCCTTGCTCCAATCTGCTCCATCAAAGTAGGCTGGACGTCGAGGGCTACTAACAATCCCGGAGCTAAACCGATGGAGGTCTAAAATCAAAGGTAGCAATGTACTCCAAATGCTTCCATTCCAAAAACAGAGGACTTAAAACCACTTTGCATCTACTCAACGCATCTGCCACTACACTAACCTTGCTAGGGGTATAGGAAATCTCAAAGTCATAAGAGGCTAAAAACTCCATCCATCTTTGTTGTCTGAAATTCAAGTCTTTATGAGAGAATAGATACTTCAACGACTTATGATCCATTAAAAGATCAAATCTTTCTCCTAAGAGGTAGTGCCTCCAAGACTTGAGAGCAAAAACTATAGCTGCCAACTCAAGATCATGCATTGGGTAGTTCTTCTCATACGTTTTCAATTGTCTACTCGCATAGCACACTACCCTACCCTACCCTCTTGCATCAGTATCGCCCTTAGCCCCATACCACAAGTGTCCGTATAAACTGAGAAAGGCTTCGTTCCATCCGGTAATACCAATATGGGCGCGGTTGTCAAAGCTTCCTTCAATCGACCAAAAGCATCCTCACACTTGGTATACCAAACAAAAGCTGAGTTCTTCTTGGTAAGCTAGGTAAGTGGAGATGATATCCTAGTGAAGTCCTTAATGAACTTCCAATATTAGTCCATAAGACCAAAGAAACTCCTTATTTCTGTGGCATTCTAAGGGGTCCGCCAATCCTGTATTGCTGCCACTTTCACCGGATCTACTACAAGTCCATCCTCTGAAATGATGTGTCCCAAAAAGCGAACCTCATCCCTCCAAAAGTAGCACTTGGATAACTTCGCCTTCAACTTATGTGCTCGCAGGGTCCTAAGCACTTCTTCCAAGTGAGCAGTATACTCCTCCTTGCTTCGCGAATAAACCAATGTCGTCGACGAACACCACTACAAACTTGTTCAACGATTCATGAAATACTCGACTCATCAGGTCCATAAAATATGTCGGAGCATTGGTTAGCCCAAATGGCATGACTAACCACTCAAATAGCCCATCCGGAGACCTAAATGCAGTCTTCTTGATGCTATCCTCCACCACACGCAACCGATGAAATCCTGTGGCCAAATCGAGCTACGAAAATACCATGGCTCCTACTAGCTGGTCGAAGGGATCATCTGTACGGGGAAGAGGATAACGATTCTTCTTCGTCGGCTTATTAAGGTCCCTATAATCCACGCAAAGCTTGAGAGAGCCATCCGCCTTAGTGGCAATGACGACGGGCGCACCCCACTCAGAAATGCTCTTACGAATGAAGCCCTTTTTCCAAAATCCCTCCAATCTACTTGCTGAACACACGACGTTCCTTAGGAGCCATATGCCTTACCGGTAAAGCAACTTGTTTGGCATTATTGTAACGATCCAAAAAATTTAACGGTTTTAATAACGTAATTAACTGAATTTTTGTGAAATTTTAAATAATTGAATTTGGAAATAAAAGTTTGATATTTGGAATACGTATATTTGAACAAAGCAACTGGAAAAGTTTATTGGGAAATTCGAAAGTAAATTCTGTTGTGTGATTTTCAATTTCAATTTAAATCAATTAATTTGATGAAAACAAAATATTTTCGAAACTTGAATATTTTTATACAATAAATTTGTTTATCATCTTCAAAGTGAAATGTCATACTTCGTTTCGTCAAATTTGGACTTCTCTAGCTTTGTTTATCTTATTTTTAGTGAATTTGCAGCCGTTTGGCAGCGAATATCGACTTTTCATAGGATGGTCGTATCGCTGATATTTGTGTAACATTCTGTTCGTCTCGTTGTGCTGATCTCCGCAGTATATTCATTTCTGTATTTCGGGATCTGGTACGCGGCGAAACCCGTGAAACGGTTACCCGTATCGGTTCTGTATTTCGGTCTTTTGAGTTTCCTATGCCCTTTCGCATATCTGCAGTGTCAAATCAATGGCCAGCTGCATTATTTATTTTTGAAAACCAATGCATGACCTTCACTATTCCCATCAATTCAGTTTTGACGTTCTCTGTTCCAACCATCAAATTTATATTTTTGCTGTTTCATTTGTTTACTGGTTCGTTCTCTCTCCCTGTTACCATTTGCTTTTATTACTCCCTGAATTCTCGTGTTCAACTATTAACATTCCCATCAGTTTGATATATATATTGTTTGTTCGTTCATACTTTCGGTCCTCTTCTTCTGTCTGCATTTCTCAAAAATTTAATAACATAAAAGTTTGCATATTTAATTATATTACCTGAAGCCGTGCTTTTTCTCATTTCCGGTGATTGTCCATCCCAAAGCAAGCTGCTCTCCTCACTCATTTTTTGTAGTTGTTATGCCGACACCCAACCTCCTCACACTCAAATCTACCATCGCCCATCTCCCTACTCAATCCATCCCCGCTTCCTCCCATCGGCCACAGCCAGCAGACTCAGGCTCCATCGCCATCTCTCTCAACCCACTCCTCCACTTACCACCCTACTAGCGTCCACGCAACCCACTTGCCCAAGCTTCCCATCCCTAACACCGACCGTCCACCTCCTGACAGCAGTCGCTCCGCCCATGACCACACCCAGCGAGCACCGCCTTCCTCTCAACACACATATCCACATCATTTAACAGCCGAGGCAATTTCACCCTTCACCGCCGTACCTTTCGTACACCAACGCCAGCGTGCAGCGATGCACCAAATAGCCATCAACTCCCCTGCCGGCGAACCTGAAACCGCCAACTCCACCTTCACCAGAGACCCACCACCCTGCCAGCCTCCTTCTCTTCCTCTTGTGTAAGTATATATGTTATATATAAGTTTATTTATTTTTCTGTAAGAGTTTATATATGAGTTTATGTTTGTTATATTATAAGGTATTGTATATATATTAGCATACATATATATAGGTGATCTGTTGAGTTCTCTTGTAAGTTATATAAGTTATATATATATATTAGTTAATATATTATTTGTTGAGTTTTGGTGTATAAGTTCATAATAGATTATTTTATATATGAGCTATATTATGTTATATATGGTTATTATATATATGTTACAATATTATATATTTCTTAGTTTATATCTATATTATATCTAGTTATATATATAGACTGTCTGTTAGTAAACAAGATATATATAGTATGTTGTAGGCTCATATATATATTTGCTTGTATAAAAATATGTCTTGGTTTTGCTGTGAAATGGTATAATGTATATATATTAAACTTGTGTATATCTTTGATTTTTGGTCTTATATATATTAGTTTACAGTTACTTCACCTATATATATATATAAGTATTGTTTTAATGATATGTATGTGTAAGTTATATGTTATATAATATGTTTAAAAAGGTTTGTATATATAGTTGTTACTAGGTACAGGTTATGTTAATTAGTTTATATCTGATTTATATAAAAGTTTATATAAGTGTACTTGATCGGTTTGAATTTATTTATATACTATAATAGGTCTGAAAGCTTATGCATTAGTTTATATATAGAATATATATGTGTGTGTGTGTGTGTGTTTATATATTAGTTTATATAGATAAGTATATGTGAATTTGGTTTTTCTAATATATATAGATATTTTTCGTGTTGTGATTTAATATTGATTTGAAAATAAATATTTTTTATTTATTTTAATATACGTTTTAAATTTATTTTTTGAAAATTTATATACATGTAATATATCTTGTTTCATCAATCTCTTGTCCATCTTAACTTACCATCTCAATATCGATTTATCGCAACAATTGCTAGCTTGTCGATGTTCCATGTGCGTATCTGTGTCCGTGTCATCTTCTTATCTCTCTAGCCTCGAAAGGTGAGCAACCACTGACGATTAACATTCTTATATTTAATAAATTTGATTTCACTTGAAACGACAATTGAAATATGCTGTTAAATTTGAATTGCTAGTTGTTTAATTGTTAAATATGATATGCCATTATCTGCAATTGTTCACCTGTGATGTATGACACCATATCCTGTTGTATATATTCTATTTAATTTATCACTAATGATATATGCCTGTTATTGATATGTTATATTATTATTCTCACTCTGCAAGTTCCCTATTAATTTAGAATTCCATATGGGTTGAAATGATACATACCCGAACGATCTTGTAGAATAGGGGAAAATCGTTATGGGTTGAAATGATAAACCCAAGCGATTTTCATTGATTTTGAATTTATGAGATTGCGGGTTGAAATGATATATACCCGTAGATATTTAAATTGCGGATTGAGATGATGAATATCTGTATCACTAGACTATAGGATAGAAAATTATATACGAACACCATTGGTCTATATTTTGAAAATGATTTTTTCCAAAGTTTTGAAAGGAAATATATGGTTTTAATAAATATTGATTTTTAAATTATAATATATAGGCTATTTTATATATATATAAAATCTAGCATTTAAAAATAATATGTTTTGGGAATTTAAATTTATAAGTTAGTTTTGAAAATATAAATTTTAATATTTTTTCCTATAATTTTATTGTTTTAAAAATATAAACAAAAAATAGATTTAACACAAATTACATTTAATAATAAGATTTAATTTAATAAAAATTTAACTTAATTGGTTAATATATTGAATTTAAATAAGAATTTATTTGAACTTATTGATTTTGAGATTTTGAATATATGATTTATAACTTGATTTGATAAATAGTGATTAAATGAATATTCTCAATTTTAAATAAAATTGAGATTGAATATTTAATATAGATTTAAATTTATAAATTGGGGTTTAAATAAATTGTTATTTAAATGGTTAAAGGAATACTTTCCAATTTGGATAAAATTAAAAGTTAAATGTTGAAATATAAATGAAATTTATATGTTGTAAATGTTGAATATTTAAACTTGATTTTTTTTGGAATTGAAGTGATAGTTTAACTTGGATTTGAAATTGATATAAAAGTAAATGGTTTATTGAGAATTTGAATTGTTAACCTTATTAATTGAAATGGTTAAACTGGAATCGATTCAAATTGAATTTTTGGAATTAAAGATGATTTGAATCGATTTGCGAAATTGGAGGAAAACTATATTTTATTATATAAAGTATTTTAATATATAAACTATTATATATATAAATTATTTTAATATATAAATTATTTTAATGTATAACTATTCATTATATATATATACTATTTTCAATATTTAAACTGTTTAAGTCGAAAGTGTTATGATTTCCAAAGTGTTATGGGTTCAAAAGTGTTATGATTTCAAAAGTGCTATGATTTCGAAAGTGTTATAAATTTGAATGTGTTACGATTTTGAAAATGAATATTTTTAAAGTGAATAACAATATCGAATTAATATGGTTTTGAAATGAATATGATATTTTAATATGAAATATGAACTATTTGAAAAGAAATGACCACAGTGTGAAATAAGCATTTGGTTGTTAAAGAGACTAGGATCGGATATTGTCATACTCTCTGCCAATACCGAAAACCACTTTAACAACTGTGTACATGTTGGAGATTCCAGAATGAAGTAGGATGGTTTGGCGACGATTCTATATGGTATTTACGTAGCCCTCGGACTCCCGTGAGTCAGCTTGATGTGGCTAAAACAGGAGTTATACCAGGCCAAGTGAGGTCATTCCTCCGGTCGGGCACATTTCTTCGATACCATTATATTACTTTTGTGATTTGATTGGGTGCACCCTTTGATTTAGGAGTGTGTCACGAGGTGGGCGGTAGTAGCTGTTATATGTTACCACCAGTCCGGGAGTGCAAATGGTATATCTACCCTGGCATTGCCTCGAGTGTCGTGTCACATGCCTTATCCCGTCTTCTACTAGTTTGTTTTGTGCCGTACCTATGGAGTGCTCCCTGGTAGCCCACATGCGGGTGGAGTTACAGTATCTGTATAGACTACGGCATTATAAAATGTGTTAAGGGAGATATGGGTAACGCCTTAACGCTATTTTAATAGTTTACTTTACTATAGACATATTATAATAGCATATATTACTGCATAGTAGATAGTTCCACGGATCCTTAGAGGATGGAAATCTCAAACATCCTTTAAGTTACTTGTATTTCAGTTGACATTTCACTTGAGTTGAATTTATTAATATAAGAATGTTAATCCTAACTCGAGTGTTTTGTGTTTTGCTTTACGCTCGGGTCAGACTGAGTGTCACAGCATTTGGGACTCACCTTTGGAGCTTTGGAACTTTGCTTGAGGATCCATCTATATCTATTCAGCTTTCAGCTATCCAGTTGTTTTCTTCAGCATTTTTCATCTGTTTGTATTCGAGACTACATTATATTTGAGATATTCTGTTGTATTTTATTTCAAACTCTGTTGTTTATATAGTAGCTTCATGAACTACTATTCATCTATTCTGCTGCTTATTGTTATATTACTCTTTGTCTGTGATTCTGTGATTTATTTATTTACTGTATATGCTGAGTTTTGCCAAATATAAATTAACAATCTGATATTTTGAGAAATTCAAGTCCGACATGTGCGGAAGCGAATGGTTCGAAATAGCGGTCGTTTCAGTTGGTATCAGAGCTCTGGTTTAAGCAAACTCAACATATGCAGTAAAATTTAATTACAGAATCATATTCGTTCAAGCTTGAAATTCTTAGTTAGGATCCTCCTAAATTCGGATTTCCTTTAAAATTTGGAACTTTCCCCCTTCGTTCTGAAGATCCATTCTTGTCTCTTCCTATTCGTGTTCTTCTTGATACTGGAGCATCCTATAACTCCATTTATGTTCCGACAACCTTAGTCTGATTAGAAAAGGGGGTGGAACTCCTTTACAACAAGCGGCGATTCACCGGAGATTTCTGTTTCCTCGGTTTACGATGCTGTTATTCCTTGTAAAACCTGAATCGTTCCTCTAATAGACGATCAGGGTAATTTCCTTGTAACCTTGACTCCACTCCGATAATCAGAGATTATCCTGATATTGGGTGAAGTCACTTCTCTTCCCTGTAAGCGGGAAATTGAGTTTCCGCATCGATTCGTATTCCTGGAATTTCGGTTGGCCTGGTTAAGGTCGTTGTGATTATTGTAAGTCTATCCTTCTTTTCTCTGTTGTAATTTAATTTTCTTATCTTCGTTTCAAGCCTATCTCCCTTGTTAGAATTCTTGTTGATTAGGGTTCATCTAAATTTGAATCTCTATCTTTGTTTTAAAATTAATTTTTAAAATCATCCTGTGAGGGAGTGTATTTGTAATTAATATAAAATGTTTTATATTGTGTTGTTTGAATTGTTAAGTTTGAATTTTGGGTTTCGATTGATTCGTCTAGCTAACGCTATCGATAGGAATTCCAAAACACTTGAATAGGGCAAACTGACACAATATTGTTTTCGAAATTGGTAAATGAAATAATTTTATGTATAATTATATTTTATATATATAAAGGTATAATTTTCTAAAATTAAATAGTTAAATGAATTGGTTGTTAGAAATGATAGTATTTGATTTTCATTTATTATTTTGTAAACCATTGAATATTGCAACATGATATATAAATGAAATTATAAACCATGGTTTATAACATTGATTTTGTAAATGAAATAAATTTAAATTACGGATTTAAGAATTTAATGTCCAGTTCTTTTCAAAGATTTGGTTTCATAGTCTGAAAGAGCATATTATTTTTAAGTATTTTCGAATGGAAAGTGCTTTCCCTGAATAAAAAAAAGTAAGTCAGAGGTCTCCTATTTTGTCGCTGGAAAATAATTTCGGTGATGACTGTAGCATCATCGACATTCATTTTCGAGTTTCGGAGTGGAGAGACCACTTAGTAGCTTTGCTACACTTTTGTTTTGGAAAAATGGATTTGATTTAAATTTCTTGTGTATAATTTGATTTATAAAATATATGTATATAATTATTTCAAAAGAGTTTGAAGTGAAACTGAAAATTTGAATCTTAAGTTTATATATTAAGAAATGGTTTCAATTATTGAAATAATGTGAAATTTTGAATAATTGGAATATTTAAAATGATAAATGAAATTAAACCAACTTGAAGTAGTTGAATTTGAATAAAATTTATTGGTATAATAATCAATTGCATTCTAATATATAACTTACCTAAAATATTCAAAAAGTTAAAATGTTAGGGTGGATATTAAATTGAAGGTTATACAAGAGAAACTTAAGTAATAAATTGTTCAAACTAAAATTTGGCTAATATAAATGTTGTAAATAAAAGGAATTTGTATAGTATTTGATTACACTCAGAACATTAGTATAACTTACCTAGAAAAGTTTGAATGTAATTAGAATGTAATTGGATAGTATACACTATGATATAAGTAATAGGATATCAAAAATGATATTTTGTTAAGAGAATTTTTCTGATAATAAATTTGATGGTAAATTGAAAAATAAAAAGAGAATAAATTTGTCGAATAATATAGGGTTATAATAAATGTTTATACACGTAATATATGTTGCAGAATATATTAAGTGAAATGAATTAAATAAATAAAGGAGAATGCTAGTTAAGCAAATAAATATGAACTGAAGAATAGTTATAATTGAATTTTAAGTGGAATCAACTTAACTAAAGGTAAATGGATTTAATAAATGAGTTAAATCAAATAAATTTTTGTTTTGAAAGAAATTTTTGTAACAAATATTAATAAATTGAAACAAATCAAATTGAACAAAAAAATAGCTTGAATTGGAAATCAACAAAATATGAATAAATGAATGTTATTTATTAAATAAAATGGATGGAAACCAAATTAATTGAATATAAATCAATTTAAAAGCTAATGAAATTTATACAGTTTGAATTAACAGTTTGAATTAAATAAAATAAATGGAAATTAATTGTTGTATTTTGTGTTTTAATCTATCTCTCATTTCTGTTACTTCTTTTCTCCCACCTCCTTCCTTTTCGGGGACGAAAAGTTTTGAGTGGGGGAGAGTGTAACGACCCGAAAATTTTAACGGTTTTAATAACGTAATTAACTGAATTTTTGTGAAATTTTAAATAATTGAATTTAGAAATAAAAGTTTGATATTTGGAAACGTCTATTTTAACATAGTAACTGGAAATTTTATTGGGAAATTCAAATGTAAATTCTATTGTGTGATTTTCAATTTCAATTTAAATCAGTTAATTTGATGAAAACAAAATATTTTTGAAACCTGAATAATTTTATACAATAAATTGTTTATCATCTTCTGAGTGAGACGTCATACTTCGTTTTGTCAAATTTGGACTTCTCTAGCTTTGTTTATCTTATTTTCAACGAATTTGCAACTGTTTGGCAGCGAATATCGACTTTTGATAGGATGGTCGTATCGCTGATATCTTTGTAACATTTTATTCGTCTCATCGTGCTGATCTCCGCAGTATATTCATTTCTGTATTTCAAGATCCGGTACACGGCGAAACCCGCGAAACGGTTATACGTATCGGTTCCGTATTTCGGTCTTTTGATTTCCTATACCCTTTCGCATATCTGCAGTGTCAAATCAATGGCCAGCTGCATTATTTATTTCGAAAACCAATGCATGACCTTCACTATTCCCATCAATTCAGTTTTGACGTTCTCTGTTCCAACCATCAGATTTATATTTTTGCTATTTCGTTTGTTTACTGGTTCGTTCTCTCCCTATTACCATTTGCTTTTATTACTCCCTGAATTCTCGTGTTTGACTATTAACATTCCCATCAGTTTGATATATATATATATTGTTGGTTCGTTCATACTTTCGATCCTCTTCTTCTATCTGCATTTCTCAAAAATTTAATAACATAAAAGTTTGCATATCTAATTATATTACTTGAACCCATGCTTTTTCTCGTTTCCTGTGATTGTCCATCCCAAAGCAAGCTGCTCTCCTCACTCATTTTTTTTGTTGTTATGCCGACACCCAACCTCCGCACGCTCACATCGACCATCGACCATCTCCCTACTCAATCCGTCCCCGCTTCCTCCCATCGGCCTTAGCCAACAGACCCAGGCTCCATTGCCATCTCTCTCCACCCACTCCTCCTCCTACCACCCTGCCTGCCTCCGCGCAACCCACTTGCCCAAGCTTCCCATCCCTAACGTCGACCGTCCACCTCCTGACAGCAGCCGCTCCGCCCATGACCACACCCAGCGAGCACCGCCTTCCTCTCAATTCGCATAGCCACATCATTTAGCAGCCGAGGCCATTTCATCCTTCATCGCCATACCTTTCGTCCACCAACGCCAGCGTGCAGCGATGCACCAAATAGCCATCAACTCCCCTGCCAGCGAACCTGAAACCGCCAACTCCACCTTCACCGGAGACCCACCACCCTGACAGCCTCCTTCTCTTCCTCTTGTGTAAGTAAATATGTTATATATAAGTTTATTTATTTTTCTATAAGAGTTTATATATGAGTTTATGTTTATTATATTATAAGATATTGTATATATATTAGCATATATATATAGTTGATCTGTTGAGTTTTGTTGTAAGTTATATAAGTTTTATATATATATATATATATTAGTCAATATATAATCTGTTGAGTTTTGGTGTATTATTCATAATAGATTATTTTATATATGAGCTATATTATGTTATATATAGTTACTATATATATATATATGTTACAGTATTATATTTATCTTAGTTTATATCTATATTATATCTAGTTATATATATAGGCTGTCTGTTAGTAAACAAGATATATATAGTATGTTGTAGGCTCATGTATATATTTGCTTGTATAAAAATATGTCTTGGTTTTGCTATGAAATGGTATAATGTATATATATTAAACTTCTGTATATCTTTGATTTTTGGTCTTATATATATTAGTTTACAATTACTTCACCTATGTATATAAGTATTATTTTAATGATATGTATGTGTAAGTAATATGTTATATAATATGTATAAAAAGGGTTGTATATATAGTTGTTACTAGGTATAGGTTATGTTAGTTTGTATCTGATTTATATAAAAGTTTATATAAGTGTACTTGATCGGTTTGAATTTATTTACACACTATGATAGGTTTGAAAGCTTATGCATTAGTTTATATATATATGTTTACATATTAGTTTATATAGATAAGTATATGTGAATTTAGTTTTTCTAATATATATAAATATTTTATGTGTTGGGATTTAATATTGATTTGAAAATAAATATATATATTTTTATTTTAATATATGTTTTAAATTGATTTTTTGAAAATTTATATATATGTAATATATCTTGTTTCATCAATCTCTTATCCATCTTAACTTACCATCTCAATATCGATTTATCGCAGTAATTGCTAGCTTGTCGATGTTCCGTGTTCGTATCTTTGTCCATGTCATCTTCTTATCTCTCTAACTTCGAAAGGTGAGCAACCACTCACGATTAACATTCTTATATTTAAAAAATTTGATTTCACTTGAAACGACAATTGAAACATGTTGTTAAATTTGAATTGCTAGTTGTTTAATTGTTAAATATGATATGCCATTATCTGCAATTATTCACCTATGATGTATGACACCATATCATGTTGTATATATTCTATTTAATTTATCACTGATGATATATGCATGTTATTGATATGTTATATTATTGTTCTCACTCTCCAAGTTCCCTATTAATTTAGAATTCCCTACGGGTTGAAATGATACATACCCGAGCGATCTTGTAGAATAGGGGAAAATCGTTATGGGTTGAAATGATAAACCCAAGCGATTTTCATTGATTTTGAATTTTTGGGATTGCGGGTTGAAATGATATATACCCTTAGATATTTAAATTGCGGATTGTAATAATGAATATCTGTATCACTTGACCATAGGATAGAAAATTATATATTGTAACGACCTGGAATTTTTGGATATTTGAAATTGAAATATTTAATTGATTTAAATATTTTAAAGTTAATTTTTGACTTGAATTTCAACTATAACTAATTATTGGACAATTTAATTATTGAATTGAATTATTGGAAATTGGGTAAATTGTTGAATCAGGAATTCTAAGCTCGTTAAAAATAGTTTAAGGGCTTATAAAATTTATATTAATAATACTGAAGGTGATAGAACTTTTAAAATTTGATTTAAAAGTGTTTTGTTCAGTTAAAATATATCGTTTAAATTGACATTTAAAAATAGCCTTCCGGGGCACAGTCTCGGAATTCGATGAAACATGTTCCATTGGATCCGTAATAGTGCATTACTATCGGATTTCAAATTTCGTAGCATTTGGAGTTGTCTTGTGATCGTACGGTATGAAAACGCGCTGAATTCTATATCGAAAATTCAATATAATAGTTGGGTCCAAAAAGTTATCTTCTCCATACGATCGAATTAGGACTCGAAACCTTTTCCACTGCATGCGAAATAGGGGTATAACGTTATAAACGCCTAGCGGCACGTCTCGATAGGAGGTCGAGATTTTGAGTTGCAAACTTCGAGACGATTTAAATTTAAAATTTAAATATATATATTCGTTGACTGGTCAAAATGCTATTTACATCAGAACTTTATGCTTTCCCCTCAATCACTGTTCTCAACCCAACTCTACACGCAACCCTCCCTTCAAATCAAGTTCCCTCTTGCTTTCAAACAGTTCGGCCGATTTTTTAAAAAAAAATGGAGGAGAACCGAGAACTTCAAAAAAAATGGGGAGGTCGCCGTTTAATTTTCTCGCCTCTTCTTCCCTAATCCCCTTTTCCCTCCTCTATTGATTCAAGAGTCGAAAAAAAGTAAAATCGCTCAGCTCAAAGTAATTCGAAAATTGAATTCTGGAAAAGGAAAGAGAGTATCGATCGCGACATCGGGTGGCTGAGGGGGAGGTGTCGTAGACCTTTGGACGGAGTTTGACCATCCCAGTAGTTTGCAGCATTGGATCAAGTGCGATCTCGCGCTCGCGTGGAGGCGGGAAGTCGAAACCAAGGAGCCTGAGGCGCGGCTCGATTGAGTGGCCTTGAAGTGCGTGAAGCTAGTGGCAGCTCGAGCAATGAAGGATGGGGTCGCTTAGGAGACGCGGGTTGGTCGAAGCCTGGGTTCGCCTCTTTTCGGTAAGGTATAGATAATTCACTTTTGATTAAAATTTATATAGGTTAGAAACATGAAAAAATATATAATTTTTTAACAGTGAGGTAAAAATTTGTTTGTTATTTACTGTAATTGAAGAAAATGTATACATACAAGGTTTAAACAGAGAAAGATATATGTACAGTTAGGTTCCAATGAAATTATATGTATATATATATATATATTAAAAAATACGCATACTGTAACTCACTGATTTATTTTAATATATATATATTGGTGATCCCTTTTTATAAATTTAATGGTGAATTAAACTGTTTAGTTGCAAACTGTAAAGAGAAAATATATTAGGCCGGTATTTATTTAAAACTAGTTAATTAAAATTTATTAAATGGTAAAAATAATGCATTGGTGATTAACGTGTTTAATTAATTTATTCAATTATTTTAGTTGCTAGAATTATTTTTCTTAGGAAAATTAGTTTAAAATAAATTATTAAGCTAAGTAAAAGGTAATTGATTGTTCGATTTATTTAAAATGTTAATAAAACGTATAATGTTTGTTCAAGGTCTTAAATCGGGGAGAAAACAAGCCGGGTTGGATCAGATTGCAAATTTAAAAGTCAAAGGTGAGTTAATCTCACTCAAATTGGATTACTGGTTAATTTAAATGGTTAAAATTTAAATTATTGGTTGATTGATTAGATTGATGATTTATTATCAGTCTGGATGTGATATTATATATAGTATATATATATATTGGAGTGATTGATATTCCCGCATTATATAACAGATGAGACCCTATGCGCCCCGCATAATAGTGGATGACCCTATATACCGCGATATCCCCCTCGAAGTGGGATTGGTATTTTTATATTCTGCTAACATCTGTGGATGCAGAGAAATAGGTTGGAGGGATCCAACTGGATTCCTCAAAATGTTAAATTATTTCATAATTAGTGAAGTGATTTATTTGATAATCTGTGATAGATTATATTGATTATATTGGAAATTGAAATTTATGAATGCTATGTTTTGGTTGGATATATTTTGATACTGTAAGATGTCAAAAATAATAATAATAAAGATTGATTTTTAAAGGAAAATAAAAAGGGAGAATGCTAAGTAAAAGAATTATAGTGAATTTTGGATAAATTAAAGAATGAATTTTGGAAAAGGAAAAAATTTGATTTTTAATCCTATTAAATAATTTCCGAGCATGGGAAAAAATGGAGATTTTAAAATAAATAGGAAGCAAGAGAGTTTTGAGGACCTAACCGATTTTTTTTAAAGAATTAAAGGATTTTATTTTAAATTCAAGATTTAGATGAGTTGAAAAAAAAATAAAGGGAGAATTTTGAAAATGAGTATGAAATTGGCATTTCAGATTTAAATAAGGTTTTAAATCATAATAAAGGAGTGAATATGGAATTAATGGATTTGGATTAAATTTGGGTAAATCAAAATAAATTTTAAAAATGGAATTAATTCAGAGAATCGATTGGGAAATCAATTAAGTGTTTTGGAAACTGTGATTCAAAGGAAAATGAGGGTATGGAAATTATAAACTGGGTTTATAAATAAAGCGAAATATTTATCAGTGGATAAATTTGAAAATATAAATTCACGGTGGGAATTTATAAGGAGATGATAATTTATTTTAAAAATAAAAAGGTGGTTTTATTTTTAAAAGTGTGGAAAAGAAATTTATGGGATTGGGACGTAAATTAAATTGGGCTAAATCGAGAAGGATTTATAAATGATGAGACGGGTTATATTGGAATGGGAAGTGAATTTTCCTGTAAAGCCAATTGTATTTTCAAAGAAAGATTTCTAAGTATAAATTAAAAGTTTTAAAATGTTTTAAAAGAATGTTTTTAGGAAATTATTATTTAATTGTTTTAAAATTTTAAAGGTAAATATTTGTTAAGTTAATTATAGTAGTTAATTGTTTTAAAGATTTAAGTGGTATTATGATTAAAGGAAAATTATTAAATATTTATATCTTATAAAATAGCTTTATTTTAAGAGTAGTTTGACTAAAGTTTTATCTGAGAAATTATTATAGAATTTATAACTAGTAATTTGAATAAAGCGTTTTAAGTAGTTTTACTTAAATGTTCAAGTATATATGTTTTTATAAAGTGATTTGATTTTCTTAAAATCTAAAATTTTAAGACTTGGTGCTTTTCAAAGGAAAATAAAACAATTGGTGAATGATTGTTTGAATTGGTAGTTAAATAACCGACTATCAATATTGGCCAATGCGCTGATCGTTTCGGAGAGACGGGATCGGGTTTAATTACCCGAAAACCACTTCGATCCGGTTTGAACATTTGCGAATGAATACCGTAAAGAGAATGAAGACGGTGATTCGGTTTGTCCAATCCCAGGGCAAATTGTATGGACGAATGCTATCAGACCATTGTCGGGACGACGATGAGCATTCTAAGTGAAATGTGTTCTACAAAGGTAACGCATAGCCTCAAGCCTCATCAACCGGGAATGGCTAAAACAGGGGAGGTGCAGCAAGGCTAAGTGGCTAGCAACCAATTAGGGTAAGATTTCCCCCGTCTAGATGTCCCTTTTTTATTCGGCTTAGTGGGCGGTTGCTGATCCCAACCGCGAGGTGATCTTATTCGAACTATCCAGTAAGGGGTAGCTCCGGTCTTGTGTTGCAGAGGATCGGGCGTGATCCTCGGTACTCTGATCTAGGCTAGGTACTGTGACGATCGGTACCCCAGTAGCCCTGCCATTGTATGGAATCCAATCTCCAATAAGCGCCTATACGGTTTTGATTGTGTCCAACTATGCTGGAACGTGAGATGCAAGCATTTCAGCTAGATTCTATTTTACTTTCTATAGACACTATTATAATATCAGACGGTTTTGATAAAAATGTTTTGGTTATCGTAAGGTAAAAACCAGGCATGTTTATTTGTGGTGTGATCTTACGAGATACCTTTGTTTTCAAAGGAATTTGAAAACTTTAATAATTCAATTGAGTGTATTTTCTCACGCTGGTTTTCCAGACTGACTCGGGTGTTATTTTATTATAACGCTCGAGTAAGACCGAGTATTACAGATACAGGATAGGATGCTGTGGAGCTCAGGAGACGAGCTGTGTAATGACCCGATATTTTCAACCATTCGCATCTGCACATGTCGGACTTGAATTGCTCAAAATACCGCGTTGTAAATAAAATTTGGCAAATCTCAGAATATACAGTAAATAAATAATCACATATCACAGACACAGAGTAAAATAATACAGCGGAAGTAAAAGAAATAGTAGTTCATGAAGCTAATATATAAATATATCAGAGTTAAACAAGATATAACAGAAGAAATAGAGTACAACAGAAGTCTCAATAAAATAACCAAGTACAAGCTGAGTAGAACAACGGAACTGAAATAGATAGGACAAGACAAGCAGATAATCTCCAGCGATTCAAATCTCCAAGAGAGCGGAAATCCAAATCTGTGAATAACTCAGGCTGACACGAGCGTAAATAAAAATACAAACACTCGAGTCAGGACATGCATACTTATACAATGTAAACCAACTCAAGTGAACTGTAATAAAGGAACAAGTAACTTAAAGAATGCTTGGGATCGCCCATTCTTTAAGGATCCATTAAACTATCTACTATGTAGTAATATTCGCTATTATAATAATGTCTAATCATAAAATAAACATACTTTAAAATATCATTAAGGAGTGACCTAATATTTCCCTTAACACGAATAATGCCAATAGTCTATACAGTACCTGCATACCTCGAAAGGCTATGAGAAGATACTCCATAGGTATGACACAAATAGAAACTCGTAGTAAAGCTCGCTATGGTAGGTGACACGGCACAACTAGGCAATGCCAGGGTAGATATACCAATTACGCATCCGGACTGGTGGTGACGCATAGCAGCCACTACCGCCCACCTCGAACAACACTCCCAAATCAAGGGTGTGCTCCAAATCAATCACAAGTAATAGAATGGTATCGAAGAAGTGTGTCCGATTAGAGGTGCTACCTCTTTGGTCCGTCAATCGCTCCTGTTTTAGCTACCTTATGCCAACTCATGGGAGTTGGGTCCACGTATATACCTTAGGATCGTCGCCACCATCCTACTTCATTCTGGAAACTCCACCGCGTACATAGTTGTCAAAGTGGTTTTCGGTATCGACAGAGAGTATGTCCATATCCGATCCCGGTCTCTTTAACAACCAATCGTTATTATAACCTGTGGTTATAATTTTAAAATAATATTTTATACTTCAAAATAGAATATCATTTCAAATCCAAATCTTTATCAAAATGAAGATTAAATCAATTCCAAACCATTTCAATATATTTAAAATAACATATCATTTCAAAACTTCATTTCAAATCATTTCAATATATTTAAAATAAAATATCATTTCAAAACTTCATTTCAAATCATTTAATATATCAAAATATCATATCCTTTCAAAACTTCATTTCAAATCATTTTAATATATCAAAATATCAAATCTTTCCAAAACTTCATTTCAAATCATTTTAATATACCAAAATATCATTTGAGTTCAAATCTAAATATTCAACTTTAAATACTTTTTAAATTTAAAGATATCATTCATTTATTATCATTTCAAGTCACCTTTTAAATAGTTTATATTTCAATCAAAATAACCCATCTAAACCATTTAAAAGTGTAATTATTATACTTTCAAATCAAGTATTAAAATTTCCAAAGTTTTAATTCAATTCAATCATTTATTTCAATTAAATTTCCATGGACCATTTCAAATCTTATAAATTTCAAATATAGATTTAATCCACAAAATAACTATTCAAATTATAAAATAAATTCCAAAGCTTTATTATCCTATATTTCATAAG
This sequence comes from Allium fistulosum, assembly GCA_030737815.1. Lineage (NCBI taxonomy): Eukaryota > Viridiplantae > Streptophyta > Magnoliopsida > Asparagales > Amaryllidaceae > Allium > Allium fistulosum. The sequence goes on along the minus strand of CM060902.1, from coordinate 1,038,088,416 downwards.
TCCAATATCTTTTAAATAGATTCAAATTACAAGTAAACCAAATAATTTTCATACTAATATAAACTTCAATTATTCATTCCAAGATTTAATAGCATTTCAAATTCATTTCAAAATATCAAAATATCATTTCAAAACATCATTTATTAAATTTAAATTTAAATACCATTTAATCACATTTCAAAAAAGTTGTATTTCCCAAATCAACTATTCCATTTAAATCATTTAAAGTCAATTCATTATATTTAATAATTAAATATTTAATTTCCAAAATTTTATCTTTTTCAAAGATCATTTATTCATTTGAATTTATTAAACAAAGAAAATTCAACTTTCGCAGCACTTAGAAAATGCTACGAAATGTTATGTTTAAAAACAGTTCATTAACAAAAGACGACATTTAAAATGCTGTAATATCTTAATTTAGTTTCAATTAAAATTTTAGTTAAATTTAACAACTATAGCACTAACAAAGTGCTATAATAACCCTTAGTTCAAATTTGCTATTTGGTTCATTTAAAACAACTACAGCATTTTCCAATGCTGTAATATCTTTACATTACATTTAAAAATGCCGTCAAATCAAATTCTGTAACGACCCCGAAATTTAAATTTATTTAAATTAATAATTTATTGAATTTTTGAATTTAATTGAGTAATTAAATAAATTTTTGGATAAAAATTTGTAAATTTAATTAGAAAATTGGAGCGAGTTTCCCCGATTCAAATATGAGTGAATCTGAAAATAATAAATATATAGATATATTTGACTTGAGTTTAAATTGTAAATAAATAATTGATAATAATATTAAATATTAAAATTTATGGTTAATAATAATTTGAATTTACAAATAGGATAATAAATATTAAAGTAAGATAACAATATGATTTAAAACTGGAAATAGAAAATAAATTTGACAAATTCAAATATATATATATATATATATATATAATAAGATAAATTTTAAAATATAAAATAATATATAGTTAGATTCAAACAACATAATTTAAAATAGGAATTTATTTACAATACAAAGTTAAAAACAAACAAGAAATAGGAATACAAACAAAAGAACTTACTAACACCTTTCAGCCGAAGTCAAGGATGGCCAAAGCAAAGAAGTTTAAATATATATATACACTTGCAAAAAAATAAGAAAAAGAAAAAGTAATAAAACATACAAAAGAAAATATAAACCTGGAAACAAGCAATACAAGAAAGGGAAGAAATTTTTATTAAGTATTAAAGTACACCCTAACAAAATTATCTCAGCCGAACAAGCATTGTTAGTAAACAAAGTTTTGAATAGATAAATAAAGTAATGCAGCCACCATACCCTATATACATTCCCTATGCATCAGCCATGCCTGTACAAAACTAAAACATCACTTTGTACAAAGAAAACCATACTATCACTATGTAAACTTCTTTTTTTTATACACATCAGTTCGTCCAGCTACAAAACTAAGCAAAACTGAAGATAGAAGAAAAAAATCAAGTACCAGTTCAACACAAATCAAAACAAATTGAAGTAAAATGCAAAACAATCAAAGGAAAAAATATACAGGCAAATCAAAAGCTATATAAACAACAGAAAATCAGATCAACAACTCAATCAAATAAGAGAGTCAAGCTAGAAGATTTCAACTTGCAAAGTTTCAAACTCTGTTCTTTCATTCTGGAAATACGGTGAGCAACTCTTCTTATTTACCTATGAGTAACTTCATTTTTAAACTTAAATTTAGTTGTATGGAAAAATCCGATACTTTGTTGATTGGGTGAGATATACATATATACATATATTGATGGATAACTTATATATATATATACAGAGCCTCAGGATTAATATGATACTGGAAGTAAATATAAGCTTGTTCTCTGATACTCTGGAAATCAAATTTGATTTCGAAAATCATTTCTTCCCAAACCATTCAATATTTGGACGTGGAATCAAAATGGATATTGTTTGTTTAACTTTGAATTAAATTTTAAAAATAAATTCGAATTGAAATCCCTTAGTATTATCTCTGGAAAGAATAATTTGGAGCACATCTTCAAATGGGTCGAAATTCGAATCTCGCCAATTTCGAATTCAAATACATAACTGGGATGGGTATTTGAAATGAGGATTTTTGAGATAGGTATCGGAATTTTTAGTGATCACATGGAAGAGCAGTTTATGCTTCTTCATTTTTGACAATTCGAGTCGCTGGGGGCGGCCGTGTTGATCAGAGGGATCGGGGCTTGGTCTAGATGTGGAGGAGGCTGCGGTGGGTTGAGGAAAAATGGTTCGAGGTTAATCAAAGCCTTGTGGAGGCGGCGGCGAAGGTTTAAAATTTTTAAACCTAGTTTGGTGAGGTTTGACATCCTTGTATCGTTCTCCGCCTACGATGTATCGAGTGCCACGCGACCTTGGGGTTTGGTGGAGGGAAGGGAGATGAGTTCACGGCCGGAGTTGGGCAGCCATTGGTGGTCGGAGCGTGGAGCAACCGGTGATGACAGGTTTTGGTTTGAGGTTGGGTTACTGTTTCCAGGTTTGGCTCGAACTCTCGATTTCGAGTTCGAGAAATCTTTGGAGTTCTGGCGATCGAGAATCGATGCGTGGATCATCGTCGACTTGTTCAACGTTGTAGTGTCACCTGGAGTTGGTCAACGGCAGCATGCACGTGCACGAATTCGTTTGCGTGTCAGTCGATTTTAGGCTTTTGGAAGAAGATGGATCTCGGGTAGGACGCGAGTTTTTCGCGAGAACAACTCGAAGTTTTTGGGTAGGGGACTCGAAGCAGTTTTGTGTAGACTCGGGTAAATTTCAGAAAAACAGGTTTAACCTAAACCTGTATTGATTTGTTTTGAAGTGTAGGAAGGTTTTAAAATTTTAAAGTGTTTTAAACAATTTGAAATGTTTAAAGTATAATTCAAATTGATTTGAAATTGAATATGAATTTGGTTGTATATCCTTTTAAACTTCTTTATTAAATGAGTATTTCTTTAACTTGTAAAATAAAAGAAGTTTAGAAATGTGTTTAAAACCTTGTTAAAGATGATTTGTATCCATTTTAAATCTTTAAATTTAAAATGAAGCTTTGAAGAATTTTTTTTTATAATTGAGGATAATTAATTAAATGGTAATAAATTAAGGGTTAATCAAATAAATAAAGTAAAAGATAATTAAATAATTAAAGGATAATTATTTAATGACTAAAGATTGATTGATTAATTAAGATTGATTAATTTATAAATGATTAAAGAAAAATAAATCGAAATGATTTGTAATTTATCAATGTTAATTAACCAGGATTAGTAATAAATTCATAAGAAATTAATCTGATTTAAATTAATCAGACAATTAACTGACTTTACTTATGAATGTTTAGATTCTATTGATTTGATTGTTTGATATCCCTGATATATGATGCTTTGTGATATACCCTGATTTATGTCATGATCTGTGATTTCCGTTTCTGTGATATACTGTTATATGAATATGAAAATCCTTGACCCATAGAACGACACTTGAATTTCGATGCGACAGGGAGTCGGATTCCAGTTGGTTATCCGAAACCCACATCGAATTGTAATAGTGAATCTTTGTGACTGATAAATTTATTTTATCTATGAATCTGTGAATGAAGATAAGCGTTATCGATTATACCGCTTATCGATATATCTGTGATGATTGATGTTGCACTATTGTGTGTGAAACCCCTGGACTACACTTTTACACACACAAATATGGATTTCACGTGGAAATCGGTTAAGTCACAGATAATTTAAATCTGCTGTTTTTGAAATTGAAATTTTTAGTTCAATTGATTTTGAAATTTGAAATTTGGGTTTAAAAGTGAAAAGCTTTTGAAATGGAATTTCGAATCTAAAAGTTATTTTGAATAACTTAATCGAGTTTTTAAATTTGAATCTAAGTTGAAATTGAATCCTATGATTTGAAATTACGGTTAAAGATGATATAAATGTGTTTGTATGAATTTAAACCATTTTAAAAGTATTGTTTGAGAATTTGGATTTAACCCAAGAACTTTAACTCGTATAAATGAATCAGATTTCCAAAATGAAAACTGTTTGTTTTAAAGGAATAAAAGCTTTCAGATAGAAAATGAAATTCCAGTTTAGTTAAAGGAATTTCAAGTTTGAATTGAAAATGGTTTTCCAAGTTATGAATGAATTCTTTTTGAAAGTTATGAATTGAATCTGTTATCTTTAACAGATTTAAAATGACGATTTATTTAAACCCTTCGAAATGAAATTGTTTTGAAAGCTATAAGTTAAATCTTTGTTTTAAAGATTTAACGAGTTAATCAAATTGAAATGAGAATTAATTTGGAAAATCTGTGAATGAATCTTTTATTTAAAAGATTAAAATGTGGAAAGTGTTTAAACCGTTGAAGGTTGTTTAAAATGAATCTTTTTGTTTAAAGATTTGAAAATGGTATTTTGTTTAAACCATTTGAAAGAAAGTTTGGGTTTAAGTTGTGACTTAATTGAAATCCCAATATCCATATGTTTTTAAAGATTGCGCTCATTATTCGGTTTAGCCGGGAGAGGACCTTGGTGTCATATAACCCGTTCCGAATATGTGATACGTCGATATGGATAGCATTTGAAGACCGGTGGTGAAGACCGGATATTTTTGAAAACGAAAGGACAACTCGTCGAATGTCTTTGCATCGACTGGTCCCCGGTATAGAGATTTTAGCACCCTTTGTGATGGGAAGTCCGGACGTGATTGGAAATTATCTGGAATTGCAAGGGCTTCGTGAGAAGTGCCTTCGGTTCTGTTCGAACCCGGAACAGACTTGTATGGTTACATGTCTGACATTACACTTTGAGATATAAAGCAGATTTCTTTCAAATACATTTCTGTTGGTGGCGGAGAATTTATTCTCTTAGCTTAACACCCTTCTCTGAGACATACGAGCTCAGAGGTTATGTAGTTGAAGGTTATCAGCGATATATTCCCAATTTGGTAATGTGACATGCTGAGTGTAGCTGTGTGATGATCATCGTTTGATCATTTGTGATATGATCATTTGTTTGATCATTTATCTTTGTGATCATAGGTTGATCATCTGTTGACCCAAAGCATGGCTTTGTGACAAAGCGTAGCTTTGTGGACGAGACTTCGTCAGGGCCTCACAACCCGGAAATGGTCGAAACAGGATCGTTGCGGCAAGGTTATGAGGGTCGCGCCCTTTAGGGTATGTCATTTCCTTCTGGAAAGGGGTGGTATTATGGTATGGAGCCCTGATACTTACTCATGTGGATACACTTTCTTTATGATGTGTGATGTTGGTTATCGAGCGCTCGGATAAAGGTCCCAAAGGACCGGGAGGTGGCATATTCGTGAGTTACCTGTTACAGGGGTAACCCGGCCTTGTTGGCAGAGAGCAGTTTGTCTCTCGGGGCGTCCCGCCAGAGGCGTTCCCATGCGGCGGAAGGAAGTTCCTTAGCCTGACCATTTGTTGGAAATCCATTTCTCCAATACGGAACTTGTACGGTTTTAGTTGTAGAACCTGCCATTTACGTACGGTGGTCACCACTGTTTAGATGGTAGCTATAGTAGGCATACGATACTGGTCGTATGTTGGCTAAGATTAATATTATACTTTCGAAATGTTTTCTGCACTATGCACTAATAATAATAATCCAATGATTTGCGTAGTAAGCATGTTTGACTATCATAAGAAGAAATCTCCTCCAATTCTGCGTTTGCATTGTGTGTGTGGCGGGAGGTCTTATGGTAGTTTCATTTTCTAAAAAGCATTGCGGATTTCAATGTTTAAAATTCTTTTGTTGTTGTTTAAAGATAAACTGTTTTTGTTGCTCACACCAGTCCCATGACTGATCCGGAGTTTATTGTTCCCTTCCTAAACTCTGGGTGCTCATAATTTTCCACACGAGCAGTCTAGAGTTGGGTTTCTTTTCAGATATTCAGGTTTAGTAGATTATCTGGAGCTAGTTCATTCATCGAAGTTGCTTATCTTGGAGTTGTGGATTCATTCTTGTCTGAAGATCATTTTGGAGTTATCACTTCTATTGATATTGTTCCGCTGCTGATGTTATCGTTTTCTTTTCCGCTGCTATTTGTTGTATCATATCTCTGATGTATATTGATATTCATTGTATCACTCTGTTGTATCAGATATTGTATATCAATGTATTATTCTTTTCTTCCGCTGTGTTATTTACTTAATTGTGTTATAGCTCCGGCGAATCGGATTTGAACGGTCGAATCTGCGGCATTCTAGTACAATGTGAAGTACGGATGTTGATTTTCGAGCGGGCAAAATCCGAGTCGTTACATGTGGTATCAGAGCTAAGGTTGAACTTTAGCTCAGGAGTATAACACGTTAAGTAGCTCATTAGAGATAGAGTGAAGTAAACTCTAGAATGAGTGTATCCTTAAGATATCCGTCTGAACGTCTCAGTAAATTCTCTTGCTATCCACTGATAGTGAGTATGAGTGCAAGAAGAGGACGAGATAGAGGACAGGGAAGTACGACTATAAATGGTCAATACCCTGCAACAGTGGAAACAAACTTTCTTATCAATCTTCTTTGATTCGTTTCCAAATTCTTTTCATTGTTTCGTATCAGCTACAAGAAGAAGTTTCGGTGTGATGATGGCTCTACGAATCGTTGTAGAAAATTTTTACCTCGTATCTTAGTCGGTTTCTTATCAGCTTTTTGATTTAAACCTTATTGAATTTGAAATTGGAAATTTTAAATTGAATTAAATTGATTAATAGAATATGAAGCTAAATTGAATTGAATCAATAAAACGATTTCGTTTGAAACCCAAATTTGAAATTTTATTCAAATTTCTTGTGAATACCAAAGTCCGAAGAGGGACAAATTGGTACGTGTTCTGAGATATTCCGACTTGAATTTGGAATTCATATCGTAAGTTGAGGAGTTATAGGAGATCGAATCTGTCTATCTCTTCGTTGTTTCGTGCCTGCGAATTTCGAGGACGAAATTCTTTTAAGGAGGGAAGTTTGTAACGACCCCGAAATTTAAATTTATTTAAATTAATAATTTATTGAATTTTTGAATTTAATTGAGTAATTAAATAAATTTTTGGATAAAAATTTGTAAATTTAATTAGAAAATTGGAGCGAGTTTCCCCGATTCAAATATGAGTGAATCTGAAAATAATAAATATATAGATATATTTGACTTGAGTTTAAATTGTAAATAAATAATTGATAATAATATTAAATATTAAAATTTATGGTTAATAATAATTTGAATTTACAAATAGGATAATAAATATTAAAGTAAGATAACAATATGATTTAAAACTGGAAATAGAAAATAAATTTGACAAATTCAAATAGATATATATATATAATAAGATAAATTTTAAAATATAAAATAATATATAGTTAGATTCAAACAACATAATTTAAAATAGGAATTTATTTACAATACAAAGTTAAAAACAAACAAGAAATAGGAATACAAACAAAAGAACTTACTAACACCTTTCAGCCGAAGTCAAGGATGGCCAAAGCAAAGAAGTTTAAATATATATATACACTTGCAAAAAAATAAGAAAAAGAAAAAGTAATAAAACATACAAAAGAAAATATAAACCTGGAAACAAGCAATACAAGAAAGGGAAGAAATTTTTATTAAGTATTAAAGTACACCCTAACAAAATTATCTCAGCCGAACAAGCATTGTTAGTAAACAAAGTTTTGAATAGATAAATAAAGTAATGCAGCCACCATACCCTATATACATTCCCTATGCATCAGCCATGCCTGTACAAAACTAAAACATCACTTTGTACAAAGAAAACCATACTATCACTATGTAAACTTCTTTTTTTTATACACATCAGTTCGTCCAGCTACAAAACTAAGCAAAACTGAAGATAGAAGAAAAAAATCAAGTACCAGTTCAACACAAATCAAAACAAATTGAAGTAAAATGCAAAACAATCAAAGGAAAAAATATACAGGCAAATCAAAAGCTATATAAACAACAGAAAATCAGATCAACAACTCAATCAAATAAGAGAGTCAAGCTAGAAGATTTCAACTTGCAAAGTTTCAAACTCTGTTCTTTCATTCTGGAAATACGGTGAGCAACTCTTCTTATTTACCTATGAGTAACTTCATTTTTAAACTTAAATTTAGTTGTATGGAAAAATCCGATACTTTGTTGATTGGGTGAGATATACATATATACATATATTGATGGATAACTTTTATATATATATATATATACAGAGCCTCAGGATTAATATGATACTGGAAGTAAATATAAGCTTGTTCTCTGATACTCTGGAAACCAAATTTGATTTCGAAAATCATTTCTTCCCAAACCATTCAATATTTGGACGTGGAATCAAAATGGATATTGTTTGTTTAACTTTGAATTAAATTTTAAAAATAAATTCGAATTGAAATCCCTTGGTATTATCTCTGGAAAGAATAATTTGGAGCACATCTTCAAATGGGTCGAAATTCGAATCTCGCCAATTTCGAATTCAAATACATAACTGGGATGGGTATTTGAAATGAGGATTTTTGAGATAGGTATCGGAATTTTTAGTGATCACATGGAAGAGCAGTTTATGCTTCTTCATTTTTGACAATTCGAGTCGCTGGGGGCGGCCGTGTTGATCAGAGGGATCGGGGCTTGGTCTGGATGTGGAGGAGGCTGCGGTGGGTTGAGGAAAAATGGTTGGAGGTTAATCAAAGCCTTGTGGATGCGGCGGCGAAGGTTTAAAATTTTTAAACCTAGTTTGGTGAGGTTTGACATCCTTGTATCGTTCTCCGCCTACGATGTATCGAGTGCCACGCGACCTTGGGGTTTGGTGGAGGGAAGGGAGATGAGTTCACGGCCGGAGTTGGGCAGCCGTTGGTGGTCGGAGCGTGGAGCAACCGGTGATGACAGGTTTTGGTTTGAGGTTGGGTTACTGTTTCCAGGTTTGGCTCGAACTCTCGATTTCGAGTTCGAGAAATCTTTGGAGTTCTGGCGATCGAGAATCGATGCGTGGATCATCGTCGACTTGTTCAACGTTGTAGTGTCACCTGGAGTTGGTCAACGGCAGCGTGCACGTGCACGAATTCGTTTGCGTGTCAGTCGATTTTAGGCTTTTGGAAGAAGATGGATCTCGGGTAGGACGCGAGTTTTTCGCGAGAACAACTCGAAGTTTTTGGGTAGGGGACTCGAAGCAGTTTTGTGTAGACTCGGGTAAATTTCAGAAAAACAGGTTTAACCTAAACCTGTATTGATTTGTTTTGAAGTGTAGGAAGGTTTTAAAATTTTAAAGTGTTTTAAACAATTTGAAATTGAATATGAATTTGGTTGTATATCCTTTTAAACTTCTTTATTAAATGAGTATTTCTTTAACTTGTAAAATAAAAGAAGTTTAGAAATGTGTTTAAAACCTTGTTAAAGATGATTTGTATCCATTTTAAATCTTTAAATTTAAAATGAAGCTTTGAAGAATTTTTTTTTATAATTGAGGATAATTAATTAAATGGTAATAAATTAAGGGTTAATCAAATAAATAAAGTAAAAGATAATTAAATAATTAAAGGATAATTATTTAATGACTAAAGATTGATTGATTAATTAAGATTGATTAATTTATAAATGATTAAAGAAAAATAAATCGAAATGATTTGTAATTTATCAATGTTAATTAACCAGGATTAGTAATAAATTCATAAGAAATTAATCTGATTTAAATTAATCAGACAATTAACTGACTTTACTTATGAATGTTTAGATTCTATTGATTTGATTGTTTGATATCCCTAATATATGATGCTTTGTGATATACCCTGATTTATGTCATGATCTGTGATTTCTGTTTTTGTGATATACTGTTATATGAATATGAAAATCCTTGACCCATAGAATGACACTTGAATTTCGATGCGACAGGGAGTCGGATTCCAGTTGGTTATCCGAAACCCACATCGAATTGTAATAGTGAATCTTTGTGACTGATAAATTTATTTTATCTATGAATCTGTGAATGAAGATAAGCGTTATCGATTATACCGCTTATCGATATATCTGTGATGATTGATGTTGCACTATTGTGTGTGAAACCCCTGGACTACACTTTTACACACACAAATATGGATTTCACGTGGAAATCGGTTAAGTCATAGATAATTTAAATCTGCTGTTTTTGAAATTGAAATTTTTAGTTCAATTGATTTTGAAATTTGAAATTTGGGTTTAAAAGTGAAAAGCTTTTGAAATGGAATTTCGAATCTAAAAGTTATTTTGAATAACTTAATCGAGTTTTTAAATTTGAATCTAAGTTGAAATTGAATCCTATGATTTGAAATTACGGTTAAAGATGATATAAATGTGTTTGTATGAATTTAAACCATTTTAAAAGTATTGTTTGAGAATTTGGATTTAACCCAAGAACTTTAACTCGTATAAATGAATCAGATTTCCAAAATGAAAACTGTTTGTTTTAAAGGAATAAAAGCTTTCAGATAGAAAATGAAATTCCAGTTTAGTTAAAGGAATTTCAAGTTTGAATTGAAAATGGTTTTCCAAGTTATGAATGAATTCTTTTTGAAAGTTATGAATTGAATCTGTTATCTTTAACAGATTTAAAATGACGATTTATTTAAACCCTTCGAAATGAAATTGTTTTGAAAGCTATAAGTTAAATCTTTGTTTTAAAGATTTAACGAGTTAATCAAATTGAAATGAGAATTAATTTGGAAAATCTGTGAATGAATCTTTTATTTAAAAGATTAAAATGTGGAAAGTGTTTAAACCGTTGAAGGTTGTTTAAAATGAATCTTTTTGTTTAAAGATTTGAAAATGGTATTTTGTTTAAACCATTTGAAAGAAAGTTTGGGTTTAAGTTGTGACTTAATTGAAATCCCAATATCCATATGTTTTTAAAGATTGCGCTCATTATTCGGTTTAGCCGGGAGAGGACCTTGGTGTCATATAACCCGTTCCGAATATGTGATACGTCGATATGGATAGCATTTGAAGACCGGTGGTGAAGACCGGATATTTTCGAAAACGAAAGGACAACTCGTCGAATGTCTCTGCATCGACTGGTCCCCGGTATAGAGATTTTAGCACCCTTTGTGATGGGAAGTCCGGACGTGATTGGAAATTATCTGGAATTGCAAGGGCTTCGTGAGAAGTGCCTTCGGTTCTGTTCGAACCCGGAACAGACTTGTATGGTTACATGTCTGACATTACACTTTGAGATATAAAGCAGATTTCTTTCAAATACATTTCTGTTGGTGGCGGAGAATTTATTCTCTTAGCTTAACACCCTTCTCTGAGACATACGAGCTCAGAGGTTATGTAGTTGAAGGTTATCAGCGATATATTCCCAATTTGGTAATGTGACATGCTGAGTGTAGCTGTGTGATGATCATCGTTTGATCATTTGTGATATGATCATTTGTTTGATCATTTATCTTTGTGATCATAGGTTGATCATCTGTTGACCCAAAGCATGGCTTTGTGACAAAGCGTAGCTTTGTGGACGAGACTTCGTCAGGGCCTCACAACCCGGAAATGGTCGAAACAGGATCGTTGCGGCAAGGTTATGAGGGTCGCGCCCTTTAGGGTATGTCATTTCCTTCTGGAAAGGGGTGGTATTATGGTATGGAGCCCTGATACTTACTCATGTGGATACACTTTCTTTATGATGTGTGATGTTGGTTATCGAGCGCTCGGATAAAGGTCCCAAAGGACCGGGAGGTGGCATATTCGTGAGTTACCTGTTACAGGGGTAACCCGGCCTTGTTGGCAGAGAGCAGTTTGTCTCTCGGGGCGTCCCGCCAGAGGCGTTCCCATGCGGCGGAAGGAAGTTCCTTAGCCTAACCATTTGTTGGAAATCCATTTCTCCAATACGGAACTTGTACGGTTTTAGTTGTAGAACCTGCCATTTACGTACGGTGGTCACCACTGTTTAGATGGTAGCTATAGTAGGCATACGATACTGGTCGTATGTTGGCTAAGATTAATATTATACTTTCGAAATGTTTTCTGCACTATGCACTAATAATAATAATCCAATGATTTGCGTAGTAAGCATGTTTGACTATCATAAGAAGAAATCTCCTCCAATTCTGCGTTTGCATTGTGTGTGTGGCGGGAGGTCTTATGGTAGTTTCATTTTCTAAAAAGCATTGCGGATTTCAATGTTTAAAATTCTTTTGTTGTTGTTTAAAGATAAACTGTTTTTGTTGCTCACACCAGTCCCATGACTGATCCGGAGTTTATTGTTCCCTTCCTAAACTCTGGGTGCTCATAATTTTCCACACGAGCAGTCTAGAGTTGGGTTTCTTTTCAGATATTCAGGTTTAGTAGATTATCTGGAGCTAGTTTATTCATCGGAGTTGCTTATCTTGGAGTTGTGGATTCATTCTTGTCTGAAGATCATTTTGGAGTTATCACTTCTATTGATATTGTTCCGCTGCTGATGTTATCGTTTTCTTTTCCGCTGCTATTTGTTGTATCATATCTCTGATGTATATTGATATTCATTGTATCACTCTGTTGTATCAGATATTGTATATCAATGTATTATTCTTTTCTTCCGCTGTGTTATTTACTTAATTGTGTTATAGTTCCCGCGAATCGGATTTGAACGGTCGAATCTGCGGCATTCTAGTACAATGTGAAGTACGGATGTTGATTTTCGAGCGGGCAAAATCCGAGTCGTTACAAATTCAGAGTTTATTTACAATTTCACACATAACTAACTTTTAATATAAATCATTTTAACTTATAAAATCATATATTTTCACATTTAAAAATAATCATTTAAATACCTTTATTTCTATGATTTTATAAAGTCAAATTCCCATACAAAAATCAAATTAAATAACAATTAAATTTTCATTTCTTTAATTAAATTCTTAACTTAACAACTAAGTTTAAATTTCCAAAATATAACTTATTTCCATTTATTTTACTTAATTAAAATTTCACTTTTAACAAAATTCATAATTTCCCAATTTAAGTTATATTTCAAAAAAAATCAACTTAGACATTCATTTATTCCATATTTTAATTTATACAAAATCATTAACACTTTTAAAAATTATTATTACTTAATAAAATCATTAAATTCATCTTTTAAATCAAATTTGTCATATTTTCTTACATTACATAGATTCCATTTAAAAACAAAATCATAAATTCCAAAATTAACTTATATTTCAAATTCTACTTCACCATTTACTTATTTCACTTATTTAATTTGTAGAAAATCACAAATACTTTATAGAAATCATTTTAATAAAATTTAAATCAAAATATCATAATATTTACATTTTTTAAAATATTTTAAAATTTTCAGAAAAATATATAAACCACGGGTCTGTATATAATTTTCTAGCCTAGGTCAAGTGATACGGATATATATATCATTTCAATCCGTAATTTACAAAGAAAAACCGGGTTCTATCATTTCAAACCCGCAATCCCAAGTTAAATAAATAAATAAAAACCGTTCAGGCCTATCATTTCAGCTCATAACGATTTTTCCCTATTCTAAAGTCCGTTCGGATATGTATCATTTCAACCCATAGTTATTTCTATACTAACAGGGAACTTGCAGTGTGATAAACAGATAAAAATGAACAGTATACAATATATAACAGTAACATATGATATAACATGTGTATAAACAGGGATGAACATCATATAATCATAATATAACAGTTATAACAGGATGATATAAATTTACAGATTCAAGAGGTGTCAGTTCACTAGTTATATAAGTACGAATCGTCTAGTGAGAATTACTCACTTGTTTAAGCTGGAGATGACGACCAAAACACACAACACAGAATCTTCGAAGGCACGACAACACAACTATGATTTGAGTGAGAGAGCCAAAGATGAATCTCCTTGGATACATTTGAACAAAACAATAAAACAATATATAAGTTTCAAACAATTTATTACCAAACAACACTAGAAATCAAAGCCCAAAAGAACATTAAATGGTTTGCACTTGTTCTCAACTTCACATGGATCAGTTAGTGGTGGAATAAGCTCAACTAAGGCAGGGACTAAGGGCTGGGTTTGGGTTCAAACAGGGTCGGCCTACTTGGGTTAAAAGTGAATAGATATATGGGTGCAAAAGACAACAAGTACAAGGCAAAAATCACCATCTCAAGGCTCCTATAGGGCTCGGCCAGAAGCTATGTGGTCAGGTCCAGATGATCAGGTGGTGGTGGATGATGTGGCAGAGGGTGGAGGTCAGGTCAGAGGTGGTGGTGGTGGAGATAGTGGCGGCTAGAGGTTGTAGAAGGTGGTGATGGCAAATCTAGGCTAGGTTTGCATAAGGTGATGGTTTGGGACATTTGGTGGTGGATCTCTTGCCATGGGGTGCTCGGCCTAGGGTGGTGGTGATTTGGAGTGGGTGATGGTCAGAGGATGAGGTGGTGGGGTCGGCCTAGGTGTTGGTGGTGGAGTGGCCGATCCAATAGTTGATGAGAAACAAGTGCAAAACAATTAAGAAAATAAGAAAAATGAGTAGAAAGAAGAAGAAGATTACCCAAACTTTGGTTCAGGTGTGGAGGCCGAATTTTTTTGGAGTAGAGAAACTTTCTTACGTGAAAAAAAAATGAGAAAGATATCAGCTGAAGAAAAGTTAAGGTCGGCCAAAAATAATTGATGTATTGATTGAAAATGAAACGGTGGAATACAAAAGGACTTAGGCAAATAAAAGGTCTCAAAACTCTTCAAATTTCCATTATATATTTTGTAATTTAAAAATACATATAAAAACTGATAAATAAAGATAACAAATCAGAAATGAAAGTAAATATATAAAATAAATAAATAAATCTTAATTAAATAGAATTTAAATTAAGAAAATAGCTTAAAAATGCAAACTAGGCTTTAAAAATTAGAAATAAACTCAATAAGCTTTAAAAAAATTTATAATCACTTCAAAATATTTAAAAGTAAAAATATATATGACATAACCTAAATATACAAATTAGAGTAAGATATATCAAATAAAATGTCATTTATATAAATTAAAAATAAAGAAAATTGTTAAATAACTCAATATACACACAATATTGAAAACAGTATAACTTTCACAATTTAAATCCGTTTTCAACGAAACAAAAAGTAGTATTCATGTTATTAAATATATTTTTATAATAAAGGATAAAATTTAAGAATTTAAATATTTAAATTTAAAATTTAAAAGTCAAAGTTTGACCGAAAATCCACTTTTCAGGAAAATATTCAATTTTTACCAGTTTGAAATTATAATTCATATAATAATCAAATTTTATATTATAAAATGAAATGTTTGAGATAAAACAGGTTTAAAAATAATTTCAAAATAAAATAAATTCAAATTTAAAATATATGCAAAAATCTAGGGTTGTTACAAGCTGGATGGCGAGACGTATCACACGTACTTGACTTATATTCCGTTGTGCAGTGTAAGCTGCATAGTCAGCTTTTGTGAGGACAAGTTATTATAACTGTCCAGTTGTGTGCTACGGATTGTGTTGTACTCTGATGATTGTAAGTATTATATAGTTACAATTCTTTTGTATAAAAATCTGTTGTTATATATTATATGTTGTTCCGCTGCGATTATGAGATTCTGTGTTGTTGTTTTATCTCCTTCTTCTACCTCTTTCTTCTTTAACCCTAATGACCTGGTATTTCCGGCACTTGAATATTCGGCATTCGATACAGTGGGCGTATTGATGTCGATTTTCGAGGTCGAAAATCCCTCGGGTTGTTACAGTGGTATCATAGCTGAAGGTTAAGCGAGAACCTTGGCTCTGGTGGGGATTACTCATTAGATATAGGGTCAGTAGTACTTTAGAATGAGTTTGAGTGTATTAATAGATATGAGCGCGTATTTGTTAGTGTATATAAAATTGTTTTATATTGTGTTGATTTGTTTGTTGAGTGGCTTATGGATTCTGGTCAATACGAGTAATTAACGTTATTGATAGGGATCTCTAAACACTTGAATAGAACAATTCGACATTGTATTGTTTAAAATGGGGTAAATGAAATAATTTTGCCCAAAGTTATTTTCGTATATAAAAGAAATAATTTTCGTAAATTATTATAGCTATATATGGTTGCTTGGTTATTAGGAAATGATAATATTAAATTATTATCATTGTTGTATGGGAATTGAATAAGAAATTAAGGTAATAACCAAAGGTTAAGGAAATAAATTCATTAATAGAATGGGATTTGTAAATGTGAATTATAATGTGATTTATAATTGAAAAGGGATAAAAATTCTAGAGTAATATTTGAATATAGATTGAAAGGATTTGGAATTCAGAAATTTGGAAAATTTAATTTTCTTTGAGTTTGAAAATGATTTTCAGAGGCTTTGGAGGAATAATAGTGATATTATTCGGAAATATTTTTTAATGGGATATGAAATCTGGGAAGATTTGGAATTAAAAATATTTGAAATGTTTTCGAAGAGAGTAAAAGCACTGAACTCACTTAGGTCGCTGGAAAATAATTTCGGTGATGACTGCAGCATCATCGAGGTTCATTTTCGAGTTTCCAAGGGAGAAATTGCTGCCTGGATGTTTTGGATTGGTGTTTGTTTGCAAATTTGGGTTTGATTTTCGAATGCAAAGGAATAATTTGATTTGTATATACATAATTTTGAATGTTTAAGAAAATTGTCTAAACTCTGGGAGTTTAATTAAAAATGTTTATGGAAATATAAATGGGTTTGATAACTGAGAAAATTTAAAATTTGTTAGAATGAAATTCAACTTGTAGAAGAGTTAAATTAAAAGTGTGAAAACGAAATGAGTTAGAAAGGTAAGCCAATTAAATGAAGTAAATTAAAAGGGTTAGTGAATGGAATGAAAATAAGTTGGAAAACTTATTGAAGTTTAAAATTTTGAATGGAAATGGAATTTAACTGAATTAAGTTAAATAAAAGTGAATTTGAGGAAATGAATCTAAGTAAGCTAAATGGAATGGTCATTGAAATAAAAATTTATTAAGTTGGAAATAAATTTATGAATGAATAAACTAATTTTAATTATAAGAAAATGGAATTGAAACTGAATATTGGAATTTAATTTGAATTGTGTGACATGGGAAATTAGTCAAGATGGACTAAATAAAACAAAGTATTGAAAATAAAATTAGTAAGTAAACTAATTGATTTAAATGGCAAGCAAATGAATGGAAATTGAATATTGAGATGATATTTAATTTAAATTGTGTAAAGTAAAGTGAAGTTGAAGAATTAGTTCGAAGTGGACTAAAATAATAAAAGTTTGGAAATAAAAATGGTTTGAGATAGGAATAAATTAGTGGGTGGAACTAATTAAAGAAATAGTTAATTAAATATGGGTTGGCATAAGGTGAATAGAATTCAACATTCGAAAATTGGAAGGTAAATTGAATTCAGAATGGAATTGAAAATTTAAGTTAAATGGAAATTGATATAAACTTCCGTAGGTGAAGTGAAAATAAATATAAGAAGGATATAAAATATTTATACCGGACTTACGAAATGGATGGTGAAATTCTTAAGTAAATTTGGAATTGAGTAATATACTAAGTTAGTATTTGAAGATAGATTTAATAAAAGTTGGGTGACAAGGAAATTTTGAATAAGTGAATGAAAATCAAAATAAATGTGAATAAAAAGAGAATTGATATAGCTAAAAGTCAATTGAGATAAATACGTAGGATGTACGTATATTATTTTATTCGCATAACGATTTGATCCAGATTCGAGCATAGAATTTCAAGATAAATATATCGATCCGAGTTGGGATATTTCACTCGATTTTCGACGGCGAACCCTGGATATGGATTTTTGATTGATTCTGGAAATTCTCTATCATAGTATATGGCTATGCAAGGAGAATGACGGTTTCTGATCAGGGAACCAGATCTGAGTCCGCATTAAGGAGTCAGGTAGACGATACTAGTTCGGAAGAGAAATTGTGTGATCGAGTGAGCGATCGGATTTGATATTGCATACGGATGATATATGTACATCGTACGGGTTGAAAATTTTGTAAAGAAATGAATAAAATGATTTTGAACTCTGTGATTGGATATTGTTACTAGGTAGGGTGCAGGAAATTAAAAGCCAAAGATAAATTTGATTGCCCAACAAAAAGGTATGTATTTAAATTTGTCGTATGAAATTTGATGGTTTTCTGATCTAGCCACTTGGCTTTTGTTTTCTTTTGAAATTTGGGGGCCCGTAGAGGCATTTTGTAGTTCTTCCGAGCTAACCGCGCAAAGGAGACGCTGGCGAAATTTTTTGAAAATTTCGAGAGTTAGAAAAATTTGAGAAAATTTTGATAGTTTAAAATTTGGTTTAACCTATAATTTAAATTATTAAAGGTATAATATTATTTTGAACCTATGGATGAGTTTGGAAGGTTAGTAGAAGTGTTAGTGTGTCATTAATAAAAAGATTGTTTTGGGGAGTTGTTAAAAATTGTGTGGCTTCGGGGAAAGAGTAAACGGGTTGTGGACCATTCTTCTTAACTAGTAATTACGGGGACGAAATTCTTTTAAGGGGGAGGAATGTAATGACCTAGAATTTTTGGATATTTGAAATTGAAATATTTAATTGATTTAAATATTTTAAAGTTAATTTTTGACTTGAATTTCAACTATAACTAATTATTTGACAATTTAATTATTGAATTGAATTATTGGAAATATGGTAAATTGCTTAATCGAGAATTCTAAGCTCGTTAAAAATAGTTTAAGGGCTTATAAAATTTATATTAATAATACTAAAGGTGATAGAACTTTTAAAATTTGATTTAAAAGTGTTTTGTTCAGTTTTAAAATATATCGTTTAAATTGACATTTAAAAATAGCCTTCCGAGGCACAGTCTCGGAATTCGACGAAACAAGTTCCATTGGACCCGTAATAGTGCATTATTGTCGAATTTCAAATTTCATAGCAATTGGAGTTGTCGTGTGATCGTACGGTATGAAAACGCGCTGAACTCTATATCGAAAATTCAATATAATAGCTGGGTCCAAAAAGCTATCTTCTCCATACGATTGAATTAGGACTCGAAACCTTTTCCGTTGCGTTCGAAATAGGGGTATAATATTATATATTCCTAGCGGCATGTCTCGATAGGAGGTTGAGATTTTGAGTTGCAAACTTCAAGACGATTTAAATTTAAAATTTAAATGTATATATATTCGTTGACTGGTCAAAATGCTATTTACATCTGAACTTTATGCTTTCCCTTAAATCACTGTTCTCAACCTAACTCTGCACGCAACCCTCCCTTCAAATCACGTTCCCTCTTACTTTCAAACAGTTTAGCCGATTTTCAAAAAAAAATGGAGGAGAATCGAGAAGTTCAAAATAAAAAAAATGGGGAGGTCGCCATTTATTTTTCTCGCCTCTTCTTCCCTAATCCCGTTTTCCCTCCTTTGTTGATTCGAGAGTCGAAAAAAAAGTAAAATCGCTCAGCTCAAAGGAATTCAAAAATTGAATTCTGGAAAAGGGAAGAGAGGATCGATCGCCACATCGAGTGGCTGAGGGGGAGGTGTCGTAGACCTTTGGACGGAGTTCAACCATCCCAGTAGTTCGCAGCATTGGGTAGAGCGCGATCTCGCGCTCGCATGGAGGCGGGAAGTCGAAACCAGGGAAGCCTGAGGCGCGGCTTGATCGAGTGGCCTTGAAGTGCGTGAAGCCAGTGGCAGCTCGAGCAACGAAGGATGGGGTCGCTTAGGAGACGCGGGTTGGTCGAAGCCTGGGTTCGCCTCTTTTCGGTAAGGTATAGATAATTCACTTTTGATTAAAATTTATAAAGGTTAGAAACAGGAAAAAATATATAATTTTTTAATAGTGAGGTAAAAATTTGTTTGTTATTTACTGTAATTGAAGAAAATGTATACATATAAGGTTTAAACAGAGAAAGATATATGTACAGTCAGGTTCGAATGAAATTATATGTATGTATGTATATATATATATTAAGAAAAAAGAAAAAAATAAAATAAAATACACATATTGTAACTCACTGATTTATTTTAAAATATATATATTGGTGATCTCTTTTTATAAATTTAATGGTGAATTAAACTGTTTAGTTGCAAACTGGAAAGAGAAAATATATTAGGCCAGTATTTATTTAAAACTAGTTAATTAAAATTTATTAAATGGTAAAAATAATGCATTGGTGATTAACATGTTTAATTAATTTATTCAATTATTTTAGTTGCTAGAATTATTTATCTTAGGAAAATTAGTTTAAAATAAATTATTAAGCTAAGTAAAAGGTAATTGATTGTTCGATTTATTTAAAATGTTAATAAAACGTATAATGTTTATTCAAGGTCTTAAATTGGGGAGAAAACAGGCTGGGTTGGATTAGATTGCAAATTTAAAAGTCAAAGGTAAGTTGATCTCACTCAAATTGGATTACTAGTTAATTTAAATGGTTAAAATTTAAAATATTGGTTGATTGATTGGATTGATGATTTATTATCAGTCTGTATGTGATATTATATATATATATATATATATTGGAGTGATTGATATTCCCGCATTATATAGCGGATGAGACCCTATGCGCCCCGCATAATAGCGGATGACTCTATATACCGTGATATCCCCCTCGAAGTGGGATTGGTATTTTTATATTGTGCTAACATCTATGGATGCAGGGAAACAGGTTGGAGGGATCCAACTGGATTCCTCAAAATGTTAAATTATTTCATATTTAGTGAAGTGATTTATTTGATGATCTATGATAGATTATATTGATTATATTGGAAATTGAAATTTATGAATGCTATGTTTTGGTTGGATATATTTTGATACTGTAAGATGTCAAAAAAATAAAAAATAATAAAGATTGATTTTTAAAGGAAAATAAAAAGGGAGAATTCTAAGTAAAAGAATTATAGTGAATTTTGGATAAATTAAAGAATGAATTTTGGAAAAGGAAAAAAATTTGATTTTAAATCGTATTAAATAAATTCCAAGCATGGGAAAAAATGCATATTTTAAATTAAATAGGAAGTAAGAGAGTTTTGAGGACCTAAACGATTTTTTTAAAGAATTAAAGGATTTTATTTTTAAATTCAAGATTTAGATGAGTTGAAAAACATAAAAGGAGAATTTTGAAAATGAGTATGAAATTGGCATTTCAGATTTAAATAAGGTTTTAAATCATAATAAAGGAGTGAATATGGAATTAATGGATTTGGATTAAATTTGGGTAAATCAAAATAAAATTTTAAAATGGAATTAATTTAGAGAATCGATTAGGAAATCGATTAAGTGTTTTGGAAACTGTGATTTAAAGGAAAATGAGGGTATGGAAATTATAAACTGGGTTTATAAATAAAGCGAAATATTTATCAGTGGATAAATTTGAAAATATAAATTCACGGTGGGAATTTATAAGGAGATGGTAATTTATTTTAAAAATAAAAAGTTGGTTTTATTTTTAAAAGTGTGGAAAAGAAATTTACGGGATTGGGACGTCAATTAAATTGGGATAAATCGAGAAGGATTTATAAATGATGAGACGGGTTATATTGGAATGGGATGTGAATTTTCCTGTAAAGCCAAGTGTATTTTCAAAGAAAGATTTCTAAGTATAAATTAAAAGTTTTAAAATGTTTTAAAAGAATGTTTTTAGGAAATTATTATTTAATTGTTTTAAAATTTTAAAGGTAAATATTTGTTAAGTTAATTATAGTAGTTAATTGTTTTAAAGATTTAAGTGGTATTATGATTAAAGGAAAATTATTAAATATTTATATCTTATAAAATAGCTTTATTTAAAGAGTAGTTTGACTAAAGTTTTATCTGAGAAATTATTATAGAATTTCATAACTAGTAATTTAAATAAAGCATTTTTAGTAGTTTTACTTAAATGTTCAAGTATATATGTTTGTATAAAGTGATTTGATTTTCTTACTAAATTTTTAAGACTTGGTGCTTTTCAAAGGAAAATAAAACAATTGGTGAATAATTGTTGGAATTCGTAGTTAAATAACCGACTATCAATATTGGCCAATGCGCTGATCATTTCGGAGAGACTAGAATCGGGTTTAATTACCTGAAAACCACTTCGTTCCGGTTTGAACGTTTGCGAATGAATACCGTGAAGAGGATGAAGGCGGTGATTTGGTTTGTCCAGTACCAGGGCAACTTGTATGGACGAATGCTATCAAACCATCGTCAGGAGGACGATGAGCATTCTAATTGAAATGTGTTCTAAAAAGGTAACGCATAGCCTCAATCCTCATCAACCGGGAATGGCTAAAACATGGGAGGTGCAGCAAGGCTAAGTGGCTAGCAACCAATTAGGGTAAGATTTCCCCTGTCTAGATGTCCCTTTTTTATTTGGCTTAGTGGGCGGTTGCTGATCCCAACTGCGGGGTTATCTTATTCGGACTATCCAGTAAGGGGTAGCTCCGGTCTTGTGTTGCAGGGGATCGGGCGTGATCCTCGGTACTTTGATCTATGCCAGGTACTATGACGGGTGGTACCCCAGTAGCCCTGCCATTGTATGGAATCCAATCTCCAATAAGCGCCTGTACGGTTTTGATTGTGCCCAACTATGCTGGAACATGAGATGCAAGCATTTCCGCAAGATTCTATTTTACTTTCTATAGACACTATTATAATATCAGACGGTTTTGATAAAAATGTTTTGGTTATCGTAAGGTAAAAACCCGACATGTTTATTTGTGGCGTGGTCTTACGAGATACCTTTGTTTTCAAAGGATTTTGAAAACTTTAATAATTCAATTAGGTGTGTTTTCTCACGCTGGTTTTCCAGACTGACTCGGGTGTTATTTTATTATAATGCTCGGGTCAGACCGAGTATTACAGATACAGGATAGGATGCTGTGGAGCTCAGGACACGAGCTGGATGGCGAGACGTATCACACGTACTTGACTTATATTCCGCTGTGCAGTGTAAGCTGTATAGTCAGCTTTTGCGAGGACAAGTTATTATAACTGTCTAGTTGTGTGTTATGGATTGTGTTGTACTCTGATGATTGTAAGTATTATACAGTTACAATTTCTTTTGTACAAAAATCTGTTGTTATATATTATATGTTGTTCCGCTGCGATTGTGAGATTCTATGTTATTGTTTTATCTCCTTCTTCTACCTCTTTCTTCTTTAACCCTAATGACTTGGTATTTCCGGCACTTGAATATTCGGCATTCGATACAGTGGACGTATTGATGTCGATTTTCGAGGTCGAAAATCCCTCGGGTTGTTACATATACGGACACCGTTGGTCTATATTTTGAAAAGTATTTTTTCTAAAGTTTTGAAAGGAAATATATGGTTTTAATAAATATTGATTTTTAAATTATAATATATATAGGCTATTATATATATATATATATAAAATCTAGATTTTAAAAATAATATGTTTTGGGAATTTAAATTTATAAGTTAGTTTTGAAAATATAAATTTTAATATTTTTTCTTATAATTTTATTATTTTAAAAATATATAAAAAATTGATTTAATACAAATTACATTTAATATAGATTTAATTTAATAAAAATTTAACTTAATTGGTTAATAAATTGAATTTAAATAAGAATTTATTTGAACTTATTGATTTTGAGATTTTGAAAATATGATTTATAACTTGATTTGGTAAAAAGTGATTAAATGAATATTCTCAATTTTAAATAAAATTGAGATTGAATATTTAATATTGATTTAAATTTATAAATTGGGGTTTAAATAAATTGTTATTTAAATGGTTAAAGGAATACTTTCCGATTTGGATAAAATTAAAAGTTAAATGTTGAAATATAAATGAAATTTATATGTTGTAAATGTTGAATATTTAAACTTGAATTTTTTTGGAATTGAAGTGATAGTTCAACTTGGATTTGAAATCGATATAAATTGAAATGGTTTATTGAGAATTTGAATTGTTAACCTTATTAATTGAAATGGTTAAACTGGAATCGATTCAAATTGAATTTTTAGAATTAAAGATGATTAGAATCGATTTGCGAAATTGGAGGAAAACTATATTTTATTATATATAGTATTTTAATATATAAACTATTATATATATATATAAATTATTTTAATATATAAACAATTTTAATGTATAACTATTCATTATATATATACTATTTTCAATATCTAAACTATTTAAGTCGAAAGTGTTATGATTTCCAAAGTGTTATGAGTTCAAAAGTGTTATGATTTCAGAAGTGCTGTGATTTCGAAAGTGTTACGATTCTGGAAATGAATATTTTTAAAGTCAATAACGATATCGATTTATATGGTTTTGAAATGAATATGATATTTTGATATGAAGTATGAACTATTTGAAAAAAAATGACCACGGTGTGAAATAAGCGTTTGGTTGTTAAAGACGCCGAGATCAGATATTGTCATACTCTCTGCCAATACCGAAAACCACTTTAACAACAGTGTACGTGGTGGAGATTCCCAAATGAAGTAGGATGGTTTGGCGACGATTCTATAGGGTATTTACGTAGCCCTGACTCCCTTGGGTCAACTTGATGTGGCCAAAACAGGAGCTATACCGGGCCAAGTGAGGTCATTCCTCCGATCGAGCACATTTCTTCAATACCATTCTATTACTTTTGTGATTTGATTGGGTGCACCCTTTGATTTGGGAGTGTGTCACGAGGTGGGCGGTAGTAGCTGATATGCGTTACCACCAGTCCGGAAGTGCAAATGGTATATCTACCCTGGCATTGCCTCGACTGCCGTGTCACATGCCCTATCGCGCCTTCTATGAGTTTGTTTTGTGTCGTACCAATGGAGTGCTCCCTGATAGCCTACCTGCGGGTGAAGTTTACAGTATCTGTATAGACTACGACATTATAAAATGTGTTAAGGGGGATATGGGTAACGCCTTAACGCTATTTTAATAGTTTACTTTACTGCAGACATATTATAATAGCGTATATTACTACATAGTAGATAGTTCCACGGATCCTTAGAGGATGGAAATCCCAAACATCCTTTAAGTTACTTGTATTTCAGTTGACATTTCATTTGAGTTGAATTTATTAATATAATAATGTTAATCCTGACTTGAGTGTTTTGTGTTTTGCTTTACGCTCGGGTTAGACTGAGTGTCACAGCATTTGGGACTCACCTTTGGAGCTTTGGAGCTTTGCTTGAGGATCCATCTATATCTATTCAGCTTTCAGTTATCCAGTTGCTTTGTTCGGCATTTGTCATCTGTTTGTATTCGAGACTACATTGTATTTGAGATATTCTATTGTATTTTATTTCAAACTCTATTGTTTATATAGTAGCTTCATGAACTACTATTCATCTATTCCGTTGCTTATTGTTATATTACTTTGTGTCTGTGATTCTGCGATTTATTTATTTACTGTATATGCTGAGTTTTGCCAAATATAAATTAACAATCTGATATTTTGAGCAATTCAAGTCTAACATGTTCGGATGCGAATGGTTCGAAATAGCGGTCGTTACAATTATCGACAAGATAAATCTTGAACTCGATCTCCCTTCAAGGTGGAAGGCCAGCAACCTCCTCGAACACATCTGTAAAGTCTCTAACAATGGGGACCGAACTCAAACTATCGAGCGAAAAGTCAAGAGAATAAAGTTAGCCCAACATGACTGATCCTCTAGGATAACAAGATACTTCCAAGGTATGTCCACTACAAGTGCCTAACCTCACTACCCTCTTATCGCAATCAAGAACAGAACCATACATGGATAGCCAATCAATACCAAGAATCAACCCAAACCCGGAAAAGCCTAATACAAAGGCACTACAGTCGAACTCAACCACTAAAATAAACAATTTCAAATCCCGACATAACATGGACAAATAGGCCGATCCACCTACGGGATTTGATACTACTACCAAGTCGGTCACTAAGCAAACATCAAGACCAAGACCCTCTACAAAAGAACTAGATATAAAAGAGTACGAAGCTCTAGAATCAAATAGGGTACGAACGAGCAAATAAGAAATAAATAACACACTTTCAATGATCACCTTCTTTCCCTTGTCCACAATCGGACGAGTGTTAGAGGAAGGAGCTGCCTCTAAAGCATAAGCCTGAGTAGGTTTTGATGGTGGCTGTGAACTGTGCTTGGGCTTCGACGGACAGTCCTTTTTCATATGCCCCACTTGATCGCAAAGATAGCACCGCAGTCTCGGTCACTCTCCTTCCCATCTACAATTCTTAGCAAGATGACCTGGTTTCCCATAAGTATTGCACTTCCAGTCCATCCTTGGAACTTTCCTTTTTCCACCTGACCCTCCTCCTCCTCTCCTCTTTCCTTTCCACTGCTTCTTCCCATCACTCTTCTGCGCCACATCTCCTTTCTTCTCAGTATCAGCAAGTAAAGCCATCTCTACCAATCCCTTAAAAGTGGCTCCCATCGGAATGTGCCTCACCGCCAAACTCTGCAGTGGCCGACTCAAACCCTTAGCAAACTTCAGCGCCTTCTTATGGGGAGTATTGATCAGGTTTAGCCTAAATCTGGAAAGCTCATTGAATTGATTAACATATTCCTTAACTGTCATATCCCCTTGCTTGAGCTGTATAAATTTCTCTAGCTGCACTCCCTTTTAAGCCTACGATAAGAATTTCCTTTCGAACCTAGTACGGAAATGTGCCCAAGTCAAATTATCAACATTAGCCTCCATAATCTCCCACCAACAAAGAGCCTCTCCCTGCAACTTCCATGAAGCCAACCTCCTACAAGCCAAGTCCAAATATCCGCACACAACTACGGATCCAAGCTCTCGCCTCAGTAGATGACTCGGTGCCAAGAAACGGCTTGCCTCCTAAGCTGGTGTAGTCCTTGCATAACTTAGGAAAATCGGGAATGCCTGGCGGACGGGCTGGAGCCCCTTCCGCTGGAGCAGCATCCCTAGCTGGTGGCTCTGCTCGTGCAGTAGCCTGCAAATAATGTCTGAACCAAGCAGGCATATTAAGGCCTGGAACTTCGGGGATACCTTGCGGTTCATACATTTTTATCCGTGGATATTAAAAAGATGGGATTAGGTACTCCACAAATAGTTCAATAGATAGGGAGGAAGAGATATGAGGGACCCATTTCTAAAATTTCTTTTTTTTCCAAAATATATACATATACTTTTAAAAGTATTATTTTGAATATCCTTTAAAAATTATTCGAAAACCTTTATATTTTTAAAATATTTTTAGGATTACCGGAACCTTAGCTCTGATACCAACTGTGACACCCCGCACCTCTAGGCACCCCGAAAATCGGACATGACTAGAAGCACGGGTGGTCGGGTGAAATAAAAATCCATATCTTATCATAAAGACTAAGGCAACAACATAAAATGATTAAAATATTACAGCGGAAGAAAACTTTCACTAATTATAAATTAACAGCAAAGCAGCTTCATTAAAAACAACATTATCCCAAATTTATTTATGAAACCAAAAGTACCAAGTAGTCTCCACCAAAACATAAAACATAACAAAGTTCACAATATAGGTCCCCATATATAGAGTAAAGTACGGAAAGAGAAACGAAGTACATGAAGCAAAAGAAACAAAAGCTGAAGATAACAACTGCTCCAATGACCCTCCAAGCTGCAAAGAACTGCAACCTAGACCTAACCTCCTATGATTTAAGGAAAATAGGAAAAATAAGAGTGGTCAGACATAAAGTCTGGTGAATGAGAAATAAAATGAAGCAAAAAGAATAAAATAGTTTAATTCCAGGTCTTCTCTGGATATCGCAGAGGGTGAATAATATAATGCGGTGAATCCTTCTTAGATACAGTTCCTAAGAAGCCAAAGTCCATTGTCACTCTAGGGAAGTCAACCACGCAGTAATACTAAACGTCAATTGGCTTGTCGGACTTGCTGTCCTTACCTATCCATGTGCTACAGCGTGAAAGTCATGCTCTTCACCCGTGCATTTTGACTAAATGCCTCTTATGTCTGACTGGTGCCGACTCAAACAACCTCGCAGGACCTCGAAATTGCGCTTAGGCTCCGCCAAACTGGACTCCTATCCTCCTGTCTCCTAGGTCGCTAACGTGGACTTGCCCCTATCCAAAGTGTCGGTCCTCCGAAAGAGCGCCCGCAGCTGGGTCGGCTGTGCAAAATCCTCCAACGATCTGCATAAAGAAGCCTACGTTGGAGCACACTTGTCCGGTTTCGTCTGCGTCGATTTGCCTGAAGAAGCCTACGGTTGTTGATGTTATCTATCCTACGTACAAGAAACCCGTGAAAGGTAACAAACATCCTTACGAACCTACTTGCCCGCTCCTAGTACATACAACCAAAACTCACTACAACAAAATTTGCTTTTCACGGCAATGGTTCTCAGCGTTCTAATCACATATGCAGTCAAAGTGATTTAAACAAAAAGAAAATCACGACCAAACGCTGTATGATGTATCAAGAAAAATTATAAGGCGGAGTAGTGAAATTATATAGCGGGCTTTCCTTTGATTTTTGTGGCCAACTCTTTTTGCTATTATCTCTTCTTCCTCTCGTTTCCAAAAGCAAAGTGGCAACTAAACCCTAGAACGATTCTCGTCGGTGCGAACCTACTGAAAAGCAATCTTTCAGCCTCATCCTCTACGTTGGACTCATTTCTTCACTCAATCGAAACTTTCCTCTAAACAATTGTTTGGCCTCCTGAAGAAATCATTCAGCCTCCTCCTCCTTGCTGGATGGAATCGTTCAGTCATTTAGTTTCCTCCATGCTGATGTACTCAATTTTCAGGTCAATAATTTTTTTTTGCAATTCATCATGATTTATCATTTTTGTAATTTTCAGGAAAAATTAAAATTTACTTACTATATTTCTTTTTTCCCCTTTCCAAAACATCGAATTCAGTTACTGAGCTCTTTCACAAACAGACGTAAAGTAAAATTGCTTTTTTTGATTTTTTTTTTGTTTTTGGCTTTTAATTGATTAACCATGTTATTGCAGGCCAGGTTTTCAATAACATCCGAAGGAATTAAAGCTTTAAACTCGAAGGGCATTTCATATGATCTGGTTTTTTATAATAGATCTCAATCTGGTTGTATATTGAGCAGTAGATGATTGATCAGGGGTTGACTCGTTGTTTGCTTCTATGGTGTAGACATTAGCATCGATCTAAGAGACATTTAAAGCTGCATCATATTTGGCAACAAAATTGTTAGCAATACTGTCTCGTAAGTGTTTTGTTTGTAACTCGAAATTTTCCTCATTTAGTTGTGATATAGACTTTGAACTCATATTCTATGTATTTGAAACTATAAACAGTTTGCTTGAAGCACATCTAGTCTCTAAGCTCTTTTGTTTAGCATTATTAGACGTATGTTGGGCCATATTGTTTAAAGCATTTACTTCATTTGATTTATTTTTTCATTTGTAGCCTTATTTACTGTTTGTTCAGCTCCATTTAGATCCGTATCCACTTCCATCTCATTGATAGTAGTTTTTGGACTTTGGTTATTATGTTCAGGGATCCAAAATTTTGGTGAACCGACAATAACTTTCACCATGCCCAAAGTTTTGATAATTAGACCATTTATGGGGCTTCCATTCGTATTCTACCTCTTGCATTACAGTTGATCAGTTTTAGTTAAGAAAGGAACATACTTTGAGTAGCTGAAGGAGCTATCAATTTCAACTAGTACTCTATAATACGTAATTTTGATGACACCATCAGTATATTTGTCCACTGGTTATGCAAGCTTTACACTCATGCAAGCGTTTTCACACAGTGGTGCCAACACTTAGCAATTTGATAGTTGATTGGTTAAAATAACTCCTTTTACTGAGCTTTGATTATATATCTTTTTATTGTTATATTTCGTCAGGGACAAACAATGTTGTTTGTGTGTGGGTGGTGTGCTTGATGTTGAAGTTTGCTCTTCTGGGGTTCGTTTTTCATGTAAATTTCAACCAAACGCTATATATGCTCAGCTCCCACTATAATATTGCCATTTAAAAATTCAAGATATATCTATATATATACCTTAGCCTGGCATCGAACGGTCAAAGCACGCTTGCATGGAAACGAAACCAATGCGTTAGACTTGTTGCAGTTCCTGCTTAAACCGAAACGTGCAGTGGGAATGGCTATGCAAGATCGCAAGGCTGCTGATGCTGCCATTAATTTAATTGCTTTGTATTATGCACTGAAGGTAAGCTTTGCTAAGTTAACTGAGACTTCGAATCATTAATGTTGTATAGAACTGATTTAGACTGTGTTGTTAAATTAAATGCATAGAAGACCAAACTATATAGAGAGTAGAAGTGGATGGCATGGAAACAATGGAAGAAATGAAGTTAGGTACGTGGCCTAAGGTGATACCCATAGTTTACTAATAACTTTCTGGAAATTTCATTTGTTCTTTAGTGAATTTATTTATGAATTTAATTTTTTTTTGGTTAAATTTTTGGTTGTGGATGTAATTTTGCAGATAATGAGTTACATGCCATCTCTAATTTACAGTGCAGATGCATCATATTATGATTTTGTGAATAGAGTGACAATGGAGGAAATTAGTTTGAAAAAGAAAGGATTATTGGATGCGCCACACCCTTTGGTTAAATTTATTTGTGCCAAAATTAGGCATAAATAACTTTAAAGAATTATTATTGATTAGTACTCCACCAAAAGAATTTGCAGGACCTGTCCTTATTTACTTCCTTCTAAAAGACAAGTAGGTCATCAACTCTTTACTTATGAAAGCTGGAAAAGTAGAAAATCGGTTGAACTAATACTAAAAATTGAAAGGGCAGACGATATGCAGCAATAGTGAGGCTTGTTGCAGCCAGAGATAAGCATGATGCTGAAATAAGCACGATGCGTAGCCAAGATGCAGCTAGAGATAAGAACTCATAGGTTTGTCGAAGCATTTTATAATTTATACTTATAGTTCTAGACTATATTATTTAACCTGATCAATATTACAATGTTCGTATCATAATATACAAGTTAACATTGTCCTTAATTTGCGATTATGCATTTCTGTCACCCATTAGGATCTACGGTTGTCCTTTCTTAGAAAAATAATGGGTTATAATAAAATATATCATGACCTCTATCTATTTCTTATAGCTACCAATGATGAGTTTGTACAGTTGGGCTGGATTTTTTATAGCTACCATAATGGGACTGACTTCATCGTAGATTAAAGATCAAGTGTGTACAGTATGGTTGATAATGATGAGTTTTCTCCTTGAGAGAAATAAAACCAGGGATTCTCTTTTTCTAGGCCTCATTTATCCTAATGTAACAGACGTGATTTGATCATCTTATACCAATTTAATTTAAACCTGGATCATATTACTTAAGAATCTTTGGCCCTACAATTGTAATTAAATGTGAACCCATGAAATCAGTTCGATAATAAATTACTTAAATATAGGATTAATCTGATATGAAGGCAATGATTCTGTGATTATACCTTTTTGTTGTGAATAGTCAATTTATTCTTACTAGGACCATATGTATATATGAGGCTAACAAGAACTACCTACATGTTAGTAAAAGGTTAATAAATTCAAATATATGAAGGAGAATGATGTGTTTTCTCCTTAAAATAAAATAAAATTAGGGCTTTTTTGTAGGATTCTTTTATCCTAATGTGGTAGATGTGAATCACTCATTCCAATAACTAAAATAGTTTAATCCTGAAACGTAGTATTTAAAGACACATTAGTGCCAAAATTGCATGGAAATGCGAACTAATGAAATTACTTTGATCACAAATTTACTTAAATGTTGGACTAATATGAGATGAATGCATTGATTCAACAATTAGACTTTTTTTTATTGTGAATAGTTAATTTATTGCGAATAGTTGATTTACTTAAATGTTAGGCTAATATGAGATGAATGCACTGATTACAAATTTACTTTTTTCTGAATGGCCAATAAGAACATGTTGGTTAAAATTCAATAAATTTAAAACATTTAGGAATCGAGGAGTTTTCCCCAAACAAAAGGTACTTAGGAGCTCTCTATTTGCAAGCTTCTTTTGTCATGATGTAGCAGATGTGAGTCGCTCATCTTGATAACTAAATTACTCCAAACTTAAATAATAGTATCTAGGACACTTTTGCCCCAAAGTTGCAATGAAATATATACGTTTGAAATCTATTTGATAGTAAATTTACTTAACTCTAAACTATAATATGGCATGAACACACTGATTCTGAAATTATACCTTATTTTTGGTCTGAATAGCTAATTTATTCCCACCCCGACATGTGTGTATATATAACCAATAAGAACCACCTACATGTTGATAAAAACTCAATATATTTCAAATGTTCAAGAAAAAAAATCATTTTCCCATACAATAATTGATATTTAAATTTATTCACCATGTTTGACTTAATTACAAAATACTGCAATTTTATTGGTTTTAAAAAGTTTTATTTAGAGTAGATTTGTAATCATCCATTTGATGCTGAAAGATAATCAGCAACATACAAGAGCTAATTTGATTATAAATCTCTTCTTCCTCATCTAATACAGTATCTTCATATCAAACTATTTTTCTTTATATTTTTCTATTAAAAAGCCAATCTTGATCATAATAATTCTTATAATCTACATATAACACCATTGATTATGTTTTATAAAGACTCGCATCCGTGCCATTGGCATAGGCTCCATACTAGTATTATATAAACTATATATATGTGTTTTTATATATATATGTATGTATGTATGAATTTAATTATTGAATACTAACAGATTCAACACTTAATTTAAGATGACATTATACTGCTAATTAATTTTCAGGTGCAGCATTATGTCCTACATCAATATTTAATGCAATGTTTGTTTTGGGTTAATATTTTTTTTAGATTGGAGACTAAATCTTCATCAAATGTCACGGTAAACCTTTATATAAACTTAATTATATGTATGGTTGAATCAAAAAAAAATCGAACATAGAAAATCTTTCTAGTTAAACATGTGCCTGCGAGATAACACTCTATTATAAAACTTTAAGCACAATAAACAAAAATGGAAAGATATATTTAACATCAAAGTTTGTCATTTGTTGTATGATGCACATGTATATGCAAGTTATAACCAAATTAAAATGCATGCCCCATAAGTTCACATGCTAAGATATATGCAGACATTATTTTTTCCACGCTTCATCTAAAAAACTATATAAAATCATGTTTGAGTTATTGCATGATGGTTTCCAAATCAAACCAAAGAAATGGTTGGTTGTATGTAGGCGTGGGCAAAACAACATGGTATCAAACTATATCTTTGTAATGGTTATTTACATGATGGCATAGTTTTCACATATTTTTTTGAATCCGTTTAATAAATCATGTTTCATTTATTGCATGATGGTATCAAAGTGAACAAATGCCTATTTTGAGCTATTTTCATTTTATTTTTATTTGGTGATGGTTATTTCAAGGAAATATCCTTGAGAATTAAGCTATGTAACTAATTAGTTCTGATGTCTTCAATCCTCTTAATGCTTGTTGGATATGTTTCACAACAATGGCTTGATAGGACTTAACTACAATTTGCAGAAACTGAATGGGTTTTATGCAATGTTTAGTTAATTAACATTATCTAGTTTGATGTATCATTTTCTAATAATAACTAATATGATACAATAATTTGTTGATGACCTGT
Organism: Allium fistulosum; assembly: GCA_030737815.1. Lineage (NCBI taxonomy): Eukaryota > Viridiplantae > Streptophyta > Magnoliopsida > Asparagales > Amaryllidaceae > Allium > Allium fistulosum. The sequence continues at coordinate 1,038,054,761 of CM060902.1, read as the reverse complement.
ACCATGGACTACTCTTATGTAGATTCCATCTACTTGTTGGTAATAGCTTTATTCAAAATGCTGGAGGAGCTTAGCTTGTTATTAGATACAGTTAGTTATAGGTGTTGGTTATCATTAATGTACCGTTCATTACCAGTGCATCAAGCATAATTTATTGTCTATCATTCCAGTGCATTTCATTGCATCATTAATGTGGTGGGCTGCTCATGTCTGCAGGTATTTGATGGACATGGTGGTACAAATACAACATCTTTTTTGTTAAGAGGAATATCCTCAAGTATATACTTGACGATGCTCAATTTCCTAATTGTGTGGATAAAGCTATAAAGAGTGCATTTGCAAGAGCCTTGACTCACGTTCCCTTGACCATTCTTTAGAACTACTGCGCCTACTGCCGTTATGTTTGGAAGGTTAGTTCTGACTTTTTGTGCTTACACTACAAGAAAACTGATATTTAATGGCAAAATAGTACAACGTTCTTTATTTACGTGTAGTTGTTATTTTTTTCCTTTTCTAATTCCTTTATCGGACGCTGTCAGATGATAATTTTAGTAGGAAGATACATAGGAACACTTCAATTTTTATAGGCCGCCCATTTCATAATTTAACTTGTGTGCTGAACCTATGCCGTATTAACTATTAACAAAAGTTGTGTTTTAGCATTCATTGCTATTGATTTGATTTAGTTAAATGCAATAAGCATAATGACAGTGAAATATTTATAAAATTTTATGTCGATACCTTTTTAGTCTGGAGAAGAATGTTTGAACTTATATTTACTTAAATGGATCTTATTGAACAGAGACGGGAGGAGCTAGTAGGTCATATGCCTATGAAAGTAGTGTACCCAGCTTTGCAAGATAATGAACGGACTACGGTCACTGGTAGAGGTTTAAAAAATACCAAGTGGAGTTATCACAATGGTGGTTCCTGGCCAGGTTGGTTTCCATTGTATTATATTCCAATCGTTTGCTTAATTTAATACTGGGCCAGCCCTGGTGATGTGGAATGCTCTTATTTTTATTTTATAGTCGACTCTTACATATTTCCATTTGTATATTTCATTTTAAATCTCCACATTATACATTTGAGTTAAAGATAATTAATCTAATTTTTGTTGAATTTTTTTTTTGTTATCTGGCAGTTAAATTTTGAGGCACACAATTGCTTCTTGAAATAATTTACCCCCACATCTTCTTGAAATATTTTTAGTTACACAGAGATATTAGTGAACAATCCATCAATGTCGTATTATGTATGTAGTCATCAAACTGGAAAAAACAAAATTCAGTGTAAAACAGTGTTTCAACTAACTATAATGTGTTGCATTCGCTTATTCATGCTTTCGATATTTGAATGGAAATACAGGATGGTCTTTTATGAATTGAAAATTGCTCATTGAGCAGAGTGTATATAATCAACTGCTAATCTAAATCGAGTATTTTTTACATTGCCCCCCTAGTAATTAATTTATTAGATTTTACCTCCAATTTTATATTGTTACACTAAGCATCTTTACCTTAAATACTACAAAACACGGTATCAATATTTACTCACAGGGGTGTTGAGTCCAATATAACTAACACTGAGTGTGCGTGCGTGTGCGCACACGTGTGTTAATATTCTAATAGGTATGATATTTAGTTATGTTAACAAAAATCCCATATAAATGTTATGTAATTAGTGTGTCCAGATGCATTTTTGTACTTGATGAACCGGCTCTTTTATATTATTGATGTTCTGTAATATATTGCCAGCATATGTAAAACAGTTTCGTCTTTCTTCAGTTGATGCAATAGGGTAGATGGTTGGACTGATCGCGAGATCACAGTTAAAGGCGGTGCTCCCGAAGCTTATTCCGACCATACTGGATCTGTAAGCACAAAATTATAGCCATTAATTTTTAAAATGGTCAGTTTTGCATTCATTTTTCTCTCTCTATTCTTTTCCTTATTCCATTATACTTTTTTTTCATATAACAGCTATAAAAGAGATCAGGGGTGTGCATACCTTGCCACACAAAGTCTGCATAATTCACTGCTCACTTTAAGCATATGATTATTATAAATGAACAGCAGTTTTAAAGAGGTACTGATCCAGCAAGCTCTATGCAGCATTTTTTTTTCTTTCTCTGAACTCATGTGGTCTCCTACCAGATCCTTTTATTTCAGAGAAATCAATCTTCTTTTAGCTCGCTTCTTCTATTTATCACGTCATTTTCCCATTTCTTCTTTTAACTCGTTATGTGTCCCAACAGTGTTCTTGTAACAAAATATAACTCTAGTGGTAGTGTAATTTATTGATACCTACTTTATTAATGGATCATTCCTAGGTTTCTGGAAGCATGGCATGGTAAAAGGAATTTACTTGTTGAAACAGTGCAATCATTGTTGGATGAACAGAGTTTAACTATCCAAAAAGCACTCGCGGAGGTAAGAACCTATGTTGATCTACTTAATTAAGAACTTTCTATCTTTGCTTCAAAATTTAATCAACAGAATTCACTCAAAATAATATTTTAAAACACTGAAGACTGCTGGAAAAATTTCATGAACAAAAATTCTTCTAAATTTTCCATATTATTTTTCTTGCCCTCTATTTTATGCCCAGTAGAATATGCTGCTATAGAACTTTGACACAAGATACATCTGAGGGAAATATAAAAGAATATATAAATCATGTTTTTGGTATAAGTTAAAGATAATACAAGTAATTTCAGGGATAATTTCCAAGTTACCTTTGTCCAAAAATTACTGCAACTTGAAAAATATGCATTAAATATATCACTGTGCAAATATTGCATAGAACTTCCAGTTACATGTTTATTGAAAAACACATTTTTTTCAACTGGAAATTATACTCTTTATATTTAACTAACAGTTATACGTCTAAAGCTTACTGTAATTACTACTAACAGGATGTTGACAAAGCCATGGTTAGTAATAGCTCAACAACAAAAAGTCAAGAAAAAAAGACGGAAGGAGGAATCTTGCCGAGTTCAGACTGCCCTGTTGGCAACAATTCAGTAAACCAATGTCTAACTATCTTCGTACTGCCACTTTTCATTTTCAGCCTGTATTTGAACTACTTTTATGCACGTTTTGTCGATAATATTAGATGCAAACTTGCTTTCTAGATATTGTGCATTTGTCTAATTTTGTATGCAGTTGGTTTATAAATTTTATCTCTCTTTACGGGTTTATGTAAACTTTGTTCATGGATATTGTGTTCAACTTATTTTATGGAAGTGATTAATAGTTATGCTTTTATTTTACAATTTTTAGTTTGATTTGTTTATGTTATGTACATTAACTGATTAAAATAAAATTAAATGTAGTTTATATTAATGATATGTGTGAATATTGCAATGGCACAACATTGCTGTCAATTCTTTGGACAACTAATGCATATCCCTACGACAGCGTTTATACATTGCTGTCAATTCATTGGAAAAAATGCATATCCCTACGACAGCGTTTATACATTGCTGTCAATTCATTGGGAAAAAAAATGCATATCCCTACGACAGCGTTTATACATTGCTGTCAATTCATTGGGAAAAAAATGCATATCCCTACGACAGCGTTTATACCTTGCAGTAGAAAACTATTAACAGCGTTTATACCTTGCAGTAGAAAAATTATTAACAGCGTTTAAAAAACGCTGTAGAAAGTGGGTTTTTGACAGCGTTTATATTTTGCAGTTAAAAATTTAGGGTCAACGACCGCATGTCGTTATACAGCGTTTTTAAAAACGCTGTGAAAACTTTTAACAGCGTTTTTCAAACGCTGTGAAAAGTCTTTTTTGTTGTAGTGACTATATTTTGGTCTTAACTGCATGAAACACCTATCCAGACCTTTACCAAATCGCTTCCAGATTAATTAATTTTACTATTACAGTTTTCATACTGTTTATTTCCATTAATCTGCTTTAGGCCATTTTTACATCCGATTTGGTTATTTCACAATTTTCCTTTTTCTTACATAAATGGTATTTCAATTTCACGTCCATTCAGTCCGTATGTTTTGTTTGTAATTTTTATGCCATTTTGTTACAGATATACACTAGCCATTAAGGTCCAATTAATTTACATTCTTTTTGTTTTTTTTCCACCCTAATTTACGTTCTCCTTTTAGAGATTTAATCTGTACAAAATTTTATCCAATAGCCACAAACCATTTAATTACAAAAAAATCTACTTTTACATTTTTAGGCCACATATGAAACAAACAATTATGCCAATTAGACATCCCAATTCTGTTCCAAAACAATATTCAGAATTATGTAATTATATCAATCAGAACCATAATTTTATTCAAGTAACATATTCTAAATTTATTCAACTAACCAGTTCTACCATTGGAAATTAAATAACAATTCTAATTCAATTTAATTAAACCAATCTTATTTACACCATGAAACGTGAATAATAATTTGTTCGTTCCAAATTTCAACCCAAACATGAATTAGAATTGATAAGTGGAAGAAGAAGAAGATACAATAATTTACATAAATTTCAAACTTTTTTATGCCATAAAATGTGAATAAACAATTTATAAGTCTCATATTTTAAACCAAACATGAATTAGGTTTGAAAAGTGGAAGAAGAAGAAGAAGTTGTAATAATTTACATCTGTTCTCAATTAATAACAGAAATTAATTCATATTAACGTGCTAGAAAAGAACTAAAATTGGACTACTTTATTTTCTATTTCTTATTAATTCCCACTCATCTGGCACTTGAGCTTGCATAAATTTGAAAAAATGCTTTGCTTTAATCTTTCTTCCTTTGATTCTTCTAAATTCCCCAAATTGCTTTAATATATATATATATATATATAATTTAATTTGGTAGAGATTTGTTTATTTGGTAGTGAAAGAAGGAAGAATAATACACACTAATTTTACTGTAGAATTATGGCGATGGCTGAATAAGAGATTAGGTTTAGGTTAGATAGTTTATTTATAGATTGTTTGTGTGAATATAATCTATTTGATTATTTTAGATTAAATCTGGTTCTTTCATACACTTAATGGTTATCCATTCTAGCCCATACACATTGCTCAACCAACAAAATTTAGCCATCTCATTCTATTACATCACTGGAGTGAACGGGAAGCCACCTGTTTGCACAAAAAATGGACAAACACCTCAAAGTCGTATGATTTAATAGATTTTATGTTGTTCTTAGTGATTTGGGTGATTTATGCAAATATAGAAAAAGCAGGGGCTAAGCTGTAAAAGACACGTAGGTTTATAGTGGTTCAGCCAGAATGTGCCTACGTCCACTTTATATGTTATTTCTCTTTTCTTGTTTAGATTACAAGTACAAAGCTTTGATACAAGTAAAAGAAAGTTGTTTGAAAGTTCTCTCCGCGCTTGAGCTCTCAAACTTGTCCCCTATTGTTGTACCCCTGCCCCTCTATTTATAGAGTGAGGCTGGAGGCAGGGGTCTTGGATGTATATAGCTGCTGGTGGGCCTGGGCTGGTGTGGTCAGGCCTGGTAGCGTTGGTTCGACATTGCTTTGGCTCGACAGTCCTTTGATTCGGCGGTAGGTGGTAGACGCTTTGGTTCGGCATTACTTGGTTCGGAGATGGTTGGAGTAGGAGTTGGTCCGGTAGCGAGATATGGTATGTTGGTCCGGTGTGTCTGGTCCGGTAGGCTCCTGGATCGGTGGAGCTCATGCACCTTGGTTCGGTGGTAGGGAGTAGGTTGGTCCGGTGTGTCTGGTCCGGCAGGCTCCTGGATCGGTGGAGCTCATGCACCTTGGTTTGGTGGTAGGGAGTAGGTTGGTCCGGTATAGATTGTGCTCCTTGATTCGGCATGGGAGTAGGTTGGTCCGGTATAGATTGGTTCGGTAGAATCTCGCCCAACACTTGCCCCCCAAAGTAGGGCATGTGCATGCACGTGTCTTGCTTTGTTTTGGGTTATCTGATTTTGTCATTCCCATCCGGCTCCCAGTGCCGAACCAGTTGGTCGGTGGTTCACCTTCGCCTATAAGTAAGGTTCTAGGGCTTCCGTTACCTTCTACCGAACGAGACAGTCGAATCAGTTCTTCTTGCTAAATCAGTCATATCGCCGAACCAGACGTGTTGCCGAATCAGGTGGTTGCTGGATGGCCTCTTCCCCCCTTTTTTTTACCGAATGAACATGAAGTTTTAATACCGAATGGACCCTATCCTGAGGAAGCCGAATGAATCTGATACCTAGAATGCCGAATGAATCTTTAGTTGAGAATGCCGAACAAATTTTTACTGAGAAATGCCGAATGAGTCTTTAGTTGAGAATGCCAAATGAGTCTTTAGTTGAGAATGCCAAATGAATTGGGGGATTCCGAGTGTTGAATGAACCCTTTACCGGATGGACTTTTGTACCTGAGTCACCAGTGAAACTCTAGATTACATAGTTTATGTGTCTTAATGATATACTTTCTTGTGTCTGCAGATAAATGTCTCAAAGAGTGGAAACCCGATCAGAGAAGAAGAGATCTCAGGATAGAGAAGAGCCTTCCTCAGTGCTCCCGGCTCAACCAGGACCTGCCCGTCATGGGCCCACCCCGAGATCATTGGTGGATGGATACGGTCCTCAGGAACTTCTTAACTTGCCTCCTGATTGCTTCCCTAACTTACTCAAGGGCGAGCAACTTGATGTTATATCTCGCTCTTTCGGGATCGACCGAGCACGAATGTTATTGCCGGATGCAGGAGTGATGCCGTATGATCCTCCCGAAGGATATTTTGCCTACAGCAGATACCATTGCATGTGTGGTGCCATCCCGCCTCTCAACGCCTGGGTAGTCAGCTTTCTCACATATCTAAAGGTAGCTCCATTCCAGCTTCAGTCCAACTCTTATGCCATTCTGGTGAGTCTCTTCGTCATCTTCCAGAGGAGATATGGGCGTCCTCCTTCCAACCGGGAGATCTGGTATTTGTACAACTTGAGAGGCTACAAGAAGGGGTCTCCCTACATCAGCTTGGAATCGGCTGTATCCTTTAAGCCGGTCCTGGATTTATACTCCAAGTACAGCATGTTCAAGAAGGAATGGTTTTTTGTCAGGGATGATTCCGTTTATATTCGACGCTTCACCTCCGGATGTAAGTCAAAGCTTTATTTTTAATTCCCGTTCTGGTTGCAACACTCTTTCTTATGTGTTTTTATTTTTTGCTAGCGATAGGTGATTTTGCGGTCGTGGAGAATGATCGCCTGGTTCAGACGGTAGCAGAAATAGAAGCTATTACTGGGAGAGATAGGTCAGCTGCCTACCTGATCAGGAACGCTACACTCTTGGAGTACAACTTGATCCTTCCACAGCAGTCCGTGGTCAAGCAGAGGGACACGGCTGAAGAGAAGGCTGCCCAAGCTAAAGAAGGGGCCGAGTCGAAGAGCAGTAAAAGGAGGCCCTTTCCGAAACACCCGGTTGCCGGGGGGAAGAAGCTCAAAAAGTCCGACGGTGCCTCTCCCAGCACATGTCCAGATATCCCGGAGGAGGGAGAGGTGGAGGAGGAGCAAGACGAAGATGGAGGAGAAGGCGCTGGAGGTGGCGACGGTGTCGGGGCTTTGTCTTCTGGGCAAGTAGGCGAGATGCAAGAGTGGACGGATGACGCTTTCCGCCAAGCCTTCGAAGGTTTGGAGGGGACGGAGAAGTCCAAGAGAGCCGATAAAGTTGGGACCGGCGTTGATTTATCTTCCGGGAGCGCCTCTACTGAAGCAACTTCGGCGGTTCAAGGTGAATTTCTCTTTACTCTTTTAATTCTTGAATGATGGCTTAATACATATTGGTGACACTTGGTTTTCATATCAGGAGCGGGTAAAACGGCCAAGACCTCAGATCTTCGGCACGGGCTTGAACAATACAAGCTCTCCAAAGTTTCCGCCAAGCCGAAGCCTTCTACTAACCGCCCGGGAGACATAGTCGGCTATCGTCCTCTTCTCGGAGTTATCGAAGAAGATATACAGAAGAGGAAGAGGAGTCGATCTTCGTCTGAACCTCTTCTTGAACCCCCGGCCCTACTTCAGCCTATTCACGACATTACACAGGAGGATACCGAGCTTATGCCCTCTCCCCATCCGTCTGAGAACCCGACCGTCATCCCAATAGATCATCCTGGCTTAGCACGCAATCCGTTTGCGGGTCATCCGGACCTGGACCCGGCATCTCATGACATCTCTTTTGATGAGGTTACTGGCGAGCACCTTCTTCCTCGCAATCCTATGGTAAGGGTGCTTGGTGAGGCCAAGTCCCTGGACCTTGATTTGCTTACTACTCGAGTTGTCGCTATGGGGAACGAAGCTAAAGCAAATATCGACCGGGTTGCTGAGGAGACCAGGAAGTTGATGGGGCATCATGCCCGACTGGTCAAGGCCGGGGAGGAAATTGGGAGTGCCAACATAAGACTGCGGTTAGTGGTTTCCGACCAGGCCAAGCAACTCGCTGATCAGGCCATCCAGATCTCTCAGCACGAGGCCACCTTCGGACGTCTAAAGAAAACTATGGAAGAGGCCAGCCGGGTCGAACTGCGGAAAATGGAGGCTACTTGCAAGGAACGGATCGATATGGCCATTGCCACGGTGGACGAGGTTCGGAAAGCGGATCTTGAGCAGATAGAGGAGTTATCTGGGAAGCTTGAGGCTGCAGAGCTTGCTCAAGCCAAGTTGAGGGAGGAGATGAAGGCGATGCGGAAATCCCTTCAGGCTGACTGCTCGAGATACCAATTGGAGAGAGATGCTGCCGTCGTAAGGTTGTCGGATTCCGAGGCTCGGACGAGGGAGTTTGAAGAGAATGAGGGGCTGATGGAGGGGATGCTCCAGGATATGTACTTCCGTACTTGGAGGCAGGGTAACTTGTCCTGGATGGATGATTACCCCCGGGTTATGGCTAGGATCTATCTCAGGGCTCTAGAGGAGGCCTAGGCTGAGGCAGATAAGGAGGGTGATGTGGCCTTTAGGATGGATGCTGTTACTGCCCAGATTACCAAGGAGGAGAAGGGGGCGGTGAAGGAGGGCATGCGGTTGCTTGCAGCTGAGGAGGCAGGTGTGCAAGTGGAGGATGATGATCAAGTTGATCAAGGAGCAGATGCTGGTAAGTCTTCCTTTCTAGTCTTTCCGTTAACTTGGTTGCTTATCACTAATGAATTCTTTCTCTGACCGGACAGGTGGGCAACAGGACAAGGATAAGACTCCAACGCAGCCGGCTCCTTGATTCGACCTGGAAAGTTTTTATTTTTTGTGGACTTGACATGGTTGTATATGTTAGTCTTAAAACAGTAAAGTAACTCTTAGGTTGTAATTTTTGCTACTTGTAATAAATAGCTCTTTTTATGACGTGTAATTCTTTAACTTAAGCTGATTCTGTTGTCTTTTGAATGTTTTTGTTATTTTGACATGTTGTATGAGAAATATAGCTATGCATATTCTTGTAATTAAATTGTGTTTGATGTCAGGTTCTTGTTTAAAACATAATTTCATGACTTGCATTGTTAGCGTGAGGTGTGAATAAATTACAGTCATGTGTTTACACATGAAAGAAGGAAATACCGCCCTTTATATTTTGCTTGTGGATGGCAGCTTTGAATATCCTGTGTGACCGAGTAAGGGATGCGGTCCAGTATTTTGCTGTGAGTATCCGCTTCTATTAGTGAATGTCTCCTGTTCTGTGTCCTGTACTTCAGGGATTGTTACAGAGGATAGGAGAAAAATTTCTTAAGTAAAATTGAAATATGTGAAAAAGTAAAACTTCCAATCACGGAAGGCCTTCGATGTGCTTAAGTTCATGGCAAACGGGCTTTGTAGTCACTTTCCCTAGCTGTGGGTCTTGGAGACATTCGTCACCCATCTTACGCCTCCGCAGGGAGTTAATTCTTTTTTACCACAGCCGCACTTAAGACACATCGGAGCCGAGATCGCGCACAGTAACTACCCGGGCCATTATGGCCCGTAACCGTGGGTATTATTCGATTTACTGTGGCCGGCTAGCGTGGGTGCCGATCGTTAACTGTGAACTGCCCCTGGCTGGCCACACCTTATGTTGGGGCTTATAGTCGGTTCACAGTTGCCGGCGAGCCAAACGCCGTAATGAGCTGCCTCGGCTATAGTCGGCCTTCTCGGTGGCTTATAATAGGCTCATTACAGTTGGCTTTAAGGGCCGTCGCGAGCAATGAGTTAACCCGCAGCCGAGGGATGCCGGAGCAAAAGTGTCTTGTTGGCGAGGGCATAGATTCGCATAGTACTTGTTAGGTCTTGTCCAGGTGAAGTTGCGCTGTGGAGTGCTTTGAGTGGAAATTCTATAGGATTTTGTTCAACAGAAAAGGATAAAGTCAACAAGCAGCCAAGATATAAAGGAACAAGTTAAAAAAGAGACAAGGTTTTTTAAAGTGGTTCGGCACGAAAAGGCCTACGTCCACTGATTCTCTTTGTTAATTCACTTCATATGGGCAGTACAAGTTAAGAAAAGTATCGACGGAGGTGTTGGATGTTCCATGCCCTCTGGAACACCTCTCCGTCCACTGTTGACAAAATATAAGCTCCATTGTGGAGATCTTTATGAATTACATATGGTCCATCCCAGATTGGATCTAGTGCTCCGGGGCGAGGGAAAATTCGCTTGAGGACAAGATCCCCTTCTTGTAAGGTACGATGCTTGACTTGGAGTTGTATTGTGCTGCCACTTTTTGCTTGTGGGCCGCTGCTTTAAGGACTGCATCATTTCTTCTCTCCTCAACTAGATCCAAAGACATGTGAAGGAGTTCTTCGTTCTCTTCTGGGTTATAGTGGATCCTACGGTGGGAAGGCACAATGGTTTCAACTGGGAGCATAGCCTTCGATCCGTATGCCAAAGAGAAAGGAGTATGCCCCGTTGATGTTCTGAAGGATGTGCGATAGGCCCACAGTGCCGTAGGGAGTTCATCCACCCAAGCGCCCTTTGACTTTTCGAGTTTCTTTTTTATTAGAGTTTTCAGAATTTTGTTGACGGCTTCGACTTGTCCGTTTGCCTGGGGATACGCTACGGATGAGAAGCTTTTGTGAATTCCGTGCTCTCGGCACCAGTTGGCGAATTCCTCGTTGTCAAACTGAAGTCCATTGTCTGATATGATTTTGAGTGGGACTCCGTACCTGCACAGAACATTTTGATCAAGAAGTTAATAACTTTTGCTGAAGATACTTTATTCAGAGGTTCCGCTTCCACCCATTTGGTGAAATAGTCGACTGCCACTATAGTATATTTGGCCCCGCCTCGGCCCATTGGTAGCTCACCGATTAAGTCAATTCCCCATATTGCAAAGGGCCAAGGGCTGGTCATTTGAGTAATCTCAGTTGTTGGTAGCCGCGGAATCTTAGCAAACTTCTGGCATCTGTCACACTTTTTGATGAAATCTAAGGCGTCCTTGCTTAAGGTGGGCCAGAAATATCCATATCGGAGTATCTTTTTTGCTAATGTTTGCCCTCCGGTGTGATCTCCGCAGCTTCGCTGATGAATCTTGGATAAGATTTCCTTGGCTTCCCTCCCAGCGACACACCTTAATAACGGGTTAGAGAATCCACGCCGATAGAGGATGTCTTCTTGTATTGTGTAGCGGGAAGCTTTCCTCAAGATTTTCTTGACTTCGTTACGCCCGTCGGGTAGTGTGCCGCTTTGTAGGTAGTCTCGGATGGGAGTCATCCAAGTTGCTTCTTCGGTTGCAGCTATCAGATTCACTTGCTCAAAACTTGGGGTCAGTTGCTTTGAGATGGTTACTGCTCTGAAGATGGCGCTGTCTCTCACACTTGCTTGCTTTGCCAATTCGTCGGCCTCTTGGTTCTCTTCCCGAGGGATGTGTTTGACTAAGTAGTGGTCCAATCGGCTGAGAAGTAACTTGGTCTTCTTTAAATATGCTATGAGTCGTTCTTCTCGAGCTTGGAATTCTCCTAGTATTTGATTAACAATAAGTTGAGAATCGCTATGAAGACACAAAGAATTGGCTCCGATTTCTATGGCAAGTTCTAATCCAGCTATCATTGCTTCATATTCTGCATCGTTGTTGGCGCTCTTCTATAACCGAATTGACATAGTCTTTATTGTCTCTAAGCGACTTTCCATATCTTTCCATCCCCTTTCATCTACTGTCTGCGATGTGCGGTCCTCCTGAGATGGTATGGACCACTATTTTCTCTTGACTAGAGCCGCTAGTGTTGCGGTTTCTTCTGCCGATCTCCGGTGAGGGCAGCCTTGGGTTCTCATTGGCAGGAGCTGGAGTCCTATCCTGACCTTTTACATAGCGTTCCAGTTTCTTCCTTCTGATGTGTTCTTCAATCAAGTCTCGGAGATGATGGCACTCATTGGTATCATGCCCATGAGATTCGTGGAAGCGGCAGAACTTTTCGGACTTCTGCGCATTATCTGATTCCTTCTTGTATGGTGGGCATTTGTATCTAACTTCGCCTTGGGTGGCAAGGAAGATGTTTTCGACGGTTTCGTTCAAAGGAGTGTAAGTGTCGAATCTCGGTCCTGGACGATATAGGCGCTTTTCTCCTTTCTTGCCCCCAGCATTGTCTCTGGAATCATTTCTTCGAACGTCCCTTGCCACAGCAGGCGCGTTGCTGTGAGCTACCTTATTTTGCTGTCCTGACTGCCCCTCAACGGCAGCATCCTCAAGCCTCATTTATTTCTCGGCTTCATGGAAGAAATCGGGTAAAGTAGCTAGTTTTTCTTTTGTCAACCTTCTAGCAAATTTAGTGTCCGGATGCACACCACTATAGAGGGCCATTAGGACTAGCAAATAAGCTTCTCATCGGCATCTTGGACTGCGGCCGCTGCGGCATTGAATCGGGTTAGGTATTGCTGCAGTTTCTCTCCAGGTTTCTGTTTGACGCTGGATAAGGAATAAGCGTCCTTAGGTTGTTCCACATGAATGCGGAACTGACTGATAAACTTTTCTTTCAACATTTCCCACGAGCTGATGGATCCCTGGGGTAGATGACAGAACCAGGAGGTAGCGAGATCTGCTAAGAATAGTGGAAAGCATTTGCACAGTACTCCCTCTGTCGCTCCACTCATGAGCATATGTTGTGTGTATCTCTGTAAGTGTACAACGGGGTCGGAGGTTCCTTTGTAAGGTTCCATTGTTGGCATCTTCCATTCTCGGGGGGTGATAGCAACTTCGATATTGCGGGCGAAAGGGCTGGTTACCCTAGCGCCTATCCCTCGATCTCTTTGCTCCCATTGGACGCACTCTCTGAATATGTGTGCCATCCTTTCATCAGAATTTGGAGCAGATAGAAACGAGTTTGGTTCTGTTCTGTGGGATTGATTCCTTCCAGATGACATGTAGGGATGGTATCGTCTATCATTCCTCATATTTTCCAGTGGCTACCTTTGGTCTTCTGGGAGCATGCTAGGGTCAGCTACAGTTGGCCCTTGCCTTTATCTTCCCCTGCTGGGTTCTGATCTAAGCACTTCCTCGAGTCCAACTTCGGGCTGGACTCTAGCTCGGCCCCGTTCACTGGCGTTTCCGTGGTTAGGCAGTATGACAGGCTCAGCTACAGTTGACCTCCGCCCGGTACCTCCCCTGTTGGGTTCGGTTCCAAGCGTTTCCTCAGGCCTAACTTCGGGCTGTGCTCGGTCTCGGCTCCTACCATGGCTGCTTCTGTCGTTAGCTCCTTCGAAGAAGGAAGATCTTTGATGTCTCTGAGATCCTCCAGACTGGGACTTGCCCCATGATTCAGTGTTGCGGTTGGACTCTTCAGCATCCCTCAAGCGTGACATGAGATGGTCCACCAAGGCTTCCTGCTGGGACGTGAAGCGGTTAGTTACTTCAACCACAACCTTGTCTAAATCTGCCCTAGTAATTGCTGGGGGCTGTTCTGTGGCAGGAGTGGTCGGATTAGCCTGTCCTTCATTTGGTACTGCTGCTAGAGGAGGACGATTTACTTGATCCGTGACCGCTGGATCTGGAAGACTGCTAGATGCGATGTTTTTTCCTTTGTTAACATCTTTTTTCTGCTTGGGAGGCATGTTTTCCAAACGATGGATGATGCTGTTAGGAAAAAGGTTAAGTGGAAGAAGCTGAAGCTTCGAGCTTCTAGCTCTCAATGAAAGCACCAAAAAGGTTTGCACAAAAAATGGACAAACACCTCAAAGTCGTATGATTTAATAGATTTTATGTTGTTCTTAGTGATTTGGGTGATTTATGCAAATATAGGAAAAGCAGGGGCTAAGTTGTAAAAGACATGCAGATTTATAGTGGTTCAGCCAGAATGTGCCTACGTCCACTTTATATGTTATTTCTCTTTTCTTGTTTAGATTACAAGTACAAAGCTTTGATACAAGTAAAAGAAAGTTGTTTGAAAGTTCTCTCCGCGCTTGAGCTCTCAAACTTGTCCCCTATTGCTGTACCCCTGCCCCTCTATTTATAGAGTGAGGCTGAAGGCAGGGGTCTTGAATGTATATAGCTACTGGTGGGCTTGGGCTGGTGTGGTCAGGCCTGGTAGCGTTGGTTCGGCATTGCTTTGGCTCGGCAGTCCTTTGATTCGGCGGTAGGCGGTAGACGCTTTGGTTCGGCATTACTTGGTTTGGAGATGGTTGGAGTAGGAGTTGGTCCGGTAGCGAGATATGGTATGTTGGTCCGGTGTGTCTGGTCCGGCAGGCTCCTGGATCGGTGGAGCTCATGCACCTTGGTTCGGTGGTAGGGAGTAGGTTGGTCCGGTGTGTCTGGTCCGGCAGGCTCCTGGATCGGTGGAGCTCATGCACCTTGGTTTGGTGGTAGGGAGTAGGTTGGTCCGGTATAGATTGTGCTCCTTGATTCGGCATGGGAGTAGGTTGGTCCGGTATAGATTGGTTCGGTAGAATCTCGCCCAACACCACCATATGTCAGAAACAACGTTGAAATACGTAGGAAAACCACTGGAAATGAACCAGCTAAAAAACATCGCTCCAGATTTTGGGCGACGACGGGACTTGATCCTGGTCACTAAGGAAGTCAACATGCGCCTTTACTACAGTACAAAATTTGCTTTTAATTTCTTTTTAATTATATTTCATATAAAATATCGAGGAGTTACATTCTCCCCCTTAAAGGATTTCGTCCCCGAAATCTCCAAAGACGGAAGAACGTAATTAACAACCAGCATCCAATAACTACATCTATCTACTCAACCATCATCCATTTCTACCATTGTCCTTATTTTTAACTAATGCAATTTATGATTTATGCAAAGTGAAATGCATATGAACTTACCTAATGCGAAAACCATATCTCCAACCTTAAACTCCAAATTTGAACGTCTTCTGTCGGCATATGACTTTTATCTATCTTGTGCATTCTTCAACCTCTTGTGAACCAAATCTACCTTCTAGGATGTTTCCCTCACCAAGTCTGGTCCAAGCAAGATCCTATCGGTGGTATCCCACCAACAGGCTGGTGATCTACATGGTCTTCCATAGAAGGCCTCGAACGGTGTAACAACCCGAATTCCAAAGGTCCGGATTTTTCGCAAAAATGCAAAAAACCAAGCCCACCGGAGCCCGAGTTGGGTATCTGGTATCCTGCAAATAGGCAAAGACAAATATATCAGTGCTCAGTAATTTATCTAACAGCGGGATTGACTAAAATATAATAGTAAGTAAATACTCACCAATATAATAGCACTCTCTAAACAAGTGTCGTACAGCTGGGAAGTCTCTGCCATCTACTTAACCTGTAGGGTGTTATGAGGAGGGGGTCAGAATTAAAGTTCTGGTGAATGGATAAATTATACACTTCTAAGCTTAATTCTACATACACCGTTTTATTTCCATTTACTGTTATATTAGGTTTATTAGGTTTAAAATACTCCCGCCTCTATTCGTGAACTATGCCCATCTACTCCATGGTAGATTAAAACCTAATAACTAATGTATACATATATGTAGCTATATGCCCAATGACCATATTGGTCCTAGGTACCACCCATGGTACCTTCTGTATCCTCCTCGAAAAGGGCTCCATCGTCTTGCTCTGTTGCTATATCTGTAAAGGACTACTTCATAAGGGCTATAATACAGATCCTCCATCGTCTTGCTCCACGAGCGTTCTGTAGCAACATCTGTAAAGGACTGTTTTGTAAGGCCTACAATACAGATACTCCACTACTTACTATGAAAACGAAAATTGCGTCCGCACTAGTCTATGCCAGTGCTCGGACATCCACAATGTACCACTTAGTGCGTACATTGAGGACCACGTAATCGTTCTGTCTACTATCTGAATCCCGCCAACAAGGTCTACCTTGTACCGAATTCAGTCGGGGATTTTCTATATCTATAAAGGACTGCATCGTTAGGCCTACAATACAGATATTCTAGTTGGTCTGTCTCTTTTCTCGCCGTGGCTATGGCCCCATGCAGCCACCCATCAACTAAATCGAAAGACCTCTAAAGAGTTAAGTGACCGTGCCCAATTGCAAACAATCTAACATCCTATTGGCGGTGTCCCCCCATCCAATGTCACGATAGTGAAAGAATTATTGGCCTGTTAGTTTAACTCTAATCTTTCATGAAATCGCTCTTGGTCTTGACGTTGGCCGATATCCGCATGCAACTATCCTTAAACTTAATTGCAAGTACTGGACATACGAATACCTTACTCCAAACACCAAGCCCTCTGACTGCCTATAAAGGTCTGCTTCTTTAGGCCTACAATGCAAATGCAGTAAAGACATACTCTCTTGATGGAACACCTACAGACCTGCCTCCGGAGATGCAGCTTCGTTTGGCCTACCAAGAGGGCCATCCTAGAGTATCCTCACATCCCGTTGAAGTCTCATACTTCTTTCTAGCCCAAAATAACTAAGTCGGACGTGCTTCTCCATTTTTGAAATCCATGATGAACTGCTTCGTTAGGCGCTTCATCCTTTGGGCTGCTCCAAACGCATTTCGATTCTTTTATTAGACCCTAAGTCTAATCTTTTAATTTGCGTTTAGTTTGCTTTCTTATATTGTTGGCTACTTATTTTAATTTAATTAGTATATTCTAGGTCTCGCCTCACTTCTAACAATTGTGAGATAACCATAGGTCTAATAGGGAATGTTGTTAGTATGAGCCACCTTCATTATCTTGCTTATTTAACTTAATATATAAATCATTAAGTTCCATAAAATAAGCCACTTTTATAATTTTTGTTTATTTGCTTATCAACTTAATATAAGTTGTTTAAATAAGCTTCTATCATTATTCTCTACTATCGTTGCTTACCAATTTATTATAAGTCTCACGATAAGCTTTTCCGTTCTTATTTCATAATTATAACCTATGTTATAATTCTACTTGTAATTGTTACCTTTTCTTCTTTTATAGTCCGTTATATAATTACAAGTGTTTCTTGTCTGCTCTAGTCTGCCTTCTTTTATTATGATATAGAAGTTTCTTTAATTCTCTTATATTACATAATTCACTTGTCATAATAATTGCCTAGTTAAATAGCCTGCGCAGTAAATGCAGGCCTAGGTTCATTAATTTCTATAGCCTTAAATTCTTAAATTAATAATTTTCTTGTTTCAAATCATACTTTACTTTATTGTATGCTATTTTAAGAAGTAATCCTATTTTATTTGGTTGGTTATGAAAACTATATAATCCATTCCCATATCTCAAAATTGGATAATACTATAAACAATAATCTGTCACCGCAAGATATCTCTTTTACTATTTTGGAGTAGTGTAAAATACATCGGTTTCTATATTTTACACAAATTCCCCCTTTTTATTTCTTTTATTCTGGCAGTTACGTTTATCGTTATCTTTTAGATACTAAGTTATGGAAATGTATCCTATTTTCTAAACCAACCAATTAATCTAATAATTACTCCCAAATTAACTTTTTCCATTTTAATGCAATTTATTACAATAATTCTATTTCTCAACTTTTATTATTTTACATCTAATTTCCTTCATTTAAGTTTTCTTAATTATATAATCCATATTCATGTTTAATCTATTCTAATCCATACGCGAAGAAATAAAAGAGGGGATAGAAGAAAACTGACGCTTGCATAAAAATCCAAAACATAGAAAAAGATGTAAATAAGGCATAGAAAATAGTGTATAAATACTGATACTATAAATAAACTGCAAGTTTTCTTATTGTTCAGCCTAATTTAATTTATAGGATTAATTACTGAATAAAATTTTCTAAACGGGAATCTATAATATATCTTAAACTTAAAAGATATATAAGTAAATCCACTCACATGTCGTCCTTAGCTTCAATCTCTATCCCTTTTAATTTGCTACGCTTTTCTCCACTTTTCCCCCTTTTTAATTCGCTGTAAATTCCCTGATTTATTTATGCAATTCTATGATTTGCTTGTTTGTATTTCCTTTCTTAATTTTATTTTTATGTTTGGGGAAAGATTGGATTGATAGAGGAGAAAGGAAGAGGGAGAAGAGAAGAGGAGTTTGCTGTAAATGACAGCAGATGATTCAGAGAAAATAGTGTGAGCTAGGGTTAAGTTACGTTCAATTTATAGGTGTAGTGGACAACTATGAACCATCCGATTAACCCTAAAAACAATCATCACCATCATTTATTGATTTGTTTACGTTAGCTTATAACGTATAATTGTCCAATGTTATTCATTTATTCCTTTGTTATACGGCCCTATTAATTCAGGTTTCCTTCTAAATAAGATTCTCCCATTAATTACCCAATTAATTAGATCATACATATATATATATATATATGTATGTATGTATGTATGTATATCCAATATTAATCGATTCTTATACGTTATAATTTCTTACCTATTTGAACACGTCAATTAATACCTCTATTAATTGATTGTATATAAAAGTTATACTTTTTAATTTATTTTTATTAACTTACCTTCATCATAAACTTAATTACTCCGTTTGATTTTTGTACGCGGTCCAATTCTTTTTTTTTTAACTTGGAAACAAATAATCCTATAACTGGCTTTTTCTTCTAGCTAATTAATTTACATTATTAGCTATTGTAACAAGGGCATATTTTTTGATTAATTGACACCCTTTTTAAAACGCTCAACTGATTGCCAATTAATTAACCGACACGTTTTCCAATTTTAATCGATATCCAAATTAATTCCTATGCGTCACTCAATCACACATTTATTAGTTGTATATATTTAAACTGCCAATTCATTACCCAATTAATTGACATATAAGTTTCGCTCTTTATTAATTGACGCTTACTTAATGTCTTTAATTAATTTCTTAATTAATTGATTGCGTCAATTATAAATTAATATTTGTATGTTATCATTTAATTTATTCCCCACATACATTTTCCTTTATTAGAAGATCTCTTAATTCATTAATGTTGTAAAAGTGACATATTCTCTGACTAATTGACGCCTCTATGTCTCTTAATTAATTCCCCTTTAATTGATTGATGCATCAATTAATCACACACTCATTACTTGCATAAATCTATGTAACCTCTTAATTCTTAAATACATATATTTGACATTTATATTCTGTTTTACAATTATGTTAATTCAATTGATTTTATTTAATTATATAACAACGCAGGGTGTTACATTCTCCCACCCTTTAGGAAATTTCATCCCCGAAATTCGACAAGGGTAAAATTATGTAATTCCTCGCACCAATCACATCCATTTTGTGTACATCCAATTTTTCGACCACCCGTGCTCTTGTGCAAAAGTGTTATTCAATACAAAATATATGCATGTACATGAATTTCTAAGCGGTACCTCCTACATGAATGCTTTGCTTCTTTAAAAATTTATTTTTAAAACATGATGCATACATCCTAAATATACTTGCAATTTTTATATAAATGCAATCTTTTGAAAATTTAAAACACTTTTCATCCAATTTTTCCCACACTCCTATTGAATAGGGGTGTAGTTCAACGAATTTTGCATCCTAACCCTACCATACAACTTAAAATATTCGAATTTCAGAAAAATCTAATTTTCTAAATTCGATCTCTTATGTCAGAAAAAAGGTAGAAAATGGAAAAACTTCATATTTCTCCGATTTTCCTTCGCACACATCTTCCTTCGTACTTGGGATTTAGGCTACTATTCAAAAAAAATTATTTACTTCCTCAAATATATTAACAATTATATTTTTCAAATTTTCAATTCTAAAAGTTTCATTTTATTGGGTTAGACATAAAGTGGATTTTCTTCTTACTAAAACCTCTTATTTCTTTCAAAATAAAAACACTCTCCCTACTATCCCTAGGGAACTTCTCCACTTCCTATAACATATGGATACCAATCTTCTCTCAAAACATGGCTTATTTGTATGCTATAAATCGGTAATTAATATAGGGCTCAACATACTTGGGTCATCCCAAACCCAACTAGCAAACTATGCACAAATATACTTCTAAAAACTTTCCACATGTTAAAATCTATGGTTAGGCACTATTTGGATTTTTGTACATAATACATTTATCTTTTATTCAAAAATACAAATACGTTCATTCACTATCTACCTAGGAACCCTAAACCTAGGTTCTGATACCAAATGTAACAACCCGAATTCCAATGGTCTGGATATTTCGCAAAAATGCTAAAAACCAATCCCATTGAAGCCCGGGTATCTGGTATCCTGCAAATAGGCAAAGACAAATATATCAGAGCTCAATAATTTATCTCACAGCGGGATTGACTAAAATATAATAGTAAGAAAATACTCACCAATATAATAACACTCTCTAAACATGTGTCTTACAGTTGGGAAGTCTCTGCCATCAACTTAACCTGTAGGGTGTTATGAGGAGGGGGTCAGAACTAAAGTTCTGGTGAATGGATAAATTATACACCTCTAAGCTTAATTCTACATATACCATTTTATTTTCATTTACTATTATATTAGGTTTATTAGGTTTACAATACTCTCACCGCTGTTTGTGAACCGTGCCCATCTACTCCATAGTAGATTAAAACCTAATAACTAATGTATACATATATGTAGCTATATGCCTAATGACCATATTGGTCCTAGGTACCACCTATGGTACCTTCCATATCCTCCTCGAAAAGGGCTCCATCTTCTTGCTCCGTAGCTATATTTGTAAAGGACTGCTTCGTAAGGCCTACAATACAGATACTCCATCGTCTTGCTCCACGAGCGTTCTGTAGCTACATCTATAAAGGACTGCTTCGTAAGGCCTACAATATAGATGCTCCATTACTTACTATGAAAACGTAAATCGTGTCCGCACTAGTCTATGCCAGTGCTCGGACATCCACAATGTACCACCCAGTGTATACATTGAGGACTGTGTAATCGTTCTGTCTACTATCTGAATCCCACCAACAAGGTCTACCTTGTACGGAATTCAGTCGGGGATTTTCTATATCTGTAAAGGACTGCTTCATTAGGCCTACAATACAGATATTCCAGTTGGTCTATCTCTTTTCGCGCCATGGCTATGGCCCCACGCAGCCACCCCTCAACTAAATCGAAAGAGCTCTAAAGAGTTAAGTGGACGTGCCCTATTGCAAACAATCTAACATCCAATTGGCGGTGCCCCCCATCTAATGTCTCGATAGTGAAAGAATTATTGGCATGTTGGTTTAACTCTAGTCTTTCCCAAAATTACTCTTGGTCTTGATGTTGGCCGATATCCGCATGCGACTATCCTTAAACTTACTTGCAAGTACTGGACATACGAATACCCTACTTCGAACAACAAGCCCTTCTGACTGCCTACAAAGGTCTGCTTCGTTAGGCCAACAATGCAAATGCAGTTAAGGCATACTCTCTTGATGGAACACCAACAGACCTGCCTCCGGGGATGCAGCTTCGTTAGGCCTACCTAGAGGGCCATCCTAGAGTATCCTCACGTCTTGTTAAAGTCTCGTACTTCTTTCTAGCCCAAAATAACTAAGTCAGATGTGCTTCTCCATTTCTGAAATCCATGATGAACTGCTTCGTTAGGCGCTTCATCCTTTGGGCTGCTCCAAACGCATTTCGATTCTTTTATTAGACCCTAAGTCTAATCTTTTAATTTGCGTTTAGTTTGCTTTCTTATTTTGTTGGCTACTTATTTTAATTTAATTAGCATATTCTTGGTTTCGCCTCACATCTAACTATTGTGAGATAACCATAGGTCTAATAGGGAATGCTGTTATTTTGAGCCACCTTCATTATCTTGCTTATTTAACTTAATATATAAATCATTAAGTTCCATAAAATAAGCCACTTTTATTATTTTTGTTTATTTGCTTATCAACTTAATATAAGTTGTTTAAATAAGCTTCTATCATTATTCTCTATTATCGTTTCTTACCAATTTATTATAAGTCTCACGATAAGCTTTTCCGTTCTTATTTCATAATTATAACCTATGTTATAATTCTACTTGTAATTGTTACTTTTTCTTCTTTTATAGTCCGTTATATAATTACAAGGGTTTCTTGTCTGCTCTAGTTTGCCTTCTTTTATTATGATATAGAATTTTCTTTAATTCTCTAATATTACATAATTCACTTGTCATAATAATTGCCTAGTTAAATAGCCTGCGCAATAAATGCAGGCCTAGGTTCATTAATTTCTATAGACTCAAATTCTTAAATAAATAATTTTCTTATTTTAATTCATACTTTACTTTATTGTCTGCTATTTTAGGAAGTAATCCTATTTTATTTGGTTGGTTATGAAAATTATATAATCCATTCCCATATCTCAATATTGGATAATACTATAAACAATAATCCGTAACTTCAAGATATCTCTTTTACTATTTTGGAGTAGTGTAAAATACAGTGGTTTCTATATTTTACACTAATTCCCCCTTTTTATTTCTTTTATACTGGCAGTTATGTTTATCGTTATCTTTTAGATATTAAGTTATGGAAATGTATCCTATTTTCTAAACCAACCAATTAATCTAATAATTACTCCCAAATTACTTTTTCCGTTTTAATGTAATTTATTGCAGTAATTCTATTCCTCAACTTTTATTATTTTACATCTAATTTCCTTCATTTCTGTTTTCTTAATTATATAATCCATATTCACGTTTAATCTATTCTAATCCATAAGCGAAGAAAAAAAAGAGGGGATAGAAGAAAACTGACGCTTCCATAAAAATCCAAAACGTAGAAAAAGATGTAAATAAGGCATAGAAAATAGTGTATAAATACTGATACTATAAATAAACTACAAGTTTTCTTATAGTTCAGCCTAATTTAATTTATATGATTAATTACTGAATAAAATTTTCTAAACGGGAATCTAGCGATAATATATCTTTAACTTAAAAGATATATAAGTAAATCCACTCACATGTCATCCTTAGCTTCAATCTATTCCTTTTAATTTGCTACGCTTTTCTCCGCTTTCCCCTCTTTTTAATTCGCTGTAAATTCCCTGATTTGTTTGCGCAATTCTATGATTTGTTTGTTTATATATCCTTGCTTAATTTTATTTTTTTGTTTGTGGAAAGATTGAATTGATAGAGGAGAAAGGAAGAGGGAGAAGAGAAGAGGAGTTTGCTGTAAATGACAGCAGCTGATTCAGAGAAAATAGTGTGAGCTAGGGTTAAGTTACGTTCAATTTATAGGTGTAGTGAACAACTATGAACTATCCGATCAACCCTAAAAACAATCATCACCATCATTTATTGATTTGTTTACGTTAGCTTATAACGTATAATTGTCCAATGTTATTCATTTATTCCTTTATTATACGACCCTATTAATTTAGGTTTCCTTCTAAATAAGATTCTCCCATTAATTACCCAATTAATTAGATCATACATACATACATACATGTATGTATGTATGTATGTATGTATATCCAATATTAATCAATTCTTATATGTTATAATTTCTTACCTATTTGAACACGTCAATTAATACCTCTATTAATTGATTGTATATTAAAGTTATACTTTTTAATTTATTTTTATTAACTTACCTTCATCATAAACTTAATTACTCCGTTTGATTTTTGTACGCAGTCCAATTCTTTTTTTTTCTTTTTAACTTGGAAACAAATAATCCTATAACTTGGAAACAAATAATTCTATGATTTGTTTGTTTATATATCCTTACTTAATTTTATTTTTTTGTCTGGGGAAAGATTGGATTGATGGAGGAGAAAGGAAGAGGGAGAAGAGAAGAGGAGTTTGCTATAAATGACAGCAGCTAATTCAGAGAAAATAGTGTGCGCTAGGATTAAGTTACGTTCAATTTATAGGTGTAGTGAACAACTATGAACCATCCGATTAATCCTAAAAACAATCATCACCATCATTTATTGATTTGTTTACGTTAGCTTATAACGTATAATTGTCCAATGTTATTCATTTATTCCTTTGTTATACGACCCTATTAATTCACGTTTCCTTCTAAATAAGATTCTCCCATTAATTACCCAATTAATTAGATCATACATACATATATATATATATGTGTGTGTGTGTGTGTGTGTGTGTCCAATATTAATTGATTCTTATATGTTATAAGTTCTTACCTATTTGAACACGTCAATTAATACCTCTGTTAATTAATTGTATATAAAAGTTATATTTTTTAATTTATTTTTATTAACTTACCTTTATCATAAACTTAATTACTCAGTTTGATTTTTGTATGCATTCCAATTCTTTTTTTTCTTTTTAACTTGGAAACAAATAATCTTATAACTGGCGTTTTCTTCTAGCTAATTAATATACATTATTAGCTATTGTAATAAGGGCATATTCTTTGATTAATTAACACCCTTTTTAAAATGCTCAATTGATTGCCAATTAATTAACTGACACGTTTTTCCATTTTAATCGATATCCAAATTAATTCTTATGCATCACTCAATCACACATTTATTAGTTGTACATATTTAAACCGCCAATTCATTACCCAATTAATTGACATATAAGTTTCTCTCTTTATTAATTGACGCTTACTTAATGTCTTTAATTAATTTCTTAATTAATTGATTGCATCAATTATAAATTAATCAAACCGACCGGTAGAGAGGTTTGCTTATTGTCACTGACTAACATCAAACCAACATCAAATAGGTAAAAAAACATGCATCCGGCTCTTCACATTTTTCCTAATTTCCTGCTCCTGCTTTCTTGTTCAATGTCTCCTTTTATTTCTCAACCAAACTTGCCTTAAATTTCTAAATTTCAAACTCAACAACTCCAAATTAATCCAACCGAAACCCTGTTAACCTACCAACTCAACTCCCAAATCAATGTCGTCCCACATACCAAGTATCGAAAGCCTCCACCAACCTCCTCAGTTCGTGAATTTGCTCCCAAATCAACGCAATCACAACCAGTGTCCTCTGCACCTGAAGCTGCGACCTGCCTTCTCAGTACAAAAAACTGGGACCAGTTTTTCCACCTACAGTTGGGAATCTATTTTTTTAAACAATTTGTAAATCTAAGCTCCAAAAATCAAAATTGGTTACTCCATCGCTTTCCACTCGAGCTGGCTGCTCCAACCTAAGGTGATTTAAGGTAATTTTATATTTCACTCCTTAGATTTTGTTATCCCACCCTTTGGCAAGGCCGTGACACAAAAATGTTGACTGGGAAACAAGAACAGTTCGCCTAGAGAGATCTGTTATGCACTGTTTCGCTATGGATATCGATGAATTTTGTATGGGTCCGGATCAAGCTATAATTGACAAGAAGTGACAAGCAAAGATGTGAAAACCAACGTTCCAAATTTCAGGTCAATCCGAGTTCGTATGCTCAAGATATGATCGATACAAGTCAAGGGAAATCACATCCATCACTTCGTATCCATCATGTTCGTATCGATCAACAATGGCCTTCTTCGATCGAATATCGTGTCGGTCCAAGTAACCATACTTCATATCCATCGTTGCCATCTAGTTTGTATCCAACAAGGGTAAGGTTTCGTTCGTATCCATCTGCCGGCCTTGTTCTTATCCATGAAAGACCTTGTTTCGTATCCATCATCTTGCATCTTCTTCGTATCGATCGAGTATGCACTCCACTCCCATCACCTAAGGTTACTTCGTATCGATCGAGACGTATAGAATCGATACGAAGTACACCACTGGCATCAATACGAAAATAGACACAAATGAAGTCACTTCGTTGGATACGAACCAACGATGCGAGCAAAGGGTGGAGCAGATGGATGCAAATGAAAGGATATGGATGGATACGAGTGGAGTTCGAAAAGGATGAAGGCTCGTTCAACACGGCATGGAAAATGGATCAAGCCTTGAAAATAGAGCCATGTTACCAACATGCACGTGCTTAGTATCGATACGAATAAGTATCGATGCGAATTGATCGATACAAACCAAGCAGCATAAGAAAGTTCTAATTCATGTCGATCGTATCTTGAGATCTACAAGTCCAAATGCCACCAAATTTTCACAGGAGCTTGCGTACAACCTAAAGAATGTTTGTGATCGATCTCGGTTCAATTGGGCAAGATTTGGATTAATACGAATCTCGTTCGTATCGATCACGGATCGAGTCAAAATCGTTCGGGATCGATCGCGTGGGCCCGCGCACGTGCCAGAAGAGGTCTCCTGAGATCTGAGCGAGATATTTGCAGCCTGCACCTATAAATAGCATCCCAGAGCCTACAGAAAAGGGACTTTTGATTCTTCTACGTCCAGACTCTGCAGGAACCATTATTGTACTCGAAATTTGCTATCGTAATCGGTTGTAACTCATTGTAGTCAGCAAGCAAACATCAATAAAATCTTCAACTTCAAAGTGGATGTAGGTCGGATTGCCGAACCACTATAAACTCTATGTTCTATACTGCTTTCCTTTGAATTTTCTGAGTGTTCTTCATTTTTAATTATT
This sequence comes from Allium fistulosum, assembly GCA_030737815.1. NCBI lineage: Eukaryota > Viridiplantae > Streptophyta > Magnoliopsida > Asparagales > Amaryllidaceae > Allium > Allium fistulosum. The sequence goes on along the minus strand of CM060902.1, from coordinate 1,038,027,972 downwards.
TACATACTTGTTATCTGTAATCTGTGATTGTGAACTTGTGTTTTCATCGACAATTGGGTGTTTGTGACCAATTTTGGCGCAAACATTTTGGTGCTTTCACTGAGAACCTAGCGCTCAAGGATTCTAAAGCTTGAAGTTCGGATTTGGAAAGCTAGAGGATCAGATCTAGAAGCAATCATGGCCAAGCAATCAACGAGAAGACAAAGAATCGAAAGGAGTCAGCATGAAGGGAGTTAGGAGGCTTCCTCTCAGGAGCGAACCTTGCCTCGGTCTTCATCACCAGGGATGAGATGGAGACGATGTTGAATAGACAAGAGGAGATGATCCATAATTTGTTCCAACAGGTTGGGCAACTTGGAGCACAAAATCAAGGGAATGCAACCACAAGAGATGTTGGAGATAGGGATCGGGAGCCCGGAGCAACCAGAATTCAGAACGGAGCGGGACCATCAGGAGCAACCCCAGAGCTAGGGGGCACTCCCACGGAGTATGTTAATCCATCCTCAAGCAGGATACCAGACAGAACTATTCGACATGGCATTGATAGAGAAATGGATGCTCGTCCAGGAGAACAGATTTCGGAATTCCCTCGTGAACTCAAGGGGCAGATCAGAGGCAATGGACAAGGAACACTGCTTGGCAACAACGAAAGACTAGCAGAGATGGTCAGACAAGCCGTGAGAGGCGGACTAGTGAATAGAGATCTGGAAGATGTGAACAGGAGCCCTTTCGCTCCCGCAATTAGACAGGCTAGGAATCCACCAAAATTCAAGCTACCAACACTGGAGACGTACGATGGGAGGACAGATCCTGCATTTCATCTGACAGGGTATATGAGGCATATGGAGGTACTAGGGGCATCAGAGGAAGTCATGGCCCGATGCTTCCCATTGTATTTGACGGACATTGCGGCACTATGGTTTAGACAACTGGAGAGCGGCTCCATTGGAACATGGAACGATTTGACTGAGAAGTTTATGAGGCAGTTCAGAGTTCACATTTCAAGACCTAAGAATAAGATGAGTTTGGCAACACTGAAGCAAAAAAACCGAGGAATCTTTGAGGAGCTATCTGACGCGATTCAATGCAGCGGCAACATCGGTGGATCGGCCAGATCCATCCATGGTCTTGATGGCAGTTGTATCTGGCATAGCTGATGGCACAAAATTCAAGAATTCATTGACAAGAGATCCCCTTATGGATCTAGGAGAATTTTATCATGAGGCTGAAGGATTTTTACGATTAGAGGATGCAAATGTTGAAAGAGAGAAAGGAGAAGGAGTTGAAGTTTATGCAGTCAAAGGTGGAAATCCTTCCGAAAAAGATTCAGGCAATGATAAAGGGAAACGGAAAGCCGAGGATAACGATGATGGACCAAAGCGACCACGAAAGGAACCGAGATTCACCTCCTATTCGGAGTTGAATGAAACTTTGGAACGGATTTACCAGGATACTAGGGGGCAGATTCCTTATCGAAAGCCAATGAGGAGGGATCCGACCAGCAATGAGAGAAGATCAGACAAGTATTTCTTATTCCACGAGCTAAACGGTCATAGCACGAATGATTGCAGGCACTTGAAGGATGAGGTTGAGGGACATATCCGAAATGGTCTGCTATCGCAATATGTGAGAAGGCGAACAACAGCGGGGGAGCGAGAGCAACCACCCCCTGCATCAAATGAAGGTGGCTCCGGATCGAGGTGTCAGCTTGTCATCAATTGATTGGAATAACGAAGAATAAGTGGCAAACTCCACACCAATGCGATTAAGTCATTTACACGTACAGGATTACGAGCGATCCTCAGGCATGCTCTGATACGACTATCAATCACATCAGTGTAGGTGTTTGCACTTTGACGTCTCTGTTGTGCTTTGGTTTTCTATTTCTTATGTTTAGACTTGATTTTGCTGGACATTTCTATTAAAAGGCTCATCTGAATGTAAAGTTGGTTTTAATAATTCTATAACGGTCAAGTCACTTATACATGTACGGGATCGCGAACGGTTCTTAGGCATGCTCTGAGATGGCGATAAACCGCCATAACAAGCAGTTCAGAAACTCACTCGAACGTGAAATATGACATTAATGGTACTAAGTCCCCTCCGGGCACACACAATTCACCTCGAACGGCACCCGACCGCGAACGGTCATGATTCGCCTCGAACGGCACCCGACCGCGAACGGTCACGATTCGCCTCGAACGGCACCCGACCGCGACCGTGAACGGTCACATACCGCCCCGAACGGCATACGATCGCGAACGATCACTATTCACAATCACGTAAGGTTATCAATCTTTTTACAGGTCATTAACGGGATACGAACATCCAGCTCATCGAACTACAAAACACACCTTCCTATCACAAGGCATGTTTTGGAGGGCAAGTGTTATCCCGCCCTTTGGCAAGGCCGTGACACAAAAAGGTTGACTGGGAATCAAGAATAATTCGTCCAGAGAGATCGATTATGCACTGTTTCGCTATGGATATCGACGAATTTTGTATGGGTCTGGATCAAGCTACAATTGACAAGACGTGACAATAAAAGATGTGAAAACCAACGTTCCAAATTTCAGGTCAATCCGAGTTCGTATGCTCAAGATATGATTGATACAAGTCAAGGGAAATCACATCCATCACTTCGTATCCATCATGTTCGTACGATCAACGATGGCCTTCTTCGATCGAATATCGTGTCGGTCCAAGTAACCATACTTCGTATCCATCGTTGCCATCTAGTTTGTATCCAACAAGGGTAAGGTTTCATTCGTATCCATCCATCCTGAGAATGTAGTTCGTAACCATACTTCGTATCGATCGACACGTATAAAATCAATACGAAGTACACCACTGGCATCGATATGACAATGGACACGAATGAAGTCACTTCGATGGATACGAACCAACGATGCGAGCAAAGAGCAGATGGATGCGAGTGAAAGGATATGGATGGATACGAGTGGAGTTCGAAAAGGATGAAGGCTCGTTCAACACGGCATGGAAAATGGATCAAGCCTTGAAAATAGAGCCACGTCACCAACGCGCACGTGTTTAGTATCGATACGAATAAGTATCGATGCGAATTAATCGATACGAACCAAGCAGCATAAAGAAAGTTCTAATTCATGTCGATCGTATCTTGAGAACTACAAGTCCAAATGCCACCAAATTTTCACAGGAGCTTGCGTACAACCTAAAGAATGTTTGTGATCGATCTCGGTTCAATTGGGCAAGATTTGGATCAATACGAATCTCGTTCGTATCGATCACAGATCGAGTCAAAATCGTTCGGGATCGATCGCGTGGGCCCGCGCACGTGCCAAAAGAGGTCTCTTGAGATCTGAGCGAGATATTTGCAGCCTGCACCTATAAATAGCATCCCAGAGCCTACAGAAAAGGGACTTTTGATTCTTCTACGTCCAGACTCTGCAGGAACCATTATTGTACTCGAAATTTGATGTCATAATCAGTTGTAACTCGTTGTAGTCAGCAAGCAAACATCAATAAAATCATAAACTTCAAAGTGGATGTAGGCCGGATTGCCGAACCACTATAAACTCTGTGTTCTATACTGCTTTCCTTTGAATTTTTCGAGTGTTCTTCATTTTAATTCTTTACATACTTGTTATCTGTAATATGTGATTGTGAACTGGTGTTTTCATCGACAATTGAGTGTTTGTGACCAATTTTGGCGCAAACAGATTTCATTCGTATTATGTTGAATTCTGCGTTCGATTTGTATAATAGGGTTAATTGCATGATGATTCGATTCCTAGTTTTAGTCTTAAATCGTTTTATTTATTATTGTAATTTAAGTTGAGCTTGTTGCAATTTCTAAAGACTCTTCAATAACGTGCAGAAAGATCAAACAATGAAGAAAAACAATAATAAAATTCGTGTTTTGAAAAGCTCATTGAGCAATAAAGCCATGGCGGATCCTTACATTTCGTGCACAACTTTCAATATTCTAGCATCGACTTATAAAAGGCTTGATAAAGAGGTTTAATTGCTAAGTTAATCAACAGATTTTTTCTACTGATAATTTTCGATTGAGTTTTGGCTAATGTTGTTTCCAATGTTTATTTAGGATCAGAGCTGTAGAGAAAGCCAACATAAGGTGTATTGGTTGAGCAGGAATCAACATATTATTGATAGGTTGCTAATAGGACGTTCCATTATACGTCTTCAGGTTTTAATTAATTTTTCCCATGAAATTAATGTTGATTTTAAGATTTAATCTATGTTTTCGAATCATTTACCAAATAGATTAACTTAGAAATATGTTTGTTTGAACTAATTTAAAAACATTGTTGACTTTTCTTGAGTCAAGTGTGTGCATAGTTTTGTTTGCTGTAATTATTTGAAAGAGAAACTAAATGACCACAATTGTTGTTTGCTACAATGTATCTGTAGTTTGCCTAATATTTGAATTAAATTATAAAAATATAGCCCTTTTATTTTGTTGTTGAAAACGGTCTTCCCATATGTGCAGGAGATGTGGTTGGGAAACGATGAATTTGTTGAAATGTATGATAAGCGATTAGGAGATGCAGGTTACATAAGTTTGAAGCTTCCTCGAACAAACAATAGAGGCGATGGTATGCAATTATTGGATTTTTACTGTAAATTAGAATCATTGTCTGTTTTTTGCATGCATTGATGATCCACACAATTGATGTTTGTGTAGAATTTTATTTCATGTTACTATGGGAATCAATTAATTATATTTACTTAGTTGTGTTCTTCGTATGTTATGTCAACTATTTATTATATTGTAGCTGACTAGGTTGCAGGATCGTTATCCTATAATCTACAGCTTTCTTGGCTTTGTAGGCTACTGGGTCATCAATTTACTATGACTAGAGTCGGATATTCATAAAATTTGGCTTAAATCTTTGATTCTTTTAACAGGTAGAGAAAGTGAAGACTAATTCTATTAGCACACTAGTTATTGCTTTTCCCACCCAGCAATTCAAATAAATAGTACACACCCCAGTTTTCTTTTTTTCCAACGCAGTTTCTTCCAAAATTGCTCATGCCTTCATTTACACTTTCTATTCCATCCTTACAGTAAAATCAATCTCATTCTTTCCAAAAACATATTCCAAAAACCCTAGCTAGCATCTCAAAACACATAAATCAAAAACAAAATTATGCAATCAATTTTTGGTTCGAATGGAGAGAGAAGTCGGATCTAAGTATAAATAAGGCATTTTCTATTCGACTTTTTTTTTTTGGATTTTGGGGCTAATTGATCATTCAATTTATTTTATAGTTTCTGCATGCGAAAAAAACCATAATTGCTTAATTTCATTCAACCATCACGAGGCATATATGCCTACCACGTTCAACCCTGCCGAGGTAACTTTGATAACCATATTTAGGAATAGCGTGCTACATTTTTTAAGAAACACGTATATTTTTAGAAGCTTCTAAAAATTAATTAACTTTTTTACTGATACCTCTAAGAAAGCAGTTCGTAATCCACTAGCTTCAGAGAGAAATCGTCGTGCGAAAGCTTCGATTACTTGTGAAGAAGATTTGATTTTCTTTCTTCAGCAGCAAATTAATTTATACTGCATTTTAGTACCTGTAACATGTTAGTACGTGTTTGTGAATGTAAATTGTTGCATGTTACTTGCTGTAAATGTGAATGTTTGTATTTCTTCGGTAAGCAATATATTACTTAGTACCTATAAATTCTTGCATGATGTGCTTAGTACCTGTAGCACGTTAGTACCAGTAGCAGGTTTGATTTATATGTTACTGTTATTTTTTTATGAATGTGAATGTAAATTGCCATACGATTTCTATGAATGTACAAGCGTTGATTTCTATAAATGTGAATGTAAATTGTACTGTGATTTTTTTAGCAGCTAGTTGATGATGTGTTTGTATGCGTATGATGTAATTGCACTGTTAATTTTTTTAAATCAGCATTGGTGACCATGTTATAAAGGAATGATGGAAATATGATCCCCAGGTTGAAATCATACATGGCATGCAACACGACATGTTTGATATTGACGTGAATATTTCAATAACCACATTAAGGCTATACGTGTGGTGATTGCAATAACATTGTCGGTCTGTAACTGGGTTGGGTGGAAAACTCTCGAGTTAAGTGGGGTTGGAAAAGACATGTAATATCAGGGTAAATGATAAGGGGCAAAGTAGTCAATTATTTGTTTTAAAATTTAGTGGGGTTGGAAAAGCAATAATTGATGTGCTAATAGAATTAGCGGAAAGTGAATTTAAACTTATACTTTTCCCAACGGTAGGGATTGAGATGATAAATATAATGCAGACAGAAAAGGAGTTTGGGAATGCTGAAACTAAAGACTGGAACAATAATGATGATAATAGTTTACATGGTTATGTAGAAAAATTTGCTAAAATTCAGTAGAATAGTTGCTTCTAAAGAAATTTTAGCAGCTTCTGGTGCTTTTACTTTCAGAGATGGTACTTAAGTCTGAGAGCTATATCTCTCCAACTCATTGTTGATATACTACAATTTTTTGCTTTACAAGAGGAACAACATAATCCAAACTCGATGGCATCTGAATTAGATAGGTTTTCATTCAGATTAAATAATATTGCAAAAGAATATGATCTTCTCTCTGTATGTTTCATGGATATTGATGTAAGTTTCACATATCTAACTAGGCAGACTCTCAGCTATTCAATGCTAGCGTTTTGTGTTTCTTTTTCTAACCATATAAACACAGAAAATATTGTAGAAACTTCAAAAATTATTGTTTTAGTGGATTTATATGGTAGATTGTGTAATACTGATGACACTAATACTTCTCAACTTCAACGGTTGATGTCCATATGTAAAGTTGCAAATAACTGGAAGTACGGAATGGAACCAAATCGATGTCGGGTAGATAGAGCATCTCTACTGTTTTATAAAGATTTTACAGAAAGCATTATGCGTATTCAAGATGATTTGAAGGAAGTGAAGGATGAAAGAGGTCTACAAGGAATTAAGCTTCTTTCTGAAATAATTATAAGATGGATGGAAATACCTTGTGCAGTACCAAAATACTACTTCAGAGTAAGGTATGTAATCCAGAACCTTTACCATGCACTAAATAACACTTTCTCACTGTTACAGATTTCAATTTGATGTCTGACAATCATTTCTTAGCACTAGGATCACAATTTTTTAATGAATTTTGACTGGTGATAAATTAGATTTGTGGCTTTCAAATAATTAACTTATGATCTAATAACATATTTAGGATTGCCATGATATATAAGTGAAATTTAATATATACTTTTTTTAGCTACAATTAAATTGTTAATTACCATTTATTTTCTGGCCAATCAATGTTTGTACATCTAAATGCAGACCCGTGTTGGTGCTAAGCTTTACATCTTCAACACCGATTCCAGAACTCCTAATGAAATTTCTGCAGCTTCGGGATCTCAATTGTCTGTAAATCTCTGTGTCCAACTCAAGAACACATCTTTACTACCTAATCTTCGTGTTGCAAAAATATACTGTATTCTTTCTGTTAACCCATCTGACTATATGATTTGCAGACAAAGTGAAAAAAATAAAGTTATACAAAGGCTCGGGCTAAGTATTATTATAGTATATTTTATTCTACATGCATAGATTTAATCAAACCAATCGCTAGAGATGCTTGTTTACTGCAAGTAGAAGTGAGTAAAATTTGGTTATAACCGAATTAACCGACTGAACGGATCATTTCGACCAGTTCGGTTACAAAATTATATATGTTTGAGTTCGATTTATAAAATAATATATATTTTGTTATCGTTTAACCACATTAAATATATTGAATTTTTATTATAATATCCAAATTTATAGTATTGTGAATACTTTTAATAATTGATTTAGTAAAGAAAACAAAGTTTACCTATTGAAATTAGGTCAAATTTTCTTATAAACATAAAAAATATACAATAAAATCTTTCCAAACATTAAGTTATGTTTTTCTTCATTTGAATAATAAAATATGATAATTTCTCATATTTATCGTTTTACTTCGATTAATCGGTTACCGACTGAATTAACTGAAATTGATTCGGATCGGTTCGATTTTGATTTAATTTTTTTTATTCCAGTTTTGTTTGACATTTTTACTTTAAAACCTACCAAACTGGTTGAATGTTCATCCCTAACTGCAAATTTGCAAAATCAAATGCGTGAAGCTAAAAATGAACATCAAAGATGTTGGTACATTCTTCAAACACTATTGAAAAGTTTTAAAATTCACTACTGTTCTCTTTTCAAAAAAAATTTATGAAATACCCTATCAACTTTTTGAGCAAAAATATGCATTTTAACATGTATTTCTTTAAAGCCGAAACTACATATATTTACAGTAGTAAATTCAAATTTTTATTTCACAAAAATGCGCAGCTAGAATTGTAAATATTTGCATTTTAAACTATATATATTTACAGTTCTACCCGTATATATATTTAAAATGCATATTTTTGCTGGAAACTTTGACAGGTTTATTTCGTGAAACTTGTTTTTAAAAAGAGTTTTTTATGTATTTATTTTAAAAATAAGGGGTGAATCCTAATTTTTAATAATGTATTTAAAGTGTCTTCTTAAATCCCACCAATGTAGTTTACTTATTCACACCACGAACATCTCAAATCAATTTTCATACTTGGTTTATTCAATAAGTTTTGACTTTGTTCATAACTTTCAAATTATGAGATTTACATTGTTCGAGTTAGAAATTCAAATTCAAATTTTAAAGCTTAAATTTTCAGTTTTAAAATTTTAAATTGCATTAAATACCTTTTTTCAAATTTACACAAGCAAACAGTCGGTTTTTCTACCGTTGTGCGGTTATACTAGTATATGTATGTTATCATTTAATTTATTCTCCACATACATTTCCCTTTATTAGAAGATCCCTTAATTAATTAACGTTATAAAAGTGACATATTCTCTAACTAATTGACGCCTCTATGTCTCTTAATTAATTCCCCTTTTAATTGATTGATGCGTCAATTAATCACACACTCGTTGCTTTAAATCTATGTAACCTCTTAATTCTTAAATACATATATTTGACATTTATATTCTGTTTTGCAATTATGTTAATTCAATTGATTTTATTTAATTATATAAAAATGCGGGGTGTTACAAACGGTGCCATCCTAAGGCTTGCATGATAACTATTATTATACGCGAACTCCACCAAAGGTAAGTGGTCTTCCCAAGAGCCTCCAAAGTCAATGATGTACTATCTGAGCAAATCTTCCAAAACCCAATATACCCTCTCGGTATGTCCATCTGTCTGAGGGTGATATGTCGTGCTCAAATTCAATTCTGTTCCCAAGACTTGCTGAAGACTCCTCCAAAACTTGCTGGTGAATAATGGATCTTTGTCGCTCACAATGCTGGCGGGAACTCCATGAAGCCTAACTATCTCCCTTACATAATGAGTCACCAAAGAAGCTATCGTCATATTACTCTTAATGGGTATAAAATGAGCGCTCTTGGTCAGTCTATCCACAATGACCCAAATGCTTGAGTTCCCTCTCGTGACCTTGGTAATCCATCCACGAAGTCCATAGAAACGCTCTCCATTTCCATAATGGAATATCAAATAGCTGCAACAGTCCTCCGGACTTCTTCTGTTCCGCCTTTACCCTTTGGAAAGTGATGCACTTCGATACATACTCTGCCACCCTCTTCTTTATTCCGGGCCAATAGAATACCCTCTATATATCCTGGTACATCTTTTCATCACCGGGGTGCACTGTCATTCTAGAATGATGTGACTCGGCCAACACCGCATATACTAAATCCTCACTACGGGGATCACAAAGTCCATAACGGAGCACAGAGACTAAGGCAGCAGCATAAAATGATTAAAATATTACAACGGAAGAAAACTTTCACTAATTAAATATTAATAGCAAAACAGATTCATTAAAAATAAGATTATCCCAAATTTATTTCTGAAGCCAAAAGTACCAAGTAGTCTCCACCAAAACATAAAACATAACAAAGTTCACAATATAGGTCCCCATATATAGAGTAAAGTATGAAAAAGAGAAAAGAAGTACATGTAGCAAAAGAAACAGAAGCTGAAGATAACAACTGCTCCAATGACCCTCCAAGCTGCAAAGAACTGCTACCTAGACCCGCCCTCCTGTGATTTGGGAAAAAAGGAAAAATAGGAATGGGTCAGACATAAAGTCTGGTGAATGAGAAATAAAATGAAGCAGAAAGAATAAAACAGTTTAATTCCAGGTCTTCCCCGGATATCGTAGAGGGTGAATAATATAATGCGGTGAATCCTTCTTGGATACAGTTCCTAAGAAGCCAAAGTCCGTGGACACTCTAGGGAAGTCAGTGGTCATTTGATCCAAAAAAACCCTTCATGAACATGAAGGTCTTTCACAAACTAAAGCATCATGAAGGTAAACTGGTAGATCAGCGGTCATCTGATCTGAAAAACCCTTTGCGAACAGAAAGGTCTTTCACGAACTAAAGCATCGTAAAGGTGAACTGGTAGATCAGTGAAATTTATGTAAGACCGATATATGCAAAGGTGAACTGGAAGATCGACAGTCATCTGATCTAGAGCCTCCCGAAGTCAACGAAGTCACGCTCCAAGTCCACAAATCGACAAACATATCAGTCACCCCGCATAATTAATGGAATCACTTCCAAAGACTAATGAAACAAACAGTGCTGAACTCCATAGCTTCAAAGTCGCTCAAAGGAACTAAGCCAATACTGAACCGACCTTGTGGTTAATCATAGGCTGACTCGAATCAACCCAAGACTTAGAACTCGGGAGAACTGCACCCATTGGACTGGGGGCAACCAAACAAGTTATGGAGAGACCCTAGTACAGTTCAAGTGCGCTAATAGCCTTGTGGCATGAGGGGCACTGCACACAATTGAATAGCCATAAGGAAGGCCGAGACTAATCAAACCATAGTTCTGTTATGCCTAATCAAAATTTTTAGCATTCTGACAACTATGAACCCAATGATCTAGCTAGCGCAACAAACAAAATAGAAGCATATACTTGTTTACTTCTTCCCAACTCCTCCTTTACCACCTATGGTGGCCAGTTCCTTTTCCTCTTAGATTGTATGCCAGTTGAAGACCAATTCTCTAAAGGCAGTTTGGACCAAAAACTAAGAGTCTTGCCCCGAACTCCCTTAAGCTCTTTCTTTATAACCATCTCCATGCGGTCGGCTATAGATCTCTCCACCATGGCAACCTTATTTGTTTGGCCGTGCACATATTCCTAAAAATATTGGAGGATCATCCAAGCCACGGTTACCCGATCCAAAAACCAATTATCTCTTAGAACTGACAAAATCGCGTTCCAGCGAAGTCAAATCGCCGGATTGATGAGAAAACTCGATCCTTACCTTTTAAGAATTAGTATCGCTCCTCTAGCATCGGGACGGACCAAACCATTATGTGCATCCTATAAGCCGCGCACTCCACCGCGCATCACTTTCTGCGCAGTGGAACCACACTCTCGAAGCATGAACTCTCCAAGTTACCCAAAGATTGGCAATGTCAAGAAGTTCCAAACCGTTCCAAATAGACGGGTCGTATCGATCCCAAAAGCCGCACATTTCATAAGCCGCACACTCTCAAAAGCCGTGCATTTCATAAGTCGCGCACTCTCAAAAGCCACGCATTTCGTATGCCGCGCACTCTTAAAAGCCACGCATTTCAGAGCCACGAAAGCACTACTTGATGTTGCTCCGGCATCATCAGCAAACCGTTAAAATTTTCTAAGTACCGGTGTTGTCCTGACAACCCCTGGAAACTTGTTTATTGCAGGATTAACATGGATCAACTCTCGCTACCCGAAAAACCGACATTGCTTCGGTAGTGCCAGAAAGTTCACAAACCAAGAAGTCGACAAAGAACTCTAATCTTTGATCAAAGTTAATGTAAAAAATGTCTAAATTAAAGAATCCAAGTCTGATAGGAGCTGCTACGTACCTTTGACTAGGGGCATCTAGGGAACCGCCCAGATTATCAAGTTTCACATCAATTGTTTAGAATAATCAGCCCTGCGGACTGTGGGGCACATAACGCATTAACTCTTGGTTAGGATAGAAAATCGCTCCAACTTGCAATAAAAGGAGGAACTTACTGTCATCTAGAGATAGACGATGATGGAAGGCATTTCCAGAATCAAATCATCAATGCACCATTTTCCAAAGACAGAAGCAGGTGCTCGACTGAGGTCTCAAACCCCAACTTGTAGAAAACTAGTTGTTATCTATAGATGGACAACGACAAGGAGAGAACACTCGAAATCGAGCAGCTAAACCATTGATTCTCGAATATTGGAACTAATAGTAAAGTTGATATCCGCAACAATGCTATCAGCCTAACATAACACATATGGTCTGAAGCAAGCAAGGTTAAGTGTAATATATTCTAGACAAACACTACCGAACTCTACCGGTCCGTGATCAGGATAGGAACGAGCACGGTTGTACAGGGGGGAATGTGACGACTCGTTCCACAATTTCTAACTTTCTATAAGAACCTCAAATTTGACACCTAGAAATGAAGGGTTCTACCAAGAAATGAAGGGTTCCATGGATAGAAGTTAGATCATAACAAAAAATGGTTGGAGGAAATCTGATTCTTCGTGAATAAGAATAACCATGGAATTGGTTAAGAAACAACCCTGAATTTCGAAGTGTAACACTTGACGGTGATAAACAAGGCTAGGTAATGGAAACACATGGGATTCCCATCCATCCAGAACATGACGTATCCCAAAGTTAAGCAACGTTGAGAAAAAAAGCCACATTGGGTTGAAAGGGATCTACTCGACTATACAGGATCGAATGAATGATTCAATCTTAACCAACATGACTTGAACATTACTCGAAGACATCCAACACTAAGAAAAGACTTCTACAATCCAATCATCAAAATGAAAGTTTTCAAGCATGAAACTAGTGCCCACCTAGATTAAAAGCATTGCCAATTGTCGGATCGACGAGGAAAATTGATTCCAACCTCATGAGTGTCGATGTTGCCCCAGCAATACTATGGCCTTTTCTCATTTCCTAATTACCGGTGTTGCCCCAGCAACGTCGAGAAACTTTCTATTTCATAAGTATCGGTATTCCCCAGGCAACGCCGTGAAACCTTCTATTTCCTAAGTACTGACATTGCCCCAGCAATGCCGGGAAATTTGCTATTCACTATGTACCAATGTTGCCTCGGCAAGGCCAAGAAAACTTTAATCTATAAGTTCGATGAGAAACACTCATCATAGTAAACCATCAATGCACCAGCTTTTGGAGATTGAAGCCTCAACTGAGATTCTATCCTCGTCTTCATAAAACTACCGTCGCTTGAAAATAGGCAACAACAGGAAGACATAACCTTTCATAGATCAGCCATATGGTTCGACCTTTCATCACAAAAATCAGTCACTGCACAAGAATAAAGCAGCATCGAAGGGAAATCCTAGGATTGAATTGCTCGTGTGCTAATTTCTATGGATGAAAGCTGGTGCATAACCAAATTTCCTAAATTCAACTCAAAAAGAATTTAAATACAGCTAAAAGATAGGCAGCCTCGAGGAGATGTTGCTTGGAACCAAGCAGTTGGGTTATCAATTCCCGAAGACAGGAATTGGCGCATGAACAGAACTTCCATGATGACAGTAATCAAGCAAAGCATGCACAACTAAGGACATGCAGGGACAATCATGGAAGGTCGGAACTAAAACAATCATACTTCCTCAATCCTAGAATAGGATTAAGAGTCAGACCAGGGGTAATCAAATCATTTGTCCCAAACCTCTACATCTTTCACAATCGCCCAAATACTAGCATTCGAAATAGCTAGTCCCTCAAGCAGGGATAGACGTATAGATACTTGATCAAAAGAAATGTTGCAAAGTCCAAATAGAAATAACTGTGAGGTTGGTCAGATAACGGTTCTGTATCGCAAAATAGAGCATTCTGGAAACAAAATTGCCAACAAAGGAAATGAAGGATTTAACGTTCAGAAAGCAACCGTCGGTCACAGTATGGCAATGATGAGAAATATCGATTACCTACTTACGGTCAAACTGGATTATTTGGTTCCAACTTGTAGGAAATGCAATTACGCTAAGTTTGGTAATGCTAAGAAGAAACCCCCAAAATGAAACAATCGGTACATCGGCTTTTGGGAACAGAAGCAAGAGTTTAATTGAATCTTTAGCCCTACCTTCTGGCATCTCATGCTATCTGAAGATTCACGACATCCAGGAAAAATCCATAGAGTTGATCATCTGTGCATGAGTTTCTAGAGATAGAAACTGATACATGATTAGGGTCTCAATACTAGACTTGGAAGAATTCACTCTAGCAAATATGACGGCAACGCGTCTTTGCAGCACATGTACCCAAAATGACATTAGATGATGACGTCAACTTAGAGGAATTCAATTACAGTCAAGAAACAAACGTTGTTGAAAAAATCAGAGCTTGGAATCAAGCAGCAAAGTCCCTAGTTCCTGGAGATAGGAGCTATCGTGTCAATCAAACTGGGATAATCGAATGCATTGCCCAGGAGACCTAGTCTCCTGAAAACATATAGACCTACTATTAAGAGAAATCAGCATTATGGACTAGAGCAGATACACCAACACTTCGTTGAAACGAACTCAATTGAGCACAAGTAGGAAATAGTTAAAGAACTGTCTAGACCAAGCAACCTCATAGTTCTCTGAACAAAGCTATGAAATAGAATATGCCGAAAGGACCGCAGAAGTATTACTTACATGTATAGAATTATAGTAAACGAGTATGCTGCACATGAACATGGGAGATGCAACAACGATAAAAAGCAATGCTGGGAATCGAGTAATTAAACCAATAGTCTCCGAAGACAGAGGCTAGTGTGCAGGTTGCATTCCGAATAACAAAAAGGAAGGATAATCGCAATCGAACAAGTCATGCGCTAGTTTCCGAAGAATGAAACTTCGCCTAATCGAACTACAACTATAACTCTACAAGAGCAGCTATGCCTTGTAATTTAACTGTAATCAATCATCTGACAGGAATAATAAGCGAAGCCGAAGTTACGAAGGACCCAGCTTCTAAAGCAGTGGAAGTCCCTCCGCCAGACTAAAGATTAGATGACTGGAAAGTAATTTTCAACAATAAAACTTGGCATTCGACCCTATTAGGTATGTTTTACTTTAAATAATATCCTCGTATAATCAATGCCCGGAACCCAAGGGAAATCGGCCTATGTTTACCAGCCGGGTTCTGAGCGTTGACCAGGGCAGATATAGTGTGTTATGTACATGAGCAAAGTATGATACTCGAATACTGCAAATGAATAATCTAGTGTAGATAGCTTGCTTACATTCGAAAAACAATCCATATCATCCTTTAAAATTATCTTTTCCACACTTACCCGTTATCGATTAATGATCGATAATGGAGTTACTGTCCGAAGTGACATGGGAAGCTTTTCTTTTTAGGATTACTGGAGTACAAAAACAATAAGAGTGATACGATTAAATCATCCATTATATCCATTAGAATTCAAAACGGCAATAGGAACTTAACCAAGTCCTCGAAAAGAAACTGTTAAAGACAAGGAGCAAGACTTCGCTCCATAACAGCGTACAATTATTCGAGACAAAACTTAGCTTCAACGCCGGTCGAGTTAAAACTATATAGGTCGACGCCAAACCTACATCATGCACCCATTTACCGATCTAAACCCTTTTGTAAACTACGGAGCAGAGATTGCAAAGTCAATACTGGGAATTGAAATTCATATCGAAATCAAAAAACGAATGGCTATCAGAAGTCAGTCAATTGAAAACAACATCTGGAGAAGGACTCCGACGATTCACTTGAATTCGCAGAATAGTAATCTGAAACTTGTCTTTTTCTAGAGCGCACTTTGTTTCCAACGAAAGCATACTCTTAGGGGGGCAAATATTAACTAGGTTTTTAACCCAGCAGAATTCAATAGGAGTTAGAACATCTGGACTAAGCCAGAATGACGTGAAACTTGAACCAGGCATCTAAAAGAACAAGCCAATGGAACCTAAGAATAACAAGCCAAAAATCCACTAAGTAGATGGGTCGCTAGCGATCCATCATCCATGGATCACTAAGGATCCAAAAGAAAGAATTACAAGTTGTCAAAGTCTCTTGCATCATCATCTACTAGAATACTTCTCATGTTTCATAGAATTCCAAGCAGCGTAGTTCAAGAAGTAAAGGCACATCTGATTCAAGTTGTTTACCTATTTTTTGACCAAAGATGCTAACATAAAACGGACCTAGAGAACTCATACGGAGTTAGATTAACTTGAAATTTAAGGAAAAAACTTAAAAGACAAAAATGAAGGCACTCACCAAAATGAGCTTGATTGGATAAGGCTAGTTTGTTCGCTATTGACCTAACTAGATCGATCTCTAGGGACCCATGTAGAATAGGCCCCACCACTTGAAAATTTTATTGTAGGTCCACAACATACTCAAGAGTGTACATGCAAAGTTTCGTCTAATTTTGTTAAGTTTTGAGGGAGTTATGGATGATTCTTCTGGACTAGATGACCCATGAAGATGGATGATCAAACAAACTCCAAAAGACTTGATATTTGGACAAGGCACATAAATAGAAGATAAGAAGACAACCAAACTAAGGTCAATCAAAAATATGTTGAGTGAATGGATAGCTAGCGATCCACCCTCTACATATAGCTAGCGATCCATCCCCTATGGATAGCTAGCGACCCATCCCCTATGGATAGCCAGTGATCCATCAAGATAGGTCGGATTGCCTTCGAACTTTACAATCTCCTTCATAGCACTAAGTAAAGGCTTTTTATAGAAAAATATACTAAGTTAATGCATAGCTAGCGATCCATCCTCTATGAATAGCTAACGATCCATCCTCTATGGATAGCTAGCGATCCATCAAGACAGGTCGGATCACCCTCAAACTTTTGAAGCTCCTTCGTAGCACTAAGTAAAGGCTTCTGGTGGAAAAATATGCTAAGTTGATGGATAGCTAGCGATCCATCCCCCATGGATGGCTAGCGATCCATAGAAATGACTCATATTGATTTTAGATTTTCGGTGATGACTTGGCATAACAACTAGACTCTTCTGCACTTAAACTTCTAGCCCAAGTGCTCACCAACCCCTACAAATACAATCCTACTTGCAACATAAACATGATCTTTTGGACTGGCTGTTGAAACTCTGCAAAAACTATTCTTCACTCTTCTCCTCTCACATAACAGTCATCTAAAGGATTCATTGTGATTCACCAGTGAACGCTAACACTGATGACTTGATCTAACTTACAAGACCCAATCAAATTGTAATCAAATTCAACTTGTAATTGCAGTCAGTCAATAACAAAAGTTATAAAGTGGATGTAGGCTTCGTTAATAGCCAAACCACTATATAAATCTCTTGTCTCTTTACTTTATCCATAAGTTTTTATTCCTTGTCTCTATTTTATTTTCCTTGATAAACAGGGCTGGTGCTTTCACACTCAATCCAAAATGTTGACACATTTTTTGGGTTAACACCTCCAAGTGCACTCGTATAGTGCATTTTCTCCATATAGGCATTGTCCTCCTCCGAGATCAGAGAGCATTTACTAGAAAGCCGTATGTGCAAAGGCATGGGTATATCAATTGCCATTGCTCCCTCCATGTTAAACTGAGCAAGAACCTTACAAGTGTATTCTTTTTGAGTGAGGCTAAAAGTTCAAATTTCTGTCATTGGATTTCCATACCAAAAACCTTGCTTTCTTCCCCAAAGTCCATCTCTAATTCCACTTTTAGTTTAAAATTCAGTGTATTGAATTCAGCTTTATCATTAGAAACAATTAATATATTACCAACATAAGAGCAAATACACCCAATTATCATTCTTTCAATGATTAAAATAAATACAAGCACCTTTAATATTATGATTAAAACAAAGTGAAAGCATAAAAGAATCAAACATCATGTACCACTGTCTAGGTGACTGGTTGGGTCTATAAACGGACTTATTCAACTTATAAATGCAATGTTCTTTCCCACTTGCAATAATTCTATCTTGCTGCTTTATGTAAGTGGTCTCCTTCAAGTCACCATGAAAGAAAGATGTATTTACATCAAGTTGCTCCAACTCCACGTCATGAGTAGCAACCATGCCAAGTCAAATCTAGATGAAGGTATTCACTACAGGAGCAAAAATTCCATCATGCTCCATTCTCTTCCTTTGTGAAAACTCTTTTGCAATAGGCTAGCCTTGTATTTCCTAACAACCTTCACCTTGAACACCAACTTGCAGCCTATGGCTCGACTTCGCTGAGGAGGTTTTACCAAATCCCAAGTCTTGTTCTTCTTGAATAGCACTAACTCCTAATCCATAGCGCACATCCACTTCGAGCTATCACTCGGCTTAATGGCTTCTTCAAGATAAAATAGCTCATCATGAATCACATGTTAAGCATAGTCAAACTGCTCATCCCGGTTCAGGTTTTCATACTGCTTATCTCCATACCTATTGGGCGGCCTAATAGTCTTACGACTGGCTTGAGTATGTAAAATATTGCCTAAACCTCTTCCAACTACACCTTAAACTGCATTTCAACATTGCCAGAAGGCATCTATGGGCTATCCTATGATGTTTCATCAACTGCATTTTTATCTATCTCATCTGCAGCTCTAACTCTACTTCCATATTAAAATATAATTTACGAACCACTTCCATCCCCTTTTGCCTATCAAAATCTAAATCTGATGTGGTGGGTAAATCTTCTTTAGGCTTGTATATTATAATCTCATAAATCCAACATGTCTGGAATGTACAATCTTCCTATCAAACTGGTTGCAAATGTGATATCTGTTGAATCCATTAGTGTGTCCCATAAATATGCCCTTGTATGCTCTAGCCTCCAACTCAAGCCTATCAATGAATATCTGGAAAATCCAAAATCTGTCCACATCAATATCCAAAAGTAGATAAATATTTGATATCTATACGGATGCGGATATGAAGGCATCCGCATCCGAAGTTTATCTGTTCCGTTTTCGCTAAGATTATAGCTTATTTTATGTGTATTTCAGTAAAATGAAAAATATACATTTATTGTTTTATTAAGTTAATAGTTTATATTATTAACATTTAATGTATATTAACTGCTTAAAACTATTAATTATCATCATATTTGTTTATTTTGCATGCTTTTGTAATCAAATTAGAGCATTCCAAATGAATGATTAACGGTTTACAACAGAAAGGGAAAAATCTAGAAATAAGCTACATAATTCAATCAATCATATTTCACAAATTCTAGAAACTATTCTCCCTAAATTCCAGATCTAGGGTTTATATGTAATTTCATCAAAGTTAAATAATTTACTAAATTTTAATGAATATGTAAGCAAAGATATCAAATTAGATTTATTTATTTAAGCCTACAATTCGTTAGTATTCATATAAGCATAATTAATAAATAGAAATTCAATGACATAAATTTAGTATTATGCAAATCACATAATTTTCCACTCACATGTTAGCTTTAAATCCCTAAATCCAAATCCACTCTATTTTCTTGACTCCATTTACTTTTTTGTAGAATTAATTCACTCCTTCTTTTCTTCTCTTTTTTCTTCTGTCCTTCAATATATAAATATACGTATAGTATTTTTATGGTTTCTATGAATGGTGGAGAAGAAAAACAGCAGAGCTCCGCTGCTCAGTTCAACAAAAGGAGGAGAAAAGTGAGGAGTTAGGTGGGTATTTATAGGCACTTGAATCAATTATGTCAGCTAGATAGTAGAGCGCCATGAACACAACCGTGCAAGTTTCGTGGCCAAATTTTGACGTTTGCTTAAATTTCACATTTTAGCACTATAAATTATTTATTAACTCTTTTTTAATTAATTATGGGGTGTTACATGGACTTAGGTCCTCATAATCGAAAACTCAAACCTGGAAGACAAATCCAGATATGCATGGAGGTTAGCGGGGCTTCATCAATCTTCATTCTTGGGCTTACTTTTTCATAATGATAAGGTTCTTATTAAAGAACCAAGGTCGCCCTTCCAAAATTTCACTAGCTTCCTTTTTGGACCTCAATCTCATAATAAAACTTCCATTCTCCCAAGATTGAATTGTGAAACTCAACTTCGTCTTCCATAATCTCTTAGCGTAGGCTTCAAGTGCTTTAAAATAAGTCCTATGACCTATCACATATAGAATAACATACCAACAATCATCTGCTTCTTTGATTACCTTATTTGAAATTCTACGTCGTTTGATCCTTTCAAAATTGCATGGATCTACAAATTCCAAGTCATTTTTTTCAATGTGACCAAATCTCCCCCTAATAGCATCAATGTAAGAAACTTTCTTTGCATCTCTCAGGATTTGGGATTTGTTTCTCCCAACTACTCCACCAAACCCTTTTCCCCGAAAATTGATAAAAGGTCTCTTCATCATTTCATGCTTTTTAGTACCACCTCCTTCAGATTGGCTAGATCCCCCCACACCCTTCTTTTATTTCCTATTCCTTCTCACCACCTTAGTCCTTCCTTCACCATCGTCCATGATTCCACCTCCTTGAGAATCATTAGCACTATTATTCATATAAATTCAAGATGAGAAAAGAAGAGTAGGATTAAAAAATATAGGAAAAAGAAGAGAAATTGAAGAAATGAAAGTTTAGAGAGCTAGGGTTTTTTACAAAACCATGGCCGCCGTGAGAATAAAAGCCGCCATGGGTACAAAATTTTTCAATTAGATCTACATAATTAGAAGTGAATTACGATACTTTACCCTTCCCCAATGTTACAATTATTATATTGTTAAATTATCACCTAAGGTTTTTCCTACAAATCCAATCCGTATAGATTTTTAATGTAAATTATCAATTCAAATTCAAAATCTATACCTTTTAATTTAAGTAAATGTACAAGAGAAATTTAGCTATGTGTTTAACAACTTAACACATCGTAATAGATCTACTCACATTTCAGAACTTTCCCTCTTCTTTAATCTTTGTGAACCTTCTTTCCTAGATCTCCAAGCCTTGATTTGTTCACCCTTCCTTCTCCTTGTCTCTTATAATTTGACTCTCTCTCCTCCCTTTAATGTGATATGTTTTATTTCGATTTTGATTTAAAATTTTTGGAGGAGTGAATAGAAATTTTTTAGGTTCGAGAAGTTTTGAGGATGATGAAGAAGAAAAGTATGTATATAATTTGAGAGGCGGTGGCTAGGGTTTATAATGAAGAGGAGTGAGGTTTGGCTTTATATTTAAAGATGAAGTCTAGATCTAAGAAAACTTATATGTCTATTCATATATTACTTATGCTTACATATACGTAAAATTCATTTCATGTTATTTTCTTGACGAAGACAACGTTTATATTCTCTCAATTAATGTCATTAATTATAATTTGAATCATTACCATTTATTATAATTCAAATCAACTAATATCCTTTATTGATATTATACACACACGGATATATATATATATATGTGTGTGTGTGTGTGTGTGTGTGTGTGTGTGTTAGCTATTGTAAGTAATCATGAATTAATATTCAAACATATTTGTGTGTGTATACATGTGTATGTATGTTTGTATATGTATATTTTCATTGACTTTAAATAGGAACCTTACTCTTTATTAGTAATTGCACAATCAATTTGTAATTGATTGGTATAAATCCTCCCAAATTCAAAATTGAACTTACCTTTATTCTTTACTAATAAAGAGATAGCTTATCTTACCTTTTCTTTAGGAAATACTTCCATGAATACACTATTATCTTTTCTTCTCAAAATATGCAACGTTTCTTATATTAAATGCATCCTTTTCATAGATATATTGCTACCTTTTAGAAAAAATATATGTAATGTTTCTTTTGTTAAAAGTGTTCTTTTTATACATATACGGTTACGTTCTCTTTCTAAATTACATAAAATTTATGCATGTACTTACAGTTCCTCCTTTTATTTTAATGCACATAAAACCATTATACCACTTTTACAATGATTTACACAAATTCAATTAATTGCTTAGTAAATAAGTTTTGATTAATTATGGTAATTAATACTTAAACTTAATTTTAAAATAGGTACTAAACCTGATATGCACATTACGGTAAGCGGTTCTTATCTTCTTCATGTGATGTCCGATTCTGATGTTTTATATATGAATTTGAGCTAGAAAAATATAATTAACCAATGGAAAAATAAAATTTTCCGATTTCCTTTTTTGTATAAATTCAGTTTTTCAGCCTTATGTATTACCAAAATGTCCGTTTTTAGTTAATAAATTATTTTTATTAAACAACGCAGGGTGTTGCGATTAAGACAACCACATATTATCATTATATTTATTCTTTAATTTTGTAAATATCGGTGTTCCAATATGATTTGTAGGGGTATGATTGGAAAAGTTTCAAAACACCCCAACTTTAATGAGTTGAGAATTACCATCGATATTACACTACATCGGTTTCATAACTAGTAATAATCGGCATAAAAAAAATTACAAGCAAAAGTGATGACAACATCTGAAATATAGAGTCATCCAAAACCAGTAAAAATTGGTAGGAAAAACTCCCAATTGGAGCCATAAGGGGTTATTCTCATGGTCATCGGTCATTATTCTTTGGTTTGTTTTGGGTTTATGATCGATTGAGGGTAAAAGAACCCTTGATTTCTCAGTGCACGTAGATCTACTTATACTGCATACTGATATGGAAACGTTTATGTTATTTAGACAGCAACTCGGATTGACCTCATATTTCTTTCATTGCAAAGATCTTAATCTTTTCTTCGATTTCACGTTTATCAGTAAACGTTGATATTAGTATACCAAAGTCAATGAAATAATTTTATAAGCAAATGAGAAAATTGTAACGACCCGTAAATATATCGCTTGAAATAAATGATCATTTAGCTTTATCGATATAACAAATATTTATATGAATAATAATTTATATGATTTTATAAATAAAATATGATCATTGTATTAGTTAGTAATGATAAAAAAAATTATTTACAAAAATATGCATATTAATTTAAAAAAGAAAATATGACCGAAAATCGGAATCGAGATTTGCTACGATACAATGTGTGGAAGTTATGCAACGTTGTAAGGATATGTTACATACACATATACATGTACATATGCATAAATGTAACGTGCACATAAATATGCATATATGAAAATAATTAAGTTTAAGAAAATAATATAAAATATATAAGATGTATTAAGCAAACTTACTCCTTAAGCTTTTATAAGTCAATATATACACACATGAGAAGAAGAAAGTGATGTGCACATGGGGGAAGGCTCTAGCCATGCTTTAGAGGAAGGGGGGTGTGTAGGAGAAGCCTTGAAATAGTGATGCAAAAGGTGATGTGTACATGTCTTCCTTTATACTCTTCTTTTCCTATAAATACCCTACCATCTTCTCTACTTTTTCATTCATCATCTTCTTCATATTCTTAAGCTTTTGCTTCCACTTTAATGGCTTCCATCATAAAGGAAATAATGTCAGAATTTATTTCAAAAAGAATTAAATTATAAAATATAGTTATATATAGTAAAACACCTCAAAACGATCCCAAAACTCCTCGTTTTCGCTCTATTCTTCACAAACTCCACCTCACTCCATCACTAGGCCGAGCACAACCCTTGCTCCACCCTAGGCCATGTACCCCCTAGCTTTCTCAAGTCTTGGTCGAGGCATCTAGGAGCTAAAATCCGAAGAATAGTAAGCTTCGCGACTTGAGTAGCGGAGCTATAGCGAATTTTTAATTAAATCGTTTAA
This sequence comes from Allium fistulosum, assembly GCA_030737815.1. Lineage (NCBI taxonomy): Eukaryota > Viridiplantae > Streptophyta > Magnoliopsida > Asparagales > Amaryllidaceae > Allium > Allium fistulosum. The sequence goes on along the minus strand of CM060902.1, from coordinate 1,038,004,140 downwards.
AAATCACAAGGTGAGAACTCCTAAACTATAGTACATTTTTGGATGATGATATTATTTTTGCAATGAATGTTTAATATGCTTTGATCAGCAAGTTCAGTTGTTCATATGAATGTTGAATATATATGCAAGTCAGGGAAATACATGTCGATAAGCACAAAGGGAATCATTTTTCTTCAATTAATGGAATGGTGTGTTTGGAATGTTAAATCTCTTTAAAAATGGTTTAAAAATTAGTTTGAAATGTTTTATAAACATTTAAATGTGCTTTGGTGAAGTTTGAATGAGAATTGAAAATTTAGTCAAAAATAGGCGCGTCGCGTAACGACAATTCGCTATTTCGCGCTATAAAAGTCAAACAAGTGTAAAAGATGGAATATAGCTCGGAATTCTTTGAAATAAAAATTTACTAAACTATTATATCTATAGTTTTCCAACGAAAAAAGAAAACTGAGATTTTGATATGTAGATTTTGAAATATGAGTAAAACAAGATTTTGAAATATCTCATTTTGCAGTTCGGAATCCAAAACTGGATTTCTTTGAAAATAATGTTTTAAATTTTTTTAAAAATATGGAATAAATCTTATAAATCTTTTAAAATGTTCTAAAAGTGATTTGAGTAATAAAAATGAATTGTTAAACAATAAAAAGTTGTTTTGATCAATATAGCCTAAAAGAGCACTTTCCGTAGCATGTTTCCGCAGGACTCTTTCTATAACTTTTGAAATATAGCTTTAACCTTAACAATTCTTTTCTAAATCTCTTATAAATGTTTTCAAAAGGATAATTAAGTGTTTTAATGATTTTTTGGAAGTTTTTATAGTTTATTTAAAAGGATTTAAATAAACGATTTAAAGAAAAGATATTACAAATTAAATGGTTTAATCATGGCTCAAAAAGCCGACGAGTATACTAGATTTTTCTATTCGTAAGATCCAGATGTGAGGTGCTTAAACTAAGGATATGTTCAGGAGCAACTAGTGTCTGGGCTCACCTGGCCTCTTCCCTAGGCGAGGGATAGATAAGGTCGAAATATCAGAAACGAGTTAAGTGTAAAAAGGTTTTAAGAAATCAGAAGCAGTGATAAGAGAGGTTTAATGATTCCATATATACTGAAAAGAATATTTTAAGGAATATATATCTCCAAAATATATTTTGATAAAAAGGACTAAATCAATTAAAAAATAATTTCCTATTCACAAGAACATCTTTTTATCGATGATTGTTTCAAAGGAACCGGGGTCGGATCTAGATGATTCCTATCCGAAGACCACTTTGAACCGATTTATGTATTTGAGGTAAAGACATGGATATGATATTTGGGATTCTCATAATGAAGGACTGATTGTTGTTAATTTGGGGATAAACTCCCATTATACATATAGTAGCGGTAGTTTCTTCGTTATTAAATATCTGATGCAAGGTCTAATTGCTACTAATCCTAGGGTGAATTCCTGACAGAATGTGGTAGGAGAATGCCTTCGGTTTGTCCTGTTCTAGGAAAACTCTTATGGATGAATATTTGACATTGCATTCTTAGTTATATAAGTGATGTCTATGAATGTATCATCTGTTTGGTGGCAGAGAAGGCAACTTCTCTTAGCTTAACACCCTTTCCTAAGACATACGAGCTCAGGGTTATATATTTGTAGAAATCATTTGTGTGACCATGGGATGGCAGTGTGGCATTCAAAGAAAGATTATGTGAAATGAGAAAGGTAATTGTTACCTCATGCCTCACACCTGGAAATGGCCGAAACAGGGTAGATGCGGCAAGGCTATGTGGTTCGCAACCATTAGATTATAATCATCCCCTTCTAGATATATTTCTACTCGCTATGGCGTTCGGATTTAAATTATTGTGGTGTATGCTAAGAGATATCTCAAGTAGGTCGGTAATGATCGGAGTGATGAATATTCGGAACTATCTAGGAAGAGGTAGGCCAGTCTTGTGTTAGTTGAGGACCATCAGTTGGGCCTCAGTACATTACTCTAGAGATGTACTGCCGGAAGGTAGTCGTTTCACCTGGTCAATTGTGTGGAAACCCATTCTTCAATAAGTGTCTACCATTTTGTTTGTAGAACCCTAATTTATGGCAAGTATGATGGAATTTAATAATGTAAGAATTTCTGCTAAGATTGATAAGTTACTTGCAAATGTTTTCAAAGATATGTCATTGAAAATAATATCATGTATTTTTTCGTAAGAATGTTTTGGTTATCATAAGGTAAAAACCCGTTCTGTGTTTATGTGCGGCGTGGTTATATGAGATACCCATTTATTTTCAAACAACGTATTTTGAAAGTCCCATGATTGACTCGGAGTTTATTTTGTTTTTCCCTTTAAACTTTGGGTGCCCTATTATTCCAAGCAGCCAAGTAGTCAGGATTTTGTTTGGAGTATTGTAACACCCCGATATTTTACAGGAAACATAATTAAAAAGAAATTAAAAGCACATTTGGTACAGTGGTAAAGGCGCATGTTGACTTCCTTAGTGACCAGGGATCATGTCCCGTTGTCGCCCAAAATCTGGAGCGATGTTTTTTTTAGCTGGTTCGTTTTCAGCGATTTTCCTACGTATTTCAGTCTTGTTTCTTACATGTGACGGCTTCCCATTCGCTCCAGTGATGTAATAGGATGGGATGGCTAAATTTTATTGGTTGAGTGATGTGTATGGGCTAGAATGGACAACCATTAAGTGTATGAAAGAACCAGATTTAATCGAAAATCTAATGAGTTATATTCACGCAAACAATCTATAAATAAACCATCTAACCTAAACCTAATCTCTTATTCAGCCGTCGCCATAATTCTATAGTAAAATTAGTGTGTATTATTATTCCTCCTTTTTTGTACTAAATAAACAAATCTCTACCAAATTAAATTATCTATATACATTCAAGCAATTTTGGGAGTTTAGAAGAATCAAAGGGAGAAAGATTAAAGCAAGGCTTTTTAAAATTTATACAAGCTCAAGTACTAGATGAGTGAGAATTAATATGAAATAGAAAAATAAAGTAGTTCAATTTCAGTTCTTTTCTAGCACGTTAATATGAATTAATTTCTGTTATTAATTGAGAATAGATATAAATTATTGCAACTTATTCTTCTTTCACTTCTCAAATCTAATTCATGTTTGGTTTAAAATATGCGACATATAAATTGTCAATTCACGTTTTATGGCATAAATAAGATTGAAATTTATGTAAATTATTGTATCTTCTCCTTCTACCACTTCTAAATTCTAATTCATGTTTGGGTTGAAATTTGGAACAAACAAATTGTTATTCATATTTCATGTTGTAAATAAGATTGGTTTAATTAAATTGAATTGGAATTGTTACTCAATTTCTAATGGTAGAACAGGTTAGTTGAATAAATTCAAAATATGTTACTTGAATAAAATTGTGGTTTTGATTGATATAATTACATAATTTTGAATATGGTTTTGGAACAAAATTGGGAAGTCTAATCAGCATAATAGTTTGTTTCATATATGGCCTAAAAATGTAAAAGTGGAATTTTGTGTAACTAAATGGTTTGCGGCTATGGGATAAAAATTTTGTACAGATTATATCTCTAAAAGGAGAATGTAAATTAGGGTGAAAAAAAATGTAAATTAAATGGACCCTAAAGGCTAGTGTAAATCGTAACAAAATGGCATAAAAATTACAGACACACCATACGGACTGAACGGACGTGAAATTGAAATACCATTTATGTAACAAAAAAGGAAATTGTGAAATAACTAAATCGGATGTAAAAAATGGCCTAAAGAAGATTAATGGAAATAAACAGTATGTAAACTGTAACGGTAAAATTAGTTAATTTGGAAGCGATTTTGTAGGCAGACATTGTAAAGGTCTGGATAGGTGTTTCATGCAGTTAAGACCAAAATATAGTTTTGGCTATACGTACTAGGAGCGGGCAAATAGGTTCGCAAGGATGTTTGTTACCTTTCATAGGTTGCTCATACGTAGGATAGATAGCATCCGCAATCGTAGGCTTCTTCAGGCAGATCGATGTGGACGGAACAGGACAAGCGTGCTCCGACGTAGGCTTCTTTAGGCAGATCGTTGGAGGATTTTGCTCAGCCGATCCAGCTGCGGACGCTCTTTCTAAGGACCGACACTTTGGATAGAGGCAAGTCCATGTTGGTGACCGGGGAGATAGGAGGATAGGAGTCTAGTTTGGTGGAGCCTGAGCGTAACATCGGGGTCCTGCGAGGTTGTTTGAGTCGGTGTCGGTCAGACGTAAGAAGCATTTAGTCACAGTGCACGGGTGAAGACCATGACTTTCACACTGTAGCACGTGGATAGGTAAGGACAGCAGGTCCGACAGGCCGACTGACGTTTAGTATTACTACATGGTTGACTTCACTAGAGTGACCATGGACTTTGGCTTCTTAGGAACTGTATGTAAGACGGATTCACTGCATTATATTATTCACCCTCCGTGATATCCGAGGAAGACCTGGAATTAAACTGTTTTATTCTTTCTACCTCATTTTATTTCTCATTCACCAGACTTTATGTCTGACCCATTTCTATTTTTCCTATTTTCCTTAAATCACAGGAGGGCAGGTCTAGGTTGCAGTTCTTTGCAGCTTGGAGGGTCATTGGAGCAGTTGTTATCTTCAACTTTTGTTTCTTTTGTTTTATGTAATTCGTTTCTCTTTTCCGTACTTTACTCTATATATGGGGACCTATATTGTGAACTTTGTTATGTTTTATGTTTTGGTGGAGATTACTTTGTACTTTTGGTTTCAGAAATAAATTTGGGATAATGTTGTTTTTAATGAAGCTGTTTTGCTATTAATTTATAATTAGTGAAACATTTCTTTTGCTGTACTATGTTAATCATTTTATGTTTTTGCCTTAGTCTCTGTGCTATGTTGTTTGTACCAAAATTGGGCACAACACTCTTCGAATGTTTTTGAAGAGATAAAATGAAGAAATTAAATGGAAAGAGAGGAATTATCTAACAAAAACTCCAAATTTCAGATATGAAAGTAATTAAAATGCAAGGAGACACGAGAATTTAGAGTGGTTCGGCGTATCGCCTACGTCCACTATGAAGTTGATAGCTTTATTGAACTTTCTTTGAAGATTACAAGTGAATTCAATGAGTTACAGCAGATGATTATGACTTTGCAGCAGTAATTTTGGTTATTAGCAGCAGCAATGGAGTTTAGATCTGGATCCGGCAGAGTCTGGGCGTTGGAAAGCTCAAGGAAGAAGAAGTCCCTTTTCTGTATGCCCTGGGGCTCTATTTATTTGTGTAGGAGGCTGGTATTTCGCTCAGATCTCGGGTGACCCTCTCTGGCACGTGACCAGGCACGCACGCCCAAGCCCGTGAAGTTTTGGCCCGATCCGTGATCGATACGAACGGATTTTGTATCGATCAAGATTGCGTCCGATGGAGTCGAAATTTGGCGTGGACATTCTTTATGTTGTACATAAGCTTCTATGAAAATTGCATAGCATTTGAACTTGTAGATCTCGAGATATGATCGATGCAAGTTGGAGTTTTTCCATCCGCGATCGATACGAACGAATTTCAACTCGGTCAAGACTTGCTCCGATTGAGTCAAAATTTGGCAGGAACATTCTTCATGTTGTAATTAAGCTTCTGTGAAAATTTGGTGGCATTTGGACTTGTAGATCTCGAGATATGATCGATGCAAGTTGGACTTTTTCCATCCGCCATCGATACGAACGAATTTCAACTCAGTCAAGACTTGCTCCGATCGAGTCGAAATTTGGCAGGAATATTCTTCATGTTGTACTTAAGCTGCTTTGAAAATTTCATAGCATTTGGAATTGTAGATCTCGAGATATGATCGATGCAAGTTGGAGTTTTTCCATCCGCGATCGATACGAACGAATTTCGACTCGGTCAAGACTTGCTCCGATCGAGTCGAAATTTGGCAGGAACATTCCTTAGGTCATATTTAAGATCCTGTGAAAATTTGGTGGCATTTGGGTTTGTAGATCTCGAGTTATGATCGATGCAAGTTTGGATTTCTCAACCGTGATCGATCAATATCTTGAGCATATGAACTCCGATTGACTTGAAATTCGGAATGTTGGCTCTTATAGCTTTGCTTGTCGTGTCATATCAATTTTAGATCGATCTGGACTTGGAAAAAATTCATCGATATCCATAGTGAGCCTGCGTATAACCAATCTCCAAGACAAACTGTCATTGGTTTCTAGTCAAGTTCTTGGTGTCACGGCCTTGCCAAAAGGCGGGATAACATTTGCCCACTAAAGTACGTCTTGTGTGAACATGACGTGCTTTGAAATGTTGCATCCTTCATTCTGAAAAAGTTGTATCTGATTCGTTGAGCAGTTGCTATCTTTTCGTCAAAAGATGTAACCTTCGATTGATTTCCAGTAATATAAATGTTGATTTGTTGACTGCCAATGATTATGTAGTGCACTGTTGTAACTGAGTGTCGAGTGCTAGCGATTTGTTGTTCGCTGTTTTAATTGTCATCAGGTGAGCATTCAATTCCTGTAAATTTTGAAAATTGAATATTAGTTCGTCATACGTGTACGTATGTTAACCTGACTCCCGTCAACGTTTGCACGTTCATGGGTCGTTGTCAAGTTTTTATTTATTTTTTTATTTTTTATTTATTTTTTTATCGAGTTTCGTAACGATCCTCTCCTGGATCGATGTGAAATTCGAGTTGTTACAACGTTCGATGGTTGTTTTAAGTCCTTCCTTTGTATCAATCCTCTCCTGGATCGATCTGAGATGTTGGAGTGTATGCTCCGTATCGATGGATACGTCATATTGGGTCTCGGACTAGCAAATACAGGAGTAATGCTTTGTATCAATGGAGTCGAACGATCGAGACAAAATCATGCAGTGATGCTTCACGGAGGATATGCCATTTCTCATTCCTTTATTCAATAAGAATCCCCGATTGTGGATAATCTTTGATAGAAGTAATCCATGACTCTTTTTCTAGATATGTCCCCAAGATCTAGTTGATCTTCATATGTCAATACCTGGAATAATAAGCATTTCAACTGAGACAAAGTCTATTTGTCGCGCATCCCCAGAACTGGCTAGCTTGGCGAGTGATTCGACCTTTTCGTTTAGTTCTCTGAGGATTTGTGTAGTGGTGTAATAGTCGAAGCCGGCTAGTAGCTTTTGCACCCGGTTGAGATAAGGAGCAAGATGATGCCCCCTAGTCAGATAATCTTCCCTGACTTGGCGTACTACTAACCAGTAATCACATAAGACATGTAAAGTTTCCACTCGTAGTTTTCTTGCAAGTTTGAGCGCGAAGGCTTCATACTTAGCTTTGTTATTTGTTGCAGGGAAGTTGAGTTTCAGGGCGTAGCAGATCGTTTGTTCCTCAGGAGTCATTAACGCAACTTCAATGTTAGAAAGTCGATTATTGGAAGTTCCATCGGTGTACGTTCTCCATCGGTTGGACGGTTCTCCACTGTTCTTCGGATAGTCGTCTGATGTGGTGGATTCAGATATGAAGTATGCTAATGTTTGACCATGGAGAGCTCTCCGAGGGAGATAAGTGATATCAAATTGGTTCAGCTTGATACTCCATTTGAGTAAAATTTCAGACATCTAAGGTTTCTATTAGACCTATCGTAACGGCTGGTCGATATAGACGTTAACGGGGTGAGCTTGTCAATAGCCAGCCTTCATCATATACTAGTCTTTGGATTCGTTTATCTTCACATAGCATTGCGACGCTTATGGCGTGTGTTGACACGGCCCAATTGATGTATAAATCTTCGCGATCCAAAGGTTTGGGTAAAATGGAAGGTCTCTTTAAGCGATCTATCAAAGCTGCTTGGTTGTCCTCGGTACATGGGTGTCTCTAACTCTGTCAAGTCATCGATATGGTCGTTTGATAGTTGTGATCTCACGAGCATATTAACCACATCTACTTTCATCGATCGGCTGATATGATTTTTGAATGATCGGTTAATCGTTCTTTGGTAAGTAGCATAAGCGTTCTCAAGTTTGAATCCATGGATTTCAGCATAGCACTATAGGCCCAGGTCAATAATGAAACGGTTGTATTCCTGGTCTAGGACATGCTTCAATATCCGATTGTATCTGGAGTTTGCATCCATGGATGTGAGTAATTCATGTCTGATGGTCAGGTCCATCAATTGGTTGATCATTGGAAGTGGAAAGCTGTGCTTTGTCATGCCCCATGCAAATCTGAGTAGTTGACGTATGTCCTCCACTCTCTGTTCGTTTTTCTGATAAGTAAAGGATTGGATACTCATTTTGGTTGGAGGGCATCATGGATAAACCCACTGGTTTTGAGCATATTCGCCTTCTCTTTAAGTGCAACAGATCTCTCTGGATCCATGTCGCATCGTTTTTGTTCACCGAGACATGCCTCGGGTCGACATTTAATGCAGGGTTCTTCATGGCTAGCGAGAGTCCATATATATATATATATATATATATATATATATATATATATATATGAGGTCGAGTCCAAGCGAACACATCAAGATTCACCTGAAGTAAAACAATTGACTCTTTCTTCATAATTGCGTAGAGTTGTGATTTGATCTACAATACTCATGATGGGTTGTAGGCGCCTCATGTGTTTATTTGCAATGGTAAATGATCAGGCTTATAAGGACGTTGAATCAAAGGATTAGTAGAACTTAGCCTTGTACTGCACGCTGCTACATAGCTGGCTCCAGCTTTGAGATTGAATTCACTTGTGTTTCTGAATGATGCGCTTTTCATTCAATGTACTCACGATCCATTGCTCATTGTAAGGGTTGGAATGATGATCAGTCGCCCATGAGTTCGAGTATTGATCTGATGATTCTATCTCTAGGCATCCTTTCAGTCATAACCTTGAGTTTTTATGAATATCAGGCATGGGTCATAGGTTCAAATTGTCATAGTCAACTCTCGGATAATTACTCTTTTGCCCCCAGTCTCGGGTTGGCAGATGCATTACGCGGACGGTCTAGTCTCGTCCTAGCTGTGTCTATACTGTAGTTCAAGCTTTAAGAACCAGGGTTGACTGATGAATGGTTGAATCATATTAATCTTATCTTCTTGTTCGTGCCCCCAAGTCTGGGGAATATCTCGATAAGTGGCAGGGTAGATAATGTTCGCTTCAATTTTGTATTCTATCCCATTGAACCATGGGATCGAGTTAACTGATGGAAGGATGAGTCATGCCTATCTTATATTATGTTCTAGTTCTTTCCTATTGGAGGAATACATTGTTACTTTGCCGACATTCGGGCATAAGCTAGATTCTGAACGGTCAATGACATTCACTTCGCTGCTTATGTCGCCATACTTTGGGCAAAAACTGAAGAGTGAATCATCCAGTCAGATCCAATGCAGGATTGATGCTTCCCTTGTTGAATCCAGGGTAAGAATCAGTGTGCGGATGTTTAGGTTGCACTTGTTTTGAATTGCTCATTTAGTCGAATCATGGTAAGAGTCAATGAATGAATGGTCGTGTTGCATTCATTTGGAGTTGGGTGATCAACCATGTCCATTTCGATTTATGTTCTCCTGTCAGATTTAGGGATAAAGTTAGCTCGAATACGGTCATGTCATGCTCATCTGGTCTCATGCTCTTCCTGACGGATCGAAGGAAGGTAGCAGAGGACGAATGGTCAAGTCACACCCATTCGTGGTTTATTCTTCTATCCATGCTCTGTTGGTCAAAGGTATTTGATGGAGTTTGGGTCACATCGACTTGTAGACGAAGAGGACCGATATTGACCGTCGATTCAATAGTACGATGTGAAAGGTGCAGATCGATATTGCCCGTCGATCCGGCGGTACGATATAATTGTTTGCCCAGAACTTTGGGCATCATTCTGATTGGTTAGCATTAGGGTCTCCTTGTAGTTGTTGCCTTTAGTTGTAAAGGACGCTAAGCTAGAGATGTAGCGGGTCACCTTTCTCTTCTTTCGGTGATTTGTACTTCTACCTCCAGTCTTGAGTTAGAAGAGTTAGTTCGTGGATGGTCTAATTGCACCTGTAGTGAGTTTATATTGCTCATGTCGAGTCTAGGTCAGAGTTGGTGAATGAATGGTCGAATCACATTCATTCGTTTGTCTTTTCTTGTAGCCACACTATGGGGATCAGAGTCAGTTGAAGGGCCATTCATCACACCTATTTGATGTTTATACCCCTGTCCACACTCTGGGGACTAAGTTTTTTGTAGAAAATGGCCAGACCGTGTTTTCCTCGGTCAATTCCTCTACCCCCAGTCAAGGGCAAAAGTCGAAGTGTGGCCGGTCAAATTACAACAACTTTAGTTTGATGCATCTCCCACTGAACTGTAGGAAGGAATTAATTGGCGGATGGTTAGGTCACATCCGTCCATGTTGCACGCACAACCCGTCGGTTCACTGGCGAGAGTTAGCAGATGAACGGTCATGCCATGTTCATTTGCGGTTGGATGGTAGTAATATCAATTTAGAATGGGACATCCAGCTAAGTCCGTTTTTCGAATCTACGCCTCCTTGTCGAATCAAGGAAGAAATTTTGTCTTGTAGGGTTGGAGTGCATCCCTATAAATTTACGTTATGGGTCACATGCCAGGTACAAGAGTTGATGCATGGACGGTTGTGTCACGCCCGCTTAGTGCTGGATGGTCGAATCACATCCAATTTTTGTGTGTTAAGTGTGCCCCCGTGTCAGGCGAAGATTGGAGAGCAGACGGTCGAACCACATCCGCCTTTTGTACTACATAACTTGATGAGGAACCATAGCCGATAGATGGACAGTTGAATCACATCCCTTTTGGTATTCATATTCCAAACCATGCTTTGAGGACTGGAGTTGGTTGATGGGTTGTTAGTCACACCCATTTGGTGTTTATACTCTAGCCTGCGCTCTCGGGACCGAAGCAAGTTGATGGGTGGTCATTCGCACCCAATTGGTGTTTATACTCCAGTCCACACTCTGGGGACTTAGAGTTAGTTGAAGTTTATTCTCCAGTCTGCGCTCTGGGAATTTGGAGTTAGTTGATGTTTATACTCCAGTTCGCACTCTGGGAATCTGGAGTTAGTTGATGTTTATACTCCAGTTCGCACTCTGGGAACCTGGAGTTAGTTGATGTTTATACTCCAGTTCGCACTCTGGGAATCTGGAGTTAGTTGATGTTTATACTCCAGTTCACACTCTGGGAATTTGGAGTTAGTTGATGTTTATACTCCAGTTCGCGCTCTGGGAATCTGGAGTTGTTGATGTTTATACTCCAGTTCGCACTCTGGGAATTTGGAGTTGATGTTATACTCCGACTCGCACTCTGGGAGTTCGGAGTTGGTTGATGTTTATACTCCAGTTCGCACTTTGGGAATCTAGAGTTGATGTTTATACTCCGACTCGCACTCTGGGAGTTCGGAGTTGATGTTTATACTCCATTTCGCACTCTAGGAATCCAGAGTTGATGTTTATACTCCAATTCGCACTCTTGGAATCTGGAGTTAATGTTTATACTCCGACTCGCACTCTGGGAGTTCGGAGTTGATGTTTATACTCTGTTTCGCACTCTGGGAATCCGGAGTTGATGTTTATACTCCAGTTCGCACTCTGGGAATCTGGAGTTAGTTGATGTTTATACTCCAGTTCGCACTCTGGGAATTTGGAGTTATTGATGTTTATACTCCAGTTCGCACTCTGGGAATCTGGAGTTGATGTTTATACTCCGACTCGCACTCTGGGAGTTCGGGGTTGGTTGATGTTTATACTCCAGTTCGCACTCTGGGAATCTGGAGTTGTTGATGTTCATACTCCAGTTCGCACTCTGGGAATCTGGAGTTGATGTTTATACTCCGACTCGCACTCTGGGAGTTCGGAGTTGGTTGATGTTTATACTCCAGTTCGCACTCTGGGAATCTGGAGTTGATGTTTATACTCCGACTCGCACTCTGGGAGTTTGGAGTTGATGTATATACTCTGTTTCGCACTCTGGGAATCCGGAGTTGATGTTTATACTCCGTTTCGCACTCTGGGAATCTGGAGTTAGTTGATCAGGTACGTAGACGGTTGTATCATATCCACCCTGAGTAGGCAAGCGAAGTCGTTAGATGGACGGATCCATCCTCCTCGAGCTTGTAAATATGGAAGGCGAGGTTGTTAGATGTACTGATCCATCCTCCTCGGGTTTAGGTTGAACACGGGCGAAGTCGTTAGATGGACGGATCCATCCTCCTCGATCCCATGTCCGTAAGTTTATACTCCAGCTCACACTTTGGGAGCCGGAGTTAGTTAGAGGATTGTCGTGTATCAATCCCTTATTTTCGCAGTGTGATGGCTTGTCCCTGAGCTTGGGGTTTCACTGAGCGAGTGATTGGTGGGATCCCGATTAACTTCCACTTATAGGCCCCTCAACGAAGGATGAGATTTAGTTTATGGACGGTTGGATCACGTCCATGTTCGTTTGGATTCCACTTTTGCTAAGCCTAAGGAGTAAGATTAGTGTTCTGGCAAGCTTTGTGCTCGAGCATAGGAAAGGATGGTCGAACTACATCCACTTTGAGTTGTATATTTTCCCTTAAGTCGGGTGCAAGAATTGGAGAGCAGACAGTCGAGTCACGTCCAATTTATACTTTGCATTCTTTCGATTGAGCTAAGGAAGAGAGTTGAAATGACAGCTCGTGATGGTTAGCGAGTAGGCAGTTAGTCGTTGATGACTTTAAATTGAGGGTTGGACCCTGATGAAGTTGGTTTAAGGCATGACTGTTTTGCCAAATTACAGAAGCAAACTGGGGAGTGAACGGTCAAATCATATCCACTTTAAACATGTGTTCTCAAATAACCCCAAGTGTCTAATGTAGGATTGGATGCATGGATGGTGACGTTGCGTCCACCCTTGGTGTGATTCCGATTTTATCGGGCATCAGAAGAAGCATAAGTATTTTGGCGAGCTTCAAGTACGAGATGGAGAGTACATTGTTAGGATATATCACTCCAATCCCGGATCTCCAATTAAATTGCATAGGCGGATGAGGGGATGGTCGGTTGCATCCACTTTGTACTAGAGTCCTGACCTTGTCGGTCTCTTCCGCTTTGATGCCTTGCCCCCAGTCAGGGGAATATGGTAGCCGATGAGTGGTTGAATCATGCTCGTCACGATGATACCTCAATGATTTGATCATAGTCCGCGGAGGTTGTTTTGCACCCAACCTTAAGTACTCGTTTACCTGCATCATTTGCAAGTAGTTTAATTCAAGTAGGTCATATTTCGCAACGTAAATGAAATTGAAATAGAAATAATTCAAAAGAGATCGGATTAAATCTCATTGATAAGTGAAGCGGCGTCGTATGCTCGCTATTGCACTTCGGTCTAGCCCTTCACAGTTGGATGTCTAATGCAACTGGTTCAATTTGATCAAAGTCCTTGATCGATAGGGGTCGGATGTTCCCGGTCCTTCATTTTATGGGGCTTGAACATATTGTCAGAGTTATCCTTTCCGGAGCAGTCTTATGGCGTTGGCATCCACGGTAGCCATCTAAAGAAGGGGAGTTTTCCGACTTAGAGTATGGAGTAGGTTCCTTCCTTATCTCGCCAAGTTGATCCTTCATCTGGTTCATCAACTCAATATTGGCATGGATATGTTGGTGTACTCGTTGGTGGCTACCCACCAGTTCTCTTATCAAAGTCTGGAAATAAGCTCTGGTGATGAATTCATTTATGGGTATTGGCAGCAACTGGATGTGGGCTTTGGATAAATTCATTGGCTGCCAGCTTCTTTATTCCCTTCAGCAATATGAGAAGTAGAACTGGTATGTTGGGGGAAGACATCTGCATTTGATGGCATTCATCACTCTTAGTGGAGTCCATGTGTCATTCTCACTTCATAAGGTAGTGTCGGGGGTCGTATTTCCATAGTATACTGACATAGTCAACATATTGAATTTTCACTGGAAATTTTGCAGGTAGGATGGTTTCAATGAATAGGTCTCCACTGGGGAAGATTCTCCGATTGTCATTATGACTAGGTCCATTTTATGGCTACGGGGTCCTGTAATACTGGCGAATGATGTGTGCATGATTGTCCAACGTTTGAGTGGTTGGCAACGCCGATTGGACGGCAAGTTGGTTAAAATGGGCTAATAGATTGGTGCTTTTCCCAAACTTTCATCCAGATAGGAGACCTATATAGGGTATTAAGGAAGTCCTCTTGAGGTTGTATGCCATGCTTTTAGTCTTGTGGACGTGGAATGATTAAGATGAGGGCATTTGAAGATGGTTCAGCGGTGACCAACTATGCTTTGAGTTGGCAGAGTAAATAGTGTAGGGGTGTCGTCATATTAGCCATCGTACCATAGCCATTCCTTGATTGCAATTTAGCATTTGTTGTTGTGATCTCCTGTGTCTTGTTCAGTCATGGAACAATCAGAAGCATGGATGGAATGTTCCTTCATTAAATTGAGCTTTGAATTCACTATACGGGTGCTCTGCGCTGCGGCTAGGGTTCGGGGGGTTTCCCCCGAATTTTTTTAGCCTCTTTTTAGGAAATCTGGGTCGTACCCCTTTTTTTTTTAAATTTCGTATCGATACGAATTGGACGCAGATGGATCGATACGAACAGCGTGTGAGTATCGATACGAATTGGAGCAGTTGTGATCGATACGAACAGAGCACAGGCGATCGATACGAACAGAGCGATGCGAAGCAGATCGAGTCGAACAGAGCCTCTTTGATGGATGCGAAGCGGAGCGAGTCGAACAGAGGCATCCTGATGGATGCGAAGCAAGTCGAACAGAGGCTCTCTAAGCGATGTGAAGCAGAGTGAGTCGAACAGAGGCTCTCTGAGCGATGCGAAGCGGAGCGAGTCGAACAGAGGCTCTCTGATGGATGCGAAGCGGAGCGAGTCGAACAGAGGCTCCTTGATGGATGCGAAGCGGAGCGAGTCGAACAGATGCTCTCTAAGCGATGCAAAGCGGAGCGAGTCAAATAGAGGCTCTCTGATGGATGCGAAGCGGAGCGAGTCGAACAGAGGTTCTCTGATGGATGCAAAGCGAGTCGAATAGAGGCTCTCTGATGGATGCGAAGCGGAGCGAGTTGAACAGAGGCACTCTGATGGATGCGAAGCGGAGCGAGTCGAACAGAGGCTCTCTGATGGATGCGAAGCGGAGTGAGTTGAACAGAGGCTCTTTGATGGATGCGAAGCGGAGCGAGTCGAACAGAGGCTCTTTGAGCGATGCGAAGCGGAGCGTGTCGAACAGAGGCTCTCTGAGCGATGTGAAGCGGAGCGAGTCGAACAGAGGCTCTCTAATGGATGCGAAGCGGAGCGAGTCTAACAGAGCACTCTTGATCGATACGAACAGGAAAGTGGCGATCGATACGATCAGAGCGATGCGAAGCAGATCGATACGAATAGAGCGATGCGAAGTAGATCGATACGAACAGGGCACTCTTGATCGATACGAACTTTGACATATTTTCTGGATACGAAAACATGGATACGAAAAATACCATATTTTCATGGATACGGAAATATGGATACGAAAAACACCATATTTTCTGGATACAAAATGATGGATTCGAAAATGACCATATTTTCATGGATACGAAATCACCATATTTTCTGGACTCGAAAACATGGATACGAAATTCATCATATTTTCTGGATACGAAAACATGGATAAGAAAATCACCATATTTTCTGGATACGAAAATCATCATATTTTCTGGATACGAAAACATGGATTCGAAAATGACCATATTTTCATGGATACGAAATTCACTATATTTTATGGACTCGAAAACATGGATACGAAATTCATTATATTTTCTGGATATGAAAACATGGATACGAAAATCACCATATTATCTGGATATGAAAACATGGATACGAAAATCATCATATTTTCTGGATACGAAAACATGGGTACGAAAATCTTGATGAATGCAGTTCCTCTTAGATCTGGAGCAATCTGAATAGAATAGATGGAACCACTTGACGACAGATCTGGATCTCCTCCTTAGATTTTTGCAATCCAACTACGGTAGTAGATCCACAGAGCAGGAGAAAAGCAAGGTTTTCTCAGTGAAAGCACCAAAGTGTTTGTACCAAAATTGGGCACAACACTCTTCGAAAGTTTTTGAAGAGATAAAATTTTGAAGAGATAAAATGAAGAAATTAAATGGAAAGAGAGGAATTATCTAACAAAAACTCCAAATTTCAGATATAAAAGTAATTAAAATGCAAGGAGACACAAGAATTTAGAGTGGTTCGGCGTATCGCCTACGTCCACTATGAAGTTGATAGCTTTATTGAACTTTCTTTGAAGATTACAAGTGAATTCAATGAGTTACAGCAGATGATTATGATTTTGCAGCAGTAATTTTGGTTATTAGCAGCAGCAATGGAGTTTAGATCTGGATCCGGTAGAGTCTAGGCGTTGGAAAGCTCAAGGAAGAAGAAGCCCCATTTCTGTATGCCCTGGGGCTCTATTTATATGTGTAGGAGGCTGGTATTTCGCTCAGATCTCGGGAGACCCTCTCTGGCACGTGACCAGGCCCGCGCGCCCAAGCCCGTGAAGTTTTGGCCCGATCCGTGATCGATACGAACGGATTTTGTATCGATCAAGATTGCGTCCGATGGAGTCGAAATTTGGCGTGGACATTCTTTATGTTGTACATAAGCTTCTGTGAAAATTTCATAGCATTTGAACTTGTAGATCTCGAGATATGATCGATGCAAGTTGGAGTTTTTCCATCCGCGATCGATACGAATGAATTTTGACTCGGTCAAGACTTGCTCCGATCGAGTCAAAATTTGGTAGGAACATTCTTCATATTGTACTTAAGCTGCTGTGAAAATTTGGTGGCATTTGGACTTGTAGATCTCGAGATATGATCGATGCAAGTTGGAGTTTTTCCATCCGCGATCGGTACAAACGAATTTCAACTCAGTCAAGACTTGCTCTGATCGAGTCGAAATTTGGCAGGAACATTCTTCATGTTGTACTTAAGCTACTGTGAAAATTTCATAGCATTTGGACTTCTCGAGATATGATCGATGCAAGTTGGAGTTTTTCCATCCGCGATCGATACGAACGAATTTCGACTCGGTCAAGACTTGATCCGATCGAGTTGAAATTTGGCAAGAACATTCCTTAGGTCATATTTAAGCTTCTGTGAAAATTTGGTGGCATTTGGGTTTGTAGATCTCGAGTTATGATCGATGCAAGTTTGGATTTCTCAACCGTGATCGATCAATATCTTGAGCATATGAACTCCGATTGACTTGAAATTCGAAATGTTGGCTCTCATAGCTTTTCTTGTCGTGTCATATCAATTTTAGATCGATCCGGACTCGGAAAAAATTCATCGATATCCATAGTGAGCCTACGTATAACCGATCTCCAAGACGAACTGTTATTGGTTTCTAGTCAGGTTCTTGGTGTCACGGCCTTGCCAAAAGTCGGGATAACATATGTTATGGATTTTTATTTCACCCGACCACCCGTGCTTCTAGTCATGTCCGATATTTGGGGTGCCTAGAAGTGCGGGGTGTTACAAGTATTTTGGGAAGAGCATGCTGGAAGAGATTTTTAAAGCATGGAGCTGGAGCACCCGATGTGGATGTCTATCTGTTTATTTGTTTTTTTCCACCGTGTCTAAGTTAGTTAATACCAGCAAGTGTGGGAGCAGGCATTTATAACTGTTCCTAGCTCGGTTAGTTTATAAGAAAACTCTAATGTACCCTAGTAAGGGTGGATGTATGTACTATCTATCTATTTTAAAGTAATCTGAGAATTTGTGTTTCTATCTTTTACTTTACTTTACCCTTGAAAATTTGCCTCCCTGGCACTTGGATTTACGGCACATAAATACCATGGATGTATTAGTGTCGATTTCCGAGAGTCGTGGAGAAGAGTCGTTACATTTAGTATCGGAGTTGAAGGTTAAACGAGATCCTTGGCTTCGATGGGGTGTAACTCATTAGAAATAAAGTTAGCAATACCCAAGAATGAGTTTAATCTTAAGAGTGCGCGTTAAGAATCCTTATCTAAATAAATTAAAGTTGTGCTATGTTTAATACCCATTCCTTAAGATAATTTCATCTTCATATTCTAAAGTTATCTTACTAAATTTAGGTAGTAATACATGAGTACTCGTAAAGGACGAAGGAGGGGAAATAGCAGCACCACAACAACCAACGGTCGAGCTCCAACCACTGCTGTAGAAGAAATAGCTCCCGTACAGCCCCAGGTTAATTTTACCACCCTGTGCAAGAATTATACCAGCTTAGGGGGAAAACCACTCAAGGGTATAGAAGCTATCATTGAAGTATAGGTTTGGATTAAATCATGCGAAAGGATCTTTAAAGCATTGAACATCAGTGATGAGCAAAAGAGATTCTTGCCTCATGGCAACTTCAGGAAGGGGCACTGGCTTGGTAGGATTCTATCACCCTAAATGATTCGGAGGACAATTTCTCTTAGGAAAGGTTTAAGGAGGTTTTGGAAGAGCAGTGCATGCCAACGTCCGTAAAATTTCGTCTTTATAGAAGCTTTATGGATTTGAAGCAGGATGAAATGACTATTGAAGAGTATGCTAATAAGTTCAATGAATTATCTTGTTTTTTGCCAGGTCTAATTGACACGCCTTTAAAGAAAAATGAGAAGTTTATTTCTGGGATGAACGAGAAATACCAGAGCAGGATGACTGCCCATATGAAGGGGTCATTTATAGATTTTCTGGATATGGGGTTCCGTTATGAGACATTGGACAAGACGAAGCTGGTTGTAGCTCAGACCAACAACAATAACAATAACACCAACAATTGGAAGACGAGGAAGTTTAATCAAAATGGGAAAAAGCCAGGTCAAGGCAAACCTAGAGGAGGAGCCCAAGGTAACTATTTGAAAGATGCTACGTGTTACAATTTCCAAAAAAAGGGTCACCAAGCGACTCATTACAGGAACCCCAAGGTTCATATGCCACCACCAAACTGCTATAATTGTCATCAACTGGGACACATGATCAAGTGTTGCCTATTATGAGGAAGGGAGAGCAAGCTAGAGTCAACGCAATTAAGGATGAGCCTTAAACCTCTCAAGATGTGAAGGGCAAGGGATTTTTGGAAGGTAATATTTTTATTGAAGTTGTTTTAATTAGAGTATTATTTGATACAAGAGCTTCTCATAGTTTTATTGCTAAGAAAACTGTAGAAGAATTAAAACTTGAACCTAAGATAGTTGATACCCCTATTTGCTTAACGAATCCTATAGGTGGTACCACTAACCTTTGCATGAATTGTGAAAAAGTCCCAATTTCTCATTCTTCACATCAATTTCCTTTTGATTGTCTTAGATTTCATTGGATTTGAAATTTTGCTCGGTATGGATAGGTTAACTAAGTATAAAGCTGTTCTCCATTGCACTAGTAGGACAATAACCTTATAGACCAGTTTCAGGAAGTTTATAGAAATATCTTATGAAGATCCTAGTCCAAGAACGGGAAGTTTCCTATATGCATTAGATTCATCTCAGGAAGGATTAGGAACCATACCTATTGTTAAAGAATTCCCAAACGTTTTTGAAGAAGTGAAGAGTTTAACCTACATCGGGAAATCAAATTTCGTATTGATTTGATTTCTGATGCAAGACCAATTACACAACATGATCGAAGGATGGCTTTAAAGGAGAGGGAGGAGTTAAATAACCAAACCCAAGAGATATTAAAGAAAGGGTTGATAAGACTAAGTCATTCAAGTTAGGGATTGGTAGTAGTTTTTGTTGCCAAGCCGGATGGATCTCTAAGGTTGTGCGTAGATTACCGAGATCTAAATAAACAAACAATTAAGAGCAAGTATCCTCTACCTCGAATAGATGACTTGTTTGATCAGTACATGGTGCTCGAGTATTCTTAAAAATGGATCTAGCTATAGGATTCCATCAGCTGAGAATCACAGAAGAACGCATCCATCTAACTGCATTTAAAGGTTCAAATACTTTCTTCGAGTGGTTGGTTATGCCTTTTAGGCTAACCAATGCGCCCACGTATTTTGTAGACCTTATGAATATAGTATTTAGAGATGTACTCAATAAATTCATGTTAGTCTTTATCGATGATATCCTTATCTATTCTAAGATAGAATAAGAACATGAAAGGCATTTAGAAATTGTGTTGGAGATATTAAGAAATAATGTGCATAAAGCTAAATTCTCAAAATGCCATTTCTGGGAAAAGGATGTAAGATTCCTTGGACATATAGCATCAAGGGATGAAATTT
Organism: Allium fistulosum; assembly: GCA_030737815.1. Lineage (NCBI taxonomy): Eukaryota > Viridiplantae > Streptophyta > Magnoliopsida > Asparagales > Amaryllidaceae > Allium > Allium fistulosum. The sequence goes on along the minus strand of CM060902.1, from coordinate 1,037,983,894 downwards.
TAGTAGATCCTATAAAGGTTGTAGCTGTTCTAAATTGAAAGCAGCCACAAACTCCTAAAGAAATTCGTAGCTTCTTAGGTCTGGCCGGGTATTACAGAAATTCATTCAAGACTTCTCGAAGATTGCCTACCACCTAATGAAGTTGACCATGAAAGATGCTAAATTTATCTGGACTCCTAAATGTGAATCAGCATTCCAGGAACTCAAAAAGAGGTTAATAACCACTCCAGTCCTAGCAATTATAAATGGAAATAGTGGATTAATCGTTTATACAAATGCTTGTGGAGAAGGAGTTAATGCAGTTCTGATGCAAGAAGGGAGGGTGATTGCTTATGCAAGTAGACAACTAAAGACTAATGAGAAGAATTATGCAATGCATGACTTAGAATTATTAGCCTTAGTGTTCACATTAAAAATATGGAGGCACTATTTCTGGGTAAGAATCCTTCATAGTTTATTTCAATAAAACTTTAAATTAATCTTAGTAAATAAAATTCCCTCTTTTAATTAGGTGAAAAGTTTGAGCTTTTTACGAATCATAAATCTTTAAAGTATCTTTTTACTCAGAAAGATTTAAACATGAGGCAGCAACGTTGGTTGGAATTTCTCTCATCTTATGATCCAGATATTTTATATGCACCGGGGAAAGCCAACATAGTAGCAGATGTGTTGAGTAGGAAGTATGCTGTTATGTCTTATTTGGTAGTAACTCCATCTCTTCTAGAAAGAATTTCCATCAAGCAAAAAGAAGATCAATTCCTAATGAAGATTTTTAAAGCTAAATACAAAGGGCAGAATTCAAGTTTTGAATTTGATAGCCATGAAGTTTTACGATTGAATGGGCGAGTTTGTGTTCCGGATATGGAAAATCTTAGTGAAGTGGTATTAGCTAAATGTCACAAATCCAAATTTAGCATTCATTCGCGAATTAACAAAATGTACAAAGATATGAAGCGCACATTTTGGTGGAAAAGCATGTAAAGGGACATATGCATTTATGTTAGCAGATGCACCAATTGTCAACAAGTCAAGAGCGACCAGCAGAAAATTGCAAGATTAGTTCAACCTGTGGAGATTCCAACTTGAAAGTGGGATCAAATATCAATGGATTTCATTGATGGTTTATCTCGAACGAGGAAAAGGAACGAAGGCATTTGGGTTATCATAGATCGATTGACAAAAGTGCACATTTCATTCCAGTAAAGCCAACAAGGACCGCTACAAACCTTGTGTGTGTGTGTGTATATATATATATATATATATATATATATATATGAAGGAGATTATACAATTGCATGGAGTTCCGATTAGTATAGCAAGCAATCGGGATCCAATCTTTACTAGTCAGTTTTGGGAAGCATTACAAACCGACTTAGGAATAAGAATGAATATAAGCACTGACTATCACCCCCAAACTAATGGACAAACAGAGAGAGTTAATCGCATTTTGGAAGACCTTCTTAGAGCGTGTATTCTAGACTTTGGAGGCTCTTGGGAAAATCATTTACATTTCGTAGAGTTCTCTTATGACAATAGTTATCAAACTAGTATCGGCATGGCACCGTATGAAGCTCTATATGGTCGTCCGTGCAGGTCATCAGCATTTTGGATCAAAACTGGAGATCGGTTAATACTTGGTCCTGGGATGATACGAGAAGCTTCGGAAAAGGCCGATATGGTTAGGAAGAAGCTAAAGGAAGCCCAGAGCAAATAGAAAAGTTATGTAGAAAAAGGCGTAGAAATATGGAATTCTCAGTTGAAGATTCAGTCTTTTCGAAAGTCTCTCGGATGAGAGGAGTGGTGAGGTTTGGCAGAGTTGGGAAGTTAGCACCTTGATATGTTGGACTATTTCCCATTCTTGAATGAATCGGCCCACTAGCTTATCGAATGCAATTACCAGAAAGGTTGGTAGGAGTACATAATGTTTTTCATGTATCTCATTTAAGGAAACATGTGCATGACCCAGAGAAAATCATAAAAACAGTTGCTCAGGAAGACTTTGAGGTGGAACCGAATTCGGCAGTTATCAGATGGCCTATTCAAATTGTTGATCGTGATGAGAAACAATTAAAGAGGAAGGTAGTAAGGTTAGTCAAAGTTCAATGGAGTGGAGATGCTGAGGATTGCACTTGGGAAACAAAGGATAGGATTAAAAAGGCATATCCCGAATTTATAATTGAAGAATGAACTGCATCATTATAGTGTACTCACCGCATGTGGTGTAGTCACTTATCCATATTTTGTATATATTCATTATATCGAATATATTTCCTCTTGAGCTATTTTTTTTCTTATCAAAATTTCGAGGACGAAATGCTTTTAAGGAGGGGAGTCTGCAACGACCCGTAAATATATCGCTTGAAATAAATGATCGTTTAGCTTTATCGATATAACAAATAATTTTGTGAATAATTATTTATAATTATTTATATGATTTTATAAATAAAATATGATCATTTTTATTAGTTAGCAATGATAAGAAAATTTATTTTTAAATTTTGTTTACAATTTAAACGAGAATATATGACCGAAAATCAAAATCGGTATTTGTAACGATACAACATGTGGAAGTTGTGCAACGTTGTAGGGATATGTTACATATGCATATACATGTACATATGCATACATGTAACATGCACACAAACATGCATATATGAAAATAAATAAGTATAAGAAAATAATATAAAATAAATAAGATATTTTAAGCAAACTTACTCCTTAAGCTTTTATAAGTCAACATATACGCATATGAGAAGATGGAAGTGATGTGCACATGGGGGTGGCTCTTGCCGTGCTTTGGAGGAAGGGAGGTGTATAGGAGAAGCCTTGAAATAGTGATGCAAAAGGTAATGTGTACATGTCTTCCTTTATACTCTTCTTTTCCTATAAATACCCTACCCTCTTCTCTTCTTTTTCATTCATCTTCTTCTTCATATTCTTAAGCTTTTGCTTCCACTTTAATGGCTTCCATCTTAAAGGAAATAATGTAAAAAAAATTTCAAAAAGAAATTAAATTATAAAATATAGTTATATATAGTAAAACACCTCAAAACGATCCCAAAACTCCTCATTTTCTCTTTGTTCTTCACAAACTCCACCTCACTCCATCACTAGGCAGAGCACAACCCTTGCTCCACCCTAGGCCATGCACCCCTTAGCCCTGTCAAGTCTTTGTTGAGGCATCTAGGAGCTAAAATCCGAAGAATAGTAAGCTTCGGGACTCAAGTAGCAGAGCTATAACGAATTTTTAATTAAATCGTTTAAAAACCCCAAGGTGAGAACTCCTAAACTATAGTATTGTATTTTTGGATGATGATATAATGTTTGCAATGGAAGTTTAATATGCTTTGATAGTCAAGTTTGATTGTTTAAATATGAATGTTAAATATAAATGCAAGTCACAGAAATTCACAACGACAGGCACTAAAGGAATCACTTTCCTTGAATTAATGGAATGATGTGTAAGGAATGTTACACTCTTTAAAAATGGTTTTAAAATGAGTTTGAAATGTTTTATAAACATTTAAAAATGTTTTTGTGAAGTTTGAATGAGAATTGAAAATTTAGTCAAAAATAGGCACGTCGCGTAACGGCAGTTCGCGATTTCGCGCCATAAAAGTCAAAGAAGTGTGAAAGATGGAATATAGCTTGGAATTCTTTGAGATAAGAATTTTCTTAACTATTATATCCATAGTTTTCCAACAAATAAATAAAATTGAGATTTCGATAAGTAGATTTTAAAATATGAGTAAAACAAGTTATTGAAAAATCCCGATTTTGCAGTTCGGAATCCAAAACTGGATTTCTTTGGAAATGATGTTTTAAAATCATTTAAAAGTATGGAATAAATCTTTTAAATTTTTTTAAAAGTAATTTGAGTAATAAAATGAATTTTAAAATAATAAAAAGTTGTTTTGATCTATATAGCCTAAAACAGCACTTCCCACAGCACTTTTTTTATAACTTTTGAAATATAGCTCTAAACTTAACAATTCTTTTCCAAATCTCTTATAAATGTTTTCAAAAGGATAATTAAGTGTTTTAATGATTTTTTTTTGAATTTTTTATAGTTTATTTAAAAGGACTTAAATAAACGATTTAAAGAAAAGCTATTACAAATTAAGTGGTTTAATCTTTGCTCTAAAAGCCGACGAGTAGACTGGATTTTTCTATTGGTGAGATCCGGATGGGAGGTGCTTAAACTAAGGAGATGTTCAGGAGCAACTAGTGCCCTGGCTCATCTGGCCTCTTCCCTAGGCAAGGGATAGATAAGGTTGCAATGTCGGAAACGAGTTAAGCGAAAAAAGGTTTTAAGAAATCAAAAGCAGTGATAAGAGAGGTTTAATGATTCCACATATACCAGAAAGAATGTTTTAAGGAATATATATCTCCAAAAGAGATTTTGATAAAAAGAACTAAATCAATTAAAGAATGATTTCCTGTTCACAAGAACATCTTTTTATCAATGATTATTTCGAAGGAACCGGGGTTGGATCTGGATGATTCCTATTCGAAAACCACTTCAAATCGATTTATGTATTCAAGGGAAAGACATAGATATGATATTTGGGATTTTCATAATGAAGAACTACTTGTTGATCATTTGGGGTATAAACTCCCAATATATACATATTGTAGCAGTAATTTCTTCATTATGAAATATTTGATGCAATGACTAATCGCTACTAATCCTAGGGTGAATTCCCGATAGGACATGGTAGGAGAGTGCCTTCGGTTTGTCCTATTCCTAGACAACTTGTATAGATGAATGTCTGACATTGCATTCTTAGTTACATAAGTGATCTCTATAAACGTATCATCTGTTTGGTAGCAGAGAAGGCAACTTCTCTTAGCTTAAGACCCTTTCCTGAGACGTATGAGCTCAGGAGTTATACATTTTTAGAAAGTAGGTGTGTGACCATGGGATGGTAGTGTGGCATTCAAAGAAAGATGATGTGAAATGAGAAAGGTAATCGTTACCTCAAACCTCACACTTGGAAATGGCCAAAACGGGGTAGATGCGGCAAGGCTATGTGGTTCGCAACCATTAGGGTATGATTATTCCCTTCTAGATATATTTCTACCCGCTATGACGTTTAGGTTTAAATTATTGTGATGTATGCTAAGAGACATCTCGAATAAGTCAATAATGACCGAGGTGATGACGTATTCGGTACTATCTGGGAAGAGGTAGGCTGGTCTTGTGTTGTTAAAGGACCATCAGTTGGGCCTCGATACATTCCTCTAGAGATGTACTGTCGGGAGGTAGTCCCTTTACCTGGTCATTTGTATGAAAACCAGTTCTCCAATAAAAGTCTGCCATTGTGTTTGTAGAACCCGTGTTTGTGGTTAGTATGTTGGAATTTAATAATGTAACAATTTCGGCTAAGATTGATAAGTTACTTGCAAATGTTTTCAAAGATATGTCATTAAAAGTAATATCAAGTATTTTTACGTAAGAATGTTTTGGTTATCATAAGGTAAAAACCCATTCCGTGTTTATGTGTAGCGTGGTCTTATGAGATACACTTTTGTTTTTCAAACAACATATTTTGAGTTCTCACACCGGTCCTATGACTGATTTGGAGTTTGTTTCCCTTTAAACTCTGGGTGCCCTATTTTTCTGAGCAGCCAAGTAGTCAGGATTTTGTCTGGAGTATTTTGGGAAGAGCATCTTGGAAGAGATTTTTGGACCATGGAGCTGGAGCACCCGATGTGGATGTCTATCTGTTTATTTGTTTTTTTTGCTATGTCTAAGTTAGTTAATACCAGCAAGTGTGGGAGCAGGCAGTTATAACTGTTCCCGACTGGGTTAGTTCATACGAAAACTCTGACGTACCCTAGTAAGGGTGGATGTATGAACTATCTATCTATTTTAACATAATGTGAGAATTTGTGTTTCTATCTTTTACTTTACTTTACCGCTGAAAATATGCCTTCCCAACACTTGGATTTACAGCACGTGAATACCGTGGATGTATTAGTGTCGATTTCCGAGAGTCGAGGAGACGGGTCATCACATAAATTTTATCTCTTGGTACTTGACTCTTTAATTAAATGTTAGCTATAATTTTCATTTATGCTAGTTTCACAAGAACAAATCTTAAATAGTATCTTTAGTTGCTTCTTAAATCAATTTTATTTGTGCAAATATTAGAATTTTATTTTAAAGCAATCATTAAAAGAATACATAGCAGTGAATATTCAAAATTTTAATCTACTGCAGGCACTAGCTTAACAACCACCCAAATTATGATACAAATCTCAAGCAAATGATTTTGTTAGGGAAATTTCATATTAGCGTCCCAAATGCTGCAAAAATAATTTGATCGTGTTGATGGTGAGGTAGAATAAACAAATATGCTACCCACAAGTATCACAATTTACACAATCGCATATCACCAATGCATATAACTAAAAAGTAAAAGACAGAATTTATAATGATTCCAGTATGGTGAGATAGTGTATATCCACTTTGGGGAGAGAAGATTTTGTTATATTCTGATAAGTGAAAATTACAAGATTGATAAATAGAAAATCATGTAGAAATATAACTTGGGAGAATGATTTCAATATATAAAGAACTACTACCTTTATATAGAGATTATTACTTGGCTTTAAAGTAATTGGTTTATGTCTTAAATCAATGTCCTATTAGTTCACCAATTCATATGGGAAACATATATCTATTGGATTTTGCAATTTCCACCAATATGTATGCACCTGATAAAATGCCTTTTTTAATCAGCTGGTTAAGGAATATATTGATTACTTTTATCTCTAAAAAAATTACTTTCTAGGTAGATAATTCCATGCCCTTTTTTTATTGCAATGACAAAGGCAATTAATATTCTTAACACATATTTGAGTCACAATTCCACATTGAATCAAAATATCTTCAATATCTAATTCAATTTGAAAATATTGTATCACCGAAACCTAACATCTCTACTTGGATACTATATTTCCATACAAGTCTACCAACTCTACATGTATCCTCATACGCCAAGCAAATCTCGCACAAAACACCATGGATACTTTATCCATAATCTTCGACATAGCCATCACCCATTGCGCTTTGTCTACGAACTCTAGTAAGACTACCGTTGTCAACAAAGTGTCGAAAGTACCCTCTCCATGTAAGTGGGATCTATCAGCCTCCGATATCACCATAAAAATAAATTTCTCCATCAACCAAATCACTCTCCCTATGTGCCAACGTGTGGTACCTAGCATCTCAATAAGCGGATCAACTTCGAACAATGCTTAAACTTTGCAGTTGGCACAAACTTGGTAAACATGTCTACTGCATTCTACTAAATGGGAACCTTCTAAAGATGAACTAGCTTAATTTCATTCATCGAGACTAGAAAAGACTCTCTCACCTCTATATGTTTCATTCGTGAGCTGAAAGCCATATTTTCAGTGAATTGCACATTAAATGTCACAACTTATGGAATTCCATCATATACTAAGCCCAAATCACATATCAACTGTTTCAAATAGAGTGCTTCTTTACCTACTTCAATAACAACAACTATCTGCTCTACTTTGTAGTAGATAAAGCAGCTATCGTTTGCGATATCTCTCTTCAATAATTGTTGTCCCTTCATGAGTGAATACATAACTTGAGGTTGACTTTCTTTGATCTCTATCCGCAGCATAGTCAAAATGATAAAATTCAATCAAACTGAAATCTTTATCTCTGTTGCCAAAAAAAGCACACAATCTGGAGCTCCTCTAAGATATCTGAAAATATACGTCACTTCTCCTAATGCGTCTTTCCTAGATTTTCCATATATCTCCTAACCAAACCAATAACATGTGTAATGTCGGGCCTAGTGTACACCATGGTATGCATAAAGCTACCAATAGCACTCACATAGTTCATTTTCTCCATATAGGCATTGTCCTTCTCTAAGACTGAAGAGCATTTACTAGAAAGTTATATGTGTAAAGGCATGGGTGTACCGATTGTATTCTCTCCCTCCATGTTAAACCGAGCAAGTACCTTACAAATGTATTCCTTTTGAGTGAGGCTCAAAAGTCCAAATTTCTATCTCATTGGTTTTCCATATCCAAAATCTTCCTTTCTTCCCCAAAATCCTTAATCCCGAATTCCTCTTTTAATTTCAAATTCAATGTATTGGTTTTAGCTTTATCATTAGAAATAATTAACGTATTACCTATATACAAGAGAAAATACACCTAATTATCATTCTTTAAATGCTTAAAATAAACACATGCGCCTTTAATACTACTAAAACCAAGTGAAAGCATAAAAGAATCAAACCTCTTGTTACACTGTTTAGGCCATTGCTTGAGTCTATAAAGGGAATTATTCAACTTATGAACCCAATCTTCTTTCCCACTTACAACAATTCTGTCTGGCTGCTTTCTGAAAATGGCCTCCTCCAAGCCACCATGAAAGAAAGATATCTTTACATCAAGTTGCTCCAACTCCACGTCATGAGTAGCAACCATGCCAATTCAAATCTGGATAAAGGTATGTCTCACTATAGGAGCAAAAATCCCATCATAATCGATTCTCTTCCTATGTGAAAACTCTTTTGCAATAGGCTAGCCTTGTATTTCCTAACAACCTTCACCTTGAACACCCACTTGCAGCCTATGGCTCTACTTCGCTGATGAGGTTTTACCAAATCCCAAGTCTTGTTCTTCTTCAACAGCTCTAAGTCCTCTTCCTTAGCGCACATCAACTTCGAGCTATCATTGCTTAATGGCTTCTTCAAGATAAATGGCTCATCATGAATCACATGTAAGGCATAGTCAAATTGATCATCAAGGTTCAGGTTTGCATATTTCCTTTCTCCATACCTATCAGGCGGTCTAATAGTCCTACGACTGGCTTGAGTATGCAAAACATTGCCTAAACTTCTTCCTACTCCACGTTGAACTGAATTTCCTCTAACCTCATGTACATAACTAACATTGCTAGAAGGCATCTGTAAACTATCTTATGATGTTTCATCAACTATATTTTTATCTATCTCATATGCAGCTCAAACTTTACTTCCAGACTAAAATGTAATGTACAAACCTCTTTCATCTCCTTTTGCCTATCGAAATCTGAATTTGATGTAGTGGGTATATCTTCCTTTGGCTTGATTATTGCAAACTCATCAATCTAATATGTCTGGAATGTACAATTTTCCTATCAACCGGGTTCCAAATGCGATACCCATTGAATCCATTAGTGTGTCCCATAAATATGCCATTGTATGCTCTGGCCTCCAACTTAAGGCTATTAATGGATATCCAAAATATCTGAAATCCATCCACATTGATATCCAAAAGCAGATAAATATCTAATATCCATTCGAATGCAGATATGAAGGTATCAACATTTGAAAATTAACTGTTTGGTCTTTGCTAAGATTATAGTTTATATTTTAGTAAAATGAGAGATATGTATTTAATGTTTTATTAAGTTAATAATTTATATTATTAGCATTTAATTCATATTACCTGCACAAAACTATTAATTATAATCATATTTGTTTATTTTGTATGCTTTTATGATCAACGAGATTGAAACAAGTTATGTTAAATCAAAAATTTAAATTTATGTTTCATAGTGTGTCGATCATTAGTGAATTGATAATTATCTGATATTCGTTCGTATCCGCTTGATGCGGATATCCGATACCCAAAAATGATTTTAGATGTGATTCCGAATAAACACTATCTACATCCAAATATATCTATTGACAAGCCTAATCCAACTTATCGTCACCTGTATGGTGTACATTCAAAGGGTAACCAAAATAGGAAAATAACAAAGATACACTTCTTTACCTCTCCATTTTTTCTTCTGAAATTTTCTCATCTGTTGCAGAGCACATAATGTTATTTATGATGTGTGCTGCAGTTGATAAAGCCTCAGCCCAAATGCCTCTAGATAACCCCACTGTCAATTTCAAGCAATAAGCCTTCTTAAGTAGAGTTCGTTCATCCTTTCGGCAATCCCTTTGGATTGTAGATCTTCAGGTGTAGTGTAATATCTCTATATACCATGCTGCTTCTAGAAATCAAGGAATGACCTAGAAACAAATTCTCCATCGTTATCATATTCAAGCACCTTCAACTTACAAATAGATTGGTTTTCAACTAGCACCTTCCAAGTCTTACATAACTTATAGCTTTATGATTTGACCATCACCAAACACAGCCTAACTATTTGGGAAAAGACATCAATAAAGGAAATAAAATACTTTACTCTCCTAATTGAAGCTATAGCTATCGATGCCTAGATATCTGTATGACATAACTAAGTAACTTCTTCGACCTGTGAAGTCCAATACCAAAGGATACCTTCATCTGCTTACCCAGCACTTACTCCGGGTAGAAATATAACTTTCTAAAGTTTTCTCCTTTGATCGTCTTCCCCTTGCAAAGAAAATTTCTGCCCTTCTTCGAAATCAGACCCAATCCGACAAGCCAAATTATGATGGCATCCAAAGCACAAGAACTGTCATCTCCAACACATAACTCCTAATTACGATGGTTCCTTTTAATGGATATAGATTTTGAAACACATCACCATTCATCTGAATTCGTGCATCTATGAAGCCTTAAAACTATCCATCTCTATGGTCACCTTACATCCATGGATGTCAATTAGCTCAAAGATATCAACGACTTTCGAAAATCTGGAACATAGTACACACATGTCAAAATGTGAATCACTCCATCAAACCTCTAAATTCATACTGTATTCTCTCTCGTGGCTCTACAATTAGCATTATCCTCACAAGGACCGCACTTTCCTCCTTCCGAATAAAAGAAATTAAGTAATTCTATTTGATGTCATGCGAAACGATGCCCCGAAATCATGCGCTCAATGGTTTGATACATCCGGTACTACTGTAATGAACACATCATCTAATACAGTTTTCTCCACCAAATGGATGAAGATCCATCATCAGTCCTCTTCTGTAAGTCTAGATAATCTATTTTATAACGATCTAGTTTCTTACTATGAGGGCATTTCACATCTCTGAACTTTCCTCTCTAATTAGTTTCGAGCTTCCTAGAATTGAAACATCCCTTAGGATTCTAACTCTTCTTCTCTTCCTTTCTCAACAAATATACCCTAACTACTCCATGCACCTCTACCTTCACGCATCTCCTTCACCTAACACCTCAAGTCTTCAAATAGAAGATCAGACTTCGTATCTTCCAATGTTGAAGTATCTCGTCCATATATCAATCTGTTAGTAAAATCTATATATCGCTCTAGATGGGAACACAAAAGAACCAACATCTTCTGGTTTTCATCCACCTTCAAATCCACAATCATCTTCTTCATCAGAAGATCATCAAATAAACTAAGGTGCACCTTGACTGAAGTACCCCTTTCATGTTCACAGTGAAAAATGTCTTCAGCAAAATCAAACGGTTTGTAAGCAACTTCTTCAAGTAGAAATTCTTCGACTTGACCCAAATTCCTTTAGTTGTTGTTTCACTGTTAATCTCTGGGATAACATTCTCTCACATCACAAGATGTAGAGTAGTAAAATCTCATTCTTCCATCTCCTTCTTCTCAGCTATTGAAATATCAGCATGTAATTTTCCAGTATCAAATACCACTTGATGAACCATATTCCTCCTTAGAACAGCTTTCATCCTCCATTGTCACTTGTCGAAATCACTGTCTTCATTTCACTTCTATATGGCCAACTAAGATCATGATGCTACATAAGATTCTCTAACATAAGGTCTTGCTACAATTAGGATATCTTCATCTCCTGTCATATCGCCTAACATCTTCTATCAACCAAACATATAGCTATGATATCAAATTGTTGGAGAAAATCCAGATTACCACCCTAAACATAGCGGAAATAATAGAACCATGTTGATGGGAGGTAAAACATATAGAAAATGCCAGTCACAAATATCACAACTCACACAATCACATAACACAGATGCAAATAACTGAAAAGTAAGACATATGATTTATAGTGGTTCAACTATCGTGAAATAACGTATATCCACTTTGGAGAGAGAATATTTTATTACTTTACGAGAAAAGAAAATTATAAAATTGATAATGAAGACTAAGTAGAAGAATATGAAGAAATATAACTTGAGGGTAGATTTGAATCTCTAAAAAAAGGCTATCTTTATACATAAATTATTATTTAGGGTTAAAGTAATCGATTTATGTAATAAGTCAATGCCTCATCAATCCATCGATTCATATGAGAAATGTATATTTTTTGATTTTCAGTTTTCTTCAATATGCATGCGTCTGATAAAATTGTTTCTTTAGTAGACTGATTATGGAATTGATTAATTACTTCTATATAAAAATAATTCATTTCTATGTAAATAATTATATTCATTTTCTCTAATACAATAAAAGAGACAATTAATATTCTTTAACATATATCTAATTTAAAGTTCCACTTTGGCTTAACATATTTTTAAAATCTACTGCAATTTAGAAATATCTTATCATCAAAATTTAATAGATTTTAGCAATAAAACTAAAGCAGGGAAGACAATGTAATTGAAATTTTACTGAAAACAATGAACTTTTTTCCCCGTTAATCCGGAAGATTCATTCTAATATAAACATTAGTTATATAGAATTCTAAATATGTATAAATCTTGCACCGACTCCTACATTGAGAAGCTATTTAAGTACGAAAAGGAAAATTACCATTATAGTAATCAAGCATTAATAACTCAATCTTTTCAAAGAGCATTTCTATCATCGATCGCCATCTAAAGCTATACACAAAGAAGCAGATAGTTGAATAACAATAGAAATAACACCCAAACAACTGTGCAAGGACGGTCTAATTCAAAGTTGGGCTCTAGGCTAAAACACATAAAATGGGGAAAAGGACACAATACGGGAAACAAACAGTGATTTAAAGAATAAACAAATAAATGGTAATCTGAATCTCATAATTAAATTATAGGTAGTGGAGCTTGAACTCATAGCGCATGCTCCGTGAATGCAAAGCTACTTTAATTTTTTCAATATATGGACAGATTGTATTTCCTATGATATAATTTTATGCTAATTCTATTTATATACCAACAATTACTTTACATAAACAAAAAAATACAATAAAGAAGTATACACCAAAAACTACTTTACATACACCATTCAATTTACAAAATTACCCCTGTTTTCATCTTGCTTGTCTTCGCTGTAATGAAATTAAACTCATTTACACAAAAGTAGAAGTGGAAATTAGCCAGAAGAGCCTCTTTAGCAAGTGGAATTAGTTTCTAGGACACCCAACTGAAATAATTACTTTCAAGGACAAAACGTAAAATAATTAGTTTCTAGGACCTAAAGACCTATGAAATTATGTCCTTGAAAGTAATTGGACTGTTAACTTTGTCCTTGAAAGTTATTATTCTGTTGATTTTGGCCTTGAAAGTAATTTCTTTGAATGTGTGTCCTAGAAACTAATTGGACTGCAAAGTTTGTCTTTCTGATGAAATGCCCCAAAGTAGAAATTCCTAGAACTTAATTAAGTTAAAACTCAACAAAGTTGACTTTAATTTTTGGTATTAGTGTTGCAACTTCTTTAATTTAAAAAATAATAATTTCTCCATTTCAACAAAATTATCTCTCATTCTAGTTAAAGAAAATATTTTTAAATTACGGTAATTAGTTGTGAAAGTTTTTATAACTGAAGTTTAGGTTTCATTATAGTAAAATTCATTAACTTATTCGTCAAAATCTATGGATTAGACCAAATTTCATTAATTTTAAGTTTTAAATATGGAATTTATAAAATGGGTATTTTAGAACAAATTGTTTGAGGAAAAGCTAACGGTGTACGTTAGGTGATTTTCGGTTTATCAACAAAACTTACTATAATTTTACAAAGATTGGGTCCTTTGCGTATCTTGGATTTTGGACTATCACCCAGATAACCCGAACCGAAGATGGGCACTCCTTCCATGCTATTTGGTTTTACAAACAAAACCGCATAAGTTGAATTAGTGAAGGAACTACCATATTTCATATGTGCTTTCTCTTCCATTAGTTATAATTTCAATTATTATCATTCTTATTAATCGTCCACACAATAAATTTATAAAATGGCATCCAATAGAGTGGAAAATATGTTAAATAAAGTCATTCAAATCATTTTATCAACTTTAAACAAAGTGTGGTCCTTCCACATCTTGCAAGTCACTCTTTATCAAGCCCGGCCTCAGAGCAAGGCTGATAAGATGATCGTTTAGAGCAACCAATCCAGCAGGGGCAAAAGCCAGGCGGGGTTGATGAGTTTGATATTTTATTAAAGATAAAAACGTTTTACATAATTGTAATATTAAAGGTCTATGTGGTGTAGTGGAAGCATCATTGTTAATGGAGTGGGCAACTTGAGTTGGATTCTTATTATAGGTACATTATTTTTGCTCAGTTGCTAGAACATTGGCATTGTGTCAATTTATTTACTTGCCACACTTCATGCTTTGAATTTCATATGAATTAAGTTCTGTGATGCATTCGGACATTTCATGCCTTGTACAAAAGCTTATAGGTTTTAGGAAATGTTAGAATAGTTTAAAAAGTTAAGGCCTTTGGTTTATTTTATATGTTGTGCTTCTAGTTTTCAACATTAATTGCAAAATATAGTAAGATGGATGGAACAATGGAAGGAATGGAGGGATGACGGAAGAATAAATTGTTTCTCATGCTTCTATTATTTTTCAAAACACGAAAAAAAAAATATTGTTTTTTATTTTGTGTGTTAACTTCGTTTTCTAAAATGGTCGTTTTTTACATTATACATGCATCGTATGCATTTATGTATGGACGAAAATACAAAATTAAAAATGATAAACCAACCGTAGCCTTAAATTTTCATACTATTATGTATTCTGCCTTGGTGCTTGTTTGAATTTTGGGTACCATATATCATTTTATCAACTTCACAAAGAGTTGTCCTTCCACACCTTAAAGTCCGCTCTTCATAGTCTTGGTTTAGAAAGTGTTAGGCATGTACGCGGTAAAAAAAAATTCTGAAACATGATTCATTTTTTTAAGAATCCAAAATTAAGAATCATTGAACATTCGACTTTAGGTGAAAACCTCGTATGTTCTAACCAACTTTGCTACTTGCATTGTTTTAGTTTATTTACCCACCACACTTCGTGCTTTGGATACCTTATAAATTAAGTGCTGCCGTGTATTCATACATTGCATGCCTTGTACGAAAAAATAATAGGTTCTAGGAAATATAGGAATAGCCGTAAGAAGTAAGATTGTCGTACTATCATATATTCTGGTTTTGTTCTTATTTTAATTTGTATACCATGCATCATTATATAACATTTTCTTTTTGTCAGTATATCAGTTTTAATTGATCAATCGACAGGGTTACAATTATCGAAAAGACTTGTGCGATAAAAGAGCACACACACATCATGGAGTGAGAGAAATTGGCTATTGCACATGGAATAAGCGTCATTTTGCTATTTTATTACAGCTATCATATGTGATAAAAGTTTGATAAGCATGTTAGCATGTATATATCTTTAGGTTGGCAGAGAACAAAATCAAATGATTCTCTCTACCTATTTCCTTTTGCGGCCTAGTAGAAGACACTTGGCATATAACAAGGGTATGGTGCCGGCCAATAGTGGAATAATTAGCGATTCGTTTCAGTTTATTGCATGTGGCATGCGCAGTTCTGATACGGTGAAGGTAGCATTTAGATATATATATCCGCATTATTTTATACACTGCACTTTATATTTTACTTCCTCAAGTTCATACATGGATTCATGACATCTTTTGCTAGGTCTTGCGTGATGCATAGCGCCTTGGCCTTTTAAATAGTATAGGATATTGCGAGATCATCTTATATTAACTTCGAATAGGAAAAAAAAAACATGATTCACATATTTGGTTATGAAAACAATATAATGTTTCTGAGTTGTAGAAAAATTGATCCATCCACTGTTTTTACATATCCTATTTTTCTATTGCATCTCACGATCAGATTTGTAAAACATTAGATAACTTCAGTTAAATCGGTAAAATGACATTTTTTAATGCAATATTGTAAATATCTTCGTCTAGAAACGAAATTATGACCAACATCACTGTCTTAGTTGTTAGATGCAGAGTCAAATGTAAATATTATATGATAAGAAATTGAACGGAAGAAAAATTCAAAACATTTTATTTAAAGAATTCATATGCTATTTTGGTGATTTTATGTATAATCTAATAAACCCTTGTAATATATTTTAATATAATAATACATTATCATCATGTATGAATGCATTAATAATTTACCGAGCAGCACAATACTTTCATTTCTCATATAAGACTAAGAATGCTTTCACAGTCAAATTTTGGCATATCGACGTTCTTATCAAGTTGAACGTGTCAAACGCATCTGACACATAGAAGATGAGACTTACAAAATAAACAATTTGAGCCAACAATAGGAAAATCAACGATTAATGTCAAAGGCATCTTCTATGGTTCCTCACATCCTTCGTATTTTTACCCTCATATATTATTTCATTCTCTCTTCTTCCTCCTTCCCAACAAATCCGTAAAAGACAAGCGCGTTTTGAGGTACTTTTTAAAGTCATTCATCGTGTGAAGAAATTTCAAGAAATTCATTTATCTAAAACTGTATGACTATACAAAATTCAAAAGAATATAGTAGTTTATGATGGGACATCCACATGTCTATCATGTGTCTTCGCACCTGCCTATCCACCTGTCTACCCGCCATCTGAGAGTTTTATTTGTATCTCATTGTATTTTTATTTCGTAACAAAAGAACGATCGTCCTTTTTGGGAACCATTCCCTTTCGTTTTCCTTTTAAATACCCCTTTTGTGTGCCTATCTCGTGTTGCACAGAATAACTAACTAAATAAAGCTGAATAACATGTATTATTGTATAATTGTATTATATACACAAAGTCATAATCGAACCATTCTTTTATGCCTTTTCTATAACAATTAATCCATCCCCTGTTTTTCATATTCTGCATTACCCCTTACTACTGAACATAATGAATAATGAGTTAATACCTTTCCGTAAAGAGGTGCAACAACATGAATATCACAACAAGTACAACTTATCTGCTTATCAACGGTCCAAACAAAGGGTGATGGTTACGAAATTTACTCTTTAAAAGTATAAAAGGCAGTATCTAGCTTATGACCTTACAGATACCGAAGAAGAAAAAATGCAGTAAAAAGGAATGGAATGGACTCATAATCTATAAGTTAAGTAGTATATGCAAAGATTAATTTGTCATTGTAAAGTACCATTAGTGAACCAAGATTTATAATCGAGCCAATTTAGGTCACAAAAACGGTAGCTATTATGATGACCCAAAGGCACAATTGAAGGATTAAAACAAATTTACATAATCGAATCAAACAGAGTTACAACTGTATAGAAACTATACATAGAATGATCCACTGCTTTCATATGATACAATGATCTTGACGAAATACCCGTAATTTAGCATCGTACAGAGAAGTAAAAGAAATACAGTTTGATTGTCATTATCTCTAGCCTCTCTGAGGAACTTCTTACCAGTTTGGCTTTCATTTCCCAGTCATTAGTCTAATCTCTTACCTCGGCATCACAACAGTACATATGTCCATTAATTGTGTGTTAATTTGTACAACAACGTTGATTAAGTTATTATTTTACGAGATAGTTTGACAGGCAATCCATTATGTGGCAGCGCAAAAGGCCCAAACTGAATCCCAGTATCATTATCAGACAGCGACCACCTATAAACAATAAAAAAAAAAAGAGAGGTGTACATATCGAATTAGTTAGCTGATAAAAAGTTGCTAAAAATGGGAAAGATGACATTTGTGAACAATTAATGATACAAAAGCTTGATAGATGTCAGAATACCTATACTTTGTCGTCAAATGATGCAAGAGTACTAAAATCTCAAGCTTTGCCAGCGCATTTCCAGGGCATGAATGTACCCCTCTGCCAAATGGCATGAATATGTTGGCTTTTGGCGCTTCCTGGAACATCGAAAAGATCATTCATATACGATACGTGTCATCAAACACCAATATTCTTTAATGATCAATCAAATAAACAAGTTTTGATTATGTTGCTTTTTGTACGTACCTCGAATCTGGAGGGGTCGAACTTTTCTGGGTCGTCAAAGTTTTCCGAACTGTGGTGAATGTTTCTGAACAGAGGCATTACTTTCCATCCCTTCGGTATTAGATATCCTACAATATTTGGAATACATTAATTAAAGTCCGAAATAAGTTATGTTTGGTGTATAAGGTATTTAGACTTCTCCTGAACTTGAAGTCAAGTCATGTACCTTCGTATTCAACATCTTCTACGGCTTCTCTGAAAGTAAATGATAAAATAGAAGCAATCCTCATTGTTTCTTGAATCACTCTTACTGTGTAGCGCATTCGCTTTGTATCAGCCCATGTTAACGATTTCTTTTCGCCAGTAGTTTCTTTAGACGTGATTATATCTTTCTGCTCTTCCTGTTATAACCAAAAAAAACACACAAATAAATATACATAGCATACCTTTTCTTATTCCTACAAATATAACTATTGAAAGAATTACTGTTTTACTTACAGTGACAATCTTGAGAAAAGAAGGATTCTCTCCCAAATACTTGACAATCCAAGTAAGAACACTAGCAGTAGTATCTCTTGCAGCAAAAATAACTCCAATGACATTATCAGCGATCTGTTCATCGGTTAAACCTTCTTTAGAATCCATAAAAGAACCAAGAAGATCGTTAGCCACCACATTTCTTTCCCTTCTGGATGAGATTATGGACGATAATATGTGACCCAATTGCTGCCTCGCCTTCATCGACTTGTGATATAAAGTGCCTGGAATGTTGACTGGCATTGAATTATAACCTTTCTCTAGTGTGAAGTAGCATTGCTTCAATTCTTCTACCAAGAACATCTCATCTTTTCCAAATATTGATAGTAGTGCTACATTAAATGTATACTGCATCAATGATAAAAAAAACTGAATCAGTACCAGTCACTGACTTACTACAGAAATCCAGCTATTCATTTTTTTTCTCGAGAAATCATTAACGATTCGGAACAACTGATGCATTTTTTAGCAATAGCAATAATGATAAAATGAACCATTCCTTTCGGGTCATTGGATTATTTTTAAACAACCCATGCTAATGAGTGAACCTCTGTGTTGGGTTTTCAACCAAAGTAGATGACCTAATTCTTCATTATTCCTAGGTTGATCAAGAAAGTATAAAAAGCATAGGATAATCAAACTATGAAACATATTAATATCCTAGCCTCCAAGAAGTGGATAAGTGTCTAACCACCAGCAAGTAGTAGAGAGAAAGCGCGGAGGTCAACTAAAATGGTGTCATAAAACTCACCACAAACTGTCTGGATGAATTATATGGGTTGATGTATATGCTAAAGAAAAGTCAGTAAATCTTATATATAAGGTCGAAACAAACATATGGGATTTGTAAACATGATTAACCTCATATATCAACTTTTCTTTCATATCCAAGGATATATAACTGACCATTTTCATTTCTTGAAATGTATTGATGAACTGGCCATCCCAGGATTCAAGGGCTCTTAAAGCAACTTCTTCGATGTGTGACACATTTTCTTTAATAGCCTCAGGCATAAATGCACTAAGAACTAGCTTTCTAAGCTTAGCATGATATTCTCCCTGTTGAAAAAAGATAGCCTGAGCGCCCAGCATTTTCTCCTTGCTCTTTGGAAAAGTAGGTTTGAAGAGATGGGATTTAGTAACAAGGACGAACTTGGCAGCCTCGGGGCTGGAAACCATGATGCACGGGCATCCCAATAAATAAGTTTTGAATATAGATCCATACTTCTTTTGCTTGATTTGGAAGAAAGAGTTCGGGTTTTTGGAGAAGAGTTGGAAGGTTTCTCCAACGTAAGGGTAGCCCATTGATCCCGGAGGGAGAGGCAAGTTGGTTTGAATAGTTCGGTTTGGGTTCTTTCTTCGGAAAAGTGTGCATAGAAATGGGAGAAAGATGAAGATTAGAAAGCATGATATGATATGCAT